>OX463304.1:0-4800000 GCA_949820665.1 Scrobipalpa costella | reverse complement strand
GGTTATTTTGATGGCTGCGTGGGAGTGGTAAGTTAAAGGTGCAAATATTGTAACTTGTGAACTAAAATATTATTTCTACCTCAGAAATTAAACGAAGATCTTGTTTTTTAAAATATTATTTCTACCTCAGAAATTAAACTGTTTTCAGCATAGCTTGTTTTTCAGTTTAACGCCTGAATAATAAGAAAAAAGGTTTTTTTTTATCGGAAGTGCCAGTCTTTCGGCTTCATTGTCAAGCCTTGAAACTTTATCGTGTCCAAAGTCCATTATAAGACCTTTCTAACAAGTCCAAACACGTATATGATGCGATATTCCATCATATAATACCAGTGCCTTTCTTCCGACTTCATCATCAGACCTTGAAACCTAATCGTGGTTAAAGTTGATTAGAAAACTATTTCATCAAGTTCAAACACAGCTATGATACGCTGTTCTAACATGAAGTTCCAGTTCATATCTTGCGGCTCCATCATCAGGTCGGTTCGACTGTACCATATTATTGTATTGTCATCAGAACTACGTCCAGCTGCCAATTTTGATGACGCTATGGTCCTTGAAAGATGGTTAAATTAGTAACGTTACAATCCATTACATAGTAATATACATACATACATATAATCACGCCTTTATCCCTAATGGGGAAGGCAGAGCGTACACGACCTAAACAAAAGGTCGTTCCGCCACGTCTGACAAAGTTAGTTATATACAGATCGAACTAATAAAATAATGTTAAAAACAAGTATAGTTACTAGGCCCCTGACCTAAATTGTACATATCATACCTATTTTTTTATTCAAATCTTCTGTTGCAATACCTATTTCTTTTAATAATAAGTCCTAAGTAGGTATATTGTATGTACTAATATTATTTATATAATTATTTAGTTAGTATCTATACTTATGTATGTAAGGATATTTATATGTAGTTTATTATAGTCTTTGCGTACACTCTTGCCTGCTGTTATCTATATATATTTTTTCCTCTCACACGGTAAGCTGGAAGACAACTCAAATATTTTGAGTTAAGCTCGCCTTTGTACATAATGTATCTAGATTAAGTTAATTTTAAGAATATCTGTGTGTACAATAAAGAATTAAGGGTATATTTTGCAATGAAAATCGTGAAAAAAGTCCTGCGAATAAACATTCGCGGATGCAATCCCAACTTCAAAGAAACTTTCCTTAATCAAGAGCGCAGCATCAGTCGGAGTTATCAAAAGGTCTTAATCCTGTGAGTGCATTCGCTTAAAGTTCTTCTGCCATCTTTGTGGGTCAAATATAGTAAGGTTCCTTGTTTGAAGAAAATTTTCGTCAAAGAAAGACAACCAAACCGTAGCAGTGGATAGCATTGTTATTGTATAGCTCTTTTCAACTAAACTTTATACTATTTAGTATATAATTTTAAATGAATATAGGAGAAAATGTATAAATTGCAAGAAATTAGGTTAAAGTTTTATCAAATTGTATGTTTTGTCGGCTTCTGTCGAGTGGGTATCGAGTCTATGGACCCGATGAACTCTGGTGTCAGAGTATTTGAACCGCCTAGTAGTACAATATGCTGTAATGTTATAAATTTATATACAATCAGGCCTCTGACATGGTTTGAGTAACGACCACTATCAAAGACAGCGACCGGGACCGACGGCTTAACGTGCCCTCCGAAGCACAAAATCTTTTTCTTTTCGGACAATTAGGTGATTCAGCCTGCAATGTCCTAACCAAACTGGGGAAAAATTCACAAAGTGATAATTATATGATACAACGATATCCAAAATTGAGATTAAAATTTCATTCTGAAATTTATTGCATCAAATATTCTTCTTCTTCGCCCTCTAAGTACGAGCAAAACTATTCAGCATTTTCTTAAGTGACAAAAGTTTAGTTATACCTATTATTGATACAATATTTCCTTCACGGTACCATTTCTTTTTACAAAATATAAAAAAGAAATCCCTTGGTGAAAAAAAAGAAAAACTGGGTTAAAAATACACAGATGTCAATCCCCGGTATAATTAAGCATGTCAATCGAGCAAAACTTTCCCTACATTTACAGGATTTTAAATAAACATTGTGTATTTTTTTTATCGATAATTGATTAATATGTAGACAGTATGCGAGCCTGATGGTGCAGTGGATAGGGCCGCTGCCGCCTGAGCGTTGTGGTTCGAATCTCCCACGTACTAATGTGTTTTTCCTTTTTCGAATTTCATACTCGTATGTACGTTTATTTAGTTTTTTTCCCGTGCTTCGGAAGGCACCTTAAGCCCTTAGTCCCTGTTAATATTATTTAATACCGTACTTAGTCGCTAAGCCATGCCAGAGACTAGTGCTAGCATCGGCGGCTTGAAAACTCTGACCTTATCTAGGATTGGGTCTGGTTTCCCCACTGGATTGCGAAGGTCAGATGGCAGTCGCTCTGTGTAAAAACCAGTACCCTCGTTCAATCACCTAGATTAGGTAGCCAACCTCGTGAGATACGGGATAAGTCTAGGGAGATGATAAATTAGTAATGATGAAAAAGTAGTCGTTTAAGTAAGTATATGTATTGATATTCTATCAACCAATTTCTCTGATATATAACATACAGTATCCTATATTATGTACCATATATTATGTATTAGTTTATCATAAGATATGTGTCAGTATATTTTATTGAAATATTTATTTAATAGTGTGTAAATATTGTACATACATACATACATATAATCACGCCATTATCCCTAATGGGGTAGGCAGAGCGTAAATGACCCAAACAAAGGGTCGTTTCGCCACGTCTGACAAAGTTTTGAGTGTTAATTAAAAAGATAGATTTGTAGGTATATTGCTGTAGTGACAGGTTGTCAGCCTATCGCTTAAAGTACAATAAACTGAAACCCTCGGATCCCTTAGCTGGTTTTTACAGCATGCTCGGGAGGAAATGCAGCTGGAAATATTGTCTAAGTGTTATATATAGTAATATGCTCTATCCCGCTTTCTGCTTGTACAATTTCTACACCCAAAGGTTGCCTGGTAGAAATTGCTGCTTTAGCAATCCGCCCATATTGTACTGTCACGTTTGTTCCTTTTTATTTCTCGTGTATGTGTGTCTTTGTGCAATAAAGAATTTTGTATTGTAATATGTAGATCATGCGGTGGACCGAAGAAGCGTTGGCTAGACGTCGTAAAAGCGGATATGGAAAAGAACGATCTTACACCAGCGAAAACCGGGCATAGTGGAATAGAAAAGGCCGGACATTGGATCGCATTCGGTCAGGATAACGAAAATAAAAAGGATTCTGTGCTCCAGAGGGCACGTTAAGCTGTCGGTCCCGGTCGCTGACTGTGATAGTGGCCGTTACTCAACCATGTCAGAGGCCTAATAGCTATGCTACTTTGAAAACTCTGACATTAGGGTTTATCGGGTCGTTTGACTCGAGAATCCACTCGATAGGAAGAAGAAGGATAACGTTATGCAGAAGAAGAAAAATATTCAAAAATATGTAGGCACGTTGGAACCTGTAACACACATTTTGGAATACTTTAAATCTTTTTTGATTTTTCCGAATTTATCTGTAGTTTTCAAACAAACAAACATACATACGACTGTTAAGTTTTATGGTAAATTATGAATTAAATATGTTTCTGAGAACCAATTTGTTTTCCATTATTTTATCTCATCATAAAAATACTCACTTTCGAGTAACTAGTCTTGTTTTTAACTATAATGCTCTTTCCTTTCATGAAGTTATTCCCGTAGAGAAAAGAAAACTTTAACGTCTCGAAGGAAAACTACACGATGCTTTCAAATTATTATTTCTAACTTTTAAAAGCACACCACTTCGTAACTATAAATGGAAAGGCGTTTTATTTTCTTAACATTTAAATAGCAAAAAGGTACACATGAGGAAAATAGACTTGCTGTTTTAAATGATTGAAACGTATTGCCCATTGGTACTGGGTCAGCATAGTACCACCTCATTTCTTCATTAACTGCCTCCGTGGTGTAGTGGGCAGAGCCATGGGCTCCCAATCCGGAGGAAGTTCATATTTTGACAATATATCACTTTGTGTGATTTACCCTAGTTTAGTTAGGACAATGCAGGCTCACCTGATGGTCTGGTAGAGAAAAAGGTTCCGTGCTTTTGAGGGCACGTTAAGCCGTCGGTCCTGGTCGCTGTTTTTAGTATTGGTCGATACACAAACCAAGTCAGAGGCCTATTAGCTGTGCTATTACAGGCGGTTTAAAAACTGACACCGGTTCTGCGGGTCGATAGACTCGATACCCACTCGACAGAAGGAGATTTCTCTCGTATCCTCGTAATAAGGGTTCCTATAAGGGAATGAGCAGCAGCATTCCTGGGCTGAGCCAGCTTGCATGGTGAGAAAATTATGCCAAAAAGGTCCATGTGGTTAAGCAAAGCCAAAGAGTGGAAATTGTCCTGGGAAGTATACACTTTCAGTAGTTTCTAGTAGTTATAGTTAGTTATAGTTATAGAATGTGCCAGCTGCATTTCCTTCCGGAAGTGATATAAAATCCAGCTAAGGGATCAGAGGGTTTTGGTTTATTGTAATTTAGGCGATGGGCTGACAACCTGTCATTACAGCAGAATATCTTCAAATCTATCTTAAATAACTCTCGAAACTTTGTCATACGTGGCAGAACGACCTTTGTTTAGGTTAGGAACGACCTCTGCATTAGGGATAAAGGCGTGATTATATGTATGTTTGTATGTAGTATTTCAGCACCCTCAAAAAGATCTGACATCGGACCCCACAAAGAAGCCTATAGATTTTGACAGTCTACGCTCTACATGGACAAATTATCACCTGAGTATTAGGGTCTAAAAGAGTCGCCGGAATGCGACTGTGGGGCTGCAATTCAGATGTCGCATATTGTCAACGATTGCCCTCTGCGTCGTTTCCCTGGTGGCATGAGCGAACTCCACGAGCTAACCCCAGCAGCAGACGCCTGGCTTCAACAACTGGACATTAAAATTTAAGAGGGTTCGCAGATATCCGTACGAAATGACGAAGGAAAGCCAACATCCTACATTGACTATATTGACCCGTTGTTATAGTTAGTCACTTGTATCAGATAATCTCTATAATTTTCTAATACATTTTTGTACCTACAATGCTATTTTCTTTCTGAAAATACTTATTTGAAATTATTATTATTACTAGCCTGTTGTGTCCCACTGCTGGGCAAAGCCCTCCCCTTCTTTCTTCCATGTCTCACGGTCCTGTGCAATCTCCCACCAATCCTCGCGATAAGCATTAATATCGTCACTCCATCTCTTACTTGAAATAACGAAACAAAAATTCGACCCCTGACGGAATTTGGACTCCGTATACAGTTTTTTCAATAAACAATAGTATAGTTGTATTAATATACGACAGATTTCGCTAGCGGGGTGAGAGGTAATGACGACAAATAAATAGCAGATCACTAATTCGTAATTCGACATGGCTGCTGTAGCTTAGCGGTTTAGAGCGTTGGGCCGGTTTTCCAAAGATGTGGGTTCAAATCCCGTCAGGGGTCGAATTTTTCATTTGTTATTTCTAATATAACAAGTAAAATAATTAAATAATTCTCCAAGTATAACACGTATTCTATTGCACATGACCTTAATAAACTTTACAAAAGAGCTTCCTTCGAAAGCTTGTACTAAAGAGTTCAGTCTGCAACTCTTAGAAAAACTGGTTTCAACCAGACAAACTTTGGAGACGTGACTCTAACCTCCTATTGTACAAACTAGTCTGATGATACCAAAGATATTGGATGTTTAATCGTACCTACTAGATACGATTAAGTAGATATTATAAAAAAAATGGTACTGTTCATTTAGTTATAGCTAATCTATTTATATTATTTTGTTTATTAATGATCAAACATATACCCAAATAGCTTATGGAGCAGCTATGAATCAATAAGATTTTAATTGAGTTACTTGTAAGTAATTGAAGGCATAAAAAATTACATAATTAAAGGAGATGTATAATTTTTGTATGGAGCCTGGCATAATCTGTATGGTGACGCTTATTTAAAAAAAACATCGCGGGCTCACGATTAAACCTAAACCATTCGATTTTACACACGAATAGAAACGAAAAACACTTTGAGATTTTTGGCTTAAGCATTACATAACTGACATATTTTAAATCACAGATATAGCAATTTCGTAAAATCAATTTTAAAGTGAAAATATCTCAGTAACGTAACGCTCAAAAATCACCAAATATATTTTAGGTTTGTATTTCGGTGTACAATCGAAGTTATTAATATTAAGTGTAATCAAGCGCCGAACGATTTTTGTAAAATATACGGGTCACCTTTTTCACACTATGCAAAAAAGGTTACATCCCATTTTTTTATTACCGCAGAAAAAAAAAACTAAAATATCACGTGTAATAAGGGCCGTATTACTAATCAGCTCTCATGACTGACAGCGAGTTTGAGTTCGTATCCGAAATGTCATTTCAGTACAAACTGGCCTGTCAAATCCATACTTAATATTGGTCTCAAGTTTGAGATCGCTTCATGAATACGAGCCCAAGTTTTTTGTTCTACCTTCCAGTCCCTGGATAATGCCACCGGGAAAAGATATGTAGTGATGCTATTCACACCCGGACCAGTATTATACCAAATCTTGTGAAACAGAAGGGAAATGAGCTTTTTTAGAAGGGAAAACGCACAGTTTATGAAAATCACCGAAATATAATGATCGAAAATGAAAATTAGTAACAAATCAAATCAAAATTAGATAGCCACAAGATAATACGTCCGTCGCCTCGAAACGCAACCCGTGAAGTAGTGAGTAGTCTATGCCAGTGTTGCCAGTCGTCCACTTCGCATTCTGCCCAACTTCGCTGACATTACTGGTCTATGCTCGAGTGTCCAGGGTTCCAGCTTGGTCTAGCATACACTTCGATGATGGCCAAGCATGTTAGCGCCATGACGGCCCAGGAATTGCCACGATATCAGTTGCCGCACTAGGCTCATACGTAGATTCATGTAAGACGGCCGTTCCTGAGGGCTGAGCGTCCTCGCTAGCTGGTCCCATCTCCTCGTGTAGCTCATCACCTTGGTCATCATTGTTTCCTTCATCTAAAACAAACCAAAATAACATTTGAGGCAAATCAAGTAACAAGCTATGAATGCATTAAGCTTATGCAGAATGATTACAAGCGTGCACTCTAGCAATCACTCACATAGCTCTAGCGAGAAGGAAATGAGGATAGGCACTATCAATAACAGGGATAGTGACATACGGTTGATTGGGTATGATAGAGGCGCATAAAGTTTGCTTATCGTACCCAAACATGGTGATAGAGGCTCCAAGTTCGCATTTCACCCTCCACACATCAAACGAATGACATAGGCTCCAAAAGTTCGCATATCATTCGTCGATCGCTGAGTGAATGACATAGGCACAACAAGTTCGCATATCATTCGTCGAGTGAATGACATAGGCTCAAAAGTTCGCATATTATTCATTTGGCTAGTGACATAGGCTCTAAAAGTTCGCATATCACGTACCATTTTCAAAGAAGGCTTCACACACGTCTGGGGTCCACTCGCCGCGCCATAAGACCATGTGTTCGGCGGCAGCCTGAGTTTTCTTCCCGTAAGACCCAGCTAGCAGCTCCAGCTCGTAACGGTGGTGTGGTAGTACGCGTAGCACCTTATAAGGGCCACGCATACCCGAATCAAGTTTCCCAGTACTTTGAGAACTTTTGCCGACGAAGACAAAATCACCAGCTTTGAAGGTGCGTGGTGGATGCCGCCCTTGGTTGACATAGGCATCCTGTCGTTGTTGATTTGACTCAAGTAGCTCAGACGCTCGCTGTCTCCTGAGAACTAACAATGCCTCTCGATTTGGCTGCGAGTTAGTCAGTGCAACGTCCCTCACTAAGGAACGGATGATAGGGCTGGTGCCTTCAACCTCTGTCAGCAACTGGAGCGCCGATGTACGCGTTGTAGCTTGCTTGGTGATATTCAACGTCAGCTGAACCTTCCACAAAACATCTGACCAGGCGGAACCCTTATTGTTCACTTCTATGCGCAACATGTTGAGCACTGTTCGACAGTACCTCTCGACTTGACCATTTTCACGGTGCATCTCGGGCGTAATGAAATGCACAGAACATCCCAATGAATCAACCCAATTTTTAAAGGCAGCACTCTCAAACATCCTTCCCCGATCACACACAATATTAGACGGAGTGCCGAAGAGAGATACCAAATTTGTAAATACACGTTTTAATTCTTCAGCGTCTTGTCTATATAAGGAGTACAATACACAGTACTTGGAGAAGGAATCAATCACGATTAGAATGTATTTGAATCCATTCGAAACAGGTAGAGGTCCGAGAACATCTGTGTGGATCACAGAGAAGGGAATGTCAGGTTTAGTCCAGGATTCAATGGGCTGGTTTGGAGCTCGTGGCACTTTCTTATGTGCCAAACAGACTACGCAGTGACCTATGTACTTTCGTACGAATTGCCTAAGCCCAGGAAACCAAAAATGTCGCAAAATCAGGTCTGTAGTTTTGTCAATTCCAATATGGTCATGATCATCGTGAAAGACGCGCAGGAGGCTTAACCTGTGGCCTTTAGGAATATAGCACAGAAGACGATGATCTTCACCTGTAGTAGTGAACTTGTAATACAGGAGGTCGTTCTTAATTAAGTACCGTGTGCTATCTAACTCACCCTCCCTTAATTTTGTCATCAGATCTTGTGTTTCTGAGTCAGCCGTCTGAGCAATCTTTGCCCAATTTTTGGGATTACGAACGTGTGCGACGTTAGCGGGATTTCTACTAAAAAAATCCGCATGTTGCATTTGGCAACCTTTTCGATACTCGAGCTTGAACCGAAAGTCTTGCATGTAGACCCACCAGCACGCAACCTTAGGCAGCAAGTCCTTTTTGCGTTCCGTTAGTTTAAGTGAATTGCAATCGGTCACTATCTTAAACTCGATGCCTATCAAATAGTGACGGAAGTGCTGTAGCGCGCGTACAACCGCCAGGGTTTCTAACTCGTAACTATGATAACGAGATTCTGCGCCCTGAGTGGATTTACTGAAATAGCCGACAACGTGTTTAAGTTTACCCTCATGTTCTTGCATTAATATCGCGCCATATCCTACCGCACTGGCGTCTGTGTGCAATTCCGCAGGTAGTTTCGGGTCAAAGATTGCTAAAACGGGTTCCTCAGTTAAACATTTGATAATGTAGTCTCGAGCAGAGTCTTGTTCAGTACTCCATATGAAAGGCTCCCCTTTTTTTAACAGTTTAGATATGCACGCAGTTTTGGAAGCATAGCCCGCAATATACCGCCGAAAATAGCCCGCGAGCCCCAAAAATTGACGCACTTCTCTCGCATTTGTTGGCTTTGGCGACTTGACAAGTGCTTCAACCTTTCTAGGGCTCGGCCGTACCTGACCATGTCCAATAAGACGGCCTAGATATTCGATTTCTGGGGCTAAGAACGTGCATTTCTTTAAGTTTATGGAAAAACCGGCAGCTTGAAGAGTCTTTAACACCTCGCGCAATGTCTCTAAACCCTCGTCAATAGTATTCGACATGATCAACACGTCATCAATATACGTAAGGACTTTACCGGTATCTATCAGGTGCTTTAGAGTCTTCGTGATGATTCTTTGGTAAACGATAGGAGCATTAGCTAGTCCGTAGGGCATCTTGAGGTACTCAAAATGCCCCTCGGGCGTTACAAACGCTGTTTTACTTATCGAGTCATCGTCTTTCATTGGCACCTGATGGAAACCGGTAGCCATGTCCAGGCTAGTGAAGTACTTAAAACTCCCCAGCTTATCAATATGGTCGTCGATTAACGGTAACGGAAATCTTTCTTTGGTGGTAATGGCATTTAGAGCGCGATAATCAACGCACATCCTATCTTCCCCATTCTTCTTTTTGACGAGGATGATAGGACTGGCGTACTCAGACTGCGATTCGCGGATTATTCCCTTACCTAACAAATCTTTTACAATTTCACGTACCCGACGCTTCTCATCTTCTGACAACTTGTAAGGCCGATAGTTTACTGGGTCACTTTTAGTGAGTTTTATTTCCATGCTACCCGTATTTACTGTTGATGTAGCTGTTCCCGTTGTAAAAGTATCAGAAAATTCATTGATAACGGTCATGAGCTGCTCTTTATCTTTTCCTACTAAAGGCGTTTGAATATTCTCACTCTTTACAGTAGTTACGGCAGTCAGCACAGTGTCCTTATCGAGTCTAACTAGGCGTTGTGTATCCTTGTCCCGAATAAAAGTAAGTCCGGGTCTATTTAGGACATCTTTACCAATCAATATTGGAACGTTAATACAGCCAGGCGGTACAACGTATAAATCAACCTCTACTGAAATTTCAGGAAAATCTATGACCGTCGTGACGTAAGAAGTTGATTCCACGTCTTGGCTACCTATTCCTCGCATTCGTCGATACGTTGGAATTTTATTAAACTCAAAATGTTTAAGCACTGTTTCAGAAATAAGGGAAATGTCTGAGCCATTGTCAATTAAAATATCGATCGGTAAAGATTGTATGAAAGCCGGTATTACGTCGTCTCCTTCGGATTCGATTCTGAACAAAAATTTACTTCACCCGTACGACCGTTCGCATTCCTTGAGTCAAGCCGAAGCTTTATGAAACAATTGCTGGCTAGATGCCCATTTTTCTTACAATACGTGCAAAACAAGGGCTGTTTTTCTTTAGACGCTGTATTGGTAGGGTTCGGAGCAATATTCACACTTGTTGAGTGGAATTTGAATGATTTGTAGGTCTTGTAGGTCCAGATCCGGAGGTGTGTTCTCTTTGATCATAGCCGAAATTTTTAGGCGGGTAGTTCGCAATTTTGTTTGGCTTTTGGAACTCGCGTTTACGGGGGTTGAATGAATTGGTATTTGTAACACGTCCAGAATTGTGGGTAGTATTATAATCATTTTTCGGCTTTAAATAAACAGACAAAAACTCGACAAGCTCTTTCGGCTGCAATTTAGCGTTCGCTGCCGCGGCTTTGACCTGGGGATCAGCGATACCTCGGACGACTATGGCGGTTCTTAAATCGTCCGAAAGCCCCTTAACAATATTCAACCGAAGAAGAGACCTACGGGCGTATTCAGCGTATGTCGCGAATTTATTTGAATTCGTACTCATTACGTCATACAATACGGATGCCATATCTATGTTACGTGGACACAAAGCTCGGAATTCAACTTTAAAATTACTCCACGTTCGGGTGTTTGTGACCCAGTCATTGAGCCACGTTTTCGCGTCACCACGCAAGCAACCGCCAATACGTCCAAGACACTCACTGTCATCCCAGCCGTTCAAAGCCTGACCACGAACAACTTCCGCGCACCAAACATCAAAGTCGTGCACACTGGGGTCGAAGTTTGAAATGTAATAATGCTTTGATCTCCCTTGTACCAAATTATTTAGAACTCCTACAATTCTGTCCGTGTCATTTTGCGATGCCGCGACGGGATGAGCCGCGCTATTTGCACCGCTATTTATTTCAGGCGTTTCGCGTGGAGGCGGAGCAAAAGACGGTGAGGTAAGTTCGGCAGACGGACGTATCACCGGAGTTGACGAAGGCAATGTAGAAGAAGTTATCTGATTTTCTAGGGAACATAATCTGTCCAGTATTTTATTCATCTTGTCGTCACTACGATCACGTGAGCTATTGCGACGTTCTCGAGCTTTTTCCGTACTGCGAGATACAATACGCCGTGTAGGCGACCTTGACCTACTTCTATCACGCTGCTTGCGCATGCTTTTCGACCGTCTCGAACCGATATTGGAACGACTTCCCGATCGATCACGGTAGCGACGTCGCTCGCGTGAGTCACTTCGATGGCGGTAACGACGACGTCGCTCGCGCGAATCACTGCGCTCACAGTAACGACGAAGTCGTTCGCGCGAATCAGTTCGATCGCGGTAACGACGACGTCGCTCGCGCGAATCACTGCGCTCGCGGGGCCGTCTAGGCGGCGGATCGGGAGGCGTTTCACCACGCACTGGTTTGGGCGCACGTCCCGACATGACAATTTGACAGTTAATTCAAAGCGTAACGATATTTTGTGCAAATTATTATCACGTTCGACACGAAAGAACACACCACCGCTATTTTACAAATCTACATGTAGGTACTTACGTATTTTAGACACAAATCACGTATCTTTTTACATTTGTACACGTTTTTACACAAAGACACTGAAACGTCAAATTTTCGCAAAAATGGCTGACGGCTAAATCGTAAGGCTAAATCGCGTGGTCAATCCCACTTCTGATCTTGTGAAACAGAAGGGAAATGAGCTTTTTTAGAAGGGAAAACGCACAGTTTATGAAAATCACCGAAATATAATGATCGAAAATGAAAATTAGTAACAAATCAAATCAAAATTAGATAGCCACAAGATAATACGTCCGTCGCCTCGAAACGCAACCCGTGAAGTAGTGAGTAGTCTATGCCAGTGTTGCCAGTCGTCCACTTCGCATTCTGCCCAACTTCGCTGACATTACTGGTCTATGCTCGAGTGTCCAGGGTTCCAGCTTGGTCTAGCATGCACTTCGATGATGGCCAAGCATGTTAGCGCCATGACGGCCCAGGAATTGCCACGATATCAGTTGCCGCACTAGGCTCATACGTAGATTCATGTAAGACAAAGCATACTGTAAATTGATCACAAATAAAGCCGCTTCTGTCCATAAAGTTCGTTAGATCCAGTTATATCCAGTACAAACCTGTTTCGTTTCTTTTTTATAGCAAAGTTTATAAGAACGCTCCGTTTTCTCTAGTTAGTTTAAGTTTGAAACTACCGGTGCTCAGATAACTTTCTGAACTGTCTTAGAAAGAATAGCCGTCGGTCCCGGTCGCTGTCTTTGATAGTGGTCGTTACTCAAACCATGTCAGAGGCCTGATAGTTGTGCTACTAGGCGGTTTCAAAACTCTGACACAAGGGTTCATCGGGTCGATAGACTCGATACCCACTCGACAGAAGAATAATATCTAAATCAATTGTTGTTGTTAGATTGTTTGGAAAATATACTCTGGTCTCGAGAGCAAAGCATTCCAGTCAAATGAATATTTCAATTTTGCTCAATTTAAATACAAAAGAAGTACTATTTATTATAAGTTTTATTTAAAAACTAGTCTCTCCCGCATTAAATGAGTTTTTCGTGGCAACGAAGTGTTTTCCCGTGTAAATTATCTTAACTCCAAGATCCAAAGTAGGTAAAGTGTGATAAGTTTCGTCCCAGTTGGTCCAGTATCCAAAAAATGCTAGGCTTGGTCCTACACCGTAGCAATATTGAACAGAAAAGAAACAAAAAACTCAATCAATTTCCGCACCACGTGTTCTATCGCCGCCCACATAAAACCGTTCACTATACATTGCTCGGCGGACACGCATATTTTATTCATGCGCACGTTCAGCGACTGCAATCTATATATAATCATGTCGTATATCCGTTACAGGGAAGGCAGAGCACCAAAGGTAATTTTCGTTAAGTCTTGCAAGTTTTGAGGATTTGCATTTTTACACTAGACGGCACGGAGAAGGCACGGTGACGGGGCCGTCATGATGCCGTGGCTCTTGTTTATCACTAGATGGCACGGCAACGACACGGCAATGTCCCGATAATGTTTTAGAACAAACGAGTTATGTAGGTATTGCTATTGTGGTGCGTTATCGCCTAAATTGCAATACTCTACATGTATAAAAGATAATCTGTACAAATACTTCTATGCTGTACTGGGAGCGAGAGAAAAATATAGAATGCGCCAGCTGCTATTCCTTCCGTGAATGGTATTAAAACCAGCTAAAAGATCGGAAGGGTTTCAGTAAATTGTAATCTAGGCGATGGGCTGACAACCTGTCACTACAGAAATATCAAATTTATCTTAAATAACCCTCAAAACTTTGTCAGACCTGGCGGAACGACCTTCGTTTAGTTCGTTTACGCTTTGCCTACTCCTTTCCCTAAAGATACATACATACAAATAATCACGCACTTATCCCTATAAGTGCGTGATTATTTGTATGTATGTATCTACAGAACCAGCTAAGAAAAATAATTGGTTTTTATCGTTTCCAGTCCACCATCGCAAAGTAAAACTGGCAACTTATATTGGAATTAATTCCATCGCCACCCAAATTAAAACGGTTCTCTATATATTGCTCGGTGGACACGCATGTTTTATTCATGAACGCGTACTGTGCCCGCAATGTTAATCCTTAAATTGATTGCTGGCACCGTTTAACAGGTAGTGCAGTTTTAAGGTAGATTTTTTTATTATTAAAAATGAGTTTGCTCTTGACTCTAGACACAGGGATAAACGTGACAGAGTCAACGATGGAGCGAGCTCATACAATACATGCCTGTTATGGAACTGGCAATCTCGCGCACCGACGGAACATAGCAAGCTGTTTGGCACCGGACTCTAGTAAAAAGTGAAATAAATCAATGTTTCTAAATATTACAACTTCAATTAAAAATTTTGGGTACGCAATAACAGCATTTACGGTGAAACAAAACATCGGGGGGAAACCTGCATACAGCTACTAAGAAATTCAAAGGTTGTATGTGAAGTCTACTAATCCGTAATGGGCACACATTGACTCTATATTCAGGTTAGGCTGGTGCCCCTCGGTGGGGACACATATGAGCTGACGATGATACGAACACAATAAAAGCATTTATCACAAGACACAAGCGAGGAACCATTTCGTGCTTCGGAAGGCACGTTAAGCCATTGGTCTCGGTAGGTATCGTTTAATACCGTAGATATTAGTCGTTAAGTCATGTTCTGACACTGGCTTCTTAGCACTGGCTAAGCATTAGAGGCTTGAAAACTCTGGCCTAATCTAGGATTGGGTTTGATTTTTCTTCTGGGTTGCAGAAGTCAGATGGCAGTCACTCTGTGTAAAAATCCTCTAGATTAGGTAGCCGCCCCGTGAGATACGGGATAAAGCTAGGGAGGTGATGACAAGCGAAAAACAATTGCAAACGAAAACACATGAGCTAATTACATAAACATCGTACATTCTACCGTTGACTACCCTCCTAATAAATATTTACCATGAATTTGCTTCTATTCAAGGCTTGTTGATTCGGCCCAAGGACGCACTCAAAGGACAAAATTAGTATGGAAATATCGAGGCCCGTACATATTTAATAGGGACTCAGTTGCTCTGTAAATTAGGATAGAATGTTTGTGTAAATCTGTAGGGTAAATATCATGTAACAAGCTTTACACTCAATGTTTCAAACAAACTGACGTACTGCTTGGTTAACATAAATACATACATAATTGTCAGTTTGAGGGATGCCAACTGTTTGCTAGTTCATATCCCAAACTATGCGTCGATATTGGGTATTTATCGCTCTCCTTCTTTTGCCGACACGGATAACTTCCTCGTATCGCTGGAGTCTATTGTAGGCAGTATGCCTAAGAGTCCCTGCCAGGTGGTTCTAGGCGATATTAATATTCATCTAGAAAAACCCGATTCATGTTCTGACTATTTAAGTCTGATGGCGCAATTGGGCTTCATATCTGTGATCGATAAGCCCACCCGGTATGATGCTTGCCTTGATCACATTTTTTGTCGGACCAAATTTAAAATGGAATCTGCCACTTGTGCATCCACTGATACTGATCACAAGATCGTATTAGTCGGTGTGAATGACATTCTCTCAAAGCCACAAAAAAATAAACGATCGCGTGTAATGCTAGATTTTAAAGAAATTGAGTGTGACTTACAGCAGGTTGACTGGTCCCTTGTTCTAAGAAAATCTTGCCCATCAGAAGCCGCCGCTACCTTTATGGACATTTTAACCACCGTGATTAACAAACACAAAAGGGAAGTAAAGGTAAGCCATGCAAAGAACGTGCTGAATCCATGGATGACGCCAGGACTCATTCGATGTTCGGTTACCAGAGATCGATTACATATGGAAGCTAGGCAGAATCCTACTAACGACATAAAACAACTAACATATAAACGGTACCGTAATTATTATTACCAACTAGTAAAATCTCGGAGAATTGAGTATGACAGGTCCGACTTGGAAGTTAATAAACATGACTCTCGAAAACTTTGGAATACGGTGAAGCGCATAACGCTATCAAAAAGCCCTAAGAACAAGGCACATGATTTGTGTAAAATAAAAACCACGGAGACTGATTCACTAAATGTGTGTAACAACTTCTTTAGCTCCGTTGGCCAGCGTTTAGCCAGTAAAATTTTAGCACGCAAAAATGAGTCCGAAAAATCACTAGCCTCTAAGGTCTTTCCTGGCTCTCCTCCCTCTAATTCGTTTTATATGCATCCGGTTATAGCAGAAGACATAGAAGGTTTAATTATGCAGCTAAAAACTAATAGTGCTCCAGGTTTGGACGGAGTTTCAAATGATTTGGTTAAGCAACTCAAAAACCACATTATAGAGCCCCTCACATACATTTTTAATCTGAGTATTTCTTCCGGAACGTTTCCAGAGGTTTGGAAAACTGCCGTCATAACCCCAATTCATAAAGGAGGCAACACTCTTGACCCCAATAATTACAGGCCGATTTCACTTCTTTCTACCTTTTCAAAAATGCTAGAGAAAATCGTCAACAAAAGACTTGTAAAATTTTTGGAAGAAAATAACATCTTATCCGATCGACAATTTGGGTTCCGTCAGGGTAGGTCTACTGAACATGCAGTTACCCTTCTGACCGATATAGTCTCTACTCACTTGGACAGAGGTAACAACTGTGTTGGCGTATTTCTGGACCTGGCAAAGGCGTTCGACACCGTTTCTGTTCCAATACTCCTAAAAAAGCTAGAAAATATTGGAATAAGAGGAATCTGCCTTGACTGGTTCCAGAGTTACCTGTTGAGTAGGAAACAGTGTACGCGTGTGGGCGACTTTGTCAGTGATGCCCGCGATGTCAACTATGGTGTGCCGCAGGGTAGCATATTGGGTCCCACCCTGTTCCTTGTTTATTTGAATGACATCTCGAGTTTAAACATTAAAAACGCTGACATAATTAATTACGCAGATGACACAGTAATTCTGTTTCATGACACTTCTTGGCCCAAACTATTCCATCTAGCTCAAATCGGACTATCGCAAATTTCAGACTGGCTAGACAATAATTTGCTTACATTGAATGCTGCAAAAACGAACTTCCTCTGTTTTCATATAACAGCCGCTACGGCTCCACCGGACGTGTCTGATGTACCCGTCCATGTGTGCGGACAGGTCGGGGTCTCTTCCCGGTTTGGATGTACGTGTGACGGAATCGTCAGAGTCAAATGTGTAAAGTACTTGGGAGTTTTCATAGACGAAAAACTTTCTTTCAAGGATCATATAACTGCTACGTCAGCAAGAGTTAGGAAAATTGTGCATATTATGAAACTACTAAGGGACGTGGCAGATGTAGGCCTATTGAAATATATATATAATTCGTTATGCGAATCTATTCTATCGTACTGCATCCTGTCCTGGGGTGGCGCAGCTACCACACATCTGATCATGTTGGAAAGAGCTCAGAGAGCAGTGCTTAAAACTCTGTTTAAAAAACCTTTTCGTTACCCAACTGTATACCTTTTTAAAGACTCCCAAGTACTAAGTGTTAGACGACTGTACATTTTGAGATTAGTAATCCAGGCACACAATGATCTACTTACTTCTAAGGACTATCAAAGACTTTTGAGTCGTAGAGTTTTTAGGATTCCTCATCCTGCTGTAACTACGGAATTTGCAAAACGCTTTGCACGTTATGCTGCACCCTCTGTTTACTCTAAAATAAACACTACGTGTAAAATTTGTACACTGACAGCCCGTGAGGTTAAATTTAAAGTCAAAACTGAATTACGAGACTGGACTTATATTCAAACTGAAGAATTGTTTAAAGCCATAATTTAAGTTAATTCTATTGAACTGATAACAGTTATTTGCGATTCAGTGCGTTTGCTTTTATGCAATCATAACTTGATACTCCCTCAGATAAAAACTTTCACAGGACAGGCCTCGCCTAGTGTGGAAGTTTTTGTTAACCTATTTGTCAACAGGAAATGTAAATAAGTACAATATAGAATAATTTTGTAAATTGTAATTTTTTATGTTATCAGCTGTAATTGTGCATTGCCTGTGTCCTTTTTGAATAAATTTATTATTATTATTATATTATTATTAATTACAACTACGCCTGTATTATCAAGGGATAGGCACAACATCTAAAAAGGAGTATTATATTTTAGAATTCCTAACCATAGCACTGATGTGACAGAGCTCGATGGTGTAGTGGATAGGGCCGCTGCGGTAGCGAGAGTTCGGTGTTCGAATTTCATAATATGTACGTTTATTCGGCGCTTTTTCCGTGCTTTGGGCAGGCACATAAGGCACGTTAAGCCGTTGGTCCCGGTTAACATCGTTTAATACCGTAGATATTAGTTGTTAAGATATGGCTTGTTAACTCTGACCTAATCAAGGATTGAGTCTGGTTTCCCTTCTGGGTTGCAGAGGTCAGATGGCAGTCGCTCTGTGTAAAAACCAGTACCCTCATTAAATAACCTAGGTTGGGTAGCCGACCGATGTCAAAATATATTCAGTCAATCTCTTCGCCGCTGTTCATTGTTTGAATAGTTTAGATTAGCTTCTCAGTAACAAGCCGAAGATTTACTAAATGTAAATATTTGTTTGTTTGTGTATTCAACCGTATTAGTATTGTTTTATGACAGCTATAGTTTGTACAGTGCTTGGAAAGAGAATAAGTCAGTATACAATTTATAAGATCAGCCTGTGTACCTACCCGATAACCGGGGTGTAAGGGACAGCGTCCCGCAAACTGATTGGAGTAGTTCAGTCAACGGAACCGAACTGCAGGATATTCTTACAGGATGGGTTTTTTTTTTTTTACATACATATATTCACGCCTTTATCCCTAATCGGGTAGGCAGAGCGTAAACGACCTAAATAAAGGTCGTTCCGCCACGTCTGACAAAGTTTTGAGGGCTATTTAAGATAGATTTTTATGTATGCTGCTGTAGTGACAGGTTGTCAGCCCATCGCATAAATTGCAATACACTGTAACCCTCAAATCCCTTAGCTGGTTTTTACAGCATGCTCGGGAGGAAATGCAGCTAGCATATTCTAGGTTTTTCTCTCGTCGTTTTGTAATTTTGTTTAAAATCATACAAAATGGTCTGTTTTTGTTGATAATTTTGTATGGGAAGTTTAATTTATTTTTTCGTATCGTAAAAATTCCTGGTGATAGTTGTTCAGTATCGTTGACTGAGCAACCCCTATCAGTTTGCTGGACGCTGTCCCTTACACCCCGTATAGGAGATAACTTTGTAATTTTTTTTGTATAAAGTAAAATTTTGTATAAAGTAAATGACAATGAACGGTGAGTATCACAGTAGTTCCTTATTCATTTTCTCTTTCCGCCTGATAGAGGAAAACCTTCGATGCGTATTTGCAAAATATACATACATACATACATACAATTACGCCTTTATCCCTAATGGGGTAGGCAGAGCGTAAACGACCTAATCAATGGTCGTTCCGCCACGTCTGACAAAGTTTTGAGGGTTATTTATGATAGATTTGTAAGTATATTGCTGTAGTGACAGGTTGTCAGCCCATCGCCTAAATTGCAATACACAGAAACCCTCGGATCCCTTAGCTGATTTTTACAGTATGCCCGGGAGAAAATGCAGCCGGCAGATTCTATGTTTTTCTCTTGCTTCCAGGCTAGCATGAAAAATATTTTTTACAAAACGCTTGTTATATCAAGCACAACCATATTTACTTGTGCCAAGTATATTTTTAAAATATTATTGTACAGCAATGCTGCAAACTAGTTGACTTTACGGCAATTCTGAACCACAAAAGCAGAAATAAAACGAAAATGAGACGAGGCGTTTCCTCCCGGGCATGCTGTGAAAAGCAGCTAACGGATACGAGGGTTGAAGTATAATTGTAATTTAGGCGATGGGCTGACAATCTGACACTACATTAATATACCTAAAATACTATCTTAAATAACCCTTAAACCTTTGTTAGATGTGGCGGAACTACCTTTGTTTAGGTCGTTTACGCTCTACCTACCCTATCATTGATAAAGGTGTGATTATATGTATGTATGTATGAAAATGTAACGGAAAATGTTTTGTGTGAGACAACTTCTACACGCAAGTATAGATAAAAGTCAGTCGCTCATAAAATATTCACATATTTTTTGGAAAATTATATTATAAAGATAACCGCAGTGAGGACAATCGGATAATTCATTTAAAATACACTTTGCTCGTCGTCTTTTTATCTTGAGGTACAAAATATACCCTATCTTGTACCGTCTTGTCACAATGTTTTCTAAATACGCATCCTTGAAGGTCTGTAGTCAATACATTATTCAGTAGACACCGTATATTTCTCAGCTAAATGAATTAAACTATCGATCTATTCCGTTTGCAAGGTTCTTTCTACTTGTTTTCGTTTAGAAATGTTTAAGACTGAAAGCAATTTATGCCTAGTAATTCTTTTTATTTTATTTTAGACTGACTAAGTTTTAATACTTAACTTGGAAAAAATATAGTATTAATCGGATATTATTAGTAGTTAAAGTAAACTATGGTTTTACTATAGAATAAAATATATTCATAACGCTCTTTAGGAGTTAAAGGTTGAAGCCAATTGGCTTATTGATAATAGTTGGGAAAAGGGTAGCTACCCGCCTGGTCGGGTGTTGTGACCTGGGGATCAAAGTCCAGCTGGACAAGTTTAGAACTTGTATATCTGCAGATCGCTGAGAAAACTTCGATACCGCGTTTCAGAACTTGTGTTTCTTCATGTGGCGCCATCTGTCGGCTACAGCTCCTTTCAATTTTGATATATTTTAGAATACTGCAATAGTCACTAAAAGTCAAGGCAGGTATTTTAAAAAAAAAAATAGGCAAATCATTTGTCTGCCATCTCACCTGATAGAAAGCTGACGATGGTGGAGCATGTTTGTGTAGATAATACCGTTTCGCTCTTGCTTGCCCGGGTTATAACGTCCGGATACAGATCCGCAGGCAGCGAGTTCCACCCCTTTGCCGTACAAATCAAAAGTGAGGAATAATAAAAAAAGTAATTAGGTCTCTCCAATGCGTTACTCGTCATGCTTGACCAGTGGATTGGCAAGTTCAGAAAAGATGTTGACGTTCAACGCTGCTGTTTGTTTCCTGCATTAATCCATTAGTCAGATTTTAGAAAACATCTTTATTAAAATTTTAAAGTAAGTACTTATATTGTCAAAATAGTAGAAAAATATCACAATAGGCTCTTCTATATTACATAAATGAAAAGAAAAAACTGATCCCAACTGAAATTTCCGACCGAACCACATCTGGCTAACATTTACGTACAAATGGAGAGAAAATTGGAATATGAATGTGCAATGGAAATATTTTATTCATACGTTTAATTAAATTTTGAGTTCATACATTTTTACTACCGGCCGGACCGTGACTGTTCAGTAATCAATTAAAATGAGCTTTAGAATACAGATCAATGTGAACAAAGATGAAAAATTTGAGAGTGATTTTGATTTTTGGACTGCTTTTGGTTTTCAATTTATTTCGACTGTCATGCTGGCGTAGAACCGTTAAAAAACAAAGAATTATATCAGACACTACTTTTTCCCCTAAGCTGAATATTTAAGCAATGGTCTGACAACTCGTCCCTGCAACAAAATTAGACGCGATATTTTTTTTTTCTTTTTACTCGGTGGTCAGCAGATTGCTATGCAAAATACCGAAACACGTTAGTCGATCTATTTCGAATAATATACGGCATAAGCAACAGGTTCATTCCGTGTTTCGTTGTTCCTAGTTCAATATAGAAGGAGTTAGTATATCATGAAATTGTTTAAGTTAGGACATTCAGGTAATACTAAAACCTACAGCATCTAGCCCGCATCTAAGCAGACTCATTTGTGCAGAGTACAGTCTGTACCTAAGTACACAAGAGTGGAATCCTCAAAGTGCTCTAAGGCTAATATTACACTAGCAAAATTAAATAAAACATTCAGGTACTATTTATATTTAATTTACCTTGCAAATTTGCTTTTGACTAGTCTCTAGCTCGTGTGAGCAAGGAAGAGATATAAGTGCACAAAGATGGAAAACAGCAAACTAACTACATAGATACATACAGCTAATGGGGTAGGCAGGTCGTAAACGCCTTAAACAACGGTCATTACGCCGCGACTGACGAAGTTTTGAGGTTTATTTAAGATTTGTAGGTATACTGCTGTAGTAACAGGTTGTCAGCCAATCGCCTAAATTAAGTACAATACAATGAAACCCTCGGATCCCTTAGCTGGATTGTTTTTCAGGTAAAGAAAAGAAAAATAATGATTTTCCATGCAAATTGTCTGATCGTGGTGGTCATTTTGTAAAGGAACTTCAATTTTTCGTTTATCTCCTGACATAAAAATCATATATACGTTTATTCGGCGCTTTTTCCGTGCTTCGAAAGGCACGTTAAGCCGTTGGTCCCGGTTAACATCGTTTAATACCGTAGATATTAGTCGTTAAGCCATATCAGAGGCCAGTGCTAAGCTTTGGCCTCTTGAAAACTCTGACCTAATCTAGGACTGGGTCTGGTTTCCCTTCTGGGTTGCGGAAGTCAGATGGTAGTCGCTCTGTGTAAAAACCAGTACCCTCGTCAATCACCTAGATTAGGTAGCCGACCCCGAGAAATACGGGATAAGGCTAGGGAGATGATGATGATAAAAACCTGATATTTGTTCAATTTCGTTGACTGAGCAACCCCTATCAGTTTGCGGGGCGCTGTCCCTTACACCCGGTATATGCTAGTGTAACACGCACCTAATATTCCAAGCGCACTTGTACGTAGGTGTCTAAGGAACCACAGCGTTTGTAGTGCTTAATGAAATTGTACCCTCTGGTTTATCTACAGCAAAGGCAAGTACTCATATAGAATACCTAGAATAGAACAGAATAGAACAGAATAGAACAGAACAGAATAGAATAGAACAGAATAGAACAGAATATAACAGAATAGAACAGAATAGAATAGAACAGAATAGAACAGAATAGAACAGAATAGAACAGAATAGAACAGAATAGAACAGAATAGAACAGAATAGAACAGAATAGAACAGAATAGAACAGAATAGAACAGAATAGAACAGAATAGAACAGAATAGAACAGAATAGAACAGAATAGAACAGAATAGAACAGAATAGAACAGAATAGAACAGAATAGAACAGAATAGAACAGAATAGAACAGAATAGAACAGAATAGAACAGAATAGAACAGAATAGAACAGAATAGAACAGAATAGAACAGAATAGAACAGAATAGAACAGAATAGAACAGAATAGAACAGAATAGAACAGAATAGAACAGAATAGAACAGAATAGAACAGAATAGAACAGAATAGAACAGAATAGAACAGAATAGAACAGAATAGAACAGAATAGAACAGAATAGAACAGAATAGAACAGAATAGAACAGAATAGAACAGAATAGAACAGAATAGAACAGAATAGAACAGAATAGAACAGAACAGAACAGAACAGAACAGAACAGAACAGAACAGAACAGAACAGAATAGAACAGACTAGAACAGAGTAGAACAGAATGGAACAGAATGGAACAGAATGGAACAGAATGGAACAGAATGGAACAGAATGGAACAGAATGGAACAGAATGGAACAGAATCGAACAGAATGGAACAGAATAGAATAGAATATAACAGAATAGAACAGAATAGAACAGAATAGAACAGAATAGAACAGAATAGAACAGAATAGAACAGAATAGAACAGAATAGAACAGAATATAACAGAATAGAACAGATTAGAACAGAATAGAACAGAATAGAACAGAATAGAACAGAAAGGAACAGAATAGAACAGAATAGAACAGAACGGAACAGAACGGAACAGAATGGAACAGAATGGAACAGAATGGAACAGAATGGAACAGAATGGAACAGAAAAGAACAGAATAGAACAGAAAAGAACAGAACAGAACAGAACACAACAGAACAGAACAGAACAGAACAGAATAGAACAGAATAGAACAGAATAGAACAGAATAGAACATAATAGAACAGAATAGAACCGAATAGAACAGAATAGAACAGAATAGAACAGAATAGAACAGAATAGAACAGAATAGAACAGAATAGAACAGAATAGAACAGAATAGAACAGAATAGAACAGAATAGAACAGAATAGAACAGAACAGAACAGAACAGAACATAATAGAACAGAATAGAACATAATAGAACATAATAGAACAGAATAGAACAGAATAGAACAGAATAGAACAGAATAGAACAGAATAGAACAGAATAGAACAGAATAGAACAGAATAGAACAGAATAGAACAGAATAGAACAGAATAGAACAGAATAGAACAGAATAGAACAGAATAGAACAGAATAGAACAGAATAGAACAGAATAGAACAGAATAGAACAGAATAGAACAGAATAGAACATAATAGAACAGAATAGAACAGAATAGAACAGAATAGAACAGAATAGAACAGAATAGAACAGAATAGAACAGAATAGAACAGAATAGAACAGAATAGAACAGAATAGAACAGAATAGAACAGTATAGAACAGAATAGAACAGAATAGAACAGAATAGAACAGAATAGAACAGAAAGGAACAGAAAAGAACAGAACAGAACAGAACAGAACAGAACAGAACAGAACAGAACAGAATAGAACAGAATAGAACAGAATAGAACAGAATAGAACAGAATAGAACATAATAGAACAGAATAGAACCGAATAGAACAGAATAGAACAGAATAGAACAGAATAGAACAGAATAGAACAGAATAGAACAGAATAGAACAGAATAGAACAGAATAGAACAGAATAGAACAGAATAGAACAGAATAGAACAGAATAGAACAGAATAGAACAGAATAGAACAGAATAGAACAGAATAGAACAGAATAGAACAGAATAGTAGAGTGAGACTGACGAAGCGTTGACTGTGAGCACACCTATATTCGTTTCGTTCCGCAATATTTATTAGAAATAATAGCAAGTTCCTAAAATCTATAGTTAAATTTAGTATCATTTTAAAGTACGCCAAAAACTCAACATTATTGTGAAAACCGTGTCAAATTTGATACAGAAAAAGTGGAGAAATTACGAAATTTATTTAAATTTAAATTGTGAACGGTTATCGACGAATCCTGACCTACCTCAACGTACTCACCGGGGCACCAAAGCAAGTGCGAGTCGACCGCCTCGGGTCAACGACCTACGAACCGGTCGTCCTTGAGCGAGCTACGAGTCCTGCAGATACTACGCACGGCACACGGGTCAGTAATACATTACTTACTTGCCTACAATTACATATAAATATGGCACCTGCAACTTTGAACTGTACGCAATGTAAGACATTATGCAAAAGGAACGAGTATATTCGATGCAAAATATGCGATCAAGTATTATGTCTCACGCAGTGTTCAAATGTGTCAGTAAAACGATATGCTCTAATGGAATTGTCAAAGCGTGAAAATTGGAAGTGCCTCAAATGTATTAGAAAATCAAGCACTCCCTGTACTACTTATTCCAAAAAGTCAAAAGACAACTTAATAAACGTTATACCCAATCTTCCCTTAATAAACTGCTCAAACGCAGGCGCCAGCTGCGCAGAAGATTTACTAGTCAGTCCTACGGGCACCAAACAGATATCTAACTCTACCACAGCGACCGAAGAAGTGGTTAACGAAGAATTGGCATGTAATGATGATACCTTAAATACTCTCCAGCTTTCGATTATCCAGGCCCCTGAATCATTCCCTGAGAATACCACTCACAAGAAACGAGAAGTAGTTATAGCGAACATTCCAATAAGTAATTCGTTCGATTCTCTGTCTGACACCCTGGAAACGGAGAGTGAAGATGGCCTAGAGGTCGAACACAAAAGTGAATTAACGCGTAGTTGTCCAGAACTAAATAATATAGTGATAAGTAACGAATTAGATGCTTTAAAAGAAACAGTATCCATGTTAGAAGCATCCCTCGCATCGGCCGAACAAGAAATACATAACATGCTTTCAGAAAACATTCGACTTAAGGAAGAAATTCTTAAATATAAAACAAAAGTTACCTATCTATCTAAACTATGCATAGCTCCTAAAAAAGAGACAAGTATCAAGAAATGCAGTCAGGATTACAATAAAACGATGCCTATTGGAAATCAAACCTCTGCAGCAGTCACTATTGGTAGTAAAATCGACTACTTACACAAAGACAAGGAACTGCCTAGCAGAGTTAACCAAAATGTGATACCTAATGAACCTATTCGGTCAGGGACTAATATCGAAACTCAAACTAAAAATCAAACTTTATCAGCAGTCAATATTCTAAACAGTCACGCAGAAAAACAAAAAATATGTGTACTTAGCACTAATAAATATAATAAAACCCTACAAGTTACAAACAACCTATTATCTGACCAGTACAATATTATCCACTATCTCAAATCAAATTGTGGTATAAAAGAGCTACTCCTTGGTATTGAAGAGAAATTGCACAATTATAATCATGACGATTTTTGTATAGTGTTCATCGGAGACAATGACTTCTTAACATCTCAGAACTACTCAAAGTTGGTCGTTGTCATTAGAGAAATCTTACAGAGTATTAATCACACGAATTTAATATTATGTGCTCCGACTTATAGATACGCGCCAAATGCTAATCTGTTCAATTGGAGAATCGAGCACTTCAACAACTGCCTAAGCCAGGACATTGGTCTACATCAGTATGCGTATCTTCTTGATACCAACCTGAACCTTGATTATGATTTCAGTATGTTTCGGATTCACTCTGGCTTGATTAAAACAAGAGCCATGCAGATAATAGTGGGTGATATCAAAAAACTTATAAAGCAATTAAAGTTCTCATTGGATCATGAAAACCTTAACGAGAAACATGACTTTTTTCGTGAATAAGAATAAGAAAGATATAAGAAAACGCAAGAAAAGACTATACAAAACTACCATATACTACCAAAATATTAGAGGTATGAAAATGAGCACAAAAGATATTAAAAATAAGTTGTATGATTTTCCACATTTCATTTTGGCGATGACTGAAACTAAACTTGATGAAAGTGTTTATGACTCTGAAGTATTTCCTCCTAACTATTCAGTACTACGCTGTGACCGACGTAAGGAACTGGGACAAAAAGGCGGCGGTGGCGGCGTGCTTTTGGCGGTGCGCAGCCCCTTTAAACTACAAAAACTCGACTGTTCGAATACTCAGATCGATGAAATTGTTGCAGGAACTATTGTTAAGGGAAGCTTTCGTTTTATCTGCTGTGTAGTGTATCTACCTCCAGCCTGCCCAGAACCTCGCTATTATTCAATATTTAATTGTATTGAACGTTTATTCACAAACAGTAAGATACCTGTAATAGTTCTGGGAGATTTTAATCTGTATTCTACGACCGATAGCGTTAGAGCTGCTTATCGCGTTCTTTTGTCGTCATGTGAACTCTCGCAACGCAATGCTGTCCGCAATGATCTCAATCGGCTGCTTGACTTAGTTCTTACTAGGCAGGGCCAAATTACTGCAACTGTCGCGAAATCAGATATACTTATTAAATCAAACGAGATGCATCATCTAGCGTTGGAAATTTCTATTGCTTTAAGTAAATACCCACCAGATAATAACAGGTATAGAGTGGAGCTAAATATTCCCGACATAGGTACTCCATATAGAGATTTTAGAAAAGCTGATTTCATGAAGCTCTACTCTCAGCTTTATAGCATAGACTGGTCCCCAGTATATTTTTCGCAGGATGCTAATACAGCTCTCGACATATTTTATACATTGATTTATACTGTACTAGACTCTACAGTACCATACAAACTAAACAATAAGTCCCAACCTAATTCGTTTTCTAAAAGTTATCCAGACTGGTATAGTCGTAATTTAATAAATATAATAAAAATAAAAAAAATCTATCATAAATTATTTAAAACTACTAATAATCAACTATATTATGCTTTTTTTTACTACTATCGTAAACAATGTAAATTATTGGCTATCGAATGCGACACCAGTAATAGATTAAAAATAGAAAATAGTATAAAACGGAACCCTTCCACGTTCTGGTCGCATGTCAGGGAAAATAAGCAATCGAATGATCCCACAACCTTTGGTAAACTAAATTCCCAAGAAGTAGCACAAGAGTTCGCTGCATTTTTTCAAAGCGTGTTCCGATCAAGTGCCCCTGTATTAAACCCTATAGCCGCTCTACTAGCCGCCACGAACACAGCCTCCCGAGATCAATCGGCATCTGATCTTCATTTGTCGATAGATTCTGTATCCAGAGTAGATGTACTTAAAGCTATAATAAAGCTTAAACCTAAGTACACACAGGGTCCTGATGGAATCCCTCAGATTATTGTAAAGGACTGTCGTGAGTCACTCACTGATCCACTTTTACATATAATTAATTTGGCTCTAAAACAACATTTATTTCCACGTGTTTGGAAGACCACAAAAGTGCTACCCATACACAAATCAGGGTCAAAATCCGTAATAGAAAATTATCGTGCAGTAGCAGTGTTGTCTGTTTTTGCTAAGGTTATGGAATCTACTTTATACCAAGCTATTTTGACGCAAATGAAAGGTTGGTTCTGTGATCAGCAACACGGTTTTTTACCGGGACGCTCTACATGTTCAAATTTGATAAATTTCACGTCACTTATCTCCGAAAAACTAGATTGTAGAATGCAAGTCGATGTAGTTTATTTTGACTATCAAAAGGCATTTGATCAAATTGATTGCGATGTCCTTTTAAGTAAATTGGCCGTGATTGGTTTTTCGAGGGACCTTGTGTATTTTTTTGCGGATTATTTGAGAGATAGGCAACAATTTGTAATGCATAATCAATGCCACTCTACATCATATTTGGTTAACTCAGGAGTTGGTCAGGGTACATGTCTCGGTCCTTTGTTATTTCTCATAATAATTAATGATTTGCCTTCCGTTGTTAAACACAGCACGTGTCTCATGTTTGCCGACGACGTGAAGCTGGCAAGACCCATAGCAAATGCAGTCGATTGCTCTCTTCTTCAGGAGGATATTAGTAGTGTATGCGCTTGGGGGCACAATAACAGCCTCACATTGAATATTAAAAAATGTGCGATTATGACATACTCCCGGGGATATAATCCGTTGTTGGCTAACTACACTGTTGATGCGTCGATGATAGAACGAACCACGAGTGTAAAGGATCTTGGGACATGGTTCGATACACAGTTATCTTTCCATGACCACATATCTAAAATGTGTGGATCATCTCGCAAATGTCTTGGTTTTGTACTACGGCAATCAAAATGTTTCCAATCTACGGACATTCCTCGCTTACTCTACAATGCCTTTGTACGAAGTAGACTAGAATCGAATTCAATAATCTGGAATCCTTTTCACTCAAACCTCGTCCTAGAGGTCGAAAAGGTGCAGAAATCATTCGTTCGTTATTTATATAAAAAAAAGTACGGTTTTTACCCCTACCTCTACCCTACGTCTTTCATACTAGGTATGGTGGAGTATCACTCTCTGGAGATCAGGCGAAACTTATCACTGTTGATATATATATTTGAGCTAGTGCGTGGTAAGATCCACAACCCATTCTTACTAAATATAATAGGGTTTAGCGTGCCAAGATCGTTCGCTGTCCGGCCGTCCAGGCGAGAAGTATTTGCTGTACCTTCCACGCGATGTGTATCTTCGAGATCTGCTCCTCTACCTAGAGCGCTTAAACTAATAAATGATATCTCTCTGACGGAGCCAGAGCTCGATATTTTTATATGCTCCAAAAATCAGTTTCTAGCGTGCAGCAGCCGGTACCTAGAATCGTTGACTAAAGCGAGCAGCGTTGTGGGAGCAAACAATGGATAGTTAAAATCATAAGCCTTTCCCAGAACTAATAACTATTTTGATAAGCAGCAAATATGTATTATTACATTTTAAATTTTATTATTTTGTTACAATTCTTAATATTGACATTAATTTATTCGAATTCTTAAATTGACATTTATTTATTTTTGTATGTAAATTTAACTTTTTTTTTATCAATTTGCATCCTAATTAATGTTATTTTCTATGTTCCATGTTTTAATATTATAAGTCTATACTGTAATTTCTCATTGACTCAACATTGTGTGCGCCTGGTTTTTAAACTGTAAGCCATATGTTTCGTATTTAATAAATGAATTGAATTGAAAAAAAAAAAATGAATTGAATAGAACAGAATAGAACAGAATAGAACAGAATAGAACAGAATAGAACAGAATAGAACAGAATAGAACAGAATAGAACAGAATAGAACAGAATAGAACAGAATAGAACAGAATAGAACAGAATAGAACAGAATAGAACAGAATAGAACAGAATAGAACAGAATAGAACAGAATAGAACAGAATAGAACAGAATAGAACATAATAGAACAGAATAGAACAGAATAGAACAGAATAGAACAGAATAGAACAGAATAGAACAGAATAGAACAGAATAGAACAGAATAGAACAGAATAGAACAGAATAGAACAGAATAGAACAGAATAGAACAGAATAGAACAGAATAGAACAGAATAGAACAGAATAGAACAGAATAGAACAGAATAGAACAGAATAGAACAGAATAGAACAGAATAGAACAGAATAGAACAGAATAGAACAGAATAGAACAGAATAGAACAGAATAGAACAGAATAGAACAGAATAGAACAGAATAGAACAGAATAGAACAGAATAGAACAGAATAGAACAGAATAGAACAGAACAGAACAGAACAGAACAGAACAGAACAGAACAGAACAGAACAGAACAGAACATAACAGAACAGAACAGAACAGAACAGAACAGAACAGAACAGAACAGAACAGAACAGAACAGAACAGAACAGAACAGAACAGAACAGAACAGAACAGAACAGAACAGAACAGAACAGAACAGAACAGAGTAGAACAGAGTGGAACAGAATGGAACAGAATGGAACAGAATGGAACAGAATGGAACAGAATGGAACAGAATGGAACAGAATGGAACAGAATGGAACAGAATGGAACAGAATGGAACAGAATGGAACAGAATCGAACAGAATGGAACAGAATAGAATAGAATATAACAGAATAGAACAGAATAGAACAGAATAGAACAGAATAGAACAGAATAGAACAGAATAGAACAGAATAGTACAGAATAGAACAGAATAGAACAGAATATAACAGAATAGAACAGATTAGAACAGAATAGAACAGAATAGAACAGAATAGAACAGAAAGGAACAGAATAGAACAGAATAGAACAGAACGGAACAGAACGGAACAGAATGGAACAGAATGGAACAGAATGGAACAGAATGGAACAGAAAAGAACAGAATAGAACAGAAAAGAACAGAACAGAACAGAACACAACAGAACAGAACAGAACAGAATAGAACAGAATAGAACAGAATAGAACAGAATAGAACATAATAGAACAGAATGGAACCGAATAGAACAGAATAGAACAGAATAGAACATAATAGAACAGAATAGAACAGAATAGAACAGAATAGAACAGAATAGAACAGAATAGAACAGAATAGAACAGAATAGAACAGAATAGAACAGAATAGAACAGAATAGAACAGAATAGAACAGAATAGAACAGAATAGAACAGAATAGAACAGAATAGAACAGAATAGAACAGAATAGAACAGAATAGAACAGAATAGAACAGAATAGAACAGAATAGAACAGAATAGAACAGAATAGAACAGAATAGAACAGAATAGAACAGAATAGAACAGAATAGAACAGAATAGAACAGAATAGAACAGAATAGAACAGAATAGAACAGAATAGAACAGAATAGAACAGAATAGAACAGAATAGAACAGAATAGAACAGAATAGAACATAATAGAACAGAATAGAACAGAATAGAACAGAATAGAACAGAATAGAACAGAATAGAACAGAATAGAACAGAATAGAACAGAATAGAACAGAATAGAACAGAATAGAACATAATAGAACAGAATAGAACAGAATAGAACAGAATAGAACAGAATCGAACAGAATAGAACAGAATAGAACAGAATAGAACAGAATAGAACAGAATAGAACAGAATAGAACAGAATAGAACAGAATAGAACAGAATAGAACAGAATAGAACAGAATAGAACAGAATAGAACAGAATAGAACAGAATAGAACAGAATAGAACAGAATAGAACAGAATAGAACAGAATAGAATATTATAGAATAGTAAAAACCTTTATTCATGAACCAATACAAAACTCAACATACAGTAAGTAGACTTATTGAATGCTCTGATCTGTATTTCACAAGAAATGGAGCTGACTCAGCATTTGTTACAAGTTATATCTATAACCAGTAACACTGATATTACAATACAAAATCTTAAATTTAAAATACATACTATAAATACACTACAATATTAAATATAATTAAACTACTTAGTAGGTATTTTTTTCTTTAAATTTAAGAGCAGGGCTCTTGTCTGTAAAGTAATCGCCATTCGGATCGATTTTGTATAAGTTTCTTGATATCCTGGTACGACAAGACCTCACCTTTTTCTTTTATTTGGTCCATGTAAGTTCGTCTCGGTCTTCCTCGTCATCTCTTTCCCTATATCTTTCTTTTTCCTATTTATTCTTCCATGCTGGCCTGGGAGCGAGAGAAAAACATAGAATGTGCCAGCTGCATTTCCTCCCGGGCATGCTGTAAAAACCAGCTAAGGGATCCGAGGGTTTTAGTATATTGTAATTTAGGCGATGGGCTGACAACCTGTCACTACAGCAATATACTTACAAATCTATCTTAAATAACCCTCAAAACTTTGTCAGACGTGGCGGAACGACCTTTGATTGGGTCGTTTACGCTCTGCCTACCCCATTAGGGATAAAGGCGTGATTATATGTATGTATGTATGTATGTATATCTTTCTTTCCAAGATGGTCTTAAAGAAGCTGTCGTGTCGCATCTGGTGACCTATCATTTTCCCTCTTCTGTTTTCTATGGTCTTCAGTAGATTCCTCTTCTTTTCCCTGGGACAAATACGACAAAAGATATAAAGAGATAAATGGTATATAAAGAACGTTTTCTAGTTTTTACAACTACATACATACATATAATCACGCCTTCATCCCTAATGGGGTAGGCAGAGCATAAACGACTTAAAAAAAAAGGTTTTGAGGCTAGTTTAAATGTATGATAGATTTGTAGGTATATTGCTGTAATTACAGGTGCAGCATGCCCGGTCAGCATCATCTCTGTCAGTTAATCTTACCCATCAGAAGTATAAGAGATTGAAGGAATAGAGAGTGCACCTGTGTGTTGCGCAAACAATTTGTCACTAAAAACAAATCCTGCGCAGTTGACCGTTCTTTAGGAGATTGGCCGCTATCACTGAAAATGGCTAGAGAGGACTATTATTAATTTACTTACAATGAAGGCTAGGTAAATTTTCATTCTACCCGTGTTTCCAAACAGAAGTGTTACCCGATCTAACGATGCATGAGTGGTTGTTAGCCCGTAGAGCCTCGGCTAGTACAATTTGCTAAACAATCGACAACAGCGCTACGAACGCGCTACGCCGTAGTAATTGTAGCTATTCGTAGCATCAACTTAGGTACTACTTTGTTAGTGAATACATGCATAAATACATATAATCACGCCTTTATCCCTAATGGGATAGGCAGAGCGTAAACGACCAAACTACGAAACAAAGTTTTGAGGGTTATTTCAGATGGATTTGTAGGTATATTGTTGTAGTGACAGGTTGTAGTGTAGGTCAGCCCATCGCTTTAATTGCAAAATACTGAAATCCTCGGATCCCTTAGCTGGTTTTTACAGCATGCCTGGGAGGAAATGCAGCTGGCATATTCTACGTTTTTCTTTCGCTCCCAGGCCAGCATGGAAGAAAATAAATTAGAAAGTACATACATACATACATAAAATCACGCCTTTATCCCTTACGGGGTAGGCAGAGCGTTAAACGCCAGTAGTGACAGGTTGTCAGCCCATAGCCTAAATTACAATACACTGTAACCCTCGAGTCCTTAATTAATTATCTTAATTTATAATCGGAATTAGAAAGTAAACGTTGATATACTTACATCTGATAAGATTACAAGTACTACATTGATTCCTTGATTCCGTTCTATAATTGCAATAGTCGAAAATTTCGCCCTAAAATTTTGACATATTATTAAAAAAGTTCTATCTGTGGCCCATATTGTTCTGGCTCTACAATTTTCTGTTCATGAAGTTTAAATAATTTTGCCTGTTTCTAAATAAAAGTGATATTAGATCATATTGTATTAAGCAACATTTATTTATGGTAAAAATGGCATAATGAAAATCAAATATATACTAGTTTGTGTGAAATTTGTTAAAGAAATGAACTCAGTTAACTTTTTATCACATCATTAAAACAACTTTTTGTGTATGTTTTTTTTCGAAAATAAAAGCTTTGAAATACTCACCTGTAAAGTCCTAAAATTGACGCCTAAAGCAAATACCCGTCGGTACTATTTTTATTGACATCACTGCATCCCTAAAAGGATAGGCAGATCACCAAAAGCTTACAAAGAACCACTTTACTAAAAACTTCTGAGGGTAATTTCTGATAAAGGTACCGTATTAATTCCTATTTTTAACAACTTTTTATCTATTAAGTTACATAAATTGCCGTTGGTGGCCGGTATTCGCAATGTTTCTACCTGTTACTACAACGAACTATGAATCGCTTGTTTGGTTCTAAATCATCTTTATTACTATTCCTTGAGTCTGTTGGACTAGTTTTTTGATTCACTGTGTTTTAGTGAGTTATTTTTTTTACTGATGGGGACGCCACTTAGGCCATATCGCAACCTTAATGGTCCGATTTATAATACTAAAGGTAAGATTTGATATATATTAAACGGGTGGTTAGGATCTTAGTCATCATCATCATCTCCCTAGCCTTATCCCGTATCTTAAGGGTCGGCTACCTAATCTAGGGGATTGAACGAGGGTACTGGTTTTTACACAGAGCGACTACTATCTGACCACCGCAACCCAGAAGGGAAACCAGACCCAATCCTAGATTAGGTCAGAGTGTTTAAGCCGCCAATGCTTAGCATTGGCCTCTGATATGGCTTAACGACTAATATCTACGGTATTAAACGATATTAACCGGGACAAACGGCTTAACGTGCCTTCCGAAGCGCGAAAAAAGCGCCGAAATAAACGTGGTTAGGATCATAGTATTCTTAACTAAATAAATAATCTTTACTAGCTATGCAATGTTAAAGCGGAATTGTTTATTTTTGCTGTGTCATGTTTTTTAGAAAAATAAACAGAAAACTCGCGCTATGTTATATTAAGGAATTCTGCAAAAGGTAGAGAAGAGAGTAACAAATGATACTCTTTTATTACCCCACCTTTAACACGGACCCCTTTTTCCCTCCAAAATTAGGCATTTTTCTCCGGAATAGATGGGCCGAGTAAAAAGTAAAGTCTCATTACTTAGGGAAAAACATTGCCTTTGTTCTCCGCGCAGTCTCGTGAAAAAATAGCGTAAGAACGTGCGTACAGGTGTAGCTAAATCAGTATAAATTGGTTGTAGTTTTTTCTTCCATGCTATAGAAAAACATAGAATGTTCCAGCTGCCCTTCCTCCCGGCATGCTTTCTGAGACACAAGTTGATGGTTTCGCAGCTATCATCAGAAAAACGTGTGCTTTCATACATTACCGGCAGCCTGAATATAATACAGAGCGCATTGGTACATACTGATAAGTAATCTACCTAACTATGAAAGAAAAGACTTTAATGGCTAGTTTATTTTTTATTTTTTTATATAGTGTCCTGCAAGTAAAATACACTTATGACATTTGCAAATAAGTGACATCATGACGTTATAATAGTAATTTTTATTTTGCTCGTCAAAATGGTCAGTCACAGCCTCTTTCATTTCTTCGTCCGTCGAAAATGTGCGACCACTCAATTTTTTCTTTAAATCTTTGAATAAGAAATAGTCACAGGGAGCCAGATCTGGACTATAAGGTGGATGGTTAATTTCTGTGAAGCCGTTTTTGCTCAGGGCTGACCTCGCCGTTCAGGCTGTGTGTACAGGAGCATTGTCTTGTAAAATCAGAACACCTTTGCTGAGTTTGCCTCTCCGCTTTTCTTTGATTTGTTCACGAAGCTGGTCAAGCAAGTTTGCATAATATTCAACACTCATTGTTGTATTTTTAGGCAAATAATCTATCATCAAAATCCCTTCGACATCCCAAAATACGGTGGCCATTAGTTTTCGAGCCGACGGCCGAACCTTGAACTTCCTTGGCGGCTTTTCTCCTTTAAATTTCCATTGCATTGACTCTTGTTTGCTTTCCGGATCCCACTGGCGAATCCAAGTTTCATCACAGGTCACAATTCGAGAGATAGTCTCTTCTTCTTTACCTTTGACCAGGTCTAGAAATGCCTGACAACATTCTACTCGCCTTTGTTTGTCAAAGGAGGTCAACATTCTAGGGACCCAACGCGCGCTCACCTTGGACATGCCCAAATGTTCGTGAATAATTTCATAAACTCGTTCCTTGCTAATGCCCACATTTCTGGCTATCTCCCACTGCTTGATTCGCCGATCTGCAAGAATCAGGTTCTTCACCTTTACAACATTATCTGCGGTAACAGCAGAAATTAGCCATCCACTACGTGTGTCGTCTTCCAGGCTCTCACGGCCATGTTTAAATTGCTTCGACCAAAACTTTATGACGAATTCAGAAGGACTTGAATCACCAAACACCTTTAACATGCTCTCTGATCTGCGTATGCGTATTTCCCTCTTTACTTAGGAATTTAATCACTGCTCGATGCTCAAATTTCATCATTATGCAATTTTCTTTCGACATGGTGAAATCAAAGCCGCGCCAAAAAAACAAAAGCAAGCGAAAAAAAATAAGCGTCATAATTTTGAAAAAGGAATAAATATAGAATATGATTTTGCAATGGCCAGTTCGATTTTCAAAACTTTCTTTAACAAAGTAGATTTTATATCAGCCGCCCCTCGTAGGTGGGATTCCCCCTTCTTGGAGAGGTGGATACAAGTGCATATTAAGTAGGCTACTAACATACTAACACCTAGTTTTAAGTTTACTAACACTGCTTGTAATTGTAAATTTTATTGGATTTTATTTAATTTTCATTTGATTGGAAATTATTATTGGGGCTAACTTATTTTCTTCTTTATTTTATTTTATTATCTCAAATTAATGTAATGTACTGTATATGAATGTTTATAAATCTGAAATAAATAATTTGAGTTTGAAAAGAATTCAGCAAAATGGATTCGAGGGTTAGGGCTATGGCACCGGTCCGAATCCGTATCCGAATATTTTCTGATCCGAATTGGCCTTCCTAGTAAATGTATGACTGCGCACCCATCCATATCCGTTTTGAATGAAAATTTCCCTTACACGATTCGGATACCAACCGAATATGGAGCAGTGCAAAACCGCCCCAGTGTATTGTAATTTAGGTGATCAGATTTTACGCTCTGCCTACCCCGTAAGGGATAAAGGCGTGATTTTATGTTTATATTATGTTTATGGATTTTAGTTTTTTTAGCCGTCGGTACCATTCACTGTCTTTGATAGTGGTCGTTACTAAAACCAGTCAGAGGCCTTATAGCTGTGCTACTAGGCGGTTTGAAAAACTCTGACACCAGGGTTCCTCGGGTTGTTGTTCGTCTCGAGAATCCACTCACTAATTTGCTCGGTAATTGCACAGTGATACAAGTATCTATGCAAGTTTATTACTTACCTAGTATAAGATGACCTGTCTGCTTAATATAATCACGCCCCTATCCCTAATGGAGTAAGCAGAGCATAAACGACCTAAACAAAGGCCATCCCGTCACTTCTGACAAAGTTTTAAGGGTTATTTAAGATAGATTTGTACTTACAAATAGGCTACAAACAAGTATATTGCTATAGTGACAGATTGGCAGTCTATCGCCTAAATTGCAATAAACTAAAGCCCTCAGATCCCTTAGTTGGTATTTATAGCATGCCCGGGAGGAAATACAGCTGCCACACTCTATGTTTTTCTTTCACTCCCAGTCCAGCATGGAAGACGCTTTTTCAGGCACTGTGTCGGTAATGCACTCCATTTAGCTGTCGTGTGCAATTTTCTTCGCGTTTCGTACTCAAATAGCTCCTCTCTAAGCCTCTTTCGTTCTGCTCTTGCTTTGAGGTGGAGCATCATTTTAGCTTCATTTCAGAAGAATTCACTGTCTGATGAAACGTTGAAAGCTGAGACAGTTCTTTCTATATATCTACTGTACCTACACGGGGTGTATCGGACAGCGTCGCATATGTATATATATATATATAATTTAATATGTATATTGTGTTGTTTACCACTAATACATTACGTGTTTTAAAGGAACGCAATACTTTTTTTACACCCTGTATATCAACTGTGTGAAATTTGGCCTTCAAGGTAACAAGTAAGCCGATCAGTTCTTCTTTATCTATATAGAATATAGGTTATATAGGTATATAATATAATAAAGGTTTAACATAGGTTTGAAAATGATGGGACATAATTTTAAACAGTTTACTTTTAAAGCTTCTAAACGATAAAAAATACTTGAAAACGACACAAAAAAATAACTTGCTACTTTTTCACTGTGTCGGTAATGCTAGCACTCCATTTGACTGTCGTCTGCAATTTTCTTCGCGTTTCGTACTCAAATAGCTCCTCTCTAAGCCTCTTTCGTTCTGCTCTTGCTTTGAGGTGGAGCATCATTTTAGCGTCATTTCAGAAGAATTCGCTGGCTGATGAAACGTTGAAAGCTGAGGCAGTTCTTTCTAGGTATCTAGTATACCTGTAAATATACCTATTTCGTTATTACCTACAAACTATTTAGGTCTGTAATTATAAACAGTACTTGAGACTGACAGCTAGTTAGAGTTCGTATCAGAAACGTCATTTCAGTATAAATCCATACTTAATATTGCTCTCAATCTTGAGATTGCTTTATAAATACGAGCCTAAATAATCTGTCGCTATATATAATACTCAGTTTTGATGAAATGAATATTTTTAATCACCTCAAAGCTAACGTTGTTCTTTTTGATTAGATAAAATTCTATAGAAATATTTTACATGGAAAATAAATTGTATGGAAATTATAATAACCCGGAATAACCTACTACGCAAACTTACATTTACATCCTGGGGAGCATCTCCACAGGTCTTACGCACATCGGGCCTAGCACTCAGTTTTTCAGCGGGTGAGTTTGCGTGTCCAGTGTGGCACCGTTCCGCCTATGCCAAACAGGTAGACATAGCACTAAACGAGACGTGTAGGATTATAACAGGCTGCCTTAAACCAACGCCGGTCACTCTATTGTACCTCCTTGCTGGGATAGCCCCCCTGAGGTGGCTTGCTCGGTAGAAAAACATAAACAAGAAACGGATTCGAGACACCCACTCCATTATATCATACATACATACATATAATCACGCCTTTGTCCCTAATGGGGTAGGCAGAGCGTAAACGACCCAAACAAAGGTCGTTCCGCCACGTCCGACAAAGTTTTGAGGGTTATTTAAGATAGATTTGTAAGTATATTGCTGTAGTGACAGGTTGTCAGCCCATCGCCTAAATTACAATATACTGAAACCCTCGGATCCCTTAGCTGTTTTGTACAGCATGCCCGGGAGGAAATGCAGCTGGCACATTCTACGTTTTTCTCTCGCTTCCAGGCCAGCATGGAAGATAATATCAATTAGTGCAAATCCCGATTAATAAGTCGGAATAGCTTTCTTAAGTCAACTCTACCGACAGCTGACGACCCAGGTGGGGCTCGCCGTGACCTGTGGGTTAAAAAATATCCTCCTCCGTCCAACTACATTGAACCTGCAGAAAAGTTGCCACCAGGTCATAAATTACCCTGGTTGACCTGGAAGTCATTAAATAGACTGCGGACACAGGTTGGCCGCTGCAGGTCCAACTCGACGAAATGGGGATACAGTGACAACAGAAATTGCGATTGTGGATCTGAGCAGACTATGTCACACCTACTGGAATGTAGTGAGAGCCCCAACACCTACACACTATAAGACCTGTATGATGCCACAAAAAATGCTGTCGCCGTGGCAAAAATATATTTGAACCATCGACAGAAGAAGAAGATGGAAATTATATGAAAAAAGGTATACTATCTACTTTCATATTAGAGAAAAAATACATACACACATATAAGCATGCCTTTATCCCTAATGGGGTAGGCAGAGCGTAAACTACCAAAACAAAGGTCGTTTCGCCACGTCTGACAAAGTTTTGAGGGATATTTAAGATATATTTGTAGGTATATTGCTGTAGTGACAGGTTATCGGCCCATGGTCTAAATTGCAACATACTGAAACCCTCGGATCTCTTAGTTGGTTTTTACAGTATTCCCGGTAGGAAATGCAGCTGGCACATATTTTTATGTTTTTCTTGCGCTCCCAGTCCAGCATGGAAGACATACAGAAATAGAAAAAATACAGTGCAGAAAGAAATATTTAACCCTATTCGAGCTTCCATCGAAACTCAGCCACCTTTACTCTCCAAATACTCATCCAAACTAACATTGAAAACTTAAGTAACTTTAAGTCCAAGTTTATCCACGTATAAGCGTACACGGATTCCATGTGAGTGTGCAACCGCTATAAATCGCGAAGGCCTAAAAGTTAAATCGGTGGCTCTAGGTGGCTTTACATTCTGTTACACTTTGTGAAACTATCTGTGGTTTATGATACCCTGGTAGACAAACTAGATAGGAATGGATTTAAATATTTACTTTCTTTTATTCCATGCTGGACTGGGAGAGAAAGAAAAACATAGAATGTGCCAGCTATATTTCCTCCCGGGCATGCTGTAAAAACCAACTAAGAGATCCGAGAGTTTCAGTATGTTGCAACTTAGGCGATAACCTGTCACTACAACAATATACCTACAGATATATCATAAATAACCCTCAAAACTTTGTCAGACGTGGCGGAAAGTTCTTTGTTTAGGTCGTTTATGCTCTGTTTAGTCCATTAGATAAAGGTATTTTTTTACGTTTGAAATGGGTTTGCTTTCGATTTCATCCTAGACAGAGTCGACGATGGAGCGAGCTCACCCAGAAGCTGGACAGAAAGCGATAAAAAAAACAAAACATAGCCAGCTATATGGAAGTGAAGGTTTCAGTGTATTGCTGACAACCCAGTGTCACTACAGCATGACAGGTAAACAATGAAATCTAAAAATACCCTCAATATTAAACTGCCTCCATGGTCTAGTGGTCAGAGCCATGGGCTTATGATCCGGAAGTCCTGAATTCGGTTCCCAGGGGGACACAAAGTTGATGTTTGACAATTTATCACTTTGTGAGGTTTTCTCCAGGTTGGTTTGGACTTTGCAAGCTGAATCATCTGATTGACCGAAAAGGATTCCTTGTTTTGGAGGGCACGTTAAGCCGTCAGTTCCGGTCTTTGTCTTTGATAGTGGTTTTTACTGAAGAGGCCTTACATATGTGCTACTAGGTGGTTTGAAAACTCTGAAAACAGGGTTCATGGGGTCGTTTGACTCGAAAATCCACTGGCTAAGAAGAAGAAGACACTCAATATTGGCGAAATAATCTGTATCTACCAGCTCAGACCTACACTAGAGTCAAAATATAACTTATTTCAAAAACATAAGTATAAAAAAAAATCGCTGGCGTTTTTTGTAACTTAGACTCGTATTTGTAAAGCGATCTCAAGATTTAACGAAAGCAATATGAAGTATAGATATGACAGTCTATTTCGTACTGAAATTACATTTCTGATACAAACTCAAATTAGCTGTCAGTCTCAAGTACTGTTTAAACAAAGTATTTAAGCATTAAAAGCACAAACTTGCAACGGGCTTTTATGCAAACATCAAGCCCAAACAAAGTCCCACATACGATTTAGAGAGACTTACACTCAAAAGTTAACCGATCTAACTACGGTTAAAGTGCAGTTTAACCGAAGTTAGACTAATTCGGAGCTGAATTGACTTAGCTCTTGAAATGTCGATTGGTTTCAGGGCTGCCACGCATCAGAATAAAAATTACAATGAATTAAATAATAAATAATTCATTCTTCAACATAGATTCCATGAAAACTTATGAATGTCATGTGAATATACATAATGCAAAGTAAGTACAATGTAAAGTTACAATTACACCCATAGCCTCCATTTTGATTCCTTGTAGGTGTAAGAACATTGATAATTATGGACAGAAACCCACTACACACCTACCTATATACTCCATACACCGTTCATGAATCATTCGAGTATCTTTTGACTGAGAATGGAACCCGGTACTCTACCCGCATCATCAATATTGGGACATATGAAATATACTCGTAGACATAGGGTAAAATGAATCATCTCGCAAGGTCTATAGGTCGGTAAACACATCACGTCAAACACTGACCACAACTTTTCAAAGTCGCTAACATCCACTACGACGTGATAAAAAAAGGTAAGGATTAGAGCCGCCATTCTGACGACCGCCCCGGTAGCTCAGTTGGCAGAGCGATGGAACGGCATTCCGAAGGTTGCAGGTTCAAACCCTGCCCGCGGCGAATTTTTAATTTCTTATTTCTCATATTTATAAAATTTCATAAGGTCGTTCATCGGTCGATCAGTTGTGAAGAAAAGGGTAATTGATTTCATACCCTCACTCTACAATCCTGACAATCTGGTTACTTCTAGACTTTCAGCTGATAAAGTGGCAACCCTGAATGTCGGAGTAGAAATTGGTTAAGTTATTGAATGAGAGTGCAAAGCATTGTTTTCAATGAATGAACGGTCTGCCAGAGATTCGATTAACGTTTGAATTGATTTCCTGTTTGTTGATATTATTGACAGCAAAAAGCGAAATTTGAAAATGGTTGAGATATGTTTATTGTATTTAGTTTTGATTTTGGATTGCTCAAGAAATGGGAAACAAAATATTTACTAACTTTTCTTATTTCCAAAGAGAAGAAGGACCGAATTACGGTGGTGTATTGAAATGGCTGACAACTCATCACTACACAACACAACAAAGAGCGCATGAGCCAGCTCAATCAACGACACATGCATGAGATAAGTATTTCACTGGTGTAAATGTTTTGAAACCGCCTAGTACCACACATATTAGATCCCTGACATGGTTTGAGTAACGACAACTATCAAAGACAGCGGGTGAGACCGACGGCTTAACGTGCCCTCCAAAGCACGGAATAATTATTTTTTTCAGACAATCAGGTGATTTAGCCTGCAATGTCCTAACCAAACTGGGTAAAACCTCACAAACCTCACAAAGTGATTAATTGCCAATTATGAACGTTGTGTTCCCCTCAACCCTCAAAACTTTGTCAGACATGGAGGAACGACCTGTGTTAATTGGTCGTTTATGCTCTGCCTACCCCGTTAGGGATAAAAGCGTGATTATATGTATGTATATACATAGAGACTCAACTCAACTGCCTTCGTGGTCTAGCGGTCTGGGCCATGGGCTCTCGACCTGGAAGTTGGGTTCTCTGATACAGTCTGATTTCTCTCTGGTCGTTTCAGTCAATCTATCCCATCAGAAAAAGAGATTGAATGAATATAAACTGCACATGTGTGTAGCGCAAACGCTTATGCACTAAAAACTAGCCCTGCCATCACCGAAAATCTGTAGGTGGACATTTATAACTACCGAAGAAAAACGTAAAAGCTAAAGCTAAATTTAATATCTAAAACTCGCATTCTGTCTTCACGTTGAAGAATATTCAATTCATGTTGGCCCACAATTGGATTTACGAGTACCTTGACGTGGTTGATAACAGAATTCCTTTCAAAATATAATTTATGACGTCACTCAGCTTTCCTATTTGCAACAATTTACGCTGCTTCCCGTATCTCGCTTTGTCAGCCGCAGAGGTAAAGTTCCAAGAATGGAAGATAATCCCTTCTATAATGAAGATTATTTTATATTTTGTTTCTTTGCAGACTATAATTGCAGGAACATTGATTCACTAATCTTCTTCTTCTTCTGTCTAGCGTTTTCCCGGCCTGATGTCCGCTCTCCGGATTTTTCTACTCCACTTTGCCTGGTCTTCAGCATCCATTGGTGTGAGATCGTTCTCTTCCATAGCCGCTTTTACGACGTCTTTTTCCAATACGTGCCAAAATCTAATAATCGAGCAACGAAACGAGACTTTGGAAATTAACAATTTGATTACGGATTTACATTATTGACTGATTAAACGGATTGACATAATTGACTGATTAAACGGATTGACATAATTAACTGATTAAACGGATTGACATAATTGACTGATTGAACAGATTGACAGTGTAACAATGCATTGACGTAAAACCTGACCAAGCATGTCTCTCCCAAATTTAATTTATCTAGTTTTCATTTTATTTTTATCACATACATACACATAATCACGCCTTTATCCTTAACGGGGTAGGGAGAGCTTAATCGGCTTAAACAAAGGTCGTTCCGCCGCGTCTGACAAAGTTTTGAGGGTTATTTAAGATGGATTTGTGGGTATAATGCTGTAGTGACAGGTAGTCAGTCCATCGCCTAAATTGCAATATTCTGAAGCTCTCGGATCCCTTAGCTGGTCTTTACAGCATGCCCGGGAGGAATTACAGCTGGCACATTATATGTTTTGCTCTTGCTTCCAGTTTAGCATAGAAAAATATTATTATCTCTATTTATTTTATTTTGCGTAAGTATTTTTAATGTATTTTACCTACCTACTTATTTATTATTTTGTATTATGTCTTGCAAATTTGATGGGTCCTGAATAAAGAACCTTTTATTATTATAAAATCCTATAGATGTTTTCTTCCATGCTGGACTGGGAGAGATAGAAAAACATAGAATGTTCCAGCTGCCCTTCCTCCCGGGCATGCTGTTGAAGTCAGCAAAAGGGACTCGAGGGTTACAGTGTATTGCAATTTAGGCGATGGGCTGACAACCTGTCACTAAAGCAATACATATTACAATCTAAAATTTCCCTCAATTTTTGTCAGACGAGACGAAAGCGCCTTTTACGAGGCGTTAAACGCTCTGCCTACCCCGTAAGGGATAAAGGCGTGATTTATGTATGTATGTATGTATAGATGTTTTCGCTGAAGTATGTACGGTATATTTCTTAGTCTCTTCCATTATTTCTCATCCCAAGTAAGATGGTATACAGTACTCAGTACATGCAATGCCAATTATGCCCGTTGTGGTGCCAATGCACCGAGAATTGCATCTTCCTCCGCCTGCACCACAGTAGTGACTTGTGACAATAATCTACTCTTAAAATTTTGTAGAGTGGTTTCTTCTAAGGTAAAAATTCACTAAAGTTGAAAATAATTTCTTCAATGAAAATTTTACAAACATAAAACCTTAGTGCAGGAACACATAGGCGTCACTTACTGCGCGTTAGATTGCGCTCAACACGTTGTCAATGCAATTTGCATTGCCTACAACACACATGCTGCACAGGCAGAGGGATGCGCCGACGCAGAGTTCTTTGCAACGCACACGTTGTGCGTAAGATGACGCATGTGTATTGAATGCAAGTAGCATTGACAGTGTGTTTAGCGCAACCTTACGCGCAGTAAGTGACGCCTGTGTGTTGCTGCACTTATAGGCACTTTGATTTAGAGTACAATTCGAAAGCAAGAATTGATAAAGATTTTGGATTTGTTGACTAGAATATAACAACTTTATAACTAGTACTCACTACACATGTTACGAAAGTAAACCATAGATTTAGATACATCTAATAAAACATCATAATAGATAGTTTAGTTTAAAGACACTTTGGCCTCTGTGATGACTATGATAGAAAACGAAACGCATTGGTTAGTCAAGCGGACTATTGAGTCGCACTGAAGACGAAACAGTGGTAAACAAACGATGAACCGTTGCGTTTGGTTTTCTCTCACAGTCATCACAAAGGCCAAAGTGCTTTTACAATAAACATTGCATTATCTCGATAGGGATACACGTGGGAAAGGGCCCCTTGCGGGGAGGACCACTCTGCGGAGATCATGTTTGACGGCTGTTCCTAAAGAGTTGGATTCAGTTCCGAAACAAACAATCTAAGCTCAGTAGTGCGAAACACTTGCAAATCATAATAAGTAGATCACTTCGGCGAAGGCTGATTTAACCTCCACGGCATTTTTAACACCATGAATAAAATAAATAAATAATTATTTATTTTATTCATGATAGGGAAACATACAGCAATAATATTGACACTAACATAAACTTATATAAATAACACACAAGCCAATTAAGTTTCCACCAATAAATTAATACATATGTGTCGATTTTGAAAAAAATAAAAATACATATTATATTCCAAATTTTACAATACATTAGATTTGATAAATTAAAGCCATGTTATGAAAAGTGACAAATAATAAATTAGAAATTGATATTATGATATTTTATTGAATTTATTCTTGATTGCATTACTAAATTTTTGAAACTTGTCACTAAATATATCAATATGACTGTAGGATTCATTGTGTTTATGACATGTTCTGATAATGAAACGATTTTAAGCATAATTAGTTTTACAAAATTGTGGAGCAAATAAGTTTTAAGAACGGCTGTTGTCTACCACTTGACTAGAAATACGAAAACATATAATATTTCGTTATCATTTCCAGGATTCATCAAGCAGAATCCTCATAAGCTATGTGATGCCCTGTCGCTCTCAGTAACATAACTTTTTAATGGCGGCCGCGCTGTACGGACGAACTTTTATTTTTTTTATAAATTCAGGAACACGGACAAGCGTCGTTTAATTTTCTAAACGGTGGGAAAATCCGGAGGGAAATTGAAAAATCAGGAAAAATGTAGACCTTTGACCTTAGGGCTAACTTTACTACCTCGTTTGTGAAATTAGGCGTAACAAGCTTAAGTTTTTCATAAAAAGGTAAGTGAGATATTTTGCTCGTTTGGTATTTTTTATTTTATTTTCACTGTTTATGACGTCTGGTTTCCCTTCTGGGTTGCGAAAGTCAGATGGCTGTCGCTCTGTGTAAAAACCAGTACCCTCGTTCAATCACCTAGATTAGGGAGCCGACCCCGAGAGATACGGGATAAGTCTTGGGGGGAGGTGACTGTTTATGACGTCATCTTCTTACATACCCTATTAGTGAATCTAGTCAAAATCATTAGGGTTAATTCACACTACCGGGAAGCGACGTGCAGCCGCGCGTTTCAGTCTGTCACTTCGTGGTACAAGGACAATTCCTTGAAGATTCAATAATCTTCAAGCAACTAACGTCAATTTTCGGTGTCATATAATCCTACATGCATACATAAATTACGCCTTTATCCGTTACGCGTATCCTCATAAAAGGCGCTTTCGCCACGTATGACAAAAAAATTGAGGGCAATTTTAGACTGTAATGTGTATTGTTGTAGTGACCGGTTGTCAGCCCATCGCCTAAATTACAATACACTGTAACCCTCGAATCCCTTTTGGTGACTTCTACAGTATGCCCGGGAGGAAGGGCAGCTGGAACATTCTATGTTTTTTATCTCTCCCAGTCGAGCATTGAAAAATGATCGAATGATCCTAAAGGGGAAATTTACTTTTATTCTAATTATTTCATCCCAGGTTACCTACTGAATCCACCCGTTAAACAGACAGCAATCAATTAAAGGATTTAGATTGCGGTCACAGTACGTGTTCATGAATAAAACATGCGTGTCCACCGAGCAATGTATAGTGAACCGTTTTATGTACTCGTTGAATGTGGGTGGCGATGGAACACGGTTGGAATTTATGCCATTGAATTTGTAGTTTATTTCATTCACTGCTGAATTTGTAGCGTAGTATAGAACTTAGAATTGAGTACAACAACATTCAAGTAAAATAAACGGTAATAGTTCAAACATAATAAGACATTTATACAATAAGTTTAAAAATAAAACTGTTGAGACAACAACTACAATTGAAATGTTCTCGTAAGCTTTTGTACAAAAAAAAAAGATTTTACTGAACCGTCTAAAATTTGAAATAATGTGGGTGTTTATCCTATTTAATTTATCTTAATAATTTATGTTATCCATGTCTGATCCTATGCTATAGTATATGGAAAGTTGTTAAGTACCTATTCTTCTACTGTCAAGTGGGTTGCACTTCAAGTGTCAAAGGACATGCAACCTTTTTGGCATAGTGTGAATGATAACCCTTTTCTTATACAAAAGAAATCGGCGCACGATTAGAGCTAAACTATTCGATTCTACACATAAATACAATATAATTTGACTAAAGCGTTACTCAGATATTTTCAATTTTTTTTTATTTTTTTTTACTTAGCCTGAAATGTCCCACTGCAGGGCAAAGGCCTCAATTTATAATATTTTTTTCGAAAATCAGATATCTTTGATTTAAAATTTGATTTCTATTTGTGTGTAAAATCGAATGGTTTAAGATTGATCATACACCGTGAAGTTTTTTTTTTTAAATAGCTTTGCCATTCACATCATACCAGGATTTATACAAAAATATTACATCCCTTTGTAATCTATACATACCAGGCCACTCAGAAAGTATTGCGATAAATAGTTTTTATATATGGCAGACTGGCCGGTTAGAATCTTTTTTGAAAATATGATTACTTGTAAGTAAAAATATGTGTGTTCCATTTTGAAAATTTCCCTCCACATTTTTTGCGAGCCAATTCAAAGTATCGTGTCTTACTGAAAAATGGATCTGCGCCGGGAACATTTTAGAGCTATGATTTTTTACGATTTCAAGTGTCGCCTGAAACCGGATGAATCGTTCGATAGACTTCAAATGGCATTTATGGATGAAAGCCCCTCCAAGGCAACCGTGTATCGTTGGTATAACGAATTTAGGCGCGGTCGACCAACCTTGGGGGATGAAGAAAGAAGCGGTCGCCCTTTGACGGTTATTACGGAAGAAAACGTGCCAGCAGTGAAAAATTTAATCCAAGATAATAGGCGAATTACATATCAAGAGATTCAGCACATATTAAAGATTGGATCGGGAAGCGTTCACGAGATTCTACAAGGGCATCTTCGCGTGAGGAGGATAGTATCGCGCTGGGTGCCGCACTACCTCACCGACGCTCAGAAGCAGGCCCGGGTGGAATGGTGCCGTGATATGCTGAACAAATTTGAAGCAGGCTCGTCTCGGCGTGTTTACGACATCGTAACAGGTGATGAGTCCTGGATTTATCAATACGATCCAGAAACCAAGCGCCAGTCGACAGTTTGGGTGTTTCAAAATGAACCAACGCCTACCAAAGTGAAGCGATCTCGAAGCGGGGGGAAGATTTTGATCGCCAGCTTTTTTAATTTGACTGGCCACTTGGCTTCAATTCCCTTACGAGATCAAAGAAGCATTAACGCCGAATGGTATAATACCAATTGTTTACCAGAAGTTTTTTTCTGTTGTAAGCAACAAGCGACCAAACACAGGGCTCCGCGGACTACTGCTCCACCGCGACAATGCGCCTGCACACACCGCGCTCAAAACGAGGGACTTCCTGGACAGCACACCAGTCAAACTCCTGGGTCACCCTCCTTACAGCCCTGATCTAGCACCGTGTGACTTCTTTTTATTTCCAAAAATAAAAAATCAGCTCATGGGATACAATTTTCGTCGCCGGAAGATGCGCTGGCTGCGTTTGAGCAGGCTGTAAACGAGGTGTCTACGGCGGACTGGAAAAAGTGTTTTGAAAACTGGTTCAGACGCATGAATCTTTGTATAGAGGCTGGTGGAGAGTACTTTGAAAAGATTTAATAAAAATATATGTACCTGTAGAACAATTTTTTTTAGTGTCCCAAATTTTTCTGAGTGTCCCACGTACATACATGTAATCACGCCCTCATCTCTTACGGGGTAGGCAGAGCGTTAAACGCCTCGTAAAAGGCGCTTCCGCCACGACTGATAAAAACTGAGGGCAATTTTAGATAGTAATTTGTATTGCTATAGTGACAGGTTGTCAGCCCATCGCCTAAATTACAATACGCTGTAACCCTCGAGCCCCTTTTGCTGACTTCTACATCATGCCTGGGAGGAAGAGCTGCTGGAACATTCTATGTTTTTCTATCTCTCTCAGTCCAGCATAGAAGAAATATGTAATCCAAAGGTCGAAAATCTAATGGTCGCCACCAGCCGCGCGACTGCTAGCGTCAGCGCGTACCGCCGCAACCGGACTTTTCAAACGATACTAGTATTTAAAAGTATGTATGCTTCCATGCTGGCCTGGGAGCGAAAGAAAAACATAGAATGTACCAGCTGCATTTCCTCCCGGGCATACTACGGTAAAAATCAGCTAGTGGATCCGAAGGGTTTCAGTATATTTAAATTTAGGCGATGGGCTGACAACCTGTCACTACAGCAATATACCTACAAATCTATCTTAAATAACCCTCAAAACTTTGTCAGACGTGGCGGAACGACCTTTATTTAGGTCGTTTACGCTCTGCCTACCCCATGGGGGATAGAGGCGTGATTATATGTATGTAGACAAAGTTTAATATAATTTAACACTGAAAGTGCTCGTGTCTCCGCTGCCGTCCGCTGCCATTCCGGTTTGAATCGGCCCTATGAGTCACGTACCCAACTTTCGTTTTCCCGTTTTTCTTCGACTTGAAACTCTGTGTAAGTTGGCGAAGAAAACTTCTTTGGGAAGTTTATAATTAGCAGGTTGTGCAGTTGGATACGTTCTTCTTTTTGTAATGTGTGGATGGCATATAAAGAACTTGCTGAACCGTAGTAACAAAATTATTGTATAAGTTATACCTTCCTGAAAAAAGTCCTGGTGGGAGTTATTTAGTTTCGTTGACTGAGCAACCCCTATCAGTTTGCAGGACGCTGTCCCTTACAGCCCGTATATGAAAGATAGAAAAAGGCAAGTTGCCCAATTAGTTAAATGCTGGTGCAGCCGCCCGCTCGCCCGTAAATAAATGCACATGTATACATACATACATGTAATCAATTCTTTATTCCTAAAGGTCGTTCCGCCACTTCTGACAAAGTTTTAAGGGTTATTTAAGATAGATTTGTAGAGGATATTGCTGTAGTGACAGGTTGTCAGCCCATCGCCTACATTGCAATATACTAAAACCCTCGGATTCTTTAGCTGACTTTTACAGATTGTCAGGGAGGCAAGTCAGCTGGCACATTCTATATTTTTCTTTCGCTCCCAGTCCAGCATGGTAGAAATGCTTAGTATGCACAAATAAAATCAACTAAACACGTGTTTCGCCCCTCTATGGCGCATCATCAGGAGAATAGAATGTCCGGTATCGACTGCAGTGGAGCACCAAGTGAGTCTTATATAGCTACTTCTAATTCTCTGTCTTATTTTGAGTAACGAAAAGTCATCATCATAGCGTAGAACAGTCCCTGCTCAGATCAAACGTTAAGAGCGGTCTTTTAACCAGCTTTCTGCGTCAGTGCTTCATAAATTTAAAATGTAACCCTTAAAAACAGCGGATGCCGAAGACCGGGCAAAGAGGAGTTGAAAAGCCGAAAAGCGGATCCCAGTATGAGGCCGAGAAAACTCTAGGTAGAAGAATAAGAGAATATTAAATATTTTTTACTAAAGTATTATGTATTGTTTCACATTGATTATCATATCTCACATGAATTGTTACCCAAGCCATTACTAGGTACATCTAAGTACATTGCTAGGTATATAAGCTGTATAAACAATCGTTTAACCGCTAAATGATTTCTTGCAAATAAAATCACCTTTTAATATTTTAGACTATGACTTTCTATAATAACTTAGAGAGCCCCTTCCCTGGTTTAGTCGACTATTTTCTTACAGTTCCTTTAATCTTGGAACCTCACTATATTGGACCCACAAAGAACTTTAAGCGAATGCACTCACATGATTAAGACCTTTTAATAATACTTGTGCTTTTGCTGCGCATTTGACAACGAAAAGTTTCTGTAAAGTTAAGTGAGATTGCATCCGCAAATGCTTTGAAGAAAATTATAGTACAAATATGAATTGAATTTCCCGAAATTCACTGATCACCATTGATTTTAATACATATTTTGAAGAATACATCAAAAATTAATACTAAACTTACATAATTATAAAAGGAAGAATAATAATTATCGTTATCGCTCATAAGGTATGGGATTGTCGGCCAACGCAGACTGAAGCATACCTAGCCTGTGCCCAGTGATCTAAACATTTGTAAATATTACTAGAAGTTCACAAAAAAATCATCAACACCAGCCACACAAATTGCTAGATATCTCAAAAGTGACAGTTGTAAGAAAAGAAAATCGTGACAGCAAAACTAAAATTTATATCTCAGTAATCTATCAAAATCGAGGCTTAATTGGCATTTCCTTTCACATTTTTGTAGTGATTTCCTATTGCCCTCCTAATGGGCATCCTTCGTCATTTCAAAAGAAATAAAGACAAAAATAAATCAAGATAATCTTGTAACAGATTGACAGCACTAATTGAAGTAAGGAAGGCAATTACGTGTACAGTGGATTAATTAGGTCAAAAAAAGGCCAACTTTAGTAGAATATTGTTTCCTGTCTCAAAGAAGGACGTGTTTCCAATTAAAGATACTTATTGATAGATATTGGTAGATAGATACATATTGGTATTTATTACGTTTTCATATGTGCAGTATAATTATTTATCACTACATAGTATAAAACAAAGTCGCTTTCTCTGCCCTATATCCCTATGTATGAATACATATTTAAAACTTCGCAACGGATTTTGATGAGGTTTCTTTTAATGGATACAGTGATTCAAGAGGAAGGTTTATATGTATAATACATGCATAATATAGTAGAGTAGAACTGATAATTTCCGTATAAAGCCGTGGCGGGTCGCTAGTATAGTCTAAATTAGTTTACGTAAATATTTTTTGTACCTGCTTTGTCATTTCCATATGCCCTAAAGTAGACTGGTAGATAATGCCTTTATCCGTAAGTCCGCCCGCTTATTTTGCACAAACACGCCTTTATCCTTAAACGGGTAGGCCGAGCGTAAACGTCCTAAACAAAGTTCGTTCGCCACGTCTGTCAAAGTATTGAGGGTTAATTAAGAAAGATTTGTAGGTGTATTGCTGTAGTAACAAGTTGTCAGCCCATCGCCTAAATTGCAATACACAGAAACTCTCGGATCCCTTAGCTGGCTTTCACAGCTGACACATTCCATCTTCTTTTTCTTCTTCTAGAGTCAATGGCTTTAAATCCTTGACGCCCAGAACGTGGCCACATAAACAACCCTTTGGTTGGCGTCAAACAGGTCCTCCTGCGTGCAGGTCGCAGGAGAAATGGGGCACGACAATAAGTGTGACATAGATTGTATGGCGCAACACTCGCAGTTGTCGTCCTCAGTGAAGCCCCACCTCTTCTTGAGTTCTTTACATCTGCCGACTCCTGACCGAAGTCTGTTTAACGCCTTCCAAATGGACCATGGAAGGTTGTGTCCCGGCGGCAGCTTCTCAGCTGTTGGGCAGCAAGGGTTATTGGAAGCGAACTTTTCCGACCACAGCTGTTCTCTGAATTTAGATGGGTCCTCTTCAAGAGGCTCGGTGTTTCGAGAAAAGTTTCGTCGACTCTTGAGGCGTTGGGGTGGAGATTTATGCCCATATAGCGGATGCCTGCTGTCTTCTTCTTGTTTAAGTTTTTCAACGGAACAAGCAATTTACGCCGAACACTCGGGACTGCTATTCCAGCAATGGAGTAGAGATGGCTAAGAGGTGTTGGTTTAAGCGTACCCGTGACCACCCGGCAGGATTCGTTTAGGGCGACATCCTCATCCTTCACGTGTGCAGAGCGCGCCCAAACGGGACACGCGTATTGGCCGGCTGAATAGCAAAGTGCCAGGCAACTAGTGCAAAGGACATGGAGAACGGCACCCCAATGGGTACTCGTCAGCTGTCTGATGATGATGTTCCGTGCGCTAACTTTATTTCTGACTTTTTGACAATTACCCTTGTAAGTCAGAGATCTATCCAGTACAACACCTAGATACTTTGGGTCGTCGGTAGGGGCAATTTCTACCCCGCGCCAAGTAATGCGTAGGTGTTTTGCACTGTCTCGATTTCGCAGGTGAAACGCACAGGACTCTGTCATAGCTGTGTTGGGTCGCAAGAGTTGGCATCGTAATAGGTATGGAGCTGTTTAAGGGCTGTGGTCAGGTGTTGTTCGGTTTCCAGGAATGATTTGGCTTGGCAGGTCAGAGCAAGGTCATCAGCGTACAGGTATCGTGAAGTGTTTTGGTAGGAGGGTTGGTCATCCGTGTAAATGTTGAACAGGATGGGTGCCAAAACACTTCCCTGAGGCAGGCCATTTTCTTGGTTGCACCATCTGCTCTTGTCGTGGTTAAGGTTGACTTGGAAACGACGGCTTTGCAGAAAGTCAGCAAGTAAGGTGACAAATTTGCGGCCTTTTGTATAGGCAGCTAGCTACCTTTACTAGAAGTCGTCTTATATTTACCGTGTCGTACGCTGCACTCAGGTCGACAAAAACAACGCCAGTTAGTAAGCACCGCTCGTACCCATCTTCAATATGTTCAGTCAGGTTCAACCTGACTGCAACACGATTTTCCTGGGCGGAATCCTGCCTGGTCTGGACTGAGCTGGGGATCAATCGATTTTATCAATCGGTTCAGGATCATTCGATCCAGTAGCTTATACGTGTGGCATAGCAGGGAGATAGGCTGATAGCTTTTGGGTTCTTCTACTGGTTTTCCAGGTTTAAGCAGAGCTATAACTTTAGATAGCCTACCCCATTAGGGATAAAGGCGTGATTATATGTATGTATGTATGTATGTATAACTTTAGATTTCCTCCACATTCTGGGGATTTTGGCAGTATCCATGCACGTGTTGAATAACTGCAGGAGCCACGATACTGCTACAGGCCCCAGATTTTTGAGTTGCTCAATTGTGATGTCGTCTATGTCGGCAGCTTTCCTATTTATCAGAGCACCTATTGATTTTTTGATGTCAGTAATAGTTAATGCTTGACTTATTGTACGCTCGTCTTTGGTCAGCTCTGAGGTTTTCTTCTTAAGCCTGAATAACTTTTTTGGCGGTTTTCTGTTGAGGATAAGTTGGTGGGCGACTTGGTTTGCTGTAACTGGGCCAAGATGGACGGCATCTGGAGGATCGCTTGTAAGTTTCTTAAGCGTATACCAAGCCTTCTTCGAATTGTGCGTCAAATCAATGTTTTCCACAAACTTTATCCACTTGTTCCGACGACACTCGCTGAGCATTTCCATAAGCTCCTCACCGGCTGCGATCGTTTCCTCTGAGAAATCATAACAGACACATTCCATGTTTTTCTTTTTCTCCCAGTCCAGCATAGAAGAAAATTGAAGATACTTACACTAATTTAGGGAAGATTCTTACAACAAAAAATATTACTCTATGGTTGCCAAGCGACGAGAAAAGAATAAGAAGAAGACCCGCAAGAAGATGGATAGACGATAGCATAGCAACTGCAGGTCCTTTATGGACAAGGAAAGCTCAGGACTTGAAAAATTGGAAAAGCCTGGAGGAAGCGGTCCTATCCACTACACCATCGGGCTCTCTAAACCATATTTAATTCAATGAAGCCAAAAAAGTGCCCACGATGTTCCTTTGCTTTTACACATTGCGGATTATTTTTTTTAATACAGCCGTTGAGATTTTCCAGAAAACCAATATCCTCCTAAATACAAGATAGAAACAATATTTTAGTAAATACGATATATACATTCATATAAGCAAGCCTTTATTCCTAATGGGGTAGGCAAAGCGTAAACGACTTAAAAAAAAAAAGGTTGTTCCGGCACGTCTGAGAAAGTTTTGAGGGTTATTTAGGATAGGTTTGTAGGTATATTGCAGTGGTGACAGATTGTCAGCCAATCGCCTAAATTGCAATATACTGAAACCCTCGGCATAATAAATAAAATAGAAACATAGAAAGTTCGTGTCTTGGTTGGTGGTAAGATAAATTGCTACCTTTTCTCTCTATTTCCTGCAAACGAGTGATAAAAAAGACATTAATACAGAATCGCACGGGCATTAATTATCTCTGGATAGAATTATTTCTTGATAATAATTAATATCGTTCACTTACGAAGGAAGCACTGCAAATCTTTTACACGAGTATTTCTCTTTGTATTCCACCAATCTGTCATAAGGAAACATACATACGTTCCACCTGATAGTATGCGGGCACTGTAATCTAATGCTCGTATTTATAAAGCGATCTCAAGATTGAGAGTAATATTATGTTTGGATTTGACAGGCTGTTTTGTACTGAAATGACATTTATGTTAAGATCACAGGTTGAGATTAATTCTGAGACATACGTACATGCACGTCACGCCTGTATCCCTAATGGGGTAGGCAGAGCGTCAACGAACCTAAAAAAAGATCGTTCTGCTACGTCTGACAATTTTTAAGGGTAGACAATATTTATGTACTATGCCGCTTACCGCTACGCATTTGTCTTTATGATTTATATTGTCACGTGCAATTAAGTATGTTTATCTTATCTATCTATATATTGCTGTAGTGATATGTTGTCAGCCCATCACCTAAATAACAATATAACATAACATAACATAACATAAAAATACTTTATTGCACGTAAGAATACAAATCACACAACACAACAGATAACAACAAAAAACAAGTACAACATAGGCGGCCTTATTGCTAAGGTAGCAATTTCTTCCAGGCAACCTTTGGGTCAAAGAAAAATGCGTAGCGGTAAGCGGGATATACTGACTCTTGAATACCTTAGCTGGTTTTTACAGCATGTCCGGAAGGGGATGCAACTGGCACATGAATCTATGTTTTTTATCGCTCAGTCCAGCATGGAAGATCAATTCAATTCAATTTATTTCGTTAACAATATAAATTGTGTTCGAAGTTACATAAAATAACAGTTCAAGATTACAATAAAAATTAACAATCAATAAGACTTATCAACGGTTCAATATTAGGAAACATAATCATTTTATAATTAAATTCAAATAGATAATAGTGTAAAGTCAAGGTATTACTTATACTAAAAACAAATATTTCAAAATAACTAAATTAAAATAATATTCCTAAAACTACATTCAAAATAACAATGTAAATAGTTACATTTGCTGTTAGCTATTACTAACATTTAAAAAATATGTAGATAAATTACATGTCACATTATAAAATTACATTATTGAAAACAACAGTGTGCTTTACGTTTACGTTTTAATCATTGTATTGCTAAAACTCGTCAATACTATAGCAGCACTTTTCCAAAAGGTATGCTTTTAATTTGTGTTTAAAAGAATTTACATTCTTTATAGTTTTTAGAGTTGAAGGTAATCGGTTAAACAAACTAACTGCCTGGTATCGCGCGCAGTGTTTAACTACATTCAAAGTAGGCTGAATAATATTATTTAGGTCCTTTCGCCTAGTGGATTTTCGTAGCTCCATTTCCGTTTCAGTCTCAAAAATGTGTCTTTGTTTGACGACATCAGTTAGTAAGACCAAAATATAAAGACTTGGAACAGTCAAAATGCCCAGACTTTTAAAATGGGGTTTACATGAATCCCACGGTGGGATGCGAACTATTGTTCGTACTGCTCGTTTCTGGGCAATAAACGCTTTCTGGATGTTATAGCAGTAGCTATTACCCCATAGTTTGACGCTGTACCTAAGTTTTGATTCAATGAGAGCAAAATAAATAATTTTTAGCTGTTTGCTTGTCAGTTCGTCTCTCAAGCTACGCAAAGCATAACATGCCGAGCTTATGGAACTTTCCACGGACTTTAATTCAGGTTTCCAGTTCAGAAATTGGTCCAAATATACACCCAAGAATTTAACTTCACTAACATTCCTAATCGACTCTCCATTTATTGTAACATCCAAAATGTCTCTATTTCGAGCCGTGGTCTTTAAAAGCAATATGTTTGTTTTACAAGTATTTAATTTGAGATTATTGCATTGGAACCATTCATTAAATACAGTTAGTGCTTGACTAACCTTATCATTTAGGTCATGAATATTATCACTTGACAAAATGGCGTTCGTGTCATCTGCAAATACAACTAGTTTAACTTCAGGGATTTGATGAGTAATAAAATTCAGCATGTCATTTAAAAATATTATGAACAGAATTGGACCTAATATAGAGCCCTGTGGCACGCCTCTAGATACCTTTACCAATTTTGAAGTATGACGACTTTGAGTCTGAGTGCCTTCTGTAAGTTGAGTTATCTCAACAAATTGTTGCCTGTTATTAAGATACGATTTAAACAAATCTAAGGCCCGGTTTCGTATACCATAATACTCCAATTTTTGTATCAGTATATCGTGGTCCACTGTATCAAACGCAGAGCTCAAGTCTAAAAATATTCCAGCAACTTTTTTCTTAATGTTTAACTGTTGCATTGTATCATCAATGAGAGTATCTATGGCTGTGGTAGTACCGATTCCTCTCTGGTAACCAAACTGTCTCATATGCAGAACGGAATTAGTGAGAATGTGATTTAATAATCTGGATTTCAAGATCTTCTCAAAGATTTTTGCTAAAGATGGAATAAGCGAGATTGGTCTATAATTCCTTGGATCCATTTTGCAATTCTTTTTATGTATTGGTACTACTCTACCTATTTTCAATTGATCAGGAAATGTGCTTTCTCTAATACATAAATTAAAGAAATGAGATAAGGGTTCAGCCATTACGTCAATATTGTCTTTTATTACTGAAATTGGCACTTCATCGTAACCTGATGATTTTTTCGCTAACATACCTTGTACTATCTTTGTCACTTCAAACTTGTTTGTCGGACGTAGTTCCATTTCAGTTTCTACTCGTTTGGTACTTGTTTTTAGTAAATAATTTGCTTTTAATAAATCACTAGAGTTCATCAAATTTTCTGGGTCAAAAGAACTACTAAAAACATTAGCAACGTCAATAGGCTCGTCAATAATGCGATTATTTACTTTTAAAATAATATTACCATTTAACGCTCTAGGTTTTTTATTTGTGTGTTTATTGACTATGCTCCAAATTCCTTTCACGGAATTTTTAGAGTTCTCTATTTTTGCTTGAACATTTATTGACCTCGCATTTCTCAAGACCTTTTTGTACAGTTTTATATACGATGTCCGGTAATTAAATAGAGTTGTGTCATTATGTGTTTTGTCTAGCGTGCAGAGTACTCTTTTCATTTTACTCGAGACTCTTACACCTTTTGTAACCCAGTTAAGTTTTGTAGACTCTTTAAAATAAACTCTTTTCCTTACTTTCTTAAAGCTTACTAAAAAGATTTCCCTAAACTTTTTAAGAAACCCGTTTATTCCTAAACAATTCCAATCCACGCTAAGCATATTTTGTCTAAATATGCAGTTATTTTCCTTATTAAATAATCTCTTTTCTACAAACATCGTTTGATCGTTATTACAATCCAAGACCTTTCCCCCGGTTTTACTTTCTAACTCTACTCTACCTAGAATTGCACTATGCCCGTCTGATAGACCATTTTGATCTACATTTATGTTCTTTATCCCATTATCAGAAATATTAGTTATAAAATTATCTATACACGATTGCAATCCATTACGTTCAAATGTCACAGTATTATCCACTAGATGTCTAAAATTATAACATTTCAGCAAGTTCAAAAAATCTGATTTGTTATCATCATTTTCTTTCATCATATCGACATTAAAATCTCCACAAATCAAGCAATTCTTTTTAAAAAAGTGCTGCAATAATAACTCTAGTTTTTGTAGAAACGCGTCAAAATTTTTATTATTTTGATACAAACAACACAGATTTAGATTAGTATCTAAATCCCGCAAACCGCACACTTCAAAGCACTCACATTTGCTTATTTTATTACAAAAATCTATATTTATCATTTCTCTACCCTTTCTAACTAATATCAGTGTTCCACCTCTAATTTTATTAGACCTTGCATAATATGCAGCCAATTTGTATTGATCCAAATTTAGATTTTTTATAGCAGTTTCATTTAAGAAGTGTTCACAAATACAGACATAGTCCTGATTAAACTGTAATTCATCCAGATATAATTCTATTTGGTCTTTTTTCGTGTTTATACCACATACATTCTGAAAGAAAATGTTTAATTGTACATTTGGATATACGAACTTTTTAGCAATGGTTGGAGTTGTAGAAGAAATGGATACATATGATTCACAATTACTAATGTCCTTGCTCACGAAAAAGCTGTATTTTTAACGATTTACAAATAAAGTCAATAGTATCAAATATGTCATTAAATAATGTTTGCATTCCAAGACCATTCAGAGTCCCTGTATTTTTATGAAACATAGAAAATTCATATTCCAAGTTTTTATTGGAGTCTACCAAATAAGCGTATTCATGTGACTCTATATCCAAGCAAAGCAGATTATTAAAAACTTCTATACGTGAATTGTATATATTCATGAATTGTCCATGTTTATATGTCGGTGAACAAATTATAATATTTGTGTGTTGAATACTGGATAGAGTCTCTCTAATAAATATGACTAAATCAGGGTAATCAACAGTTGTACGGAAGTCTTCTTCACCTAAAATTACTATACAAAAGTCTGCCATGGTGAAGTTTCTTAGTTTAGAATCTAAGCCCGTTAACAGGTGGTGTGTATCGCAGTTTGCCATGTTATAATGACAAAATTCAAAATTTCCGTTAAATGTATTGTTTGCCGCCATTAATACTTTGTTTGATTTATTAGAGCTCAATATGCATACTCTATGCTTCGGTTTTTGGTCTTGTGAAGTCTCGTTAGGTAATTTAGGCTGAGTCTGTTCCGGAGTGTGGGGTGGTTGTGCTTGTGACATATTTGGAAGTTTTACCCGTGAAAATGAGTTCTCTGCATTAGTATTGGTGCTAATTTCGACCTTTGTTTGGAACGATTCTTCTGCCTCTGGGAGTAAAAAGGACAAAGAATTGTTAATTTTAGATTTTAATTGCTTTTTCTTGCTGCTGGATGTCATACATAATTTTCCCAGGTGGTCGCATTTCTTCATGTATTTCTGTAACTCATTTTTTAATTCACAATTTTCGGTCACCATATTTGTGATTTCGTTGTCAGCCGACTCTAGTTGCGCTTCCAGCATTATCACCTTTTCCCTTAATTGTTCTAGTTCACTTAGCATCAACACATTATTTAACTCTGGGCAGCTTCTTCTAAAGTCAAGACACGGTGGTGTTTCATCATCATCATCATCGAAATCGATTTCCATTGTTGACGATAGTGACTCGAAAGAGTTCGATGTGGAAACGTTCACTATAACAGGTTTCTTCCTACGGTGTGTAATATTATTAGACATTTCAGGTGTAGTATTGTTCTGTATTAATGTTAATTGTCTATGAGGTTTGTTTTCAGTTTCAGTCAAAGTTACTTCAACTTCAGTCGATTTAATGCTTAATGGGGTATTGGTGTATAATACACAGGATTTGTCAGTGGGTGAGCAAGCTGAGGTCACCTGTTCGTCCGATTTGTTCTCCGTTTCAGTCGAAGACAGCGTGCATTTTTGAATAATGTTGGAACCGCTCGCTTCAACCAATTCAATTGTGGGTATGAGACTAGTGTTAGATGTGCAGGAATTGTCCGTGGTGGTTACTTTTTTACCAAAAACAGCTGAAACTGCGCTACTGCTCTTAATAGAAATAGGGGTAGTGTTTGCCTCTGTAACGATCGTGGTACTGTTACTTTCAAGTGGCAACGGTGTGTTTCCAGTGCTTATTTTAGGAATCTCCTTTAGTTTCTTTTTCATGTCATTTGGAGTGCTTGTTTTAGCTTGTACGCATTTTACACACTTCCAAAATGCTTTTTTTCCTGGTTCCATGAGTGTATAACGCTGTCTTGACACATTTGAACATCCATCGACACACAGTACTTTTTTACAGGAAGAACAAGTAATGTAGTCGTTTCTTTTAAACTTTTTATTACAACCATCACAAGTTTGGATTTTTGCTGCCATGTCTAAAAATTACTTTTTATATACGGGCTATATAGTGCCCTCTAATTATTTAATCAATATAGATGTTCCGTCACATACACACTGTAGATACAGGTCACGAGATGGCGTATAGTATCGTCCTCTCTTGGTGAGTAGGGTATAACTAGTATTAAGTTCCGCTACTTCGCGCTAGATGGCGTATAATAGCTCCCTCTCTTGAAATTCGCTTGAACTAATTAGCAAACAGAATCGCAGCACTTGATTGGTTAATTCTGTGTTGTTGTTTCAATTTCAAAATCGTTAACGTAATCAATTTATTAAGATTTCTATTTAATCACATAATAACACTTTTCTATGCTGCAGATGTTATCACTTATTAATGTTACAGTACTTACGATTGTAATCAGCAGCAATCGCAGTACCAGATCACAATTATTACGTGTTATATAGCACTTGTATTGTTATTTTAGATAATCCTTGATTTATCCACAAACACTGATTTAATATATTTGCAAACACTTGTACACAATATTTATAGGTATTGAAAAATATTTAAAACATTTGCGCAATAGGTTTTTACAGAAGAAAAATTAAAATCAAATTACAATACGGAGACGATGTTTACGTGACGGTGGCGCCACCAACAGCTGAATCTGAGTTTACTGAGACATAACGTCAATTATAAATGTGTTTTACAACCCTCAGACTGAAAATTATCAGGTATGCATTAGCTTCAACAAACTACTTATTCTTCTGTCTGTTCTGTTAAATATATATTGAAATAAAAATATTGCTACAAAGGCACGGCTAGTAAAATATCTGTTTACTTTATTGTTTACTTCTTAAGAGCTAACTCTTGATTCTAGTCGTGATAAATGAATATTAATATAAAGTCAACGATCGGACTAAGTAGTTCTTCTTCTGTCGAGTGGGTATCGAGTCTATCGACCCGATGTACCCTGGTGTCCGAGTTTTTGAACCGCCTAATATACAGCTAATATGCCTGTAACATGGTTTGTGTACCTATCACTATATCAAAGACAGCGACCCGGACCGACTTTTTAATGTTCCCTCCGAAGTACGGAATCATCTTCTTTTTTGGTAAACTAGTTGATTCAACCTGCAATGTCCTAACTAAACTGGGGAAGGATGTTGTGAATTTATCACAAAATATTATCACGATAAATTGACAAATATAAACTTTGTGTGTCCCCACCCCCTGCGAATTGTACCCAGGCACCTCCGGATCGTAAGCCCATGGGCTCTGACAACTAGGCCACGCAAACTGATAGCTTAGTTTATTTACTTCTCATAAAACGCGGGACTATAATGTCTCTCTTAATGTAGATAGTAACTGTCCAACAAACTTGGAAGATACAAAAACGTTTAAATAGTTTTCGAAACAGGGACAAGTTGGATTACCCGACACCGGTAGTTTCAAACTTTGTACCAACTCGACACTAAAGAGCGCTCAAAACTTTATTATGAAAAAAAATCTAACCTGCTCTACGGTTTCTTTAAATACAGTAATGTTTGGTGAAGTTTCTGTTCCTAGTTAGATTTTTAGCTTGACTTTATCAAAAAACTATTATGCAAAGCCATTATAAACCCTATTACCGAGTACGACACCAAATTACAGTAAAATGAACGTCAAATAAGTGGGACATTCATCATAAACTAATGATGTACCTAACTTGTTCACGGAATCATGATTTACAAAAGGCCAGATATGTTTCTTTTTATTAAGTGTTTATTACAAAAATGATTTCTAAATAAACAATAGGACGTCGCTAAAGCCATAATAGGTTTGTCTCGATGTCAATCCACATTTCCTGTCCGACTAGAAATAAATATCCTATATTTTCGTAAAGAGCATTAAAACACGAAAATACATACAAAATCGCCAAATACTATCAAAAAAACAAACTAGGAACCAAAAGCATCAGAAGTTACATGTCCGCGATTTAATAAAATTTATTTACAAATGCCAGCAGATTTACTCTACCACCCCACCATCCGGCTCTGACTGAAATATTGTCCTGCATAGCGTGGAACTCATTCACGCTGAGCACTGGCCGGTTGCGTTTTAGTTTTACTTTTTATTCAATGCCATTGGAATATTTGTTTTCAAAAATGGAATTCTGTTTCATAATAATTTGAATTTAGTTTAGATTTGTGCGTACCTCTTCATGGTTTTACGTTTTTTTTGTTCTTATGTGTTGTGTATGTAGGTGGTGGCTGGGAAAAAGAACTTTTACTGGAGGATCATATTATTTTATTTTATTTATTTTATATTTCTAGGAAAACCAACAGCTATCAATATAAAAAATCTTAAAATTAATACAAGCCAATTACATGTTTAAACCAATAGAATATTAATCGAAGTAATACGAAATAAGCTCCTGTTCTTATATTTCGACCTTGATTCTTTCACTCAAAAACTTTGACTAAAAGTTATTAAGCAAAAAAACCCTTCTATAGTATTTTTAACTCAGTTTTAGAATAAAGGTAAACAAAGTTTCATGTCTTTGAATTGAAGACCTTGTTTCTAAAATAAGTTTTAGCTATTAGGTATGACAACATAATAAAATAGTAGTTTTAGTAATTTAACTAAATACAAACTAGTATCATTTATTTTTGAAATGTGATTTTGTATAAAAAGGCATGAAACTTTGTTAACCTTTATTCTAAATCTGAGTTGGATATACTATAAAATGCTAATTCTGCTTTCACAGTCAACGTTTCTTATCTAAAGCGAAACAAAACCTAAGCAAAAAGCGCATACTTTTCCAAAATCACTGACCCTCACACTTTCAGTAGATTGAAGTCGATTTGACCCTTCCAATGGTCTATCCTACCATATGACGCCCGACATAACTTCACGGGCTGATGGACCTTTAGACCTCGTTTCCATAATGGCTGATACGAAAAAAACACTAAGCTTTCAATGTATTCCATTGCAGATAAAAATCGGTATCGTTTTGATTAAACACGAAAGGTTTCGGACTAAAACTGTTTTTTTTTTTACTTTCCCGGGTATCCTTCGTTATTCAAATAAAAAAAGACCGTTAAAACTTATGTTAAAAATGTAACCTTGTAACATTGGTACTAATAACATTTCTGGCCTCCAGTGAGCTTTTAATAGTAGCTGTGCAAGCGTCATTTGCGAGTAGTAATATGAATTTTTCCATGCTGGACTGGGAGCAATGGAAAATATAGAAAGTTCCATCAACCATTCCAAACAGGCATACTGTAGAATCAGCAAAGGGATTCGAGGGTTACAGTGTATTGTAGTTTAGGTGATGAACATTACACTATGTATATGAACCTAGTCTACCTTGGGAATAAAGTACTAAGAAAAACTAAAAAAATAATATTTAATTACATATTTCTTTGGATGTAATTTTATGTTAAAATATAATCCAAATATTCATTCTCGATTGAAACACGAAATTGCAGAATCATTGAGCATTATGTCGTGTTATGAATAGTGACTGATTTTGTATGACAGATTTAAATGAGACCTCATCATTACCTATTCCATTTGATTTCGTGGCACCATTGTGGATGATTCCTAATATTTAAATTTCTTTGTACAATATATACGTATTTAAATACATTTTAAGTGAAGATTTATTGTTATTTACTAAATGAGCAAGAAAATATCGTAAATAAATAATATATTTCATCCAGCGCGCCGCACCACCTTGAAGATAATATTTTTTGTAACTATTTATATTTGGCACAGTAACTACAATGGGAGAAAACTAAAGGTTTAGCTGTGATAAAAACTTCATATCGTTCATTTTGCTGCTTTGCCATTTTCCTTTTCATATCCGAGCGAAAACCACTGAAGTGTACCATTCCATATCCGTACAGAAACCTTATTAAAACAAGAATAGCAAGCAATAATCAGTTTTCTACCCAGTGAATTTTAAAAACATGCATCGAGTACGGGTTCCACTGAAATAGAAAACTTTCAAAATAGAGAAGAATTTATTGGTGAAAGTTGTAAACTACCTACAATTTTGCGGACTGAGTAACTTTTATCAGGATTATAATGAAATAGTCTTCCCACCGATTTTCGGTGATGGCGGCCAATCTCCCGGAGATGGGCCAACTGCGCAGGACTTGTTTTTAGTGCCCAAGTGTTTGCGCTACACACAGGTGCACTCTCTGTTCCTTTAGTCTCTTATTCTGATGGGACAGATTCACTGACACGACCAGAGAGAAATCAGGCGCAGGATCGACTATTTACATGCCCATCCGACAGCATGGATCATCTTACTTTTCGGACAATCAGGTGATCAGCCGGCAATGTCCTAACCAAACTAGAAACAACAACACAAAGTCATTGTCCCCCGCCGGGAATCGAACCCGGGACCTCCGGGTCGAGAGCCCATGGCTCAGATCGCTAGACCACAGAGGCAGTTATTATTAGTATAATGATTATTATATTAATATTATACTAGCCTTAGCTGTCCCACTGCTGGGCAAAGGTCTCCCCTTTATTTTTCCAGGTTTCCCGATCTTTGAATTTAACCACGGTAAATTTCCCGTTCCTAATCATTATAATGTTGATAACCGTGAGAGTTTGAAAAAGACTACAACTTTTATCAGTTTGCGGGATGCTGTCTCTTACACACTGTACTTATCTATAGATGTAAATGTCTCCCTTGCCCTTTAGAGCGGAACATAGAATTCGTTTGTCCACTGTTCCGCTCGGTTTCCATTGAGATGGCGCTCTATCCCCGTCGGGGGACACATTACACTACGCGCCTTCTAAATCGAAATAAACAGTCGTCATTTGAAATGCTTTAAAGACTGCCTTTACATTTGGCGTTTTGTAGCGCTACATTCATACATATAAACTCACTCACACTCCTTTAACCCTAATTGGGTAGGCAGAGCACAACGACCTAAACAATGTTCGTTCCGCCACGTCTGACAAAGTTTTGAGGGCTCATTAAGATAGATTTGTATTTGTTGTCAGCCTATCGCCTAAATTACAATATACAAAAACCCTCAGATCCCTTAGCTGATTTTTACAGTATACCCAGGAGGAAATGCAACTGGCACATTCTTTGTTTTTCTCTCACTCCCAGTCCAGCATGGAAGTATCGCTGGTAGTGTAGCGCTACAGCGGCGCTAAACACGCAGACTTCTTCATAGAACAGCGACTGAAGCTCAGTGTGATTGTAACACTAATCATCTGGACAACATGGTGGCATTATTCCATGGGAGTGGTCCCATGCCACGTAACTAAGTTCGTTTTTCAGTCGTGCTCATCCAATTTTAAAAAATATAATATAATTTTACAAATGTAACCGCTACACTTAGTTTCAGGATGCTGTAGCCGACAGATGGCGCCACACCAAGAAAACCAAGAAGTTTTCTCAGCGATCGGCAGATATACAAGTTCCAAACTTGTCCGGTTGGACTTCGGTACCCTGGTCACAACATCCGACCAGGTGGGTAGCTACCCAATTCCCAACCATCATCACTAAGCCAATTGGCGTCATCCTTTAACTCCTAAATATGCCAAACCTTACTACGTCTGCCAATTCGTAGACTCCAAAACACTCTGAAAAAGAAAAAAACAGCTTAGGTAGAGACAATTTGTAGTCTTTTTTATAAGAAATGGGTTTGCTCTTGACTCTAGACACAAGGCCAGGGATGACCGTGACAGAGTCGACGATGAAGTGAACTCACCCAGAAAAAGCCTGTTATGGCACTGGCAATCTCACGCATCGACGGAACACAGCAAGCTGTTTGGCGCCGGACTTCGGCCCCTTGCGGAGCCTACCATCGCTTTGTAGGGATCGTTCAGCCGGACTTTTTCACGAGCACAAGCAAGCCTAAGTTGCTGTTGCCCGGGGTGGACCACTAGTAGGCAGATCCCATACCACCCCAGTTCTTGGAACAACAGTTTATTGTAAATTACAGGGCGTGAGATTTAATGTGTCCCTTGGGAAGGATAAAGCTGAATGTAAACATCGAAACGAAGCGTGACTGACGAGAGAACGAACAACGAGACATACATACCAGGCCACTCAGAAAGTATTGCGATAAATAGTTTTTATATATGGCAGACTGGCCGGTTAGAATCTTTTTTGAAAATATGATTACTTGTAAGTAAAAATATGTGTGTTCCATTTTCAAAATTTCCCTCCACATTTTTTGCGAGCCAATTCAAAGTATCGTGTCTTACTGAAAAATGGATCTGCGCCGGGAACATTTTAGAGCTATGATTTTTTACGACGACGAAGTGTCGCCTGAAACCGGATGAATCGTTCGATAGACTTCAAATGGCATTTATGGATGAAAGCCCCTCCAAGGCAACCGTGTATCGTTGGTATAACGAATTTAGGCGCGGTCGACCAACCTTGGGGGATGAAGAAAGAAGCGGTCGCCCTTTGACGGCTAGAAGAAAACGTGCTAGCAGTGAAAAATTTAATCCAAGATAATAGGCGAATTACATATCAGGAGATTCCGAAGCACGAAATCTTTTTCTTTTTCGGACAATCAGGTGATTCAGCCTGCAATGTCCTAACCAAACTGGGGAAAAATTCACAAAGTGATAAATTCTCAAATATCAACTTTGTGTTTCCCCCCTGGGAATCGAACCCAGGACCTCCGGATCGGGAGTCAATGGCACTAGCCACTAGACCACGGAGGCAGTGGAAAATATGGAAAATATAGAAAGTTCCAGCAACCATTCCAAACAGGCATACTGTACATATCAGGAGATTCAGCACATATTAAAGATTGGATCGGGAAGCGTTCACGAGATTCTACACGGGCATCTTCGCGTGAGGAGGATAGTATCGCGCTGGGTGCCGCACTACCTCACCGACGCTCAGAAGCAGGCCCGGGTGGAATGGTGCCGTGATATGCTGAACAAATTTGAAGCAGGCTCGTCTCGGCGTGTTTACGACATCGTAACAGGTGATGAGTCCTGGATTTATCAATACGATCCAGAAACCAAGCGCCAGTCGACAGTTTGGGTGTTTCAAAATGAACCAACGCCTACCAAAGTGAAGCGATCTCGAAGCGGGGGGAAGATTTTGATCGCCAGCTTTTTTAATTTGACTGGCCACTTGGCCTCAATTCCCTTACGAGATCAAAGAAGCATTAACGCCGAATGGTATACTACCAAATGTTTACCAGAAGTTTTTTCTGTTGTGAGCAACAAGCGACCAAACACAGGGCTCCGCGGACTACTGCTCCACCACGACAATGCGCCTGCACACACCGCGCTCAAAACGAGGGACTTCCTGGACAGCACACCAGTCAAACTCCTGGGTCACCCTCCTTACAGCCCTGATCTAGCACCGTGTGACTTCTTTTTATTTCCAAAAATAAAAAATCAGCTCAAGGGGATACAATTTTCGTCGCCGGAAGATGCGCTGGCTGCGTTCGAGCAGGCTGTAAACGAGGTGTCTACGGCGGACTGGAAAAAGTGTTTTGAAAACTTATTCAGACGCATGAATCTTTGTATAGAGGCTGTACTTTGAAAAGATTTAATAAAAATATATGTACCTGTAGAACATTTTTTTTTAGTGTCGCAAATCTTTCTGAGTGTCCCACGTACATATAACTGCGTCCGTGGGCTAACGGTCTGAGCCTTCTCAAGCTTAACACCTGGAGGTCCGGGTTCGATTCCCGGCGGTGACGATGACTTTGTGTTGTTGATTTGAGTCTAGTTTTGTAAGGACATTGCAGGCTGATCACCTGATTCTCGAAAAGCGTAAACGACCAAAACAAAGATCGTTTCGACACGTCTGACATAAGTTTGAGGATTTTTTTAAAGATAGATTTGCTGTAGTGACAGTTGTCGCCTAAATCGCAACATTCAGAAACCCTCGGATCCCTTAGCTGGTTTTAACAGCATGCCAGGGAGAAAATGCAGCTGGCACATTCTATATATGTCTCTCGCTCCCAGTCCAGCATGGAAGTACACGAGTTACAAGCTTTGAAAAGTTCAAAGTTATCTCGGTACTTATCTATTATTTTACTAGGTTCCATTGTGTACAACACCCCCTCTATAATTTTTTTAAACTTTGTAGTTTGGATTTTCCATTTTTTGTGTCTGACCAGTTTTTATATCAACAATCTCCTACCCACAACAAAGTGAAAGGTAGTTTTATAAACTAAAAAACTATGTTTGCTGTATAAATCAGCTAAGGGATCTGAGCGTTTCTGTATATTGCAAGGCTATGGGCTGACAACCTGTCAATACAGCAATATACCTACAAATCTATCATAAAAATCCCTCAAAACTTCGTCAGACGTGGCGGAGCGACCTTTTTTTTAGGTCGTTTACGCTCTGTCCTGTACCTTATTAAGGATAAAGGCGTGATTATATGTGTGTTTGTGTCTTTGTCTTTAATGTAACATAAATCTCGAAACAAGGACTTGTTTTATTTATTTAAAAACAGTTTATTTTCCCATATTTAACTGAGTGCAAAAGCTGAATAAACTCAAGTGCAAAATTTACATTCAAAACTTTTCCTGCTCTTTAAGATTGTTGAAAGCTTGGAACTTTCCATTTCTAGTAAAAGAAACTGCATTACAGCTTTGCTTTCGAAGCAAAACTGTGCAAAAGTTTTATAGAAAATGCTAGAATGTTCTAATAAAAACTCGTTCAGAGGAAAAGCCGTTTGCATCTTCATCTATTGGGACGGGAATGAATTAAAAAGTCTGAACATCCATCTTTTGGTAGCACGTCTTTTGATCTGAGATGGGGAAAAAACTAACTTTACGAAATAACAGATGTTTTATAGAGAAAGCTGGGGAAAAATGTATATTCTCTCCGCTTGTAATAAATAAAATATACACCCCATTCGGCAAACTTAAAATTAATGAAATAACTGAACAAACACAAACGTCAGATGTGTTGTCACTAATCTGCGATCGATCACACCTTGTTCATTAAATTTGGCTGTACTGTATGAATTAGATGATAAAATCATGTTCTTGTGATATTATACAAAAATATTTAAGGGGATCCCTGGTGTACCTCATCAGTTAAAAAAACATTATTCACTGAAAACGCAATTAATCAAAAATCCAGCAGATCAGATTAAAGTATACATACTGAAGATTATTTTAAGCATTATAAATTAATATTTCAGTATTCACTGTAGTTACAAGTGTTAAAAGTGGCCGTTTTTCGCAAAGTTTCTACCTTTAACTACAACGAACTATAAGTTGCAACTGTTTGAGTTTCCAAATGGCCTTCATTGCTTTAACCACATAGTCCAGGAGAGCGAGCCCGTTAAACTATATAAAAAAAGGCTTCTCATACTTACCACGACCTACTGAAATTTTACAATATCGATGGAAAATTAAAAAAAAAAGAAAACAGCTTCATAAAGTTTGATTATCCCCAATCTCCCCTCAACTTTGTCTATTTGTAGTCAGTACAAGAACTGGAACTACCATTTCCGTATCAGATAGGTACTATTTGATCAGAGTGAATGAAACATCTTCTTTCAAAGTGAAGCTTTATGCATTTGCAATTTCGTTTGAATTCGAAATTCTTCTCTGTGAAGGTACAAAGATATAGATCTAACAATGGGATCTGCTTTTCGAGATATTGTAAAGATTATTTAGTTACAATTACATACATACATATATACATAAAATCACGCCTTTATCCCTTACGGGGTAGGCAGAGCGTAAAACGCCTTCTAAAAGGCGGTTTCGCCACGTCTGACATTAATTGAGGGCAATTTTAGATTGTAATGTGTATTGCTGTAGTGACAGGTTGTCAGCCCATCGCCTAAATTACAATACACTGTAACCCTAGTTACATTTCGTTTAAAAAATTACAGCATCCGATAAAAAGTATCATGATTTGCGGTGATATTGGATCTATTACCTAGAAGAACACTTTTTAATGAGTATTTTGTCATAATCTTTTGTTCATAATAGGTTGACATCTATTAACGTTTTAAGAAAAGAACACTTTTTGTTGACTTTTGGTAATTATAAGCCAGTAGTGACCGAGCCTTGATCGTTCAAGAAAAGTGTTCTCTTATTAAAAACGCTAATAGGAGTGAACTTATTATCATAGGATTACAGTCTACTTTATCCACTTCTTTTTAATACAAAACCCATAAGTTTTAATAACATAATTTGATAACGCAGAAATTGGTTTCTAACTTAAAATCAGCCTCAAGGGGGTATTTCTCTAGATACTAAATTGTTTATCAAACCAACAAAGTAATTACACTCATCCATTGTCTCTAAAGCTGTGTAACCTTCAAAGTGCTAAGGTTATTGAGACGGTACTGCTCAACTTTTCAACTTACACAACAAGGTTTATTAAAACTTAGACTTCATCTGTTCCACTTAGAAGGAAAGTGAAAGGCAGGAGGGACGGGAGTGACGATAGGAGAGTGAAGACGGGAGGGAAGGGAGGGACCAGAGGAAAATAAGGGATGGAAAGAAGGATGGGCGGCCAGAGAAATGAGAGGAGGGAGGGGAGTGAGGGGATATCTATCATACTTAATGTGTCGTTGGTTTTCTGTACAAGACCTAGTCTGCCAAGTCCACCATCTCCCTAGCCATATCCCGATCTAACGGGATCGGCTACCTAATCTAGGGGATTGAACGAGGGTCCTGGTTTTTACACAGAGTGATTGCCATCTGACCTCCGCAATCGAGAAGGGAAACCAGACCCAATCCTAGATTAGGTCAGTTTTCAAGCGGCCAATGCTTAGCACTAGCCTGTGATATGGCTTAACGACTAATATTAACCGGGACCAACGGCTTAACGTGCCTTCCGAAGCACTAAAAAAACACAGTGGTACGTGGTGGGATTCGAACCACGATCTCCCGCTCAGGAGGCAGCGGCCCTATTCACTACACCATCGGGCTCTCGAAGTCTGCCAATTCCGCTAGTTTTAAATAAAGTTGGTAGACACATCTATTGACTATACATCTGTGTAAGCTTCAAAGTGCTAAGGATATTGAGACGGTACTGCTCAAGTTGCAAACTTCCGCAACAAGGTTTATTTAAACTTTCACTTCATCTGTTCCTGGATACTCGTCAATAGAGCAAGAAATGTTCTCATTCATAACTAAGTAAGAACACAGTTTTTTAGAAGGCGATTGCATGATTTTTTGGATTTTGTGATGAGTAACAAATTGTATAAGTAAATCTTGTAAAATAAAAGTCAGTGTTCAGATCATAGAAGAGTAAGGTCCGTATTTATAATCAGCACTTGAGCGTGACAGCGAGTTTGAGTTCGTATCAGAAATGTCATTTCAGTACAAAATGACCTGTCAAATCGATTTTTAATATCGCTCTCAATCTTAAGATCGCTTTAGAAATACATACATACATATATTCACGCCTGTATCCCTAATGGGGTAGGCAGAGCGTAAACGACCTAAACAAAGGTGTCCCGCCACGTCTGACAAAGTTTTGAGGGTTATTTAAGATAGAATTCTAGGTATATTGCTGTAGTGACAGGTTGTCAGCCCATCGCCTAAATTACAATATACTGAAACCCTCGGATCCCTTAGCTGGATATAACAGCATGCCCGGGAGGAAATGCAGCTGGCACATTCTATGTTTTTCTCTCGCTCCCAGGCCAGCATGGAAGTAAAAGTTAGAAATACATACATGCATATAATCATCCCTTTATCCCTAATGGGGTAAGCAGAGCGTAAACCACCTAAACAAATGTCGTTCCGCCACGTCTGACAGTTTTGAGGGTTATTTAAGATAGATTTGTAGGTATATTGCTGTTATGACAGGATGTCCGCCCATCGCCTAAATTAAAATATACTGGAACCCAGATGGTTTAAACAGCATGCCCGGGAGGAAAAGCAGCTGGAATATTCTATGTTTTTCTCTCGGTCCCAGGCCAGCATGGAAGATAAATACGAGCCATATAGACGGTACCGACTTCTCAAATCAGTGGCTCAGATCATTCGGAGTGTCTTCGGAATAAATGCTGTGGTGACAGTGTTATGTTATCTGCTTAGTACAGCAACAGTGTTGTAGGCACTGCAAAAAGCATTGACAGCAGGTTGGACAGAACCTTGCGCGCAGTATGTGATGCATGTGTGTGGCTAATGCCCTTAGTGCTTACTGTATGTAGAAAGGGTTTCCAGTTAAAATTTTGGTCAGACACAAAGATAATTTTTTAGATTTTGGATTTTTTGTGTCACCAATAGTATAAATAAAACGTATCGCAGCTATATAAAATATTCAGATATTTTTTATAAAACAAATGCAAATCATGCAATAAAACTATAGTATAGAAGCACAGAGTAACTAATAATACTAACTTCTTCTTGGCGAGAGGATTCTCGAGTCGAACGGCGACCCGATGAACAATGGTGTCAGAGTTTTCAAACCGCCTAGTAGCACAGCTATTAGGCCTCTGACATGGTTTGAGTAACGTCCACTATCAACGACGACGAAGCACGGAAACTTTTTTTTTTCGGACAATCAGGTGCAATGTCCTAACCAAACTGGGGAAAACCTCACAAAGTGATAAATTGACAAATATGAACTTTATGTCCCCCCCCCTGGGAATCGAACCCAGGACCTCCGGATCTTAATCCCATGGATCTGACCACTAGACCACGGAGGCAGTTATATTATGTATAATACTAACGTACAAATAATAGTTATAATGATAAAATTTCCCTAATAATAGGGTAAAAGCATTGATAAATAATCAAGAAACTCTGATATATACTCACAAAAAAAATCTACAAATTATTTTTACGAATAAAACATTTCATTACTTTCACAAAAAATAGAATAACTCGCCTCCACAACTTCGCACCTTCACATAAAATCCAGGCTTTTTATTACACCACGTTTTTCCACTTTTAATATTATTTTTTATCGGTCGTTTCTGGCCACACTGTCATCAGAATATGGCTGACACCACAAAAAATAATATAACGCTGCAAAAGCTTGCGGAACCAGAATTTTGGGGGCGGGTGCGGTCAACAATTTAAATTATGCCAAATTATTTATTTAATGTTAATTTCATGAAATAATTATCTGCCACGCGTTTTACTCTGATGTAAACACAGGGTCTAGTTGTTTTAGCCTTGGGTTTTTGATCTCAAAGCCTGAGTTCGATTTTCTTGAAAAGCACATAAAAACTGTATTTTTTTGTTGCTTGATAAGTTAGCATGGGTTCGTTGTTGTCTTTGTTCATAGAGGTCAATATCAGAGGTTATTTTTGAGGGGTTAAAAACTCTGATTCATCGGTGTATGGATTCTTTCAGCCTCATCATTTATTTACACGACAGAAATGAAATACCAACACATTGGAAAATAAACCTGATATTTGAAAACATTACCAAACTTAAAGTTAGATGATTTATATGATTTACACGATAATGCGAATTATGAGGCAATAAATATAGTTAATAACGTGTTTTACTGTAACAATACCTGAAATAATTTAAACCCGAATATTTCGATAACTCAATGCGAATGTACTTTGGTATATTTGTCGAAAAGTAAAATGAAATATTTTTACTTGGTACGTAATCACATACCAATTTTTCTCCTGTAAAATTGTCACTACTATTATCTAAGCCTTTTGCTCCAATACCTATTAAATTATAATTTATATAATGATATCATTCACAATTATGCATACTCTCATAGACGCAACAATTTGATCTTATTTTGGGAGCTTACAGCAACGTTTACAAAAAGATATTTGAAAGCCAATTACAGGCTTCAACGGATTGAGAAGCTTCCACAGAAATGTTTCAATTCCAATCACATGAAAAAGTATTGCTTGTTCAGTTATTTATTCATTATTTTTTATATGAAAGAGGTAGCTAGACGAGCTGACGTTCACCTGATGGTAAGTAATCACCGCTGCCCATAGCACCTACAACACCCGGGGATTACGAATGCGCTTCCGGCCTTTCACGCAGAAGAAACCGTTTTTGAAGACTGCCACGAGCATTCTTCTTCTTCTTTTTCAACAAGTAGTTAGAAAATAATTTTATTAGTTAATTAATAGTACATTACTCCGAGGTTTGACGACCTGCGCAGCCTGGTTGGCAGTGTACCTGTCTGCCACGCCGAGAGTCCCGGGTTCAATTCCCGGCCGGGGCAGACATTTGAATGATGAGTTTAAATGTCTGTTTCTGGATCTGGGTGTTCTTTGTGGTTGTTTCTGTGTATGTCAATGGCACCCCGATACAGGGAATCCTAGTGAGGGTTATGAGTGTGATCGTGTGTGTGTGTGTGTTTTATTACGTACTTATTATTACGTATTACGTAGGTCGAAAAAAAAGCTATTTAAGGTAAAATAAATTAAAGGTAAGGTAAATGCAAACAAAACCTTAAAATGCTTTTTCGGCTGAGAGAAATATAGTACTATTCTCTCATTTTGCGAGGAATCAAATTCAAAAATTCAAATTCAAATTAATTTATTATTATTCAATAACAATACACTTAAAAACAAACATTAAACGTTTTGCATGTCGCCTTTGACAGGCGCAATTTCCATTTATTCATTAATTCTAGTTCAGCCTTAAAAAAACAATAAAAAACACGTAAACCATACTAATGTATCCGTAAAGACTTTGTGAAGTGGTCGTTAATTTCATTGTTGTCGTTTGGATAAATTGTTGGCTTAGTGCGAATATGAGGGCCGAAAAGAGTGAACGTAGTTTTTTTTTATTTGAATATTGAAGCTTTTTCCAAGCAAATGGAAGAAAATATTTTTTTAAACATATGTTGGGTTTGTCCAACAGTCCACTACTTCTATATCCTAGATATTCCGGGAAATTCCTATCAATTTGGCGCACTACGTAAGCTTTCTTAGGCCGAAAGCTCAGCTAGCTTAATGCAAACCGACAGGCTTTTAAAGCTTCGGCTTTTAACGTTCTCAGACCTACATCGTTTGGTAAGTGGGCCGTAGTTTGGTCATAAACTCAACTATAAAAACCTGCCGACGTAAAAGGTAAAAGCCGCTGGACGTTGGCTCTTAGAAATACGAAATTAATACGTAATTTTATTTCTGAATATATGTTTCGTGTGCTACTACAAGTTAGTTCGTTATTTGAAGAGGATCATTATATTCTTCCATGCTGGACTGGGAGAGATAGAAAAACATAGAATGTTCCAGCTGCCCTTCCTCCCAGGCATGCTGTAGAAGTCAGTAAAAGGGATTCAAGGGTTACAGTGTATTGTAATTTAGGCGATGGGCTGACAAACTGTCACTACAGCAATACTAATCATTACAATCTAAAATTTGGGCTCTATTTTTGTCAGACGTGTTACGAGGCATTTTACGCTCTTCCTATAAGGGATAAAATCGTGTATTTATGTATATATGTATGTATCATTATGATGTTGGTGTTCCTACTTATAATAAAATAAAAAAAATAATAAATAAAATAAAAAAAAATATTTTTAGATTTGTTACCAAAAATTTGAATTATTAACCATAGGTACTAAAATCCTCGCCGCAGTTATCTGGCTGAACCTGTGGTACAATTCAAAGTTACTGAACTGTTTTTATTACATGACTGTCATTACACGACTGTCAAGCAAGGGGTTATGTTGCGCGTATCTTGTATGTATGTAGGTATGTATGTTTTAATATTTCTTTATTACCTCGAATCTCCGAAACGGTTGGATGTATCAAAATTCAAACTTCAAATTCTTTGTTTCATCTGAACCTATCGATTAGGGTATCAAAATAAAGGTTGTAGCGCACATAGATGGCGCCACATCAAGATACAAAAGCCCTGAAACGCGGTATCGAAGTTTGCCCGGCGATCTGCATGTATACAACTTACAAACTAATCCAGTCGGACTCCGGTCCCCTGGTCACAACACCCGACCAGGTGGGTCATTACCTTTTTCCCATCCGTCATCACTCGGCCAACTAGCCTTAAGAAAATGTTCCTAACAAGTAATTAAAAAGACATTACAAAATGTATATGATTAATATGTAAAAGCTCAATTTTAGAAATCAATTTATAATATGGCAAAATAGATGTCGGTGCGAAGACAGCCAAATTAAAATGGGACTGGGCCGGACACGTCAGCCGTATTCACCCGGAGCTATGGCCAAATGTCGTAACCCAATGGGTCCCCCTGACATACAACGTCGACGAGGTAGACCTATAACGAGTAAAGCCGGTTGAAAACGTTTTCAACCAAGCGGATAAAAACGTCGAAAATGGATAATAGCCATTTTTGGCGAATGTAGCCGGCGAGAAACGGTTGTTTATAAATAGCTATATGTACTAGGCCACTCAGAAAGTATTGCGATAAATAGTTTTTATATATGGCAGACTGGCCGGTTAGAATCTTTTATGAAAATATGATTACTTGTGAGTAAAAATATGTGTGTTCTATTTTCAAAATTTCCCTCCACATTTTTTGCGAGCCAATTCAAAGTATCGTGTCTTACTGAAAAATGGATCTGCGCCGGGAACATTTTAGAGCTATGATTTTTTACGATTTCAAGTGTCGCCTGAAACCGGATGAATCGTTCGATAGACTTCAAATGGCATTTATGGATGAAAGCCCCTCCAAGGCAACCGTGTATCGTTGGTATAACGAATTTAGGCGCGGTCGACTAACCTTGGGGGATGAAGAAAGAAGCGGTCGCCCTTTGACGGCTATTACGGAAGAAAACGTGCTAGCACTGAAAAAATTAATCCAAGATAATAGGCGAATTACATATCAGGAGATTGAGCACATATTAAAGATTGGATCGGGAAGCGTTCACGAGATTCTACATGGGCATCTTCGCGTGAGGAGGATAGTATCGCGCTGGGTGCCGCACTACCTCACCGACGCTCAGAAGCAGGCCCGGGTGGAATGGTGCCGTGATATGCTGAACAAATTTGAAGTAGGCTCGTCTCGGCGTGTTTACGACATCGTAACAGGTGATGAGTCCTGGATTTATCAATACGATCCAGAAACCAAGCGCCAGTCGACAGTTTGGGTGTTTCAAAATGAACCAACGCCTACCAAAGTGAAGCGATCTCGAAGCGGGGGGAAGATTTTGATCGCCAGCTTTTTTAATTTGACTGGCCACTTGGCCTCAATTCCCTTACGAGATCAAAGAAGCATTAACGCCGAATGGTATACTACCAAAGGTTTACTAGAAGTTTTTCCTGTTGTGAGCAACAAGCGACCAAACACAGGGCTCCGCGGACTACTGCTCCACCACGACAATGCGCCTGCACACACCGCGCTCAAAACGAGGGACTTCCTGGACAGCACACCAGTCAAACTCCTGGGTCACCCTCCTTACAGCCCTGATCTAGCACCGTGTGACTTCTTTTTATTTCCAAAAATAAAAAATCAGCTCAAGGGGATACAATTTTCGTCGCCGGAAGATGCGCTGGCTGCGTTCGAGCAGGCTGTAAACGAGGTGTCTACGGCGGACTGGAAAAAGTGTTTTGAAAACTGGTTCAGACGCATGAATCTTTGTATAGAGGCTGGTGGAGAGTACTTTGAAAAGATTTAATAAAAATATATGTACCTGTAGAACAATTTTTTTTAGTGTCGCAAATCTTTCTGAGTGTCCCACGTATATGCTTTATTCTGAAAACTTAGATGTTTTTTATGGTTTTTCGCATTAAATTTAAGTTCTAACGTCAAAACAAACCAGCTTTCATGACTTAATACCTAAGTATGAGATGAACGTGTATCTATTCATTTGTTTTTGGGGGGGGCTGCTGTTCCCGTCGGTTATCTAAACTATTTTTTAGTTTTATGAGTACAATTAAGTAGGTATTGTGAAGTGAATTTATTATTTAGTAGCTAAGTAGGCAAGTAGGTATGCGTATGCATCATGCGACGTTGCCAGCTTGCCTACTGTCTGTACTGAGGCGGCGCCGCCGCGCGGCGGCTCCGCGTCCATCTCGCTCACTCACGCACGCGGCGTTGCCGGTAGCTGTATGCAACTATGCACGGTGATTTCTTTTTCGGATTTTATTCAATGAGATAGTACCTTTAAGAGATTTCAGTGTTCAATTTCGAAAGAAGATAAGCACAGGAGTAACTATTCAGTAAAAACAGGCGTGATCTACAGTAAAAAACTAATAAAAAACTTGTCATTCCTCGTTAGTCAGGTCGGGTAATTATCCGGTTTTTATCCGGCTGTTTATCGTTTTCAACCGCTGCTTTGGATAAATATCGGATAACAACCGCTGTTTTACAACTATAGGTAGACCTCGGAAAAGATGGCGAGACGACCTGGACGCATATCGCAGGAATTGGTGGGAGGTTGCCAAAGATCGAGAGAGGTGGAAGAAGGATGGGGAGACCTTTGCCCAGCAGTGGGACAGCATAGGCTAATAATAATAAATATTATTATAGGTACTACAGTCGGGTTGTTTGAACTCTTTTTTTTAAATACTTGTTCGTTTTCGACGGTATTTATTTTAATATAATTAGGTATCCAGGCACAGAATATACAATAGTACTACATATCCAGGTAAAACACGGGATATTTACCTACGGTAAACCTCAGATCAAACACATTTTGGATAACGTAGGAAGTAAGGTCTAAAGAGTGCTTTTTTTAAATATTTAAATTAGTTTAATAATTAAGTTACATACATATAATCACGCCTTTATCCCTAATGGGGTAGGCAGAGCGTAAACAACCTAAACAAAGGTCGCTTCGCAATGTCTGACAATGTTTTGAGGGTTGCTTAAGAAACTCCCAAACTTCGTAAAAGTTTAACGGGAGATCAGTTGCTCTGCAATGCAACTCACTTATACTAAAACTTTAAAATAACTAACTTAATTTCCTTCAATGCTTGCCTGGGAGCGAGAGAAAAACATAAAATGTGCCAGCTGCATTTCGTCCCGGGCATGCTGTAAAAGCCAGCTAAGGGATCCGAGGGTTTCAGTATATTGTAATTTAGGCGATGGGCTGTCACTACAGCAATATACCTACAAATCTATCTTAAATAACCCGCAACATTTTGTCAGACGTGGCGAAATGACTTTTGTTGAGGTCTTTTACGCTCTGCCTACCCCATTAGGGATAAAGGCGTGATTATATATATGTATGTCATCATCTCCCTAGCCTTATCCCGTATCTCACGGGGTCGGCTACCTAATCTAGGGGATTGAACGAGGCTACTGGTTTTTACACAGAGCGACTGCCATCTGACCTCCGCAACCCAGAAGGGAAACCAGACCCAATCCTAGATTAGGTCAGAGTTTTCAAGCCGCCAATGCTTAGCATTGGCCTCTGTCATGGCTTAACGACTAATATCTATGGTATTAAACGATATTAACCGGGACCAACGGCTTAACGTGCCTTCCGAAGCACGGAAAAAGCGCCGAATAAACGTACATATGAAATTCGAAAACCGAAAAACACATTGGTACGTGGTGGGATTCGAACCACGACCTCCCGCTCAGGAGGCAGCGGCCCTATCCACTACACCATCGGGCTCTTTTATATATATGTATGTATGGGCTTGTAAACCTAGTAGACAATACTATTCTACCTAGACAACAGTAGGACATTATGTCCTATGTTAATAGTCCAATAGATCTCGTATCTCCTTTGTACTGTTACAGCTCTGATTGGTATTGCTTTGATTTGAGTCACGTATACTGTCCGTTGACAAAGCAGTGCATTGCTTACTTAGACCTAAATTAAAGTAGATACCGAAATTCAACCTCATTATCATGTACAACAATATTCGATTTATCAGAAGCCTTGTCAGTCTACGGGCGGTAATGTGTCGGTCAGGAACAAAAACGGTTCATCATTTCCCTAGCCTTATCCCGTATCTCTCGGGGTCGGCTGCCTAATCTAGGTGTCGTGTTGTGTTGTTATTCCTTGTGTATTGTATTTCTCATGTTACTTGTGTACAATAGTTTAGTTTAGTTTTATTTATCATACAGTGAAAATTACATTATAAAAGTTCAAAATTACATGTCATATTATAAGCATTCACAAAGTGTTCGTCAGTAAACAAAATAAAATTAATAAAATCGGTATAAATACAAAATGTCATAAATAATTTTCAAAACAAAAGAAATAATAAATACTAGGTATAAATAGGTACAATGTCATTTTGTAAATTTAAATTCAATATACTCTAGAGTAAAATACATTATCCAACAAAAGGTTTTTCAATCGGGACCGAAACGTTTCGTCAGATAGTTCGGCTTTTAGGTCGGTAGGTAGTGCTTCATAGAAGGTCGGTCCGATAATGCGCGGATTTTTCTCGGCAAGGACTAAGCGATGTGTGACTGAAAGTAGGCATCCAGTCCAACGTAACGTCCTTCCCGGAACACTTACTCGCTCAAAGTTTGATAAATTACAACGAATATACATGATTACGTCGAATAAGTATTGCGAGAAGTGTGTCATTATAGCGTATTTCTTAAATATGCCCTTACACGAATATCGTGAGTTTACTCCGGCCATCGTCCGAAGAGCACGTTTCTGCAATCTCAATACCCTTGATGAGTCAGTTGAGTTACCCCATAGAATTGAACCATACGACATAATGGAGTGAAAATGTGCAAAATATGTTTGCCGGAGCGCATCACTAGATATAAGGGGTTTCAGTCTTCGCAATGCAAATGCTGCGCTACTCAGCTTATCGCAAAGAGTGTCGATATGCGCTTTCCAGTTTGTGTGACTATCAAGCAGAAAACCTAGGAATTTACATTCGTTGCTTATTGGCATAGGACAGTTCATTTGAGGGGGAGCTACGTTTTGGCTGGAGAACAACACAATATTAGATTTTGTCACATTCAGGATGAGTCCATTTGCTAAGAACCATTTCTGCAGCTGCTCGCATACTCGACAGATCTTAATGTTTAGTTGCTCAAAGGTTTTCGCGGTCACAACTACAGTGGTGTCATCAGCAAACAGAACTACCAAACCGTCTGTAACAATAGATGGGAGATCATTGACAAAAGCCAAAAACAACGTATTTCCTAATGAGGATCCCTGTGGAATGCCTATTTTAACGTTACCTGCCTCTGATTTTATCTTTCTGCCCTGTGATGTGAACTGGATGGTCTGTTTTCGACCCGTTAAAAATGAGTTCAGTAGTTGATGAGCATTATTTCGGACTCCATATGTGTTCAACTTTTCTAACAATAATTTATAATTAATGACGTCGAATGCTTTTGATAGATCGCAGAATATACCAGCAACTTTATACTTATCATCTAGCCCCGTAATTATGCAATCCAACACTTTATGAGCGGCGGTCGTAGTTGACATATCTTTACGGTAAGCAAACTGTTTATCAGTCAGTAAGCCGTTTGTCTCTAAATGTTGCATAAGGTGTTTTGATAAAATCGATTCAATAATTTTTGATATGTTGGGGACGATGGTAATAGGCCGATAGTTATCAATTTTGTGCTTTTCACCTTTCCCTTTGTAAACTGGACATACTCTTGTGCATTTTAAAACTTCTGGATACACGCCACCCTTAAACATTTCATTTATCAGTGTCACAAGAATATCCGCAAGTACTGGCCAGATACATAAAAGTATATTTACAGATATATCATATATAACCAGGGTACCACGAGATTTCAGCAAAGATTTGAGCACTTTGTCTAAGCCAGATTTACTAATTATAGGCAGAGAGAAAACAGGAATACTTGTGTCTTTTAGATATTCGGTAAGATAGTTTTTAGAACTTTGATAGTCAATCCGCTGCAAATATTTCGTACCAATATTTAATAAATGGGAGTTAATGTAGTCGGGAACGTCACTCAGTGGTATATCCTTAGAATTTGTATCCCTCAGACGTATTTCGCTTGGACTTTTTGTAGAAATTTCGTCATTGACCACACTCCATATCTCTTTAGCTGGATTTCTACAATCAGCCAACCTCTTTTCAATATGTTTTCGTCGGGATGCTAATGTTTCAGATTTAATTAAATGAGAATAGTGAATAATGCATTCAAATAGTATTTTTTCTTGAAGATATTGCCGCCTGAGTTCAGTCAAATCATTGAATTTCATCATGTACTCGCCTAGGGCTTCCGTCATCCAGGGGACAGTTTTATTATTTTTTATATTAATTAATTTAAGAGGGAAGTGTATGTCAATATAATATGTCAATATTGTAAATAATCTGTCGAATTTAATATTAATGTCCAAGCTGATATCATAAATAAAATTAAAATTATAATTTTCTATGTCAATATAAAAAGCATAAATTGATTCATCTTTGAATAATCGGCGTTCAATGAAAGAAGCCGTTTTTTCGCGGTGTGACTTTCCCGTAAATAACGTAAACAACTGGGCATTATGATCGCTTATAGGCGTCTCAATAGGGACCACGGTGACGTCATTTTCCCCACAGCGCACAAATCCGCAATCTATAGAAGATGCACGCTCCTCAGACACGCGAGTCGCAAACGTTACAATATTTTTGCATCCGTAGCTTTGCAAAACATCTTCTAATCTCCGCGTCAAGTTATATTTAGGGTCATCATAACGCAGGTAATCCACGTTTTGATCTCCGACTAAAATAAACCTTTTGTTTTCGTTATTTAACATGTCCAATAAAAATTCTAATTGATTTAAAAATATGTCATAATTTCCCTTATTAGTCCTATACACGACAATAATAATCAAACTTAATTTACATATTTCTATTGCTGATAATTCACAGTGATATAATACGGTCAGATTCTGTAGGTCATTGCGTTGTTTATATTCTATGCCCTCACGAATAAACAGTGCAGCGCCACCGTGAGCGCCAGTGCGCGGGCGACCACAACAGTTAGCAAGCTCGTATTTGCATAACCTCACTTTTTTCATATCGGCCGGTCTGCACCATGTTTCACTACAAGCCAATACATCAGGCTGTTCAGTCTTTATTAGTAACTGAAGTAATGCGGTTTTACTGGAAATAGACCTCATGTTCTGATGTACTATCTTAAAAGTGAAACATGGTGGTTTGGTCAGGTTTACCGTGTTTTCGATTTCGGCGCACGTGCGGGCGAGTTTTTTGGCTGGACAACATTGAACTTTCGGACAGATACTCCCTGTGGCCAGCGGCTGGAGTCCTTCACATGCCTCACATTGCTAGCCGATACATCTAGTCTAAATGAGGAATATTCGCCGCGAGTGACGATCAGTTTTTCACATTTTATGGGCTCAAAGCCCATATGCTGAACATGCTTCACAACATCCTCCGCAGTGGTGCTCGGACTTAAATTAAAAACATGCAAACTGACGGGACGGGGAAGTGCCGCTTGGAGCCCAACAGTGTTTCCCATCCGGTGATGGTCCCGTGGATTGCTCGTTCGTGGACTGCTTCCCAGGCGGATGATGTTGCCCGGTGCTGACTACGTAGTCCGTCACCTTCTTAGCCGCTGGTGTTACTTGCACAGGGCTCGCGGGGGTGCGGCGCCGTCGGGCGCGCTTGGCAGGTGCACGGGGCGCAGGAGCCTCCAGTGTTGGCGCTGTTGGAGTCAATAGCAGCTGTGCATTTATCCCCGTCGGCAGGGCTGGCGGGGTCACTGTAGCAGGACGGGTGCCGAGGTGTTCAGCGGAAGATCGCGGTAATGTGTGACGCGTTGTGTTCCGAATTTCCTCATTGTCACTGGTGTCTAGTTCACGAATAAAGCCTAGGCCTTGTGGACCGGATTCATTCAGTGAAGTGCTGTTTCTATGCTGGAATCTTTGTGGAATTTTCAAAACTGTTGAAAATAAACAGTAAATAAATAAATAGGAGAATGAACGAGGGTACTGGTTATTACGCAGTGTTACTGCCATCTGACCTCCACAACCCAGAAAGGAAACCAGACCCAATCCTAGATTAGGTCAAAGTTTTCAAGCTGCCAATGTAGCACTGGCCTCTGACATGGCTTAACGACTAATATCTATGGTATTAAACTATATTAACCGGGACCAACGACTTAACGTGCAAAAACGCCGAATAAACGTAAATATTAAATTTGTTTCTTCCATGCTGGACTGGGAGCGAAAGAAAAACATAGAATGTGCCAGCTGCATTTCCTCCCGGGCATGCTGTAAAAATCAGCTAAGGGATCCGAGGGTTTTTGTATATTGCAATTTAGGCGACAGGCTGACAACCTGTCACTACAGCAATATACCTCCAAATCCATCATCTTAAACAACCCTCAAAACTTTGTCAGACGTGGCGGAAACGACCTTTGTTTAGGTCGTTTACGCTCTGCCTGCCCCATTAGGGATAAAGGCGTGATTATATGTATGTATGTATTAAATTTGAATGGAAGTGGTACGTGGTGGGAATCGAACCACGACCTCCCGCTCAGGAGGCAGCGGCCCTATTCACTACACCATCGAGCTCTTAGTAACAAAAACGGTTAATAATGAAATATTGAGTTGTTAGGGCCATGCCACATCATATCACCATAGAAATTCGCGTCTCTTACTCGTGTTGTTGTTTTCAATCTATTGCGACTGACAGGGACGCAGATGTTTGCCAGGTGGTACCGCAACGCGAACAGCTACATCCAAAATAAAATACATACATACATATAATCATGCCTAAACAAAGATCGTGTCGCCACGTCTGACAAAGTTTTGAGGGTTATTTAAGATAGATAGGACATTATGCCCAAGGAGGTATATTTATGACAGGTTGTCAGCCGATATTTATTTATTTATTGGTTCATCAACATATCTATCTATATATATAATATATCTCTAGAAGGGTCGTGTGCATTGAATATTCGTACAAAAAATAATTGCAGCAGGCATAATTAACGATATAAAAATCAAAACAATTTTTATTGTTTTGTTTGACTGAGCATTACTTAAACTCAAAGTTACGCTACAAATAATCACGCCACCTGACTTGGGGGGTAGGCAGGAAATTAAACTGTGATCGTTTTTAACCCTATCTTAAAGGGACTTTTTTTGACTGCGTTTTTTTAATCACGCAAACCATTCAAATATTGAGTAAGTACCCCAGTTTGTATGGTAAACATACTAAAAACGCTCTCCGCGCGTAGGAGCCTGATCTGCTAACCCGCGCGCGGAAGCGTGTTTTGCATTGTTGGATCTTTGTTTTTGTATGGAAAACATGATTCCGGGCGCGAGCTAGCAGATCCCGCTACTACGCGCAGAGGTGCGTTTTCAATACATTACAATATACTGAAACCCTTGGAGCTCATAGCTGGTTTTAACAGCATGTCCAGAAGGAAATGCAGCTGACACATTCTATGTTTTTGTCTCGCTTCCAGTCCAGCATAGAAGCTTAAATAAAATAGGACAAAAAGTACGGTAAAATTTGGTCAGGTAGCGTAGTCTACTCCAATCTAGGCAAAGACATTGTTGATCTGCTATTCTATTCTCATTGTGTAGCTGTTTGATTAGATCTGCCTGAACATTATGAGGAGACTATCTTGCCGCCCCGCGGTTACACCCACGACCAAATCAGTTAACCCTTGAAATTCAGGCTCGTATTTATAAAGCGATCTCAAGATTGAGCGCAACATTAAGTATGGATTTGACAGGCTGTTTTGTATCGAAATGACATTTCTAATACAAATTGAAACTTGCTGTCACTCTTTAGAGTTTATTTTTTAATTTATTTTATTTTATTCATAATAGGGAAACATACAGCAATAATATTGACACTAACATAAACTAATATAAATAACACACAAGCCAATTAAGTTTCCACCAATAAATTAAAACATATGTATCGATTTTTAAAGAAATAAAAACTACATATTTTATTCCAAATATTACAATACATTAGATTTTGATAAATTAAAGCTATGTAATGAAAAATTACAAATTATAAATTATGTTAGGAACTTACATTATTATATTTTGTTGAATTTATTCTTGTTTACATTACTATATTTTGAAACTTTTTACGAAATATATGAATATGACTGCAGGATTCATTGTGTTTATTGATATATTCTAATAATGAAACGGTTTTTAGCATAATTAGTTTTACAAAATTGTGGAGCAAATAAGTTTTTAGAACGGGTGTTGACTCTTGTAAATTTAAAACATATTTTACTTAACAGATCAGGAGATTCTATGACATTGTTTAAAATTTTATGTAAGAACATTTTTGATCTGCTCTCGACGGTTCTTTAAAGAATGAAGGTTGTCTATACATCAACCACGGTATCTATACTTAATACGTTTCATGAACTTGTTTGAATTCTCTCTATAGCATGCACGTGAACCGCGTATTGGGGATCCAAACAGTTGAAACATATTATTCAAGATGGTATCTTACAAGTGAATTGTATAGCAAGATCAATGTCCGATAGTTTTTAAAGTCTGTACTCTGTCTTAATATAAAACCTAACATTCGATAAGCCTTTGCAGTAATATAGTCAACGTGAGGTCCAAATAATAGTTGGCTATCAAGCTGAACTCCTAAGTCTCTCAACTCAGTCACACGTCTCAAATCTTTATTGAGTAATTTTTAATGAAATGAAATTGGTTTTGACATTCGAGTAAATGTAATGAAGAGTCATTTTTCTACATTGAGTTTCAATTTGTTAATTGTGCAGTAATGACATATTCTGTTAAAATATTGTTGAAGATTGTTGCAATCATCTATTGTATTAATTATAGTAAATATTTTGGTGCAGCATATAATAATACCTTTGAGTGTCTTAGTTCAGCTACAAAATCATTAATAAATATATTGAAGAGAAGCGGGCCGAGATGAGATCCCTGGGGAACACCAGATGTTATAGGGATAAAAGATGATGTGTATGTATCCTTTCACAGCAACAGCTTGAGTACGATCTCGATGATAATATTCCATCCATCGAAGTAGATCGCCATGTTTACCGACAGATTCTAGTTTTTTTTAATTAATTAAGAGTGTGAAATTTTGTCAAATGCTTTAGAATAATCGGTATACACAGCATCCACCTGAAATCCCTTTTTTATAGTGGAAAGAAGTAAATTAACGAATTCATACATATTTGTTTTCGTAGAACGCTGACTTACAATCCATGCGGATTATCCACCAAGTTGACTATAATTACGGGCCTTACTTCGGTAAAAAGTAGCCTTTGTATACATGTTTCTAGTCAAAGTAGCATATCCTATCGTTGTGGCAAATACAGTAATCTTCTTCTTCTTTTTATTAGCGAGTGGATTCCCGAGTCGAACGACCCGATGAACCCTTTTATCAGAGTTTTCAAACCGCTTAAAAGCACAGCTATTAGGCCTCTGTCATGGTTTAAGTAACGACCACTATCAAAAAAAGCGACCGGAACCGACTGCTTAACGTGCCCTCCGCATCACGGAATTCTCTTTCTTTTCGGACAATCAAGTGATTCAGCATGCAATGTCCTAATCAAACTAGGGAAAACCTCACGAAGTGATAAATTGACAAAAACCAACATTGTGTTCCTGGGAATCAAACTCAGGACCTCGGGATTTTAAACCCATGGCTCTGAATACTAGACCACGTAGGCAGTTACATTACGTTACAATTATGGTGCTATTAAAGTATCCAGACATCCTCGTTTTACCAGCGAGTAAAGGTAACGCGACTTTCATTGTGGACACGGTTGCATATGAACAGAAGATGACGCAGATGGTCAGTGACACGGATACTAATAAGATATTTATTTATTTATTTAACAGTTTATTGTACACAGAAACATACACAGAACAATTACATAGGAATCAAGACACAACAGGTACTGCTTATTTCTAAAATTAAATGTCTTACAGCAGACCTAAGAAGTGAGATAGCATAAAACGTAAAGCGGATAAGACGTGCACAATATGAATACAAATTAGATACATGAACAGTAAATAAGGATATACCTATTTAATTACACTATACTACGATATACGATACTTTTGTCACTAGTCGATAAGTTCACTTTCACTTTTATTTTTCTAAAATTTTCGAGTATTAATACACGATTAATTAATAAGCACACTGCATAATTACAAAGCATTTGTAAAACAAATAATGTAACGGTTGACTGGACTATCACGTCACAGGTTCAACCTAGTGTGAAGTCCAATTGAAATATTAAGCAATTTGTAACTTAACTGGCAAATAAAGAATTATTATAATTATTATTAGATTGTAGTAAAATATGACATTAACATCAGTTTTTGACAGAAACGTGGGTTTAGGGATAAAACTCATCTTCATTTTGTAAGATTATGTAGAAATTTCTTCATCTCTGTATCTAAGCCTCGTATTTATAAAGTGATCTCAAGTTTGAGAGCGATATTAAGTTTGGATTTGACAGGTCACATTGTACTGAAATGACATTTCTGATACGAACTCAAACTAGCTGTCAGTCTCAAATGCGATTTACCAATACGGGCCTATATCTGAAATAATATTCATTTTTTGTCGTTGATGGAATAAAAAAATCTCACTCGCATTAAGAAAAAAGAAGAGTCATCTATAATACGACCGCTAAGGTGATCAAGCTGAACAAACTAATGTTTGATTTATATGAAGATGCTAAAAAAGCGGTTACGCCCTGGAACTTTGACTGTTCCGAAAATTTATGGGTTTTCAAAAATTCACAAGCCTGACTGGCCATTAAGACCGATTGTGAGCCAAAAGACGTACCTACTTACAAAGCTTAACGTCATATGGCGAATATACCGGGTGTAAGGGACAGCGTCCTACAATCTGATATGGGTTGCACAGTCAACGACACTAAACAACTTCCACCAGAAAAATCTTTCAGGAAGAGAAAAAAGAAATTGGCTCTTCCATACAAATTATCTGAACGAGGTGGACAGTTTGTGTGGAAAAGCCAATATTCTTTGACTGTAAATACGACGCGCTTTGTAAAGGACTCAACTCACACCATACAACTGCTTCAAGATATTAGAATCGAGGACAGTGAGATAATAGTAGGTTTCGATGTGACATCCCTATTTACAGATGTTCCAGTAGCTGAGACTATAAAGATTATCCCCTTACACCTGATGAGGGGGCTTCGAAGTCTCGAAACATGACGTTGGATGACAATTAGTAAGTGAACGACCGTAATTAAATACAAATTAATATAATATTTCTATTAAGATTTTATGTATAATACATACATAATATAATAGAGGAACAATGATAATTGCCGTTCGAAGCCGGGGCGGACAGGTAGAAACTAATAATCTAATCAAGTAACTCACCTCTACTTACGCTAAAAGGATTATAGTCCCTTATTCTATTATGATCTAAAACTAGCCTAATCAAATTTTCAGGTATGCCTAAAATTACTGATCCTCGAATTAACAACAAAGTTTGCCAAAGGACGTCATGGAACTCATGGAACTATTCTAACCATTCATTATTTTTCACAATTTTATTCGTTTGTTTTTATTTAGTGATAAGTAAAATATAATTAATTATTTATTGTTACCAATATTCATTATTGTGCACGTTGTATCTGCATCTCAGAATGCTATTTCACTTGCTAAGGTTTGCTGGAAGAGATTTCTTTTTAGAAAAAAGCTGTGAATGTTGTGTCTTTGTTTTATTTATATACAAGCGACCCGCCCCGGCTTCACACGGAAATCATCTATATTTCTCTACTAAATTATGCGTGTATTATACATATACACCTTTCTCTTGAACCGAGACAGAGAAAGCGACTTTGTTTTATACATGTAGTCATATATGTCCTTTGTATTTTATTATGTACAGTAAACTGTTATATAAATAAATCAATTTACGACACACGCTCTCTTAATAGGCGTTTTACACTAGACGGCACGGCAACATCCCGATACCGCCTACCTAGTTCCAATCTGAGCGAACACATATACGCAAATGTTTGGTTCGTATAAATACAAAACACATGCAGTTCGGCAGGAATGCCATGCTGGTGCCGTGCCGGCAAGTGGAAAAGCGTTTGAAATAATTTCAATAATTTTCATAGATTATCACTTCCACGGATACCGTGTCTTTGCCGTCGCCGTGCCGTCTACTTGAAAAACGCCCATTGTATCTAACAATTATGTTTTTTGTTTTGTTGTTTTGTTCTGAGCGCAAAATAATTGTCGGAAGCAGAGGGAATAAAAGACACATACATATAGTCACGCATTTATCTCTAATGGGGTAGGCAGAGCGTAAACGACCTAAACAAAGGTCGGTCTGCCACGGCTGACAAAGTTTTGAGGGTTAATTAAGATAGATTTGTAGATATATTGCTGTAGTGACAGGTAGTCAGCCCATCGTCTAAATTACAATCACTGAAACCCTCGGATCCCTTAGCTGGCATGCCCGGGAAGAAATGCAGCTGGTACAGTCTATGTTTTTCTCTTGCTCCTAGGCCAGCATAGAAGAAAGACACCATCATCTCTCTAGCCTTATCCTATATCTCACGGGGTCGGCTACCTTATCTAGGGGATCAAACGAGGGTACTGGTTTTTACACATGGAAGGAAGACACCGACTGTTAAAATATTAGAATTACTTTCAAATCATCGTACTTAGCACAAATTAGCTGCCCTTTCTGCTCATGTCTGCTTCTTCTTCTTATCAAGTGAATTCTCGAGTCGAACGACCCGATGAACCCTGGTGTCAGAGTTTTCTAATCGCCTAGTACCACAGCTATTATGCCTCTAACGTGGTTTGAGTAACGAGCACTATCAAAGATAGCGACCGGGACTGACGACTTAACGTGCTCTCCGAACCACGGAATCCTTTTTTCTTTTCGAACAATCAGGTGATTCAGCCTGCAATGTCTTAACCAGATTGGGGAAAACCTCACAAAGTGATAAATTAACAAATATCAACTTTGTTGGTCCCCTGGGAATCGAACCCAGGACCTCCGGATCGCAGCCCATGGCTCTGACCACTAGACCACGGAGACAGTTAACTAGTCTGCTTTGGTATGATGAACAAACGCAATCAACGAATCATTCTCTACTGAAACCCGTAGCTATTTTATTTGACATTTATGAATTGCTTTTATCAAATAAGAAATAGTATTAGTTACATTCTAATAAATAAAAGAGTAAAATGGTACATCATATCAGATATATATCTATGCGTCACATCACATTGCATCTCAGCTCAGTTGAGGTCTAAGTAATTCATGTCGAATTAAATCGTACTCCTAGAAAAAGGATAATATGTAAGTTATATTTGGAGTGACTTGGATTAATAAAGTAGAGTAGATAGGTATTTTAAGAGCCCGATGTTGTAGTGTTTAGGGCCGCTGCCTCCTGAGCGGGGAGGTCGTGGTTCAAATCGCACCACGTACCAATGTGTTTTTCGGTTTATGAATTTCATATGTACGATCATTCGTCGTTCTTCGGAAGGCGCGTTTAAAACCGTAGATATTAGTCGCTTAGCCATGACAGGGACCAGTGCTAAGCATTGGCGGGTTAAAAACTCTGACCTAATCTAGAATTGGGTCTGGTTTCCTTTCTGGGTTGCGGAGGTCAAATGGCAGTCTGTGTTAAAATTCTTACCCTCGTTTAATCACCTAGATTAGGTAGCCGCCCTGAGATATCCGCGATAAGGCTAGGGAGATCGGTATATAGGTACTTCTTTAAATTGTTCATGAATTATGATTCAGAGTGATTCCTCCGTACATTTATTTTATCTATCCCGTATTTACACTGGTATAAGAATTGCAATATATGAATCCATGATTTATCCTCACTGGAGCTAAATTAACTCAACGTAAGCATTTTTAACATATGACTGAAGTTCAAAGAACTTTGAATACTAAACTGTATTACTCTCAGGGGATAGTAGAGTAATACTTTCTGTCATCATTTATAAATGCATCTCAAATAACCCTCAAAATTTTGTCAGAAGAGGTGGCTTTGTTTAGGTCGTTAACGCTCTGCCTACCCCACAAAAGATAAAATCGTGATTATATGTATGTATGTATTATTTATAATGCGCATACTAAAAATGAGACTTAGGCAATCGTACCGTTTGTCTTTTTGGAACCATAATACCTTTCAAGAGATTTATAATCGAGTCTGATATTCTGATCTAGACCAGTATCAGAAGCAAACCTATTTCAAATAAAAATGAACAATCGAACGCGACTGCGTATAGGGATAATAATCGCTGTAACCAATTATCATCTCAGATATATAATTCATGGTTTTTCGTTTTCGGATAATCTCCTCCAATATTCATTTGGATAATTGAGTATTTTCGAAATTCATAGCAATTTTGATTGCTATTATTTAATCGTAAAATAGAAATAACTGTTTCAAATTATATTGAAAGATGCTTTAAAATACTTTACTAGGTTTTTGCACACTTGAAGAAACAAATGCAATAAATAATAAAGTTTTATTTGTGTTTCACAGAGTTTAATACTCAGAGATAAAATAGTTCGATCTACCTTGATTCAAACTCCTCTTATATTAGATTATTCGTTTCTTTTCTATATTATCTCTTGAAATATTTATAGAACATTGAGTTATATAATTGAATTAAAATAAACTAAATATTTAAGGGGCATTCCATGCAAAAGACGTGATTTATTTAACGGTTTTCTGTTTCATATAACATACATACATATAATCACGCCTTTATCCCTAATGGGATAGGCGGTGCGTAAACGACCCAAACAATGGTCGGTCCGCCACGTCTGACAAAGTTTTGAGGGTTATTTAAGATATATTTGTACGTATATTGCTGTAGTGACAGGTTGTCAGCCCATCGCCTAAATTACAATATACTGAAACCCTCGTATCCCTTTTTTACAGCATGCCCGGGAGGAAATGCAACTGGCATATTCTATGTTTATCTATCGCTTCCAGTCCAGCATGGAAGTGATTTGTAGATAATGCTTCTACAACAATATACCTACAAATCTATCTTAAATAACCCTAAAAATATTGTCAGACGTGGCGGAACGACCTTAGTTTAGGCCGTTTCCGCTCTGTCTACCACATCAGGTATAAAGGCGTGATTATATGTATGTATTATCTACAAAGCACAGTTTATATTAATACCACATCGATGGAGGCTTAAAGGGAGTTACTTTTAGATCTAATCCGGCAAAGGGAAGGCTTTGTAGAGCTCAGTAACTAATAAATCGGATTGTGTATCCCATACAATTAGTGTCATTGTCAATATGGAAGGTAGGCCGTGAGACCCTTATACAAAGCCACAAAGGGCTTTGATGAGAGTAAACTTTATCTACACAAAACCGCCCGCCGCGCTCATAAGTAATCTGTGGTAAAACTTATATAGTTTTGTACATACATACATAAATCACGCTTTTATCCCTTACGAGGTAGGCAAAGCGTTTAACGCCTCGTAAAAGGCGCTTTCGCCAAGTCTGACAAAAATTGAGGGCAATTTTAGATTGTAATATGTATTGCTATAGTGACAGGTTGTCAGCCCATCGCCTAAATTACAATACACTGTAACCCTCGAGTCCCTTTTGCTGACTTCTACAGCACGCCCGGGAGGAAGGGCAGCTGGAACATTCTATGTTTTTCTATCTCTCCCAGTCCAGCATGGAAGAATATAGTTTTGTATATGTGTTTTATTGGTACATAGGTGTATGTGTGTTTCTTTCGGCCATATTTATTATCATCTCTCATGAGTGACAGCGAGTTTAAGTTCGTATCAGAAACGTCATTTCAGTACAAACTGACCTATCAAATCCTTCCTAAATATTGGTCTCAAGTTTGAGAGCGCTCCGTAAATACGAGCCTTTGTCTATAAAGACGAAATATTTGACGCTACTTTTTACTGCGGTCGGAAAGCTAAATACCTAAAGATGAACAGCTAGAAGCTGATGGACTGATTACAGAAATTATTTTATCATTAGAAAGCAGACTTAACACGAAATACATGGGGATTCTCAACAACGTTCTAGGTAAAATTAATTTATCTGGAAATGTGCCCGCCATTCAGTTACCTACAGTATTTTTCAGATAGCATGAGTCGCCTGGCAGCAGGTAGGAAATATGAAAACCCAAAATAGGTAACCCAAAACATCATAGGTGCAAAAGAGACTTATTTATAGCTGTCAATAAATTTATGAGTTTGACATATGTCAGGATGCTCATACCATGTGAAAAAGGGTATTCGGAGTGTAACCGAAAATTTCCCTCGTGTATTGACATGGCAAAAACGAAGTTTTGTTAAGCTAAGTTTTGTTTGTTGTGCCAAGATCTTTGCCTACGCAATAAGAAATATACTCGTGATTAGATACATGTATACAGGGTCATAATTTATTTCATTTCTATAACTAAAACTTATATGACTATGGATTGGGAGTGAGAAAAAAACATAGAATGTGCCAGGTGCATTTCCTCCCAGGCATGCTGTAAAAATCAGCTAAGGGATCCGAGGGTTTCAGTATATTGCAATGTAGGCGATGGGCTGACAACCTATCACTTAAGCAATATACCTACAAATCTATTTTAAATAACCCTCAGAACTTTGTCAGACGTGGCGGTACGACCGTTGTCTAGGTCATTTACGCTCTGTCTACCCCATTAGGGACAAAGGCGTGATTATATGTGTGTGTGTATATTACAGTAATGCATGAAATAGGTATGTATGTTTATTGCTTTAACGGCTTAAGTCTTACTCTACCATTTGTTACACCCTAGATTCAGGTCTGAAGGATTGAGGATAAGATAAGATAAGATAAGATAAGATAATCGTTTATTCACCATTAAATAGGGTACATAGAAAGAGCAGGTCAGTTATCTATAAAAATATAAGTTCTCCTGTTTAGCCATTACAAATAGCATGCAAATTGAAAAGAGGATAAATTAAATTAAATTACATGAAAATTTATAAATCACATTATCTAAACCATGTACAATCTTAATCACTCTATTTAGTTCTAACATTAACTCAATTTAGAAATGCATAATTTCAAAGTATAATTCAGGCAAATCAGCATAATTCAATCAATATAAAAAATAAAATGTCAATAGAAATACAATATATCCACATAATGTCACACACTAAATGTCATCTGGCTGAAATAAATCTAGTAGCCAAAGCCAAAAATGGATAAACAATAAAACTAAAACAATTTTGAATGTCAGTTATTCACGCTGAAGGCCTTAGTTGAGGGCAACTTGAGAACAAAAGTGGAAGTTCAAGTTCTAAATGGTGTAAACCGATGGCGGGAAAAGTATCGAGCGTAATTATCATGTCCACCCTATCGCATGTACGTAAGTTTTATTGCTTATGCTTATATTCAAGGAATTCTTTCACTGTGTAAATGTTTTTTTCCCGAAGCCAATCGCGCAATGAGCGTTTAAATTTAATAAGCGGTTGATCCGTTATAGATTTAGGTACATTGTTATAAACATTCACACACATAACCATACAATTCCTATTGTATCTTGCACTTTTAGGTATGGTGTCAAGAACGAGTCTATGGGGATATCGCATGTTTTGCCGTTTCGAAACGTCCTTGGCCAACAAGAATAGATAAGAATGGTGCTTGACAAAACTTGCTATTTCCAAAATGTACAAACAGGGTAGAGGTAAAATATTTAAAGTTACGAAGAACGGCTTGCAAGATTCATCCGGAGCTATCCCGGTCATGGCCCGGATACACTTCTTTTGAGCGACGAATGCTCTGTTAGCCTCAGTGCCATTGCCCCAGATTATGAGACCATATCTGAGGATAGATTCAACATACGCAAAATACGCAATTTTGGCCGTTTGCCGTGATGCAGTTTTTGTTAATTTGTACAACGCATAAGCAAAACTGTTTATCTTATTGCATACCTTATCAACATGTTGCTTCCAGTTAAGTTGTTGGTCCATTAATATTCCTAAGTAAGTTACATTTTTTGCATTTTGAAGTATTTGTCCTTTATAATTAATTTGTTCCAAATCATTGTGTAAATTAAAATTAATAAAATTTGTTTTGGTGATATTTATTTTTAAGTTATTAAGTTGGAGCCATTCGGTTGTTGTGTCTAGTGTTTTGATTATTTCAGTTATGTGGCTATCAGTGTTTAGACTTTTAGATGTAGAAATAAGTATGGTTACGTCATCTGCAAATAATATTGGTTTGTAATTCAAGGCACTGGGAAGGTCGTTAATATATAATAAAAACAAAAGTGGACCTAGTACACTACCCTGAGGCACTCCTGTGCTAATATGCCGTAGGTCTGATTTATATTCATTGACGTGCTGATCAATATCAAGAAGATTACTTACTGCCACGCATTGTGTTCGATATTTCAGATATGAATTGAACCACTCTAAAGCTAGCCCTCTAATACCATACCATTCCAGTTTAGACAGAAGTAGTTCATGAGATACGAAATCAAATGCTCTGGACATATCCAGAAAAACCGCTGTAGTATAATGGTTTTTATTGATACCTTCCAAAATTTCAGAGACTACTTGGTTGGAAGTGGACTTATTCTTTAGAAAACCATATTGATCCTCGTAAATTATATGATATTTATCTAGAAAAGAAATTATTTTACTGTGCATGATTTTTTCAAATATCTTAAAAATTACTGGAATGAGGGTTACCGGTCGATAGTTCCCGATATCTGTTTTACACCCTTTTTTATAAAGTGGTTTCACTATTGATTGCTTGAGACATTCCGGAAAGGTTCCTGTTTGAAACGAAAGGTTTACAAGAAACGCTAACACAGTTTTGATCTGATCTTTGCAAGATTTTAAGACCTTAGTACATATACCGTCAAAACCCTCACTATTTGTATTATTTAAAGTTATAATAGCTTTCTCAATGTCATTATCATTAATTGGTGTTAAAAATATTGAACTATTATGTCTATATTTAGTGATTGTTAGTTTAATGTCAGTATTAATTATATTAGTCATATTAATAAGATAATCATTTATAGTATTGGCAATTAATTGAGGGTCAGTAATTTCCTTATTATTATAAATTATTTTATCTAAAAAATTACAGGATTCGTTTGGTTTGGTTTCATTGTTTATGATGACAGACCATGTTGCTTTACATTTGTTTTTGCTATTTGTCACAAATACGTTATTCGAGAACTTTTTTGACGCTTGTGTACATTTTTTAAGCAATTTACTATAGTTTTGATATTGAATCTTGTTACCGTTTGTTCTTTTTGTGTAAAACTTAAATCGTAGATATTTTTTTGTCATACTGCTCTTTATTAGGCCCTTAGTAATCCATGAAATCCTACGTGTCTTATCGATCTTGATTTTTATGATAGGAAAACAGAGATTATCAAAACAAGTTGTGAAATTCCTTAAAAGCTTCGTTTAAATCACCTTTTTTATAAACATCTGAGAAAGAAAGACAATTTAAGTGACTGTTGAACCTATCCAAATTATCCTGACAGTAGTCCCTTCTCAGAATGTAAAGTACTTATGGTTTCCACCGTAGTCTGATTTAAAGATGGGCTTTGTGAAAGGATTGATGCTGTTGACTCAGAGGCTTGTATGCAAGATTTCGGTGCAGAATGTAATTGAGGTGTCAATGAAGTTGCATTCCTCGATTTGTTCTTTTTCCTTCTCAGTAGTTCTTTCCCCTTCTTTTGACAGCAATCTGCACACTTCCAGTTCGCTTTATGTGTGGCAGTCATATTATAAAACATTTTTTCCGCCTTAGCACAGGTAAGGTGATAATTATGCCTACAAACTGAGCACACCAAAAAATGCCTCTCTTGGATTATTTTGGCACAATTCAGAAAACCGCAGTATTTCTCCATTGCTCAGTAATAATAATCATAAAATGTGCTTTGTGAAAAGTAGGAATGACTACATGCAAATAAAATGTTATTGAAAAACAAAAATAATATATATGTATTCTTCCCGCTGAGATTCGAACTCGATCGCTTCGCACGAAAGACTATGACTGTAGCCACTAGACCAATCGTCTGATAACTGGTAGTGCGAAAGTACAGATCACTTAGTTCGTTTGTTTACATTGACGACAGCATATCATCAAACCGGGCGGTAGATCAGCTGACTACTGGATCAGCTGTGTTTTCGTACCTACGATATCCACTATTGTTCACCAATAATATAAGGCAAAGGCAATGTAACGGTTTTTATTTAGCACTGTATTATTATTGTTTGGTCACTATCTGCACTAATGTTGTTATTATCCCATAATAGTTCGTTGATAACTTAATACTGAGTTTTATAATTATCGTATTTAAGATTTTATTGCACTGTGATGTACATATCAGTTTTGACACAAATTTAACGTTTTCTTTGTATTAAAAACTAACTCTAACACTGTCACGTCTGTATTAAAGTATTATTTACATTTTAGTTATATTTTTATTCCATATAAGCCACTTTTTTGAATTTAAATTGAAATTAAACGCAGAGTCAATGTTTACATGTCAAGCGCCCTCTAGCGATGGCGCGAGGCTTACTAAAACGTACGCAACTTGATGCCGACTTTGTGGTCTCGCGGTCTTACCCATAGGCTTACGATCCGAAAGTCTTGGGTTTGATTCCCAAGTGGAAAACAAAGTTGATATTTGTCAATTTATATTTTTGTGGGATTTTCCCCAGTTTGGTTAGAACAGTGCAGGCAGAACTACCTGATTTTCTGGAAGAAAAAATGTTCCGTACTTCAGAAGGGCACGTCAAGTCGTCGGTCCTGGTCAATCGCTATGATAGTGGTCGTTACACAAACCATAATAGAGGCGTATTAGCTCTGACACCAGGGTTCATCGAGTCGATTAACTGCCTCGTGGTCTAGTGGCTAGTGCCATGGACTCCCGATCCGGAGGTCCTGGGTTCGATTCCCAGGGGGGAATCACAAAGTTGATATTTGAAAATTTATCACTTTGTGCATTTTTTCCCAGTCTGGTTAGGACATTGCAGGCTGAATCACCTGATTGTCCGAAAAAAAAGATTTCGGAGGGCACGTTAAGCCGTCGGTCCCGGTCGCTGTCTTTGATAGTGGTCGTTTCTTAAACCATCAAACCGTCAGAGACCTGATGGTTGTGCTACTAGGTGGTTTAAAAACCTTGACACCAGGATTCATCGGTTCTATAGACTCGATTCCCACTAGACAGAAGAAGAAGATCGGGTCGATCGATTGGAAACCCACACAATATCAGCAGAAGAAGAAGAACACCTTGGATGTGAAAGCCTGGAGGATTGAGGGTTACTCAAACGTATCTATGTAAATTGTTGCCCAATCTTGAATCCTTTGATTAGCAGGATAGTAGATTCACCTTGTATACTAAGGATAAACCGGAACACCCCTTATAAGCCAATTTACTTAGGCCGGATTAATATTGTTTCATATACATAAGTTAGTAACGAATATGTTTACCTTTGTTGCATATTAAATTAAATAGGCGTACGTCGTTCTTCCATGCTGGACTGGGAGCAACAGAAAAACATAGAATGTGCCAGCTGCGTTTACTCCCGCGCATGCTGTATAAATAAGTTCAGGCGTGGCGGAACGATCTTTGTTTAGGTCTTTTTTTATTAGGGATACAGGCGTGATTAAATGTATGTAAGTATAAGTCCGTCAATACAGGAAATCATAAAATTCATTATTAAATTATTTCTACGTTGGCGCATCCCTCTGCCAGTAGGTATGCACGCGTAGAGCGTAAGGTGACGCATCTGTGTTGTAGGCAATGCAAAAAGCATTCACATCGTGTTGAGCGCAACCTTGCGCTCAGTAAGTGTTGCCTGTGTATTGCTGTTCTTAGACCTAGAATTTCAGCTAAATGTTATATCTAGATTAGAGACTAGATAGAAGATACTTACAAACATGCACAGTAGTATCTTTTACGGGGATTGAGGATAAGTTCCTACTATACAAAAGAAAATTAAGAAATCAGAATAATTATATCATAAAATCTTGTATTTCAGATAACAAAAAAACATTTAGTCGTTGCCACATCCATCCATTACTATAACGAAAAATTGAATGAATTCCCAAAAAAAAATATCTATAAAGCTTTTGCTTTTGCTTGTACACCAACACCTTAAACTTCTATTACTTCTCTTGGGGCATTCCACGAAAGTGTCCCGCACTACATGCGCAAGATAGACATATTTTGATAGGTGTTGGAACTGCCACCGTAGTCTAGTGGCTAGTGCCATGGACTCCCGATCCGGAGGTCCTGAGTTCGATTCCCAGGAGGGAAACACAAAGTTGATATTTGAGAATTTATCACTCTGTAAATTTTTAATCAGTTTGGTTAGGACATTGCAGGCTGAATCACCTGTTTGTCCGAAAAGAAAAAGATTTCGTGCTTCGGAGGGCACTTTAAGCCGTCGGTCCCGGTAGCTGTCTTTGATAGTGGTCGTTACTCAAATCATGTCAGAGGCCTAATAGTTGTGCTACTAGGCGGTTTAGAAACTCTGACACCAGGGTTCATCGGGTCGATTGACTTGAAAGAAGAATAGGTGTGGTTATTGAAATTATCTAAAAACTATTTTTTTTATCACTTCTTTCAGCTATGTATCATAAACTCAATCAGAGCCAAGCGTTCCTTACGATCGGTCAATACGCAGAGATCACGTGACTCATCTTGTTTACTCCTTGCCGTTCGCCGTTTACCGCGTTCGCGAAATCATTCGGAACCTTACTTACCTACTACGTTATATGGTTTTAAACTGTTTGTGTTTGTGATTGGTTACGGATCACTATAAAGTGCAGTAAATGTGGTGATGCTACTACCGATGCAGTATCTTGCGGAATGTGTAGGGCGAATTTGCATTTCGGTTGTGCTGGAATTGCTGAATCTACCTACCGCAAGATGGGAGCGGATAAAAAACTTGCATGGCGTTGTTCAAAGTGTCGAAGTGGCAATATTCTTCCTGCTCCATCCGCCACCAATATGACCGTGGAACCTACTTTTTTGGAGGTTTTACAAGAAATTAGGGCTTATAAACCTGAATTTTCTGCATTACATGACAGCATCAACGCAGTTAAGCAGGATGTGCAGAACACCTCACAAGCAGTAATTGAGCTCACTTCAAAAATCGAGTGTTTGGAAGGCCAAATCGCATCGCTACCTACAATTCAGAAAAACCTAAACATTGTTCAAGAGGACTTGATGAAGGTGAATAAAACCATAGTCGGGTTTATAGAAGATATTAATATACGCGATCAGTATCTACGTCTAAATAACATCGAAATCTTAGGAGTACCACTCGCTGAAAGCGAAAATTTGTACAATATACTACAAGATATTTGCGTTAAAGTGGGTTTCACTTTAAGCGATTCGGATGAGGACAATATCCACAGGGTTCGACGTTTTAATGCCATTACTAATGAGAAAGGCACAGGTGACACTCGGGCACCTGCCATCATTGTGCGTTTTACCAGGCGTCGTCGCAAGGATCAGCTGTTGGCTGCCGTTCGCGTCCGCAAGTCACTAACCACGAGTGACATCGGTATTACCGGACCGTCAGCCCCCGTGTACCTAAATGATCATCTGACCTCAGCAAACAAGATGCTTCTGAAGCGTGCCCGAGATACAAAAACGCAATTTAACTATGCATACCTATGGGTTAGGGATTGCAAAATGATACTTCAAGATTCATTCAGATTGTAAAAGAATCAGACTTGAGTAAAATTAAGTGACTACTTGTTTTATTATGCTCATTTTTCTGCTTATATACGTATTTTTTGTTATTATCAAGATTTATGTTTGTTACTATACCTATTACTTTAAAAGACGCTCAATTGCTTAATCTAGAATTTGTATTTTGTAAAACTACCTGTTTACTGCAGGATTTTGTTATTATTGTGGTTACGCTTACACGTCAAACACTATTACCTACTCGTACCTCATACTGTCCATTACACGTTGCATGTTTCTATAACTTATTTTTTCTACTGTTTTATTTGTTTTGCACCTTACACATAAATGGCTAACAAAAATATGCTTAATGTTTACTATCAGAACGTGGGAGGATTACGTACAAAGTCGCATTATTTTTTGTCAAAAGTCGTGAGATCTAACTACGACATAATTTGCATAACTGAGACATGGCTAACAGCAGATGTTAGTAGTAATGAATATTTTCATAATGGTTATGTAGTATTTCAAAGTGATAGACCAAAAGGTACGGCATCGCGTGGCGGAGGAGCGATGGTGGCGGTGAGGCGCGGGCTGCGTGTGCGATAGCAGCCTGCATGGAGCTCTGTTCCCGACTCGGAGGAGCTGTGGCTGACCTTGGAGATCCCGGCGCCGCGCTCCTTGCACCGTGTCGCTCGCGACAGCACTGGCACAACAAATAAAGAGTATCGAAACCTACACATTGCATGTACTTACTTTTCTCATAACTATAATCACTTTGAACATCAAAATTTATTTTTTGACAATGGGTCTGATATTATCTCAAATAATCCGGATGAAGTATTTTAATTGGTTGGGGATTTAAATATTACAAAAGCTTATTGGATGTCACAAAACGGCACAATAAGGCTAGTTATAGATGATAATAGCGATAATAAAGTATTTTTATTAAGAGATTTTTTAAATTTTACGTGTATACTGATTTTTCTAAAGCATTTGATAAAATTGATCATAATATACTTGTAAAGAAGTTAGAAAATATCGGTATACACGTCGATCTTCTGAGGTGGATTGAGTCTTATATCGGCAACAGAAGTCAAGCTGTATCTCTGAAAGGTTTCATTTCAAGTTTTCTTCCCGTACTTTTAGGACCATTCCTATTTACTCTTTATATCAATGATATGAGCCTTTCAGAATTCCTCTCATCTTCTATACGCTGATGATACAAAAATTTACAAAGTTATATCTTCTGTTAATGATTGTTATGCATTACAGGCAGATTCAGATTCATTTACCAGATATTGCAACAAAAATCTTTTAAGTCTTAATGTAGATAAATGTGATGATCTTGGGGTTACTCTTGACGATAAGCTTCAATTTAACACACATATAGATAACATTATTGAAAAGACATTTAAGAAATTAGGATACATACTTAGAATATCACGGCCGTTTAAACAGCCCGCAACATACAAAGTTTTATTTAATGCTTACGTTTGCAGCAATCTTGAGATTGTTAGCACAGTTTGGAACCCACAATATGCAGTAAATATCAATCGAATAGAAAAGATTCAAAATATATTCTTAAAATCGTTTAATTATCGTACGGGTAATCGATTTGAAGATTATTTCGACTCAGCAAAACACCATCACACTGGAAATTAGAAGGACTTATCTAGATTTATTGTTTTTATATAAAATACTTAATAATCACATAGATTCTTCATTTCTTTTATCAAATATAAATTTGAAAGTAAACCGTTTTTCTTCACGTTTAAAACCTACATTTTATGCTAATTCATGTAAAATAAATTATGCTAAAAATTCTTTTTTCAGACGTGTTATGCGAAACCACAACGATTTGACAAATGATATAGATATTTTCACCACTTCTTTGTCAATTTATAAGAAACAGGTAGCTATTAAATTATTCGATTATACTTAGAGTTGGTAACGTAGGTATATTTTTCAGTAAAATTATTTGCATGTAGTCATTTCTACTTTTCTCGGAACTGGGCCGGTATTTAAGTAAAAAATATTATTATTATTGAATGGGGTTTTTACCTCGACACTGTTTAGAACCTAATAAATAAATTAATCACTATGAAGTGCACAAACACAATAACAACTATGGTTAATTTTTCAGTTCTTTAGACACAAAGAGTTTATCCCTACGTATTTTTTGCGACGTACGAGTACTTAAAAATTGAGTTAAGTGTTCCCCCTTGGGAATCGAATCGGACCTCCGGATCGGGAGTCCATGGCACTAGAACACGGAGGCAGTTATTAAGTGCATTAACAAAGCATTTCTACATGATTATGAAATAAATCTAGTTGATATTACAATTTCCTATGTTAACGTTCCATTTCTCGTCTGAAAGGCAAGCGCAAGCTGCAGTTGACACGAGATAATTTTATCTGGGCAGCGGGAGTCTTATTTCCTTTGCCATATCGCGTTTGATAGGCTAGTGGTCTGACTTTTGAGCTTTCAATCCTGAGGTCTTGGGTTTTAATAACTCTCAAGCACATAACAAAGCTAATATTTACACTGAATGAAATAATGGCGGCAATTCTGCACGCACTTTTCTTTAACTAATACTTAGCTAGCGCTGTCACTTTCTTAACTTTGACTTAAGAACAGGATAGCAAATAAACACGTGACTTTGACATTCCTAATCTGACGTAAGACGCTTAAAATAAGAATTGGGCATAGATCATGCTTCCTTATTTTACTTCAATGTCATGTGTTCATTTGATATCCTGTTCTTATGTCAAAGTTAAGAAAGTGACAGCACTAGCAAAGAATAAAAATTATGTCGTGAGAATCGACGACAGTTACCGGTTTGATTAGGACCATAAACAAAAACGGGGAAACCTGCTTGATAATAATTAAATAAGGTGCCGCTTTATCTTAATTCTTTTTGACCGTCATTTAAAAGTCATAAAGGATTTCTTCATGGCTTCAAAATAAATCTAGTTTATATTACTAACGTTCCATTTCTCGTCTTAAAGGCAAGCGCAGGCTGCAGTTGACACGAGATAATTTTATCTGGGCATTGGGAGTCTTATTTCCTTTGCGTCGCGTTTGATAGCCTAGTGGTAGCAAATAAACACATGACTTTGACATTCCTAATCTGACGTAAGACGCTTAAAATAAGAATTGGGGTAGATCATGCTTCCTTATTTTACGTCAAATAAGCAGTCTTATGTCAGATGAGGAATTTCTATGTCATGTGTTCATTTGCTATCCTGTTCTTATGTCAAAGTTAAGAAAGTGACAGCACTAGCAGAGAATTAGAATTATGTCGTTAGTCAAAATAAATCTAGTTTATATTACGAATGCTCCATTTCTCGTCTGAAAGGCAAGCGCAGGCTGCAGTTGACACGAGATAATTTTATCTGGGCTGTGAGAGTCTTATTTCCTTTGCCATTTATCGCGTTTGCCATCGCAATTTGTTTGGAATTTTCAACTAATTAAAAAGTTGGGAGTAAGGTACAGCCTGGTTTTAGATCTTTTCATAGCTGATAGATATAGTCAGTAGTGTAGGGGCCTGATCTAAGCCTTGAGTTCTCCATTCAAAAGTTGCAGGTCAAAAGAGCCCTTAGTTCATAAAATTTATTTATAAGATTGTCCCCAGTTTGGTTAGGACAGTTAGTATAGGTGTTAGTATATTATCATTACTACATAGTATAGGTTACTATTTCTTTTAAAATTTATATTTTTTATTTGGCTTATAAAGGCATTTTTACGAACTATGCAAAATACAATATATATAAACACAATAATGAATCACAACCCTTAAAAAGATAATTGAACCGATAATCTAAAAAGTAATTAATATAAAACTACTTTGTTTCATTTGAGAAATTATTATTCTGTAATTCAAATTCAAATCCATTTTATTTCAGATAGAATATGTCCAATATTTTACAATACATACAATTACAAAATAAATAAAATAAAATAAAATTATATGAAGTCTCTCTGTAATGCATATTATGCAACAGAAATATTCTAGAAACAGAACTTTATATACATCAGCTGGCAGCTTTGAGAAATGAGTATGTAAAGAAGCGCGGCTATTTGATTGTGCGTATATGTCTACAGGGTGAAAGAGACAGCGTCACGCATACTGATAGGAATTACTCAGACAACGAAGCTGAACAACTATCACCAGGAAATTCTTTCAGGAAAATAAAAATAAAGAACTCTTTTCCATACAAACTGTTTAATCACGGTGATAATTTTGTATAGGAAACTCATGTTTTTTTGCATCTCCTGAAAGAATTTCCTGCTGGAAGTTGTTCAGTATCGTTGACTGAGCAACCCCTATCAGTTTGCGGGACGCTGTCCCTTACACCCTATATGAAGTTCTGACTTAGTATGAAAATGTGGACGTCTTTATTATTGTAGAAAATATGTATCTTTTTTTGAGAGTGAAAACTTGACAATGAAACTCGGCATATTTCAAAGAAATTATTTTACCACTAAACGATAAACAAGTGCTATTCATATTTATAAAATTTTCTTAATACGCTTTCAAATCCACAAGTGAGTTGCCAAATATATGTCTCATAAATATTCAAAGAAATTCTTCAAGCTTGGCTTCGCTATAAAAATAAGTGCCACTTCTTTTAGATAAACAACTCGTATAAAGAAGCCAATACCCTTTTTTTATTTCCCAGATGAATTATTTGGTAGCACTCACCGGGTTGCGGAGGTCAGATGGCAGTCACTCTGTGTAAAAACCAGTTCCCTCGTTCAATCCCCTAGATTCGGAAGCCGACCCCGTGAGACACGGGATAAGGCTAGGGAGATGATGACTGACCATAAATTAATTCCTCCCCGAATCATCATTCGCTTGCCCTTATCCCATTTAAATGGGGTCAGCGCAGTACGTTTTTTTATTCCATTCATCTCTGTCAGCCGTCAATTCAACACTCACACCTGTTTTAGACATACCATCTTTCACGCAGTCCAACCATCTTTTCTATGGTCGTCCTCTTCCAACATATCCATCCACATTTAAATTTATTACCCTTTTGCTTATATGACTTTTATCCCTCCGCAATCGCATAACATGGCCATACCACGCAAGGCGATTTTCTCTTACTTTGTTGGGAATTGGCGCAACTTTCAGACTTCCTCTTATATACTAATTCCTTATCTTATCCATTCTTGTTACTCCAAATTCCTCCCCGAATATTAATTGAAAATCTTAATTAAAAACAAACAAATTTACAGTTCCTTAGGTGAATTCTTGAGGGACCCATTTAGAGAGCGAAATCATTCTTCACCCGTATTTTTAGGAAATGTGTTTTTTTAATTTTTAATTTGACCCCATCAGGCTGAGGCGGCGGCTTGTTGGTCTTACTAATTAAAAAAAAAACTTGACGAAGAGTGACTTGAAAATAATATTTGTGGGTTCCGTTAAAAATTTCATAAGTTGAAAAGAAAAATAAAACTAAACTAAACTTTTTACTAAAGAAGCTGCAATCAAATATTTGATAACAATACATTTTTCACATTGCCATTTAGGCGATGGGCTGACGACAACCTGTCACTACAGCAATATACCTACAAATCTATCTGAAATAACCCTCAAAATTTCGCCAGACGTGGTGAAACGAACTTTGTTTAGGACGTTTACGCTCTGCCTGCCCCATTAAGGATAAAGCTTGATAATATGTATGTATGTATGTAAATTTTTCAAATATAAAAGTAACAAAGGTGTCATGAAACAAAAATATTTGACTGAGAAATTCTTCTTCTTCTTCTTTTGTCGAGTTGGTATCGAGTCTATCGACCCGATGAACCCTGGTGTCAGAGTTTTTAAACCGCCTAGTAGCACAACTATCAGGCCTCTGACATGGTTTGAGTAACGATCACTATCAAAGACGGCGACCGGGACTGAGGGCATTAGTGCCCTCCGGAGCACGAAGTTTTTTTTCTTTTCAGACAATCAGGTGATTCAGTCTGCAATGCCCTAACCAAACTGGGGAAGAATTCACAAAGTGATAAATTCTCAAATATCATCTTTGTGTTTCCCCCCTGGGAATCGAACCCAGGACCTCCGGATAAATAGTATACAATCTTGAATCTGGCCGTTGAAAAGGACTGAAATATCCGTATAATTCGTTTATTTTATTAGTATGAAAACCTGGCAAGTGACAAATGATAATTTTGTAACTTATTGACCCTGTGGGACTCTAACCCACAACCGTCTCTTGAAATACTCAGACAACCAGATCACATAGACTCAAAATAAAAATTACTGGATAAACCGGCCCAATGCTGTAAACCGCTAAGCTACAGCAGACATGTGCCGAGTGACGAATTGGTTTTAGTTAGTTAGTTTTTTGATTTGTTATTTCCAATATTTTCATAAATAATATAGCACTGTGAGTGCAAAGATCTATTAGAAAATTTACTGGATAAAGCATGGAACTGTTGACCGTAGATCCCTAAACAGCTTTTTTTAAGGTTTGCCAATCTGGTCCTTGACGAGGATTAAGTAGATTTTTATTTTCTTATTTCGTCCGCCTTAATTTCAATGAGAATTTCAAACTTTATATTTTACTTTTTGTCCCGAAAATGTAGGCGTCTTGCAGCTAGACACATTTGTCGGATCGTTAGCCCCAAGTTTTTGCAAGTGACACTTCTTTGTAGAAAACGAAGGAATATAAAGAAAAGAAAACTCGTGATATTTTTATTCCGAACGTCGATGTTTCTCCTAATTGCAATATTTAGGTAATTGGTGTAATTTTTAAAGTAGAAAGTATGTAATGGATACTTTTGAAGGTTTATAATTAAAGTAGGATATTCATATTCTTCTTAGCGAGTGGATTCTTGAGTCGAATGATCCGATGAACCCTGGTGTCAATGCTTTCAAACCGCCTATATGCACAGCTAATAGGCCTCTGACATGGTTAGAGTAACGACCACTATCAAAGACAGCGACCGGGACCGACGGTTTAACGTGCCCTCCGAATCACGGAATCTTTTTTCTTTTCGGACAATCAGGTGATTCAGCTAACAATGTCCAAACCAAACTGGGAAAAACCTTACAAAGTGATAATTTGACAAATATCAGCTTTGTCTTTCCCCCCTGGGAATCGAACCCAAGACCTCCAGATATTTAAGCCCATGGCTCTAACCACTAGACCACGGAGGCAGTATGATATTTTAATTATACTATAACAAGCGACCCGCCCCGGCTTCGCACAGAAATCATCAGTGTTTCTTCACTATATTATGCATGTATTATACATATATGGGATGATAACAGGCGCCGTATTTGTAGACCTTTCTGCAGCTTACGATACGGTGAACCTCAACCGATTGTTGTGGAAGGTGGACACCATGACTGGTGATCGTAAGTTCGTCATGGTTCTCCGAGAACTCCTCCATAACCGTCGGTTTCAGGTGCATCTTCTCTCTGACAAAAGTCGTTGGAGGTCACAAAGGAACGGCCTTCCTCAGGGCAGTGTTCTGGCGCCGCTCCTATTTAACATCTACACCAACGACCAACCGTCGAGCATAAATACGTCCCGCTTCTTATACGCAGACGATCTGGCGTTAACGTCCCAAGGCTCCAAGTTTGAGGAAGTCGAGGCTAATCTCACTGCAGCTCTCAACGACTTGAGCAGCTACTACGAGGTGAACTCACTGAAGCCAAACCCTAGTAAAACGGAGTCTTGCGCATTCCACCTGCGCAACAGAGAAGCAAAACGTAAGCTCAACATTGTGTGGCAGGGGGTACCTATATCGCACGGTGACTTCCCAAAGTATCTTGGCGTTTCCCTTGATAGATCCCTTACTTACAGTAAAAACTGCGAAAACGTCAAGAAAAAAGTGCACACAAGAAACAACTTGCTTCGTCGCCTTATTACCACCAAATGGGGAGCTACGCCGCGCGTGCTGCGGACGACAGGGCTAGCGCTTGCCTTCTCAGCTGGCGAATACGCCTCCCCTTTATGGGGCCGCTCTGCTCATGCCAAGTCAGTGGATACAGCTTTAAATGACACCTGCCGGATTATTACTGGTTGTCTCAAACCGACCCCGGTTTCAATGCTGTACCCACTGGCTGGAATAGCACCGCCAGATGTCCGCAAGGCTGTGGCTAGTTCCACCGAAATGGCCAACGCAGACCGTGACCTACGACACCCCTTGCACGGCTACAATCCTGTGCCTCAATGGTTGAAGAGCCGCCGTAACTTTTTCAAGTGCGTCACTCTGCTTACCATCGAACCCGCACAAGCCAGGTGCAACCTTTGGCGTGAAAAAGTTTCTCTACCTGCCCAATTTGTCCCGCTTTCCGAGAATCTGCCTCCTGGGCATGAACTGCCGTGGCCGATCTGGAAGTCTTTAAATAGACTTCGGTCTCAGGTCGGCAGAAGCAAATTAAGATAACATGGTCAGGTGGGGATTCTCGGAAAACTCCGAGGTCGACTGTGTTTGCGGTGCAATTCAAACAATGGCACATCTGACATCGTGTCCTGCGTGCCCTAATACCTGCACGCAAGCGGATCTAATGAACGCCAGCCGATCCGCAATTCAAGTGGCAACGTTCTGGGCCGCCACATTGTGATAGTTACGTATTCCATCGACACGATAAGAAGAAGAAGATACATATAAACCTTTTTCTTGAATCACTCTATTTATTAAAAGAAACCGCATCAAAATCCGTTGCGTGGTTTTAAAGATATAAGCATACATAAGGATATAGGGACAGAGAAAGCGACTTCGTTTTATACTATGTAGTGATGTCTGATCATGAAAAGTATGTAATGGACTTAGCTTCTGCTATTCAAAACTAATTCACTGTTTTAAAATACAAGTAACGCCATCTATCAGATTGGTAGGAGAATCACTATAAACGAGAAACTAATGCCAATCTAGTGTTGATTGAGTAGAGAACTAATATTGTAGCCAGATCGAACTGAAATTACTTCAATTTGAAGTAAGGACACGCGGTGCCATCTGGAGGAGAATGGGAGAACTATCAAGAAAATGGGATATAAGAGGGAAGATAAAACAGTCGGGGGGCTCGAGAAGGGGGAATGGGGCTGGAATTTGAGAGACTAGGGGGACGAGGGATGGAGAAGGACGCCGGGGAAAAAAGATAGCGTCTGGGACCGAGCAGGGAGAAGTTTAGTTGGCCTGGAGTTTTAGTTTGAGTGGAAGTTTAGTTTTACTTGAAGTTTAGTTGACTTTTACCAGTGAAAGTGTACACATCAAAGAGGAGAGGAGAGTATGCAGCCGGGAAGCAACCAAGAGACCTACTATGGTGGGATGTTGGTGCCATCAGTTGTTCCTGTGGAGGACGGAGGGTGGTGACCTGACGATCAGCGGTTCTTTTACATGGTGGAGTGGAGGATGCTGACAGTGGAGTCTTGCAGAGCTGGTGGAGTGCCAACTACAAGGATTCTAAAGGATGGGTAAACCTACACACAAGGTATTCCTGCATCAAATCATGATGCTTTTATTTATTTACTTAGGTATTCTTGAATAAATTTACATTGTGTTTTATTTACTTTCCCATTTCTACATTTATTTCATTATCTTGTCCATTTCAGACTTTGGTTATTGACAAGGTTTTTTCCTGTTCAATTAACAATCCTTTTTTATGATATTTCATACTTGCCAAAGGCCGTTCTATTAATTTTTATATATATCATTTCCAATATTTCTTATATGATAGGTACGGTTAATGAGATATATGTAGGATTGTAGGTTGGTTTAGCATGCAATTACATAATTTATACACAGCTAAGCGGTTAGGTAAATAGGCAGTTTAGGTACACTGTAGGAGTAGGTTAGGTAGGGGTAGGTTTAGATGGATAGGTATTCTAGGTTATAGGAATTAGGACAATATCTAGGAAAGTAGGTGGGGGTAGCTATTTGGGATCCTAGTTTGTGTTTAGGTAGGTAGGTAGTTCTCTCCCTTCCCTTTACCAAAATTCCTGCCTTACCTTCTCTTTAAGCAGAGAAGCATCATCCTAATGTTTCATAAAATGCCCAGCAGTGAAATGTATAAATTATTTTAATACATTCTATGTTTTATAACTATATCTATGTATGAATTGTTCATACCTACCTATCCTGGTAGAGGAGACAAAATACTTAACTATTCTTCTCAAATAAACTACTGAACTGATTTATATTCACTTAACTGTGGATTTAATACCTATGTATGAGTCATTCATACCTACATGCTTATTCTGGCAGTGGATACTGAATTGATTTTATATTCACTTTATTGTGAAATATATTCAACGGACAATGTTTTGAAACATTTATTGGATTCATGATCCTATATGTATGTATGTTCTATACTCTAGAACACCAGCTACAAACTTGGTGGGAACGTTCAGCTATGATACCTACTATGTAGGTTTTATACAATTGATGATCCTGTTCTACAGACTGACAAAGTTTATCTTTGATAATATACCTACTAATGTGTGGGTTTATACTTACAACTGATTGGGACTATGGTCCAACTACCTAATGGGAGTATTCATTATACTTACCACACCAATACAACATGGAATGTGGGATGATGTTATGTGTATCCTACCTATAACCTCAAATTACCCTGGAATGGGTCTGGAATTAAAATTATATATGTATTCACTTTATGTGAATTTAATATGACTGATTTATGGTCGGTTGGCTTTGACAAGCCATTATACTACTGAAATACTACTTGACTTGATGTCAATTGAGCGACATGGTATCAGCCATGGTCAAACCTCCATCACATACTACATCTTAGCATTCGAAATGTCTGTAACAGCGTTTAGATCACAGAAGCTTATTTTGCACTAAAGAAGTCTGACAATCAGTCACTACTTGCTCTTGCCTATCACTCCTATATCTACAATGAATCTATGGCTTGCGGTGTGAATGATTGTTATATTATCTGGGACTAGCTTCGGCATCCCTATCTATTCTACTGACTCCTGGATGTGCATATCATAAGTGGAGATCGATGACTGGTGCAGTTTCATAGTCGGTGCTTCCAGCATAGCTGGACAACAATTTATAAAACCTTTGTTGGGACAATGTTTCTCAATTGGACATCACAACTTACTACATATTACATCAGACATGACTTGCTCTGTCTTGGTTGGCTGACCAATAAATCAGCTCAAATTAATTATATTTTATATGATGTTGTTCATCAATCTGGACTCGTTCCAAAATTCCTAAGTGCGCTGTCACTTATCTGTGGCCTGAGGCTTGGCCAAAACAAAAACCAATTGGAGGGCACAGAAGTGCCTCCTCTTTCCTTTTCTGGGGCTCGCATGATGGGTTTTGTATCAAGGACAAGTTCCTAGGCTATTTACTGTCTTTATTAGTGTCTGGGAATTGGTAATTGAAGTAAATCTCATTCGTTGATGGTTGGCGAGCACATAAATCCTCTACCAGCGAATGGTTGGAGCTGGAATCGGAGGTTCCGTTATCCCGCTGCGCACTGTCCCCATGTTGTCCCAAGAACCTAAAGAGAGCTAAGTTATGACATCCCACTACCACTTTAAAGGATTTGGGTTACTTTTATAAATTTTATTACACAACGTACGGTCCTAACTTTAACTAGACGGTCACAATCACGAGCCATATTTGTAAACTTATTACTAGATATTCATGAGCCACTCTTCCCATCCACTATTCCTCTATCATATTCCCTTCCTCTCCTCTAATCCTCTCCACATTCCTGCCTCTCCTCCACACCTCTCTCACACTTCCTTTCACATATCATTTATATTAGGGTTATTATTTAGGGGGGTAGGGGGGGGGTTGTTACAAGTATAATGATTAAATTAAGGCGGTGATAGGGCCTAAGTGACGCCCCGTCACTTGAAACATTATAACTCACTAAAAACGTAGTGAATCGAAAAACCGGTCGAACGAACACAAGTTATGGTAATTATGATAATTTAGAATCTTATTACATCCATGCTGGACTGGGACCGAGAGAAACGTAGAATCTGCCAGCTGCTTTTCCTTCCAGGCATGCTGTAAAAACCAGCTAAGGGATCCGAGGGTTTCAGTATACTGCAATTTAGGCGACGGGCTGGCAACCTGTCACTACAGGAATATAAAATTTTGACCTTTCTCTCAAAATTTTGACAGACGTAGCAAAACGACCTTTGTTCAGGTCGTTTACGCTCTGCCTACCCCATTAGGGATAAATGCGTGATTGTATGTATGTATGTAGACCCTTATGAATTAGCGTAGCTGGCCGTTATTCGCAATGTTTCTTCCTGTTACTACAACGAACTTAGAATCACAAATTTATAAGGTTCTTAATTATCTTTATAACCATTACTTGAGTCTGTTGGACTGGATTTTCAATTAATTGTGTTTATAGTGAGTTATGACTTTCTTACTGCTAGGGGCTTGACTAGCTGTCTACTTTAAACATCACTTTAAGCAAACAATTTTAATCATTAAAATTAATAACTACGATCTTATTATTATGTAGTACGCTTTGATGAACAATAAACTAACTAGATGCACAATCTCACTCAAAAAGTTTCTGCGGCAAAAATCTGCCAATCACGTCAATCGGGGAGAATTTTCATTCGTATCTATCACCTTGCTCGCTTGCGGCTTTTGACGTGCCACAATGGCGAAGTGCTCAGTCAAAATGATAGTATGTGCGAGTGCTATTGATATTGTACCCTTTCTTTGACGCGTTAAGGGTCCAAATTTTAATGAATATTTTTATTTTACAAATATAACACTAACTATACGTATGTGCAGTGTGGCTCGGACATTTGTTGGTCGGGGTTTCTTCGTGATTGTGCATCTAGTTTGTTTATTGTTTATCAAAGGTAGTACGCTGTTTATTATGCTTTTTAAACTAAACCCTTACAAACATTTAAGTCACTCATAATTTTATTGCTACAAAAAAAGCTTTGTGATATTTTGATGATTAAGTTATCTTGATGCGGAAGAAAATGTAAAAGATAATAAAATTTACGAAACGCGAAAGATTGCCTTATACAAAGTGTAAACAATTGGCAAACAAACCATGGAAAAATTAACTAGATTAGGTATAGAGTACATAGCCAGCGGTAGTGTAAATAACGAGAGCTGGCTAATAAAAAAAATCTAATTGAATACATACACACATAGATATAATCACGCCTTTATCCCAAATTTGGTAGGCAGAGCGAAAACGACCTTAACTAAGGTCGTTTCACCACGTCTGACAAAATATTGTGGGTATGAAAGGTAGATTTCTAGTGACAGGTTGTCAGCCCATCCATAAAATGGAAATTAACAGAAACCCTCGCATCCCTTAGCTGGTTTTCACTGCATGCCCTGGAGGAAATGCAGCTGGCACATTCTGTGTTTATCTTTAAATAGGTATATAAATTTTAAAGCAATTTGGATTGTTTTCACTCATTTTACTTGTTATCCGGGTCGACCCGCGGCCACGACTATTCTTCGAGTTCTTCGAGTCGAACAACGACTCGAAGAACCCTGGTGTCAGAGTTGTCAAACTGCCTAGTAGCACAGCTATTAGGCCTCGTAGATGCTTTGAGGAACGACCACTATCAAAGACAGCGACAATCAGGTGATTCAACCTGCAATGACCTAACCAAACTGGGGAAAAACTAAAAAAGTTAAAAATTGGCAAATATCAACTTTGTCCCCCCCCTGGGAATCGAACCCAAGACCTCCGGATCGTAATCCCATGGCCCTTACCACTAGACCACGTAGGCAGTTACCACGACTATTGAAATATACTCGTAGTTGTAACGTTTTAACCTTCTATCCCGGCGGTTCAAATATGTTTCAATAGTCTTCACCACCAAAATTATATTATCGCGACTGACCCGGAGAACAAGTTAAATACATAAATATATATATATAATCACGCCTTTATCCCTAATGGGGCCGGCAGAGCGTAAACTACCTTAACAAAGGTCGTTCCGCCACGTCAGGCAAAGTGCTGAGCTAGCTTTACATACGCTCATATAATCACGCCCTTATCATAAGTTTTGATGGTTTTATAATACAGAATTGTAGGCATATTGCTGTAGTAACAGGTTGTCAGCCCATTGCCTAATGTGTAAGTTACCAAAACAATCGGATCCCTTAGCTGGTTTTTAAAGTATGCCCGGGAAGAAATGCAGCTGGCACATTCTAAGTTTTAATCTTGCTCCCAGTCCAGCATGGAGGATAAATACAAGTTAAATAATGAATAAAATATGTCTCTTCACTACAGAGTATAAAACAAAGTCGCTTTCTCTGTCCCTATATCCCTATGTATGCTTAGATTTAACGGATGGACGGAACGGATTTTGATGCGGTTTCTTTAAATGGATAGAGTGATTCAAGAGGAAAGTGTATATGTATAATCAATGCATAATGTAGGAGAGAAACACTGATAATTTCCGTGCGAAGCCGGGGCGGGTCGTATGTTTTCTATAAAAAGTTGTATATTGTATGATGTGATTTTTTTTAATACTTAAATTTAGATTTTTAAATACATCATATCATCATCTCCGTATTCTAATCCCGTATCTTTTGCGGTCGACTACCTAATCTAGGTGATTGAACGAGGGTACTGGTATTTACACAAAGTTACTGCCATCTGACCTCCGCAACCCAGAAGGGAAACCAGACCCAATCCTAGATTAGGTCTGAGTTTTCAAGCCGCCAATTTTTAGCACTGGCCTCTGACATGGCTTAGCGACTTATATCTATGGTATTAAATGACATTAACCGGGACCAACGGCTTAACATGCCCTCTGAAGAAACGTACATATGAAATTCGAAAACCGAAAAACATATTGGTACGTGGATCCGAACCATAACCTCCCGCTCAAGAGGCAGTCGCCCTATCCACTACAGCATCGGAATCATTTGTTCAAACAAATTCCGTCTTAAAATGTAGTTCCATCAAGCTAGATCCGATTTAGAGTATTTTCAAACTGAAATTCGCATGTATCTTCCTTTACATCTACTCTAGAGTTTAGATCCAACTGGGATGATCCTAGGCATCCCAGAATACCTTATTTTAAACCTGTATTCCCTCTATGCACTAGATTTCGGGAATGCAATTTGAAAGTAGTGGTACAAAGAACTTTAGACCGTATGCACGGGATAGTAAGGTTGGTCCGGCATGCAAATGTATCTTGGCTATCATAAAAATCCGCTTACAGTAGGGTTGACAAAAGTCGCCGCATCGTTTTTAATTTAAATATAGGTATGGGCACTTCCATGCTCGACTGGGAGCGAGAGAATAACATAAAATGTGCCAGCTGAATATTCTTCAGAGTATGCTGTAAAAACTAGCTAAAGGAACCGAGGGTTTCAGAATATTGTAATTTAGGCGATAGGCATAGGAATCTGTCTTGAGTAATAATCCTACAAATCTATCTTAAGTAACCTTCAAAACTTTGCCAAAAGTGGCGGAACGATCTTTGCTTAGATTGTTTACGCTCTGCCTTCCCGTCCATTAGGCATAGAGGTGTGATTATATGTATGTATGTATAGACACTGTGATAAGATAATGATAAGAAAATACTTCGTAAAAAGTGACGTCAGCTAATGACTTAAATTTATGATTAGGTATTGATAAAAATAATATTCAGGTCATCCTCAAAACGATTCTGGAGAAAGTGAAAAATGGTATTGAAGTCATATTTTTTTATGAATTAATGTGAATGAGACAGTAAAAGGGCTAGAAAACTAGAATGGCAAATTTTCAGATTTACCTTTAAAAATCTAATACATTAGTGTTCAAGTTGTTGGTTAAGGGGATCCCCGGTGCACGCCAGCGCCCTCATCCGTTAAAAAACCATTGGTGTCATTTATCACATTAATAGAAAATCCGGTAGATCCGATTGAAGTATAGGTTATTTTAAGCATTAGTAATTAATAATTCAGTGTTCACTGCTGTAACAGATAGCAAAAGTGCAAAAAGTGGCCGTTTTTTGCACATCTTCTATCTGTAACTACAACGAATTGTAAGTTGCAACTTCATGAGGTTCTAAATAAAATTCATAGCTGTAACTTGAATCTGATTTACTGGATTTTTAATTCATTGTATGTTTTCAGTGAATTATGATTTTTTTACTTATGAGGGCGCCACTTAGCACAGGGGAGCCCCTTAAGATGAACTAATATTTCTTAATATTTTATGGCAAGTGTGAAACCAAGAAAGTGTCGAAATCTTTTTTGCTATTATCTGAACAAATCACTGCAGTCTAAGCACTCAATAAGTTCTCCTTTCTGAAGAAAATAAGCATTACATAACACCCATCTCATTTCTTCTCGGAAATCGAAAACGTCAAATAAATTTAGCTGTCACACCCCTAGCTTAGGAGGCTACGCCGGTTCCAATTTTGAAATGGTTTTGGCGCGAATGGCATAGGATTTTATACTTTTTTTCTGCAGGCTTAGAGTGGCAGAGGTTGTATCCATTCAGCCAATACCTAAATAGAAAATTGAAAATGTTACCACCCTAACTAAAGTAAAGGAAATTCCTAAAGTTTTTGTGAAAAAGGAAATACTGGTCAAAATTGGATTAGATATAAGATACTAAACAAAAAATACCTGTGTAACATGCGTAATATAAAAGCAAACATTAATAATTATAATCCCCTATCCACTACACCATCGGGTTTATTATTATTATACTAGCCTAAACAGTCCCACTGCAGGCTTTGGGTGCTAAAAATCTCCGGGCGATCCTGGGTTTGAATCCCAGGGGGGGGGACAAAGTTGATTTTTGTAAATTTATAATTCCCCAGTTTGGTTAGGACATTGCAGGCTGAATCATCTTATTGTCCGAAAATAAAAAGGATTCCGTGCTTCGGAGGGCACTTCAAACCGTCGGTCCTGGTTTATTATTATTCATCATCATCATCATCCTAGCCTTATCCCGTATTTCTCGGGGTCAGCTACCTAATCTAGGTGATTGAACGAGGGTACTGGTTTTTACACAGAGCGACTGCCATCTGACCTCCGCAACCCAGAAGGGAAACCAGACCCAATCCTAGATTAGGTCAGAGTTTTCAAGCCGCCAAAGCTTAGCACTGGCCTCTGATATAACTTAACGACTAATATCTACGGTATTAAACGATATTAACCGGGACCAACGGCTTAACGTGCCTTCCGAAGCACGGAAAAAGCGCCGAATAAACGTACATATGAAATTAGAAAATCGAAAAACACATTGGTACGTGGTGGGGTTCGAACCACGACCTCCCGCTCAGGAGGCAGCGGCCCTATCCACTACACCATCGGGTTTATTATTATTATACTAGCCTAAATTAGTCCCACTGCAGGCCTGGGGTGCTAAGAATCTCCGGGCGATCTCACAGCATTTGATAATTATGATCAATACCGCCTAATATTAATAACTGCCTCCGTGGTCTAGTGGTCAGAGCCATGGGTTTACGATCCGGAGGTCCTGGGTTTGATTCCCAGGGGGGGAAAACAAAGTTGATTTTTGTAAATTTATATTTCCCCAGTTTGGTTAGGTCATTGCCGGCTGAATCACCTTATTGTCCGAAAAGAAAAAGGATTCCGTGCTTCGGAGGGCACTTCAAACCGTCGGTCCTGGTCGTCGTCTTTGATAGTTGTCGTTACTCAAACCATGTCAATAAATAATAGCTGCGATACTAGGTGGCTTGAAAACTCTGATACCAGGGTTCATCGGGTCGATGTTCGACTCCAGAATCAACTCGCTAAGAAGAAAAAGATAAATAGATTCATTTTATTAACTAATAGATGATAAAATTAAATTATTTGTATTTCTGTACTTCATTCTAGCAAACGGCCTAAAATTATTTGATCGCATTTTTTACCTATAGTAAATTCCATACATACATACATATAATCACGCCTTTATCCCTAATGGGGTAGGCAGAGCGTAAACGATCCAAACAAAGGTCGTTCCGCCACGTCTGACAAAGTTTTGAGGGTTATTTATGATAGATTTGTAAGTATATTGCTGTAGTGACAGATTGTCAGCCCATCGCCTAAATTACAATATACTGAAACCCTCGGATCCCTTAGCTGGTTATTACAGCATGCCCGGGAGGAAATGCAGCTGGCACATTCTATGTTTTTCTCTCGCTCCCAGGCCAGCATGGAAGAAAGTAAATTCCATAAATAAAGCTTGTAAATTCCATATTCAAAAAAAAGTTTATTTCATTATATTTTTAGCGTTTTTATTTATCATCATCATGTCGTGTCCGCCTTGAGAGAAAGAAAGAGCATTTTTTCAACTACCCACAAACGTTGCAGTATCCGCATCCCCCGCCATTGCATGGATATGGCACTATAAAGTCTAGCCTATGTCTATGTCTGAGTCTATGGTAAGTGGCAGGGAATATTCCATCATCGTCATTTTGTGGATCGTCTGCGTCGAAGTTACCGGCTTCATCTGCTTCAGGATCTGTAAAATATTGTCTATGATTATTTATTACTATTGTACATACATACATAAATCACGCCTTTATCCCTTACGGGGTAGGCAGAGCGTTTAACGCCTCTTAAAAGGCGCTTTCGCCACGTCTGAAAAAAATTGAGGGCAATTTTAGATTGTAATATGTATTGCTTTAGTGACAGGTTGTCAGCCCATCGCCTAAATTACAATACACTGTAACCCTCGAGTCCCTTTTGCTGACTTCAACAGCATGCCCGGGAGGAAGGGCAGCTGGAACATTCTATGTTTTTCTATCTCTCCCAGTCCAGCATGGAAGAAATTACTATTGTAAAGTATGTTTATCTTTATTAGAGCCAGATGGTGTAAAAGATAGAGTCGCTGCATCCTGAGCTAGGTCTTTGTTCGAATCCCACCACGTACACATGTCTTTTTTGGGTTTCAAATTTCATATGTACTTTCATAAATATTAGTTTCGCGTCTTCTAAACTAATTTCCTTATGAATTTCAAAGTTGTTCAGTTTCGTTGACTGAGGAAACCCTATCAGTTTGCGGGAAGCAGTCCCTTACACCCAGTATATGGTCAATTAAATTTGGAATCTTCCAAAGTAAACGAGATCATACATTGCTGTTTCGGCTGAGAGAAGTTTAGTACTTTTCTCTCATTTTGCAAGGAACCAATAACAATATACTTTAAAAATAAACATCAAGCTCGTAATTCCTCCATAATGTTATGACAATTCAAATTTGCATGGCGCCTTTCACAGCTGCATCATCATCATCATCATCTCTCTAGCCTTATTCCGTATCTCACGGGGTCGGCTTCCTAATCTAGGGGATTGAACGAGGGTACTGGTTTTTACACAGAGCGACTGCCATCTGACCTCTGCAACCTAGAATAGAAACCAGACCCAATCCTAGATTAGGTCAGAGTTTTCAAGCCGCCAATGCTTAGCACTGGCCTCTTGATATGGCTTAACGACTAATATCTACGGTATTAAACGATATTAACCGGGACCAACGGCTTAACGTGCCTTCCGAAGCACGGAAAAAAGCACCGAATAAATGCCTTTCACAGCTGCATATGCCCATCATACACTTTTTTCGATTTGTCTTAAACAAATTATGAACTTAAAAACACCTGATCCGTATAAGTGTATACTGTAAGACTTCGTAAAGCGGTCGGTGAAAATCTTTATTGTTGAAAATTCCTGGCCACTACGAACTTGAGTACCGAAAAATGTGAATGTATGCTTTTTTTGTTCAAGTGTGAGAAAAAGTAAAAAAGAAACTCCAATGCGTATACAAAATAGTAACATTTGCATGCCAAATAGTATGGAAATTGCATGCGAAAGTTACTCTTTCGTATACGCATTAGAGGTCAAGTGATTCAAAAATATGGGTCCTGATCAGGACACGTCAGCCGGATGCACTGGAAGCGTTGGGAGCTTGCACACGACCGGAAATGGAAAAAAGAAGGAAATGGAATAAAATAACTTTAAAAAAATTACCCAATGCAAAATCCATCTGACCTAAAACAACCGTACATGTTAAATACAATACAACAAGGATCGAAAAAATTGCTTGACGCACCATTTTGATTTTGACTGAATAAATTATGTGCCGTTCATATTTGCTTATATACATTCTAGTACTGTTAGCGTAGTGATGTGATGTGACGATTATAACAGACTAGCTATCCGCCCGCGAATCCTCCCGCGGTAGAATAGTTTACACGTGGGAAATGAGGTATTTTCCCGCGGTACAACGCAGCCTATGTCCATATATCGCCCTTCAACATTTCATTAAAATTAAACAAAAGAGTTCCTTTTTTTATTTTCAAATTGTTTTTAAAGATATTCCTATAACAATGAAATATGACAAGAGTTACCTTGCAATGTGCATAAGAATATATAATAAACTACCTAACGAATTAAAAAAATTAAATATAAATCAATTTAAGACTGCCTTATTTAAATGGTCAAATGAAAATATTTTTTATGCATTGAATGAATATTTTAATAAAAAATACAAAGCTTGTAAACGATATTAACATTGTATAAAATAATATGTCATAATTTTTGCATGCTAATTTGAGCAAAATATGTTGGACTAAATTTATTTTAACATCTCTTATACCATATTTTACACAAATAAAAAATCTTTTATCTTTTATAGATTTACCTAAAATATTACCTTGTATGGACTATCTTTATTTGTCCAGTCAAATATAAAATACATCACTAATACAGATACCCTTAGAATTGGCTATCAGTAGTGTCGTTGACCCGAAAAAAAATATGTTGCTAGAAAATTGATTAACATTTTAATCAGTAGGTCTAAAAGTTATTAGAGGTCGAATTGTTTGAGATAACCTAACCTAACATTTTGAAACTTGAAACACATGAACAGGGAATATGTACACCTGCACCCTCTACGGGTTAGACAGAATGTCATCGGCTTCTACAAATACAAAGTTTTTGCCATGTCTGTCTTCTGAGGTTGATTTCAGATAAAAGTCTATAGTAGCCATCTCAAAATTTAATATTTAAAACTATTGATTTTGTTTTGTGATATTTTTTATTCGTAGAATGTTGTATTTTCTGTATAGACGTAGTTTTAAAATGGAACTGAAACTGTTAAACTTTAAACTAGCCAGGACTAGTATTTAGGTTTTTTAGGCCTTATATTCAAATCCCAAAACTTTGTTAATTTCAGTGAACATGCCAAAATTTTGGCTATTTAAACTGTTTCATTTGTTGTTCTTATCGCTCTCATCTCACGGTAGAGGGAGCGAGCGGTTGTGTTATTATGTAGTCTGTGGTAAAAGTTTTACTCAGTTTCACACGTGTATTGTTTGTTTGTTTACAACTTTATGGCTGCATAGGGAAAACCAGCGTACTGATATATAAAGTACCAAAGCGTACATAAGTTAATCGTCATACAGTGCGCCTCTAAGCATCAGCGCACATATAAATAGATATCACTACGGACACCATAGAAGAAAAAATATTCTGTGCTTCGAAGGGCACGTTAAGACATCGATTCCGGTCGCTGTCTTTGATAGTGGTCGTTACATAAACCATATCAGAGTACTATTAGCTATGCTACTAGGCGGTTTCAACACTCTGACACCAGGGTTCATCAGGTCGATCGACTCGTAACTCACACAACAGAAGAAAACCATGAAATCTGAAATTCGGTAAAGCTCAACTATTACTACTACTTACATACATAATATTTATTAAAATCACGCCTTTGCCCATGGGCGTAGGCAGACTAGAGCATAAACGACCTAAAAAGGTCGTTCCGCCACGTCTGACAAGTTTTGAGCGTTATGTATAACAAATTGGTACCAAATTTACTCTTCCCAACGTAGTTGGAACGAAAGACATTACGTTACTACCACCAGTTAGAGGTCAGCAGATAACGAGGTAAAAAAGACGAGCGAACTCAGTTGCTCCTGCAAATTACAAGTTGCAAAGTCATTTCAAACTGAGAAACTAGTTTTATTTCAAACCCTGCTGAACAGCAGTTTGGTGGTATAAGCCATACACTTCAAGCATAGTATGTCCTTATTTATTTTTGAGCGTAAAGATTTGTATCACGCTAAATCTGAGATACAGAATAAAAATAAATTGTCTCGTGAAGTTCACATCCAAGTTGGCTTGTGCAAAAGCCTGAATTTAGTTAAATTCAAATTTGTTTAAATAAAAATAAATAAATAAATAAAAATGATTTATTTCGGACTACAAAATCCATTTAAGACACCGAACCCACACGATACATAATTTCATGTCTGGAAAACCTATAACTCTTTTTTTATTAACTCAGACAAAAACTGTTTCGTCGTTGCTCTAGTTGACAAGAAATTAATATCACCTGCGGATGTCGTAAACCAAAGTCAGATTTACATTCTGGGTTGCTGATGTCAAACGGCAGTCGCTTTGTGTAAAAACCAGTACACTCGATTAATCCCTTAGATTAGGTAGCCAACCCCGTGAGATACGGGAAAAGAGAGATGATGTCGAAAATCCAATGATATTCAAGAAAAGGGGTGGCAGGAATTCTTGCTGTAAATGTAAGATCTTGCACTGCGCTCACAATCCCGCTTGCCAAGCGTGGTAAGTTTGAAAATTACCCCATGATAGGCAAAACTCATTTCTTGCAGTAGACTCATGGAGCAGATGTAGTAGTGCGACCTTTACACCCTAACACAATAATAAAACTATGAATCATGCAAATATTTTTCGCTAGAATCTTGTACCTTGCACTATACCACACGGCTGCGGGAACACGTGCAGTTACCATGGCGACGATCAGACCCAGTACTATGAAACGTTTGAATTGAAAATGTAAAATCCACTGATCTCAGATAGGCAAGATTATAGAATGTTTGTATTCAATAGGGGTTTGCCTGACATGAAATTGGGTTTGTTCTATATTTTTGCATATTCTGCTAGGTAAATGAGTGAAAGTGGAGAAAATAATTAATTTTTAATTGAGTATGAATTTAAAGTTAAAAATAATAAGTCATGAGGCAACTGCCATTTACTTAAATAATTTGTGATGAAATTCGTTGGCGTAATCAAAATAATGTAAAATAATTATTTGCGTACTATTATCAAAAACAATTTTAAATTTAATTATTTTTGTGATATCAAAATAATAATAAGGATTAGGTTATACCCGAACCTAAAAACGTAACAGTTTTTAAATCTTTTTATTTACGAAATGCCAATATTTCAAAATTCTGATTATCGAATCACTTCATCACTAATTTGAAGGAAAAGTGGTTCTAATGATTTTATCGACATCATCTCTTTACTAACAAAGACACTAATTAAGAAACCAATAAAATCATAAGGGGTTAATGCAATTACAATCATACTATTTAATTTCGCTATTATAAAGGCACTTAGTCATATCTACTCTCATTATTAGTCATTAGTAAATAGTTAGTATTTGTTTCTAAATATAAATAGCAACCCTTTTCATGACATCATTATTAACTTAAGCTTTGACTGATCAAGTCTATCTAGTTATCTTTAAGTTTATTTTACCAATCACTGGGTTACATTTTAACCATGTATCAACAAAATGTCGATCAAGAACTACGGTGCAACTGTGAATCGGTAAGGATTATTTATCAAATTTTAATTTATTTCGCCATGTTATGTTTTCTTTGTCTAATTAAAAACTTACTTTCCTGATTTTTTTCAAATAGTAAAGCACTTTATTTTCTTGAACAAAAGAAGCTGTAGGTATTATACATACACTTTGTGTAAAAGTTTAATCACTTAGAAATAAACAAAAGATTTGTTTTTTTAAATATTTTAATTCGTTACATCTTAAAATATAAATTATAAATAATCCCAAATGTCCAATTTTACAATTAACTTAACCACTTTTCTATTACAGGTTGCTCGTTGGCTCATTGCGAACGAGAAGTACTTCCCGAAACCACCACCAGCGCCAGTGTCCAAGCCAGTCCTGGTTATTCCAGCCAACTACCAGCTGATACCAGCGTATCACTGCACTGTGAGACAAATGCCGGTTTGCGTCTGGTACACACACAGCAGACCTGTACCAAGAGTTGATGCTGCCTATCCGATGGTGCAAGCGACGTGGCCTGTGTACCACTATGACATCCAACCAAGCATGCCGATGGCCCAACCTGTCAATTTTGTCAAAATGAACAGTCAACCAGTGTATCATCCGATAGTTCAACCAAGCATGCCTCGACCAGAACGGCATATCAAGCTTAGCAACCGACCAACGGAAGGTTCTATGCCAATGAAGCAAGATCAAACTGTGCCGATTTACACGCCAATGAAGAAACAACCGGCCACGCCAAAAACCGAACCAATTCGTCCAAATTACTTGCCGCTAACCAACCCAGTTACCGAAATGATAAAAAGTCAACCAACCCCACCAAGGACGCTGAAGAAAAATCCACCAGAGGAACTGCGTCTAAGAAAGAGACCAATCATGGTGTACAATCAACCAATCCAGTCAACTCTGCCAATGAACAGCCGGCCAATCCAATCAAAATTATCAATGAACAACTTTGGTCTATCAATAGACAATCCTACTAGACTTCCGTACACTTCTTCTTTTTACCCAAAAGGATGCAATATGTACAGCCAATGGAACCTTCATACTACTAACTCTTTATAATGTCGCTTAATTTGTTTGTAAGTTTAGTTTTAGTTTCAATAGTGTATTTAATTTTTTGTTAAACATATTTCCGTCGTAAATAAAAACTTTCAGAGAATATATTTCTTTTAATTCGTACTTAATTTAAATTTATTCGATTTAAAAATTAGCAACTATCTATAAATTTCCTAAAAGATATGACAAAGAGTCAAGTTAACAGATCACATTTCACAGTTAAAAGTAAAATTATTACGAGTATGTCAGCATCATAATAATAACTTAAGCGTTAAGGAATAGTAAAATTTTATATATGTTCGTAGCTCAAACTCCACAAATAATGCAGTTTTGAAGTTTTTTAAAACGATTAATCCAAAACGCAGTCAGTAAAATAAGTTTTACCTCCTTTGTCAAAAATACAGCCTTTCCACTGTTCCCTTTTCGGCTAGAAAATGTAGATTGTTTCTTTGAATGTGGAATCAAATTTGTCCCTATTGTAAGCAGTTTTGTAAACAATTAGATTTGGTTGAGTTTTAGTATTCTGTTAAAGGAGATGTTCTTTTGTGAATGATTCAATTTGGAGGATTTGTATCTGAGAGTATTGACCGTTTTGTTACAAATTCCTGTAAACTCTTCTTAGTATATTTGCGTTTGCTTCCACGTGGACGCAAGAAGGAATTAAACATGGGGAAGGAACAAACCAGCTGCTATTCTGTTTATATTATTTCCTTTTTGGGTTTACATTATAGGCAATAACCTGTCTCAACATATTTCTATCGTAATTCTTACACCTCTTAGCGAGTGGATTTTCGAGTCGAACAACGAACCGATGATCTCTAGTGTCAAAGTTTTGTAATCGCCTTGTAGAATAGCTATTAGGCCTCTGTTATTCAAAAACATGGTTACGATCACTATCAAAGATAGCAACTGAGACTGACGGCTTAACGTGTTTTTTTAATAGATCTTACAAAACGCTTATTACACATTGGCCTTTCAAAGTACCCCATATAGGATATTTTATAGCGTATGGGTATGTTTATTCAATTCGTAAACACTAAATCACTTTGATTTTCATGACATTACTTAGGTAACGATTAAGCTTTTTTATCATTCTCGATTATTTAATAACTGTTTACAAAATTTACACTTCAAAAAATCGCATAATATTTAACAACTATAAAGCGCACTTCAAGACAAAGTAAAATGCTCAACTCTTCTCCAAAACAAAACCTTTTCCCGCCCTATCGTTCAGAATACAGAATTTATCTCCATTTACTGAACAGAAGAGACTGTGGAAGAATCAATATCATTAAATAGACATAACGCCCTTGATACAAAGCCACCATAAATTTGCACTCTGATGTTATTCACAGTAAACGGCTTAGCAGCTAGCGAAACATACCGTCGCGGTAAGGCTGAGTGATTTTATACTGCAGGATACTCATATACATTGGTTGAAATTTTTGAGAGCTGCGATGCTACACATAAATTGAAACATATTTTGTTTACGTCGGGGTTGTTCGCATTATTATAATGTTTAACATGCTCACGTTGCATGACGATTCACGTTATACTCTATTTTATGTAATATGTAAGGTTATGTACGTAAAAAATAACTACAGAAAAAAAATCCAAATCAAAACGGTGGTGTTTATATATTATAGCCCTCAGCGCTTTTTCTATTCGGATAAAATCTATACATAATAATAAATCTCTAGAAAGGTCGTGTCTGTACATTGAATAAAACATAATTGCAGCAGGCATTATTAACGATATAAAGATAAAAAGTACTGAGCCAATTTCAATGGTATTTTTTTTATTAAACTGTATGTTATCCGGGTTTCAACTTGAGGTTCTTAAAATAACGCTACCTAACTTAGGGGTTAGGCTAGGTAACCAGGCAGGAAATTAAATTTTTGTCTGTTAACGGATTTTGATGGAACAATTTTATTCGATTAAGCATTATTTAAAATGAAAGTAACGATACAAATAATCACGCCTCATGACCTAAGAGGTAGGTAGAAAAATTTATTACGGTCGTTTTCAACAGATTTTATGCAACGCCACCTGACCTAGGGGGTAGACAGGAAATTGAACTCTGATAGTTTTTAACCGATCTTAAAGGGACTTTTTATTTGACTGAGTTTTTTAATTACCTGGTGTCCAGCCTAGGTTAGAAATAATCATGCAAACCATTCTAATATTGAGTAATTACCCCAGTTTGTATGGAAAACACGCAGTGTCGAACATACTGAAAGCGCTTTCCCGCGCGTAGGAGCGGAATCTGCTAGCTCGCGCGCAGAATCGTGTTTTCCAAATAAAAACAAAGATCAGATAATGCGAAACACGCTTCCGCGCGCGGGTTAACAGATCCTGCTCCTACGCGCGGAGAATCGTTTTTAGTTTATACGACACTTCGTGTTGGCGAACGATATACATCATACATAAGTTAACTTGTTGTCTATTAAAAAAACGTAAGTTGTAAATAATCTTTAATTTCCAATAGTTTCATGACAAATTCAACGAAAAAATTGTATCATGATTTGTATATTATTAATTGATCTCAAAACAAAACGAAATGGAAACAAAAAAAACAACCGTTAGGTAACAACTAAACTATTTCCATATTTCAGTTGACAGGTACATAAAATACCTACCATGATGTACTATGCTCGAATTTGTGTAATGTTAGACTGTATTCTATTCCAATTATGTAAAATTTAAAACAAAAAATACATCGCTGTTTAAAATCATAACCACCACGCGTACGGAGTCGCGGGCACAGCTAGTAAGGAATATATTACATACGCATACGCATTTTTCTTTCACCCAAAGGTTGCCTGGAAGAAATTGCTACCTTAGCAATAAGGCCGCCTATGTTGTACTTGTTTTTTGTTGTTATCTGTTTTGTTGTATGATTTGTCTTCTTACGTGCAATAAAGTATTTTTATGTTATGTTATGTTAAATACTACATAAATACATACTATTGTAATCACGTCTTTGTCCCGTAAAGGGTAGGCAGAACGGAAAATACCCCACGATATGCAAAACTCATTTCTCGCAGAAGACTCATGGAATATGTAGAAGTGCGACCTTCACCCCCTAACCCAATAACGAAACTATGAATCATACTATTTTTGTTAAAGTCACTTGTACCTTGCACCACACCTAACGGCTGCGGCAACACGTGCAGTTACCATGGCGACGATCAGACCCAGAACTATGAAACGTTTGAATTAAATTAGTAAAATCCACTGATTTCAGATAGGCTGTATTATAGAATGTTTGTATTCAATAAGGGTTTAACCTGCGTTGATATCTGTATAGAGATAGCGTTATGAAAATGGAAATGAAATTGAGTTTGTTCTATAGTACATATTCTGCTGGGTAAATGAGTGAAAGTGGAGAAAATAATTGAGTTTTAATTGAGTATGAAGTCTTGATATTTTTTTTATAATATAATAATAATAGTCATTAATTTCAGGCAATGCAAAATCAAAACAGTTTGTTAACCCATAATAATAGAGATATAAAGATATACACACAATGTTATATGAGTTTTAAGTTTAAAATGATGATAATTATGATTTTTCTGATTTATAATAAATTTCAAGTTAAAAATAATAAGTCATGTGGCACCTTAATAATCTGTGTTGGAATTCGTTGGCGTAATCAAAATAATGTAAAATAATTATTTGCGTACTATTATAAAAAATAATGAATTATAAATTTGATCATTTTGTTGAAATCAAAATAGTAATTAGGTTTAGGTTATATCAGAACCTAACAACGTAACAGACTTTAAAGCTACTTTATAACGACATGCCAAATATTTCCAAATTGTGATTATCAAATCACTTGCACTAATTTGAAGGAAAAGTGGTTCTAATGATTTTATTGTCATCGTCTCTTTACTAACAAAGACACTAATTATGAAACCAATAAAATCAAAAGGGCTAATGCAATTTCAATCATACAATTAAATTTCGCTATTATTAAGGCACATCTACTCTCATTATTAGTCATTAATAAACAGTTAGTATTTGTTTCTAAATATAAATAGAAACCCTTTTTTCGTGACATCATTATAAACTTAAGCTTTGACTGATCAAGTCTATTATCTATGATAAGTTATCTTTAAGTTTATTTTACCAATCACTTGGTTTGCATTTTAAGCATGTATCAACAAAATGTCGATCAAGAACTACGGTGCAACTGTGAATCGGTAAGGACTATTTATTAAATTTTATTTAATTTCTCCATGTTATGTTTTCTTTGTCTAATTTAAAACTAATTCGCCTTGATTATTAAAAATAGTACCGAACTTTACTTTCTTGATCAAAAGAAGCTGTAGGTATTATACATACACATTATGTAAAAGTATAATCACTAAGAAATATACATGAGATTATATTTTTATTTTTGTTTAATTAATTACAAATTAAAATATAATTATAAATAATCCCAAATGTCCAATTTTATAATTAACTGAACCACTTTTCTATTACAGGTTGCTCGTTGGCTCATTGCGAACGAGAAGTACTTCCCGAAACCACCACCAGCGCCAGTGTCCAAGCCAGTCCTGGTTATTCCAGCCAACTACCAGCTGATACCAGCGTATCACTGCACTGTGAGACAAATGCCGGTTTGCGTCTGGTACACACACAGCAGACCTGTACCAAGAGTTGCTGCTGCCTATCCGATGGTGCAAGCGACGTGGCCTGTGTACCACCATGACATCCAACCAAGCATGCCGATGGCCCAACCAGTCAATTTTGTCAAAATGAACAGTCAACCAGTGTATCATCCGATAGTTCAACCAAGCATGCCTCGGCCAGAACGGCATATCAAGCTTAGCAACCGACCAACGGAAGGTTCTATGCCAATGAAGCAATATAAAACTGTGCCGATTTCCACGCCAATGAAGAAACAACCGGCCACGCCAAAAACCGAACAAATCCGTCCAAATTACTTGCCGCTAATCAACCCAGTTACCGAAATGATAAAAAGTCAACCAACCCCACCAAGGACGCTGAAGAAAAATCCACCAGAGGAACTGCGTCTAAGAAAGAGACCAATCATGGTGTATAATCAACCAATCCAGTCAACTCTGCCAATGAACAGCCGGCCAATCCAATCAAAATTATCAATGAACAACTTTAATCTATCAATAGACAATCCTACTAGACTTCCGTACACTTCTTCTTTTTACCCAAAAAGGATGCAATATGTACAGTCAATGGAACCTTCATACTACTAACTCTTTATACTGTCGCTTAATTTGTTTGTAAGTTTAGTTTTAGTTTCAATAGTGTATTAAATTTTTTGTTAAACATATTTCCGTCGTAAATAAAAACTTTCAGAGAATATATATATTTCTTTTAATTCGTACTTAATTTAAATTTCTTCGATTTAAAAATTAACATACATAAAATCACGCCTTTATCCCTTACGGGGTAGGCAGAGCGTAAAACGCCTTCTAAAAGGCGCTTTCGCCACGTCTGACATAAATTGGGGGCAATTTTAGATTGTAATGTGTATTGCTGTAGTGACAGGTTGTCAGCCCATCGCCTAAATTACAATACACTGTAACCCTCGAATCCCTTTTGCTGACTTATACAGCATGCCCGGGAGGAAGGGCAACTGGAACATTCTATGTTTTTCTTTCTCTCCCAGTCCAGTATGGAAGTTCAAAAATTAACAACTATCAATAAATTTCCTAAAAGATATGACATAGAGTCAAGTTAACAGATCACATTTCATAGTTAATAGTAAAATTATTACGAGTATGTCACCATAATAATAATAATAACTTAAGCGTTAAGGAATAGTCAAATTTTATATATGTTCGTAGCTCAAACTCCATAAATAATGCAGTTTTGAAGTTTTTTAAAACGATTAATCCAAAAAGCAGTCAGTAAAATAAGTCTTACCTCCTTTGTCAAAAATACAGCCTTACAATTGTTCCCTTTTCGGCTAGAAAATGTAGATTGTTTCTTTGAATGTGGAATCAAATTTGTCCCTATTGTAAGCAGTTTTGTAAACAATTAGATTTGGTTGAGTTTTAGTATTCTGTTAAAGGAGATGTTCTTTTGTGAATGATTCAATTTGGAGGATTTGTATCTGAGAGTATTGACCGTTTTGTTAGAAATTCCTGTAAACTCTTCTTAGTATATTTGCGTTTGCTTCCACGTGGACGCCAAAAGGAATAAAACATGGATATAACCACCTGCTATTCTTTTTATATTGTTTCCTTTTTTGGTTTGCCTATAAAGGCAATAACCTGTCTCAACATGTTTCTATCGGAATTCTTCTTCCTCTTAGCGAGTAGGTTTTCTAGTCGAACAACGAAGCGATGAGCTCTGGTGTCAGAGTTCTGTAATCGCCTTGTTGCATAGCTATTAGGCCTCTCTTATTCAAAACTATGGTAACGATCACTATCAAAGACAGCACCTGAGACTGACGACTTAACGTGTTTCGGAATTACCATTTTTTAGAGATCTTACAAAAACGCTTATTACACATTGGACTATCAAAGTACCCCATATAGGATATTTCATAGCGTATGGGTATGTTTATTCAATTCGTAAACACTAAATCACTTTGATTTTCCTGAGTTCAATTAGGTAATGATTAAGGTTTTTTATCATTCTCGATTATTTGATAGCTGTTTAAAATGTATACTTCAATAAATCGCATAATATTTAATAACTATAAAGCGCACTTCAAGACAATGTAAAATCCACAACTCTTCTCCAAAACAAAACCTTTTCCCGCCCTATCGTTCAGATTTCAGAATTTATCTCCATTTGCTGAACAGAAGAGACTGTGGTAGAATCAATATAATTAATTAGACATTACGCCCTTGATACAAAGCCACCATAAATTAGCACTCTGGTGTTATTCACAGTAAACGGCTTAGCAGCTAGCGAAACATACCGTCGCGGTAAGGCTGAGTGATTTTATACTGCAGAATACTCATTAAAAACGCATTCAATTTGGTTGAAATTTTTAGGAGCTGCGATGCCACACATAAATTGAAACATGTTTGGTTTACGTTGGGGTTGTTTGAATTATTATAATGTTTAACAAGCTCACGTTAAATTACGATTCATGGTTAACTCTATTTACTGCAATATATAAGGTCATGGACTTAAAAATACCTAAAAAAAAAAATCAAATCAAAACGGTGGTGTTTATATTTTATAGCCCTCAGCGCTTTTCCTATTCGGATATAATCTATACATAATAATAAATCTCTAGAAAGGTCGTGTCTGTACATTGAATAAAACATAATTGCAGCAGGCATTATTAACGATATAAAGATCAAAAGTACTGAGCCAATTTCAATGGTATTTTTTTTATTCAACTGTATGTTATCCGGGTTTCAACTTGGGGTTCTTAAAATAACGCTACCTAACTTAGGGGTTAGGCTAGGTAACCAGGCAGGAAATTAAAATTTTGTCTGTTAACCGATTTTGATGGAACTATTTTATTCGATTAAGCATTATTTAAAATGAAAGTAACGATACAAATAATCACGCCTCATGACCTAGGAGGTAGGTAGAAAAATGAATTACGAACGTTTTCAACAGATTTTATGCAACGCCACCTGACCTAGGGGGTAGACAGGAAATTGAACTCTGATAGTTTTTAACCGATCTTAAAGGGACTTTCTATTTGACTGAGTTTTTTAATTACCTGGTGTCCAGGCTAGGTTAGAAATAATCATGCAAACCATTCTAATATTGAGTAATTACCCCAATTTGTATGGAAAACACGCAGTGTCGAACATACTGAAAGCGCTTTCCCGCGCGTAGGAGCTGGATCTGCTAGCTCGCGTGCTGAATCGTGTTTTCCAAATAAAAACAAAGATCAGACAATGCGAAACACGCTTCCGCGCGCGGGTTAACAGATCCTGCTCCTACGCGCGGAGAATCGTTTTTAGTTTATACGACACTGCGTGTTGGCGAACGATATACATCATACATAAGTTAACTTGTTGTCTATTAAAAAAACGTAAGTTGTAAATAATCTTTACTTTCTAATAGTTTCATGACAAATTCAACGAAAAAAATTGTATCATGATTTGTATATTATTAATTGATCCCAAAACAAAACGAAATGGAAACAAAAAAACAACCGTTAGGTAAAAACTAAACTCTTTCCATATTTCAGTTGACAGGTACATAAAATACCTACCATAATGTACTATACTCGAATTTGTGTAATGTTAGACTGTATTCTATTCCAAATTGGGTTTGTTCTATATTTTTGCATATTCTGCTAGGTAAATGAGTGAAAGTGGAGAAAATAATTAATTTTTAATTGAGTATGAATTTAAAGTTAAAAATAATAATTCATGAGGCAACTGCCATTTACTTAAATAATTTGTGATGAAATTCGTTGGCGTAATCAAAATAATGTAAAATAATTATTTGCGTACTATTATAAAAAACAATTTTAAATTTAATTATTTTTGTGAAATCAAAATAATAATAAGGTTTAGGTTATACCCGAACCTAAAAACGTAACAGTTTTTAAATCTTTTTATTTACGACTTGCCAATATTTCAAAATTCTGATTATTGAATTACTTGCACTAATTTGAAGGAAAAGTGGTTCTAATGATTTTATCGACATCATCTCTTTACTAACAAAGACACTTATTAAGAAACCAATAAAATCATAAGGGCCTAATGCAATTTCAATCATACTATTTAATTTCGCTATTATAAAGGCACTTAGTCATATCTACTCTCATTATTAGTCATTAGTAAATAGTTAGTATTTGTTTCTAAATATAAAAAGCAACCCTTTTTTCATGACATCATTATTAACTCAAGCTTTGACTGATCAAGTCTATCTAGTTATCTTTAAGTTTATTTTACCAATCACTGGGTTTACATTTTAACCATGTATCAACAAAATGTCGATCAAGAACTACGGTGCAACTGTGAATCGGTAAGGATTATTTATCAAATTTTAATTTATTTCGCCATGTTATGTTTTCTTTGTCTAATTAAAAACTTACTTTCCTGATTTTTTTCAAATAGTAAAGCACTTTACTTTCTTGAATAAAAGAAGCTGTAGTGCACATTGTGTAAAAGTTTAATCACTTAGAAATAAACAAAAGTTATCTTAAAATATAATTATAAATAATCCCAAATGTCCAATTTTATAATTTTAACCACTTTTCTATTACAGGTTGCTCGTTGGCTCATTGCGAACGAGAAGTATTTCCCGAAACCACCACCAGCGCCAGTGTCCAAGCCAGTCCTGGTTATTCCAGCCAACTACCAGCTGATACCAGCGTATCACTGCACTGTGAGACAAATGCCGGTTTGCGTCTGGTACACCCACAGCAGACCTGTACCAAGAGTTGCTGCTGCCTATCCGATGGTGCAAGCGACGTGGCCTGTGTACCACTATGACATCCAACCAAGCATGCCGATGGCCCAACCAGTAAATTTTGTCAAAATGAACAGTCAACCAGTGTATCATCCGATAGTTCAACCAAGCATGCCTCGACCAGAACGGCATATCAAGCTTAGCAACCGACCAACGGAAGGTTCTATGCCAATAAAGCAAGATAAAACTGTGCCGATTTCCACGCCAATGAAGAAACAACCGGCCACGCCAAAAACCGAACCAATCCGTCCAAATTACTTGCCGCTAACCAACCCAGTTACCGAAATGATAAAAAGTCAACCAACCCCACCAAGGACGCTGAAGAAAAATCCACCAGAGGAACTGCGTCTAAGAAAGACACCAATCATGGTGTATAATCAACCAATCCAGTCAACTCTGCCAATGAACAGCCGGCCAATCCAATCAAAATTATCAATGAACAACTTTAATCTATCAATAGACAATCCTACTAGACTTCCGTACACTTCTTCTTTTTACCCAAAAAGGATGCAATATGTACAGTCAATGGAACCTTCATACTACTAACTCTTTATACTGTCGCTTAATTTGTTTGTAAGTTTAGTTTTAGTTTCAATAGTGTATTTAATTTTTTGTTAAACATATCTCCGTCGTAAATAAAAACTTTCAGAGAATATATATTTCTTTTAATTCGTACTTAATTTAAATTTCTTCGATTTAAAAATTAACAACTATCTATAAATTTCCTAAAACATATGACATAGAGTCAAGTTAACAGATCACATTTCACAGTTAATAGTAAAATTATTACGAGTATGTCAGCATAATAATAATAATAATAACTTAAGCGTTAAGGAATAGTCAAATTTTATATATGTTCGTAGCTCAAACTCCACAAATAATGCAGTTTTGAAGTTTTTTAAAACGATTAATCCAAAAAGCAGTCAGTAAAATAAGTCTTACCTCCTTCGTCAAAAATACAGCCTTTCCACTGTTCCCTTTTCGGTTAGAAAATGTAGATGGTTTCTTTGAATGTGGAATCAAATTTGTCCCTATTGTAAGCAGTTTTGTAAACAATTAGATTTGGTTGAGTTTTAGTATTCTGTTAAAGGAGATGTTCTTTTGTGAATGATTCAATTTGGAGGATTTGTATCTGAGAGTATTGACCGTTTTGTTAGAAATTCCTGTAAACTCTTCTTAGTATATTTGCGTTTGCTTCCACGTGGATGCCAAAAGGAATAAAACATGGATATAACCAGCTGCTATTTTTTTATATTGTTTCCTTTTTTGGTTTGCCTATAAAGGCAATAACCTGTCTCAACATGTTTCTATCGGAATTCTTCTTCCTCTTAGCGAGTGGGTTTTCGAGCCGAACAACGAACCGATGAACTCTGGTGTCAGAGTTCTGTAATCGCCTTGTTGCATTGCTATTAGGCCTCTCTTATTCAAAACTATGGTAACGATCACTATCAAAGACAGCACCTGAGGCTGACGACTTAACGTGTTTTAGAAAAACCATTTTATTAGAGATCTTACAAAAACGCTAATTACACATTGGACTGGCTGGATATTTTATACCGTATCGGTATGTTTATTCAATTCGTAAACACTAAATCACTTTGATTTTCCTGAGTTTAATTAGGTAACAATAAAGCTTTTCTATCATTCTCGATTATTTGATAGCTTTTTACAAAATGTATACTTCACTAAATCGCATAATATTTAACAACTATAAAGCGCACTTCAAGACAATGTAAAATGCACAACTCTTCTCCAAAACAAAACCTTTTCCCGCCCTATCGTTCAGATTACAGAATTTATCTCCATTTGCTGAACAGAAGAGACTGTGGTAGAATCAATATCATTAATTAGACATTACGCCCTTGATACAAAGCCACCATAAATTAGCACTCTGGTGTTATTCACAGTAAACGGCTTAGCAGCTAGCGAAACATACCGTCGCGGTAAGGCTGAGTGATTTTATACTGCAGGATACTCATTAAAAACGCATTCAATTTGGTTGAAATTTTTAGGAGCTGCGATGCCACACATAAATTGAAACATGTTTGGTTTACGTTGGGGTTGTTTGAATTATTATAATGTTTAACAAGCTCACGTTAAATTACGATTCATGGTTACCTAACTCTATTTACTGCAATATATAAGGTCATGGACTTAATAAATACCTACAAAAAAAAAATCAAATCAAAACGGTGGTGTTTATATATTATAGCCCTCAGCGCTTTTCCTATTCGGATATAATCTATACATAATAATAAATCTCTAGAAAGGTCGTGTCTGTACATTGAATAAAACATAATTGCAGCAGGCATTATTAACGATATAAAGATCAAAAGTACTGAGCCAATTTCAATGGTATTTTTTTATTCAACTGTATGTTATCCGGGTTTTAACTTGGGGTTCTTAAAATAACGCTACCTAACTTAGGGGTTAGGCTAGGTAACCAGGCAGGAAATTAAAATTTTGTCTGTTAACCGATTTTGATGGAACAATTTTATTCGATTAAGCATTATTTAAAATGAAAGTAACGATACAAATAATCACGCCACATGACCTATGAGGTAGGTAGAAAAATGAATTACGGTCGTTTTCAACAGATTTTATGCAACGCCACCTGACCTAGGGGGTAGACAGGAATATTTTTTTTTCGCTCCCTTTGCCTATTGACTGGCAAGGTGTGTCATCACTATACTGCCTTTGTTAACTGACATTATATTTTGTTATTATTAAGAAATGTATTATATTAATGTTGTTAATTTTTGCATGCTATTGTAAATAGTTAAACAAGTGATTCTTAATACATAATTTGTAACACCTGTTGTACCTTGTTTAAGAGCAAATAAATGATTATCTTACCTTATCTTCAAAAATCTATCTTACCTTATCAAAAAAGATTCTAACCGGCCAGTCTGCCATATATAAAAACTATTTATCGCAATACTTTCTGAGTGGCCTGGTATATACTTTGTTGCAACACCTCTTTCTCACACAAACTCGTTCATCTTTTCAGCGTCACGTTCTGCGCAGCCTCCAACACCCCGAATGTCGGCAATCTCAGCCAGCATCTGAGGCGTATCCCTCTCTCCGAGGTGCCACCACGGAAACAAATGCCAACCGAAGCATTCGTACAAGGCGAAGGGCTGCATTAAGTGAATAGCTTAAAATTTTAAACCTCGAAATATTGGTTACTGAAGAATTATAAACGAAATCGCTTATTTTTTTTTAGCAACTCGTACAACAAGGCCCGCTGCTGCGGCACCAGCACCACCACCCTCTTAACGACAATCGGAATTCAGTCGGATTAGTGAGCGTTTCCTGAGTGTCGAAAAGCAGCAGCTGAAGATACAGCAGTCTAATGCTCGTATCTTGCAAGCCTTGTTGGAGCAGACCATTGAAAGAGACAGGGCTCTGTCTCGAGCTGTGGCAGCGATGGCAGAAGATCTGCAATCTTTGGCGGAAGCTACTAAAAGTCGGAGAGTTTAGGAATTCACGCAGCTTAATATAAATTATTAGATTAGTTTAATTATTGAAAGTGTGACAAAAAAAGACTGTTAGATATAAATATGTATTTGAATTTTTTATTACATATTATTCTATCAATAAAAGATAAAAGTTACACACACTTTAATTATTATTTACATTTATTGTTAGTTAGTGCCTCCCTATCCCTAAGCCTAAGTAAATATTAAAACTTAGTTGATGATTTTTATGCTAGCCCTAATTAATTATGTAAGTTTTGTAAACATTATATTACATATGATAATGAAATTAATTATTTAAGATAAATAATACCTAAATTACGAATGAACCAATCGGCACGATCGCCACATCCTATTTACTAATTCCTGCCTACGCAACCTTCCCACATGCAAATCTGCATGAGACGGCATATCTCTAGATTGTCTCCTCTGCACCTCAGCAATCAATCGAGCATCTTCTTGTCTCTCGTCTTTGGTCATTGTGAATGCAGGCAATCCCACCCGGTTGCATATATTGTGTAGAACACTACATGCAATTACAATCTTTGCAACTTTGTCCGGGTGATAGTCTAAGACTCTTTGAACAAGCAAGCATCTGAAACGGCCCTTTAATAGAACCAATTGCTCATTCAACAGAGTTGCGGGCAGTTGCGTGGATGCTATCGTAGAGAGATTCTGGTGCGTTGTCCTTGGCATTATTTGATGGGTGTCATAAGGTACGCTCGCTGAGTATATCCAGAATCACCTAAAATAATGTAGTAACTTTAATTCAAATTATTTATTTAACCCAAATGAATTATTTTGTAATTGACTACGAGTTTTACTGTCATTATGATATTTTGTATGACTAAAGTACTTGCCAAGTAAAATGGCTTCTTCCCCAGAATTTGTTATTTCCTCTAGATAATCTTTTATAAGGCTATAATTAAAAAAAATACCAAAATTAGGCACTAGAAACGTTACTACTGCTAAAGAAGGCTTATAGTGAATACCTCCTGCATCACTGATCTAAAAAAAATGCTGTGTCAGTGAGGCTTTGCACATATCCATTGTATAAATGTTAAGCCTAAAATATATTTAAAAGTTTAATCAGGTATTTATCGCTTTTTGGCAACACTGATAGATAATATCAAGGTTGAAGAAAATTACACTATTTAACTTGTTGCTAGGGCATTTAAACATTGACAAGTGAGAAACAAAACACTGCCACAGTTCTGACGATGCATCGATCAAAAAGGTATAGTAGATTGATAATTTAGATATATCTTTGCATCGCAATGTAACCGTGTGCCATACTTTCATTATGGCAGATATTTTAGAAAGATTTCCTTACAAACATGGTGCATTTTCATTATGCCAATAGGAATAATACGTTTACGTTGAAAATCATTTTAATCAAGTAGTCACAACCAATGAAGTAGAGCCTCTATCATCAAGAATAAAACAGGGCTGGAACAGGTCCAACGCTTGGCCGCACTGATGATCACTGGGGCCATGAGAACAACTCTCACAGCAGCCTTAAATATGATCCTGGGTCTCTATCCTATTGTCCTACAGGTGAAGAAGGTAGCCTTAGAACAATGGTTTAGAATGAAGTCCTTTAAATCTTGGAAGGGTAACCATCTGGACAAAGGGCATGTTAGGATAGACTAGACTCGGTGATAGGACAAAATATCTCGATGATTCTTGCAAACAACGATTTGATACAGAAACAAGAGATTTTTGATAAAAAGTACAGAATACACATAGGCTCAAGAGATGAATGGAAAATTCACACAGACAACCCGACAACGATCTGTTACACTGACGGATCTAGGAAAGAAAACACCAAATTATCGGGGGCGGGCATTTACATAGAAAACTTGCCACGTCTGTATAGAACAATACCTTTAGGAAAATTCGCCAGCGTTTTCCAGGCTGAGGTGCAGGCCATCCTGGAGTGCGCCGGCGAGTTAGAAAATATAGAACTGACACCAGAAGTCATAATCTATAGCGACAGTCAGGCAGCATTAAAAGCGTTAAACAAAACCTGTACAACCTCTGCATTAGTTAAGGAATGCAAACTGACTCTAAACAGATTATGTACCAAAACTAGTATCACAATTGCCTGGGTGCCAGGGCACCAAGACAATGAAGGAATCGAGATAGCAGACAAATTGGCCAGGACCGGGGCAGATGAAAACTTTATGGGCCCTGAACCATGTCTACCAATTCCAGGCCAAACAACAAAAGCCGTTATTAATATAAAAATTAAAAACGATAGTAACAGTAATCGACAATCTAAGCTTTTCATAAAATGCCTAGATTTTAGAAAAACGCGTATATTACTACAACTTAGTAAAAAACATATCAGACTCTTGGTAGGGTTACTGACAGGACATTGCGGACTGAACAAACACCTACACACTATGAGATTAATAGATAACCCAAATTGCTCTGAGTGCGGACAGGAGGAAAGTAGTTTCCACTTCTTAGCCGAATGTCCTAGTTACTCACTGCCAAGATGGGAATACTTAGGAACTGATAAACTAGAGACAAAGGACTTAGAAAACATTTCCTTATTAGACATTCTGCACTTCTGCAGGGCCACCGGTAGATTCAGGGAGGTGACGCTGACGGAGCACCAGTGAACCCAGTGCTCCACCACTGGGAATTGGGTGAAATAGTTCCAACATCAGGAGCTGATCACCCGTCTGCGTGCATCGCAGCCGTCCCACCAAGAAGTAGAAGTAGAAGTAGTCACAAGAACCTATGGACCTACGTTTATATATATTTTTTTATACAATGTGCGGAAATTTTGGTAGGTGAGTAGAAGATTTTCTTCCATGCTGGACTGGGAGCGAAAGAAAAACATAGAATATGCCTGCTGCATTTCCTCCCAGGCATGCTGTAAAAACCAGCTAAGGGATCCGAGGGATTCAGTATATTGTAATTTAGGCGATGGGCTGACAACCTGTCACTACAGCAATATACCTACAGATCTATCTTTGATGACCCTCTATACTTTGTCAGACGTGGCGGAACGACCTTTGTTTAGGTCGTTTACGCTCTGCCTACCCCATTAGGGATAAAGGCGTGATTATATGTATGTATGTAATTAAAAAATAAACTATCATGTGTGGCTCCACCATGCGTCGCATCAACATGTAGAATGTTGAGATCGGCATCCCTTATCAAAAAAATATTTACAGTAGGTTAATAAATAAGCTTCTTATTGTCAATTTATTAAAATAGAATATCCGAAATAAGGAACAGTATTTTAGGTTAAGTTTACCAATTTCACATTCCTGGCGTGGTAGCCCTTTCGACAGTAGAAGCGCTCCTCATTGTCTGCCGGTCTCTTTAGTGCTACTAGAGTGCCATTAATACAGCCGATGACCGCCGGGATATTGAACTTTTCATAAAATCTGTAATGTATATCCACTTTTGTATTTTTATCATAAGTATTTTATCATGTGGTCAAAATCAAAGGCATAGAAGAACTGACAAACCTTTCCTTTAAAATTTTCCTTTATTGAAAATTTGCGGGAATATCACGTACTTTTGGACTATATTTAGCTTATTCAGCGCATCTACAATCTCATCAATGCAGCGAGATGCAGACGGCTGAGAAAAATATGTTTGTACATTTTCTTTTATAATTTTCTGATAACTACCATTGTCCAGGAAAGATAATGTGCATAACATCTGTGGAAAAGTGAAATAAATTAAATTAATCTGACAGTCATTATATTATTAATAAACTTTATATCATAGCGGCATAGTAGATAAGTTGGATTTATACCTTTATACGAGTTGAAAGTCCCTTTCCTCGACGTTTTGTACACTTTATATGAGGCAATAACTCGAGCTCCAATTTTTCAATTAACTCTTTGTTCAGTCTGTACACTTTCACATAATCATCATCTTGGGTTAATAATGATAGATAAAGCCCGAATTTGGTATGCTTGCCGACGCATCTCATAATTATCTAAAGCATGCGCCTTCTCTAATAAAGATAATAATAAAAACATTCGAGCCACTTTTAATTAGCACTACACAAACACCAAAATAATAGTTAAAATACAATAGATTTATGCACCTTAATCACGCCTAACATTTGTAATTAAAATGTTTGTAAAAAATTACTTATTTAAATCTTATTAGTAAAGATTTTGATAAAATTAATATGTCTCAACTCCGCTTTCACGCGAAGAAGCTTAACTTTTTATTTGACAGATGAATTCGTGTTCGAATGCAAAGTGAGGGGGGAATTATCTTACCGAATACTGATTCAAATGTCATCTCATACATTAAACGTCAAAATCTCGCAAATGATTTAGTTCAACTCGCCGCCACTCTCGCAGGGGTGTCGCTAGTGTACCTACGATTCTTAAACTAATTTATAGAATGCCGATTTGCAAACTTACTCCGGAGTCAGATTCGAGTTTTGAAATTTAGCTTTACAGAATCGCACTGCAGGGGCCTACGTTATCATTGCTTAATATCAGTTTATTAAATTAAATTTTGTTTCGTATTTTAAATAATACGCAGTTATTATTCAAAATCTAAATCAAAAGGCATAAATTATAGCAGACGCCTTCATCAGGCAGTTATTGCTCTGTCTATACGACAAAGGTTATTTTCTTCCTGCGGATGCTGTAAAAGCCAATCAAGGGATATTATTTTAGGTATATATCCAGGGATTGTTTGTTATGAATGTAACTGTAACATTCACATTAAAGCTCACGAATTTCTGTGCATGCTCCCCGATGAAGGAGACCTACGTCCAGCAGAAATCACAATGCACCTATTTTTCGCTAGTAACTTGTAACTTGAAACATACCTCACGGCTGCGGGAACACGTGCAGTTACCATGGCGACGATCAGACCCAGTACTATGAAACGTTTGAATTGAAAATGTAAAATCCACTGATCTCAGACAGGCTGGATTATATAATGTTTGTATTCGATAGGGGTTTAACCTGCACCGATAGCTGTATCGAGATCGCATAATGAAAATGGAAATTAAGTTGGGTTTTTTCTACTGATTTTATTAATTTATAATATCGGCGTCCCGAACCGGCTTCGCACGGAAATTCTAAGTGTTAATCTACTATATTATGCATGTTTTATACATATAAATCTCCCTCTTCAATAACCCTATCCATTAAAAGAAACCACATTAAAATCCGTTGCGTAGTTTTAAAGATTTATACATACATAGGGATATAGGGACCTAGAAAGCGACTTTGTTCTATACTATGTAGTGATTTTCAAATTCAAAAGGTCATGAGCCCGCCACCGTCTATAACCTTAATAATCTAGTGAAATTCGTTGAATGAAATTAAGATAATTTAAAAAAAATATTTGCGCACTTATATAAAAAAATGTGTACATTGCTGATATTTTTTGTATAAATCAAAATAATTATTATGTAAACCAGAAACTAAACTAAAAGTGACTGTATTTAAAGCTATCCTTACGACATGCAAAATACTTCCAAAAAGTGATTTTCGAATCACTTGCACTAATTTGCAGGATAAATGGTTCAAATCATTTTATTGACATCATCTCTTTATTTGCACAGACACTAATTAAGAAACCATTAATAATAATATGAAGGGTTAATGCAATTTCAATTATACAGTTTAATAACGTTATTATTTTGGTATTTAGTCACACTTACTCTCCTTACTCATTAGTAAATAATTGGTATTCGTTTCTACTTATAAATAGGAAAAAAAAATTCGTGACATCATTCTAAACTTAAACTTCGACTGATCAAGTTAAGTCAACCTAGTTACCTTTATGTTTGTTATACCAATCACTAAGATTACATTTTAACCATGTATCAACAAAATGCCGATCAAGATCTTCGGTGCAACTGTGAATCGGTAAGGATTTTTTATTAAATTTTATTTGATTTCGACATACAAGAGATTTTATATTTTTCCAATTTTGATCCATCACATCTTATCTTGCGAAGGAAAAACGTAGAATGTGTAAGCTTTATTTCCTCCCGGGCATGCTGTAAAACCAGCTAAGGAATCCTAGGGTTTCAGTATATTGCAATTTAGACGATGGGCTTACAACCTATCACTACAGCAATATACGTGGGACACTCAGAAAGATTTGCGACACTAAAAAAAATTGTTTTACAGGTACATATATTTTTATTAAATCTTTTCAAAGTACTCTCCACCAGCCTCTATACAAAGATTCATGCGTCTGAACCAGTTTTCAAAACACTTTTTCCAGTCCGCCGTAGACACCTCGTTTACAGCCTGCTCGAACGCAGCCAGCGCATCTTCCGGCGACGAAAATTGTTTCCCCATGAGCTGATTTTTTATTTTTGGAAATAAAAAGAAGTCACTCGGTGCTAGATCAGGGCTGTAAGGAGGGTGACCCAGGAGTTTGACTGGTGTGCTGTCCAGGAAGTCCCTCGTTTTGAGCGCGGTGTGTGCAGGCGCATTGTCGTGGTGGAGCAGTAGTCCGCGGAGCCCTGTGTTTGGTCGCTTGTTGCTCACAACAGAAAAAACTTCTGGTAAACATTTGGTAGTATACCATTCGGCATTAATGCTTCTTTGATCTCGTAAGGGAATTGAGGCCAAGTGGCCAGTCAAATTAAAAAAGCTGGCGATCAAAATCTTCCCCCCGCTTAGAGATCGCTTCACTTTGGTAGGCGTTGGTTCATTTTGAAACACCCAAACTGTCGATTGGCGCTTGGTTTCTGGATCTTATTGATAAATCCAGGACTCATCACCTGTTACGATGTCGTTAACACGCCGAGACGACCCTGCTTCAAATTTGTTCAGCATATCACGGCACCATTCCACCCGGGCCTGCTTCTGAGCGTCGGTGAGGTAGTGCGGCACCCAGCGCGATACTATCCTCCTCACGCGAAGATGCCATTGTAGAATCTCGTGAACGCTTCCCGATCCAATCTTTAATTTGTGCTGAATCTCCTGATATGTAATTCGCCTATTATCTTGGATAACATTTTTCACTACTAGAACGTTTTCTTCCGTAATAGCCGTCAAAGGGCGACCGCTTCTTTCTTCATCCCCCAAGGTTGGTCAACCGCGCCTAAATTCGTTATACCAACGATACACGGTTGACTTGGAGGGGCTTTCATCCATAAATGCCATTTGAAGTCTATCGAACGATTCATCCGGTTTCAGGCGACACTTGAAATCGTTAAAAAATCATAGCTCTAAAATGTTCCCGGCGCAGATCCATTTTTCAGTAAGACACGATACTTTGAATTGGCTCGCAAAAAATGTGGAGGGAAATTTTGAAAATGGAACACACATATTTTTACTTACAAGTAATCATATTTTCTAAAAAGATTCTAACCGGCCAGTCTGCCATATATAAAAACTATTTATCGCAATACTTTCTGAGTGGCCTGGTATGTATATTCATATTTATATGCATAAATCTATTTTAAATAACTGTCAAAAGTTTGTGAGCCGTGGCGGAACGACCTTTATTTAGGTCGTTTACGTTCTGCCTCCCCATTAGGAATAAAGGCTTAATTATATATATGTATGTAATAATTCCAAATGATCCAATTCTACATCTTAAGGTTCTTAGGGTTCAAATCCCGTTAGAGGAAGAATTTTTAAATTTGTTATTTCTAATATTTTCAGTAATAAAATAGCACTGTGAGTGCAAAAATCTATTAGAAAATCCGATTTTATAAGAAATTTAACCTTCTTTCTATTACAGGTTGCTCGTTGGCTCATTGCGAACGAGAAGTACTTCCCGAAACCACCACCAGCGCCAGTGTCCAAGCCAGTCCTAATTATTCCAGCTAACTACCAGCTGATCCTAGCGTATCACTGCACAGTGAGACAAATGCCGGTTTGCGTCTGGTACACCCACAGCAGACCTGTACCAAGAGTTGCTGTTGCCTATCCGATGGTGCAACCGACGTGGCCTGTGTATCACCATGACGTCCAACCATGCATGCCGATGGCCCAACCAGTCCATTTTGTCAAGAGGAACAGTCAACCAGTGTATCATCAGACAGTTCAACCAAACATGCCGCGACCAGTCCCGGTTAAAAAGCTTAACAATCGACCAACGGAAGGTTATATGCCGATGAAGCAAGATCCAACTGTGCCGATGTCCACACCAACGAAGAAACAACCGGCCACGCCAAAAACCGGACCAGTCCGCCCAAATTACTTGACGCTCAACAACCCACTTACCGAAATGATGAAGAGTCATCTAACCCAACCAAGGACGCTAAAGAACAATCCATCAGAGGAACTGCATCTAAGAAAGGGAATCCAGTCAACTCTACCAATGGAAAGCCGGCCAATCCAATTAACATTAACTATGAACAACCATTGTCTATCAATAGACAATCCTACTAGGCTACCGTACACTTCTTCTTTTTACCCAAAAAGGATGCAATATGTACAGTCAATGCAACCTATGGAACCTTCATACTGTTGTACTAACTAGTTATAATGTTGTTTTAGTTTATTAAGCCGTTTTTTAATTTGAGTTTCAATCGTGTATTTATTTTTTTGAGAAACATGTATTTTTTCTTAAATAAAAAAAATCTGTAAATATTTTTTTCTTTTAATTTATACTTTTTACCTTCTATTTGAAATAAGCACCTATGTATATAGTTCATAAAAATATGACATAGAGTTATGTCTAGTAAAGTTAATAGATCACATTTCACAGTTCCTATTCCATAGTAAAAATGTTATGTCAGCATAAGAATACAAACAATACGTATATAACTTAAGCTTTAAAGAAATGACAAATATGATCTATCTAAGCTCAAAACACCTAAAAATTTTGCAGTTCTAAAGTTATTTGAAACATTATTAAATGCTTCAAAAAGCAGTCAGTATAAAAAGTTCTATGTACTATATCATAAATACAGCCTATCCACTGTTTCCTTTTCAGCAAAAAACTGTTGATTGTTTCTTTAAATCTGGAATTAAATTTGTCCCTATTGTAAACAGTTTTGTCAACAATTGGCTTAGTTTTGGTATGCTGTTTTACTAGTGTTCTTTTGTGATTGATTTAATTTGGCGGATTTGTAGCTGAGGTTTTAACTTAAAAAATATATGCAAGATTTAAAAAATATTGTGATTGCAGCTGTAAAAATGAAAAAACTGCTTCATTTAAAAATATTATTCATTTACAAATAAAATACCCTCGTAGACTATGGATTAATATCTAACAAAATGTACCTGATTTTAAAACCAAAGCTGCTAAACTACCATGGCATTTATTTGACACAAATCGTATTATAATCACTTTCTTACTTTACCTGGCAATCATTCCGATACTATTTCTGATTTATCTTATTATGAATATCACCGTTTTGGAACCGCAACCTTCAAATTGAGTCCCGTTAATGACTCCACAGTATTAAAATAATAAAGACAATAAAAACTAACGCATAGGGACCGATGGCATTTCTTAAGATATGGTGTTATTCACTCTTCCTCATACTATTGGTATAATTACAGCATTAGTTAAATCAATCTGTCCGCGCGAGAGGCAAGCAAGCAAGTATAAAAAGAAACCATGTAAAAAAATATACTAACACATAGGTTATTAATTAGTGGCAGAGTATCTATTGCCTACAAACTATACTGTAGTTTGGCAGAAGGAAAACAACATTACAATGTTATTTTCCTTCTGTGTTATTCGATGAATAAACTTATCATTTATTTATTTTAAGTGTCTGTCCTTTGTTCCGACATCTGGCGAGCTTTTGATACCGTGGATCACAAGCTTATCGAAAATAAATTAAGGCACTACGGTATCCAGTACGTCGATTCTGTAAAATCCGAACAATAACTCGCATCTCACTTCGATCTTCATACACACTTCGCATCCGAACAACAATGACCTTTAATTTGTATTCTAAAAACATCGATTCTCAGAACATAAACAAATGCAAAGTGATGTGAGCTTTGAACGCTCTTTCGTCTCACTAGTGATGGCCACATTGATGACAATGTTAGTCGATCTTAATCGATATGTTGTTTTTGGTATAATTTGTGAGTTTCTGTGCAATAACTACCCGGTAAATGGTTTAATATATATAAGAGTACTTAATTTTAAATAATAGAAGTTTTAGTAATGTATTTATTGAATTGAAATATTTTGGCTGTATGAGCAGAGATGCTATTGTCTTCCTCTAATAAAAAAGAGTTTATTTTTAAACTTATAGAAAAGAAGTGAATATAAAACACTTTATTCTCCGGTTCACAGCGAGGGTTTCAGTATATGGTAATATAACTAGTGACTACATGTATGTACGTATGTTCGTATGAATTTTAGTACGAATAAGGTTACCATGAGTTTGTATAACTCTGGCCCTGACAAGCAAAGAGAAAACAGTCTTGAATTGATACACAATCTATGCTTGCGTGTAAGAATGAAGGCAATAAGTTTGTTGAATCAAATTTAGTTTCGTTTTTTTTTTAATAATACGCAGTTTTATTTAAAAGCGAAATCAAAAGGCATGAATTATAGCAGCCGCCATCATCTGACAGTTATTGCTCTGTCTACCCGACATAGGTTAATTTCTTCCTACGGATGCTGTAATGACCGATCCAGGGATATTATTCTAGGTATATATACATATAAGAACGTTTTTTATTAATGTAACTGTTGCATTCATATCAGGGCTCACGAATCTCTGTGGAAGCCCCCGATGGTGAAGACCCACGTCCAGGAGACGTATTTTTGAACTACTCGTATGAAAACTGAAATAGAAATACGAAAATCATTCGTGTTCGAAAACAATTTCTATCACACACGATTTTACGTATTTTTGAAGCAGTAGAAATCTGTGTTGCCAATAAAGTCTAATCCCATAAATTGTTTTCATTCGACGCAGAAAGACACCACTACCACTAACAAAAAACGTTGATTTGAAAAACCGGATATGAATCGCAGAGAAACGGAACGTAAATTCAAGTAAATTAAAAAGTTAAAGTGTCAGTTGTCAAGTGATTGTCTGTGTCACTGACATTATCATAGACTACTTTGGTTTCAAGTAGTAGAACAGAAAACGAGTGGTTTAGAGCACTCGTTGAAAAGTTGCATGCGTATGAGTATTCAAAAATAGTGATTTTGGGATTTCGTATGAGAATGTCGCATTTTCGTATGCGGCAACACGAGCAGTTACTATGGCAATGATCAGACCCAGTACTATGAAACGTTTAAATCGAAAATGTAAAATCCACTGATCTCAGATAGGCTGAATTATACAATGTGTGTATTAAATACTTACTTTTACTTCCATGCTGGACTGGGAGCGAGAGAAAAACATAGAATGTGCCAGCTGCATTTCTTCCCGGGCATGCTGTAAAAATCAGCTAAGGAATCCGAGGGTTTTTCTTTATTGCAATTTAGGCGACAGGCTGACAACCTGTCACTATAGCAATATACCTACAAATTTATCTTAAAATAACCCTCAAAACTTTGCCGGACGTGGCGGAGTGACCTTTGTTTAGGTCGTTTACGCTCTGCCTACCCCATTAGGGATAAAGGCAAGATTATGTTTGTATGTGTATTAAATAGGGGTGTAACCTGCGCCTTTTCCTTTTCTTTTTCTTCCATGCTGGACTGGGAGAGATAGAAAAACATAGAATGTTCCAGCTGCCCTTCCTCCCCGGGCATGCTGCAGAAGACAGCAAAAGGGACTCGAGGGTTACAGTGTATTGTAATTTAGGCGACGGGCTGACAACCTGTCACTACACATTAGCAATACACATTACAATCTAAAATTGCCCTCAATTTTTGTCAGACGCGGCGAAAGCGCCTTTTACGAGTCGTTTAACGCTCTGCCTATCCCGTAAGGGATAAAGGCGTGATTTAATGTATGTATGTATGTATATAACCTGCGCCGATATCTGTATAGAGAGAGCATAATGAAAATGGAAATAAAGTTCGGTTTGCACTATACTTTTGCATATTCTGCTAGGTAAATAGTAAAAGTAAAGAAGATATTTTAGTTTAGCATGAAAATGTTATTTTTTTAGTTAAAAATGAAGTTTTAAATTATTTTGTTTTAAGGTTTTAATGATAATAATAATGATTTTACTGATTTATAATAAATTGTCAAATTAAAAATAAAACGTCATGAGCCCGCCACCGTCTACTACCTAAATAATCTAGTGAAATTCGTTGGATGAAATCAAAATAATTTCAAAAACATATTTGCTTACTTAAATAAAAAAATGTGTATTTTCCTGATATTTTTTTTATGAATCAAAATAATAATTAGGTAAACCAGAAACTTAACTAAAAGTAATTGTATTTAAAACAAACCTTACGACATGCTAAATACTTCCAAAAAGTGATTATCGAATCACTTGCACTAATTTGCAGAATAAATTGTTCTAATCATTTTATTGACAACATCTCTTTATTTTCAAAGACACTAATTAAAAACCATTACAAAAATATAAAGGGTTAATGGAATATCAATTATACAATTTAATTACGTTATTATTTTGGCACTTAGTCACACTTGCTATCCTTACTCATTAGTAAATAGGTAATTAGTATTCATTTCTACTTATAAATAGGAATCCTTTTTTCGTGACATCATTCTAAATTTAAACTTCGACTGATCAAGTTAAGTCAACCTAGTTACCTTTAAGTTTATTGTACCAATCACTAAGTTTACATTTTAACCATGTATCAACAAAATGCTGATCAAGAACTACGGTGCAACTGTGAATCGGTAAGGACTTTTTATTACATTTTATTTGATTTCGACATGTTATGTTTAATTTCACTATTAACCTTGATTTTTTTTAAAAAAACAGAGCTCTTCTTTGTTGAACAAAAATTGTAGGTATTGCCTATACCTGAAAATTATGTACAATTTTAATAACTGAGAAATATACAAGAGAATTATTTTTTCCCAATTTTGATGCATCACATCTTAAAATATAATAATAAGCGCTGGACTGGGAGCGAGAAAAAACATAAAATGTGCCAGCTGCACTTCCTCCCGGGTATGCTGTAAAACCACCTAAAGAATCCGAGGGTTTCAGTATATTGCGATTTAGGCGATGGGCTCACAACCTGTCACTACAGCAATCCACATATAAATCTGTTTTAAATAACTCTCAAAACTTTGTCAGACGTAGCGGAACGACCTTTATTTAGGTCGTTTACGCTCTGCCTACTCATTAGGGACAAAAACGTGAATATATGTATGTAATAATCCAAAATTATTCAATTATACATCTTAAGGTTCTTAGGGTTCAAATGCCGTCAGCGGACGAATTTCTGAATTTATTATATCTAATATTTTCTAAAATAAAATAGCACTGTGAGTGCAAAAAACAATTAGAAAATCCAATTTTATAATTTATTAAACTTTCTTTCTATTACAGGTTGCTCGTTGGCTCATTGCAAACGAGAAGTACTTTCCAAAATCACCACCAGCGCCAGTGTCCAAGCCAGTCCTGATTATTCCAGCTAACTACCAGCTGATCCCAGCGTATCATTGCACTGTGAGACAAATGCCGCTTTGCGTCTGGTACACCCACAGCAGACCTGTACCAAGAGTTACTGCTGCCGATCCGATGGTGCAACCGACGTGGCCTGTGTACCACCATGACGTCCAAACAAGCATGCCGACTGCCCAACCAGTCTATTTTGTTAAGAAGAACAGTCAACCAGTGTATCATCAGACAGCTCAATCAAGCATGCCGCGATCAGTGCCGGTAATAAAGCTTAACAATCGACCATCAGAAGGTTCTATGCCGATGAAGCAAGATCCAACTGTGCCGATGTCCACGCCAATGAAAAAACAACCAGCCACGCCAAAAACCGGACCAGTGCGCCCAAATTACTTGCCGCTCAACAACCCACCTACCGAAATGATGAAGAGTCAAACAATCCAACAAAGGACACCGAAGAAAAATCCACCAGAGGAACTGCGTCTGAGAAAGAGACCAATCATGGTGTATAATCAACCAACCCAGTCAACTCCACCAATGAACAGCCGGCCAATCCAATCAACATTACCTATGAACAACCATGGTCTTTTGATAGACAATTCTACTAAGCTACCGTACACGTCTTCTTTTTACCCAAAAATTGTGCAATATGTACAGTCAATGCAACCTATTCAACCTTCATACTGTTGTACTTCCTACTTGTAATATTGCTTAATTTAGTCGTCATCTTAATTTTCGTTTCAATCGTGTATTGTTTTTTATAGTTCATTAAAGGAAATGCAGCTGATACATTCTTTGTTTTCCTCTCGCTCCCAATCTAGCAGGGAAGTTCCTATTCCATAGTAATATATTATGTCAGCATTAGAATACAAAGTATACTTTAATATCTTAAACAATAAAGAATAGTTACTGGGAACGAGAGAAAAACATAGAATGAGCCAGCTGCATTTCCTCCCGGGCATGCTGTTAAGTCCAGCTAAGGGATCCGAGGGTTTCAGTATATGGTAATTTAACTAGTGATTACATGTATGTACGTATGTTTGTATGAATTTCAGTACGAATAAGGTTACCACGAGTTTGTTTCACTCTAGTCCTGACAAGCAAAGAGAAAGCAGTCTTGAATTGATACACAATCTTTGCTTACGTGTGAGAATGAAGGCAATAAGTTTGTTGAATCAAATTTAGTTTCGGTTTTTTTAAATAATAAGAAGAGAAATCAAAATCGAAATTTTTATTAAAAAGAGAAATCAAAAGGCATGAATTATAGATAGACGATTTCGTAATAAAGTGATAGTTTCAGCTTTCTGTACCTGCAGCGTTGCGAGTTTTCAAACATCATTCAATGATAATCGTAGGGAAATGTGTTATTAGAATAGGAAATAGGAGGTGTGTGTTATGTGTAAAATATCAATGTGCGTGAGTGTGAAGATGAACAAATGCAATAGAAACTAATAGAAATATTTTGATGTCTTTAAGATACTGTGTTACACGTTAAAACAAAACACGGTGTTTTAAAGATATTAGTAGTTAAAATCAATTACTTGTATTTTTATTTGTTTATTTTATTTTATATTCAGGATAACACTTTACATACATTAAATACACATCGACAAGGCTTATGGGCTCCGAGAGTAGCTGGCCCATAATCTCTTTCGAGAATTCATTCGAATAGGTATTCATACAAGCCTCTAATGGTCTATTTCTCAGCTGACGTAGCGAGCTATAAAGGTGATAATTTCTTGACACAGTCTCTATCATTTGAACTGACTTCTTAGCGTATATCATGTGATTTTGGTACAGTTGTCCTTGAAAATTATACTATATTGCAAACTGAACAGAGAAATTGGTAATTAAAAGGTTTGAACATTAGTACACCATCGTAGGTGACCAAAACTGCAGTTAATAGGTAACTTGTATGACTTTAATAAATGATTGGTAGTATGAAAGAAGTTTGTGAATGAGTTAAGATGATCGGAATATTTGATGGAAAGTTTGCAAGTTAGATAAGACTAGGGTTTAGTGTTAGTCTGTGCAAGGTTTTCGCGCGTTGGCATGGTCTGTAGGTTGGAAGGGAGGGCCATTACATTTGTCTAGTCATCCTAATTCTAAGATCTTAAAGATCTTTATTCAAATTCCTTTCCCTGGTTTTTGAGTCTTTGTACCTTTCAGCACGCTACATTAACAGCCGGAAGATTTAATTTAAAGTATGTTGGTTTTATTTTATTTGGGTTAGTTATGCGCAAGAAGAAAGAAGATGGAGATTCCTGATTCCTGAATTCCAGCTGCAAATATTTTATGTGAGTCGCATGTTTTCTATTACTCCTTTATATGTTTATATTGCCATTTTGTGTTTTTTTTCAGCTGAATTTGATTCTAAACTTATTACTTATAATTTATTTACTTACATCATAATCTCAATTACGAGTACTCTATTCAAATTTACATTTGTTTCTATTTTCTATTTGAATACACAACGTGTGGGTCTTTTAATTTTGACATAAAATAAGTTTTTAGACGATCACATATTTATCTTTGGCCATATTAATTTTATCAGATTATTATTAATTAGGGATAGGATGTTACAAAGCCCTCGATGGTGGAGACCCACGTCCAGGAGACGTATTTCTGAACCACTCATATGAAAACTGAAATACTCATACGAAAATCATTCGTGTATGAAATCAAATTCTATCACACACGATTTTACGTATTTTTGAAGCAATAGAAATCAGTGTTGCCGATAAAGTCTAATCCCATAAATTGTTTTCAATTTACGCAGAAAAACACCTACTATACCACCAATACCACTAACAAAAATCGTTGATTTGAAAAACTGGATATGAATCGCAGAGAAACGGAACGTAAATTCAAGTAAATTAAAAAGTTAAAGTGTCACTGGTTAATGAGTGTCTGTGTCACTGACATGATTAAAGACTACTTTGGTTTCAAGTAGTAGAACAGAAAACGAGTGGTAAACCAATCGTTGCAGAGTTGCATACGTATGAGTATTCAAAAATAGTGATTTGGGATTTCGTATGCGAATGTTGCATTTTCGTATGCGAATTCAGATACGAGTGTTTCAAAAATATGACTCCAGCAGAGTGCGGCACGGCCACGTGCGGCAACACGTGCAGTTACCCTGGCGACGATCAGGCCCAGAACTATGAAACGATTAAATCGAAAATGTAATATCCACTGATCTCAAATAGGCTGAATTATAGAATGTTTGTATTAAATAGGGGTGTACCCTGCGCCGATATCTGTATAGAGATAGCATAATGAAAATGGAAATGAAGTTGTGTTTACACTATATTTTTACATATTCCGCTAGGTAAATAGTTAAAGTAAAGGAGATATTTTAGTTTAGTATGAATATGTTTTTTTTTTTAGTTAAAAATGTTTTTTTTTTAATTATTTTGTTTTTAAGTTTTTAAAGATAATAATAATGGTTTTACTGATGTATAATATATTATCAAATTAAAAATAATAGGTCATGAGCCCGCCACCGTCTACTACCTAAATAATTTAGTGAAATTCGTTGGATGAATCAAAATAATTTCAAAAAAATATTTTAGAGATTTTATATTTCCCAATTGTGATCCATCACATCTTAACTTGCGAGAGAAAAACATAGAATGTGTAAGCTTTATTTCCCGGGCATTCTGTAAAAACCAGCTAAGGAATCCGAGGGGCTTATAACCTATCACTACAGCAATATATGTATATTAATATTTATATGTATAAATCTATCTTAAATAACTTTTAAAACTTTGTCAGCCGTGGCGGAACGACCTTTTACGTTCTGCCTCGACATTAAGGAAAAAGGCGTGATTATTATGTATGTATGTAATAATCCCAAATGATCCAACTTAACATCTTATGGTTCTTAGGCTTCAAATCCCGTCAAGGACGATTTTTTAAATTTGTTATTTCTAATATTATCAGGAATAAAATAGCACTGTGAGTGCAAAAGTCTATTAGAAAATCCAATTATATACTTTACTAAACCTTCTTTCTATTACAGATTGCTCGATGGCTCATTGCAAACGAGAAGTACTTCCCGAAACCACCACCAGCGCCAGTAGCTAAGCCAGTTCTGGTTTTTCCAGCTAACTACCAGCTGATCTCAGCGTATCACTGCACTGTACGACAAATGCCAGTTTGCGTCTGGTACACCCACACCGTACCTGTACCAAAAGTTGCCGCTTCCTATCTGATGGTGCAACCGACGTGGACTGTGTACCAACATAATGTCCGACCAAGTATGCCGATGGCCCAACCACTTAAGTTTGTCAAGATGAACAGTCAACCAGTGTATCATCAGACAGTTCAACCAAGCATGCCTCAAACAGTTCGGCTTATCAAGCTCAACAACCAACAAACGGAAGGATCTATGCCGATGAAGCAAGATCAAACTTTGGCGATGTCCATGCCAATGAAAAAACAACCGGCCACGCTAAAAACCAAACCAGTCCGCCCAAATTACTTGCCGCTCATCAACTCACTTACCGAAATGATGAAAAGTCACCAACCCACTTAGAGAAATGATGAAGAGTCAAACAATCCAACAAAGGACACTGAAGAAAAATCCACCAGAGGAACTGCGTCTAAGAAAGAGACCAATCATGGTGTACAATCAACCAACCCAGTCAACTCCATCAATGAACAGCCGGCCAATCCAATCAACATTACCTATGAACAACCATGGTCTATTCAGAAAAATCCTACTAGGCTTCTGGACACTTCTTCTTTTTACCTAAAAAATATGCAATATATACAGTGCATTGACTGTATATATTGCATATTATATACCTATTCAACCTTCATACTGTTGTACTTCCTATTTGTAATATTGCTTTATTTAGTCGTCATCTTAATTTTCATTTCAATCGTGTATTTTTTCTTTTTTATGAAACATGTTTCTTTTCGTTAATAAAAGTAAATATGTTTCTTATGATGCGTACTTTATACCTTCCAAAAAAAAAATACTATTTATAGTTTATAAAAGGAAATGCAGCTGATACATTCTTTGTTTTCCTCTCGCTCCCAATCTAGCTGGGAAGTTCCTATTCCATAGTAATATATTTTGACAGCATTAGAAAACTAACTATACTTTTATAACTTAAACAATAAATAATAGTTACTGGGAACGAGAAAAAAACATTGAATGATCCAGCTGCATTTCCTGCCGGGCATGCTGTTAAGACAAGCTAAGGGATCCGAGGGTTTCAGTATATGGTAATTTAACAAGTGACTACATGTATGTACGTATGTTCGTATGAATTTTAGTACGAATAAGGTTACCATGAGTTTGTATCACTCTAGCCCTGACAAGCAAAGATAAAACAGTCTTGAATTGACACACGAAACTCTGTGGAAGCCCCCGATGGTGAAGACCCACGTCCAGGAGACGTATTTCTGAACTACTCGTATGAAAACTGAAATAGAAATACGAAAATCATTCGTGTACGAAAACAAATTATATCACACACGATTTTACGTATTTTTGAAGCAGTAGAAATCTGTGTTGTCAATAAAGTCTAATCCCATAAATTGTTTTCATTCGACGCAGAATTACACCACTACCATTAACAAATCGTTGATTTGAAAAACCGGATATGAATCGCAGAGAAACGGAACGCAAATTCAAGTAAATTAAAAAGTTAAAGTGTCACTTGTCAAATGATTGTCTGTGTCACTGACATTATCATAGACTACTTTGGTTTCAAGTAGTAGAACAGAAAACGAGTGGTTTAGAGCACTCGTAGCAAAGTTGCATACGTATGAGTATTCAAAAATAATGATTTTGGGATTTCGTATGAGAACGTTGCATTTTCGTATGCGGCAACACGTGCAGTTACCATGGTAACGATCAGACCCAGTACTATGAAACGTTTAAATCGAAAATGTTAAATCCACTGATCTCAGATAGGCTGAATTATACTATGTTTGTATTAAATAGCGGTGTAAACTGCGCCGATATCTGTATAGAGAGAGCATAATGAAAATGGAAATAAAGTTCGGTTTGCACTATACTTTTGCATATTCTGCTAGGTAAATAGTGAAAGTAAAGAAGATATTTTAGTTTAGTATGAAAATGTATTTTTTTTAGTTCAAAATGAAGTTTTAAATTATTTTGTTTTAAGGTTTTAATGATAATAATAATGATTTTACTGATTTATAATAAATTTTCAAATTAAAAATAAAACGTCATGAGCCCGCCACCGTCTACTACCTAAATAATCTAGTGAAATTCGTTGGATGAAATCAAAATAATTTCAAAAACATATTTGATAACTTAAATTAAAAAAATGTGTATTTTCCTGATATTTTTTTTATGAATCAAAATAATAATTAGGTAAAGCAGAAACTTAACTAAAAGTAATTGTATTTAAAACAAACCTTACGACATGCTAAATACTTCCAAAAAGTGAATATCGAATCGCTCATCGAATCATTTTATTGACAACATCTCTTTATTTTCAAAGACACTAATTAAAAAACCATTACAAAAATATAAAGGGTTATTGGAATATCAATTATACAATTTAATTACGTTATTATTTTGGCACTTATTCACACTTACTATCCTTACTCATTAGTAAATAATTGGTATTCATTTCTACTTATAAATAGGAATCCTTTTTTCGTGACATCATTCTAAACTTAAACTTACATACATACATACATATAGTCACGCCTTTATCCCTAATGGGGTAGGCAGAGCGTAAACGACCTAAACAAAGGTCGTCCCGCCACATCTGACAAAGTTTTGAGGGTTATTTAAGACATATTTTGTAGGTATAATGCTGTAGTGACAGGTTGGCAGCCCATCGCCGAAATTGCAATATACTGAAACCCTCGGATCCCTTAGCTGACTTTTACAGCATGCCCGGGAGGAAATGCAGCTGGCACATTCTATGTTTTTCTCTCACTCCCAGTCCAGCATGGTAGTTAACATTTTAACCATGTATCTACAAATTGCTGATCAAGAACTACGGTGCAACTGTGAATCGGTAAGGACTTTTTATTACATTTTATTTGATTTCGACATGTTATGTTTAATTTCACTATTAACCTTGATTTTTTAAATTGTACAGAGCATTTCCTTCTTGAACAAAAATTGTAGGTATTACCTATACCTGAAAATTATGTACAATTTTAATAACTAAGAAATATACAAGAGAATTATTTTTTCCCAATTTTGATGCATCATATCTTAAAATATAATAATAAGTGCTGGACTGGGAGCGAGAAAAAACATAAAATGTGTGTGTAAAAGGATCCGAGGTTTTCAGTATATTGCGATTTAGGCGATGGGCTCACAACCTGTCACTACAGCAATCCACATGTAAATCTGTTTAAAATAACTCTTAAGACTTTGTCAGACGTAGCGGAACGACCTTTATTTAGGTCGTTTACGCTCTGCCTACCCATTAGGGACAAAAGCGTGAATATATGTATGTAATAATCCAAAATTATCCAATTATACATCTTAAGGTTCTTAGGGTACAAATGCCGTCAGCGGAAGAATTTCTGAATTTGTTATATCTAATATTTTCTAAAATAAAATAGCACTGTGAGTGCAAAAATCAATTAGAAAATCGAATTTTATAATTTACTATTACAGGTTGCTCGTTGGCTCATTGCGAACGAGAAGTACTTCCCGAAACCACCACCAGCGCCAGTGTCCAAGCCAGTCCTGATTATTCCAGCTAACTACCAGCTGATCCCAGCGTATCATTGCACTATGAGACAAATGCCGGTTTGCGTCTGGTACACCCACAGCAGACCTGTACCAAGAGTTGCTGCTGCCGATCCGATGGTGCAACCGACGTGGCCGATGGTGCAAATGACGTCCAAACAAGCAAGCCGACTGCCCAACCAGTCTATTTTGTCAAGAGGAACAGTCAACCAGTGTATCATCAGACAGTTTAATCAAGCATGCCGCGACCAGTGCCGGTAATAAAGCTTAACAATCGACCATCGGAAGGTTCTATGCCGATGAAGCAGGTTCCAACTGTGCCGATGTCCACGCCAATGAAAAAACAACCAGCTACGCCAAAAACCGGACCAGTCCACCCAAATTACTTGCCGCTCAACAACCCACTTACCGATATGATGAAGAGTCAAACAATCCAACAAAGGACACCGAAGAAAAATCCACGAGAGGAACTGCCTCTAAGAAAGAGACCAATCATGGTGTACAATCAACCAACTCAGTCAACTCCACCAATGAACAGCCGGCCAATCCAATCAACAGTACCTATGAACAACCATGGTCTATTGATAGAGAATTCTACTAGGCTACCGTACACGTCTTCTTTTTACCCAAAAAATATGCAATATGTACAGTCAATGCAACCTATTCAACCTTCATACTGTTGTACTTCCTATTTGTAATATTGCTTTATTTAGTCGTCATCTTAATTTTCGTTCCAATCGTGTATTTTTTCTTTTTTGATAAACATGTTTCTTTTCTTAAATAAAAAAATCTAGTAAATATGTTTCTTTTAATGCGTACTTTATACCTTCCAAAAAAAATAACTATTTATAGTTCATTTAAGGAAATGCAGCTGATACATTCTTTGTTTTCCTCTCGCTCCCAATCTAGCAGGGAAGTTCCTATTCCATAGTAATATATTATGTCAGCATTAGAAAACAAACTATACTTTAATAACTTAAATAATAAAGAATAGTTACTGGGAACGAGAGAAAAACATAGAATAAGCCAGCTGCATTTCCTCCCGGGCATGCTGTTAAGACCAGCTAAGGGATCCGAGGGTTTCAGTATATGGTAATTTAACTAGTGATTACATGTATGTACGTATGTTTGTATGAATTTCAGTACGAATAAGGTTACCACGAGTTTGTTTCACTCTAGTCCTGACAAGCAAAGAGAAAGCAGTCTTGAATTAATACACAATCTTTGCTTGCGTGTGAGAATGAAGGCAATAAGTTTGTTGAATCAAATTTAGTTTCGGTTTTTTTAAATAATAAAAAGAGAAATCAAAATCGAAATTTTTATTAAAGAGAAATCAAAAGGCATGTATTATAGCAGCCGCCATCATCTGACAGTTATTGCTCTGTCTACCCGACATAGGTTAATTTCTTCCTGCGGATGCTGTAATAACCGATCCAGGGATATTATTTTAGGTATATATCTAACGACGTTTTTTTATTAATGTAACTGTTGCATTATTATCAGGGCTCACGAAGCTCTGTGGAAGCTTTGTCACTTTGCCTTAATACAGCATAAAACTTGGAAGATTAAAAAAAACAGAGGAACAGCGGGCATGCAGTGGGGGTTGGCACTTGCTGACGGGCCGGGACGATGTTCTTACTCGGAAATTTGCGATTCCGAGCATCGTGTGTTGTTTATTTTTGGCGTTCTGTTTTATTCGTAGTCCATCGTTGTGATTATTACTGAAAGTGTTTCTTAACCTTACAGATAGACGATTTCGTAATAAAGTGATAGTTTCAGCTTTCTGTACCTGCAGCGTTGCGAGTTTTCAAACATCATTCAATGATAATCGTAGGGAAATGTGTTTTTAGAATAGGAAATAGAAGGTGTGTGTTATGTGTAAAATATCAGTGGGAGTGAATGTGAAGATGAACAAATGCAATAGAAACTAATAGGAATATTTTGATATGTCTTTAAGATACAGTGTTACACGTTAAAACGAATTACGGTGTTTTAAAGATATTAGTAGTTAAAATCAATTACTTGTACTTTTATTTGTTTATTTTATTTTATATTCAGGATAACACTTAAATACATTAAATACACATCGACAAGGCTTATGTGCTCCGAGAGTAGCTTAGCGAGCTATAAAGGTGATAATTTCTTGACACAGTCTCTATAATTTGAACTGACTTCTTAGCGCATATCATGTGATTTTGGTACAGCAGTCCTTGAAAATTATACCATATTGCAAACTGAATAGAGAAATTGGTAATTAAAAGGTTTGAACAGTAGTACACCATCACATGTGACCAAAACTGCAGTTAATAGGTAACTTGTATGACTTTGATGAATGATTGGTAGTATGAAAGAAGTTTGTGAATGAATTAAGATGATCGAAATATTTGATGGAAGGTTTGCAAGTTAGATAAGACTAGGGTTTAGTGTTAGTCTGTGCAAGTTTTCGCGCGTTAGCATGTTCTGTAGGTTGGAAGGGAGGGCCATTTCATTTGTCTAGGTATCCTAATTTTAAAATCTTAAAGATCTTAATTCAAACTCCCTTCCCTGGTTATTGAGTCTTTGTACCTTTCAGCACGCTACATCAACAGCCGGAAGATTTAAGTTTTATTTTATTTGGGTTAGTTACCAGTTCCAGCTGCAAATATTTTATGTGAGTCGCATGTTTTCTATTACTGCTTTATATTTTTATTTTGCCATTTTGTGTTATTTTTCAGCTGAATTTGATGCTAAACTTATAACTAATAATTTATTTACTTACATTCTAAATTCAATTACGATTACTCTATTCAAGGGCTCTCGACCCGGAGGTCCCGGGTTCGATTACCGGCGGGGGACAATGACTTTGTGTTGTTGTTTCTAGTTTGGTTAGGACATTGCAGGCTGATCACCTGATTGTCCGAAAAGTAACTTGATCCATGTTGTCGGATGGGCATGTCAATAGTCGGTCCTGCGCCTGAATTCTTTCTGGTCGTGTCAGTCAATCTGTCCCATCAGAATAAGAAATTGAAGGAATAGAGAGTGCACCTGTGTGTAGCGCAAACACTTGGGCACTAAAAACAAGTCCTGCGCAGTAGGCTGATCTCCGGGAGATTGGCCGCCTTCACCGAAAATCGGTGGGAGGACTATTACTCTATTCAAACTTAACTTACATTTGTTTTTTTTTTCTATTTGAATACACAACGTGTGGTTCTTTTAATTTTGACATAAAATCAGTTTTTAGACGATCACATATTTATTTTACTTCCATGCTGAACTGGGAGAGATAGAAAAACATAGAATGTTTCAGCTGCCCTTCCTCCCGGGCATGCTGTTGAAGTCAGCAAAAGGGACTCGAAGGTTACAGTGTATTGTAATTTAGGCGATGGGCTGACAACCTGTCACTATAGCAATACATATTACAATCTAAAATTGCCTTCAATTTATGTCAGACGTGGCGAAAGCGCCTTTTACGAGGCGTTAAACGCTCTGCCTACCCCGTAAGGGATAAAGGCGTGATTTATGTATGTATGTATGTACATATTTATCTTTGGCTATATTAATTTCATCAGATTATTATTAATTAGGGATAGGGTGTTACAAAGCCCTCGATGGTGGAGACCCACGTCCAGGAGACGTATTTCTGAACCACTAGTATGAAAACTGAAATACTCATACGAAAATCTTTCGTGTATGAAATCAAATTCTATCACACACGATTTTACGTATTTTTGAAGCAATAGAAATCTGTGTTGCCGATAAAGTCTAATTCCATAAATTGTTTTCATTCTACGCAGAAAAACACCTACTATACCACCAATACCACTAACAAAAATCGTTAATTTGAAAAACCGGATATGAATAGCACAGAAACAGAACGTAAATTCAAGTAAATTAAAAAGTTAAAGTATCACTTGTCAAATGAGTGTCTGTGTCACTGACATGATTAAAGAGTTCTTTGGTTTCAAGTAGTAGAACATAAAACGATTGGTTTAGAGCACTCGTTGCAGAGATGCATACGTATGAGTATTCAAAAATAGTGACTTTGGGATTTCGTATGCGAATGTTACATTTTCGTATGCGAATTTAGATACGAGTGGTTCAAAAATATGACTCCAGCAAAGTGCGGCACGGCCACGTGCGGCAACACGTGCAGTTACCCTGGCGACGATCAGACCCAGAACTATCAAACGATTGATTTGAAAATGTAAAATCAACTGATCTCAGATAGGCTGAATAGAATGTTTGTATTAAATAGGGGTGTACCCTGCGCCGATATCTGTATAGAGGTAGCATAATGAAAATGGAAATGAAATTGTGTTTGCACTATATTTTTATATATTCCGCTAGGAAAATAGTTAAAGTAAAGGAGATATTTTAGTTTACTATGAATATGTTTTTTTTTTAGTTAAAAATGTTTTTTTTTAAATTATTTTGTTTTTAAGTTTTTAAAGATAATAATAATGGTTTTACTGATGTATAATATATTATCAAATTAAAAATAATAGGTCATGAGCCCGCCACCGTCTACTACCTAAATAATTTAGTGAAATTCGTTTGATGAAATCAAAATAATTTCAAAAGAATATTTTAGAGATTTTATATTTCCCAATTTTCATCCATCACATCTTATCTTGAGAGAGAAAAACATAGAATGTGTAAGCTTTATTTCCCAGGCATTCTGTAAAAACCAGCTAAGGAATCCGAGGTTTTCAGTGTATTGCAATTTAGAGGATGGGCTTACAACCTATCACTACAGCAATATATGTATATTAAAAATTATACGTATAAATCTATCTTAAATAACTTTTAAAACTTTGTCAGCCGTGGCGGAACGACCTTTTACGTTCTGCCTCCCCATTAGGGAAAAAGGCGTGATTATATGTGTGAATGTAATAATCCCAAATGATCCAACTTTACATCTTATGGTTCTGAGGCTTCAAATCCCGTCAAGGACGATTTTTTTAATTTGTTATTTCTAATATTTTTAGGAATAAAAAAAGCACTGTAAGTGCGAAAATCTACTAGAAAATCCAATTATATACTTTACTAAACCTTTTTTCTATTACAGGTTGCTAGTTGGCTCATTGCAAACGAGAAGTACTTCCCGAAACCACTACCAGCGCCAGTAGCTAAGCCAGTTCTGGTTATTCCAGCTACCTACCAGCTGATCCCAGCGTATCACTGCAATGGGCGACAAATGCCAGTTTGCGTCTGGTACACCCACACCGTACCTTTACCAAAAGTTGCCGCTGCCTATCTGATGGTGCAACCGACGTGGACTGTGTACCAACATAATGTCCGACAAAGCATACCGATTGCCCAACCAGACAATTTTCTCAAGATGAACAGTCAACCAGTGTATCATCAGACAGTTTAACCAAGCATGTCTCGACCAGTCTGGCTTATCAAGCTCAACAACCGACCAACGGAAGGTTCTATGCCGATGAAGCAAAAACAATCGGCCACGCCAAAAACCGGACCAGTCCGACCAAATTACTTGCCGCTCAACAACCCACTTACCGAAATGATGAAGAGTCAAACAATCCAACCAAGGACACTGAAGAAAAATCCACCAGAGGAACTCAGTCTAAGAAAGAGACCAATCATGGTGTACAATCAACCAACCCAGTCAACTCCACCAATGAACAGCCGGCCAATCCAATCAACATTACCTATGAACAACCATGGTCTATTGATAGACAATTCTACTAGGCTACCGTACACGTCTTCTTTTTACCCAAAAAATCTGCAATATATACAGTCAATGCAACCTATTCAACCTTCATACTGTTGTACTTCCTATTTGTAATATTGCTAAATTTAGTTGTCATCTTAATTTTCGTTTCAATCGTGTATTTTATATTTTTTGTGAACCATGTTTCTTTTCTTAAATAAAAAAATCTATCTAATATATTTCTTTTAATGCGTACTTTACACCTTCCAAAAAAAATAACCATTTATAGTTCATTAAAGGAAATACAGCTGATACATTATTTGTTTTCCTCTCGCTCTCAATCTAGCAGGGAAGTTCCTATTCCATAGTAATATATTATGTCAGCATTAGAAAACAAACTATTCTTTAATAATTTAAACAATAAAGAATAGTTACTGGGAACGAGAGAAAAACATAGAATGAGCCAGCTGTATTTCCTCCCGGGCATGCTATTAAGACCAGCTAAGGGATCCGAGGGTTTCAGTATATGGTAACTTAACTAGTGATTACATGTATGTACATATGTTTGTATGAATTTCAGTACGAATAAGGTTACCACGAGCTTGTTTCACTCTAGTCCTGACAAGCAAAGAGAAAGCAGTCTTGAATTGATACACAATCTTTGCTTGCATGTAAGAATGAAGGCAATAAGTTTGTTAAATCAAATTTAGTTTCGGTTTTTTTAAATAATAAAAAGAGAAATTAAAATCGATTTTTTTATTAAAAAGAGAAATCAAAAGGCATGAATTATAGCAGCCGCCATCATTTGACAGTTATTGCTCTGTCTACCCGACATATGTTAATTTCTACCTGCGCATGCTGTAATGACCGATCCAGGGATATTATTCTAGGAATATATCTAAAGGCGTTTTTTTAATAATGTAACTGTTGCATTAATATCAGGGCTCACAAAACTCTCTGGAAGCTTTGTCACTTTGTCTTAATATAGCATAGAACTTGGAAGATTAAAAAATACAGAGGAACAGCGGGCATGCAGTGGGGGTTGGCAGTTGCTGACGGTCCGGGACGATGTTCTAAGGCGGAAATTGGCGATTCCGAGCATCGTGTGTTGTTTATTTTCGGCGTTGTATTTTATTCGAAGTCCATCGTTGTGATTATTACTGTAAGTGTTTCTTAACCTAACAGATAGACGATTTCGTAATAAAGTGATAGTTTCAGCTTTCTGTACCTGCAGCGTTGCGAGTTTTCAAACATCATTCAATGATAATCGTAGGGAAATGTGTTATTAGAATAGGAAATAGGAGGTGTGTGTTATGTGTTAAATATCAGTGTGCGTGAGTGTGAAGATGAACAAATGCAATAGAAACTAATAGAAATATTTTGATGTCTTTAAGATACTGTGTTACACGTTAAAACAAGACACGGTGTTTTAAAGACATTAGTAGTTAAAATCAATTACTTTTATTTTATTTTATATTCAGGATAACACTTTACATATATTAAATACACATCGACAAGGCTTATGGGCTCCGAGAGTAGCTGGCCCATAATCTCTCTCGAGAATTCATTCGAATAGGTATTCATACAAACCTCTAATGGTCTATTTCTCAGCTGACGTAGCGAGCTATAAAGGTGATAATTTCTTGACACAGTCTCTATCAATTGAACTGACTTCTTAGCGCATATCATGTGATTTTGGTACAGTCGTCCTTGAAAATTATACCATATTGCAAACTGAACAGAGAAATTGGTAATTAAAAGGTTTGAACATTAGTACACCATCACAGGTGACCAAAACTGCAGTAAATAGGTAACTTGTATGACTTTGATGAATGATTGGTAGTATGAAAGAAGTTTGTGAATGAATTAAGATGATCGGAATATTTGATGGAAGGTTTGCAAGTTAGATAAGACTAGGGTTTAGTCTAACGTCTGTGCAAGGTTTTCGCGCGTTGGCATAGTCTGTAGGTTGGAAGGGAGGGCCATTACATTTGTCTAGTCATCCCAATTCTAAGATCTTAAAGATCTTTATTCAAATTCCTTTCCCTGGTTATTGAGTCTTTGTACCTTTCAGGACGCTACATTAACAGCCGGAAGATTTAATTTAAAGTATGTTGGTTTTATTTTATTTGGGTTAGTTATGCGCAAGAAGAAAGAAGATGGAGATTCCTGATTCCTGAATTCCAGCTGCAAATATTTTATGTGAGTCGCATGTTTTCTTTTACTCCTTTATATGTTTATTTTGCCATTTTGTGTTATTTTTCAGCTGAATTTGATTCTCAACTTATTACTAATAATTTATTTACTCACATCATAATCTCAATTACGAGTACTCTATTCAAATTTACATTTGTTACTATTTTATATTTAAATACACAACGTGTGGGTCTTTTAATTTTGACATAAAATCAGTTTTTAGACGATCACATATTTATCTTTGGCCATATTAATTTTATCAGATTATTATTAATTAGGGATAGGGTGTTACAAAGCCCTCGATGGTGGACACCCACGTCTAGGAGACGTATTTCTGAACCACTCGTATGAAAACTGAAATACTCATACGAAAATCATTCGTGTATGAAATCAAATTCCATCACACACGATTTTACGTATTTTTGAAGCAATAGAAATCTGTGTTGCCGATAAAGTCTAATCCCATAAATTGTTTTCATTCTACGCGGAAAAACACCTACTATACCACCAATACCACTAACAAAAATCGTTGATTTGAAAAACTGGATATAAATCGCAGAGAAACGGAACGTAAATTCAAGTAAATTAAAAAGTTAAAGTGTCACTTGTCAAATGAGTGTCTGTGTCATTGACATGATTAAATACTTCTTTGATTTCAAGTAGTAAAACAGAAAACGAGTGGTTTAGAGCACTCGTTGCAGAGTTGGATACGTATGAGTATTCAAAAATATTGATTTTGGGATTTCGTATGCGAATGTTGCTTTTTCGTATGCGAATTCAGATACGAGTGATTCAAAAATATGACTCCAGCAGAGTGCGGCACGGCCACGTGCTGCAACACGTGCAGTTACCCTGGCGACGATCAGGCCCAGTACTATGAAACGATTACATCGAAAAGGTAAAATCAACGGATCTCAGATAGGCTGAATTATAGAATGTTTGTATTAAATAGGGGTGTACCCTGCGCCGATATCTGTATAGAGATAACATAATGAAAATGGAAATGAAGTTTTATTTGCAATACCTTTTTACATATTCCGCTAGGTAAATAGTTAAAGTAAAGGAGATGTTTTAGTTTAGTACGAATATGTTTTTTTAGTTAAAAATGTTTTTTTAAATTATTTTGTTTTAAGTTTTTAAAGATAATAATTATGGTTTTACTGATAAATAATATTTTATCAAATTAAAAATAAAAGGTCATGAGCCCGCCACCGTCTACTACTTAAATAATTTAGTGAAATTCGTTTGATGAAATCAAAATAATTTAAAAAAAAAAAATTTAGACATTTTATATTTCCCAATTTTGATCCATCACATCTTATCTTGCGAGAGAAAAAAATAGAATGTGTAAGCTTTATTTCCCGGTAATTCTGTTAAACCAGCTAAGGAATCCGAGGGTTTCAGTATATTGCAATTTAGACGATGGGCTTACAACCTGTCACTACAGCAATATATGTATATTAATATTTATATGTATAAATCTATCTTAAATAACTTTTAAAACTTTGTCAGCCGTGGCGGAACGACCTTTTACGTTCTGCCTCGACATTAAGGAAAAAGGCGTGATTATTATGTATGTATGTAATAATTCCAAATGATCCAACTTTACATCTTATGGTTCTTAGGCTTCAAATCCCGTCAAGGACGATTTTTTTAATTTGTTATTTCTAATATTTTCAGGAATAAAATAGCACTGTGAGTGCAAAAGTCTATTAGAAAATCCAATTATATACTTTACTAAACCTTCTTTCTATTACAGATTGCTCGTTGGCTCATTGCAAACGAGAAGTACTTCCCGAAACCACCACCAGCGCCAGTAGCTAAGCCAGTTCTGGTTTTTCCAGCTAACTACCAGCTGATCTCAGCGTATCACTGCATTGTGCGACAAATGCCAGTTTGCGTCTGGTACACCCACACCGTACCTGTACCTAAAGTTGCCGCTGCCTATCTGATGGTGCAACCGACGTGGACTGTGTACCAACATAATGTCCGACCAAGTATGCCGATGGCCCAACCACTTAAGTTTGTCAAGATGAACAGTCAACCAGTGTATCATCAGACAGTTCAACCAAGCATGCTTCAAACAGTTCGGCTTATCAAGCTCAACAACCAACAAACGGAAGAATCTATGCCGATGAAGCAAGATCAAACTTTGGCGATGTCCATGCCAATGAAAACACAACCGGCTACGCTAAAAACCAAACCAGTCCGCCCAAATTACTTGCCGCTCATCAACTCACTTACCGAAATGATGAAAAGTCAACAACCCACTTAGAGAAATGATGAAGAGTCAAACAATCCAACAAAGGACACTGAAGAAAAATCCACCAGAGGAACTGCGTCTAAGAAAGAGACCAATCATGGTGTACAATCAACCAACCCAGTCAACTCCATCAATGAACAGCCGGCCAATCCAATCAACATTACCTATGAACAACCATGGTCTATTCAGAAAAAATCCTACTAGGCTTCTGTACACTTCTTCTTTTTACCTAAAAATTATGCAATATGTACAGTCAATGCAACCTATGGAACCTTCATACTGTTGTACTTCCTATTTGTAATATTGCTTTATTTAGTCGTCATCTTAATTTTAATTTCAATCGCTTTTTTTAATTTTTTATGAAACATGTTTCTTTTCTTCAATATCTCGCTTCCAATCTAGCTGGGAAGTTCCTATTCCATAGTAATATATTATGGCAGCATTAAAAAACTAACTATACTTTTATAACTTAAACAATAAAGAATAGTTACTGGAAACGAGAAAAAAACATTGAATGATCCAGCTGCATTTTCTGCCGGGCATGCTGTTAAGACCAGCTAAGGGATCGGAGGGTTTCAGTATATGGTAATTTAACAAGTGACTACATGTATGTACGTATGTTCGTATGAATTTTAGTACGAATAAGGTTACCATGAGTTTGTATCAGTCTAGCCCTGACAAGCAAAGATAAAACAGTCTTGAATTGACACACGAAACTCTGTGGAAGCCCCCGATGGTGAAGACCCACGTCCAGGAGACGTATTTCTGAACTATTCGTATGAAAACTGAAATAGAAATACGAAAATCATTCGTGTACGAAAACAAATTCTATCACACACGATTTTACGTATTTTTGAAGCAGTAGAAATCTGTGTTGCCAATAAAGTCTAATCCCACAAATTGTTTTCATTCGACGCAGAAATACACCACTACCACTAACAAAAATCGTTGATTTAAAAAACCGGATATGAATCGCAGAGAAACGGAACGTAAATTCAAGTAAATTAAAAAGTTAAAGTGTCACTTGTCAAGTGATTGTCTTTGTCACTGACATTATCATAGACTACTTTGGTTTCAAGTAGTAGAACAGAAAACGAGTGGTTTAGAGCACTCGTTGCAAAGTTGCATACGTATGAGTATTCAAAAATAGTGATTTTGGGATTTCATATGAGAACGTTGCATTTTCGTATGCGGCAACACGTGCAGTTACCCTGGCGACGATCAGACCCAGTACTATGAAACGTTTAAATCGAAAATGTAAAATCCACTGATCTCAGATAGGCTGAATTATACAATGTTTGTATTAAATAGGGGTGTAACCTGCGCCGATATCTGTATAGAAAGAGCATAATGAAAATGGAAATAAAGTTCGGTTTGCACTATACTTTTGCATATTCTGTTAGGTAAATAGTGAAAGTAAAGAAGATATTTTAGTTTAGTATGAAAATGTATTTTTTTTAGTTCAAAATGAAGTTTTAAATTATTTTGTTTTAAGGTTTTAATGATAATAATAATGATTTTACTGATTTATAATAAATTTTCTAATTAAAAATTTAACGTCATGAGCCCGCCACCGTCTACTACCTAAATAATCTAGTGAACTTCGTTAGATGAAATCAAAATAATTGCAAAAACATATTTGCTTACTTAAATAAAAAAAATTGTACTGTCATGATATTTTTTTTATGAATCGAAATAATAATTAGGTAAACCAGAAACTTAACTAAACGTAATTGTATTTAAAACAAACCATACGACATGCTAAATACTTCCAAAAAGTGATTATCGAATCACTTGCACTAATTTGCAGGATAAATTGTTCTAATAATTATATTGGCAACATCTCTTTATTTTCAAAGACACTAATTAAAAAACCATTACAAGAATATAAAGGGTTAATGTATTATCAATTATACAATTTAATTACGTTATTATTTTGGAACTTAGTCACACTTACTATCCTTACTCATTAGTAAATAATTGGTATTCATTTCTACTTATAAATAGGAATCCTTTTTTCGTGACATCATTCTAAACTTAAACTTCGACTGATCAAGTTAAGTCAACCTAGTTAAACAACTTTAAGTTGACATAAAATACTTGAAAATAAGACAACCTTTAAGTTTATAATACCAATCACTAAGTTTACATTTTAACCATGTATCAACAAAATGCTGATCAAAAATTACGGTACAACTGTGAATCGGTAAGGACTTTTTATAAAATTTTATTTGATTTCGACATGTTATGTTTGATTTCACTATTAACATTGTTTTTTTTTTTTAAATACAGAGCTCTTCTTTGTTGAACAAAACTTGTATGTATTACCTATACCTGAAAATTATGTACAAATTGAATAACTAAAAAATGTGCAAGAGAATTATTTTTTCCCAATTTTGATGCGTCACATCTTAAAATATAATAATAAGCGCTGGACTGGGACCGAGAAAAAACATAAAATGTGCCAGCTGCATTTCCTCCCGGGTATGCTGTAAAACCACCTAAAGGATCCTAGGGTTTCAGTATATTGCGATTTAGGCGATGGGCTCACAACCTGTCACTACAGCAATCCACATATTTTGTTAGAAGTAGCGGAATGACCTTTATTTAGGTCGTTTACGCTCTGCCTACCCATGAGGGACAAAAGGGTGAATATATGTATGTAATAATCCAAAATTATCCAATTATACATCTTAAGTTTCAAATGCCGTCAGCGGACGAATTTCTGAATTTGTTATATCTAATATTTTCTATAATAAAATAGCACTGTGAGTGCAAAAATCAATAAGGAAATCGAATTTTATAATTTACAAAACTTTCTTTCTATTACAGGTTGCTCGTTGGCTCATTGCGAACGAGAAGTACTTCCCGAAACCACCACCAGCGCCTGTGTCCAAGCCAGTCCTGATTATTCCAGCTAACTACCAGCTGATCCCAGCGTATCATTGCACTGTGAGACAAATGTCGGTTTTCGTCTGGTACACCCACAGCAGACCTGTACCAAGAGTTACTGCTGCCGATCCGATGGTGCAACCGACGTGGCCTGTGTACCACCATGACGTCCAAACAAGCATGCCGACTGCCCAACCAGTCTATTTTGTCAAGAGGAACAGTCAACCAGTGTATCATCAGACAGTTCAATCAAGCATGCCGCGACCAGTGCCGGTAATAAAGCTTAACAATCAACCATCGGAAGGTTCTATGCCGATGAAGCAAGATCCAACTGTGCCGATGTCCACGCCAATGAAAAAACAACCAGCCACGCCAAAAACCGGACCAGCCCGCCCAAATTACTTGCCGCTCAACAACCCACTTACCGAAATGATGAAGAGTCAAACAACCCAACCAAGGACACTGAAGAAAAATCCACAAGAGGAATTGCGTCTGAGAAAGAGACCAATCATGGTGTACAATAAACCAACCCAGTCAACTCCACCAATGAACAGCCGGCCAATCCAATCAACATTATCTATGAACAACCATGGTCTATTGATAGACAATTCTACTAGACTTCCGTACACTTCTTCTTTTCACCCAAAAATTATGCAATATGTACAGTCAATGCAACCTGTTCAACCTTCATACTGTTGTACTTGCTATTTGTAATATTGCTTTATTTAGTCTTCATCTTAATTTTCGTTTCAATCGTGTATTTTTTCTTTTTTTCTTAAATAAAAAAAATCCAGTAAATATGTTTCTTTTAATGCGTACTTTATACCTTTAAAAAAAAAATAGGTAATTATTTATAGTTTATTAAAGGAAATGCAGCTGATACATTCTCTGTTTTCCTCTCGCTCCCAATCTAACAGTGAAGTTCCTATTCCATAGTAATATGTTATGTCAGCATTAGAATACAACGTATACTTTAATATCTTAAACAATAAAGAATAGTTACTGGGAAAGAGAGAAAAACATAGAATGAGCCAGCTGCATTTCCTCCCGGGCATGCTGTTAAGACCAGCTAAGGGATCCGAGGGTTTCGGTATATGGTAATTTAACTAGTGACTACATGTATGTACGTATGTTCGTATGAATTTTAGTACGAATAAGGTTACCATGAGTTTGTATCACTCTAGCCCTGACAAGCAAAGACGAAACAGTCTTGAATTGATACACAATCTTTGCTTGCGTGTGAGAATGAAGGCAATAAGTTTGTTGAGTCAAATTTGGTATCGTTTTTTTTTTAATAATACGCAGTTATTATTAAAAAGCGAAATCAAAAGGCATGAATTATAGCAGCCGCCATCATCTGACAGTTATTGCTCTGTCTACCCGACATAGGTTAATTTCTTCCTACGGATGTTGTAATGACCGATCCAGGGATATTATTCTTGGTATATATACATATAAGAACGTTTGTTATTAATGTTACTGTTGCATTCATATTAGGGCTCACGAAACTCTGTGGAAGCCCCCGATGGTGAAGACCCACGTCCAGGAGACGTATTTCTGAACTACTTGTATGAAAACTGAAATAGAAATACGAAAATCATTCGTGTACGAAAACAAATTCTATCACACACGATTTTACGTATTTTTGAAGCAGTAGAAATCTGTGTTGCCAATAAAGTCTAATCACATAAATTGTTTTCATTCGACGCAGAAATACACCACTACCACTAACAAAAATCGTTGATTTGAAAAACCGGATATGAATCGCAGAGAAACGGAACGTAAATTCAAGTAAATTAAAAAGTTAAAGTGTCACTTGTCAAGTGATTGTCTTTGTCACTGACATTATCATAGACTACTTTGGTTTCAAGTAGTAGAACAGAAAACGAGTGGTTTAGAGCACTCGTTGCAAAGTTGCATACGTATGAGTATTCAAAAATAGTGATTTAGGGATTTCGTATGAGAATGTTGCATTTTCGTATGCGGCAACACGTGCAGTTACCATGGCAACGATCAGACCCAGTACTATGAAATGTTTAAATCGAAAATGTAAAATCCACAGATCTCAGATAGGCTGAATTATACAATGTTTTTATTAAATCGGGGTGTAACCTGCGCCTTTTCCTTTTCTTTTTCTTCCATGCTGGACTGGGAGAGATAGAAAAAAATAGAATGTTCCAGCTGCCCTTCCTCCAGGGCATGCTGTAGAAGACAGCAAAAGGGACTCGAGGGTTACAGTGTATTGTAATTTAGGCGACGGGCTGACAACCTGTCACTACACATTAGCAATAAACATTACAATCTAAAATTGCCCTCAATTTTTGTCAGACGCGGCGAAAGTGCCTTTTACGAGTCGTTTAACGCTCTGCCTACCCCGTAAGGTACTCACGAGACTATAAAAACTCTTATATCTGAGTTCACAAATAGGTTTCATTTACAATACCGATCAAACAATAGAGTTGCCGTCATATGCTATACTCCGGAAGCGCACCAAGCAGTATCAGAAGGACTCAAGTTGAAAGATGCTCCTTTCCTTACGTATTCAAGAAAAGACGAGAAGACTCCAAAAATCATAGTTAAAGGTTTGCCAGCCTACGTTGAAAAAGACCTGCCTCAAGAACTCAGCAAACTTGGGTTTCAAGTAAAATCAATAACGTTACTTAAATCTGCTAAAACGAACAACCCTGCCTGCCCGCCTTTCTTGGTGCAACTTGCCAGCGGATCTGATATAGCGAAATTTCGTAAAATTAAATATCTCCTTAATTGCGTAGTGACGATTGAGAGATACAAACCAAATCTCACTAATGGAACACAGTGTTTCCGATGCCAAGAATTTGGACACTCTGCTCGAAATTGCAACATGCCCCCAAGATGCGTGAAGTGCACAGGAGAACATACCTCATCTGAATGTACCAAGAAAGATCGAAAGGAACCTGCACGGTGTTGCAACTGCCAGGAAGAACATCCGGCCAACTACCGTAAATGTTGTGCCAGAATTAAGTACCTGCAAAAAACACAGCTTAAGAAGATAAATGAGCGTCGCCCTCCACTGGCTCCGAATTCTAAGCAATTTACACTACCACAGGATACAGAGCAATTCCCTGCATTAAAACATATCGATAAACCCATAATGGGATTTTCCGCACAGGTACCTGCAATAAATCGCATAGTAACCAACTTAACACCCCAAATACCTGATGATGAAACTAAAAACCAAAATACATCCTTTGATAGTGCAACACAGGAAATGCTGGACATCCTCTTGGTAATTGAGAAGATTAAAACCAATTTCCTGACGTGTACATCCACCATAGAGAAAGTTATTCTCGTCCTTACGCATCTTGGAACGTATGTGTAAATTACCTGGATTGAAACTAATATCCTGGAACGCAGACGGCGTACGCAAAAAGATTACAGAGCTCCTTCACCTGGTGAGTACCATGTCTGTCGATATAGTTGGGCTAAGTGAAACAAAAATCTCCACTAATGCATATCTTACAACCCCTTGGTTTACTTGTTACCGGCGAGACAAGCATACGTCCGGTCGCGGTCAAGGCGTGGCTATCCTCGTAAAAGACAATATTGAGCATAACTTGATCACAGTACCTATTACAAAACATCTTGAAGCAATAGCTGTAAGTTTTAAGGTGTCTGGGTTAAACTATATAATTGTCTCAGCATATCAATCGCCAAACCTTCCCCTATTAGCTGATGATTTGGATGTGGTGTTAGGGTTAGGTAGAAATGTAGTTGTCATGGGTGACCTAAATGCTAACTATGATTACTGGCACAGCAGTAAGACTGATTCACATGGAAAGAAATTATTTGATCATATGTTAAAAAATGATTATAATGTTTTTGCTTCTGAAACACAAAGCCAGGTAAATTATTGCTCACGTCGCAAATCAACAAACCCTGATATCATCATTACAAAGAATATTGACAAGTTGAGTGAAGTTCAAGCCATACCTGCACTATCATCGAACCACTTGCCTTTATTCTTCACTATTGGTGGCAATATTCTACGTAAGTCTGCTCTTTATTTTAACTTTAAGAAAGCCGATTGGGTAGGTTATCGAAAATCACTTGATACAAACATTTTTTTGTCGTCACTAACATATAAAACTGAACAGGACGTTGATACTGCTGTCGATGATCTTCAAAATTTTATTATAGAAGCACGAAATCAGAACATACCTAAATGTTCTCGAAATGTTAATCCTAATAAACTCCCTAAAAACGTAATTAATCTAATACGGAATAAAAATCAACTAAGACGTTTGGACCAAAACTTGCCTCCTGGCGATCACAAAAGGCGCTTGCGATCAATAATTAACTATTACCAAAACCTCATACAGTCACTCATTAAGAAGTTCAACAATAAAGTTTGGGACTATAAACTCTCCAAAGTTGATAATCCCAGTAATGACATTTGGCGTTTCGCTAATACATTGAGGCCCAAATCTACAAACATTCCTCCTCTTAAACTATCAAATGGAACCTCAGCGACTAGCACTCTCGATCAATGTGAAGCCCTGGCGAACACCATTCGTACTAACATGTGTCTAACTACGGAGTGGATCAGCCCAGATGTTGAAAACGATGTAATTAGCTCTATTAACACAATCAATAAGCATTCTATTATTGCCCTTCGGCATCCTACTCGCCCACGCGAAATATGTAAGCATCTTAGACTTCTTAAACCTAAAAAATCACCAGGAACAGACAATATTCAAAATCTACTTCTAAAAAAATTATCACAAAAGGCAATTGTATATCTTACCAAAATATTTAACGCATGTCTTTTCTTGGGGTACTTCCCAAAGACATGGAAAGTTGCTAAAGTTATAGCGTTAAAAAAGCCTGGTAAAGATAATACCGACCCCGTGAGCTATAGACCAATTAGTCTATTACCGACCTTAGGCAAGTTGTTTGAAAAAAATATTTGATATTAAGTCCTCGTGCCAAACTGTTCCAACCGGGGTACCTCAAGGATCCATTTTAGGACCATACCTTTTTCTCCTCTACCTGAATGACATACCTATTCAAAATCACACAAATCTGGCATGTTTTGCTGATGACACGGCTTCATTTACGTCATCTGAAGATGAAGACCTTATTGTTGGACGGCTTCAACTATCGATCGAGCTCCTGCATGCTTACTTCACTAAATGGAAGCTGAAGCTAAATGAAAGCAAGACTGAAGCCATCATGTTTACACGTCGTCGTAAACTTCCGAAGAGACGTCTTAAAATTGCTGGTCATATTATTTCCTGGAGTAAGACTGTCCGTTACTTGGGTGTCACGATGGATGCTAAAGTCAATTGGTCAGCTCACGTTGGCAAATTAGTCACTAAAGGAACACAGGCTTTGGGGTCTCTCGGTCCTATCCTTAATAGACGTAGCAAATTAAGCCCAGCCACCAAGCTACGTATATATAGTACACTGGTTCGTCCCTGCTTGACGTATGCTTGTCCCGTTTGGAGTAGTGCGCATGACTGTCATTATAAACGCTTACAAGTAATCCAGAACAAAGCTCTAAAAATTGCATTTAATACACCATTTTTATGCAACCTTCAAAAACTGCATATTGAAATAAAATTTCCAACTATACGTGAGTTCATTATTAAGCTAACTAGTAAATTTTACAATAGTAACAAACAACATAACAATAGTTTAATTTCAAATATTGCAAAATCCAAACAAGAAGATTTGCCCTATATCGATAGATATGGTACGTACCGTCTACCGCAGCACTATGTATTGTTCCCGCCGCCTATGAGCGGTTGAATAGGCCGACCGGTTTGGCGAGCGTTTGCCGTCCGCTGTCCTTCTATACACTAGAAAATTACCCGCTTATTTATATTTTTGTATTTTATCAATTAATTCTTGCGATGTTTTAATAATTGTACAATTTAAATTTCAATAATAACAATAATAATTAACGTTTTAACTTACTAGTATGTGTAGATATAGTTAAACTAGAATTACTACATTGTATTCATGTCTTACCCCTGAGTATTTTACCTATAATTTGTATTATCATTAGCTGCAAGTAGAATTGTAACACAATTTTACAAACTACTTTCACCTTATTATTCTCTAAATGAAATCAAAATATTATTTATTCTAAAATTAATTACTTACTCATGAATTATACTTTCGTAGGCGCTTTAGTCTGATAAAGTAACTTCCTTTATTATGATAAGGCATAATTTGTTATTTTCCCATTTTATGTACTGTATTAAGTGTTATTTATAAATAAAGACATTTTAAAAAACAAAAAACAAAACCCCGTAAGGGATAAAGGCGTGATTTTATGTATGTATGTATATATATAACCTGCGCCGATATCTGTATAGAGAGAGCATAGTGAAAATGGAAATAAAGTTCGGTTTGCACTATACTTTTGCATATTCTGCTAGGTAAATAGTAAAAATAAAGAAGATATTTTAGTTTAGTATGAAAATGTTATTTTTTTCGTTAAAAATGAAGTTTTAAATTATTTTGTTTTAAGGTTTTAATGATAATAATAATGATTTTACTGATTTATAATAAATTTTCAAATTAAAAATAAAATGTCATGAGCCCGCCACCGTCTACTACCTAAATAATCTAGTGAAATTCGTTGGATGAAATCAAAATAATTTCAAAAACATATTTGCTTACTTAAATAAAAAAATGTGTATTTTCCTGATATTTTTTTTATGAATCAAAATAATAATTAGGTATACCAGAAACTTAACTAAAAGTAATTGTATTTAAAACAAACCTTACGACATGCTAAATACTTCCAAATAGTGATTATCGAATAACTTGCACTAATTTGCAGGATAAATTGTTCTAATCACTTTATTGACAATATCTCTTTATTTTCAAAGACACTAATTAAAAAACCATTACAAAAATGTAAAGGGTTAATGGAATATCAATTATACAATTTAATTATGTTATTATTTTGGCACTTAGTCACACTTACTATCCTTACTCATTACTAAATAATTGGTATTCATTTCTACTTATAAATAGGAATCCTTTTTTCGTGACATCATTCTAATTTTAAACTTCGACTGATCAAGTTAAGTCAACCTAGTTACCTTTAAGTTTATTATACCAATCACTAAGTTTACATTTTAACCATGTATCAACAAAATGCTGATCAAGGACTACGGTGCAACTGTGAATCGGTAAGGACTTTTTATTACATTTTATTTGATTTCGACATGTTATGTTTAATTTCACTATTAACCTTGATTTTTTTTTTTAAAACCGAGCTCTTCTTTGTTGAACAAAAATTGTAGGTATTACCTATACCTGAAAATTATGTACAATTTTAATAACTAAGAAATATACAAGAGAATTATTTTTTCCCAATTTTGATGCATCACATCTTAAAATATATATATAATAGCGCTGGATTGGGAGCGAGAAAAAACATAAAATGTGCCAGCTGCATTTCCTCCCGGGTATGCTGTAAAACCATCTAAAGGATCCGAGGGTTTCAGTTTATTGCGATTTAGGCGATGGGCACAACCTGTCACTACAGCAATCCACATATAAATCTGTTTTAAATAACTCTCACAACTTTGTCAGACGTAGCGTGACGACCTTTATTTAGGTCGTTTACGCTCTGCCTACCCATTAGGGACAAAAGCGTGAATATATGTATGTAATAATCCAAAATTATCCAATTTTACATCTTAAGGTTCTTAGGGTTCAAATGCCGTCAGCGGACGAATTTCTGAATTTGTTATATCTAATATTTTCTGAAAAAAAATTGCAAAAATCAATTTCAAAATCCAAATTTATAATTTACTAAAAAAAAATCCTATTACAGGTTGCTCGTTGGCTCATTGCGAACGAGAAGTACTTCCCGAAACCACCACCAGCGCCAGTGTCCAAGCCAGTCCTGATTATTCCAGCGTATCACTGCACTGTGAGACAAATGCCGGTTTGCGTCTGGTACACCCACAGCAGACCTGTACCAAGAGTTACTGCAGCCTATCCGATGGTGCAACCGACGTGGCCTGTGTACCACCATGACGTCCAAACAAGCATGCCGACTGCCCAACCAGTCTATTTTGTCAAGAGGAACAGTCAACCAGTGTATCATCAGACAGTTCAACCAAGCATGCCTCGACCAGTCCCGGTTATAAAGCTTAACAATCGAGCAAGGGAAGGTTCTATGCCGATGAAGCAAGATCCAACTGTGCCGATGTCCACGCCAATAAAAAAACTACCGGCCACGCCAAAAACCGGACCAGTCCGACCAAATTACTTGCCGCTCAAAAACCCACTTACCGAAATGATGAAGAGTCAAACAATCCAACCAAGGACACTGAAGAAAAATCCACCAGAGGAACTGCGTCTAAGAAAGAGACCAATCATGGTGTACAATCAACCAACCCAGTCAACTCCACCAATGAACAGCCGGCCAATCCAATCAACATTACCTATGAACAACCATGGTATTTTGATAGACAATTCTACTAGGCTACCGTACACGTCTTCTTTTTACCCAAAAAATCTGCAATATGTACAGTCAATGCAACCTTTTCAACCTTCATACTGTTGTACTTCCTATTTGTAATATTGCTAAATTTAGTCGTCATCTTAATTTTCGTTTCAATCGTGTATTTTTTATTTTTTGTGAACCATGTTTCTTTTCTTAAATAAAAAAAACCAGTAAATATGTTTCTTTTAATGCGTACTTTATACCTTCCAAAAAAAATAACTATTTATAGTTCATTAAAGGAAATGCAGCTGATACATTCTTTGTTTTCCTCTCGCTCTCAATCTAGCAGGGAAGTTCCTATTCCATAGTAATATATTATGTCAGCATTAGAAAACAAACTATTCTTTAATAATTTAAACAATAAAGAGTAGTTACTGGGAACGAGAGAAAAACATAGAATGAGCCAGCTGCATTTCCTCCCGGGCATGCTGTTAAGACCAGCTAAGGGATCCGAGGGTTTCAGTATATGGTAACTTAACTAGTGATTACATGTATGTACGGATGTTTGTATGAATTTCAGTACGAATAAGGTTACAAGAGAAAGCAGTTTTGAATTGATACACAATCTTTGCTTGCGTGTGAGAATGAAGGCAATAAGTTTGTTGAATCAAATTTATTTTCTTTTTTTTTAAGTAATAAAAAGAGAAATCAAAATCGTTTTTTTTTTAGAAAGAGAAATTAAAAGGCATGATTTATAGCAGCCGCCATCATCTGACAGTTATTGCTCTGTCTACCCGACATAGGCTAATTTCTTCCTACGGATGCTGTAATGACTGATCCAGGGATATTATTCTAAGTATATATCTAAGGACGTTTTTTTTATTAATGTAACTGTTGCTTTAATATCAGGGCTCACGAAACTCTGTGGAAGCCCTCGATAGTAGAGACCCACGTCCAGGAGACGTAATTCTGAACCACTCGTATGAAAACTGAAATACTCGTACGAAAATCATTCGTGTACGAAATCAAATTCTATCACACACGATAATACGTATTTTTGAAGCAATAGAAATCTGTGTTGCCGATAAAGTCTAATCCCATAAATTGTTTTCATTCTACGCAGAAAAACACCTTCTATACCATCAATATCACTAACAAAAATCGTTGATTTGAAAAACCGGATATGAATCGCAGAGAAACGGAACGTAAATTCAAGTAAATTAAAAAGTTAAAGTGTCACTTGTCAAATGAGTGTCTGTGTCATTGACATGATTAAAGACTACTTTGGTTTCAAGTAGTAGAACAGAAAACAAGTGGTTTAGAGCACTCGTTGCAGAGTTGCATACGTATGAGTATTCAAAAATAGTGATTTTGGGATTTTGTATGCGAATGTTGCTTTTTCGTATGGGAATTCAGATACGAGTGGTTCAAAAATATGACTCCAGCAGAGTGCGGCACGGCCACGTGCGGCAACACGTGCAGTTACCCTGGCGACGATCAGACCTCTGTTTTCCTCTCGCTCCCAATCTAGCAGGGAAGGTCCTATTCCATAGTAATATATTATGTCAGCATTAGAAAACAAACTTTACTTTTATGACTTAAACAATAAAGAATAGTTACTGGGAACGAGAGAAAAACATAGAATGAGCCAGCTGCATTTCCTCCCGGGCATTCTGTTAAGACCAGGTAAGGGATCCGAGGGTTTCAGTATATAGTAATTTAACAAGTGATTGCATGTATGTACGTATGTTTGAATGAATTTCAGTACGAATAAGGTTACCACGAGTTTGTTTCACTCTAGTCCTGACAAGCAAAGAGAAAGCAGTCTTGAATTGATACACATCCTTTGCTTCCGTGTGAGAATGATGGCAATAAGTTTGTTGAATCAAATTTAGTTTCGGTTTTTTTTTAATAATAAGAAGAGAAATCAAAATCGAAATTTTTATTAAAAAGAGAAATCAAAAGGCATGAATTATAGCAGCCGCCATCATCTGACACTTATTGCTCTGTCTACCCGACATAGGTTAATTTCTTCCTGCGGATGCTGTAATGACCGATCCAGGAATATTATTCTAGGTATGTATCTAAGGACGTTTTTTTATTAATGTAACTATTGCATTAATATCAAAGCTCACAAAACTCTGTGGAAGCTTTATCACTTTGTCTTAATATAGCATAGAACTTGGAAGATCAAAAATACAGAGGAACAGCGGGCATGCAGTGGGGGTTGGCAGTTGCTGACCGGCCGGGACGATGTTCTAACGCGGAAATTGGCGATTCCGAGCATCGTGTGTTGTTTATTTACGGCGTTGTGTTTTATTCGAAGTCCATCGTTGTGATTATTACTGTAAGTGTTTCTTAACCTTACAGATAGACGATTTCGTAATAAAGTGATAGTTTCAGCTTTCTGTACCTGCAGCGTTGCGAGTTTTCAAACATCATTCTATGATTATCGTAGGGAAATGTGTTATTAGAATAGGAAATAGGAGGTGTGTGGTATGTGTAAAATATCAGTGTGCGTGAGTGTGAAGATGAACAAATGCAATAGAAACTAATAGAAATATTTTGATGTCTTTAAGATGCAGTGTTACACGTTAAAACAAAACACGGTGTTTTAAAGATATTAGTAGTTAAAATCAATTACTTGTATTTTTATTTGTTTATTTTATTTTAGGATAACACTTACATACATTAAATACACATCGACAAGGCTTATGGGCTCCGATAGTAGCTGGCCCATAATCTCTCTCGAGAATTCATTCGAATAGGTATTCATACAAACCTCTAATGGTCTATTTCTCAGCTGACGTAGCGAGCTATAAAGGTGATAATGTCTTGATACAGTCTCTATCATTTGAACTGACTTCTTAGCGCATATCATGTGATTTTGGTACAGCAGTCCTTGAAAATTATACCATATTGCAAACTTAACAGAGAAATTGGTAATTAAAAGGTTTGAACATTAGTACACCATCACAGGTGACCAAAACTGCAGTTAATAGGTAACTTGTATGACTTTGAGGAATGATTGGTAGTATGAAAGAAGTTTGTGAATGAATTAAGATGATCGGAATATTTGATGGAAGGTTTGCAAGTTAGATAAGATTAGGGTTTAGTGTTAGTCTGTGCAAGGTTTTCGCGCGTTGGCATGGTCTGTAGGTTGAAAGGTAGGTCCATTACATTTGTCTAGTCATCCTAATTCTAAGATCTTAAAGATCTTTATTCAAATTCCCTTCCCTGGTTATTGAGTGTTTGTACCTTTCAGCACGCTACATTAGCCGGGAGATTTAATATTAAGTATGTTTGGTTTTATTTTATTAGGTTTAGTTATGTGCAAGAAGAAAGAAGATGGAGATTCCTGATTCCTGAATTCCAGCTGCAAATATTTTATGTGAGTCGCATGTTTTCTATTACTCCTTTATATGATTATTTTTGTGTTATTTTTCAGCTGAATTTGATTCTAAACTTATTACTAATAATTTATTTACTTACATCATAATCTCAATTACGATTACTCTATTTAAATTTACATTTGTTTCTATTTTCTATTTGAATACACAACGTGTGGGTCTTTTAATTTTGACATAAAATCAGTTGTTAGACGATCACATATTTATCTTTGGCCATATTAATTTTATCAGATTATTATTAATTAGGGATAGGGTGTTACAAAGCCCTCGATGGTGGAGACCCACTTCCAGGAGACGTATTTCTGAACCACTCGTATGAAAACTTAAATACTCATACGAAAATCATTCGTGTATGAAATCAAATTCTATCACACACGATTTTACGTATTTTTGAAGCAATAGAAATCTGTGTTGCCGATTAAGTCTAATCCCATAAATTGTTTTCATTCTACGCAGAAAAACACCTACTATACCACTAACAAAAATCGTTGATTTGAAAAACTGGATATGAATCGCAGAGAAACGGAACGTAAATTCAAGTAAATTAAAAAGTTAAAGTGTCACTTGTCAAATGAGTGTCTGTGTCACTGACATGATTAAAGACTACTTTGGTTTCAAGTAGTAGAACAGAAAAGGAGTGGTAAACCACTCGTTGCAGAGTTGCATACGTATGAGTATTCAAAAATAGTGATTTGGGATTTTGTATGCGAATGTTCCATTTTCGTATGCGAATTCAGATACAAGTGTTTCAAAAATATGACTCCAGCAGAGTGCGGCACGGCCACGTGCGGCAACACGTGCAGTTACCCTGGCGACGATCAGACCCAGACGAATGTAAAATCCACTGATCTCAAATAGGCTGAATTATAGAATGTTTGTATTAAATAGGGGTGTACCCTGCGCCGATATCTGTATAGAGATAGCATAATGAAAATGGAAATGAAGTTGTGTTTGCACTATATTTTTACATATGTAAGGTAAATAGTTAAAGTATAGGAGATATTTTAGTTTAGTATGAATATGTTTTTGTTTTTAGGTAAAAATGTTTTTTTTTTAATTATTTTGTTTTAAGTTTTTAAAGATAATAATAATGGTTTTACTGATTTATAATATATTATCAAATTAAAAATAATAGGTCATGAGCCCGCCACCGTCTACTACCTAAATAATTAAGTGAAATTCGTTGGATGAAATCAAAATAATTTCAAAAGAATATTTTAGAGATTTTATATTTCCCAATTTTGATCCATCACATCTTATCTTGAGAGAGAAACACATAGAATGTGTAAGCTTTATTTCCCGAGCATTCTGTAAAAATCAGCTAAGGAATCCGAGGGTTACAGTATATTTCAATTAAGACGATGGGCTTACAACCTATCACTACAGCAATAGACTCGTATGTATATTAATATTTATATGTATAAATCTATCTTAAATAACTTTTAAAACTTTGTCAGCCGTGGCGGAACGACCTTTTACGTTCTGCCTCCCCATTAGGGAAAAAGGCGTGATTATATGTGTCGCGTCATGGTGTGCATTGGCCTTAGCTGGTGGAATATTTTCCAGCGGGATTTGTGGGCGTAAATCCATTGGGCGATTATTATCACCTTCATCTGCGTTCTCCATCATCCCCGGGTTCCCCAAAGCACAAAAAGACTCTTAGTAATTGATCGCACAGTTTTAATTCGTTTCGATCTTATTCTAGTCACAATTGGAACGTTCTTAGCTCAATATATTCGGTGCACGTGCACTCGACAAAGAAACAGACAAGTCCACGAAAGTAACCGATCCACGACCGCGCCGTTCCACTGATCAAAAATGACTGTACTGAGAAATTCAAATTGATTTTCCAAGTGGACGTTACTTCCCTCCAAAAGGCCATGTCCAAGCGCGGGTAACTCTATGCGCTTGCGTTTCTTTGTCTATGCACGACCCGACAAACTTAGTCTTAAGCACCCGACAATCCAACATGATTTTAAAAGAAAAATAACAATTATTGTCTATGGAATTAAATAAGCAATGTACGATAAAGTCGGGTTGACGTCTAGTGCCATCTGACAGTGATTATGGCACTACCAAGAATAACAAATTTTGCTGTCAAAGTGATGTTTGGTGTAGCATGGCCCATCATTCGGTGGTTGGCACCAACGTCCATCTTCGACATATGTATGTATGTAATAATCCCAAATGATCCAACTTTACATCTTATGGTTCTTAGGCTTCAAATCCCGTCAAGGACGATTTTTTTAATTTGTTATTCTAATATTTTCAGGAATAAAATAGCACTGTGAGTGCAAAAATCTATTAGAAAATCCAATTATATACTTTACTAAACCTTCTTTCTATTACAGGTTGCTCGTTGGCTCATTGCAAACGAGAAGTACTTCCCGAAACCCCTACCAGCGCCAGTAGCTAAGCCAGTTCTGGTTATTCCAGCTACCTACCAGCTGATCCCAGCGTATCACTGCACTGTGCGACAAATGCCAGTTTGCGTCTGGTACACCCACACCGGACCTGTACCAAAAGTTGCCGCTGCCTATCCGATGGTGCAACCGACGTGGACTGTGTACCAACATAATGTCCGACCAAGCATGCCGATGGCCCAACCAGTCAATTTTGTCAAGATGAACAGTCAACCAGTGTATCATCAGACAGTTCAACCAAGCATGTCTCGACCAGTCTGGGTTATCAAGCTCAACAACCGACCAACGGAAGGTTCTATGCCGATGAAGCAAGATCAAACTGTGCCGATGTCTACGCCAATGAAGAAACAACCGGCCACGCTAAAAACCAAACCAGTCCGTCCAAATTACTTGCCGCTCAACAACCCACTTACCGAAATGATGAAGAGGAAACCAACCCAACTAAGGACGCTTAAGAAAAATCCACCAGAGGAACTGCGTCTAAGAAAGACAACAATCATGGTGTACAATCAACCAATCCAGTCAACTCTACCAATGGACAGCCGGCCAATCCAATCAACATTACCTATGAACAACCATGGTCTATCAATAGACAATTCTACTAGGCATTGTAACACCCTATCCCTAATTATACATACAATTCTTAGATGGAATTGCAGACGGACGTGTACGTGTCTGCAATTTACGTACTTTGTTAATTCGTGATTTTATTAATTAAATAAAACATTCAACCTGTGAATCTGTGTCACCTGCAAGTCAGCACGTGCTGTTCAATTGGACTTTGTTTTGCGTGCCTACGTTATTAAATAAGGTATGAATATTTGATTCTAAGCTAACAAGATGACGGACGAGAGTCCCTTTTAACAAGAGTTCGAACACCCGAAGGAGCCCTACTCGCACGCCTGGAGGAAGCGCAGAGGACCGAGAACGGACGCCACATCATGCCCATGCGTCAGTTGAACTAATTCCAACCACGCAAGTCAAAAAATGGCTTGCTACCATCGAGAAACATTTAACTGATATTTGCACAATTGCATATGAAGGGAAGTTGGTGAATTCGGACAAACAAAAAGTTCACCACATCAGCAGCATAATTATGGGTAGCGCCTCACAAATGGCTGTCGAATATCAGTCCGTGAAACAAAAATGCATTTCAGCCAACCAGATCATAATGCAATTGCAAAATCAAAGCACCATAACCGAGCAACTAGAAGACATCAAAGAGTTTATGACCGAGCAAATAAATTTAACTGTTTCCAACCAATTACAGGACTTAAAAGAGAGCATTAAATCTGCTTCTAATGAAATAACTACCACTCCAACTTATGCAGAAAAATTAAGAACAGGCCAAAATACTCGTGTTTTCCCAAAGAGTACTAGCAGCATTGCAATTTACCCCGAGAACAAGGACCAATCGAGCGCTGACACCAAAGCTCTGGTACAAACGATAATTAAACCAGATGAACTCAAGTTACATGTTCGCGGACTTCGTAAAACCAAAAATGGTGGCGTGATAATCAGCACCGATAAAAAAGAGGATCTAGTGAAACTCAAAACTTCGGATGCACTTAAAACTTCTGGTCTAATAATGGAAGAAACATAAAAGAAGAGACCAAAAATTATACTTCTCGGTATTCCTTCTTCTTTGCCAGACAAAGCTGTGTTGCAATGCCTATATGAACAAAATATTGCGGACAAATACCCTAGCATTTCCAAAGACAGCTACTTTGCCTCTACAAAAGTCAGCCACAAAACTGGCAAAAAGGAAGCCGCGTACTGCAATTTTGTCATAGAGCTAGGAGCAGACATTCGTAAAGCCCTCATGAAACAAGAGCGTGTCTTTATAAACTGGTCATCGTGCCCGGTTAGGGATAACTAGGTGTTACAAGTGCCAACAATATGGATACTATTCAAAATACTGCAGGGACTCTGAATCCACCTGTGGACACTGTGGATGCGCTGGTCACTCCAAGAAAGAGTGCCCCAAAAGCTCAGAACCAGCAAAGTGTGCCACATGTATGCTCTATGGCAAACCTTCAAACCACACAACAGGTGATATGCAATGCCCAGCCAAGAAAAATGCCGAGGCGAGGAACCTAAGTTCTGTAGACTATGAAGACGCCTAGAGCGCCGCACACGCAGTAAAACTACCAGGACTATCATGGGTTGTGTGACCAAGGGCTTAGCCAGCAATATTGATTCCTCGTGTGAATTCGAATCTATTGTTTTTGATACTGATGTGTCTTTGGCGTCATATACTTCTAAACCTAAAAATTTAAGTTTATTTATGCAAAATATTAGAAGTGTCAATTGTAATTTAGATAAATTATTGGTACTGATGTCACAAATCAAAATTGAGCCGGATGTAGTCGTATTAACCGAATGTCGTTTATTAGATTCACCCACTATTTCCCAACTTGATAATTGTCAATCGTATTCTAGTGATAAAAGTAATAATCTGCAAAATGACGGTGTTGTTCTCTATATAAAGAAAAACATTGGTAAAGTCACTGTAGAGGAACCTGTAATTTCAGACGCAACCTGCCTAATAGCAAAATTTGACTGTGACATTTCCATTGTGTCTATATATCGCTCTCCCTCGCAACATGACGCAACTGACTTCATAACTTCCCTTAGTGACATTCTTACAAACTTGACTACATGTAAAAATGTTTTTGTGTGGTGACTGAATGGTGACTTAAACATTGACATAAAAATAGGAACTAAAAATACAAACGCACCAGAATATCTAACGGCCTTGGCTTATCTTGGGTACTTACCTACTCAAAGCCATCCGACTAGATATGATAATTGTATAGATCATGTGTTAGCAAAAACCACACTTCCATTAAAAACAATAATAGTGAACTCATTAGTGACCGATCACCATTCCTTGTTGCTATGCATACAAAAATTCATTAAAAGATCCTACGCAATCAATACATGCAATAAACTTGACTATGACGCAATATCACGCGAACTTGAACAACTCGACATGTCTCCTATGTATAATTGTCTAGACGCCAATAAAGCCATGGAATATTTTGTTTCATCATTGACTAGGATTATAAAAGCCAACACAGAAACCATAGTTCTACCCAAGCGCAGAAAAAAATTAAAACCATTGATAACTCCAGGGCTTTTACGTTGCATAAAAAACCGCGATAAAATGCACAAAAATGCGTAAAAAAACCCCGATGATTCTATTCTTAAAATTACCTATCAGCGGTATAGAAATTATTGTAATAAATTGCTTTATAAACTAAAACGTCAGTAAAAAAAAATCAGAAATTGAAAATGCAGCACACGACAAAAAAAGGCTTTGGCAAGTTATCAAAAATATCACCCACATGACTCATAAGAAATCGTCTGCTCGCGCGCTTATCGCTGACTCAGCAAATTCAATGGAGGCGGTCAACTCAGCAAATTCTTTCTTTGCGCACATTGGAAAGTCTCTTCCCGAAAGAGTACAATCTAGTCAACAACAAAATAATTATGAACCTGCAATCCATTCAAGTCTAGTTTCTCCGATTCACTCCTTTGGTTTAATAGATACCGACGAAAAAGAGGTTGAAAGAGTAATAATGTCCCTAAAACCCAACTGTTCCGCCGGCTTTGACAATATCTCTGCCAAATATATTAAACAATATAAAGAATATCTGACACCCCACTTAATGTATCTATTTAACCTTTGTTTTTCTTCAGGAATATTCCCTAGTATCCTCAAAACTGCTGTGGTCGTTCCTATCCATAAAAGTGGAGACAAAACGTGCGTCAACAATTATCGCCCCATTGCTATATTGCCCTCCCTCTCTAAGATTTTGGAACGTATAATTTACAAACGACTTATTCAATATCTAGATAAAAATGGTTTTATATCTAATGCACAGTTTGGCTTTAGATCTGGCCTGTCTACAGATGATTCCGTACACAAATTAACTGACTTTGTTGCCTGACAGTTAGACTCCAGTAAAAAGTGCTTAGCTATCTACTTGGACCTTGCTAAAGCTTTTGACACGGTAAATATTCCCATTCTTATAAATAAACTAGAAACTCTTGGTATCCGAGGCCTACAACTAGATCTTTTCAAAAGCTATCTGTCTGGTAGGACCCAACGTGTTAAAATTGATAACATCCTGAGCGAAGAACAGTTAATTGAATTCGGGGTTCCTCAAGGTTCTATTTTAGGGCCTGTCCTGTTTTTGACTTATAATAATGAACTATGTAACCTTTATCTTCCAAATGGAAAAATTCTCTCCTATGCCGACGATACGGTACTCCTATTCACTGCAAATAGCTGGAACAATCTTTTCCGTAATGCGCAAGCTGGCTTTAATTCGGTGAGCCAGTGGCTGTCAGTAAAGGGACTTACTTTTAACTCTGATAAGACTAAATATATGACCTTCTCCTATAACTCTACTACACAACCAGACCCAGACTTATACTTCATTAACGTTCACAGTTGCACACCTCAATCCCAGAACAGATTACTCTGTAACTGCCCCAAGCTCAGTAAGACTGAAACGATGAATTACTTGGGTGTAGTAATTGATCAACACATTACTTTTAAGACATATCTCGAAGTCGTATCAGGCAGAATTCAGAAATTAATTTATGTTTTTAAAAATCTTCGACACGAAGCAAGTAATAAACTAATTAAGACCGTATACATTGCGCTATGTCAGTCTCTCTTGACATATTGCATTACATCCTGGGGTGGTGCGTATAAAACAAACATGATCCAACTTGAAAGAGCACAAAGAGCAGTTCTAAAAGTCAGCACATTCCGCCCGTTCCGCTATCCAACGACCCAGCTCCTAGCTGAATTTGACGTACTCTCAGTCCGACAACTTTTTATTTTACAAACCATTATCAAACAGCACCTTATGACTCCTTATGACCCAGATAAAGCAAATAATCGTAGGGCTTTTGTCTGTGTTCGAGACCAGGTGTTCCATTTTGAAAATACAGGAAGATTTTTCTGCTTTCTCGACCCTCATCTTTATAATAAGATAAATACTGAATTATGCATACATACATACATACATACATAAAATCACGCCTTTATCCCTTACGGGGTAGGCAGAGCGTAAAACGCCTCGTAATGTGTATTGCTAATGTGATAAACGTAGTTTAGAATGTAAGAAAATTGCAATGAATTGGTTAAAAATTAAAGATTATGAAGAGACGGAAAACCTACTGACTGTAATTACATAATCAACTAATCAGGCGCAATCAGATTTTGATGACTATAATGTTAATATAGCTAATATCAAATAAGTCACCTTTTGTTATTTAATTAATTATCTTATTCCTTAGCATTAGAATATATTTTCCCAGCAATTTAAGTTCCTAAGATACAAGTACTTACTTTACATAAGTACTTAGTTTAGGCACTTTAATATAATTATTATTTAGATAATTAGCGAGCAAACAGTTTTATAATCAAATTCGTAACGTGCTTACTATTGCATAAATTGTATCGTATTCTGTGATTCTACCTAACCTACATACCTACTAACTTATACTATGTATCTAACCTACAACTAAGAACATACTAACAATGAATCATGTAATCTGAATAATAATAAATGAATTTGAATTGAATTGAATTTGACTTTGAATTTGAATTAAATAATAATCTGATAAAATTAATATGGCCAAAGATAAAATGTGATCGTCTAAAAATTGATTTTATGTCAAATTAAAAGACCCATACGTTGTGTATTCAAATAGAAAATTGAAACAAATCTAACTTAAGTTTGAATAGGGTAATCGTAATTGAAATTATGACGTAAGTAGATAAATTATTAGTAAAAAAGTTCAGAATCAAATTCAGCTGAAAAATAACACAAAATGACAAAAATAAAATATAAATGAGTAATATAAAACATGCGACTCACATAAAATAATTTCAGCTGAAATTTAGGAATCAGGAATCTCCATCTTCTTTCTTCTTGCGCAAAACTAACCCAAATAAAATAAAACCAAACATACTTAATACTAAGTCTCCCAGCTAATTTAGCGTGCTGAAAGTTACAAAGACTCAATAACCAGGGAAGGGAATTTGAATAAAGATCTTTAAGATCTTAGAATTAGGATACCTAGGCAAATGAAATGGGCCTCCTTTCCAACCTACAGACCATGCCAACGCGCAAAAACCTTGCACAGACTAACACTAAACCCTAGTCTTATCTAACTTGCAAACTTCCATCAAATTTTCCGATCAACTTAATTCATTCACAAACTTCTTTCATACTACCAAGCATTCATCAAAGTCATACAAGTTACCTATTAACTGGAGTTTTGGTCACCTGTGACGGAGTACTAATGTTCAATTTTTTATTTATCAATTTCTCTGTTTATTTTGCAATATGGTATAATTTTCAAGGACTGCTGTACCAAAATCACATGATTTGCGCTAAGAAGTCAGTTCAAATGATAGAGACTGTGTCAAGAAATTATCACCTTTATAGCTCGCTACGTCAGCTGACAAATAGACCATTAGAGGTTTGTATGAATACCTATTCGAATTAATTCTCGAGAGGGATTATGGGCCAGCTACTCTCGGAGCACATAAGCCTTGTCGATGTGTATTTAATGTATGTAAGTGTTATCCTAAAATAAAATAAAATAAACAAATAAAAGTACAAGTAATTTAAAAAAAAAATATCTACTAATATCTTTAATTGTTTTTGTTTTGTTTTAACGTGTAACACTGTATCTTAAAGACATCAAAATATTTCTATTAGTTTCTATTGCATTTGTTCATCTTCACACTCACGCACACTGATATTTTACACATAACACACACCTCCTATTTCCTATTCTAATAACACATTTCCCTACGATTATCATTGAATGATGTTTGAAAACTCGCAATGCTGCAAGTACAGAAAGCTGAAACTATCACTTTATTGCGAAATCGTCTATCTGTAAGGTTAAGAAACACTTACAGTAATAATCACAACGATGGACTTCGAATTAAACACAACGCCGAAAATAAACAACACACGATGCTCGGAATCGCCAATTTAAGCGTTAGAACATCGTCTCGGCCCGTCAGCAACTGCCAACCCCCACTGCATGCCCGCTGTTAATCTATTTTTTTCCTTCCAAGTTCTATGCTATATTAAGACAAAGTCTAGTATCTTTTGTAACATTTAAAATTTAACTCTATTTCCAAGAAACAAGTGTGGGTAGTTATGCATTTGTTACTCTTGTTTAAATGCTGGGTCATGTCAGGTAAAGATGTCTTAATTTTTGAACGAAAAATCTAAATGCTATTTGTTTAAGTGTTGGGTCGATTTCATAAACTAATTATTATATATGTAATGATAAACGATCGTTACAGCATCCGTACACTTCTTTTTTTTTACCCAAACAGGATGCTATATGTACTGTCAATGCAACCTTCATACTACTAACTCTTTTTAATGTTGCTTTATTTAGTCGTAATTTAATTTTAGTTTCAATCGTGAATTTTTTTTTTTTAAACATGTTTCCTTCTTAGATTAAAACGTCCAAAAAATATATTTCTTTTAATTCGTACTTAATACCTTTCATTTAAAAATAAACAACTTTCTATATAGATCATAAAAATATGACAAAGAGAGATAATAGATCAAATTCCACAGTTAGTAGTAAAATATTACCAGCATGTTAACATAATACTAATAACTTGAGCGTTAAAGACATGTCAATTTTTATATTTTATCGTAGCTCAAACTCCGCAATTAATCCAGTATTGAAGTTATTTACAACGATATAAAATGCTTCAAAAAGCAGTCAGTAAAATAAGTCATCTCCTTTGTCATAAATACAGCCTATCCACTGTTCCCTTTTCAGCTGTTGATTGTTTCTTTGAATGTGAAATCAAATTTGTTCCAGTTGTAAGCAGTTTTGTCTACAATTGGATTTGGCTGGGTATTAGTATTCTGTTTAAGGAGCTGCTCTTTTGTGAATGATTCAATTTGGCGGTTTTGTAACTGAGAGTATTGACCGTTTTGTTTAAAATTCCTGTAAACTTTTCTTAGTATATTTGCGATTGCTTCCACGTGGACGCAAGAAGGAAATAAACATGGAGAAGGAACAAACCAGCTGCTATTCTGTTTATATTATTTCCTTTTTGGGTTTACATTATAGGCAATAACCTGTCACCTCTTACACCTCTTAGCGAGTAGGTTTTCGAATCGAACAACGAACCGATGATCTCTAGTGTCAGAGTTTTGTAATCGCCTTGTAGAATAGCTATTAGGCCTCTGTTATTCAAAACCATGGTTACGATCACTATCAAAGATAGCAACTGAGACTGACGGCTTAACGTGTTTCGGAATTACCATTTTTTTAATAGATCTTACAAAAACGCTTATCACACATTGGCCTTTCAAAGTACCCCAGATAGGATAATTTATGGCGTATATTTATTCAATTCGTGAACACTTAATCACTTTGATTTTCATGAGATTAATTACGTAACGATTAAGTTTTTTTATCAATCTCGATCATTTGATAGCTGTTTACAAAATTTACACTTCAATAAATCGCATAATATTTACATACATACATACATACATATATGGGGTAATAATGGGGTAGGCAGAGCGTAAACGACCCAAACAAAGGCCGTTCCGAAACGTTTGACAAAGTTTTGAGGGTTATTCAATATGGATTTGTACGTATATTGCTGTAGTGACAGGTTGTCAGCCCATCGCCTAAATTGCAATATACTGAAACCCTCAGATCCCTTAGCTTGTTTTTACAGCATGCCCGGGAGGAAATGCAGCTAAGCATAATATTTAACAACTATAAAAAGAAGAGCATGTATGAAAAGATTAATGAATGTGGATGAAGCGAAAGAAGTATGTAAGGATCGTAGCAAGTGGAAAGATGTGGTCTCTGCCTACCCCTCCGGGAAAGAGGCGTGATTATATGTATGTATGTATATGTATGTATGTATAAAAAGAACTTCAATACAAAGTAAAATGCACAAATCTGCTCCGAAACAAAACCCTTTCCCGCCCTATTGTACAGAATACAGAAGTTACCTCAATTTACTGAACAGAAGAGACTGTAGAAGAATCAATATCATAAAATGGGCATTACTCCCTTGATACAAAGCCACCATAAATTTGCGGGTACTCTGATGTAATAAAATAATGATGTTATTTACAGTAAACGGCTTAGCAGCTGGCGAAACATACCGTCGCGGTAAGGCTGAGTGATTAGATACTGTACGATACTCATCAAAAACGCATTCAAATTGGTGGTGGCGATGCCACACATAAATTGAAACATGTTTTGTTTACGTCGGGGTTGTTCGAATTATTACAATATTTAACATGCTCACGTTGCATGATGATTCACGTTATACTCTATTTTATATAATATATAAGGTTATGTTCTTAAAAAATAACTACATAAAAAAATCCAAATCAAAACGGTGATGTTTAAATATTATAGCCCTTAGCGCTTTTCGTATTCGGATATAATTTACACATAATAATAAATCTTTAGAAAGTTCGTGTCTGTACATTGAATATTTTTACAAAAAAAATCATTGCAGCAGGTGTTATTACCGATATAAAGATCAAAACGTTTTTTTTTTGTCTGTCTGTCTGTATTACCACATCATGCCAAAACTACTGCACTGATTTCGATAGAATTTTATTTATTCAACTGTGTGTTACCCGAGTTGCAACATAGGATACCTAAAATCACGCTACCTGACTTAGAGGGTAGGCAGGAAATTCAAATTTGGCTGTTTCGTAACCTATTTTTATGGAACTTTTTTTATTCGAATAAGCATTATTTGAAATCAAAGTAACGATACAAGTAATCACGCCTCATGACTAAGGAGGCGGATACAAAATAGAATTTCTGTCGTTTTTAACTGATTTTTTGGAACGCCACCTGACTAAGGGGGTAGAGAGGAAATTGAACTCTGATCGTTTTTATCCTATCTTAAACGGACTTTTTATTTGACTGGATTTTTATTTCATTACCTGGTGTCCAACCCAGGTTAGAAATAATCACGCAAAACATTCTAATATTAAGTGAATACCCCAGTTTGTATGGAAAACACGCAGTGTCGAACATACTAAAAACGATTTTTCGCGCGGAATCGTGTTTTCCATATAAAAACGAAGAGAAACAAACGAATGAAGTCGCGGGCACAGCAATACATCATACATAAGTTAACTTTTTGTCTATTAAAAGAACGTAAGTTGTAAATAATCTTAAATTTTCAATAGTTTAATGACAAATTAACGGAAAAATTGTATCATGTATTGTATATAATTAATTGACCCCAAAACAAAAAGAAATGGAAACAAAAACACAACCGTTAGATAACACAACTCCTTCCATATTTAAGTAGACAGGTACATAGAATACCTACTTTAATGTACTATGCTCGCATAGGTGTAATGTAAGACTGTATTCTATTCCAATTATGTTAAATTTAAAACAAAAAATACATCGCTGTTTAAAATCATAACCACCACGCGTACGATCGCGGGCATAGCTAGTAAGGAATATATTTAATACTACATAAATACATATTAGTATAATCACATGTTTGTCCCTGATAGGATAGTACAAACATACATACATATAATCACGACCTTATCCCTAACGGGGTAGGCAGAGCGTAAACGACCTAAACTTAACTGATAAGATAGTTAGAGCGGAAAATACTCCACGATAGGCAAAACTCATTTTTCGCAGAAGACTCATGGAGTGGATGTCGTGGTGGGACCTTTCCTCCCTAACCCGATAAACAAACTATGAATCATACTGTTTTTGTCGCTCGTCTGTTTTGTACCTTGCACCACACCTCACAGCTGCAGCAACACGTGCAGTTACCATGGCTACGATCAGACCCAGTACTATGAAACATTTGAATTGAAAATGTAAAATCCACTGTGATGTCTGTATAGAGATAGCGTTATGAAAATGGAATTGAAGTTGGGTTCGTTCTATACTTTTGCATATTCTGTTAAGTAAATAGAGGAGATAGTTGAGTATGAAGTTTGAAATTATTGTGTTTTAAATATTACTTATGTCAAGTTAAATTAATAAGTCATGAGTAAAATGCACCCGCCTCTGTAAGTTTAACGTAAAAGGTGGTGAAATTCGTTGGATGAAATCATAATTATTTAAAATCATCACCCATTTGCGTACTAGAATAAAATTTATGAAGTAAGAAACTATGAATCATACTGTTTTTTTTTCTAGTTACTTGTAACTTGAATCACACCTCACGGCTGCGGGAGCACGTGCAGTTACCATGGCGACGATCAGACCCAGTACAATGAAACGTTTGAATTGAAAATCTAAAATCTTCTGATCTCAGATAGGCTGGATTATAGAATATTTGTATTCAATAGGGGTTTAACCTGCGCCGATATATGTTTAGAGATAGCATAATGAAAATGGAAATGAAGTTGGGTTTGTACTATATTTTTGCATAGTCTGCTAGGTAAATAGTGAAAGCAATGGAGATATTTGATTTTAGTATGAACATATTTTTTAGTTAAAAATTAAGTTGTCATTTCTTGCGGAGCGCTTGGAACACCTTCCCGCCCACATAGCGCTGATTCTCTTGAGAGCTTGTTTCGCGATGCCTAAACTCACGTAAACGTGAAAACTGCGCCTTCTTGGACTTGTCCGGATGAAGTTTCAGCTTTCGACAGCGTTTTGAAATCCACACTGGAGAAACTTCTCAATGTGCAGTTGTGCGACCACCAGTGGCTGCAGGCCAGTTTGCCTGTCCGGCATGGAGGGCTGGGCATACGCCGTCTAAGGGAGTCGAATCGGATCGCGTTCTTGGCCTCCTCTCATGGGGTTGTGGATTTCGTCACTCGCCTTATTCCTTCTGAAGGTGATGGGATCCGCATTCCCTATGCTGTGCAATTCTTTGGATGAAATCAAAATAATTTCAAATACATACTTGCTTACTTAAATAAAAAAATGTGTATTTTGCTGATATTTATTTATATATCTAAATAATAATTAGGTAAACCAGAAACTAAACTAAAAGTAACTGTATTGAAAACTAACCTTACGACATGCTAAATACTTCCAAAAAGTGATTATCGAACCACTTGCACTAATTTGCAGGATAAATGGTTCTAATCATTTTATTGACATCATTTCTTTATTTTCAAAGACACTAATTTAGAAACTATTAAAAAATTTAAAGGCTTAATGCAATTTCACTCACAGAATTTAATAACGTTATTATTTTGGCACTTAGTCACACTGGCTCTCATTTCTCATTAGTAAATAATTGGTATTCGTTTCTACTTATAAATAGGAACCCTTTTTTCATAACATCATTCTAAACTTAAACTTCGACTGATCAAGTTAAGTCAACCTAGTTACCTTTATGTTTATTATACCAATCACTAAGATTACATTTTAACCATGTATCAACAAAATGCCGATCAAGATCTTCGGTGCAACTGTGAATCGGTAAGTAATTTTTATTAAATTTTATTTGATTTCGACATACAAGAGATTTTATAATTTCCAATTTTGATTCATCACATCTTATCTTGCGAAGGAAAAACATAGAATGTGTAAGCTTTATTTCCTCCCGGGCATGCTGTAAAACCAGCTAAGAAATCCGAGGGTTTCAGTATATTGCAATTTGGACGATGGGCTTACAACCTATCAGTACAGCAATATACGTATATTAATATTTATATGTATAAATCTATTTTAAATAACTGTCAAAACTTTGTCAGCCGTGGCGGAACGACCTTTATTTAGGTCGTTTACGTTCTGCCTCCCCATTACGAATAAAGGCTTGATTATATCTATGTATGTAATAATTCCAAATGATACAATTTTACATCTTAAGTTTCTTAGGGTTCAAATCCCGTTAGAGGACGAATTTTTAAATTCGTTATTTCAAATATTTTCAGTAATAAGATAGCACTGTGAGTGCAAAAATCTATTAGAAAATACAATTTTATTAGTTACTTAACGTTCTTTCTATTACAGGTTGCTCGTTGGCTCATTGCAAACGAGAAGTACTTCCCGAAACCACCACCAGCGCCAGTGTCCAATCCAGTCCTGGTTATTCCAGCCAACTACCAGCTGATCCCAGCGTATCACTGCACTGTGAGACAAATGCCGGTTTGCGTCTGGTACACCCACAGCAGACCTGTACCAAGAGTTGCTGCTGCCTATCCGATAGTGCAACCCACGTGGCCTGTGTACCACCATGAAGTCCAACCAAGCAAGCCGATGGCCCAATTAGTCTATTTTGCTAAGATAAACAGTCAACCAGTGTATCATCAGACAGTTCAACCATGTATGTCTCGACCAGTCCCGGTTATCAAGCTCAACAATCGACCAACGGAAGGTTCTCTGCCGATAAAGCAAGATCAAACTGTGTCAATGCCCACGTCAATGCAGAAACAAGCAGTCCCGCCGATGAAGAATAATCCAGTCCACCCAAATAACTTGCCGCTCAACAACCCACTTAGCGAAATGATGAAGAGACAACCAACCCAACCAAGGACGCTGAAAAAAAATCTACCAGAGGAACTGAGTCTAAGAAAGAGACGAATCATGGTGTACAATCAACCAATCCAGTCAACTCCACCAATTGACAGCTGGCCAATCCAATCAACATTAACTATGAACAACCATTGTCTATCAATAGACAATCCTACTAGGCTTCCGTACACTTCTTCTTTTTACCCAAAAAGGATGCAATATGTACAGTCAATGCAACCTATGGAACCTTCATCCTACTAAATATTTATAATGTTCCTTTATTTAGTCGTAATGTAATTTAAGTTTTATTAGTGTATTTATTTTTTTGTGTACATGTTTCCTTCTTAAATAAAAACTTCCAGAAAATATACATTTCTTTTGATTCGTACTTTATACCTTCCATTTAATAATAAATAACTTTATATATAGTTCATAAAAATATGACAAAGAGTCAAGTTAATAGATCAAATTCCACAGTTAATAGTTAAAATATTACCAGCATGTTTATTTATTTATTAGGTTTGCCAACAGGTTTACAACTTACATGCTAAAATTACAAAAACAAGAAATTGACTTGATGTAGACCCAATTACAGGCAAACACAGCTAGCTATGATAATACATGTACTTATTAACTATTGTTACAACTAATTAAGTAGGTTAACGGGGTGTTTATTAAAGTTTTAATTTTTCAGCCAATAATGCTGTTTTGAATTTATGTAGGGAAACATGAAAAATATCTATATTTGAAGATTTATACCAGTTATTGTGTTCACGGCATATTCTAGGTATCAAGCTGTATTGTCCCAAATTGGTTCTAGAAGTTCTTACATAAAACGGTCTATAGTTTACAATTCTGGCATTAGATCTTGGAACCACAAGTTTAATTTTTGGCAGCAAGCTAGGGCAATTTATGCTTCCTCTAATTATTTTAAACAGGGTAGTTTGGTCAGCTATCCATCGGCGATTTTCTAGAGATACAAGCTTAAAATGTTTTAATCTAGTCTTGTATGAATTTAACAAGGATAGCTTTTTGCCATGCACCGAGAAAAAGAACATAAAACGCTTTTGGATCCTTTCAATCCTATCTATGTGTATTTGGTAATGAGGAGTCCATATGCCAGAACAGTATTCTAAGCTAGATCGAACAAGAGCATTGTATACTGCGATTAGAGCTTTGTTATTTTTGAAGGTCTTGCAGTTTCTCCAAAGAAACCCTAATAGTTTAAATGATCTGCTAATGATGTTGTCTATGTGACAGGTAAATGAGATCTTTCTATCAAACATTACCCCAAGGTCTTTAATTTTCTCCACTTCTTCTAGAACAGTAGTTTGCATGTGATAGGACGAAGGTAATGGAACCAATTTCTTGTAAAATTTTATATGTTTGCATTTGTTTACGTTTAAGGGCAAGTTGTTGTCATTGGACCAGTCTTCAACTCGATTATTATTTTTAAATCATCGGCGAAAAGTAAATAATGTGAATTTAGAATAACTTTAGATAAATCGTTGATAAATGCAAGGAATAGAATAGAGCCCAGGTGTGAGCCCTGCGGAACCCCAGATGTTGAAGCATAGTTATTTGACTCGTACCCACACACTGTTACTTTTTGGTATCCAAGGGTAAGATATGAAGCAAGCCATTTTAATAAATTTCCATGGACACCAAGATAGTACAGCTTGCGAATTAGCAGCCCATGGTCAACCCTATCAAAAGCCTTGCTAATGTCTGTGTAAATTGCATCGACCTGATGACCTGAGTCGACCGCTTCGGTGAGATAATCCGAGTAAACGCATAGGTTTGATAAGGTAGACATGTTAGCTCGAAACCCGTGTTGCTTAGTTGTTAGTAGGGGAGTGAGATGATAAGATAAGTGACGACAAATAAGAGATTCAAAAACCTTACTGCAAGAACTCAATAATGAAATTGGCCGATAATTTTGTATATTAGCAAGGTCTCCAGACTTGGGTATTGGAACAACGCTTGCCATTTTCCAAACTTGAGGAAAGATTCCATTATTAAAAGAGCTGTTATAGATCATAGTAAGAGGGGCACATAAATTTTTGCTACAGTTTTTAAGAAATACTGCAGGGATGCCGTCAGGGCCCGCACCTTTGTTTTTGTCTAGATTGAACAAAGCCTTTTTCACAGAATTTTGTGATATTGTAAACGGATTCAATGTTTGATAAATAAGATTGTCTGTGCCAGGAATATCATAATGTGACGAAATGGACTCAGTGCAAATGCTACTAGAAACTGAGTAAACTGAACAAAATTGTTCTGCAAACGCGTTACAAATGCTTAAAGGATTTGAATAAGTTTTCTCGTCAAGTATCATTCGGCTAGGAATATTGCCGTCAGCTTTGCGTTTAGATTTTACAAATGACCAAAATGATTTCATACCATCCTTCGTAATTGACTCCTCGATCATATTTTGATAATTAGCATAGCACAATTTAATCTGGGTGTGGCACCTCTCTCTAGCAAGTGAATATTCAAAATCATCGATAGGGTTCTTGTATTTTTTGAAGTTCTGGCGGTGTTTTTCCTTTTCTTTAATTAACTTAATTAAGCTGCCAGTATACCATACTGGATATTGCCCTTGCTTGTATGCACGCACTCTAGGAACATGTTTATCAATAATGCGATGCAATACAATATAAAATTCGTTTACCATTTCATCAACTGTTTTGCACTGACCAAGTAATAGATCCCAGTTCACCTCGCCCAATTCTTTGTTAATTTGAGAGTAGTCTGCCTTAAAAAAGTTAAACTTGCACACAATTTTTTTGGGAAGGTATTCTTCAGTCGCATGTTCTATTACAGTCGTGAGTGGTGGGTGCAATGGATCTACCTTAGACAGTGGATATCCTTCTAGACGTGTGATAGTTTTGGGAATATTACACAAAACTAAATCCAGTAATCTATTATCTACGTTCCTAATTAAATTAAATTGATATAAACTATGTAGAGACATGAAGTCGGATAACAGTTTTTCCGCGGTACATTTGGGATTAGCAATGGAAGCTGCGGTGTAATTATTTGATTGATTTGGTATAAGCGTCCAGTTCAGTTTGCCAAAATTGAAATCACCAATTACTAGAACGTCATTGTTGCATCTTATAGATATTTGGTCTGATATAGAATTTAGTTGCTTGTCAAGGTTACTCAATGAAGCTGGCGGTGGTAAATATAAAGCGTATAAGTCAATAGGTTTTCTCCTTCTTCCGAAATTAATTGTAACCCACAAGTCTTCTTTGTTATTATCAGGACAGGTCATTCGGCAGGAGTAGAACCTCTTCGATACTGCTATCAGCACACCGCCTCCGTCTTCCTTTATGCTGTTTAGATGAGATCGATCTGTACGGTGAATAAAGTAGTTATCGTTCAAAACTTCGGCGTCGAAAACGCTGTCATTTAGCCAAGTTTCCGTGATCACTATGACGTCATAGTCGCAGTTAAGACTGTTTAGGTACAGTTTGTTTAGTTTACCACGTATACTGCTGGCGTTTTGATAATATATACTAATGCTAGACATTATTAATAACAAAATATAAAGGTATAGATTAGCATGCAATAGTATTAGTTTTAGTTTAAGGTGAATGGTGAGCAATAAGGTTCTTTAGCACGTCGCAATTTTTTACCCAAACTGTGGTAGATCGTTATATGTTATCATAATAATAATAACTTGAGCGGTAAAGAAATGACAAATTTTATAAATTATTTTTATTCGATTAAGCATTATTTAAAATCAAAGTAACGATACAAATAATCACGCCTTTTTACTTAGGAGGTGGATAGAAAATTGAATTTCGGTAATTTTTAACAGATTTTATGGAACGCCACCTGACCTAGAGGGTAGACGGGGAAATTGAACTCTGATCGTTTTTGTCCGATCCTAAAGGGACTTTTTATTTGATGAGTTTTTTTAATTACCTGGTGTCCAGCCTAGGTTAGAAATAATCACGCAAACCATTCTAATATTGAGTAAGTACCCCAGTTTGTATGGAAAACACGCAGTGTCGAACATACTAAAAACGCTTTTCCGCGCGTAGGAGCGGGATCTTCTAGCTCGCGCGCGGAATCGTGTTTTCCATATAAAAACAAAGAGAAAAGTCGCGGGCACAGCTATACATCATACATAAGTTAACTTTTTGTCTATTGAAAAAACGAAAGTTGTAAAATTATCTTAAATTTTCACAAATTTAACGAAAAAATTGTATCGTAATTTGTATATAATTAATTTATCCCAAAAAAAAAAGAAAAGGTAACAAAAAAACAATGTTGTGTTAGGTAACACAACTCCTTCCATATTTAAGTAGACAGGTACATAGAATACCTACTATAATGTACTATGATCACATAGGTGTTATGTAAGACTGTATTTTATTCCAATTATTTAGATCAAATACTCAACACAGTGTAACAGGCTTTGTATTATTTCGTTTATTTCCCTTACTTCTAATAATTTTCATTTTTTGTATAAAAGTATTTATATATTATATAATGCTAATGGGGTAGACAGAGCGTAAACGACCTGAACAAAGATCGTCCCGGCCCCGTCTGACAGAGTTTTGATGGTTATTTAAGATGGAATTATAGGAAGGTATATTGTTGTAGTGACAGGTTGTCAGCCCATAGCCTTAATAACAATAAACTGAAACCCTCGGATCCCTTTTAATAGTACGACTTCATTCCTATATTTAATAAATATGTATGATTTAAATATATATTGTATTATACTATTTATATTGTTTATTTACTTATTTAGTTTTAAACATATATTCAATAGGACTAGGGGATCCTAGGAGATCCGACATGTTATGTTAATAATATTTTCTGTGATTTAGATTAAATCTAGTTGTTCTTCTACCATACTGGTCTCATGACTTATATGTAATCTTGAAGTGGATACTGTAATTGGCATTCAGTATAATCATATGTTGTAATATTATAATTTAGTAAGATGCTGTTGTTATCCTGAATAAATAAAAATAATAATAAAAAAAAAATTAAAACAAAAAAATAAATCGCTGTTTAAAATCATTACCACCACGCGTACGGAGTCGCGGGCACAGCTTGTAAGGAATATATTTAATACTACATAAACACATATTATTATAATTACGTCTTTGTCCCTTATAGGGTAGGCAGAGTGGAAAATACCCCACTATAGGCAAAACTCATTTCTCGCAGAAGACTCATGGAGTATATGTAGAAGTGCGACCTTCACCCCCTAACCCAATAACGAAACTTTGAATCATACTGTTTTTGATGAAGTCACTTGTACCTTGCACCACACTTCATGGCTGCGGCAACACGTGCAGTTACCATGGCGAAGGTCAGACCCAGTACTATGAAACGTTTGAATTAAAATAGTAAAATCCACTGATCTCAGATAGGCTGGATTATAGAATGTTTGTATTCAATAAGGGTTTAACCTGCGTTGATATTTGTATAGAGATAGCGTTATGAAAATGGAAATGAAATTGGATTTGTTCTACAGTACATGTTCTGCTAGGTAAATGAGTGAAAGTGGAGAAAATTATTGAGTTTTAATTGAGTATGAAGTCTTGATATATTTTTTTATAATATAATAATAAGAGTCATTAATTTCAGGCAATACAGAAACAAAACAGTTTGTGAGCCTAATAGAGATATAAACAACAATAGAGATATAAACATATACACACAATATTATATGAGTTTTAAGTTTTAAATGATGATAATTATGATTTTTCTGATTTATATTAAATTTCAAGTTAAAAATAATAAGTTATGTGACACCCTAATAATCTGTGATGGAATTCGTTGGCGTAATCAAAATAATGTAAAATAATTATTTGCGTACTATTATAAAAAATAATGAATGATAAATTTGATCATTTTGTTGAAATCAAAATAGTAATTAGGTTTAGGTTATATCAGAACCTTAAAACGTAACAGACTTTAAAGCTACTTTATAACAACATGCCAAATATATCCAAATTGTGATTATCAAATCACTTGCACTAATTTGAAGCAAAAGTGGTTCTAATGATTTTATTGTCATCGTCTCTTTACTAGCAAAGACACTAATTATGAAACCAATAAAATCAAAAGGGCTAATGCAATTTCAATCATACAATTAAATTTCGCTATTATTAAGGCACATCTACTCTCAATATTAGTCATTAATAAACAGTTAGTATTTGTTTCTAAATATAAATAGAAACCCTTTTTTCGTGACATCATTATAAACTTAAGCTTTGACTGATCAAGTCTATTATCTATGATAAGTTATCTTTAAGTTTATTTTACCAATCACTTGGTTTGCATTTTAACCATGTATCAACAAAATGTCGATCAAGAACTACGGTGCAACTGTGAATCGGTAAGGACTATTTATTAAATTTTATTTAATTTCTCCATGTTATGTTTTCTTTGTCTAATTTAAAACTAATTCGCCTTGATTATTAAAAATAGTACCGAAATTTACTTTCTTGATCAAAAAAAGCTGTAGGTATTATACATACACATTATGTAAAAGTATAATCACTAAGAAATATACATGAGATTATATTTTTATTTTTGTTTAATTAATAACAAATTAAAATATAATTAAAAATAATCCCAAATGTTATAATTTACTAAACCTTTTTCTATTACAGGTTGCTCGTTGGCTCACTGCAAACGAGAAATACTTCCCGAAACCACCACCAGCGCCAGTGTCCAAACCAGTACTGGTTATTCCAGTCAACTACCAGCTGATCCCAGCGTATCACTGCACTGTGAGACAAATGCCGGTTTGCGTCTGGTACACCCACAGCAGACCTGTACCAAGTTTTGCTGCTACCTATCCGATGGTGCAACCGACGTGGCCTGTGTACCACCATGATTTCCACCCAAGCATGCCGATGGCCCAACCAGTCCATTTTGTCAAGAGGAACAGTCAACCAGTGTATCATTAGACAGTTCAACCAAACATGCCTCGACCAGTCCCGGTTATAAAGCTTAACTATCGACCAACGGAAGGTTATTTGCCAATGAAGCAAGATCCAACTGTGCCGATGTCCACACCAAAGAAGAAACAACCGTCCGCGCCAAGAACCGGACCAGTCCGCCCAAATTACTTGTCGCTCAACAACCCACTTACCGAAATGATGAAGAGTCAACTAACCCAACCAAGGACGCTAAAGAACAATCCACCAGAGGAACTGCATATAAGAAAGGTAATCCAGTCAACTCTACCAACGGAAAGCCGGAAAATCCAATCAATATTAACTATTAACAACCATTGTCTATCAATAGACAATCCTACTAGGCTTCCGTACACTTCTTCTTTTTACCCAAAAAGGATGCAATATGTACAGTCAATGCAACCTATGGAACCTTCATACTGTTGTACTAACTAGTTATAATGTTGATTTAGTTTATTAGGTCGTTTTTTAATTTGAGTTTCAATCGTGTATTTATTTTTTTGACATACATGTATTTTTTCTTAAATAAAAAGAATCTGTAAATATTTTTTTCTTTTAATTTATACTTTTTACCTTCCATTTGAAAATAAGCACCTGTCTATATAGTTCATAAAAATATGACATAGAGTCATGTCTAGTAAAGTTAATAGATCACATTTCACAGTTCCTATTCCATAGTAAAAATGTTAAGTTAGCATAAGAATACAAACAATACGTATATAACTGAAGCTTTAAAGAAATTACAATTATGATCTATCTAAGCTCAAAACACCTAAAAATTTAGCAGTTCTAAAGTTATTTGAAACATTATTAAATGCTTCAAAAAGCAGTCAGTATAAAAAGTTCTATGTACTATATCATAAATACAGCCTATCCACTGTTCCCTTTTCAGCAAAAAACTGTTGATAGTTTCTTTAAATCTGGAATTAAATTTGTCCCTATTGTAAACAGTTTTGTCAACAATTGGCTTAGTTTTGGTATGCTGTTTTAGGAGTGTTCTTTTGTGATTGATTTAATTTGGCGCATTTGTAGCTGAGGTTTAACTTAAAAAAATATATGCAAGATTTAAAAAATATTGTGATTGCAGCTGTCAAAAATGAAAAAAACTGCTTTATTTAAAAATATTATTCATTTATAAATAAAATACCCTCGTAGACTATGAATTACTATCTATATATGATATACTACTATCTAACAAAATGTACCTGATTTTAAAACCAAAGATGCTAAATTACCATGGCATTTATTTGACCCAAATCGTATTATAATCACTTTCTTACTTTACCTGGCAATCATTGCGATACTGTTTCTGATTTATCTTATTATGAATATCACCGTTTTGGAACCGCAACCTTCAAATTGAGTCCCGTTAATGAGTCCACAGTATTAAAATAATAAAGACAATAAAAACTAACGCATTGGGGACCGATGGCATTTCTTAAGATATGGTGTTATTCACTCTTCCTCATACTATTGGTATAATTACAGCATTAGTTAAATCAATCTGTCCGCGCGAGAGGCAAACAAGCAAGTATAAAAAGAAACCATGTAAAAAAATATACTAACACATAGGTTATTAATTAGTGGCAGAGTATCTATTGCCTACAAACTATACTGTAGTTTGTAGGCAATAGTATAAGTAGGCAATAGTATAGTATAAGTATAATATATCTGTGTTATTCGATGAATAAACTTATCATTTATTTATTTTTAAGTGTCTGTCCTTTGTTCCGACATCTGGCGAGCTTTTGATACCGTGGATCACAAGCTTATCGAAAATAAATTAAGGCACTACGGTATCCAGTACGTCGAATCTGTAAAACCGAACAATAACTCGCATCTCACTTCGATCTTCATACATACTTCGCATCCGAACAACAATGACCTTGAATTTGTATTATGTAAACATCGATTCTCAGAACATAAACAAATGCAAAGTGAAGTGAGCTTCGAACGCTCTTTCGTCTCACTAGTGATGGCCACATTGATGACAATGTTAGTCGATCTTAATCGATATGTTGTTTTTGGTATAATTTGTGAGTTTCTGTGCAATAACTACCCGGTTAATGGTTTAGTATATATAAGAGTACTTAATTTTAAATAATAGAAGTTTAAGTTATATGTTTTAGTAATGTATTTATTGAATTGAAATAGTTTGGCTGTATGAGCAGATATGCTATCGTCTTCCTCTAATAAAAAAGAGTTTGTTTTTAAACTTCCAAGTGCTTCGCAAGTGGTTTTTGATTTTGTTACATTTTCCTGTGTTTTATGTCGAATAATCCAAACATTTTATTAAAAAGTAAATATGTGGTAAGTTTGCTACTTAAAATATTCATGCTATTGTAATTTTGTCATAAAACAACAACACTGTTACATTTTCAGTGAACGTTCATCTCATCCTTCTTCAGCTCAAATAGAGGCCTTGTAAAACTTCCTCGAGAGAAACCCTGACTTGGCAAAGGGTTATTTAAAGTGTCAACAAGCTAGAGATCGAAGTAGACGCCAGTGGTAAGGATTAAGCGTAACGCTAAACAGCTTGGGAGGAACAATTAAAACATCAAAACAGTAGACCAAAATAAGTACCATGCCTGTTATTATTATTTGACAGAATTATGTATGTACCTACTTAACATTCCTACTACAGAGACCCCATGCAGCAGCCATAAAAACACTTCAAATGCAAAAAAAACTAATTCAGTTGATAAACTTAGTTGAAAAAGCTCTGTTTGAGTTTTGTTTCTGAACTTTGTAAACTAAATGAGAATATTTGTGTTGAAATCTTTAATTCTAACCTAAATTCAAAAGAATTATAATCATAAATTATTATTTTTATTTTATATAATATATGTTATCTATGTTTTTCTTTAAGTCAATAACATTATATTTTATTTCTTTTTGTAGTATTGGTCGGGAAAAAAAAGTGCTATTAAAAAGAAAATAGTAGCACGTGCAGCTGTTAGGCGTAAAACCGGTGGTGGTCTGGACGATGTAGTTGAACTATCAGAGGTTGAGGAAAGAATTGTGGCTTTATTTGGTGCTGAGGGGTTTGGCACTGGAGATGCACATTTAGCGATTTCGCTTTTTCCAGTAAGATTTTTTATAAAACATGAAGTATATAAAATTATATAATATATACATACCAAAATTATTAAAAAAATATAAAACTAATATCTACTTTTTTATTCATTTGAATTTCAGGAAAAAGATACATCTAACCGCTTACCACGAACTTTGCTCTCAGATTCAGAAGAAGTAGAGATTGTTGACAATTTGAATGTAAGATAATTTTATTTTTTTATTAATTTGTCATTGATTAAAGAAACATTTTACTGAGATAAAACTTTTCCTTAAAATTAACAACACAAAATGTAAGTACAGCTTATATAGGTCAGATCAAGCATATTATAAGTAGATACAACATGCAGATTTTTGTTGCTGTTCAGTGCCGATTGGATATTCTAAATCAATTATATGTAATACCTTTCACCTGTTTTTGAGTTTTACTTATTTGATTCATTTCAGGTGCCAGGACAAACTAGACAAGTTAACAGGAGGCTGTTTGATAGCTCAGAAAATGTTTTTAACACGGAGCCAAGCCAGAGTATTTTGCTTGTACGAGTATGTACCTATAAATTACAACTGCTAAGCATAAACTCAATAAATTTATATAAAAACTCAATAAATTTTAAATTGTATATTTATTTTAGAACATGCACCTTCAACGTGATTATAGTCGACCACCACCTACATTATCACAAACACCAAGCCCAATTTCTATGCCTTCTCCTTCCCGGCGCAGAGCCACCGCCAAAGATGCTGGTTCTTCAAGTAAATAAAAAAGTAGCATTCGTTTTTCATACGAAGGCTCCGTATATTCCTTATTTTTTTAGTTGTTAAAAAAAGACTTTTAATTCTAATGTAGTGTTGTATCAGCGTCGCGCGACGCGCAGTCACCTACACCCCGACATGCATCGGAATAAATATCTGAGGCTTCTTCGTCCCACCGTGGCACTACTGGTACTAATACCCGTATGGTTCCTGCTAGTGGAGATGCAAGTGAGTAAAATATCATTTGTAAATTGCTTCTAAGCAGGTACTATACCTATATACTTAGTAGCAACACCTCTTCCTCACACAAACTCGTTCATCTTTTCAGCGTCACGTTCTGCGCAGCCTCCAACACCCCGAATGTCGGCAACATCAGCCAGCATCTGAGGCGTCTCCCTCTCTCCGAGGTGCCACCACGGATTCAAATGCCAACCGAAGCATTCGTACAAGGCGACGGGCTGCATTAAGTGAATAGCTTAAAATTTTAAACCTCGAAATATACAACAACGATCCACTCGTTCCTATTGACTCACTTCATGGTGCGTTGTTAATTGAAACCCAGTTTTTCAATATAAGTCCACTCACTTGTGCTCCGCGTAGTAAGTTTTTATTTAATAAGGGTGACTATGATGCAATTAACGCGGAGTTGTTACGACTGGATTGGGTTTATGAGTTCTCTTTTAGGTCGCTAGTTGAATGTGTTGATTTTTTCTACTCAATGTTTCGTAAATTAAGGGATAAATATATACCATCTAGGCGTACGAATAATACAAGCTTTCCAGTTTGGTATTCAGCTGCACTTAAAAAGGTTATTAAGGAACAGTTTAAATATTTTAGTAAATATAAAATCTATGGAAACCGAAGTGATTTAGATTCTATGAAGTTACTGTGTAACAGGGTAAAAGATCTTGAGCAAAAGTGTTATTCTAAGTATATTGCATCAGTTGAAAATTCAATAGTCAGTAATCCTAAACATTTTTGGAGTTTTACTAAATTGCGCTTAAAGTCTAACGTCATGCCGAGTTCTATGTCCTATTATAATAATATAGTGAACACAGATGACTCACTTCATGGTGCGTTGTTAATTGAAACCCAGTTTTTCAATATAAGTCCACTCACTTGTGCTCCGCGTAGTAAGTTTTTATTTAATAAGGGTGACTATGATGCAATTAACGCGGAGTTGTTACGACTGGATTGGGTTTATGAGTTCTCTTTTAGGTCGCTAGTTGAATGTGTTGATTTTTTCTACTCAATGTTTCGTAAATTAAGGGATAAATATATACCATCTAGGCGTATGAATAATACAAGCTTTCCAGTTTGGTATTCAGCTGCACTTAAAAAGGTTATTAAGGAACAGTTTAAATATTTTAGTAAATATAAAATCTATGGAAACCGAAGTGATTTAGATTCTATGAAGTTACTGTGTAACAGGGTAAAAGATCTTGAGCAAAAGTGTTATTCTAAGTATATTGCATCAGTTGAAAATTCAATAGTCAGTAATCCTAAACATTTTTGGAGTGTTACTAAATTGCGCTTAAAGTCTAACGTCATGCCGAGTTCTATGTCCTATTATAATAATATAGTGAACACAGATGAGGCTATTTGCAATGTATTTTCCGACTATTTTCAATCTAATTTTATAAACCCTGGCCCTCAGTCTCATGCTCAGGATTCAGTTGACTCTTCTATTTCAGTATCAGATATCTTTAGTGTTAGTATAAATGAACAATCTGTTCAAAATTTGCTCAAAAAGCTAAATCCCTATAAGTCAGCTGGTCCGGATGATCTGCTTGCTGTCTTCCTAATTAATTGTGCAAAATCACTTGCCCTCCCTGTTACGTTATTGTTTAGGAGGTCGTTTAGTGAATGTACTGTGCCTGATATCTGGAAATCGGCATACATTACTCCGGTTCACAAAAAGGGTCCCAAGACTGACGTGTTAAATTATAGGCCCATTTCTAAACTTTGTATACTATCTAAAGTACTAGAAAAAATTGTTCACACTCAGGTATATGCAGGTATCAGGCAGTCGCTGAACGACTTCCAACACGGTTTTCTCCCGGGTAGGTCGACCGTCTCGAACCTGATCTTATTTAATGATTTTCTTACTTACTCGATGGATGAAGGGTATCAAGTTGATGCAGTTTATACAGACTACAGTAAGGCGTTTGATCGGATTCATCATAAGCGCTTATTATTTAAGTTAGAATTGTTAGGTATAAGGGGGGATTTGCTGAGATGGTTTGCGTCATATGTAGACAATAGGGCGCAAGCAGTTGTGGTTAATAATTACGTTTCGAGCTGGGTTATGGTTCCCAGCGGTGTTCCTCAAGGTTCGCTGCTTGGACCTCTTCTCTTTGTTATTTTTATTAATGATATCAACCACTGCTTGCGTTTCTCGAAATTATTATGTTTTGCAGACGATATTAAATTTTTTTTTAGAATATCATCTCCTCACGACGCTCTTCTACTGCAGGAAGATCTAAATAGACTGCAAACTTACTGTAGTCTTAACTGCTTGGATTTAAATCCCCTTAAGTGTGCTGTTGTTACCTTTAGCAGAAAGACTACGAATGTTGAATTTAACCAGATTGGAGGCTCAATAGTTCCTAGAAGTGGAGTTATACGCGACTTAGGTGTACTCAATGATTCCAAACTTCTGTATGATAGTCACGTGGAGAATATTGTTGCTAGAGCCTAGAAAGTTCTGGGGTTTGTGATGCGTAGTTCCAGCGATTTTAAAAATGTTAAAACGCTCAAAGTACTGTATTGCTCTTACGTACGAAGTACCCTGGAGTCCGCAACATGATATTTATAAAATGAGAATTGAACGCATCCAGAAAAAGTTTATTAAATTCATTTCTTTCCGCCTTAAACTGCCTTACTACCCTGATCTATATCTTGAACGATGTAAAATTATGCATATTCTTCCTTTGAAGAAGCGTCGGGACATTGCCGACATTATTTATCTTTTAAAAGTTGCTACTAGTATTGTGGATTGTCCCGAACTTCTTTTCAAAATCAACTTTCATACACCTCGCAGATATAGACGTAAGGTTCCACTTATTGTACCTTCGGCAGGTACTAATTATAGGCAAAATAGTTTTTTTTGAGAGCCAGCAAGCAATTTAATACTTTATCGCTAAAATTCGATCTTGACATATTTAACACTAACGTGAGCATTGCGAGAAAGCTTCTAAGCGAGAGTTTTTTTGGTGAATAGTATTTCTTTTTTGTATTCTATAAATATTTTATTATGTACTAGTTTTATATAATAGATTTCGTCTTTTAAAAAAACATTGCTGTACTGCACATTCAGTTATGCCGAATTCAGTGATCCTTGTCTCAATGTAATAGGATAAATAATATTATGTTAATTTATGTTAGTATTTATGGTTTTGCTCGTTTTATCTATTTCGTTTCCTATATGTGCAAATCTGTAAATAGCTTTCAGTTTTGTATATTTTTGTATTATTATTTTATTGTCGCTGATGATTTGCCAAATAAATAAAAATAAAATAAAATAAATCAAAGGCAGAGAAGAACTGACAAACATTTCCTTTAAAATTTTCCTTTTTTAAAAATTTGCGGGAAGCTCACGTACTTTTGGACTATATTTAGCTTATTCAGCGCATCTACAATCTCCTCAATGCAGCGAGATGCAGACGGCTGAGACAAATATGTTTGTACATTTTCTTTTATAATTTTCTGATAACTACCATTGGCCAGGAAAGATAATGTGCATAACATCTGTGGAAAAGTGAAATAAATTAAATTAATCTGACAGTCATTATATTATTAATAAACTATATATCATAGTGGCATAGTAGATAAGTTGGTTTCATACCTTTATACGAGTTGAAAGTCCCTTTCCTCGACGTTTTGTACACTTTATATGAGGCAATAACTCGAGCTCCAATTTTTCAATTAACTCTTTGTTCAGTCTGTACACTTTCACATAATCATCATCTCGGGTTAATAATGATAGATAAAGCCCGAATTTGGTATGCTTGCCGACGCACCTCATAATTATCTAAACCATGCCCCTTCTCTAATAAAGATAATAATAAAAACATTCGAGCCATTTTCAATTAGCACTACACAAACATCAAAATAATAGTTAAAATACAATAGATTTATGCACCTAAATCACGCCTAACACTTGTAATTAAAATGTTTGTAAAAAATTACTTATTTAATTCTTATTAGTAAAGATTTTGATAAAATTAATATGTCTCGACTCCGCTTTCACGCTAAGAAGCTTAACTTTTTATATGACAGATGAATTCGTGTTCGAATGCGAAGTGAGGGGGGAATTATCTTACCGAATACTGATTCATATGTCATCTCATACATTAAACGTCAAAATCTCGCAACTGATTTAGTTCAACTCGCCGTCACTCTCGCAGGGGTGTCGCTAGTGTACCTACGATTCTTAAAGGAATTTATAGAATGCCGATTTGCAAACTTACTCCGGATTCAGATTCGAGTTTTGACATTTAGCTTTACATAATCGCACTGCAGGGGCCTACGTTATCATTGCTTAATATCAGTTTGATAAATTAAATTTTGTTTCGTATTTTAAATAATACGCAGTTATTATTCAAAATCTAAATCAAATGCATAAATTATAGCAGCCGCCATCATCAGGCAGTTATTGCTTTGTCTATCCGACAAAGGTTATTTTCTTCCTGCGCATGCTGTAAAAGCCAATCAAGGGATATTATTTTAGGTATATATCCAGGGATTGTTTGTTATGAATGTAACTGTAACATTCACATTAAAGCTCACGAAATTCTGTGCATGCTCCCCGATGAAGGAGACCTACGTCCAGCAGAAATCACAATGCACCTTTTTTTCGCTAGTTACTTGTAACTTGAACCATACCTCACGGCTGCGGGAACACGTGCAGTTACCATGGCGACGATCGGACCCAGTACTATGAAACGTTTGAATTGAAAATGTAAAATCCACTAATCTCAGACAGGCTGGATTATAGAATGTTTGTATTCGATAGAGGTTTAACCTGCACCGATATCTGTATCGAGATAGCATAATGAAAATGGAAATTAAGTTGGTTTTTTTCTACTGATTTTACTAATTTATAATATTCGCGTCCCGAACCGGCTTCGCACGGAAATTCTAAGTGTTTATCTACTATATTATGCATGTTTTATACATATAAACCTCCCTCTTCAATAACCCTATCCATTAAAAGAAACCGCATTAAAATCCGTTGCGTAGTTTTAAAGATTTATACATACATAGGGATATAGGGACCTAGAAAGAGACTTTGATCTATACTATGTAGTGATTTTCAAATTCAAAAGGTCATGAGCCCGCCACCGTCTATAACCTAAATAATCTAGTGAAATTCGTTGAATGAAATTAAAATAAATTAAAAAAAAATTTGAGCACTTAAATAAAAAAATGTGTACATTGCTGATATTTTTTGTATAAATCAAAATAATTATTATGTAAACCAGAAACTAAACTAAAAGTGACTGTAATTAAAGCTATCCTTACGACATGCAAAATACTTCCAAAAAGTGATTTTCGAATCACTTGCACTAATTTGCAGGATAAATGGTTAATATATTTTCGATTTGATATATTTTTTAAAGCAAAATAATAATAAGGTTTAAACCTAAAAACGTTACAGTTTTAAAAGCTATTTGCTAAAGCTTTTATTTACCTTTTCTCCATTACAGGTTGCTCGTTTGCTCATTGAAAACGAGAAGTACTTCCCGAAACCACCACCAGCGCCAGTTGCAAGCCAGTCCTGGTTATTCAAGCCAACTACCAGCTGATCCCAGCGTATCACTGGACTGTGAGACAAATGCCGGTTTGCGTCTGGTACACCCACAGCAGACCTGTACCAAGAGTTGCTGCTGCCTATCCGATGGTGCAACTGACGTGGCCTGTGTATCACCATGACGTCCAACCATGCATGCCGATGGCCCAACCAGTCCATTTTGTCAAGAGGAACAGTCAACCAGTGTATCATCAGACAGTTAAACCAAACACGCCGCGACCAGTCCCGGTTAAAAAGCTTAACAATCAACCAACGGCAGGTTCTTTGCCGATGAAGCAAGATCCAACTGTGCCGATGTCCACACCAATGAAGAAACAACCGGCCACGCCAAAAACCGGACCAGTCCGCCCAAATTACTTGTCGCTCAACAACCCACTTACCCACATGATGAAGAGTCATCTAACCCAACCAAGGACGCTAAAGAACAATCCACCAGAGGAACTGCATCTAAGAAAGAGAATTCACTCAACTCTACCAATGGAAAGCCGGCCAATCCAATCAACATTAACTATGAACAACCATTGTCTATCAATAGACAATCCTACTAGGCTTCCGTACACTTCTTCTTTTTACCCAAAAAGGATGCAATATGTACAGTCAATGCAACCTATGGAACCTTCATACTGTTGTACTAACTAGTTATAATGTTGTTTTAGTTTATTAAGACGTTTTTTAGTTTGAGTTTCCATCGTGTATTTATTTTTTGACAAACATGTTTTTTTCCTTAAAATAAAAAAAAAATATAAATATTTATTTCTTTTAATTTATACTTTATACCTTGCATTTGAAAATAAACACCTATCTTTATAGTTCATAAAAATATGACATAGAGTCATGTCTAGTAAAGTTAATAGATCACATTTCACAGTTCCTATTCCATAGTAAAAAAAATAAGTCAGCATAAGAATACAAACAATACGTTTATAACTTTAGCTTTAAAGAAATGACAAATATAATCTATCTTAGCTCAAAACACCTAAAAAAATTGAGTTCTTAAGTTATTTGAAACAATATATAATGCTTCAAAAAGCAGTCAGTATAAAAAGTCCTATGTACTATATCATAAATATAGCTTATCAACTGGAATTTTTGCCTATTGTAAACAGTTTTGTCAACAATTGGATTTGCCTGAGTTTTGTTATTCTGTTTTAGGAGTGCTCTTTTGTGGATGATTTAATTTGGCGGATTTGTAGCTGAGGTATTAACTTAAAAAAATATATGCAAGATTTAAAAAATATTGTGATTGCAGCTGTCGAAAATGAAAAAACAACTTATTTTAAAAATATTATTAATTTATATATAAAATACCCTCGTAGAACATGGATTAATATTCAACAAAATGTATGTGATTTTAAAACCAAAGATGCTAAAGTACCATCACATTTATTTGACCCAAATCGTATTAATGCCCACTTTCATACTTTACCCGGCTATCATTCCGTTAATATTTATGATTTATCGTATTATGAATATCACCGTTTTGGAACTGCAACATTCAAATTGAGACCCGTTAATGAGTCTATAGTATTAAAAATAATAAAGACAATAAAAACTAACGCATTGAGGACCGATGGCGTTTCTTTAGATATGGTGTTATTCACTCTTCCTTATACAATTGGTATAATTACAGCATTAGATATTCAATCTGTCCGCGCGAGAGGCAAGCAAGCAAGTATAAAAATAAACCATGTAAAAATTATACTAACACTGAAGTTATTAATTAGTGGGAGAGTATCTACTGTTTTCAAACTATACTGTAGTTTGACATAAGCAATACAACATTGTAAAATGTGTTATTCGACGAATAAACTTATTATTCATTTATTTTTAAGCAGCTGTCCTTTGCTCAGACATCTGGCGAGTTTTTAATACCGCGGACTACAAGCTTATCGAAAATGAATTAAGGTACTACGGTATCAAGGGGCCTGCGTTATCATTGCTTATGCCCTACAAAGAGAAGGTGAATGTCAAGTCGTATCAGGAAGTGAAATAGAAGGCAGAAGATAGAAAATTGGCGATTACTCCACCGACAAGTGCCCAGCACTTAAATATAAGAAGAGGAATGTTATCTATCTATAATAATAAATTAATGTGATTAATTTCAATTTGTAGAAATAATAATTTGTAATAGACATTAAACTGAAAATTAATTTTAAGGCAAACTGCAAGAACAAAAGGCTTTTATTAAAATGAAAAACGTATATTTATTTGTGAGTATGAATTTTAGAACGAATAAGGTTACGATGAGTTTGTATCACGCTAGCCCTGACAAGCAAAGTGAAAAACAGTCTTGCATTGATACACAACTTATGCTTGCGTGTGAGAACGAAGGCAATCAGTTTGATACAATAAATTTTGTTACGTATCTTAAATAATACGCAGTTATTATTAAATAGCAAAATCAAAATGCGAATTATAGCAGCCGCCATCATCAGGCAGTCTCTAAATCACATGTTATGTTTAATTTCACTATTAACCTTGATTTTTTTAAATAGTACAGAGCTCTTTTTTGTTGAACAAAAATTGTAGGTATTACCTATACCTGAAAATTATGTACAATTTTAATAACTAAGAAATATACAAGAGAATTATTTTTTCCCAATTTTGATGCATCATATCTTAAAATATAATAATAAGTGCTGGACTGGGAGCGAGAAAAAACATAAAATGTGTGTGTAAAAGGATCCAAGGGTTTCAGTATATTGCGATTTAGGCGATGGGCTCACAACCTGTCACTACAGCAATCCACATATAAATCTGTTTAAAATAACTCTTAAAACTTTGTCAGACGTAGCGGAACGACCTTTATTTAGGTCGTTTACGCTCTGCCTACCCATTAGGGACAAAAGCGTGAATATATGTATGTAATAATCCAAAATTATCCAATTATACATCTTAAGGTTCTTAGGGTTCAAATGCCGTCAGCGGAAGAATTTCTGAAATTGTTATATCTAATATTTTCTAAAATAAAATAGCACTGTGAGTGCAAAAATCAATTAGAAAATCTAATTTTATAATTTGCTATTACAGGTTGCTCCTTGGCTCATTGCGAACGAGAAGTACTTCCCGAAACCACCACCAGCGCCAGTGTCCAAGCCAGTCCTGATTATTCCAGCTAACTACCAGCTGATCCCAGCGTATCATTGCACTGTGAGACAAATGCCGGTTTGCGTCTGGTACACCCACAGCAGACCTGTACCGAGTTGCTGCTGCCGATCCGATGGTGCAACCGACGTGGCCTGTGTACCACCATGTCGTCCAAACAAGCATGCCGACTGCCCAACCAGTCTATTTTGTCAAGAGGAACAGTCAACCAGTGTATCATCAGACAGTTCAATCAAGCATGCCGCGACCAGTGCCGGTAATAAAGTTTAACAATCGACCATCGGAAGGTTCTATGCCGATAAAGCAAGATCCATCTGTTCCGATGTCCACGCCAATGAAAAAACAACCAGCCACGCCAAAAACCGGACCAGTCCGCCCAAATTACTTGCCGCTCAACAACCCACTTACCGATATGTTGAAGAGTCAAACAATCCAACAAAGGACACCGAAGTATAATCCACCAGAGGAACTGCGTCCAAGAAAGAGACCAATCATGGTGTACAATCAACCAACCCAGTCAACTCCACCAATGAACAGCCGGCCAATCCAATCAACGGTACCTATGAACAACCATGGTCTATTGATAGACAATTCTACTAGGCTACCGTACACGTCTTCTTTTTACCCAAAAATTATTCAATATGTACAGTCAATGCAACCTATTCAACCTTCATACGGTTGTACATCCTACTTGTAATATTGCTTAATTTAGTCGTCATCTTAATTTTCGTTTCAATCGTGTATTTTTTCTTTTTTGTGAAACATGTTTCTTTTCTTAAATAAAAAAATCTAGTAAATATGTTTCTTTTAATGCGTTATTTATACCTTCCAAAAAAAATATCTATTTATAGTTCATTAAAGGAAATGCAGCTGATACATTCTTTGTTTTCCTCTCGCTCCCAATCTAGCAGGGAAGTTCCTATTCCATAGTAATATATTATGTCAGCATTAGAAAACAAACTATACTTTAATAACTTAAATAATAAAGAATAGTTACTGGGAACGAAAGAAAAACATAGAATGAGCCAGCTGCATTTCCTCCCGGGCATGCTATTAAGACCAGCTAAGGGATCCGAGGGTTTCAGTATATGGTAATTTAACTAGTGATTACATGTATGTACGTATGTTTGTATGAATTTCAGTACGAATAAGGTTACCACGAGTTTGTTTCACTCTAGTCGTGACAAGCAAAGAGAAAGCAGTCTTGAATTGATACACAATCTTTGCTTGAGTGTGAGAATGAAGGCAATAAGTTTGTTGAATCAAATTTAGTTTCGGTTTTTTTAAATAATAAAAAGAGAAATCAAAAGGCATGTATTATTATAGCAGCCTCCATCATCTGACAGTTATTGCTCTGTCTACCCGACATAGGTTAATTTCTTCCTGCGGATGCTGTAATGACCGATCCAGGGATATTATTCTAGGTCTATATCTAAGGACGTTTTTTTATTAATGTAACTGTTGCAATAATATCAGGGCTCACGAAACTCTGTGGAAGCTTTGTCACTTTGCCTTAATATAGCATAGAACTTGGAAGATTAAAAAAAAACAGAGGAACAGCGGGCATGCAGTGGGAGTTGGCAGTTGCTGACGGGCCGGGACGATGTTCTAACGCGGAAATTGGCGATTCCGAGCATCGTGTGTTGTTTATTTTCGGCGTTGTGTTTTATTCGAAGTCCATCGTTGTGATTATTACTGTAAGTGTTTCTTAACCTTACACATAGACGATTTCGTAATAAAGTGATAGTTTCAGCTTTCTGTACCTGCAGCGTTGCAAGTTTTCAAACATCATTCAATGATAATTGTAGGGAAATGTGTTTTTATAATAGGAAATGGAAGGTGTGGGTTATGTGTAAAATATCAGTGTGAGTGAATGTGAAGATGAACAAATGCAATAGAAACTAATAGGAATATTTTGATATGTCTTTAAGATGCAGTGTTACACGTTAAAACAAAACACGGTGTTTTAAAGATATTAGTAGTTAAAATGAATTACTTGTTCTTTTATTTGTTTATTTTATTTTATATTCAGGATAACACTTTACATACATTAAATACACATCGACAAGGCTTATGGACTCCGAGAGTAGCTGGCCCATAATCTCTCTCGAGAATTCATTCGAATAGGTATTCATACAAACCTCTAATGGTCTATTTCTCAGCTGACGTAGCGAGCTATAAAGGTGATAATTTCTTGACACAGTCTCTATCATTTGAACTGACTTCTTAGCGCATATCATGTTATTTTGGTACAGCAGTCCTTGAAAATTATACTATATTGCAAACTGAACAGAGAAATTGGTAATTAAAAGGTTTGAACATTAGTACACCATAACAGGTGACCAAAACTGCAGTTAATAGGTAACTTGTATGACTTTGATGAATGATTGGTAGTATGAAAGAAGTTTGTGAATGAATTAAGATGATCGGAATATTTGATGGAAGGTTTGCAAGTTAGATAAGACTAGGGTTAAGTGTTAGACTGTGCAAGTTTTCGCGCGTTGGCATGGTATGTAGGTTGGAAGGGAGGGCCATTTCATTTGTCTAGGTATCCTAATTCTAAGATCTTTAAGATCTTTATTCAAACTCCCTTCCCTGGTTATTGAGTCTTTGTACCTTTCAGCACGCTACATCAACAGCCGGAAGATTTAATTTAAAGTATGTTGGTTTTATTTTATTTGGATTTGTTATGCTCAAGAAGAAAGAAGATGGAGATTCCTGATTCCTGAATTCCAGCTGCAAATATTTTATGTGAGTCGCATGTTTTCTATTACTGCTTTATATTTTTATTTTGCAATTTTGTGTTATTTTTCAGCTGAATTTGATTCTAAACTTATTACTAATAATTTATTTACTTACATTTTAATCTCAATTACGATTACTATATTCAAGGGCTCTCGACCCGGAGGTCCCGGGTTCGATTCCCGGCGGGGGACAATGACTTTGTGTTGTTGTTTCTAGTTTGGTTAGGACATTGTAGGCTGATCACCTGATTGTCCGAAAAGTAACTTGATCCATGCTGTCGGATGGGCATGTCAATAGTCGGTCCTGCGCCTGATTTGTTTCTGGTCGTGTCAGTCAATCTGTCCCATCAGAATAAGAAATTGAAGGAATAGAGAGTGCACCTGTGTGTAGCGCAAACACTTGGGCACTAAAAACAAATCCTGCTCAGTTGGCTGATCTCCGGGAGATTGGCCGCCATCACCGAAAATCGGTGGGAGGACTATTACTCTATTCAAACTTAACTTACATTTGTTTCTTTTTTCTATTTGAATACATAACGTGTGGTTCTTTTAATTTTGACATAAAATCAGTTTTTAGACGATCACATATTTATCTTTGGCCATATTAATTTCATCAGATTATTATTAATTAGGGATAGGGTGTTACAAAGCCCTCGATGGTGGAGACCCACGTCCAGGAGACGTATTTCTGAACCACTCGTATGAAAACTGAAATACTCATACGAAAATCATTCGTGTATGAAATCAAATTCTATCACACACGATTTTACGTATTTTTGAAGCAATAGAAATCTGTGTCGTCGATAAAGTCTAATCCCATAAATTGTTTTCATTCTACGCAGAAAAACACCTACTATACCACCAATGCCACTAACAAAAATCGTTAATTTGAAAAACCGGATATGAATCGCAGAGAAACGGAACGTAAATTCAAGTAAATTAAAAAGTTAAAGTGTCACTTGTCAAATGAGTGTCTGTGTCACTGACATGATTAAAGAGTACTTTGGTTTCAAGTATTAGAACAGAAAACGAGTGGTTTAGAGCACTCGTTGCAGAGTTGCATAGGTATGAGTATTCAAAAATAGTGATTTTGTGATTTCGTATGCGAATGTTACATTTTCGTATGCGAATTCAGATACGAGTTGTTCAAAAATATGACTGTGCGGCAACACGTGCAGTTACCCTAGCGACGATCAGGCCCAGTACAATGAAACGATTAAATCGAAAATGTAAAATCCTCTGATCTCAGATAGGCTGAATAGAATGTTTGTATTAAATAGGGGTGTACCCTGCGCCGATATCTGTATGGAGATAGCATAATGAAAATGGAAATGAAGTTGTGTTTGCACTATATTTTTACATATTCCGCTAGGTAAATAGTTAAAGTAAAGGAGATATTTTAGTTTAGTATAAATATGTTTTTTTTTTTTAGTTAAAAATGTTTTTTTTTAATTATTTTGTTTTAAGTTTTTAAAGATAATAATTATGGTTTTACAGATAAATAATATATTATCAAATTAAACATAATAGGTCATGAGCCCGCCACCGTCTACTACCTAAATAATTAAGTGACATTCGTTGGATGAAATCAAAATAATTTCAAAAAAATATTTTAGAGATTTTATATTTCCCAATTTTGATCCATCACATCTTAACTTGCGAGAGAAAAACATAGAATGTGTAAGCTTCATTTCCCGGGCATTCTGTAAAAACCAGCTAAGGAATCCGAGGTTTTCAGTATATTGCAATTTAGACGATGGGCTTACAACCTATCACTACAGCAATATATGTATATTAAAAATTATACGTATAAATCTATCTTAAACAACTTTTAAAACTTTGTCAGCCGTGGCGGAATGACCTTTTACGTTCTGCCTCCCCATTAGGGAAAAAGGCGTGTGATTATATGTGTTTATGTAATAATCCCAAATTATCCAACTTTACATCTTATGGTTCTTAGGCTTCAAATCCCGTCAAGGACGATTTTTTTAATTTGTTATTTCTAATATTTTAAGAATAAAATAGCACTGTAAGTGCAAAAATCTATTAGAAAATCCAATTATATACTTTACTAAACCTTCTTTCTATTACAGGTTGCTCGTTGGCTCATTCCAAACGAGAAGTACTTCCCGAAACCACTACCAGCGCCAGTAGCTAAGCCAGTTCTGGTTATTCCAGCTACCTACCAGCTGATCTCAGCGTATCACTGCACTGTGCGACAAATGCCAGTTTGCGTCTGGTACACCCACACCGGACCTATACCAAAAGTTGCCGCTGCCTATCTGATGGTGCAACCGACGTGGACTGTGTACCAACATAATGTCCGACCAAGCATACCGATGGCCCAACCACTCAATTTTCTCAAGATGAACAACCAGTCAACCAGTGTATCATCAGACAGTTTAACCAAGCATGTCTCGACCAGTCTGGCTTATCAAGCTCAACAACCGACCAACGGAAGGTTCTATGCCGATGAAGCAAGATCAAACTGTACCGATATCCACACCAATCAAAAACAATCGGCCACGCCAAACTTACTTACTTGCCGCTCAACAACCAACTTACCGAAATGATGAAGAGTCAACCAACCCAACCAAGGACACGGAAGAAAAATCCACCAGCGGAACTGCGTCTAAGAAAGAGACCAATCATGGTGTACAATCAACCAATCTAGTCAACTCCACCAATGAACAGCCAGCCAATCCAATCAACACTATGAACAACCATGGTCTATTAATAGACAATCCTATTAGGTTTCCGTACACTTCTTTTTTTTACCCAAAACGGATGCAATATGTACAGTCATTTAAACCTATTCAACCTTCATACTGTTTTACTTTCTATTAAAATTTGTAATATTGTTTATTTAGTCGTCATTTTAATTTTCGTTTCAATCGTGTATTCACTTTTTTGTGAAACATGTTTCTCTTCTTTAATAAAAAAAAACCAGTGAATATATATTTCTTTTAATGCGTACTTTAAAACTTCCAAAAAAAAACTATTTATAGTTCATAAAAATATGATAGGAAATGCAGCTGATACATTCTATGTTTTCCTCTCGCTCCCAGTCTAGCAGGGAAGTTCCTTTTCCATAGAAATATATTATGGCAGCAAGAGAATTTAAACCATACTTTAATAACTTAAACAATAAAGAATAGTTACATATTGTGATCAACTATCCTAGATCTTACCTTAAAATTTTGCTGTATAAAATTATTTAAAACGATATTAAATGCTCGAATATTACCCCCATGCTGGACTGGGAACGAAAAAAAAACATAGAATGAGCCAGCTACATTTCCTCCCGGTCATGCTGTTAAGACTAGCTAAGGGATCAGTAGAGGGTTTCAGTATATGTTTATATTATTTATCTATTTCAGAACGAATAAGGTTACCATGAGTTTGTATCACTCTAGCCCTGACAAGCAAAGAGAAAACAGTCTTGAATTGATACACAATCTATGCTTGCGTGTGAGAATGAAGGCAATAAGTTTGTTGAATCAAATTAAGTTTCGGTTTTTTAAAAAAATACGCAGTTTTTATTAAAAGGCGAAATCAAAAGGCATGAATTATAGCAGCCGCCATCATTTGACAGTTATTGCTCTGTCTACCCGACATAAGTTAATTTCTTTCTGCGGAAAATGTAATGACCGATCCAAGGATATTATTCTAGGTTAATATCTAAGGACGTTTTTTTATGTAACTGTTGCATTCATATCAGGGCTCACGAAACTCTGTGGAAGCCCCCGATGGTGTAGACCAACGTCCAGCAGAGTACGGCACGGCCACGTGCAGTTACCATGGCGATGATTAGACCCAGTACTATGAAACGTTTAAATCGAAAATGTAAAATCCACTGATCTCAGATAGGCTGGATTATAGAATGTTTGTATTCAATAGGGGTGTAACCTGCGCCGATATCTGAATAGAGATAGAAAAATGAAAATGGAAATAGAGTTGGGTTTGTACAAAATTTTTGCATATTCTGCTAGGTAAATAGTGAAAGTAAAGGAGATATTTTATTTTAGTATGAATATGTTTTTTTTAAGTTGAAAATGATGTTTAAAATTATTTTGATGTAAGTTTTTAATGATAATAATAATGATTTTATTGATTTATAATATATTATCAAATTAAAAATATTAAATGATCAACCCGCAACCGTCTACTACCTAAATAATCTAGTAAAATTCGTTAGATCAAATCAAAATAATTAAAAAAATATATTTGTGCACTTAAATAAAAAAATGTGTGTTTTGCTGCTATTTTTTTTTATAAATCAAACTAATATTTAGGTAAACCAGAAACTAAACTAAAAGTAACTGTATTTTTTTTTCATGCTGGACTGGGAGAGATATAAAAACATAGAATGTTCCAGCTGCCCTTCCTCCCAGGCATGCTGTTGAAGTCAGCAAAAGGGACTCGAGGGTTATAGTGTATTGTCATTTAGGCGATGGGCTGACAACCTGTCACTAAAGCAGTACATATTACAATCTAAAATTGCCCTCAATTTTTGTCAGACGTGGTGAAAACGCCATTTACGAGGCGTTAAACGCTCTGCCTACCCCGTAAGGGATAAAGGCGCGATTTATGTATGTATGTATGTATTTAGAACTATCCTTACGACATGCTTAATACTTCCAAAAAGTGATTATCGAATCATTTGCACTAATTTGCAGGATATTTAATGGTTCAAATCATTTTATTGACACCATCTCTTTATTTTCAAAGAAACTAATTAAGAAACCATTACAAAAATATAAAGGGTTAATGCAATATCAATTATACAATTTAATTACGTTATTATTTTGGCACTTAGTCATACTTACTATTCTTACTCATTACTAAATAATTGGTATTCATTTCTACTTATAAACAGGAATCCTTTTTCGTGACATCATTCTAAACTTAAACTTCGACTGATCAAGTTAAGTCAACCGTTACCTTTAAGTTTATTGTACCAATCACTAAGTTAACATTTTAACCATGTATCAACAAAATGCCGATCAAGAACTACGTTGCAACTGTGAATCGGTAAGGACTTTTTATTACATTTTATTTGATTTCGACAATATGTTATGTTTAATTTCACTATTAACCTTGATTTTTTAAAAAAGTACAGAGCTCTTCCTTGTTGAACAAGAATTGTAAGTATTACCTATACCTGAAAATTATGTACAATTTTAATAACTAAGAAATATACAAGAGAATTATTTTTTCCCAATTTTGATGCATCACATCTTAAAATATATTAATAAGCGCTGGATTGGGAGCGAGAAAAAACATAAAATGTGCCAGCTGCATTTCCTTCCGGGTATGCTGTTAAACCATCTAAAGGATCCGAGGGTTTCAGTTTAATGCGATTAAGGCGATGGGCACAACCTGTCACGACAGAAATCCACATATAAATCTGTTTTAAATAACTCTCACAACTTTGTCAGACGTAGCGGAACGACCTTTATTTAGGTCGTTTACGCTCTGCCTACCCATTAGGGACAAAAGCGTGAATATATGTATGTAATAATCCAAAATTATCCAATTTTACATCTTAAGGTTCTTAGGGTTCAAATGCCGTCAGCGGACGAATTTCTGAATTTGATATATCTAATATTATCTGAAAAAAAAATAGCACTGTGAGTGCAAAAATCAATAAGAAAATCCAATTTTATAATTTACTAAAAATTCTTCCTATTACAGGTTGCTCGTTGGCTCATTGCGAACGAGAAGTACTTCCCGAAACCACCACCAGCGCCAGTGTCCAAGCCAGCCCTGATTATTCCAGCGTATCACTGCACTGTGAGACAAATGCCGGTTTGCGTCTGGTACACCCACAGCAGACCTGTACCAAGAGTTACTGCTGCCTATCCGATGGTGCAACCGACGTGGCCTGTGTACCACCATGACGTCCAAACAAGCATGCCAACTGCCCAACCAGTCTATTTTGTCAAGAGGAACAGTCAACCAGTGTATCATCAGACAGTTCAACCAAGTCTCGACCAGTCCAAGTTATAAACCTAAACAATCGAGCAACGGAAGGTTCTATGGCGATATAGCAAGATCCAACTGTGCCGATGTCCACGCCAATAAAAAAACTACCGGCCACACCAAAAACTGGACCAGTCCGACCAAATTACTTGCCACTCAACAACCCACTTACCGAAATGATGAAAAGTCAAACAATCCAACCAAGGACACTGAAGAAAAATCCACCAGAGGAACTGCGTCTAAGAAAGAGACCAATCATGGTGTACAATCAACCAACCCAGTCAACTCCACCAATGAACAGCCGGCCAATCCAATCAACATTACCTATGAACAACCATGGTCTATTGATAGATAATTCTACTAGGCTACCGTACACGTCTTCTTTTTACCCAAAAAACCTGCAATATGTACAGTCAATGCAACCTATTCAACCTTCATACTGTTGTACTTCTTATTTTTAATATTGCAAAATTTAGTCGTCATCTTAATTATCGTTTCAATCGTGTATTTTTTATTTTTTTGTGAACCATGTTTCTTTTCTTAAATAAAAAAATCCAGTAATCATATGTTTCTTTTAATGCGTATTTTATACCTTCCAAAAAAAAAAAATTATAGTTCATTAAAGGAAATGCAGCTGATACATTCTTTGTTTTCCTCTCGCTCTCAATCTAGCAGGGAAGTTCCTATTCCATAGTAATATATTATGTCAGCATTAGAAAACAAACTATTCTTTAATAATTTAAACAATAAAGAGTAGTTACTGGGAACGAGAGAAAAACATAGAATGAGCCAGCTGCATTTCCTCCCGGGCATGCTGTTAAGACCAGCTAAGGGATCCGAGGGTTTCAGTATATGGTAACTTAACTAGTGATTACATGTATGTACGGATGTTTGTATGAATTTCAGTACGAATAAGGTTACAAGAGAAAGCAGTTTTGAATTGATACACAATCTTTGCTTGCGTGTGAGAATGAAGGCAATAAGTTTGTTGAATCAAATTTATTTTCTTTTTTTTTAAGTAATAAAAAGAGAAATCAAAATCGTTTTTTTTTTAGAAAGAGAAATTAAAAGGCATGATTTATAGCAGCCGCCATCATCTGACAGTTATTGCTCTGTCTACCCGACATAGGCTAATTTCTTCCTACGGATGCTGTAATGACTGATCCAGGGATATTATTCTAAGTATATATCTAAGGACGTTTTTTTTATTAATGTAACTGTTGCTTTAATATCAGGGCTCACGAAACTCTGTGGAAGCCCTCGATAGTAGAGACCCACGTCCAGGAGACGTAATTCTGAACCACTCGTATGAAAACTGAAATACTCGTACGAAAATCATTCGTGTACGAAATCAAATTCTATCACACACGATAATACGTATTTTTGAAGCAATAGAAATCTGTGTTGCCGATAAAGTCTAATCCCATAAATTGTTTTCATTCTACGCAGAAAAACACCTTGTATACCACCAATATCACTAACAAAAATCGTTGATTTGAAAAACCGGATATGAATCGCAGAGAAACGGAACGTAAATTCAAGTAAATTAAAAAGTTAAAGTGTCACTTGTCAAATGAGTGTCTGTGTCATTGACATGATTAAATACTACTTTGATTTCAAGTAGTAGAACAGAAAACGAGTGTTTTAGAGCACTCGTTGCAGAGTTGCATACGTATGAGTATTCAAAAATAGTGATTTTGGGATTTCGTATGCGAATGTTGCTTTTTCGTATGCGAATTCAGATACGAGTTGTTCAAAAATATGACTCCAGCAGAGTGCGGCACGGCCACGTGCGGCAACACTTGCAGTTACCCTGGCGACGTTCAGGCCCAGAACTATGAAACGATTAAATCGAAAATGTAAAATCAACTGATCTCAGATAGGCTGAATTATAGAATGTTTGTATTCAATAGAGGTGTACCCTGCGCCGATATCTGTATAGAGATAACATAATGAAAATGGAAATGAAGTTGTGTTTGCAATATCTTTTTACATATTCCGCTAGGTAAATAGTTAAAGTAAAGGAGATATTTTAGTTTAGTACGAATATGTTTTTTTTTTGTTAAAAATGTTTTTTTAAATTATTTTGTTTTAAGTTTTTAAAGATAATAATAATGGTTTTACTGATTAATAATATATTATCAAATTAAAAATAAAAGGTCATGAGCCCGCCACCGTCTACTACCAAAATAATTTAGTGAAATTCGTTTGATGAAATCAAAATAATTAAAAAAAAATATTTTAGACATTTTATATTTCCCAATTTTTGATCCATCACATCTTATCTTGCGAGAGAGAAACATAGAATGTGTAAGCTTTATTTCCCGGTAATTCTGTTAAACCAGCTAAGGAATCCGAGGGTTTCAGTATATTGCAATTTAGACGATGGGCTTGCAACCTGTCACTACAGCAATATATGTTTATTAATATTTATAAATCTATCTTAAATAACTATTAAAACTTTGTCAGCCGTGGCGAAACGATCTTTTACGTTCTGCCTCCCCATTAGGGAAAAATGATTATTATGTATGTATGTAATAATCCCAAATGATCCAACTTTACATCTAATGGTTCTTAGGCTTCAAATCCCGTCAAGGACGATTTTTTTAATTTGTTATTTCTAATATTTTCAGGAATAAAATAGCACTGTGAGTGCAAAAGTCTATAAGAAAATCCAATTATATACTTTACTAAACCTTCTTTCTAAAACAGATTGCTCGTTGGCTCATTGCAAACGAGAAGTACTTCCCGAAACCACCACCAGCGCCAGTAGCTAAGCCAGTTCTGGTTATTCCAGCTAAATACCAGCTAATCTCAGCGTATCACTGCACTGTACGACAAATGCAAGTTTGCGTCTGGTACACCCACACCGTACCTGTACCAAAAGTTGCCGCTGCCTATCTGATGGTGCAACGGACGTGGACTGTGTACCAACATAATGTCCGACCAAGAATGCCGATGGCCCAACCACTCAATTTTGTCAAGATGAACAACCAGTCAACCAGTGTATCATCAGACAGTTCAACTAAGCATGCCTCAAACAGTTCGGCTTATCAAGCTCAACAACCGACAAACGGAAGGATCTATGCCGATGAAGCAAGATCAAACTTTGGCGATGTCCATGCCAATGAAAAATCAACCGGCCACGCTAAAAACCAAACCAGTCCGCCCAAATTACTTGCCGCTCATCAACTCACTTACCGAAATGATGAAAAGTCAACAACCCACTTAGAGAAATGATGAAGAGTCAAACAATCCAACAAAGGACACTGAAGAAAAATCCACCAGAGGAACTGCGTCTAAGAAAGAGACCAATCATTGTGTACAATCAACCAACCCAGTCAACTCCATCAATGAACAGCCGGCCAATCCAATCAACATTACCTATGAACAACCATGGTCTATTCAGCAAAATCCTACTAGGCTTCTGTACACTTCTTCTTTTTACCTAAAAAATATTCAATATATACAGTCAATGCAACCTTTTCAACCTTCATACTGTTGTACTTCCTATTTGTAATATTGCTTTATTTAGTCATCATCTTAATTTTCATTTCAATCGTGTATTTTTTATTTTTTATGACACATGTTTTTTTTCTTCAATAAAAGTAAATATGTTTCTTTTAATGCGTACTTTATACCTTCCAAAAAAAAATACTATTTATAGTTTATAAAAGGAAATGCAGCTGATACATTCTATGTTTTCCTCTCGCTCTCAATCTAGCTGGGAAGTTCCTATTCCATACTAATATATTATGGCAGCGTTAGAAAACTAACTATACTTTTATAACTTAAAAAATAAAGAATAGTTACTGGGAACGAGAAAAAAACATTGAATGATCCAGCTGCATTTCCTGTCGGGCATGCTGTTAAGACCAGCTAAGGGATCCGAGGGTTTCAGTATATGGTAATTTAACAAGTGACTACATGTATGTACATATGTTCGTATGAATTTAAGTACGAATAAGGTTACCATGAGTTTGTATCACTCTAGCCCTGACAAGCAAAGATAAAACAGTCTTGAATTGACACACGAAACTCTGTGGAAGCCCCCGATGGTGAAGACCCACGTCCAGGAGACGTATTTCTGAACTACTCGTATGAAAACTGAAATAGAAATACGAAAATCATTCGTGTACGAAAACAAATTCTATCACACACGATTTTACGTATTTTTGAAGCAGTAGAAATCTGTGTTGCCAATAAAGTCTAATCCCATAAATTGTTTTCATTCGACACAGAATTACACCACTACCACTAACAAATCGTTGATTTGAAAAACCGGATATGAATCGCAGAGAAACGGAACGTAAATTCAAGTAAATTAAAAAGTTAAAGTGTCACTTGTCAAATGATTGTCTGTGTCACTGACATTATCATAAACTACTTTGGTTTCAAGTAGTAGAACAGAAAACGGTTTAGAGCACTCTTTGCAAAGTTGCATACGTATGAGTATTCAAAAATAGTGATTTTGGGATTTCGTATAAGAACGTTGCATTTTCGTATGCGGCAACACGTGCAGTTACCATGGTAACGATCAGACCCAGTACTATGAAATGTTTAAATCGAAAATGTTAAATCCACTGATCTCAGATAGGCTGAATTATACAATGTTTGTATTAAATAGGGTTGTAACCTGCGCCGATATCTGTATAGAGAGAGAAAAATGAAAATGGAAATAAAGTTCGGTTTGCACTATAGTTTTGCATATTCTGCTAGGTAAATAGTGAAAGTAAAGAAGATATTTTAGTTTAGTATGAAAATGTTATTTTTTTAGTTAAAAATGAAGTTTAAAATTATTTTGTTTTAAGGTTTTAATGATAATAATAATGATTTTACTGATTTATAATAAATTTTCAAATGAAAAATAAAACGTCATGAGCCCGCCACCGTCTACTACCTAAATAATCTACTGAAATTCGTTAGATGAAATCGAAATAATTTCAAAAACATATTTGCTTACTTAAATAAAAAAATGTGTACTTTCATGATATTTTTTTTATGAATCGAAATAATAACTAGGTAAACCAGAAACTTAACTAAACGTAATTGTATTTAAAACAAACCTTACGACATGCTAAATACTTCCAAAAAGTGATTATCGAATCACTTGCACTAATTTGCAGGATCAATTGTTCTAATAATTTTATTGGCAACATCTCTTTATTTTCAAAGACACTAATTAAAAAACCATTACAAAAATATAAAGGGTTAATGTAATATCAATTATACAATTTAATTACGTTATTATTTTGGCACTTAGTCACAGTTACTATCCTTACTCATTAGTAAATAATTGGTATTCTTTTCACTTATAAATAGGAATCCTTTTTTCGTGACATCATTCTAAACTTAAACTTCGACTGATCAAGTTAAGTCAACCTAGTTACACAACTTTAAGTACTTGAAAATAAGACAAGCTTTAAGTTTATTGTACCAATCACTAAGTTTACATTTTAACCATGTACCAACAAAATGCTGATCAAAAACTACGGTGCAACTGTGAATCGGTAAGGACTTTTTATTACATTTTATTTGATTTCGACATATTATGTTTAATTTCACTATTAACATTGTTTTTTTTTTAAATACAGAGCTCTTCTTTGTTGATCAAAAATTGTAGGTATTACCTATACCTGAAAATTATGTACAATTTTAATAACTAAAAAATGTGCAAGAGAATTATTTTTTTCATCACATCTTAAAATATAATAATAAACGCTGGACTGGGAGCGAGAAAAAACATAAAATTTGCCAGCTGCATTTCCTCCCGGGTATGCTGTAAAACCACCTAAAGGGTTTCAGTATATTGCGATTTAGGCGATGGGCTCACAACCTGTCACTACAGCAATCCACATATAAATATGTTTTAAATATCTCTCAAAACTTTGTCAGACGTAGCGGAATGACCTTTATTTAGATCGTTTACGCTCTGCCTACCCATTAGGGACAAAAGGGTGAATATATATATGTAAAAATCCAAAATTATCCAATTATACATCTTAAGGTTCTTAGGGTTCAAATGCCGTCAGCGGACGAATTTCTGAATTTGTTATATCTAATATTTTCTATAATAAAATAGCACTGTGAGTGCAAAAATCAATTAGAAAATCGAATTTTATAATTTACTAGACTTTCTTCTATTACAGGTCGCTCGTTGGCTCATTGCAAACGAGAAGTACTTCCCGAAACCACCACCAGCGCCAGTGTCCAAGCCAGTCCTGATTATTTCAGCTAACTACCAGCTGATCCCAGCGTATCATTGCACTGTGAGACAAATGCCGGTTTGCGTCTGGTACACCCACAGCAGACCTGTACCAAGAGTTACTGCTGCCGATCCGATGGTGCAACCGACGTGGCCTGTGTACCACCATGACGTCCAAACAAGCATGCCGACTGCCCAACCAGTCTATTTTGTCAAGAGGAACAGTCAACCAGTGTATCATCAGACAGTTCAATCAAGCATGCCGCGACCAGTGCCGGTAATAAAGCTTAACAATCGACCATCGGAAGGTTCTATGCCGATGAAGCAAGATCCAACTGTGCCGATGTCCACGCCAATGAAAAAACAACCAGCCACGCCAAAAACCGGACCAGTCCGCCCAAATTACTTGCCGCTCAATAACCCACTTACCGAAATGATGAAGAGTCAAACAATCCAACAAAGGACACCGAAGAAAAATCCACCAGAGGAACTGCGTCTGAGAAAGAGACCAATCATGGTGTATAATCAACCAACCCAGTCAACTCCACCAATGAACAGCCGGCCAATCCAATCAACATTACCTATGAACAACCATGGTCTTTTGATAGACAATTCTACTAGACTTCCGTACACTTCTTCTTTTCACCCAAAAATTATGCAATATGTACAGTCAATGCAACCTATTCAACCTTCATACTGTTGTACTTCCTTTTTGTAATATTGCTTCATTTAGTCTTCATCTTAATTTTAGTTTTAATCGTGTATTTTTTATTTTTTGATAAACATGTTTCTTTTCTTAATTTTAAAAAAACCCGTAAATATGTTTCTTTTAATGCGTACTTTATACCGTTCAAAAAAAAATAACTATTTATAGTTCATTAAAGGAAATGCAGCTGATACGTTCTTTGTTTTCCTCTCGCTCCCAATCTAGCAGGGAAGTTCCTATTCCATAGTAATATATTATGTCAGCATTAGAATACAAAGTATACTTTAATATCTTAAACAATAAAGAATAGTTACTGGGAACGAGAGAAAAACATAGAATGAGCCAGCTGCATTTCCTCCCGGGCATGCTGTTAAGACCAGCTAAGGGATCCGAGGGTTTCAGTATATGGTAATTTAACTAGTGATTACATGTATGTACGTATGTTTGTATGAATTTCAGTACGAATAAGGTTACCACGAGTTTGTTTCACTCTAGTCCTGACAAGCAAAGAGAAAGCAGTCTTGAATTGATACACAATCTTTGCTTGCGTGTGAGAATGAAGGCAAAAAGTTTGTTGAATCAAATTTAGTTTCGGTTTTTTTAAATAATAAGAAGAGAAATCAAAATCGAAATTTTTATTAAAAAGAGAAATCAAAAGGCATGAATTATAGATAGACATACATACATATAATCACGCCTTTATCCCTAATGGGGTAGGCAGAGCGTAAACGAACTAAACAAAGGTCGTTCCGCCACGTCTGACAAAGTTTTGAAGGTTATATATGATAGATTTGTATGTATATTGCTGTAGTGACAGGTTGTCAGCCCATCGCCTAAAGTGCAACATACTAAAACCCTCGGATCCCTTAGCTGGTTTTTACAGCATGCCCGGGAGGAAATGCAGCTGGCACATTCTATGTTTTTCTCTCGCTCCCAGTCCAGCATGGAAGATATTATACATAGACGATTTCGTAATAAAGTGATAGTTTCAGCTTTCTGTACCTGCAGCGTTGCGAGTTTTCAAACATCATTCAATGATAATCGTAGGGAAATGTGTTATTAGAATAGGAAATAGGAGGTGTGTGTTATATGTAAAATATCAATGTGCGTGAGTGTGAAGATGAACAAATGCAATAGAAACTAATAGAAATATTTTGATGTCTTTAAGATACTGTGTTACACGTTAAAACAAAACACGGTGTTTTAAAGATATTAGTAGTTAAAATCAATTACTTGTATTTTTATTTGTTTATTTTATTTTATATTCAGGATAACACTTTACATACATTAAATACACATCGACAAGGCTTATGGGCTCCGAGAGTAGCTGGCCCATAATCTCTCTCGAGAATTCATTCGAATAGGTATTCATACAAGCCTCTAATGGTCTATTTCTCAGCTGACGTAGCGAGCTATAAAGGTGATAATTTCTTGACACAGTCTCTATCATTTGAACTGACTTCTTAGCGCATATCATGTGATTTTGGTACAGTTGTCCTTGAAAATTATACTATATTGCAAACTGAACAGAGAAATTGGTAATTAAAAGGTTTGAACATTAGTACACCATCACAGGTGACCAAAACTGCAGTTAATAGGTAACTTGTATGACTTTAATGAATGATTGGTAGTATGAAAGAAGTTTATGAATGAGTTAAGATGATCGGAATATTTGATGGAAAGTTTGCAAGTGAGATAAGACTAGGGTTTAGTGTTAGTCTGTGCAAGGTTTTCGCGCGTTGGCATGGTCTGTAGGTTGGAAGGGAGGGCCATTACATTTGTCTAGTCATCCTAATTCTAAGATCTTAAAGATCTTTATTCAAATTCCTTTCCCTGGTTTTTGAGTCTTTGTACCTTTCAGCACGCTACATTAACAGCCGGAAGATTTAATTTTAAGTACCTATGTTGGTTTTATTTTATTTGGGTTAGTTATGCGCAAGAAGAAAGAAGATGGAGTTTCCTGATTCCTGAATTCCAGCTGCAAATATTTTATGTGAGTCGCATGTTTTCTATTACTCCTTTATATGTTTATATTGCCATTTTGTGTTTTTTTTCAGCTGAATTTGATTCTAAACTTAGTACTTATAATTTATTTACTTACATCATAATCTCAATTACGAGTACTCTATTCAAATTTACATTTGTTTCTATTTTCTATTTGAATACACAACGTGCGGGTCTTTTAATTTTGTCATAAAATAAGTTTTTAGACGATCACATATTTATCTTTGGCCATATTAATTTTATCAGATTATTATTAATTAGGGATAGGATGTTACAAAGCCCTCGATGGTGGAGACCCACGTCCAGGAGACGTATTTCTGAACCACTCGTATGAAAACTGAAATACTCATACGAAAATCATTCGTGTATGAAATCAAATTCTATCACACACGATTTTACGTATTTTTGAAGCAATAGAAATCAGTGTTGCCGATAAAGTCTATTCCCATAAATTGTTTTCAATCTACGCAGAAAAACACCTACTATACCACCAATACCACTAACAAAAATCGTTGATTTGAAAAACTGGATATGAATCGCAGAGAAACGGAACGTAAATTCAAGTAAATTAAAAAGTTAAAGTGTCACTTGTTAATGAGTGTCTGTGTCACTGACATGATTAAAGACTACTTTGGTTTCAAGTAGTAGAACAGAAAACGAGTGGTAAACCACTCGTTGCAGAGTTGCATACGTATGAGTATTCAAAAATAGTGATTTGGGATTTCGTATGCGAATGTTGCATTTTCGTATGCGAATTCAGATACGAGTGTTTCAAAAATATGACTCCAGCAGAGTGCGGCACGGCCACGTGCGGCAACACGTGCAGTTACCCTGGCGACGATCAGACCCAGTACTATGAAACGATTAAATCGAAAATGTAATATCCACTGATCTCAAATAGGCTGAATTATAGAATGTTTGTATTAAATATGGGTGTACCCTGCGCCGATATCTGTATAGTGATAGCATAATGAAAATGGAAATGAAGTTGTGTTTGCACTATATTTTTACATATTCCGCTAGGTAAATAGTTAAAGTAAAGGAGATATTTTAGTTTAGTATGAATATGTTTTTTGTTTTTTTAGTTAAAAATGTTTTTTTTTAAATTATTTTGTTTAAATTTTTAAAGATAATAATAATGGTTTTACTGATTTTTAATATATTATCAAATTAAAAATAAAAGGTCATGAGCCCACCACCGTCTTCTACCTAAATAATTAAGTGAAATTTGTTGGATGAAATTAAAATAATTTCAAAAGAATGTTTTAGATATTTTATATTTCCCAACTTTGATCCATCACATCTTATCTTGAGAGAGAAAAACATAGAATGTGTAAGCTTTATTTCCCGAGCATTCTGTAAAAACCAGCTTAGGAATCCGAGGGTTACAGTCTATTGCAATTTAGACGATGGGCTTACAACCTATCACTACAGCAAAATATGTATATTAATATTTATATGTATAAATCTATCTTAAATAACTTTTAAAACTTTGTCAGCCGTGGCGGAACGACCTTTTACGTTCTGCCTCCCCATTAGGGAAAAAGGCGTGATTATATGTATTTATGTAATAATCCCAAATGATCCAACTTTATATCTTATGGTTCTTAGGCTTCAAATCCGGTCAAGGACGATTTTTTTTATTTGTTATTTCTAATATTTTCAGGAATAAAATAGCACTGTGAGTGCAAAAATCTATTAGAAAATCCAATTATATACTTTACTAAACCTTCTTTCTATTACAGGTTGCTCGTTGGCTCATTGCGAACGAGAAGTACTTCCCGAAACCACCACCAGCGCCAGTAGCTAAGCCAGTTCTGGTTATTCCAGCTACCTACCAGCTGATCCCAGCGTATCACTGCACTGTGCGACAAATGCCAGTTTGCGTCTGGTACACCCACACCGGACCTGTACCAAAAGTTGCCGCTGCCTATCTGATGGTGCAACCGACGTGGACTGTGTACCAACATAATGTCCGACCAAGCATACCGATGGCCCAATCACTCAATTTTCTCAAGATGAACAACCAGTCAACCAGTGTATCATCAGACAGTTTAACCAAGCATGTCTCGACCAGTCTGGCTTATCAAGCTCAACAACCGACCAACGGAAGGTTCTATGCCGATAAAGCAAGATCAAACTGTGCCGACATCCACACCAATCAAAAACAATCGGCCACGCCAAAAACCGGACCAGTCCACCCAAATTACTTGCCGCTCAACAACCAACTTACCGAAATGATTAAGAGTCAACCCACCCAACCAAGGACACGGAAGAAAAATCCACCAGCGGAACTGCGTCTAAGAAAGAGACCAATCATGGTGTACAATCAACCAATCTAGTCAACTCCACCAATGAACAGCCAGCCAATCCAATCAACATTACCTATGAACAACCATGGTCTATTAATAGACAATCCTATTAGGTTTCCGTACACTTCTTCTTTTTACCCAAAACGGATGCAATATGTACAGTCATTTAAACCTATTCAACCTTCATACTGTTGTACTTTCTATTAAAATTTGTAATATTGCTTTATTTAGTCGTCATTTTAATTTTCGTTCCAATCGTGTATTCACTTTTTTGTGAAACATGTTTCTCTTCTTTAATAAAAAAAAAACCAGTGAATATATATTTCTTTTAATGCGTACTTTAAAACTTCCAAAAAAAAAACTATTTATAGTTCATAAAAATATGATAGGAAATGCAGCTGATACATTCTACGTTTTCCTCTCGCTCCCAGTCTAGCAGGGAAGTTCCTTTTCCATAGAAATATATTATGGCAGCAAGAGAATACAAACCATACTTTAATAACTTAAACAATAAAGAATAGTTACATATTGTGATCTACTATCCTAGCTCTTACCTTAAAATTTTGCAGTATAAAATTATTTAAAACGATATTAAATGCTCGAATATTACTCCCATGCTGGACTGGGAACGAGAAAAAAACATAGAATGAGCCAGCTACATTTCCTCCCGGTCATGCTGTTAAGACTAGCTAAGGGATCAGTACAGGGTTTCAGTATGTTTATATTATTTATCTATTTCAGAACGAATAAGGTTACCATGAGTTTGTATCACTCTAGACCTGACAAGCAAAGAGAAAACAGTCTTGAATTGATAAACAATCTATGCTTGCGTGTGAGAATGAAGGCAATAAGTTTGTTGAATCAAATTAAGCTTCGGTTTTTTTTTTTAAATACACAGTTTTTATTAAAAAGCGAAATTAAAAGGCATGAATTATAGCAGCCGCCATCATTTGACAGTGATTGCTCTGTCTACCCGACATAAGTTAATTTCTTTCTGCGGACAATGTAATGACCGATCCAAGGATATTATTCTAGGTTAATATCTAAGGACGTTTTTTTATTAATGTAACTGTTGCATTCATATCAGGGAAGTGTGGAAGCCCTCGATAGACCCACGTCCAGCAGAGTACGGCACGGCCACGTGCAGTTACCATGGCGATGATTAGACCAAGTACTATGAAACGTTTAAATAGAAAATGTAAAATCCACTGATCTCAGATAGGCTGGATTATAGAATGTTTGTATTCAATAGGGGTGTAACCTGCGCCAATATCTGTATAGAGATAGAAAAATGAAAATGGAAATGGAGTTGGGTTTGTACAAAATTTTTTGCATATTCTGCTAGGTAAATAGTGAAAGTAAAGGAGATATTTTAGTTTAGTATGAATATGTTTTTTTTAAAGTTGAAAATGATGTTTAAAATTATTTTGATGTAAGTTTTTAATGATAATAATAATGATTTTATTGATTTATAATATATTATCAAATTAAAAATATTAAATGATCAACCCGCAACCGTCTACTACCTAAATAATCTAGTAAAATTCGTTAGATAAAATCAAAATAATTAAAAAAATATATTTGTGCACTTAAATAAAAAAATGTGTGTTTTGCTGATATTTTTTTTTATAAATCAAACTAATAATTAGGTAAACCAGAAACTAAACTAAAAGTAACTGTATTTTTATTTCCATGCTGGACTGGGAGAGATATAAAACATAGAATGTTCCAGCTGCCCTTCCTCCTAGGCATGCTGTTGAAGTCAGCAAAAGGGACTCGAGGGTTACAGTGTATTGTCATTTAGGCGATGGGCTGACAACCTGTCACTAAAGCAATACATATTACAATCTAAAATTGCCCTCAATTTTTGTCAGACGTGGTGAAAACGCCATTTACGAGGCGTTAAACGCTCTGCCTACCCCGTAAGGGATAAAGGCGCGATTTATGTATGTATGTATGTATTTAGAACTATCCTTACGACATGCTTAATACTTCCAAAAAGTGATTATCGAATCACTTGCACTAATTTGCAGGATACATAATGGTTCAAATCATTTTATTGACACCATCTCTTTATTTTCAAAGAAACTAATTAAGAAACCATTACAAAAATATAAAGGGTTAATGCAATATCAATTATACAATTTAATAACGGTATTATTTTGGCACTTAGTCATACTTACTATTCTTACTCATTACTAAATAATTGGTATTCATTTCTACTTATAAACAGAAATCCTTTTTTCGAGACATCATTCTAAACTTAAACTTCGACTGATCAAGTTAAGTCAACCCAGTTACCTTTAAGTTTATTGTACCAATCACTAAGTTTACATTTTAACCATGTATCTACAAAATGCTGATCAAAAACTACGGTGCAACTGTGAATCGGTAAGGACTTTTTATTACATTTTATTTGATTTCGACATGTTATGTTTAATTTCACTATTAACCTTGATTTTTTTAAATAGAACAGAGCTCTTCCTTGTTGAACAAAAATTGTAGGTATTACCTATACCTGAAAATGATGTACAATTTTAATAACTAAGAAATATACCAGAGAATTATTTTTTCCCAATTTTGATGCATCACATCTTAAAATATATTAATAAGCGCTGGATTGGGAACGAGAAAAAACATAAAATGTGCCAGCTGCATTTCCTCCCGGGTATGCTGTTAAACCATCTAAAGGATCCGAGGGTTTCAGTTTAATGCGATTTAGGCGATGGGCACAACCTGTCACTACAGAAATCCACATATAAATCTGTTTTAAATAACTCTCACAACTTTGTCAGACGTAGCGGAACGACCTTTATTTAGGTCGTTTACGCTCTGCCTACCCATTAGGGACAAAAGCGTGAATATATGTATGTAATAATCCAAAATTATCCAATTTTACATCTTAAGGTTCTTAGGGTTCAAATGCCGTCAGCGGACGAATTTCTGAATTTGTTATATCTAATATTTTCTGAAAAAAAAAAATAGCACTGTGAGTGCAAAAATCAATAAGAAAATCCAATTTGATAAATTACTAAAAATTCTTCCTATTACAGGTTGCTCGTTGGCTCATTGCGAACGAGAACTACTTCCCGAAACCACCACCAGCGCCAGTGTCCAAGTCAGTCCTGATTATTCCAGCGTATCACTGCACTGTGAGACAAATGCCGGTTTGCGTCTGGTACACCCACAGCAGACCTGTACCAAGAGTTACTGCTGCCTATCCGATGGTGCAACCGACGTGGCCTGTGTACCACCATGACGTCCAAACAAGCATGCCGACTGCCCAACCAGTCTATTTTGTCAAGAGGAACAGTCAACCAGTGTATCATCAGACAGTTCAACCAAGCATGCCTCGACCAGTCCCGGTTATAAAGCTTAACAATCGAGCAAGGGAAGGTTCTATGGCGATAAAGCAAGATCGAACTGTGCCGATGTCCTCGCCAATAAAAAAACTACCGGCCACACCAAAAACTGGACCAGTCCGACCAAATTACTTGCCGCTCAACAACCCACTTACCGAAATGATGAAAAGTCAAACAATCCAACCAAGGACACTGAAGAAAAATCCACCAGAGGAACTGCGTCTAAGAAAGAGACCAATCATGGTGTACAATCAACCAACCCAGTCAACTCCATCAATAAACAGCCGGCCAATCCAATCAACATTACCTATGAACAACCATGGTCTATTCAGAAAAAATCCTACTAGGCTTCTGTACACTTCTTCTTTTTACCTAAAAATTATGCAATATGTACAGTCAATGCAACCTATTCAACCTTCATACTGTTGTCCTTCCTATTTGTAATATTGCTTTATTTAGTCGTCATCTTAATTTTTATTTCAATCGTGTATTTTTTCATTTTTATGAAACATGTTTCTTTTCTTCAATAAAAGTAAATTTGTTTCTTTTAATGCGTACTTTATACCTTCCAAAAAAAAATACTATTTATAGTTTATAAAAGGAAATGCAGCTGATACATTCTATGTTATCCTCTCGCTCCCAATCTAGCTGGGAAATTCCTATTCCATAGTAATATATTATGGCAGCATTAGAAAACTAACTATACTTTTATAACTTAAACAATAAAGAATAGTTACTGGAAACGAGAAAAAAACATTGAATGATCCAGCTGCATTTCCTGTCGGGCATGCTGTTAAGACCAGCTAAGGGATCCGAGGGTTTCAGTATATGGTAATTTAACAAGTGACTACATGTATGTACGTATGTTCGTATGAATTTTAGTACGTAAGGTTACCATGAGTTTGTATCACTCTAGCCCTGACAAGCAAAGATAAAACAGTCTTGAATTGACACACGAAACTCTGTGGAAGCCCCCGATGGTGAAGACCCACGTCCAGGAGACGTATTTCTGAACTACTCGTATGAAAACTGAAATAGAAGTACGGAAATCATTCGTGTACGAAAACAAATTCTATCACACACGATTTTACGTATTTTTGAAGCAGTAGAAATCTGTGTTGCCAATAAAGTCTAATCCCACAAATTGTTTTCATTCGACGCAGAAATACACCACTACCACTAACAAAAATCGTTGATTTGAAAAACCGGATATGAATCGCAGAGAAACGGAACGTAAATTCAAGTAAATTAAAAAGTTAAAGTGTCACTTGTCAAATGATTGTCTGTGTCACTGACATTACATAGACTACTTTTGTTTCAAGTAGTAGAACAGAAAACGAGTGGTTTAGAGCACTCGTTGCAAAGTTGCATACGTATGAGTATTCAAAAATAGTGATTTTGGGATTTCGTATGAGAATGTTGCATTTTCGTATGCGGCAACACGTGCAGTTACCATGGCAACGATCAGACCCAGTACTATGAAACGTTTAAATCGAAAATGTAAAATCCACTGATCTCAGATAGGCTGAATTATACAATGTTTGTATTAAATAGGGGTGTAACCTGCGCCGATATCTGTATAGAGAGCATAATGAAAATGGAAATAAAGTTCGGTTTGCACTATACTTTTGCATATTCTGCTAGGTAAATAGTGAAAGTAAAGAAGATATTTTAGTTTAGTATGAAAATGTATTTTTTTTAGTTCAAAATGAAGTTTTAAATTATTTTATTTTAAGGTTTTAATGATAATAATAATGATTTTACTGATATATAATAAATTTTCAAATTAAAAATTTAACGTCATGAGCCCGCCACCGTCTACTACCTAAATAATCTAGTGAACTTCGTTAGATGAAATCAAAATAATTTCAAAAACATATTTGCTTACTTAAATAAAAAAATGTTTACTGTCATGATATTTTTTTTATGAATCGAAATAATAATTAGGTAAACCAGAAACTTAACTAAACGTAATTGTATTTAAAACAAACCATACGACATGCTAAATACTTCCAAAAAGTGATTATCGAATCACTTGCACTAATTTGCAGGATAAATAGTTCTAATAATTTTATTGGCAATATCTCTTTATTTTCAAAGACACTAATTAAAAAACCATTACAAAAATATAAACGGTTAATGTAATATCAATTATACAATTTAATTACGTTATTATTTTGGCACTAAGTCACACTTACTATCCTTACTCATTAGTAAATAATTGGTATTCATTTCTACTTATAAATAGGAATCCTTTTTTCGTGACATCATTCTGAACTTAAACTTCGACTGATCAAGTTAAGTCAACCTAGTTAAACAACTTTAAGTTGACATTAAATACTTGAAAATAAGACAACCTTTAAGTTTATTGTACCAATCACTAAGTTTACATTTTAACCATGTATCAACAAAATGCTGATCAAAAATTACGGTGCAACTGTGAATCGGTAAGGACTTTTTATTACATTTTATTTGATTTCCACATGTTATGTTTAATTTCACTATTAACATTGATTTTTTTTTTAAATACAGAGCTCTTCTTTGTTGAACAAAAATTGTAGGTATTACCTGAAAATTATGTACAATTTTAATAACTAAAAAATGTGCAAGAGAATTATTTTTTCCCAATTTTGATGCATCACATCTTAAAATATAATAATAAGCGCTGGACTGGGAGCGAGAAAATACATAAAATGTGCCAGCTGCATTTCCTCCCGGGTATGCTGTTAAACCACCTAAAGGATCCTAGGGTTTCAGTATATTGCGATTTAGGCGATGGGCTCACAACCTGTCACTACAGCAATCCACATATAAATATGTTTTAAATATCTCTCAAAACTTTGTCAGACGTAGTGGAATGACCTTTATTTAGGTCATTTACGCTCTGCCTACCCATTAGGGACAAAAGGGTAAATATATGTATGTAATAATCCAAAATTATCCAATTATACATCTTATGGTTCAAATGCCGTCAGCGGACGAATTTCTAAATTTGTTATATATCTAATATTTTCTATAATAAAATAGCTCCTTCCATGCTGGACTGGAAGCGACAGAACAACATAGAATGCACCAGCTGCATTTCCTCCCGGGCATGCTGTAAAAACCAGCTACGGGATTCGAGGGCATCAGTGTATTGCAATTATGGCGATGGGCTGACAACCTGTCACTAAAGCGATACACATTTCAGTCTAAACTAGCCCTCAAAACTTGTCAGATGTGGCGGAACGACCTTTTCTTTGGTCGATTACGCTCTGTCTACCCCATTAGGGATAAACGCGTGATTATATGTATGTATGTATGTATAAAATAGAACTCTGAGTGCAAAAATCAATTAGAAAATCGAATTTTATTATTTACTAAACTTTCTTTCTATTACAGGTTGCTCGTTGGCTCATTGCGAACGAGAAGTACTTCCCGAAACCACCACCAGCGCCTGTGTCCAAGCCAGTCCTGATTATTCCAGCTAACTACCAGCTGATCCCAGCGTATCATTGCACTGTGAGACAAATGCCGGTTTGCGTCTGGTACACCCACAGCAGACCTATACCAAGAGTCACTGCTGCCGATCCGATGGTGCAACCGACGTGGCCTGTGTACCACCATGACGTCAAAACAAGCATGCCGACTGCCCAACCAGTCTATTTTGTCAAGAGGAACAGTCAACCAGTGCATCATCAGACAGTTCAATCCAGCATGCCGCGACCAGTGCCGGTAATAAAGCTTAACAATCGACCATCGGAAGGTTCTATGCCGATGAAGCAAGATCCAACTGTGCCGATGTCCACGCCAATGAAAAAACAACCAGCCACGCCAAAAATCGGACCAGCTCGCCCAAATTACTTGCCGCTCAACAACCCACTTACCGAAATGATGAAAAGGCAAACAATCCAACAAAGGACACTGAAGAAAAATCCACCAGAGGAACTGCGTCTAAGAAAGAGACCAATCATGGTGTACAATCAACCAACCCAGTCAACTCCACCAATGAACAGCCGGCCAATCCAATCAACATTACCTATGCACAACCATGGTTTATTGATAGACTATTCTACTAGGCTACCGTACACGTCTTCTTTTTACCCAAAAAATATGCAATATGTACAGTCAATGCCACCTATTCAACCTTCATACTGTTGTACTTCCTATTTGTAATAATGCTAAATTTAGTCGTCATCTTAATTTTCGTTTCAATCGTGTATTTTTTATTTTTTGTGAACCATGTTTCTTTTCTTTAATAAAAAAATCCAGTAAATATGTTTCTTTTAATGCGTACTTTATACCTTCCAAAAAAAATAACTATTTATAGTTCATTAAAGGAAATGCAGCTGATACATTCTTTGTGTTCCTCTCGCTCTCAATCTAGCACGGAAGTTCCTATTCCATAGTAATATATTATCTCAGCATTAGAAAACAATCTATTCTTTCATAATTTAAACAATAAAGAATAGTTACTGGGAACGAGAGAAAAACATAGAATGAGCCAGCTGCATTTCCTCCCGGGCATGCAATTAAGACCAGCTAAGGGATCCGAGGGTTTCAGTATATGGTAACTTAACTAGTGATTACATGTATGTACGGATGTTTGTATGAATTTCAGTACGAATAAGGTTACCACGAGTTTGTTTCACTCTTGTCCTGACAAGCAAAGAGAAAGCAGTCTTGAATTGATACACAATCTTTGCTTGCATATAAGAATGAAGGCAATTAGTTTGTTGAATCAAATTTAGTTTCGGTTTTTTTAAATAATAAAAAGAGAAATCAAAATCGAAATTTTTATTAAAAAGAGAAATCAAAAGGCATGTATTATAGCAGCCGCCATCATCTGACAGTTATTGCTCTGTCTACCCGACATAGGTTAATTTCTACCTGCGCATGCTGTAATGACCGATCCAGGGATATTATTCTAGGTATATATCTAAGGACGTTTTTTTATTAATGTAACTGTTGCATTAATATCAGGGCTCACAAAACTCTGTGGAAGCTTTGTCACTTTGTCTTAATATAGCATAGAACATGGAAGATTAAAAAATACAGAGGAACAGCGGGCATGCAGTGGGGGTTGGCAGTTGCTGACGGGCCGGGACGATGTTCTAACGCGGAAATTGGCGATTCCGAGCATCGTGTGTTGTTTATTTTCGGCGTTGTGTTTTATTCGAAGTCCATAGTTGTGATTATTACTGTAAGTGTTTCTTAACCTTACAGATAGACGATGTCGTAATAAAGTGATAGTTTCAGCTTTCTGTTCCTGCAGCGTTGCGAGTTTTCAAACATCATTCAATGATAATCGTAGGGAAATGTGTTATTAGAATAGGAAATAGGAGGTGTGTTTAATGTGTAAAATATCAGTGTGCGTGAGTGTAAAGATGAACAAATGCAATAGAAACTAATAGAAATATTTTGATGTCTTTAAGATACTGTGTTACACGTTAAAACAAAACACGGTGTTTTAAAGATATTAGTAGTTAAAATAAATTACTTGTATTTTTATTTGTTTATTTTATTTTATATTCAGGATAACACTTTACATACATTAAATACACATCGACAAGGCTTATGGGCTCCGAGAGTAGCTGGCCCATAATCTCTCTCGAGAATTCATTCGAATAGGTATTTATACAAACCTCTAATGGTCTATTTCTCAGCTGACGTAGCGAGCTATAAAGGTGATAATTTCTTGACACAGTCTCTGTCATTTGAACTGACTTCTTAGCGTATATCATGTGATTTTGGTACAGTCGTCCTTGAAAATTATACCATATTGCAAACTGAACAGAGAAATTGGTAATTAAAAGGTTTGAACATTAGTACACCATCACAGGTGACCAAAACTGCAGTTAATAGGTAACTTGTATGACTTTGATGAATGATTGGTAGTATGAAAGAAGTTTGTGAATGAATTAAGATGATCGGAATATTTGATGGAAGGTTTGCAAGTTAGATAAGACTAGGGTTTAGTGTTAGTCTGTGCAAGGTTTTCGCGCGTTGGCATGGTCTGTAGGTTGGAAGGGAGGGCCATTACATTTGTCTAGTCATCCTAATTCTAAGATCTTAAAGATCTTCATTCAAATTCATTTCCCTGGTTATTGAGTCTTTGTACCTTTCAGCACGCCACATTAACAGCCGGAAGATTTAATTTAAAGTATGTTGGTTTTATTTTATTTGGGTTCGAGCGCAAGAAGAAAGAAGATGGAGATTCCTGATTCCTGAATTCCAGCTGCAAATATTTTATGTGAATCGCATGTTTTCTATTACTGCTTTATATTTTTATTTTGCCATTTTGTGTTATTTTTCAGCTGAATTTGATTCTAAACTTATTACTAATAATTTATTTACTTACATCATAATCTCAATAACGAGTACTCGATTCAAATATACATTTGTTTCTATTTTATATTTGAATACACAACGTGTGGGTCTTTTAATTTTGACATAAAATCAGTTTTTAGACGATCACATATTTATCTTTGGCCATATTAATTTCATCAGATTATTACTAATTAGGGATAGGGTTTTACAAAGCCCTCGATGGTGGAGACCCACGTCCAGGAGACGTTTTTCTGAACCACTCGTATAAAAACTGAAATACTCATACGAAAATCATTCGTGTATGAAACCAAATTCTATCACACACGATTTTACGTATTGAGGATGCCGATAAAGTCTAATCCCATAAATTGTTTTCATTCTACGCAGAAAAACACCTACTATACCATCAATACCACTAACAAAAATCGTTGATTTGAAAAACTGGATATGCAAATACAAATACAAATACAAATCAGTTTATTTCCACAAAACACATTACAAAAAATAAAAAACACACAATCAAGAATAAAATAACAAACAGGACAGGTAGGCATATAGATATTTAGCAGAAGTGGAAAAAGGTGTGGACACAGCTTGGCTGTTTTTAAGTCCACCCTACGTCAAGTGTACAGAAGAGGATAAATAGCACAGAACAACTTAAACTACAATTTGACAAATCTTTGTAATATATATTTGAATAGCAACAATATTAGGCACATTTAGCGTTTATTTATAACCAAACTTAGAAAAAAGAAAAGAAAAACATTTAGTAACAGTAATTCTTCAAAAGTAATGGTAAGAAATTTTAATAATATATAATATAATACCGTGGTTAAAACTTATAATGTAGATAGATTATTGTTATATACTTGCTTTAGGTACACAAATCTGTTCCTTGCAGGACACCGAATGTCTTCAAAACTTTTTTGAAGTTTTAGATACAGTTGTTTTATTTGACGTTTGAATTGATATATGGTTTTGAGAGTTCTAATGGGCGGGGGGATATTATTCCAAATTTTTGCTGCCGCAAATCGAAATGAGCCTGTAAACTTGGCAGTGCGATAACAAGGCACGTCCAGCAGCAGAGCGTTGGCGGGGCGTTGCCGGCGGCCGCCAGCGCTACGCCGCCGCAGCCGCGCGGCCAGGCCGGCGGGCGCGCCCGACTGCACCACATTATATGTGAAGCAGGCGAGGTGAACCTGTCTCCGAGCCGCCATGTCGAGGCTGTTCATGTTGTTAAGAACAGGAGTAATACGGTCATGCTGACGAAGGCGTTCGCAAAATCGAACACAAGAGTTTTGCACTAATTGTATTCGACGACTAGTTTTTTCTTGTAAGCAGGGCCCGTATACGGTGTCGCAGTAATTAAATTGTGACAATATCAAGGACTCTGTCAGCGTCCGCCTTACCTCTTTGTTTAAATATTCACCAACTTTATAGAGTGATTTTAATTTATAGATGGCTGCTTTCACTTTCATACCTACATGTCTGTCAAAGTTCAAACCAGAATCCATATGGAGGCCCAAATTTCTAGCATAATCGACTATTTGAATAGGTGTACCATTCAAGGTGATTTTAGGTTTCATTGCAAGCACCTGGTTCACTGCCATTTTTGTGCCGAATAAGAGAGCAACGGTCTTACCGGCGTTGAGACAGAGCGCGTTGTCCCGTGCCCACTCCCATACGCGGCTCAGCTCGTCGCTGACGAGGCGCGCGGCCGCACCCGCGTCTGCTGGCGCGAACGAGTGCAGCAGCTGCGTGTCGTCCGCGAACATCTCGCAGCGCATGTGTCGCACGCAGCGTGGCAGGTCCGCCGTGTACACCGCGTACAGGAGTGGCGACACACACGCGCCCTGTGGACACCCACGACTCACCTTTTTTGCATCTGAATAGACAATTTCCCCGTCATTATTAGTGCATTTAACGATTTGGTAACGATCCTCTAGATAATTACATATAAGTGTCAGAGCACTATCACTAAGGCCGTAGTAATGCATTTTACTTAATAATAAATTAGTTTCTATACAATCAAATGCACGGGAAAAATCTAATAAAATTAGTATCGACACTTGCCCTTCGTCTAATGATGTTAAAATATCATCTGAAATTTGAGTGAGTGTAGTGTTAGTACCGCGTCCTCTCCTGAAACCCGATTGGTTTTCCGGAATGACGTTAATATTATCAAAATATTCAGAGAGCTGCTTCTCCATGACTTTTTCAAGAATCTTTGATGCTGCAGGTAGAATGCTAATAGGTCGTAAATCTTTGTAATCATTAACTTGAGCTTTCTTTGGAAGTGGCGAAACTACTGCTGTTTTCCATTTTTGAGGAAAACAACTATCCAACAGACAACTGTTAATTAAATGGAGCAAAACAGGCGTAGTGCGAGATAAAGTTTTTTTTATCATATTTATGGAAATACCATCGATACCTTCCGCATTAGTAGTTATTTTACCATTCATAGGATTCATTGATTAGACTAAATGTGAACTTATCTGAATTATTTATATATAAGTAACTGTAATAAAAAGCGATCAAGTCAAAAGGTACCGGTGTAGTAAATGGTAACAATAAGAAATTTTCATTTATTAGATTTGCATTATTCAAATGGTGGGGAACCTCGATCGTATTTTTATTAGTAGACACGAGCCTGTTTACGCCTTTCCACATTAGTTTACTGTGTTTCACATGTGCATTTATTTGACTCGCAAACGATGCCTGCTTCTCAGTTCTAACCATTTCAGTGAGCTGGTTACGTAGGTCACGGTAGTAGCGGTGAGGCGCGGAGTCGCGCGGCACAATCACTCGGCGCACGGTGTCAGTAAGCCATGGCGGCAAGGATAGGTGACTCCTACGCACCAGTTTAGGAGCATGAACATCCCATAACTGAAGAAGCATATTATCGAAACTATTCACTTTGTCATCTATGTTGTTTAAGTAAATTAAGTTCTCCCATTGAATGCTAAACAAATCTTTATCAAAGGAATCATTATCAATCTCATACAAGTTCCGATATATTCTTAACCGTTGACGCGGGCGATGCAATGGAATGTTAAATAATGAAGTGACAAGCCCATGGTCACTAATGTCTATGTTATGTCTTACGCTAACTTTCGTACACAAGGCATAGGCATTTGTAAGTATAATGTCTAACAAAGTTTTGGAACTAATACGCGTATATTGATTAACTATTTGTCGCATACCGAAGTGATTAGAAAAATCAATAATTTTACCACCGTTTGTCAACATATCCACGTTGAAATCACTTAAGAAAAATGTATAGTCAGCTGTAGGTAAATAATAAGTTAACGCATCGGCTATCGACTCGAGCGCAGCCCCGACAGCTACCCCTTGAGGTCTATACGCAGTACCTATCACACAGCTATGCTTAGACACGGTGAGACGGATCCACAGCTGTTCGAGGCGCGCGGAGGGCGAGCCGGCGGCGGCGGCGGGGGGCGCTGGCAGCACTTGCACGGCCAGGCGCGAGCGCACGTAGAAGCCGACCCCACCACCCCGCCGCTTACGAAGACCTCTTTTTATCAACTGATAACCTGGAATCGTATAGGATGACGTCATGGCGCTGTCATTCAACCAGGTTTCATTTAAAGCCAGAATGTTAATATTTTCCTCTATTACCGTTGCAGATATGTTATCAAACTCTGTATTCAGACTACGAACATTATATAAGCCTAAATTTATCCTGTTTGCTTTTCCCATAAAGAACAGATTTGCGTACACAAAACTTGCCTTACTCCCCGTGAAATAAGGGTGAAGGTGAAAATAGATACAGTATCATGGTGAATATTTCTTATTAAACCATTAAAAAAAAATGCGACTATGTTAGATAAAAGTAATAGTAGTATACCTATGACTTTAACAAGTTGTAATTCTTTTATCAATATCCAACAACCGTATTAATATAAAAAGCCTACAAAAACAAAACTAGAAAAAAACATTATTATGCGTATTAATCATATTGTCATAATATTTAAGATTAACCAAAGCTTTAATATAATAATGAATGATTATTTGAATCATAATTTGAAATGAATTTGAATTTTTATACTGACACATTATCGTTGAGAATAATGAGAGTAATACAGATTTAATTACAATTATTTTATTTTAAATTATAACCGACATTGTTGCCTGCTTAACAATGCAACATAAGTATCCATATTCAGTTAGTTTGATGGATATGTTTTTCTAAATCTAACATGTTTCTTACAGCAATAATTGACGAGTTTATATCCTTACGGATTAAAACTTTGCCGTCCTGCACCCATACATATAGATAGTTAAGTTTTTGTTTGAAATGTTCTTTGGTTTTAAATAACAGTAATTTTTAACAGATATAAATCGCAGAGAAACGGAACGTAAATTCAAGTAAATTAAAAAGTTGAAGTGTCACTTGTTAATGAGTGTCTGTGTCACTGACATGATTAAAGACTACTTTGGTTTCAAGTAGTAGAACAGAAAACGAGTGGTAAATGAATATTTGGGATTTTGTATGCGAATGTTGCATTTTCGTATGCGAATTCAGATACGAGTGTTTCAAAAATATGACTCCAGCAGAGTGCGGTACGGCCACGTGCGGCAACACTTGCAGTTACCCTGGCGACGATCAGACCCAGTACTATGAAACGATTAAATCGAAAATGTAAAATCCACTGATCTCAAATAGGCTGAATTATAGAATGTTTGTATTAAATAGGGGTGTTCCCTGCGCCGATATCTGTATAGAGATAGCATAATGAAAATGGAAATGAAGTTGTGTTTGCACTATATTTTTACATATGCCGCTAGGTAAATAGTTAAAGTAAATGAGATATTTTAGTTTTTATGAATATGTTTTTTTTTTAGTAAAAATGTTTTTTTTTATTTATTTTAATTTAAGTTTTTAAAGATAATAATAATGGTTTTACTGATTTATAATATATTATCAAATTAAAAATAATAGGTCATGAGCCCGCCACCGTCTACTACCTAAATAATTTAGTGAAATTCGTTGGATGAAATCAAAGTAATTTCAAAATAATATTTTAGGGATTTTAAATTTCCCAATTTTGATCCATCACATCTTATCTTGAGAGAGAAAAACATAGAATGTGTAAGCTTTATTTCCCGAGCATTCTAAAAACCAGCTAAGGAATCCGAGGGTAACAGTATATTGCAATTTAGACGATGGGCTCAGCAAAATATGTATATTAATATTTATATGTATAAATCTATCTTAAATAACTTTTAAAACTTTGTCAGCCGTGGCGGAACGACCTTTTACGTTCTGGCTCCCCATTAGGTAAAAAGGCGTGATTATTATGTATGTATGTAATAATCCCAAATGATCCAACTTTACATCTTATGGTTCTTAGGCTTCAAATCCCGTCAAGGACGATTTTTTTAATTTGTTATTTCTAATATTTTCAGGAATAAAAAAGCACTGTGAGTGCAAAAGTCTATTAGAAAATCCAATTTTATACTTTACTAAACCTTCTTTATATTACAGGTTGCTCGTTTGCTCATTGCAAACGAGAAGTACTTCCCGAAACCACCACCAGCGCCAGTAGCTAAGCCAGTTCTGGTTATTCCAGCTCCTACCAGCTGATCCCAGCGTATCACTGCACTGTGCGACAAATGCCAGTTTGCGTCTGGTACACCCACACCGGACCTGTACCAAAAGTTGCCGCGTCCTATCCGATGGTGCAACCGACGTGGACTGTGTACCAACATAATGTCCGACCAAGCATGCCGATGGCCCAACCAGTCAATTTTCTCAAGATGAACAGTCAACCAGTGTATCATCAGACAGTTTAACCAAGCATGCCTCGAACAGTCTGGCTTATCAAGCTCGACAACCGACCAACGGAAGGATCTATGCAAATGAAGCAAGATCAAACTGTGGCGATGTCCAAGCCAATGAAAAAACAACCGGCCACGCTAAAAACCAAACCAGTCCGCCCAAATTACTTGCCGCTCATCAACCCACTTACCGAAATGATGAAAAGTTAAACAACCCGCCCAAGGACACTGAAGAAAAATCCACCAGAGGAACTGCGTCTAAGAAAGAGACCAATCATGGTGTACAATCAACCAACCCAGTCAACTCCACTAATGAACAGCCGGCCAATCCAATCAACATTACCTATGAACAACCATGGTCTAATCATAGAAAATCCTACTAGGCTTCTGTACACTTCTTCTTTTTACCTAAAAATTATGCAATATGTACAGTCAATGCAACCTATTTAACCTTCATACTGTTGTCCTTCCTATTTGTAATATTGCTTTATGTAGTCGTCAACGTAATTTTCATTTCAATCGTGTATTTTTTCTTTTTTATGAAACATGTTTCTTTTCTTCAATAAAAGTAAATATGTTTCTTTTAATGCGTACTTTATACCTTCCAAATAAAATAACTATTTATAGTTTAAAAAAGGAAATGCAGCTGATACATTCTATGTTTTCCTCTCGCTCCCAATCTAGCAGGGAAGTTCCTATTCCATAGTAATTTATTATGGCAGCATTAGAAAACTAACTATACTTTTATAACTTAAACAATAAAGAATAGTTACTGGGAACGAGAAAAAAACATTGAATGATCCAGCTGCATTTGCTGCCGGGCATGCTGTTAAGACCAGCTAAGGGATCCGAGGGTTTCAGTATATGGTAATTTAACTAGTGACTACATGTATGTACTACGTATGTTCGTATGAATTTTAGTACAAATAAGGTTACCATGACTTTTTATCACTCTAGCCGGTAACAGTCTTGAATTGATACACAATCTATGCTTGCGTGTGAGAATAAAGGCAATAAGTTTGTTGAATCAAATTTAGTTTAGTTTTTTTTAATAATACGCAGTTTTTATTAAAAAGCGAAATCAAAATGCATGAATTAGAGCAGCCGCTATCATCTGACAGTTATTGCTCTGTCTATCCGACATAGGTTAATTTCTTCCTACGCATGCTGTAATGGCCGATCCAGGGATATTATTCTAGGTATATATACATATAAGAACGTTTTTTATTAATGTAACTGTTGCATTCATATCAGGGCTCATGAAACTCTGTGGAAGCCCTCGATGGTGAAGATTCACATCCAGGAGACGTGTTTCTGAACTACTCGTATGAAAACTGAAATAGAAATACGAAAATCATTCGTGTACGAAAACAGGAGGAGCCCGATGGTGTAGTGGATAGGGCCGCTGCCTCCTGAGCGGCAGGTCGTGGTTCGAACCCCACCACGTAGCAATGTGTTTTTCGGATTTCGAATTTCATATGTACGTTTATTCGGTGCTTTTTCCGTGTTTCGGAAAGCACGTTAAGCCGTTGGTTCCGGATAATATCGTTTAATACCGTAGATTTTAGTCGTTAAGCCATATCGGAGACCAGTGCTAAGCATTGGCGGCTTGAAAACTCTGACCTAATCTAGGATTGTGTCTGGTTTCCCTTCTGGGTTGCGGAGGTCAAATGGCAGTCGCTCTGTGTAAAAACCAGTACTCTCGTTCAATCCTTTAGATTAAACACCCGACCCCGTGAGATACGGGATAAGGCTAGGGAGATGATGAGGGAGATGTTGACGATTTTACGTATTTTTGAAGCAGTAGAAATCTGTGTTGCCAATGAAGTCTAATCCCATAAATTGTTTTCATTCGACGCAGAAATACACCACTACCACTAACAAAAATCGTTGATTTGAAAAACCGGATATGAATCGCAGAGAAACGGAACGTATGTTCAAGTAAATTAAAAAGTTAAAGTGTCACTTGTCAAATGATTGTCTGTTTCACTGACATTATCATAGACTACTTTGGTTTCAAGTAGAAGAACAGAAAACGAGTGGTTTAGAGCACTCGTTGCAAAGTTGCATACGTATGAGTATTCAAAAATAGTTATTTTGGGATTTCGTATGAGAACGTTGCATTTTCGTATGCGGCAACACGTGCAGTTACCATGGCAACGATCAGACCCAGTACTATGAAACGTTTAAATCGAAAATGTAAAATCCACTTATCTCAGATAGGCTGAATTATACAATGTTTGTATTAAATAGGGGTGTAACCTGCGCTGTGCATCTTCCATGCTGGACTGGGATTCTTCCATGCTGGACTGGGAGAGATAGAAAAACATAGAATGTTCCAGCTGCCCTTCCTCCCGGGCTTGCTGTAGAAGTCAGCATAAGGGATTCGAGGGTTACAGTGTATTGTTATTTAGGCGATAGGCTAAACAACCTGTCACTACAGCAATACAAATCATTACAATCTAAAATTTGTCCTCAATTTTAGTCAGACGTGGCGAAACAGGCGCTTACGAGGCGTTTTACGCTCTGCCTACCCCGTAAGGGATAAAGGCGTGATTTTATGTATGTTTGTATGTATGTAACCTGCGCCAATATCTGTATAGAGAGAGCATAATGAAAATGGAAATAAAGTTCGGTTTGCACTATACTTTTGCATATTCTGCTAGGTAAATAGTGAAAGTAAAGAAGATATTTTAGTTTAGTATGAAAATGTATTTTTTTTAGTTCAAAATGAAGTTTTAAATTATTTTATTTTAAGGTTTTAATGATAATAATAATGATTTTACTGATTTATAAAAATATTCAAATTAAAAATAAAACGTCATGAGCCCGCCACCGTCTACTACCTAAATAATCTACTGAACTTCGTTGGATGAAATCAAAACAATTTCAAAAACATATTTGCTTACTTAAATAAAAAAATGTGTATTTTCCTGATATTTTTTTTATGAATCCAAATAATAATTAGGTAAACCAGAAACTTAACTAAAAGTAATTGTATTTAAAACAAACCTTACGACATGCGAAATACTTCCAAAAAGTGATTATCGAATCACTTGCACTAATTTGCAGGATAAATTGTTCTAATCATTTTATTGACAACATCTCTTTATTTTCAAAGACACTAATTAAAAAATCATTACAAAAATATAAAGGGTTAATGGAATATCAGTTATACAATTTAATTACGTTATTATTTTGGCACTTAGTCACACTTACTATCCTTACTCATTAGTAAATAATTGGTATTCATTTCTACTTATAAATAGGAATCCTTTTTTCGTGACATCATTCTAAACTTAAACTTCGACTGATCAAGTTAAGTCAACCTAGTTACCTTTAAGTTTATTGTACCAATCACTTAGTTTACATTTTAACCATGTATCAACAAAATGCTGATCAAGAACTACGGTGCAACTGTGAATCGGTAAGGACTTTTTATTAGATTTTATTTGATTTCGACATGTTATGTTTAGTTTCACTATTAACCTTGATTTTTTTTTAAATACAGAGCTCTTCTTTGTTGAACAAAAATTGTAGGTATTACCTATACCTGAAAATTATGTACAATTTTAATAACTAAGAAATATACAACAGAATTATTTTTTCCCAATTTTGATGCATCACATCTTATAATATATTAATAAGCGCTGGACTGGGAGCGAGAAAATACATAAAATGTGCCAGCTGCATTTCCTCCCGGGTATACTGTAAAACCACCTAAAGGATCCGAGGGTTTCAGTATATTGCGATTTAGGCGATGGGCTCACAACCTGTCACTACAGAAATCCACATATAAATCTGTTTTAAATAACTCTCAAAACTTTGTCAGACGTAGCGGAACAACCTTTATTTAGGTCTTTTACGCTCTGCCTACTCATTAGGGACAAAAGCGTGAACATACGTCTGAAATAATCCAAAATTATTCAATTATACATCTTAAGGTTCTTAGGGTTCAAATGCCGTCAGCGGACGAATTTCTGAATTTGTTATATCTAATATTTTCTAAAATAAAATAGCACTGTGAGTGCAAAAATCAATAAGAAAATCCAATTTTATAATTTACTTAACTTTCTTTCTATTACAGGTTGCTCGTTGGCTCATTGCGAACAAAAAGTATTTCCCGAAACCACCACCAGCCAGCGCCAGTGTCCAAGCCAGTCCTGATTATTCCAGCTAACTACCAGCTGATCCCAGCGTTTCATTGCACTGTGTGACAAATGCCGGTTTGCGTCTGGTACACCCACAGCAGACCTGTACCAAGAGTTACTGCTGCCGATCCGATGGTGCAACCGACGTGGCCTGTGTACCACCGTGACGTCCAAACAAGCATGCCGACTGCCCAACTAGTCTATTTTGTTAAGAGGAACAGTCAACCAATGTATCATCAGACAGTTCAATCAAGCATGCCGCGACCAGTGCCGGTAATAAAGCTTAACAATCGACCATCGGAAGGTTCTATGCCGATGAAGCAAGATCCAACTGTGCCGATGTCCACGCCAATGAAAAAACAACCAGCCACGCCAAAAACCGGACCAGTCCGCCCAAATTACTTGCCGCTCAACAACCCACTTACCAAAATTATGAAGAGTCAAACAATCCAACAAAGGACACCGAAGAAAAATCCACCAGAGGAACTGCGTCTAAGAAAGAGACCAATCATGGTGTACAATCAACCAACCCAGTCAACTCCACCAATGAACAGCCGGCCAATCCAATCAACATTACCTATGAACAACCATGGTCTATTGATAGACTATTCTACTAGGCTACCGTACATGTCTTCTTTTTACCCAAAAATTATGCAATATGTACAGTCAATGCCACCTATTCAACCTTCATACTGTTGTACTTCCTACTTGTAATATTGCTTAATTTAGTCGTCATCTTAATTTTCGTTTCAATCGGGTATTTTTTCTTTTTTGTGAAACATGTTTCTTTTCTGAAATAAAAAAATCTAGTAAATATGTTTCTTTTAATGCGTACTTTATACCTTCCAAAAAAAATAAAAATCTTGGCATTTTACTTGATAGCAATCTTACTTGGACACCTCAGGTAAATCAAGTGAGTGCGTCTCCAAAACTTTTTACCCTTGAAAACTAAAATCAACCTTGCTCAAACTCTTCTTTTCCCTCTGTTTGATTATGCCGATTCCTGCTACCTTGATGCCACTGAGGAGCTATTAAACAAGCTTGAGCGTCTCCAGAATCTGTGCATCAGATTCATCTTCGGCCTACGAAAATACGACCACGTCTCACAGTTTCGTACGCAACTCAAGTGGCTCCCGATCCGACTTCGTAGGAATACTCATGTATTGTTCTGCCTTTTTAACGTACTTCACAGTCCCTCTTCCCCTTCCTACCTTAAAGAGCGCTTTAATTTTTCACGACCACAGGATAAACCTTGCCTCTCTCGTATTAGGTCGATTCTTTCAATTCCCAGCCATAAATCTGACTTCTATAGTTACTCTTTTACTGTACATGCGGTCAGGCTGTGGAACGCACTACCGCACACAGTTCGCGACAGTCCATCTATCTCTGTGTTCAAAAGGCGAGTAAAAGAGCATTATCTTTCACTTTCCAATTGATCAGTATATATATATACATATATACTGATCAATTGAATTGATCAGTATATATACATATATACTGATCAATTGGAAAGTGAAAGATAATGCTCTTTTACTAACACAGACATATAATATATAAATAATACATATATATATATATATATATTACACATTCCGCATTATATATATATATATATATACTGATCAATTGGAAAGTGAAAGATAATGCTCTTTTACTCGCCTTTTGAACACTATATACGTGGGACACTCAGAAAGATTTGCGACACTAATAAAAATTGTTCTACAGGTACATATATTTTTATTAAATCTTTTCAAAGTACTCCCCACCAGCCTCTATACAAAGATTCATGCGTCTGAACCAGTTTTCAAAACACTTTTTCCAGTCCGCCGTAGACACCTCGTTTACAGCCTGCTCGAACGCAGCCAGCGCATCTTCCGGCGACGAAAATTGTATCCCCTTGAGCTGATTTTTTATTTTTGGAAATAAAAAGAAGTCACACGGTGCTAGATCAGGGCTGTAAGGAGGGTGACCCAGGAGTTTGACTGGTGTGCTGTCCAGGAAGTCCCTCGTTTTGAGCGCGGTGTGTGCAGGCGCATTGTCGTGGTGGAGCAGTAGTCCGCGGAGCCCTGTGTTTGGTCGCTTGTTGTTCACAACAGAAAAAACTTCTGTTAAACATTTGGTAGTATACCATTTGGCGTTAATGCTTCTTTGATTTTGTAAGGGAATTGAGGCCAAGTGGCCAGTCAAATTAAAAAAGCTGGCGATCAAAATCTTCCCCCCGCTTCGAGATCGCTTCACTTTGGTAGGCGTTGGTTCATTTTGAAACACCCAAACTGTCGACTGGCGCTTGGTTTCTGGATCGTATTGATAAATCCAGGACTCATCACCTGTTACGATGTCGTAAACACGCCGAGACGAGCCTGCTTCAAATTTGTTCAGCATATCACGGCAACATTCCACCCGGGCCTGCTTCTGAGCGTCGGTGAGGTAGTGCGGCACCCAGCGCGATACTATCCTCCTCACGCGAAGATGCCCATGTAGAATCTCGTGAACGCTTCCCGATCCAATCTTTAATATGTGCTGAATCTCCTGATATGTAATTCGCCTATTATCTTGGATTAAATTTTTCACTGCTAGCACGTTTTCTACCGTAATAGCCGTCAAAGGGCGACCGCTTCTTTCTTCATCCCCCAAGGTTAGTCGACCGCGCCTAAATTCGTTATACCAACGATACACGGTTGCCTTGGAGGGGCTTTCATCCATAAATGCCATTTGAAGTCTATCGAACGATTCATCCGGTTTCAGGCGACACTTGAAATCGTGAAAAATCATAGCTCTAAAATGTTCCCGGCGCAGATCCATTTTTCAGTAAGACACGATACTTTGAATTGGCTCGCAAAAAATGTGGAGGGAAATTTTGAAAATGGAACACACATATTTTTACTTACAAGTAATCATATTTTCAAAAAAGATTCTAACCGGCCAGTCTGCCATATATAAAAACTATTTATCGCAATACTTTCTGAGTGGCCTGGTATATATGTGTATTATTTATATATTATATGTCTGTGTTTAATCTATATAGCAGTATATTGTTTATTTATTTCATAAGTATATATTATTAATATTTATTGTAGATTATTTAGCATATTTTTCAAGTTATTGTGTTTGTTTTTATTTTTTTAGTGATAAGATAATTATAATTTATTGTTTTAAATATTTTTAATTGTGCACGTCGTATCTGCCTCTCAAAATGGTATTTCACTAGCCTAGGTCTGCTGGAAGAGATTTCTTTTTAGAAATAAGCTGTGCCTGTTGTGTTTTTGTTTTATATGTATATGTTCTTTGTATTTTATTGTGTACAATAAACTGTTAAATAAAATAAATAAATAGAAAACAAACTATACTTTAATAGCTTTAATAATAAAGAATAGTTACTGGGAACGAGAGAAAAACATAGAATGAGCCAGCTGCATTTCCTCCCGGGCATGCTGCTAAGACCAGCTAAGGGATCGTAGGGTTTCAGTATATGGTAATTTAACTAGTGATTACATGTATGTACGTATGTTTGTATGAATTTCAGTACGAATAAGGTAACCATGAGTTTGTTTCACTCTAGTCCTGACAAGCAAAGAGAAAGCATCTTGAATTGATACCTAATCTTTGCTTGCGTGTGAGAATGAAGGCAATAAGTTTGTTGAATCAAATTTAGTTTCGGTTTTTTTAAATAATAAAAAGAGAAATCAAAATCGAATTTTTATTAAAAAGAGAAATCAAAATGCATGAATTATAGCAGCCGCCATCATCTGACAGTTATTGCTCTGTCTACCCGACATAGGTTAATTTCTTCCTGCGGATGCTGTAATGACCGATCCAGGGATATTATTCTAGGTATATATCTAAGGACGTTTTTTTATTAATGTAACTGTTGCATTAATATCAGGGCTCACGAAACTCTGTGGAAGCTTTGTCACTTTGTCTTAATATAGCATAGAACTTGGACGATTAAAAAAAAATGGGGTGTGGCTGTGTCGTGGACACGGCCGTGTGTTGTACGTGAATACGTTTTTACGTAACAATTAATGTTTTCTATTTAAAATATATTATTATTTATGTATGTCATAACAATAATTGAACACTAAAAAGTCCTACGGGTAAATGTTATGTTTATAATAGCAGATATTTCCTTTCAACACTTATATCCGAATAGATTACTGACAAACGTCGTATTGAAACGTGCACTCGCTGCTGTCCAATGTGTCTTCATAATCGATGATCGTACACAATCAATGCCTACACAGTCCAGTGTCGATATAGAAGTGATTTCATTATCCACTTGCATAATTTCAACCGGCCCAGCTGCCGATGTACTGGCACCGTCGTTGATCCGCTCGGCCACATTTATTCTTTTACCTTCCCGCACTGCTTGACTCGGTCATATGGTGCTTTTTGGTGCCATAAGATTCTTCTTGAGAAGCCCTTTCCAACCGTATACAATCTTTGTATTTTGATTTGGCTTTTTGACGCGTATAGGCCGACATTTTATATGATTATTTTATTATTTTAACGTATAATATTTACTGTCACTATTTTGCACTAAGGTTTTATACACAATCAATAGCTTTTGGCGCGAGCTGACTATTGAAACTTAAACGAACCTCGTAGCTCTTTCAAGTCAAAAGTTATACTAAGTGGAAATCTCGATACGCAGCAAAATCATTTCAAAATGGCGGTGTTTCCCCCTCTCCCACGCGCGATGCGTCGCAGTCCTTACTTGACGAAATGAATTCTTTGATTTTTTAGCTATTCAATGGTGTAATTTAATTTAGGATGGAGATGATAGATATGAATCTGCAGCATCAAATTGTATCCCCCGATTTTGTAATCATTGGTTTTTTGACTTGCCTCCCACTATGGAAGCAATTTTAAAGACGTATTCACGTCAAAAACAGAGGAACAGCGGGCATGCAGTGGGGGTTGGCAGTTGCTGACGGGCAGGGACGATGTTCTAACGCGGAAATTGGCGATTCCGAGCATCGTGTGTTGTTTATTTTCGGCGTTGTGTTTTATTCGAAGTCCATCGTTGTGATTATTACTGAAAGTGTTTCTTAACCTTACAGATAGACGATTTCGTTTCAGCTTTCTGTACCTGCAGCGTTGCGAGTTTTCAAACATCAAACACAATGATAATCGTAGGGAAATGTGTTATTAGAATAGGAAAAAGGAGGTGTGTGTTATGTGTAAAATATCAGCGTGCGTGAGTGTGAAGATGAACAAATGCAATAGAAACTATAAGGAATATTTTGATATGTCTTTAAGATACAGTGTTACACGTTATAACAAAACACGGTGTTTTAAAGATATTAGTAGTTAAAATCAATTACTTGTATTTTTATTTGTTTATTTTTTTTTATATTCAGGATAACACTTTACATACATTAAATAAACATCGACAAGGCTTATGGGCTCCGAGAGTAGCTGGCCCATAATCTCTCTCGAGAATTCATTCGAATAGGTATTCATACAAACCTCTAATGGTCTATTTCTCAGCTGACGTAGCGAGCTATAAAGGTGATAATTTCTTGACACAGTCTCTATCATTTGAACTGACTTCTTAGCGCATATCATGTGATTTTGGTACAGCAGTCCTTGAAAATTATACCATATTGCAAACTGAACAGAGAAATTGGTAATTAAAAGGTTTGAATATTAGTACACCATCACAGGTGACCAAAACTGCAGTTAATAGGTAACTTGTATGACTTTGATGAATGATTGGTAGTATGAAAGAAGTTTGTGAATGAATTAAGATGATCGGAATATTTGATGGAAGGTTTGCAAGTTAGATAAGACTAGGGTTTAGTGTTAGTCTGTGCAAGTTTTTGCGCGTTGGCATGGTCTGTAGGTTGGAAGGGAGGGCCATTTCATTTGTCTAGGTATCCTTATTCTAAGATCTTAAAGATCTTTATTCAAATTATCTTCCCTGGTTATTGAGTCTTTGTACCTTTCAGCACGCGACATCAACAGCCGGAAGATTTAATTTAAAGTATGTTGGTTTTATTTTATTTGGGTTAGTTATGCGCAAAAAGAAAGAAGATGGAGATTCCTGATTCCTGAATTCCAGCTGCAAATATTTTATGTGAGTCGCATGTTTTCTATTACTCCTTTAAATTTTTATTTAGCCATTTTGTGTTATTTTTCAGCTGAATTTGATTCTAAACTTATAACTAATAATTTATTTACTTACATCATAATCTCAATTACGATTACTCTATTCAAGGGCTCTCGACCCGGAGGTCCCGGGTTCGATTCCCGGCCCCCCGCCTAGACCGCCTAGCCAATGACTTTGTGTTGTAGTTTCTAGTTTGGTTAGGACATTGCAGGCTGATCACCTGATTGTCCGAAAAGTAACTTGATCCATGCTGTCAGATGGGCATGTAAATGGTCGGTCCTGCGCCTGATTTCTCTCTGGTCGTGTCAGTCAATCTGTCCCATCAGAATAAGAGATTGAAGGAATACAGAGTGCACCTGTGTGTAGCGCAAACACTTGGGCACTAAAAACAAGTTCTGCTCAGTTGGCTGATCTCCGGGAGATTGGCCGCCATCACCGAAAATCGGTGGGAGGACTATTGCTTTATTCAAACTTAACTAACATTTCTATTAAGTTTGAATAGGGTAATCGTAATTGAAATTATGACGTAAGTAAATAAGTTATAAGTAAAAAGTTCAGAATCAAATTTAGCTGTAAAATAACACAAAATGACAAAAATAAAATATAAATGAGTAATATAAAACATGCGACTCACATAAAATAATTTTAGCTGAAATTCAGGAATCAGGAATCTCCATCTTCTTTCTTGTTGCGCAAAACTAACCCAAATAAAATAAAACCAAACATACTTAATATTAAGTCTCCCAGCTAATGTAGCGTGCTGAAAGGTACAAAGACTCAATAACCAGGGAAGGGAATTTGAATAAAGATCTTTAAGATCTTAGAATTAGGATACCTAGGCAAATAAAATGGTCCTCCCTTCCCACCTACAGACCATGCCAACGCGCGAAAACCTTGCACAGACTAACACTAAACCCTAGTCTTATCTAACTTGCAAACCTTCCATCAAATTTTCCGATCATCTTAATTCATTCACAAACTTCTTTCATACTACCAATTTTGAAAACTCGCAACGCTGCAAGTACAGAAAGCTGAAACTATCACTATAAAGTGCGAAATATATTAATATATTATTGCGAAATCGTCTATCTGTAAGGTAAAGAAATACTTACAGTAATAATCACAACGATGGACTTCGAATTAAACACAACGCCAAAAATAAACAACACACGATGCTCGGAATCGCCAATTTCCGCGTTAGAACATCGTCTCGGCCCGTCAGCAACTGCCAACCCCCACTGCATGCCCGCTGTTCCTCTGTTTTTTTAAATCTTCCAAGTTCTATGCTATATTAAGACAAAGTAAAGTATCTTTTGTAACATTCAAAATGTAACTATATTTCCAAGAAACAAGTGTGGGGAGTTATGCATTTGTTACTCTTATTTAAATGCAGGGTCATGTCAGGTAAAGATGTCTTAATTTTTGAACGAAAAATCTAAATGCTATTTGTTTAAGTGTTGGGTCGATTTTATAAACTAATTATTCTATATGTAATGATAAACGATCGTTACAGCATCCGTACACTTCTTTTTTTAACCAAAAAAGGATGCTATATGTACTGTCAATGTAACCTTCATACTACTAACTCTTTTTAACGTTGCTTTATTTAGTCGTAATTTAATTTTAGTTTCAATCGTGAATTTGTTTTTTTTTAAACATATTTCCTTCTTAAATTAAAACATCCAAAAAATATATTTCTTTTAATTCGTACTTCATACCTTTCATTTAAAAATAAACAACTTTCTATATAGATCATAAAAATATGACAAAGAGAGATAATAGATCAAATTCCACAGTTAGTAGTAAAATATTACCAGCATGTTAGCATAATACTAATAACTTGAGCGTTAAAGAAATATCATTTTTTATATATTTTCGTAGCTCAAACTCCGCAATTAATCCAGTTTTGAAGTTATTTAAAACGATATAAAATGCTTCAAAAAGCAGTCAGTAAAATAAGTCATCTCCTTTGTCATAAATACAGCCTATCCACTGTTCCCTTTTCAGCTGTTGATTGTTTCTTTGAATGTGAAATCAAATTTGTTCCAGTTGTAAGCAGTTTTGTCTACAATTGGATTTGGCTGGGTATTAGTATTCTGTTTAAGGAGCTGCTCTTTTGTGAATGATTCAATTTGGCGGTTTTGTAACTGAGAGTATTGACCGTTTTGTTTGAAATTCCTGTAAACTTTTCTTAGTATATTTGCGATTGCTTCCACGTGGACGCAAGAAGGAATTAAACATGGAGAAGGAACAAACCAGCCGCTATTCTGTTTATATTATTTTCTTTTTTGGGTAATTTTGGGTAATAACCTGTCTCAACATATTTCTATTGTAATTCTTACACCTCTTAGCGAGTGGGTTTTCGAATCGAACAACGAACCGATGATCTCTAGTGTCAGAGTTTTGTAATCGCCTTGTAGAATAGCTATTAGGCCTCTGTTATTCAAAACCATGGTTACGATCACTATCAAAGATAGCAACTGAGACTGACGGCTTAACGTGTTTCGGAATTACCATTTTTTTAATAGATCTTACAAAAACGCTTATTACACATTGGTCTTTCAAAGTACCCCATAAAGGATATTTTATGGCGTATGGGTATGTTTATTCAATTCGTGAACACTTAATCACTTTGAATTTCATGAGATTAATTACGTAACGATTAAGTTGTTTTATCAATCTCGATTATTTGATAGCTGTTTACAAAATTTACACTTCAATAAAACGCATAATATTTACATACATATAATCACGCCTTTATCCCTAATGGGGTAGGCAGAGCGTAAACGACCCAAACAAAGGCCGTTCCGCCACGTTTGACAAAGTTTTGAGGGTTATTCAAGATGGATTTGTACGTATATTGCTGTAGTGACAGGTTGTCAGCCCATCGCCTGAATTGCAATATACTGAAACCCTCAGATCCCTTAGCTGGTTGGCAGCATGCCCGGGAGGAAATGCAACTAAGCATAATATTTAACAACTATAAAAAGAACAAATGGCAGGATGTGATCTCTGCCTACCCCTCCGGGAAAGAGACGTGACGTTATGTATGTATGTATAAAAAGAACTTCAATACAAAGTAAAATGCACAAATCTTCTCCGAAACAAAACCTTTTCCCGCCCTATTGTACAGAATACAGAAGTTACCTCAAAAATGATGTAATTTACAGTAAACGGCTTAGCAGCTGGCGAAACATACCGTCGCGGTAAGGCTGAGTGATTAGATACTGTAGGATACTCATCAAAAACGCATTCAAATTGGTGGTGGCGATGCCACACATAAATTGAAACATGTTTTGTTTACGTCGGGGTTGTTCGAATTATTATAATGTTAAACATGCTCACGTTGCATGACGATTCACGTTATACTCTATTTTATATAATATATAAGGTTATGTACTCAAAAAATAACTACAGAAAAAAATCCAAATCAGAACGGTGATGTTTAAATATTATAGCCCTTAGCGCTTTACCTATTCGGATATAATTTATACATAATAATAAATCTTTAGAAAGTTCGTGTCTGTGCATTAAATATTTTTACAAAAAAATTATTGCAGCAGGTGTTATTAACGATATAAAGATCAAAACGTTTTTTTTTTTGTCTGTCTGTCTGTATGTTACCACATCATGCCAAAACTACTGCACCGATTTCGATAGGATTTTATTTATTCAACTGTGTGTTACCCAAGTTGCAACTTAAGATACCTAAAATCACGCTACCTGACTTAGAGGGTACGCAGGAAATACAAATTTGGCTGTTTCGTAACCTATTTTTATGGAACTTTTTTTATTCGACTAAGCATTATTTGAAATCAATGTAACGATACAAGTAATCACGCCTTATGACTAAGGAGGTGGATACAAAATAGAATTTCTGTCGTTTTTAACCGATTTTTTGGAACGCCACCTGACTTGGGGGTAGAGAGGAAATTGAACTCTGATCGTTTTTATCCGATCTTAAACGGACTTTTTATTTGACTGAGTTTTTTTTTCATTACCTGGTGTCCAACCCAGGTTAGAAATAATCACGCAAAACATTCTAATATTAAGTGAGTACCCCAGTTTGTATGGAAAACACGCAGTGTCGAACATACTAAAAACGATTTTTCGCGCGTAGGAGCGGGAATCGTGTTTTCCATATAAAAACAACGAGATACAAACGAATGAAGTCGCGGGCACAGCAATACATCATACATAAGTTAACTTTTTGTCTATTAAAAGAACGTAAGTTGTAAATAATCTTAAATTGTCAATAGTTTAATGACAAATTAACGGAAAAATTGTATCATGATTTGTATATAATTAATTGACCCCAAAACAAAAAGAAATGGAAACAAAAACACAACCGTTAGATAACACAACTCCTTCCATATTTAAGTAGACAGGTACACCGGTACAGGTAGGTATTCTAACCTACTTTAATGTACTATGCTCGCATAGGTGTAATGTAAGACTGTATTCTATTCCAATTATGTTAAATTTAAAACAAAAAATACATCGCTGTTTAAAATCATAACCACCACGCGTACGATCGCGGGCATAGCTAGTAAGGAATATATTTAATACTACATAAATACCTACATATAAGTATAATCACATTTTTGTCCCCGATAGGATAGTACAAACATACGTAACATTTGTAACATACATACATATTATAATCACGACTTTATCCCTAATGGGGTAGGCAGAGCGTAAACGACCTAAAATAAACTGATAAGATAGTTAGAGCGGAAAATACTCCACGATAGGCAAAACTCATTTTTCGCAGAAGACTCATTTAGTGGATGTAGTGGTGGGACCTTTCCTCCGATAAACAAACTGAAATGAACAGATGAATCATACTGTTTTTGTCGCTCGTCACTTGTACCTTGCACCACACCTCACAGCTGCAGCAGCACGTGCAGTTACCATGGCTTCGATCAGACCCAGTACTATGAAACGTTTGAATTGAAAATGTAAAATCCACTGTTCTCAGATAGGCTGAATTATAGAATGTTTGTATTCAATAGGCGTTTAACCTGCGGTGATGTCTGTATAGAGATAGCGTTATGAAAATGGAATTGAAGTTGGGTTCGTTCTATACTTTTGCATATTCTGTTAAGTAAATAGAGGAGATAGTTGAGTATGAAGTTTGAAATTATTGTGTTTTAAATATTACTTATGTCAAGTTAAATTAACAAGTCATGAGTAAAATGCACCCGCCGCTGTAAGTTTAACGTAAAAGAAGGTGAAATTCGTTGGATGAAATCATAATTATTTAAAATCATCACCCATTTGCGTACTAGAATAAAATTTATGAAGTAAGAAACTATGAATCATACTGTTTTTTTTTCTAGTTACTTGTAACTTGAATCACACCTCACGGCTGCGGGAGCACGTGCAGTTACCATGGCGACGATCAGACCCAGTACTATGAAACGTTTGAATTGAAAATCTAAAATCTTCTGATCTCAGATAGGCTGGATTATAGAATATTTGTATTCAATAGGGGTTTAACCTGCGCCGATATATGTTTAGAGATAGCATAATGAAAATGGAAATGAAGTTGGGTTTGTACTATATTTTTGCATAGTCTGCTAGGTAAATAGTGAAAGTAATGGAGATATTTGATTTTAGTATGAACATATTTTTTAGTTAAAAATGAAGTTGTCATTTCTATCTTCCGTACTGGACTGGGAGAGAAAGAAAAACATAGAATGTTCCAGTTGCCCTTCCTCCCGGGCATGCTGTAGAAGTCAGCAAAAGGGATTCGAGGGTTACAGTGTATTGTAATTTAGGCGATGGGCTGACAACCTGTTACTACAGCAATACACATTACAATCTTAAATTGCCCTCAATTTATGTCAGACGTGGCGAAAGCGCCTTTCAAGAGGCGTTTTACGCTCTGCCTACCCCGTAAGGGATAAAGGCGTGATTTTATGTATGTATGTATGTCATTTCTTGCGGAGCGCCTGGAACACCTTCCCGCCCACATAGCGCTGATTCTCTTGAGAGCTTGTTTCGCGATGCCTAAACTCACGTAAACGTGAGAACTGCGCCTTCTTGGACTTGCCCGGATGAAGTTTCAGCTTTCGACAGCGTTTTGAAATCCACACTGGAGAAACTTCTCAATGTGCAGTTGTGCGACCACCAGTGGCTGCAGGCCAGTTTGCCTGTCCGGCATGGAGGGCTGGGCATACGCCGTCTAAGGGAGTCGGATCCGATCGCGTTCTTGGCCTCCTCTCATGGGGTTGTGGATCTCGTCACTCGCCTTATTCCTTCTGAAGGTGATGGGATCCGCATTCCCTATGCTGATCAGGCCTTGGACGCATGGCGGGTGTCGTGTCTGGATTGTGATCTGCCCTCTATGCCGGACAGTCAGAGGACTTGGGATGAGCTTTCATGTAAAAGTTTCCTTAAGGGACTAGTGGACGGAGCTACTGGTGCAAATCTTGCCCGCCTGCGGGTTGCCGCTGCTCCCGAATCAGGTGTCTGGCTTCACGCCTTGCCGTCCCCGTTTATGGGCACGTTGCTGGACAATGATTCGTTGAGGGTTGCGGCGGTCTCAGGTTGGTATGTGACTTATGCGAACCTCACCATTTGGGACGCCACTTGCGTTTGTACGTATACGGCGTCACATTTGAGGAGCACCCAGCGGAAAGCAGGAGCAGCGGCGGAGACTGCCGCTAGCCTTAAGCGTGCAAAGTACGCCAACCTGGAGTCTGCGTATGATTTCGTCCCAGTGGCTTTTGAGACGGCGAGTACGTGGGGCTCTGATGCGAAGGAGCTGGTGCGCAGCGTGGGCCAGCGCTTGAAGGACCTGGGGTCAGATCCTCGCGCAACCTTCTTCCTCGCTCAGAGGATCTCTCTTGCAGTGCAGAGAGGAAACTCTGCCAGTTTCATGGGCACATATAGCGTGGAGCGTTACTGGGCGGTCTTTTTAATTAGTTTTAGTTGATAAGTTGTAGTATAAGTTGTCGAAAATTATTTTAATATTTGTATATTAGTTGTAAGATTGACATTTATAATAATTTGTAATAATTGTTATTTGACTTTATTTAGTATTTTGACATGTTTATTATCAAAGAAATTGTTTGTGATAAATAAATGGGCTACAGGCTTATAATTATCATTACTTAAAATAACTAATTTAAAAGACAATTATACACTTTCATTCCGGGGTTTTTTTTTTAATTTGTTCAATAGTGGCTTACCGACCTTTTCATGTAACAGTATTATAATGGATGACTTCCTCTAAATACAAGGACATTTTATTCTTAAAATGAAGTTTTACATTATGTCGTTTTAAGTTTTAATGATAATAATAATCATTTTACTGATTTATAATAAATTTAGAAATTAAAAATAATAGGTCATTAGCCCGCCGCTGTCGACTTCCTACATAATCTAGTGCAATTCTTTGGATGAAATCAAAATAATTTCAAAAACATATTTGCTTACTTAAATAAAAAAATGTGTATTTTGCTGATATTTATTTATATATCTAAATAATAATTAGGTAAACCAGAAACTAAACTAAAAGTAACTGTATTAAAAACAAACCTTACGACATGCTAAATACTTCCAAAAAGTGATTATCGAACCACTTGCACTAATTTGCAGGATAAATGGTTCTAATCATTTTATTGACATCATTTCTTTATTTTCAAAGACACTAATTTAGAAACTATTAAAAAATATAAAGAGTTAATGCAATTTCACTTACACAATTCAATAACGTTATTATTTTGGCACTTAGTCACACTGGCTCTCATTTCTCATTAGTAAATAATTGGTATTCGTTTCTACTTATAAATAGGAACCCTTTTTTACGTGACATCATTCTAAACTAAAACTTCGACTGATCAAGTTAAGTCAACCTAGTTACCTTTAAGTTTATTATACCAATCACTAAGTTTACATTTTATCCATGTATCAACAAAATGCCGATCAAGATCTACGCTGCAACTGTGAATCGGTAAGGAATTTTTATTAAATTTTATTTGATTTCGACATGTTATGTTTTATTTTTCTATTAACCTTGATTTATTGAAATAGTACAGAGCTTTTCTTTGTTAAACAAAAACTGTAGGTATTACCTATACCTATACATTATGAACAAGTTTAATCACTAAAAAATATACAAGAGATTTTATAATTTCCAATTTTGATTCATCACATCTTATCTTGCGAAGGAAAAACATAGAATGTGTAAGCTTTATTTCCTCCCGGGCATGCTGTAAAACCAGCTAAGAAATCCGAGGGTTTCAGTATATTGCAATTTGGACGATGGGCTTACAACCTATCACTACAGCAATATATGTATATTAATATTTATATGTATAAATCTATTTTAAATAATTGTCAAAACTTTGTCAGCCGTGGCGGAATGACCTTTATTTAGGTTGTTTACGTTCTGCCTCCCCATTACGAATAAAGGCTTGATTATATCTATGTATGTAATAATTCCAAATGATACAATTTTACATCTTAAGTTTCTTAGGGTTCAAATCCCGTTAGAGGACGAATTTTTAAATTCGTTATTTCTAATATTTTCAGTAATAAAATAGCACTGTGAGTGCAAAAATCTATTAGAAAATACAATTTTATTAGTTACTTAACGTTCTTTCTATGACAGGTTGCTCGTTGGCTCATTGCAAACGAGAAGTACTTCCCGAAACCACCACCAGCGCCAGTGTCCAAGCCAGTCCTGGTTATTCCAGCTAACTACCAGCTGATCCCAGCGTATCACTGCACTGTGAGACAAATGCCGGTTTGCGTCTGGTACACCCAAAGCAGACCTGTACCAAGAGTTGCTGCTGCCTATCCGATGGTGCAACCGACGTGGCCTGTGTACCACCATGAAGTCCAACCAAGTAAGCCGATGGCCCAACTAGTCTATTTTGCTAAGATAAACTGTCAACCAGTGTATCATCAGACAGTTCAACCAAGTATGTCTCGACCAGTCCCGGTTATCAAGCTCAACAATCGACCAACGGAAGGTTCTATGCCAATAAAGCAAGATCAAACTGTGTCGATGCCCACGTCAATGCAGAAACAAGCCGTCCCGCCGATGAAAAATAATCCAGTCCACCCAAATAACTTGCCGCTCAACAACCCACTTAGCGAAATGATGAAGAGACAACCAACCCAACCAAGGACGCTGAAAAAAAATCCACCAGAGGAACTGAGTCTAAGAAAGAGACGAATCATGGTGTACAATCAACCAATCCAGTCAACTCCACCAATTGACAGCTGGCCAATCCAATCAACATGAACAACCATGGTCTATCAATAGACAATCCTACTAGGCTTCCGTACACTTCTTCTTTTTACCCAAAAAGGATGCAATATGTACAGTCATTGCAAACTTTGCAACCTTCATCCAACTAACTATTTGTATTGTTGCTTTATTTAGTCGTAATTGAATTTTAGTTTTAATCGTGTATTTTATTTTGTGTATACATGTTTCTTTCTTAAATAAAAACTTCCAGAAAATATATATTTCTTTTAATTCGTACTTTATACCTTCCATTTAAAAATAAACAACTTTCTATATAGTTCATAAAAATATGACAAAGATGACTCTTTGTCATACAGCATTGTGAATATATCAAATTCCACAGTTAATAGTAAAAATGCCTGGGAGTGAGATAAAAATATAGAATGTGCCAGCTGCATTTCCTCCCGAGCATGCTGTAAAAAACAGCTAAGTGATCTGAGGGTTTTAGTATATTGTAAAATAGGCGATGGGCTGACAACCTATCACTACAGCAATATACGTACAAATCTATCTAAAATACCTTTAAAACTTTGTCAGACGTGGCGAAACGACCTTTGTTTAGGTCGTTTACGTTCTGCCTACCCCATTAGGGATAAAGGTGTGATTATATGTATGTATGTATGTATGTATGTTAAAGAAATGTCTAATTTTATATATTAACTCCACAAATAATGCACTTTTGAAGTTACTTAAAACGATATAAATGCTCTAAAAAGCAGTCAGTATAATAAGTCTTATCTCCTTTGTCATAAATACAGCCTATCCACTGTTCCCTTTTCAGATAGAAACTGTTGCTTGTTTCTTTGAATCTGGAATCAAATTTGTCCCTATTGTAAGCAGTTTAATCAACAATTGGCTGAGTGTTAGTATTCTGTTTAAGGAGATGCTCTTTTGTGAATGATTTAATTTGGCGGATTTGTAACTGAGAGTATTGATCGTTTTGTTTGAAATTCCTTTAAAAACTTTACTTGGTATATTTGCGTTTGCTTCCACGTGGACGCAGCAGGGGGGAATAAACATACATACATACATAAAATCACGCCTTTATCCCCAATAGGGTAGGCAGAGCGCAAACGACCTAAACTAAGGTCATTCCGCCACGTCTGACAAAGTTTTGAGGGTTATTCAAGACAGATTTGTAGGTATATTGCTGTAGTGACAGGTTGTCAGCCCATCGCCTAAATCACAATATACCGAAACCCTCGGATCCCTTAGCTGGTTTTTACAGCATGCTCGGGAGGAAATGCAGCCGGCACATTCTATGTTTTTCTCTTGCTCCCAGGCCGGCATGGAAGAAAAAGGACAACATGGACATAACCAGCTACTATCCTTTTTAGGTTGTTTCCTTTTTGGGTTTGCATTAGGTGACGTATGTCAACATATTTCTATCGGAATTCTTCTTTCTCTTATCGAGTGGGTTTTCGAGTCGAACAACGAACCGATGGACACTGGTGCCAGGTTTTTTAACCGCTTTATAGCATACATATATGGCCTCTGACATGGCTTTGAATAACGACCACTATCAAAGACAGCAATCGAGACTGACGGCTTAACGAGTTTCGGAATAACCAATTTTTTTAGAGATCTTACAAAAACGCTTATTACACATTGGACATTTAAAGCCTCGTACCCCATATAGAATATTTTATATAAAAAGCTAACTCAATTATTAAAAACAATTAAGAATTTTTATCATTTTAGATTATTTGATAGCTGTTTACAAAATTTACACTTCAAAAAGATCGCAAAATATTTTACAAATATAAAAAGCACTTCAAGACAAAGTAAAATGCACAACTCTTTTCCGAATCAAATTCTTTTCCCGCCCTATCGTACAGAATACAGAATTTATCTCCATTTACTGAACAGAAGAGACTGTAGAAGAATTAATATCATTAAATAGGCATTACGCCCTTGATACAAAGCTACCATACATTTGCGGGTAGGTACTCTGATGTTATTTACAGTAAACGCCTTAGCAGCTGGCGAAACAAGCTTTCTCGGTAAGGTTGACTGATTTGATACTACAGGATACTCATTTAAAATGCATTTAAATTGGTTGAAATTTTTAGGTGCTAGTATGCCACACATAAACTGAAACTTTTTTTGACGTTAAGGTTTTTTGAATAATTATAATATTTTACATACTCACGTTGCATGACGATTGACGTCGGGCGAATCCCGAACAATATTTGGCGATTCTCTTACGTTAACAGGCAAATCCTTTCACCACGATGGCAAACACAAACAGTTCAACTCTTAAACCGGCTTTGTGTATAGTCTCGATCAATATCGAAGGTTTCCAAAGGACAAATCAGAAATCCTTTCTGAACTTTGCCGCACCACACACCATACACATGAATATTGACAGTTCCCTATTGACTGTAATATATAAGGTTATGTACTTAAAAGATACTTACAAAAATTCAAGTCAGGCACTAAATGTTACAATCCCAAGTAGTTTAGGGAATTTTAAATGCTCGGTTTAGAAACTGATCCAAATTAAGGTTCTCCAGAGAATTTCTCAATTTTATGACTGGCTGGTTGACCGCTTACTAAGTTTTAAATCAGGTTTACCATCTGGAAGTCAAGATAAAGTAAAGTTTATAATAACTTTAAGGATGAAGAGGACATTTGAAGTGAAGTCGATTCCCTAGACTACAAAGATTTGTGGAATCCACTTAATCAAATTTTGATACTCCTTTAGCAGTTGGTGTGTTTGTACAGTACTATTAGTGACTATTATTCAATAGCTAGTGCCATGGACTCCCGATCCGGAGGTCCTGGGTTCGATTCCCAGGGCGGAAACTTAAAGTTGATATTTGAGAATGTATCACTTTGTGATTTTTTCCCCAGTTTGGTTAGGACATTGCAGGCTGAATCAACTGATTGTCCGAAAAGAAAAAGATTTCGTGCTTCGGAGGGCACGTTAAGAAGTCGGTCCCGGTTGTTCTCTTTGATAGTGGTCGCTACTTAAACTATGTCAGAGGCCTGATAGTTGTGCTACTAGGCGGTTTAAAAACTCTTGACACCAGGGTTCATCGGGTCCATAGACTCGATACCCACTCGACAGAAGAAGAAGTGACTATTATTCAATTTAATTTATTTATTTAATTAATATATGCAAACATTATATACGCATTTCAATATTGCTATTATAATAATATCACATACTCTAATAAGACAACTTACTTATGTAATAAATATAACATTCATATTATTCAAAGCACAGAAAGAAACACACATTAGGTAAAAAAAAACCTCTTTGCTGTTAAACTAAAAATAACCTATGGGACGTATTAAACATAAGTATGATGTTTTGGTACGTATTTGACCAGATCACATTTATTATTCTACATACATACATACATATATAATCACGCCTTTATCCCTAATGGGGTAGGCAGAGCGTAAACGACTTAAACAAAAGTCGTTCCGCCACGTCTTACAAAGTTTTGAGGGTTATTTAAGATAGATTTGTAGGTATATTGCTGTAGTGACAGGTTGTCAGCCCATGGCCTATATTACAATATACTGAAACCCTCGGATCCCTTAGCTGGATCTTACAGCATGCCCGGGAGGAAATGCAGCTGGCACATTCTATGCTTTTCTCTCGCTCCCAGACCAGCATGGAAGTAATTTATTATTCTACCACTAAAATTTTAACACAGAACCGATCTGCCATGGATGTGAGTTGACTCTTGCAACACATATAATCAGGCCTTTATCCCTAATGGAGTAGGCAGAGTGTAAATGACCTAAACAAAGGTCGTTTCGCCACGTCTGATAAAATTTTGAGGGTTATTTAAGATAGATTTGTAGGTATATTAGCGGCTGTAGCGACTGGTTGTCAGCCCGTCACCTAAATTACAATCTACTGAAGCTCTCAGATCCCTTAGCTGGTTTATACAGAATGCTCGAGAGGAAGTGCAGCTGGCACATTCTGTTTTTCTCTCGCTACCAGGCCAGCATGTATGAATTAAAGTTGTACTATACTAAAAAAGTTCTACAAGCGTATCAAATACTGCATTAGTAACGGGAATCCCCACCATCCCTGGCAACCAAGATCTCAGGCTTAAAGGGAGAAAATATTGGCAAACATTCAGCCCGCAAATTGGTTAACTATTGGTATACAATAGAGTCGATAATGCTTAGTATTGTTGTTACTAGTTTGTTTATTACTTTACTAGAATTATTACCATTACCGTGAGCTAGTGCTCTTTAGTTGGCTAGTGATTTATTTTTTCTTATATAGATAATCGTTTTCTTTGGCAATTATTATTGTAAACTAATAGTGCTATTGATGTTGAAGGAGAATAAAAGTTTTACACGTGTATGGATTAAGGTTAGGCCGCACTAGAAAAGTAGCTGCAGCAGAGCGGCACGGTACAGCACAGCGTGACACTGCGCGACAAAAACTGTCAAAATATATGAGCTGACATTGCCGCGCAGTGCCGCGCCGCGCCGCTCTGCTGCAGCTGCAGTGCCGCTACAGTGCGGTATTTATTATTATTTATTTATTTATTTCACATATAAAAGATTCTACAGACATCAAATTCTTAGTACCATTAAACCTTAAAAAGGTTTGTCTTGGCACTGTACATTCCTCCTTAATCTAAAAATACTTATTTAACTTAAAAACAACATAACATGTTCATATATTCTAAAAACAGCACACATTTTTTTAAATACGTCACATACTTAGAAAAAAGAGAATGGTTCGCAAACGCAAGTCAATCTAATTGGTTAATCCCTTAACAAAGGAAACCGTGCGTCTCCCTTGCACTTGCACCCTATGTCCCAGCCAACGCCGATAGATAACACAGAAAGAATTTGCATATACAAGATGGTATTTTTACAATTATATACATCTCATACAAATAATCATTTCTCGCGCAGTCCCACGCCGCTCCGCTGCAGCGTCGTCCTAGTGCGGTCTAACCTTTAAACACGTAAGACGCTGCAGCACGAATCGCGATGGTTTTCGCATCGAAACTCACTCGCGTTTTTTTATCGTTTTGTTTTATTATTTTTACTATGACGCTAACTGTTGATGACATCAACATACACTGTCTTATACCTAAAATTACTTTGGTACAAGTAAAGGAGGCTACACAATGAGTATAAGCCGAACAGTGACCGTTACTTCATTTAATTTTTTATTATAATTTTATCTTTTTTTTTCATGCTGAACTGGGAACGAGGGAAAAACATTCAATGTGTCAGCTGCGTTTCCTTCCGGGCATGCTGTAAAAAACAGCTAAGGGATCCGAGGGCTTCAGTATATTGCAATTTAGGCGATGGGCTGACAAACTGTCACTACAGCAATATACGTAGAAATCCATCTTAAATAACCCTAAAAACTTTGTCAGACGTGGCGGAACGACCTTTTGTTTAGGTCGTTTTCGCTTTGCCTACCCCATTAGGGATAAAGGCGTGATTATCTGTGTGTGTGTGTGTGTGTGTGTGTGTGTATTTGTGTGTGTGTTTGTATAATTTTATCACAATAAATGACCCTTTGACGATCTACATTCCAATAGGGTGATTTCTTTTGCGCCACCTTGTATAAGACATCGCTAAACCCGTAATAGGTTTGTCTCGATGACTATCCGCATCACAATATTAGAAATTATCGTAGTTACTATAAGCAAAAACATAAGTAGTATCTTATTCTTAATAAATCTATACAATCATAGAAAGATAAAAATAAATTATAAAATATGACAATATTAAGACGAATATGCCCTACCTTACCCATTCGGGACAGGCGATCGTTATATTTTGCCGACCCACACCTTTTCACTGCTCGGCGCGTAGGTGAACAATAGCTGAACCGGTTTCCGCAAAACACGGCACAGGATGCTTTAAATTCTACCGCAAGAATCGGCAAGTTCACAATACATAAAGTTACTTAAGGCTAATTGAACAGACATATTCTGTTCAATTAGCCTTAAGTAGTACTCTTTGATACTATCAGCTTTATAATGCATTTGCACTATCTTTAAAGCTCATGCATACTGCATAACATTGTTAAGTTTCATTCAGCACTATTCTCATGCTACTCTCAGACGCTAGCTGAGGTGACTATGAAAATCTTTATGGCACTTCTCCGTAAGGTTATGACGTCACGTCCAAGCGATTGCTGATTTAGCTCATCACTTTGAGAGCAATAGTTAAACTTGAGTGCCGGTTCCATTTTATTAGTGCTTCATGATTTTGATGAGGGAAGGACTTTTTGAATGTGTTTTAAGAAGGTAAATTGGTTATGCTCATGAGACATAATCTTACTCAAATTAAATCACACCTTTATTTGTTACTTATTTTGAACTTCCTTTGGACTGGAAGCGTGAGAAAAACATAGAATGTGCAAGCTGCATTTCCTCCCGGGCATGTTGTAAAAACCAGCTAAGGGTTTCTGTATATTGCAATTGAGGCGACAGTCTGACAACCTGTCCCTACAGCAAAATATACCTACAAATTTATCTTAAACAACCCTCAAAACTTTGTCAGACGTGGCGGAACGACCTTTGTTTAGGTTGTTTACGCTCTGCCCCATTAGGAATATAGGCGTGATTATATATATGTATGTTTATTTGCTATAGTTGACTCTAGAGCATCCGAAAGCCGTTTTCGCTGCATCTAATGAATTTATCAAGAACGGACTTTTTGATTGTGTTTTGAGAAGGCAAATTGGTTGTACTCATGTCATGGGTTATCTTCATATTGAAATTAAATCACACCTTTAGTTGACACTAGAGCATCCAAAAGCCGAGCATCTGACAAATTTTGATCCGGAACGGACTTTTCGATTATGTTTTAAGAAGGTAAATTGGTTATGCTCATGGGATTTCTTCTTACTAAAATGAAATCACACCTATATTTGTTTTAGTTGACCCAAGAGCGTCCAAAAGCCGTTTTTGCTGCACCTGACAAATTTTGATGAGAAACGGACTTTTTCATTGTCTTTTAAGAAGGCAAATTGGTTGTACTAATGGGTCATCTTCATACTCAAATGAAATCACACCTTTATTTGTTATTGTTGACCCAAGAGCATCCAAAAAGCCGTTTTCGCTGCATCTGACAAATTTTGATTAGAAACGTACTTTTCTATTGTGTTTTGAGAAGGCCATTTGGACAACCAAAACGTTTTGAGTACAAACTCATGGGTCATATTCAAACGAATTAAATCATACCTTTATTTGTTATAGTTGACCCTAGAGTATACGAAAGTCGTTTTTGCTGCACTTGTATTTTTTTTATGAGGAACGGACTTTTTGATTATGTTTTAAGAAGGCAAATTGGTTATGATCATGGAAAATCTTCTTTTTTCTTCCATGCTGGCCTGGGTTCTTCCATGCTGGCCTGGGTTCTTCCATGCTGGCCTGGGAGCGAGAGAAAAACATAGAATGTGCCAGCTGCATTTCCTCCCGGGTATGCTGTAAAAACCAGCTTAGGGATCCGAGGGTTTCAGTATATTGTAATTTAGGCGATGGGCTGACAACCTGTCACTTCAGCAATATACTTACAAATCTATCTTAAATAACCCTCAAAACTTTGTCAGACGTGGCGGAACGACCTTTGTTTGGGTCGTTTACGCTCTGCCTACCCCATTAGGGATAAAGGCTGATTGGAAGGTGATTATATGTATGTATGTATGTAACATCTTCTTACTTTAATGAAATCACACAATCATTTGTTATAGTTGACCCTAGAGCATCCAAATGCCGTTTTTGCTGCACCTGACAAATTTTGATGAGGAACGGACTTTTTAATTACGTTTTAAGAAGGCAAATTGGTTGTTCTCATGGGTCATCTTTATACTAAAATGAAATTCCACCTTTATTTGTTGAAGCTGTAGCCCAAGAGTACCTGAAAGCTATTTTCGCTGCACCTGACGAATTTTGATGGAGATTTCTAGGAAATTTCAGATTGAATTGTGTATTGCTTTAGTGATGGGTTCTCAACCTATTGCATTGTATACTGCTGTACGATCTAGGCATGAATTAGTTTGCCATATGCTCACGGTTAGTCCTTATTTATTAAAAGAACTCAATACCAAAGAAACCACGATAACTACATTCAATAGTCTTGTAAAATGCATAATAAATTCACTAAAAGAATACAACTCATAATCTTTCATCAACCATCTTTACCAACTAAGAAACTAATTCATAATCAATCATCTGTTTATTCAACCAACTATCTATTACTTTATTGTACATCTTACCAAAGTATATAGTATTAAGTATTAAAATATTTAATATTTTAAGCTAACTTAAAGCAAAATATCTAGGTAATTACTCGGTCCGGCCAGGTAGCCCGTATCCATTAGCGATGACCTGTCCGGGCCAACAATACCAAAGTCTGTATCGTACATTAAGTGTTTATTCAATAAACTGCCACTGGGTGGGTTAACCTCCAGCGGGAAAAAAGCTATTGCATCGCATAAACTGCCACACACCTTCAGACACTAAAGTATTTCAGATAAGATAAGATAAGATAATCATTTATTTGCAAGAATACAGATTAATAAGGTCTTAAAAATAACAAAAGTACAGTGTATTCAGCCTACGTGCAGGCGTGCAAATATGACTCTAAGAATTACATTTAACAAATTAAACAAATCAAAATAATTAATACATTGGTCCGTTGAAGTCAAATAATAAAATATAAAATAGTAATTATTATAGTTTGAAATAAAAAATAAAAAATAATAATAATATACAATTTATGTAAATTTTTAAAATCCAAAAATTACCTTATACTATAAAAGCAATGTTGTAATAACCATTTTGTCAAATGGGTTTTAAATGATGTTTTAGTGTATTGTTTGATGTCCGCAGGAAGTTTATTAAATATTAAAATGCACATATTATAAATATTTTTGTGACATGGTGGTTGATAAAGCATATTCATTATTTTGGCTCTAGTTTGCCTTTGTGAAATCTCACCACAAGTTTTCCAGAATTCGGGATGGGAGGAAACGAAGACGCAAACATCTCTTATGTACATACATGGTAACGGTAAGACATTCAGTGCCCTAAAAAGAGGTTTGCAGTTATCATCATACCATGCGTTGGAAATAGCGCGGATACATTTCTTTGTGCTCCGAATGCCCTACCGATATCCACCGAATTTCCCCAAATAATCAGACCGTAGCCAAGAACAGATGAGACATAACCGTGGTAGGCCGTTAGAGCAGCGTCAGTTGAAACAGTTTGCCTCAGTCTCTTGAGGGCAAAAACAAAACGGTTCAAACGACTACAAACTGACTCCACGTGTTCCTTCCAATTAAGGTGTCTGTCAACTATTATACCAAGAAACTTATCACTATCTACTACCTTTATTTTAACATTATTGTGCTTTAAACACATTTGCTAAGGAGTTGTATTATAATATGATCTGACTTGCATGTAATTTGTTTTGCTGACATTGATGTGCAAGTCGTTCAACTCCATCCATTTTATAACATTGTTAAGAGTTTTATTTGCGATTAACTCAAAATTATCTTTACTGTCACATTTGATTAGTAGAGTAGTGTCATCCGCGAAAAGAATACATTTGTGGTCTATAATGTTAGGGAGATTATTTGCATACAGGATGAAAAGCAATGGTCCAAGTACGCTTCCCTGCGGTACACTTGAGTTATTTTGTCTAAACTCAGACCTAAAACTTTTTTTGAGAGGAAATTTGTTAAGCATAGTTGTTCTTGTTATTTCTGTGCTTTGCGTCCTCCCGGTAAGAAAACTACATAGTTCAGGATATCAACATGACTTCTTGACTGGATACATATCCAGTCAAGAAGTCATGTTGATATTTCCCAAAGGCTACCCGTCTGAATTTGATTCTACTAATTCTATTCGCTGTTAAGTATAAAAAGTATAGCTGATAACATTTTAGATTTAATACTATCCACTAGAATAAAAATAAATCTTTACTCAATAGTTCAGAAATTGAGAAAATCTAACTGAAACATGGAAACTTGTACCTCTACTCATAGTACGTATAGTTTTACATACGAACATATAATCACACCTTCATCCGTAATGGGGTAGACAAAGTGTAAACGACCTAAACAAAGGTCGTTCCGCCACGTCTGACAAAGTTTTGAGGGTTACTTAATATAGATGTGTAGGTATATTGCTGTAGTGACAAGTTGGCAGCCTATCGCCTAAATTGTAACATACAGAAACCCTTGGATCCCTTAGCTGGTTTTACAGCATGCCCGGGAGGAAATGTAGCTGGGACATTCTATGTTTTTCTCTCACTACCTGTCCAGCATGGAAGAATAGAATAGTTTAAATTTATTATATATTCCAAAGTAAAAAACTCTGTACCCACTCTGTTAAGAATCCTTGTCATTTTATATGGTAGATAGGCCCATATGCATAAACTCTGTTTAAATAGTCAATTTTGCTGAAAAGGGTCGGAAAACTTTTCGCTTGAAAGGTTTTTAACGTTTGGTCTAATGTACAGACCGTTCATCTTTATTTTACCTGTGGGAATTGCCATGTTAATAACTGTTACAGCCGAAAGGCTAGCTTTAACACTGAAGTTTTCAACTCATCTTCGTCAACTACGCTCCTACTTCTGAGTCAAATAACTATGAAATAAAATATAATACATACATACAATTTATCCGTATTGGGGAAGGCAGAGCGTAAACGACCTAAAAAATGGTCAATCCGCCACGTCTGCCAAAGTTTTGGGTTCTCATTAAGATAGATTTGTCGGTATATTGCTATAGTGATAGGTAGCGAGCCCGTCGCCTAAATTGCAATATACTGAAACCCTCGGATCCGTTAGCTGGATTTTTACAATGATATTTTAAGAAAGATACGTTACGTTCATACTGCATGCACATTTTAATTGTTCCGCGACACATATACATACATATTTATAACATTGCATATCTAAACAAACGCTGAGTGCGACACAAAATAGGCAAAGCGTAAGAGTGAAACAGATAGCTATTTGTAATCAGTGCAGCCTTGAATATAATTTAACTTTTTTTCTCACTTCGCAGCTCGCAGCTCGACTGCCTAAAATGGTCACATTAGGACCATTTGACGGCACGAATTTCGCGCGTTGGTAACGTATCTACCTAAATATAATATCATTGGTTTTTTACAGTATACCCGGGAGGAAATGCAGCTGGCACATTCTATGTTTTTCTTCTGCTCCCAGTCCATCATGGAAGAAAATAAATTATAATGGTTATACGAAATTTTATTTCCATTCACAAATGTTTACATCCAGATTAGATTTGAAATTATTAGTTTTTATTACTTATATTATGTATGAGGTATTTAAGGTATTTTATACTTCTACCCGCTCAGTGATATTATTGCTTTCCTTATGAAAGTTGCTTTGCTGCCTTTGGTCTAATTGAAAGTATCATATCATAACAATCAATTGATTGGAGTTTTACCTAATTTATATTTCCGCTTTCTTTTATGACTTAGCTCATACTCCTAAGACAACATATGGGACGGTTTTCGCCTCCATGGCTCCCTGACATGGTTTTAGACTTTCACGGTCCGTTGACCACGGGATCCTTTTGATATTCTGACCTTACACCGTGATTAGACCTCAAAAATTCAATTAGCTTTTATGCGGAAATAATTGTATGTGTCTTGTCAATTTGGTTTAGTTTTATTCATCATTCTTCTTTTTCGAGAGTGAATTCTCGAGTCGAACGAACCGATGAACCCTGGTGTCAGAGTTTTCAAACCGCCTAGTACCACAGTACGTGGTTTGAATAACGACCACTATCAAATACTCGTACATTCATCATTAAAAATGTTTAATCATCAAACATTAGTACATACATACATAAAACCACGCCTTTATCCCTTACGGGGTAGGCAGAGCGTAAACGCCTCGTAACAGGCGCTTTCGCCACGTCTGACAAAAATTGTGGGCAAATTTTAGATTGTAATAATTTGTATTGCTGTAGTGATAGGTTGTCAGCCCATCGCCTAAATTACAATACATTGTTACCCTGGAATCCCTTTTGCTGACTTCAACAGCATGCCCGGGAGGAAGGGCAGCTGGAACATTCTGTGTTTTTCTATCTCTTCCAGTCCAGCATAGAAGACAAACATTAGTTGATGAAATAATATAATGTTATAGAGGTAATTGCCAATAAATATTAGTTTTTTTAATAAGTTTACGCTGTATATCTCTCTATTTATTTAATACAAAAACAATATCAGATTTGATAAAGGTATTCTTACAATCCTTTTGTCATAATTTTATGATTTCTATAATCAAATGTTTGTCAAATCAACTTGCTAAAAAATATGAGAGAAAAATATAAATGCAAGTACCTACGAGTATGTTACTTTTTACAGCAACGCTGCTACTCATCATCTCCCTAGCCTTATTCCGTATCTTACGGGGTCGGCTACCTAATCTAGGGGATTGAACGAGGGTACTGGTTTTTACACAGAGTGAGTGCCATCTGACCTCTGCAACCCAGAAGGGAAACCAGACCCAATCCTAGATTAGGTCAGAGTTTTCAAACCGCCAATGCTTAGCACTGGCCTCTGATATGGCTTAACGCCTAATATCTACGGTATTAAACGATATTAACCGGGACCAACGGCTTAACGTGCCTAACGAAGCACGGAAAAAGCACTGAATAAACGTACATATGAAATTCGAAAACAGAAAAACACATTGGTACGTGGTGGGATTCGAACCACGACCTCACGCTCAGGAGGCAACGGTCCTATCCACTACACCATCGGGCTCTCCGGGAACGCTGCTACCCATTACCTGAATATCAATTTTTTTTGTATGCTCTTACAACATTAGTAACAATCCGTAGTTGCAAAAATCACGTTTTAACTCATACAGGGTGTAAGGGACAGTGTCCCGCAAACTGATAGAGGTTGCTCAGTCAACGGAACTGAACAACTATCAGCAGGTTTTTTTTTCAGGAAGTGAGAAAATAGTTTTGTTTTTCATACAAATTTTGGGATTTAGGTGGTAATTTTGTATTGGAATTTTTTTTTGTTTCATTTCCTGTAAAAAACTCCTGGTGGTAGTTGTTCAGTTTAATTGCCTGAGCAGCCCCTATAAGTTTAAGGGACGCTGTCTCTTACACTCGGTATAAGTCTATACCTGTCATTTTCTATTATGAGAGAACAGAAAGAGACGCAACAGTATTTCTTCCATGCCTAACTGAGAAACATAGAATGTGCCAGCTGCATCTCCTGCCGTTCATGCTGTAAAAACCAACTAAGGGATCCGAGGGATATAGTGTATTGCAATTTTAGGCGATGGGCTGGCAACCTGTCACTAAATCAACATACATCATAATCAACTGTAATAACCCCTAAAACTTGTCAGACGTGGCAGAACGACCTTTGTTTAGGTCGTTTTCGCTCTGCCTACCCCATTACAGATAAGGCCGTGAATTTATGTATGTATGTTTGTAGAAAGAGACGACAATCATATTTGTCAAGATTTTGTTAAGTTGTGCGTGCGCTCAACGAATCGATAGCATTATGTACCTAAGCATTATACACCGGTACACTTAATCACACTCCTTGTTTATAAATACATAAAAGTAGGAATAATAATAATAGTTTAAATTGAGTAAATAGTTTGATTACAGTATTAAATATTATTAGTTAAGGAAGAGCGGTGCCTCCCAACACAGGCAAATGTTTGCTTACTGGGAGACTCCATCCCTTAGTTTGTAAGTGAACTAAAATTTACTTAAATAAAGAATTTTGTATTTGTATTTGTATGACACTCGCAACGGGAAATGGCGTGCTGCTCTTTTGACCAAAAAACACACGGGCCTTACAAGTGGCTCAACATTTTCAGAGTAAGTGAGTTTTCAAGTTGAACAACAAACCGATGAACCCTGGTATCAGAGTTTTTAAACCGCCTTTTATTATATAGCACAGCTATCAGGCCTCTGACATGAGTTGAATAACGACCACTATCAAAGACAACGACCGGGACCGACGGCTTAACGTGCCTTCCGAACCACGGAATCATTTTTAATTTCGGACAATCAGGTAATTCAGCCTGCAATGTCCTAACAACCTGGGGAAAACCTCACAAAGTTATAAATTGACAAATTTCAACCAGGAATCGAACCCAGGATCACCTGATGAGAAGCCCATCGCTTAAACCATTAGACCACGAAGGCAGTTAGTGGCTCAACGTAACCTTTATTATTTCTCATCAGTTGCACTGCACACATCATTAACTCAATGATGACGTCATTAGTTAAATGAACATTAATGACCGCCATTATGAAAGGAAGCTTTAATTATGTGCCGTAAACGAATTTGGGACAGTTTCAAAAGGTCATACTCTAAAAATTTAATACGCAGCCTTAGCATTACTCCTGACTACATAAATTCAATTGATGAATTCTGTTCATAACGGTTTTTAGGACGATACTCTCATTACTTTACTAATGATCTTGATCTTCCATGCTGGCCTGGAAGCGAGAGAAAAACATAGAATGTGCCAGCTGCATTTCCTCCCGGGCATGCTGTAAAAACCCGCTAAGGGATCCGAGGGTTTAAGTATGTTGTAATTTACTCGATGGGCAGACAACTTGCCACTACAGCAATATACCTACAAATATATCTTAAATAACCATGAAAACTTTGTCAGACGTGGCGGAACAACCTTTGCTTAGGTCGTTTTCGGTCTGCCTACCCCATTAGGAATTACGGCGTGATTATATGTATGTATGAAGCGGTAGTAACTAGTCTTTTGCACATGACATTCAATAAGTATTCCATAGAATCTATGTTGAAGAATAAATAATTGATTATTGTTGGAAAAAGTTGTTCAGAATACACCCTTAAAATATTTTCCTTGTGTATATAGTAATGAATAGAACCATCCACCGTAATAATATATAATAGTCCTCACACCGATTTTCGGTGATCGCTCAGAACTACTTTTTAGTGCCCAAGTGTTTGTTTCTTCCATGCATGACTGGGAGTGAAAGAAAAACATAGACTTTTTAGTATCGTTTTAGTATAATGCAATTTAGGCGCTGGGCTGACAACCTGTCACTACAACAATATACCAACAAATGTATCTTAAATAAGCCTCAACACTTTGTCAGACGTCGCGGAACGACCTTTCTTTAGGTCGTTTTCGCTCTGTCTACCCCATAAGGGATAAAGGCGTGATTATATGTATTCATGTATGTAAGTGTTTGCGCTTGACACTTTTGCACTTTCTATTCCTTTATCTTCTTAATCTTATGGGACAGATTGACAGACACGACCAGAGAGAAATCAGGCGCAGGACAGGCAATTTACATGCCATCTTACTTTTTCATCTCACTTTTTCGACAATCAGGTGATCAGCCTGCAATGTCCTTTACAAACTAGAAACAATATCACAAAGTCGTTGTCCCCGCCGAGAATCGAACCCAGGTCCTCCGGGTCGTGAGCCCATGGCCCAGACCGCTAGACCACGGAGGCAGTTAGGCATCCACCGTATAAAGGTTACTATGCATTACCGTTGAAGATTCCTTCTTAGGTAGTAGCTATTAGGTACAGCAGTTTCAACCGTACCCCATTGAACTTAAAGGCTGTATTGCTAAAAACAGTTTCATTGCTTCTAATTCCACTGACCCTTCCGTCAATTACTAAGTCAGAGGCGATGGTGTCGATTTGGTAAGGGCACGACTTATATGAAACAAGTCCAGACCTATAATTTTCTTTAGTGGCGAATGGATTGCGACGACATAGTTCCAAAAATATTAGAAATAACAAATCAAAAATTCGACCGCTGACGCGATTAGAACCCGCGTCTTTGGAAAACCGCCCCAACGCTCTAAACCGCTCAGCTACAGCAAAAAGAGAAAAAAATAGAAGGTTTTTATAAATAAAATAGTACTGTGACTGCTTAAATCTATTAGAAAACTTATGAATAACGAAGAATTATCTATTACCAATGAGTTTTGCGGCCCATTAACGGCTTTTCTTTACAACTTCGCAAAGGATCAAGTCTCGGAACATCAGACAATAACCTTGTTACAAACATTTGTTGTGCGGTTAGCTTTCTTTAAAGTTGTAAAGGAAAATCAGGAAATGGGCCGCAAAACAAGTTGGTTTTGATAACGCAACGTTAAAAAAACGAAGACATAGGTATACCTATCTAATCATGTCAGTTCAATAAATTATAGGTTTAGATAGTAAAGTCGTAGGCAATATAAAATGGTTTCAAAAACGGTATCAAAATTAGTGTAATGTCTAAATTTGTACCTACCTATACTTTTAAGTTTTCTTCCATGCTGTACTGGGAGCGAGAAAAAAACATAGAATGTTACAGCTGCATTTCCACCCGGGTATGCTGTAAAAAACAGCTTAGGGATCCAAAGGTATCAGTATATTGCAATTTAGGCGATGGGTTGACAACCTGTCACTACAGCAATATACCTACAAATCTATCTTAAATAACCCTCAAAACTTTGTAAGACGTGGCAGACAGATATTTGTTTAGGTCGTTTACACTCTGCCTACCCCTGCCTACCCCATTAGGGATAATGGCGTGATTATATGAATGTATGTAAAAGTACTCTTCGATTTTTTTTAAACGAATTTGCACTGGCAGAATTAAATTAAGTATGTCAATACTGCCCTCCCATTCTGTTCGCTCACGGCCTAAATTTACACTTATGGACTTAATTTAATTAAGTCGAATGCAACACCGAATTGACTCCAAAGTCAGAGGCTTAGACAGAGGCTAATAATGGACATAAATGAACCCCACGGGAACAGACGGCTTTTAATTGAGCAAAGTGACATGAAGGATTTACTGGTTTGGTTATTAGGCCTGTCTTTGTATGACCAGTGACATTGACACACAAACAAACATACCTTTATCCCTAAAGGGGTAGGCAGAGCGTAAACGACGTAAACAAAGGTCATTTCGCCACGTCTGACAAAATTTTGAGGGTTATTTAAGATGGATTTGTATTGATTTCTTACTACAGTGACAGGCTGTCAGTCTAACTTTTCATTTACCTGAAACACTTTGGATCCCTTAGCTGTTTTTTACAGCATGCGACAGAGGAAATGCAGCTGGCAAATTCTATGTTTTTCTCTCGTTCCAGTCCAGCATGGAACATACTTTGAAGCGTTGGGGGTTTTAGGCATCCGAACACACAGACGCAAAAAGAGAATTAAACAATGGAACTTAGTTTTTTGTCTGTTTATTCGTAATTTAAATATAAAAATTTTCGTTAACGGTTAAAACTTTTAAGTTTACTTTAATGTTTTTTTTTTTAAACAATAAAGAATTTAATAATAATACTAAAACAAATTCTGAAAGAGTATTAAATATTTATAAGGTAATTCGCCTAACTACAAAACACTATCTTCTGTCCCGGGTGTAAGTATAAGTGACAGCGTCCCACAAACTGATAGGGGTTGCTCAGTCAACGACACTGATCAACCTTCACCAGGAAATTCTTTCAGGAGATGAAAAATATTGATTTTCCTATACCAAATGAACACCTAGATCAAATTTCATTCAGAGTTTGAGTGAAAAAGCATTTTATTTTTATTTCGTAGTAATAGTTTTACAGCTTCGTTCACTGAGAAATCCCTCTTAGTTTGCAGGACGCTGTCCCTTACACCCCGTACATACCAGGCCACTCAGAAAGTATTGCGATAAATAGTTTTTATATATGGCAGACTGGCCGGTTAGAATCTTTTTGAAAATATGATTACTTGTAAGTAAAAATATGTGTGTTCCATTTTCAAAATTTCCCTCCACATTTTTTGCGAGCCAATTCAAAGTATCGTGTGTTACTGAAAAATGGATCTGCGCCGGGAACATTTTAGAGCTATGATTTTTTACGATTTCAAGTGTCGCCTGAAACCGGATGAATCGTTCGATAAACTTCAAATGGCATTTATGGATGAAAGCCCCTCCAAGGCAACCGTGTATCGTTGGTATAACGAATTTAGGCGCGGTCGACCAACCTTGGGGGATGAAGAAAGAAGCGGTCGCCCTTTGACGGCTATTACGGAAGAAAACGTGCTAGCAGTGAAAAATTTAATCCAAGATAATAGGCGAATTACATATCAGGAGATTCAGCACATATTAAAGATTGGATCGGGAAGCGTTCACGAGATTCTACAAGGGCATCTTCGCGTGAGGAGGATAGTATCGCGCTGGGTGCCGCACTACCTCACCGACGCTCAGAAGCAGGCCCGGGTGGAATGGTGCCGTGATATGCTGAACAAATTTGAAGCAGGCTCGTCTCGGCGTGTTTACGACATCGTAACAGGTGATGAGTCCTGGATTTATCAATACGATCCAGAAACCAAGCGCCAGTCGACAGTTTGGGTGTTTCAAAATGAACCAACGCCTACCAAAATGAAGCGATCTCGAAGCGGGGGGAAGATTTTGATCGCCAGCTTTTTTAATTTGACTGGCCACTTGGCCTCAATTCCCTTACGAGATCAAAGAAGCATTAACGCCGAATGGTATACTACCAAATGTTTACCAGAAGTTTTTTCTGTTGTGAGCAACAAGCGACCAAACACAGGGCTCCGCGGACTACTGCTCCACCACGACAATGCGCCTGCACACACCGCGCTCAAAAAGAGGGACTTCCTGGACAGCACACCAGTCAAACTCCTGGGTCACCCTCCTTACGGCCCTGATCTAGCACCGTGTGACTTCTTTTTATTTCCAAAAATAAAAAATCAGCTCAAGGGGATACAATTTTCGTCTCCGGAAGATGCGCTGGCTGCGTTCGAGCAGGCTGTAAGCGAGGTGTCTACGGCGGACTGGAAAAAGTGTTTTGAAAACTGGTTCAGACGCATGAATCTTTGTATAAAGGCTGGTGGAGAGTACTTTGAAAAGATTTAATAAAAATATATGTACCTATAGAACAATTTTTTTTAGTGTCGCAAATCTTTCTGAGTGTCCCACGTACAGTGTCCACTACGCTTTTATCTAGCTTATAATTTAGTCGTTTTGGTGCAGCACCTTACCTAATAAATCTTCTAGGCTGAACTTATTTCTAGATTTATTCGGTGTTAATAATCTTTCAAAACTATCACTATGCATAATTTTCATAAGATGTACAATATTAGGGTCCAATAGGTGATAAGGAGCCTGAGGTCTTCTGTTCATTAGTTTCTCCAACATTTGTAAAGATGGTCTTGGATATATAGTTGAAGTCTTGGCAGGTTTTTTGTATTCTTCTGTAAATAATTAAATAAAATGTAACAAAATCTCTGTCTTGTAGTTTTGTAAGAAATATTAATGAACGTAAACGGCAGAAGTTGACAGCCTATTGTAAAAAAAACACACTCATGTTCTTAACCTTCTTACAGACATCCAGGAAAAGAATCAATTTTACATTTCCAGATCAGTCTACTATAGATGTGGCGTAGCTAAGTTAAATAATGTTTTATACCTACCGATGACATTCCACTCTAGGATGTGGGCCTCTTCCAGCTAAGAGCAGATGTAGGTATTCTCTATGATCAGTACGCTTAGTAAGTAGACAAATCATTGCAGTCTTACCATAGTCATAATCATTATTATAATAGACAATCTGCCGTCGATGTCGAGTCAGGGGCAGCACGTTTTGAGGATGTTCAGTATTTTGATCAGGTTGTTCATTACTTTCTTCATAATCATCCAAAAGCTTTTCAGTAAATAATGCGATCAAATCCTCCTCGTTGCGTAGACTTGGAGCGTAGACACTTCTTATAAGTTCCTGAGAAAGTGTCAAATATTTTCAGTATAGTGAACTTTTAACAACTGTGATACACTATGTTAGGTAAAATACAAGTTTTTAGGAATTTGTCATCATAGCTAGGTATTAATTTTAACATTACATATTACAACTTAACAGCTATTGAGGATGTAGTTCTGCGTTCCTTTAAACCACGTAATGTATTATTGATCTATACATATAATAAATCTCTAGTAGGGTCGAGTCTGTACATTGAATATTTTTACATAAAAATAATTAATGTTTTTAAACCGCCGCGCTCGCCGTAGTGTGCATGACTGTGTTTGGCCTACTTGTTATTGCTTTACGAATTAAATAAAATTTTAACATAAATATTTTTATTTATTTAATTTTATATTTGGTTTGTATTGTATAATAGCTGTGCCCGCGCGTTTGTATGGAAAACACGCAGTGTCGAACATACTGAAAACGCTTCTCCGCGCGTAGGAGCTAGATCTGCAAGCTCGCGCGCGGAATCGTGTTTTCCATACAAAATCAAAGATCAGACAATGCGAAACACGCTTCCGCGCGCAGATCCCGCTCTTACGCGCGGAAAAGCGTTTTCAGTGTGTTCGACATTGCGCCTTTTCCATACAAACGCGCGGGCACAGCTATTATACAATACAAACCAAATATAAAATTAAATAAATAAAAATAATGATGTTAAAACTTTATTAAATTCGTAAAGCAATAACATATAGGCTAAACACAGTCATGCACACTACGGCGAGCGCGGCGGTTTAAAAACATTAATAATTTTAATCGTAATTTGTGTTCTATATCACTAATACAATACGTAGTTTAAAGTCTTCCATGCTGGCCTGGGACCGAGAGAAAATAATAGAATATGCCATCTGCATTTCCTCCCGTGCATGCTGTAAAATTCAGCTAAGGGATCCAATGGTTTCAGTTTATTGTAATCTAGGTGATGGACTGACAACCTGTCTCTACAGCAATTTACCTACAAATCTATCTTAAATGACCCTCAAAACTTTTTCAGACATGGCGGAACGGCCTTTGTTTATGTCGTTTACGCTCTGCCTACCCCATTGGGGATAAGGGCAAGATTATATGTATGTATCTATATAGTTCAAAGGAAAGCAGTGCTTATTTTACACCCTGTATAATTTTAGTTTTATATATTTTAGTTTAATCTTCCATGCTGGACTTGGAGTGAGAGAAAACCGTAGAATGCGCCAGCTGCTTTTCCTCCCAAGCATGCTGTAAAACCCAGCTAAGGGATCTGAGGGTTTCATTATATTGTAATTTAGGCGATGGGCTGACAACCTGTCACTACGTACAAATCTTTCTTGAATGGCCCTCAAGACTTTGTCAGACGTGGCGGAACGGCCTTTGTTTAGGTAGTTTACGCTCGGGCTACCCCATTAGAGATAAAGGCGTGATTATTTGTATGTATCTATGTAGTTCAAAGGAAAGCAGTGCTTTCTTTACACCCTGTATAATTTTAGTCATCAAATCAACTAAAAATAAACCAAAATAAGATAAAGAAGGTTCAAAGATATAATCTTGAATCCAGAATAATTACAGGCAACCTTTGAGTAGTATGTACATACATGAAATCACGCCTTTATCCCTTACGGGGTAGGCAGAGTGTAGAACGCCTCGTAAAAGGCGCTTTCACCACGTCTGACAAAAATTGAGGGCAATTTTAGATTGCAATGTGTATTGCTGTAGTGACAGGTTGTCAGCTCATCGCCTAAATAACAGTACACTGTAACCCTCGAATCCCTGTCGCTGACTTCAACAACATGCCCGGGAGGAAGGAAAGCTGGAACATTCTATGTTTTTCTATCGCTCCCAGTCCGGCAAGTGGAATTTGTACTAAACTTACCACCATAACAACTAATTCTTCTGCAGAGTAAACAGAATGATTAGATACAATGACTGATAATGTCATTATTATTTTTAAATGCATTTTCTTTATGACACTTTAAACTATTTTACTTGATTAAACATGTGTGGTTGATGCTATTATTTAGACTACACTAAATTGAGATGACACTGGTTCAATGGCAACAATATGTTATGAGAAATAAGTTTATTTTGATCAATATACCAATATGTTTAATACCAATATATTGTTTGAGATGGGAATGAAAAGATACGACTGTGACAATTCGTATGAATATTGGCTGTAAAAGTCATCATCGCCCTAGCCTTAACCCGCATCTCACGGGATTTGGCTTCCAAATCTAGGTGATTGGACGAGGGTACTAGTGTTTACACAATATTGGCTGTACAAGTAAAGTTTGTTAATATTAATTATATAGTAAGAATTTATAACAATAAGAACCTATCTTATTACTAGGTAAAAGTCACCATTAAACCCTCATTGGGTTTGTCCTGATGCTATTCGTTTCGCATAATAAAAATTAATCAAACATTCTTACAAAGTTAATATCCAGATGTCTCAGCGATGCATCCGATGACCTGAGGGCTGGCAGTTTCTTTGCTCAAAGAATAAGCCCAGCCATCCAGTGAGGCAATGCTGCCAGCCTCCTGGGAACCCTGCCTCGATGTGACGTCTTGGAATTTCTTTTTATAAAAATGTGAATTGTAAAATGACATACATACATATAATCACGCCTTTATCCCTAATGGGGTAGGCCGAGCGCAAATGACCCAAACAAAGGTCGCTCCGCCACGTCTGACAAAGTTTTAAGGGTCATTCAAGATAGATTTGTAGGTATATTGCTGTAGTGACAGGTTGTCAGCCTATCGCCTAAATAACAATATACAGAAACCCTCGTATCTCTTAGCTGGTTTTTACAGCATCCCCGGGCAGAAATGCAGCTGGCATATTCTATGTTTTTTCTCCTGCTCCCAGACCAACATGGAATAAAAATAAAATGTGAAATTGACGCTAGATTGTCTAATTAAAAGTTTCATACAGTTTAGGTAATATTTTATTTACTAGTCTAGATCGGAATTTATCATTCGAGGCATAATATTTGATACTAAAATGAACTCATCGCCTACATATCCGCCATAAGTCACTTGCCACTTATTTCTTATTTACTACCAATATAGTTCGTTAATTATAACTATTATCATTATAAGCCTTAAGTACTCTTTCTCATTAATTAATTCATCAATCTTGATGAGTTATTTAAGATTTGATGTAATGGGTAATAAGTATAGTAATTTAGTAATTACTTAATTTTAATTAGTGACGTCTTTATTTGGATTATGAATAAATTAGGTTATTATCATTTTCGATTACTCGATGGGTACATAAATACAGACAAATTCATTTAAATTGTCATAAAACGCAGAGCCTTTGACTACTAAAGTCAAATTTTATTTACTTTTCAAGAAATAATATTAGTAATTTATTCAATTTAAAAATGGATTCTCAAAATCAAGTAACAAGGTGCAGGTGTGACTTTGTAAGTATTATATATTTTACAATTTTTATTTTACTACATACATATTATTACGCGTTTGTTCCTAATGGGGTAGGCAGAGTATTAACGACCAAAATAAAGATCATTTCGCCACGTCTAACCAAGTATTGGTTGTTTAAGATAGATTTGTAGATATATTGCTGTAGTGGCAGGTTATCAGTCCTTTGCCTAAATTGCAATATACTAAAACCCTCGGATTCCTTAGCTGGTTTTCGACAGCATGCCCGAGAGGAAATGCAGCTGTCACATCCTATGTTTTTCTCTCGCTCCGAGTCTAATATGGAAGTAATTTATTTTACTACAAGTACAAATTTATTATACCAGGTGTAAGGGACAGCGTCCGAAAACTGATAGGGGTTGCATAGTCAACGACACTGAACAACTTCCACCGGGAAAAAAAAATAAGAAGAAAAATATAATATTGGATTCTCTATACAAAATGTTCACCTTGATTAGACAATTGTGCTGATAGTTCAGTGTCGTTGACTGAGCAACCCCTATCAGTTTGCGGGACGCTGTCCCTTACACCTGGTATAAACCACAAGTAGTGCTGCTAATTACCTCCTATAGTAAGCAGATATTCGGCATACTCAAAGTGCTTAGCAGTACAGCGGTACTACACTTAGATTTTGATGTTCGCTCTGTGGACTTTTCTAAAAGAATCTTCTTTTATTAAACTTTATTTTTCTTAAAACTGTCCTACAATTGAGCTAAAGGTAAACATAACCTGATGTTGTCAATTTTCTTTTTCACAGTTTTCTCGATGGCCCAAGACACAAGACAAATATGCCTTAAAGTCGCAACCATCTACTTCTACACATCAAGACAATTCTCATTTCATCCCTGTCTCTCATTATGGAGTGAGACCAGGACCTATGTTTTTTCAAAAGCAAGCTGCGTCTACGAGCAACTCTCCAATCAAACCTTTGAATAAACATGTGAGCATCGCATATGCTGTGGCCCCACCTCATAGGATTTCTCCTATGGTGCCTAAATATTAGACATTCTAGTGATAAATTAACTTTTTATCAAACAATTGTAAAGGTCAATATACAATTCACATCTTTATAAATAGAAAATTTCTTCCAAGACATCAGATCGAGGCGGGTCCCCAGGAGGCTGGCAGCATTGCCTCACTAGATGGATAGGCTTGTTCTTTGGGCAAAGAAACTGCCAGCCCTCGAGTCATCGGATGCATCAATGAGACGTCTGGATAGATCGTACAGAGAACCTTTAGCGGCCGCATCCCATGGGCCCACGGTAGTATTCTAGTTAGTGACCTTTAAGTTTTACTTTGTACCTATTTAGTTTAAGATATTAGTTAATAGAGGATTGTGCAGCACCAAGACAAACCAATACTTGGTTTAATGGTGCTAAGCTGTATAAGTTAATATTTGTCTTTGTATGTTATGAATAATAAAATAAAATTTAATTTAAGGCGTATATAAATATTTGTAATTTTGAAATAATCATATGCTGTATTAGCTATTAAATGAAATATAATTGAAAAAATACAAAATATTTTCTCTTACAACTTTCCCGTGCCAATATATATTAAATTTAGATACCTACCATAAATACCGCAAACAGTTAAAACTAAACAAATCAAACAAAACACTACACACTAATCACGAGAAATACATGGTTATTTTATAGAACATAAACAAGCATATAATCATGCCTTTAACTCTAATGGGGTACGCAGAGAGTAAAATTGTTAAGCAATGGTCGTACCACCGCGTCTGCCAAATTTTTGAGGGTTGTTTAAGATAGATTTGTAGGTATACTGCTGTAGTGACAGGTTGTTAGGCCATCGCCTAAATTACAATATACTGAAGCCCTCGGATACCTTAGCTGGTTTTTACAGCATGCCCGGAAGGAAATGCATCTGGCACATTCTATGTTTTTCTTTCACTCCCAGGCCAGCATGGATGAATAAGCAGTACGCAAAATTATTGGGGTTACTCGGACAACAAAACTAAGGCCCGGATTGAGGAACATCGCTTGAGATTGACAGCTAGCTTGAGTTGGTATCAGAAAAATCACTTCAGTACCTACAACGTGGCCTGTCCAATCCATACTAAAGCTTGTTCTCAATCTTGTAATTGCTTTATAAATACGAGCCTAAACAATTTTTACAAAGAGAGCTTATCATTCGCGAAATGTTTTTTTCTTCTTGGCTTTCGCTTAAAAAAATGTCGTGAAGGGTCTTTCATTAAGGGTGGGTAGAAGTTGAAATGGTTAATAAAACAAGCTGTGTGTGAGATATAACTAAATAATTTTTAATTTGAAAGTTCTACATTTATGCCAATTTGTTATGTATATTATGACTATGTTTCAAAAATTGCCGTAGTTTTTTTTACAGAGGAATGATGACGGGAATTAATTTAGAGGCTGTTTCAATCACTACAAATTTCTTGCAAAGGTGATAATTTTTTTACTATTGAAGACCGCTAAACTTTGTCTGGTCCAAATTCCTAAAGTCCTATGTCTACAGGTCGGGCCGACATCAACCATTGCCTTTTCAAAGTCCACAAAGCTCATATCTTTGTTGAATCGACCAAAACTTGCTGAAATCGTAAAAAATGGGTTTTTTGCTCTCTCGTGTCCATGTCACTATGATAAGTCTTGGTGTATTCTGCCCTCAGAAGAAAAAAACCATAACTACAGATTTTAGCGAAATCTTAAAAACTATTAAAAATATGCAAAATCTATGTATATCAAAAAAATAAAGAAATAAAATGCTTCCTTTTGAAAAAAAACCCTGTACCTTTAAGTTTATTTAACCAAAGGATATGATAGTCGAAAGTCTTTTGCATTTTACGCGCAATATGGTAGTATGCAGTTATGGTTTTATTTCCTTCTGAAGGCAGTATTGCTAAACCACGTCATATACTAAATAAATTGGCATAATTAAGCCTATCAAATAAAAAGAGAATTTTGTTTATATCTCACACACAGCTTGTTTTATTCCATTTCAACATCTACCTACCCACCCTTAATGAAAAACCTTTTATTTTTGTATGGGGATGTCATTTATTTTTTCATTCCCAGAAATGCGTGATCTGAGCCATGGGTTTTCGATCCTTAGGACGTGGGCAAATATTCCGTGCGCCGGAAGGCACGTAAAACTGTGGGTCCCAGTCGGTTCAAACATTCTTCCAAAAGATTCTTTACTTGATGAAAAAAAGTTTTCTCTGAAAATTTTCTTTGTGGCGTGTCAGTATCTGAGCAATCCCTATTAGATCCTTCACTAATAATATCATAGTGCTTATAAACAAAGGCTCGTATTTATAAAGCGTTCTCAAGATTGAGTGCAATATTAATTTTCGATTTGACAGGCCATATTGTACTGAAATGTGAATGTGCAATAAATGACAGTTTGACAAGCACACAAACAAGTACGTCGAAGAGCCAATGACTGACTTCTACAGCCTCAACGGTATTTGAAAAAATTGGTTTAGATATTATGGGCCCACTAGAAATAGATGATTTAATTTATAGATACATATTAACGCTGCAATGCGATTTAAGTAAGTACGTAGATGCCAATCCTCTCCAAACAAAGGACACGGTTACAGTAGCACAAAGCTTTGTCAATAATTTATACTACGTTACGGTATACCCTAATAAATATGAACTGAAGTCTGTACTCAATATAAGAAATCTAAACTCTACAGCCTACCGCCACGAAACGTTAGATGCAATCGAAAACACACAAATGTTTAGGAGCATATCTCACAATACAAAGTCATATTAATAGATCAAACAACTACTCCAGAGTTGGATACCCTTTTGGACGTTTTCATTTATCACAACATAACATACGGAGACAAAATATACACCAGTAGAAATAGTTTTTGGAAGAAACTGTAACTTGCCCAACAATTTGTAAGCTGAAATAGAACCATTATATAATTACAATAGTTACCCAAAAGAATTGAAATACAGATTTCAAAGAGCACGATTAGATGCTCATGAAAATGTTAGTAATAGTAAGTTAAGTAGACAGCTAAGTTGTTATAAAACATGTAATCCTATAGTGTATAAGAAAGATGACTTGGTATTATTACGTAATCAAACGGGCGACAAACTAACGAGTATTTACTCAGACCCATATAAAGTTATTGCTGACGTGTCACCGAACGTAAAGATTTGTAAATACAGAAAAGATTACATTACACATAATTAATAAAAATAAAATGATTTATTTGTCTCACACAGGAAACGTTTCTTACAAACTAAGTTACAAATACATAAATGTATTTTAGTACGATAGTTGTTCCTTTTGTGATAGTCTGGTGTCCATACTAGGATAAACCTGTGTTACAGAGCACTATGCGCTCATCCCATAATCTCAAAGAAATTTCTCTTATTCTTAATTATGAAAATTACATTATTTTATTAATTATTTTACATATAGTGTGTGTATGTGTGTGTGTGTGTGTATGCGTGTGAGTATGTAATAATGTGGTGAATCATATAATATTTATTTTATACTTTATAGTTTACCAACTATGTAACTACTATCAATAGGTCTTCTCATAGTCAAATTCATCTAAACATGATTTTATAGGTATGATTTTTGAATTGATGAGCGGTGTAGTTCCTAGCCCTGCTTAGCTTTTTACAAAAACTATTATAAAACGTGGTGCTAGCCAGTTATATTGTCTTTACCCGAAGCTACTTTTAAAGGGTGGTACAGGACAGTGCATTCTTCTTATTAGAGTGTTGGCCTGTCGGGTAAGTATGGTACTACTGTTTTGTGGTAGCGACATGCACTTTGAAGCACGAACAGTTTTCTTACGCTAAGTACTTTTGATTTGATGTACAGCTCCTTGGTAGGAAATTTGTACGGAAGGTTTAATAGTACGGCTCTTTGAGCTGTCTCAGCTTCAACTATGATCGATTTAGAAGCACATCTCCAAGAGCACATACAATATGTAATAATAGACACACATAATGCTTTGTATACCTGCATTAATAATTTGATTTCCGCCACTTCACGCAATTGTTTAAAAATATATATGAGCCTGCAAATTCGAGATACTACAAGTGGGATGTGACTTTCCCAGCGCAAGTGTTGGTCGATTTGTACTCCCAAGTACCTAATCGACGTCGTTCGTTCGAGAGTATCGCAAGAGCACTGTAGAAAGTTATCATCGCTTAGACGCCTGTTACAGGGGTACGTATGAATTTTAATGTGGAAGTTTACATCGGGTGTGGTCACCGCAGGCTTACTATTTATTTTAATTTTTTGTAGACACGTTTCAGCCAGGGAACGAGTTTCCTTACAGGTGTTGCTATGAAAAAGTACGACGGTGTCGTCAGCGAACATGATCAAGTATGCACCAGTAAGTTGTACTTTACATAAATCGTTTATATATAGTAAGAACACAGTGGGACCAAGGAAACTCCCTTGCGGTTCACCTTAGGAGCTAGAATCCTCACCACTGACATAGCCACCAACTCGTATGGACTGTACGCGATTTGATAAGTATTCTTTGAACCAATTTAGTTGATTTCCTCGAATTCCTATGTTCTCCATTATCATCAAAAGAATAGAGAACATAGGGATATATATTGACACGGTGTCGAAAGCTTTTTGCAAGTTTATCGAGATATGATAAAATTATTGACCTAATTTTTAGTACAGCGTCTATTGTAGATATGCTGGCTCGGAAACCATATTGATTGTCTGCGATTAAGTTTTTAGATTCAATAAAATTTGTAAGCCTCATATATACTGATTTTTGACTACTTTGGAAAGCGTTGGGAGAATTGAAATTGGGCGGTAATTTGTTGGAAGTTTCTTTTCCCCTGACTTAAAGATTAGAGCTTTTCTGAAATTGGTGGGAAAAGTTCCAGTCTCATAGCTGAGGTTACATAGATATGAAAGGGGTTCAGCAAGGTACATTTTAGTTGTCTTTAGCGTTGTAGAGGATAGACCGCCGCCGTCCACTGAGGCACTTGTTTTTAAGTCTGAAATAATTTTAAGTATTTGCTGTTCATTTGATGGTAGAAACATAATTGAATTTATGGGAGAGTCATGGGCTCTTGCCTTTTTTTCCAGTTTAATGTCTGTAGTTTTCAAATTAGTAAGAGTCGTGAAACCCAATTTACTACCGATACTCGCAAAAAATGTGTTCACTTCGTTAAGAGAGTTTTTTGGTAAGAGAGGTTTTTATCTTTTATCGTTAAAAGCTCAGCACTGTCAATTATAGTAGGTTGAATATCGCAAACTTCTTTTACTGTGTTCCATCTTTCTTTAAGGTTTTTGGAATTAGTTAAAATTTATTTTGGAGGTATTTAAATTTTAGGGTTTTTACTATTTTTACACCCGTTTCTGTATGTGTTGTACTGTTTATGTAACGCTATCAAGTGGGGAAGACCTTTGCCGCATATGCATGGAATCACGTTTGCGTAGTATTTTACAAAACTTGGGGTTATCCAAGACTTGAGTGGCACATGCCTATTCGAGATAGTCTTGGTGAGTGTATTATTGCTGATAATGCTTTTCAGGTTGCCAGTTAGCCATATAGCAGCCGCATTGGCATCCAAGATGTTATAATAGTCATTCCATGGAAGCTGAGATTTTTTCTCACCGATGACATCAAAATTAATGATTTTCTTTTCCCGTACAGGTTTAGCAGTTTTAACGGAGCCATTTTCGATTAAAAGCAATAAAGGACTATGGTCTGTTAGCTTTTGGAAAACAAACGTAAAACTAATACAAAGTTATTTCGTGAATAAATTAAAACGTACACTTAGTGAATAAGCTAATTAGTTTTGGGTTATTTCTTTAATTGTTTTACTAACACCTTGATGATGATGATGATATTTTTTGTATGAGGAGAAGATGTAGGTATGTCGAAATTTTGACGAAAAACATCGCATCGAATGCGAAAGTGTGAGAAATACTTACTCCGCATCCGCCGTTATGACGTAGATCGTAAATTACATTTTTAGTGTAATTAAGTTTAGAATTATTAAATAAAGATCAAGCTTGGACAACAGTCGTTTCTTTCAAGACACCTAACTTCACCTATCTGCCAGCCAACACCATAAACAACACATCTCCTTAGTTTATTGTTAAGTTACTTTGACTGAGCAACCCCTATAAATTTTCGGTATGCTGTCCCATACATCCGGTATAAATAGGTTAAGTACTGGAATAGGACATGGCTAGTTTTTTCCATAAGAAAACTTTAATTTTCTAAGAAAAACTCATTTATACTGCGGGTGGAATGCTTATAACAAATAAATTCTGCAGTCAACATTTCATGCATGAAAATTTCCAAAATGAGTAATAATTAAGTTCTATGCTAAATGGTTTCTAGAATTTATTCTGTACGTTGCTTAGCATCTGTGAATTAATACTGTCTTTAATATCGAGAACTTTTTTACCTCATTCGTTTAGGTGAAATGCTGTGCTGGAAAATTTGTGTGATTGTACTTAAATTTGTGTGATTCTAATTGTGTTGTACTTGCTTTTATTTAATTAAAACTGATAATTTGTGACAATACTTTGATTTAAGTAGAGTGTGAGTTAAGAACTATTATCGAATTTATATGATGTTTATTTTTGTGAATGATATTGTAATGAAGTCAAAAGGAAAGAAGGATCATAGTTAAAAATGTAATATATTTTAAAATAATTTACAAATTCATACATTCTTATAACTAAACAGACATTAAAAATACACTAAAACAAATATCACAATTGTACTTCATACGTATAAACAGTATAAGAACATGAAGAACCGAATGTAGTAACTCGGTATGGAGGAACCACTGCTGTAGGAACCTCAAACTGATGAAGATTGGTAACGGTGTTTGATGGGATTGGTCGATTGTCGCTGGCTATGTGTGGGGGGATTGGTCGAATGTCGAAGCCGTTGTTTGCGTAGATTGGTCGATCGTTCACCACTATGCTTGATTGAAGTTTTGGGTCGCTGCCTTTGTTTGAATGGATTTGTCGACTGTCGCTGCCCTTGTTTGACTGGATTGGTCGACTGTCGCTGTCCCTGTTTGATTGGTTTGATCGACTATCGAAGCCCATGTTTGCATAGATCCGTCGATCGTTCAATTCCGTACTTGCTGAAAATTTTGAGTCGCTACCTTTGCTTGACTGGATTGGTCGACTGTCGATACCTTTGTTTGATTGCAGCGGTCGACTATCATTTTCATAGATTGGTTGATCGTTCAATATCATGCTTGATTGAAGTCTAGAGTCGCTGCCTTTGTTTGAGTGGATCAGACGATTGATGTTTGCCGTCACTGGTATTCTTGGAGCAGTGACAGGTTTTCTCTGGCAATACGCTGGTCCTGGACTCTTCAAGGAGAAGGCGGCCGGGATGAATGAAGGTGTGGCTGTGGGGGTTGGTACTGGTTTTGGATTTGGTACTGGAGCTGGAGACTTCGTGAAGTATTTTTCATGGGCTGTGATCCAGTTTTGAACCTGTAAAGATAAAATAAGCTTTATATAAAAAGCTTTATATGATACATATTACAGTTTAAAATAGCCCTCAAACCATGTCGGACGTGGCGGAACGACATTTTCTTTGGTCTTTTACGCTCTGCCTACCCGATTCGGGATAAAGGCGTGTTTATATGTATGTATGTATATAATTTAACTTGATAAAATAAAAATACTTTTCTGAGATTTTTTACAAAAGACGGGCTACTTGAGATTCGAACAGGAAAAAATAGATAAAGAGAGAAAAAGGCAAATACCAAGCCAAAGGTTAATACCAGCCAGAAGGGTGATTCAAGCTAGATAAAATTAAATAAAAAGTTTAATTAATACTTACAAATTCATGTTTGCACGACGGGCCTTGATGGTACTGAACTTGATTTTGATACATGATTGTACTAAAATAATTACGATCAGAAAATATACCGGTTCCAAGTGACTTCACCAAGTCAAAGCTAGAAGTTGTTATGACATCATCAAGAACGTAGTATGCATTTATACTTAATTTACACATTTTGGCAAAAACATAATTACTTAATGATATTTTTTAAGTGGAGTATTAATTTTACAGGATCTAATGAAATAAATTAACTAATTTCTCACTTCATTAAGTGTCTTTGCAAATACAATAAAATACAATTAACACTTAGTAATTGATTACTACCGACCGATATACATTACGTTTATTATGCTTTAACAGAATCAGAAGTTTTGGACTTGAAAACCGTAAAAAAGTTTGTATTTAGGTAGCTACCTCATGCAAAAGCATTCTACGCGTATGTGAACTTTTTTACTGAATAGGTTATTTAGTTTATTTAACTAACGAAGCTTAAAACAGTAGTATCGCCGAAATTGTAGCAAAGGCTTTCTCAAATTTTAAAGTTGTGTTTTTGAAGTTTAGTGTCATTGTCTGAGCAACCTCTATTAGTTCCTTTAATAATATATAAAATAAAAAAAGAAACTCAGTAATCAAAGGCTCGTATTTATAAAAGCGTTCTCAAGATTGAGTGCAATATTAAGTTTTACAGGCCACATTCTGAAATGACATTTCTGATATTAAGTCAAACCAGGTGCAAGTTCTGTTTATCACAATATAGGGCCTGACACAATATTTTCCACTTAATACATTATGAATAAAAATAAAAAAGATATTTATTTCCTCACCACAAAATTTGTTGAGCACTTTACAAATACAATTTTGATTTTTCAGTTGTATTTTGAAGTTGTCTAAATTAATGCCTAAACTATGTTGTAATAACCCGTAATATAGGTCACCAGGCCTTTTCCCATAAAATGGTACAATTTATAGGTAATTTAGACATTAAACTCTGAGTATAAACATAAACTGAGTTTGATGGGTACAACCATAGTATAAGAAAAAAAAACAAAGTAAATATCTATATTTTAAACTATTCTAACATGCATATGTTTGTGTATGTGTGTGAATGTGTGTGTTAAATTAAACGATGATGCTTTGCCTACCCCGTAAAGGCACAGGCGTGATTCTATTTGTGAGTGTGATATAATTTGTAAATGACTTAGATTTATATTGATCGGTTTAGAACTGTTTGGAGTTCGTCATCATTAGTATCAAACATTTTTTTTGTTGATTCTTTCTTTACACTATATCGGCTGAGGTTTAGGGTATTAATATGTTTATTTATAAATGTATATAGACGTGGAGATGTGTAATCATATAATCTCTGCGCAAAACTTGTTCTGACTGCAATGGTAGGACATCTAAAAACTCTTCTATTAGTGTTGGCAATATGCGGTGCAGTAAGTTGATGATATCTAATAATGCATCTAAGATCATAAAGCTTGCGTACTATAAGTACTTTTGCTATACCATATACTAATGAGGTAGGGCGTCGTCTCGGTAGTGAAATAAGTACTTTTAAAACTGCTCGCTGTGCCCTCTCCACTTGAATGAAATGTGACTTTGCGGCTGCACCCCATGCTGTAATGCAGTATGAAAGAATTGATTCGCAAAGTGCTTTATAGGTCTGAATTAGGACCCTAAAATCGGCTGCTGTTCTGAGACCTTTAAAAACAAACATGAGCTTTCTGACACGATTTGCCAATGAAGTAATATGAGCAGCCCAGTTAAGGTTGTGGTCAACGATGATACCTAAGTACTTAAATGTTGTAACTCTCTCTAAAGCTGTGCAGTCACATTTCAGGTTTAGTAGTTGTGTTAGTGAAACGATTCTATTACAAGGGTAGGTGTGCACAGGGATTGTGAAGTAATTTGGCGGTGTTGTAGCATTAGTTATTCTGAAACACATGTATTTAGTTTTGCCAACATTAAGTGACAAAAGGTTGTCCTCCAGCCATGCTGTAACAATTTTGGAGGTCTAGAAATACTACGACACACTTATTACCCTTGTTAAGATGTTGTGAGACAATTGAAGTAAGTCTAAGCACAGCATCTTCCGTTGACCTCTTTGGTCTAGAACCAAATTGTGCCTCTGAGAAAAGATTACGCGACTCAAGATATGAGGTCAGTTGCTTACTGACTATTTTCTCCAAAATTTTTGAAAGCGTCGTAAGTAGGGAAATTGGTCGATAATTGGTCGGTTGTTTCTTATCCCCGGACTTATGGACAGTAGAAACTACAGCCTGCTTAAATAGTGACGGAAACACACCGAACTCAAGACTCAAGTTGCAAATGTGGCAAATTGGTTCAATTAAGTCATTCTTCAATGCTTTAATAACTTCGGTAGATATTACATTATATCGTCCCAGCCAAAAGCGCATTGTGTTCGAAGGTTATATATGACTTTCTGCACCTCGTGAATTGGCATAGAACCGCAGGGTGATGATTGACCTTTAGCAATACCTGCCAACGAAAGCTCATCTGTTCCAAGCTTTTGTAGTGTGAAAACTACCAAACCTACCTACAGATGTAAAATATTTATTTACCACGTCTAGTGACTCAACTGGTGTATTAGAAATATTTAATAGTTCTTTGGATATCTCTTTCTTTGGCTTTAATTCGCATACTTTATTAATGACTTTCCATGTACCCTTTATATTAAATTGTTGAGGGCAAATTGCTGCTTATAGTAATTGGCTTTTAACTGTCGAACTATTTTGGTGCGAATGTTACGATAGGAGGTGTAAAACTGTTTGAACTAATCGCTATATACCTTTTTTAATGTTTTATGTAATTGATCACGTTTGCGCAGGGATTTTATAACACCTTTAGTAATCCAGGGGGGGCTTTAGGGTTGTTTTTTCTTTTTGAAAATGTTTTAGTTACCGAATAGTTTAAGATGCAGTACTGAATTCTATTTATAAGAAAGCTGGTGCACCAATTTACGTCTTTGTTGCTATAAAAATCATCCCAACTAGATTTACTTAAATATTCCGAAATTTTGTTATAATTTGGTGTTATTTTGGTTACTCTACTGGCAGGTTTACGTATTATGCCGGAACCGGAAGCATAGAATAGAAAAGTATTGTGATCGGTGATTTTATTCGGATTGTAAACTATCGTTTGCCATTGGAAGGAGCATTTTACTGCGAAATTATCTAGGCATGTGCCCGATGCTGGCCTAGTAATACAATCAATACCTTGTATTAAACCGTTTGATGCCATAACCTCTAAATATTCACAAGTTATATCACCTGATGTATCAAGGGTATCAATATTAATATCACCAGTGAGAATAACATTTTTTGCAGTTATTGTATTTAGTTAAGTTTCTAGAGAATTAATAAATAATATATGGTCTGTGAAACAGGGTGGACAATATATTCCAATTAGAGTAGTAGTTTCGTTAATGTTTATAGCAAGACAATTGCACTGTTTCATACATGCAGGATCATACGCAGTAACTTCAAACTCTTTACGAACATTTATTACTACTCCATCATTTTGGTTAAAACTGTTTTTTGTGTAGAATGCATTGTATTGTGTTAGCGTAGGAGGGGAAAAATTGTCGTTGGTCCAGCACTCACTTAGAACAAATATATCTATTGTTACGTCCAGATGTGACGCAAACATTACCAGGTTATCCATTTTTTTATTTATACTGCCAATATTTTGATTTATAATACAAAGTGAGCACTTTCTTCTTAATTTGTCAGATAATTCTAAAATACACGATGTCATTGTTGGGTCTGTAACTACATCGCATCGGATCTTAATTGTCTCATCAATTTCAGTAGGAAGATAATTTTCAATCGGATTGAGTTTTGAGTTTAAAGTAGGTCTAATACATGGTTTTTGAATTGCCATAGGTAAAATAAATTACAAATACTGTTTGCGGTACATCAGTATAAAAAAATTTCGCGATTAAATTATTATTGCAAAGTATTTATGTCGTAGAAAGCGTTATTTTATTCATGTGTTTGTTTGTGTGAATAGTATAATGTGTGTTAATTATAATGTTGTTGTTATTCATGCTTTTGTTTGATGATTTTTTAGGTACATAAAACAAAGCTTTGATATATATAGAAAAATAGTGCTTTATAAGCCCGTAATCAGATAGATAACTAAACATAATTCTAATTCTAGTCAGTCGTCCTGAATTATTTTTTTGAGGCATTGTTCCGAGTGTATAAGTATTTGCTTATCTCCTTCTCTTTTCTGAAGATAGACGTTTCCGTGTTTACTCCAGCAGAAAGAGTAACTGTGACGCTTAGCAAATTCCCGCGTGGCATAATACAGTTTTTTCAAACTTACGGGAAGCTGCTCAGAAATATAAATTCCTTGGGTTTCGCCAGTTATGCCAAGCTGACGTGTATTTAATTTTTCTTCTTTAGTCTTAGCAGTTACGTTGTGATTTTTAACGGCTAACAGCAAGTCATCTTTAGTTTGAACAGTAACAAATTCCGCAATGATTGGTCAAAGAGCGCTGAGTTTCCGAGGTATCTTTGGAAGTCGATAAACGTCGCGGATTTCCCGCTGCTGAACATTAATATCCACAGTCTTTCCAATGCTGCATACAATATTAGTCAAAATGACTAATATTGCTTCGACTATTATTACACTACGACAAATCCTATCCGACATACATATAGGTACGTTTTTATCCCTAATGGGGTAGACAGAGTATAACCTACATAAACAAAGGTCGTTCCGCCACGTCTGAGACAGTTATGAGGGTTATTTAAGATATATTTGTAGGTATATTGCTGTAGTGTAACGATCGTTTATCATTACATATAGAATAATTAGTTTATAAAATCGACCCAACACTTAAACAAATAGCATTTAGATTTTTCGTTAAAAAATTGAGACATCTTTACCTGACATGACCCAGCATTTAAACAAGAGTATCAAATGCATAAAGACCCATACTTGTTTCTTGGAAATAGAGTTAAATTTTGAATGTTACAAAAGATATTTTACTTTGTCTTAATATATCATAGAACTTGGAAGATTAAAAAAAAACAGAGGAACAGCGGGCATGCAGTGGGGGTTTGCAGTTGCTGACGGGCCGGGACGATGTTCTAACGCGGAAATTGGCGATGCCGAGCATCATGTGTTGTTTATTTTCGGCGTTGTGTTTTAATTCGAAGTCCATCGTTGTGATTATTACTGTAAGTGTTTCTTAACCTTACAGATAGACGATTTCGTAATAAAGTGATAGTTTCAGCTTTCTGTACCTGCAGCGTTGCGAGTTTTCAAACATCATTCAATGATAATCGTAGGGAAATGTGTTATTAGAATAGGAAATAGTAGGTGTGTGTTATGTGTAAAATATCAGTGTGCGAGAGTGTGAGGATGAATAAATGCAATAAAAAACTAATAGGAATATTTTGATATGTCTTTAAGATACAGTCTTACACGTTAAAACAAAACACGGTGTTTTAAAGATATTAGTGGTTAAAATCAATTACTTGTATTTTGAAATATTTAATTATTTTTATATTCAGGATAACACTTTACATACATTAACTACACATCGACAAGGCTTATGGGCTCCGAGAGTAGCTGGCTCATAATCCCTCTCGAGAATTCATTCGAATAGGTATTCATACAAACCTCTAATGGTCTATTTCTCAGCTGACGTAGCGAGCTATAAAGGTGATAATTTCTTGACACAGTCTCTAACATTTGAACTGACTTCTTAGCGCATATCATGTGATTTTGGTACAGCAGTCCTTGAAAATTATACCATATTGCAAACTGAACAGAGAAATTGATCATTAAAAGGTTTGAACATTAGTACACCGTCACAGGTGACCAAAACTGCAGTTAATAGGTAACTTGTATGACTGATGAATGATTGGTAGTATGAAAGAAGTTTGTGAATGAATTAAGATGATCGGAATATTTGATGAAAGGTTTGCAAGTTAGATAAGACTAGGGTTTAGTGTTAGTCTGTGCAAGGTTTTCGCGCGTTGGCATGGTCTGTAGGTTGGAAGGGAGGGCCATTTCATTTGCATAGGTATCCTAATTCTAAGATCTCAAAGATCTTTATTCAAATTCCCTTCCCTGGTTATTGAGTCTTTGTACCTTTCAGCACGCTACATTACCCGGGAGATTTAATATTAAGTATGTTTGGTTTTATTTTATTTGGGTTAGTTATGCGCAAGAAGAAAGAAGATGGAGATTCCTGATTCCTGCATTTCAGCTGAAAATATTTTATGTGAGTCGCATGTTTTATATTACTCATTTATATTTTATTTTTCAGCTGAATTTGATTATGAACTTTTTTTTTACAAATAATTTATTTACTTATGTCATAATTTCAATTACGATTACCCTATTCAAACTTAACTTAGATTTATTTCAATTTTCTATTTGAATACACAACGTATGGGTCTTTTAATTTGACATAAAATCAGTTTTTAGACGATCACATATTTATTTATCTTTGGCCATATTAATTTTATCAGATTATTATTTAAATAGGGATAGGGTGTTACAGTAGCGGCAGTTTTTAGCCAATCGCCTACATTGCAATATACTGAAACCCTCGGATATCTTAGCCGACTTTTACAGCATTCCCGGAAGGAAATGCAGCTTGCAGCTGGCACATTCCATGTTTTTCTGTCGCTCCCAAGCTAGCCTGAAAGAAAATCCTAGCTTATCCTTTTGATATTATAAAAGCGAAAGTTTGGATGTTTGTACCTGAATCACGCTATAACCAATGGACAGATCGGGATGAAACTTGGCAAATATGACCGCGTACCGGAAGCTGATTAGGACTGGTCAGACAATGAAACTGAAAAATTCTCATCAGGAAATTAAAAACACTTTCCCATACAAAATGACCAACTAGATTAGACAATTTATATGGAAATCCATTTATATTTTCATTCCTTGAAAGAATTTCCTACTAAAAGTTATTTAGTTTTGTTGACTGAGCATCCCCCTATCAGATTTTGATATGCTGTTCCATAGGTACACCCGGCATAAATTAAGTACAGAAGTCGTATTTTTGAACCGCTTGTATCGAAATTCGCATACGAAAAAGCAACATTCATATACGAAATCCCAAAATCACTATTTTTGAATATTCATACTTATGCGACTCTGCTACGAGTGGTCCAAACCACTCGTTTTCTTTTCTACTACTTGAAACCTAAGTAGTCTATGATCATGACAGTGACACAGACAATCATTTGACAAGTAACACTTTAACTTTTTAAATTATTTGAATTTACGTTCCGTTTCTCTGCGATTCATTTCCGGCTTTTCAAATCAACGATTTTTGTTAGTAGTAGTGATGGTATAGTAGGTGTATTTCTGCGTAGATCGAAAACAATTTATGGGATTAGACTTTATTGGCAACAAAGATTTCTACTGCTTCAAAAATACGTAAAATCGTGTTTGGTAGAATTTGATTTCGTAAATGAATGATTTTCGTTGGCGTTTTCAGTTTTCATACGAGCGGCTTAGAAACACAACTCCTGGAATAGGGAATTGGCTACTTTTCACCGCAAAAAACCTTCATTTGCAAGGAATAACTCATTTAAACCTAGGGTGTTAAGATTGCATCAAATGATTTCTTCAGCCAATTCTGAAAATTTACAAAATAAGTAATCATTATATTGTAAGCTTAATAGTTTCCCGAATTTATTCAGTAAGTTGCTTACAATCTATGTATTAAGGGGGTTCGAAATATATAATAATGCACACTAAGCATAAAAGCTATGTATTGTGTACACGCTAAAAGTGGTCACTTTTTATAGTCACGCTGTTATCCGTAATGGGGTAGGCAGAGCGAAAACGACTAAAACAAAGTTCGTTTCGCCACGTCTGACAGCCTTGAGGGTTATTTAAGATAGATTTGAAGGTATATTGCTTAGTGACAGGTTGTCAGCCTATCGCCTAAATTACAATATACTGAAACCCTCGGATCCCTTAGCTGGTTTTTACAGCATGCCCGGGAGGAAATGCTGCTGGCACATTCTATGCTTTTCTCTCGCTCCCAGGCCAGCATGGAAGAATAGCAATAGCTTTGATACTCCGTGTGAATTATACATAATAAATTATAAAATGAAAAATTTGTTGGGATTGTCGCCAATCGTAAAAACATATGAAAATGTTTGTCAGTTAGGCACGACAAAATTATTACTATAAAGGGCGCCATCTATACTCTGCAACCATCTTAATACCGTTTTTAATATCGATGGAATCTATACCTCATTCGTTTAGGTGAAATTGTATTTGCTGTGCTGAGAAATTTGTGTGATTGTACTTAAATTTGTGTAATTATAATTGTGTTGTACTTTCTGATTTATTTAATTAAATCTGATGAATTGTGACATTACTTTGATTTGAGTAGGGTTTGAGTTAAGAACTTTTACCAAATTTATATTATGTCTTATTTTGTTTAATTTAGTGAATGTTATTGTAATGAAGTCAAAAGGAAAGAAGGAATTTATAGTTAACAATCAAATTTATTTAAAAATAATTAACAAACTTCTTATAACTAAACAGACATAAAAAATACACTAAAACAAATATTACAATTGTACTTCATACGTATAAACAGTATAAGAAGATGAAGAACCCCTTGGTGTTACTCGGTATGGAGGAACCACTGCTGTAGGAACCTTAAACTGATGGTGATTGGTAACGGTGTTTGATGGGATTGGTCGATACTCGCTGGCTATGTTTGACTGGATTGGTTGATTGTCGAAGCCTTTGATTGACTGCAGTGGTCGACTATCGAATCCCACGTTTTCGTAGATGGGTCGATCGTACAATATGACGCTTAATTGAAGTTTTGAGTTGCTGCCTTTGTTTGATTGTATTGGTCGTCTGTCAAAGCTCTTGTTTGACTGCAATGGTCGACTATCGAATCCCACATTTGCGTAAATCGGTCTATCGTTCAACACAATGCTTGATTGAAGTTTTGATACGCTGCCTTTTTTTGATTGGATTGGTCGTCTGTCGAAGCCCTTGATGACTGCAATGGACGACTATCGAATCCCACATTTGCGTAAATCGGTCGATCGTTCAACACGATGCTTGATTGAAGTTTTGAGACGCTGCCTTTGCTTGACTGGATTGGTCGACTGCCGATGCCTTTGTTTGATTGCAGTGGTCGACTATCGAATCCCACGTTTTCATAGATTGGTCGATCGTTCAATATCATGCTTGATTGAAGTCTTGAGTCGCTGCCTTTCTTTGAGTGGATCTGTCGATAAATGTTTTCTATGACTGGTATTCTTGGAGCTGTGACAGATTTCCTCTGGCAATACGCTGGTCCTGGACTCTTCAAGAAGAAGGAGGCCGGGATGAATGAAGATCTGGCTGTGGGGGCTGGTACTGGTTTTGAATTGGGCATTGGAGCTGGTGACTTCGTGAAGTATTTTTCATGGACTCTGATCCAGTTTTCAACCTGTAAAGATAAAATATTTTTTATATTAATTGACTTGATAAAAGAAAAATACACTCTGAGAATTTTTACAAAAGAGTGACTACTTGAGATTCGAAATAGGGAAAAATAGAGGGAAAAGAAAAAAGGCCTTTGACCAGCCAGTAGGGTGATACAGGCTAGATAAAAGTAAATTAAAAAGTTTAATTAATACTTACAAATTCATATTTGCACGACGGGTCCGTACCCGTGTACTGAACTTGATTTTGATACATGATTGAACTAAAATAATTGAATATGATCAGAAAATATAGCAGATCGAAGTGACTTCACTAAGTCAAAGCTAGAAGTTGTTATGACATCAAGAAAGTTGTCTGCGTTTATACTTAATTTACACATTTTGGCAAAAACGTAATTAGTTAATGATATTTTTTTAAGTGAAGGCTTAATTTTATAGGATCCAATGAGATAAATTAACTAATTTCTCACTTCATTAAGCGTCTTTGCAAATACAATGAAAAACAATTAACACTCCACTAACTACAGACCGATATACATAACGTTTATTATGTTTTCACAGAATCAGAAGTTTGGGACTTGAAAACCGTAAAAAAGTTTGTATTTAGGTAGGTATCTCATGCAAAAACATTCTATGCCTATGTGAACTTTTTTACTGAATACGGTATTTAGATTTTTCATCTGACGTAGTTTAAAACTGTAGATTCGCCGAAATAATAGCATGAGGGCTTTCTCGAATTTTAAAGTTGTGTTTTTACAGTAATATTTTTCTAGCTGTTCGAAAAGCCTTTGAAACTTCTGTTTGGCTTTTTAACATCTGACTGAATAACATCTCCTCCCGGGCATGCTGTAAAAAGGATTTCAGTATCCCTATAGCAATATACAGTGCTGTCTGGTATAACCCCAAAACTTATCAGACGTGGCGGAACGACCTTTGTTTAGGTCGTTTAAGCTATGTCTACCCCATTAGGGATAAAGACGTGATTATATTTATGTACCTATGTATGTATGTTAACTAAATTTTCCGTATTTTTTTTATCTAAGTACATCAATGTTTCTTACAGTATTAACTTAAAGTCATTGTACAAAGGGTGACTTAGCTGTGTCAAGCTAACCCAATAGTCGTCCCACCGATTTTCGGTGATGGCAGCCAATCTCCCAGAGACCGGCTAACTGCGCAGGACTAGTTTTTAGTGCCCAAGTGTTTGCGCTACACTCAGGTGCCCTCTGTATTCCTTCAATCTCTTAGTCTGCTGTAGCAGATTGACTGACACGACCAGAGAAACGCAGGACCGACTATTCACATGCCCACCAAACATGACACATCTTCCTTTTCGGACAATCAGGTGATCAGCCTGCAATGTCCTAAAAAAACTCAAAACAACAACACAAAGTTATTGTCCCCTGTCGGGAATCGAACCCCGGACCTCCGAGTCGAGAGCCTATGGCTCAGACGGCTAGACCACGGAGACGAGTTAACTTGCAAAGAGTATAACTTACACTCTAATCCAGAAAAGGTTACTGCGCTACTATCTATGACACTAACAATTTTACGTACAACGGAAAGACGTCCTCATATAAAACTTGTTTGCATATAAGTATATTTACTTTGTTGCTCAACATTGTACATTATAATAATGTTGCACCTTGTCACATCGTATGCCATTAAAATGTGATGTGAAACATTTGCATCAAAAGAGTTATGTTGCGTCAAATTACTATCATTTCATAATCTCCTTTTCCGCTTTATGTCCACGAAGATATATGAACAAAGGTTATTCCGTCACGTATGACAACATTTTAAGGGTTGTTTAAGATTGATAAGTAGGTATATTGCTGTAGAGGTAGGATGACAACCCATCGCCTAAATTGCAATATGCTGAAACCCTTAAGTACACTTTCTTATTAATTATTTCATCAATCGTAAAGAGTTATTATAGATTTGAATTAATTGGTAATAAGTAAAGTAAGTAATTCCTTAGATTTATTTAGTTACATATTTATTTGGATTGTTAATTTATTAAGTAATTATAATTTTATATTTTTGATTACACGGTGGGTACATAAATAGGTACAAAATTATTTAAATAATGTTTTCAGTTTTCATACGAGCGGCTTAGAAACACAACTCCTGGAATAGGGAATTGGCTACTTTTCACCGCAAAAAACCATCATTTGCAAGGAATAACTTATTTAAACCTAGGGTGTTAAGATTGCACGAAATGATTTCTGCAGCCAATTCTGAAAATTTCCAACATAATTAATCATTATATTGTAAGCTAAATAGTTTCCCGAATTTATTCAGTAGGTTGCTTACAATCTATGTATTAAGGGGGTTCGAGATATATAATAATACACATTAAGCATAAAAGCTATGTATTGTATACACGTTAAAAGCGGTCACTTTTTATAGTCACGCTTTTATCTGTAATGGGGTAGGCAGAGCGAAAACGACTTAAATAAAGTTGTTTCGCCACGTCTGACAGCTTTGAGGGTTATTTAAGATAGATTTAAAGGTATATTGCTTAGTGACAGGTTGTCAGCCCATCGCCTAAATTACAATATACTGAAACCCTCGGATCCCGTAGCTGGTTTTTACAGCATGCCCGGGAGGAAATGCTGCTGGCACATTCTATGCTTTTCTCTCGCTCTCGATACTCCGTGTGAATTATACATAATAAATTATAAAATGAAAAATTTGTTGGGATTGTCGCCAATCGTAAAAATAAATTAAATTTAAATACTTTTCTGGGAATTTTTACAAAATACTGGCTATTGAGAAGAAATAATAATAAGAAAATGGCTAATTTTCACCGAAGAAAACCTTAATTTCCTAGGGAAATCTCATTAAATCCGCGGGTGGAAAGCTTGTAACAAGTAAATTCTGCGGCCAACATTGCATTCTGAAAATTTCCAAAATTCGTAATCATTAAACTGTATGCTAAATGGTTTCTCGAATTTATTTTGTAGGTTGCTTAACCTCTCAAAAGTGACAGCGAGTTTTAGTTCGTATGGGAAATGTCAGTTCAGTACAAAACAATCTGTCAAATCCATACTTAATATTGCTCTCAATATTGATAACGATTTATAAATACGAGCCTTAGAATCGATGAATGCAAAACTTTCTTTAATGTTGAGAGCATCTACACCTCATTCGTTTAGGTGAAAATAGATTTGGTGTGCTGAGAAATAAGTGTGATTGTACTTAAATTTGTGTGATTAATAATATGATAATTGTGTTGTACTTGCTGATATATTAAATGAAAACTGATAAATTGTCACATTACTTTGATTTAAGTAGGGTTTGAGTTAAGAACTTTTACCAAATTTATATTATGTCTAATTTTGTTTAATTTAGTGACTGATATTGTAATGGAGTCAAAAGAAAAGAAGGAATTTTAACTTAAAAATCCAATTTATTCAAAAATAATTTACAAACATACATTCTTATAACTAAACAGACATAAAAATACACTAAAACAAATATTACAATTGTACTTCATACGTATAAACAGTATAAGAAGATGAAGAACCCCTTGGTGTTACTCGGTATGGAGGAACCACTGCTGTAGGAACCTTAAACTGATGGTGATTGGTAACGGTGTTTGATGGGATTGGTCGATTCTCGCTGGCTATGTTTGACTGGATTGGTTGATTGTCGAAGCCTTTGATTGACTGCAGTGGTCGACTATCGAATCCCACGTTTTCGTAGATGGGTCGATCGTTCATTACGATGCTTAATTGAAGTTTTGAGTTGCTGCCTTTGTTTGATTGGATTGGTCGTCTGTCGAAGCCCTTGTTTGACTGCAATGGTCGACTATCGAATCCCACATTTGCGTAGATCGGTCGATCGTTCAACACGATGCTTGATCGAAGTTTTGAGTCGATGCCTTTGTTTAAATGGATTTGTCGTCTGTCGAAGCCCTTATTTGACTGCAATGGACGACTATCGAATCCCACATTTGCATAGATCGGTCGATCGTTCAACACGATGCTTGATTGAAGTTTAGAGTCGATGCCTTTGATTGAATGCATTGGTCGACTGTCGATGCCTTTGTTTGATTGAAGTGGTCGACTATCAAATCCCACGTTTTCATAGATTGGTCGATCGTTCAATATCATGCTTGATTGAAGTCTTGAGTTGCTACCTTTGTTTGAGTGGATCAGTCGATGGATGTTTTCTGTGTCTGGTATTCTTGGAGCAGGGACAGATTTTCTCTGGCAATACGCTGGTCCTGGACTCTTCAAGAAGAAGGAGGCCGGGATGAATGAAGGTTTGGCTGTGGGGGCTGGTACTGGTTTTGAATTGGGCACTGGTGCTGGTGACTTCGTGAAGTATTTTTCATGGGCTCTGATCCAGTTTTGAACCTGTAAGGATAAAATAAATTTTATTTTAATTAATTTGATAAAATAAAAATACTTTTCTGAATTTTTTTACAAAAGACTGGCTACTTGAGATTTGAATTAAGGAAAAAAACGGGAAAAGAGAAAATGGCCCTTTGACCAGCCAGTAAGGTTCAGGCTAGATAAAATATAAATGTTAAATAATTAATGTAAATTAAAATGTTAAATAATTAATGTAAATTAAAATGTTTAATTAATACTTACAAATTCATATTTGCACAATGGGCCTTGATGGTACTGAAGTTGATTTTGATACATGACTGTACTAAAATAATTATGATCAGAAAATATAGCGGATCGAAGTGACTTCACCAAGTCAAAGCTAGAAGTTGTTATGACATCATCAAGAAAGTTGTCTACATTTATACTTATTTTACACCTTATGGCAAAATCACTTACTTAATGAAATTTTAATGTGAAGGGTTATTTTCTAGGATCTAATGAGATAATTTAACTAATTTCTCAGCTCATTAAGCGTCTTCGCAAATACAATGAAAAACGATAACCACTTAATTAAGTGATTTCTACCGACCGATATTTGAAACATAACGTTTATTATGTTTTGACAAAATAAGAAGATTGGGCCTTGAAAACCGTCAAAAGTAGGTATTTAGATAAGCACCTAGTTCAGAAACATTCTACGCTTACATTAGTTAGTTAATTAAACTGGAGTAGTTTCAACCTGTGGTTTTGCCGAAATAATGGCAAAAGCTTTCTTTCGGTTTTAGATTTAAGTTCATTATGTATAGTATTTTATGTACTGATATGGGCCTCAGTTGCCTGAAATAAAACAATACATAAAAGAATTAAAATTAAACAACCTCAAAACTTGCCAGACGTGGCGGAACGACCTTTGTTTAGGTCGTTTACATTATGCCTACCCCATTAGGGATTAAGGCGTGATTATATGTAAGTACCTATCAGTGGCGAAGGGTCCATACCAGCTGATTCCCGTCGGCTTCCCTTTCAAGAATTCAACCTCCACCAAATTCGGAATTACGTCGAAACTATAAAGTACTTGAATGTTTTTGTTTGTTTTGGCTTACCCTCGATAAAATTGCACCCCTCGCCACTGGTACCTATGTATGTTGACTCAATTTTTCGTTTTTTTTTTAATCTAAGTACTCAATGTTTTGAACAATTATAAATTTAAAGACAGTGTACAAAGGATTACTTAGCTCTGTCAAGTTAACTTAAAAGTCTTTCCAGCGGTTTTCGATTATGGCGGCAAATCTCCCAGAGATCAACTGTGCAGGACAAGATTTTAGTGCCCAAGTGTTTGCGCTACACACAGGTTTCCGCAATATTCCTTTAATCTCTTATTCTGATGGAACAGATCGCGCAGGACCGACTATTTACATGCCCATCCTACAACATGGATCATCTTACTTTTTGGACAATTAGGTTATCAGCCTGCAATGTTCTAACCAAAGTCGAAACAACAACACAAAGTAATTGTCCCTCGCCGGGAATTGAACCTCCGGGTCAAAAGCCCATTGCTCAGATCGCTAGACCACGGAGGCGAGTTAACTTACAATGATTTTTACTTACAGTCTAATCCAGAAAAGGTTACTGCGCCACTATCTATGACACTTACAATTTTACGTACAACGGAAAGACGTCCTCATATAAAACTCGTTTGCATATAAGTATATTTACTTTGTTGCTCAACATTGTGCATCATAATAATGTTGCACCTTGTCACATCGTATGCCATTAAAATGTGATGTGATACATTTGCATCAAAAGAGTTATGTTGCGTCAAATTACTATCATAACATAATCTCCCTTTCCACTTTATCGGAAAGCTGAAAGATATGTCTTTCATAAAGATCTGCTCACTTTTATTATTTTTATGTTGATGTTATATATACACTTTTAGGGTGAAAAGACAACGAAAAAAAGCCTAACAAAATACCAAAATACAAAAGATCGATAAAAAAATGTAAAATATAATTTTGTATGGTGTAGGGCAGTAGTGTACAGCACCTAGATGACCCATTTAAAAAAAAAATCTTGCAGTAAACTTTATATGGCGATGTAGATTTGTGTAGTATTTTTATCTCACCACTGCTCCTTTATCATACTTGTGAGTGTAAATGTTCCTACAATCGCATTGCCTTCGTGTACGTGAGTTCTCCATAGTGAATCGGAGTCACGCACACACGGGCGCGTGTCCGTACGCACAACTACAAGTATGGCTGAGCGGCAGTCGTGAGATCAAAATACTATATCGGAAAAGACATTCTTCTCGACAATTCAATATGGCGTCGGTACCGGAGCAAGCTGTTCGAGCGTATAATAACGGCCAAATTTATTCGTCCTTTGACCCTCAGCTCTTCGGAAATAAAACTCATTGAATCACAAAAGTGTTAGAAACTTGGGTATACCCATTCTATGCTATAAGGGACGAGGTTGTTTTGGTAGGTATATTTATTAATATTTGTATTATGCTAGTAGTAAAAAACAGCCAGGTAGATAGCGCATGATATTTATATAATACTTAACCTAATCTATTTCCAGCTATAAAGCTTTATCCAAGACGTCACATCGAGGCAGGGTTCCCAGGAGGCTGGCAGCATTGCCTTTCGAATGGCGGAGCTTATTCTTTGGGCAAAGAAACTGCCAGCCCTCGGGTCATTTGATGCATCGATGAGACGTCTGGATAGATCGTGCAGAAAACTTTTAGCGGCCGCAGCCCACGGTCTCATTCTAGTTAGTTAGCTTTAAGTTTTACTGTGTACCTATTTATTTTATTTAAGTTGTATGTATATTTGTAATTTTGAAATAATTTGTGTGCTGTATAATTATGCTTTTTAATAAAAATATATTGAAGAAATACAAAATATTTTCTCTTGCGACTTTCCCATGTGAATAAATATTACATTTACCATAAATACCGCAAACAGTAACAACAAAATAATACAAATAAAACACTACATACTATATGCTTCCTTCCATGCTGGCCTGGGAGCGAGAGAAAAACATAGAATGTGCCAGCTGCATTTCCTCCCGGGCATGCTGTAAAAACCAGCTACGGGGTCCGTATATTATTATATAAGGTTTCAGTATATTGTAATTCAGGCGATGGGCTTACAACCTTTCCGCCACGTCAGACAAAGTTTTAAGGGTCATTCAAGATAGATTTGTAGGTATATTGCTGTATTGACAGGTTGTCAACCTATCGCCTAAATTACAATATAAAGCAACCCTCGGATAACTTAGCTGGTTTTTACAGCATGCCCGGGAGGAAATGCAGCTGGCACATTATATGTTTTTCTCTTGCTCCCAGACCAGCATGGAATAAAAAAAAATATGTAAAATTAACGCTAGATTGTCTTATTAAAAGTTTCATACAGTTTAGGTAATATTTTATTTACTAGTCTAGATTGGAATTTATCATTCAAGACATAATATTTGATACTAAAATGAACTTCCCGCCTACATATCCGCCATAAGTCACTTGCCCCTTATTTCTTATTTACTACCAATATAGTTCGTTAATTATAACTATGATCATTATAAGCCTTAAGTACTCTTTCTTATTAATTATTTCATCAATCTTGATGAGTTTATTTAAGAATTGATGTAATGGGTAATAAGTATAGTAATTTAGTAATTACTTAATTTTAATTAGTGACGTCTTTATTTGGATTATGAATAAATTAGGTAATTATCATTTTCGATTACTCGATGGGTACATAAATACAGACAAATTTATTTAAATTGTCATAAAACGCAGAGCCTTTGACTACTAAAGTCAAATTTTATTTCCTCTTCAATAAATAATATCAGTAATTTATTCAATTTAAAAATGGATTCTCAAAATCAAGTAACAAGGTGCAGGTGTGACTTTGTAAGTATTATTTATTTTTACTATTTTTATTTTACTACATACATATTATCACGCGTTTGTCCCTAATGGGTTAGGCAGAGTATTTACGAGCGAAACAAAGGTCATTCCGCCACGTCTAACAAAGTATTGAGGGTTGTTTAAGATAGATTTGTAGGTATATTGCTGTAGTGGCAGGTTATCAGTCCTTCGCCCTCGGATCCCTTAGCTGGTTTTTGAAAGCATGCCCGAGAGGAAATGCAGCTGTCACATCCTATGTTTTTCTCTCGCTCCCAGTCCAGCATGGAAGTAATTTATTAAACTACAAGTACTAATTTATTATTCCAGGTGTAAGAGACAGCGTCCCGCAAACTGATAGGGGTTGCATAGTCAACGACACTGAACAACTACCACCAGAAAAAAAATCACAAAGAAAAAATAAATAGGTATTGGCTTTTCCATACAAAATGTTGACCTTGATAAGACAATTTGTATGAAAAACCAATTCTGTTTTTCACTTCCTGAAAAAAAATCCTGCTGATAGATCCTGTCGTTGACTGAGCAACCCCAGTTTGCGGGACGCTGTCCCTTACACCTGGTATAAACCACAAGTAGTGCTGGATAATTACCTCCTATAGTAAGCAGATATTCGGCATACTCAAAGTGCTTAGCAGGTACTACACTTAGATTTTGATGTTCGCTCTGTGGACTTTTCTAAAAAAAACTTCTTTTATTAAACTTTATTTTTCTTAAAACTGTCCTACCTTTGAGCTTAAGGTAAACATAACCTGATGTTTTCAATTTTCTTTTTCACAGTTTTCTCGATGGCCCAAGACACAAGACAAATACGCCCTAAAGTCGCAACCATCTACTTCTACACATCAAGACAATTCTCATTTCATCCCTGTCTCTCATTATGGAGTGAGACCAGGACCTATGTTTTTTCAAAAGCAAGCTGCGTCTACGAGCAACTCTTCAATCAAACCTTTGAATAAACATGTGAGCATCGCATATGCTGTGGCCCCACCTCATAAGATTTCTCCTATGGTGCCTAAATATTAGACATTCTAGTGATAAATTAACTTTTTATCAAACAATTGTAAAGGTCAATATACAATTCACATCTTTATAAATAGAAAATTTCTTCCAAGACGTCACATCGAGGCAGGTCCCCAGGAGGCTGGCAGCATTGCCTCACTAAATGGCTAGGCTTGTTCTTTGGGCAAAGAAACTGCCAGCCCTCGTGTCATCGGATGCATCAATGAGACGTCTGGATAGATCGTACAGAGAACCTTTAGCGGCCGCATCCCATGGGCCCACGGTAGTATTCTAGTTAGTAACCTTTATGTTCTACTTTGTACCTATTTAGTTTAAGATATTAGTTAATAGAGGATTGTGCAGCACCAAGACAAACGATAATTGGTTTAATGGTGCTAAGCTGTATAAGTTAATATTTGTCTTTGTATGTTATGAATAATAAAATAAAATTTTATTTAAGGCGTATATAAATATTTGTAATTTTGAAATAATCATGTGCTGTATTAGCTTTTAAATGAAATATATAATTGAAAAAAATACAAAATATTTTCTCTTACGACTTTCCCGTGCCAATAAATATAAAATTTAGATACCTACCATAAATACCGCAAACAGTTAAAACTAAACAAATCAAACAAAACACTACACACTAATCACGAGAAATACATGGTTTATTTATTTATTCGTATGGCATATATGAACCATGTCAAATTCATATAATTTTATATCTAGGCTTCTCAACTAATCAGTTGCGTCATTTGAAACACTTATGAAATCATGCAGGTTCCCAGGATATTTTCGAAGAGGACAGTCTTTAAATAAGTGGTTAACTGACTGCACTTCGGCACCGCAATCACAAGCAGGGGAGGTGGTCCAGCCACAGCGGTGGCGGTACTGCGCGCAGCGGCCATGACCGGTGCGGATCCTATTCAACGCACACCACTGAGGTCTTGGGAGACCGAAACCAGGCAGCTTTCTGCCAGGTGTTATTAAAGCTCCTAAACCGGCATTCACGTCTGGTCTCCATAGGCGCGCCCACTCCTCTTCAATACAGAAATCACCCTGCCTGAGCTGGTTACCGAGTAAGTTTGGTGGCCGGCGCGATTTAAGTCTCTGCGGTTGACACCGAATAAACTCTTGGTATACAGACAGATCTGGAGAAGTCGTTATTTTCAAACTCTCCCTAAGAAGAGCCTCCTTTCTGCGAAGATCCGGTGGAGCAATGTTGCAGAGCACTGGGAGCCAAGGCACCGGGGTAGATGTTATTGTACCGGAAATACACCTCATAGTTTTATTAAGCTCGGTGTCAACGGCGGAGACATGAGCACTTTGTATCCACACAGGGGCGCAGTATTCAGCCGTGGAGTAGACGAGGGCCAGTGCACTCGTACGGAGCACGTCGGCTTTCGCTCCCCAGCTCGTGCCTGCCAGTTTCGAAAGTAAATTGTTCCGTGTCTGCAACTTATGGGAAAGATTTGTCAGATGGACCTTGTAGGTAAGGCTTCGGTCCAGAGTGACGCCCAAGTACGTTGGATGAGGGTTATGTCTTAGGTGGACATCGTTAAATTTCACTCGCAACTCCCTTTTTGCTTGCTGGTTATGAAGGTGGAAGCATCAGACCTCAGTATTATTGGGGCTTGGAGTGAGTCTCCAGTTTTTGAAGTAGCTGTTTAGCAGTTTCAGGTCCTCTGTGAGTGTGGTCTCCACCTCCCCGAAATCTGTGTGTTGGGCAATCAGAGCAATGTCATCCGCGTAGGCAAACAAGCTTGAAGTGGTCTGTGGGAGGTCGTGAGTGTAGAGATTAAAGAGCGTTGGAGCAAGCACAGAGCCTGAGAGCTGAGGTAGACCATTGATAAGCTTTCTGGGTGTACTTGCTCTGCTTCCGAGGTGAACTGTGAAGTGACGTTCTGATAACATATTGGATATTAACTGTACGACGTTCTTGTTCCGGATTACGCCTAACAGTTTATGGAGCAAGCCCTGCCTAGAGACTGTGTCGTAGGCAGCAGTGAGATCCCAAACGCTGCTCCCGATTTAAAGCCTTTTTCGAATCCAGATTCTATGTGCGTCGTTAGTGATAGAACTTGGTCCACGCAATTACGACCTTTCCGAAAGCCGGCTTGTTCGACGGGGAGTGTCATTTCTATCAGCGGGTTTATTCGATACGAGAGAAGCTTCTCCAACAGCTTGTAGCAACTACTTAACAGAGCTATTGGGCGATAGCTTGAGGCTTCGGAGTCTTCTTTGCCAGGTTTTAGAAGGGCAATGATCTTCGTTTGTTTGAAGACCTTCGGTAAAGCGTTTGTAGCCAATATGTTGCTGAAGAGTTGTGCCAGCCAGCGTACTGTTCTAGGGCCAGCATTTTTTAGAAACTCGTTGTAAATTCCATCTACGCCCGGTGCCTTGCCTAATTTAAGATCTTTAATGCCTTTTGCTACTTCATTAATTGTGAAAGGGTTTTCAAGGCAATGGTACGTAGTATCTGGTGATAGTGAAGGCTTAAGTTCGGTGAACTCTCCTTTAACTCGCTTGGTATGCACAGGGTCACGCTTTGCTCTTGATATTTCCAATATCCTATTTGCGATGAGGTTCGGGTTTATAAGGCTTCCCGTCTTCGGTCCAGACTTTTTCCCTGTGAGTTTATTCATGACCCGCCACGCTGATCGACTCGAACGTATAAAAGTCATTTTCTCAAATGTATTCTTCCACTTCTGGGTCCGGTTATTATCAAGAGATATTAGGAGCTCGGCTCCCACACTACAATCGCCCGTATTTAGGTACTCGTTGTAAAGGTGGTCGCTGTCCTCGCTCCAGCCGGGTATGTATTCCTTCCGGAACCCTCTTGGGATGTAATTTTTCGCACATTTGATTACTAGCCCCACAAAACGATTGTAATTGTTTGCAGTTGGGGTGATCCACCTGACATCTGAGTCTAGTTTCTTAGCAAAACCTTCCCACTCCGCTCGGGCAAAGTTCCACCTAGGAAGAGGAATTGAGTTTGTCAGGGGTATTTTAATACCCACTTCTACGAGAATAGGTCGATGCTGACTATTAGCAAAATCGTTTAGAACTTTTCTGTTTGTTGGGAGAATTTGTGTAGCGGAATCCTGTGTCACAAATGTGAGGTCCGGGTTGTAGTCCTTTAGCCAACGTGCTGAACGAAACGATCCTTTGTCTTTAGCGTCAAACACCAGATGTATGTTGTTTCCCTCTGCCCATCGTGCCAAGGTAATCCCATTTTCATCGTCACTGTTATAGCGCCAACTGGTATGGTGGCTGTTGAAATCACCGCTATAGACAACAGGGTGGTCCAAGACTATGAGGCCGCTGTTTATCCAGGTTGCCAAAGGTGGTTTGTATATATTTGTAACTAGTAGGTCACCAAACTGCACTACAATAATGAAATTGTTAGCGCAGTCATTGTGGTGTGTAACGCTGGCATCATCAAGGTTCTCCCTGCAGTACGTGGCAATACCGTACTTTGGGTGATGGAGTGCTTTCAGTACTTTGAAGCCTGGAATGTGCCCCCTCCTCTCAATATCCCGGTCGTCTTTGGTGTGGGTCTCTTGAAAACTAATTATGTCAACTTTTTGGTCTTTAAGTAGCCTCTGGAGATATTCATATTTTGCTCTACTTATTCCTTCAATGTTGAGCTGAATTATACGGACAGATGTTCCAATATCCTTTGTTAGGTAGCCCTGAAAAGGGCTGTTTTCATTTTCTGATAGTTTTGAGTTTGACATGCATTTCTCTGTGCTGTGAGACCTTTTGGAAGGCAAGTACAGCAGCCAGTGTTTGGTTGTTCGTTTGGCACCAACCAGGGGACACGTGCAGGGTATCGGTGGGTATTTTCCTGCGGACGTAAACAACCTTCATTCCCTCCAAATACATAGTTATTTTATAGAACATAAACAAGCATATAATCATGCCTTTAACTCTAATGGTGTTGTACTTGCTGATTTATTTAATTAAAACTGATAAATTGTGACATTACTTTGATTAAGGTAGAGTGTGAGTTAACAACTATTATCGAATTTATATGATGTTTATTTTGGTGAATGATATTGTAATGAAGTCAAAAGGAAAGCAGGATCATAGTTAAAAATCTAATATATTTTAAAATAATTTACAAATTCATACATTCTTATAACTAAACAGACATTAAAAATACACTAAGACAAACATCACAATTGTACTTCATACGTATAAACAGTATAAGAACATGAAGAACCGAATGAAGTAACTCGGTATGGAGGAACCACTGCTGTAGGAACCTCAAACTGATGAAGATTGGTAACGGTGTTTGATGAGATTGGTCGATTGTCGCTGTCTATGTGTGACGGGATTGGTCGACTGTCGATACCTTTGTTTGATTGCAGCGGTCGACTATCATTTTCATAGATTGGTTGATGGTTCAATATCATGCTTGATTGAAGTTTAGAGTCGCTGCCTTTGTTTGAGTGGATCAGACGATTGATGTTTGCCGTCACTGGTATTCTTGGAGCAGTGACAGGTTTTCTCTGGGAATACGCTGGTCCTCTACTCTTCAAGGAGAAGGCGGCCGGGATGAATAAAGGTGTGACTGTGGGGGTTGGTACTGGTTTTGGATTGGGTACTGGAGCTGGAGACTTCGTGAAGTATTTTTCATGGGCTCTGATCCAGTTTTCAACCTGTAAAGATAAAATAAGCTTTATATGATACATATTACAGTTTAAAATAGCCCTCAAACCTTGTCAGACGTGGCGGAACGACATTTTCTTTGGTCTTTTACGCTCTGCCTACCCCATTCGGGATAAAGGCGTGTTTTTTTATGTATGTATGCATATCATTTTACTTGATAAAATAAAAATACTTTTCTGAGAATTTTTACAAAAGACTACTTGAGATTTGAATAGGAAAAAATAGAGAAAGAGAGAAAAAGGCAAATACCAAGCCAAAGGTTAATACCAGCCAGAAGGGTGATTCAAGCTAGATAAAATTAAATAAAAAGTTTAAATAATACTTACAAATTCATGTTTGCACGACGGGCCTTAATGGTACTGAACTTGATTTTGATACATGATTGTACTAAAATAATTATGATCAGAAAATATACCGGTTCCAAGTGACTTCACCAAGTCAAAGCTAGAAGTTGTTATGACATCATCAAGAAAGTAGTCTGCATTTATACTTAATTCACACATTTTGGCAAAAACATAATTACTTAATGATATTTTTTAAGTAAAGGATTCATTTTAAAGGATGTAATGAAATAAATTAACTAATTTCTCACTTCATTAAGCGTCTTTGCAAATACAATAAAATACACTTAACACTTAGTAAGTGATTACTACCGACCGATATACATTACGTTTATTATGCTTTCACAGAATCAGAAGTTTTGGACTTGAAAACCGTATTAAAAGGTTGGTATTTTAGGAAGGTACCTAATGCAAAAACATTTTACGCCTATATGAACTTTTTTACTGAGTAGGTAATTTAGTTTATTCAATTGATGAAGTTTCAAACTGTGGTTTCGCCGAAATTATGGCAAGTGCTTTTTCGAATTTTGAAGTTGTGTTTTTACAAAAAAAAAATTTTCATTGAGCTGTTCGAAAAACCTTCAATACTTCTGTTTAGCCTAGTGCTCCATCGTTCACTGAATAAAATCTCCACCCGAGCACGCTGTTTGCACTACACACAGGTGCACTCTCTATTCCTTCAATCTCTTATTCTGATATAACAGATTAACTGACACGACCAGAGAGAAATCAGGCGCAGGACCGACTATTTACGTGCCCATCCAACAGCACGGATCATCTTACTTTTCGGACAATCAGGTGATCAGCCTGCAATGTCCTAAGAAAATTCGAAACAACAACGCAAAGTTATTATCCCCGCCGGGAATTGTTTTACACATTTTGGCAAAAACATAATTAATTAATGATATTTTTAAGTAAAGGATTAATTTTATTGGATCTAATGAAATAAATTAACTAATTTCTCACTTCATTAAGCGTCATAGCAAATACAATAAAATACAATTAACACTTAGTAAGTGATTACTACCGACCGATATACATTACGTTTATTATGCTTTCACAGAATCAGAAGTTTTGGACTTGAAAACCGTAAAAAAGTTTGTATTTAGGTAGCTACCTCATGCAAAAGCATTCTACGCGTATGTGAACTTTTTTACTGAATAGGTTATTTAGATTATTCAACTGACGTAGCTTAAAACAGTAGTTTCGCCGAAATTGTAGCAAAGGCTTTCTCAAATTTTGAAGTTGTGTTTTTGAAGTTTAGTGTCATTGTCTGAGCAAACTCTATTATTTCCTTTATTAATAAATAAAATAAAAAAAGAAACTCAGTAAACAAAGGCTCGTATTTATAAAGCGTTCTCAAGATTGAGTGCAATATTAAGTTTGACAGGCCACATTCTGAAATGACATTTCTGATATTAAATCAAACCAGGTGCAAGTTCTGTTTATCACAATATAGGGCCTGACACAATATTTTCCACTTAATAAAAGATAAATAAAAATAAAAAAGATATTTATTTCCTCACCACAAAATTTGTAGAGCACTTTACAAATACAATTTTGATTTATCAGTTGTATTTTGAAGTTGTCTAAACTAATGCCTAAACTAAGTTGTAATAACCCGTAATATAGGTCACCAGGCCTTCCCCATAAAATGATACAATTTGTAGTTAATTTAGACATTAAACTCTGAGTATAAACATAAACTGAGTTTGATGGGTACAACCATAGTAAAAGAAAAAAAAACAAAGTAAATATCTATATTTTAAACTAAGTGCTTTATAGGTCTGAATTAGGAGCCTAAAATCGGCTGCTGTTCTGAGACCTTTAAAAACAAACATGAGCTTTCTGACACGATTTGCCAATGAAGTAATATGAGCAGCCCAGTTAAGGTTGTGGTCAACGATGGTATTTTAGGTATCTAAGTACTTAAATGTAAATTAAAAGCTGTGCAGTCACATTTCAGGTTTTGTAGTTGTGTTAGTGAAACGATTCTATTACAAGGGTAGGTGTGCACAGGGATTGTAAAGAAATTTTGAGGTGTTGTAGCATTAGTTATGCTGAAACACATGTATTTAGTTTTGCCAACATTAAGTGACAAAAGGTTTTCCTCCAGCCATGCTGTAACAACTACCAACCCCAGTTCCACTCTCTGCTGCACTTCCCCCATGTAGAGCCGTAAAATAATAAAGCTGTGTCTGCAAATATAAACATTTCACAATTATTTAATACTAGTACTTTTGATAACTCGTTTATGTTGACGACAAAAAGAGTCGGACCGAGTGTGCTGCCTTGTGGTACTCCATAAGAGCAGTCAGCATTTCCGCTAAGATGGCCGTCAACCCGAACCCTATGGCTTCTACCAGTAAGATAGTCTCTAAACCAACTTAAGGCTATTCCTCTGACACCTATGTTTTCGAGACGAGAGAGCAAAATCGGAACAGACACAGTGTCGAAAGCTTTTTGGAAGTCTAGAAATACTACGACACACTTATTACCCTTGTTAAGATGTTGTGAGACAATTGAAGTAAGTCTACGCACAGCATCTCCCGTTGACCTCTTTGGTCTGAAACCAAATTGTGCCTCTGAGAAAAGATTATGCGACTCAAGATACGAGGTCAGTCGCTTACTGACTATTTTCTCCAAAATTTTTGAAAGCGTCGTAAGAAGGGAAATTGGTCGATAATTGGTCGGTTGTTTCTTATTCCGGGACTTATGGACAGTAGAAACTACAGCCTGCTTAAATAGTGACGGAAAGACACCGAACTCAAGACTCAAGTTGCATATGTGGCAAATTGGTTCAATTAAGTCATTCTTCAGCGCTTTAATAACTTCGGTAGATATATCGTCCCAGCCAAAAGCGCATTATGTTCGAAGGTTATATATGACTTTCTGCACCTCGTATATTTCTATAGGTTGAATTGTCATAGAACCGCAGGGTGATGATTGACCTTCAGCAATACCTGCCAACGAAAGCTCATCTGTTCCAAGCTTTTGTAGTGTGAAATCTGCCAAACCTACATACAGATGTAAAATATTTATTTACCACGTCTAGTGACTCAACTGGTGTATTAGAAATATTTAATAGTTCTTTGGATATCTCTTTCTTTGGCTTTAATTCGCATACTTCATTAATGACCTTCCATGTACCCTTTATATTCCATTGTTGAGGGCAAATTGCTACTTATAATAGTTTGCTTTTAACTGTCGAACAATTTTGGTGCGAATGTTACGATAGGAGGTGTAAAACTGTTTGAACTCATCGCTATATACATTTTTTAATTTTTTATGTAAATTATCACGTTTGCGCAGGGATTTTATAACACCTACAGTAATCCAGGGCTTTAGGGGTTGTTTTCTTTTTGAAAATGTTTTTGTTACCGAATAGTTTAAGATGCAGTACTGAATTCTATTTATAAGAAAGCTGGTGCACCAATTTACGTCTTTCTTGCTATAAAAATCATCCCAACTAAATTAACTTAAATATTCCGAAATTTTGTTATAATTTGGTGTTATTTTGGTTACTCTACTGGCAGGTTTACGGATTATGCCAGAACCGGAAGCATGGAATAGAAAAGTATTGTGATCGGTAATTTTACTCGGATTGTAAACTATCGTTTGCCATTGGAAAGAACATTTTACTACGAAATGATCTAGGCATGTGTAGTATAATGTGTGTTAATTGAAATGTTGTTGTAATTTATGCTTTTGTTTGATGATTTTGTAGGTACATAAAACAAAGCTTTAGATAGAAAAATAGTGCTTAATAATCCCGTAATCAGATAGATAACAAAACATAATTCAAATTCTAGTCAGTCGTCCTTTATTATTTTTTTGAGGCATTGTTCCGAGTGTATAAGTATTTGCTTATCTCCTTCTCTTTTCCGAAGATAGACGTTTCCGTGTTTACTCCAGCAGAAAGAGTAACTGTGACGCTTAGCAAATTCCCGTGTGGCATAATACAGTTTTTTCACACTTACGGAAAGCTGCTCAGATATATTAATTCCTTGGTTTTCACCAGTTATGCCAAGCTGACGTGTATTAAATTTTTCTTCTTTAGTCTTTGCAGATACATTGTAATTTTTAACGGCTAACATCAAGTCATCTTTAGTTTGAACAGTAACAAATTCCGCAATGATTGGTCAAAGAGCGCTGGGTTTCCCAGGTATCTTTGGAAGTCGATAAACGTCGCGGATTTCCCGCTGCTCAACATTAATATCCACAGTCTTTCCAATGCTGCATACAATATTAGTCAAATAGTGTCTGTTTTCATTTTCAATTAAAACAGACACGATTTGACTAATATTGCTTTGACTATTATTACACTACGATGAATCCTATGCTACATACATATAGTCACGTTTTTATCCCTAATGGGATAGGCAGAGTATAATCAACCTAAACAAAGGTCGTTCCGCCACGCCTAAGACAGTTTTGAGGGTTATTTAAGATATATTTGTAGGTATATTGCTGTAGCGACAGTGATTAGCCCATCGCCTACATTGCAATGTACTGAAACCCTCGGATATCTTAGCCGACTTGTACAGCATTCCCGGGAGGAAATGCAGCTTGCGGCTGGCACATTACATGTTTTTCTGTCGCTCCTAGGGTAGCCTGGAAGAAAATCCTAGCTTATCCTACTGATATTATAAAAGCGAAAGTTTGGATGTTTGTACCTCAATCACGCTATAACTAATGGACGGATCGGGATGAATCTTGGAAAATATGACCGCGTACCGGAAACTGATTAGGATTGGTCAGACAATGAAACTGAAGAATTCTCATCAGGAAATTATTTCACAAAATGAAAAATACTTTCCCATACAAAATGACCAAATAGATCAGACAATTTATATGGAAATCCATTTATATTTTCATTCCTTGAAAGAATTTCCTACTGAAAGTTATTTAGTTTTTTTGACTGAGCATCCCTTATCAGATTTTGATATGCTGTTCCATAAGTACACCCGGAATAAATTAAGTACAGAAGTCGTATTTTTGAACCGCTTGTATCGAAATTCGCATACGAAAAAGCAACGTTCGCATACGAAATCCCAAAATCACTATTTTTGAATATTCATACAATGCTACGAGTGGTCCAAACCACTCGTTTTCTTTTCTACTACTTGAAACCTAAGTAGTCTATGATCATGACAGTGACACAGACAATCATTTGACAAGTAACACTTTAACTTTTTAATTTATTTGAATTTACGTTCCGGTTCTCTGCTTTTTTTCATTTTTTATCATTTCTTTGATTCATTTCCGGCTTTTCAAATCAACAGATTTTTGTTAATAGTAGTGATGGTATAGTAGGTGTATTTCTGCGTAGATCGAAAACAATTTATGGGATTAGACTTAATTGGCAACAAAGATTTCTACTGCTTCAAAAATACGTAAAATCGTGTGTGGTAGAATTTGATTTCGTACACGAATGATTTTCGTTTGCATTTTCAGTTTTCATACGAGCGGCTTAGAAACACAACTCCTGGAATAAGGAATTGGCTACTTTTCACGGCAAAAAAACTTCATTTGCAAGGAATAACTCATTTAAACCTAGGGTGTTAAGATTGCAACAAATAATTTCTGCAGCCAATTCTGAAAAATTCCAAAATAAGTAATCATTAAATTGTAAGCTAAATAATTTCCCGAATTTATTCAGTAGGTTGCTTACAATCTATGTATTAAGGGGGTTCGAGATATATAATAATGCACACTAAGCATAAAAGCTATGTATTGTATGGACGCTAAAAGTGGTCACTTTTTATAGTCACGCTTTTATCTGTAATGGGGTAGGCAGAGCGAAAACGACTTAAACAAAGTTCGTTTCGCCACGTCTGACAGCTTTGAGGGTTATTTAAGATAGATTTGAAGGTATATTGCTTAGTGACAGGTTGTCAGCCCATCGCCTAAATTACAATATACTGAAAACCTCGGATCCCGTAGCTGGTTTTTACAGCATGCCCGGGAGGAAATGCTGCTGGCACATTCTATGCTTTTCTCTAGCTCCTAGGCCAGCATGGAAGAATAGCAATAGCTTTGATACTCCGTGTGAATTATACATAATAAATTATGAAATGAAAAATTTGTTGGGATTGTCGCCAATCGTAACAATTTATGATAATGTTTGTCATTTAGGCACGACTAAATTATTACTATAAAGGGCGCCATCTATACTCTGCAACCATCTTAATACCGTTTTTAATATCGATAGAAACTATACCTCATTCGTTTAGGTGAAATTTTATTTGCTGTGCTGAGAAATTTGTGTGATTGTACTTAATTTTGAGTAATTCTAATTGTGTTGTACTTTCTGATTTATTTAATTAAATCTGATGAATTGACATTACTTTGATTTAAGTAGGGTTTGAGTTAAGAACTTTTACCCAATTTATATTATCTATAATTTTGTTTAATTTAGTGACTGATATTGTAATGAAGTCAAAAGGAAAGAAGGAATTTAAAGTTAAAAATCCAATTTATTCAAAAATAATTAACAAACATACATTCTTATAACTAAACAGATATAAAAAATACACTTAAACAAATATTACAATTGTACTTCATACGTATAAACAGTATAAGAAGATGAAGAACCCCTTGGTGTTACTCGGTATGGAGGAACTACTGCTGTAGGAACCTTAAACTGATGGTGATTGGTAACGGTGTTTGATGGGATTGGTCGAATCTCGCTGGCTATGTTTGACTGGACTGGTTGACTGTCGATGCCATTGATTGACTGCAGTGGTCGACGGTCGGATTTGATATCCCACGTTCTCGTAGATGAGTCGATCGTTCAACGCGATGCTTAATTGAAGTTTTGAGTTGCTGCCTTTGTTTGATTGGATTGGTCGTCTGTCGAAGCCCTTGTTTGACTGTAATGGTCGACTATCGAATCCCACATTTGCATAGATCGGTCGATCGTTCAACACGATGCTTGATTGAAGGTTTGAATCAATGCCTTTGTTTGAATGGATTGGTCGTCTGTCGAAGCCCTTGTTTAACTGCAAAGGACGACTATCGAATCCCACATTTGCGTAAATCGGTCGATCGTTCAACACGATGCTTGATTGAAGTTTTGAGACGCTGCCTTTGCTTGATTGGATTGGTCGACTGCCGATGCCTTTGTTTGATTGCAGTGGTCGACTATCGAATCCGACGTTTTCATAGATAGGTCGATCGTTCAATATCATGCTTGATTGAAGTCTTGAGTGAGAGATTAAAGCATTTGTTTGAGTGGATCAGTCGATTGATGTTTGCCATGACTGGTATTCTTGGAGTAGAGACACATTTTATTTGGCAATACGCTAGTCCTGGATTCTTCAAGAAGAAGGAGGCCTGGATGAATGAAGTTGTGACTGTGGAGGCTGGTACTGGTTTTCGATTGGACACTGGAGATGGAGACTTCGTGAAGTATTTTTCATGGACTCTGATCCAGTTTTCAACCTGTAAAGATAAAATAAATTTTATATTAATTAACTTGATAAAATAAAAATACTTTTCTAATAATTTTTACAAAAGACTTGCTATTTGAGATTCGAAATAGGGAAAAATAGAGGGAAGGGGGAGGGGGAGGATTTTGACCAGCCAGTAGGGTGATACAGGCTAAATAAAAGTAAATTTAAAATTTTATTAATACTTACAAAATCATATTTGCACGACGGGCCTTGATGGTACTGAACTTGATTTTGATACATGATTGTACTAAAATAATTATGATCAGAAAATATAGCGGATCGAAGTGACTTCACCAAGTTAAAGCTGGAAGTTGTTATGACATCATGAAGAAAGTTGTCTGCATTTATACTTTTTTTACACCTTTTGGCAAAAACATTTTCTTAATGATATTTTTTAAATGAAGGGTTATTATCTAGGTTCTAATGAGACAATTTTACTTTCTCAGCACATTAAGCGACTTCGCAAATACAGTGAAAAACGATCAGCACTTAATTAAGTGATTACTACCGACCGATATTTGAAACATAACGTTTTTTATGTTTTCACAGAATAAGAAGTTTGGGACTTGAAAACCGTAAAAAGTAGATATTTAGATAAGTACCTAGTTCCAAAACATTCACCGCTTACATTTATTTGTTTACTGTAAATTGGTTTTAGTTAATTAAACTGGAAAAGTTTCAACATGTGGTTTTGCCGAAATTATGGCAAAGGCTTTCTCGAATTTTGAATTTTTAATTAAGCTGTTTGAAAAAGCTTTGAGACTCCTGTTTGGCCTTTTGCGCCATCGTTGACTAAGTAGGATCTTCTCCCTCGCATGCTGTAAAAACTAGCTAAGGGATTTGAGGATTTGAGTATCACTATAGCAATATACAGGTCTATCTGGTATAACCTCAAAACTTTTCAGACGTGGCGGAACATTATTTATATTATGCTTACCCCATTATGGACAAAGGCGTGATTATATGTAATTACCTAACAGTGGTGAAGGGTCCATACAATCCGATTCCCGTCAGCTTTCCTTTCAAGAATTCCACCTCCACCAAATCCGGAATTACGTCGAAACTATAAAGTACTTAAATGTTTTTTTTTATTTGGCTTACCCTCGATAAAGTTGCACCCCTCGCCACTGGTGCCTATGTATGTGGACTCAATTTTTTGTTTAATTTTTTATCAAAGTACTCAATGATTCTTACAGTTATAAATTTAAAGAAAATGTGCAAAGGATTACTTAGCTCTATGGAGATAACTTAAAAGTGTTCCCAGTGATTTTCGGTGATGATGGCCAACCTAGCAGAGATAAACCAACTGTACATGACTAGTTTTTAGTGCCCAAGTGTTTGCGCTACACTCAGGTCTCTCAATTCCTTCAATCTCTTATTCTGATAGGACAGATTGACTGACACGACCAGAGAGAAATCAGGCGCAAGACCAGCTATTTACATGCCCATCCGACACCATTGATCATCTTACTTTTCGGAAAGACAGGTGATCAGCCTGCAATGTCCTATCCAAACTCGAAACAACAACACGAAGTCATTGTCCCCCGCTGGAAGTCGACAGCCCATACAGGGGAGTTAACTTACACTCTAATTCAGGAAAAGGTTACTGAGCCACTATATATGACACTTACAATTTTACGTATAACAGAAAGACGTCCTCATATAAAACTCGTTTGCATATAAGTATATTTACTTTGTTGCTCAACATTGTACATTATAATAATGTTAAATAATAATGGCACATTATATGTTTTTCTCTTACTCCCAGGCCAGCACAGAAGAAATGGCAACTTTTCACCGCAAGAAAACCTTAATTTTCTAGGGAAATCTCATTTTAATCCCGAGGGTAAAAAGATTGTAACAAATTAATTCTGCGGCCAACATTTCATGCAGAAAAAATCCAAAATGAGTAATCATTTAGGTCGATTCTAGATTTGCCTGTTAAAACAAAAACTAAAATTTATTTGTCACTTTCAGACTAAAACCAATATAAAATTACAGAATGTCTATTCTCTCCGTTTGTTGATTTATAGTCGGTGGTTTTATGCGTTATCTGTCATTTATATCCGCCATCATATGATATGGCGAATAAAATTTACTGAAATACTGAGAAAACAAGAAAAAGCGCGTCAAAATCTAGAGGACAAAAAGTGAAACCATAGAGTATATATCGCCTGTCCTTAATAAATTTTACATTCATATATACATATATTCACGCCTGTATCCCTAATGGGGTAGGCAGAGCGTAAACGACCCAAACAAAGGTGTCCCGCCACGTCTGACAAAGTTTTGAGGGTAATTTAAGATAGAATTCTAGGTATATTGTTGTAGTGACAGGTTGTCAGCCCATCGCCTAAATTACAATATACTGAATCCCTCGGATCCCTTAGCTGGATTTTACAGCATGCCCGGGAGGAAATGCAGCTGGCACATTCTACGTTTTTCTCTCGCTCCCAGACCAGCATGGAAGTATATAAATTTTATTATTTTGAAAGTAACAAATAGGTTTTAGTTTTATCCGGTGAAATCTAGAATCGAGCCCATTGTATGCCAAACGGCTGTTTCTCGAATTTATTCAGTAGGCCGCTATTACGTAGCATCTTTGAATTTATACTGTCATTAATATCGATTGCATCTGTACCTAGTTTATTGTGATTGTACTTAAATTAAATTAGTGTGTTTCTAATAGTACTTGCTGCTTAATTGAATTAAAACTGTTAAATAGGTACATAAATTTGACTTAAATAGAGTGTAAGTTAAAAACTTATATCATATTTACATTATGTCTAGTCAGTTAAGTCAAAACAAGGGAATAAATTTATAGTTAAAAATCCAATTTATTTTAAAATAATTTACAAAGTCACACATTCTCATAACTAAACTGACATTAAAATACACTAAAACAAATATTACAATTGTACTTCATACGTATAAACAGTATAAGAAGATGAAGAACCTTTTTTTTTTTTTTTTTTGAATGGACCTGTTTGCAAAATACTACAAAGTGTATATAATGCGTCACCGGGCTAAGGCGGGGAGTTGCTACACGCAATCTACACCCTTAATGAAAGGCAACTGCCTAAGGGCGCCCACTAGGGCTCGAACCTCGGCTTATGGCGTTGCCTGGGGACTCCTTATCGGAGAGAATCTGCCCGGTACGTGCCGGTAAACCCCAAAGTGGGGAGCAAAGGAGGGACCTCCGCGACCCCGCCGGCGGGGTGCGCGGTTGCTGGAAGAGCTTGTGCAGAGTGTGGCTCGACTAATATTGGCAGCATTAAACGCAAGGGTAATTTGGTCATCGCCGTCGGTAAGGACATGCCTAGGCCTTCGTTTGTAACGAGTCGCAGGTTGGGGAACGTAGTTAGAGGCGCTAACTACAAGAGGGTTAGGGTGGTGAGGGGCTTTGTCGAAGAAGCGTATGGCCGCTTGCTTCATGAACTCTTTGAGAGACGGAACATCGAGATCGATGTGAATGTCAGAATTTCGGAGGTACCAGGGGGCCCCGGTTGCCCTCCGCAAGGAGATGAAGAACCCCTTGGTGTTACTCGGTATAGAGGAACCACTGCTGTAGGAATCTTAAACTGATGGTGATTGGTAACGGTGTTTGATGGGATTGGTCGATTCTCTCTGGCTATTTTTGACTGGATTGGTTGTCTGTCGATGCCTTTGATTGACTGCAGTGGACGACTATCAAATCCCACGTTTTCGTAGATGGGTCGATCGTTCAACACGATGCTTAATTGAAGTTTTAAGTCGATGCCTTTGTTTAAATGGATTGTTCGTCTATCGAAGTGCTTTTTTGACTGCAATGGTCGACTATCGAATCCCACATTTGCGTAGATCGGTCAACCGTTCAACACAATGCTTGATTGAAGTTTAGAGTCGATGGCTTTGTTTGAATGGATTGGTCGTCTGTCGAAGCCCTTGTTTGACTGCAATGGTCGACTATCGAATCCCACATTTGCGTAGATCGGTCGATCGTCCAACACGATGCTTGATTGAAGTTTTGAGTCGATGCCTTTGTTTGAATGGATTGGTCGACTGTCGATGCCTTTGTTTGATTGCAGTGGTCGACTATCAAATCCCACGTTTTCATAGATTGGTCGATCGTTCAATATCATGCTTGATTGAAGTATTGAGTCGCTGCCTTTGTTTAAGTCGATCAGTCGATACATGTTTTCAGTGACTGGTATTCTTGGAGCAGTGACAGATTTCCTCTGGCAATACGCTGGTCCTGGACTTTTCAAAAAGAAGGAGGCTGGGATGAATGAAGGTCTGGCTGTGGGGGCTGGTACTGATTTTGAATTGGGCACTGGAACTGGTGACTTCGTGAAGTATTAGTAATTATTTAAATATTAGTAAAGATAAGATAAATTTGATATTAATTAACTTGATTAAATTTAAATAATTTTCTGAGAATTTTTACAAAATACTGGCTACTGGAGAAGAAATAATAATACGAAAATGGCTAATTTTCACCGAAGAAAACCTTCATTTCCTAGGGAAATCTCATTAAAACCGCGGGTGGAAAGCTTATAACAAAAACATTGCATTCTGAAAATTTCCAAAATTAGTAATCATTAAACTGTATGCTAAATGGTTTCTCGAATTTATTCTGTAGGTTGCTTAATCTCTCAAAAGTGACAGCGAGTTTTAGTTCGTATGGGAAATGTCATTTCAGTACAAAACAATCCGTCAAATCCATACTTAATATTGCTTTCAATATTGATAACGATTTATAAATACAAGCCTCAGAATCTATGAATGAAAATTTTCTTTAATGTTTAGAGAATCTACACCTTATTCGTTTAGGTGAAAATAGATTTAGTGTGCTGAGAAATTAGTGTGATTGTACTTAAATTTGTGTGATTCTAATTGTGTTTTACTTGCTGATATATTAAATGAAAACTGATAAATTGTCACATTACTTTGATTTAAGTAGAGTTTGAGTTAAGAACTTTAATCAAATTTATATTATGTTTAAATTTGTTTAATTTAGCGAATGATATTGTAATGAAGTCAAAAGGAAAGAAGGAATTTATAGTTAATCATCAAATTTATTTAAAAATAATTAACAAACTTCTTATAACTAAACAGACATAAAAAATACACTTAAACAAATATTACAATTGTACTTCATACGTATAAACAGTATAAGAAGATGAAGAACCCCTTGGTGTTACTCAGTATGGAGGAACCACTGCTGTAGGAACCTTAAACTGATGGTGATTGGTAACGGTGTTTGATGGGATTGGTCGATTCTCGCTGGCTATGTTTGACTGGATTGGTTGATTGTCGAAGCTTTTGATTGACTGCAGTGGTCGACTATCGAATCCCACGTTTTCGTAGATGGGTCGATCGTTCAACACGATGCTTAATTTAAGTTTTGAGTTGCTGCCTTTGTTTGATTGGATTGGTCGTCTGTCGAAGCCCTTGTTTGACTGCAATGGTCGACTATCGAATCCTACATTTGCGTAGATCGGTCGATCGTTCAACACGATGCTTGATTGAAGTTTTGAGTCAATGCCTTTGTTTAAATGGATTTGTCGTCTGTCGAAGCCCTTGTTTGACTGCAATGGACGACTATCGAATCCCACATTTGCGTAGATCGGTCGATCGTTCAACACGATGCTTGATTGAAGTTTTGAGTCGATGCCTTTGTTTAAATGGATTTGTCGTCTATCGAAGCCCTTGTTTGACTGCAATGGACGACTATCGAATCCCATATTTGCATAGATCGGTCGATCGTCCAACACGATGCTTGATTGAAGTTTTGAGTCGATGCCTTTGGTTGAATGCATTGGTCGACTGTCGATGCCTTTGTTTGAGTGAAGTGGTCGACTATCAAATCCCACGTTTTCATAGATTGGTCGATCGTTCAATATCATGCTTGATTGAAGTCTTGAGTTGCTACCTTTGTTTGAGTGGATCAGTCGATGGATGTTTTCTGTGTCTGGTATTCTTGGAGCAGTGACAGATTTTCTCTGGCAATACGCTGGTCCTGGACTCTTCAAGAAGAATGAGGCCGGGATGAATGAAGGTTTGGCTGTGGGGGCTGGTACTGGTTTTGAATTGGGCACTGGTGCTGGTGACTTCGTGAAGTATTTTTCATGGGCTCTGATCCAGTTTTGAACCTGTAAAGATAAAATAAATTTTATATTAATTAACTTGATAAAATAAAAATACTTTTCTGAGAATTTTTACAAAAGACTGGCTACTTGAGATTCGAATTAGGGAAAAAAACGGGAAAAGAGAAAAAGGCCCTTTAACCAGCCAGTAAGGTTCAGGCTAGATAAAATATAAATGTTAGATATCCAGATAAAATATAAATGTTAAATAATTAATGTAAATTAAAATGTTAAATAATTAATGTAAATTAAAATGTTTAATTAATACTTACAAATTCATATTTGCACAATGGGCCTTGATGGTACTGAATTTGATTTTGATACATGACTGTACTAAAATAATTATGATCAGAAAATATAGCGGATCGAAGTGACTTCACCAAGTCAAAGCTAGAAGTTGTTATGACATCATCAAGAAAGTTGTCTACATTTATACTTATTTTACACCTTATGGCAAAATCACTTACTTAATGAAATTTTTAATGTGAAGGGTTATTTTCTAGGATCTAATGAGATAATTTAACTAATTTCTCAGCTCATTAAGCGTCTTCGCAAATACAATGAAAAACGATAACCACTTAATTAAGTGATTTCTACCGACCGATATTTGAAACATAACGTTTATTATGTTTTCACAGAATAAGAAGATTGGGACTTGAAAACCGTAAAAAGTAGGTATTTAGATAAGCAATAAGGCCTCAGTTGCCTGAAATAAAACAATAAATAAAAGAATTAAAATTAAACAACCTCAAAACTTGCCAGACGTGGCGGAACGACCTTTGTTTAGGTCGTTTACATTATGCCTACCCCATTAGGGATGAAGGTGTGATTATATGTAAGTACCTATCAGTGGCGAAGGGTCCATACCAGCAGTCGGCTTCCCTTTCAAGAATTCAACCTCCACCAAACTCGGAATTACGTCGAAACTATAAAGTACTTAAATGTTTTTGTTTGTTTTGGCTTACCCTCGATAAAATTGCACTCCTCGCCACTGGTACCTATGTGTACCTATCGTATTTTTTTTTATCTAAGTACTCAATGTTTCTTACAATTAAAAATTTAAAGACAGTGTAAAAAGGATTATTTAGCTCTGTAAAGTTAACTTTAAAGTCTTTCCAGCGGTTTTCGGTGATGGCGACCAATATCCTAGAGATCAACTGTGGAGGACTAGATTTTAGTGCCCAAGTGTTTGCGCTACACACGGGTGCCCGCTATATTCCTTCAATCTCTTATTCTGATGGGACAGATTGACTGACACGACCAGAGAGAAATAAGGCGCAGTACCAACTATTTACATGCCCATCCGACAACATGGATCTTCTTACTTTTTGACAATCAGGTGATCAGCCTGCAATGTCCTAACCAAAATTGAAACAAGTACACAAAGTCATTGTCCCTCTTCGGGAATTAAATCTCCGGGTCAAAAGCCCATTGCTCAGACCACTACACCACGGAGGTGAGTTAATTTACAATGATTTTAACTTACACTCTAATCCAGAAAAGGTTACTGCGCTACTATCTATGACAGTAACAATTTTACGTGCAACGGAAAGACGTCCTCATATAAAACTCGTTTACATATAAGTATATTTACTTTGTTTCTCAACATTGTGCATCATAATAATGTTGTACCTTGTCACATCGTATGCCTTTCAAATGTGATGTGAAACATTTGCATCAAAAGAGTTATGTTGCGTCAAATTACTATCATAACATAATCTCCCTTTCCACTTTATCGGAAAGCTGAAAGATATGACTTTCAAAAAGATCTGCTCACTTTTATTATTTTAATGTTTTGATTCTATATACACTTTTAGGATGAACAGACAACGAAGAAAAGCCTAATAAAAGATCAAAATACAAAAGCTTGATAAAAAATGTAAAATATAATTTTGTAAGGTGTAGAGCAGTAGTGTACAGCACCTAGAAGACCTATTTTTTTATATTTTTCTCCCAATAAACTTTATATGGCGATGTATATTTGTGTAGTATTTTTATCTCGCCACTGCTCCTTTATCATACTTGTGAGTGTAAATGTTCCTACAAGAGCATTGCCTTTGTGTACGTGAGTTCTCCATAGTGAATCGGAGTTACGCACACACGAGCGGCAGTCGTGAGACGAAAATACTATATCGGAAAAGACATTCTTCTCGACAATTCAATATGGCGTCGGTACCGGAGCAAGCCGGTCGAGCGTATAATAACGGCCAAATTTATTCGTCCTTTGACCCTCAGCTCTTCGGAAATAAAACTAATTGAATCACAAAAGTGTTAGAAACTTAGTTATACCCATTCTATGCTATTAGGGGCGAGGTTGTTGTGGTAGGAATATTTATTAGGAATAAATATTTTTATTATGCTAGTAGTAAAAAACAGCCAGGTTCATGATAGAAACATAAGGCTTAACCTAGTCTATTTCCAGCTCAGTTTTTGAATAAAGGTAAACAAAGTTTCATGTTTTTTAATCGAATATCTTATTTCTAAACTATGTTTTAAATATTAGATATGACAACATAATGAAATAGTAGTTTTAGTAATTTATTTAATTTGCCAACACGAATCATTTATTTTTAGGTGTGGTTTTGAATATATAGACATGGAACTTGGTTTACCTTTATTCTAAAACAGTACAAGTAAATAATATAGAACACACATGAAACCTGAAGTAGTGCCGGGTCAAATAGCATCGTCCTATCCATCCCAAAGGAGGTTTCTAGTACTACAGGTCAAAACCTAGGAACCTACAGGCCTATGATGCGCAGAGTAGACTTCGTTTTGTCTACTTATTATCTCTTTTGATACGCACTTCACAATGAAAATAGACAGGCACTAATCATAGTGAAGTATGCAACACGTAAAGACAAATTGGAGTCTACTGTGAGCATCATAGCCCTTCTGTTTCCTTGCCAACTAAATTGAGTAGAGCAAATAATAACAAGATGATCAGTCTATCTGGTCTGGTCGTCCCAAGCTGCGATTTCCGATTAGTGGCAGTAATATTATAATACAGGCTGGACTGTAAGCGAAAAAAGAATAAAGAGTGTACCAGCCGCATTTCTTCCCGGGCTTGCTGTAAAAATCATCTAAGGGATCCGAGGGTTTCAGTATTCTGCAATTTAGGCGATGGGCTGACAACCTTTCACTACAGCAATATATTTATTTATTTTTATTTTTTTTGGCAAATCATCAGCGACAATAAAATATCAATACAAAAATATACAAAACTGAGAGCTATTTACAGATTTGCTCATAATACGTGGGACACTCAGAAAGATTTGCGACACTAAAAAAAATTGTTCTGCAGGTACATATATTTTTATTAAATCTTTTCAAAGTACTCTACACCAGCCTCTATGCAAAGATTCATGCGTCTGAACCAGTTTTCAAAACACTTTTTCCAGTCCGCCGTAGACACCTCGTTTACAGCCTGCTCGAACGCAGTCAGCGCATCTTCCGGCGACGAAAATTGTATCCCCTTGAGCAGATTTTTTATTTTTGGAAATAAAAAGAAGTCACACGGTGCTAGATCAGGGCTGTAAGGAGGGTGACCCAGGAGTTTGACTGGTGTGCTGTCCAGGAAGTCCCTCGTTTTGAGCGCGGTGTGTGCAGGCGCATTGTCGTGGTGGAGCAGTAGTCCGCGGAGCCCTGTGTTTGGTCGCTTGTTGCTCACAACAGAAGAAACTTCTGGTAATTATTTGGTAGTATACCATTCGGCGTTAATGCTTTTTTGATCTCGTAAGGGAATTGAGGCCAAGTGGCCAGTCAAATTAAAAAAGCTGGCGATCAAAATCTTCCCCCCGCTTCGAGATCGCTTCACTTTGGTAGGCGTTGGTTCATTTTGAAACACCCAAACTGTCGACTGGCGCTTGGTTTCTGGATCGTATTGATAAATCCAGGACTCATCACCTGTTACGATGTCGTAAACACGCCGAGACGAGCCTGCTTCAAATTTGTTCAGCATATCACGGCACCATTCCACCCGGGCCTGCTTCTGAGCGTCGGTGAAGTAGTGCGGCACCCAGCGCGATACTATCCTCCTCACGCGAAGATGCCCATGTAGAATCTCGTGAACGCTTCCCGATCCAATCTTTAATATGTGCTGAATCTCCTGATATGTAATTCGCCTATTATCTTGGATTAAATTTTTCACTGCTAGCACGTTTTCTTTCGTAATAGCCGTCAAAGGGCGACCGCTTCTTTCTTCATCCCCCAAGGTTGGTCGATCGCGCCTAAATTCGTTATACCAACGATACACGGTTACCTTGGAGGGGTTTTCATCCATAAATGCCATTTGAAGTCTATCGAAGGATTCATCCGGTTTCAGGCGATACTTAAAATCGTAAAAAATCATAGCTCTAAAATGTTCCCGGCGCAGATCCATTTTTCAGTAAGACACGATACTTTGAATTGGCTCGCAAAAAATGTGGAGGGAAATTTTGAAAATGGAACACACATATTTTTACTTACAAGTAATCATACTTTCAAAAAAGATTCTAACCGGCCAGTCTGCCATATATAAAAACTATTTATCGCAATACTTTCTGAGTGGCCTGGTATAGGAAACGAGATAGATAAAACGAGTAAAACCCTAAATACTAATATGAATTAACATATTATTTATCCCATTAAATTGAGACAGGGATCACTGAATACGTACAAATCTATCTTTCATAACCCTCAAAACTTTATCAGTCGTGGCGGAACGACCTTTGTTTTGGTCGCTTACGCTCTGTCTACCTCGTTAGGGATAAATGCGTTATTACTATTATCTCATGTTGCAGTGCCTAAACCAGCCTCATGTGTAAAGAACTATTTTTAATTTGATCATCGTGTGTACTCACATGAAGCAATTAAGAACTATGACTATTATAATAGCAAAATCAAGGTTTCAACCATGTTACGACGACAAAAGTAGCCTATGCCATCCCAGAGAGATGTCTCATAAACATATTACGAGGGTCTTCTTTCTGTCGAGTGGGTATCGAGTCTATCGACGCGATGAACCCTGGTGTCAGAGTTTACAAATTACAAGGGTTGGCCTGTTCTATTGATTCATAAATACTTACAGTCACGCCTGTATCGCTGACGGGGTAGGCAGACAGTCAATGACTTCGGAAAAGGTCATTTTTGCCACATGCTTTGAGGGACTTTAAAAAAATTACAAATTATGTACCTTTTATTGCTATAGTAATAAGTAGGGTTTTGTTTTCTTTCCTTCTACCTCCCTTTTGGTGGGGGAGCCTGTGCTTTTCTAATAACTCTTTCATTCTAGTTCTATAATTTATGCCTTTCGCACTTTCATGCTTTATGAAGTAAGTAAGTAAGTAAGTAAGAACCAGTATGCTGGTTCTTTCTTATATTCATCATCCTTTAAATAGTTCTCCTGATTAACGAGAATGACATGAGTATGTTCCGCGATAAAACATTACATTAGAATAATTTTGCAGCTACAAGCTTTAAAATGTGAATAATGTATAGCTTTTTGGATGTGGGTCACTTAATTATATTTGTAAAAATAAAACAGTTTTTATGTTATACTGATAATAAATCCCGTCAAATCATTACCGTCAAGGAGAACTACCATTTTATACTTATCCGGTTGGGTGGGCCCAGCTATCTATTTTCTATTCTTTAGTTTCTTTTATTTCTTATCCTTTAAACGCTGGGTAAATAAGGCCGTCGTGAAGCTTCTATTTATTTTATAAAATTAACTTACATCTACTGTTATTTAAATTTTTCATCAAACTTATTTATCATGTTTTTAATTTCTATCTGTTTTAAATCTACTGTTGACATTACACTTTCCTATCAACAATTTCTCATGCTAAACATTTAATATTTCATAATATCATGCAAGGATGCTTGCTTAAACCGTCTTGTTTCTATCTTTTACTACTACAACTATATTTTCCCAGAACTGTAAAAACTTGTTCCTCTCTTAAGATTACATAATGTTACAAATTATTTGCTTATTGAGGTTTTGACATATTTCTTGTTCCAGGTTATTGCGCTCAACAGCTGTGGTGTTATTTGTCACTTTCTGACTAAACACAATAAAAAATGACAGGATATCTATTCTCTCCGTTTGTTGATTTATAGTCGGTGGTTTTATGCGTTATCTGTCATTTTTATCCGCCGTCATATGATATGGCGGATAAAATTTACTGAAATACTGAGAAAACATGCAAAAGCGCATCAAAATCTAGCGGACAAAGTGTGAAACCATAGAGTATATATCGCCTGTCTTTTATAAATTTTATGATTTTGAAAGTAACAAATAGATTTTAGTTTTATCCGGTGAAATCTAGAATCGAGCCCATTGTATGCCAAACGGCTGTTTCTCGAAATTATTCAGTAGGCCGCTATAACGTAGAATCTTTGAATTTATACTGCCATTAATATCGATTGCATCTATACCTCAGTAATTTAGGTGAAATTGCGTTTGTTGTGCTGCGATATGAGTGTGATTGTACTTAAATCAAATAAGTGTGGTTCTAATAGCACTTGCTGATTAATTAAATTAAAACTGATAAATAGGGACATAACTTTGACTTAAATAGAGTGTAAGTTAAAATTGTATCTCAAATGTACATAATGTCTAGTCAGTTTATTCAAAACAAAAGAATGAATTTATAGTTAAAAATACAATTTATTTTAAAATAATTTACAAAGTCACACATTCTCATAACTAAACTGACATTAAAAATACACTAAAACAAATATTACAATTGTACTTCATACGTATAAACAGTATAAGAAGATGAAGAACCCCTTGGTGTTACTCGGTATGGAGGAACCACTGCTGTAGGAACCTTAAACTGATGGTGATTGGTAACGGTGTTTGATGGGTTTGGTCGATTCTCGCTGGCTATGTTTGACTGGATTGGTCGACTGTCAAAGCACTTGTTTGACTGCAATGGTCGACTATCGAATCCCACATTTGCGTAGATCGGTAGATCGTTCAACACGATGCTTGATTGAAGTTTTGAGTCGATGCCTTTGTTTAAATGGATTGTTCGTCTATCGAAGTCCTTTTTTGACTGCAATGGTCGACTATCGAATCCCACATTTGCGTAGATCGGTCGATCGTTCAACACAATGCTTGATTGAAGTTTTGAGTCGATGTCTTAGTTTGAATGGATTGGTCGTCTGTCGAAGCCCTTGTTTGACTGCAATGGTCGACTATTGAATCCCACATTTGCGATCGTTCAACACGATGCTTGTTTGAAATTTAGAGTCGATGCCTTTGTTTGAATGGATTGGTCGTCTATCGAAGCCCTTGTTTGACTGCAATGGTCGACTATCGAATCCCACATTTGCGTAGATCGGTCGATCGTCCAACACGATGCTTGATTGAAGTTTTGAGTCGATGCCTTTGTTTGAATGGATTGGTCGTCTGTCGAAGCCCTTGTTTGACTGCAATGGACGACTATCGAATCCCACATTTGCGTAGATCGGTCGATCGTTCAACACGATGCTTGTTTGAAGTTTAGAGTCGATGCCTTTGTTTGAATGGATTGGTCGACTGTCGATGCCTTTGTTTGATTGCAGTGGTCGACTATCAAATCCCACGTTTTCATAGATTGGTCGATCGATCAATATCATGCTTGATTGAAGTATTGAGTCGCTGCCTTTGTTTAAGTCGATAAGTCGATAGATTTTTTCTGTGACTTGTATTCTTGGAGCAATGACAGATTTCCTCTGGCAATACGCTGGTCCTGGACTTTTTAAAAAGAAGGAGGCCGAGATGAATGAAGGTCTGGCTAGGGGGGCTTGTACTGATTTTGAATTGGGCACTGGAACTGGTGACTTCGTGAAGTATTAGTAATTATTTAAATATTAGTAAAGATAAGATAAATTTTATATTAATTAACTTGATTAAATTTAAATACTTTTCTGAGAATTTTTACAAAATACTGGCTACTTGAGAAGAAATAATAATAAGAAAATGGCTAATTTTCACCGAAGAAAACCTTCATTTCCTAGGGAAATCTTATTAAATCCGCGGGTACAGCTTGTAACAAATAAATTCTGCGGCCAACATTGCATTCTGAAAATTTCCAAAATTAGTAATCATTATACTGTATGCTAAATGGTTTCTCGAATTTATTCTGTAGGTTGCTTAATCTCTCAAAAGTGACAGCGAGTTTTAGTTCGTATGGGAAATGTCATTTCAGTACAAAACAATCTGTCAAATGCATACTTAATATTGCTCTCAATATTGATAACGATTTATAAATACGAGCCTTAGAATCTATTAATGAAAACTTTCTTTAATGTTGAGAGCATCTACACCTTATTCGTTTAGGTGAAAATATATTTGGTGTGCTGAAAAATTTGTGTGATTGTACTTAAATTTGTGTAATTCTAATTGTGTTGTACTTGCTGATATATTAAATGAAAACTGATAAATTGTCACATTACTTTGATTTAAGTAGAGTTTGAGTTAAGAACTTTAATCAAATTTATATTATGTTTAAATTTGTTTAATTTAGTGAATGATATTGTAATGAAGTCAAAAGGAAAGAAGGAATTTATAGTTAATTATCAAATTTATTTAAAAATAATTTACAAACTTCTTATAACTAAACAGACATCAAAAATACACTTAAACAAATATTACAATTGTACTTCATACGTATAAACAGTATAAGAAGATGAAGAACCCCTTGGTGTTACTCGGTATGGAGGAACCACTGCTGTAGGAACCTTAAACTGATGGTGATTGGTAACGGTGTTTGATGGGATTGGTCGATTCTCGCTGGCTATGTTTGACTGGATTGGTTGATTGTCGAAGCCTTTGATTGACTGCAGTGGTCGACTATCGAATCCCACGTTTTCGTAGATGGGTCGATCGTTCATTACGATGCTTAATTGAAGTTTTGAGTTGCTGCCTTTGTTTGATTGGATTGGTCGTCTGTCGAAGCCCTTGTTTGACTGCAATGGTCGACTATCGAATCCCACATTTGCGTAGATCGGTCGATCGTTCAACACGATGCTTGATCGAAGTTTTGAGTCGATGCCTTTGTTTAAATGGATTTGTCGTCTATCGAAGCCCTTGTTTGACTGCAATGGACGACTATCGAATCCCACATTTGCATAGATCGGTCGATCGTTCAACACGATGCTTGATTGAAGTTTTGAGTCGATGCCTTTGGTTGAATGCATTGGTCGACTGTCGATGCCTTTGTTTGATTGAAGTGGTCGACTATCAAATCCCACGTTTTCATAGATTGGTCGATCGTTCAATATCATGCTTGATTGAAGTCTTGAGTTACTACCTTTGTTTGAGTGGATCAGTCGATGGATGTTTTCTGTGTCTGGTATTCTTGGAGCAGTGACAGATTTTCTCTGGCTATACGCGGGTCCTGGACTCTTCAAGAAGAAGGAGGCCGGGATGAATGAAGGTTTGGCTGTGGGGGCTGGTACTGGTTTTGAATTGGGCACTGGTGCTGGTGACTTCGTGAAGTATTTTTCATGGGCTCTGATCCAGTTTTGAACCTGTAAAGATAAAATAAATTTTATATTAATTAATTTGATAAAATAAAAATACGTTTCTGAGAATTTTTACAAAAGACTGGCTACTTGAGATTCGAATTAGGGAAAAAAACGGGAAAAGAGAAAAAGGCCCTTTGACCAGCCAGTAAGGTTCAGGTTAGATAAAATATAAATGTTAGATATCCAGATAAAATATAAATGTTAAATAATTAATGTAAATTAAAATGTTTATTTAATACTTACAAATTCATATTTGCACAATGGGCCTTAATGGTACTGAACTTGATTTTGATACATGACTGTACTAAAATAATTATGATTAGAAAATATAGCGGATCGAAGTGACTTCACCAAGTCAAAGCTAGAAGTTGTTATGACATCATCAAAAAAGTTGTCAACATTTATACTTATTTTACACCTTATGGCAAAATCACTTACTTAATGAAATTTTTATTTTGAAGGGTTATTTTCTAGGATCTAATGAGATAATTTAACTAATTTCTCAGCTCATTAAGCGTCTTTGCAAATACAATGAAAAACGATAACCACTTAATTAAGTGATTTCTACCGACCGATATTTGAAACATAACGTTTATTATGTTTTGACAAAATAAGAAGATTGGGACTTGAAAACCGTCAAAAGTAGGTATTTAGATAAGCACCTAGTTCAGAAACATTCTACGCTTACATTTACTTGTATACTGTGAGTTGGTTTTAGTTAATTAAACTGGAGTAGTTTCAACCTGTGGTTTTGCCGAAATTATGGCAAAAGCTTTCTTTCAGTTTTAGATTTAAGTTCATTATGTATAGTATTTTATGTACTGATATGGGCCTCAGTTGCCTGAAATAAAATAATAAATAAAAGAATTAAAATTAAACAACCTCAAAACTTGCCAGACGTGGCGGAATGACCTTTGTTTAGGTCGTTTACATTATGCCTACCCCATTAGGGATGATGGTGTGATTATATGTAAGTACCTATCAGTGGCGAAGGGTCCACCAGCTGATTCCCGTCGGCTTCCCTTTTAAGAATTCCACCTCCACCAAATCCGGAATTACGTTGAAACTATAAAGTACTTGAATGTTTTTGTTTGTTTTGGCTTATACTCGATAAAATTGCACCTCTTGCCACTGGTACCTATGTATGTTGACTCAATTTTTCGTATTTTTTTTATCTAAGTACTCAATGTTTTGAACAATTATAAATTTAAAGACAGTGTACAAAGGATTACTTAGCTCTGTCAAGTTAACTTAAAAGTCTTTCCAGCGGTTTTCGGTTATGGCGGCAAATCTCCCAGAGATCAACTGAGCAGGACAAGATTTTAGTGCCCAAGTGTTTGCGCTACACACAGGTGCCCGCTATATTCCTTTAATCTCTTATTCTGATGGAACAGATCGCGCAGGACCGACTATTTACATGCCCATCCGACAACATGGATCTTCTTACTTTTTGACAATCAGGTGATCAGCCTGCAATGTCCTAACCAAAGTCGAAACAACAACACAAAGTAATTGTCCCTCGCCGGGAATTGAACCTCCGGGTCAAAAGCCCATGGCTCAGATCGCTAGACCACGGAGGCGAGTTAACTTACAATGATTTTAACTTACACTTTAATCCAGAAAAGGTTACTGCGCTACTATCTATGACACTAACAATTTTACGTACAACGGAAAGACGTCCTCATATAAAACTCGTTTGCATATAAGTATATTTACTTTGCTGCTCAACATTGTACATCATAATAATGTTGTACCTTGTCACATCGTATGCCATGAAAATGTGATGTGAAACATTTGCATCAAAAGAGTTATGTTGCGTCAAATTACTATCATAACATAATCTCCCTTTCCACTTTATCGGCGAGCTGAAAGATATATCTTTCAGAAAGATCTGCTCACTTTTATTATTTTTATGTTGATGTTATATATACTCTTTTAGTATGAACAGACAACGAAGAAAAGCCTAATAAAAGATCTAAATACAGAAGCTCGATTAAAAACTGTAAAATATAATAAGGTGTATAGCAGTAGTGTACTGCACCTAGATGACCTATTTTTTTATTTTATTCTCCCTATAAAGTTTATATGGCGAAGTAGATTTGTGTAGTATTTTTATCTCGCCACTGCTCCTTTATCATACTTGTGAGTGTAAATGTTCCTACAAACGCATTGCCTTTGTGTACGTGAGTTCTCCATAGTGAATTGGAGTCACGCGCACACGGGCGCGTGTCCGTACGCACAAATACAAGTATGGTTGAGCGGCAGTCGTGAGATCAAAATACTATATCGGAAAAGACATTCTTCTCGTCAATTCAATATGGCGTCGGAACCGGAGCAAGCCGGTCGAGCGTATAATAACGTCCAAATTTATTCGTCCTTTGACCCTCAGCTCTTCGGGAATAAAACTTATTGAATCACAAAAGTGTTAGAAACTTGGGTATACCCATTCTATGCTATATGGGGCGAGGTTGTTGTGGTAGGAATATTTATTAATATTTGTATTATGCTAGTAGTAAAAAACAGCCAGATAGATAGCGCATGATAGATATAAAATACTTAACCTAATCGTTATAGAACTAAGGTAAACAAAGTTGTATGTCTTTTAATCGAAGATCTTGTTTCTAAAATAAGTTTTAGCTATTAGATATGACAATATAATGAAATAGTAGTTTTAGTAATTTAATTAATTTGCCAACACGTATCATTTGTTTTTTAAGTTTGTTTTTAATAAAAAGACATTAACGGATCCTTGCCAACTCAATTGAGTAAGGCAAATAATAACAAAGTCATTAGTCCAGCAGATGTGATCGTCCAAAGCTGCGTTTTCCGATAAGTGGCTGCAATATACCGGGTGTAAGGGACAGCGTCCCGCAGACTGATAGGGGTAGCTCAGTCAACGGAACTGAACAAATATCACCAGGGTTTTTTTTCAGTAAGTGAAAAAAATAACATACAAATTGTCTGATTGAGTAGATTTTTTTGTTTGGTAAGTTATTATTGTTTCATCTCTTGAAAGAATTACCTGGTGATAGTTGTTCTATTTCGTTGACTGAGTAATCCATATCAGTTTGCGGGACGCTGTCCCTTACACTCGTTATACATAATTGTTCTATAGTATGCAGGCGTTTTACAGTCACAAATTAACTGAAACATTCATATTTTGATTGACACTGAAATTATATTTTTGATTGTTAGTAATATTATTGTGCAAATTATTATTATTATTTTAAATTTTATAGGACATGACTTTCATTGACATCAAAATATTTTTTTATGTTTGTTGATTTAATTTGATTGTTTTGTGTAAAGAACTCACATGAAGCAGTAAAGAACTATGATTAAAGAACTATAACTATTATAATAGCAAACAAAATCAAGGTTAGGAACATGTTACGACGGCAAAAGTAGCATATATGCCACCCCAGAGAGATGTCTAATAATCACGTTACAAGGGTCTGCCTGTTCTGTTGACACATTAATTCATAGATGAGTACATATAGTCACGCCTGTATCCCTGACGGGGTAGACAGGATCAATGACCTCGTTAAGGGTCATTTTTGACAAGTTTTGAGGCTCATTACAGAAAGTTCGTATACTATGTATGTATTTTATAGTGATAGCAGGTTTTTGTCAGCCCATCGCCTAAAGGGCATATTGTAATCTTTTTGGCATAGTGTGAATGACGACCGTTAAACGTATATTTTTTAATAAAATGAAAATGGCGCAAGATCCAACCCAAACTATTCGATTCTACACGTAAATACAAACCTAAAATATACATGGTGATTTTTGTCTAAAGCGACACTTTATGGATATAACGGAATTTAGATAAATCTATATAAATATAGATTATATAACGGAATTTAGATAAATCTATATAAATATAGATTTATCTAAATTCCGTTATCCATACTGTTATAAATCTATATAAATATAGATTTGTAATGGAATTTGGATAAATCTATATAAATATTAGATAAATCTATATAAATATAGATTTATCTAAATTCCGTTATCCATACTGTTATAAATCTATATAAATATAGATTTGTCTAAATTCCGTTATCTTTGATTTAAAATAAATCAAAGTATTTGTGATTTAAAATAAATCAAAGTAATTTTAAACCCAAAATCTTAAAATATATTTTTGATTCCTATTTTTGTGTAGAATAGAATGATTTAGTCTAGGTTTGATCGATTACTGCGATGTTTTTTTTTTTAAATAAGGTTCACCATTCACAGTATGCCAGGCCCCATACAAAAATATTACATCCTCAATAATATAATAATCATGCTGGACTGGGAGTCATAGAAAAACAAATAATGTGCCAGCTGCATCTCCTCCCAGGCATGCTGTAAAAACCAGCTAAGGGATTCGAGGGTTTCAGTGTATTGTAATTTAGGCGATGGGCTGACTACTCGTCACTATAGCAATATAATAATTATAATACCTGTAATAACCCTCAAAACTTGAGAGACGTAGCGGAACGACCTTTATTTAGGTAGTTTACGCTCTGCCTACCTCATCACTACATAGTATAAAACAAAGTCGTTTTCTCTGTCCCTAATCCCTATGTATACATTAATCTTTAAAACTACGCAACGAATTTTGATGCGGTTCCTTTTAATATAATACATGCATAATATAGTAGAACAACACAGATAATTTCCGTGCGAAGCCGGGGCGGGACGCTAGTTATATAGGCGGGATATGGGCATGATTTTATGGATGTATGTTTAAAATTATCGTCTCTTTTAATTTCTGCAGTGTAATGTTTTTTCTATTGCTTCTAGTCCAGCAAACCTCTGCCTAGGTGGAATCTACCTACATGGTTATGTCTCATAATCACATTATAAGGGTCCGCCTGTCTGTTGACTCATCAATTATTACCGAATATCGTTACTATAGAGGACCTTTCGCTAAATATTGCTTAGGCTTGTCCACTTTAAATAATTAATGATTTTAGAGTGGGTAGATACATTACTGTGAAAAAATGCTGATACGAGACTATATATGTGTTTCTGTTAAATACAAACAAGATATAGGAGCAATTTTTGTTGACTGGCTTAAGTATTGGTCTACAATTGTCATTTCTAAAAGGATTCCGTGCTGCGGAGGGTACGTCAAGCCGTCGGTCCCGGTCGCTGTCTTTGATAGTGATCGTTACTCAAAACAAAACCATGTCAGAGGTCTAATAACTGTGCTACGAGGCGGTTTGAAAACTTTGACACCAGGGTATGTCGGGTCGTTCGACTCGAGAATCCATTAGTTAAGAAGAAGATCAGAGAGAGATGGCGGGTGACAGATTTTGCTATGGAAATTCAAGTCACCGCGCCAACTGCGGTTTGAAGTGTTGACGTTTCCTTTAAAAAGTCTGTTCCGAAGCCAACTCGCCTCTTCTAGTATGCCATGGGCCTAAATAAAATGAAATTTCTCTATGTACATACATACATTACATCACGCCGTTATCCCTAATGGGGTAGGCAGAGCGTAAACGACGTAAATAAAGGTCGTTCTACCACGTCTGACAAAGTTTTGAGGGTTATTTAACATAGATTTGTATGTATGTTGCTGTATCGACAGGTTTTTATCCGATCGCCTAAATTACAATATACTGCAATCCTCGTAAACCTTAGCTGGTTATTACAGAATACCCGGAAGGAAATGCAGTTGAAACTTTCTATGTTTTTTCTCGCTCCCCGACCAGCATAGAAGATATTTGGAAATGGTGGAAATTTCACTAGGTACCTATACCAAAAGCATTATGATTGTCTTTCTGCACGTCTTTGTAACCTACTTAGCATAATACCTTCGAGTACTATCCAACTGGTTTTTTGTTTACAACAAAGAAAATATCCGAAATATTTGCATACATATTATTTGTTCTACCTCACCTTCCCAACTTTTGATACTTGTGGAAGTGAAATAAAACTCGTGCCTTTCGACCCTCTGAAAATCCTTGAAGATCCTCGAAGATCCCCAAAAAAGTCCATCACATTAGATCGTAAAACACAAGCTGGGAAAAGCATCTCCTGCCCGTAAAAGAGCCGGGAAAGATTTTAATCCGCGCCCAGGCCGGGTATATAAATTACTGGCTGGGTGAACCACAGACAGTTTATGAGAAGACTCTGTTGCATATATAAATAGTTTTTTTCTTGGCCAATCAAATTTTGAACTTCAGCTGACGATACAAGCCTCATTAGTAAAATAAACATTATTCACTAAAAACGCAGTGAATTCAAAAACCAGTCCAACATAATCGAGTTAAAGTTATTATGATAATTTAGAACCTAATAAATTAGCAATTCATATTTTTTTGTGGTACCAGGAAGGAAAATTGCCGTTGGTGGTCGTGATTCGCAATTTTTCTTCCTGGTACTACAAGGAACTGTTGCTAATTTATAAGGTTCTAAATGATCTTAAGGTTCTAGACCCGTTTTTCGATTCACTGCATTTTTAGTGTATTATGTTTTTTTACTAATGGGGGCGCCACTTGGCTAGTATCGACACCTTAAGTGATACGATAACGAGTCTTAGATAAGTTCATAATGATAATGACACACCAATACCTTTTAATTTAAAAGGCGTATAATTTACATAATTATGATAGTATTTAGGGGTACCTGCCCCTAGTCATTAGGTTCAAAACTATTAATGAACTTTGTGTTCATTTAAATAACAATTTGTAACAATTTAACATATATTTTTTTACGAGTAGATACTTAAGGGATAAGTGGAAGGAGAAGAGGGAGGCCTTTGCCCAGTAGTGGGATGATGTGGGCTAAATAAGATAAGATAAGATACTTAAACTTGTCCAGATCAAGACTAACGTTGTGATAACGTGCACAGTGTTTGTCCTGCCTTGTCTAAGTTATTTTTTAAAATTATTAATAGTACTGACAGATCGAGAGAAATGGAAGGAAGGGAGCGAGGCTTTTGCCCTGCAGTGGGATGTATACCACAGGCTCATAAATAAATTAACCGGTCTTCTACAGGCTGCTTCAGTGAGTGTGCTCAAGAGCTCATGATCTTATCCCGCCAGCTCCCTTCTACGATCGGCCATCTAGACCCACCGCAGGATACCATCCATACCTGGTTGATATTCCACCAATACGGACTAAGCGCTTCCAAAACTCATTCTAAGCTACTAAGCGTTTTAAAAACTCTGACACCAGGGTTCATCGGGTCGTTTGACTCGAGAATCCACTCGCTAAGAAGAAGAGAAGTTGTCTTCTCCTGTGAAATAGTCAATGTCCGTATAAAAACGGACTATTCGTGTTCGGTGTGACCTCATCGTAGGATTAGTGCCCGATGTCTGTCCTTTACTGCTTGTCTGAGTTTCGTTTAAATTAATATGCCTATGCAGGATCGTTAAAAAATAATGTCGTGTTTTTTTTTATTTTACTCTTTTCAGTTTTTGTATTACATAGCTTGCTTACGAACCCATCAATGATGTAAACCGCTAGAATACTTTTTTAATATTATACCAGGTGTAAGGGACAGCGTCCCGCAAACTGATAGGGATTGCTCAGTCAACGATACTGAACAAAGTTCACCAGAATTCTTTCAGGAGATGAACAAAAAATTATCTTCCCATATAAAAAGACCACCTCGATCAGACAATTTGAATGGATAAGCAATATTTTATTTTCACTTTCTGAATAAAAATCCTGCTGATAGTGTTCGAATAGTGTTCAGTTTCGTTGACTGACCAACCCCTATCAGTTTGCAGCATGCTGGCACTTACATACATACATACATATAATCACGCCTTTATTCTTAATAAGGTAGGCAGAGTGTAAACGAACTAAACAATCACTTACACCCGGTAATTAGGCTCATAACTTTGTCAGACATTGGCGGAACGACGTCTGTATAGGTCGTTTGCGCTCTGCCTACCTCATTAGCAAAAAAGGCGTCATTATATGTATGTACAAAATTACACAACCATTTCATAATCGCGTAAGGAACAAATGAGTACACCGGTAAAATTAAAATTTTACTGCTAGAAGTTTTTTCAACAAACTTTTGAATTTGTACCTGAATTCTCATATCTCTATCCCAAACACAGGTCCCATATTTCAGACAATAAGTAATACGCAAACAAAAGCAATAACTTACAACTGTAAGCATCCTTAATCCACGAATAAAATCTAGAATGGGGCAATTCTGTAATAGGTACAGTATGGGGTTGTTTATATTGCACATCTACTATCAGAATGAGACAGTCACGTTTACAAGTTTTTTTTTTTTAAATTAGAAATGGGTTTTCTCTTGACTCTAGATACTAGGTCAGAGATGACCATGACAGTGTCAGCTCACCCAGAAGATGCCTGTTATGGCACTGGCCGTCAGATTGCCAATCTGACGCATCCATGGAACACAGCAAGCTGTTTGGCGCCGGACTCCGGTGAGAGGATGGTCGCGAGCCAGTTGGCCCCTTGCGGAGCCTACCACTTTGTAGGGATCGTTCAGCGGGACTTATTCACAGGCAAGCCTGTGTTTCCGTTGCCCAGGGTGGACCACTAGGAGGTAGATCCCTTCCTACCCCAAGTTACTGTAGAAGTGTGATAAAGGCAACGCTCTACGGAGCCAAACTTAGCTGAAGTGCAATGTTAACGTCCCCATACTGATGATATTTAACTGCCTTCGTGGTCTAGTGATCTGAGCCATGGGCTTCCGATCCGGAGGTCGTGGTTTGGATTTTCACGGAGGAAACACGAAGTTGAAATTTCTGGGTTTTGATTGAGATTTTCCCCAGTCTGGTTACGGTAATGCAGGCTCAATCACTTGATTGGCTGCATGAAAAAAGACTGAGTTTTACTTAACTTATCATTATCAGTCCCGGTACTTGTCTTGTATTACACAAACTATTAGCTGTGCTAAGGTGGTTTAGAAACTCTGACACAAACGTTCGTCGAGTCGCACTTCAACTCAAAAACCCATTCGATATATTTTTATATGTTTTTCTGGTCTTTGCCTGCGAAAACAACTCTAATCATCATCTCCGTACTCTTATCTCGTATCTCACGGGGTCGGCTACCTAATCTATGGGATTGAACGAGGGTACTGGTTTTTACACAGACCAATTGCCATCTGACCTCAACCCAGAAAGAAAACCAGACCGAATCGTAGATAAGGCCACAATTTTCAAGCCAGCTCCGGCTCCTTACATGACTTAACTACTAATATCTATGGTTAAATGATATTAACCGGGACCAAAGGCTTAACGTGCCTCCCGAAACACGTGGAAAGCGCCGAATAAACGTACAAATGATATTCGAAATTCGAAAAGCGAAAGCAAGTTGAATCTGAGAATAAAATCCGGAGTGGGCAATTCTGTAATAGATAGGGCGGCCAATTCTAAAGTCTTTAGTGAGCACGTAAAATTTTAACTGCCCATATTTCACCGCGGGTCGAATTTGATTAAAAATCTCACTCGTTTTATCGATCTTTTGGACGTGATTAGTTGGTAATTAAGCGGAGGATGATTTATTACTTTGAGGGGAAATATGGGTCTTTTAGGCCCGTATTTTTTATAAAGCAATCTCAAGATTGAGAGCAGTATTAAGTATGGATTTGACAGTTGATAATATACTGAAATTACATTTTTGATACGAACTCAAACGCTCGCAGGCTTGAGTGCTTATTATGAATATGGGCCTAAGACCGGGTGTAAGGGACAGCAACCCGCAAACTGATAGGGGTTGTTTAGTCAACGACACTGAACAACTATCATCGGAAAATTAATTTAGGTTCAAAAAAATTACTTTCTTCTTTCGGTGATAGTTGTTCAGTTCCGTTGAGTGAGCAACCCTTATCAGTTTGCGGGACAACCCGTAAAAAGAAAAAAAGAAAATTCCTGGTTGATAATATCACGTAAGTACTGTCCTTTTAAATATTATGTCACATCGATAGTTTCAGTAATTTATATATATACCTTATATGGCATATCAATCCTTTGATGGGAATCCCCGTGTGGTACATACATACATAAATCACGCCTTTATCCCTTACGGCCCATCACCTAAATTACAGTACACTGTAACCCTCGAGTCCCTTTTGCTGACTTCAACAGCATGCCCGGGAGGGCAGCTGGAACATTCTATGTTTTCCTATCTCTCCCAGTCCAGCATGGAAGAAATGTGTATCGGGTTAGAATAGCATCACCCCATAACTTCCCGTGGGTGTCGTAAAAGGCGACTAAGGGATAAATCCAGGGAATGGGCAGCAGCGTTCCCTATGAATGGAAAACTTCTACTGCGCTCACCAACCCGCCTGCCAAGCGTGGTGAGTATGGCATATACCCCCAATTTTGGGGAGGCCCATGTCCAGCAGTGGACTGTTGGCTGATGTTGATGTTGAATCCTTGGATAAGTGTTTTTCTACTAGACGAAAGATCCACGGCAACGACACGGTAACGTTGACGATAATATGGAAGAGATAAAGTGTGAAAATCAATGAAATTATGTGGCACGCGTTTCCACTTGCCGGCACGGCAACGGTAGCGGACAATGGGCGTTTTTCCACTAGTTGCAACGACACAGTACCGTCCTGTTAACGTCCACCAAGTTCCAATCTGAGAGCACACACACATGCTTGCTTCGTACGAATACAAAACACATGCAGTTTGGCCGCCGACGGTACCGGTTGTAATAAATGCCGTGCCGTTACCGTGTCGGCAACTGGAATAGCGTTCCATATAATTTCATTGATTTTCATAGATTATCTCTTCCACGGTACTGTCGACGGTGCCGTGCCGTTGCCGTCACCGTGCCGTATAGTAGAAAAACGCCCAATAACAGAGCTAAAACAGAGTCTCAGTATCGTGATGATATCATGTCGTCCGGTGCAAAAACTGCGAATGTAGGTAAGTGTATCCTGCCCTACTTATTTATGTTTTTTTACGCAAACAAACTTCGGATTACAAAAATAAGAGGCTATTTTAACCTCATAACAGCCTTAAAACGGGTATCAAGAGAAAAGGCTCATTATGCACGATGTACCTTTATTTAAGCTTCCATGCTGGACTGGGAGCGACAGAATAACGTAGAATGTGCTAGCTGCATTTCCTCCCGGACATTGTGTAAAATCCAGCTAAGGGATTCGAGGGTATATTGTAATTTATGCGATGGGCTGACAACCTGTCACTACAGCAATATCCAGTTCTATCTTAGACAACCCTCAAAACTTGCCAGACGTGGCGGAACGACCTTTGTTTGGGTTGTTCATGCTCTGTCTACCCCGTTAGAGATACAGGCGTGATAGTATGTATGTATGTATGTATGTACCTTTATCTAACTGCCTCCGTGGTCTAGTGGTCAGAGCCATGGGCTTACGATCCGGAGGTCCTGGGTTTGATTCCCAGGGGGGGAACAGAAAAGTTGATATATTTGTCGATTTATCACTTTGTGAGGTTTTCCCCAATTTGGTTAGGACATGGCAGGCTGAGTAACCTGATTGTCTGAAAAGAAAAAGGATTCCGTGCTTCGAAGGGCACGTTAAGCCGTCGGTCCCGGTCGCTGTCTTTGATAGTGGTCGTTACACAAACCACGTCAGAGGCCTAATAGCTGTTGTACTGTTAGCTGTGCTACTAGGCAGTTTGAAAATCTCTGACACCAGGGTTTATCGGGTAGTTTGACTCTAGAATCCACGCGCTAAGAAGAAGACCTTTATTTAGAGATTTGTAGTTGAGGATCACGTGGCAGATATTTTTAGATGGAACAGCTTTTTAGATGGCTTAGTAAATAAACCTCTTCACTTTATTTAGATAGTGAAAATTCCTTCCATGCTGGACTGGGAGCGAGAGAAAAAACAAAAAATGTGCCAGCTACATTTTCTCCTGGGCATGCTGTAAAACTGTAAGGGATTCGAGGGTTTTAATATATTGCAATATAGGCTACAACAACTACAACCTACAATACATACATATAATCACGCCTATATCCCTAATGGGATAGGCAGAGCGTAAACGACCTCAACAAAGGTCGTTAAGCCACGTCTGACAAAGTGTTGAGAGTTGTTTAAGGTAGAGTTTTAGGAATATTGCTGTAGTGACAGGTTGTCAGCCCATCGTCTACCTTCAATAATATCTTATATAACCCTCAAAACTTTGTCAGACGTGGCGGAACGACCTTTGTTAAGGTCGTTTATGCTCTGCCTATCCCATTAGGGATAAGGCGTGATTATATATATGTATGTATGAAAAAGAAACTATATTCCAATTTCCGTGCAAAGCCGGGGCGGGTCGCTAGTACAACATAAGAAGGACATGTCGAACCCCTCTAGGGTTGACTTATCGATAGGAAGTAAGGGTCTGACATAAATTTATCGAAACACGATGTGATTCATAAAAATAATACCGGGTGTAAGGGACAGCGTCGCACATAACAAAAATTGGCTTTTCCATACAAAATGTCTACCTTCATTAGACAATTTTTATGGAAAAGCCATTTTTTTTATGGAAATGGAATTTTATGGTGGAAATTGTTTAGTGTCGTTGACTTAGCAACCCCTGTCCGTTTTGTGGGACGCTGTCCCTTACACCCCGTAAATATATAGACCTGATTGGGAGCAGATGGTTTTTCTCTACAAGGTGTCAAAGAGTATTAGGTGTTATTATAATTTAGTACTATCTAGATTCTAGACATTAAACTTACCTTGTCTTTACAGTTTTGTGAAGCTTTAAAATAAAGATACTACTTATAACAATTATTAGCCTCTGCAAATACCTACAGTATTTGAATTACCTTTCAATGTCACAATATATACATACATATAATCACGCCTTTATCCCTAAAAGGGGTAGGCAGAGCGTAAACAAACTAAATAAAGGTCATTTCGCCACGTCTGACAAAGTTTTGAGGGTTATTTAAGATTGATTTGTAGGTATATTGCTGTAGTGACAGATTGTCAGCCCATCGCCTAAATTGCAATATACAGAAACCCTTGGATCCCTTAGCTGGTTCTAACAGCATGCCCGAGAGGAAATACAGCTGGCACATTCTACGTTTTTCCCTCGCATCCAGTCCAGCATGGAAGAACAGGAAAGATCAACGTAAAATAGACCTGTTTGTTCTCTAATGCATATAATAAGCCTATTATTTTATCAAGCCGTTGACATACTATATACCCTGTAAGAGATATAGTAATAATTTGATGGTCACCACCCATACACCAACACAAACAAACATCTCATCCGATAACTTCACTAACAAACATCGACCGACAGTATTGAAGCGAGTTTAGATAAACACTGGCTTGCTAAGACCTAACATGTTTAGACTCTCCTTACTTTAGGTAATAGAATCTTGATACTGTTAGACCTCCAGACTGTTTATAGTATTATCGGTGTTCACCTCATAATTGCCTCCGTGGTCTAGTGGTCAGAGCCATGGGCTTACAATCCGGAGGTCCTGAGTTCGATTCCCACTGAGGATCATAAAGTTAATATTTGTAAATTTATCACTTTGTGAGGTTTCCCCAGTTCAGTTAGGACATTTCAGGTTGAATCACCTGATTTTCCGAAAAGAAAAATGATTCCGTGCTTAGGAGGGCACGTTAAGCCGTCGGTCCCGGTCGCTGTCTTTGATAGTGGTCGTTACTCAAACCACGTCAGAGGCCTAATAGCTGTGCTACTAGGCGGTTTGAAAACACTGACACCAGGGTTCATCGGGTCGTTTGACTCGAGAATCCACTCGCTAAGAAGAAGAAGATCTCATGGGAAGCCTATATACGATTTGTGGAAGGCATCAGCTACGAGCTACGAGTTTCTGGTTGCATTCAATCATGCCTTTATCCCTAATGGGGTAGGCAGAGCGTAAACGACCTAAATTAAAGCCGTTCCGCCACGTCCGACAGACTGTCGAGGGCTATTTGAAGGTATATTGCTGTAGTGACGGGTTGTCAGCCCATCGCCTAAATTACAATATACCGAGACCCTCGGAGCCCTTAGCTAGTTTTTACAGCATGCCCGGGAGGAAATGCAGCTGGCACATTCTATGTTTTTCTCTCGCTCCCATTCCAGCATGGAAGAAATCAAATCTATTGGATAATATGACTTTGGTCCACTGTTGTGACGCATTGTCCCGTTGCATTTGATGACTAATTTATGTCACAGTGGAAAGCTAATTATGTCAATCATATACAGGGCATGATATGAAAGAAAGAAAATAATAAATTCGTTTCTGGCAGGAGTCTAATTTGACTCCTAAAGATAGCATTGTGACTGATAAAAATCCTCAAAAATACATAAACAGGGTGCTGTGAACTATAGCATCGTATTTGAGCCTTAAAATGTTCATTAGATTTTTGTTATTACTTTAATCGTTATTTTGTCGATTCCAGCTCAATAATAAACATTCAATATTCGACTGTAAGCCGAACTTCTTTACTGAAATATCCAGCTAAATATATTTCTTAGCAAATTTTAAATGTAGAAAAACTGCCAAATATATTTCCACAGAACCACTTAAATTGAAAAAAAAGACCTAAAGGAAAATAATACTAAAAGTAGAGGCAGACCCAAATCAAAGAGCTGGCCTTTCGATATGGGCTAAACCCCGTTTACGTTCGTAAAACCTTACCTTTCCCGCACTCAGCAGGGCTGATTCTGGAAAAATCCGATTATCCCGAAGGGATATTTAACTGTAAGCACAGATTCCGAATTCTACCTTCACGTCAGGGCCGGTTTTGAAAGTAGGGCCCTTAAAACTTATGCTCTTAAATGTGTCGTTTGAAACCAGACTTCAAAAAGTTAAAGTGATTTCAATGAATATTTTTTATTTATTTTACGATTAAAAGACAGAGCTGATGGAGTGTAAAAAGGAACATAAAGGGCGAGCTATTCGCTTTTCTACGTCGTATTTTGTTGATGGATATACCTTGAAAGTGAAAACTAAACTTTGTTATCTCGGAAGCAGAAATGACCAAAAAAAAGGCGAACTTATAGTACAGTTTGTACCTGCTAAAGCCTTACACTGGGGTACAGACAACCCTTCTATATCTATCTATATCTATATCAGCCTATATCTACCCACTGCTGAGTATAGGCCTCTTCTTTTATACACCATCTACACCGATCCTGTGCTTCCCGCATCCACTGTCTTCCCTCAATCGCTACTATATCATCAGTCCATCTGGCTGGTGGTCTGCCTACTGGTCGTTTTGATGATAACGGCAGCCACTCCGTTACCGCCTTGGTCCACCGTCCGTCATTCCGACGAGCCAAGTGTCCCGCCCACCCCCACTTCAGTTTCGTGATTCGTTTACCGACATCGACGACTCTGGTTCGGCGTCTTATCTCCTCGTTACGAATACGATCCTGAAGTCTGATGCCTAACATAGAACGCTCCATGGCTCTTTGTGCAACCTTGATTTTGTGCACGCTTTCCTTCGTGAGCGTCCATGTTTCGGCACCATATGTCAGCGTGGGCAAGACACATTGGACAAAAACTCTGGTCTTCAAGTTTTGCGGGATTTTAGACTTAAAGACGTCTTTAAGTTTTCCAAATGCGGCCCAACCCAGCTGAATACGCCTTTCAACCTCTTTGACCTGTGCTTTTTGACCAAAGGATAAATAATGTCCAAGATACACGTAGTTATCTACTGCCTCTATAGGGCTATTACCAACGATTATGTTTGGTACAGTTGAGTGACTCAACATAATTTTTGTTTTGGACATGTTCATCCTAAGGCCAACTTTTAGTGATGCTGCGTGCAGCTCTTCTAGCATGTTTGTGAGATTGGCGACGTCTTCAGCTACGAGTATCAGGTCATCTGCGAATCTTAGATGCGTTAGCATAGCGCCATTGATACTGACTCCCCTCTCCTCCCAGTCAACAGTCTTCAATACGTCTTCCAAAACATTTGTGAACATCTTTGGGGAAATGGTGTCTCCTTGGCGTACGCCCCGGCCTAAAATAACAGGACTGGTTAGTTCATGCATTTGCACCTGCATTGTCGCTGAGCTGTACAGCTCCTGGAGGACCCTCACGTATCTGCTGTCAACCCCACAACGATGGAGAGAATGAAACACTGCCCAATGCTCGACACTGTCGAATGCCTTTTCATAATCGACAAAAGCGAAACATAAGGGCCGGCCGTACTCCCTGCATCTCTCCATCAATTGCTTGATCGTGTGTATATGGTCGACAGTCGAGTATCGACTCCTGAAGCCCGCTTGCTCCGCTGGCTGGTACTCGTCTAATGTCCGGGTCAGTCGGTTGCACAGGACCTTCGCAAATAGTTTATATACCTGAGAAAGAAGGCTGATAGGTCGGTAGTTTTGTATTAAGCACTTATCTCCCTTTTTATGAAGGATTTTTACTATCGCTTTCTTCCAGGCGCATGGGGTAATGCAATTTTCAATAAGTTTGTTGAAAAGTTCCACCAAGATTTTCAGCATGGGTTGTCCTCCTGCCTGTAGCATTTCTATTGTAATACCATCTTCACCAGAAGCTTTTTCTTTTTTCATTCTCCCCAATGCGAACTTTATCTCCTGCGCTAGAATGGGAGGCAGTCGATCATCGCTCAGTTTTTCTGTTGGGGGTGCTCTAAGCTCTGCAATATCTGGTGTATTAGGTTCTGCAGCCTTTGATGTATACAAGTCCTGGTAGAACTCCTCAACAACATTGAGAATTTTATTACGGTCGGTGACTATGTGTCCAGAACTGTCTTTAAGTTTATTTATTTCCTGTTTATTCTTGTTTATCTTCCGTCTAAAAACTTTCGGTCCTCGGTGTTGCTCTATTGTTTTTTCTATTATCTTTATGCTCTAATGTCCGTCCTCATTGCTTGTTTGATGGTTTTATTTAGCTGACGTAATGTATCGTGGTCTGTCTGTGATATTAATGTAATTAATCTACGTTGTTCTAACAATGATAGTGTTCTGACTGAAAGCTTATTCTCCCTCTGCTTTTTACCGCCTATATGCTTCTTCGTAGTATTAGCTACTATTTTGCAGATACCATCGTGCAGTGCGTCCACGCTAAGATTCTGTTCTTGCAGTCCATCAAATTGGTTCTTTAACTCTAGTTGAAACTCCTTTTGTAGGTATTTATAATCTGTCTTATCATAGCTATTCTTTTGAGAACTTATGAGCTTCCTTCTCTCTGCACGTGGTTTGAGAATTGACGTGGCTCTCACTAATCGATGGTCGCTACTGGTCTTGAAATAATTTAAAACGGACACATCTGTGATCAAGTGTTTTTCGGCTGTAATTATGTAATCTATTTCATTTTTAGTGTGTCCGTCAGGGCTGAGCCAAGACAACCCTTAATCTATATAAATAAAAGGACTTTAAAATACTAGGGCCTCACATGTTACCCTAGGCACGTGTTACACTGTGTCATTAGTGGCAAATAAATATTTTCTATTCTATTTTATAGCCTGTATTGGCTAAGACATAGCGCACGAAAGCATATGGGTACCGCGAGGACCTCAAAGATTACTAGAATCTAAATTAGACCCTTCAGCGGCCCCTGTATAGCCTGTATTGGCTAAGGAGTTTCGCACGGGGGTATATGTGTCCTGCGTGGGCCTCAAAAATGTCTAATAGGGCGCTCGATTAGACCCTTGTATGATCCCTGTATTGACTATGACGTTACGCACGGGGGTATATGGGTACTGCGAGGACCTAAAAATGTTTAACAGGGCCCTCGATTAGACCCTTGTATGGTCTATATTGGCTAACGCGATACGCACGGGGGCATATGAGCCCCGCGAAGGCCTCAAAAATGTCTAATAGGGTCCTCGATTAGACCCTAGTATGATCCCTGTATTGGCTATGACGTTACTCACTAGGGTATACGGGTACTGCAACGACCTCAAAACGTTTAATAGGGCCCTCGATTAGACCGGTGTATGGTCCTTATATGGTCTATATTGGCTTAGGCGATACGCACGGGGGCCTGTGAGTCCTGCAAGGACCTAAAAAAATTCTAATAGGGCCCTCGATTAGACCCTTGTATGATCCTTGTATTGGCTATGACGTTACGCACGGGGGCATATAAACCTGCGAGGACCTCAAAATGTTTAATATGGCCCTCGATTAGACCCTTGTAAGGCCTGTATTGGTTAAGACGTTACGCACGGGGGCATATGGGACCCGCGAGGCTGATTACGGTAACACGAATAGATTGCCGATGCGGGCGTGAATCCACGTGACCAATAATAAATTTTATTTTCTTTAATGGGGCTGGATGCTTTGGAAGGATTGTAAGAGAAAATAAATAAATTGAGCCTTAGGGCAGCAACACACAGACGTCACATCCTGCGCGTAAGGTGCGCTCAACACGATTTCAATGATTTTTTTTAAAAGTTTAAAAAAAAAGCTTAATGAAAAAAGACATTTTGAGCGCAACCTTGCACACAGTGAGTGACGCCTGTGTGTTGTTGCATTAAGACGTAAATGCCTTTCACTAATCTGACGCCGCTGTGCCTATGCTGTGTGGAATAAAGGTATTACTATAGATTTAATTATGTATTTTCATGTATTCCACACATATAGAAACAGTAACTTGTGCTACCAAACAAATGCCGCCGTGTGCTGGTTCTAATTACCCTAAGGTAAAATCTACGATTCATTACCGTAACAATATTCAGCTCATTTTTGAGCGACCGGTAATGAGTCTGCAATATTGCTACGGTACTAAACGGAGTGTAAGGGACAGCGTCCCGCAAACTGATAGGGGTTGCTCGGTCAACGAAACTGAACAGTTACCTCCATAAAAATCTTTCAGGATATGAAAAATATTTTTTTATTTTTCCATACAAATTGTCTGATCGAGATGGTAATTTTGTATGGGAAAGTCAAATATTTTTTTTTGCTCTCCTGTGAGAATTTTCTGGTGAAAGTTGTTCAGTTTCGTTGACTAAGCAACCCCTATAAATTTACCGGAAGCTGTCCCTTACACCCGGTATGCTAGAAGTTACTGAAACAAACCTGTCGGCATTTTCACATACTTACCGGCAGAACATAGCAAGCTTTTAGAGTCTGAATCAACTAGCAGTTCATCTTCATCTTCGATTGAATTTTTCGGGCCGACTTACGACCCGCTAATAAGCATCTGACATTGCTAATGTAGCAACTAATATCAAAAACAACGACCGGAACAGACAGTTTAACGTGCCCTCCGCAGCACGGAATCCATTTTCTTTTCGGACAAATTAGGTCATTCTGACTGGAAAGTCCTTACAACATAAATCACGCCTTTTTCCCTTACGGGGTAGGCAGAGCGTTTAACGTCTCGTAAAAGGCGCTTTCGCCACGTCTGACAAAAATTGAGGGCAATTTTAGATTGTAATATGTATAAGTCCTTACAAAACTGGGGAAATTTCACAAAGTGATATGGGAAATCTTCTAATAATAAATAAATCTTCATGGGAATCGAACCCATGACTTCCGGATTGGGAGCCAATAGCTCGACTACTAAACCACGGAGGCCATTAATATAAACGAACACAGCCATTGCCATTTACATTGCAGTTTCTCAAAGGGCATACGACCATTTCAAATAAACCACTTCCTCGGGTCGTAAAACATAGTTTCCTACGGATTTCATTAAGTCGGGTTTAGAGACTATAAACTCGGCTCTCGATTGTACGTGTTGGTAAACTACGACCATATTGTGATAACATTGTATTGTATTAAGTGAAATTTTAATCAATGTGTGTGCACCCATAGTTTAATATAACTTTAGCGGTCTAGTGTTCCAAGTTAAAGGCTTTGACTTACATACATACATACATACATATAATCACGCCTTTATCCCAATGAGGTAGGCAGAGCGTAAACGATCTATACAAAGGTCGTTTTGCCACGTCTGACAAAGTTTTGAGGGTTATTTAAGATGGATTTCTACGTATATTGCTGTAGTGACAGGTGATCAGCCCATCGCCTAAATTACAATATACTGAAACCCTCTGATCCCTTAGCTGGTTTTTACAGCATGCTCGGGAAGAAATGCAGCTGGCACATTCTATGTTTTTCTCTCACTCCCAGTCCAGCATGAAAGTACTTTGCCTTTGGCTTTGACTTGATCTTGATTAAGACTCGTTACCTCGATTACCTTGCAGACTATACAAATACCAGCTGTAAGGGACAACTGATAGAGGTTGCTCAGTGAATAACACTGGACATCTATCAGCAGGTTTTTTTTTTCAGGAAGTGAAAATAAAAATGCCTTTTTCATACAAATTATCTGATAGAGATGAACATTTTGTATGGAAAAGCCATTTTTTCTCTTCCCGAAAGAATTTTCTGATGTAATTTGTTCAGTATCGTTGACTGAACAACGCCTATCAGTCTGCGGGACGCTGTCCCTTACACCCCGTATTAGGACATTCTCACTTTGTGAGATTGTTTCTAGTTCGGTTAAAGCAAAATAGACCTATTCTTATTTCAGAATCATATCATCTATCTAACAAGATTATTTCATGCTCCATGTTAAACCGTCAGTTTAATCTAATCTTTGTTTTTAATAGTAATCATTTTGATGACTGATTGAAACCTTAAGGACGTAGGACATGTAATCACGCCTTTATCCCTTATGGGTTAGTCACAGCGTAAACGACCTAAACAAAGGTTGTTTCGCCACGTCTGACAAAGTTTTGTGTGTTATTTAAAATAGATTTGTTGTAGTAGTGACAAGTTGTCAGCCCATCACCTAAATTGCAATATACTGGAACCCTTGGATCCCATAGCTGGTTTTTACAGCATGCCCGGGAGGTAATGCAGCTGACACATTCTATGTTTTTGTCTCGATCCCAGGCCAGCATGAAAGAAACGTATTTTTTATAACTTTTTATAATGGGACCATAGGTTATAAATAAATAAAACAGCAAATATAATCAGCAGTAATATTTTAAATTGCTTTGAATCACAATTTGTAGTGTTTATAGATTATAATAATTACAAAGGAAGATTTTTTTGTTCAAAGTACACTTATCCAGTGGGATTCACATTTCCCGATCTGTCCAACATTCCTTTATGCATGACGATTTGAACCAGTATAATTCAATAATAAAACAAAAGCCACTGAGATTATTTGCATAGTTTCGGCTGTGTTGAAAATAAAATTGATAAATTCTCGCGGCCACTGATCAAACCTATGCCAAACGACAGATAATATTATTACAATCAAAATGTATATCATGGTAAAATCTCAAAAAGTGACGCCGAACAAAGTTACAATCATTTTTTTTATATATTCATTTAAATACTCATCAAACATGCTTGCAGCTTTGTTTGGCGTAATTTTTCGATAATTTACCCAAGAATACTTTTTTAATGGAATAATATTTTTATCTCTTTCAATTGGCATAAGTTTCATCAGTGGCCGCATGATTTTTTAATTTTATGCTATATACTACTTAAATCTTCAATGGCATTTTAAACATTGGTTTGGATGTTTCAAACTATACCTATATCCCAGCAAGATATCTTGATATAGGCCTAGTATACTGAATCACTAAAGTAAACTTAAAATTAGTAAGTAAACAAGATTTTTTTTATTTAACGAACCTAAGATTTTTTTATTACAATAATCTAAATTTAATCACAACTTTAGTAAACAAACTTAATATTTTATGCATAAAATAATATTTAATACCTGTTCAAATCATCACGCATCTAACAATCTTTCAAAAAGTTACAATATATATTTTTTACACATAATGTTTAACTTTATAGTGTACTAAGGTACGTCTTTTGGTAACTTGATTGCTATGTGATCACAGTAAAATAATAATTTACTTAGGTTTAATACAAATGAAATATATTTAGGAACAAAATTTTCAAGTGCTATTTATTTGATGCTATCAGTTTGAATAAAATATATTTTAGAATAATTGACTTTGCCTATTTTAAGAAATGGTTATACATTCAAATTATTTAAGTACATTGCAAACATGTTACAAATAATAAGAAAATTATAAGAATGCTCGTTACAAAACTGAAAGCATCAAAATTTACACAGAAGAAAGAGGACCTATTATGTCTATCCAGAAGTATTAAAATCACTTCACAAGCTTTAAAATCTTACTTACGACTTTTCTTTGGACAATCCGAACCCTTTCATATAAACATGCTCCCACACTTGATGTCTTAGTAACCTCGAAACTGGCAGTTCTTAACATTTTCTTAAATTTGCTAAAGTTAAGAAAAAACTTAGAGAACAACGCTCGGACCGACTTAGAAAAGAAGTTTTACAAAATAAGTACCACCATTTCATAAATCTCACGTCATATTAATAATAGTCATTCTCATATTAGATACCTTACTAAGGACTTAAGTCAAATTCTTTTAAAATTAAAAGTAAAACTCTTCAAAAAGTCGGTCCAGTACAATAGCTTAGAAATAAATTATATTAAACCTTTTAAAAACAACTTCATAAAATTCGCTATCAAATGTATGCTACTTACAAAAATTGTTTTTAAGCAACTAGTTTCACTATAATACGTGGGTTGCGGCGACTTAGTAAAAAAAAACAGAAGTTAGAGAAATCGCTGTGTTTAAGTTATTATTATAGATCCAAAGTTTGTTTAGTAAATGATTTATGTAAAGTAAACCAATAAGATACTACAGTGTAGTTTATTTGTTCGTCCAAAATAATCGCAACCCACAGAAAGTATTTAGCAACTATTAAATATTAACAAATTACTAAAACTCTAGCATTTTATCAAAAAAATATAGCTAATATTAGACGCAGTGTCGAAACGTTTTAATAAGTTAGAATTATCTAAGTGATATGCAATATACTTTAGGCAGGCTCATTTTCTTTAAAAATATATTTAAATATAAAAGTAGGTATAATAAGCAAGCTACTGAGTGGAATTAGTAACAAATCTATAACAAACTTTAAGTAATTCCTCTAGAAAGGTAATGGGCTCGATTCTAGATACTAAGTCAAATTTCAATATCTGTCACTTTCAAAATGATACAATTGTAAAAGGAAACGCCATTTTTACTTTGTCTGCTAGATTTAGACGCGCTTTTGTACGTTTCCCCAGTATTTCTGTAAATTTTAACGGCCATATCATAAGAAGGCGGATAAAAATGACAGATAACGCATAAAACCACCGACTATAAATCAAAAACTGGAGAGAATAGACCTCCTGTCATTTTCCAAAGTGACAAATAGATTTTAATTTTAGTTTTAGCCTGCAAATCTAGAATATAGCCCAGTGTATCACTAAACTGGCATATCTATTATACATAGCTGTTTCCACTTTGTATGATATCAAATATCAATTTCATAGATAAAAACACTACCTACCTACACCTTTCATAAATCCGTCCTCTTTGTATATACCAGATGTCAGTACATTTACACACTAACCAATTTAAAGCCTGTTAAAGATTTATCATAGAAAAGTCCACTCTGTATTCATTTTGCTTTGAAAAAATCAACAAATCTCTACACTATAAATAAATCATAGATGCATCAAATCAATGTTTTTGCCGTTAATATCACAATGTCAAAAAAACTCGCCTTTGGCAGAATATATTTTAATTTAGCAACTACGGCCCACCCAAAACAAAAGTCCGTAGTCTCATTTAGAAGCCGAATGTAGTCCAGTTTATAGCTAAAATATAATTTAAGTTACAATGGAAATATTATTTTTTGTTATTATATTCTGAACTAATACTGTAACTGTATTGTACTGCCTATCTAGGATTAAATGGGCAATAAAAAATATTCAGATATTTTCCATTAATGTTAATATTTCTAAATTGTTTTTTGTTATTTATTTAGGTGGTTATCTGTTTACCACTATTTAATTTTGTACTTTGTAATTAAATATTTTGTTTATTTCCACAGTAACTTAATTAATACTTACTAGCTTATTCGAACTACTGGACCAATTTTCATAGCTTCCCTTACATTCCCATTCCAATACCAATATTAACATTTTATCATAATCTTAGAAATAGGTACTTACTTAATATGAAGTTAAAATGTGTGAACAAGCTTCTTAATAATATAATAATAAAAGTATTAGTTAAACTTTTAAATTCTATGTATAGATTTCAAGATTTATTATTTCATGTATAAGTAATTTATCTAACTATGACTACTCTAGTGCGCTATATATGTTAGCTGTGGTCAATTACTAAGGCTTGCCGTAAGTGTGCTGTCTTATCTAGTTTTGTAACACAATGTGCTACTTACTACCACTGGTTGACAACAGTTGTCGCTGATAGTAATTAGAACCCGGTGGCGTTGTGTCTTCTGTCAGTGTATATATATATATGAGGTGTGGCCAGTGCATTGTCTTGCGGTTCCCACCACTAGGAAACGCCACTTTACTGCAAAGTCGTGGACGATCTAGCCTTGTGTGATTTATATAAGCAAAGTAGTAACCTGAATAAATACTCCTGCCTTACTGTTAAAGTATTTCAAAGAGTTTCTACAACCTCCTCGTCAAATAGATGACGTTTTATTAGAAACTCAAAAATTAGTAGGTACTGATATCAAATGATTTCATTGGCAGTATCTTAATATAGTTAGAGCCGTATCATATGACACTAATTTGACTAAAACCTGTAACACAGTTTTAGATATAATCGATAAGAAATATGAATCATGGTATACCTCACACTAAATATCGATTTCAAAATAATAATAACATTACGATTCAATATTTCTAACTTGTCACTAGGAGAGTGTTAAGTGAAAAAACGTCGAAGAAATTTGAGCTAAAAGATGATTTTAATTATTATTTTTTTCATATTAGAGAAAACAGCACACGTTACGGTGGCACTAAAAAGCGTACTATATTTTTCTATATTTTGTGACGATCGCGTGGAATAATAAAATACTCTCTTTTTTTATAAATCAGAGTCATTTTTACCACAAAAATATTATTGCTTTCAGAGGTTTTGCGTTACAGTTAAAAATATTCACTTTTTATTACTTTATTTTCCTTTTTCTCGTCTCGTTATCATTATTGACTCTAATTTAATCGATTATTAATTTTGTGTGATTAAAAAGTTTCAAAATTATGTTGGGTGTTCATCTAAAATTAGAAGATACTCTGTACCACAAACCAAGGAATAAAAAGTATACTTCAAAGGTCATAAAATCTGATGAATTGATAATCGATTAATTTTGAGTCTTGATTATATTAATTTTAATAAGCGCTCGTGAAGCAATCGTGCACTCTATCCAAAAATATATACCTACGCATGACCACTAGCTAAACGAACTATTATCCGTTCAAAATCAAAACGAGAGAAAACTTTTATGGAAAATTAATACATCAAAACTTTTGGCGCAATACTTCTCGAAATACTGGTGTCGTATCCGCCATACTACATATAGATATATAAATATAACATCTTAAAATTAGCGATCCAAAAATATAAAATATACATGTCATCTTGCGCCCCCGGGTACCCCGTTCCTAGCAAGCGAGCCGCGTCTATGTCATGCATACTCGGATTGGAGCGAATAAAGCCGGGCTTTACAGAACTAGGTCCACAGTAGGAGTAAAAAAGAAATCTTATTATCAGCTCAAATGCCCCTTATTGCATACGCAAAACACTTTATACTCAATTGATATCAGTTGAAATTGCTACACAGTCACGCATGAGCGTAGCTTATTTTGTAGGTCCACTGCCGAGAAATCTTACTACGTATTTTACTTCTACTGTGACTCAAACGTCTCGTTCTGTAGTTTGCAATGCAACTTGGCTTAAACCGGCTTTATCCCCAACTCTGGCTCAATCCACGAGTGCGTCTATACTTCGCTTGTAGCTTTCTGCAGCTTTTGCTGTGTCGCTACGAAAGGGTGCAAAAGCCGCCTCAACTGGACGGTAATTCTCTATCTGCGTTGCATGGCGTTCATCAACTTCGTCATCTGTATCATCTTTTCTATGCTCATGTTCATCCTTAACCACTTCAAAAGTCTGAACACGTTCTGCTGATGATTTCTCTTACTTTGATTTAAAACATACTATACTGTTTTGAATGTGGTTGAGAATGAGCTGTCTGCCTATCTTTTGCAAACTCTGGGCCTATCGAAATTTTAACTTAAAGACAAGAATTTTCCAAAAGGAATGTATAAAACAATCATAGACTTGAAATTGTTTTCCAGGATAAAACTGTCCAATAACCAATTTGAAAGAAAATTAAAATTGAAACTTATTTCAGAGAATTGGATGAAATAATTGGAAATAATTTTTTCGAATCTGATCTGGCCCTGCACAAGCAAAGCAATCTTGAATCATTCGTAACTTTTGCTTTATAAAAATACGAATCGAAAATATGTGACGCCTGACCCGTCTTATGGTAAGCTATGATTACCTATATTCTTAACTATGAACTATACTACATTAAAATATCAGAGAATCAGAAAAGGGGAATATTTAGGTAGTTATTTTCTATACTTTAAGTGGTGCACAACCTTATTTCTTTATGAACGCTAAAAAGTACGGCATAGCTTTATCGAGGATCTTAAAAACGAAACTTTATTATCTACGTACAGATTTCAAAATAAATAATTTAAATTATACTATTCTAAAGAAAGAAAACTATTCAGATCAATGTCTGATTCTTCAAGAGGTACTTAAAAATATTATTGTGTTCTCCACTGATAATAATAGTGGCCTGAATCATTTCATTACGAATAATATTCATTTATATTAACATAGTTAATAGTATATAGATTATGATGATAAATTTGATGAGTCAAATATTATTATTAATAATATTGAATAACTGGAATGTGTCAAAGAAGGAATGGCTCAATATAAATTTGCCCCTATCATGCCTATACGCTTATGCAAGTCTGAAGACGAAGTCAAATATATAGGTTATGAGCCTATTCAGATAATATTTGACTTTAAGTAGACGAATTTCTGGGGGTTATTAAAGTTAAGACAAATCGTGAAAATGTTTAGTATAATGTTCGATGATGTCTAAGGCTCTCCGCTGTGTCTAAAGAGAATTAATCTATTTAGGCTGGAATAAAACCTATACGGTAGACTTTAAATTTTCGACCAATAGTAAACTAACAGCATAATTAATTTTAAGTTCTCTTAATTACGATAAAATCTCAAAATTTTCACAGCTCATCGGGTTTTATTGTATTATACGCTAGGTGCATCTACTTTATAAGAACAGTGGCATTTATAATTTGAATTTGTACTTAACCTACTGCTAAACTCCATAAGAGTTCGAATTTCAAGTTTTGACTCTTTATCATGCAAAAAGAAAGAACTCGACAAAGATCGCAGTCGCGGAAGCTTTCAGCTAATTTTGAAAATATTTCGTCCGAATCATTTGAGAAATATCCGATATAACGTCAATCTAGGTAAATTACATTAGTACATCCAATTTAGAGTTTTCAAAAATATGAGTTCCAATAAATGTCCTAAACAAACGTCTCAAAAATACGTTATGAAAATATAATTAATACAAATACGATAAAATTTATACTAAATATAACCCTGTCTATGACCTGAAGAGTTTAAAACAAAAGATTGAATGCAAACTCTGAACAAGTCATTTGCAAGAACCAAAAAAACATTCAACATAAAAGAAATTCAACTCAAACAATAGTTATAGAAATTTTAAGTCAGAACGCTGTTTTTGATAGTCAAAACTTTCTTAAATCTCTATTATGGATTATATCTAAGACTTTCATAAAAGAATGCATTAAAATCTCATTAGACAAGGCCTGAGTAATTTCACAACTTCATGAGAATACCTGATTCTATATTAAATTAAACTGATAAAGTTGATAGCATTGTATTGAATGCAAGTTTTTTGAATTTAAAAGTAGTTATAAGCTCAAAAATGCTTTGTAAAGAGGACATTGAAAACAAGAATCTTTGAAATGAAAAGTCTTGACTAGACTATTTTTGTATTTATCTGAAACATAAACTGTTATACTTGAAATCAGGTTTCTAAATGTATTTTCATGTGTTTATTATTGCCTAAACATTTTTTATGATGTATCGGAACCACACACCTGTAAGAACACTTTATGATTGATGACACCATGTTGTACAGGTTGTTACAAAAACTCTGAAAAACTATAGGGTCAATTTAGTCATGTTCGTTGAAGACACAAACAACTACACAAAAGGAAAATAAAAATTTTGCACATTTTAAATACTTAATTGATAATTTTGAGTTTCATAAGGAGTTGTAACAAATAAAAGACGAAGGGAGAAAACTCTTTGAGACTATACTTGCAAAACATACAGTACAGAGATTTTTTGAAACAACTTGTAGGAAATATTACTTATTACACTTCAACCAGAAGTTGGGTATCCAAATAATAAAAATACATCTCTAGATCTTAAGCGGACACTTGCGTATATTTTGAAGGTGGTGTTCCGAAATCGACTATAGTTCTGGAAATAGTGGGAAAATGCGAACGAACCATCATGACGTCCCCTCACATCTTGAACAGAAGTTCCAGCAGTAAATCTTCATCAGCATCCAGCGGTGAGTTTGGAGCTAAGTAGTTCACGACTCTACAACAATACATTTGAAATTAATTCGAAAATATGAACTTAAATAAAATGTAAATATTTGAAATTATATCTTTCTTAATCAAAATTTAAGAGCCTAGATATGTATTCCAATTAAAGACTCTTCTCTAGAGTTCTAAATATTATTCTAGAATTTGAAATAATTTTAATTCTAAATATTTTCTTCGAAAAGACAAAGATCTAAATTAAGAATATAAAAAAATGATATGATGAATTGAACCATATCATAATCAACATCGTATTTAATAAAACATAAAATACGAAAATTATACTATGTTAAAGATTGGGTGTTATTAAAAACAATACCTTTTATCAATTTTATTTTCAAAATCTTTTATTCATTAATCTTTGTATTTATTTTAATAATCCCTTTGTTTGTATACCAGCCAAAAATACGTAGACAGGTACATTAATTGGTAAAAGAACATTTTGCGTACTCAAAAATATATAACAAATAGGTGCTGTCTCTGCATTCTAAATAACTATATGTATAGGATGCAATGGTCAAATTTCCTATTATTATTATGGTGGTTGAATGGTATATCTAGTGGGAAAAAAACTAACTTGTTTCGGTGGACGTCCTGTAAGAGCTGAGCCACCCTCGCGTGTTCTACATTGATGATGTTTGGTAGTATCCTATCAGCCTTGATTATAGAAAACCCCACTCACCTATTGGGCGTGCGCGGAGTACTGGTGGTGTGCGGCGACGAGTTTCGGTGGACATCCTGTAGGAGCTGGGCCACCCTCGCGTTTTCGGCTCGTGCGTTCTGCAACCTGGCACAACACCAAAGTAAACCTTAAGCGGATGAACATAGGGCACAATTTTGTTAAAATAGCGGCTTAAATTTGGGGCTATCAATCACTAATCACTCTATCAATTAGATGAAAAACCTTTTTTTTTGCTATAGTAATTAATTCTTTGACAACGTTGACTACATTAAATTCAGTGTCAACTGAATACATACATACATATAATAACGCCTTTATCACTAATGGGGTAGACAGAGCGTAAACGACCTAAACAAAGGTCGTTCCGCCACGTCTGACAATGTTTTGAGGGTTATTTAAGATAAATTTGTAGGTATACTACTGTGTGACTGATTGTCAGCCCATCGCCTAAATTGCAATATGCAGAAACCCTCGAATCCCTTAGCAGGTTTTACAGCATGTCCGGATAGAAATTCAGCTGCATTCCATGTTTTTCTTTCGCTTCCAGTCCAGCATGGATCAATCCGCAGAAGTTAAGTGAATCTGGTACCTAAAATCATGGTAAATAAAATATGCTGCAATAATCATGAAAATTATAATCTTACTTAGCGTAAAGGACTTACGTTTGTTGTGAATTCTTCCCAAGTGCTAATGAAGCGTGGAAAAGATAATTTGAACATTGTTAAAAATAAGATCAGATTTATAATTGCATCTTTAATGCGAATCCTATAAAATGTCGATGATGAAAATTATATCCCGCTCTATAATAATTTGTTGAGTTATTGAAGTATTATTTCTAAGAATCCCTTTCATATGACCGAAATGAATGAGGTACAAGTAACCAATTTATATAACTAGAAACTTCTACGACAGTAAATAATGAAAGGACCATTTCTGTGATATCGAACGCTTATATAGTTCCAGAGATATATAGGTATATATAAACTATCGAAATATAAAGTAGATAATATAATTTTTGATTAAATGAAGAGTTATTTCAGTAGCGTAATAATAAGACGTACTTTAATTGTATAATAGATAACAAGCGACGCATAAATCGATATCACACATCATCATCTCCCTAGCCTTATCTCGTATCGCTCGGGGTTGGCTACCTAATCGAGGTGATTGAACAAGGGTACTGGGTTTTACACAGAGAGACTGCAATCTGACCCCCGCAACCCAAGAGAAACTAGACCCAATCCTAGATTAGGTCAGAGTTTTCAAACCGCCAATGCTTATCACTAGCCTCTGACATGGCTAAACGACTAACATCTACGGTATTAAACGATATGAACCGGGACCAACGGCTTAGCGTGCCTTCCGAAGCACGGTAAAAGCGCCGAATAAACGTACATATGGAAATTCGAATATCGAATAGCACATTGGTACGTGGTAGGATTCGAATCACGACCTCCCCGCTCAGAAGGCAGCGGCCCTATCCACTACACCCAAATTTAATTTAAAACAGACCGCGTATTTCACCTTCACGCAAAAATAATTTCGCCTACGTAAATAAACTTCGTCGCCAAATTCTCTTTTTCTCCAGCTCAATCTAACTTGATATCTTTTCCTCCCCACACGCGTCATTAAGCCACGGCCTCAGGAGAATTTACAACTTTCTTATTTAAAATCTTTGACCGCAAAAGTTTCTTTCGACCCGAATGGGCGATTTTCTACTAGACGGCGCGGCAACGGCACGATACCATGGCTCTGTTTTTCTACTAGGAAGGTATCATCGTCGAAGGTATCGTCCATTTAGTTCCTCTCTGCGCGCACACACACGCGCATGCTACGTTACATACGTATAACCGTACCGGCAAGCGTAAAAGCGTGCCATATAATTTTATTGATTTTCATACATATTGTCTTCCATGGTATCGTCGACGATACCGTGCCGTGGTCGTGCCGTCAAGTGGTAAAACGCCCTTTGGCTACCGGCTCATAATAATTGAAGACGGTCGTCGATATCAATGCTTTTAAGGGTCTCCCTTTGATGAAAGATAGATATTAACGCAAAGTGGAGCGTGAATTTTTAATACAAAAGCCGATTAATATCTTTTTGTGCTTCCGAAGAAAGTGGTTAAGGTAAAATGTTTCTCGTATTATTTAACTAAGTAGATGGCTTTGCAGTTTCAAGTTGCAAAAATATGTAAATTGTTCAAAAAGTAATCCAAAATATGTTACCATGAAGCTATTCACAGTCTGACAAATAATCGTAGCGACAGTAAATTAAGACGGGACGCCGATAAAAGCCAGCCTAAAGGGATCATTATCCCATTGTATTAGAGGTGAATATTAAACACAAAGGCCTACCGAGACGACTCATTCAATTCAGAAAGTAGATTCATTAGGCTATGGAATAAATTTAAGTGAAGCAAACAGCGTATAGGTAGTTTGTTACTACGCTGGAAGGTAAATTTAAGAATACGCTCAAATTACAACAGAGTTTTCTACAAAAATAATCGTGACCTACAATGATAGTAATAACAACATTCTAAAGGTATAAATTATAATATCAATTCAAATAGGACTTCCACAAGGGTGAATTTTGGGACCCATATTCCTCCTTTATTACAAAACTGTCCCATTCTAATCCCGCTGATGCTATTTGAGATTGGGACATAAAGGAACAAAAGGGTGGTATTAGGGAGGTCATTTATGGCTACATTTTATTATATTCTTCATCCCTCTATTCACGGACCTTTTCTACGTAATGAAGTTCTGTTATTAGTTCTTGGCAAACAATCTTTGAATAGGAATAAATCTTTGGGTTGGTAATTAAAGATTACGCTTAGGTATATATAGGTATTATTTTTGTGTTAAATAGATCAAACCAGATTTTTTGTTAAAAGTAGATTAATTTAACTAGATAAAAGTTTTTTAACAAAGCAACTCTGTTTCTATACAATAAAAAGTCTGAAGATGGTGTACTAACCGGTCGCGTAATTAAATCATTAGTGGAACTAGTGTAGATAGAAGCAGAAGAAGTGTTTTATTAATAGCAAACTATGGAGTTCCATCAAGAAGTAACAACACAGTGTATATGTACACACGATACAATCAATCAGCTATTCCGGACGAAATAAAATAAAAGGAGAAAAGTGTGGTGGACTTCCAAATTTGGCGAGTAATTTTGAGTTCGATAGTCTAGTTGTTGGGCATTGTTCTTCTTGTTCTGTCGAGTGGGTATCGAGTCTATCGACCCGATGAACCCTGGTGTCCGAGTTTTTAAACCGCCTAGTAGCACAACTATCAGGCTTCTGACATGGTTTGAGTAACGACCACTATCAAAGACAGCGACCGGGACCGACGGCTTAACGTGCCCTCCGAAGAACGAAATCTATTTCCTTTCGGACAATCAGGTGATTCAGCCTGCAATGTCCTAACCAAACTGGGCTAACACAAAGTGATAAATTCTCAAATATCAACTATGTGTTTCCCCCCTGGGAATCGAACCCAGGACCTCCGATCAGGAGTCCATGACACTAGCCACTAGACCACGGAGGCAGTTATAATTATATAGGTACTGATACAAAGTAGTTGCATTGGACTTTAAGGAGTTGATTGTGGTTTTTCGATAGGTGTCAGCTGTAATTTTCAGGACGGTCCTAGGATTTTCAGGGATGGTACATACATACATACATATAATCACGCCCCCATCCCTAATGGGGTAGGCAGAGCGTAAACGACCCAAATAAAGGTCGTTCCGCCACGTCTGACAACTTTAAGGGTTATTTAAGATAGATTTGTAAGTATATTGCTGTAGTGACAGGTTGTCAGCCCATCGCCTAAATTACAATATACTGAAACCCTCGAATCCCTTAGCTGGATCTTACAGCATGCCCGGGAGGAAATGCAGCTGGCACATTCTATGTTTTTCTCTCGCTCCCAGGCCAGCATGGAAGAAGATGGTCTTATTTAAAGTATTGGGGTTGATTGATTTATGGATTTTATGGAGTTGGCAAGGTTCTGGGGCTCGTAGCTCATGATGGATCTAATTGGAAAAAATGTGCACTTACTTGATCTTTGACTGTCTCATAAACTGTTGTATTTTCCTGGCTGCTTGGTTTTGGCGCCTCTGTGAATATGTCCTCCTATGCAAAAAAAAATAATTGTATCTTCGTGTAATCTTATTTTATACTGATTTGACGATTAGAGACCTTGCCACATTGAGTTTAATTACGTTATCTTCCCTTAACAAATTCCCCGTCCGTGACTCCATACAGAGTCACAAAATACCTGAAACGTACGTTGATGACTCCATTTGGAGTCATTTTTGTAGGTCTCTCTATTTTACTCAAGGGAATTTAATACTTATTCTCGATTTAATTTTGCAAAATTGTAACTCATTTTAATATAACTAGTTAAAACGTAGGGAACATCCATATAAATAAATCCACCACTTAAATATGTGAAATTTTATATTTTAAGCAAAAAAAACCGCTAAACTAAAAACGATTTATCTTTGAACGTTGTGGGTGTTCAAACGGTGACATTATGGTTGACAGGGAAACGTGTTAACCTATGACATTTATATCTTTGACAATATTTGCTTTTATGTAGGTGTAAGGGACAACGTAAATGAATTTACCGGTGAAAGTTGTTTCGTCAGTTTCGTTGACTGAGCAACCCCTTTCAATTAGCGGGACGCTGTCCCTTACACCCTGTATCTTTGACATTAAATGTATTTGTTCAACTTACTTGACAGGCGTGTTGGCGAGCCGGCGCGCGCGATGAGTGCGGTATCCTCGCTGGATCACCGTGGCCGCTGCGTGCATCTGCTTCAGGTATGCGAACTGGACAGAACATTAATAAAATTTGTATAAAGACAGAAAATAGCTGCAAGACAATATTTCTACTTTTTATTAAAGGAAAGTTACGCAGATAATGCAGTTATAAAGGTACGTCTTCTTTAAAATAAAAATATTTAAGGCGAGAGGAATAGAGAAATGGTGTTTTTTAGATGACCAACGATTTCCAGCATTGATTTAACTTGTACATTTGCTTTACGTTTTTTTACCTACTGGCCCTTAGGTGTAGAATTTTCAAAAATCAAGTATTTAATTACAAATAAAAACTTAAAGTAAAGCTGTTTTGTAAGTTTGTCCTACCATTTCTGCGTAAATTGCATGGCTAAAGCTGTATTTTCTCCCGGGCATGCTGTAAAAAGCAGCTAAGGGATCCGAGGGTTTAAGTATATTGTAATTTAGGCAATATACTTACAAATCTATCTTAAAATAACCCAGAAAACTTTGTCAGAAGTGGCGGAACTAACTTTGTTTAGGTTGTTTACTCTCTGCCTACCCCATGAGGGATAAGGCGTGATCACGCCTTTATCTTACATTCCATGTTTTTCTCATGCTCCCAGTCCAGCATGGGAGAAACTCACCTCAGTGAGCCAAAATAAGCTATAACTACAAAATCTAAGATTATTTAAATAGCATTCACTGCAGCATTTGGCATACGACATGAAGATGATGTTGATGATGTCTATAACTGTGTATAGCGGTGTGGGTGACGAATGCGAGTGCGGACAGTCGCCACAGACCATGGCGCACCTGTTGAACTGCCCTGCATGTCCCGACAGTTGCACTATGGAGGACCTCTATAACGCCACAGCCAACGCCGTCAGAGTGGCGGAGTTTTGGTCCTCAAAAATTTTAATTGAGTTTGCCTCGAATCGAAAAGAAGAAGACTGTGTATAGTGTATATATATATGAATATAAACGTGTATAGTGTGTTATGTATTTACCTGCTTATACCGTCGGTAGCAGTTCTGTATAGTGATGGCGGCAGCTGCTGCGCGTCGCTGCAGTTGCCGACCTCTGTACTGCCGGTACGCCTTTTGTATCGTGATCGCGGCGGAGTATAGTTCTCGTTGCTCGCGATCTACAAGATAAATCAGATATTTATACAAGATAGCAAGTTTTAAGATGAACAGACTAGTAGACAGTTAAAAACGTAAAGAATTATTTCATATAGAACAGATGTATTTTGGTACCTAGAACGCATCTTTGGATTTTTCTTACTTTTCCAAAGCATTCGATTGTGTAGTGTTGTATGTGGTACATATTGATTTATTGTCATCTTTGGAACACTATAGTTTTATAAATTATGCTCTGCATAAAAAAAAACTCATAATATGAGCAAAACGATTCAGATACACGCGGTCAAATCATTAGTGTTTTGCGCTAAACTTGGTGTATCTTAAGGTTCAATGTTTGCTCCACTTATTTTAGTTATATTCACCAGCATATGTTATATGGATCTACTTTATAGTCCGTGCTTCTGATCAAGACATTTAAAAAAAATTACACGCTCACCGTTGAGAGTAAGACTTGAGAAATGTGTAGTAGCATTGAGAAATTCCTGCAGAGTAGCTGAGGGTGCTGAGGGGAGGGCGGGGCGAGGTGAGGGCGGAGGTGGCGATAACGCTGACCCTGGTGATACTGATCCTGATGAGCAAGGCGTTGAACCGCCGCAGTACCTGATAAAAACGAGATTTTTAGAAAATGAAAATAAACTAGTTACGTATGAATATTATCACTATAGGGTAAATGTTGATACACGTTGTTTTTTGCCCTATTTTAAACAACGTTTGTTCTTAATTTTGAAAGCTATAAAGACGTGATGAATTTACCCCTCATGTCCATAGCAAGATCTCATGCTATTCCGAGTCCTGAATCACAAATGTTAATGTTATTGTATGGTGTGATTTATCACATTATATTATTTATCATAATATCTAGATTTATCCAAACCTGTAGGTATTATCGCAGAACTCGAAGCTGAATTCACTGCTGAAAGTAGTAGTGTCATCCAGTAGAGGTACCATCAACGTGTCTTCACCACTTCCACCATTTTCCAGACCAGACAAAAGAGACGAACTCTCATTCTGTTAAAAAAAACATGAAATGTAGCTCTTTAGAAATTTGGATTTAATTTCTGTACATTTTTTTCTTTTTGAAGAAAGTAGGTACTGAAGTAACTACATGCCATGGAACTTTTCTTTAGTTTATTTCCTCAAAAGGCATTTTCATCATCACCTGCGTCATCATATTCGAATTTTAATTCAGCTTTTACTTTAAGGCTACTTTATTGTTATAATTAATTACCTTTATCCTCTCCGGCATCGCCGCAATAATCTGCTCCGCGAGCGTGAACACTCGGTCATCCTGCTCCCCTGAAAGATTTTGGTAAAATCGGACCTCATAATAATAATAGGAAATATTTGGAATACCCCACCTCATTTGAAACGCCTTATTGATTTTGAAAACAATGATTGCTTCATTGGCCAAGTAGTTTGTACTTCTATATCTAATTATAGAGGTATTATGTGATTTATATTTTCCAGAATTTATATTATGGAACTTGAAACTAAAAATGAAAATTCGGATAAGTTGAATCTGATAATTTTTGTTATATATTTATACGTATAAGTATAATATTTAAGTAAAATCTTTGATAACAACCTGTCAATTTTACTTTTCAAATAAGGTAAAGTTTAGTAAAAGACGATATAGTTTGTCAAAAATAGATTTCGACAAACTACATCATAAGTGCCTTATTATCTACACACAACATTTAGGTAGCGTACACCAAGATGCTGAAAATCACAATATCAATATTCAAGAAAAGTTCACAATTTGAGAAGTAATCTTCTTAAAAACATATTTTGGAAAATACCAAAAATTGTTAGATCCAATTGTAAAGATAGTTCTAATCGTCCATAAGCACTTACCTGATTTCTAAAGTAGCAACTTTAAACTCTACACATAAAAAGCGTTGAATAATATAGATACCAATCATGCAAGCCATTGAGCCACCATGCAGTGTCTTATTGATAAGTTTTTGTTGAAATTTGTTCTAAAAGTTGTGTAGGTCTCTTGAGAACGTTTATACGAAGTGTGAAGTTGAAGAAATTTGGAAGCCAATCGATGAGTGTTTGGAAGTACAGTGATTGTGGATAGACCGATACGAACCATTTAAAGCGACATCGATGGACAACATCGAGAAAGTAAAACCGAATGCTGATTTCCCAAAAGCAAATAACTTATTTACTCCTGGGAAACTTCCTTCTGTTGAAGATGTAGGAAATATTAAAGTAGATGCAATCGGTTTAACTTTAAAAAGAAATGCTAACACCAACACAGAGGATCTCCGCTCATAGGATACAGTTACAGAAGAGTCTACAAGTGGATCTACCAAAATACGGTGAACACGTTGCTAGACTAGCGACATAGAGAGGGAGAGAGATATACAGAAGACGTTGGTTAGAAGAAGAGGAACGAGCGGCCAGAGCGGCGATGCAACTACATACATTCACAACATCGATAGATAGGACGAGCGGAGGGATGCTGCGACTTGAAATTGTATAGAACTGGTCATTAGGTTAGGCTTTGCACCATAGCTAAGCTATATATCTTTCATTTTTAAGAACATTGTGAAATGTGCTTGTGTGTGCGCGCATTAAAAAAGGCACACCTTATTTGGATTAGTTAATTTGTTATCATTAGTTGCCATTTAATCATGCATCATTAAAAAAATAATCATAGTCAGTTCGATAGGTTATCTGTTTCTCAAATAGTTCAAATGATTTATAGTTTTATTTTTCTAAATCTTCAGCTCATTTATTATCATCACCGAAATATTTATTATTGTTTTAAGAAAAAAATATCTTCAGCAGCGTTTCGTTCGTAGTCTCTATGTGCTAAGGAAATGACCGTCTATACGATTTCTTAGGCTCGTGTTGTGCGTGCCGCAGCGGACTGACCTGCGGGCGGGGGCGGCGGCGGCGGGGAGCGGGAGGTGTCCGAGAGCGCCTCCACGTCTATGAGCGGACTGGACGCGCCCGGCGCCGTCTCGCCTGGACAACGCGCGAGTTTACAAAGACTAGTGCGCGGAAACCACTGGCTAGTTTTAGTCTTCCACGTGATGGGGCCACTGGTAAGTACCACACCTCCATGATTCCATGATTCAGTCTCACCGAGAACGCTGTCAGCGTCGGAGCCGTTCGGTTGCTTTCTTACCTCTTCGCAACTCGTGCTGCCCTGGTACTCTACGGCTAAATAGATTCTGAAGATAGTATAGGTTTGGAAGGAACAGAACGGCTTACGACAATGAAGAATAGCTGACGTCACTAAATTACATTTTGCTGCATTAATTGAATCACCGCAAACAAAATAAGAACTCGAATTTCAACCTTAAACCATAAGGCGATGTGCCGATATAAAAAAATAATCATCAGCAAATGAAAATCGAACTGACTATGAAAGAACTTCCTGAGGGTTTGTTGACTTACAAAGGGCTAGGTCCATGCGGCGTCCTCCAAGCTTTGAGTCTCCAAGACTATCTTCTGAATTGTCTGAATCCAAGGGTAATGACATACTACGTTCCCATCTGAAACATGTTGATGATAAATAGATTTAAAAATAACATATAAAATATTTGGCGACATTTTACAAGCCTCAAATTTGTGCGTTAGAAACCAGTCTGTTTGGCTACTCGTACCATAGTTCAGTTCACAAAATGCATGAATCTATGTATTCAACTCTGGATTTTCTCCACACCTTCAACCTAAATTTTTTTAAAAGTTTTGGTAATTGAGTTAATAAAAATAATAATTGTGGAGGTACATACCGTGCAGTAGATTTACTTTCCGGTTTATCAATAGCCGAGTTTGACCGAAATGCATCAGCCATATTAATTCCACTATCTATTGAAGGCCGCTTCACTAGATTACTCTCAAGGCTGCCTGCCCTTCCTTTTTGGGACAGACTGAAAATTTAGAAAACATGCGTGTTAGAAAAATATGTTGATTGGTTACTATAATTCGAATACCTTACGACTACACTAGAAAGTCATCAACGTAAATAATGTTTTAATCGGTAAATCTATCAGTCTAAGCGGCTTCTGAGCCACAGTCATTGGGAGCAATTCATATGCGCACAAAATCACAAAATCTTGCAGCAGTTCTGAAGTATCTCACCTATGCTATGAGGTTTCAATAAGGCACCATCCATAGCTGATGGATGTACTGATCTAATAATGCTGCGAGACGCGTATGCCCAGTACGTCTAGCTGCTGCAGCCGTTTATCTCACATCAGCTTCTGTTATGACTACTGTTGTTTTAAAATCAGTGTTTTGCTCAACAGGGCAAAACGTTTATGATGAGCTATAGCCCTTTTGGTTTACTGCGACACACACAACCATTTGTTTGTTTTGTATTTATCGTCTATGTTTGTCTTTTTAATTTGATGTTTGTTTTATGTTTGATTAAATGTTTACTTTTGTCTCCTTTTTTTACTACAAGTTTTATGTGTGTGTCTTTATAAAACAAATAAATTTATTATCTATCTATCTATCTAGAGTAGCTTACCTATGGGGCTTCAAGAAGACCCCATCCTTAGCTGGTGGGTGTATCCTGTCCAGCAGCATCGCTAGTTTAGTGTGTCCTGCCCGTCGGGCCGCCGCAGCTGCTTGCCTCGCTCCAGCTTCCGATCTGGTGCCGGCGCTCCATCGCGCTAGGACCACTGCTGTTTCCATGTGGCCTGCAGCGCTGGCTATCATCTGTAAAATTAATCGTATTATTTTTGAATTCCAAAATAGTTTAAATATAAAAATGGTTTAAACCAAGTTTTTATCTTCGTAAAAAACCTATAGTGTAGAAATTTTCTTTGATAGAAAGAGAAATTTTCCATGCTGGCCTGGGAGGGAGAGAAAAACTTAGAATGTGCCAGCTGCTTTTCATCCCGAGCATGCTGTAAAAACCAACTAAGGGATCCGAGGGTTTCCGTACATTGTAATTTAGGCAATGGGCTGAACACCTGTCACTACAGCAATATACCTACAAATTTATCTTAAAATAACCCTCAAAACATTGTCAGGCAAGGCGGAACGACCTTTGTATAGGTCATTTTCGATCTGCCTACCCCATAAGGGACAAAGGCGTTATTATATGTATGTAGAAAGAGAAACTATGGTCCCTAATAATACAGAAACTAACAATCATTATTTTGCTGGCTCAGTCTTGAATAATGTGGTCATCATATATACGATATCAGATGCTTAACGAATAGGAGGTTTAAAAATTGTGACACAACTCACACGAAGAGGTCATATCACGCAAGATTTATTTTTGGTCGGAATCTTTGAAAGTATACTTAAACTTACCAAAGGCGTGCAATTGTCACTGTCTCTCGCTCCCAAATTGACTTCCTTTTCCAACGCCAGACTAGTATCATCTTGTCTCCACCTCAACAGCGTGGTCGTCAGCTTAGTGTAACCCAGAGACGCCGCTAGATGGAGTATTGAGGAGCCATCTTCTCCAGGTTCAGTGGTGAAACCTTCGGACGTGCCAGCAGACCGGCAGCTCAAAGACCGGCAGAAAGAGACGAGGCGATCTTCGAATTTTGGGTTGGAGTAGAGTTGGACGTCCTCTATCTGAAAGTTGATACAATGAGAAATTTTAACAGAAAAGTTTACTATTCTTTTCTCTTTATTTGTGTTTTAGTTTTGATGGTGTCTTGGGCTAAAAGTACGGAAATGTACATGGTTTGAATTGTCTGAGCCTACTTGGCCTCCGCGGACTACTTTGCCTGCTTCACAAAAAACTTTTAAACGTCATCTATAATGATTTAGCTGGACCATTACCTGACTATCATCCATGGGCTCGCTCTTCACTTGCAGTCGCTCATGCAGCCGCTGCAAGCGATGCAGAAGCGAAAACCGTCTAAAATCCAGCGAAGGTAGCGGCGCAGGGGCTGGCGATGTCGGGGTCGGTGCCGGTCCCGCTTTGTATTCGAAGACTACTGTGTCTGAGACCACTTGACCTCCGCGTGCTACTTGGAGGGCTGCTAGGCCTGCTTCGTGAGCTGAAATTGGGTAAAATGGTCCTTTTGATAATGTGTTGATTAGAAAACTCACAAGTTGAAAAAGAAGAAAGAGGCCTTTGCCTAGCAGTGAGACGATATAGACTACCGAAATTACGCGAACATGATCAGAGATTTGTGAAAATAATTCCATGCCAAGAACACCTTCTATTAAACCGAATCGAAGAACGATATGTTGGGCCCTGGTTTAAAAAAAAATTAGGCCGCATTAAGGCTTCCGATATAGTTATTGCAAAGAAATTAACCTCACTCAAAAACCGAGCGTCCTTCGTGGCAAATAATGGACATCTTGAGTAATTCTGTGTTTCTTATTCTCACCTGGACAATAACACCGCAATAGTCCGTTCTGCACCAATATCGATGGCACAGGAAAGTTGTCGAACAGCACGGTGTACTGATCACTGGAATCAGTCCAGGGTCCAGCCACCAGGACCTTCACTCCTCCTTCAGGATATGCCCATTCCGGACAATAGTCGGTGATGTTCAGGGCATTGTCCCCATCTGTCTGCATTTTCTCTGGAGGCTCTTGGGCTGGTGAAGATTTTTCTTGTACTGTTGGCGGCTGAAAAGTTATGATTTAAAAAAAATAAGTTGGTAACGTATGAAAAGAAAACATCGATTTTATATTTCCTAGAACTTTACTCACAATATCCCCAAGTCAAGATATTTCCTTAAACTTTTTTTATGGTAAAAAAAGATTGAGGAAATATCTTGACTCTTGAGATATTTCCTTAAACTATTTTTATGATAAAAAAAGATTGAGGAAATATCTTGACTCTATAGAAAAAACTTAGGAAAACTTTATCTAAAAGCTTTAGGAAATATCTTGGTCTCATTGTTGGAAAATGGTCACAGTTACCTTTTGAGATTGAGATAGCAACTTTAGGTTCTCACAAGAACTTCTTCAAGCAAGTTTTGCTATAAATCTACTAGTTTTAAAATGTATGTACCTAATTTACATTTTCTATATTCAATTCCAGTATTTTTACACTTACCGGTGGATTATGCGATATCGTATTAGGATCCAAAACTTCCAGCTCAGGAAAATCTCCAAGCATATCGAATGCGTCTAAATTCACAAACACATTGTCATCCACAACATGCGTAGGAGACGCTACTGCTTCACAACTTTCTATAAAGTCCATAGTATCTATTCCAGATACCATCACATTTGCTGTCTCCGTAGATCTTACACTGTTTCTATCTAAGTCACACGTTGGCATGTTAGCTGATAACGTTTTCTGTATGTCTTCATGTGATAGTTCTAGAGTTTCATCAAAGAAGCCACTAGAGGGTGCCAAATGCCCATCTGTTCCTAGCAACACTAGAGTATCATCACAGTCCGTAAGCACCTTACTCTCTAATCGTTCAACTAAGTCTGGATATCTACTGGGGGTGGCTGGAGCGCTAGCTATGATTTGATTCCTACTCCGAGGCTCAATTTTTATTTTCCTAGTATCAAAATGGTTGATTTGAACTTTCTCTTCAACTTGAGTTTCTACTTCGAATGTAGTTTCTGTGTTTTGTATGCATGATGTAGGTTGACTGTCAGGTATTTCCCTTTTCAGTACAAAAGTCGGTTTATACTGATGTCGATACCTGTCTCTCGGTTCTTCGCATACTTGGAATGACGTCACAGACAAAGGTGAGACAAGTGACGAGTGTTGTTGCGACGCATTGCCTGCTCCGTTTAATATTAGCAGTCCCCCGCCGCCTTGAATCTGTCCTAAAGACAGTAGCAGTGGTGATGCGTTTTGTTGGGCAGGTCTGTGGTCCCTAGTGTATTGTCGAGGGGGTTGCGTCATCGGTCGTGGTGAAGGTCCGGTGGTAGACGAGACATGGTGGTCTGACGGCGGTGGTTTGGCAGCCTGGATGCGGCGGAGGGGATGGGCACACGTCCTGGAGTCTTGGCAGGTGGAGTCAGGACAACCACACTCCAGTTGTCGGGCTAAGGCGGCAGCTCGGGCAGCTCGCTGCTTCTCCATCAGCTGTCCGACTATCGCTTCCACCGTCTCCGCTGTCTGGAACATTTTGCCCTGAAATTTCAAACATTGGTACATTATTCATTTGTTCTGTTTTGCCAATCCTGTGAAATGCCGCTTGACAGCTTCAAATAAACAATTATTATACGAGTTTAATCTATCAGTGACGGTTTATTCATTATCCAAACTGATTATTTGTTTTCAATTAAAATTATTTCCTCATAAAATTAATTGAAATTAAACAATGAAGAGATCAAATATCCAATTACTGTTATGTAATTTGCTGATAAACAAAATTATACAGGATGTTAAAAATACCGCTTCCCTTTAAACCACATGTTATAAATAATATCTTAAATAACATAAAAACCCTCAATAAAGAAATGTCGCTATCTCCATACAAACACTGTTCTTCCTATCTTCAATTTTGTATGGGGAAGGTCTTAACATTTGTTAAGCTCAAATTTTTGCCCTTTGGGAAATTTGTTACTATTTAAATCATTGTTATGTAAAGTACCGCAGTAAGTACTTTTTTTACACCCTGTATGAGTAAATGAAATAAATACGCACCGAAATTTCCAGGTCGCTATTGATATCTGGCTCGTCTTCGCTGAAAACTGAAACATAAGAGAGAATTTGTTTAAAACCTTCGTCGAACCGTGAAATAACACCATCAAAGCCTTGCTATTCAGCAAAATAATTACCGTTATTTACGAAGAATTAATTTTGTTTAATGAATTTATTTCATTGCCGATCCCATTAATATTCAAACAAAGATAAAGTATTTTCACGAGACTCTATTTGAATAAAGTTAATTTATAAATAGCAGAATTAATTAATCCTTCATGCTGTACTTGGAGCGAGGGAAAAACATAGAATGTTCTAGCTGCATTTCCTCCCAGATAAGCTGTAAAAACCATCTAAGGGATCCGAGGGTTTCAGTATATTGTAATTTAGGCGATGAGCTGACAACCTGTCACTACAGCAATATACCTGCAAATCTACCTTAAATTAACCTTCAAAACTTTGTCGGACGTGGCGGAATGACCGCGTGTTTAAGTAGTTTACGCTCTGCCTACCCCATTAGGGATAAAGGCGTGATTATTATACGTACGTACAAATATTTATTGTACGTATACGTACAATAAATAATTAATAATATTTTGTGTTGAGCTACATATTTTTGTTACTTTGACCTTTTCACTATAGCAATACAAAATACAATCTAAAATTGCCCTCAATTTTTGTCAGACGTGGCGGAAGCGCCTTTTACGAGGCGTTTCACGCTCTGCCTACCCCGTAAGGGATGAAGGCGTGACTGTATGTATGTATGTTTGACCTTTTGACGAGAGGGCCAGAGAAGTCTATAAACACTTATATATTAATTCTCGCCATGCAATTTTTAATTTAGGTATCACTACCATTTACATTGCGAAATTAAGATAAACTATATAGTGTTTACATACCTAATATTAATTTTACATCTGAATTAGAACTTTGCTTTGTCTGAACCAGTCAAGAAATCATCACAAGTGAAGTCTTCTCCTGTTACTTTGTTTATGCTTGTAATATTCAAATGATAACTAAGAGCCAACTTTCCATGTACTGTTTTACATTTAGGGGGAAAGATATCTTTGATTATTCCTTTGGGGCATTTAAATTTATGGAAATAATTTCAAAGGGGCTGGTCTTCGACTGATTATGAAATTCATGGTGATATCACTTTTGGATGTTGAGTCGTTGATTACTCCATTCAACATTGAATTTAGTTTGTACAAAATTAGGTCAACTAATTAGTAAGGACCACAGGTAAGGACAGTTATCATTACAATATTAAAACTCTAGGTCTTTCATCGCACTAGACCGCCTTATACTTACCAGAGCCATAGAGCAGGATTACAACACATTTACATGAGTAAACATACATACATACATATAATCACGCCTTTATCCCTTATAGGGTAGGCAGAGAGTAAACGACCTAAATAAAGGTCGTTCCGCTACGTCTGACAAAGTTTTAAGGGTTATTTAAGATAAATTTGTATGTGTATTACTGTAGTGACAGGATGTCAATCCATCGCCTAAATTGCAATATACTGAAACCCTCGTATCACTTAGTTGTTTTTTACAGCATGCTCGGGAGGAAACGCAGCTGGTATATTCTATGGTTTTCACTTACTCCCAGTCCAGCATGGCAGACATATACGTAAGTAAAGCTTGCGTATATTTAACGGCAACATCGGCATTACATTCGGCGCTACCATCATTTTGTGACCACACTGACATCTACTAAATTAGAATAAGTATGGAGGAAATTAAAATTTAATAATCACAGAACTTACACATAGACTTGAGTTTGCTGACTAGCTCATATCCATCCTTCTTGTCGGCCCACAGCGTGAGGCTAAGCACAACCGTCGTCTTTCTCATTACCAAAACTACGAAGTAAGACGAACGGAAACATTTTTAGTGCCAAATCCCGGGTTTCGGCACCAAAAAATGTATTCTAAGCGGAAACATGGGTCGCGCAGGAAGGCCTGCGCCGGTTATAAATGGCAATAATATTAGATGGTTTTTCTACCACTTCGATCACAGCTATTTTCTGCGATCTATGTTTCCGTCTAGGATATTTTTTTTTTAGTAAACTCACACATAGGCTTGAGTTGACTGACTAGTTTGTCTTTCGTCCACTCTTTTTTGTGAGCCCACAGCGCGAGACTAAGCACCACCCACCATCACCATCATCTTCTTTATCACCAATACGACAGAAGTAAGAAGGAGTACACTCACACAGGCTTGAGTTGGCTGACGAGTTCATCTTTCGTCCACTCTTTCTTGTCAGCCACAGCGCGATACTAAGCACCACCATCACCATCATCTTCTTCATCACCAAGACTACAGAAGTAAGAAGGAGTACACTCACACATAGGTTCGAGTTGACTGATGAGTTCATCTTTCATCCATTCTTTTTGTCAGCCACAGCGCGAAACAAAGCACCACGATCACCATCATCTTCTTCATCACCAAGACTACAGAAGTAAGAAGGAGTACACTCACACATAAGCTTGAGTTGGCTGACGAGTTCATCTTTCGTCCACTCTTTCTTGTCAGCCCACAGCGCGAGACTAAGCACCACCATCACCATCATTTTCTTCATCACCAAGACTACAGAAGTAAGAAGGAGTACACTCACACATAGGCTTGAGTTGGCTGACGAGTTCATCTTTCGTCCACTCTTTCTTGTCAGCCCAGAGCGCGAGACTCGGCGCCACTGTCGCCAGTTTGTTGTCATCCGGGTACGGCACATTCAGGTAATGCACCAGGACAATGTCGGGGTTCTGCAAAGGGTAGTTTTTCTATTTAATTCAATTCGACTTGTCAAGGTTTACTCGATTTTGTATTAATTTTAGAGAGAGATGAAGTCTTTGTAAAAATTTCGTTAATCCGAAACGCATAATACGAATTTCAATTATGCAAAATCAAGAAAGGGACATTATTTGTCATTTTAGTTAATATGAATTGAAATAGCACTGTTCGGAGTGGGAAGTTCCTGAAAAAAATATTCGATTTTGCCCTATTTCAAGGGTAGGAGTCTCTAATATAGAGCCCACAATTAAGTGACATCATTTTATTATTTCTAAATGATGATCACTGTCAAATAAAATATTATGCCTTTAACGCTGGATACAAGAAATTTTATAAAGCGCTTATGTGGCTTTTTTTCTCATCGACCAATTTACGTTTTAAATTATTCTTGCTAAAAACTTAACTGGGTTGACAAGGAACACGAAATTATAATTTTCCTAAGTTTCAAACTACCTGATTACTTATGCAAATTGTGTCTAGGCACTTGAAATTAACTTGTTTCTTAATTGCAACGTGCCATGTAATGGTTTCATTTAAATTTAGGCGTCGTGTTTTTCGCTGACTAATTAAGGAAAATCTAAAAAAAGAGACATAACGATATTGGAAATAGACATATTTGGAGTAAGAAGTAAAAGTTATTTGTGTATTGTGTTTTTATAAATATTTATTGACGATTATACGAAAATTGTATTTCGTGTTCTTTTTTATTATATCAAAACAAATCATTAATATCATAAACTTAGAAACTAATGAATGTTCCGTAGAGATCAACATAAATTTCGTTCATAGGTCATGCATTGAATTGGATAGACTTACTTAGACTTTCATCTTTCATAATCATAAATCTAGTTTCTTACTCACTAAGAACATTAATAATTTATAGTACCTAACTAAATATTTAACTTGTATAAACACTACCACTCTATGTTTTACGCTTTCGGTAATAATGGGAATTGTCACAAGTACTCTGACACCATAGATCCTCAACTAACTCTCGACTTCACGACCCCAAAAGGAAAAACATTAGTAGGGTTGGCAGCTTCAAAATATTTTCATCAATGTCGTTAATTGAAGGAAATCGATTGATATTCAAATATTATCTGCTCCTATTAAAGTAAAGGAAAATACGCTAAATGAAGATTTTGAGCAGCTGGTAGCATCAGGTGGCATTAGTAGTGCAAATAAAAAAAAATGTTTCGACAAACAACGCTATAACGAAATATTTTCATTCGTACTTCCTACCAAATTATTCGTTAATGATTTGTTATAATCGCCTTTTCATTCATTTCCGGGATTCGAACGAATGTTTTGCGAGTCTGTTTAATTTGTAATGAATGTATTAATTTACAAGTTGAATATTGGTTTACAGTTTTTGTTGAGCGTAAACTGAATCAAACATAAACCTACCCTATGATAGAGACCATATTTATAGATTTTTTTAATAACACAGATTTACAATACTCAAACCTGCTGAATTATAAAAACGAAGAAAATCACACGACAGAAGACTAGTAAAGACATCTCAGTCTCCTCAAGAAAATATATCGATTGATATGAAAAATATTCAGTGTTCGAAATCAAATCCCAAAACAGATGTAAATAAACCTCCTAGCGAAAAACTACCACCAAATAAAACAGAGACTCGTTGCACAGTAAAAAAAAAATATAGTCATCGGCGTCACTACAATGAAGTGAAATTGTGATTATGCAAAACTTCACATATTTTAATAATGTTTCGCAACATTTAAAAACAAATAAAAGTACGATATAACAAATAGCCCTTGACTTCAACACAATACAAAAACATCGCGTTAACACCTCCGTGGTGCAAAATAGGCGCATAAAATATAGGGTGTTAGTAAAAGTACTGCAATAATATGAACCATATTAAATCATAAAGTAAAATAAATAAGTATTTTTATAAAAAGCTTACGCATGACAGAACGCCAGTTTCCGAATCCAGAATTTTATCTCTGTCGTATCTTATAAATATTAGTATATTACATTAGTTTAATATTAGTCTCATGTTGTATTTTCCTCGATTATCTTATTTATTATATATACCATGTTGGGTAGAAGTTGAAATTTAGATATGTAAGAAGATGGACAACCACAACACTACGGACATTAGTACTAGTGGCTGAATACAGATGGCGGTGTTAGTATTAGAAACGCGGTATCGTTGTGTTCACAACACTGTATAAGGTGTGGAGAAACCTCACTGTTTGTCCTCACTGGGATTGTTCTGCGCTTACTGTCTCAGTGCACGTAGCTTTACGCCTGTCGGTGAAAGTATACGTACGGGCCTAGTCAAGTATAGTATAATCTGTATGGCCAGCTAGTGTGCTTTGGGCTGCCTTGAACGCCTGGCTCGTGCCTATTTTGCTTAACGCGCCGCTGTTTGTTCCCTAGCGTTTCAACCCTTTCTGGCTTTGTACTTGCTTGCTGTTTGAATAAAGTATTGTTACCCAGCTACTGCGGACTTTGTTTTCTCAAACAACGACTACGGAGTCTCATCACCTACAGATATAATTAGTTTTTACACCCTGTATAAAATAAATCTCGGGCCGAATGCTAACAAGTTAATGAAAAACCACAATAACAATATAACTATAATAAAGGCCACGTGTGGCAACCCTGCTCGGCGGCCATTACATAAATAATGTCGCCATGTTTATTGCCGCCATTTTGAAGACAAATGGATAGTTATTACGGTGCACTCCATTTTACATTCGGCCAGCACGTTGGAAATTAAAATATTGTGTATAAGTTATTTTTTTCTGCGCGCGAGTCGTTTTAGTACCAGTTTCTGTATAGCAAGTGTTTTGCGCTCTTCCCGGTTCGCGATTCGTTCTTTTCTCGTAATTTATGGACGAGGTTGTATTTTTGCACAGTCCCGTTTATTCCTAGTTGTACACATTGTTTGAGAATGGGTCCCCTTTGGACACTGTATCTACAAACGCGCAACCCTAAATTTTCATTCGTCGTTCCGCGTCTAATTATAGACTCATTTTGCTAATGGTATAGATACACACAACTTCTACTTGTCACAAAAAAGTGCCAATATTATTTTACAAATTAAGGCTCGTACTTATAAAGCGATCTCAAGATTGAGTGTGGATTTGACAGGCTATAATGTACTGAGATGACATTTTTTATACGAACTCAAACTAGCTGTCAGACTCGAGTGATGTTTATCAATACGGGCTTAAGATTTATGAGTTACAACATATTAAGTAATAAGAGAGACCGTTCCACTTTTTGGAAGTGAGGAGAAACATAGCAGCATTACAATCATTATAAGTTGTTTTAAAAAACAAGATGAAGGACTTAGGAAGGATAATGTATTTAATGATGAATAAAGCTTAACTAGAAGAAGCCTATTCACTTATCAGATTTCGTTTGATTGAATATTACGCTGTTTGAATATTTTGTGATTATTGGAAGTTATAAGTCGAAATCATATGTAAGGGCATCCTAAAGAAGGGAGTTCAAGTTAGCCGCCTTATTAAGCTCATGGATGTTTTGGGTACAGCAACGTAGTTAAATTTACAAAAGACTGACAAGATGGAAATTTGCAACAATGTTGCTGAAAATTCAAGATTGATGAATATGAAACCAAACATTCTTACCCTAATAACGACTTTCCATGCCACCAATTGTTACCAACCCTTGAAAATCCTAATACAAGGAGTCCTAAGAAAGTCTTCGGATACACACTCGGACAGACACTTTAGCTCAGTTGGGCAAAAGACTGCGAAGCCAGGAACAGAATCAGGACGGACAGGATCTCAGGATACGAAGACTCGTACTCGGGATCAGAAGACTGGACTGGACAGGTTGGGACGGGAGCTGGCAACTTACCATCACGTGGCCAGTCTGCTTGTTTGCCCACTGAAAGAAAGAAAAAAACCAGCTCTAGAAGAGTTATGAGATAGATAAGCGGCAATAGTAACGCAGAACAAAGGACAAGGAAATAAGACCAATAATTACCAATAAGATAAAAGTGTGTCATCATAAAATATGAAAAGTGCTCGATAATTTTGATAAAAAAATATTCCTTATAAATAAAATACCATATTTCTATATTAGTTGGATACTATAAATATATACTACAAAAATACTAGATATACCATATTATGATGAATTAAAATAAGTATAAAATATTTAGACCAACAAAACTAGACATTACGCCGCCAACTAAAATTCAATTAATAATTATAAATGACATAAAGTAAAAAACAACCCTTGTAAAAATGTGCCAGAAGTGTTTGGAGTAAAAGATATTTGGCAAAAGGTAAAACAAATAAATCACCGAAAATAATGTTCAATCCAATTTATAAAATCCAATACACGTCATTTCGACTTTTATTTTCACCTCCACATTTTTTGCACCTACCCCTTCAGCGTCATGTTATGATAAAGATAAATACATACATATAGCCACGCCTTCATCCGTAATGGGGTAAGCAGAGCGTAAACGACCTTAACAAACGTCGTTCCGCCACGTCTGACAAAGTTTTGTAGATAGACTTGTAGGTGTATTGTTGTAGTGATAGGTTGTCAGCCTAAATTGCAATATACTGAAACCCTCGGATCCCTTAGCTGGTTTTTACAGCATGCTCGGGAGGAAATGCAGATGGCACATTCTATATTTTTCTCTCGCTCCCAGTCCAGCATGGAAGCAGAAAAATAAATCGCTATAACGAATTTCCATTTCCGTCAATCAAATCCGATCAAATACAAATATTCGATGAGTCGATTATAAAATGACATTTAGTAAATGCCGTTCATTCGCCAGCAGGCAAGCCTTCAGTAATTGAATTTTAGATGCGACGCTCCATCGAGTAACAGGTGTCGACCTAATCGATGTTTTACATAAATAATACCAGGTGTTAGGGAGTGCGGCGCTAAGCTGATGCTGATTGAACTGGATAGCTGGTTTGAATCTAGTGAAATGCACTAGTAAGTCACAGACTTCCATGATGGACTGAATAACACAAGCATGCTATTTTTTAGACACGTTTTTTATTCCCTGAGCATTCTGTTTATCCAGAAGATGGCCATTGAAGTTGGACTGAGAACCTGTTACTCCCCAAAAAATCCCCTTCTAACTTTTGACAGAAATGCCGAAGATGTTCTGCTTAACCCATAAGATTTTACTTGAATTTATTGTCTTAACATCAGAGGTTCTTCCAATATTTTCTTTGCATATACATACATACTATCACGACTGTATCCCTAATGGGATAGACAAAGCGTTAACGGCCCAAACAAAAGCCGTTCCGCCACGTTTGACAAGTTATGAGGGTTGTTTAAAATAGATCTGTATATTGCTGTAGTGACAGGTTGTCAGCCCATTATCATTCGTCAAATCCCATAACTGGTATTTACAGTATGCCTGGGAAGAGATGCAGCTGGCATATTCTTTATTTTTCTATCGCTCCCAGTCCAGTACGGAAGAAATTCTTTGCATATTGTAAACAAATATGAAAATTGAGGTACCCACGAATAATTTAGCTACCGTTGATTTCATAAAGCAAACTAGGCGCTTTGAAACAGTTCAACAACATCCAACCAAAGGGAACCACTTCCTCAAACATGGCAGTCCAACTACCACACAGCAAGAGATAATGAAACCTAGTAATCAAATATTAAAGTTTAATTTAGTTTGGTGAAACGCGCAGCGCATGACGTATTGCACTCCCTGACTATGAAAAGGATTTTGTGGTTTGTAAATGGGCGGTAGGTGAAACATTATGATGAAGTTTTATGCTGGACTGGAAGTGATACCAAAAAAATGTAATAGTAATATTGTAAGAGGAAGAGGACGAAGCATTTGATGCACATAATGTAATTAATTTAGATGATAAGGGATCAACAATCTTTAAGTCATTTTTTGAGACCGCCAAACTGTCAATGGTGACAAGTTGTCATAGTCATGGTAGGATAGGACCGAAATTCTTAAACAAAAAGTATCTTTTATTTATCTGTCGTAAGGGGAGAGTTTTTAATGCCGAATAGGTAAAAAGCCTTTGACTTAGCCCGTGTAAGGACTACTATCAAAGACAGTGACTTGAATAAACATATAAACAAAGCATTTGATAATTCCGAAGACAGCATTATCGATACCAAACGAGCAAAATGAAACAGATTCACAAATCTATGAAATCGGTTAAAAACAAGACCTTAACACAATGGGCTACCACTAGTTGTAGACTAAAACTGCAAAAACTTAAAAGTATGTAACGTATGCTTCATTTTTCAACAAAAACGAAAAACAATACTCTCACGAAAAGAACAGAGAAAACTTTGAAATTCTCTACGACTGGCTGAAGCTAAACGATCGTACAAATCTGTGTTTCCCAAAGTATGGTACTATAATATAAGGACTCTAGCAGATTTTAGATTGAGACTGGCATAGATAACCTATTTCACGTTTTTTTACATTGGTTAGCCAAGGACAATTATTTATTACAGTAAAGGGCGGCCATAAATATTGCATAATATAAATATTGCGTTAAGCAAACGTCACATCATTTTTACAGACTCGATGTGCAATTATTACTATGCTTAACGTGTTTTTTATTCTGAACGTGATATTTAATGAATGTCGTGATTAAAACTTGTTCAACCAGTTTGCATATCAGTCAGACAGAATACAGCTCGATAAATTCTCATCACGTTATCGTGCAAGCGACATGCAATAGAGAACGTGCATATAACATATTTTCAGTTCCTGAACCTATTTTCTAAAAACATCTTAAATTATGAAAAGAACAGTGAAAACAGAAATAAAATTGATCAAAAAATCACCGAGATATACCATTATAAAGATAGACTATCTATCTCTCTCTTCGAAACGACAATTTATATGGAATTAGTATGGCGCTCCTGTCTTATGACGTCACATGACAGTTCGGACCTCTCTTTTTAACTAACCACTTAAAGGCATTATAACTCGTAAACTAATGAATATTTTGCGAAAATTCCTTCACATCCGTTCATTTATGGTGACAATAATTCTTACTAATAGTTTAAAAAAAATCATGAGTATTCCCTATTGGATTGCTGCCTTATGTCGCTTTTTATTATTATTTAAAGATTTATTTTAATTTAATTCTTTGTGGCCAGAGTTTCATAATAAACAAAGTTTTTAGTAATTTTATAACACTTCACGACCTGAAAACTTTGAGAACCACTGCACTAAAGACTTGGTTGGAACTATGCCCAACATCGATTAGCGCCCAATAGAAATTAGGTGCTTTCAGAATGAACACCTAATAAAGACCATTTCTACAATTTGTGGATTGTAGGAGGTGCCGATAAAATTATATTAGGACTGCGGAATTATAGTAGGAAATTCATTTTGGTAGTGTTCATAGCTGATTTTAAGTAACACCTTTTGAACCCATTAATATTTATTAATTTTACACAATAGAGATTATAAATAAGTGTCACCTTTTAATGTTTTGAATAAGAGATTTTACATACTATTTTGAAGTTTATAAGTAGACCGATGGGGAAGTAGACCGTTTGTTTTTCTCTATATTAAATAAGCAGAACTTTGTTGTTCTTGGCGTTTCTTATACGAACTTACCTTTTTTAAAATATTAACTTTCCACATAATAAGAAAAGTTCTAGCAACTTAATTACTGACTAAAATTCTTAACTTTCTGAGCTTGAAAATTTCCTACCCCTAGACTCGCCAAGATACTATTAATATTGAGAAGTCGAGAGAAAAATATTTCACAAATATGTTGGATATTTCCTATTTAGGGCAGTAGGGTTCAGTACCAAGTTCAAGAGTTGGAAGATATTTTAACTGAGTGTTTTTTTTTGAGGATTTTTAGCACTCACAATGCAATATTATTTCATATAACTCCCGCTACCTTCTCGGTAGCTCAGTGGTAGAGCGAAAACCAGCATTCTTAAGTCACAAGTCCGAGTCCTGCTCGAAGCGAATTTATTATTTCTCTTTTTTTACATATTATATTGTATATTATTTAGATGAATAGTACAATGACTTAACTGTAATCCTAATCTTTAATTTATTCCTTCAAATCACCTGTGATTCCTATATTATGATTTCTTTTTCACGGACACCATAAAAAAGGAATAAAATGTTAAATTTGCTTTAAAAAATACAGTTATGGATCAGATTATTCCCTACCTAAAACGAAAATGATAAACCTAAACAAAAACTGGTATGGAACCTTCATCCCCAAACATGTTTCTATCAATACCTAGACCGTATCAAAGCCGTATGTCTCAACATTTCATATCTCAGTTCAGGCGACGCCGCGGCGGAGAGAAGATTGAAAAATTGCGCTAACATTTCCCAGGATTTAACAGTATTAAAGAGATTTCCTCGGTTTTGCGGCATTTCAGTTATTTGGAGCGACGAGCTTTCGCGGTTTCGACGTCAAAGATGGTATTGACTTTGAAAGACGTTTCTGAACTTCAAATAGTTTAATTTGGTAAATCAAAGGGCGTTGGTCTCGTTTAACGTCAATGTACGAGATCTAACATCTTGGGGTGAACGTCTCACACTTACAAGGTTAGGACGCACGCGTTAGCTCAGTTGGTTAAGGCTGCGGCACGCATTGACGCGGTCGTGGGATCGACTCGTACTCACTTACGTTTTAGGGTTTCCATATTTTGAAACTTGGTTTATTTCTTACTCCGTTCCAAAATTGAAAAAGATTTGTACGTATTATTTTAATTCAAATCATGATTAGGAGGTGTTAGTAATCTCTTTCTTTGACCTACTTACCAGTTTTTATAATAGTAGTTTTAGTAATCTACTGATATTTTTAGGTATTGTTTTTCTTATAATGTACCTACTTGTAATATGAAACTATAACTCACTTGTAACAGCCAGTAGCATCTTCGGTGGAATGTCGGCAAGATGGCGGAGTGAACGTAGCAGCCGTAGATACACTGGAAACAATAAATACAAAGGTTATTCAAAACAAATCGATCTTTATTTCAGGCTTCTGCAGGGCCCATATAAAATACAAAAACATAATATATATAGATATATATTTTTTTATATCTCTAAATTTGCTTAGTAGTTGGTCAGGTAACCCTTCTATAGTTAAGGTCTAAATTATAAATTGAACATACATATAATCACGAGGACGACCAAAGAAAAGATGAATGGACTGTGTGAAAGATGATATTATGTTGAAAACAGGTGTTAGTGTCGAACTGACGGCTGACAGGGATGAATGGAAGAAGAAAACATACTTCGCCGACCCGAAATAATGGGATAAGGGCAAGGGAATGATGATGATAAAGATGATGACATATAATCACGCTTTTATCCCTAATGGGGTAGGCAAAAGTCGGTCCACGTTTGACAAAGTTTTGAGGGTATTTAAGATAGATTTGTAGGTATTTTGCTGCTGTAGTGACAGGTTGTCAGAAACCCTTAGATCCCTTAGCTGGTTTTTACAGCATGCCCGGGAGAAAATGATGCTGGCACATTCTATGTTTTTCTCTCGCTCCCAGTCCAGCAGGGAAGAATTTCTCTCGCTCCCAGTCCAGCATGGAAAAGTGTCGCTCCCAGTCCAGCATGGAAGAAATTGTGATTTTTCGTTATCGACATTTTCGTCTCACTTCAGCAACAGTAATGTGATATGAACTATTGACACTTTAGTCTTTCAAACTTTCGCGGTTATCAAAATAATAATGATTAAAAACAAGAAATATCAGACACTCATTCAAAAATGGAAAACCACGGTAAATTTCCCGTTTTCAATCATTATAATATTGATACATTACCAAGAAAAAGAAAATACAAAATCAAAATTGTTCAACAATACTGTATTTTATTATTATGTGATATCGTCAAGCATTTCTTATGTCACACAATTTCAGGAAGCCAGAGAAGAAATGACGTTACTGAAACTATGGCTCGTATTTATAAAGCGATATCAAGATTGAGAGCAATATCTGTCTGGATTTGACGGGTCGTTTTACACTGAAATGACATTTCTGATAACTTCAACTCGACTCTCTTCGAGAGTTGATGATAAATGTGTTAATAAACACTTAATCTAAGTAAAATGTTATTCCAAAATCGACCTTTTCCTATCTACACGCTGTAACAACCTTTCACATTACTGTCGTGACATCAATTTGCTTTTTGTTCAGAGACATTTCATTTACCCGAAGACTGATCTTTCCCCACTAATTATTGGGCCCCAGGGAAGACCGAGCTAATGATTGAATTCATTGTTATACCATTAGGTATGTTGGGTTGGGCAAACAATAGTTTTGTCTTCATAAAAGGCACAAAGTTATAAGATAATCTACAAAAAATATGTTCTGAATGCGACGTCTTCCGAAACAAAAATTGTGACAATGACAACATCCATTCATAGTTGTTTCTGTAACACAAATAATTCTGACAATCCTCACAGAAGTATCAGATGCTTTTATCCTAGATTGATCGCAATTTTTCTTCTATTAAGAAGATTAACGAAGGACCCGAAGAGACCCTGGTGTCATGGTTTGTAAGTTACGTAGAATTTGCCAGCTAATTATGTTCTGGGGCATAGGCATATACCTTAACCCTATGCTTACTTACAGTGTGCCCGGAGGAAATCAATAATATTCCAGTATCTTATTCCTATACTATTTTCAACTCAGTTTTAGAATAAAAGTAAACAAATCGTCATGTCTTTTAATCGAAGACCTTGTTTCTAAAATAAGTTTCAGCTATTAGATATGACAACATAATGAGATAGTAGTTTTAGTTATTCAATTAATTTGCCAACACGTATAATTTATTCTTGAAATGTATTTTTGAATAAAAATACATGAAACTTTGTTTACCTTTATTCTAAAACTGAGTTGGAAATAAAGATTTTAATAACGGGCACTCACTTTGGAAAATAAGTCGCGTACTTCGCATCCGACAAACTCAACCTGATAAAAGGACTCCGAATGTCCCGAAACATGTCGTGAAGTACGCGACTTATTTTCCGTAAGTGAGTGCCCGTTATTAAAATCTTTATGTAGAATGTCTCACTTAAGTTTAAATAGTTTGAGTTGGAAATACTATAACTTATATGTTCGAAAGCTTGCACTCTATAGCCACAGTTGTGCACGATGTATTATTCAATATTTGTTGCTCATGTGAGACTCTCACGTGTTCTATTCCCACCACATAGAGCTCACAACTCATAAGAAATATTGTTGTGTATAGTTTGTGTTCTTCGAAGCTGTCTTGAATCTTGTGGTATTTAGGAACCATCTGAATCCATGTAAAGTCAAATAAAGTTAATGATAATAGCAGCCGCGAAATATGTTTGGATGCGTTTGAATAAAAGAATGATAAACCCCGTTAAAAATGTGACGTAAAAGTTCGCTCTCTCTGTGTCTCATTCAAACCTTTTTTTTATTATCTAGCATACCCAAGTGGTTGATGGTATATTATGGGTTCGATTCTAGATTTTCCGTCTAAAACTAAAATTAAAATCTATTTGTCACTCTCAGATTTCAAACATTGGAAAAGGACGAGAGATCTATTCTCTCCGGTTTTTGATTCATAGTCGGTGTCGTTCATATCGGCCGTCATATGATATGGCGGATAAGATTGACGGAAATACTGGGGAAACGTGCAAAAGCGCGTAAAAATCTAGCAAATATAGTATAAAACAATAGAGTATAAATCGCCTGTCCTTTTTCAATTGTATTAATTTGAAAGTGACAGATAGATTTTAATTTTAGTTTTACATTCATACATAATATCACGCCTTTATCCCTTGTAGGGTAGGCTGAGCGTAAAACGCATCGTAAAAGGCGCTTTCGCAACGTCTGAGAAAAAAACTGAAGGCAATTTTAGATTGCATTATGTATTTCTGTAGTGACGGGTTGTCAGCCCATCGCCTAAATTACAATAAACTGTAACCCTCGAGTCTTTTTTGCTGACTTCAACAGAATGCCTGGGAGGAAGGGCTGCTGGAGCTTTCTACGTTTGTCAATCTCTCCCACTCCAGCATGGAAGTTCTTTTTAGTTTTAGTTGGTAGTATCTAGAATCGAGTCCAATATTATATGTATAAAGGCTGCTATTATAACAAGATCCTTTACCTCCATAAATCTGGAAGCTGCTGGGCTCCGAATGTTTCTGACAGTAGTGTCTTCGCAAAGCGGGTTGGTGATCAATCTTATCTAGTAATATCTCGCGCTTTAGCTGTGCGGACTTGCAATTAGGTGTCTATGTGTGACTATTTTTTTGTATTTGTTATTTTTGTGTAAAAGTACTTTTTGTTACCAAATGTGTGTACTGACAAGCGATTATAATATGACTACCTGAAACACATAGTTGGACTCACTATGTGTTTCAGGTAGGGTTGGGTCAAAACTAAGAGTATAGAGTTTGTATCTATGGTATGTATAAATTCATTTATTTTAGTTATATTTATATAGAGTATTTAATATTTGTTTATGGGTAATATTTTATAGGTATTATAATTTATTTACTTATTGTATGATCGTAGTATAGTATAATTGAGTAGGTATATCCTTATCATCACTACACATTAGCAATACACATTACAATCTAAAATTGCCCTCAATATTTGTCAGACGCGGCGAAAGCGCCTTTTACGAGGCGTTTAACGCTCTGCCTACCCCGTAAGGGATAAAGGCGTGATTTTATGTATGTATGTACCTAATTTGTATTCTTATTGTGCACGTCTTATCCGCTTTACGCTTTATGCTATCTCACTTCTTAGGTCTGCTGTAAGACATTTCATTTTAGAAATAAGCATTACCTGTTGTGTCTTGATTCCTATGTAATTGTTCTGTGTATGTTTTTGTGTAAAATAAACTTTTAAATAAATAAATAGTATTTTGTTTGTTTTTCCGCCTTCAGAATACAAAGCTTAAAATCCTCTCTCTTTAAACGGCTTATATTTTTAACAATAATTACTTTTAATATTTTTATTGAAACAAACATGTAAAGTACGTAGAAATATTTCAATGTTATCCTTAATACTTCAAAGAGGGTAAAATAAACTACACGGCTACTATTTTACAGTAAAAGTACCTACGGTATAAATAAGTTCAAGTGTGACACGGGTCACATCCCAGGTATACTTATCCCTTCTTACTGTCAGGCTCAACCTCCAACAGACAGAAAAATACCGCGGGCAATTGAGTTTGAGAACTAATAAGTAACTTTATTGACAAGGAATATCTCTTTCCTTTCAAAATAAATAAATAGAAGTGAAACTTAACATAACATAACAAAAGTACTTACTGCGCGTAAGAAAACAAATCATACAACACAACAGATAACAACAAAAGACAAGTACAACATAGGCGGCCTTATTGTTAAGATAGCAATTTCTTCAACGCAACCTTTGGGTGAAAGAAAAATGCGTAGCGGTAAGGAATGTCGGCAAAGAAATTGTTCCGTAAACCCAAAGAAACGGAACTTCCTATTTTAAATTTTAGGTTTTTTTGTAAGAAGTCCACAAATGTAAAAACGATACCAATGGGGTCTAGTTTCAACACACACACATAATGTGTCCTTTATGCCTAATGGGGTAGGCAGAGCGTAAACGATCTAAACAAAAGTCGTTCCGCCACGGCTGACAAAGTTTCGAGAGTAATTTAAGATATATTTGTAGGTATTTTGCTGTAGTGTCAGGTTGTCAGTTGTGTAGTTTAAAAACCTGCTAAAACGCATTTTTAGTAATTTTTTAATTGATATGATACGTATAGTGCGTTTGATACTGTTAAGATAAGTGGATCATTCAGTTGCAAAATCTAAAACCCTGATAAAAATAGCATGAACGGTGAAAGGTGACGTTTCGTTGCAAAACCCGCTAAAACAGTAGTCGTTATGTTTTTTGTTATTTTACCGACATTTTGCAAATTCGTTTTAATGAGGTTTGATACTAGACCCCTCCTTTACAAGAACTAAGATAGGAAAAAAATGTTTTGAAGTACAAGTCTTACAATACGAGTTTAAAATGTGAAAGCAAATTGCAAATAGAATAAATTTGACTCTATAGAAAGAAGTACAAATGTCCGTCCATTTTGGACCCTTTGAACCTTTTTCCAAGGTAACACGAAAGGTCTATGAACCTTTAACTAGTGTTGCCCAACAATCGATACTACAACGCCTAAATCTTTATACAATCGATAGGCCTATCGATAGTACAACTATAAATATAGTATTGATTACCAACGATTCTGTTGACATAATCGTTAGTAATGCTCTTCGATATTGTACAAGTCATCGATACTATCGCTTTTTTCTACAATCGATAGAGCGTGTTATATATAGTAGTATCGATGACTTACATACGTACATACATATAATCACGCATTTATCCCTAATGGGGTAGGCAGAGCTTAATTTACCTAAGGTCATTTCGCCACTTCAAGTAGAGGGTTATTTAAGACAGATTTGTAGGTACATTGCTGACAGGTTGTCAGCCCATCGTCTAAATTGCAGTATACTGAAACCCTCGGATCCCTTATAAATGACTTGTGCAATAATAATATCGATTATATATTATATGCTAACTGGACGATACGATAGTATCTAACTATTGATTGTATCTAGTAACAAGAAAATAACCGATAGCCATCGATTGTTCAATCGATATGGCATCATCAATTTGCCACTCTACCTTCGACGTCGTTTTGGCCGACAAAGTTGTTCGGCCAAATTTGTCGGACCCAAGTTTACGAGTCGGCCTTAAACTTGACTGGAATCACAAGTAGGTAAAGGCTGGCAAATAAAATATACTTACAAAGCAAAAGTAACATTTGGTGTACAACTATTGAGAAACTCTGTCAAATAATAGTACTTACCTTAGCAGATATAATTTAGCATCAATTACACACCGAACAATATATTGGGATGTGTATTGTTCTAAAGTAGCAATGTCGTTTGAATGAAATGCATGGGAATTGGGAAAGGAAAGATTGGGTTTCAGAGAATATTTTGTGAGTTTCTAAATAATTTATCTAACAGACCCATTCAGTGAGTTTCGTTGTCTCTAAATCAAATTTTCTGTATATCAGCAATGCATTATTCGAATTATCTAGTCTTTATTTATTGTCTCTATTCAAACACAGACTATTTTAGTAAGCGAAAAGTAAATTCTTCCATCTCCTCCCGTGCATGCAGGGATTTGGGGGTTGCAGTGTATTGTAATGTAGGCGATGAGCTGACTAATTATCAATATAGCAATATGCAGATCTTCCTGAAATAACCCTCTAAAATTGTCAGACGTGGCGGAACGACCTTTGTTTAGGTCGATGCCTACCCCATAAAGGATATAGGTATGATTTATGTATCTATGAAAAGTAAATATAAATCCATCGTATCTATTTATTCTCGTTATTCGTTATTCGAAACTGTAAGTAGAAATTGAAACCGTACAAAGAGTTATCGTTGCGATCCGTCAATGTCAATCCGAGACGATTTGATCGAATAAATCTACGTTCGAATACGATACGAATAGATATAGGAGGTGTGGAATTAGCACAAATTATATATTTATAGTTTAGACGAGGAGCATACTTCATGAAAATAAGTAATTAGTATGTTAAAGTAAAATCAACAGGATACTAATAAAGTTATCCCTAAAAAGGAGAGGACCATGTTCAAAATTGGACTTCACATGGAGTGTTATAATGAGTAAAATCTTGACTCAATTATAAAAAATTTGTCAACCTTTTTAGACCGCAATGTCATTCGCAGCTTAATTATTAATTTACAAACACAGCTTAGTGATAAATCTTCAGCAAAATAACCAAAATTACAGCTGGTATTTGCTGTATCATTTCGTTAACTACGCGCATCAGTAAGTAAAGTTCGTCCATTGGCTCGATTCTAAATTAACCAGCAAAAACTAAAAATAAAATCTATTTGTCACATTCAGACAAAAAAAAATAGAAAAGGACAGGAGATCTATTCTCTCCGGATTTTGATTTATAGTCGGTGGCTTAATGAGTTATCTGTCATTTTTATCCGCCGTCATATGATAATGGCGAATAAAGTTGACAAAAAAACTGAGAAATTGTACAAAATCGCGTCAAAATCTAGAGGACAAAGGGTAAAACCATAAAGTATAAAGTGTCTGTCCTTTTAAAGTTTTATCATTTTGAAAGTGACAGATAGGTTTTAATTTTAGTTTTAGCCGGTGGTATCTAGAATCCAGCCCCATATTTGACTCACCTTATCTATGACCTCACAATATCGCAATATGTGTGCGAGAGCAAGACGTTGTGTGCTAGAAAACTGAATTTCCTCGTGCATAAACCTCATTAATATCGAAAATTGCATTTTAAGTACGCCCTGTAGAGTTCTGGAATTGAGTGATTTAAAAAGTCACATTTCAATAACCGGATTGTATTGAGAGGCGTTCCGATTCAAGCGAGAATTCAATACCGAAACTGCATAACTCTGCATGCATGAATAGCATGCATGCAACCAACATGTTTACGTTCGCATGCGAAGGAACGACAAGACTCTTAATGATCGTGGAAGAAAAAGGAACTAACGCCACCAGAAACTATCTGACTTCTTCTTCTCTCGAGTGGGTATCAAGTCTATCGACCCGATGAACCCTGGTGCCAGACTTTTTAAACCGCCTAGTAACACAACTATCAGGCCTCTGACATGGTTTGAGTAACGACCACTATCAAAGACAGCGACCGGGACCGACGGCTTAACGTGCCCTCCGAAGCACGAAATCTTTTTATTTTTCGGACAATCAGGTGATTCAGCCTGCAATGTAACACAGTTAAACAATGAAACACAATGTTGATTAGGATCAACTTTGTGTTTCCCCCCTTGGAATCGAACCCAGGACCTCCGAATCAGGAGTCCATGGCACTAGGAGGTAGTTGTCTTAGTTGTAAAGCTATCTCAAGATTGAGAGCAATATTAAGTATGGATTTGGCAAGCCATTTTGTACTGAAATGACATTTCTGATACGAACTCAAACTGGCTGTCAATCTCAAGTGCGGGTTATAAATCCGGGCCTTATTGTCGTGTGGGTTTCCAGTCAATCGATCCGATGAGCTCTTGTGTCAGAATTTTAAACTGTTTAATAACATAGCTAATAGGCCTCTGACATTGTTAGTGTAATGACCACTATCAAAAACAGCGACCAGGACCGATGACTTACCCTGCCCTTTCCTTCTTTTTAGACAATGAAGAGATTCAGCCTACATTGTCCCGACCAAACTGGGGAAAATCTCACAATGTGATAAATTGACAAAATCCAACTTTGTGTCCCACCCTCTGTAAATCGAACCTAGGATCTCCCAGAGAGCCCATGGTTAGACCACTAGACCTGTGAGGCAGTTACTAGATCACACATGCAGTTTGACAGTTCTCCTTGTAAACCAGCGCCCCCACCCACGTTCATCAGAAGCGTTGTCGTGTTGCGACTTGCCTGTTTGTTTACGTTAACATGCCAAGGGCACGCATGACATGTGAAATGGGGCGTGCAGATATCGCCCCATATTTCATCCATAATGTCTTTTTTAATTATTTTATTTTTGTTGTACATCAGTTGGAGAAGAACAGAAAACTATTTTTCGGGCGTGTTCTTATTACGAAGTAGTGAGAAAGGAACAATAGTTTCTTTAGTTAGCATAAGATACATATCATCATCTCCCTAGCCTTATCCCGTATCTTACGGGGTCGGCTACCTAATCTAGGGGATTGAACGAGGATACTGGTTTTTACACAGAGCGACTGCCATCTGACCTCTGCAACCCATAAGGGAATCCAGACCCAATCCTAGATTAGGTCAGAATTTTCAAGCCGCCAATGTAGCACTGGCCTCTGATATGACTTAACGACTAATATGTACGGTATTAAACGATATTAACCGGGACCAACGGCTTAACGTGCCTTCCGAAGCACGGACAAAGCGCCGAATAAACGTACAAGTATGAAATTCGAAAACAGAGGCCCTATCCACTACACCACCGGGCTTATAACATACATATAATCAAGCCTATATTCCTAATAGGGTAGGCAGAGCGTAAACGACCTAAACAAAGATCGTTCTGTCATGTTTGAGGGGAAAAACGCTACTCTAAGAAAAGATTCCAGTTCGTAGCAAAATATCATGTTTGCTACGACTCGTTGAAGAGCTATAAAGTGCTACATCGGCGTAGCTTATGAACGTAGCACTTTGTAGACACAGAATCTTAGAACAACATACAAATATACGTATGATCACGCCTTTAACCCTAATGGGGTAAGCAGAGCGTAAACGACCTAATCAAAGGTCGTTCCGCCACGTCTAACAAGTTCTGAGGGTTATTTAAAATAGATTTGTAGGTATATTGCTGTAGTGACAGGTTGTCAGCCCATCGCCTTAATTACAATATTAAGTCCGAGCAACAATACGAAGTCGAACGAAGTCTTAGATCAACAATAGTATTTTATGTGGGACGTCATAGAAAACCTTTCCAAAAACGCTGTCTACGAACTATCACAACTATAAAGATTGCAACAAAAACCTCCTTTATTCTATTACAAAAGCACTAAAACCTCTATAAATTCCATAGTTTAAAACTTATCTCCATCGATCGGGCAGTAGAAGTGTATTTGTCATCGTGCGAGTTGGCACGATGCCAGCAAAGAGCAGTTAGTGATCTTCCACACATGATAAGCCTGGGATCCGTATGATATAGCCTGGGATTTCTCATGCCCTGGTACAGAATTTTCATATTTTAAGGTAAGACCGCACTAGGCGCGACGCTGCGAGATAATATCTGTGAATATGTATGAACTGACATTACCGCGCCGTGACGCGCCACGCCGCTCCGCTGCAGCTTCAGTGCCGCTTCAGTGCGGTACATCTCATATATTTTCATACAATACAATACAATATACTTTATTGCACAAAAACACAGAAATTACAAATTGCTAAAAAGAAAAGTAGTACAATTGGCGGCCTTATTGTTAATGTAGCAATATCTTCAGGTAATAGGAAACAGAGGAGTATAATAAATTGACGCTGGTCAGTGCAACAAATATATTAATAAATCAAATATATATATAGTCAAGTATACAATAAGTATACAAATACAAACATAATATATACAGATGCATAAACAATTTATAATATAGAATACAATTTTCCTACATACTATACATACCATAAATACATGCAATACTTTCATACACAAATGAATAGAAAAAAAGTTAAGTTCGGCGACATTACAAAGCGTACCCACACTCCTGTTCATAGTGACGACGCAGTAAGTCATAAAAAATAGAAAAAATCATACAAAGAATCATTTGTCGAAAAGTTCACGAAAAGTTCTTTATAAATTCATTAGAATATTTATTTTGGAAGTTAGTGATCTTCCACACATGATAAGCCTGGGATTCGTATGATGAAGCCTGGAATTTCTCATGCCCTGGTTCAGAATTTTCATGTTTAAATGTAAGTGTTTCATGAAAGGTTCTATATTCATACGAATATTTATATTGGAAGTTAGTGATTTTTCACACGTGATAAGCCGTATTTGTATGATCAATATAGCCTTGGATTTCTCATGCCCTGGTAAGTACCAGGTACAATTTTCATATTAAAATATAAAAGTATTTAATGGTTTGTCGTGGAAGGTTCTTTATTCATAAGAATATTTAGTAGTAGAGTATTTACTTCCATGCTGGACTGGGAGCGAGAGAAAATCATTTAATGGGCCAGCTGCATATCCTCCCGGGCATGCTGTAAAAACCAGCTAAGGGATCCGAGGGTTTCAGTATATTGTAATTTAGGCGATTGGCTGACAACCTGTCACTACAGCAATATACCTACAAATCTTTCTTAAAATAACCCTCAAAACGTTGTCAGATGTGGCGGAACGACCTTTATTTAGGTCGTTTATGCTCTGCCTACCCCATTAGGGATAAAGGCGTGATTATATGTATGTATGTAGTATATTTAGTTTGGCAAGTAAGTAGGCTAACTCCTTAATTTTTAACCGACTTCCAAAACTAAAAGGATTAGGTTCTCATATACGACGTGAACTTTGTTTTTTATATAAGCAATTATTATTAAATGATGAACAAGTTAGACGAAGAGGTCAAAACCTCCGTAGATAATTTTAAAAGTAGGTTATTTATTTCAGAAAATTAAATTTTTGTTTAGTAATTTTAGAAAACAGATTTTGGATTTCGTTAATTTTATAAACCATAAATTAAACTTTTAAATTAAACAGATTTTAATTATTTTAAAACCTCAAAAAGACAAATGAAGGATGATTTAAACGCTGTTACTGCTGTACCACTAAACCTCTTTTTCGTTTTAAACGCGACGCCATTAAACCCGTACACGCGTGCTGAATAAACCGTGCTTCTAGAGTTTTAAAATTCTCAGCATCGAATTCCACAATCCTTTTGGTATATTTGCAATCCCAATTCGAGCAAATGAAATTCGAGTTTTCAAGCTGCGCAAATCCTTGCCTTAGTGAAGGTGTTAGAACACTCAAAGTCTGTTAAAGTAATTGCAGTTTTGGAATAGAAGCAAAACTGACCCCTTTTCTGCTTGCTTTTGTATTATTTACACAATGAGCGAATCGTAATCCTCCTGATACTGAAAGTACCTTTACTGCAACTGAAATAAACCTTGGGTATCAAGTAATTTATACATACATATAATCACGCCTTTATCCCTAATGGGGTAGGCAGAGCGTAAACGACCTAAACAAAGGTCGTTCCGCCGAGTCTGACAAAGTTTTAAGGTTTATTTAAGATATATTTGTACTATATTTCTGTAGTGACAGGTTGTCAGCCCATCGCCTAAACTGCAATATACTGAAAGCCTTGGATCCCTAAGCTGGTTTTAAAGCTCGTGAAAAATGCAGCTCGGCATTATTATTAACCAAATGTAGATAACTTAAGTAAGAAAATCGTTACAATGGTATAAAAAAATATGAAAAAGTGAGAATGAAATCACTCTAAACTGCAGTGCCCTTGCAGGGCGTCACATGAAACTGAAACTGGTATCTTAATGATATATTTTTAAGATCTTTTGTATTGTGATTTGCAAAAAACTATTGAATTGAATCGAATTCAATACCTCTTTAAGTGTTAAAACGACATACCTCTAAGTTTGTCTATTTTCGAAAACATAGTTACTTTTCTTGCTTCCATGCTGCCCTGGGAGCGAGAGAAAAAACATAGAATGTGCCAGCTGGTTTACTTCCTGGGCATGCTGTTAAAACCAGCTAAGAGATCCGAGAGTTTTTGTATATTGCAATTTAGGTGATAGAATGACAATCTGTCATTACAGCATTCTACCTACAAATCTATCTTAATTAACCCTCGAAACTTTGTCATACGTGGCGGAAGACCATTGTTTCGTCGTTTACGCTCTGGCTACCCCATTAGGGAAAAAGGCGTGATTATATGTATGTATGTATGTATGAAAGCAAAGGCAGTAGATACAAATGGAAAGCTCTTTAGGAGTCAAAGTCAGCTAACATAATTACACGTTCAAAGACGGGAGTCCCACTCGCCACCACCTGAGGCCCAACCATAAACAAGTGACAGTCTTGCGTGCCCACCCAAGCTGTTTGGTACAAGTTGCATAGCGAGTATTTTTTAAATATTTTGTCTTAAATTAAAAAAAAAACAGTTTGGACCACGGTCTCACATGCAAGTTGATAAGTTTCGCAGAAAAAGTTGCAAGTTTTGGGTATGGGCCCTATATAAAACAAACTTGTAGTCTATTGTGGAATTCAGTACTGAGAAGATCATTATTATATACGATACGCGAATAACAACAGTTTCTGATGCAGCTGTATCTAATCAAAAATAGGAGTGATACCTATTTTGCAATACCTATTTGGCACACTCATTTCTTTTATTCTTCCATGCTGGACTGGGAGTGATAGAAAAACATAGAATGGGCCAGCTGCATTTCCTTCCGGGCATGCTGTAAAATCAGATAAGGGATTCAAAGGCTTCAGTGTATTGCAATTTAGGCGATGGGCTGACCACCTGTGACTATAGCGATACACATTTCTGTCTACAATAGCCCTCAAAACTTGTCAGACGTGGCGGAACGATCTTTTCTTACATCGTTTACGCTCTGCCTACCCCATTCGGGATAAAGGCGTGATTATAAGTAAGTATGTATGTCATTTCTTTTATTCTTCCATGCTGGACTGGGAGCGAGAGAAAAACATAGAATGTGCCAGCTGCATTTCCTTCCAGGCATGCTGTAAAACCAGCCAGGGGATCCAAGGGTTTCACTATGTAGCAATTTAGGCGATGGCCTGACAACCTGCACAACAGCACAAATATATCTAAATTAATCCACATTATTTTGTCAGACGTGGCGAAACAAACCCTTGTTTAGGCCGTTTACGCTCTACCTACCCCATTAGGGATAAAGGCATGATTACTTGTATTTATGGGTTTTTTTTTATTACATGATAAATAATTTTATTTTATTAATGTCACTTATCAAAAACGATCGTACCTAAACACCAAAGTTCCCGAAACCAGAACCCTCATATCCCCAAAGACATCAACAAACATTATACTTCTAAAACTGGGTCAGCTGTTTTAAATCTCGGAGGGGGGTCTGAGAATTATTTCCCATTACCAAGTTCCATATCCTCGCGATCACAACTTTTCAAAGGTTTTGCTCCTGTCACTTTTAACCACGAAGTTTACAACGTATGTTTGTTTGGAGACTTTGAATGTTTTATTTGGAAATTTTCACTTTTCTTTTTATGTAAAGGGTTTTCACGTTTTCCCCTGTAGCAAATTATTTAACGACCTAATGAAACTTACATACATATATTCACGCTTTATCCCTAATGGGGTAGGCAAAGCGTAAATAACCTAAACAAAGGTCGTTCCGCCATATCTGACAAAGTTTTGAGGCTAAGTTATTTAAGACAGATTTGTAGGTATATTGCTGTAGTGACAGGTTGTCAACCTATCGCCTAAATTGCAGTATACAGAAAGCCTCGGATCCCTTAGCTGGTTTTTACAGATATCCAATTCTATGTTTTCTCTTGCTCCCAGGCCAGCATGAAAGATTTTAAATCAAAAGTGTTTGACTTGCACCACACATTGGCATGATTCCAAGCTTATGTGCCTACAAAACACTACCCGCTCTCTGATACCATTTCAAGAATAAGCCGAGTTTCTGTGAATTAAAGCCCCGTATATTAGGTTTAAAAGGTTTTTGTTTTTGGTGCAAATTTTATTGTTGTGTATGTAGAGATTTTCAGCGCTAAAGTGGGATGAAATTTTATTGCCGCTAGAAAAATGGTTAAGCTAGCTTTATTCACGATACAAATTCTATAAGGACGCAGGACAGTAGCAGGTAGCTTTGGTTTGGTTTATACAGATTGTAAACTCCTATTATTAAAATGGTAAATTTCATTAAACTAAAATCCACTTCCCGGGTGGATTAAATCCATACTGGACCGGGAGTGAGATGAAATCAGAAATATTAACTGCCTCCGTGGTCTAGTGGTCAGAACCATGGGCTTACGGTTGAGGTGTTGGGTTCGATTTAAAGGGGGGAACACAATGATGATATTTTATCACTTTGTGAGGGTTTCCCTAGTTTGGTTAGGGCATCGCAGGCTGAATCACCTGATCGTCTGAAAAATAAAAAAGATTCTGTGCTACGAAGGGCACGCTAAGCGCAATCCTGGTCGCTGTCTTTGATAGTGATCATTACTCATACCACGTCAGAGGCCTAATACTAGGCGGTTTGAAATCTCTGACGATATGTTCGACTCGAGAATGATACTCCCTAAGAAGAAGAAGAAGAAGGAATATTCCAGCTATTTTACAATTTGTACGACGAGCTGACAGCCTGTCACTACATTGGAAGTATTTATTTATTTCTTGTTAATATTTGTGTAAAAGTTTTACATTATATAATTATTTTACAGTAGTATTATTTTATTGATATTTATTAAATTGTGTGCACGTTTTATCCGCGTATCGTTAATATTATCACTTCTGTAGGTCTGCTGTAAGAAATTTCTTTTTAGAAATAAGCAGTGCCTGTTGTGTCTTTGTTTTTTATATCCTGTGTTTATGATGTTTTTTGTGTACAATAAATTGTTAAATAAATAAATAAATACATCAATAGATATTCCTTTCTACAATTATCCTCAATATCAGTCCTGCTCATAATGATTTTTCACAACGCTCACTCAAGTAACTTTGCATGGCATACAAGCGTCACTTACAATTATGTACGTAAGAAATAAAATCATAAAAACTGAACCTCTCCAATCAAATAAAAGAAATCTTTTTTTAAAAAAACGAAAGCTTCGACAACCATTGGTCCCAATTAAGGGTATCGTATTTGCCGATATAATTGGAGCGGTTTACTTATTCATCAATCCGTGTCGACAGGGGGCGCTAGTGAGGGGGCGGTAACGGGGTGGCGACGTGAGAAAAGGGGGCGGCTACGTCACTTGTTTCTTAATTTCCTATAACTCACTGGCGATGTTTTAATCACCAATCAACAAAAGCTGGTTTAGATAAATAACATACAACCAGTCTCGAAACTGTACTTGTATTTGTAACTGTACCTGTGTATGTGTACCTGATTTGTAAAATATAATCATTTTCGCTACTAAAATGGCTGAGGATTCACCGATAAATTGAAAATTTATTACATACATATAATCACGCATTTAAGGGGCAGAGCGGAAACGACCTAACCAAAGGTCGTTCCGCCACGTCTGACAAAGTTTTGAGGATTATTTAAAATAGAATTGTTACCTACAAATTATTGCTGTAGTGACAGGTTGTCAGCCCGTCGCCTAAATTACAATAAGCTGATACCCTCGGATCCCTTAGCTGGTTTTTACAGCATTCCCGGGAAGAAATGCAGCTGGCACAATTCTATGTATTTCTCGCTCCCAGACCAGCATGGAAGTTGATTAAATAATATTATATATATATATATATAATTTGAAAGTAAATTTACTAACGAGAGTTATTCTCTTTACATTTATTATAAAAAAATATTATCAAGCATGTAAAGCAATATAAACGCTAAAATTACTAACGAACTGATCTATAGAAATAATTTTCACATGAAGGTCAAACATAATCGAAACACGGAAATACCAACACCATATAATTAATCGACATCTTCTTCATTAAAATAACACCTTTCTTGTTAGACCTACTTTAGTAGGTACCAAAATATTTTAAAAGTCACGGAAATGTAAGAAATGTTTTTATACTAACATCATCATCATCCCCCTAGCCTTATACCGTATAGCACTGGGTCAGCTACTTAATCTAGGGGTTTGAACCAGGGTACTGGTTTTTACACAGAGCGACTGCCGTCTGACCTCCGCAACCCAGAAGGGAAACCAGACCTAATCCTAGATTAGGTCCGAGTTTTCAAGCCGCTAATACTAATATGTAATGCTCAACGACTAATATCTACAGTATTAAACGATATTATCCGGGACCAACGGCTTAGCGTGCCTTCCGAAGCACGGAAAAAGCGCCGAATAAACGTACATATGAAATTCGAAAACCGAAAAACACATTGGTACATGGTGGGATTCGAACCACGACCTCCCCGCTCAAGAGGCAGCGGCCCGATCCGCTATACCATCGGGCTTTTATACTAACAGTGGTTATAAAAAATATCTACTAATCCAAGCTCGACTTCTAAAGCTTTTTTGTGGCAAAATGCTACGCTTCTGCTTTCAGTATGAAAAAGAAATATCAAGAGTTTTTTAAACACTCCGAGTAATTGATGGTATAAGGTTACGTAAATATTTAGCTAAATAAGAAAAAGCCTCAAAAATTCGGTTTCTTTTTTTAGCTGTTTTGCAAATTGGTTCTGACATCAGCTAAAATTGATGCGAATGCTTTGGCTTTACAATCTTATTTTATCTTATTTAGCCTACATCATCCCACTGATAGGCAAAGGTCTCCCTCTTCTTCTTAAAATAAATACTGTGTCAATTTCAATAATAAAAAAAAAGAATTGAGACTATCGCTGTTATAAGAAAAATGGTGTGTACGTAATATGTGATTGCAAAAAAATATAATTCCATTCCAACTATACCAGAACATCATCTACATAAACACTTCTAGGCCATTAATAGCAAAAATGGAAGATAATTGCTCATAAAATTGAGGCAGCCACTTCAAGAAAGCCGGCCTCATTTCTATGCTTCGTATTTTAAAACCACAATTCTCCTTTCCCTAATTTCGCTTTCAAATATCGCTTGAGTTGCCAGCTGTATTTGCCGGTGTGGCCTCAAAGTGTCTAACTCTAAGCAATGTTGCCGACTACACTGATATTAATGGTACCTAAATACAAAGAAATTTGATATTGGTCTCAAAAATATGCACTTAATTTTATAGGAAAATAAAATAAGTTTTTAGTGACTAAAACTGGTACGACGTACATTTTTTTTTGGTATACTATTATTTGAGTTATTAAAACTGGTTGCTTTTCAATAGGTTTAAATAAAATGTACCAATGGCGTCGATTCTCGAGACTAATTCTAATTCTGAGCTAGTGCTGTCACTTTCTTAACTTTGCCATAAGAACAGGATAGCAAATAAACACATGACTTTGACATTAATCCTAATCTGACATAGGACTACTTATTTCTCGTAAAAAAGGTAGCATGCGCTATGTATACTCAGTTCTAACTTAAAGCGTCTTACGTCAGATTAAGAATGTCAAAGTCATGTGTTAATTTGATATCCTGTTCTTATGTCAAAAGAATAAGTTAAGGACTAGTGTCGTTAGAATTGCTACCATTGTATCAGATTCATACATACATACAGTCACGCCTTTATCCGTAATGGGGTAGGCAGAGCGTAAACGACCAAATCAAAGGTCGTCCCGCCACGTCTGACAAAGTTTTGAGGGTTATTTAAGTTAGATTTGTAGGTATATTGCTGCAGTGACAGGTTGTCAGCCCATCGCCTAAATTACAATATACTGAAACCCTCGGATCACTTAGCTGACTTTTACAGCATGCCCAGGAGGAAATGCAGCTGGCGCATTCTATGTTTTTGTCTCGCTCCCAGTCCAGCATGGAAGTAAGTATCAGATTCAACTTCTAAAAAAAACGTCGTCTTAAGGAAATATTATCAAAATTTTGTGTATGGCAACAAAATATCTAGGCTATCACCACAGTGCTATCACGCTAAATGCCATCAGGCAACCATTTCACGTCCTCCACAAAAAGCGGCGCTTCAGTTTTCGCAACAACGCTTGTACCTACACAAATGTAAATTTAGGTTATGATATTTGTATGTGCTTCACCTACTTTTTCTAGCTTATTTAAATTCTCGTGTACAGCCACATCTGTTGTGGTTTCATTTTTACAAACAAAATTAGTGCTAGTATTTTTAAGTACTTTAGTTTTAAAAAGCGATTTTGTTGTCAATGCTTTGTTACGTAATTCCATAATACCTCTAAGTTATTATAGAAGTATTCTTTGAGACCGATAAAAAAAAACAATGTCACCATAATATATCTGCTACGCATAATCTGTAAATTTTCCTCCTTACGCTTTAAAATTTTATTTACAATACATAATAATGCCAGAAATTGAATAGAACTTCGTCAAAACAAAACGAAGTGGACCTACCTCTATGTCCTGGACTTTCAGTTTTTTTTAGTCTTTCTTTCAGCAAAAACTTTCTCTTCTGTAGCGCACCTCCTTTCAGCTGTACTTCCATAGAGCTGGACTTACCTCTGTGCCCTAGACCTTCAGTTTCATGTGGTCTTCACGCGTGTTCTCCCGTCTTTCCGCTTCTTTCAGCAGTGCCCGTCTCTTCGATAGCACACCTACTTCCAACAATACTACCATAAACCTGGACTTACCTCTGTGCCCAGGACTTTCAGTTTCATGTGGTCTTACCGCTTGGTCTTTCCGTCTTTCCGCTTCTTCTAGCAGTACCCATCTTTTCTGTAGCACACCTTATTCCAACAATACTACCATAAACCTTGACTTACCTATGTGCCCTAGACCTTCAGTTTCATGAGGTCTTCACGCGTGGTCTTTCCGCTTCTTTCAGCAGTAATCTTCTCTTCTGTAGCACACCTCCTTTCAGCTGTTCTACCATAGAGCTGGACTTACCTCTGTGCCCTGGACTTTAAGTTTCATGTGGTCTTCCCGCGTGGTCTTTCCATCTTTCCGCTTCTTCCAGCAGTATCCATCTTTTCTGTAGCACACCTACTTCCAACAATACTGCCATAAACCTGGATTTACCTCTGTGCACTGGACTTTCAGTTTCATGTGGTCTTCCCGCGTGGTCTTTCCATCTTTCCGCTTCTTCCAGCAGTATCCATCTTTTCTGTAGCACACCTACTTCCAACAATACTACCATAAACCTGGACTTACCTCTGTGCCCTGGACTTTCAGTTTCATGTGGTCTTCCCGCGTGGTCTTTCCATCTTTCCGCTTCTTCCAGCAGTATCCATCTTTTCTGTAGCACACCTACTTCCAACAATACTACCATAAACCTGGACTTACCTCTGTGCCCTGGACTTTCAGTTTCATGTGGTCTTCCCGCGTGGTCTTTCCATCTTTCCGCTTCTTCCAGCAGTATCCATCTTTTCTGTAGCACACCTACTTCCAACAATACTACCATAAACCTGGACTTACCTCTGTGCCCTGGACTTTCAGTTTCATGTGGTCTTCCCGCGTGGTCTTTCCATCTTTCCGCTTCTTCCAGCAGTATCCATCTTTTCTGTAGCACACCTACTTCCAACAATACTACCATAAACCTGGACTTACCTCTGTGCCCTGGACTTTCAGTTTCATGTGGTCTTCCCGCGTGGTCTTTCCGTCTTTCCGCTTCTTCCAGCAGTATCCATCTCTTCTGTAGCGCACCTTCTTTCGGCTGTACAGCAGCATAGAGCCGCTTTTTGGCCTGGAACAAAGAAAATAAGGCATAAATACTTTTGAAGAGTAACATTCTTTTTAAGATTTGACAGGTAGAGCTCATATTTATGTCAGTAGCATAAATTTGGTCCAAGTTTTTTCCGTTGTTTTATACTAGGTGTAAGGAACAGCGTCCCGCAAACTGATAGGGGTTGTTCAGTCAACGACACTGAACAACTATCTTTCTTTTTCAGGATGTGAAAAAATAAAATTGGCTTTTCCATACAAATTATCTGATTGAGTTGAACATTTTGAAAAAATATAAAGAAAATCCAGCTGATGTTCATTGTCGTTGACTGAGCAACCCATATCCCTTACATCTTGTATGTCTTCGAATAAAATAACCTGATGACTATTGTTGTCAAAGTTCATTAACCTGCTGAAATAACTTTGATATGGTTTGTCGCCCTAAATTATGAAATCTTATTCCTTATACAAAACCAAATTACATAAGAAAGCCACTATGACAGTCTATTAAAATTTTGATGTCAAATTATTTCCACGAAATATGAGACTTCCAAAAGACACAAAGGTAGCACCTAAAACTTTAAGCACAAAGTTTACGACAACAATTATACGAAATCGACTCCAACCTGATCTACAATATCGATTGATTCAGTCAGCAAGGATTCTGGTTATTACAGAATCGGATTCTAACTTCCATTTATTACTTGGCTGTAAAATGCTGAATCGTATAAGTGTAACTGGTAGTTTATTTGCACTGCTTGTCCCACAGATTGAACCATCAATAGATAGGTATAAAAAGTTTATAAATGGAACACATTTTTAAAGTGTACTCAATATGTTATCTTTTCAAATATTTTTCACGTGAAAACTATTGCTTCCTTGTGCATCCAAACATCCTAGCTGGTAAGAAAAACATTACCCCTATAAGTTTAAACAGGTGTCGTAATAGCTGGCTAAGGGATGCATCCAGGATAGTATTACCATATCGTGAATGGACCAAGGAAAATCTCAAGTAAATCCTGGAACTAGACAAATTTTGTCTATTTTAGTTAGATCAACCTCGTAAAACATAAATGTAAAAAAGGAGCCAAGTTCATGGTGGTCTAGGTGCGTGGATTGCACAAAAAGTTATGAGATCTAAAAAGGGAGCCAAGTCTAGGATTTATTATAGTAATTTTTAGCTCTTCAATAATGTTAATTTCATGTGATTTGGCCGTTGTAGAGTGGCGTTGTAGATGGCAGGTCGAATTATTATTTACAATGTACAAGTCACATGAAATTAACCTTATTGAAGAGCTAAGAATTACTATAATAAACCCTAGACTTGTTCCCTTTTTAGAGCTCACAACTTTTTGTGCAATTCACGCACCAAGACCACCATTTAGTTAGATTAACCTCGTAAAATACATTATTTACATACATACATACATATAATCACGCCTTTATCCCTAATGGGGTAGGCAGAGCGTAAACTACATAAACAAAGGTCGTTCCGCCACGTCTGAAAAAGTTTTGAGGGTTATTTAAGATAGAATTGTAGGTATATTGCTGTAGTGACAGGTTGTCAGCCCATCGCCTAAATTACAATATACTGAAACCCTCGGATCCCTTGGCTGGATTTAAAGCATGCCCGGGAGGAAATGCAGCTGGCACATTGTATGTTTTTCTCTCGCTCCCAGACCAGCATGGAAGAACACATTATTTCTACAGAAAAATCAGGAAGCAAAGCTGCATTAGAAAGCTAGTATGACTTAAATCAGGAATATAAATTGAACTCTCATGACTTCATAATAACTTTTTACATATTCAGAGATATATTTAACGGCCGCCCCAAAACGATAAAATTTTACATGTGAACTATAAAATGAGCCTTATTACTTATCTTTCAGCGACAGACGGGCTCAAATAAAACAAACTTAATAATTTCACTGAATATATCACAGGAATATATGGTTGAATAAACTCAGCCTACTTTGTGTACGAGAAATGAAATTAATGAACTTATTGCGTATTATAACGATCTCCCTACTCCAGTAGGGATGAAGGCGTGATTGTATGTATGTATGTATGTGTTTTCCAATAAGCGACGGATCCGCTTTCATAGGTTTCCTAAATTCCACTTTGCTCTGTATCTTCGTCTACATCATCGCAGCTTTATATTTTTTCTTTTATCCAATGAAGTAAAACAATGAATGAAAACAACATAAGCTAATACCACACATACAATCACACCTAAATCATCATGTAAACTGCACGGTTTACGCTCTAAAAAAGCGGAAATATTTATTCGTTCAATAAAAAACTGGGCACGGGCAATATTTCGAGTGACGTCACACGCAAGCTCGCCGTCAAATTCATGAGTTTTGGCGGGAATAAATCTCGAGATCGACACATAAATTGCGCGCGCGACGTTAGGAGAGTTTTTGTGAAATTGTAGTGACTGTCTGTCAAACGGTGTGCTGACATATGGGATGGGATTACACTGTGTTTGTATCATGGGTTTGTATGGATTTAAAATTGTTAGTATCTACATTTGCATGGCCTGTGCCGTCATGACGTTGGTGTTGGCAGTGACGACGGCAACGGATTTAGGTATATGAGTCGCTCTCTAGCTGGTTCAACTCAGGAGTAGGGATATCTGGGATATCTGGTGGAAATTGCTGCTTTATCAATAAGGCTGCCTATATTGTACTGTTTTGTTCCTCACTTTTCTTATGCATGTATTTATATTTCTTGGGGCAATAAAGTATTTTGTATTGTATTTGATCCCATTTGGGTTAGGCAGTTAATAGGGATACCCCATTTGGTATCGGATTCTGAACAAGAACTCGGACGAAAGGTGTAGATTTTACTACCAGCGTCTGCGTTTCCAAATGCAATCAACCCTAACTATTCATAGACTAAAATAACCGAAAAAGATAGAATAAAGCTTTGTCGTTGACTTAATCTGAGCCAAAGAGTCAAGATCATACCAATTCCGTAAAAAAGTACCTGACTAACCTTGTACCCGCTTTAACTTTAACAAAATACCCGAAACATAATAAATTCATATCAACTCTACAATGCTTTCGGAAAGCACATTATGAGCTTTAAGCTTGGCGTAAACAAGAATATGCTCAAAAACCGCCCAAAAATATTCGGGTACACATTTTAATTAAGCAGGCTCAACAATAAAATTAATTTACGTCCGTGGACGAAGCAGGAATTACTGGTGCTGGTGATTTTTAATCTTCGTATAGCTGTGAATAGTTGGCTCTGGGTCTTTTTTCAGGGTTGTCATAAATAAATAATCTTTTCATAACTACGGTTTCACCTTCTTCTTCTTTTTTTTTTTTTATTTTTTTATTTTTTTATTTGAACAAAAAGGTACATACATAAACATATACAAATATCTCGCCAAACTGAAACAGTTTGTTGGCGAGGAGAGCGCTGTCGAGTGGATATCGAGTCTATCGACCCAATGAACCCTGGTGTCAGAGTTTTTAAAACGCCTAGTAGCACAACTATCAGGCCTCTGACATGGTTTGAGTAACGACCACTATTAAAGACAGCGACGTAACTTAACGTACCCTCCGAAGCACAAAATCTCTTTCTTTTCGGACAATCAGGTGATTTAGCCTGCAAGGTCCTAACCAAACTGGTGAAAAATTCACAAAGTGATAAATTTTCAAATATCAACTTTGTGTTTTTCCCTGGGAATCGAACCCAGGACCTCCGGATCGGGATTCACCAACACAAGGTTATAATCAAAACATACATACATATAATCATGCCTTTGTCCCTAATGGGGTAGGCAGAGCGCAAATGACCTAAACAAAGGTCGTTTTGCGAGATTTGACAAAGTTTTGAGGGTTATTTGAGATTGATTTGTAGGTATATTGCTGTAGTGATAGGTTGTCGGCCCATGGCCTAAATACTGAAACCCTCGAATCCCTTAATTAGTTTGATTTTGACGTGGATATAATCCCTTTGGGACAGCAGTGGGACACGTAATGGTTAAATAAGATAAGTTAAGAAGATAATCTATTTTCCGCTGTTATAAATTAAGATTAATTACTTACTGTGAAAGTAGTTTTCTAATAGTAAAAAAATATAAAAAACAGTCTACTATAATAAAATTGAAATACTTATTAGTCTATGTTAACTACTCTGTTTTTAGTGAGGAACGCCATCTTCATAAAAAAATACTTAATTTTTCATAACTCTTACAAATTGTTTGTATAATATGGTAAATATTTTTGCCAGAATAAAAAATGTGCTGTTACATATATACATATAATCACGCCTTTATCCTTAATGGGGTAGGCAGAGCGAAACGTCTTAAACAAAGGTCCTTCCACCGAGTCTGACAAAGTTTTGAGGAATTGAGATAGATTTTGATATTGCTGTAGTGACAGGTTGTCAGCCCATCGTAAATTACAATATACTGAAACTCTCGGATCCCTTAGCTGGTTTTTACAGCATGCCCGGGACGAAATGCACGGCACATTCTATGTTTTTCTCTCGCTCCCAGGCCAGCGTGGAAGAAAAGTGCTTTTACAAAGCCAAAAAAAATATCATTGGAATACCTAAGCCACTACTCAAGTAGCTACATTATTTAAAAAGAATCAGGCCCAGCCCTACAGCCACAGACAAATAGTTGCCTATAAAGGGCTCTCCCCACAAGCGATTTATCAAGTAAACGACCATCCCGTTCTGATTTTACAAATAATTTTTCGCTAACTCTTTATGAGGCTGGAATTCCAGAGTGGGTGAGGGGTTTCGGATTGTGGATGGGGTCTGCTGGGTGCAGTTTGGAAGGAATGAGGTGTAATACCGGGCTCGATTCTAGGTGTACCACCGGCTAAAACTAAAATTTAAATATATCTATCTGTCACTTTCAAAATAATAAAGGCCTAATAGCTATGCTCCTAGGCGGTTTGGAAACTCTGTCACCAAGGTTCAGACTCGAGAATCCACTCGCTAAGAAATAAATTATAAAATTGAAAAAGGACAGGCGATTTATACTCTATGGTTTTACACTTTGTCTGGTAGATATTGACGCGCTTTTGCACGTTTCCTCATTATTTTTGTCCATTTTATCCGGAATATCATATGACGGCCGATAAAAATGACAGATAACGCATAAAACCACCGACTATGAATCAAAAACCGGAGAGAATATATCTCCTGTCCTTTTCCAATGTTTTTAGTCTGAAAGTAACTTTAAATTTAAGTTTTAGCCGGCAAACCTAGAATCGAGCCCAAATGAGATGTGATTTTGGAGATTGTTCCTTGGACACTTTCTCTTGCTGTTGAAGATGTAGCATGGAATGACAACTAAGAAATCTGTACGGCACAGATTATTACAAAGCATTTATATTTTTTTATTTAAGCCTATAGTGGGTGAAGGGTCTTAGTTCGTAGAGGGGTCTGCTGGGAGCAGATTGAAAAAAAAAACGTGATATCTTGCGTGATTGAGGTACTTGGTTGCTTAAAGCAAACTGACACTCGATTCTGGAAGAGATTTCTAGGCACGGAGTTACAGCTACGAAAAGATGTACTCGAAAATACGTTACAAAAATCCTTGCTGGATTGTAGGGACTTGTAGAGCACTTTCTGAGAAATTTTAAATTCTGGAGAGGTCTGCTAGTTGCAGTTTGAAAAGAATGAGGTGGTTTTGTGACTAGCTATGATTTTCTTGCTTGAAGAAAACTGTCTTATACTTTTGAAAGAGATTTCTAGGTACGGAGTTACTACTATATAAAGGTGCATACATACATACATACATAAAATCACGCCTTTATCCCTTACGGGGTAGGCAGAGCGTCAAACGCCTCGTAAAAGGCGCTTTCGCCACGTCTGACAAAAATTGAGGGAAATTTTAGATTGTAATGTGTATATATATACACTGTAACCCTCGAGTCCCTTTGGCTGACTTCTACAGCATGCCTGGGAGGAAAGGCAGCTGGAACATTCTATGTTTTTCTATCTCTCCCAGTCCAGCATGGAAGGAATATATAAAGGTGTACATCAAGAATTCATGTACAACTGATGAATAATTAGTTATTAGGCTCGATTTTAGATCTTTCGGCTAAATCTAAAATTAAAACCTAATTTGTCACTTTCAGACTAAAAACATTGGAAAACGACAGGAGATCTATTTATTCTCTCCAGTTTTGAGTTATACTCTGTGGTTTTATGCGTTATCTGTCATTTATATCCGCCGTCATATGATATGGCGGATAAAATTGACAGGAATACTGGGCAAAAGCGCGTCAAAATCTAGCGGACATAGTGTAAAACCATCGAGTATAAATCACTTGTCTTATTCCAATTTTATTATTTTAAAAGTGACAGACAGATTTAAATTTTAGTTTTAGTCGGTGGTATCTAAACTCAAGCCCAATGTTGTGTCTAAGATAAGATTTCGGAGTTGGTAGAAAGGTAAAGTGATTTTGGTTTCCCACACTTTAGCTAGATTTTGATCGCAATTCTTCTTCTTACCGAGTAGATATCTTCCATGCTGGACTGGGAGAGATAGAAAAACATAGAATGTTCCAGCTGCCCTTCCTCCCGCGCATGCTGTAGAAGTCAGCAAAAGAGACTCGAGGGTTACAGTGTATTGTAATTTAGGCGATGGGCTGACAACCTGTCACTAAGCAATACACATTACAATTTAAAATTGCCCTAAATTTTTGTCAGACGTGGCGAAAGCGCCTTTTACGAGGCGTTTAACGCTCTGCCTACCCCGTAAGGGATTAAGGCGTGATTTTATGTATGTATGTATATGTATGTACCGAGTAGATTCTCGAGTTGAACAACCCGATGAAACCTGGTGTCAGTGTTTTTAAACCGCCTAGTAGCACAGCTATTAGTTCTCTAACATGGTTTGAGTAACGACGAATATCAAAGACAGCGACCGGGACCGACGGCTAAATGTGCTTCAGAGCACGGAATATTTTTTCTTTTCGGTAAATCATTTAATTCAGCCTGCAATATCCTAACCAAATTGGTAAAAACCTCACAAAGTGATAAATTGTCAAAATATCAACTTTGTGTTCCCCCCTGGCAAACGAACCCAGAACCTCCGGACGTACGCTATTTATTCGGTTAGTCATTTGCAATCGAAATATTTTCCAATGGACAATTCCAAAACCTTGAAGTTTACTATATAGACTCTTTCTTCCATGCTGGACTAGGAGCAAGAGAAAAACATAGAATGTGCCAGCTGCATTTCCTCCCGGACATGCTGTAAAAACCAGCTAATGGATCCGAGACTTTCAGTAAATTGCAATATAGGCGATGGGCTGACAACCTGTAACTACAGCAATATACCTACGAATCTATCTTAGGTATCTCTCAAAATTTTGTCAGACGTAACGGAACGACCATGGTTCAGGTCGTTTACGCTCTGCCTACTGCCTACCTAATAAAGGTGTGAGTGTATGGTAATGGCAGGCATTCTATAGTTATAATGATTTTATTAATTTTAATGATAATAAAAGCAATACAATTTAAATGATTATTAATGTGATATACTTAAGTGCTTATGATTTTTTGACTTGTAATTTACAATTATTAACAAATTTATCTCTATCTCTCTGTCTCTATGTACGTGGGACACTCAGAAAGATTTGCGACACTAAAAAAAATTGTTCTACAGGTACATATATTTTTATTAAATCTTTTCAAAGTACTCTCCACCAGCCTCTATACAAAGATTCATGTGTCTGAACCAGTTTTCAAAACACTTTTTCCAGTTCGCCGTAGACACCTCGTTTACAGCCTGCTCGAACGCAGCCAGCGCATCTTCCGGCGACGAAAATTGTATCCCCTTGAGCTGATTTTTTATTTTTGGAAATAAAAAGAAGTCACACGGTGCTAGATCAGGGCTGTAAGGAGGGTGATCCAGGAGTTTGACTGGTGTGCTGTCCAGGAAGTCCCTCGTTTTGAGCGCGGTGTGTGCAGGCGCATTGTCGTGGTGGAGCAGTAGTCCGCGGAGCCCTGTGTTTGGTCGCTTGTTGCTCACAACAGAAAAAAACTTCTGGTAAACATTTGGTAGTATACCATTCGGCGTTAATGCTTCTTTGATCTCGTAAGGGAATTAAGGCCAAGTGGCCAGTCAAATTAAAAAAGCTGGCGATCAAAATCTTCCCCCCGCTTCGAGATCGCTTCAGTTTGGTAGGCGTTGGTTCATTTTGAAACACCCAAACTGTCGACTGGCGCTTGGTTTCTGGATCGTATTGATAAATCCAAGACTCATCACTTCTTACAATGTCGTAAACACGCCGAGACGAAACTGCTTCAAATTTGTTCAGCATATCACGGCACCATTCCACCCGGGCCTGCTTCTGACCGTCGGTGAGGTAGTGCGGCACCCAGCGCGATACTATCCTCCTCACGCGAAGATGCCCGTGTAGAATCTCGTGAACGCTTCCCGATCCAATCTTTAATATGTGCTGAATCTCCTGATATGTAATTCGCCTATTATCTTGGATTAAATTTTTCACTGCTAGCACGTTTTCTTCCGTAATAGCCGTCAAAGGGCGACCGCTTCTTTCTTCATCCCCCAAGGTTGGTCGACCGCGCCTAAATTCGTTATACCAACGATACACGGTTGCCTTGGAGGGGCTTTCATCCATAAATGCCATTTGAAGACTATCGAACGATTCATCCGGTTTCAGGCGACACTTGAAATCGTAAAAAATCATAGCTCTAAAATGTTCCCGGCGCAGATCCATTTTTTAGTAAGACACGATACTTTGAATTGGAAATTTTGAAAATGGAACACACATATTTTTACTTACAAGTAATCATAATTTCAAAAAAGATTCTAACCGGCCAGTCTGCCATATATAAAAACTATTTATCGCAATACTTTTTGAGTGGCCTGGTATGTTTGTATGACCTAGACTATAACACACCCATTGTTCGATAATTATAAAAATATAGTAAGGTTGCTTATTTTCTTTTATAAAATAATACTAATCATCTAAACTGTAAATATAAATTCGCTCACAAAAACATAACAAAGCTGAAAATAATGAGGCCATCGAAATAGGTAAAAAGATAAAACATGCAACTTTGCATTACCATGATAGGAATTCGGCAATAAATCTTGTATTTAGACCGTAATTTCACCCACATTCGGTACCGGAAATCGTTTAAAAGAGCGAGGTATACTGATGTGATACGAGGGTTCCGTATGGTAAATCAAAATTATGACACCTTGGAGTAAATGCTGGACTGGGAGCGATAGAAAAACTTAGAATATGCCAGCTGCATTTCTTCCCGGGCTTGCAGTAAAAACCAGCAAAGGGATCCGAGGGTTTCTGTATATTGAAATTTAGGCGATAGGCTGACTACCTGTCACTACAGTATATACCTACAAATCTATCTTAAATAATCTTCAAATTATTGTCAGACGTGGCTGAACTACCTCTGCTCAGGTCGTTTACGCTCTGCCTACCCCATTAGGGATAAAGGCGTGATTATATGTACGTATGTATGTGGAGTAAAAGTATTGCTTAAACCCCAAATTTTGTTTAAGTGCATTAGTGGTCTACAGTGATCTTAGATCATCATATCCCTAGCCTTTATCCCGTATCTCACAGGGTCGGCTACATAATCTAGTGATTAAACGAAGATACTGGTTTTTACACAGAGCGACTGCCATCTGACCTCCGCAACCCATTATGATTATGATCATCACTATGCAAATTATAACAACTGTCAAAATAATACTCATTTTACTATTATAATTTTGTTTGCTAAAATATATTTGATTTACATATTCAAACATCCTTAAGTACTCATTTTGATAAAAGTCTTAAATGATCTTTTAATATTTAATGTGTAGTTTCACACTATTACAATTTCATGTGAAACTGCCAAGTAACTAATCTATTAGATGTTTATTCAGCTTAGGTATCTCGAGTTGTAAATGTAATATCTAGTTTTGTATATCAAAGGGAATCGCGAGGAGCTTTTAGTAGCAGACAAACCTCAGGCTTAGATACAGCCTCTGGGGATCGAAATACCTGTATCTATATGTTGCTATGAATAAACAGAAGGTTAAATATAATTATTATACTACAATATTAAGGATCACATATTTACATCAAAAATATTATTCTAAATATTTCATTCTGGAACATTTAAATTTATGAAAGAACAATGTTATTTTCTCCCATTTCCTCGAAAAAGGATTCATTATTTTAAAAAAAACTAAACCGGTATTCACTCTTGTCGGTCCTCATATTCGCGTTCACCAGCTATTTCTCCAAACGACAACAATGAAATTAACTATCGCTTCACGAAGTCTTTACAGACACACTACTATGGTTTAGGAGTTTTTTAGTTCACATTATTGATTATTTTTTAGCTGAAACTGCAAACATCCATATAATCACGAATTTATCCCGAACGGGGTAGGCAGAACAACTTTTAAAATTTACAAAATGGAATGAACGAATGAATGAAATGTGCGCCATGCAAATCTTAAATGTCAAAATGTTATGGAGGATCGCACAAATTTACTCGACCTTAAATTGCTTTTTTTCGGCCACGGAGTAATGTACTATTGTAATCTTATTTTAATAGCTTGTAGTTTATTTATTTCGATTCTTCTTCTTGTGTCGAGTAGGTATCGACTCTATCGACCCGATGAACCCTGGTGTCAGAGTTTTTAAACCGCCTAGTAGCACAACTGTCAGGCCTCTGACATGGTTTGAGTAACGACCACTATCAAAGACAGCGACCGGGACCGACGGCATAACGTGCCCTCCGAAGCACGAAATCTTTTTTCTTTTCGGACAATCCGGTGATTTAGCAAGCAATGTCCTAACCAAACTGGGGAAAATTCACAAAGTGATAAATTCTCAAATATCTACTTTGTGTTTCCCCCCCCGGGGGTATCTAACCCAGGACCTCCGGATCGGGAGTCTATAGCACTAGCCACTAGACCACGGAGGCAGTTATTTTATTTATTTCGATTGATTATGCTACTCTCTATCCCAATAATTATTTTAGGTCTATAGAAATAGCTCGTCACATTTCAAGAAAATAGAGTTTGATCATTATCTACGTGTCCCGGCCAATGTAGGCTCGGTAGGATAGATTTATATATCATTCTGTAACAATTAAATATTCAACGTTAATCGTCTAGGTATGATTTCATTGTTAAATGATAAGCTACATACATATAACCACGTCTTAGTGAGGTAGGCAGAGCGTAAACGACCTAAACAAAGGTCGTTCCGCCATGTCTGACAAAGTTCTGCCTATCACCTAAATTGCAATATACAGAAACCCTCGGATCCCTTAACTGGGTTTCATAGCATGCCCAGAAGGAAATGCAGCTGGCACATTCTATGTTTTTCTCTCGCTCCCAGTCCTGCACAAATGATTAGCTACATCTAATTATCTTCAACATAAGTAGACAGACTACGTGTTTTCATTGAGACTCACTTATTATCTTATTAACTATAACGATTATCTTTTACCCTATGAATATATGCAATTTTTACATGTGATAGGTACTAGGTACAATAAGCTAGATTCTAGATTTGGCGGCTAAAACTAAAATTAAAATCTATGTGTCACTTTCAGACTAAAAACATTGAAAAAGGACAGGATTTATAGTCGGTGGTATTATGCCTTATTTGTCATTTTTATCCGCCGTCATATGATATGGCGGATAAAATTGACAGAAATACTGGAGAAACGTGCAAAAGCGCGTCATACTCCAGAGGTCAAAGTGAGTCAAACCATAGAGTATAAATCGCCTGACCTTTTTCAATTTTATTATTTAGAAAGTGACCTATGGATTTAAATTTTAGCTTTAGCCGGTGGAATCTAGAATTGAGCTCAATATAAAACGGGTCCCTAAACCAGTACGTACAGGAGCGAATAACGACCCATATCGCCCAATAAACAGCCATTCCAAACTTGTAAAATAGCGAATAAATATCTCAATCGGCGGGAGAATTATTGCCAATACACACGGCAAGGTGCAAAACGCGAATTTTTGTCGCGTGGCCCAAGTTGATGCTTCATGAATAGCAAGTGAAATTCTGGGGGAAACTGAAAATGTCGTGATTTTCAATAAAGTGAATGGATTCAATTATTATTGAGGATATAGTTCAAAATTGCAATATGTTCAAAAGTAAGTCATATTTTGGAAAAGAGCAAAACTATTTTAAAGTGAGAAAAATAATAGGGTTATAATATAACTATTCGGCGGTTTTCCCATTGACTGGTCTTGTAAAGAGGTACAATAGTACCTAGAAACTTAAAAACACTGAAAGATGCATGGTTCTATACTCTGCGACAGGTTGAATCCATTCTTTTGTTGCATCTGCCTTGTTATTTTTGCATGCCCTAAGATAGACTGGCAGATTATGCTTTTGGCGTTAAGTCCGCCTATGTAACATTTTAGTGCATAAAGTTAAATAAATAGAAAATAATAAATAAATAAATGCATACAAGGTGGCTTCTTGTGGAACCCATCACAGCTTAAAAAAATATTGCCATAGTTATAAACAAGTTTATGAATTACACCACATTCCAAAATCAAAAACGTTCACGCTTCGATTTGAAATCGGAACAGCAAATTGCGCGCGGTCATCACCGCCCCCTATTGGTATAATTGCGAACTGCACACAAACGAAATGAGCGAATCGCGTACAGTACAGCCATAGTGTGACACTCTGTGAAAGATGAGTCACTTTGTTAGTATATATAATCAGGCCTTTATCCCGAAAGGGGTTGGCAGAGCGTAAACGACCTAAACAAATGTCGTTCCGCCACGTGTGACAAAGTTTTGATATTTAGAAAGACGAAAGAAAGAAAATACATTTATTGCTGCAGGGTAGGGTTATTTAAGATAAATTTGTAGGTATATTGCTGTAGTGACAGGTTGTTAGCCCATCGTCTAAATTGCAATATCCTGAAACTCTCGAATTCCTCAGCTGATTTTTACAAACTCTGACAACAGGTTTCATCGGGTCGTTGTTCGACTCGAGAATTCACTCGATGAGACAAAGACAGCATGCCCGGGAGGAAATGCAACTGAAACATCCTATGTTTTTCTCTCGCTCCCAGTCCAGCATGGAAGTGAAGACATTACAGCAGAGTCAAATTTTGTTTTTTAGAAGCGGGAAGGTCATGGTTCTACCGACGCATCTGTCTAGATGGTTTTAGGGTAGTTATAATAGTCAATGCTTTATAGGTGGTTTAGATTTCGTTTGAAACTGGCTGGGTACTTTCCTGACTTCATCCTATCTAGTTAAGGTTAATCACAACCTACAACCAACTTGGCCTTTGTTTACACGTGCTGCCAACAGAAAAAAAACGGAAAGGAAAAATCCCAAAAGCACCAATCAAACTGCATGCAACGTGTCAGGGTTGCAATTTTTCCATTTTCCCAATTTTCCCGCCGTTTCTGTTGTTCAGCTTCAGTCAAAAAGTTCATTTAGCTTTGTGGTGAAAAAATAAACAAAAATAACTGAAAAGAAGCGGTTATGAAACTTTGCTAATGAGTTAAGTTTATGTTTCGGCTTGCTTGCGATAGCTCAGGGTGATACTTGTAGCTAATTTCTAGTATTCATTTTGTTTTACACACTAGTTTTGTGCAACAAGAACTCTTGCATTGTAATTGTCATATTTTCTGGATATCTAAATTACTTCCATGCTGGACTGGAAGCGAGAGAAAAACAGGGTTTCAGTATATTGCAATTTAGGCGATGGGCTGACAACCTGTCATCATCATCATCGTAAGGCGTTTCCGTTTAGGTTGTGTGACAACCTATCACTACAGCAATATACCTACAAATCTATCTTAAATAACCCTCAAAACTTTGTCTGACGTGACACGATGACTACAGCATGCTCGGGAGGAAATGCAGCTGGCACATTCTATGTTTTTCTCTTGCTTCCAGTCCAGCATGAATGTAACATTATAGTAAGATTACATTTATTAAAAATCTCTGCTACCTTACTTATAACAGCCAAGATACATTTGAAGTATTACAAGAACATTATTATTATTACTAGCCTACTGTGTCCCACTGCTGGGCAAAGGCCTCCCCTTCTTTGCTCCTCATAAATTACAAATTACATTCCAAAGTGAACATCTCTAACTACACTGAGGCAATTGTAAATTGTAACAGAAAACTCGACTCATTCTGCCCGATAACTCACCATCCACATGCTAATAAGCGATTTGTAAGCCCATAACGCCTTGTCAAGCCTGTAACTAGGGTTGCCACATGCTCTAATAGTAATTTCTTAATTGAGTTCTAGGCATGTGTTTTCTAGAGTAGTGTAGTATTTTTCATAGTGTTGAGGAGGTAAGTGCAATTTAATGCAAGCTTCATTTCTAATAAAGAATCCCAAAACTATTCCAATTAATAATTATTACAACACAACTACAAAATAGATTTATTAGTAAAATTTAAAAGGATAACTAGTTTATTTACAATCAATTACAATCTCTGCCACTACTAATTAAAGCTACGTTCTTCTTCTTTCGAGTGGGTATCGAGTCTATCGACTCGATGAACCCTGGTGTCAGAGTTTTTAAACCGCCTAGTAGCACAACTATCAGGCCTCTGACATGGTTTGAGTAACGACCACTATCAAAGACAGCGACCGGGACTGACGGCTTAACGTGCCCTCCGAAGCACGAAATCTTTTTTTCTTTTCGGACAATCAGGTGATTCAGCCTGCAATGTCCTAACCAAACTGGGGAAAAATTCACAAAGTGATAAATTCTCAAATATCAAGTTTGTGTTTCCCCCCTGGGAATCGAACCCAGGAACTCCGGATCGGGAGTCCATGGCACTAGCCACTAGACAACGGAGGCAGTTAGTAAGTTACTTTTATTCATTACCTGATGTCCGCGGAAAAATAAAAACATTGTTGTATTTTGTGTCTTTCTTTCTAATATAATTAGTGTTTGGCGCTACAGCCCTAGCATTTAACGCCATGTTGGAAATCTAAGCCTTAATTATAGTGACACTTGAAAAGCCAGAGCAAGGCCTTAACTTCCGCTATTACCTACTAATAAAACTTCATTATTTACTGCCTTGAATCACTGTATTACTATTGAAATTTAAGCAAGTTATATTTGACTCTTTAGGAGCATTTCCTTAAGAGGCCAGTTGGCCGAGTGATGACGGATGGGAAAAGGGTAATTACCCGTCTGGTCGGGTGTTGTGACCAGGGGACCGGAGTCCGACTGGATTAGTTCGGAAATTGTATATATGCAGATCGCCGAGCAAACTTCGCTACCGCGTTTCAGTACTGTTGTATCTTGATGTGGCGCCATCTATGTGCGCTACAACTCCTATTACTTACTTAACACAAATAAATATTTGACAAATTGGTAGTTTATACAAATGTAAATCGATGACCTACTTATATAGAAAAGGTAGCAGGCAAAAAATGAATGCAGTTAGTCTAAAAATGCGTTTGAAATACCTGGAGAAGACTTTATGTAGCCTTTCTTACGGCTGTTGATGTTAGAAAATTATGTACAAAGTACTGTATTATGTAGAGACATATTTTGGCTTATATAATTATTGAAGTCGTTTTGGTCTAATATTAGCTCAGTACACAGACAGTGGAATTGGAAGAGTTCAATCTCAAACGACCAAAGTGGAGTAGAAAGATCCGGAAAGCGGACCCCAGCAGCAGACCGGGAAAACGCTTGGCTGAAGAAGAAGAAGATTAGCGCAGTACACAAAACCCAAAAACCCACATGAGCTCGAAATAAATTTTGCGTAGCATGTGGCTACGAATGCTACGTCGTAGCGTACAAATCCTTTATCAGAGTTTTTGGGATTTACAGGTCGATAAACACTTACTAATTTAAATAATCCAATTACCTATTACTATAACATGACAGATGCTCTTAAACTAAATCAGTATGCGGGTCGATCGCTGAACCAACCGATCTCACTAATTGATAGAAAGAAATGGTTTACTAGGGCTGTAGTTGGAATTTCATTTTATTTGAGAAGCGAATAGACAAAATAACTAGAGTCGCTGATCCCATTGTGTATGGGAGGTTTTCATATTTCAACCTATATCACTTGAGTAAAGTCCCACTCCAAAGTCTTGAAAGTATTTTCTTTCTCCCTGTATGTCTCACATTATCTAAATGTATAATTAATAAGTACTTACTCGTACGTGTCAATTAACTTTAAAATATTTTTTTCTTGTTGACCTGAGATTCGACTCATATTTTTTAGGCCCGTAGTTATAAACAGAATTAGAGACTAACAGCTAGTTTGAGTCCGTATCAGAAATGTCATTTCAGTACAAAAGGACCTGACCAATCCATACTTAATATTACTCTTAATCTTGAGATAGCTTTATAAATAGGAGCCTTACTTCACAACTTTCATATTTCTGTAACCCCGCCAATATTCAGTAAAACCCGGCCCCCGTTCGACCTAGAGGGTATCGACAATCAATTAGTCCAGGCTCCAATTTTAATTGCGCCCCCTCTAAGTGTGGACGCGAGATGCATTTTAATACCCCCCTCGCCTCGCCCGAGTGCGGCCCTGGAGTGCACGATTGTTTCACCTTTTTTACATTTTTTCGAGTCAGTTTTTAATCAAGATTTAATTAAGGCTTATGTTTGGAATATTAAGCGACCGTCTATCAAATTCTGCGGGGATTTAAAGGGTTTCGGGATTTATACGTTGCTCAGAAATCGTTTACGTAAATTAAAGTTGATTTTTTCTCGTTGTATATTAAATAGAAGCGAAATGAGTTCAGGGATTTATGTAAGAAAACATCAAACAATTTTCATTTTTAAATTAATTATTCGACAAGATTTTAAAAAACAGTCGCATCATTGGAATCATATTGCTTCAAAGTAAATTTTGAGAGATGCTATATTTCTGTATAGATGCTACTTGAAGGAGGGGGACTTTAGTCTATTTGAAGCTTTTTTATGTTTTGGTTATGAAAATGCCACAGAACTAGAATTATATAATAATAGGCAATACATTCCTATAGTACATCCCTGGAATATCGCTTCCTTCTATCAATTAACGAGGTGGTTCGTTTCGCGGATCGACCCGCATACTGATTTAACTCGAGTGAATTTTGAGAACCGCTGTGTTCAAGTGGCTTCAGCAGATTTATTTAATCGTATTTATAAAGATTTTAGACATTTATTTCCACATTAATACAAAAGAATCATTCAAAATTTCACTTGAAACTAAAATTATTATTATATTATATTATTTATTATTATATTATTTATTATATTATTTATTATATTATATTTTATTCTTCCATGCTGGACTGGGAGAGATAGAAAAACATAGAATGTTCCAGCTGCCCTTCCTCCCGGGCATGCTGTTGAAGTCAGCAAAAGGGTCTCGAGGGTTACAGTGTATTGTAATTTAGGCGATGGGCTCACAACCTGTCACTAAAGCAATACATATTACAATCTAAAATTGCCCTCAATTTTTGTCAGACGTGGCGAAAGCGCCTTTTAAGAGGCGTTAAACGCTCTGCCTACCCCGTAAGGGATAAAGGCGTGATTTATGTATGTATGTTATATTATTTAATCAGGCAGGCAGTTGTAGCAACTGATAGTGCCTGTATCCCATTGTTCACGATTTGCTTGTCTTATTGAAGTTTTGTAGGTATTTGTCCAATTTGTTCTTAAAGACATTTGTATTCTGGGCTGTCACTACATCTTGAGGTAGCTTAAAATGCATTATAATTTATCATGAATTCTACATCTAAACCTAAAAACAAAAAGTAGCCATTGGGATTATTTTAAAGTGATACTTTGCACGATTACGCTCAACTTTTAGTACCTATATCATCTTCATTCAAAATGGTTATAAAGTGTTTAAAATTAGCTAATACATACATACATATAATCACATCAAATCAAATTAGCTAATGCTCTCGTAAAAAGAAAAAAAGACTTAAACAGTACTCCAAACGTAAGTTCCTGTCTACCTCTTACATACATACATACATACAATCACGCCTTTATCCCTAATGGGGTAGTTAGAGCGTAAACGACCTAACCAAGTGTCGTTCTGCCACGTCTGACAAAGTTTTGAGGGTTATTTAAGATAGATTTGTAGGTATATTGCTGGTTACAGGTTGTCAACCAATCGCCTAACTTGCAATATATTGGAACCCTCGGATCCCTTAGCTGGTTTTTACAGCATTCCCGAAAGGAAACGCAGTTGGTACATTTTGTTTTTCTTTCGCTCTCAGTCCAGCATAGAAGAATCACTACATAGTATAAAATAAAGTCGCTTTCTCTGTCCCTATATTCCTATGTATGCATAAATCTTTAAAACTACGCAGCAGATTTTGATGCGGTTTCTTTTAATGGATAGAATGATTCAAGAGGAAGGTTTATATGTATAATTCATGCATAATACAGTAGAGAAACACTGATAATTTCCGTGCGAAGCCGCCCGGGTCGCTAGTTATGCTATAACAGCCTTTTGTTGATTTACTGAAAATTATTTTTGTTTAGTAATAAATTCTACCTGTAAAGATAAAGACAGGAACATGTAGCACATGTTCCTGTCTCTATCCCTTCGGCTAAATCACTTGGTTCATTTGCTGTAGTTCGATCTTCTACGCATACCAATGCGGCGGGGTGCATCAGTTAGGGTGAATTTATTACTGAGCTCTGTCTAAAACCTCTCTTGAAACCCCAGTGTATCTATTAGTATAACTACACGTTAAGCGGTACTTACTGTTAGGGCCGTATGATGTATAATCATAAAGTATATATGTATAATCAGCTCTCATGAGTGACAGGGAGTTTTAGTCCATAACAGAAATATCATTTCAGTACAAACTAGCCTGTCAAATCCATACTTAATATTGCTCTGAAGTTTGATATCGCTTTATAAATACGAGCCTTAGTTTTTCTACTTTTCTCATACTCGTAACAAAACATGAAAATTCATACAGTTTTTTCTCGAGTTTTGTAATTATAACATCAGCATTCCTTGCGAAACAATACGTAAAACAAAATGGATTGTAATTAACCGAGCCACAAAAAAACTAAATCAGCCTCAAAAATAATAACTTTGCACCTAACCTGACCTAATGCGGCTGATATATTTTTATGAGGATCAGTTAATTATTTCCCAAACAAAAATACACAATATGGAGGCAAGTATCATTTGTTATTTAAACTGAGGTCAAGAACTATGTTGTAACTCAAAAAAATGTTATGGACCCGATGAGCCCTGGGTCAGAGTTTTTAAAACCGCCTAATAGCACAACTATCAGGCCTCTGACATGGTTTGAGTACCGACCACTATCAAGGGCAGCGACCGGGACCGACCGCTTAACGTGCCCTCCGAGCACGAAATCTTTTTCTTTTCGGACAATCAGGTGAGTCAGCCTGCAATGTCCTAACCAAACTGGGGAAATATTCACAATGTGTGTATGTTATGGAGGTGCGGGATCTTCTGCCACTGGTATTGTCATACTTAAAAGGAGATCTCAACCTTGTATGTAATAGTCATAAGTTTTTGACTGAAAAAAATAATATTATTATTATTTACTTCCATGCTGGACTGGGAGCGAGAGAAAAACATAGAATGTGCCAGCTGCATTTCTTCCCAGGCATGCTGTAAAAATCAGCTAAGGGATCCGAGGGTATTTCTTTATTGCAATGTAGGCGATAGGCTGACAACCTGTCACTATAGCAATATACCTAAAAAAATATCTTAAATATCCCTCAAAACTTTGTCGGACGTGGCGGAGTGACCTTTGTTTAGGTCATTTACGCTCTGCCTACCCCATTAGGGATAAAGGCGTGATTATGTATATTATTATTTCTGTTCTTTCAAGACATTTAAGTCACCCAAAAATGGCATACCAAATGAATCAATCAATCAATATGCTATAAGTAAGAATTGGCCCTCAATTTTTGTCAGACGCGGCGAAAGCGCCTTTTACGAGGCGTTTAACGCTCTGCCTACCCCGTAAGGGATAAAGGCGTGATTTTATGTATGTATGTATGTAAGAAATCATCTGAATTCTTTACTCCCTTCGACTAAATCTCTTGGTTCATTTGCTGTTCCTCGTTGCATCTCGTGCGCATACCAATGCGGCCGGAGTGCATCAGTTAAGGTAAATTTATTACTGAGTTCTGTCTCACTTATCCAACCAGCTGTGATCGATTGTGCATTGATACTTGCAGAGATGGGAGTAGAGTTTCCAGCAATAGGTACGTTAGTTAGTATTGTTTTGAGGTCTTAAAGTTGTGTATGCGATTCATCATCATCTCCCTAGCCTTATTCCGTATCTCAGGGGGTTGGTTGCCTAACCTAGGTGATTGAACGAGGGTACTGGTTATTACACAGAGCGACTGCCATTTGTCCTCCGCAACCCAGAATCCTAGATTAGGTCAGAGTTTGCAAGCCATCAATGCTTAACACTGGCCGCTGACATGGATTAACGACTATTTACGGTTTAACGTGCCTTCCGCAGCCCGGAAAAAACGCCGAAAAACGCGCATATAAAATTCGATAACCGAAAAACACATTGGTACGTGGTAGGATTCTAACCACGACCTCCCGCTTAGGAGGCAGCGACCCTTTCCAGTACACCATCGGGCTCTAAAAGCTGTGTATGTGATTATTTCAAAACAAAACTATTCTTCTGGCGAATGGGTTCATGGGTAAAACGAAATAGCAAATTTTAAGTTATTTTAGTTTCTTTACGCCGACCCAATTTGAGTTTAATCGTACAAAGACCCAATGCAATAAATTAAATCTTCTAAAACGTTAAACACTCTATCTGTATCAAGGACCAATCAACTCTTTAGTTATATTCATAAAAAGCCCTAATCATCTCTTACTAGTTTTAGTTGGAAAATAATTATCGACAACATTCAACCAATCCGATGAAAACCAGGATCAATTTGGAGAACATTCCGGATTCAGGAGAGGCCCGGTTCGATCCCCGACGGTCTACAAACTTGCTATACAAGGCTATAATTTGTAGCTCAGAAGCTATGACTATTTGCTGAGGGATGGGAACATGTGAGTCAGTGAGTTAGTGAGTCGACTCAGTTGAATAAGCAGATACAGCCTTCGCTGATGTAACCAAACTAGGGAAAATCACACAAAGTAATAAATTGACAAATATCAACTTTGTGTTCTCCCCTGGGAATCAAACCCAGGATCTCCAAATCGGGAGCCAATGGCTCAGACCACTAGACCACGGAGGTAGTATATAGTTCGACAAAACCAGGATCAATTTGGAGAATATAACAGCTTAGTGTCATGGAGTAAATTTATAACTGTTCATCAATATCAGGTCCTTGCGATACAAGCTTTGCTTAGTGCAGGGTCCGCTGTTTCTCATACAATCATTATGCTAAACGATTTTATTGTTATCTAACTGTTATTTTTAAGTGGTTTTGGTAATAAAATATTCTTATATTCCGGATTCAGGAAAGGCGCGTTAGCACTTCATGACCTTATACCCCCCTCCCCTTTCCATCTCCGGAGCACGAGGCGTGGACAGGGGTTCCACCCTTATGTCGTGGATATACCACAAATTCGCACGAAGCGGTTCGCTTCCACATTCTTAATGCGAACGGCTAAGGAGTGGAACTCCCTGCCGGCGGATCTGTTTCCGGAACAATATAACCTGGGCCTTTTCAAGGCGAGAGTGAATAGGCACTACATAGGTGAGTATGCTTCAACATAGTCCGCATCGTCATTTTCCACCAGGTGAGATGGCGGACAAATGCTCGCCTATATATATTAAAAAAAAAAAAAAAAAGGCTATTTCGACTATTTCCCCGACGGTCTACAAACTTGCTATACACGACTATAGTTGTAGCTCAGGAGCTGATCTATTTTTCCATGAGGAACGATAAAAACAGACATGGTATTTGTTATTCAAAACACTTATATTTATTTTTTAATCCAGGATTAAAAGAAATATTGTGAAACTCGTACAAGTGTTTTGAATAATAAATACAATTAAAATGCAGTTTCACCAATCGCAAGTATAAATTATAAATATACTTGATGATTATTTGTAACGAACTGCTTTTCATTATTAGTGTACGTAGATAATGTACCTAATAATAAACAAAAAAAAGAGTATTTTTTTATTTAGCTTGCTGTACCAATTTTAAAAAATATGACCCATTATTTTTTGTACAATCTTAAATGCAAAATCTATTAACAAAAAAATGCAATACCTACTTCAATCAAACAGGAGAAGCAGATGGCTGATACATTAATGATATAAAAATACAAATTTTGATAGCAAACACTCTAGCGTTCAGTGTTAGTCAGGAATCTTCAAATAACACAAATAATGACCGAACAACCAACTCCATATGAATGAGAACCCCATCCCTGAAATGTCACTCGGTTGGCTTATTTGCGGAGGCTGAACCATTGAGGGTGGTCGTTAGCTAGCCACCTATGAGTCAGTTCACACGGGGAAGCGACGCGACGCGGCGTGCACTTTCAAGAGCGTGACACAATACTGGGTGTAAGGAACAATTTCCCGCAAACTGATAGGAATTGATCAGTCAATGAAACTTTCACTAGGAAATTATTTTTTGAATATTTTGAAAATATAAATATACTTCCCTGTACAAATTGTCTGTCAAATCATTTTGAATAGGAAGTCAAATATTTATTTTGTTTCTCGAAGATGCATTTTCAAACAGCTTACGCCACGTCACGTCGCACCGCTTCCCGGTGTGAACTGACTCTATCTATATTGGTTTCTATTAGTAAGTGTTCGGGTACGGCCCTTGGTTCGGCTTTAATGGGTGTGGAATTTTTTATGACCCCAATCTGAGCCGTGTTTGGGTAATCTATGGCTATGTGTTGAGGGTAATGTGTTAATGTTACTCTGAGGAATAGCTTAATGACGTTTATAAGAGAGCTTTTTATTAAATTTTTGTTTAACGAGGATATAGGTTAAACGAATATCTTGCAGACAACATTCCAGGCTTTTATAGATTCCAAGTATAAATTTCTAGACGAAAACAGTGAAATTTTCCATGAAAGGCCGAGGGATATTTCACTTCATCGCGCGCTGGCTATCAGGCTGATGACGCGTGACTGGATTGAGACTATCCCTCACTTTTATGGTGGCAATAACTGCCTCCGTGGTCTAGTGGCTAGTGCCATGGGCTCCCGATCCGGAGGTCCTGGGTTCGATTCCCAGGGGGTAAACACAAAGTTGATATTTGAGAATTGATCACTTTGTGAATTTTTCCCCCAGTTTGGTTAGGACATTGCAGGCTGAATCACCTGATTGTCCGAAAAAGGAAAAGATTTCGTGCTTCGGAGGGCACGTTAAGCCGTCGGTCCCGGTCGCTGTCTTTGATAGTGGTCGTTACTCAAACCATGTCAGAGGCCTGATAGTTGTGCTACTAGGCGGTTTAAAAACTCTGACACCAGGGTACATCGGGTCGATAGACTCGACACCCACTCGACAGAAGAAGATCGCGCGCCGGCTATCAGGCTGATGACGCGTGACTGGATTGAGACTATCCCTCACTTTTATGGTGGCAATAACTGCCTCCGTGGTCTAGTGGCTAGTGCCATGGGCTCCCGATCCGGAGGTCCTGGGTTCGATTCCCAGGGGGTAAACACAAAGTTGATATTTGAGAATTGATCACTTTGTGAATTTTTCCCCAGTTTGGGTAGGACATTGCAGGCTGAATCACCTGATTGTCTGAAAAGAAAAAGATTTCGTGCTTCGGAGGGCACGTTAAGCCGACGGTCCCGGTCGCTATCTTTGCTAGTGGTCGTTACACAAAACCATGTCAGAAGCCTGATAGTTGTGCTACTAGGTGGTTTAAAAACACTGACACCAGGGTTCATCGGGTCCATCGACTCGATACTGTAATGAACTTAGCTTCTGCTATTCAAAACTTAATCATTGTTTTAAAATACAAATAACGCCATCTATCAGATTGGTAGGAGAATCACTATAAACGAGAAACTAATGCCAATCTAGTGTTGATTGAGTGGAGAACTAATATTATAGCCAGATCGAACTGAAATAACTTGAATTTGAAGTAAGGACACGCGGTGCCATCTGGAGGAGAATGGGAGAACTATCAAGAGAAGTAGGAATGAAGGCTCTCGAAAACTCGAAAATGGTCGAGAAGAGGGAAGATAAAACAGTCGGGGGGCTCGAGAGGGGGGATTCAACGGGAACTTGAGGAAGACGGGGGCGACGAGAGATGGAGAAGGACGCCGTGGAAGAAAATAGCGGCTGGGACCGAGCAGGGAGAAGTTTAGTCGACCTGGAGTTTTAGTTTGAGTGGAAGTTTAGTTTTTCTTGAAGTTTAGTTGACTTTTACCAGTGAAAGTGTACACATCAAAGAGGAAAGGAGAGTATGCAGCCGGGAGGCAACCATGAGGCCTACTTTGGTGGGATGTTGGTGCCATCAGTTGTTCCTGTAGAGGACGGAGGGCGGTGACCTGACGATCAGCTGTTCTTTTACATGGGGAAGTGGAGGATGCTGACAGTGGAGTCTTGCAGAGCTGGTGGAGTGCCACCTACAAGGATTCTAAAGGAATTTACATCGTGTTTTATTTACTTTACCATTTCTACATTTATTTAATTATCTTGTCCACTTCAGACTTTGTTTATTGACAAGGTTTTTCCCTGTTCAATTAACAATCCTTTTTTATGATATTTCATACTTGCCAAAGGCCGTTCTATTCATTTATATATGTATACATATAATTTCCAATATTTCTTATATGATAGGTACGGTTAATGAGATATATGTAGGATTGTAGGTCGGTTTAGCATGCAACTACATAATTTATACACAGCTAAGCGGTTAGGTAAATAGGCAGTTTAGGTACATTGTAGGAGTAGGTTAGGTAGGGGTAGGTTTAGATGGATAGGTATTCTAGGTTATAGGAATTAGGACAATATCTAGGAAAGTAGGTGGGGGTAGCTATTTGGGATCCTAGTTTGTGTTTAGGTAGGTAGTTCTCTCCCTTCCCTTTACCAAAATTCTTGCCTTACCTTTCCTTTAAGCAGAGAAGCATCATCCTAATGTTTCATGATGTGCCCAGCAGTGGAATGTATAAATTATTTTAATACATTCTATGTTTTTATAACTATATCTATGTATGAATTGTTCATACCTACCTATCCTGGCAGAGGAGACAAAATACTTACCTATTCTTCTCAAATAAACTACTGAACTGATTTATATTCACTTAACTGTGGATTTAATACCTATGTATGAGTCATTCATACCTACATGCTTATTCTGGCAGTGGATGCTGAATTGATTTTATATTCACTTTATTGTGAAATATATTCAACGGACAATGTTTTGAAACATTTATCGGATTCATGATCCTATATGTATGTATGTTCTATACTCTAGAACACCAGCTACAAACTTGGTGGGAACGTTCACCTCTGATACCTACTATGTAGGTTTTATACAATTGATGATCCTGTTCTACAGACTGACAAAGTTTATCTTTGATAATATACCTACTGATGTGTGGGTTTTATACTTACAACTTATTAGGACTATGGTCCAACTACCTAATGGGAGTATTCATTATACTTACCAAACCAATGCAACATGGAATGTGGGATGATGTTATCTGAATCCTACCTACAACCTCAAATTGCCCTGGAACGGGTCTGGAATTAAAATTATATATTTATTCACTTTATGTGAATTTTATATGACTGATTTATGGTCAGTTGGCTTTGACAAGCCATTATACTACTGAAATACTACTTGACTTGATGTCAATTGAGCGACATGGTATCAGCCATGGTCAAACCTACATCACATACTACATCTTAGCATTCGATATGTCTGTAACAGCATTTAGATCACAGAAGCTTATTTTGCACTAAAGAAGTCTAACAATCAGTCACTACTTGCTCTTGCCTATCACTCCTATATCTACAACGAATCTATGGCTTGCGGTGTGAATGATTGTTATATTATCTGGGACTAGCTTCGGCATCCCTATCTATTCTACTGACTCCTGGATGTGCATATCATAAGTGGAGATCGATGACTGGTGCAGTTTCATAGTCGGTGCTTCCAGCATAGCTGGACAACAATTTATAAAACCTTTGTTGAGGCAATGTTTCTCAATTGGACATCACAACTTACTACAAATTACATCAGACATGACTTGCTCTGTCTTGGTTGGCTGACCAATAAATCAGCTCAAATTAATTATATTTTATATGATGTTGTTCATCAATCTGGACTCGTTCCAAAATTCCTAAGTGCGCTGTCACTTATCTCTGGCCTGAGGCTTGGCCAAAACAAAAACCAATTGGAGGGCACAGAAGTGCCTCCTCTTTCCTTTTCTGGGGCTCGCATGATGGGTTTTGCATCAAGGACAAGTTCCTAGGCTATTTACTGTCTTTATTAGTGTCTGGGAATTGGTAATTGAAGTAAATCTCATTCGTTGATGGTTGGCGAGCACATAAATCCTCTACCAGCGAATGGTTGGAGCTGGAATCGGAGGTTCCGTTATCCCGCTGCGCACTGTCCCCATGTTGTCCCAGGAACCTAAAGAGAGCTAAGTTATGACATCCCACTACCACTTTAAAGGATTTGGGTTACTTTTATAAATTTCATTACACAACGTACGGTCCTAACTATAATACTAGACGATCACAATCACGAGCCATATTTGTAACCTTATTTCTAGACATTCATGAGCCACTCTTCCCATGCCTTTCCCTTCCTCTCATCCTCTCCTCTCCACATTCCTACCTCTCTTCCACACCTCTCTCACACTTCCTTTCACGTATCAAACTATATTAGGGGAGGTTAGGGGGGTAGGGGGGGGGGGTTGTTACAATACCCACTCGACAAAAGAAGAATGGTGGCAATTTCTGACATACCGATGATTACGTTCTACCATTGGCGTCATTTGATTTTTAATTACAACAGAGCTCGAAAATTGTAAAGCTACAATCTAAAAGGTTGTTACAACAACAGGACAATAAAAAGCTATATTATTTTTGTTTAAGTTAGAAATAAAATTTAATTATATATCATATTGATATTGTTATGTATTAGTTTATTTTATTGAAATATATTAGTGTGTATTAGTATTACTATAATTATTAATGTTATTACGTTTATTATATCTGTTCCCGTGATTTTCCCTTCTTTCATCCTCATTAGGTTGGCTGGAAGAGATCTCTTATAGAGATAAGCTCGCCTTTTGTTTTAATTTTTAAGTTTACTTTTATGTTTAATTTTTTAAAACAATAAAGAATTTAATAATAATAATAAAATCATTAACATCTATATTTTGGCGTTACTCTGGTGATCTATTTAAACCGTGTTTCACAACAATTTAGTAATATTATTCTTGCTATGCTTTCATTGATCTTTGATCTTTATAAATCACAACATATTTCAAATGATCCCATTTTTGTATTAATAAAATACTATCATAATCTCCACTCAAGCTACAATCCACCAAAAATCATCAATAACATTTGACGCGAACGCCCAACAAAAAGCTTTATTGAAAACTGACCAGTGAATCACGTTGATTCCAATACTTGATCCCGTCGTTCAAAAAAGACACGTCAGGGGTTTAAATGAACGTGGCGAAAAAAGAACTACATACATACATACATATAATCACGCCTTTATCCCTAATGGGGTAGGCAGAGCATAAACGACCTAAACAAAGGTCGTTCTGCCACGACAAAGTTTTGAGGGTTATTTAATGATAGATTTGTAGGTATATTGCTATAGTAACAGGTTGTCAGCCCATCGCCTAAATTACAATATACTGAAACCCTCGGATACCTTAGCTGGTTTTTACAGCATGCCCGGGAGGAAATGCAGTTGGCACATTCTATGTTTTTCTCTCGCTTCCAGACCAGCATGGAAGTAAATTATTACTGTCGTGAAAAAAAAAACAATTTAAGGTGGCAGTTAGTATATTATTAACATTCATTAATGCGTTCATGAATATAAAATCATTTAAAAAATGACTATTCCCATTTCTAACACTGGTTAATAATAATTTGCCTCAACTCTATAAAATATCCAAATGAGTCACCTAAACTTATTTCGCCGCCCAAACCTAGTGCTAGTTTAGGTCGTTTACGCTCTGCCTGCCCCATCAGGGATAAAGGTGTGATTAAAAATAAAGATAAGATAAAGATAAAAGACATTTATTTCCACATTAACACAAACAACATTAATACAAAAGAATCATTCAAAATTTCACTTAAAACTAAAATGCATTATAATTTTAAGTGGTTAAGTGTAATTAATAACTAAACATTAATTAAGTGGTTATTTTAAGTGGTTAAGTGTAATTAATAACTAAACATTAATTAAGTATCTTAGCGGAAAAAGGTGAGGGCACAGCATGGCTGATTTAAAGCCCTCCCTGCGTCAGAAGTCTTAGGAAGAAAAGTATAAAAAAAATAATTACAGTTTTTATTAATTTTGTTTATAGAAAATCTGAAAAATCTGATTATATGTATGCATGTATGTATATCACTACATAGTATAAAACAAAGTCGCTTTCTCTGTCCCTTTATCCCTATGTATGCATAAATTTTTAAAACTAAGCTACGGGTTTTGATGCGGTTTCTTTTAATGGATAGAGTAATTCAAGAGGAAAGTTTATATGTATAATACATGCACAATATAGTAGAGAAACACTGATAATTTCCGTGCGAAGCCGGGGCGGGCCGCTAGTAATCAATATTTAAGGGGGCTCCCATTAAAACAAATGTATTATTTGCCGTTATTGTACGTAAAGATAATCGTACGGAACTCTTCGCGCGAGTTCGACTCGCACTTCGCGGATTTTGGATTGTAATACCAACAAGTTCATTTAAAACCTTGACAGATTGTAGACCTAGTGATCCGTGGTCTCGTGTTTGTCTCCATTCGCGCAATAAATTTACCAATTTATCGGAAAGAGAGAAATGGGCGAAAAAAAGGTGGAATTTCGAGCTCTGGGACGCTTCGTATTAGTAGAGCGGGTGGTAACAGATGATAGATTTCCCAAACGTATTTTTGTATTATGCCAATAACATTAATGATTGATGGCAAAAAATTAAGAATACATACATACATACATATAATCACGCCTTTATCCCTAATGGGGTAGGCAGAGCGTAAACGACCTAAACAAAGGTCGTTCCGCCACGTCTGACAAAGTTTAGAGGGTCATCCAAGATAGATCTGTAGGTATATTGCTGTAGTGACAGGTTGTCAGCCTATCGCCTAAATTATAATATACTGAATCCCTCGGATCCCTTAGCTGGTTTTTACAGCATGCCCGTGAGGAAATGCAGCTGGCACATTCTATGTTTATCTTTCGCTCCCAGTCCAGCATGGAAGAAAATTAAGAATTTGATTGATAATTCCTTTTTGGGAATACTGTACCTAAATTTTACACAAGGGAGCTTATAATTTGAATATTAAAATTTACACATTTCTTTCTATTACTATCTATATTTTGAGGCGTTACGGTTCTTTTTTCTTAGGCTGTTTGATACTCTGTTTACCCTGTAAGGCGTGATTTTTAAGCAAGTTAGTATATTTTCAGAAAAAATAATGTTAATAAGACCTTCGTCTTCAAACTTGAAATACGATAAAGTACTCCAACATATTGGGCTATATGTTGGAATGCTCCTATAACCCCTTACATACATACATACATACATACATACATACATAAATCACGCCTTTATCCCTTACGGGGTAGGCAGAGCGTTTAACGCCTCGTAAAAGGCGCTTTTACCACGTCTGACAAAAATTGAGGGCAATTTTAGATTGTAATTATGTATTGCTATAGTGACAGGTTGTCAGCCCATCGCCTAAATTACAATACACTGTAACCCTCGAGTCCCTTTTGCTGACTTCAACAGCATGCCCGGGAGGAAGGGCAGCTGGAACATTCTATGTTTTTCTATCTCTCCCAGTCCAGCATGGAAGAATTTAACTAATTATTTTTTTTTATATCCCCTTAGCTAACGAATAGGGCACTTTCCCGTGACGAGGTAATTCCCGATTAGTCCGCTATTTGATTCAGGCACATCGTATTTATCGCCGCGATTACCTTAATGGAGAAAGAAGATTCAAATAACCTACAGCAAAATACTGCTATTTTGTCAGATGTGGCACAATTTTACTAGACTGATGGCTATCAGCCCATCCCATGGTATAAAGGATGATGATCAAAAACAGATTGCCTGCTCAGTCTCCAAAAGTAAACCACCTTATATTAAGACATTATTCTAAAAAAAAACCTTTAATAATTATCGACAGGGTACCAAATTGTCATGCAACCTGAAATAGAACATATGCCCAACATATTCCAATCCACCCAAATCAAAGAGCCCGATGGTGTAGTGGATAGGGCCGCTGCCTCCTGAGCGGGAGGTCCTGGTTCGAACCCCACCACGTACCAATGTGTTTTTCGGTTTTCGAATTTCATATGTACGTTTATTCGGCGCTTTTTCCGTGTTTTGGAAGGCACGTTAAGCCGTTGGTCCCGGTTAATATCGTTTAATACTGTAGAAAATTAGTCGTTAAGCCATATCAGGGATAAAGGCGTGATTTATGTATGTATGTAAGCCATATCAGAGGCCATTGCTAAGCATTGGCGGCTTGAAAACTCTGACCTAATCTAGGATTGGGTCTGGTTTCCCTTCTGGGTTGTGGAGGTCAGATGGCAGTCGCTCTGTGTAAAAACCAGTACCCTCGTTCAATCCCCTAGATTAGGTAGCCGACCCCGTGACATACGGGATAAGGCTAGGCGGAGATGAGTCCAATCCAATACGTGTAAATGCTCTATAACCCCTTAGCTAACGAATAGGGCACTTTCCCATGACGAGCTAATTCCCGATTAGTCCGCGAATCGATTCAGGCCCATCGTATTTATCGGCGCGATTACCCTGATGGAGACGGAAGATTCGAATTAATGCTGACTGATGGCCCTGGGCAGTGTTCCCGGATCGATTATGTCGTACGTTTTGTGTTGTTTTGTATTTATGATCGAACTTGTTTTGTCCAGGGATGTAATGTATTTGGATGCAATCTTTTTCTACGAAAGTGACACGGACTGTTTTACTGTTAGAAAACACTTAAAATCACACAAAAACACAGGAATATTTTCGCTGTCTATAATAAAATATGACGATACCAAAAATTAAAAAGTGTGATGTAAGAGCATCTCAAAATGCGTAAATAAATGTGTTAGTAGAACCGAATAATATAAGCTAATGTTCCGGTATTATTTTAGAATAATCAATATAATTTATTTTATTTTCAAAGATTCGTTCAAAGATTAAATAAAAATGCTTTATTAAATATTCAAAGGATTCGACAGATTTATAACTTTCTTTGCCCTAATTCTGAAGAAGCACAAGAAGAGCTGTGGGAAAGGCTGAAGGTAAGGCAGCAAAGTTTGACAAAATATGAGAAGTCTCAATGTGAATTACAAGGGCCGTGACAAGATTTATTTAACAAACTTTTAAACCCAGTTAAGTAGCGGGCTTAAAGATAGCGAAAGCGGAAAAAATAATTTCTTCTTAGCGTGTCGATGGAACACGAGAAATTACACCGTAGCGGCACGGATTTTAATTTATACAACGTTATTAGTCAATTGCAACAATATCAAATATTTTCATATTCATACATACTTTTGCATCGCGCCTTTATCTCTTATAGGGTAGGCAGAGCCTCAATGACCAAATACAGTAATTCGTTCCACCACGTCTGACAAGTTTTGAGGGTTATTTTAGACAGATCTGTCTGTATATTGGTGTAGTGACCGGTTGTCCGCCCGTCGTAATTTTTATATCACGTGATTATTTGATATAGCTATTGCTAATGCAATATGCTTAAAAAAATGTTTTTTTTTTTTTATGTGGAGCTATAGTTATTACTATTTACACAATTTTTACCCCTCCTGAAAATGTGCATGCTTGGCATCCCATGTAACTACTTTGATACTCATAATGCGTAGAAAAATAGAAAGGATTATTTGAACAAAAACGTTCCCAATCCTCATTTTTACATGATACTTACTATAATGATATTACTATTACTATAGCTAGTCTATTGAAGTTGACTCTTCTAACCCCTAATTTCGATAACCCTTTGTTTCATTTAATTATTAAAAAGGAGAAAAAGTAAAAAAAAAATATATTTTATATTTGATTTACTCGCTAATCGCTAATTGCAAAATTTCTGCCTTACGACTGAAAACTTCTTGAATGTTTAACCGTTTTTTCATCAAGCACTTACGGAGCCTTATAAAAGTTAGTTATCATAAATCATCATAATTGCGACATCGAAACTTGGATTTGATAAATAAATCTTCAGTGGAAAAGCTATGGTACGGATTTAGAAGTTTGGCAAATTAACTTTTAATGTAGATTAGACACTAAAAGTCTAAGTAAAGTTATTAATGAATCCTATTTATCTTATAAAAGTGTCAAGAACTTAATCCTACAAGAACACTAAAATAATTTTACAAAGGACACTTCTACAAAGATTTCTAAGTAATGATGACAAATCTTTGAATATCTTTCCAAAATCATATTATTGCCAAATTTATCATTGCCATAAAGAAAATAAATTGCAAATTACCGTACAAGAATCATAATCATAACTCTGGAAATTGCCGTTGTTTCACTGTTGAAAAACGATCCAATACCAAATCACCTTCGAAATTCGAAACTAAAACGAAATAAAGCCTGAAATTCACAGAACGCAGTACAGTACGGGACCTTAAATATTGCACATCGGTTTACTTAGTTTCTAGAGCGTTATCTCTATCGCACTTGTACAAAGACTGGCAAATGTCACTGTTTGTTTTCTAAGGGTCGATGAGCAACATCTATGGTCCCATACTGTAGGAAGCAACACGAAATTAAATTCCCAAATAAAAACTTATAACTGCCGTGAGGGCTGTTTGTTTGTTTCTCTTTCAGTTTATTGCTGTTGGTTGTTCGATTTATTACCGTTCTTTGATACTTTGACCCTTTGTGGTTTGTGGAGTAGTGTTCGGTTTTTGAGTTAGTGAGTTGATTCAATTTTTGAAGGCAATGTTGAATCTTTTTGTATTCAATATTTTACAAAAGGTTTTGTTTGTTTGTAGTTCAGTCATTTCATTTAAAGTAGTATAATACAAATATTAATAAGTAAACTGTTACGATACATATTTCTGTGATATTTTTAAATTATTACAAACATATAATCACGCCTTTATCCCTAATAGGTTAGGCAGAGCGTAAACGACCTAAACAAAGGTCGTCCCGCCACGACTGCAAAAGTTTGGAAGGTTATTTAAGATACAATTCTAGGTATATTGCTGTAGAGACAGGTTGTCAGCCCATCGCCTAAATTACAATATACTGAAACCCTCGGATACCTTAGCTGGATTTTTCAGCATGCCTGGAAGGAAATGCAGCTGGCAGATTCTATGTTTTTCTCTCGCTTCCAGAACAGCATGGAAGTAAATTATTACTGTCGTGAAAAAAAAAACAATTTAAGGTGGCAGTTAGTATATTATTAACATTCACTATTGCGTTCATGAATATAAAATCATTTAAAAAATGACTATTCCCATTTCTAACACTGGTTAATAATAATTTGCCTCAACTCTATAAAATAACCAAATGAGTCACCTAAACTTATTTCGCCGCCCAAACCTAGTGCTTAAATTTAAATAATCACTTTTAGTTCTACAAACAATTCAATTGGAATTTATTTTAGGCTACATTATTGGGTTATTTAAGTGATATTTTACGAATTCCTTTTAGCCCTAAAGTTTGTGCCTAAATGTGTTTTTGTGAGTTGCGTCAGTTTTTCATAATTTGAGCAGTAAAAATAATTCATTGTAACTTTTTGGATTATTAATTGTTTTAGTCGTTTCAGTTCGGAATTATTAGCAAGTCAAATTGATTTGGTATATATTTACTCCAACAACAAAAACAGGATACAAGCAAAAATGAGTATAATATTGACTCAGTTCCTCCAGAATTAAACGCTCTCAGAGCTATTATGATTTTGAATGAATTATGACATTCAAAAAACTTCTATAAGTTATTTATTTTTTATCATAGAATCAAATCAATAGCTAACCAGCTAAGGGATCCGAGGCTTTCACTATATTGCAATTTAGGCGATGGGCTGACAACCTGTCACTACAGCAATATGCCTACAAATTTAAATATCCCTCAAAACTTTGTCAAATGTGGCGGAACGACCTTCGTTTAGGTCGTTTACGCTCTGCCTACCCCATTAGGGATAAAGGCGTGATCATATGTAGGTATGTATCAAATCAATCGACATTTAGATTACAAAAATGATGAAATTTCTACATCAACAAGTTTTGAGCAAATGTAAACAGAACCTAGAATCAATTTCCAATACTGTATGAGGATATCTAGGTTTATCTAGATTCCAATCAAATTCAAATTAGTAGGATTACTGACGACGTGCTAACCCGAGCTGATTGCAAACGTCGATTCTAGAAATAGATTGAACTTTAGTGCAGAAAATAAAGTAGAGCAGACTGAAAATAAATCTGATTCGAATATGTTTGTGTCATACTTCCAAGCTGGACTGGGAGCGAGAGAAAAACATAGAATGTGCCAGCTGAATTTCCTCCCGGGCATGCTGTATGAACCAGCTAAGGGATCTGAGGGTTTCAGTATATTGCAATTTAGGCGATGGGCTGGCAACCTGTCAATACAGCGATATACGTACAAATCCATCTTGAATAACCCTCAAAACTTTGTCAGACGTGGCGGAACGACCTTTGTTTAGGTCGTTTACGCTCTGCCTACCCCATTAGGGATTAAGGCGTGATTATATGTATGTATGTATGTATGTTTGTGTCAGGATTTTGTATGTGTTTAAACTTAATCGATAATTCGGAATTTATGGTGCTTTGATATTGAAAAGAGGAAAAAGTGTAAAATAATTTTGGTTACTGGTAAATAGATAGTGCAATTTAGTAAGTTCCTACGCACCTAAAGTAGAGGTCTTCAGAGATAGAGGTAAACTTATAAATGTTGCAGGATTAAGATGAAATCTTTTTTTTTAATCAAAATACTAGGATTTTGACAAATTTCTAGTCTTTTTTTCTGAATTTGACCAATATTTTGCCTTTGTCCGGGTTTTGATCAAAATCCTAGTTTTATTTACCAAAAAACCGATTTCATCATTATTATAAACATAGATACACAGATACCTAATAAATAATAATAATAAACGGTAGATAATAAAAATCAATCCGAAAGAAATTTCCTTGAGAAGCTTTTTCACCCTATACAAGATACTCACTTCCCATTACAAGGAAAGTATCACTACAAAGCCGAAACTTCGAAACTTTAAAGACGGCCGAATTAAATTTTTAAGTAACGACTGGAGAGGACGCATTGCAAGTCCAAAAGTACACTACGTTCTCATAAGGAGTTAATATTTCAGTGTCCCGGACAAAAGAGCAGTGGTAGTAGAAGTTTTAATTTGCTTAAAGTTGTTTGAACTTGGTAGAGGTCCGTTGGCGCCAAATTAGGTACTAGGTACAGTCGAGATGAATATGCTTTTGGTTTGAGTTAATTTCGAGGACCTTGGAACATGACTTCTACATTTTGTGCGGTAAATTAGGTTGCGAACTGTAGGGAGTGCTACAGTCTGCAGTCTACGAAGTATTTTGCACTGAGTTTCGTAATATTAATATCAGTAGTACAAAACCTTGCAAGCTTGTTAAGGAATAATAGCTTTCGTCTCAATTTCTAGCATCTCGTTATTTGTGATTACTTTTGAGATGTCTAGTCCATTCCTAGACAAATAGGGCAGTCTGATATTTTATGCTATACATAATACTTTTAAAATGACAAGGCTAATCAAGGCTAAGCAAATCTATCCTAACTTCTTCCATGCTACACTGGGAGCGAGAGAAAAACATAGAATGTGCCAGCTGCATTTCCTCCCCGGCATGCTGTAAAAAACAGCTAAGAGATCCGAGTTTATCTGTATATTGCATTTTCTGGGTGAACTCTCTCTATCGTCGACTCTGTCACGGTCATCTCTGACCTAGTGTCTAGAGTCAAAAGAAAATCCATTTCTAAATAAAAAACCCTTTCTATCGCGAATGTACAGTACTGTCTTGTAAGAAAAGATAGTCTCCTGATAGTTTAATTCGTTTTGTTAACGATACGACTTTTCTCTTTGCATTCGTTCTTTCTCGGTCGGCTTCCTCACTCTTTAGGGTTGAGGATTTAAAGTATTCAAAACGTGATTCATTTAAATAGAAACTAACTCGTGTTACAATTCGTTCAGTACGTTATGTCCGATGTAAAAAAGACGCATTTTCAATACGTAGTAGAAATTTGAAGTATTTCTATGAGGGAATTACTTGTCAATTCGGTAGAAATTTAACATATTGGTATCAAAGAAAGGACTTTAATTCTTGTACGTTTGGACACAAAATGTCAATTCGATATAAATTTGACATCGTACCATCAGATGCTTTCAAGGTAAGTTCTAGAATTCTTACACTTCAACATGCTTCAACTGAATACAGTAAGTGTGCAAGATTCCAATAAGGGTCCTTTTATAAATTTTATAAAATCACTTACCGGATTTTGACTTCTTTGGACTGCCATTCGCTGTGCTTGTCGAAACTGATGAGAATCGCCGCGATTTCCTGTAACAATGAAAAAATATTTAGTTAATATAATCACTTCCAAATCACGCCTCATTTCCAAATCACTTTTTCTTTTCTTCGTTTAACAATCAGATAGTTTTTAATGTTTTTAATGCAGACGAAAACAAAATAGTAATGTCAAAAACAATTTATTTTTTATTTTTACTTTTAATCAAATTAAAATTGGAACGCGCGGGCCGACATGTAAGAAGTTTTTAATCTTTTCGGCCAGGACTGCGGCGACATCATAGTACTTAATTACTGTTTTCATTTCTAAGTTTCATTGTAACTGACTTCAAAATAGGAGGAGAGTCTAGAGGTATAGATAGCTGTATTAACTCCACTTATTGTCGAAAAACATTTTAACATGTGAGAGCGATTAAAATTTGTTGTATTTACACTTTTTGATTTTTACTTATTATTAGCAACGCTCTGTCTACTTTATTTATTCCTCAATTTGAGATTTAATACACCCCAATCTTTTCTTTTTGCTTCGAATAATGAATTCCGCAAAACCCCTAAAGTAATCCTTTCTTCTACCTAATCTTGACATAATCTTGCTAAGAGCCGTTTACTTTAAACGGATATAACTTTTTGTGAGTTAATGCTTTGTGTTTGAATTTTGAAATATTCTATTATTTTTGTTTAAAAATTAAAGCTAAGGAAATACAAAAATAATATGCACGGCCTTCCTTATGATACCTAAAATTTAAAAAGTAATTGTGAAAAGAAATAAACTTTACAAACCATCCATAAAATAGAATTCCGTTCCTGTTTTCTTTTTATTAAAATGTGAACTTAAGTAAAATGTAAAACGTTTTCCGAAATGTTCTTAATGAAGAACTTCCATACAACATACCTTTTCATCAATGCAATCAAATATTATTAGGTTCATTTCCCTGGAAGGAAGAAAAGGACTTTTTTCTCATGTTTATTATACCACAAGAAGACGCGCGGAACAGAATGATTTATTTCCTCGAGAAATATATTTCGGAAGGAGTTTTTTATCGCAGAAGAGAAATTTATCGTTATTTGGACGTATGATGAGTGTTCGATCATGAATCTTTACAAAATACGTAATATTCATAAAACGTTCAAATATCGTTATAAATAGGTAATAGCAGGTGTTTACATCAGTTGCAAATATAGTTTCGTCATGTTCATTGTAAAAGTGAGCAAATCTTTGTAAAAGAAACACTTTTTGGGTTGTTGATATTATTTCCTTTTTATTTTCTTACGGAAATAAATCTAATGTAAAAAACAAATTTATTCACCAAACTTCTATCTAATCAATACATGTCTCAATAGAAATATAAAAACCTTCATAAAACATAAGCCACACAACAACGTAGTAACCAAAACTCTGCAATCTTCTCGTCACGTCTTGGCCGCGATTTTATGAAAAAACGGGATCACATGGCCAGTGCTACTCGTAAATTTATTAACACCAAGGGACTGTCCTCAGATTTACACGCGAATTTATATTCGGATTATTCCGGAATGCGTAAACAGCTGAATAAGTGTGTGTTAAAAGTAATATTTACGAGGAATCCTTTTTATATAAAAAATCTTGACATATATACCTAAATCACGCCTGTAAACATTGCAGGGTTCACAAGTAGGTGGATAGTCAACGGTTAAGTAGAAAACATTCTCACCAAGATATCAGGTAGCTATTGAAGACCAAAAATTACTCTATATAAGTATAATGTACCGACATAACTTTCCCAAAATTCGATTTTCCGTCATATATCGGTGGTAAAATCTATAAACGCTTTAAAAGCTCTGACACCAGGGATCATCACCTTTGTCGACTTGAAAACCTACCCTTAAAAAAAACAAATATGCTTTGAAATCTTCATATTAAATGGAGCTCATATTAACAGGAAGTAACATTTGCTTGCAACCTTTTGATCTTTTGATTTTAAGAGAATATTTCAGTGTTTCCTTATTCCGTCATAGGAGTTATTCACGATACTTGAAAAATACGTTACAGTAGCATTAGATGGAATTTTGTACACAAAATATCCTCGTTAGAAAAACAACAAAAAAATTAAAAAAAAAAAATTGTAGGTTAAAATATGAAAAAAATAAAACAATCACATTGATTGCATCTAATATCTAATCTAATCCACAGATTAATTAATTTAGGTTTTCACTTTACTACCGTTACCTAACAGATGGTATGTTTTGGTCTAACATACATACATACATAAAATCACGCCTTTATCCCTTACGGGGTAGGCAGAGCGTTAAACGCCTCGTAAAAGGCGCTTTCGCCGCGTCTGACAAAAATTGGTCTAACAATAGTTCTAATATCTAGAATATTTAAATAATGGGATCCTAGAATAATGAATAGAAAACAATAATATAAAAGGAAACAAAATAATAAAAAAAAAACGTATTTCAAGTAGAAGTAGTTCCAGCGGATCTAGTAACCCAGAGATTTTGTAATAAAAAATCAACTTCTCTTAGACCTGCTACGCACTTGGTTGGCCGGCGGCAATGTGTGTAATAGACTTTAAAGCAAACACCAAAAGAGGTATGACATAAACCCGTTATATTTTATTCATTGTACGTTTATAAATAATGCCCCGTTTGTTATATTTAACGTTGGTATATTTACGCGAACGTATTTTACGTTGGAATTTTTACGCTTTCGTATTTTACGCGTGCAAATGATTGGCCCGTTTTTATGGTTCATTTCGATGTACAAGCAATACTTTATGCGGCCTCATAACGTGAAACGTGTATCAGGGTACATACATATAATCACGCGTATATCCCTAATGGGGTAGGCAGAGCGTAAACGACCTAAACAAAGGTCGTTCCGCCACATATGACAAAGTTTAGAGGGTACTTTTCAGGGTATTATCAGGGTACATACGAGAAAAAAACAGAAGCCAGTATAGTATATTTTGTTTTAACTTCATTTTACAACAAAAAAAAACATTTTATTTTTACAGGGTTGGCAGAATGAAAACAGACTGGCAAAGATGGAAGTGAATTTCAGTTATGAATATGTTTTGCTATAGATGGGTTGTCAGTCAGTCTATCGCCAAAATAACACTGAACCCCTTGACTTGAGCCCTCCTACTGGCATTTTACAGTATAAACATTAAAACTGGTATTTTATATTGTTTATCTGAATTTAGGTTGTTTAAGCTCGTATTTATGAATCAATCTCAAGATTGTGATCGATATTAAGAATGGATTCGACAGGCCATTTTGAACTGACATGACGTTTCTGATTTGAACTCTAACTGGCTGTTACTCTTGAGAGCTGATGATTAATACGGGCCTTAGATTGTTTCGCAATGAACCAGTACCCTACATGCAACTCAAGCATTATTTATTTCTCATCAAGCATCGAGCAAAATGTAATTAAAAAGAGATTTTCATTGTTATTTCTAACTTAAGAAATTTTGGTCTGAAACATAATAACATAGGATCATATTATTTATTTCATACCTATTTGAGTTTCTTGGTCCTAAATAGAACAGAATCGACAATTATTTATAAAGCGCATAGCCAAATACACACACACACACACACAATCACGCCTTTATCCCTAATGGGTTAGGCAGAGCGTATACGACCGAATCAAAAGTCGTTCCACCACGTCTGACAAAGTTTTAAGGGTTGTTTAAGATAGATTTGTAGGTAAACTGTTGTAGTGATAGGTTGTAAGCCCATCGCCTAAATAGCAATATACTGAAACCCTCGGATCCCTTAGCTGGTATTTACAGCATGTCCGGGTGGAAATGCAGCTGGTACATTCTATGTTTTTCTCTCGCTCGTAGGCCAGCATAGAAGAAAAAGATGAATTTATGATCTGCTTCTTCGCACCACCTTCAAACTCTATAACTGTTACGTCTACGTATCGTAGAATATATAATAAAGCAAATATTTTTGACTTAAAACTCGTATACCTAAAGTGATCTCAAGTTTGAAAGCAATATTAAGTATGGAATTGACAGGCCGTTTTGTTCTGAAATGACATTTCGGATACAAACTCAAGCTCGCTGTCACTCTTGAGAGCTAATTATAAATACGGGCCGTAATGCCAGGTTCATATATATACATACATAAATACATACATATAATCACGCCTTTATCCCTAATAGGGTGGGTAGAACGCAAACGACCTAAACAAAGTTATTCTGCCATGTCTGACAAAGTTTTGATAGATTATTTAAGATATGTTTGTAGGCATATTGCTGTAGTGGCAGGTTGTCAGCCCAACGCTTAAATTGCAATATACTAGAACACTCAGATCCCTTAGCTGGTTTTTACAGCATGCCCGGGAAGAAATGCAGCTGGTACATTATATGTTTTTCTTTCGCTCCCAGTTCAGAATGGAAGAATATTTCACTTCTCACCTTCATATAAATCATTTACAGCAATAAACATTTTTAAGAACATTGTCTTTTTTTTATTTATTTTTTTAATGTAAAGTATAAAGAGCGATAATGATAGAACAGAGACACGATTCATTAATCGGGCCAAACCACCGAACGACTTGTCCCACAAAAAGGGGTGACTCCTGAATTTATGCTGAAAATTTTAATAAACGAAAATTAGGGGACGGCAGGAATTTGCACCAAGGGTTTTACCCGCCTCGGAGTAAATGGTTAGGGTGGTGATACAGTAGCAAAAGCAGAGGTTTGTTCATGTCCATGAAACCTACATACATACATACATATAATCACGCCTTTATACCTAATGGGGTAGGCAGAGCGTAAACGACTTAAAAAAAGGTCGTTCCACCACGTCTGACAAAGTTATGAGGGTTAATTATGATATATTTTTAGGTATAATGCTATAGAGACAGGTTGTCAGCCCATCGCCTAAATCGCATTATTCAGAAACCCTCGGATCCCTTAGCTGGTTTTACAGCATGCTCGGGAGGAAATGCAGCTGGCACATTCTATGTATTTCTTTTACTCAGAGTCCATGAAACCTACTTCTAAATAAAACACTGAAAAAGAAAATTTATTGTTCTTCCTATTTTGAATATTAATGGCATTGAACCCTTTGAATCTAGATTTTTTTCGATGGAATAACATTTTACTTTTATTTCCGAACAAGCAGTACAAAATAACAAAGGCCCTTTAACCTGTGCTAAAGGTCGTAGTTTCCATACCCACACCTGACAAATATTTGTCTAGTCTATTTTCAAATGTTTATGTCTAGCCTAGTAATATTCTATCTATTTATAATGTTATATGAACGAAGAAAATAATAAATTCGTTTCTGGCAGGACTCTAACCTGCGTCTCTAGAATACCGGTCCAATACTCTACCAACTGAGCTACAGAAACGGTAGAGGTAAATTTCAATCTTAATTTGGACTGGTCAAGCCCTACGTAGTTCTTAAACTACAAGGTTAGATGTCGCTAACATCGCTATAACGTAAACATAAGTAAGACTATGATAAATTCGTCACTCTCTCTACCGTTTCTGTAGCTCAATTGGTAAAGTATTGGACAGGCATTCTAGAGACGCCGGTTCGAGTTCTGCCAGATATTTTCTTTCGTTCATATACTATGAAATTTAAATAGCATTGTGAGTGCTAAAATTGTCAAAAATATTAAAAATATATTAATAATGTGTATGTCTTTGTTGGAATATTTTATCAGTTATCAAGCTCTATGGGTAAAGTTGAGGTATAAAAAGTATTTTTTCATATCCTAAAAAATATAACATAGTTATATGACATGTTTTAGAGATATGATAACGTTTTGAATCCCATTTTAATAAATGTCATGTCATCCCAAACATAAAAATCAACAGTATTAACAAATTCACAGATAACTCGCTTCTTCTCTATCCATGTGGTTTATGGCTCACAAGAAACAGTCAATAAACTCTAGCATAGGGTTCAGGAATGATCATTTATGTGCCATTTTCGGACACATTGAAAATTATTAAGGTCCAGTCTCTTCTAAGGGTCAAATGAGGGACGTTTTAACTATTCCAAGTTTAGTGACAATTCCGTGCTGTGAATTGTGTGATGGTATGTGAATTGTGATGGTACTCTGAGTTTGTTTTAAATAATGTTTATTATTAGTTTAACATTTACAAACACAAACTATATTAGACAGTATTTTTGTATTATTATTGCACTATTACTTCCATGCTGGACTGGGAGCGAGAGAAAAACATAGAATGTGCCAGCTGAAAATCCTCCCGGGCATGCCGTAAAAACCAGCTTAGGGATCCGAGGGTTTCTGTATATTGCAATTTAGGCGATGGGGTCCTGTCACTACAGCAATATACCTACAAATCTATCCTTAATAACACACAAAACTTTGTCAGACGTGGCGGAACGACCTTTGTGTAGGTCGTTTACGTTCTGCCTACCCCATTAGGGATAAAGACGTGATTACATGTATGTATGTATGTAGTTGTTTATACTTATTAGGTAGGAATGCAATTTACTTCTGCATTTTTTTTACGGCAACATCTAGTTGACTGGTGCCCGTATCTAAAGTATAATTTTATGGGCTTATGTCTTCGTGAGCTCCAGACTAGCGGTTGGAAAGAAACCGTACAAAACCTGAATACTTGACGCATACGGGGGTAAGGGAAACTTATAGGGGTTAGTCAATCATCGAAACTGAACAATTATCTGCAGATTTTATTTTCAGGAAGTAAAAAAAAAATATTTTCCATACAAATTGTCTGATCGAGAAGGTCATTTCGTATGGGAAGGTAAATTTTTTTGTTCATCTCCTGAAAGAAATTCTTGGTGAATGTTGTTCAGTTTTGTTGACTATGCAACCCCTATCAGTTTGCGGGACGCTGTCCCTTACACCCGGTATATTGGAGGCAAACGATATAGGCACACTTCCGTGTAGGCTCTAAAAGCCAGCAAATAGAGTAGTATAGGAGGTAAAATATTCTAATTCACCTATACATACATACATACATAAAATCACGCCTTTATCCCTTACGGGGTAGGCAGAGCGTAAAACGCCTCCTAAAAGGCGCTTTCGCCACGTCTGACATAAATTGGGGGCAATTTTAGATTGTAATGTGTATTGCTGTAGTGACAGGTTGTCAGCCCATCGCCTAAATTACAATACACTGTAACCCTCGAATCCCTTTTGCTGACTTATACAGCATGCCCGGGAGGAAGGGCAACTGGAACATTCAATGTTTTTCTTTCTCTCCCAGTCCAGTATGGAAGTTTAATTCTAATTCACCCACACCAACATAACATAGAAAGCTCTATTTAAACCGCTTCCGCTACCTCTTGTAACTAGTTTCGGCCCCAGGAATGCCCCGGAAACTCCTAAAGAGTTCATTACAAGTTTTATCCCCGCGCTTTAGGCTGTACGCTAATGACGTCATGAAAGCAGCATGACGTCACATTACTGTCACAATTTCCCTTCGTTTCGTTACTAAGTATTTATTATTTTTGTATCGAGTGAGTTTTTATTTAAACGAAAAACCAGATAAACCTGGATATCAGATTTTTAAACCACCAAATAGTTATGACATGGTTTATTAATGTGATTGTTTTTGTTCCAGATTTCAGCCTATGATCCTTGGTGAAAGTTGTTCAGTATTATGCCCTTAATTTTTTTTTTATTCTTTATACAGCTATTTAAAACATACTAACGGAATTCCCACACCCCTTTAATAAAACGATTAAGTTATAGGCTTACAATATTAATAGTCGCAAATACCGTAAAACAAGGCTTTAGTCGTATAACGGTCATATAGCAGGCAATTTTACGGTCATATAAAAATGCATGTATAGTCGGAGTGATGTCAAATAAAGTATTCATTGAGTTTTGCAAAGACCTTACATCTATAGATGCGCCTAGCGGTGTTGATTTGTTATCGCTACATAGCTTTATTATTATAGTCATATGAAGTATATTTATTTTGTACACAAGCACATGTATAATCAGAAACGTAAAAAATATAGAAAATGCCAGCTGCATTTCCTCCCCGGCATGCTGTAAAAACCAGCCAACGGATCCGAGGTTTTCTGTATATTGTAGGTAATTTAGGCGATAGGCTGATAAAATGTCACTACAGCAATATACCTACAACACACACAAAATTACGCCTTTATCCCGTACGGGGTAGGCAGAGCTTTAAACGCCTCGTAAAAGGCGCTTTCGCCACGTCTGACAAAAATTGTGGGCAATTTTAGATTGTAATATGTATTGCTATAGTGACAGGTTGTCAGCCCATCGCCTAAATTATAATACACTGTAACCCTTATCGTGATTATATGTATAATAAATTTCTATGAGAAAATAAATTTATCTTTTATATTTAGTTTTTTGATCCGTGAAGAAAATTGTTCAGTAGCATAGTCGCCTTGTACAAATTCAATGTGCTTACGTAATTTTTGTAATTATTTCCTTTAATAATCATTAAGAAAAATTTAGTAGCTACAACAATACCTGCAGGAAGATTTTTTGACACAAAACCACAAGAACTGCACACCAGCTATTATCATTGCACTATTACATACATCCATACATATAATCACGTCTTTATCCCTAATGGGGTAGGCAGAGCGCAAACGACCCAAACAAAGGTCGTCCCGCCATGTCTGACAAAGTTTTGAGGGTTATTTAAGATAGAATTCTAGGTATATTGCTGTAGTGACAGGTTGTCAGCCCATCGCCTAAATTACAATATACTGAAACCCTCGGATCCCTTAGCTGGATTTTACAGCATGCCCGGGAGGAAATGCAGCTGGCACATTCTATGTTTTTCTCTCGCTCTCAGACCCACATGGAAATAAGTTGCACCTTTTTTTTTTTGTCGAGTGAGTGTATCGAGTCTATCGACCCGATGAACCCTGGTGTCAGAGTTTTTAAACCGCCTAGTAGCACAACTATCAGGCCTCTGACATGGTTTGAATAACGACCACTATCAAAGACAGCGACCGGGACCGACGGCTTAACGTGCCCTCCGAAGCACGAAATCTTTTTCTTTTTCGGACAATCAGGTGATTCAGCCTGCAATGTCCTAACCAAACTAGGGAACAATTCACCAAGTGATAAATTTTTAAATATCAACTTTTCTGTTTCCCCCCTGGGAATCGAACCCAGGACCTCCGGATCTGGAGTCCATGGCACTAGCCACTAGACCACGGAGGCAGTTAAAAAGTTGCACTATTATGACATGACATTATGGTAAGTCGTGTCAGTTGGATGATCGATCTATGGCTCTATTACACGGTAACGATTTTATGTTAGCACTGTGCAGGATCTATTACCGTGTCACTTTTTGTAATGAAGCCATTTTGTGCCTGTCAGTTTATCGCTCGCTCTATCTGATATATTGGTCATAGTGTAAAAAAAAATGTGTGTAATGTGTAAAACAGTTATTGTGTTTCACGTTTTCTAAGGTTTGTACAACTGTAACTCATATTAATAAAACTATATTTAAAGGATTTAAGTTGTTATTTTTAATTTTGACAAGATACGGTCAGCATATTCTGCGTACAACCGGAACGTTAAAATAAGCAACTAAGAAATAGATGGAGGTAGAACAACATTATTTTCAAATTCAAATTGAGACGAACAACACCGTTAGTTTCCCGCGACCACGGCTTTAGGAAAGTACCGAAACGTTGGAAAAATCAAAATTAAATAAAACACAACTAAACCCGTTGAAATTATATTATTGATATGAGCTATGTTGCTTATTTTTGTTTAGTTAACTCAATTATTGATTGTGCTCCAAAAGAAAATTATCTTTTTGAGCATGTTATTTTGACATCATAATATGTAGACTAATGAATAATAATTATAAACAGAGCTTGAGAGTGACAGCTAGTTTGAGACCGTATCAGAAATGTAATTTCAGTACAAAATTACCTGTCAAATCTATACTTAAAATTGCTCTCAATCTTGAGATTGCTTTATAAATACGAGCCTAGAATCACAGCACTATACGAACCATACAACAAAAATATCACCATGTACTAGCATATCGGATTGGCTACGAAACCAAGCAACTTTACGCAAGAAAAGTTGACAGTGTAGTGTAGTTAAACAATCTTGGTACGTGAAGAAAAAAGTGTTGAAATAAAAAAACGTTTTCGCACCTTGATACTGCGACTGAAACAAACGCCGTGCTTCCGTTTGCAAAAACCCTCCTTCTAGATAACGGGATCAGAGTGATGGCTTAATGTCTTCACCACTGTAATGCTGATTTATTCGTGTTTCTGAAGAATTAGTGCGATATTCGCAGGTGTGAAGTGGAACACAGCCTTTTTCTGAACTGATTGTGTAATTAAATGCAAAAAAAAACAGGGATCTGACATTGGGCATTTCAAACAAGAAACACAGACAAGCCTGTAATTATAAAACGATCTCTTGATTGAGAACAATATTAAGTATAGATCTAAGATAAGTTAAAAATACTTTATTGCACGAATGAATGAATCAATCAATTAATTTATTTATTTGCATGAAATGTGGTGGTGCACGGTGGCAAGACGTTTAATACAAGGGTTTACAGATCACACACTTAACCAATGTTGGCAGGCAAATTTCAAGAAAACAAATCATACAACACAACAGATAAGCCCCCAGTCGTACGGCGGGAGATAGCTGGCTTAGTTGAAAGGGCTAAACTTGAGGATGACGTTCGCCATCCGATGTACCAGCATCCTACAGTGCCTCAGAGACTGAAAAGCCGCCATAATTTCTTGAAATCAGTTTCGCCCCTACAGGGTAGTGTGCCAGACGCCCGCTGTGACCTTTGGCGTGAAAAGTACACTTTGCCGTCATTTATCCCGCCATCGGAGACTCTCCCCCCTGGGCATGATTTGCCATGGGCGACCTGGAAGTCCTTAAACCGGCTCCGGACTCAGGTCGGCCGCAGCAAGGATAATCTGTGCAGGTGGGGTTTCTCCGGCGGCGGTGTGGATGACGAATGCGAGTGCGGACAGTCGCCACAGAGTATGGCGCACCTGTTGAACTGCCCTGCATGTCCCGACAGTTGCACTTTGGAGGACCTCTATAACGCCACAGCCAACGCCGTCAGAGTGGCGGAGTTCTGGTCCTCAAAAATTTAAATTGAGTTTGCCTCGAATCGAAAAGAAGAAGAACAGATAACAAAAAAGACATGTACAACATAGGCGGCCTTATTGCTAAGGTAGCAATCAATAGCAATATTTAACAATCGGTTTTGATCTGAAATGGTATTTCCGATGCGAACTCAGAATCGCTGTGATTCTCAAGAGCTATCTATACGTCATGAGCTAAGTACGTATAAGTATAATGCAAAGAGCAATTTTGATTTTCATAAAAGTTAAAATAAATTAGCTTAACTTTAATTTTGTACATAGACAGACAACTAAAAAAACATAATTATAATTATCCCTAGGATACAGTATCTTTACCCGACTACGCAACGCAAAGAAGGGTTATGTGTTTATCAGCCTATGTATGTATGTTTGAACCTGTGTGGCGCTCTAGAGACCAAACGCGTGGGCCGATATTGATGATTCGTACGACAATCGAATTGTCTTAACCATGCGAGTGTCACTGATGACAAGATTTTGATCAAAATTAAATATGGCGACAATCAGACGCCATTTTGTAAAAACTTACAAAAATAAAATAGGTCAAATATGCAGTGTGGGGTATCATTGAAAAGGTATTTGAAAATCATGTTGCGATTTTTCATATCATTTTTCGTTTTGAGTGACCTTTTAGAATCCACAACGAATTAAAGTTTATGAATAATAATTTCTCGAATTCAGTATACTCGTACATCCTCATCCAAATAAACACGTCAGTCAGCTATAATATTAATTTTATTATCTATCACACTATAACATTTCAATCTTTAGAATATATCATACTTTTAAAAATTTAAAATTCTGACTCCTAAAAACCTCTCTAACTTGATCCTCCGTTAGATTAAATTACTTGAACACTCAGCTTATCTTTTGTTGGTTTATAATTACTTTACACATGTCACAATCACGCAGTGTAGTGTACACCATGCACCCCGCATTAGATATTTGTGAGATTTAGCAGCAAATGGACTTTTTTGTCTGATTCAATTGGCAAGAGTGCGTTAATACTAGTCAATGGACATGGAACTTGGCTTAAGGTATCCTAACGGGGTGTTGGTTTAGAGGCAGAAATAGGTCTCCTTGTTTCTATCTTTTTTGTATTATTTTAAGTAAAATAAGTTAAGTAAGTAATATGCGCAGTAGGGTATTTTGTTTTTTTTTATATTTCTATATTTTATATCTAGCACGTACCTTGTTTTATGTATTAACTATAAAATCATTATTATTTGTGCAGCAAGTTACTCGACTCAACTACAACTTAACTTTAACTTGACTATAGCTATAACTTAACAAGACGAAGTTAGGTCTCAAACCGGCAGATTAGGGAAGTTGACTTCGTTTAAGCCAAGATAAGTTAACTTCAAGTTCAAGTTAACCTGGGTTTACCTGCTAGGGGAGATAATGAGTCGTTTAATCTCAGTAATGTTGACTTGGGTTAAGTGGAAGCTAAGTAGATTTAAGTGAGGGTTAAGTAGGTTTTTGTTGGCAGCTTGGCAGCACGTTATTTAAAATAAAAAGAAAAAAGATGTTTATTTTTGATGTAGTGGGTTTTGAGTCAACAAACGAACCGATAAATTTTGGAAATAAGCTTGTCAGAATACACACAATCTGACTGCCAAAGAGAATTACATACATACATACTATCACGCCTTTATCCGTAATGGGTTAGGCAGAGCGTGAACAACCCAAACAAAGGTAGTTCCGCCACGTCTGACAAGTTTTGAGGGGTCCAGCATGGAAAGAGAATTATACTATAACGTTTAAATCTTTCCTATTTGGTAGTAAACATTCGTAGCGATTTTCGTAGCCAATATGCTACGATTACTACGCCGTAGCAAAAGTAGCTTCTCGAAACAAATAGCACCACAAAAGGTTATGTTTCTTTTAGGTCGAAATCGAATTAACGTCTTCAAAATCGTGTGCCATTTTAAACCACTATACTACTCAGACAGAAACCTTAAAGGTCCTATTCTAAACAAGCCTTCTCTTAATTTGGTTACCGTAAGTTGTAAATGAGTTTTCTTTCCCGGGAGTATCTATGTTCCCGTTTCTCGGGAAATTTACAAAATGGCGACCAACAATTCCTAGTTGATTGTGAATTATGTTACTTATTACCTTGGTTTAGTTGGTCAAAGGTAAGGTATTTGTACTAAGACATTCCCCAATATAAATTTAAAAAAAAAACAAATGTCTGTAGGTCTGCTTTAAGAAATTTCTTTTAAGAGACAAGCAGTGCTTATGTATGTTTCTTTATACGTTAAATAAATAAATTATAATCTCCATTGCATAAAAAATATATACCACTAATGCTACACGACCAAAAAAGTAAGGATTTTTATTTTAGGAAAGAAAAAAACAATTATAATTCAAAATACTATAAATCAGGAGCGCCAGAAAAACTGAGAAAATTCTAGCTGTTTTTCATAACAGACATACTGTAGAACGCTCTAGAGGATTTTAGTGTTTACATACATATAATCACGCATTTATCCCTAATGGGGTAGGCAGAGCGTAAACGACCTAAACAAAGGTCGTTCCGCCACGTCTGACAAAGTTTTGAGGATTATTTAAGATAGATTTGTAGGTATATTGCTGTACTGATAAGTTGTCAGCCCATCTCCTAAATTGAAATATACATAAACCCTCGTATCCCTTAGCTGGTTTTTACATTATGCCCGGGAGGAAATGCAGCTGGCACATTCTATGTTTTTCTCTCGCTCCCAGCCCAACATGGAAGAACCCTCACTTAAATTTAGTGTTTACAATTTGTAATGATTTTAGTTGTTCGAATATTACTTATTTTAGGAGCTTCAAACTACCTAATTAGGACTAGTTGCGAAGTTTGGCCCTTCGGCGGCAAGTTCAAAGGGCGGCATGAGAAGCACAAAGGAGATTTCCCTGAAGCGCGCCAACTACAGTTATTGTGGTAAACTTGCTCTACGCTTGGCCTTTGAACTTGCCGACAAGAGTGAGCGGTAATGTTCTTTGTCACTTTTTGAAGAATGAGAAGCGAAAATTAATATAATTTATAACTTTAAAATAGATTCAAGAGGATGCTTTGGTACTGAATGTCTTCAAGAGTATTTTGTAATATTGAAAATTAATGAAGATGGTTGACCCCCTAACGATTTTCGGTGGTGGCAGCTGATCTCCCAGAGATCGGCCAACTGTGCAGGACTAGTTTTTAGTGCCCAAGTGTTTGCGCTACACACAGATGCACTCACTATTCCTTCAATCTATTATTTCCATGGGACAGTTTGACTGACACGACTAGAGAAAAAACAGGCGCAAGACCTACTATTTACATGCCCATCCTACAGCATGGATCATCTTACTTTTCGGACAATCAGGTAAATCAGGTATCCAAACTAGAAAAGACAACACAAAGTCATTGTACCTCGCCGGTAATTGAACCCGGGGCCTTCGGGTCAAGAGCCCATGGCTCAGACCACTAGATCTATCCTTAACTGCCGACGTGGTCCTATGAATATGACAATAATTCCATACAGTGATGGTTGTAAACGGGCATTGAGAAAAAACGTTTCTTTCATCGAGACCTGGAAAACGACTGAGAATGATAAATATACCTAGAATATTCCAGCGGTGTTTCTTCCTTAATATGATCACGTTTTTATCCCTAATGGGGTAGGCAGAGCGTAAACGACGTAAACAAAGGTCGTTCCGCCACGTCTTACAAAGAGGGTAATTTAATACAGATTTATAGGTAAATTGCTGTAGTGACAGGTTGTCAGCCTACCGTCAAAAATACAACATACTGAATACCCTCGGATCCCTCAGCTGGTTTTTACAGCATGCTTGGAAGAAAATGCAGCTGGCAAATTTTACGTTTTTCTCTCGCTCTCAGTCCAGCATGGGAGATATATTAAATCTGGATATTATATTAAAATCGCTAGGCTGTTACGCTCTGCCTATTTACATAAAGTACTATATTAATGTGCGTTACTGCTTGCGTCATATAATCGCCTTCTTTTATTACCTGCTAACCGTTTACTATCTAGTTTACTTCACACCTCATCATCAGATAAGCCAATCGATCTTTGAGCCAAAAATCCAATCTTGAAAGTGGTTTAACAATCTTAACATAAACCTCAATAAAAGAACAGTATCTAAACAATGAGCCATTAAAATCGCATTAATCATTTCTTCCCGGAAACTTCGAAGTAGATTGCGACCACGCTTTAAATGAACGTCGTGGTTTTAACTGCCTCTGTTGTTTTTGATCTGAGCCATAGGTTCACGATTCGAAGGTCCTGGACACACAAAGATGATATTTATCGTTTTGAGACGTTTTCCCCAAGTTGGTCAGGATATTGCAGACTGAATCACCTGATCGTAGGGCTCGTAAAGCCGTCGGTCCCAGTCGCTTTCTTTGAACTATTAAAAAAAAGCGACTGGGACCGACGGACCACTAGTACCACTAGGTCCTTACTCATACCACGTCAGCTCTAAGCTGTGCAACTAGGTGGTTTCTCTCTGACATCAGGGTTCATCTGTTGTTCATCTCAAAAACCCACTAAACAGCTAAGAAGAAGAAGAACGTGGCGAAAAATAGAAGTAAAGCCATCGTATCCCTAGCCTTATCCCGTATTTCACGGGGTTGACTACTTAATCTATTGGATTGAACGAGGGTACTGGTTTTTACACAGAGCGACTGCCATCTGACCTCCGCAACTTATAAGGGAAACCAGACCCAATTCTAGATTAGGTCAGAGTTTTCAAGCTGCCAATGCTAAGCATTGGCATCTGTCATGGCTTAACGACTAATATCTATGGTATTAAACGATATTAACTGAGATTAACGGCTTAATTTCTTCCATGCTGGACTGGGAGAGATAGAAAAACATAGAATGTTCCAGCTGCCCTTCCTCCCGGGCATGCTGTAGAAGTCAGCAAAAGGGATTCGAGGGTTACAGTGTATTGTAATTTAGGCGATGGGCTGACAACCTGTCGCTATAGCAATACACATTACAATCTAAAATTGCCCTCAATTTTTGTCAGACGTGGCGAAAGCGCCTTTTACGAGGAGTTTGACGCTCTGCCTACCCCGTAAGGGATAAAGGCGTGATTTTATGTATGTATGTATGTATTAACGGCTTAATTCCGAAGCACGGAAAAAGCGCCGAATAAACGTACATATGAAATTCGAAAACCGTAAAACACACTGGTACGTGGTGGGATTCGAACCACGACCTCCCGCTCAGGAGGCAGCGGCCCTATCCACTACACCATCGGGCTCTAGAAAAATGGAAGTAAAGCCGCCATCTTGAAATTTGACAGCTCCTCTTATACTGCAGCGCCACCTACGTTCATTGAGAACCGCGTCGTACTGTTAGCTAGGAACATTGTCGGCAAAAATATTCAAGCTTCTAATGGTTTAGATAACAGTTATTTTGATAACTGTTTTTAAAAAGTATTTGTTAACTTATTTTCTGCTGTTTATCTTCTCGTCATTAAACGTTTTCATTCATAATATTTGTTTGTTCTTGCTGCTATCGGCTATTTTCTAACTGTCGGCATATCTAGATATAGGTATAATGAATGATGTTATCTGCTGTTTATTGATTGCTCCTTCTTGAATAATCAGCTTCCACAGACTTCTAGGCAATAAGATATTTTTTTCAATGACTAGGAGACACTGTTGTGACGTAAAAGAGATGCGATTATCTATGACAAGCAGAGCGTACGAGTAGCTTAAATGATTATGACGTCTTGTTTTGACATTATTTTGTCAAAACAGTAGGTGGGTCTTTCATAGGAGTACTACTTTAATTATACTTTATATATTTATTTCTTTGTTTTTTTTCTTGTATAAAAACGTTGTCACTTATCTTACTTTACCCCAAGGTTGGGATTCCATCTTTACGTTGTGGACGTACCAAAGATTCTCACAAAGCGCTTCGCTTCAACTTTTTTTATGTGGATCTCCCTGCATGCGGATCTGTTTGCGGAACGTTATAGCCTGGGCCTTATAAAGGCAAGACTGAATAAGCATTATCTAGGCAAATATGGTCCATCATCGTCTGCATCATTACTTTTCATCAAGTGAGATAGCAAACAAATGGTTTGCCCATCATTGATTTATTTTAATGACACTTTACGCCGAAATAAAACTCATAGCCATGTTCTTTCTTCACTTAGTTTCAGGACCGTCTAGATATAAAATATCTTATATCACAGAGAGATCTGATAAAATCTCGTCAGTCAAAAGGCATTATGTAAATGAACTCCCATACAGCCTCATACAGTTGTGATGTATGATGTTCTGATGTTGAGTGAATATTTCTCACTATATCAACTTATGTTGTGACTTTAAAGAGGCTTGGGGAGAACTTGAGAATATTATTTTTGGCGGACTGTTTTTAAAAGGACTTTAGGCATACTTACCTAATTGATGATAAATACATACATATGATCACGCCTTTATCCCTAATGGAGTAGGCAGAGCGTAAACGACCATAACAAAGGTCGTTCTGCCACGTCTGACAAAATTTTAAAGGTTACTAAAGATAGATTTGTAGGTGTATTGCTGTAGTGACAGGCTGTCAGCCTATCACCTAAATTGCAATATACTGAAACCCTCGGATCCCTTAGCTGGTATTTACAGCATACCCAGGAGGAAATGCAGCTGACACATTGTATGTTTTTCTTTCGCTCCAAGTCCAGCATAGAAGAATTGATGATGTGTTTAAATTGTTATTCGAATATCTTACCCGTGGGTATATAGGTACAGAGTACAAGGGAAGGCTTCTTGCAAACCATTTAAAGAGGCTGATTATATCATCCGTCAACGCAACTGCAAAGCGGTAATTGCAATGGAATATGAATTGTTTGTGTTTTTTTTTTAAATATGTTAGATAATTTAGTTTGTTTAAGTATTTAAGATATTAGTTAATAGAGGATTGTGCAGCACCAAAACAAACCGATACTTGGTTTAATGGTGGTAAGCTGTATAAGTTTATGTTTTTCTGTATGTTATGAATAATAAATAAATAAATAACTAAATAGAAACATTTTTTATCAGAAATTTAAAAAGAAATTGGCTTCCCCATAAAATTCGTCTGATAGAGTAATTATTTTGTAAAGGGAAGTAAAAATGTTCCATGCTGGACTGGGAGTGATTAAAAAATATAGAATATGCCAGCTGCATCTCTTCCCGGGCATGCTGTAAAACCAGCTAAGGGATCCGAGGGTTTCATTATATTGTAATTTAGGCGATGGGCTGTCAACCTGTCACTGCAGCAATATACCTACAAATCTTAAATAACACTCAAAACTTTGTCAGACGTAGCGGAACGACCTTTTTTTAGGTCGTTAACGCTCTGCCTACCCCATCAGGGATAAAGGCGTGATTATATGTATGTAGTAAAAAAAACGTTTACAAGATTCATCATGAAATTCATCTATCAGTCTATTCTGTCTATATTCGGACCCACAGACGAGTTTAGGGTGATGCTACTCTGACACAACTACAAAGAAGTGCCTGCTTACTAAATAATAAGTATTATTCTAGTTATAAAATCAAGGATAAGTTGTGACGTGTTAAAGTAATGAAATCGTAATACATAATTTAAAATAGCCCTGTACCATAAAACCCCGAATGTGATTTGTTTCGACAACCGAGTGAGATTTTTTCTGATTGAGGCAACTGAGGCTTTCATTTTAATCAATGTCTTCGGTAGTATATTCAATAAATTTTTCTTGGAAACGATATGGCCTCAAAAACTACTGTCTATCACTAGGCCTCATTAATACTCTTACTACTCCAGGCATACGGACTAAGGCTCGTATTTATAAAGCGATTTCAAACTTGAGAGCAATTTTAAGTATGGATTTGACATGCCAGTTTGTACTGAAATTATATTTCTGATTCGAACTCAAACTCGCTGTCACTCATGGGAGCTGATTATAAATACTGCTCTAAATCTCGTAAAGTTTACATGCAAAAGTCTCAAGATAACGGCCCTTTACGGCATTCCTACTATCAAGACTTTACTACGGTCGCTTTAAACCAACTATCCCTTACTTTTATTTCCACTTTACCACTGGTAGGGGCAATATATTTTTTATTCGGTCACGCGAACAACAATAAAATGGAATTATTTCACGTATTCATGAATCCAAATTTCATACGTCCGTGATGTGTTTGCAAACGAAAAGTGCCGCTTAACCCGTTATTCTTTATTCTATTTTCAGAGTTTTCTATTTGGCCGTATTGTAACGAACTGGCCAGTTTAAAAATGACGCTTTTTTTAAAGTTGGAATTGAATTGGCGCGTTCGGAGGTTCTACTTTATTAATTTGTTAAACAGTTAAATATCTTTGAATATTCATCCATACTTAGAATAGCCTAAGTACAAAATTAAAGAAAAATGATTCGTTATAAAACTTGAAAATGAAAACCTAAAACTGACCCCGTGGGCTCTCGTGGACTGAGTTGAGTCCACAATTTTAATATTAAACGATATCCATGTAAGCCGATCAGTTTTTCTTATGAGTCCAAAATTAAAAGAATTTGTCATATCATCAAATTTTATTTTTATCTTGTTCTTCCACGTATGTCTTAGTACCGCGTGGAGAAGCTGTCAGCGTTTGGTAACCCATTTGATTTGGACTATGAGTATTGTCCACATAGTATTGTTCCTATGTTACAAATCACTGGCACTTTCTTGTTTTTCGCAAAAAAAAATCTGTCACACCAGCGAGTCCAGCAAAAATACTTTTCTATCCACTTCCAGCCCGCCCAGTGTTCTCAAAAACACTACGGCGAGTACATTTCTTGTCCCACAAGATGTTTTGATTTACGACCGTTGGCGGTACATAAACTTTTTCCACCAAAAACTGGATGAAACCAGACAGGACCAGTACATCTGTTACGCGACACAGTTCCGCCATATTCCTGTATTTTATGTTCGTTTCGGTACGGATTTTGTTTATGATTTCGTGGCTGGAATCTTAAAGAGGAGAAGTAGGCTGTTATAAGCTCTTTATTAGCTCTTGCTATAATGTTTCTCGGATTTATTTTTAAGACAGTGCAGTAGAATAAGTTAAAGCTTTCAGATTGTTGCAATTTTGAAAAATTACATATCAATATTTGAGTGTAGCAAAGATAGCTTTTATTAAACCGATAATAAAGTTTTGTCTGCCATATTATGGTATAGAATCAACAACATCAACATCAGCCACAGCAGTCCACTGCTGGACATGGGCCTCCCCAAAATTGGGGGTATACGCCATACTGACCACGTTTTCTATTTACAGGGAACGCTGTTGCCCAATCCCTGGATTTATCAGTTAGTCCCCTTTTATTATAGCATAGGCGTGATTTTAATAAACAAAGCGAACATTGTCGCTTGCAGATAGGAATTTAATCAATTTTTATAAGATAACATACATACATACATATAATCACGCCTTTATCCCTAATGGGGTAAGCAGGGCGCAAACGACCTAAACAAAGGTCGTTCCGCCACGTCTGACAAAGTTTTGAGGGTTATTTAAGATAGATTTGTAGGTATATTGCTGTAGTGACAGGTTGTCAGCCTATCGCCTAAATTATAATATACTGAAACCCTCGGATCCCTTAGCCGGTTTTTACAGCATGCTTGGGAGGAAATACAGCTGGCACATTCTATGTGTTTCTTTTGCTCCCAGGCCAGCATGGAAGCATCCCAGGCCAGCATGGAAGCAAGCTTTATAAGATAAACTGGGCTATAAAACAAACAGTGTCTGTTGTGTGTCTGTCCAGTAAAGAGGCTGTGGCGGAAACATTACGGAATTGGGGGCTAGTGAGGGTGATATGTCGACAAACTTCAATATCGATAATAATTTCTTACTTTCACCACAAAATGCGACACGGATCTCAAGATTAACAGGTTATAGTGGCAATCGACAGACAACCATTTTATACAATTGCATGGTCGTCTTCCGAAATAATGATGATAATTATGATATTTTCAAAACACATAATAGCCCAAATGTTCGACTCCACAATCCAATCCATATCAAAATGGTAGGGTTGGAACCCTACAAACCAATAAATCAGTTATCTCCCGCAGTCAATGTCGGGATGAGATCAAACAACAAATCCTAATCTAATTCCCAACACAATGGAATTGCGTTACTGTGATGTAAATTGAAGAAATTGTTTAATGATTCAGAGTGCACGTGGCCGTCGATTTTACTGTCTTGAAATAGTGTTCGTTGCACAGAGTCAAACTCTGACACCGAGATTCATCGGGTAATCCATCGATCAGTATCGATAATGTGTCCCATCCCTACAATCCAATAAATCAGTTATCTCCCGCAGTCGATGTCGGGATGAGAGCAAACAACAACTCCTAATCTAATTCCCAACACAATGGAATTGCTTTACTGTGCTGTATAATCTTTGATAGAATTGATTATTTTAATCCAGTTATTGTGCCAGTTACGAGAGACAAGGGACTGCTAAATTTGTTTTGACGTGAAGAACAATACTTTGAGAATTTTGTCGAAAATTACATAAAATCCTTTCAAAGAATTTTCTAGCAAGAAAATAAGTTTTGTTTCGTAAGGTCAGCTGCTGTGTTTAATTGTGGTCATAGTACAAACCTTGTAAGATATTCTATACAACCATTATCAGTGCATGCTACTGGAACGGCAGTAGTTTATTCAATACTAGCGACCCGCCCCGGCTTCGCATGGAATTTATCAGTGTTTCTCTACTATATTATGCATGTGTTACACATATAAACCTTCTTCTTGAATCACTCTACTCATTAAAAGAAACCGCATCAAAATCCGTTGCGTAGTTTCAAAGATTTATGCATACATAGGGATATAGGGACAGAGAAAGTGACTTTGTTTTATACTATGTAGTGATGAATTAGATTAAGTACACCGGGTGTAAGGGACAGCGTCCCGCAAACTGATAGGAGTTGCTCAGTCAACGACACTGAACAACTATCAACAGGTTGTTTTCAGGGAGTAAAAAAAAAACTTATTATACATACAAATTGTCTTATTGAGGTGGTTTTATATAGGAAAGTATTTTTTTTCCTAAAAACCAACCTGGTGACAGTTGTTCAGTTTCGTTGACTGATCAATTCCTATCAGTTTACGGGACGCTGTCCCTTATACCACGTATTATTACGAAGTTTTGTTTTACTTCTTCTGTCGTGTGGGTAACCAGTCGATTGACCTGATGTAACCTGGTGTCAGAGTGTTAAAACCGCCCGATGGCACAGCTAATAGGCCTCTGACATGGTTTTGTGTTACGACCACTATCAAAGATAGCGACCGGGGCCGACGGCTTAACGTACCCTCTAAAGAAAGGAATATTTTTTCTTACAGACAATCAGGTGATTCAGCCTGCATTGTTGTGGTAGTCTGGTAGATAATGCCTTTGGCGTTAAGCCTGCCTGTGTAACATTTGTGTGCATAAAGTTAAATAAATGTACTAACCAAACTGGGGAAAATCTCACAAAGTGATAAATTGACAAGTATCAACTTCCCTCTTGCCTCCAAATCGAACCCAGGTCCTCCGGATTATGAGCCCATGGCTCTGACCACTAGGCCACGGAGATAGTTTACTAAGACTTAGAAACTTCTAATTTCTACATGGCTACAGTTTTCTAATCACATAAGCAGGTCCTCATATCGTGTTCGGCATCTCTTTAAAACGCGCGTGTTCAAGCAGCCAGTGCCAAGCACTCTCTATTCTTTGTATGAACCACCTCTCAGTGGACCTTCATCGTGAGACGCCAGTCTTGAGATGATCAGCACGTGTCATGAATTTGGTGGACACGTCCGACAGCTCTCAATCTCAAGTTTAAGTTCATATAAGTCACTGAAGTTCAAACATACATACATATAATCACCCTAATCGGGTAGGCTGAACAAAAATCGTTCCGCCACATTTGACAAAGTTTTGAAGGTTATTTTAGATAGATTTGTAAGTGTATTGCTGTAGTGACAGGTTGTTGTAGCCCTATACCTAAATTGCAATATACAGAAACCCTCGGATCCCTTATCTGGTTTTTAGAGCTTGCCCGGGAGGAAATGCAACTGGCACATTCTATGTTTTTCTTTCGCTCCCAGTCCAGCATAGAAGAAAACTGAAGTTCATCATATTTACTTAATAAAGATTTTTCGTTCGGGATAAGTTTTTCTGACTGTCTTGGTCATTATAGCTGATAATAGTCGTTACCCAGAATAACAGATCATGTCAGAGGCCTGTTAGAAGAGAAAAAGAAAAAAATAGCTTAACGCGGAAATCCTCGTATGTAACACTACAAAATAGCCCAAATTTCCCTTTCAAATCCTAAAACACGAACACGGCCCGAAACCAAAACGTTGTAACTCAAAAATCGTAGGAACCGGGGCAGGCGTATTTAGCCAAACCGCTCATTATATGCAAATATCTGATATTAATAACGACCGAGGCGTACCTAACAAACGAAACGCGATTAAACTCGACCATTCTTTGGAAGGTTGAGAATAGCTCAAATAACAATGGATAGTTTCCGGTTAAATCTGGTTTTAACCTTGGTTCGTAGTGTTTGCCACATTATGTTCAAGTTTTTTTTTAGGCAGATGCGAGGTACAGATTTTACGCTAAGAAAGTGCGTGATTTACAAGCCATGAAAATTGTTTTAAAAATATGTCAAAACATTTAGATAAAAAAAAGGGCGCAAATGGTTAATTTGTCAATAATTCTATATTTTCAAAACCCTGAAAATAAATCTCTACAAATAAAATAATGTTGTAAGTTCTCGAGAGAACGCGTCGCAAACTATTCTAATTCATTGAACCGTAAAATGCGAGATACTAGTAACAAGCTCTTCTTCCTCTTTACAGAACTGTTTTCTTAAATAATATTGTAACACAAGACTCATATTGAGTATAGCAAACGTGGGAAGAAAATTGTTCCGAATAATAAAGTACCAAAAGCAATGCGGCATATGAGCTGTCAAAATAGCGATAAAGATTTTTTATTTCACTTTTAAAAAGTATACATAAACTTTGACTACGTAACATACAGTCTTTCAGCAATGAAGCATGTGGCAGCCCTGCTAGCTTGTTATAATAATGACTGGCACATTAAACACGGTTATTTGGAAATTCACATTTCGTGGGTTATACCGTTTTTGCACAACATGCAATTGCTGCTGAGATATTTGATTTTGTTTGGTAAATACTTGCTTTTCGGAAGTGATAGCTGGTTATTATACATGTGTGGAAATATGAATGCAAGTCAAAGAATTGCAATGGCTTTTAATCGCCTTTAATGTGGCTTGTTAAAAAGAAAACCTAGTTTTATTTTGACGTTAATATTATTCAAAGGGAACTTATAAAAGAAAAGTATTTCTTTAAAGTAGTTGGTGATTTAATACCATCAACAAAATTTAATGATACCTTTCAGTAGGTACATAATGTACAACAGGAGGGTTAAAGATGATTAATCAAATTTAAATGAATAGCCAAAAACTGGTGTTTATTCTAGCTAATTAATAAATTTTAAGTTGTCACTTTTTAGTCCTTAATTAGAAATAGATTAGCTAAACTGTTTTTCTATTGATTTAATTTTCTTTTTTAAGACAATACGGGGTGTAAGGGACAGCGTCCCACAAACTGATAGGGGTTGTTCAGCCAACGACACTGAACAACGTCCACCAGTAAATTCTTTCAGGGTGTGAAAAAAGATGTTGGCTTTTCCATACAAATTACCGGATCGAGGTGGACATTTTGTATGGAAAGGCCGATTTTTATTTTCACTGCCTGAAAGTATTACTTGGTGGAAGTCGTTCAGTATCGTTGACTGAGCAACCCCTATCAGTTTGCGGGGCGCTGTCCCTTACACCCGGTATAAACGCCATTACATTACATCAACTACTTACAATAGTATTTTTATGTAACTTATTTCAGTGCCAGATTAAATAGTAAGATATTAAAAAGCCTCAAATCACAACAAAGGCAAATCGTTGACATTAAAATACAATAAAAATCCTAGATATCCATGATAAAAGCCCACAAAGAAAACATCAATAGAACAATGCCGCCATCAAACTGTCCGAACCCAAAAACACCGGATGTTCAACATGGCGGGTATTTTCGTGCCACTTCCGGGTCCAAATAAATAAATCAAACACGGTACCTGACCCCTGCACCTTGGGTCGCCTTGGGGCAAAAAGGCAAACGTTTTAATAGAAATTGTGGATTTACGGTACGCTCTGAGCATTCGATACTGTAGTGGTAGCCCTCAAAACTGGAGCTGTATGAACGTGCTACTATTTTTGTGAAGATCAAAACAGCTTGTGTAAAGACAAGGAAAAATATGAAAGTAGTCAACAAAGTGAATAAGTAAGAAGTTCGACAATGCCTTGCAATTAAAAGGATTCATATAGTTAAATTAGGATCATTGTTTCATCGTCTGTTAATCTAATTTCTCTACATTAAACTTAAACTATTTGAATACTCTCCCAAATTTTCTCCAATAGCTATTTTATTTTAACTGTAGAGAATTCGTAATGGACAATTTTAACAGCGGTTCAGTACTGTAGAGATTTCGTAATCATCAATTTTAGCTGGAGAACACTTATTTTGCGACTTCTGTTTTTAAAACAAATAAATTTATTACCTATCTATTAACTAACATTTTACTCCAAAGGCATAAATTGCGCTAAATTAAGACAACACACATGTTCTTATGATATTTAAATGGCAGTTTCATGGCAGATCTTTATTCTTTACATTATTTTGTATCAAACTTGCTGTCCTTACCGGGAACACGACATCCACGCCACCTGGTGTCAGTAGAACACCAGGCCCGTCCTCAGTAAACCTTTTTTCATATGACACTGAGTGTCAATATTAATGTGGGTTAGTTCTGATCTAGGACACGACATTACAAAGGAATATTTCACTGTGTGTTGTACTTTTGTTTTTTGTGTACGTTTTATATACGTTGATTTATTTTACTACTTCCATGCTGGCCCAGGAGCGAAAGAACAACATAGAATGTGCCAGCTGCATTTCCTCCCGAGCATACTGTAAAAATCAGCTAAGGGATTCGAGGGTTTCAGTATATTGTAATTTAGTCGATGGGCTGACAACCCGTCACTACAGAAATATACCTAAAAATCTGTCTTAAAAAACCCAGAAAACTTTGTCAGAATTGGTCCATCGACCTTTGTTTAGGTCATTTTCTAAACAATAAGTAAACCTTATCTTTATAATATATTTTAACACTCTTATGTAAAGCCTAAAGGTAAAGACACACCAAGGTGAAACTATCTTCACTTTAACCCTGCAAATAGCACCTTAACGCTTTGGCTGCTACTTTCGAGTCAAAGGTTATTTACATACATAAAATCACGCCTTTATCCCAATGGGGTCGGCAGAGCGTAAACTACCTAAACAAAGGTTGTTGCGCCACGTCAGACAAAGTTTTGAGGGTTATTTAAGATAGATTTGTAGGTATATTGCTGTAGTGACAGGTTTTCAGCCCATCGCCTAAATTGCAATTCACTGAAATCCTCGGATCCCTTAGCTGACTTTTACAGCATGCCCGGGAGGAAATGCAGCTGGTACATTCTATGTTTTTCTCTCGCTGCCAGTCCAGCTTGGAAGTATAAAGGTTATTTGAAGCCTAGATTTAAAATAAAGTGTGACTGCAGTCCCTTGGGGAGTATGCAATAGGTCTAAGATACGACACGATTTCGCCACTTTTACGAACTTTCAAAGAACCTCACTTTCAGCGTCTAAACTGGACTGGTATCGATATACATACATACATATAGTCACGCTTTTATCCCTAATGGGGTAGGCAGAGCGTAAACGACCTCAACAAAGATCATTCTGCCGCGTCTGACAAATTTTTGAGGGTTATTTAAGATAGATTTGTAGGTATATTGCTGTAGTGACAGGTTTTCAGCCCATCCTCTAAATTGCAATACACTGAAATCCTCGGATCCCTTGGCCGGTTTTTGCAGCATGCCCGGGAGGAAATGCAGCTGGCATATTCTACGTTTTTCTTTATTCCAGCATGGAGAGCGATATTCCTACCTAAAAATATAGAATTTACCACCTTTTTCTCTTCCCAGAAATACTGGAAATGCTAATAGAACGCTCGAGGGTTTTGCCAATGAACTTATTTCAATGTAGGCGATGGGCTGAGCTGAAAGCCCGTTAGTACAGCAATACTTTTCTGAAGTTTGATAAACTTTGTGACAGCTACTTCTATGTGGCTTTTGATACTTTTACATACCTCGTAAATACTGGAATTATTTTATTAGAGTTTTGAAAGTTGACTTGTTTTAGCAGTTATAGAGTTAACACCATGAACTAAAATGGTGAAGATTACCGCCGAGATAAGAGCAATAAGTAAGACAGTACAAATAAAATACGAAGAGCGGGCAAAGCGCAAAGTTCGCAAAAACAACTTACATTGGTTCACTTAGCAAAACTAACATTATTGCCCGCGGGCTTATTACGTGTGATAGTGGTTTGAAAGTAATCAGTTTATACCGGGTGTAAGGGACAGCGTCCCGCAAACTGATTGGCGTTGCTCAGTCAACGATACTGAACAACTTCCACTGAGAAATTCTTTCATACATACATATAACTTTCCTCCATGCTGGCCTGGGAGCGAGAGTAAAACATAGAATGTGCCAGCTGCATTTCCTCCGGGCATGCCGTATAAACTAGCTAAGGGACCCAAGGGTTTCAGTATATTGTAATTTAGGCAATGGGCTGACAACCTGTCACTACAGCAATATATTTATTTATTTATTTATTTAACAGTTTATTGTATATACTATACCTACAAATCTATATTAAATAACCCTCAAAACTTTGTCAAACGTGGCGGAACGACCTTTGTTTCGGTCGTTTACGCTCTGCCTACCCCATTAGGGATAAAGGCGTGATTATATGTATGAATGTATATATTCATACATACATACATATAATTATGTTGTAGGGGCAGGTTGTCAGCCTGTCGCCTAAATTACAATATACTGAAACCCTTCGGATCCCTTAGCTGACTTTTACAGCATGCCCGGGAGGAAATGCAGCTGGCACATTCTATGTTTTTCTCTCGCTGCCAGGCTAGCATGGAAAAAAATCTTTCAGTAAATAAAAATGGATGTTCCATACAAAACCTCCACCTCGATAAGACAATTTGTATGGAAAAGCCCACCTTGATCAGAGAATTTGAACGCCAAATGTTTTTTTCACATCCTGAAAGAATTCCCTGGTTGAAGTTGTTCAGTGTCAGTAACTGAGCAACCCCTATCAGTTTGCGGAACGCTGTCCCTTACACCCGGTATAGGGTGGCTCTACTCTATATTACCAGTAAAACTTTTCTACGTGCTCCATTTGCACATAAGTAACAAACTGTTTTACCAATAAATATCAACAAAATAGTACAAAAATGCATCAATTTGTTTCTCAAATCTTTTACTGACACTTACGGATTAATGATACGGTGGACATATGTCATTTTCCAGTAAAAACTAGCCAACGGTTCTTTTTAATTCGGTAATATTTCTAGTTTCAGAGCCCAAACTCCACTTAGGGTCACTGAGCCACCGTAGTGAATTACATTTTTTTTTTACATACGTATATACATATAATCACGCCTTTGTCCCAAATGAAGTAGGCAGAGCGTGAACAACCTAAACAAAGGTCGCTCCGCCACGTCTGACAAAGTTTTAAGAGTTATTTGAGACAGATTTGTACTTATATTGCTGTAGTGACAGGTTGGCAGCCCATCGCCTAAATTGCAATAAACTTAACCCTCAAATAACTTAGCTGGTTTTTACAGCATGTTTGGGAGAAATGACATCTGGCATATTCCATGTTTTTCTGTCACTCCCAGTCCAGCATGTTTTTTTTTAATAACTTTATTAGGATTTAAAATTAAATAATGAATAGGGTATACATAATAAGGCGGTATAAGCCGACCAATTAGCGTGGTCTGCTATGTGGGTCATCAGATTACAGTCGAGTCGGGACGTATGAGTTTTGTTAATGTGCCGCCCGCAGGCGAGCCGGCGGTTAAGGCCTCGGGCACAGTCAGAGAATCTGTATAATATAATTAAACTAGCGACCCGCCCCGGCTTCGCACAGAAATTGACAATTTTCTCTAATATAATATGCATGTATTATACATATTAACCTTCCTCTTGAATCAGTCTATCCGTTATAAGGAACCGCATCAAAATCCGTTGCGTAGTTTTAAAGATTTATGCATACATAGGGATATAGGGACTACTACTTGTACTATGTAGTGATTATTAACTCTGCTTCCGTGGTCTAGTGGTAAGAGCCATGGGGTCCCAATCCGGAGGTCCTAGGTTCTATTCCCAGGGAGGAATACAAAGTTGTTATTTGTTATTATATCACTTTGTAAGATTTAGCTTGGTTAGTACATACGAAAATAAAAATGGTTTCGTACTTCGGAGGGCACGGGTCCCGGTCGTTGTCTTTGATAGTGGTCGTTACAAAAACCATGTTAAGAGGCCTATTAGCCGTGCTATTAGGCGGTTTAAAAACTCTGACACCAAGGTTCATCGGGTCGATCGGCTCGAAACCCACACGACAGACGAATATGGAACCAGTGAGCGACTTATTTACGAAGAATATAGACTTATATAAGAAGCGAAAAATACAGATAAAGTTTAATGTCACCACTCAAATCAGCCAATTGCCATGTCCTAAGCAAATGAGTGGTTGACAGAAATCTCTGGTCAACAATCAACAAATAAGGACTGAAATAAAAATTCTTCCATGCTGGACTGGGAGCGAGAGAAATCATAGAATGTGCCAACTGCATTTCCTCCCGTGCATGCTGAAAACATCAGTTAAGGGATCCGAGGGTTTCAGTATATTGCAATTTAGGCGATGGGCTGACAACCTGTCAGTACAGCAATATACCAACAAATCAGTATTAAATAACCCTCAAAACTTTGTCAAACGTGGCGGAACGACCTTTGTTTACGTCGTTTCCGCTCTGCCTACCCCATGAGTACGTATAGAATTATATGTTTGTATGAATAGAAATGTAACAGTAATATTTGTGTAGATGCACAGAACATTAGCGCAGTATGGGACTATTGGGAATACCTTTTACTCTGAAACTGAATACTCTTTACGTGTAGTGAAAAACTTCCATACTGGACTGGGAGAGAAAGAAAAACATAGAATGTTCCAGTTGCCCTTCCTCCCGGGCATGCTGTATAAGTCAGCAAAAGGGATTCGAGGGTTACAGTGTATTGTAATTTAGGCGATGGGCTGACAACCTGTCACTACAGCAATACACATTACAATCTAAAATTGCCCCCAATTTATGTCAGACGTGGCGAAAGCGCCTTTTAGGAGGCGTTTTACGCTCTGCCTACCCCGTAAGGGATAAAGGCGTGATTTTATGTATGTATGTATGTAGTGAAAAATCTAGACAAAAAAAAAGACCCCATTCAAATAAGAAAAAAATGTGTAATCAACTTTATTATCCGATCGTTTATTAGCGATTCGTATCATCGGGTCCATAGACTCGATACCCACTCGACAGAAGAAGAAGCGATTCGTAGACGTCAATCGTAGTCAGTGGTAGGAATACACGCCAAATACGTATACAAAAATTGTTTAAATATTTTCCCTAGTATGTCCCTAGCTTTATTAAGCTAATAATATGAAAGCGCTTAGTACAAAAAAAGGTGTAATAAAAGAAGCGGAAATGTCCGTGAAATCGGCAACGGGCACAGTCTATTACGTAAAAGATAGATACCGAGTTAAGAAAATAAGTTAAAATAAGTTGCTGCTTTCAACTGTAACATTGTTAGTTTTTATTTATAAACACTTCGTTTTTTAAAACAACTAGGTATCTTGTTTATTGTAGCCAATATTTATAATTGTGCAACTCGTATCTGCCTCTCGGAATGCTATTTCACTAGCCTAGGTCTGCTGGAAGGGATTTCTTTTTAGAAATAAGCTGTGAATGTTGTGTCTTTGTTTTATATGTATATGTCCTTTGTTTTTTATTGTGTACACTAAACTGTTAAATAAATAAAGGTCGTTCCGCCACGTCTAACAAAGTTTTTAGGCTTCCTTAAGATAGATTTGTAGGTATATTGCTGTAGTGACAACTTGTCAGCCTATCGCCTAAATTGCAATATGGTTTTTACAGCATACCCGGGAGGAAAGCTGGCATAGTCTGTTTTTCTTTCGCTTCTAGTACAGTATGGAAGAAAGAGACAAATAATATGGATATTGTAGCTAACAGATCATCATCATCGTATGGCGTTTCCAAAAATGCGACTTTAAAATTTGATGTCGGATTTAGCAATCCATTGCCTCGCTAACAGATATTTTTGTATCACACTGCCTTGGTCCAAAAAGTACTACGTCCAATTTAAAATTCCCGAAAATGGCCGACCGAACTGGCCTGACCAATTCAATTTTTAACTTTACGACACAAGCTTCCCGGTAGAAATACAAAAAATCTACAAAAACAGGGGAAGTCAGGGAAAATTGCAGATATGTGGTTGGACTGAGATAAATATAACAATTAACTACATTTCATACCGGGTGTAAGGGACAGCGTCCCGCATACTGATAAGGGTTACTCAGTGCACGACACAGAACATCTTCCACCAGGATTTCTTTTCAGGAAGAGAAGAAAAATGGATATTAGATACAAAATTTCCACTTTGATCAGACAATTTTGTATGGGAAAGCCATTTTTTTTTCACTTCCTAAAAAAAACCAGGTGGACGTTGTTCAGTATCGTTGACTGAGCAACCCGTAAAATAATTCTCCCCATTATCAAAATTTATTCCTAAATTGACTTTTTAAAAAAAACTCAAAGACAATGCTATTCTAACCCAGCATAACACGGGGTAGCAGCATAATTCTTTCATGTTGGATTGGGAGCGAGAGTAAAACATAGAATGTTCAAGCTGCATTTCCTCCCGGGCATGCTGTAAAAAACAGCTATTGGATCCGAGGGTTTCTGTATATTGCAATTTAGGCGATGGGTTGAACATCTGTCTCTACAGCAACCTACAAATCTATCTTAAATCACCCTCAAAACTTTGTCAGGCGTGGCGGAACGACCATTGTTTAGGTCGTTTACGTTCTGCCTACCCTATTAGGGATAAAGGCGTGATTATTTGTATGTAATTAAAAAGTTTACAGCAAGGAAATCTAAATCGTACTACTCTCTAGACGCCGATTCTCCTTTCCAACTTTCATTAAAGTGTCCTATCTCTCTATTCCCGTTTTTATCAAAGCAGTTAAAGTTTAACCTAAACAAAAATGGTGTCCCAATTCACGGACATCCCCGGTCTACCCTGGCGCCTTTATAGCCATTTTCGACCGTAACTTTTGAACGTTAGGGTGTCTTTTCGAGTGCACCCTCGTGTCCTTTGGCAAAAAGGTTTCCTGGCCGGGGTAATGAGGCGTATGTAATAAAAAGTACACACGACACCGCTTTGGAGAAGGGGGGGGATTCTTGGAGCTTTCCGAACGAACCCTGAATTTGCGACTGAAAACCAGTTGGATACTACTTTGATTCGTATTGGTTACGATTTGAATCAGAATTATAAAGGCTTTATAATACTTCCAGTATTTTTTTCTTAAAAATAAATATCAAGATTTTAGAAAGTTTTATAACATAATATCAAGATTATGGAAAGTTTTTTGAGTACAATGACACTGACGTTCGGCTTGATTTTATGTTACGATGTGTCGTAGATTTTTCGCAAAAGACCTGACATTTTCCAGTATGATTTGACAATGTATTCGTATTCACCATTATCTAATTATTCTTATTTTCGCGAAAATTCGAATCATCCGACGACATACATACACGTAAAATTCTAAAGGTTACTTTACTTAATAGTGAACTCTTTTGCGATTTGGAAGGAATATATTGAAATTCTAATGCTCCAAAAATCTGTCCCCAGTACAGTCGCTTTGTAAAAGGTCGATAGACATTTAGGTTAAGTTTGCGCGATTTTCAGGAGCTTTCTTTGGATAGTTCGCTCTTTTAGTGTATCTGATGTATGTATTTACTACCGTGGGGAAATTACCTATGTGTAAATAATATATTTGTTGTTGATTTGTTAGATCTCATTAGATATTATTTACAATGTTATAGGTAAGAGACTTGTTTTTAGTGCCTAAGTGTTTGAACAAAAGAATTAGGAACTAACTATGTATTTTCAATCTCTTATTCTGCGGATAGTCATTTTCAACCCCAGTCATTCAAGCTTTTAGAAGTCTGCCTTGGAGGTCACCAAGCAAACTGTATCCCATGTTTCCTCAAATGAATAATTGAGTACATTTTTTCACAGCTCCATATTCCCCACTTCTTTTTTTGGTATTCATTATTATAAATTATAAAACATAGTTTGCTGCGCATATAGCTGTACGTTCACTTAATTGGTTAGCTTCCTGAATCTACATACATACATACATACATAAATCACGACTTTATCCCTTACGGGGTAGGCAGAGCGTTTAACGCCTCGTAAAAGGCGCTTTCGCCACTTCTGACAAAATTGAGGGCAATTTTAGATTGTAATATGTATTGCTTTAGTGACAGGTTGTCAGCCCATCGCCTAAATTACAATACACTGTAACCCTCGAGTCCCTTTTGCTGACTTCAACAGCATGCCCGGGAGAAAGGGCAGCTGGAACATTCTATGTTTTTCTATCTCTCCCAGTCCAGCATGGAAGAAATCTCCTGAATCTAATCTGAACATATTGATATATTGCTCTTTTTTGGTTATTAACTGTTGTGATCGTCTTTGCAATAAAATAATAAAAAAATATGAAATAGGAATGACTGGCTACTTAAGAACATGCCCATCGAACTGGACCGCATAGGTAATCTTAATTTATTAAGGGGAATCGAAAATACGTTCTACGCAACGACAGCTAAAGGAAATATGAGAAATAAAATTTCTAAAATTCACACAGGATTTGAACCCGTCGCGTCTTTGGAAAACTGTCCCAACGCTCTAAACCAATTGAGCTACTGCGGACGATCCTGAGCGGCGAATTAGTAATCTGTTATTTAGCCAGTCGGTCAAGTTGAACCATTTACCAAATAATGCTTTCAAAATATAGAGTCACACCAAACAAAACTCCTGTTATTAGCATTTAGTATAAGAAAGCGGAAAACTTCATCTGAAAATTGATATTTTGCTCGATTTTGCTTCCACCATGTACGAGTAAGTACCTACTGTCTAATAATTTAGTACTCAGTTGAAAGAAATTTGTAGGAATAAACTTTTGAAACATGGAACTGAAATAACTGACCTTTTCAAAGACACTTCTATTTTAGGTTACTTATTTCAGAAGTATGCTTAAATTGCGTTTTATCGGGTCTAATTATCGAATGAACCCAAGTGTCAGAGTTCATAAACTGCCCCTGACATGGATTATATAACAAACACTACCTAAGATTAGTTACCGAGACTGAGGGACAAACTGTGACTTTCGAAGCACAGAATCATCGATAATACAAAGTTACCAGATGTAATTATTTTAAGGTGGTTCGATGAGCTCAGTGAAGCTGCCCCTTCAAGTAATAAATTTATTGCTTTTTTCATTTTTATTTTATTTTTGCCCAAATCGCAAATAATTCTTCTTTTAATAATCCATATAAGGTTAGAATTGACACTTAATATCTAAGCTTGTCGTAGTAGGCACCGTGGTCTAGTGGTCAGAGCCGTGGGCTTACGATCCGGATGTCCTGGGTGCGATTCCCAGTGGTGAACACAAAGTTATAAGATATTTGTCAATTTATCACTTTGTGATATTTTTCCCAGTTTGGCTAGGACATTGCAGGCTGAATTACATGATTGTTCGAAAAGAAAAAGGATCTCGTGCTTTGCAGTGCACGTTAAGCTGTCGGTCCCGGTCGCTATCTTTGACAGTGATCGTTAATCAAACCATGTCATAGACCAAATAGCTGTGTGTGATTTTATCGGGTCGTTCGTCTCGAAAATCCACTCGTTAAGAAGAAGAAGAAGTAGGCACCACTGAGCTCATCGAACTGCCTTAAAGTCTTATCAAAAAATTTACGTGCTTAGATTAAAACGATATGATACGTTACCATTGATCGATTCGCAACATTACGTTGCAGTTTTGCTTTCATTTCGGTCCCACCCTATAATAAATCCTTGTTTTGTTTATTTTATGGCCCGTTGACACGCTCAACTTGTATAAAGTACATTTTTATGGACATTAGATTATTTAAGGCCCGTATTGATCAACAGCTCTTGAGACTGACAGCTAGTTTAAGTTCATCTCAGTACATTATGGACTATCAAATCCATACTATATTACTACTATCCATACTATCTATACTATAATGCTCTCAATTTTGAGATACAAACATACATACATAACGTCACGCCTCTTTCCCGGAAGGATAGGCAGAGATCACATCTTGAGATAGCTTTAAAAATACGGCCTAAGACACCTTGCAAATAGGTGTGGGACTTGCAATCCGTCATATAAACTAGTTCATTATACTGACCAAACTCTATGGTGTGAACCCATGAAACTGAACAACATTCCCCAAGAAATATAGGAATATAGGTAAAAATCGATATAAGAAAAAAATAATGGACTCCCATGCAATAATGCTTTCAGCGCTTCGAGGCATTTTGAATGGGAGGGCTATTATTTTTTTCTTTGTTGACTATAGCAAATGTTGTACAGTTTCATAGGTAAGTTCACATCCTAATGTAATTTTTTTTTAAACCCAGTAATTTTAAAGCGTCTTACGCATATTCAAATTTACAGTAGACATTCTCTGTACAACCCTGATTCTGTATAATATGACACTATCAGGTCCTCCTGACCTACTTAAGGCCCATTTGGGTCCCTTTCCCTTAGATAACTTAGGGCCCCAACTGTTCCGCCCTACGACCTAGGGACGTATGTTTTACATCTAAACTGGGGGCCTGATGCGCTTCTCGTACAGTTGCCAGCTCTTAATTAAAATAAATAGAGTTCCTAATTCAAAGAATTTTTACTTCAAATAATAATAATAAGAATGTTTACTTCCATGCTGGTCTGGGAGCGAGAGAAAAACATAGAATGTGCCAGCTGCATTTCCTCCCAGGCATGCTGTAAGATCCATCTAAGGGATCCGAGGGTTTCAGTATATTGTAATTTAGGCGATGGGCTGACAATCTGTCACTACAGCAATATACCTAGAATTCTATCTTGAATAACCCTCGGAACTTTGTCAGACGTGGCGGAACGACCTTTGTTTAGGTCGTTTACGCTCTGCCTACCCCATAAGGGATAAAGGCGTGATTATATGTATGTATGTAATAATAATAGTTCTCCCACCGATTTTCGGTGATGGCGCAGAACTAGTTTTTAGTGCCCAAGTTTGCGCTACACACAGGTGCACTCTTTATTCCTTCAATCTCTTATTCTGATGGAACAGATTGACTGACTTAACCAGAGAGCAATTAGGCGCAGGAACCTATTTACATGCCCATCCGACAGCACGGACCATCTTACTTTTCAGACAATCAGGTGATCAGCCTGCAAAGTCCTAATCAAACTAGAAACAACACAAAGTCATGGTCCTCCGCCGGGAATCGAACTCGGGACCTCCGGGTCGAGAACCCATGGTTCTGACTACTAGACCACGTAGACAGGAGCAGGTGTCACGGTGACCGCTTATCAGTAATCCATAAACTATAAAAAATCCTTTCAAAAAACAGCCTAAAAAATACTTAGTCGTTCATCGTGCAATCTGGCAACACTATCCCCAACCCTCAGTATGGAGATGAGCTCCTGAATCGTAATCTTCATAATAAAGCCGTTACGTTCCTATTCAGGACACTGTTTTTCTGCTGAGTAGAGAGATTTGATTCTATATGAAGGGACGTATTATAGCTATAAATATCCAAGTAGGAACTTGGTATTTAAGTAGCTATAATTTTATTATGACCTTTCTCTAAACGTAGAGTAGTTATATCATGAGAATTTACTTATGCGGTAGTAGTAATCTAACTGTTTTATTATCTGATGTTATTATAAAAACCTAACGTATAATGTGTGCTGAGTTCCATTCTGATCCGACCAAATGGTTGAAACGTAATTGAAGAACAAACATACTAAAAGTCCGAATTGTTCGCATTTTCGCTTTATGGATGAAATTAATGGGATGGGATTAGTGGGATCCAATAGGAGTAGCATGCATTGACATTTTGTAATTCATGTCAGTACAATATGAACATACTTAAATAAGAATATGTCAAATTGAATACTTTACCATTTATTCTTCCTACCACAACGGCCATAAAAGGCGAAAAGTCGTGAACACGAACAGTAAAATTTCGTAAATAAAACGATATTCAATTACTCAAAAACATTTCAGCCATTTCCTAAATAAACTCCTTCTTGACACGTGAACGGGGAAGAAAACCCTCAAAATACAGGGTGTTGCAAAATGTGTAACATACATTACATACAGTCACCGCTTTATCGTTTACGGGGTAGCCGTAAAGTCAAAAGCCTTGTAAATGACGTTTTTTTCACCTTTGACTGATTATCACTAAGTTATAAAAAGCAGCTGAACCATTGTATGTTTTTATTGTGTTCGATCAAAGAAATAACAAAAAAGATTTATAATACAAAATACAAATATGTATACGGGATTATACTATTAAATCAGCCTGACGTAACGTAATTGTGAAACTTTGTTCAGTTTTATAAGCTAAGACATTCGCATTCTATGTTTCTGGATGTACATTTAACACTTTACACTTTCTTTCATGTTTCTATGTCATTACGTCACACGAATAATTCAATGACGTCACGAGGAAAAAATGTTGTCACACGTTCATTGAATAGAGTGACGCGATAAGAAAACTGGCTTTTTACTCGTTCTAAAAGCGGTTAAAAGTGTGCCTAAGCAACGCAAGGATCACAAGCTGGTTAAAGGTCTACGTTCAGACTGTATACGAACTGAAAAGCAGGTTAAGAGTCTGTACCAATGAATTGACATGTAAAGTTGATGCGCTAATTAAAAAGGCTTGCTTTACGCATGGCAAGTTCGTGAAAGGTGACACAGTAAACTGTTTTAGTGCATTCAGTGATGGGATCCTGAGGCTTTCCTACATATATATGTACATATAATCACGCCTTTATCCCTGATGGGGTAAGCAGAGCGTAAACGACATAAAATAAGAAAAATGTATTTAATACAACTTGAGAGGAAACTCTGTCAGTGTCATGGGAATATTTGGGCGTCGAGTGTTACTTTGCGGTCTCTTTAATTAATTAGATTAAGTTGTGACGAAAATTCAATAATTTGTATTTTAATTTTAGTTATGAATTTGAAAATGACATCGTTAGATTATGTTTGTTCCTTTAAAACGAAAAAAAAACTGTCAATTCATTTAATTCAATGAAACAACATTATCAGAAACAATTTGAAAGCAAGTAAAAAAATAACAGGTAACTTACCAAAAAATGGCGGCAACAATTTAATATTTACTCTGTTTCATAAAAAAATCTTTTTGCCCGAACCCTCTGTTCCCATTTTTTATCTATCCTCATTTCGGAATCGTTCGCTTCATTCACTCCAGGTCCCGTTCAATGGAACGTGAACAATACATATTTATATTTCATTTTCAGTCAGAGAAATACTCGTCGGAGTTTGTATTGCTAAATTAGACGTAAGTTGATTTAGGTGATTATTAGAAAAAATATTGGAGAGAAATTTAAATATTACATAGACTACACAAAATACATATGTTGGCGTGGTTTCGTACATACTTTATTATGTATCAAATAGTCCTATACCATGTGTCCATGTACCTACACGATAATCACAAATTTTGTTTTACACTTAGGTAGAGTTCTAAAGGCTTCAAAAATTTTACAATCACCTCTTGCCATTGCCTAAACTTCCAACTCAAGAAGAGCCCTCTACAGTATGCCTGGGAAGATAAGCAGCCGGAATGAGAATATGTAGCCACATTATCCTGCCCTTGCCCTTATCCCATCATTTGACGTCGGTGGAGTATGTTTTCCCCTATATTAAGTCCATCATATCATGCTGGACTGGGAGCGAGAGAAAACATAGAATGTGGCAGCTGCATTTCCTCCCGGGCATGCTTTAAAAACCAGCTTAGTGATTCGATGGTTTTAGTATATTGTAATTTAAGCGATGGGCTTACAACATGTCACTACAGCAGTATACCTACAAATCTATCTCAAATAAACCTCAAAACTTTGTCAGACGTAGCGGAACGACTATTGTTTAAGTAGTTTACGCTTTGCCTACCCCATTAGGGTTAAAGACGTGATTATATGTATGTTAAGTCCCATCTGCCGAAAATTTGGAATCACGTAAAAAAAACAATAAACCTGTTTTGTTTCACGCCATTATCTTTATTTACTACGGCTTGAAAGTCACGTGCTCCACGCGGAAGAACTTAACATTAACCTACTAAACTTCCGGCCATTAATATAAAAAAGTCGTCCACATACATGATGATCCTATTTCCCCTACGCCGATCAAATATCAGCTGTGACACCCGGGACTAAATAGTGCTGTGAAAGAATGCTATCTACACGGGAATAGCTGATAAACTTATAAAAGAAAACCAAACTCAATTTTACCTTGCGAAATTAGAAAACTTACGGCAAAAACACAATTAGAAAATACAACAATTAAAAACAGCTGAAAAAAGCTTCAATCATAGAAAAAAAATATACAATGGCGAAAGTGGTTTGACTACACCAAGGACTGGACCAGACGAAAATACCAGGAGCTTAAGAGAGTATCCCAGGACCGGAGGGAATACCGAATGATGACCTCCAAACTTCAATATGAAGATGATGATTAATGCTTATACATTTTACATTTTCATTCCCCAAGAACAACGTTTTGACCGATGTTTTTTTTACTTTACTTCGTATTATATTCTGCATAGATAAGAGTAAAGTGTTCAGTTAAAAAGTCTAAATAAGCCCTTATTTTTTGTCGAATGAAATTTACATTGTATGTACCAGATCAGATTGAACCCAAAAACTGACAATTAGTATCGATATTAAGTAGCTACGTATTCTCCTGGTATCGATATTCCCCTATATTCCCCTCTCTACACCGAGGATGGTCTTAGTCGTATTCAAGCAAGCGAGGCTAATAAACTGTTTCCACATTTTATACCGTGTCTCTGACGTCAGTAGAAACAGAGCCTTCGGGCGGTTTTACTGTGATTGCGTCTGTAAGTAACTAGTATCGATACTAGCTACTTTGTTCCCCTCTCTATACCGAGGATGGTTGTAGTCGTCTTCAAGCACGCGAAGCTAATAAACTGTTTCCACATTTTATACCGTGTCTCTGACGTCAGTAGAAACCAAGAGTAGAAACAGAGCCTTACTTCCAGTGGTTTTACTGTGACTGCGTCGATGTGACTGTTTTATTAAGTTTTATGTTACACGATCTGTAAGTTTATTATAGATATTTTTAACAGTTTTGTGCCTACAAACTTTCTTTTTTATTGTGTGGGTTTCAAGTCGATCAACCCGATTAACCCACCAGGGTTGGCACCAGCCAGCACGGCTAATAGGCCTCTGAAATGGTTTGTGTAGCAACCCTACATCCCTACAATTATAAGAGATACTAGAGTCTTGCTGTTTTCTTTTTTAGAATTGTGGTGCAAATATTTTTCATGGCATTTGGGAGAGCACTCACCAAATCTCTGTAATCTTCAACTCAATAAAGAGTCAATAATATAATAAACATTGCAAAAAAATCCATCGATTTAAGCACTGAGTTTTTGTAATTTAAAAAGTCTTTTCCCGAAAATATTAGAATACTCAGAAGTATGTTAAACGGCTGAAAGTAAAGTTGTATATAAAATACCAGTAAATGTTGCATTTGCATACTCAAGCAGAGTGTTAATGGCGAATGTAAACACGTCCACTCATCACGAATGCGCAGTGTTATATTCAGACAGGGATGGACTTGCTACATGCTACTAACTAACTGTATGAACAACACAAGTTTGTCAGCTTTTCGCTTAAATTGCGACAATCTTTACCGTATTTTCTTCCATGCTGGACTGGGAGAGATAGAAAAACATAGAATGTTCCAGCTGCCCTTCCTTCCGGGCATGCTGCAGAAGTCAGCAAAAGGGATTCGAGGGTTACAGTATATTGTAATTTAGGCGATGGGCTGACAACCTTTCACTAGAACAATATTTTTTGTCAGACGTGGCGAAAGCGCCTTTCATGAGGCTATTTTCGCTCTGCCTACCCCGTAAGGGATAAGACGTGATTATATGTATGTATAACGTATTTAAAATTGGAATAACTGTTGCATTTGCATACGCAAGCAGAGTGTTAATGACGAATGTAAACACGACCATTCGTCACGAGTGACCAGAGGTACGTTCAGGCAGGGATGAACTTGCTATATTGTATGTTTATTTCATCATCTCCCTAGCCTTATCTCGTATCTCACGGGGTCGGCTTCCTAATTTAGGGGCTTGAACGAGGGTACTGGTTTTGACACAGAGCGACTGCCATCTGACCTCCGCAACCCATAAGGGAAACCAGACCCAATCCTAGATTAGGTCAGAGTTTTCAAGCCGCCAATGCTTAGCACTGGCCTCTGATATGGCTTAACGACTAATATCTACGGTATTAAACGATATTAACCGGGACCAACGGCTTAACGTGCCTTTCCGAAGCACGGAAAAAGCACCGAATAAACGTACATATGAAATTCGAAAACCGAAAAACACATTGGGACGTGGTGGGATTCGAACCACGACCTCCCGCTCAGGAGGCAGCGGCCCTATCCACTACACCATCCGGCTGTATATTGTATGTTTATTTAAGATAGTAATATACGGTAGGAATTTATTCTATTCGCAGCATACTTGGGGTCAAAAGATTGGACAAAATCCGTAACACCACTCTGCGCTCCAAAAGGCGCATTACTGACGTGACCGCGAAGACGGTTAAACTGAAATGGGACTGGGCGGGTCACGTATAAAGAATGCACCCAGACAGATGGTCCAGATTGGCAACCGAGTGGGTCCCTCTCGATAGCCGGCGAGGGAGAGGAAGACCAAGAGAACGGTGGCGCGACGCGACGACCTAGATGCTTTTGACAAAGACTGGGTAAACATGGCTCAAGATCGCGACATATGGAAGGAGAAAGGGGAGGCCTTTGCCCTGGAGTGGGACATCATAGGCTATTAAAAAAATATAAATATTCTATGTGTAGGGTATGTATGTATTTTGATTTATTAGTCTCTGTTAATCTTGCATTTTCTGGTCCCCTCAAAATTATTCAGTTTCTCTTACTACCAACTTCGAAAATATGGAGAAAGAAAATTGAACCGTATCATCTCTGAACGTATTAATTATAATTACGCTCAGCTTTAATCGGTGCCGCGTTAGGAATAGGGCTCTACCCCGTACTTCCGTAGGTAATTATAAACAGCACTTGAGACTGACAGCTAGTTTCAATCCGTATCAGAAATGTAATTTCAGTACAAAAGGACCTGTCGAATCCATACTTAATATTACCCTCTCAATCTTGAGGTCGCTTTATAAATACGAGCCATAGTATCCCGCTTCTCAATATTCGATGGCAGAAGTGAGCCAATGATACAGTGCCCGCTCATCAGTTAGTATTAACTTAAAAAAGCATTTAGATCACAAACTTCCAAAAGCACACATACAAATACTCACTCCACATCACAAATTCACAACCCTACAAACAGACGCTCCCCACTGTTCCCCCCACCCCACCCCCCACAGGTAACGAGGTGTGATACTCAGCGAACGCAATTATGACAGGTTGGGACTGCACCTGAAATAAATTTCACTTTTTACGGACTCTCTTTAACGGACTTACGGACGTCGGAATCAACAAGCTGCGAATGAAGGGTGTTTACGGCTATTTCAACTTTTTTCTTCTCTTTTTTTAAATTTAGAGCAGGGCTCTTGTCTGTGGAGTAATCGCCATTCTGTTCGATTTTGTGTCAGTTTCTTGACGTCCTGGTACGACACGACCTCATGTTTATTTTATTTGGTCCATGTAAGGTCCTTTTTTCTTCTAGTTGTTGTAATATAAATACATGAGGGTTGAGGGTACCTACTAATTATAGTTTAGAGCCTAATTAAATAGGAATATTTATTGCCGCCGACAAACTTTAAATAAGTTTGGCAGATGTAAGAAATAATGTAATGTGGTTCTAAAATCAAATAAACGTATTTTTCATTTCATTTCATCAGGTCGATTGACTCGATACCAACTCGATAGAAGAAGATTAAGTATGAGGATTTTGTATGAATGGTTTCTGGGTATTGGTTCGAGGGTGTTCAAATGATTTGGAGGTTAGGTACCTGGCAGACCAATTTCAATTAAAACAACTTTAGAGATTAAACTCTAAAACTACTAAAATAGAACACACATGAAGTGATTTAAAATTTCCATCCATAAATAAGATAAGAATATACTTTATAACATAGAAAAAGCACAAGAAAACAAAAAAATTAAAACAAATAATAGTAGAAATAAGCGGCCTTATTCCTAAGCAGCAACCGTAGGGCATAGGAAAATGAAATTTGAACTAGAGGCCAATTTCTTCTTCTTCTGTCGAGTGGGTATCGAGTCTATCGACCCGATGAACCCTGGTGTCAGAGTTTTTAAACCGCCTAGTAGCACAACTATCAGGCCTCTGATATGGTTTGAGTAACGACCACTATCAAAGACAGCGGCCGGGACCGATGGCTTAACGTGCCTTCCGAAGCACAAAATCTTTTCCTTTTCGGACAATCAGGTGATTTAGCCTGCAATGTCCTAACCAAACTGGGGAAAAATTTACAAAGTGATAAATTCTCAAATATCAACTTTGAGACTTAGAGGCCAAATAAATAAATAGGACTAATCACTTTTTTTTTAAAGTGTAGAGAAGTAATACCATGCGTTTTATTCACATGTTTGATTTTAAAAAAAAACATGGTGTAAACCCGCAGGGTCTCGCTCTCTCAAATGGCCAGTACTTGTGTGGTTTCCTTCCTACACATGCAACGGTTTAACCTGATTCAATTTAAACCCTTCCTTCGCTTTTACCCGATTACGACAAAAGAACAACAAACCTTTACAGTCTTTTTCAAACACTCCCGGTTATCAACATTTTAATTGAGTCACTCAGTGATCATAACGCATGAAACTGCGTTGAAATATCGGAGACTCATAAAAAAATGGTAAAGCACAATAAATTTCCCGTTTTTAATCATTATTATAAAACTTCTTCATATTTCAAGTTTTGTAGGCCAGTACTTACCAAAGAATAAGATCATGTTTTTCTGATGTATGCTAAAGACTGCAAAACACTTACGAATTGTTGTTTTCTTAAATCTTGGAAAGATCCGGGGCTTACCTGGAATAAATAAAGCATAGAATTAACACAAAGTTAAAAAGTGCCATAATCTTCTGGGTGAGCTCGTTTCATCGTCGACTCTGTCACGGTGATCCCTGACCGAGTGTCTAGAGTCAAGAGCAATTTCAAAAAAAAAGAACAAAATTACATTTTGTGCACGTTTTATCCGCGTATCATTAAAAATTATCACTTCTGTAGGTTTGCTGTAAGAAATTTCTTTTTCTTACGTCTTACTTTTTTTGTCCTGTGTTTATGATGTTTTTGTGTAAAATAAATTGTTAAATAAATAATTTAAAGAAACATATCACATATTTTCAATTTTAACAAACATTTCCACCAGTGCCTCCCATTACAGACCATCATTATAAACACCCTCCACTGAATAACGTCCCTTTCTAGAAACAAACATATTAATCCAATTCTGGCCATTATTTACGGTTGTCCCGCTTTTTATCCTGATTACGGGACGCGGACATAATGTCCCGAGCGGGACATTTCGGCATATTCCAGGACATTTCAGTACGTCAACAATTTAAATGAACGAGGCGAAACGAGGAACTTACAATGCCAAGATGGCCGTTGTAAAGAGGCCTTATCTTCGATGCCGGACTGGAAGCGATAGAAAAACGTAGAATGTGTCAGATGCATCTACTCCCGAGCAAGCTGTTAAAAATAGCTAAGGGATTCGAGGGTATTGTATTGTATATTAGATGATGGGCTGTCAACTTAGACGAAGTTGTTTCGTCCAAAACTGACAACCTGTCACTTGACTACAAAGCTAATAATTCGAGGGTTTCAGTGTATTGTAATTTAGGTGATGGGCTGACAACCTGCCACTACAACAATTATACAAATCGTCCTAACCCTCAAAATTACAGACGTGGCTGAACGATCGATTTGTTATCGTAGTCGCTCTGCCTGCCCCATTAGGCAGAAAGGCGTGAGTTTATGAGTGTATGTATGTATCTCTCTACATGAAGCGCCTCCGCCCACGTTCAATCAAAGCCTTGACGTTTCGTATTTCGGGACCGCTGACAGATGTATTTATATCGGAGCGGATAATGAAAACAAATGAAGATCGTCGCCCTGACGATTCAATTTGATAGTTGTGTTTTGTTTCGGGTTTTCGAGATTGAATCGTAGGTATTTGATTTATGCTGAATGACGAATTAAAAAAGTGCTAATCTATATTGTACTTTTTAGTGTGCTTTTGATCTTCTGAATAAATAGTCCTTGAGATGCTCGGCCTTCTCCAAAACAATAAATTTTGGTGGTACCAATTTTCCTTTATAATCATACATAACCGGCGAAGGAGAGGAAGACCAAGAAAACGGTGGCGCGATGACTTAGATTCTTTTGAAAAAGACTGGCAAAACATAGAGATGGAGACTAGTGGAAACAGGAAAAGTTTGCCCTGCAGTGGGACACTTGAGGCTAAGTAAAAATAAAAACATAGATAAAAGGATATAAAAATATCACGCTTGCCAACTGTGAGGAGCAGCTAACAAAAATGGCGGACATTCAAAGATGGCGGATGTTAGTTTAATTTGATGTATTGCATGTAAATTTTTGATTAGCCAAAACACCGAAAATCAGGGATTTCGGTAGAAATTTTACCTGCATACTAAAACTGTAACTCTTACTATAGCCCTTGTTAGTTCCGTCCTGGACTGGGAGCGAATGAAAAACATAGAATGTGCCAGCTGCATTTCGTCCAGGGCCTGCCGTAAAAACCAGCTAAGAGATCCGAGGGTTTATGTATATTGCAATTTAGACAATAGGCTGACAACCTGTCACTACAGCAATATACAAATCTATCTCAATTAACCCTCAAAACTTTGTCAGACGTGGCAGAACGACCTTTGTTTAGGTCTCTCTGCCTAGCCCATTAGAGATAAAGGCATGATTATATGTATGTATGTATGGAAGCGGACATTGCGTAGCTTACTACGCACGTACGTATTGCTTACAAGAGGCCAGAGGCCAAAATCCACTGGCTAAGTTTAGAAAAACTGTAAGAAAGTTTATTTAAAAATACTACTTACAAATTACCAGGAAGCAAGTACAGCCAACCTTTATTTCCCAGCAATAAATATAACAAAATATAAATTAAAATACGTCAGCAGCACAGGAAAATGTTCACAAATTCATCCTCATTTAAATAATATGTTTTATCATGGTGAGGGTACAATGCAAAGCATTAGACATTTACAGTCACGTCAAGGGTTTAAATGAAGGTGGCCAAAAAGGAACTGACGCCTCAAACATGGCTGCTTCTTTATCTGTCGTGTAGGTTTCGAGTCGATTCGATGAACTCTGGTGTCAGAGTTTTTCAACCGCATAAACTTAATGGTTTGTGTAACGAAGACTATTAACACTATGATTAGCAGCGAGGCTTAACTTACCCACCCAATCACGAAATCATCTTTCAGATAATCAGGTGATTCGGCCAGCATTGACCTAACCAAACGAGAAATATACAAATATCAACTTCATGTTCCGGACGTGGGAATTGAATCCAGGACCTCCGGATCTGGAGCCTTTGGCTCAGACAACTAGACCCTGGAGGCAGGGCCGGTAACATTATTTTGTCTTTGACTATGCAGCGACCTGCCCCGCGTTCATTTTAAGCCTTGACGTAGTTGAGTCGAACAATCCTGGTGATTGTACCTGCTGCATTATCATAATAACTGGAACATGGCGAGGGCCGGGGACATGTTAAGGGGGGTCAAAGTGTGGGCAGATCGACTGCACGAACACAAACTTATGCCGTTGATGAATGTTTTCATTCGTATTTGCAGACTATTTTGGCGCAACATATATAATTATGCAAATGTAGTCTTTGGTTTTAGGTTGGATGGTTCGCTTGAAAAAAAAAACTGCTGGTAATCGTCATTATTTGTTTTAAAGAATAGTTTTTTAATACCAGTGTTCTTTCTGTACCGTGATTTTGGCGGAATCATCGTATAAAAATGATATAGAAATGATTCTATGAAGAAGAAAAAAGTAGTCTTTGGTACTTTGGCCTTCCTGTAGTATTATTAGTTTTTCATGGGCCATACAGCGATTGCGATTGAAGGTGGAATAACCAGATTTTCCAACAAATTATGTAATTTCATTAAACACAATATTAAATCTAGATTCTATGCCATAAAATATGAGCAGACAACGAGATTCTTCAAACCATGTCAAGTAAAAGTGAGCAAAACTTCAACACCATCACTGATTTCAAGATACGAGTATGTAAAGACTTTTCCTCTTCGAATATACAACTATATCTCAGCTGCTTCCAAGCTAGTTTCCTTGCTTTGCAGTCGGCATGCAGTCGGTCTGCTCTCACCTAAAGTGGGTAGCTCATTTGCACTCGACGCATTTCATTAGACCGCCTAATGTAAACATGAGACTACTGATGGAGCCCAGGAAAGGTATTTGGACGTGGATTTTTTATTTATTTAAACTAAAGCAAGTTTATTTGTTAATCTTTGAATTAAAGGTAGAGTCTCAGATAATCTTTACGGGGTGTAAGGGACAGCGTTCCGCAAACTGATAGGGGTTGCTCAGTCAACGATACTGAACTACTTCCACCAGGAAATATTTCAAGAAGTGAAAAAAATGGCTTTTCCATACAAATCGTCTGATCGAGGTGGGCATTTTGTATGGCAAAGTCTATTTTTATTTTCACTTACTGAAATAATTTCTTGGTGGAAGTTGTTCAGTGTCGTTAACTGAGGAACTCCTGTCAGTTTGCGGGACGCTATCCCTAACTCTAAGCTAGAGTGTATGAGAACACGTTTACCTGTAGTTTTATGTTCTTGTATTTTTTTATTATTATTTTTTACCGATTATGCGCAGCTAATTTTGGGCCTAAATCATGGAAACTATCAAAAGATATAAAAATCTTTGGCTTAGGAAAGTACATACATACATACATCACGCCATTATCCCTAATAGGCGCGTACACACCTAAACATAGGTCGTTCCGCCACGTCTGACAAAGTTGAGGGTTATTTAAGATAGATTTATACGTTTATATTGCTGTAGTAACAGGTTGTCAGCCCTTCGCCTTAATTACAATATACTGAAACCCTCGTATCCCTTAGCTTGTTTTTACAGCATGCCCGGAAGGAAATGCAGCTGGCACATTCTATGTTTTTCTCTCGCTCCCAGGTGTCTCTATCATAATGTTTGTAATCCATAGGAGATTACCCGATAGGCTTTCTAATCAATTAAAATTTGCCTCAAAATAGAGACTCATATATCACCTCGTCCATCTAGGCTCTAGAAAATAGCTATTAGCCTAGGCCAATTTCAGGAATATGCTAATTACCTAAGTCTAGGTCCGAAACTAATATTCTAGATACATTTCATTAGCATGCACATAAGCTGTCTATCCAACGCTGCTGTTTTTATTTGAATAAATTAGCACACATACGGAAAATCATGCCTTTATCCCTTACGGCGTAGATAGAGTGTCAAAAACCAAGCTAGTTTTTTCTGCAAGTCACAAAACGGAAGAGATATTTTTGACAGAATGCATTTCATTTGTGGATAAATTCTAGCCTTATTCAGTATACATCAGGTCTTATATGCTGACTTTAACTGAATTTCCGGTAGAAGAAAATTACCCTCAAAACTTCTTCTTTTTTGCTGAACTATGGGAGCTATAGAAAAACATACAATGCGCCAACTGCATCTCCTACCGGGCATACTGTTAAAACCAGCTAAGGGATTCGAGTGTGTCACTATATTGTAATTTAGGCTGACAACCAGTCACTACAGCAATATACAGTTCTATCTTAAACAACCCAAAAAACTTGTCAGACGTGTCGGAACGACCTTTGTTTGGGTCATTGACACTCTGCCTACCATATTAGGGATAAAGGTGTGATTTATGTTATATATGTAAAACTGTTATGATGTGGCAAAAACGGTCTTTAATAAGGTCGTTGACGCTCTGCTTACCCCGTAGACTGCATCTGTGGTCTAGCAGTCAGAGTCATGGGCTCTCGACCCATAGGTCCCGGGTTCGATTCCCGGTGGGGGCGAATGAATTTGTTTTGTTGTTTCTAGTTTGATCGACTGATTGTCCGAAAAGTAAGATGATCCATGATGTCGGATGGGCATGTAAATAGTCGGACCTGCGCCTGATTTATCTCTGGTAGTCTCAGTCAATTTGTCCCATCAAAATGAGAGATAGTGCACCTGTGTGTAGCAAAATCCCTTGGGCACTAAGAACGAATCCTGTGCTGTTGGCCGATCTCTGGGAGTTTGGCCGCCATTACCGAAAATCGGTGGGAGGACTATTATTATTATTACCCCGTAGTCGTTATAAGCTAGACGTATGTAAATTCGGGGTAAGGCAAAACATTAATTAATACCTAATGTTCAGAGGCCTTTCCGCGAGCGGTGGCGCCCGCACTCGTTAAAAAAGCAGAACTCGTAAAATATACACATTTTCAAAACTTTTCTCTGTCATTTTTCTTAGATTTAGACCTAAGATTATTAATAGTACCATAGAGTTACTACTATTACGTTTTTAGCAATAATTTCAATAGTAACTGCCCGGTACAATTTGGTCCCCAATTCATTACTTCTAAAAAATCTTCACTACATAGTATACAACAAAGTCGCTTTCTCTGTCCCTATATCCTTATGTATGCTTAAATCTTTAAAACTACGCAACGGATTTTGATGCGGTTTCTTTTATTGGCTACAGTGATTCAAGAGAATGGTTTATATGTATAATACAAGTAGAATATAGCAGAGAAACACTGATGATTTCCGTGCGAAGCCGGGGCGGGTCGCTAATTAGGTCTAAAAGAGAACAGTTTTAAAAATGTCTGTATTTTGCGAGCTATATATCTTAAAAACATAGAATGTGCCAGCTGCATTTCCTCCCAAGCATGCTGTAAAAACCAGCTAAGGGATCTGAGGGTTTCAGTATATTGTAATTTAGGCGATGGGCTGACAACCTGTCACTACAGCAATATACGTACAAATCTATCTTAAATAACCCTCAAAACTTTGTCTGACGTGGCAGAACGACCTTTTTTTAGGTAGTTTACGCTCTACCTACCCCATTAGGGATAAAGGCGTGATTGTTTGTATGTATGTATGTATGTATATATTTTCGGTTTTCGGCGAAGAGGTAGGCCCCGAAAAAGATGGCGGTGGCGATCTCGACGCCTATCTTAAAGAGTGGACTGAAGTTGCATTAGACCGTGATGAGTAGAAAACCGCGGGGGAGGCTTTTGCCTAGCAGTGAGATCTAATAGGCTAGCTATAATAATCTTCTTCTTCTGTCGAGTGGGTATCGAGTCTATCGACAACTCTATCGATAACTGCCTCCGTGGTCTAGTGGCTAGTGCCATGGGCTCCCGATCCGGAGGTCCTGGGTTCGATTCCCAGGGGGTAAAACACAAAGTTGATATTTGAGAATTTATCACTTTGTGAATTTTTCCCCAGTTTGGGTAGGACATTGCAGGCTGATTCACCTGATTGTCCGAAAAGAAAAAGATTTCGTGCTTCGGAGGGCACGTTAAGCCGTCGGTCCCGGTCGCTGTCTTTGATAGTGGTCGTTACACAAAACCATGTCAGAGGCCTGATAGTTGTGCTACTAGGCGGTTTAAAAACTCTGACACCAGGGTTCATCGGGTCGATAGACTCGATACCCACTCGACAGAAGAAGACAGAAGCTATAATAATGATAATAATATTTTTTGACGAGTGAGGGCGCCACCGCTTGAGGTGAGGCCTCTTAAACATACAGTCAACCAGTAATGTTGTGACGGGTAAATTATTCATTGTAATGGAGGCTAATGTGTGTTCTGTAATGGTATACGCGGTTTGCTGTGCTCTAGGCTGTAAACTAAAACTGGGGTTTTACACAGTTACATGTTATATATTCTTCCATGCTGGACTGGGAGCGAAAGAGAAACATAGAATGTGCCATCTGCATTTCCTCCCGGGCATGCTGTAAAAAACAGCTAAGGGATCCGAGGGTTTCAGATAATATTGCAAGTTAGGCGACGGGCTGACAACCTGTCACTGCAGCAGTATACCTACAAATCTATAACCCTCAAAATGGTTACGCTCTGCCGGGTAGGCATTATTAGTATTAGGGATAAGGGGATATTATATGTATGTATGTATGTATGTACATGTTATATTAGAAGTATATTTTTCTCATTTGTAAGTAAATTGTCTATAGACAGCTATTATAATTAGGACTGTTATCCTAATTTATGAAATTCTGTTATGAAATGCAATATATTGAACATTTTACGTATTCTTTGGAAAATATTGAACTAAATTTATATATTTCTATTTAATCGGTTTATATTTTAAACCATTAAATATATAAAATATTATGTTATGAGATTAGCAGTTCTGATGATGTTTTTAATTACTATTATTATTTTTACTTATTATCAAACTACTTTTTACTTATTTTTTCTTCCATGCTGGACTGGGAGAGATAGAAAAACATAGAATGTTCCAGCTGCCCTTCCTCCCGGGTATGCTGTAGAAGACAGCAAAAGGGACTCGAGGGTTACAGTGTATTGTAATTTAGGCGATGGGCTGACAACCTGTCACTACACATTAGCAATACACATTACAATCTAAAATTGCCCTCAATTTTTGTCAGACGCGGCGAAAGCGCTTTTTACGAGGCGTTTAACGCTCTGCCTACCCCGTAAGGGATAAAATCGTGATTTTATGTATGTATGTATGTATCATATAAATAAATGTAGTACAAAGAAATATAATATAACTGTCTTCAAAACTAGATTACTTAAAATGTACCTTTATGGTCATCATCATCAAGTATTACCCTAAATAATTATTTTGATGTTGACCACAACTAATTAAGGTCAAACTTAACATGTTCCAAATTAGGGGAACGAGGACGGATTTAAAATTTAGGAACTTTGGAAACAAAGCCACTAAAGAATTTTAATTACTCTCAAATTCTTTGATGTAGCTAGAAAGATAAGCCTGATTTGATTATTAATAAGTATTATATGGATATTATTGACATTTTAAATGAAACTCATTGAAAATTACAACTGATATACCACAGTTAAGCTGTGTATGGTCAATGGTAATGGTCAAAAAATAAAATCAATCATTAGCTCACCTTGCTTGCTTGTCCTATTTGTAGCCAGTATTATACTATTAGAAAAGGCGGTGTAGGATAGACTGAACCACGAAGGAGACTGAACCACGAAGAAGTAGTAGACTTAACCCTCACCTCATTGGTGTTCCAGCGATGCCGTTGCGCGGAGAAATGTTCAGCCCGCGGTAGACTCTCCAGGTTTTCCGGCAGTTTGATTGGCTCGCCATCTGCAAATAAAAGAAACAACTTTTAATACAATAACCTTTAACAATTACTTTAAAAAATAATTCAAATAACGGGACTGTAGTACCTATAAAAACATGTTTTAAAGCATTAATTGTTCTTAAACTGGACTTTAGAATATGAATCATGTATGTCTTTGTAATCTCATTTTAATAACCTTTATTTTGATACCCCACTCGACAGGATCAGTGGTAAAAATTTTTGAAGACTTACAATATAGCGCTTAAAATCGGCCATTTTGAATTTTGAAAAATTACACCTATCTACGACCACTCGGGTGCTTGAGACCAATCAAACTATACTCTATTTTTTGAATTCCATCTAGCCGTTTCGGATACGAATATTAGTACATACATACATACAAGATACGCGCGAAAAATATAACCCTTCCGTAAATACAGTCTTTTAATGTCTAATCGTGTGAATGTTACTCACAAATTATTGTTTTCATAGGTCAATCCCACTGAGAACATGATCTATGTGCAGGACTCGTTTCTCGTTTTTGAGTGTCTAGCTCAACATCTTTTGGGGCGCTGTGATAGACATCAAGATACGACCAGACATAAATCAGGCGGACTCGGTACTATAGTGACAATTTACAAGTAAAATGTAACAGCATGAATCATCTTACTTATCGGACAGCTTGTCTTAACTAAACTAGAAACAACCAGTCCACTGCCGGAAATCGAACCTATAAACTCTACTAGATTCTAGACTAGGTACTTACTCACAGTCATATCAGCGCGTAGTCAACTTGGCTTAGCGGAAATAAGTTACTCTGGACAACGGATTGACTTACCACCCAAAGTTAGATAACCATTGGGCTCGATTCTAGATTTGCCTAAAAATTTGGCTAAAACTAAAATTAAAATCAAATTGTCACTTTCATATTAAAAACATTGGAACAGGACATTGGAAGGAGATCTATTCTCTTCGATTTTTATTTAAAGTCGGTGATTTTATGCGTTATTTGTCATTTAAAAAATGACATACGATATGGCGGATAAAAATTACGGACACACTGGGGAAACTTGCAAAAGCGCGTCAAAATCTAGCGGATAAAGTGTAAAACCATAGAGTATAAATCGCCTGTCCTTTTCAATTTTATTAATTTGAAATTGACGTATAGATTTTAATTTTAGTTTTGCCGGTGGTTTTTAGAATCAAACCCATTAGATCAGTCTTTGGCGGCAATTATATTGGCAATTTCATGTAAATACCAAATATTCGCAACGGATGGTAATTACTTTGACATTGGTTTTCAATTGGCTGCATGCTCTAGATTTTCTTTAATACTTGTACTAAAGCTTGAGTGTTGCTTTTAATAGTCGAGGCTCGAAAATAAAGCCGTCTTTTGATAGTGGCGCGATACAAACGAGCTACCTTTGACCCCTGCGCCTCTCGCCCCTTAAGGAGTGGGCCGTACTTTATGGCAAAGAATCGTTATGAGGAAAACCCATCTCTACATTTCTTCTATAAAATAAGTTGTCGAATTTGTTATTTGTCTAATGACTCTTATCAGAGATAGCGTGCCCTCAAAAGCATGGAATCATCTTCCTTGATAGACATTCAAACATTCTTACTGAAATAATTTTTAACGATTTGCACCTTTGTACGATTTTTTTAAGATAAGCCAGAATGTATTATGAACATAAATCACCCCTTTATCCCAATTTCGTTTGCGTCACGTCAAAGGTATTTTATCCATACGAATAGTTAACCAGACAAAGTTATTTGTTTACTGTTTTTTTTTACTGATGAGAAAAAGACACATAAAGTTCAATAGTAGATTTTATGACAAGTGCACAAAACATTGGCATTATTGTCAGAGATCTTTAGCAACCCGAGACCGCTATAAATAGAGGACAAAAATAGTTTTGTGCACGAGTTTTAAACTCTACCTTTCACTTTAAATGCGAGGAAAATTGAAGAAATTTTACAAAAATATTGTATACCAAACAATTCATTCCCGCCATTTATTTTTTTAAATCCTTCAACATTAAATATTAGGCTTGTCCTGGAACTAGAGACCAACAATACAATCATATTAATTATGTAATAATAAATAAAATACACTATCATACTTGAATTTTAATGTCGTTTAATATCATAAAAAATAACACAAAAGGCAAATCATTTGAAGTAAATATCGTAATATAACAAGTTCTATCTATAAACTTCTTAATGTGTTTGGCTGTATGGAAAAGTTTTCTTTGCCTTAGAAGAGATGTGTTTATGAGTAAATACGTTTTTGCCCTACTATACAAAATTCAATTTTGTGCAGACTACACCCTGCACAAAATACCACTTTCAGAGCATCATTATTATTAGTATTTAACATTTACATACCTACATAATATTATGCTGTAAAGTGCAAGGCTGCAATGTAGATAACAATAGTGCAATATTATTATATTGCAGGCTACATTGCAATCTCTGTAATCAGTGATAGATAAGGATCCACATGTTCATATTGTGCTTTTCAATAAGTCTTTGTATATAGTAACAAAGTACTGAAGCGTGGTATGCAGTCGACCCCTTAGTATTAACTTAGAAAGAGGCGACCTAGGCTAAGATAAATAGTCAGCCAAAAATCGACCTAAAGAGCTATTTTAGTCTAGCTGGAAAGGCCGACCCGACCTGAATAACTGAATATCGCTTTATGTGTAGATTAATGTGTTTTCTTCACATTATGTTCCAATTGTACTATACGAGTATTAAGTAGGTAATAAATATGTAATAGGTTTTAAGATACATACATAATCATCGTCACGCCTTTACCCCTAATGGGGTAGGCAGAGCGAAAACGACCTATATAAAGGTCGTTCCGCCACGTCTGACAAAATTTTGAAGGTTGTTTAAGATAGATTTGTAAGTATATAACTGTAATAACAGGTTGTCAGCCCATCGCCTAAATTGCAATATACTGAAACCCTCGAATCCCTTACTTAGCTGGTTTTTACAGCTTGCCCGGGAAAAGAAGGAAAGGAAAGAAGGAAATGATGCCGGCACATAGTTCGTTTTTCTCTCGCTCCGAGTCCAACATGGAATTTATGTACCTAACTGTATTTTATTTACCTTCGAGTACAAATATCAATTAGGAAGTCGATCTCTTTGGACAAAGATAAGTTTAAACTGAATTTTAATTCAGAGAAGAGTCTTGTAGTTATAACATTTTTCTATTTTTATTTTTAAGAATTTAGTTTCAAACGATAAAAAAAACAGTAGATAATAATAATGTAAAACCATATAATTTTGAAACACATCATAATTTTTTTTAAATCCAGCTGTGAAAAATGCTCTATCTTACTTAACCGCCTCGTGAATCCTAATATATTATTTATACTTGCGATTGTCAGCGGTTGGTGAAACTCCATTATATGACGTTTTGTATTAAACTCACTTGTACTTGTTCCACAGTTTTTTATTTTGAACCGAACTAGTTACGCTTACATAAGCATCTTCAGGGTACATTAGCGAAACTAGTTGGGATAAAAACTGTGAAACAAGTACAAGTCAGTTTATAACACAAAACATCGTCAATCCTAATCTTGATCCTGGCCACAATATATCACTACAAACGAAATAAACTCATCCTTCTGAGACCGACAAAAGACAAGACGACAAATTACTGTCCCCTTAATCCCCTGTCTGCCCATATAGCGTCAAGTATCCGCACGGTCCAATTCACGCAGAAATCCAACGCCTAATAAAACTTACTGCCAGAAACAATGAACCGAACGAACGAGGTGGAAATCGCCACTTTTTGGCAACATTCGTCAAGAATGTCTGCGCTGCACTAGCACGTTTACCCTATACCGTACTCAGGGTCACAAATTCGAACCTTACGTGTAAGTAATAAGAGCGAAAGGCCGAGAGGCTGAAGGTGCATTCCGAATTCTACTTGTTGAAATTCCGTCGTCGTCGTTTTCCGCCGCCTGCGGATTTTGGTGCACTTGCTATATCTCTTGTGCTAGATAGTTTTGGGAGCATTTTCGCCTGTTTTTTGACCGTACGCTGGCTAGTCAAGGGGAAATTTCGCAAGGCAGTCTTCTGCTCTGGCGGCCACTAATTTTGCCCAATCGTGGTTAGGGTAACGTGTGGGACACATTTTTAGGTTTAAGTCGAAAGTATTTTATGTTAAGTTTTTGTAGGAGAATTTAGTGTGCGGTCTCCTTTTTTGTTGGGTTCAGACGGGTCGCGTTTTAAAGGAAAATAAAATGAAATTCTGCGCAAACGCTCGCAGAAATGCTCGGAGCAAATTAATGAGGGTTTAAATTATTCGGATCAGGCGCTTTAGCCAATATAAGGCTTTTCTTACAAAAATGCTATTCTTTATGTAACCTATTTTTCTTGTTCTTGCATGCTGGACTGGGAGCGAAAGAAAAACATAGAATGTGCCAGCTGCATTTCGTCCCGGGCATGCTGTAAAAATCAGCTGAGGAATCCGAGGGTTTCAGTATATTGCAATTTGGGCGATGGGCTGACCACCTGTCACTTGTCTGTCACTACAGCAACATACCTACAAACTATCTTAAATAACCCTCAAAAACTTGTAAGACGTGGCGGAACTACTTTTATTTAGGTCGTATATAGAGGCGTGATTATATGTATACATACATACAGACATATAATCACGCCTTTATCCCTAATGGGGTAGGCAGAGCGCCAACGACCCAGACAAAGGTCGTTCCGCCACGTATGACAAAGTTTTGAGAGTGACAAGTATTGAGGGTAATTTTTAGATAGATCTGTGTATTGCTGTAGTGTCAGCTTGTCAGCCCGTCGCCTTAATAACAATACACTGAAACCCTCGAATCCAATCCCTTAGCTGGTTTTAACAGCATACCCGGGATGAGATGCAGCTGGCACATTCTATGTTTTCCCATCGCTCCCAGTACAGCATATTATATGTATGTATGTAAATTAATCGGATCAGGCACTTTAGCTTCTTCTTCTTTTGTCGAGTGGGTATCGAGTCTATGGACCCGATGAACCCTAGTGTCAGAGTTTCTAAACCGCCTAGTAGCACAACTATCAGGCCTCTGACATGATTTTGTGTAACGACCACTAACAAAGATAGCGACCGGGACCGACGGCTTAACGTGCCCTCCGAAGCACGAAATGTCCTACCCAAACTTTAGCTAATATAAGGCTTTTCTTACAAAAATGCTATTTTTATTGTGACCTACTTTTCTTGTTTAATCGCCTTAGTTAACCCTACACTTTCGGGTTTTCTTATTTCTACTTGTCCCTGTGTTTAAGAAACGTGCATTAATTACTGTCCCCTTCTTCTTCTTAGCGAGTGGACTCTCTAGTCGATAGACCCGATGAACCCTGGTGTCAGAGTTTTCCAACCGCCTGGTAGCACTCAGTATTTAGGCCTCTGACATAGTTTTAACAACGACCACTATCAAAGACAGCGACCGTGATCGGCTTAACGTACCCTGCGAAGCACGGAATTCTCTGTATTTTCGGATTATCAGGTAATTCAGCAATGTTCTAACAAAACTGGGGAAAACCTCACAAAGTAATAAATTGACAAATATTAACTTTGTGTTCCCCTCCTTGGGAATCAAACCCAGGACCTCCGGATCGTAAGCCCATAGCTCTGACCACTACACCACGGAGACTTTCCCATATGATGTACAAATCTTTCATAAATAACCATCAAAACGTGTTTATATGTATGTATATAATCACGCCTTTATCCCTAATGGGGTAGGCAGACCGTAAACTACCTGAACAAAGGTCGTTTCGCTACGTCTAACAAAGTTTTGAGGGTTATTTAAGATAGATTTAAAGGTATATTCCTGTTGTGACAGCCTATCGCCTAAATTGCAATATACTAAAACTCTGGGATCCCTTAGCTGGCTTTTACAGCATGCCCGGGAGGTATAGCAGGTGGCACATTCTATGTTTTTCTTTCGCTCCCAGTCCAGCATGGAAGAACATTTTCCTTCAGTTTAATAAACATTTAACTTCATACATTTTTGATAAACAAGTATTCGTTTGCGATAGAAATCTACGCGGATATTTTATAAGACGTGCTACTCATATTGAAATATGAAATATAAAAATTGACTTTCCATACTAAGTAGGCTATCAGCTGGTGTATTTTGTATGGAAGTTCCAATTTTTTTACTCGTTTTTCGACCCATGTTCCTTAGGGAAAGTTGTTCAGTTCAATGGGTAGATTTACACGTTTTAATATTTGCACAAGATTTAAAATGACCTTATATAAAATAATAAATCAGATTTTTTCCAATGAAACAAAACTATACTCTTTGTTTAGTTTTATTGTAACAAAATGATACATATTTACAACAACAAAAAACCTTTAATGAAGGCTTTAAGGCTATCCTGCTAACAAAACTGAAATCTTTACAAATGGGGGCAATTCGTTCGCAGAAAATCACTAAATCGTTAGGGAGATTTTAAACTCATCCAATATATTTTATTTCTTTTAATTATTTTTTTCGAGGAAAACCAAATTGATGAAATGACACCAAGATGATGTTCCAAAAAATAGAAATAGCTGCCTATAGGTAGAGGTATTCAGTTTTATGGATAGAACGATAATCGTTCTAGAATAAAATTAAATCTAGAACGATTAGGTATCGTTCTTTAACAGGCCAATTAAGTCAATATTTTTAAGGTTATTAAGTAGATTAAGTACAGATTTTTGATACAAAACGTATGACGAATAAGTCAATTATACCGTTATATTACCTTATATATTTATATAATGTAATCTCATTATTACAATTATTTAGTGAAACTTAGTATAAGTATTACATTAAAAAATCTGAATTTATTTTAAGAAACGATTAAGGCCTGTATCGGCAAACCACACTTAAGAATGACAGCTAGTTTCAGTTTGTATCAGAAATTCCATTTCAGTATAATTTAACCTGTCAAATCTATACTTAATATTGCTCTCAATCTTGAGATCGTTTTATAAATACGACCCTGAAAGTTTAAGATGGGAAAACAAGACAATGTAGGTAATTTGGAAAAATGTGTTAAATAAATAAAACGTCAACAGTTAAAAATTTAAAAAAAACTGTATTTTGACGGCAATATAAAGGAATTTATATGTATAAATTTTGCATCGTATCTTTTATTGATTACTTTTTCTGTAATGTATAGGCACTTTTAATTAATTCATCTTTATTAAGACTTCTGTAGCCATTTGTTCCTTGTCTTATTCTATTTATAATTTCAGTTGTATATTTATTCCACTCGAGGAGTAGGTATCTAAAGAAAAAAATATATTATATAAATGCAAATCTATACTGGTTAAGTAGAAGGTGTAAGGGACAGCGTCCCGCAAACTGATAGGAGTAGCTCAGTCAACGACACTGAACAACTTCCACCAGGAAATTCTATCAGGAAGAGAGAAAAAAAGGGCTTTTCCATACAAAATCTTCATCTCGATCATACAATTTGTATAGTAAAGCCGTTGTTTTTCACATCCTGAAAAAAAACCTGCTGATGGTTGTTCAGTATCGTTGACTGAGCAACCCCTATCAGAATACGGGACGCTATCGCTTATACCTGGTATATATAAAAAGCGATAAATGAAAATATATTCGCACATTGTTATAGGAAAACGTCCTGTATAGATGTCGTGGGATGATTTTGATAATTCGATTTTTTGCAAGAATCCTAGGGTTAATTAGACAGTAGTGAAAACAAATCAAAATTTACAGTAAATAGTCAGGATTTTTTATTAAAAAAACTCGTCATTCTAGTAAAACTGATGTAGTCTTATTCTGATTGGTTAAATAACATGCGTTTATGATTGGCATTTAAATCGTCAACCAATCAGAGGAGATTTTGTTTTGGGCGCGCGTTCCGACCAATCAGCAATCTTATTTTAGTTTAGGATATAAAATGCTATTAGAATGTCGTAATTTTTCGCAAAAATCCTAACTTTTTCCAGTAAGATTTGACAATGGTTTCGACATTGTCTGATTATCCCTATTTTCGCAAAGTCCCGAGGAATTTCGCGATTATTCGAATTATCAAATCATCCTACGACATAGATATATTTAAAACATAACAAAACAAGAATAGTAAAAACATAACGTATTAAAATTACACCATAACCTAAGCATAACTAAAATTACCTATAAAGTCAACCAGTTAAGTCATTAAGTCAAGAATTATCAGATTTCCCGTGGGACAGAGATATTTTCCCGCGGTAAAAAGGAGCCTATGTCCGTCTCCAGGTTACCAGCTATCGTCCTGCCGAATTTCATCAAAATCGGTTCAGTTGTTTCGGCGTGAAAGAGCAACAAACGAACAGACAGACATAGTTAATTTCGCATTAATAATATTAGTATGGATTTAAATAAATATAAATTGTTTGAAAAGGATATGTTTTTGAATAGCATTTACATTATGTTATGATTATACACTTCTTGTACGTAGATACCAAAGAGTCTGTATATTACTTCAATAACTTTAAATAGCTTTATACATATCAATATCAAGTGTCAAATTAAATATTATGAGCGCAAGGAATTTCAAATATCGGCATACACTCATTATAAAATATTACGTACTTCTTTTGTTCTCATAAGCACAATAGTAATGATAAAACTTGGTAGGTATGAAGTGTTCTTCCATGCTGGACTGGAAGTGATAGAAACACTTAGAATGTGCCAGCTGCATCTATTCCCGGGCATGATGTAAAAACCAGCTAAGGAATTCGAGGGTTCGGTATAGTGTATTGCAATTTTAGACGATACTACAGCAATACATCATGATCAACTGTAATAATAATAACCCTCCAAACTTGTCAAACGTTACGGAACGATCTTTGTTTAGGTCGTTTCACTCTGCCTACCGCATTAGCAATAAAGGCGTGATTCTATGTACGTAGGAGTAAAGTGTATTATGAGGAGAATTCCACTGTCGAACTATCTCATGTGAGCTGTAATCCCTCGAAATTAAACTCCGAAAATAAACGCGACTTTAAGTATTTTTCAGTCCGAGAAACCATATTTGACAAGGATCAATGGTCACACTCTTACATACATAAATCACGCCTTTATCCTAAATGGGGTAGGCAAAACCTCAACGACCCAAGTAAAGGTCGTTCCGCCATGTCTGACAAGTTTTGATGATTATGATATTGCTGTAGTGAAGCTTGTCATGCCATCGCCTAAATTACAATATACTGAAACTCTCGAATCCCTTAGCTGGATTTTACAGAATGCCCGGGAGGAGAAACAGCTGGTACATTCTATGTTTCACAATCATTCGCAATCCAGCTTGGAAGAATCCATCCTGCATCGAAAACCTGTAACTTGTCAAGTATTATTATCATCATAGAAACCTATTTATCGTATTACTATAATGTCGCAGCATTATGATAAAATCGGGATTTTGATCCAAAAACTAGAATTTTATCATAAAACCAAAAACCAATTGATCATAACCCGTAGTTTTACAAAATACTAGTTATTTAAATCAAAAACCGGACTTTGACAAAATCCTAGATTTTTTTAAATCAAAAGACCGATTTCAGCATAATACTGTGACATATACAGGAGCCACCAGTTATGAGGTATAAAACTTTTTTTATATTTTTTTTTCTGCACTGAATTTTTTTTTTTCAATACCTTCTGACTTACAGTTACCTAGTTTACCTAGTCTAACTTGAGTAACTTCCCCTAACTTAGGTTAATATAGCTCAATCTAGATAAAACAAAGTTAGTTATGTAAGAAAGCTCAAAAACAAGTAATCTCTAGCGAGAAATGATCGAAAGTTTGAAGATTTTTCATAATTATTAAGGTTTTTCGAGTGGATTTTTTGATGATATTAACAAGATTTTTGATCCAAAAACTATTTATAACAAATATGCTGTTTCTTCACAAGATTACTGATAACAAAAACGTGCAAAATTCATCGCAGTTTTTTTCTTTTATTGCAATACAAAGTTGTATGTCTTAACTGGCCAACCTGTATAACTTCTTATAAATTATATATTCTTATCACATGTTCTTAAAAAAACAGTAGTCATTATTAAATCAGCATTCTAAAATAATGAAATCGCTTACGTATCATGACTACGCTATTTACAATGACATTAGACTTTTTTATAGAAGTTTTTTTTGTTACCAAGATAAAACTGTACAATGATTTCGTGTCGTGATTAATGATTGTCATACATACATACATATAATCACGCCTTTATCCCTAATGGGGTAGGCAGAGCGTAAACAACCTAAACAAAGGTCATTCCGCCACGTCTGACAAAGTTTTGAGAGTTATTTAAAATAGATTTGTACTTATATTGCTGTAGTTACAGGTTGACAGTGCATCGACTAAATTACAATATACTAGAACCCTCGGAACCCTTAGCTGGTTTTTACAGCATGCCCGGGAGGAAATGCAGCTGGCACATATAATTTTTTCTCTCACTCTCAGGCCAACACTTCGCAGACATCTTTATAGAAGTTTTCTTTTTGTTACAATGATAAAACTGTATAATGATTTCGTGTCGTGATTAATGTTTGTCATCTCATCACTCATATAGGTGATTTATATTATAATATCGGGAGTAAAAAATAGGTTGCTTTTATGATGTGATTCTTCCATGCTCTAGCATGGAGCGAGAGAAAAATATAGAATGGGCCAGCTGCATTTCCTCCCGGGTATGCTGGAAAAACTATCTAAGGGATCCGAGACTTTCTGTATATTGTAATTTAGGCGATGGGCTGACAACCTGTCACTACATCAATATACCTACAAATCTATCTTAAGCAACCCTCAAAATTTTGTCAGACGTGGCGTAACGGTTTGTTTAAGTCGTTAACGCTCTGCCTACCCCATTACGGATAAAGGCGTGATTATATATATGTATGTATTCTACCCATGAAACTGAACAAGTATCCCCAAGGAACGTTGAAATATGAAAAAAAAAAGGCCCACTCCGAACCGCGACTCCATTTCTATGGGCAGGCCAAATTTTTATTTTTTAATATTTCGACCTACCGATGTTTCTTAACTCCCTATATAAGCAATAAGCACTTCTTTTAGGATGAGAATGCTATCGATTCGTGGAGCGTACAACTTAACTAAATCTTGACTAACATGATTTTCGTTCCTTTCTGTTCTCTCACAACAGAAAATAACAGGTATAGGCTTATATTAGTCAAGCCGTGATTTTTGCCACTACGAATTGGTACCAGTGTCACCCAACCTGAATTAATTAATTAATTTAAAGCACTTTTTCATATTTTTTGAACCTACATCACACACACAATAATATTACATTACACCATTAGCACAGTACTCCGAGGTAAAAAAAAATCTATTTAAAATCGAGTAAATTTCAATTCCTTCCAAAACGAGACCTTAAATTGCTATTTCGGCTGAGAGAAGTATAGTACTTTTTTCTCATTTTGCGAGGAAACACTAACAATGCACTTAAAAACAAACATCAAACTTCCTTCCATGCTGGACTGGGAGAGACAGAAAAACATAGAATGTTCCAGCTGCCCTTCCTCCCGGGCATGCTGTAGAAGTCAGCAAAAGGGACTCGAGGGTTACAGTGTATCGTAATTTAGGCGATGGGCTGACAACCTGTCACTATAGCAATACACTTTTCAATCTAAAATTGCCCTCAATTTTTGTCAGACGTGGCGAAACCACCTTTTACGAGGCGTTTTTCGCTCTGCCTACCCCGTAAGGGATAAAGGCGTGATTTTATGTATGTATGTATGTATCAAACTTACAATATTTTGACATTTAAGATTTGCATGGCGCCTCTGACAGGCGCACCTTACATTTTAAAATAATCAATAATGTGAACTAAAAATACTTAAACCATACTAATGTGTCCTTAAAGACTTCGTGAATCGGTCGTTAATTTTATTGTTATTAGAGTAGAGCGAATATAGGGAGGACCGAAAAGCGAAAAAGTAGTTTTTTTTTTAAATTAATGTTGCTTTTTCCGAGCAAATGGGAGAAAAATACTTTACACCGACCTAAGTTTATGCAAGATTTGGTATTATCCGCATATGCAAGATTTGGTATTATCCATGTAGTAACTTATTTTGTACATTGCAGCGACCTTAGTAAATAAATACTTCCAGCATTATATTATGCACTAGCGACCCGCCCCGGCTTCGCATGGAAATCATCAGTGTTTCTCTAATATATTATGCATATAAACCTTCCTCTTGAATCACTCTATCCATCAAAAGAAACCGCATCAAAATCCGTTGCATAGTTTTAAAGATCTAAGCATACATAGGGATATAGGGAAAGAGAAAGCGACTTTGTTTTATACTATGTAGTGATAAGACTCTGAACTTATGGAGGTGTAATAATAAGTCCTCAAGACAAAAGCTACCTTATTCTATAGTAAAATTTGATAATAATCTTAGGACGGTAAACAAAACAAGTAAAAAACAAATTACTGTACTTTCTTTACCTTCTTGGCCTGATCTGCTTTAGGCAAGAACAATCCAACGAGTTTCTGTAATAGTTCAGTAAATATCATTGTTCCTATAAATACTAGCAACGTTCCAATCCAATGGAATAACGTGAACGGATTTTGAAAGTACCATATAGAGAATAACAGTGACACAAACTTCCTTAAAGTAACAGTTAAGGTAACAGTTAGAGATGTTGACTCAGTGGTTAATACATACACAGCACTTATACACAATCCTTGCGTCAATACGTAGAGAATAAGCCACAACACTTGCCTAGGGAAGGAGACTCCTAGAAAGTCCACTACAGGTGTTTCTGTCGCCAATTTCACATGTCCTATTATATTAGTTGATGTTGGCAGCCAAAATACGAGAGGCAGCAAATGGGTGTAGTATAGAGCCTCCCAAGGATGTTTTCCGTACTTTGCGTACAGTGTTTCTTGGAAGATTCCCATTCTTGCTGAGACGAAAAGGGCGAATGTCAGTATGGCAATACCGAGACACCACCACAGCCAATCTATGAACTTCAGTCTTTCTTCTTCTGCGGCGTCTTCAGCCGTCGGCCTTGGCGCTTTCACACTACCACTTGACGCAATAGTTGCTAAGGCTATGCCAGCTGATATCATGATGACAGCTAGATATTTTAAAAACGGATACTGCTTTTTTAGAATCCAAACTCCCATCGCCATGTTCGCCATAAGAGATCCCGCTCGGAATATCATGTGCAACGGCATGGCTATGTTAAAATTGAACGCGTAGTTATTCGCCACACTGCTTGTCCAGAAAAATCCTACTAGAATCAAGTATTTTTTGAACGGTATATGTCTTTCGGCAGTTCCCAATTTTCCCACGGTAACGAAGCCAAGTGAGGCGATGAACACGAATTGGAGGAATGTTGCTAAGTTTCCAGCTCCTGGGTCCTCTTTTACGACTAATTCCAAGAATACTACATTGGAGCAACATCCCACAAAGACCATGGTTATGGCCATAGCAGCCATTATATTTGCCATATTGAATCTGAAAAAAAAATTGCAAATTGGTAGGAACTTAAATTTCTTCAACTATATATCTATCTAAAATGAAATCTCAATACCGGTAGATAATGATCCTAATAAAAGTTTGTTATCAGTATGGATGTTATCATTTCAACTCAAATGATAAACTCTCATTTATAGTTTAATCGAAACTTGTTACTTTTTTTGTAATTCAATATTTAAATAAAATTGGCGGAATAACGTTCATATTAAGTGCACTTAAGCAATGAAATGAAACGTATTAATGCATTTCTGAACGATACACTTAAGTAACACCGTGATAACACCCACACATGCGCAGAAACGTCAACGCAAGTAAATTTAAGGTTATCATGTCAGAAATACGACGTCTCAAAATTAGCACAAATAACACACAAAAACTATCAGACCTTAACTAATTTTAAATCCTGCTTGTTATACTCACTTTTGGTCACAATTTCAGCAAAATACAACAAAAACAAACACAATATTTTCACAAGAAACACATTATTGACAAGGACTCGTTTGACAGCCAGCAGCCAGTGCGTGTGTGCGCAGCAGAGTGGCGTCGCGACGGGGCATCAAAGGTGCGCATGTAGTGGTGACCGTGAACACTAGCAAGTTATCGTGACAGCGCATGCGTGCTCCGGCTCCGTCGGTAAAACAGCTTGTTGGTGTGTTTGTGTTTGGGTTGTACAGATGGCGCGGTATTCTTTGTAGGATGAGTTTTTGGGATTAAATGTTTTTAATTAAAACCTTCGTCTATAAAACATATTCTTTCCCGCCATACTAAATTTGTGTGAAAAAAATATCTATAAAATAAAAGAATAAAGAAAATGGACTAATCATTACCTCAAAAGACCATATTTTATGAGTTTTAAAGACAAAATGGCTTTTATTAACTAATAGTCATCGTCCTAAAAAAATTGGCAATTAGCTGATTAGCTATTTCTTTTATTTCGTCCAAGCTTTTATGTTTTCTTTTTCATTTTCTTTAAGATATGAGACCGACTTTTAAGTTTCTAGTCTTCTTTTCTAATAGTTTTCTATTTAGAAAGACCTATTATTTCCCTTCTTCTTGTTAACGAGTGGATTCTCGAGTCAAACGACCCGATGAAACCTGGTGTCATAGTTTTCAAACCGCCTATTAGCTCAGCTATTAGGCCACTGGCGTGGTTTGAGTAACGACCACTATCAAAGACAAAGACCGGGACCGACGGCTTTACGTGCCCTTTGAAGCACGGAATCCTTTTCCTTTTCAGAAAATCAGGTGATTCAGCCTGCAGTGCAACCAAACTGGGGAAAACCTCACAAAGTGATAAATATCACCTTTGTGTTGCCCCCCTGGGAATCGAAGCCAGGACCTGCGGATAGTACGCCCATGGCTCTGACCTTTACACCACGGTAGCAGTCAAGATAAGATTATAAGTTTCTAGGTTTCTAGTCTTTCTTTTCTAATAAGTAGTTTTCTATTTAGAAAGACCTATTATTCCCCTTCTTTTCAAGCGATACTGGGGTAGGGTTGGGCTGGAACCCGTTCATCATTTATAATTCGGAGCGGATATTACGATCAGCCGATAAAGGGAGATTTAGTGCGATTTTATTATACGCACTTGCCGGTATTCTGCTCCTTTACGCTCCACATATTTACCACAAATTTTCTACCATGCTGGCTTAGGAGCGAGACAAAAACATAGAATGTGTCAGCTGCATTTACTCCCGGGCTTGCTGTAAAAACCAGCTAAGGGATCCGAGGGTTTTAGTATAATGTAATTTAGGTGATGGGCTGACAACCTGTCACTACAGCAATATACCTACAAATCTATCTTAAATAAACTTTGTTCGACGTGGCGGAACGACCTTTGTTTAGGTGGTGTACGCTCTGCCTAACTCATTAGGAATAAAGGCGTGATTATATGTATGTATGTAGAAACTGCTGTAAGTTATTAGGTAATGACGGATTACGGGTAACAATCTTTGCAGTCTTGTAATTTTTATGACTCATATAAAAAATGTTTTCATTGATAACTTACGTAATATAAGAATGATTAAGCAGTAAAACAAAATAATGATATGACTAAGTAGGTACTGCTTTAGGTACTTAGTAAGTAGGTTAACATTATTTTGACGAGTTATTTACATACATAAAAAGACTTTTTGATGTTTCATGGAGTAACATTACACAATCATTATTATTTGTATACACAGAACGGTCACCTTATTGCTAAGTGGCAATGTCTTTCAGGCAACCTAGCTTTGCCTAACGGGAAACTTGCCGGTATTCTGCTCCTAAACGCTCCACATATTTACAACAATTTGGGACAATCGACCGAAATAATTGCTGTAAGTTATTAGGGAATGAGGGAATTACAGTCCTTATGAAATATTTGCAAATCCTCTTAGTGCCAACCATAACAGACATAGTAAAAAAAAATCCAAATATAGTATATATATGAAAAATAATATTAATATTAATAACTCAAATACAACCTATTAAAAACATCGTAAAATGAAATGAAAGTAAAATGTTTCATAAACATATTAAGTGCTATATCTACTTGTTTCTCCTATGCTAGACTGGGAGCGAGAGAAAAACATAGAATGTGCCAGCTGCATTTCCTCCCAAGCGGCATGCTGTAAAAACCAGCTGAGGGATCCGAGGGTTTCAGTATATTGTAATTTAGGCGATGGGCTGACAACCTGTCACTACAACAAAATTACTACAAATTTATCTTAACTAACCCTCACAGCTTTGTCAGACGTGGTGTTTTATCTCTGATGGGGTAGGCAGAGCGTAAATGACCTAAACAAAGGTCATTTCGCCTCGGCTGACAAAGTTTGAAGGTTATTTAACATACATTTGTAAGTATATTGCTGTCGTGACAGGTTGTCAGCCCATCGCCTAAATTGAAATATACTGAAACCCTCGAATCCTTTAGCTGTTTTTACGAGATTTGAGATGCAGATGAAACATTCTATGTTTTTCTATCGCTTTCAGTCCAGCATGAAAGAAACTTAGCACTAGGCTTTGCCTGAAAGAGATTGCCACTTACAATAAGGGCACCTTTCTATTTCTACAGTAATAATCATTGTGTTTTTCTTTTTACTTACTCCATGAAACACCAAAAAGTATTTTTATGTATGTAAATAACTCATCAAGTTAATGTCTATACCTACTTACTACTTAAGTACCTAGAGAAGTACTTAGTCAACTTATTAATTTGTTTTACCGCTTAATCATTCTTATCTTACATAAGTTATCAATCAATGAATACATATATTTTTTAATGAGTCATAAAAATGACGAGACTGCAAAAAAATATCCCTAAGGACGTTTGGGCACCCATATTAGATTCGTATGCGATTTGGTCTTCATAGTAATTGCACAGAATATACAAATAGTACTACATAGTAATTGTATGGCAGATTGTATTTGTAATATTTTATCTTAAACCTATTACTATAGAATATAACTTCCATGCTGGCCTGGGAGCGAGAGAAAAACTTAGAATGTGCCAGCTGCATTTCCTCCCGGGCATGCTGTAAAAGTCAGCTAAGGGATCCGAGGGTTTCAGTATATTACAATGTAGGCGATGGGCTGACAAACTGTCACTACAGCAATATACCTACCTTCAAATCTATCTAAAATAACCCTCAAAACTTTGTCAGACGTGGCGGAATGACTTTTGTTTTTGTCGTTTACGCTCTGCCTACCCCATTAGGGATAAAGGCGTGACTATATGTATGTATGTATGTATGTACTATAGAATTTATTGAATTTTAGTTTTTTTGCGTTTTAATAAAGAATTATTATTATTATTTTCTTCTTTCTTTTTTCTCGGCTATTATTATTTTAATATTATCGCACGATCCGTGACCAAAACAAAATAGCTGTCATAGAGAAGAACAGACCAAGAGTAAGAGGTCTTTTTTTTCTCCCGTGGCCATACTCAAGATCACGGATCATGCGATAATATTGACAGTGCGAACGATGCCATTGTCCCAATCAAGTAATAACGTGACACGAAATTCTATGCAACACTATATAATGTGCAACCTAATCCTAGCAACTGTTAACATGCGGCGACTGCACCGTCCGTCACACACGTAACGCTGTAATTCAATTATTATGCCTCGACGCGCCCGAGTTACGACCTTTTGGAGCCGTGCCACGAAGAATCTTGGAACAAATACGTGTGGAACGAAAGTAAATATATAGAGCTACAATATTCGAAGCATAAGTCATCATCTCCCTAGCCTTATCCCGTATCTCAGCTACCTACCTATAATCTACGTGAATGAACGAGGGGTACTGGTTTTTACACAGAGTGACTGCAACCCAGAAGGGAAACCAAACCCAATCCTAGATTAGGTCAGTTTTCTTGCTTAGCACTGGCCTCTGATATGGCTTAACGACTAATATCTACGGTATTAAACGATATTAACCGGGACCAACGGCTTAACGTGCTTTCCGAAGCACAGAAAAAGCGCCGAATAAACGTACATACGAAATCCGAAAACCGAAAAACACATTGGTGCGTGGTGGGATTCGAACCACAACCTCCCGCCAAGGTGGTGGCCCTATCCACTACACCATCGGGCTCACATATTCGAAGTATAAGTAAATTTTGCTACGCATGGCAGGCGGATTGAGTGATAGTGAGAGATAGTTGTACATAGATAGTTCATTTATTTCCAAAATACACATCTAAAAATACACAAAGGCGACAAACAAACTTACATCAAACAATATCCCACAAAAGCATGAAAAATACTGTAGTAATAGTCTTTATTAAACTCGCACTGTTATCAAAATTATAATGATTAAAAACGGGAAATTGACCGTGTTACTCATACAAAAATGGAAAAACACGTTAAATTGCCCGTTTTTAATCATTATAATACTGTAGTAATAAATAGACGTGTACTGTAGAAATTAGGCTACAGCTCAGTGTGATTTTTGCTCACTAGGTGCAAACATCTTTCTTCCATGCTGAACTAGGAGCGAAAGAAAAACATATAATGTGCCAGCTGCATTTCCTCCCGGGCATGCTGTACAACACCAGCTAAGGGATCCGAGGGTTCAGTACATTGCAATTTAGGCGATGGCCTGAGAACCTGTCACTACAGCAATATACCTACAAATCTATCTTAAATAACCCTCAAAACTTTGTCAGACGTGGCGGTACCCCATTAGGGATAAAGGCGTGAATATATGTTTGTATGTATGTAGGAGCAAACATTGATTTTCAGCTACACCTGTGCTATGTACGTGGAATCAGCCTGTTCTAGTTAAATACTAAAACACAGTTATATCGTGTTAGCATGCCCTAACTCAGTCTAATATTCTGTTTGACAATGTTTGGCTAAGATTCCTGTGAGCTTTCGTTTAATAACGGAAGTTGTCGTGATAACAGACCGTTAGGCCGTTTGACACAGAACTATGACAATATTTGCGCCTTTTACCTTAACTTCACGCTATCTTATACAGGCCGTTTTATAACAGGATGAAAATTATCTATATAATTAATAGTTTAAAAACACTAGAAAAACATGCTTTTATAAATGCACGTAAAAATCAATCGTAGTCAAACTTCATTACAAGACCTTTCTAACAAGTCCAAACATGGATATGATACCATATTTCTGCATGCAGTTCCAGTTCATACCTTCCGGCTCCATCGTCAGATCAATTCGACAGTACTAAATAAAATTTTAAAAAAAATGTTTTATTTCAGTCCAAATTACATTACAGTCATGTTAGCAATTATTTGTCCATATATAATTAGATTAAGTTTAAATTTTATATTAAATTAAATTAAATTGATCAATTAATTAAATAATACTTATATAATGATGTACCTACTTATACATTACATTGTTGTCAAAAAAGAAGAACAGATCCAAATATTATAAACATTTACTTTGACTTTGATATTCAAAGTAAACACACATCACAATTTAATTATAAGATACAATATTATACACATACATACATACATATAATCACGCCTTTATCCCTAATGGGGTAGGCAGAGCGTAAACGACCTAAACAAAGGTCGTTCGGCCACGTCTGACAAAGTTTTGAGGGCTATTTAAGATAGAATTCTAGGTATATTGCTGTAGTGACAGGTTGTCAGCCCATCGCCTATATTACTATATACTGAAACCCTCGGATCCCTTAGCTGGATCTTACAGCATGCCCGGGAGGAAATGCAGCTGGCACATTCTATGTTTTTCTTTCGCTCCCAGACCAGCATGGAAGTAATTATACACATTGATACCTATTTTATATATTTATAAGTACTATATTAATTGTTTTTCTGTCTATCCAAGTCCAGCATGGAAAAAACTCTTGAAGAAGTCTATATACATTAAACTTTGTTATAAACTTGAGTAGACATGCGTAATCGACCCGAATCCATTCGGTCATTCAACTCATTCACTTCAGGCCGAAACTGTCTCCAAATTATCGATTCGCCATCATGTTCACTTACCCCACTTCTCGGTCGTAAAATTATCCAGCCCCCCACTTCCATCTGTCTTTCCTCATTTCTTTTATGGTCCTTTTCCACAGATAGTCACTTTAGTGGAGAAGTACTTATCTATAAATCAAATAAAAAAATTGCTTACGCCTGCTAACTATTCAAAAGCTGCTAAAAAGATTATAAAAATTATATTACTATTAAAATACTCTAGCTGTATGTTTCTAACTTTTTAGAGACTAGAGCTATTTATTATTCTGTGTCTAGAGTAACATAATTACCTTTTTTCATCGGGAAAATTTATTATTGTCAGGTCGGGTAAATTTTGCTTAGTATTGGGTGTCTTTTTTAGGCCAAGACAGGCCTGGTGCACTCCGTCCGGTAGGCAAGAAGCTACAAGTACTTGCCCGGCCCCAACGTTGGGTATAGTTTAGTAGGTTGCCGCGCACTGCTCGATTCGTACGTGTTCCGGTCACGCACGCGCATCACTGTCGCCTAGTTAAAGTTATCGCGCCAAGTTTTAGATTGATTATAATGAAAGCCAAGAAATATTGTCTTCCATTTGGATGCTTAAATAAAAACTAAGTACATAAAATTTAAGTACTTACCCGTAGGTAAGTTTTTAGTTGTTTAGTAAGTATACTTAACAACTAAAGTGTACCTAGGTAGAATACGTAAATTATTCCTGTAATATGATACCTATTTCACCTACATGTCAATTTCCCGTTACGTTAGAAATTCGTAAAAGTTGCTAGTCACGACCCTAAAGCTTGTGAGTGAGCGAGCTGTTTGCTGTCAGTTTGAAACTTTCAAAGAAGTAAAATCTCTTGCGCTTAGCAATTCGGCACATTTTTGCTTGCATGCGCGATCGGTAGGTTATTAATTATTATATTACACGGAAATTATTAGTGTTTCTCTACTATATTATGCATGTATTATACATATAAACCTTCTTTTTGAATCACTCTATCCATTCAAAGAAACCGCATCAAAATCCGTTGCGTAGTTTTAAAGATTTATGTATACATATATCGGGATATAGGGACAAAGAAAGCGACTTTGTTTCATACTATGTAGTGAAGTTGGGATTGATGCGCTTGCGACTGGAATTGGACTTTATTCTCGGGTGGAAAGATTGTTTTTTGTTACAATGTGGTTTTAGAGTGCGTCTTCTGTGGCCAAGATCCACTTCGGATCGCTGTACCGGTGCACTAAAAGTAGTAGTAGCTGGGTCTATAGCCAGTCGGGAAATTTCTTGTAAATTATTAGTTAGAACTTATTCAAAACTAAATTTTCGGATGATCAGCTGCAACTCAATCCTCCATGTGTTCTGAACTTTTTATTCAGTGCTTTTCCCCCAGTGTAAGGACACCCTAACGGATGTGAACGAAGGGATAAGCCTCGATAAAGAAAAGCTACCATACCCTTAATTTAGGGTGCTATTTCGTTGTATGCAAAGCTAAAGTATTGGGTTTTTGGGAACTGAAAGAAATTATGGACTGGAAGTGAGAGAGAAGCATAGAATGTGCCAGCTGCATTTCCTCCCGGGCACGCTGTAAAAATTAGATCCCTTAGGATCTGAGGGTTTTAGTATATTGTAATTTAGGCGATGGGCTGACAACCTGTCACTACAGCAATATACTAACAAATCTATCTTAAATAACCCTCAAAACTATGTCAGACTTGGCGGAATGACCTTTAGGTCGTTTACGATCTGCCTACCCCATAAGGGATAAAGGCGTGATTATATCTATGTATGAAAGAAAAGGGTTTTACACAATTTCACGATTAACAGACCGACACGACAGAGACGGTGAAAAGTTTTCTAGTTGACTCTTCTTTCATTCTCATCGTATCTCATGGTCGATGGTCATGACGATCATACATATGTATGTATGTACATACATACATATAATCACGCCTTTATCACTAATGGGGTAGGCAGAGCGGAAACGACCTAAACAAAGGTCGTTCCGTCACGTCTGACAAAGTTTTGAGGATTGTTTAAGATAGATTTGTAGGTATATTGCTGTAGTGACAGGTTGTCAGCCTATCGCCTAAATTACAATATACTGAAACCCTCGGATCCCTTAGCTGGTTTTTACAGCATGCCCGGGAGGAAATGCAGCTGGCACATTCTATGTTTTTCTCTCGCTCCCAGACCAGCATGGAATAATGACGATCATAAGTTGAATTTTGTGTCAAACTCTCCATACTGGTCTTCCACCTTTGGAAACTTATCCTGAAGATTGGTACGGGTATCTTTTATTTTTGGCCAATAACGGAACCCTAAAACCAGCTATCTCATGCAGCTGTAAATGCATACATACATACATAAAATCACGCCTTTATCCCTTACGGGGTAGGCAGAGCGTAAAACGCCTCCTAAAAGGCGCTTTCGCCACGTCTGACATAAATTGAGGGCAATTTTAGATTGTAATGTGTATTGCTGTAGTGACAGGTTGTCAGCCCATCGCCTAAATTACAATACACTGTAACCCTCGAATCCCTTTTAATGCGCCCTGCATCATATCCTCACAATCTACGTCTGTTCCACCTAAGGGTATGCAATAATGCGCATACAGCAGGAAACGCGCAGGTGGCGACAGAATAACAGCGTTTGCTTCGTATGAAGTAAACATATAGCTGAGTCGTTACCCTCTTTCCTGATTGTGTTCACTACGTAATTTTTATTTTGTTCCTTTTTCCATTGTTTTGTTTGTGTTGTACTATCATGAAATAATTGTTTTCTCTCTCTCTCTCTCATACCAAATTTTATCCTTTACAGGGCAAATTAACCGACAACGGCCGTTATGCCTTTTCTGTGTCAAAATCTCAATACTATAGACGGTCTTCTAAAGACCCCTGAAGATTGTTTATGGAAGTTTCCTTGAAGTACCCTAAAAGCAGCATTCTCAGCTTGAAATGATCCCTTTGTCATATCCTCATAATATGTCTGTTCCACGCTAGAGTATGCAATAACGCGCATTCCAAATTTTATCCTTTGCAAGGTAAATTAACCGACAACGGCCAATATGCCTTTTCTGTGTCAAAATCTCAATACTATAGACGGTCCTCTAAAGACCCCTGAAGATTGTTTATGGAAGTTTCCCTGAAGTACCCTAAAAGCAGCATTCTCAGCTTGAAATGATCCCTCCATCATATCCTCACAATCTACGTCTGCTCCACGCCAGGGTATGCAATAACGCGCATACCAAACTTCGCACAATAGCGTTGGACCAAGAGCTGCAGATAATGGCTTGCTATTTGGCTGTAATTCAGCAAATACCTAATGTTGGACTGCCTTCTTGTTTGTGTCCAATACATACACAAAGACACGCTTATGTGCTTAGCGGGGTGAGTGAATATCAACGGCCTAATTTAAATGCCTAATTTAAATATACCTAAAATCTATCTTAAATAACCCTCAAAACCTTGTCAGACGAGGCGGAACGACCTTTGTTTGGGTTATTTACGCTCTGCCTAACCCATTAGAGATAAAGTCGTGATTATATGTATATGGTAGATTGGATTGGTTGTTAAATCAACTCGTCGGTTTCATCAATATTAGTTAGTAACTCGCGAACTGTAAACCACACGATCAATTACTGAGCAAATTAATTGTTATATAGCCTATCGATAAACTATTCATAGGGTTGTGTAAATTTGGGTTACTATAAGTTACCCTACAGGATTACATAATTACGCCTTTATCTCTAATTGGGTAGGCAGAGCGTAAACGAACTAAACAAGTGTCGTTCCGCCACGTCCGACAAAGTTTTGAGGGTTATTTAAGGTAGATTTGAAGGTATATTGCTGTAGTGACAGATTGCCAGCCCATCGCCTAAATTACAATATACTAAAACCCTCGTATCCCTTAGCTGATTTCTACAGCATGCCCGGGAGGAAATGCAGCTGGCACATTTTATGTTTTTCTCTCGACCCCAGACCAGCATGGAAGGAAACCCTACAAGTACATCCATTAATTCACTAAAGAACTAAAAAGTATACAAAATCTTGTACGTTATTGGTTCTTAAGTACATACCTATTAAATCTTGTCCAAGTTTTATCCGAGTATAATTCAAAATTATCACTTCTGTAGGTCTGCTGTAAGAGATTTATTTTTAGAAATAAGCAGTGCCTGTTGTCTCTTTGTTTTTTATGTCCTGTTTTTAAGATATTTTTGTGTACAGTAAATTGTTAAATGAATACCTGCCTAAAACAATTTTAAAGAAGGTACATTTGAATTTCAGCTCCCAATTTCTGAGTTTTCCCCGTGCTAAAAATATACTACTGTACAATATAATATAGTAATAATATATTACTGGTGACCTATATGACAGTTTTCTTAACCTAGTTTAAGCATTAGCCGTCCACAAAAAATGATCTAATGTAAAATGTAGTATATTACTGTATCTGAACAAATTATTGTGTGAAAATAAACGACTTTTATTTATTATATAGCTATATCTTAAATTCAGGGAAAATTGCCTATAAAATGCTTTAACTAAGTCAAACTTCTTTTTTTACTGAAATGTCACTAAACCTTAACATTATAGCCGACATAGAAACAGAAAAAAACTTTGAATCATAAAAAATACAAAGGAAATATAAAAGATAGGATGAGGAAAAGGCAATAAATGCCTTGTAAATGTAATAAAATAATAACCAAAAGATTTTGCTATTTATCTTTCATCAGGCGTTTTCCTGTTCCATAATTATTTTACTCAAATAGCGCCCGTTAAGATATCCAGGTAGGTAATTTGTTTTAGTTAATGAAGTACTAGCTTCCCAACACCACTCATCAACACATAATCAATTTAATACCTTTGCACCCTAATAATAATTAATGTGTACCATAATTTTTAGGGCTGCCAGCAATACGTCCATTATAATAAATAGGTACTACATAAGGACAAAATAGGTACTACATAAGGAAATTAAGTAGTTTATCCTTATTATTAATAATCTAATAATTACCAAAAGGTTGTTTGGAAGAAACTGTTCTGTCAATAAGACCGCCTTTGTGCACATCAGTTATTTAAGATTAACTATTATTCTTTTTTTTTCTTTTATGTAGGTACAATGTTACTATGTGTTTTACTTTCATCCTAGTCTAGGAGTGGCAGAAAAACATAAAATGCGCCACCTGCATCTTCTCCCGGGCATGCTGTAAAAACCAGTTAAGGGATTCGAGGGTTTAAGTGCATTGCAATTTAGGCGATGGGCTGACAACCCGTCTCTATAGCAATATACGTAATAATTTGTAACAACCCTCAAAACTTGTCAGACGTGACGGAACGACCTTTGTTTAGGTTATTTATAGTCTGCCTACCCCAATAGGGATGAAGGCGTGATGTTATGATATGAATGTTTACCTACTTCAATTTATACCTTACCCTTTACGATAACGGAACGTCTGCCTAATGTGGCATATTTCAGATACGATAGATTATAGCTGTTGTGAGTGATTGTTGACAAAACTAGTGCCAATGATGATTTTTTTATCGATCCTTACCATCCTAGTCCAGCTTACAAATACATCCATTACTTTTAGTGCAGCAACAGGCGTCACTTACTGCGCGCAAGGTTGCGCTCAACACGCTATCAATGCTTTTTGCATTGCCTACAACACACATGCGTCACCTGACGCGCGTAACGCGCGTAACGATGAACTCTACGTCGGCGCATCCCTCTGCCAGTACGCGCGCGTAGATCGTAGGGTAAGTGACGCCTGTGTGTTGCTGCCCTTACACTGTGCCAACCCTAACCTTACATAATAATAACGTTTTTAAATGTAGGTCACGTAATAGTAAGTAATTAGTTGGTTCCATCGAACTGAGTATTCGTGACAGATCAGCTGTTTGATAAAGTGACGTAATGGACTTCTAGTGTCGCTTTTCATCGGCTGTTTTACAAAATAACTAGGTAAATAATTAAATCGGTAGCGGGTAGTCATTTGTTACATTGTAACTTTGTATTGACCTACCTTCTAAACAATGATTTCTCTACTACAAGATGGTGGGTTATTGTGCCAAGTCCACCTTTTACTGTCAAGTAGAAGGGTCGGATCTGAAAATTGACAGCTCATAGGTGGAACTATTTGCCTAAACCACAATCCTATTTACTCATCCAAGTTTTTCCCGATTAAAGGCCAGCAGTTCTATTTATGAATCGCTCGAATCGAATTCGCATAAGAAAGACTAAAATCGGATGCCAAATAGTATGGAATTCACATGAGAATGTTGATGTTTCGCATGCGCATTTAAAAAATATAACTCCTGAATACGACTCCTGGCTACTTCTGAGGTACGAAATTTCCTTCTCACATGTTCAAACGATACAAAAGCATACCCTGATACCAACACAGGATTTGGCATGATCTAGCCTGGCATTAGGGAAAGGCTGGAGGCCTTCGAAATGTGGGGATGGAAAAGAATGCAGAAGAGTTGAAACTTGAAAGAAGAATTTTGTCCATAATCGAAAATAGAAAAGGCAAAATGATAGGGAACTTGTTGAGGCACGGTGAATTTATAAAGGTTATATTGGAGAGGAAGACTGAAGGAAGGAGAGGTAGAGGAAGACCAAGAAGAAACTATTGCGACCAACTGAAAGAGAAGACGGGTGTCCAGACCTACAGGGAGCTAAAAGACGTTGCTCACAGATGGGAAGACTGGAGATCATCACACCGACAAAGTCTTCAGAAAATCATCATCAGCCTGGCAGCTGCTTAGGCTACCCAACCATCAGATCCCTTGGTTGCTGCCTCTCAACTCAAGTAGGACGTTGCAAAAGCGCTGACGCAAGTAGTAACTATAGAAGTCTTCTGCTTTTTTGCCAAAGGATCACGAACAATCCATTTGGCCTTTTGCTGTCATTAAGGTAATGTTGTTTTTACTCTAAAAAATATACACCTAAGAAATTGGTTCACGGCCTGCAATTGCAACATTTGAAAATATTCTAGTTCATAAATAATTATACTAAAAAAACTTTAAAAAAAGCTGTTTTTATCAGTAAATTTGATAATCCTTCTACACTATTAGTAGCGCATTTACGGTTCCTTCAGGAAAATATCCGTATTATGATTATCTTAAATCGCAAAATACGGTTTTTTAATACGAATCGTAGATTTTATGGAATCAACTTTTTTGTGCGTTTTTCGCACATTTTGACGCAGCCACGGACGTAACCGCCACGCCGCCGTAGCGCGCACAGATTTAAACGATATTCTAAGGCAATACGGGCGATAGTTGCATATCTTGAAATCTACCTACTCATCTACCGTTGGGATACCTACATCTTAAGATTGACAATCCATCGGATTGACAAGAGACCGTTTAGTGCGCCTAAGGATGATGTGGCCTGCTTAATGCAGGCAACGGCTGCTGCGTAGTGCCTCCTTAATACCTGCGTTACCTAAAGTTCCTATCCTGTTTACTCAAGTGGCTCGAGTCAGGTCTAAGCTCAAAGATAAAAGGATTGTAAAGCTATATACTCACTGGCGTTGAGCGGGAGGGCGGGCGCGCGCGCCTGGTACGCGGCGCCGCCGTACCCCGCGTGCCGCGCGTACCCCGCCAGCCTGCTAGTGGGCGCGCATTTAGCCAGGATACTGTGCTGGGCTGCAACAAGAGGAAATAGGAGGTTAGAAGATCAATGTCACAACTAATTTCTACATCTTCCAATTTGTTTCGGTGGCGTTAAAGCCGACTAAGGGTACGAACAGTAGCGATTACTTTGATTTTAGCATCTCTCACTGCGTTTGCCAACCTCTAAAGGCGTTTTTGAACTGCTCCGTATACGGTTCGTATCCGTAAAAATTCCATATACAACGGATATGGATGGGTGCACAACCTGTCATACATTTACTAGAAAGGCCAAGTCGGATACGAATTGGATACGAACCGAATACGAAACAGTGCAAAAACATCTTAAGGGTAAGAGCAGCAGTGCTGACTCTGTATGTAACACATCACTGTGCGTTTGTCAACCTAGTGAGACCCAAGTCCCTAGCCTTATCCCGTATCTCACTGGGTCGGCTTCCTAATCTAGGGGATTGTACGGGGGTACTGGTTTTCACACAGAGCGACTGCCATCTGACCTTCGCAACCCAGAGAGGAAACCCGACCCAATCCTATATTAGGTCAGAGTTTTCAAGCCACCAATGCTTAGCACTGGACTCTGATACGACTTAACGACTGCTCAGGAGGCAGCGGCCCTGTCCACTACACCATCGAGTTCTTGATGCGCGCTCACAAGTAATCTGTGCCTAAGTCTAGCAGTGGTCGTTACTCAAACCATGTCAGAGGCCTGATAGTTGTACTACTAGGCGGTTTAAAAACTCTGACACCAGGGTTCATCGCGTCGATAGACTCGATACCCACTCGACAGAAAGAAAGAAGTCTAGCAGTGGACTGATGTCTAGTACAAAAACTTTTACCATTCAACATCGCCTAGACTAGGACAGCATTCGTTTGTTATCTCGCCTGCTAACAAGTTACGATGTTGAACCATCTTGTCTATTAATGCGTATTCTCTCTGACCTTTATAAAACCCGTCGTAAGAAGGTTATAATGTCCCCGAAACTTAAAAAGTGTTGTGCGTTTTTGAAAAAATCTATTTTGTGCCAGTTTTCTTTTAAAAACGTGTCCGAAGTAACGTTTTTGTGATAGTGTGAATAAACTGTGTGCCGAAACAGTAACGTCGCGGCGTCACGTCGGCCCAATCACGTACCGGCAACAAAACAAGGTTATCTAATATGCATTTTATTGTAGGCTCGAACGAAACTTGTGCGGGCGAATCGTGAGGACGGACAGCAAAACAAACTCTAACCCTTTATATTATAGGAAAAAATACCACTGTAACAAACTTCACACTAGCTTTGACTACTAGTGCAAGTTCAAAGAATTATATGCCTGACCGATAGATAAGTGTCTGATATGCTGTTGAACCTTACGTCGCAGAATGTCCCTTTTGCAAAATGGCCTAGTTAAAGGGACGTCTCTGGCCAAGTCTTTTCAGTGGCTTTTCTGGGGCTCTATATATTTAAACTGAATGTAAGGTCCCTGTTTTTAGCGTTGTGTTAAGAGGCCTAACCAACTTTCGCGACGGGCTGAAGTGACATACTGTCTCTGTCACTTTCACGTCACTGTCGGTTGCAGCGCGTTAGAAAAAGAGAATAGATTCGAAGTCGCTCGGAATTAAAAACGTAAGCGACAAATGACAAATTATTAAATTATGAATGAAAATTACATAGATAGAAAAATATATATATACGACGGATCAAGTTTAGAATGTTTTATGTTTTAACTTTTAGGTAGTAGTTCGGTTGTCTTATTCATTAAAACCTGTTATAAGTGTTTCGAAGACCTGAATTTATGATTTTTTTTTTAAATATAATGACACTATTTGTATTGCGTTTTCGAAAAAATCATTAGTCGGACGAAAATTATCTCCAAGAACAATTTCACATTTTTTTCAGCAAGAGTAAGTGCAATACTTTTGCTAGAAAGCGTTTTACGCAACATCAATAAAAATACAAAGGAGCCTTAACTATACCAACTTGTTTTGCGGCCCATAACCTGTTTTTACTCTACAACTTTAAAGAAAGTCAACCGCATATCATAATGTGTTTGTAACAAGGTTATCGTCTACTGTTCCGAAATTTGCACTTCTGCTAAGTTGCAAAAAAAACAGTTTATAGTCTGCAAAACACGTTGGTATCAGTACAAAACGTTAAAAACACGGACATTATCTAAAAGGTACGTTTTGCGAACATTTTGATACCCTCTAGATGTGGGCAGCTTAAAGGGATAGAATAAACAGTCAACGCAAAAAGATAAAGGATAGCATTTCGGAAAAAGCAGCGGCATTTCCTGTTATTAGATAGGTCGTACGTAATATAACATAATAACTACTTAATACAGCAATTTTAAATTAAATAGTTACTGAATAAATAAGCCTCTAATTGACTACAGGTAAATTACACGCAAAGTGCGGAGATTAATAGTTATTAATTTAATTAAGCATATTAAAATATGTGTACTATAAAATGAGTATATTATTTGATTTAACATACATGCATACATACATAAATCACGCCTTTATCCCTTACGGGGTAGGCAGAGCGTTTAACGTTAAAGGCTTTCGCTTTTGATTTAAACTTTAATCTGTTTGATTGCCATCTTTATTTTAATCGAATTATATCGATTTGTACATCCTGAATTCATAAACCAAACAACGCTATTTTTACATTGCCGAGAAAGATTGGAATCTTTCGGATCAACGTCCAATTTCTCTACGTGGTAGGCAGACTTCACATGGGTACGGCGTAGCCTTTTGCTACGACAGACATAAATAAAGATCCTTGCAAAAAGACAATTCTGTCATGAGAATTTCCATGCTGAACTGGGAGTGAGAGAAAAACATAGAATGCGCCAGCTCCATTTCCTCCCCGAGCATGCTGTAAAAACTAGCTAAGTTATCAGACTTACAGTATATTGCAATTTGGGCGATGGACTGACTACCTGTCACTAGATTCAAGATTCAAGATAATTTATTTGCAAGAATATAGTAGGTATTATACAATAGGTCTTAATTTAAAACAAAGTACATAATATTCGACTTGCATGCAAGCGTGCAAAATAATAAATGTCCGCTAGGTAGAAATTTATACATTTACATTATTACATTATAAATTTATCATATATCTATCACCATGTCATTATTAAATTTATACATTAATACTATCTTATAATTCATAAACTCCTTAACACTATAAAAACAGTTTTCTAATAACCATCCCTTCAGTTTGGATTGAAAAGTGATTCCAGTCAGCACTTTTATATCCTCCTACACTACTACAGCAATATTCCTACAAATCTATCTTAAATAACCCTCAAAATTTAGTCAGACGTGGCGGAACAACCTTTGTTCAGGTCGTTTACGCTCTGTCTACCCCATTAGGTATAAAGGCCTGATTATATGTATGTATATAATTTCCTCTTTGGTTGGGGGAGGTCCATGTCCTGCCCTGCCCAGTATTGGACTGTTCTGCTATTGTCTAGTAGTCTGCGTAATCAAAAACCATGTCAGTGGTAGTATCTGTGCTTTCAGGCGGTTTAAAAACTCTCAATAGCAGGGTTTATCGGGTCGTAAGTCGACTCAAAAACCTAGTCAACAGAAGAAAAAGTCCTAGCTAGCGTCTACTCATGACGAGTACTAAAAAGCAGATCATCAATTGATTCGTCGCTCGGGACATGGCTGTTATAGCTAAGAGGTTCAGAGCGTTGGGCCGGTTTTCCAAACACGCGGGTTCAAATCCCGTCAGCGGTTGAATTTTTGATTTGTTATTTCTAGTATGTTCTTCCATGCTGGACTGGAAGTGACAGTAAAACATAGAAAGTGCCAGCTGCATCTCCTTCCGGGCATGCTGAAAAAACTAGCTAAGGGATTCGAGGGTTATAGTGTATTTCAAATTTAGGCGATGAGCTGTCACTGTCAACAACCTGTCACTATAGCAATATACACATAATCATCTGTAATAACTTATAACCCTCAAAACTTGACAGACGTGGCGGAACGACCTTTTTTTAGGCTCGTTTACGCTCTGCTTACCCCATTAGGGATAAAGCCGTGATTATATGTATGTATGTTTTCAGAAGAAAATGTGTTTTTGCAGATGGTACCCCGCGTTGTGGCCACTTGTCGCGCGCTGCGTGCAACTTTGATGAGCAACTTGGCCGCACATGTTGCCTCGCGTTTGTCTCCTACACTTTATACCTAACGCTGTCCTTCTGTTTATTTTAGACTTTGTGGTGGGACTACTAATATTTGTCTAGAAATAGTGGCTTTTGTGCGTGTGATAATAAATAAATAACAATGGCAAAAGAATATTAAGCTAGTGTTTTGATTAATTCTTCCATGCTGGACTGGGAGCGAGAGAAAAACATAGAATGCGCCAGCTGCATTTCCTCCCGGGCATGCTGTAGAAACCAGCTGAGGGATCTGAGGGTTTCTGTATGTTCCAATTTAGGCAATGGGCTGACAACCTGTCACTACAGAAAAATACCTACAAATCTATCTTAAATAATCCTCAATTTTTTGTCAGACGTGGCGGAACGAACTGTGTTTAGGTCGTTCACGCTCTACCTACCCCATTCGGGATAAAGGCATGATTATATGTATGAATGTATTTTGATTATGGTTTGAGCAGCTGCTTGATTCAAGACAGTCCCATTTTTGTGTGCTCCGCCAAGAGAGAGAGAAAGAATCAACTATAAAGCGAGCTCACTGACATTTCTGAACACCGACTGACAAGCCGACAAGCCTTTGAAGCAGGGTCGATCTATCGTCGACTTGGCGTCAGTAACTTTGATCTCAAATGTTTTCTCATACATATAATCACAACTTTATCCATAATGGGGTAGGCAGAGAGTAAACGACCTAAAGAAAAGTAGTTCCGCCACGTCTGACAAATTTTTGAGAGGTATTTAAGATAGATGGGTCCGTGCCCTTGCCCGTGCCTCTGTCTCTTCATGACCGACTAAAAGCAACTTTTACTAAATATCCAAATAATTTCAATGTTGTACATATTAATGCTCAGAGTATTCCTTGGCACTATCCTGATCTTCTGGCGTCCTTTAGTAACTCTCCCGTTGATGCTATTATCGTTTCCGAATCTTTCTTAAAGCCTTCCCTTGCTTCTACTCAATTTCCTCTTCCAGGATATAAACTTATTCGCAACGATCGCACGGACAAGGGATGTGGTGGGGTTGCTATTTATCTTCGCGGGGACATAGTGCACACTGTAGTCAGTGTTTCTCCATCGGCTTATTCTCGGTCAGCAGAACATTTATTTCTTGAGATTACATTGCACCACAAAAAAATGCTACTTGCGGTATTTTACAGTCCAGATTTACATATTAATTATTTTAACGCTCTGGAAAGTTTTTTGTCAACTCACTGTCCAAATTATGAACATGTTCTACTGCTTGGCGATTTTAACACGTGCCTAATTAAAAATGACCCCCGGTCTCGTAAGCTTACCTCTCTCTTGTCCACGTTCAACCTAAACATCCTTCCACTTTCTGCTACTCACCATAAGCCTGGTTACCAGCCTTCCCTTCTCGATCTCATTATAACTTCATCTCTTGAAAATATTGCTGTTCATGGCCAACTCTCTGCTAATTTCTCTCATCATGATCTCATTTATCTTTCTTATAAGATCCCCCCTCGGCGTAAATCTAAATTTCTTTATCTACGTAGCTTTAGGGGTATAAATTTGGAGGCACTGAGACAGGATGCATCCAGTATTGACTGGACTCCAGTTCTTTCTGCTGACCACATTGACATGAAAGTTAGGGAACTTCAGGATGCTATACTCAAACTATATGATTACCATGCACCCGTGAAAAAAGTCAGAGTTAAACATGCACCTGCGCCCTGGCTTACTGACCACATCAAGAGTTACATGGCAAAACGAGACAAGGCAAATTCGAGGTATAGAAAGTGTCCATCAGATCAAAACTTGGAGCGTTATAAATATTTACGAAATCACTGCAATCGTCTGTGTAGGGAAGCTAAACGACGCCACATACATTCATCCGTTCTAGATTGCAATCCTGCACAGATGTGGAGGTTTCTTAAATCTCTTGGCATCGGCAAAGTCTCACCATCGTCTAGCGGTCTAGTAGATCTAAACCTTCTTAATAATCACTTTTCTTTTCCACCTGTGACCCTAGATGATGGAGTGAAGGCTAATACCATTGCTTCTATTTGTAGCCAAGTATTACCTAATTGTTCTTCTTTCTGCTTCACCACGATTGCTGAGAGTGATGTTAAAAAGCATATTCTCTCCATCACTTCAACAGCTGTGGGCAATGATAACCTGTGTTCCCGAATGATCTCGCTCATTCTTCCTGAACTCTTACCAATACTCACCCATGTATTCAACCACTCCTTGGTAATGAGTTCCTTCCCATCTGCTTGGAAACGAGCAGATGTTATCGCCCTTCCCAAAACGTCCAATCCGACCTCCTTTTCAGACTTGCGTCCTATTTCCATCCTACCTTTTCTATCCAAGGTCCTCGAACACATTGCCCATAAACAACTTGCTGACTACATAACATCAAATAGTTTACTTTCTCAGTTTCAATCCGGTTTTCGACCAGGGCATAGCACTGTTACAGCACTGCTTAAAGTCACTGATGATATCCGTTCCGCAATGGAAAATAAATCTGTAACTATTCTTGTATTGCTTGACTTTAGCAGTGCCTTCATCTCAGTAGACTTCGATGTGCTTCTTTCCATTCTTCGCTCATTTAACATTTCCTGCTCAGCAATCATGTGGTTCGATTCCTATCTTCGCGGTCGGTCCCAGCGGATCCGCTCTGATGAGGCTTTCTCGGATTGGTGTGATCTCGTTGCAGGCGTACCGCAGGGTGGCGTTCTATCTCCTCTTCTTTTCTCTATATTTATTAATACTGTTACTTCTATAATTTCCTCTAATTTCCATCTTTACGCAGACGACTTGCAAATTTACCAACATGCTAAAGTGGATGATATCAGCAACGCTTTTGATGTAATAAATAGGGACCTTAATAACATCTCAATTTGGGCTAAATGTTTTGGCCTTTTGGTCAATCCAAATAAATCCAAAGCATTAATTATTGGTAGTCCCTACATGAAGAAACAATTAACTGGTGTTCCCGCTATTATTTACGATGGTACTTCTATCAGTATTTCCAATACTGCTAAAAATCTTGGTGTGGTGTTAGACTCGACTTTATCATGGGTTGCTCATGTCAATGAGGTCAGTAAAAAGATGCATTTCTCTTTTCATTCGCTCAAACGCCTACAATATTTTTTACCTCTAAGCACTAAGATTACTTTGGCCCAGTCCCTTCTCTTACCTATTCTCGATTACGCCGACACTTGCTACTTGGACGCCACTGAGGAGCTTCTTAGTAAACTTGAGCGCCTTCAAAATCTGTGCATTCGATTCATTTTCGGACTGCGCAAATATGACCACGTATCTCATTTTCGATCACAGCTCAAGTGGCTCCCAATTCGTCTTCGCAGGAATACTCATATACTCTCTGTTCTCTATAACATTCTTCACAATCCTTCTTCTCCTTCATATCTACGTGAGCGTTTTGAATTTTCACGTCCGCAAGACAAACCCTGCCGCTCGAGCGTCAGGACGCTTTTATCTATACCCCCACATAAAACTGATTTCTACTCATACTCCTTCACAGTCCATGCAGCTAGGTTGTGGAATGATCTCCCGCACACTATTCGCGACAGCCCATCAATCGCTGTTTTCAAAAAGAGAATCAAAGAACATTATCTTTCTCTGCGTAATCCGTAGTATGTATTTATATATACCATAGATACATATATATACAATATATGTATCTATGGTATGTATATATTTATTTATTTCAGTTATATTTATATAGAGTATTTAATATAGGTATTATAATTTATTTACTTATTGTATGATCGTAGTATAGTATAATTAAGTAGGTATATCCTTATTTACTGTTCATGTACCTAATTTGTATTCATATTGTGCACGTCTTATCCGCTTTACGTTTTATGCTATCTCACTTCTTAGGTCTGCTGTAAGACATTTCATTTTAGAAATAAGCAGTACCTGTTGTGTCTTGATTCCTATGTAATTGTTCTGTGTATGTTTCTGTGTACAATAAACTGTTAAATAAAATAAATAAAATAGATTAGTAGATATTGCTGTAGTGACAGGTTTTCAGCCCATCGCCTAAATTGCATTACACTGAAACCCTCGGATCCCTTAGGTGGTTTTTACAGTATGCCCGGGAGGAAATGCAGCTGGCACATTCTATGTTTTTCTCTCCCTCTCAGCCCAGCATGAAAAAAAACGTAATGCAATCAATACAAAAATCTCCTACGCCTACAACGTAGCAGCGGCCGGTATCGAACGTGTTAATGTTGGAAAGAGTCTAATATCCGGTGAGTGAACAGCGAATAGTGGGTGTGAATGATAGATTACCAGCAATAATGTATCTAGTGACGTAAATATGTAGCTGCCTCCGTGGTCTAGTGGCTAGTGCCATGGACTCCTGATTCGCAGGGGGAAACACAAAATTGATATTTGAGAATTTATCACTTTGTAAATTTTTCCCCAGTTTGAAATTTTCCCCCGATTGTTCGAAAAAGAAAAAGATTTCGTGCTTCGGAGGGCACGTAAAGCCGTCGGTCCCGGTCGCTGTCTTTGATAGTGGTCGTTACTCAAACCATGTCAGAGGCGTAATAGTTGTGCTACTAGGCGGTTAAAAAACTCTGACACCAGGGTTCATCGGTTCGATAGACTCGATACCCACTCGACAGAAGAATATGGAACCAGTGAGCGATTTATTTACTAACAGCGACACGATAGATTAAGAAGCGAAAAATACAGATAAGGTTCATTCCAGCCGCTTTAAGTCTCGATACATGAAGATAGAATGTGCTAGCATTTCTTACGACCCACATGTAAATAGATAGTAGAGGAGAGCGGCATCCATTAAAAAAAAAACAAAATTCATTCAAAATTAATTTATTAGCATTTATTTGCAGGACATAGGTTTCCTAACCGCCATCTTCTTATCGAGTAGCCTTTAAATACGAACGATCCGATGAACCCCGCGAGTTTTCAAACCAAGAGCATAGCTAATATGCTTCCTACATGTTTTGTGTAACGTAGGGCTTCCCGAGCTCTCCGAAGCCTGTACTGTCCTAACCACATGCTTGGCATGCTGATTTACAATTTATTATGCTACTAGCGACCCGCCCCGGCTTCGCACGGAAATTATCAGTGTTTCTCTACTATATTATGCATATAAACATTCGTCTTGAATCACTCTATCCTTTGAAAGAAACTGCATCAAAATCCGTTGCGTAGTTTTAAAGATTTATGCGTACAAAGGGATATAGGGACAGAGAAAGCGACTTTGTTTTATACTATGTAGTGATATTCACAGAGAACGTCGCTGTGCACTCCCTTTGGATTTATCCCTTAGAAAAATACTTTTATTTTAAGTTGATCAAAAATGCGAAGCCAGCTTAGAATAAACACTAGATCTAGGTCGTTGTTAAACTAAGACACACGTTTTAGTCTAGGTTACCTAAGTTGATAAGGGATTACCTGTGACGTCACAGACCAGGCGTAGACGCCTAATCGACTAGACCTTCAACCTTGAAGATAAAGGCAGAGAAATATAAAGGGTGTTAATATAAGTATCTGTTTACAAAATATCACGCCTACATCTATTTAATTAGATAGAGCGTCTACGGCTTATTACCTACTACCCCGCCACATCTGATTTTTAGAGACTTTTCAGATATTTAAGACTGTGTAATATAGGTGCAGTGACGGATTGTCAGCCTATCATTCAAATTGCAGATTTACAGCGAAAGACTTGGGTTTATTTGTAGGCTTGCTTGAGCATGCTAAGAGTAATATGGGAAACTTCTTCTTAGCGAGTGGGTTTTGGAGTCGATCAACGAACCTATGAACCCTGGTGCCAGAGTTTTGAGACCGCCTAGTAGCACAGCTATTAGGACTGTGACATGGTTTGTGGGAAACTGAATAAAGGCTTGTAAGTGTAAGCCGTTGCCCGGGGTGGATCTGGATCATTCCTTATTAGTAAGTATAGAATCATACATACATACACGAGTGTATAATCACGCCGTTATCCCTAATGATCAGGCAGAGCGTAAATGACCTAAACAAAGGTCGATCTGCCACATCTGACAAGTTGACAGTTTTGAGGGTTATTTAAGATAGATTTGTAGGTATATTACAGGTTGTCAGCCCATCGCCTAAATTGCAATATACTAAAATCACAGTATAGAATCACACATCAAAATATTCAAAAATAAATTTTAATAAAAAAATAATAACTGAAACTATCTGGTATGAACTGAAAAGACCCTGTATCGATAGGCCGTAAGTGGAATCGGAAGAGGAAATGTCTGCTTAGATAAGGAAACTCTTGGGAAATTACTCTTCGCTTTGAATGAGTTTATGCTAGCTTTTTTTTGATAAACCAACATGAAGTTTTGACAAACAAACATTCATACATAAGTCACGCCTATGTCCCTAATGGGGTAGGCAGAACGTCAACGACCTAAACAAATATCGTTCCACCACGACTGACCAGATTTGAGGATTATCTGCGTAAGATCTGTATATTGATGTAGTGATAGGTTGTCAGCTCATCGCCTAAATTAAAAATACTGTGAAACTCCTAAAACTATAGCTCGTTTTTACAGCATGCCCGGGAGGAGATGCAGCAAATCCAGGAAGAATATATATAATCAGACATTCTTCCATGCTGGACTGGGAGCGAGAGAAAAACGTAGAATGTGCCAGCTGCATTTCTTCACGGGCATGCTGTAAAAGCCAGCAAAGCTATCAGAGATTTCCAGTATACTGCAATTAAGGCGATGGGCTGACAACCTGTCACTATAGCAATTTACAGATATATCTGGATTAACGCTCAAAACTTGTCAGACGTGGCGATACGACCTTTGTTTTGGTCGTTTACGCTCTGCCTACCCCATTAGGGATAAAGTCGTGATTATATGTTTGTATGTCACATTCTTTTTTTAACTGTCTAGTTTGATTATATACTCTAAACAATGTCACATTACCGACTCATACATAGATAAAAAACCTTTTATTGCGCGTTAAATGCACAAAGGCGGTCTCATCACTCCAAGGCTCGTATGTATAAAGCGATCTTAAGATCGAAAGCAATATTAAGTATGGTTTTGACGGGTTACATTGTACTGATACGAACTCAAACTAGCTGCCAGTCTCAAGTGCTGTTTGTCAATACGGGCCTAAGTGATTCCTTCCAGAAAACCTTTTCGCTATGTTTTTTTTTAAATTAAGAAGCAAGTAGCTGCGGCGATAGGAAAAATAGAAATAAATTACTGTCATATTCATCAAGTAGCATTCAAAAGCTATGTCAGATTGCAATCTATTATACGTACAGTAACGCACAAAAGAAGTGTCAAAATCAAAACAGTGAACTCAATCACTATGTCACTGGATTCAAGCCCCTATTGCCGACAAATTAATTTGAACATTGATTGTGCCCAATCTATCGATTACTATTTCATTAATGGATTGAATGGATTCAAATAGTATACAGGGTGTAAGGGACCAACTGATAGGGATTGCTCAGTCAACAAAACCGAACTACTATCAGCAGATTTTTTATTTATCAGACAGTGAAAAAAATTACTGATTGAGGTGGTCATTTTGTATGGGTAGACAATTTTTTTGGTACACGTCCTGAAAAAAAAAATCTGATAATTGTTCAGTTTTGATGACTGAGCAACCCCTATCAATTTGCGGGACGCTGTCCCTTACACCCGGTATTGGCATGTAGGTACTAGTAGACTTGTTTTATATCACGAATGCAGCGAAAGCGTACTTTTGGTTGTGCGTACGCGCTCTTTTGTGCTCAACTTCATGTTTATTATGTCGAGCTTACGCACACTAAGGCAATGTGCATGTACATTTACACACACAAGTATGGTTAAGCGGCGGCAGTCGTGAGATAAAACATTTATACTACTCTTATTCTTCATCTTTCAAGTAGGTCGTCGAGTCGACAAACAATCCAATAAACTCCCTATGCCTATGGTATTAGAAGTTTTAAACCAGAAGCTGCAAATCTTATGATAGCACTGTGTGACTTCCAAAGCACGAAATTATATTTTTTGAAAGTATAAGAATATAGTGCCAATTGTCTCCATTCCGAGATAAATGAAAGGAAGGGGACAGTGGGACACCACAGGCTCATAAAATATATATATATATATATATATAGTATAGATTAATAATATTATATAGATTGTATTTTAGTATAGATTGTACTAGCTGCGTTAGGCTTGTGGGGTTAACGTAAGACTTGTTCAGTTTTCATGCAGTAGGTTTGCAGTCCGCCACTCTGAACAGCCATTAAATGGCAATCACAGTAATGACAAACTTATTACCCTCTTGAATACTAAACTAGATTTAATTTATTTCTTAGTCTTCTGCAGATGTTCGCTTATTCTCAGTTCGTTATGTGTTTAATTCTGAATTTTATCTCCAGTTCAGAACTTAAGAACGTGTTGGTTTTAACTTTTGACCTACTCTTTCCTTCATGGTTTTGATTTTATGTTTCTTAGATAAAGTTTAAATAAAATTTCATAAAATTAAGCCTACATGTCTTTTGGGGTTGGCAAAGGGGCATTGGCTTGATAAAAGTCACCTCCTGCAAGATCATCTCAGATAGGAATTACTAAAGATGAAATGACAGGTTGCCAGTCAAAAAACCAGCCCTCAAACCCCTTAACACATTTTGGTTTACCCAAACTAAAAAGCAGCTAGTGCATTCTATATTTTCATCATGACCAGATCAAAAATGAATGCAAATAAAAGATAATAAAATATAACCTTCCCCTTAACACTCTGTATAAATGAAAGTTTATGTAACCTTGACGTCAAACCGTTCAAAGCAAATGTGAACGTGTAACCATTATAGTAATTAATTGAATGTAAGACGTAGTTACATTTACATGTAGGGTCGTATTTATGAAGCTATATCAAACTTGAGAGTAATATTAAGTATGGATTTGACAGGCCAGTTTGTACTTCTTCTTTGTGGTGTGGATTCTCGAGTCGAACAACGACCCGAAGAACCCTGGTGTCAGAGTTTTCAAACCGCCTAGTAGCACTATTAGGCCTCTGACATGGTTTAGTTTGTACTGAAATGACATTTCTGATACGAAATCAACTCGCTGTCACTCTTGAGAGCTGATTACAAAAAGGCCCGTAGAAACGTGTCAGAGTTCTAATTTTAGATTAAGATAGTTTTAAGCGCGTTTATTCGTGGTTTTTTTTATTTTTTATTCGTAGTAGTACCTAATAAGTTATAGGTAGTTAGTGTAGCTAGGTATAACCTTTGTAAAATTGAAAGTTTATAATACTTCTTGTAAGCCTCTTTATAAAGAAAATATATATGTAACCCAAAGGAGATCGATAGCTTTGGACTGACAACTCATCTATAATCACTAGAACGATAATCAATCATATCTGTTTTTTTTTTTTTTTTATATTTGATAGGCAATCATTTGTCCGCCATCTCACGTGATGGTAAGTGATGATGTAGACTATGATGGAGCATGATTGCCTAGAAAATGCCTGTTCACTCTCGCCTTGAAAAGGCCCAGGTTATAACGTTCCGGAAATAGATCCGCAGGCAGGGAGTTCCACACTTTACTCAATACGCCTCAAAGTTTTGTTGGACGTAAAACTGTATTTTGTTAAACCATTGACGCCCTGCTCAGCCCTTAAGTGATAATACATACATACATACATATAATCACGCCTTTATCCCTAATGGGGTAGGCAGAGCGTAAACGACCTAAACAAAGGCCGTTCCGCCGCGTCTCACAAAGTCTTGATAGCCATTCAAGAAAGATTTGTACGTATATTGCTGTAGTGATAGGTTGTCAGCCCATCGCCTAAATTACAATATACTGAAACCCTCAGATCCCTTAGCTTGTTTTTACAGCATGCACGGGAGGAAATGTAGCTGGCACATTCTATGTTTTTCTCTCACTCCCAGTCCAGCATGGAAGATAATGACGTGATTTATTATTACTGACAAAAAAATTGTCAGTAAAAGCCAATACTATTTTATTTAGTCTACATACATACATAAATCACGCCTTTATCCCTTACGGGGTAGGCAGAGCGTTTAACGCCTCGTAAAAGGCGCTTTCGCCACGTCTGACAAAAATTGAGGGCAATTTTAGATTGTAATATGTATCGTTTAGTGACAGGTTGTCAGCCCATCGCCTAAATTACAATACACTGTAACCCTCGAGTCCCTTTTGCTGACTTCAACAGCATGCCCGGGAGGAAGGGCAGCTGGAACATTCTATGTTTTTCTATCTCTCCCAGTCCAGCATGGAAGAAAGAAAATAAAAATGAAATATGAAATGAACAATGAAAGAGTAATAACGAGCCTTTCAGAATTCTATTCATGGAAACAAGTTCAGTCTAGAACTTTTTTAGTGGAAGAGAGAGACTACTAAGAGAGAGATTCTATTTCAGACTATCCGAGGTAACTATTTGGAGTAAAAACTGCGGGATGGTATAGCTTCTGAAGTTTACGAGGTTTATGTCAGTATTGTATTTGAAGCTCTTGCGAGAATAAGAAATAAGAGATCCGGCTTCTGTATATTGCAATTTAGGCGATTGGCTGACAACCTGTCACTACAGAAATATCTCTTACAAATATATCTTTAAAAAACCCTCGAAACTTTGTCAGACGTGGCGGATCGACCTTTGCTTAGGTCGTTCAGGCTCTGCCAACCCCATTAGGGTTAAAGGCGAGATTATATGTATGTATGTAGAATAATCCCGGTGTACCTCATCCTACAGGTAGCATTTATACTTGTTGATCATACGTTACACTAGCGAAAAGTATCAGGACATAGCCGAATGAATATTTTATTCCGCTTCAATAAATCTCCGCCGATAAAAAACGGGAAAAAGAACAAAAAAAACAACGTTTAGTTTTTTTCGCTTATCCCGAATGAAAAGGCAAAGGTGCGGCTTCCATTTTGCCTGTTTTATTGGTTGTAAATCAAATGATTGGGCACGGTTCTGCCTATCTAAACTTCAGCGGGACGGGTGACGATTTTTTTTCAGAGATAAATCATTTGTATGTTGGCAAGGATTTTATTACGTCAGCAGCTGAAACATCACACTGTTGCTGAAGCTTAGTTCTTCCCGTGGTCTCCCTTAATAAGGGGGGGAGGGGGGCATTCTACTACTACTGGGACATACTAACAGACAGTAGTAATAACAGTATACAGCAATATTATTATTATTATTAACAGCCTGAGGTGTCCCACTGCAGGGCAAAGGCCTCCCTCCCCTTTTTCCATTTCTCCCTGTCTTGAGCCTCTTTTAACCAGTTTCGGGCGTGTGCGTCTATTATTATTATTATATATTATTAAAGATATATTTAAGATATATTTGTAGGTATACAGCAATATACCTACAAATATATCTTAAATAACCCTCAAAACTTTGTCAGACGTGGCGGAATGACCTTTGTTTAGGTCGTTTACGCTCTGTCTACCCCAGTAGGGATAAAAGCGTGATTATATGTTTGTATGTATTCTCTATACTCACCATACATGAGAGGCAGAATGGCAAGTGCAGTAAAATATGTTTTATTTACAAAAAAATGCTTCTCCCTATTCCCTTGATTTATGCATTAGTCATATTTAACTGCCTCCGTGGTCTAGTGATCAAAACCATGGGCTCTCCGCCCGGAGGTCCTGGGTTCGATTCCCGGCGGGAGACAATGACTTTGTGTTGTTGTTTCTAGTTTGGTTACGACATTGCAGGCTGACCACCTGATTGTTCGAAAAAGTACGATAATCCATGTTGTCGGATAGGTATGTAAACAGTCGGTCCTCCGCCTGATTTATCTCTGGTCGTGTCAGTCAGTTGGCCCATCAGAACACGAGATTGAAGAAATACAGAATGCACCTGTGTGTAGCGCAAACATCTGTGTGTAGCGCAAATACCTATTCATATTTTACGATGTTGGCACGTAGATTTCGAGTGATGCACTACATTGAACTAAAAGTCGAAATTCTATTCGCCATATCAGTCAATAGACCTATAGCGTTTATCAGATGATTTTATTACTTACGTCAGTGAGATGCTGATTATCTTATCATAGCTGTATAATAACTTGTTTATATTGTTTTATTATCCTTCTGGGGCGAAATGACCAAAGTGGCAAAATTATCAAAGTGTTAAAATGACCTAGGTACCTATTAAAATGACAAAAATGTCAAATTGGCCTAAGTGGAAAAAATACCAAGGTGCTAAAATTACCAAATTTACAAAAAACAAGTTTTTGCCTGAGCACCAAGCTAAACCGCTTTAGAGATAAGTAATAGAAATACCTATTATTTATGAATGTCTGACACCATCATGAAAATATTATGTTTGTCACTCTTTTAGACCAAACCAAATAGTGATAGTGCTGAATATGCTGCGAGTGAAACTGTGGAGCGAATAGCTAGTGTCATATTTTATCAGAACCCGGAATACATTTCCACATTGCAAAATGTCCGCCATATATTCTATCTTATGTTTAATCTTCTAGAATAAGCTAGCAAACACAAAACACTTTATGACCGGCGTGATTTATCTTCTGTTCTGTTCTGCGCGTCACGTACGAACACCAACTACAGCGAGGATTGAAACTTTTCGTGATTCGTTCCGCGGTCGCCGTGACCGGGCAGTGTGCAGGAAGCTTTATTTTACAGTGTGCTTGGAGCTTTATTTAATTTTCGAAGATTTGGTCTTGTTTTCTTTGCGATATAAGAATAGTAGGTATATTTTGCAATGCAACAAGGGAAGAACATGGGAATAGCATTTTCTTCCAAGTTATATTATACGTAGTGGTTTATACTACACCTATGAGGAAAATTGAAGGTCCTTTTATTATTTAAAAGGCAAATAATGATATCACTTACATGAAAAGAAGTCGAAATACATTTGAAATATCATCCAACCGTAGATAACACAAACAAAACACATAGATATTATTGACAGTTATACATTACATCAAAAACACTAAGCACTTAATTTCAATTAAATAAATCAAAGAACGAAAAAGAATTCACGCGGACGTATAGATTTTTCTTACTTTTTAACCTGAAAATATAAAAGAGGCAAATGAAACAAAGCACATAGTGCCAAAAAATGTAAGTGGCCAGTATCATTACGTGGGCTTCGAGATACAAACTTTTTGTCTCTTGGCATCCGCCTGTTTCTAGTCTTACATACAAACATACATACATATAATCACGCCATTATCCCTAATGGGGTAGGCAGAGCGTAATCGACCTAAACATAGGTCGTTCCGCCACGTCTGGCAAAATTTTGAGGGTTATTTATGATAGATTTGTATGTATATTACTATAGTGACAGGTTGTCAGCCCATCGCCTATATTGCAATATACCGAAACCCTCGGATCCCTTAACTGGTTTTTATCGCATGCCCGGGATGTAATGCCGCTGGCACATTCTATGTTTTTCTCTCGCTCCCAGTCCAGCATGGATTCTAGTCTTGAACTATCACTACACAGTATAAAACAAAGTCACTTTCTCTGTCCCTATATCCCTATGTATGCTTAGATCTTTAAAACTACGCAACGGATTTTAATGCGGTTTCTTTTAATGGATAGAGTGATTCAAGAGAAAGGTTTACATGTAGAATTGAAGCATAATATAGTAGAGAAACACTGATGATTTCCGTGCGAAGCCGGGGCGGGTCGCTAGTGAATTTATAAAACAAGGTAGGTAGGTAAGCAATAAGTGCTTACTTTCTACCCGCTGCAGCAGGGGCATGCCGCTCGCAAATTTGTTCGCTTGGATTTACGTACTGTCTTCCCTTTTTTCATGTAAGAACTAATACATACATACATACATAAATCACGCCTTTATCCCTTACGGGGTAGGCAGAGCGTTGAACGCCTCGTAAGAGGTGCTTTCGCCACGTCTGACAAAAATTGAGGGCAATATTAGATTGTAATATGTATAGCTTTAGTGGCAGGTTGTCAGCCCATCGCCTAAATAACAATACACTGTAACCCTCGAGTCCCTTTTGCTGACTTCAACAGCATGCCCGGGAGGAAGGGCAGCTGGAACATTCTATGTTTTTCTATCTCTCCCAGTCCAGCATGGAAGAAAGAAAGAACTAATATACTTTCCAAATAGGTGTACTATAAAGGATTTTTACTTTCTTTTCTTTGACTGTAGAAGGTTAAGCAACATCAACCATGTGTTTAGTGGAATGTGTTCGAAATGAATCTTTAAGACAACAATTATTTAATAACTATATGTTTTCTGTTATAGGTGGTCGTAACAGTGTCCAGGTTTTTCCGTTTTCAGATGATGCTAGGTTACTTTATAAACTTGTTAATGTAGGCTTAATAAGACGTAAGTAATGATATTGTATTGCAGTCCTTATGACGACGACATTCGCTTTGTTATTGTGTACCAAGTCCTTTCACAAATAAAGATGAAAAAAAAAACATCAACCATGAACTAGCAGCATTGGAAAAAGCGATATTAAAACTGACATTGTTATATTTGGACACTATTTTTACATTAACCTGTTGTAAAGGTCAGTGTTGTTAATAATAACTTTGTCAAAAGCCGACGACCTTTCAGTAAATCATACATCTTTTAAACCATACATACCAACAACAAAATAATAGATCATTGCTCATCCCACCCAAATAGCCTTATTTTACGCCTTTATTCCTGATGGGGTAGGCAGAGTGCAACCGACCTCAACAAAGATTCTTTCCGCCACGTCAGACAAAGCTTTGAAGGTTATTTAAGATAGATTTGAAGGTATATTGCTATAGTGACAGGTTGTCAGCCCATCGCCTAAATTACAATGTACAGAAACCCTCGGATCCCTTAGCTGGTTCTCACAGCATGTCCGAGAGAAAATGCAGCTGGCACATTCTATGTTTTTCTTTCGCTACCAGGCCAGCATGGAAGACATACGTATTGAAATACGTACGAACACCAAAAAAAAAGATTATTGTTCACCCCACCCCACAGGCCTTATTTTACAAGTTAAATTGAACCAAGATATTAAATTGAACAAATTACAAATTAAGCCTTCTAACAATTGTAATCCTAGAACCTTATTTAATATACAAGGAAATCATCAAACAGACTTCAAATAATTAAACATTCCGTTTGTCTGTCTCAAACGGGATGGAAGCGATGGAGCGTTCCCGGGAATGTCGTCACAAATTCCCGGGATTCGGTAACTTTGTGACTTTCCCGGTCCCGGATTCTCGGGTAAAGTGCGGTCGGTTTGCGGGAAGGTTGTTATCTATACCTAACTTGTATATAGATGATATCAACGGGTTTGAATATTAAATCTGAGTTATTACATACATATAAACACGCCTTTATCCCTTAGCAAATTTTTACAGCATGCCCGGGAGTAAATGCAGCTGCCACATTCTATGTTTTTCTATTGCATCCAGGGCAGCATGGAAAATTACATACATACATATAATTACGCTTTTATCTATTATGAGGTAGGCAGAGCGTAAACGATCTAAACAAAGGTCGTTCCGCCACGTCTGACATAGTTTTGAGGGTTATATAAGATAGTTTTATAGGTATATTGCTGTAGTGATAGGTTGTCAGCCTATAACCTAAATTACAGTATACTGAAACTCTCGGATCCCTTAGCTAGTTTTTACAAAACGCCCGGAAGGAAATGCACCTGGCACATTCTATGTTTTTCTCTTGTTCCTAGTCCTGCATGGAAGAGTCAGAGTTATTAGATTTTATAAAAAGGAACTTTAGTTCAATAATAATGAAAATACTTAATATGGGTTAAAATATTATCAACAGAGGAGCCAAGACCCACGATAAATCTATTATAAATATAAAAGTGTCAAAAAAAAATTACTTTCGTGAGCAGAAAGGATTCTGTAGCACTCGTAGTATCGTGTAGCCACTAGCTACGCCGTAGCACTTTTCTACGATTATCCAATTATGTTTTAATATAATTCCGTGTTATACTGAAATTATTTTACGATCCAAGTTTCAGATCTTAATAAATAGGATAGAACAGAATAGAAAAACGTATAATCATGAAACAATACAAAACTATACAGTAAGTAGACTTATCAAAGATTGAGGTCAAGCAGATGATCACTTTTCAGTTTCTAGAAATAAATAACAGCCATCTTCTGGGGCTCCATCGTCGACTCTGTCACGGTCATCCCTGACCTTGTGTTTGGAGTCAAGAACTAACCCATATCTAAAAATAATAAAATTAAAAACGCTTTGTGTACATTGCTGAATCGTCTCATATTAATAAAAACATAACACTATGTTTCTTTTTATATTCTTATAGACAATTTCTACACAAAGTGAATCTTGTGAAACTTTATCAAAAGATCAAACATTTGCAAAGTGAAAGTCAAAGTGGCAGTTGGAGAAATGCTGGTCGGCTCCTCAGGTGCATTCCCGTGGGAAATTGCGGTCCGATCCTGCGGTAACAGCCGGACAGGCCACTTTGCATACATCGCATATTTATCTACGTCACAGTGATGCTCTGAGAACTAAGTTTGTTTATCTTTATTGTAAACAATGTGTCTGTTATAAAATAATATGATAATAATAGTTCTCCCAACAGATTTTTGGTGATGGCGGCCAATCTTCCAGAGATCAGGCAACTGCGCGGGACTAGTTTTTAGTGCCCAAGTGTTTGCGCAATCCTTCAATCTCTTATTCTGATGGGAAAGATTGACTGACTAAGAAATCAGGCGCAGGACCGACTATTTACCTGCCCATCTGACAGCATGGATTATCTTACTTTTCGGACAATTATGTGATCAGGCTACATTGTCCTAACGAAACTGGGGAAAATATCACAATATCAACTTTGTGTTCTATATCGAAACCAGAACCTCCGGATCGTGAGCCCATGGCTCTGACCATTAGACCACGGAAGCAGTCAAGACTTTGCCACTTAAGAGGTACGCAGAACGTCAATTTCCTGATACAATATATTGCGTGGGAAGTAAAAGGACTAGGATCCAATATATTGTTGAAATTATGTATTAATAATATCCTATAACATTGATTTAAAATGCGAGTGAAGACCGATAAAATCATCAAATACCAAGGTACTGTGGCGTACAGCCTCTTTCTACTGGAACCTTACACTGGCAGGTTTTCAAGCAGATATTTTGGTTGACAGGGATTCGAACTCTTGTCAGTCAGTTTGGAGACTTCGGATGTTATTTTTGATATGTAATTTATTTTATACAAAAAATATTTATTATTTGGAAATTATAAGCTTGTATGATTCTCTCACGCCCCCACTTACGTACCCCATTTGACTTTAGGTACAGTACCTACTCATTTTTTTTTACTTTATCAATTTATTTTATTTTTACTGAAAAATAATGTGTCAAAAATATTCAACCCAGAATGAATGCCATTATTTCTTGAAGGAATCACAATATACCATTAGTTTTTCTTCAGCGTCTCGTATTTATTTATTTGTAATGTCGGAAGTAAACAGTGTGCCTTTGTATTTATTTGTGAGAGATCGGAGAGTGCGGAGATTTCCCGCGGGATGTACCTCAGCCGTCTTCATGTGGCCAAGAAAAGGACGGTTTCACTTATCAGTTTGTGACAGCCCTGTGACCTGTGACACACCTAACAATGGGCAAAAGTAAAATCTATTTGTCACTTTCAGACTCTTCTTCTTAGCGAGTGGTTTCTCGAGTCTTCTTCTTCTTCTGTCGTGTCGATGGTTCAAATATATTTTGACCAGTCCTCTGCCACGGCGACAGCATTTATTGTGGCATCATACAGGTCCTGTAGTGTGCAGGTGTAGAAGCTCTCACTACATACATTCTAGTAGGTGTGACATAGTCTGCACAGATCCACAATCGCAAGTTGTGTTGTCACTGTATCCCCATTTCGTCAAGTTGGACCTGCAGCGGCGAACCTGTGTCCGCAGTCTATTTAATGACTTCCAGGTCGACCAGGGTAATTTATGACCTGTTGGCAACTTTTCTGCAGGTTCAATGTAGTTGGACGGAGGAGGATATTTTTTAACCCACAGGTCACGACGAGCCTCACCTGGGTCGTCAGCTGTCGGTAGAGTTGACTTAAGAAAGCTATTTCGACTTATTAATCGGGATTTGCACTAATTGATATTATGGAGTGGGTGTCTCGAATCCGTTTCTTGTTTATGCTTGCTACCGAGCAAGCAACTTCCCTTCGCACCTCGATTTCTCGAGTCAAACGACTCGATGAACCCTGGTGTCCGAGTTTTTAAACCGCCTAGTAACACACCTATTAGGCCTCTGACGTGGTTTGAGTAACGACCACTATCAAAGACAGTGACCGGGACCGACGGCTTAACGTGCCCTCCGAAGCACGGAATCCTTTTTCTTTTTGTACAATCAGGTCATTCAGCCTGCAATGTCCTGACCAAACTGGAGAATACCTCACAAAAAGAAAAATTGACAAATATCAACTTTCCCCCCTAGGAATCGAACCCAGGACCTCCGGATCGTAAGCCCATGGCTCTGACCACTAGACCACGGAGGCAGTTTCAGACTAAAAACATTGGAAAAGGATCTATTCTCTACGGTTTTCCATTTATACTCGGTGGTTTTATGTGTTATCTGTCATTTTTATCCGCCGTCATATGATATGACGGATAACATTGATAGAAATTCTGGGGAAACGTGCAAAAGCGCGTTAAAATCTAGCGGAAAAAGATTTAAACCATAGAATATAAATCGCCCGTCCTTTTTCAATTTTATTATTTTGAAAGTGACGGTGGTATCTAGAATCAAGCCCATTGTATTTTATGAGGGATATCTGTGTGATAAGTAGACGGTAAGATTTATGCAAAAATACGTTGAACCCTAGATAAGTTTACTAGATAGTAAAGAGTGTCACAGCCTTACCTTGCTTCAGTGCCAATGCCATGATTCCATTTTTTTTAGCTTTCTTGTAATATTATATAATATATTATTGTTTTACACGTTCTGACTTATACATGGTTTCAATGAATAATGGCAACGTGATATTTCAGTAAATAGGCATTCTTGAGCCTACTCCCTAATTAAAAGTTGTCACCGCTGCCTAACTTAATTATAATCATTTATATAGATGATATTTTTGGTCCCAGCTTAATCAGACTCTTTCTCAAGAGATCTGTTTTGTATGTAGTGTTCTCAATCACAGGACCTCTAGGACGAAGATTAGGTGATTGCATTATTTTTTAATGATTATTATTTAATTTATCATAAAGAGCCATTTTATAAACAGGAATGTCAAAATTTTAAAAGAACGTTCTTTTATGGGGATTGATATGGGGAACATAGCTATCATCGCTTCTGACTCTACAATAATTTATTATCGCAACTTTCTCGAACCAACTTATAACAGGGTACAAAATCATGATATCTTCAGTTTTCTGGCCCCAGAACAAAAATCAGGACGAACAGTAATGTGGTGGAAGGCAGAAGGGCAACAATAACTCGTCGTTAGTATAATACCGATAGATCCCCCGCCTGATATGTGTTCCATAGATATAAACTAAAAATTACAGGTAAGGTATATATATATACATACCGACCTTTCATTTTCACTTACTGAAAAAAAACAAGTGCTGATAATTGTTCAGTGTCGTTGATTGAGCAACCGCTATCAGATTGCGGGACGCTGTCCCTTACACCCGGTATAAATATTTTACTTTTTGTTGTTATTACTTCTACCGACTCTACAATCATTTATCTTCATCATGAAATCTAAATCATGATATCTTCAGTTTTCTGGCCCCAAAAATAAAGTAAGGGCGGACAGTAATGTGGTGGAAGGCAGAAGGGCAACAATAACTCGTCGTTAGTATAGTACCGATAGATCCCCCGCCTGATATGCGATATGTGTTCTACATTTCCAAATTGCCTATTTAGGTTGAGGAGTCAATCGCTATTGGTACGTCTATTGTTTATGTTATAGTCAGTTCTATCTCTACCTCATATAATCGACTCTTTATTGGCTTACACAATATTATAGACAACTATAAGCTCTTGGAATTAAAGTTGACGAGCCCGATGGTGTAGTGGACAGGGCCGCTGCTTTCTGAGCGGGTTCGAATCCCACCACGTAGCAATATGTTTTTCGGTTTTAGAATTTCATATGTTTTTTATTCGGTGCTTTGTCCGTGCTTCGGAAGGTACGTTAAGCCGTTGGTCTTGGTTAATATCGTTTAATACCGTTGATATTAGTCATTAAGACATGTCAGAGGCCAGTGCTAAGCAATGGCGGCTTGAAAAACTCTGACCTAATCTAGGATTGGGTCTGGTTTCCCTTCTGGGTTGCGGAGGTCAGATGGCAGTCCCTCTGTGTCAAAACCAGTACCTTCGTTCAATTCCCTAGGTACGGTAGCCAAACCCGTAAGATACGGGATAAAGCAGATGATGTCTCTTATCCTGTGAAAGTAATAGGTATATTTTCCCGCACTCAAAAGTAACCTATTATATTACTTCAGAATATTGTAGCTTTCTAAGAAATAGGTACCTAACTTATTTCTGTAAATATTTTTGTAAACTCAATTTGTGACATTTTGAAGTAGTTAAATTGAAAACCACGAGAACCTTTAACCTTTTAACACTTATGTTTGCATGACATTTTCTTTCTCGACAGATAGACATTGGGCTCGATTCTAGATTTTCCGGCTAAAACTAAAATTTAAATCTATTTCCCACTTTCAGACTAAAACATTTAAAAAAGACTGGAGATCTATTCTCTCCGACTTTTGATTTATAGTCGGAGATTTTATGCGTTATCTGTCATTTTTAACCGCCGTCATATGATATGGCGGATAAAACTGACAGAAATACTGGGGAAACGTGCAAAAGCGCGTCAAAATCTAGCGGACAATGTGTAAAACCATAGACCTTAGTTTAATCAGTTTATGAAAAAATCAATATCAAATCATTAAATCAGTATTTTCATCGTAAACAACATCAAATCATCATCATCACTTAGTTGTATGGGTCTTGATCCCCGATACAGCTAAAGATGATGATGATTTGATGTTGTTTATTATGAAAACACAGATTTAATGATTTGATCTTGATTTATTGATAAACTTATTAAACTAAGGTATACATGTTTGATGGTGAGCACGCTTACGCGTAGACTGACTAAAGTAGGGCAAAAATATAGAATGCTAAGTAAACAAATTTGAAGTAAATTGATGACGCGCCAATTGCACAATACTTGTATCGTACAGTATAAATCGCCTGTCCTTTTTCAATTTTATTATTTTGATAGTGATAAGATAGATTTTAATTTTAATTTTAGCCTGTGGTATATATACGTCCCCGCGTGGTGCCGGGTTAGAATAGTATCACCCCATAACTTCCCGTGGGTGTAGTAAAAGGCGACTAAGGGATAAATCCAGGGAATGGGCAGCAGCGTTCCCTGTGAATGGAATACTTCTACTGGGCTCACCAAGCCGCCTGCCAAGCGTAGGGAGTATGGCATATAACCCCAATTTCAGGGAGGCCCATAGACATATCCAGCAGTGGACTGCTGTGGCTGATGTTGATGACCTATACGTAGATTCGAGCCCATTATATCTCATTTCAGCTATTTCTGGCATCGTTTATTACAAAACATAGAATGTGTCAGCTGCATTCCCTCTCAAGTGTGCTGTATAAACCAGCTAAGGGATTCGAGGGTTTCAGTATATTGTAATTTAGGCGACGGGCTGACAACCTGTCACTACAGCAGTATACCTACAAATATATCTTAAATAACCCTCAAAACTTTATCAGACGTGGCGGAACAACCATTGTTTAGGTCGTTCACGATCTGCATACCCCATTAGGGACAAAGGCGTGATTATATGTGTGTATGTATGTATGTTTATAACAGGCTTCCTCAAACGCGATAGAGATAAGTGGTCCAAACTAATGGTACAGCCAAGCCTGGCGAGATAGCGTAGTCACGCACTATGGGAGCAAAAGGGTAGTTTTCCATAACCCTCTCAAATCGAAATATTACCCCGTCTCACGTATCGTTGCCATCAATGTATGGGAATAACTATACATACATGGATACATATAATCACGCCTTTATCCCTAATGGGGCAGGCAGAGCGTAAACGACCTAAAGATCGTTCCGGCACGTCTGATAAAGTTTTAAGGATTATTTATGATAGATTTGTACGCATATAGCTGTAGTGACAGTTTGTATACTGAAACCCTCGGATCCCTTAGCTGGTTATTACAGCATGTCCGGGAAGAAATGTAGCTGGCACATTCTATGTTTTTCTCCCGCTCCCAGTCCAGCATGGAATAACTATACTCTATAACTTGTGAGGTGGTAGCCGTGACAGATGCAACTCCTATAGATTTCATATACTTTTTCTTTTATTTTCTCTTTGATTGGCACCTATCGCATGTACCATACTAAAGGTTAGACCGCACCAGCTGTAGCAGAGCGGCGCGGCGCGGCACTGCGCGACAAATGATTCTTTGTATGAGAGGTACCGCACTGTAGCGGCAATGTCAGTTCATACATTTTGACAGATATTGTCGCGCAGTGTCGCGCTGCTGCAGTGCCGTGCCGTGCCACGCTGCGCTGTTCCGCTGCAGCTACTGCCTAGTGCAGTCTAACCTTATAAATATTACAGAGTATAGGTCACTAGCCTATATATACAGCCCAGCCATGATCTGTTTATACGTATGCAAAAATATTTGTCTGTAGGCGACACGTCAAACTCTATGTAATAATCAGCTGATTTGTCAAAGATTATTTAAAAACCATGTAAGAATGTCTCTACTCTGACCTATGACCATTTCAAACTTTAATAACTGTCACCTCTGTTTAATATCTGTCCACATATTTTGGTTGAAATAAATATTATAGCGACAGTTGTGATGGGTTTAACTTAATCCAATTGTCAGTGAATATTTAAAGTTAAAATGAATTACTTATTCGTATTATAGAATTTAATTGTTTGTTTCAATCAATCTCAACCACCGTTCTAACTTAATTCGTTAAATATTAACTTTAATGGATTAAGAGCAGTAAAGTGACTTCAATTGCCATACTATCGGTGTCTCCTTTTACCTATTTGACTAAAAGAGAGTTCGATGGTCTTTTTGAAAACTTAGTTAAAATTAAAATAATTTCTCATTGCTTTGCCACTCACTATATTATTGAAAACATATAACCTGACATTGCCAAATACATAATTATCATTTCCGATACGACTTGCATGCAATGGAAACACGCACCCGTTTTCTGTGCTTCCGTCTAGCATTTGTCATACGTCACCCGTTTAGAACGTGATATTAGGTTTTCGAAACCGAAACCCAAACCAGAAATAATCTGATGTCACTTCAGAAGTTTGTACAATATTCTATTATAGTTCATTATGTGAAATGAGATGACATGCGGACTATAACAATATGTTGGATTGTCAACAATTTATGTAAATATAAAATACGAGTTCCACTACTATGTTTTCTGTCTAATATGGGATAAACAATATGTATTTTATGTAGAAGGAAATCTGATTAAACCACTTATGGTAGAATTAAGACAACATAAAATCATGTCTAAGGCTCGTATTTATAAAGCGATCTCAAACTTGAGACCAATATTAAGTATGGACTTAACAGGTCAGTTTGAACTGAAATGACATTTCTGATACGAACTCAAGCTCGCTGTCACTCATGAGAGCTGATTATAAATATGAGCTTTAATTTCTTATACCAGGGTTCATCGGGTTGTTCGCCTCGGGAACCCACTCGCTAAGAAGAAGATTTTCTTACAAGGTAGCCAGGGTATCTAGGTCAACCATCCGGGCGTCTCCCGGTAGGGTGTCCAAGATATCGCTGTAAGAATGAAGTCGCCAAAGACCTGAAAGAGCTGCGCGTGTCCAACTGGTCAGGTTTGGCACAGAATAGAGAAGAATGGCGCACTTTAATGTCGGAGGCCAAGATCCTCTTCGGGTCGCTGAGCCAGCGAATTAAGTGAGTAAGTGGCCAGGGCTATAACGGCTGGCGTGATAGTTTTCCGCACAGAAGTAGCGACTTCTCAAATCAGTGGTTTTCCCCACAGAAGAGTAAAGGCTAGCGCTCCGTGACTTCTCAAAACAGTGGTTTTCCCCACGCTTCACATTTGTATGAAGGGCAAGTAATAAATTAAAACAGAGGGGACAGTGTAAGTCTAGTAATATATATCTAATACCGTGTATCATTCCTATAAGCCCGATGGCGTAGTGCATAGGGCCGCTGCCTCCTGAGCAGGGACGTCATGGTTCGAATCCCACCACGTGCCAATGTGTTTTTCGGTTTTCGAAGTTAGCCGACCCCGTGAGATAAGGGATAAGGCTAGGGAGATGAGGACCGTGTATACATTCCTGATAACGTAAATGCTAACAAATAAGCGTATATTTATTCGAATACGCTCACTTACTTTCATTCGCGAACGTTTATTGCATACGCTCCTGTAACGGAATTTATATTAAAAGTTATTCACTCGTAATCCAGATCAGCTTATATTGAAGCAAACTATTTATTTGTAACGCTATACTTAAAAATTTTAAATGTTCTTGAATCTAGTCTAGGTCAGATATAGGTAAATAAATACATACATACATACTTAAAATCACGCCTTATCTATGCACGCCTCTATGACCTAAACAAAGGACATTCCGCCACGTCTGGCAAAGGTTTGAGGGTTATTTAGATAGATTTTCATGTATATCGCTGTAGTGACAGGTTGTCAGCCCATCGCCTGCATTGCAATACACAGAAACCCTCGGATCCCATAGCTGGCTTCTACAGCATGCCCGGGAGGAAAAGCAGCTTGCACATTCTATGTTTTTCTCTCGCTCCCAGTCCAGCTTGGAAGATTCATCTTGTCGTAAACCGACTTGAAACCCGCTCGTTATATGATGTTATCTATTTATTAGTGAATTCATTCCTCATAAATAATGATAAAGTATACAATTGTCACAAAAAGCAATGAAATATGTTTTAGTTGTTCCGTCACTCTTGTTCATTTCGTGATGTAGTTGTCCGACCCACTATATTAATAGCTTAATCGGTACACTGACCTTGAGTGTTTCATTGTACTTTACAGTAGTAACTGATGTTTATACAGTTTTTTTTTCTGAAGTACCTGTAGTATAATATTTGCCTTGTTTGTATTGTTTACAGTGTGAATTTAAGAGCCCCCATAAGCTTTTTCTTGTCTACTGACCTTCTTTTTAAATGGGTTTAGTTCTGAATTATATCCATAGGAGAAAAACATAGAATGTGCCAGCTGCATTTCCTCCCGGGTATGCTGTAAAAACCAGCTAAGGGTTCCGAGGGTTTAAGTATATTGTAATTTATACAATGGACTGACAATCTGTCACTACAGCAACATACCTATAATAAACAAATCTATCTTTAATAACCCTCAAAACTTTGTCAGTCGTGGCGGAACGACCTTTGTTTAGGTTGTTTACGCTCTGCCTACCCTATTAGGGATAAAGGCGTGATTATATGTATGTAGGTATCATCATCTCCCTAGCCTTATCCCGTATCGCACGGGGTCGGATACCCAATCCAGGTGATTAAACGACGCTACTGGTTTTTATACAGAGTGACTGCCATCTAACCTCCGCAACCCAGAAGGGAAACCAGACCCAATCCTAGATTAGGTCAGAGTTTTCAAGCCGCCAATGCTTTGCACTGGCCTCTGACATGGCTTAGCGACTAATATCTACGGTATTAAACAATATCAACCGGGACCAACGGCTTAACGTGCCTTCCAAAGCATGCATAAATGCGCCGAATAAACGTACATATAAAATTAGAAAACCTAAAAATACATTGAGTACGTGGTGGGATTCGAACCACGACCTCCAGCTCAGAAGGCACCGGCTCTATCCACCATCGGGCTCTCTGAAAATACTCTTTTGATATAAAGCCATATTTCATCCATGTTAACTATTACTTGAAGCAATAACTCAAACCAAGTAGCATATTTTCTAGAAAATATTGAAAAATCTGTCGGCCATTTTGTCAAGCATTTTCAAACCATTTACTTTCCCGAGACAAGTGGCAGAAACTGACGAGAAAATAAGAACTCGCTTTTGCTCAAGCTTTTACTTTTAACATTTCATTTAGTGCATCTGTTTGCGCTTTCGAATAAAGATATTTATGTTTGCGGAGGTCAGATGGCAGTCGCTCTGTGTAAAAACCAGTACCCTCGTTCAATCCCCTAGATTAGGTAGCCGACCCCGTGACATACGGGATAAGGCTAGGGAGATGATGATGACTAAACATATAAGAATAAAGATATACTTCCTTGCTGGACTGGGAGCGTGAGAAAAACATAGAATGTGCCAGCTACATTTCCTCCCGGACATGCTGTAAAAACCAGCTAAGGGTTCCGAGGGCTTCAGTATATTTCAATATAGGCGATGGGCTGACAACCTGTCACTACAGCAATATACCTACAAATATATCTTAAATAGCCCTCTAAACTTTGTGCGACGTGGCGGAACGACTTTTATTTAGGTCGTTTACGCTCTGCCTACCCCATTAGGGATAAAAGCGTGAGTATATGGAAATGTATGTATTTTCAAACTATTTACTTTCCCACGGGAATTTTCTCGTCAATTTTGACGAGAAAATTACAGCTCGCTTTCGCTAAAGCTTTTACTTTTAACATTTTATTTAGTGCATCTGTTTGCACTTTCGAATAAACATATTTGCACAAATTGTGGAACGATTCACTATTTGGCGATTCCTTATTTAGTTAAAAAACTGTAGCCTTCTGGTGCCGGGTTAGATTAGCACAATCCTATATTATTAGCTGCCCCTGCCGCATATTTCTTTAAAATCAACTAAGAGATACATACATACATGTAGTCACGCCTTTATTCCTAATGGAGTAGGCAGAGCGTACACGATCTAAGCAAAGATCGTTCTGCCACGTCTGACAAAGTTTTGAGGGTTATTTAAGATAGACTTGTAGGTATATTGCTGTAGTTACAGGTTGTCAGCCCATCGCCTAAATTAAAATATATTGAAACCCTCGGATCCCTGAGCTGGTTTTACAGCGTGCCCGGGAGGAATTGCAGCTGGCACATTCTATGTTTTTCTCTCGATCCCGGTCCAGCATGGAAGAAACAACTACGAGATAAACCCAGAAAATGTAATACAAATTACAATGTAGATGACTGAAACAAAGTCAACCCAGAAACAATGATACTGCAACTGTTTGAGGACTCATACATACATACATACATAAAATCACGCCTTTATCCCTTACGGGGTAGGCAGAGCGATAAACGCCTCGTAAAAGGCGGTTTCGCCACGTCTGACAAAAATTGAGGGCAATTTTAGATTGAAAAGTGTATTGCTATAGTGACAGGTTGTCATCCCATCGCCTAAATTACGATACACTGTAACCCTCGAGTCCCTTTTGCTGACTTCTACAGCATGCCCGGGAGGAAGGGCAGCTGGAACATTCTATGTTTTTCTATCTCTCCCAGTCCAGCATGGAAGGAGTTTCAGGACTCGATGTCTGTTTAATCTGCTTATTGAAAGCTGGACTGTTCACTTTACTTTTAACATTTTATCTGAATATTGATCATGTTCTACACATGTTGTTGTGGATTACTAATTTATTAAGAGACTTATAAAACACTAGCGACCCGCCCCGGCTTCGCACGGAAATCATCAGTGTTTCTCCTCTATATTATGCATGTACACAATGTATTATACATATACACAACTGCCTCCGTGCTCTAGTGGCAAGTGCCATGGAATCCTGATCCGGAGGTCCTGGGTTCGATTCCCAGGGGGGAATCACAAAGTTGATATTTGAGAATTTATCACTTTGTGGATTTTTTCCCAGTTTGGTTAGGACATTGCAGGTTGAATAACCTGATTGTCCGAAAAAGAAAAAGATTTCGTGCATCGGAGAGCACATTAAGCCGTCGGTCCCGGTCGCTGTCTTTGATAGTGGTCGATACTCAAAACCATGTCAGAGGCCTGATAGTTGTGCTACTAGGCGGTTTAAAAACTCGGACACCAGGGTTCATCGGGTCGATAGACTCGATACCCACTCGACAGAAGAAAAAGAAGATACATATAAACCTTCCTCTTGAATCACTCTATCCATTAAAAGAAACCGCATCAAAATCCGTTGCGTAGTTTTAAAGATCTAAGCATACATAGGGATATAGGGACAGAGAAAGCGACTTTGTTTTATACTATGTAGTGATTGATGACAACAATATTGGTAAATAAATCAATGATAACAAATAAAACATTTCAGTTTTAGTCTTCCATGCTGGACTGGGAGCAAGAGAAGAACATAGAATGTGTCAGCTGCATTTCCTCTCGGGCATGCTTTAAAAACCAGATAAGGGATCCGGGTTGCAGTATATTGTAATTTAGTTGATGGGCTCACAACCTGGCACTACAGCAAATTTGTCCTAAATGACCCTCAGAACTTTGTCAGACGTGACGGAACGACCTTTGTTTGGGTCGTTTATGCTCTGCCTAGCCCATTGGGGATAAAGTCACGCCTGTATCCCTGATGGGGTAGGCAGAGCGAAAACGACCCAAACAAAGGTTGCTCCGCCACGTCTGACAAAGTTTTGAGGGTTATTCAAGATAGATTTGTAGGTATATTGCTGTAGTGACAGGTTGTCAGCCCATCGCCTAAATTGCAATACACTGTAACCCTCAGATCCCTTAGCTGGTTTTTACAGCATGCCCGGGAGGAAATGCAGCTGGCACATTCTAAGTTTTTCTCTCGCTCCCAGTCCAGCATGGAAGATATATGAGTATATGTATGTATGTATTTCATCTAGCGCGCCACACTGAGGCAAAGTAAAAGTAAGTAATAAGATGTTGAAATTGTGCCCGGAGCTACTTCCGTTCTCCTACTAAGCAAGTCTTCAAAATTGTGAAAACACCCAAAACCTAAAAGATTAGGCAAATAGACTAGGGATTTCCCACTGATGCAGATTTGCATCCAGTCCCGATAACAACAACACACAACACAACACAAAATATTTTCATTCAAGAAATATTTTAATTTACAAATGAACCGTTATCAGTTATCACAATGTTGTAGGTACTCGTTATCACGTAATCTGACAAATTACTCGCGTGATTTGTGTAATTGGGTTGCGATAGCAGTGTGATAATATACACACCTACATATAAATGTATTTATTATTAGCACAGTAGATACTACTGGCTGATGAAGACCTTGATAATTTTGATTAGTCGACTAAATAAAAGAGCATAAAGAATTTGTTTTGTACAGTTGGATCGGCTTCCTAGAGCATCAAAACATCCACTACAGGCCAGATGCCAACCTGAGTCCGAAAATCTGAATCTTTGATACAAGTTTAAAATATTTGGCCATGAATTTTCATACTTATTATTACTTCCATGCTGGACTGGGAGAGATAGAAAACATAGAATGTTCCAGCTGCCCTTCCTCCCGGGCATGCTGTAGAAGACAGCAAAAGGGACTCGAGGGTTGCAGTGTATTGTAATTTAGGCGATGGGCTGACAACCTGTCACTATGGCAATACACATTACAATCTAAAATTACCCTCAATTATTGTCAGACGCGGCGAAAGCGCCTTTTACGAGGCGTTTAACGCTCTGCCTATCCCGTAAGGGATAAAGGCGTGATTTTATGTATGTATGTATGTATGTATTTTTATAACGATGTTTGATTGTGATCATTATTATGGGTACCTAGAGCCCGATGGTGTAGTGGATAGGGACGCTGCGTCCTGAGCGGGGAGGTCGTGATTCGAATCCCACCTTGGACCAATGTGTTTTTCGGTTTTCGAATTTTATTTATTCGGCGCTTTTTCAGTGCTTCGGAAGGCACGTTAAGCCGTTGGTCCCGGTTAATCGTTAAAAACCGTAGATATTAGTTATTAAGCCATGTCAGAGGCCAGTACTAATCATTGGCAGCTAAAAACTCAGACCTAATCTAGGATTGGGTCTGGTTTTCCTTCTGGGTTGCGGAGGTCAGATGGCAGTCGCTCTGTGTAAAAACCAGTACCCTCGTTCAATCTCCTAGATTAGGTAGCCGACCCCGTGCGATACGGGATAAAGCAAGGGAGAAGATGATGATGATGATGGGTACCTATACAATTATTCAATTTATGTACTTTGTTAATTTGTTTCCTTCAATAGTAGGTACATGTTTGTAACAAACCTTGAATATCTACTACGTGCCATCGTTATCATTATTATTTTGACTCTACCTAAGCACTTTATGCCTGAGATTGTTATTATCTTAAAAAATGGTTGTGTTGATCCAACAACTTAATGAGATATGAGTTCAGCGTACGTTAAGTAAATACTCATGTTTACAGATTGTCAATCTTAAATACATACATATAATCACGCTCAAGTGGCAGAGCGTAAACGACCGTCTGACTAATATTTGAGGATTATTTAAGATTTGTAGGCATCAGTGGCGAAGGGTCCATACAAACCGATTCCCGGTGGCTTCCCTTTCAAGAATTCCACCGCCACCAAATCCGAAATTACGTCGCAACTATAAAGTACTTGAATGTTTCTTTTTTCTTTGCTTTAGTTTATCCTCTATAAAATGGCACCCCTTGCAACTGGTAGGCATATTGCTATAGTGACAAGTTGTCAGCCCATCGCCTAAATTACAATATACCGAAACCATCGGATCCCTTAGCTGGTTTTTACAGCATGCCCGGGAGGAAATGCAGCTGGCACAATCTATGTTTTTCTCGCGCTCCCAGGCCAGTATGGAAGAAATTAACAATCTTTATGGGGTATTTATTATATTAAGCTCTAAAATATTACAGCAGTTTGAGTATTTTTTATAGCAAATTTGTTTGTTTTCTTTTATACCCGTATCATCAACAATTATTTTTCTTTCCAGTGAAAGTTGCATAGGTAGAAGAATCTTCTCTCTTGTGAAATTTTATAGTTAATAGTGGTCGTTACTCGAACCATGTCAGAGACCTAATAGCTGTACTACTAGGTGGTTTGAAAACTCTGACACCAGGGTTCTTCGGGTCGTTGTTCGACTCGAGAATCCACTCGCTAACAAGAAGAAGATAGTTAATAATAACTCTTTGTTCTTAGGACTAATGGCTGTGGTACTAGGCGGTTTGAAATCCCTGATTTCCCTAGGTTCATTGGGTCGTTTGACTCGAGAATTCACTCGCTAAGAAGAACCCTTTGTACATAAACTGTGACAGCAGTATCATACATCGGATGTTCATTAAGAAACGAGGGGCTGGAATTCACAACCTGCCCACCGCAAGTGCTGAACTAACATGTAGCGTATGTTCACACACTACAGGGACGGATTTGGAGATTTACTTACAATCAAACCCAAATTTTCATCCGTGCTGAACTGGGAGCAAGAGAAAAACATAGAACGTGCCAGCTGCATTTCCTCCTGGGCATGCTGTAAAAACCAGCTAAGGGATCCGAGGGTTTCTATATATTGCAATTTAGGCGATAGGCTGACAGCCTGCCACTACAGTAATATATCAGTAAAATTATATCTTAGCTAACCCTCAAAACTATGTCAGACGTGGCGGAACGACCTTTGTTTAGGTCGTTTACGCTCTGCCCTCTACCCCATTAAGGATAAAGTTGTGATTGTATGATTATTATATATATGTAAACATACATACATACATATAATCACGCCTTTATCCCTAATGGGGTAGGCAGAGCGTAAACGACCTAAACAAAGGTCGTTCCGCCACGTCTGACATAGTTTTGAGGGTTATTCCAGATGGATTTGTAAGTATATCGCTGTAGTGACAGGTTGTCAGCCCATCGCCTAAATTGCAATATACTGAAACCCTCAGATCCCTTAGCTGGTTCTTACAGCATGCCCGGGAGGAAATGCAGCTGGCACATTCTATGTTTTTCTCTCGCTCCCAGTCCAGCGTGGAAGTAATATATATGTAAAACCCAGAAAAAATACGGCTTATAGAAACGATATCATAGATATTTTACACAAGAAAGATTTGACTCCAATATTCCATTAATACCTGCATTCTCTAACTAAAAGAGCTATCGTATTATGTTCAAACCACCCCAGCGTCTCTTTAAATGTCAAGTACAAATGAAATTATTGTCTGCTTGATATTTTCATTTTGTTAGATATTTTCGTCAAGGACTACGATTTATCTGACAGGCAGCGGATTTTGTATTTGTTTCTAATTTTGATTTGAATTGTTCTCACATTTAAAAAATATGAGCCTTTTTATTTATTGCCAAGCAAAACAATTCACCAACAACAACAAGTTCGTTCCATGCTTGCCTGGGAGCGAGAGAAAAGCATAGAATGAGCCAACTGAATTTCCTCCTGGGCACGCTGTAAAAACCAGCTAAGGGATCCGAGGGTTTCTATATATTGCAATTTAGGCGATAGACTGACAACCTGTCACTACAGCAATATACCCACAAAACTATCTTAATTAACCCTCAAAGCTTTGTCAGACGTGGCGGAACGACCTCTGCCTACCCCATTAGGGATAAATGCATGATTATATGTATGTATGTATGCAAATAAAACAAGCCACACAACAAAATGGTGAAAGCAAAAAGTTAAGCAACCCATTCCAATATTGATAATTCTTGTCCAAACGTCACAACAATCATGCCTACTTCACTGAAATGGGTCACTTTTCTCCCTTGGGAGTTAACTTTGTTGATATCTATTAAAGTGTCTCATACACATGTCATCAACCTTTGTTTTGGGTCTCATTTTGTAAAACTTTTCGTATGTCGTAACTAATGGAAGTAATGTGAAAAGGTTTGTTTATATCGTGAGTTGAAATGTTTTTTTTTCACGGCAATATTATATACCTAGTAGGAAGTTTGTTGAATTATAATTAAAGATTACTTTTTAGTTTTTTTCCCACATTTTGCGTCCGATTGAAGTAACCAAAAAATACAAGTAAATTCATAGTTTTTAATATGTGATTAATTTGGTTAATGCATAGATTATTATTCATCCCAAAAAGGTACGTAGCACGGAAGTACGGAAACGTCTTACTTGTCTGACAAAAAGATGTCAACTCTATGAATCTATAAATCTTCCATGGGAATTGACCTCACGACCTCTAAATCGAGAGCCCAAAGCTCAGAGCACTACACCAGTTACCTACCTGTAATTTCAATAATTCATTACCCTTACTCCGGCCCCTAGTCTAATATCGACCGTGTCCTGACATCCCATGGGGCAACATGGCGGGTAGGCTGGCAAATTAGTTATGTAAACAAAGGTGTACCAATTTATGGTTTATGGACAAGATAAAACCGTAATAACGTGTCTACCCCGCAACGGTGCGGATGGCGTGAGTTATGTGTCATTTGATATGGTTTGAGATAAGGGTTGGGTTGTGTGAATTTTAGGTTAAGAGGGTAATTAATAGTTAAGATTGTTTTTTTAAATGTAACGTTAACGTCTTTTCGTCCCGCAGTATTATTTGCGGCTAAACGTGTTCCTGTGGGAATGAGTTATTATATCGATGTACAAAATAGCCAATACCTACCCTTGTTAGTACTATCTATCATCTTTCCAAATTTTATCAAACTTTGTTTTGCTATTTAGGCGTGAAGGAAGTACAAACATACATACAGACAGACGTGCAAAGTAACTTTCTCATATACGTAATAAAACCGTAGTAATAACGTGTCTACCCTACAACGGTGCGGATGGCGTGAGTTATGTGTCATTTAATACGGTTTAAGATAAGGGCGTTATGTAAGTTTAGGGTTTAAGAGGGTAATTATTGTTTGAATTATGTTTTATAGGTGACATAAATTGAGAGAAAATTCTGCACGTGATGCGAAGGTCATCAAGTGTATAGTCTTCTTTTTTGTGGAAAGGGATCTATCTCGTAGCAGGCCTGTGGATGATACATACATAAATATAATCACGCCTTTATCCCTAATGGGGTAGGCACCTAAAAAATTGTCGTTCCGCCACGGCTGGCAAAGTTTTGAGGGTTATTTTACGATAGATTTGTAGGTATATTCCTATAGTGACAGGTTGTCAGCCCATCGCCTAAATTACAAAATACTGAAACCCTCGGATCCCTTAGCTGGTTTTTACAGCATGCCCGGGAGGAAATGCAGCTAGCACATTCTATGTTTTTTTCTAGCTCCCAGGCCAGCATGGAAGAAATGATGTGGATGATAGATGATATGATCTTACATAGGTAAACTATAATAGGCTCTGCGAAGGGTTACCTAGTTTGCGACTACTTTACTAACTTTGGAAATCAGTGGCAAATATATAATATCTGCCTCCGTGGTCTAGTGGCTAGTGCCATAGACTCCCGATCCGGAGGTCCTAGGTTCGATTCCCAGGGGGTAAAGAACAAAGTTGATATTTGAGAATTTATCACTTTGTGATTGTTTCCCCAGTTTGTGTAGGACATTGCAGGCTGAATCACCTGATTGTCCGATAAGACAAAGATTTCGTGCTTCGGAGGGTACGTTAAGCCGTCGGTCCCGGTCGCTGTCTTTGATAGTGGTCGTTATACAAAACCATGTCAGAGGCCTGATAGTTGTGCTACTAGGCGGTTTAAAAACTCTGACACCAGGGTTCATCGGGTCCATAGACTCGATACCCACTCGACAGAAGCAGAAACGGCAAATAGCTTGCTATGTTTTTACGGTGTTTGGGTATACCGGGTGTAAGGGACAGCGTCCCGCAAAACTGCTAGGAGTTGCTCAGTCAACGAAACTGAACAACGTTCATCAGGATTTTTTTCAGGAGATGAAAAATAAAATAGACCCATACAAAATTATCACATCGATCAAACAATTTGTATGGAAAAACAAACTATTTTTTTGCTTCCTGAAAGAAAATCCAGCTAATAGTTGTTCAGTTTCGTCGACTAAGCAACCCGTATTAGTTTGCGGGACTCTGTCCCTTACACCCTGTACAAGTAACTTACAGAATTCTAGGTCAGCTTTTACTAGGTTGTTGATACCCTACCAACGCCATACAGAATAAAGGTGCGACTAAACGTATGTCAATCACACGAAGCAAAAATGATTTATGCTAGGCTGCTGGCGCTCTACCTTCTCCGAGTGGATAAAGGTATGACTATAAATGTATATTATTTTGCAAAAAGCGAAATTTAATTTACCTGAGAGCCGGAGCGTGTGAAAAGACGTATTGTTATACGATATACGACGGTAGAATCGACAATTCCTTCGTCCTTGGAGTGACCTTCAGAAATAGGTTAGCGGCTGGGAACTGGATATAGTCTAGTCAACGTGGAAGTTTAGCCTGACAATAATTTATCTATTGCTTCTTCTTAGCGTGTCGATGGAACACGAGAAATTACATCGTAGCGGCTCAAAATTCAGCGACTTGTATTACGGATTGACTGCTGTCCATTAAATCCGCTGGCGTGCAAGTGTTGGGTTGGGGCACGCCAGCCACGATGTTAAGTGTGCCATGCACCGCAAACACAGTCCACAACTATTGGTGATTAATTAGTTTTTTTAATTCTAGTTTTGAAATTTTGCACTACATGGGAAGCCGGATTAGAATAGCGCATATCTTTTTGCCTTAAAACTCTACTAAGGCTGAGAATTAACAGCGGTGTTCCCTATAAAAATCCTGCACTGCACTTTTAAATTTACCTGATAAGTGTGGGTAGACCGACCGTAAAGTTGATTCGGAGTCCTCGGTCTGCTAAGCAATTAAATTGTTATAGTTGTTATACCAGAAGAAGAATGATATTATGCAAGCTGATCAAGTTAATAATGTAGCATAAGGATTTAAATAATCCAAATATCAGGTTTTACGTGTTTTTCGTTTTTTCGAATCTTCTCTTAATTTTATTACTCTACCACATTTCATCAACGGATGAATTAAACTATTTAAACCTAAATGAGACATTCTAAATAAATATTTTAATAACGGGAACTGTCGTGAAGTACGCGACTTATTTTCCAAAGTGAGTGCCCGTTATTAAAATCTTTAACGGATGAATTATTATTATGTCCCTTACACAAAATACCTTTATTGACTGGAGTAATACGTGTGTAGATATTTACTACCGACGGAAGTTGGAGCTTTAATAGTCTGTAGTTAGGTTGCCCTAAATAGGCTGTTTGGTAATAAAGTCTATTCAACAAAAGACTAACCCTAACCCCTAACTATAATTTAGCAACAATAAAACTTTGGAATTGGAAGCAAAATAGGAACTGAATGTTATGATATTTTTTTGATGTTTGTTTACCAGAATTTGGATTGGGAATGCCTATTTTACATACCATCATCATCTCCCTAGCCTTATCCCGTACCTCACGGGGTCGGCTACCTAATCTCAGCAATTGAACGAGGGTACTGGTTTTTATACAGAGCGACTACCATCTGACCCTCGCAACCCAGAAGGGAAACCAGAATCAATCCTAGATTAGGTCAGAGTTTTCAAGTCGCCAATGCTTAGCACTGGCCTCTGATATGGCTTAACAACTAATATCTACGGTATTAAACGATATTAACCGGGACCAACGGCTTAACGTGCCTTCCGAAGCTCGGAAGAAGCGCCGAATAAACGTATATATGAAATTCGAAAACCGAAAAACACATTGGTACGTGGTGGGATTCGAACCACGACCTCCCGCTCATTAGGCAGCGGCTCTATCCACTACACCATCGGGCTCTATTTTACATACCATACACCAAAATTCAATGTGTTTTTCTCGCGTCCAATCGAATAGTGCATCTTGTCTTGATACTTACCTGTAATAAAAAAACACATCAGTTAGTTACAAACATAACAAAAGACAAAATCAGTTGACATGTACAAGAGAGGGCCATTTTTTTCATATTTCAGGGGAAGTTGTTAAATTTAAGGAGAACTCATATTCTAAATGGTCACTGTTCTGTTGTTGTGTGTGGTTCTTCAATGCTGAACTGGGAGCGAGAAAAAAAAATCTTCCATGCTGGACTAGGAGCGAGAAAAAAACATAGAATGTGCCAGCTGCATTACCTCCCGGTAAAAACCAGCTAAGGGATCCGAGGGTTTCTGTTTATTGCAATTTAGGCGATGGGCTGACAACCTGTCAGTACAGCAATATACTCACAGATCTATCTTAAATAACCCTCGAAACTTTGTCAGACGTGGCGGAACGATCTTTGATTAGGTCGTTTACGCTCTGCCTACCCCATTAGGGATAAAGGCGTGATTATATGTATGTATGTCAATGGTCACTGTTTTTTTTTCACCCTGTATGTATATATATTCTTTATTGTGTACAAAAAGTTTACAATAAACAAACAATCTTAAATTTAGTTCACATAGGTGAGCTTATGTCTATAAAGAGATCTCTTCCAGCCAACCTGTAAAACTGAAAATGAGATAACAATATATACGGGGACAAGACTGTACACGCAATAGACTTCTACATATACATATAACCTAGAACCTACATAAACATACATATATTATACATATTACAATCTAAAATAGTCCCCTTAATTTTTGTCAGACGTGGCGAAAGCGCCTTTTACGAGGCCTTAAACGCTCTGCCTACCCCGTAAGGGATAAAGGCGTGATTTATGTATGTATGTATGTATTTTACTTAAATGTATGTATGTAACATACCCAGTGATTAATCACTGTAAATATATTTCATTTATTATCGTTTAAACGTTGTTTTCAGCAACCTACGCCGCATTCTATTGTAGTAAAAAACGCAACAGATTATTTTGATGAAGAAATACGTATTACCTCTTCCCCTTACATACATACATACATATAATCACGCCTTTATCCCTAATGGGGTAGGCAGAGCGTAAACGACCTAAACAAAGGTCATTCCGCCACCTCTGACAAAGTTTTGAGGGTTATTTTACGATATATTTGTAGGTATATTGCTGTAGTGACAGGTTGTCAGCCAATCGCCTAAATTACAATATACTGAAACCCTCGGATCCCTTAGCTGGTTTTTACAGCATGCCCGGGAGGAAATGCAGCTGGCACATTCTATGTTTTTCTCTCGCTCCCAGACCAGCATGGAAGTAACCACCTCTTCCCCTTACCCCTCTCTTTCCCCTTACTTTGTAAAATCTGCATCCAAGTACAGACGTTTTATCTCACGATTGTAGGCTTATTCATGCTTGTGTGTTAATGTTCCTACATGTTTAATGCCTTAGTGTGTGTGAGTTCGCCACCAAGGGCGGATTTATAGCGGTTTTTTTTGTACTGTAGAGGTTCCATCACAGTACATCTTAGAAGCACAGTTCATACTTAGACATACTTTTGCACCCTACCCCCAAAAACAATCCTGAATCTGCCCTTGTTTGCTAGTAGAAAAGGGCTCGTATCTATAAGCACAACCACAAGTATCGCTTAGCTGCAATCTTAAGATGAAACATCTGTAACACCTTTCTCAAGACGACGGCGACAACACGTAAAACAAATTTTCTTACAATAGTACCGGGTTCAGTGCCCGTCGAGGCAGGGATGATAAATCTAGGGCCGAGTAAAAGCCTTATCGCGACGAGAATCTACGTTCACTGATAATCCAGGAAAAGGGTTGCTGAGGTAGGTAACAGCAGCGTCAAGGGAAACGCTGCGTAAGACATTCTTTTTGAGGTGAAAAAGTTCAGATTCATGAAAATTTCAGCCAGATTGACACCGTGGTGGTATATTTCTTTTTTAATAAAAATTAGAAACTAATTATATTGTTAACAATAAAATGGACCAGCAGTTCTATACTATTTGATGTGCATAGCAGAAGAAGAAGTAGGACCAAAATAATATAAGGTGAAACAAAAGTGAAATCAGTGGCATCAGACCATTAACAACAAACAAAGAAAAAATCTGTCATCAGAAGTGGGATAAAACAGTGTTAAAGCCGCAGCCCTATTCTGGTTTCATCCGGCGATAACCGGAATCCAAGCGATTACGCACAGGTGGCGCTGATTAACGAGCGCGATGCCGCCGGAGTTCAAGAAGAATAAAACAAAGGAAAAATAAGGAAACCAACGTATTAACAGGAGCAAGACTGACTGCTGTTTTAAGGAAAGATTTTTTTAGGTACTTGTTCCTTTTAGAGGCCCAGTTTAGTTTTTTGACCAGTTTTGGCCGGGTGAAACTGCGGGGCAAAAACTAGTATTTGATAACTGCAATCATTTTCAATGCCGCCGCAGTTTCTTCAGAATAAAACAAGGAAAAATATAAGGAAACCCGAGGTATTAATGATAGCAAGAGTAAGTGCTGTTTTTTTAATAAAAAAAATCATTTCTAAGAAAAAGTAAGATTTCGGCCAGCTAATATTTGTTAAGTAATGTTCCGGCACAATAGTAAATACATGTAAAATAATCTTTGAATCAAAGAACAACAATCCATACATATTTGACAACCACGTTCTTTGTCAATTCGAGACTTGAATGCTGTATTCTATTCAAAATGATTTAGAAACTGAGTAACATTAATCCATCATATTTTTTTCCATATTGGTACAAAATATAGCTACGAACGCAATGCAGCGCATTTTTTTTTATTAAGAATGACCTACGAAATTCATTTTTCCTTGTATGATCAATAATAATAAGTCAGTTTCTGTAGCTTGTTTTTATGAAACGATCCCAAACTTGAGAGCAATATTAAGTATGGATTCAACAGGTCAGTTTGTACTGAAATGACATCAAATATAAATTAATTAAATGAAATTGTTTTATTTCAGATCAAATTATATTACAGTCATGTTAGCAATTATTAGTCCATATATAATTAAATTAAGTTTAATTTCAATTAAATTGATTAAGTCATTAATTAATTAAATAATATTTATGTTTCGTAAAGTAGCATTATATGGATTATTAGTAATGTACCTACTTATAGATTACATTGTTGTTATAATAAGAACAAATAAATATATTATAATTTACATTTCAGATACAAACTCAAACTCGTTGTCACTCATGAGAGCTCATTTTAAATACGGCCCCGTGAGTCCTATTTTCAAAATGTACGACAAAATGCCTCGTCGCATGTCACCGGTAAGGGCCGGACATTTGGTCCACGGCACCTTTCCGTCTGCTCCAATCGCAAATTGTCTCCCAAATTGGCAAATTCATTTTCTCATTTGCCTCGCTTTCGGTCCGACAGTCTGGATACTGCCTCCGTGGTCTAATGGTTAGAGTCATGGGCTTACGATTCGGAGATCCAGGGTTCGATTCCCAGAGGACACAAAGTTGGTATTTGTCAATTTATCACTTTGTGAGGGTTTCCCCAGTTTCATTAGGAGATTGCAAGCTAAATCACCTGATTGTACGAAAAGAAAAAGTACTCCGTGCTTCGGATGGCACGCTAAGCCGTCGGTCCCGGTCGCTATCTTTAATAATAGTCGTTACTGAAACCATGACAGAAGCTTAATAGCTGTGCTACTAGGCGGTTTGAAACCTCTGACACCAGGATTCATCGGATCGTTCTACTTGAGAATAAACTCGCTAAGAAGAAGAAGTCTGGATAACTCTTGGACTGCAAAAATTGCTCTGCAAGGAATTGAGCTGAAAAATATTTGTTCATAAAGAAGCAAAAAAGACACTTTTTTTTCGTAACAACAGTAATGCTTTACCATTTTTGAACTCTATTTTTCTCGGTATTCTTTTCTAAAAAAAATAACCATACATTGTTCTCGTCACGTTTGCATTTCATTGAACTGTAGATTGTACCGTTATGTATTTTACTAGATGTTTATTTAAATTGAGATCAGACACGTCTGCATGTCGAGTAAAATATCTTTGTTGAATGAATGTGAGAAAAATTCTTACAAATATATAAAAATATGTGTTCCTCTAGGGCCGGACCACACTTTAGTACTCAGATGCTATTGTTCGAAATAATACCTACCTAAAGTATACTTTCTTCGGAATATATATATATTTTTAGTACCTCAAGAGATATCTTGTTAATTAACAATTTATGTGGTCCGGCCGCCAAGCAGTGCTCTCTGGCCGCGCCACCTCAATTTAAATAGAGTATAATGAATTATTAGTCAATCAATATCCCGAAAAAAAACTACCTAAAGAGTACCTTGCATACGACAAATATGGTCCAATAAACCCCTTTAGTTAAGGAGTTATTGGTCGTAGGGTGTGGTCCGGCTGGAAGGTATACTCTGCAGCAAGTCAATTTTGCAATATTTAATATTAACTATCCATGCATCAATTTATATGATAGTACCTTTTCTCTACTCTTCGTTGATACTTTTTTCTCTCAAAAAACTATTAATTTTGATTAATTAATCTTTAAAGTATGTGGCGCGGCTAGGGAGGATTACTTTCAGCAAATGTAACGAAATATGCTTTATTTCTTTATGCCAATGAAGACTGCATAATCATCATCATCATCGTATGGCGTTTTTTTTTAAAAATGCGACTTTTAAAATTTAAGACTGCATAATAAGTACTTTATAAAAAGACCTGGACTTCATTAAACTTTTATTTTTATTACCAACAATGATTTTGAAAAAGGTGCACTTTTTGGTTTTTGTTTACCTATCTACTAGAATAGGTAGTTAATTTGACGAAATAAGTGAAAATTTTGGTTTAAAGAAAACAATAAGTAGGTATACGAATAATAAATATATATTTTCATACGGAAAAATTGTTTTAAAAACTAGACAAAGTAGTCTATAGATTGAATTTAAGCATTTAACCCTTTAAACAAGAAATAATGAAAAAAGTGTGTACCAAAACCGCGTATTAAAAATATTGTCAATCAGTATTACAAATAAAGGAGTTTTGATGTTATTTTCCAACTTTAAAATGCAAGGCCTAAATTAAAAATAAACATTTTGATAAAAATAAGTTATAATTTTCAATTTTGCGTATAAAACACAATGAACATTCATTAGCTGGTTTTTAGTCCTTGTAACTTTAGTACTTAAATCATCATATGTTTCCCAAGTATAATCCAGACGCTTGCAGTGAGCGACGTAATGGCGAATATTTGGTAAATACTCAATCACTGACAACAGTGTAAATAATTTTCCTTGTAATTTCATAGTGCCTGGAATGTCATTTAAATCAACGCTTAAATCAATTTCAAATATTAATAAGTCATTCAATGTGTAGTTAATAATTTGTTTACCGGTACATTTTACACCGTCATCATTACTTCGAACACATAGCACACCTGAATCAATCTCTAACATTGTTTGAGCCGATTCTTCAAGGGCTAAAATGCCTTTATCAGACAAAATTAGTTCATTCAGTGGCATATACGAAATTACTCGTTGAGATGTGGAGTTGTTCTGACTGCATTGTGTATTTGTGCATCGTTTTTCCGATATAACTATAGGAATATCTTTTAATAAAATTTTGTCTAAAACAAAAGTAATGTTCGACATACAATTTATGATGGTCAAGACATTTGTGATTGTTTTGTCAAAATAAGATTTGTTCATAATATTGGCTCGTATGCTGTATAAATTTATGGGATCTTTATTAGCAAGAGACTTAATAAGCGTCATAAAACCGGATGTTTTTGTTTCTATTAGTTTGCGGATGTTCATTCTATCTATATAAGCAACTGCTAAAGATTGCACCAGACAATCGAAGGCGCAAGTATTTTCTACAACTACGCCTTTAATACCAGTTGAACTACTACTTCCATTTACCAATAAATCAACCGAATTATTTTTGGACCGCATCACTCGCTTTTGTTTTTCCTGTTTTCCTATAGTCAGGCCTCGCCAGTTCTCCAGAAGGATGGGTTCATCAGACATGACAGATTCTTGCGAAAAGTCACTTAACTCAACTTTAGCTTTTTCAGTAGCCTTTGTTTTCTGTTCACTAATATCTTCACTGAATTTGTTCTTTAAATCCCCAGATATATATTCATGGTGCTTCATTAGGAATTCGTCCACCCGTAGTCTGTCGTTGGGACTTTTCAAAAGTGTTTTAATATTTTTGAAATAACTTTCCACGTCTGAACTGGTTGATGTCACATTTTCTGTATAAACAAATGACAACATCACATTTGACCAAATTGGCAATCTAGACATTAGCCTCTTGAAGGTATTAATAAAATCAGGTAGGTAATATAAATTTTCATATATCGTTTTTATCTCAGATAATTGCAATTCAAGTGAAACTTTGTCAACTTTCATGGTAAATTCTGTCATAAAGTCTGAGGTAACATTTTCAATTTCTTCTGAGTTGAGTAGGTCATTAATAATTGTATTCACTTCCTCATTCACCCTGACCTCATCATCATCTTCGTCTTCTATATTTGTATTATCTGTGTCTGTCTGTAGCAACTCCTGTAAGCTTTGGTTACATAACGTAGGATGGCCGTTAGAATCTTTTCCTGTGTATCTATTAAGTGCAATAACAATAAGATTCTCCATAATCAATTTGATTTCGCCGAACGATGAAGAATCTTTTATTTTGCAAATATATTTTATATAAAATTTCATAACCCTTTTGTCAACGTATTTGAAACATTGGTAATTATATAGTGTCTTCACAAAATGCGATGTGTCCAAGCGAATAAGGCAATGATTTGTTTTTCTTTTTTCTTTTTTCATTAGGACATCAAAGCAATATGCAATATAATCCTTGGTAGATTCAAAGTCAGTAAAAGCTTTAATGATTGCTCCAACTAATGCTGCCGAATCATCGCAAACTACTTCATCAGGAGTTTTCTTGGTGCCTATCCATTGTTTGAGCCATTTGTATATATTTTCTAAAGTATGCAAATCAGTTATCATTTGAGTTACCGGTACACAAGAATTTCCTGTTTGTAATACAGCCACGTAAAGAAAAATGTGCTTAGCCACATATATTTGTGCAGGATCTCTAGGAGGTATTATTTTTTTAAATATTGACCCTGTAGCGTCAATACTGAGCTTTATTCTTTTATTACAATTGACAAGATGACAGTAATATTTTTCTTGTAGATCCGTCCAATAATATAATATGAAAGGCAAAACACAAAATAATCGAATCACATTCTTGTATACAGTACTACCCATAATCCATAATGAAAGTACAACATTCTTGTCCAAATAAGCTTCTTGTTTAGATCGTTGCCTGATATTCTGCAATGTCTTTAATGATGGTACAAATGGTGGCTCATAGGTGTCATCTTCGTTCATGACTTTATTTACTATTTTGTTCCGAATTACGATAGCATGTTCATTAATCAGTTTTTCAGACAGCTCTTCTTTTTTCTTTTTAGTCAATTTATTTTTAATTTTTGGATCATGCACAATATTTAAATCACCTACCTCAATGATACATTTGATTTTAGCATGAGTTTCTGACGCTTCTGTTGACTCTGCTCTAATTTTAGCTCCACATTGCTTACAATATCCACTGAATCGAATATTGTAATCAACAGCTGAACTGCGTTTAAATATCCAAGTACATTCTCGCCTTGTTTCCTTCCATAAAATCTCACTCATAACGTTTGTCCACTTATGTTGAGGTAAAACTGTCTTCTTGTGCCGCGTTACTGATGGTCTATCTTTATCTGTTCGCGAACAATAGCTAGTGACTGGTCTTATATTTTGCCAATCAGATAATGATATTTCAAAATTATAGTTATCTTGTACAGAAGACTTTGGTGAATCTAAGTCTTCAGATGTCAAATTATCATCATACTCTGGAGAAGAACTCTGTTTCATTGTTTTATTGAAGAAATAATCAAAATTCTTTTTTAAAGAAAGATAAATAGCTTTCACGCTCATTCGACATGATAAGTTTTTGCGAATATCAAGAAAAATCTTACTTGACGGTGGTGGCAGCAAATCTTTATCTTTAAGTTGGTCTTCATATTTCACGAACTCAGATTTTTGTTCATCAAGGGAAACTGATAGCACTTTTCCGCGTTTTTTCTTATTTTCACTCATTTTCGCTGCGGCCGATACAAAATAGTAGGAACAAACTACTGAAGTAAAAATATATTCAAGCGATGATAATAAAATAATAGCAAACTACCCCCGTACGTAAACTATTGTTATAACACCTGAACATTCTGCTAACATTGTAACGCCTATTCTATTAACTTGTAATACAAATTGCTAACAAAATATTGGAAGGCGTTTAAACTTATACTAAGTTCCGCAATTTATAAAACCTATTGTATTAACATTTTTTTATTTATTTCATTATGAAAATATATGTTTGTTATTCGTATATGTACTTATCGTTTATTTTAAACCAGAATTTTCACTTACTTATTTTTAAATTAACTACCTATTAGACCTAACCTACCTAGACTAGCCCGATAGCCTAGCTGGCAGTGACCCTGCCTGCTATACAGAAGGTCGTAGGAACGATCCCCATGCAACACAAGTAAATTACTTGTGTTAAGTCTGGGTGTTTCTATGTACAAAATTTTTCAAAATCATTGATGGTAATAAAAATAAAAGTTTATGTATGAAGTCCAGGTCTTTTTATAAAGTAGTAATTATGCAGTTTTCGTTGGCATAAATAAATAAAGCGTATTTCGTTATATTTGCTGAAAGAAATCCTCCCTAGCCGCGCCACATACTTTAAAGATTAATTAATCAAAATGAATAGTTTCTTGAGAGAAAAAAGTATCAACGAAGAGTAGAGAAAAGGTACTATTATATAAATTGATGCATGGATAGTTAATATTAAATATTGCAAAATTGACTTGCTGCAGAGTATACCTTCCAGCCGGACCACACCCTACGACCAATAACTCCTTAACTAAAGGGGTTTATTGGACCATATTTGTCGTATGCAAGGTACTCTTTAGGTAGTTTTTTTCGGGATATTGATTGACTAATAATTCATTATACTCTATTTAAATTGAGGTGGCGCGGCCAGAGAGCACTGCTTGGCGGCCGGACCACATAAATTGTTAATTAACAAGATATCTCTTGAGGTACTAAAAATATATATATATATTCCGAAGAAAGTAGACTTTAGGTAGGTATTATTTCGAACAATAGCATCTGAGTACTAAAGTGTGGTCCGGCCACAGAGGAACACACTATAAAAATAAAAAAAGGCGTCAATAGTTCGTGTAAATGTGAAAGGCTCAATTCTAAATTTGACAGATAAAATTAAAATCAAAATCTACTTGTCACTTTCTGATTAAAAAATTAGAAAAGGACAGGAGATCTATTCTCTCGGGTTTTTGATTTATAGTCGGTGGCTTTATGCGTTATCTGTCATTTTTATCCGCCGTCATATGATATGGCGGGTAAAATTGACAGCAATACTGGAGAAACGTGCAAAAGCACATCAAAATCTAGCGGACAAAGTGTAAAACCATAGAGTATAAATCGCCTGTGCTTTTTTTTTTAAGTGACAGATAGATTTTAATTTTAGTTTTAGCCGGTGGAATCTAGAATCGAGCCCAATATCATCTGTTTTTTTTGTACAAAATAACAGAAAAGCTCTGGAAAGTTCCATTAACACACAAATAACAAAATACGTAGTAATAACGTAGTACTTAGTACTTTGACGACATTGAGAATCGTAGCGTTCTGCTACAGGTTAGCGTCCCAGTGTACTCGTACATGCTACAATCTGAGGCAGAAAATAATTTAAAATGTGAATTGTGAACTTTTAAACACCTTTTTAACTTCTTAAAAAGTTAAAAAATAATTCAAAACCAGTTTTAAAATAGAATCATCGTGTAACGTTGTCTAGACTGAAATGTCTTGTCATGGAGGTTGCCAGTCGCAATAAATACATTACGTCAATGCTTTAAATGAACGTAGGCGAGAGCGCCGTATGTAAGGAGAACGAACTTTCAAATATGGTATTGGCGGTCATAGAGTTAGTATGTATTCGCTAGAGAGAACATGCCCATCGTTTTGTTTAGTTGTTTTCTTCCATGCTGCCCTGGGAGCGAGAGAATAACATAGAATGTGCCAGCTGCATTTCCTCCCGGGCATGTTGTAAAAACCAGCTCCGAGCGTTTCAGTATATTGTAATTTAGACGATGGGCTGACAACCTGTCACTAGAGCAATATACCTACAAATCTATCTTAAATAACCCTCAAAACTTTGTCAGACGTGTATTAGTCGCTATTTTATTAAATTATAGATTCGCCTCGTTAATATGTTCCAGTATATTGTATAATTCTGCATTTCTCCGAACTAAACAATATACATATATTTATTTTATTAGTCACTACTTTGACACGCATTGATCGTGACACCAGTGACGTGAATATTTTAGCTCAGGATGCGACCTCTAGTAAATACATAATTTCTCTATATGTTGGCGGTCATTGGTTCCCATTTTTACCACGTTCGTATAAAGCCTAGACGTAGTGTACAGTAGTACTCTGTGCGCTATAAAATGGAGTCTGGTATCACAAGGACGGCCCGGTTGTAAACCCAGTGGCTCATTGAATAACCATGGCTTGTTATTTGAACTATCATTGTTGCCACTTATGAACACCAGAAGTTACTCTTCAGAAATCATAGCTGTTTCACTTTAAATAAATTAGGATTTGCATACGTACATACATATAATCACGCTTTTAACCCTAATGAGGTAGGCAGAGCGTAAACGAAGGGCCTAAATAAAGGTCGTTTCGCCACGTCTGACAAAGTTCGGAGGGTGGTTATTTAAGATAGATTTGTAGGTATATAGCTGTAGTGACAGGTTGTCAGCCACTGCCTAAACTGCAATATACTGAAACCCTCGGATCCATTAGCTAGTTTTTACAGCATGCCCGGCAGGAAATGCAGCTGGCACATTCTATATTTTTCTCTTACTCCCAGTCCAGCACGGAAGACTTTTCTCTCATTGAATAACCATGCCTTGTTATTTGAACTATCATTGTTGCCACTTCTATAGACTAGAAGTTACTCTTCAGAAATCATAGCTGCTTCAGTTTAAATAAATTAGTATTTAGCTATAAAATTTCAATACTAATATTATATAGCTAAATTAACTTAACCTAATATTAACCTAAGTTCGAGGGATAAATGAAAACTTCGATCAGACAATTTAGCAAGCCAAAAATTGTTTCTGTAGTTTTGTATTTTTTTTTAATTTGGTCCTGTTTGATGCTGAAAAACCTCCTAGATAATCACACGCATATTAAAAATCAATCTACCTTATATGTTCAAAAGTTTTAGAAATATGAAATAAAAGGTGTATAAAATGACAATAATATAACACGCCTCGCCGTTTTTATTTCATCATAAAAGAAAATAGCGAGACGAACGTGTTAAATAACCTGCAAGAAAAAGAATTTAGTTTCTTTGCCAAAGAATTTGCACCACGGACCTATGTAAGAATAAAACACGCAATCTATTTAAACTATCTGAAATCACAGAGTAGCTGAAATTAAGTCTGTTTTGTATAACCTACATTATTGGTAACCATAATTTGTTGGCCAACACCAACTGTATTTGCAGATTTTTTTAAACACAATATTTTTTTTTCGTCACGACTGATGGAAAATTACGAAATTTTACCGAACACACCGGTAAAATAAGGGGATTTTACGGTCATTTATATACATTACGGTAAAATTACCGCCGACTTATGACATTTTAAGAGGAACTTTTATGAAGTGAAAACTTGATTATTAAGAGAAAAATCTATCAGTGTTTAGAAAAGTTGTTCAGTTTGAGAAAAGTTGTTCAGTTTTAAGATAAGGTGTTCATATTGAGAAAAGTTGTTCAGCTTTAAGATAATTTGTTCAGTTTTGAGGAAAGTTGATCAGTTTTGACAAAAGTTGTTCAATTATTGGAAAAGTTGTTCAGTTTATGAAAAGTTGTTCAGTTTGTGAAAAATTGTTCAGTTTCAAGAAAAATGGTTCCGTTTCAAGAGAGGTTTTTAGTTTGAGAAGAGTTGTGCAGTTTAACGTAGTCACTAGGCATCATACACAATGCTGCTGCCATATTTTTGAAGTAGTCCTGTGATACGTTTTTTACTAAATCTTGCCATATTTTACAGTAAAATATAATATTTTACGGTAAATTACGTTTTTTACCGTATTTTCCTGGGGTAATTTTATCGCTTCACATCTCTAGTCACGACTGCCACACATGACAGCATCTATTAACAGCAACGACCACACAAAGATCAAGCAGACTGAATACTTCGATTTTGTAGGTCGACTTGCGAAATCTACTACAATCTACATCTGCGATTTTCACATCCTCGACATGCAGTGAATGAGTGAATGAGTTTATAGCTCGTCTATGAGCTTTTCACTCCGTCCTTGATCTGCCAGACGTCGGGTTTATTGCTATCAAGTCTTCATCACACTCCAGCTGGGATACTAAACTCAGTTGAACACTATTGCGCTACAAAAGATGCTTAATGATATGAAATTACAGAAATATGAGACGTAGCTTTGATTTGCTGTCGCACTAGTAACAAGGGCATCTACAACGTATAACAGACAGGGTATATGCACCCGAAAGGATATGAACTAGCCCATGAAACTGAACAACTTTCCCAAAGAAACATAAGTTGAAAATCAAAAAAAAAAGTTTGTTTTCCCATACTACACGCGTTATCAGCTGATGAATTGTGTATGGTAGGTCTTACCTTTTTTTTCTTATTTTGAACTATGTTCCTTTGGAAAAGTTGTTCAGTTTCACGGGGTGGTTTATATCCTTTCCGATGCATATACCCTTTCTGTAACACGTTGTATATCTATAGTCTTGCTTAGTTGACGAAAACTTTCTGATCTTATGGCAATGTGTGCAGTGTGTACCCATATTTCTTCCATGCTCGAATGGGAGCGAGAGAAAAACATAGAATGTGCCAGCTGCATTTCCTCCCGGGCATGCTGTAAAAGTCAGCTAAGGGATCCGAGGGTTTCAGTATATAGCAATTTAGGCGATGGGCTGGCAACCTGTCACTACAGGCAATATACAAATCTATCTTAAATAACCCTCAAAACTTGTCAGACGTGGCTAAACGACCATTTTTTAGGTCATTTACGCTCTATCTATACCATTAGAGATAAAGGCGTGACTATATGTATGTTTACCCATTGATATTAGCCACCCTAAACTCAAACACGTTGCCTAGGGGCAAGGTAGTGGTTTAGAAAAAAATCCTTAACATCTAGTGAGACTTGACTTAGTCTGTACATGAAGGGATAGTATTCGCTTTCAGCTTGCTTTCAGGCTGAACTCTTTAAAACTAGGTCATCTTAACGGGCTAACCTTGAAATATTTTTGTAAGAAATTGGGTCATGGTTAGTTCCCTAGCTACTTTTTTCTGTCATATTGATTGGAGTCACGTCTATACGGGGTGTAAGGGACAGCGTCCCGCAAACTACCACCAGGATATTTGTTTTTCAGGAAGTGAAAAAAGAAATTTGTGTTTCATACAAATTGTCGAATCGACTTGTTCATTTTGTATGGGAAGGTCATTTTTTTTTTCATCTCCTGAACGAAGTTCCCGGTGAAAGTTGTTCAGTTAAGTTGACTTAGCAACCCCTATTAGTTTGTAGGATGCCGTCCCTTACACCCGGTATGTAGGCAGAGCGTCAATGGTCTAGTATTTTGGTGTCCCGCGTTTTCACACACAAATAAAATTTCCTAGAAATATAACATTACTGCGAAATGTGATAATAACTTCCCGATTCTATTTTCTTTGCAGTTGTTAGAAGATTTTTTTTCTAGCTGGCCTGGGAGCTAAAGAAAAACAAAGAATGTGCCAGCTGCATTTCCACCTGGGCATGCTGTAAAAACCAGCTAAGGGATCCGAGAGTTTCAGTATATTGTAATTTAGGCGATGGGCTGACATCCTGTCACTACAGCAGTATACCTACAAATCTGTTTTAAATAACCCTCAAGACGTGGCGGAACGACCTTTGTTTAGGCCGTTTACGCTTTGCCTACCCCATAAGGGATAAAGCGTGATTACATGTATGTATGTTATGTGAATGTGACAGACAGAAAATCTAAAAGTTGCCTTAAAACAGAATGTCTGGCCATAAAAAGGCGGCTGGCAACACAGCGACCCGGCGTAACCGGCTCATTGAATAAGCGATTTTTTTATGTGCGAACACGAAATATAATGTCAAGTTGTTTTTTTATGGTTAGTTTTCTTTTTCTATCACGGATTTTTTTTACTCTTGCCTCCAGCCTAGGAGAGTGTTTATATAGTCAAGGATGGAATATACCCACCAAAAATCTTCAAGTGCACATACAAATACCTGAGTACAAACATACATACATTTAATCACGCCTTTATCCCTAATGGGGTAGGCAGAGCGTAAACAACCTAAACAAAGGTTGTTCCGCCACGTCTGACAAAGTTTTGAGGGTTACTTAAGATAGATTTGTAGGTATATTGCTGTAGTGACAGGTTGTCAGCCCATCGCCTAAATTATAATACCTGAGTAATTTTTTTTTTTTAATATGAAAACCTAATTGCTCCTAATTGTAAAAATTGAACGTGATATTGTTTTCATTTTCCCGGGTTTGGGCGTGGGATGGAAATAAGTCTTGCCTGTGAATAAGTCCGGCTGAACGATCCCTACAAAGCGGTGGTTGGCTCCGCAAGGGGCCGCCTGGCTCGCAACCACCCTCTCACCGGAGTCCGGCGCCAAACAGGTTGCTGTGTTCCGTCGATGCGTGAGATTGCCAGTGCCATAACAGGCATCTTCTGGGTGAGCTCGGTCCATCGTCGGTTCTGTCACGGTCATCCCTGACCTAGTGTCTAGAGTCAAGAGTAAACCCATTTCTAATTTTAAAAGAAAAGTTATACCTACCTAATTCTCTACTGCTCGCCAATTTTAGTTATAATTAGCCATTTGATCTTGAAGTTATACAAAAATGAACCAATAATAGTTTATTTTAATAATTTAATTTAAATTTAATAACGATTTAAATAAATTAAAAATAAAAGTACATACAGACAGATGCAGCCGGTTACTAACGGTCGCCATCTTGGAAATCCCATAATAATGTAATAACATTACTTGCTCATAATTTAATTAAAATATTGCCAAGCGCCTCCATAATAAAGTCTGGAGGGGGTCGTAAACCTTTCAGCGCGAGTCGCTTTGTTGAATGACGGTACTTGAATTTAAAATACTACCATACTAGACTGGGAGCGATAAAAATGTAGAATGGGCCAGCTTCTTCTCTACCTAGGCTTACTGTTATTGGTAATGAAAGGGATTTGAGGGCTTTGGTGTATTGTTATTAAGGCAATAACTTGTCACTACAGAAGTATATTCAGATCTGAAATCACTCTAAATAGACATGGCGGAAACGGGTTCTATTAATCCTTTGATGGTACGCCTTCCCCATAAAGGATATCAGATTATTTTTCTTGTGTATTTATTTTGTAAGGCTACGTGATACAACATGACGATTTTTTAAAAAAAACATCATAGAAGGGAAATGAGAAGGCAAGAGAGGAAGGGGAAGACCGAGACGCAATTACTTTGACCAAATTAAAGAGAAGGTTAAGTCAAGTCGTTTTTGGAAGTGAAATCATTGGCAGAAGACAGAGAAAATTGGCGATTACTCCACGGACAAGTGCCCAGCACTTAAATTTAAGAAGAAGAAGATTTATTATGTAGTATGTATGTATATTGTTTAAGTATCAAGATACACTTAGTAATATGTACTATTCCGCTTTCTGCTATGTACTATCCTAATACCCAAAGGCGCATGGTAGAAATTGCTGCTTTAGCAGTAAGGCGTATATTGTAAGGTTTTATTCCTTACTTTTCTGTTGTATGTATTTGTGTTTTTTTGTTTACATTTTATATTGCATTGTATATAAGTAGTATGACTACGTGTGTAAACAGAAAAGCTTAGGCAACGTCAAACTATCTCCGCCTGAGGGCGTCGTAAAAAATGAATAAGCTGAAGCGTTTGTTGGTTTTACATGAGCTTATTGTATGGAAAACATATCGGATAATGAAAGCTTGCTACTAAAACTGCAAATTTCTAAATATTTACATACATATAATTACACCTTTATCCCTTATGGGGAAGCAGAGCGTAAACGATCTAAACAAAGGTTGTTACGCCACGTCTGACAAAGTTTTGATAGTTATTTACGATAGATTTGTAGGTATATTGCTGTAGTGACAGGTTGTAAGTCCATCGCCTAAACTCTAAATATTTAGTACAAATAAAATCTAAAAGAGGACCTTTATAATCGGAAAATGATACCATGGTAAGATTAATGAAGTAAAATGATAGTCCCATAGAAACAGGTCGTAACTTACCTTTTTGAATCCTACACCTACTTGAAATCAACCCTTTTGGTAAATCCTTCGGGAACTGAATATTTTGTTTCCATCAAGAAATTGAAAATGTAACTAGATATATATTTCAGAAGAATAACTTCTAATACAATGCCTTTGAATAAAGTAATTTGAAAACTCTGACACCAGGATTCTTCGAGTCGTTGTTCGACTCGAGAATCCACTCGCTAAGAAGAAGAATAAAGTAATTTTCAACATATTTTTATATATATACTTTATTAGATAAACACAAAAGAAATGTTATTTACAAATATAGTGTGCAAGGGCGAACTTATCTCTATGAAGAGATCTCTTCCAGCCAACCCAATGGTAGTAAGAGAAAGTGAATAATTTTGAGGAGACAAGAAAATGCAACATTAACAGAGACTAATAAAAAAAAACAAAAAATATACTTACATACCTATACATAGAATAAATACCTACCATATATTACTATCTTAAATAAACATACATATATACTAAAGATCAGGCTAAGTAAAAAATAAATAAAAAAATAATAATAAAAAAATACTAAACAATATATTGATACATACATATACGAATAAACTACATAAATACATACATCAAAATTGTTCAGATCAGAAGTGCTCTTTAATCTTTTATTAAAGACATTCACTGAGGGACTTTCTTGAATTGTCTTTTATAGCAAATACCGATTCAAAAATATATTTTTTCACTTTTTTTATCCGATGAAAGAATCTATGAAATCACCAGAGAAAACAGATAAACAGCTGAAATTACCAAAACAGCTAGCAAAAAAGACACCTGACAGTATGAAATTTAAAATTATAATGTTGGCAAACCTTAGTAAATCCCCAAATAAGGGGCTGTTTAAACACTCAGCTAATCTTGAAAAAACGTTTGTTTAGTCGTTTTTTGTTGTTTTTCCCAAAACAAATGAGGGTTTAGTACGAGCCCGGTCTCGGCTCAACAGCAATTAGTCCTCATTTTTGCATTTTCAGATTCAACGGTAATTAGAGATCCTTGAAAAGTGTAGTCTTGTTGCAGGAAGTATTGGTTTTGTTCATTTAATTTTGGACATTCGTCGTTATTTGTATCTATATTTAACATACAGTAAACAATTACATAAGGATAATTCCTCATGTAATTGTTTAGTGTATGTTTATGTGTACAATAAATTGTTAAATAAATAAATATAGATACAAATAACGACGAATGTCCAATGATGTTTGATGTTATGAATGATGTGATGAATGATGTTTTAATAAACACAACAGGCACTGCTTATTTCTACAAAGAAATTTCTTACAGCAGACCTAATAAAAGTGTGATAGCATAAAACCTATACCTACAAATCTATCTTAAATAACCCTCAAAACTTTGTTAGACGTGGCGGAACGACCTTTGTTTAGGTCGTTTACGCTCTGCCTACGCCATTAGGGACAAAGACACGATTATATATATATTCTTTATTGCGTACAAAAAATTTACAATAAATAAACAAATTTAAATTTAGTTCACAAAGGTGAGCTTATCTCTATAAAGAGATCTCTTCCAGCCAACCTGTAAAACTGAATATGAGATAACAATATATACGGGGACAAGACTGTACACGCTGTAGACTTTTACATAAACATATAACCTAGAACCTACATAAACATACATATATGTTACTTAAATAAATATCTATAATAAATAATAATATATACATATAATAAATACAAATACCTACGTACATAAATACTAATTTTGTTGCGATAAGAAGTGCTCTTTCACTCTTTTTTTGAAAGATGATATCGATGGACAGTCTTGAACTGTCTTCGGAAGCTTGTTCCAAAGTTGTGTAGCTCGAACAGAAAAGGAATTGGAAAAGAATTTGGTTATAGCACTAGGACACTCAAGTACTTTAGTCAAGGTCATATTTTCGGACTCCGCAAATATGACCGTATTTCTGAATTTCGTGCTCGGTTAAAATGGCTCCCAATCCGCCTTCGTCGTGATGTGCACATCCTGGCTGTCCTCTATAAAATCCTTCATGATCCGTCCACTCCTAAGTATCTCCGTTCCCGTTTCAATTTCCTACCCTCTGACCCCCGGCCTAGGCGCGCATGTATCACTAAAGTACTTGAGTGTCCTAGTGCTAATACCAAATTCTTTTCCAATTCCTTTTCTGTTCGAGCTACACAACTTTGGAACAAGCTTCCGAAGACAGTTCAAGACTGTCCATCGATATCATCTTTCAAAAAAAGAGTGAAAGAGCACTTCCTATCGCAACAAAATTAGTATTTATGTACGTAGGTATTTGTATTTATTATATGTATGTATTATTATTTATTATAGATGTTTATTTAAGTAACATATATGTATGTTTATGTAGGTTCTAGGTTATATGTATATGTAAAAGTCTACAGCGTGTACAGTCTTGTCCCCGTATATATTGTTATCTCATATTCAGTTTTACAGGTTGGCTGGAAGAGATCTCTTTATAGAGATAAGCTCACCTTTGTGAACTAAATTTAAATTTGTTTATTTATTGTAAATTTTTTGTACGCAATAAAGAATATATATATAATCGTGTCTTTGTCCCTAATGGCGTAGGCAGAGCGTTAACGACCTAAACAAAGGTCGTTCCGCCACGTCTAACAAAGTTTTGAGGGTTATTTAAGATAGATTTGTAGGTATATTGCTGTAGTGACAGGTTGTCAGCCCATCGCCTAAACTCTAAATATTTAGTACAAAGAAAATCTAAAAGAGGACCTTTATAATCGGAAAATGATACCATGGTAAGATTAATGAAGTAAAATGATAGTCCCATAGAAACAGGCCGTAACTTACCTTTTTGGATCCTACACCTACTTGAAATCAACCCTTTTGGTAAATCCTTTGGGAACTGAATATTTTGTTTCCATCAAGAAATTGAAAATGTAACTAGATATATATTACAGAAGAATAACTTCTAATACAATGCCTTTGAATAAAGTAATTTGAAAACTCTGACACCAGGATTCTTCGAGTCGTTGTTCGACTCGAGAATCCACTCGCTAAGAAGAAGAAGAAGTCCGAAAATAAACCGGATGGCAAGATTTTGTAGGCGCTCAAGTTTATTAAGCAGCTCCTCTGTCACATCCAAGTAACACACATCGGCATAATCAAGAGTAGGAAGTATTATATGTATATATTTGTATCTTGCACTGCACTACGCTTGGGATGACAAGCAAAGCCTGCAAAGCGTGGTAAGTACCTACTAGCCTAGTATTTTTGTACGGGGTGTAAGGGACAGCGTCCCGCAAACTGATACGGGGTTGCACAGTGAACGGAACTGAATACCTTTCGCCGGGAAATTCTTATTATTTTACAAAAATAAAAATATGTTCCATTCAAATTGTCTGAGCGAGGTGGTCATTTTGTATGGGATGTATTTATTTTTCTTTTCCTGAATGAATTTCCTGGTGATAGTTGTTCAGTTCCGACAACTAATCAACCCCTATTAGTTTGCGTGACGCTGTCCCTTACACCCGGTATATTCTGTACTACTAGTATCGTATCTATAAATCATTTCTCGCAGGAATGTACAAAAATTAAGGCCACATCAAATACGTTGTTTTCATATTTTAACATTTCTAGTATTGTAACACCACCACATTTATACCATACAATATTAGTATTAGTACTAAACAATAGATGTCGCTGTACCGGATAGCGCATTTTATAGATCGCGGTGGTGAGATTTTTCTGCGAAATGTAAATACCCCAGATGGACTCAACTTTGATGACCCAATTGTGAGCACTCATTGACTACATCCCAACGGGAATAGTCCTTTGAGATTTACTATAGGGTTAAATAGAATTTCGGCTATTGTTAATGCTACATCTGCTGGCACATCCAATATCTGGAAAGTCGAGTAGATAAGCATCGGGATATTTCACTACACTACTGTAACCTGTGTAACTTGCTTGCGTTGTGTTTAATACACCTTGTCTATCTGCATCTATCTCTGTCTTTCACTTTGGACTCCGGCAAATCACCCCACTCTTCTACAACATTAACTATTACCTACTGCAAGTGAAAAAATACAAAAAAGTAAAGAACATTGTTTCCGTAACAGGGACACTCTTGGCTTCGTGCAAACCGCAAAATAATTAATGATTCCCTTAATTTACATTTTGTCGCCCATTTTTAGTCTGGCACAAAAACAGGCGAACTTGAATTTAATGTAGTGTTTTCATGTAAAACCATTTTTATTACCGATAATCATACAATGAAAGAAAAACATACAATGTGTCAGCTGCATTTCCGCCCGGGCATGGTGTAAAAACCAGCTAAGGGATCCGAGGGTTTCAGTATATTGCAATTTAATCGATGGGCTGACAACCTGTCACTACAGCAATATACCTAAAAATCTATATGAAATAACCCTCAAAAATTTGTCAGACGTGGCGGAACGACCTTTGTTTAGGTCGTTTACGCTCTGCCGAACCCATTAGGGATAAAGGCGTGATTATATGTAAGTATGTATCATCATCATTTCAGACTTTACAGACGCCAAAAGTCTACTGTTGCTCATCCATCTCCAAGCTAATAATTTTCTCAGAAAATTCTACTGCTCAGTCCCCATATTCTTATAACCTTAGCGGAAAAGGACAGGGTGTCGATTTCCATCCCTATCATCATACAAGAGATTACTCGTATTTCCATGCTGGACTGGGAACGCGAGAAAAACATAGAATGTGCCTGCTGCTTTCTTCCCGGGCATGCCGTAAAAAACAGCTATGAGATCACAGGGTTTTTGTATGTTGTAATTTAGGCGATGGGCTGACAACCTGTCACTACAGCAATATACCTACAAATCTATCTTAAAAAACCCAAAACTTGTCAGATGTGGCGGAACAATCTCTGTTTGGGTCGTTTATGCTCTGCCTACCCCATTAGGGATAAAGGCGTGATTGTATGTATGTATGAAGTATTTCAGCATTTTCAAAAGCGACCCAATTTACCTAGGTCCTATAAAAATATTCATAAAAAATACAGCTTGGGAAAATATTTGTTTTCCCTTGCCCCTTGACCCCTTATATCACTTTGGAAAGTAAAGCTTTTTATCAACACAAGGACCCACACGCAAATAGGATTATAGACATCCATACATATAATCACACCTTTATCCCTTATTCGGTAGGCAGAGCGTAAACGACAGAAACGAAGGTCGTTCCGCCACGTTTTGAGGGTTATTTAAGATAGATTTGTAGGTTTATTTCTCGTAGTGACAGGTTGACAGCACATCGCCTTAATTACAATAAACTGAAACCCTCGGATCCCTTAGCTGGTTTTTACAGCATGCCCGGGAGATAATGCAGCTGGCATATTCTATGTTTGACTTTCGTTCCCAGTCCAGCATAGAAGAAATAGGATTATAGAGGTGGCAGTTTATATCAGCTAGTTGATACATGTACAGGCTAGTACAAACATCTATAAAGGGTGGGACCGTCTGGTGTACTGACAACTGAAATGAAACTGAACAACTTAAGCCAAGAGATATTCCGAGTAATGAAAATAATCGCCTCCCATACAAATTCTGAGCGAAGTTATTATTTTACATCCTGTAATGTAAACCAGGGTCCTGTAGTGTTTTTTGGCGGATAACGCAATATCTTGTTCCTTCATACAGGTTCAAGTTTCACATAGTGACGCCAACAAACGTTTGAGAAAATCTGGGCCACTCAAAATAAGTGCAATTGAACGGGTTTCACCAATCTGTATCCAATTTCTAAACCTAGGAAATTCCACAACCAGTCTCTCAGAATCTCACTCTTTTGCTGACCTCCAGATAAAATTTATTCGTTTTATCTCCTATTCTGAAGCTTTACCGTTTGTAGCCGGGGCGCGGATATCCGTAATAGAGCATCCGGACGACCGGTATGTAATCGAATATCCATGTATGGTCTGTTAGGATGATTGTACCTACTATTATTGCACGTGTGATGCCAGATTAGCATATCCCCACCCTATCTAATGGATCTTATCTTATCTTATGTAGCCGTTATGTGTCCCACTGCTGGGCAAAGGCCTCTCTCCTCTCCCTCCATGCCTCCCTATTTTGCGCCTCTTCCGGCCATGACTTGCTGAAGGCGTCCAGCTCGTCTCGCCATCGTCGTCTCGGTCTGCCGCGTCGCCTTCTGTCAGTCGGTGGCTTCCACTGTGTAGTGATTTTTGCCCACAATTCATCCGGCATGCGGCAGACGTGGCCGGCCCAATCATACTTCAGCTTAGCAGATGCGTGGGTCACATCAGCAATTTGGGTTTTAGAGCGCAGTACAGTGTTCCGGACCCTGTCGATTCGTTTTAGACCCAACATACTGCGCTCTATGGCTCTCTGGCAAACCGCGAGTCTGGACCTCTGAGCTTCCGTCAAAGACCAAGTCTGAGCTCCGTAGGTAAATACTGGGAGAATGCATACGTCCACGAGTTTACGTTTTAAAGACAAAGGCAAGTCACCTTTCATGTGTTCTTTCATCGACCAATAACTCTTCCAGGCATTTTCGGTGCGTCGAGCAACTTCTTTGTCTTGTCGTGCCTGGAAAGAGACTATTTGGCCGAGATAAATATACTCGTGGACATATTCCATTCTTCCACCATCTAACGTCACTACCCTCTTCGAGCTGTTCGTCATAAGCTTGGTTTTTGACATGTTCATCATTAGTCCAGCTTCGCGGCTTGTTGTGCTGAGGTCTTGGAGCATTAATTCTAGTTCAATTGCTGACGACGAGAATAAGACGATATCATCGGCGAAACGAAGTTTGGTAAGCTTCCTTCCGCCAACGTCTACACCCTTTTCATTCCAGGTGTGCCCTATTTTCCTGAAGATTTCAGAAAGACAGCGGGTCTCCCTGTTTGACGCCTCTTTCTATGTTAAATGATGGGCCTGTTGACTCTAGTTTTATAGCAGCTGTACTATTTTTATATATTAGTTTCAGAAGAATACTGCAAATACCCTTCAAGTGGAGAAGACTCGCTCATATGCTTCATTTGACTTCCGGATGAAGTTTGTTCCTATTTTATTCCACTTAAGTAGTTAGTCAGTTTTATTCAACTTATGCCCTAAGGTTGCCTGGAAGAAATTACTGCTTAGCAATAAGGCCGCCTATTTGTACTACTAATTGTTTAATTTCCTTTATTCTTGTATCTTTTCTGTACAACAAAGTAAATTCTTATCTTTTCTTATTTTATCTCATCTTATCTATTTTCCTCTTTCACTATACCCGGGTATTAACCGATGCGGATGTCCGTGAGTATCCAGACGACCGGTATGCAATCATCTCTCGGTGTATGGTCTGTGGCTATACACTTCAAACGGGACGCTCATTGGTGGTTTCGGACTTGTACTTGATATATCTCCATTCGGTAGAACTAGACCAAATTCATCCATGTTGGCCTGGGAGCGAGAGAAAAACAGAGAATGTGCCAGCTGCCCTTCCTCCCGGGCATGCTGTAGAAGTCAGCAAAAGAGATTCGAGGGTTACAGTGTATTGACCTTTGGGTATAGGCTGACAACCTGTCCGTACAGCAATATACATTGCAATATAAAATTGCGCTCAATTTTTGTCAGAAATGTCGAAAGAGTTTTACGCTCTGACTACCTGGTAAGGGATAAAGGCGTGATTTTATGGATGATATTGTGTAGCATATTCAATTAACCACCTTTACATCGTGTAGGCATTTTCATTACACGATTTTATATTAATGAATAATGATAATGAATAGCAATCACTCCCCTTTAAGATCCTTACATTAATTTAATACCATCTATATGAAAGCTCTCAAGCATCAAGCTTCAATTTACTCAAAAGCAAATTTCTCGCAAAAGCGTTTAAACGTAATAATCACGGGTTGGTAATTATAACAGATTGTTAATTCCACTTCTCGGTATTTTGTCTTTGTTGTGTTGGATGGAATAGTTTGTTAAACATAAATAGATACAATCACGCCCTCATCCCTAAAGGGGTAGGCAGAGCGTAAACGACCTAAACAAAAGTCGTTCCGCCACGTCTGACAAAGTTTTGAGAGTTATTTAAGATAGATATGTACGTATACTGCTGTAGTGAAAGGTTGTCAGTCTATCGCCTAAATTACAATATACTGAAACCCTCGGATCTCTTAGCTGCTCTTTACAGCATGCCTGGGAGGAAATGCAGCTGGCACATTCTATATTTTTCTCTCGCTCCCAGGCCAGTACGGAAGACCGTTAAACATGTTTTATTTCCTCCCGGGCATGCTGTAAAAACCAGCTAAGGGATCCGAGTGTTTCTGTATATTGCAATTTAGGCGATGGGCTGACAACCTTTCACTACAGCAACGTAACTACAAATCTACCTTAAATAACCCTCAAAACTTTGACAGACGTGGCGGAACGACATTTTTTTGTCGTTTACGCTCTGCCTACCCCATTAGGGATAAAGGCGTGATTGTATGTAAGTATGTCATTTAGAACCTTATAAATAAGCAATTCATAGTTCGTTGTAGTAACAGGAAGAAAAATTACCGTTGGTGGTCGTTATTCGCAATTTCTTCCTGTTACTACAACGAACTATTAGTATCTATGACTTGAGTCTGTTGGACCGGATTTTCGAGTCACCTTAATAAATAAAAAAAAACACCCGTTTTATAGGAAAAGCATAATTATATTATAAATTATATTGAGAAATATCAACCCATTCATTTAACAATTTGCCATATAATCATACAGAGGACACAAACATAAAAAACAATAGCACAATAGGTACAGAATACCTCTAAAAAGAAATCTCTTTCAGCTGACCTACGGTAGTGAGAGTGCATAAGTGAGGCAGATAAGGCGTGTACAATTCAAACCCTAATATCATAAAATACAATAAATACATATAATAATACATAAACCTACATATATATAATAAATAAATACATATAGTTATAAATAAATAATGTAACTATAATATTAATTTAATAATAAATCACTATAAAACAAAGTCGCTTTCTCTCTCCCTATATCCCTATGTATGCTTAGATCTTTAAAACTACGCAACCTATTTTGATGCGGTTTCTTTTAATGGATAGAGTGATTCAAGATAAAAGTTTATATGCATGCATAATATAGTATAGACACTGATGGTTTCCGTGCGAAACCGGGGCGGGTCGCTAGTAATTAATATAAATAGCACATAACTAGTAAACTAATAAAATATGACAATAACGAATTAATTTGGAAGAGAAAGATAGTACTCTTTTACCCATAATTACACGATTCAAGGTTATTTTAATATGGGTAAAAGACATACAGCAACCAATAGCACGCGCAGAACATTATACAGACCGTTTGAAGTAATTTGGAATATCATTAAGCAGTTCCCGACAGAACTGGAGCTTGTGAACTTGCTAATGTAAACCGCAAGTATTTTCACACTATTTAGAAACCACAGACTTCTAATTACGTATTCCATGCTCGACTGGAAAGCGAAAGAAAAATACAGAATGTCCCAGCGGCATTTCCCCCTGAGCATGCTGTAAAAACCAGCTAATGGATCCAAGGGTTTCTGTATATTGCAATTGAGGCGATGGGCTGACAACCTGTCACTGCAGATATACCTACAAATCAATCTTAAATAACCTTCAAAACTTTGTCAGACGTGGCGAAGCGACCTTTTGTTTAGGTACGCTCTGCCTACGCCATTAGGGATCTGTATGTATGAATGTATGTACTAATTACTTACAACGCTGGCTCAGCGACCCAAGTCTTAGCCTCTTTAAACATAAACATACTTTATTGCACGTAAGAATAAAATATACAACACAACAGATAACAATAAAAGACAAGTACAACATAGGCGGCCTTATTGTTAAGGTAGCAATTTCTTCCATTCAAAATTTGGGTGAAAGAAAAATACGATATGACGCCACTTCTCCCGGTCTCGTGCGGTCTCTTGCAGTCGCCAGCTTGAAGCTCGTGCAGATCTGCTTCCACTGCATCTTGCTAGCCATACCAGGGGCGCCAAAATGGTCTTTCGCCTGTAGGATATCCTGGATATGCTCTTTTGACACCACGATCGTCATCCATCCTTATAAAATCGCCTATGATGTTGGAGTCGGCCAGGACGTCTTTGATTTCGGTATTTTCGAGAAGTCTGCAGATATACACCAACCAATAGCATATGCAGACCATTATACAAACCGTTTCAAGTAATTTGGAATAGCATTAAAGCAGTTCCCGACAGAACTGGGGCTTGTGAACTTGGTAATGTAAACCGCAAGTATTTTCACACTATTTAGAAACCACAGACCACTAATTACATACTGCTTTCCGAATTAAAATTATTTCTGGAGCCTTTGAGAGAATCGCGATAATATTTTAAAAACTTGCATACATTACGAATTACTTCTTCCATGCTGGACTGGGAGCGAAAGAAAAACATAGAATGTGCTAGCTGCATTTCCTCCCGGGCATGCTGTAAAAACTAGCTAATGGATTGGATCCATTAGCTGGTTTTTACAGCAGCATGGGTTTCAGTATATTGCAATTTAGATGATGTGCTTACAACCTGACACTACAGTGATATACCTACAAATCTATCTTAAATAACCCTCAAAACTGTGTCAGACGTGGTGGAACGACCTTTGTTTAGGTCGTTTACGCTATGCCTACCTCATTACAGATAAAGGCGTGATTATATGTATATTATGCAAATGAGTTTTACTAAACCATTGACCCCTGCATAATATGAACTTGGAACTAAATACTCCCTCAGTACTGAAAGCCACATACATTTTCTCCCATTCAGGAACCACGAGCTACTAATTACTAACTGTTCACCGCGCTATATGCGGTTATTAAATTAAAATCACTTCTCTAGCGTCCGACAGAATTTTGGTTATAATGAAATCATTTAGTAGGTTATGTAGATTTTGTTCAACAGCACTAACTAAAACTAGGGTTTATTGAGTATGCCTGTGCGGTATAGTTTTTTTTCGCAATAGTAATATACTGGATATCCTATACATAAGTATTTATTGGACAGTTGACTTTCTGCCTAACCCATTCAGAACCACAGGCATGATTTGCATGCATATGAACTTAATACTCCCCCAGTACTGAAAGCCACATGTATTTTCTCCCCATCTAGAAACCACGAGCTACTAATTACTAACTACTCACCGCGCTATATGCGGTTATCAAATTAAAATCACTTCTCTAGCGTCCGACATAATTTTGGTTATAATGAAATCATTTAGTAGGTTAGGGAGATTTTGTTCAACAGCAGTAGCTAAAAATAGGAATTAGTTTTTTTTTCCGCAGTAGTAATATCTTGGATATCCTATACATAGTATTGTAATTCTCTTAATTGAGGTTTCAGTTCTTGTTGAAATTATTGGACCGTTGACTTTCTGCCTAACCCATTCAGAAACACATTCATGACTTGCATTCATATGAACTAAGGCCGGTATTGGTTAACAGCACTTGAGATTGACAGTTTGAGTTTGTATTAGAAATGTCATTTCGGTACATAATTAACTGTCAAGTCCATATTTAATACTGCTCTCAATCTTGAGATCGCTTTATAATTACGGGAATATGACCTGCCAAACTCATTAATATTGATCTCAATCTTGAGATCGCTTTATATACATGAGCCTAAATACTCCCCCAGTACTGAAATCCACATGCATTTTCTCCCCATCTAGAAACCACGGACTACTAATTACTAACTGCTCACCGCGCTATATGCGGTTTTCAAATTAAAATCACTGCTCTAGCGTCCGACAGAATTTTAGTGACTTTCGGATAGTAGTTTTGTAGGTTAGGAAACACTGCGTTATAACAGTAGTACTTTTCGATATAAAAGGTCTCACAAAAACCTTTCTTTTTAGATTTTAAAGATTGTTAATATTTTGTTCACGTCAACCGTATACCGAATGTTCTATGGGCTAAACATAACCACCGAATGGGAACCAAACGCAATAAGGCGACGTGGACGACCCCGAAAGAGGTGGCGCGATGAATTGGACGCATATCAAAAAGAATGGCGAGTGCTAGCAATGGATCGTGATAAGTGGAAGGAAGGGAGCGAGGCCTTTGCCCTGCAGTGGGACACCACAGGCTCATAAATAAAATATTTTGTTATTCACTATTCCGAGTTTCGGGTCGATTGACTTAATACCCACACGACAGAAGAAGTTTTGTATTTTTTTTTATTGGAACTTTAATTTCAGCAATTCCTTTTTCAGAATCTTCCATTATTGACTTTGCCTTGATCGCCGAAGAGTCAGAGCACTAAACCCTATAATCAGATTAACTAAAACAAGATAAGTTTTTATTGCCCCTTTTTTAGCTATCAAATTCCAAATAAACCTATAATCTAGTATCTAAACAAAACACTAGAAACTCAAACCACCTCCGTATAATTATAACGTAGAGGGAATTAATCTAACCTCCTGTGAAAGTTTGACACGAGGCGAGAAGGGGAAGCCGGGGGAAAATGAAATTACAGACCGTTTCGGTGAATGTACACACTTGTATCGCGTGCAGCGATTTTGGTACACACGTACGATTTATAAATAAATCACTTAAATATGTAAAAAAGACTTAATTTCGCCTTGAGACTGAAAAACCGCATCTGCTGTTCCTCACTGAGACGCAGATCAATTGTCCGGCTGACGCGGCGTACCTCAGCTATCCCGGCTACACACTAGAACACAGGTTTCTACCTCGTGCCGGAGTCTGTGTGTACGTTCGCGATGACATTTGCATCAAGCGTCTCAAGAACCTTGAGGCACCAAGTTTTTCCGTATTGTGGGTACTGGTCGATACTGGTGTAGCTCAAATTGTGTGTGCTTGCGTCTATCGCTCGCATAGTGGAGACACGGAGACAACCAAACTGTTTGAACACCTCAGTGAAGGTGCTGATGAAGCTCTGCAGAGATACCCGGCAGCGCAGCTAGTCATCCTGGGGGATTTCAACGCTCATCATAAAGAGTGGTTGTTCCCATACCTAGAGACCGATCATGCTGGGCGAGAGGCGCGCAAATTTGCATTGTCGCTAAATCTCTCCCAGCTTGTCAGCTGTGCAACAAGGGTCCCGGATATTGAGTCTCATACAGCCAACTGCTTAGACCTTCTGCTGACTACCGACCCAGACCGATACTCTGTGTCTGTTTCTGCCCCATTGGGCACCTCAGATCACTGTCTGGTGAAATCTGTATCAGTGTATTCACCACCCGATCAGGGCCCTTGTGGTAAAAGACGGGTGTGGCGATACAGGTCAGCAGAATGGGATGAGATGCGCCACTTCTTTGCTTCGTATCCTTGGCAGGACTGTTTTTCTTCAGGCGAATCGTCGAGCTGCGCGGATGCTATTACAGAAGTCATACGTCAGGGTATGGAGAATTTCATACCGTTCTCTGATGTTCCTACCGGTAGCAAAGCTCGCCCGTGGTTTAATGCTGACTGTAACTGCGCGGAATCGCAGAAACAGTCGGCATTCCTTGCTTGGGCTGATGCTCGTGCACGCAAAGCTCCGAATACTCGCGATCTGAAGAAAAACTATAACAAAGCCACCAAGTTAAGCAAAAAGGAATTACGCAGGGCTCGATTCGCCCACATAGGCCGAGTAGGCGCTAAGCTTGCTTCCTATCCGGCTGGCAGTAAAGCATTCTGGTCGCTTGCGAAAGCAGTGGAAACCAATTTCTGCCAGCCATCTTTACCGCCTCTGCAGAGACCTGATGGGTCGCTTGCTCATACTGCGGAGGAGAAAGCCAATCTTTTTGCCTCCTATTTTGCGGAAAGTTCGCGTCTTGATGCCGCAGGTAAAATACCACCCCCGTTACCTCGTGTCGACTGCTCTATGGCAGCCGTACGCATCCGGCAAAAAGAGGTCCTTAAAACCATGCGAAATCTAGACGTGAATAAAGCAAGTGGCCCTGACGGTATCCCTGCAATCGTCCTGCGTAACTGTGCGCCTGAGTTGTCTCCGGTGTTGACACGCCTGTACCGCCTCTCACTTGAGACTGGTGTTGTTCCCAAATCGTGGAAGCTTGCAAATGTGCAACCTGTACCCAAAAAAGGTAGTCGAGCAGACCCTGCCAACTATAGACCAATATCGGTAACCTCTATACTCTGCAAGATTATGGAGCGTGTACTGAATAATCGGCTCCTGGCATACCTTGAGGATAATGATCTCCTTAACGATCGCCAATACGGCTTCCGCCGAGGGCGATCGACGGGGGACCTCCTCGTGCATGCCACTCACTTATGGAGCGAGGCTATCGAGAGACATGGTGAAGCACTTGCCGTGTCTCTGGATATCTCCAAGGCCTTTGACAGGGTCTGGCACGCTAGCCTTACTGGCAAGCTTCCCGCCTACGGGTTACCTGCTGGCCTTTGCAACTGGATTTCGGACTTCTTGAGTGAACGATCCATACAAGTGGTCTTAGAAGGCTGCTCCTCCGGACAACAGGGTATTGATGCCGGAGTTCCTCAAGGTTCTGTCCTGTCTGCAACCTTATTCCTGCTGCATATCAACGACATGATGACACCCGATACCTTTGGGTACGCTGATGACAGCACGGTTGTTGACAGATATCTGTCCAGTGCAAGGGCCAACAGTGAAACAATCCAGTCTTGTCGGGAGTCCATAGTGGATCGTCTGAACTCATCGCTAAGGGTGATATCCGAGTGGGGCGATGCCAATCTCGTCAAGTTCAACGCATCCAAAACCCAGGCGTGTCTATTCTCGACAAAACGGAGTCCTTTTAACCTGGCTCCAACTTTCCGGGATGTATCCGTACCGATTTCTGACCATCTTGAGCTTCTTGGTATGAGCCTTACGTCCGACTTGAACTTTGGACGTTACATTGAGTCTCTGGCCACAACAGCTGCCAAAAAACTTGGTATCCTCTCGAAGGTGAGGCGATACTTCACACCGGGACAGCTATTGCAGTTGTACACAGCTCAAGTCCGATCGTGTATGGAGTACTGCTGCCACCTTTGGGACGGTTCAGCTAAATACCAGCTGGCTGCCTTAGACTCAATCGAGAAACGTGCTAAGAAGCTCATTGGAGACTCAGCACTGCTTGAGGCAAAACTACAGAACCTTGAGCACCGTCGCAGAGTGGCGTGCATGTCGGTATTTTACAGGATACATTTCGGGGAGTGCGCGTTAGCACTTCATGACCTTATACCCCCCTCCCCTTTCCATCTCCGGAGCACGAGGCGTGGACAGGGGTTCCACCCTTATGTCGTGGATATACCACAAATTCGCACGAAGCGGTTCGCTTCCACATTCTTAATGCGAACGGCTAAGGAGTGGAACTCCCTGCCGGCGGATCTGTTTCCGGAACAATATAACCTGGGCCTTTTCAAGGCGAGAGTGAATAGGCACTACATAGGTGAGTATGCTTCAACATAGTCCGCATCGTCACTTTCCACCAGGTGAGATGGCGGACAAATGCTCGCCTATATATATTAAAAAAAAAAAAAAAAATATATACATTTATTAGTACTATTTTTATTTAATACTGCGTATGCTGTATTTCTTTTCTCCGAATAAAATAAATAAATAAAACAAAGAAAGTATGAATCACCACGGCGCTCCGTGCTGCAGCTCCAACCATTGAACTAAAACGCGCCCGTATTATCCTATTGATATAATAGATAGATATTTTTAAACATTAGGTAATGATGTGACAACCCGACACTATAGACCTAAATAAACAAACCATCTGAAATTCCTCTCAAAATTTGTTAACCGTGACGAAAACGGATTTTAGCTCTATCTGGCGCTTCAGGTGTTATTGCGTAATATTTGTTAGGTTGTGTGTGGAGAAAAACATAGAATGTGCAAGCTACATTTCCTCCCGGGCATGCTGTAAAAATCAGCTAAGTGATCCGAGGGTTTCTGTATATTGCAATTTAGGCGATAGGCTGACAACCTGTCACTACGGCAATATACCTACAAATCTATCATTCTCGTAAATAACCCTCAAAACTTGGTCAGACGTGGCGAAGCGACCTTTGTTTAGGTCGTATACGCTCTACCTACCCCATTAGAGATAAAGGCGTAAATATATGTGCCCGTATATTAACAGTGTACAATATTTTGAACACATGAAACTGAATCTTGTACAACTAACGATATCACGTTCACTACAAGAGAACGAACGCCAGAAAATTTGGTCTCTTGAGTCAAAATGTATTGTTTTAGGCCCACGACAATTTGGCAACTGGCACACTTGTTCGCACGCCCCACAACAAAACACTTTTACGTGTCGCGGTTTTCCTTGGTAAGGCATTATTTATTGCGAGTTTGGCACGCCGAATGAAATAAAATCCAGCTGTGGTTCACCGACAGTGTTTCACAATATGCCGCTAAGTTAACGCGAATTTGTATGATGAAAAACGTGTGTTCTACTTTCTTAAAAAGCACCAGTTAAATTTGGTTAATCAATGAATCGTCATTGATTAACTTATATCGATAAGGTACATTTTCTCGTACATAAAAAAAAAAACAAACATAATGAAGTATTATAGAAAAAATACATACAATACGTACGTACGAGTTTTGATAATGTGCAACTAGAGTCTATTTCCACCAAAATATGCCTAAGTGTTTGAAAACTACTTTATAATGTTATTTATAAATCAAAAAGTCTTCGTTAATATTGCTTTGAATTCTGAATAGAACCCAAACTGCAATAAAATTCATACATACATATAATCACGCCTTTATCCAGAATGGGGTAGGCAGAGCGTAAACGACCTAATCAAAGATCGTTCCACCAAGTCTGACAAGGTTTTGAGGGTTATTTTAGATAGATTTAAATTGTATTGCTGTAGTTAAAGGTTGTCAGTCCATCACCTAAATTACAATATACTGAAACCCTCTAATCTCTAAGCCGGTTTTTATAGGATATCCGGGAGGAAATGCAGCTGTCACATTCTATGTTTTTCTGTCGTTTCCAGACAAGCATGGAAGAATAAAATACAGGCGTAAATAAAACCAGCGTAATATTCTAAATGGTTTTCAAATCTCGCGGTTCATTTACTTTATAAAAAATGCACATTCACCGTTCGCCCTGTCAGTGTGTGTTCCACTTTACCCAACACTCCCCGTGTCAGAGATTTTATTCGATTTTTAGTTTTTGGGGCATCGATTCGCGTGTTAAATATTAAATTGGATCAAATCGTGGCGTGTTATAGTTTTATAAGCAGGAAGTTTTATTTCATATTTGGGCCTGGTTTAAGTTACTTATGATAATTTGAGGTTTCACTTTGCACATCTAAATATTCGTATTTCATCCTTCGATAGTTGTTCTTTAGCTGCCTTTTTACTTCCCTTTTTAGCCCGTGATCCTTTAATGTTCTATTTACCAAACGAGCCTTAAGTAGTATTAAGCACATTAGTAATACCTATTTAACATAGGTAGATTGTAAATATTTTTAACCTCTTTGATTTTATAAGCTTTCTTTTAAGCTGAGACACGAGTAGGAAGAAATAATTTATAAGGAAACTAGCGACCCTAGGAAAGATAAGGAGGAAATTATCAGTGTTTCTCTACTATATTATGCATGTTTTATGCATATAAACCTTCCTCTTGAATTACTCTATCCATTAAAAGAAACCGCATCAAAATCCGTTGCGTAGTTTTAAAGATTTATGCATACATAAGGATATAGGGACAGAGAAAGCGAGTTTGTTTTATACTATGTAGTGATAAGCAAAATGTAACATGAGGGATCTTTCAGCAAAGCAATACCTACATAATCCTATATGAAATATTCCTCAAAAATTTTCAGACACACCAATATTTTCATCTACACAAAATTAATACTCGTTTGTTTTAAAATATTTTTCTTCTTCATGTTGTTTCATACATCATTACTTCATACTTTAACTGCCTCCGTGGTCTAGCGGTCTGAGCCATGGGCTCTCGACCCGGATGTCCCGGGTTCTTTGTGCTGTTGTTTCTAGTTTGGTTAGGACATTGTAGGCTGATCACCTGATTGTCCGAAAAGTAAGATGATCCATGCCGTTGGATGGGCATGTAAATAGTCGGTCCTGCGCCTGAATTCTCTCTGGTCATGTCAGTCAGTCTGTCCCATCAGAATAAGAGATTGAGGGAACAGAGAGTGCACCTGTGTGTAGCGCAAACACTCGGGCACTAAAAACAAGTCCTGCGCAGTTGGCTCATCTCCGGAAGATTGGCCGCCACCACCGAAAATCGGTGGGAGGACTACTATTATTTTTTATTTTACTTCATACACTCCAAATTCTCTCGACCTAAACTTTAGGTCAAAGACAAACTAAATCTCGCTTCATTGCTATAGAATTTCAAAGCTAAAACTATACCATGTTACCGTCTGTATTCTGTTTGAGCTGTTCCGGTCTTATTAAGCTAAGCTGTATAGAAAGTACGGAGTATTTCTGCTCCGTACTACAGAACTTGTAATTTCTCCGGAAACTATTCCTAAATGGATACTTACGGTTCTCACATAAAACTCGTAATTGATGGTGTTTATTTTTGAATATAAATATTTATAGTATAATATTTCTATGCAACTTTAAAAAAGCTACGTTTTTTTTTAAATGCACGGATTTTTTTACACGGTATTTATTTTTTATCTTTGTTTTCTTTAGAAAGTTTTTGCATTAATGTGCGTTTTTTTTTAAAAAAATGTACGGATCTTTTTACACGGTATTTATTTTTATCTTCGTTTTCTTTAGAAGGTTTTTGTATTAATGTGCGACCCTAAAGTACACTACAACTAATAGATAAAAATTGGAAGGAAGGATTCGAATCGTAATTATGATATTTTATCACTAAACGACGAAAAAGTGTTATCCATACTGATAAATCTACACTGACATATACTTACTTATATGTTTAACGGAGGTGTTTGACCTCTACGTTTCAACTCTTTACGAGAGTTTTCTTCATGGATAGTGAAAATCAGACACCACCGCTCGCCGAGTGTGATGTTTGAAACATAAAGGTCAAACACCGTTAAAGTGAGTCGTCGTTGATTTATCGGTAATTATGATAGCAATAAGTTTCCTACTCTCGTAATAACAAAATGATAGAGAACAAATCTGCACCTCTCACCAATTCCCCGTTTGACAGCCTATACAATATACATATGTTTAACATACATACATATAATCATGCCTTTATCCCTAACGGGGTAGGCAGGGCGTAAACTACCTAAACAAAGGTCGTTCCGCCACGTCTATCAGAGTTTTGAGGATTATTTAAGATTTGTAGATAAATTGCTGTAGTGACAGGTTCAGGTCAGCCTATCGCCTAAATTCCAATATACAGAAACCCTTGGATCCGTTGTTACAGCATTCCCAGGAGGAAATGCAACTGGTATATTCTTTGTTTTTCTCTCGCTCCCAGTCCAACATGGAAGTACACATAACATTATCAAAATAAAGTGAAACTCAAGTGAGTTCTCCTAGTACCGCTGTAGAGAGGGTAATGAAAAGATGAGGTAGCCACCTCGTCTGTTGCATTCCGACATATAAAAGAGCTTTTTATCCTCCAAATGGCCGGACTAAATGTTCTTTCCCGTGCTGTTATAACCCCTTTGTGCCCGGTTAGGATTTTAAAAATGGAACGTCGGAATATTTTCATTTGTTTATGTATGTATTTTGTTCATTTGTTTATGCTAGTAATTAATAGAGCTGCAGCAGTTGAGTTCCGTTTTTGGTTCAAGGGCTATTGTGTGAAAAAAATAAGCATTCTATATACAAGCAATGCCAGCTGTTTGAGTCATTTTGTGAGAGTTCCAAATTTATTTTTTCGAGCTATGTTCCTCGGGGAAAGTTGTTCAGTTTCAAGAGTACAAACCCTAAAATTTGGTGTGGTTTTTTACACCCTTTATAAATATAATAGAGCTTTTAATCCTCCAAATGGCCGGACAAAATTTTCTTTCCCGTTATTATAACCTCTTTGTGCCCGGATAGGATTTTAAAAATGGAATGTCGGAATATTTTCATTTGTTTATGTTAGTAATTGACAGAGCTTGCAGTTAAGTTTCGTTTTTAGTTCAAGGGCTCTCGTGTGAACGAGTTTTACACGGTTTTAGAGGATTGTATAAAAAAAAGTATATTTTATGTATTTCCGGGGTAAAAAAGGTTAACGCCATTTAAAGGTATGATATTTTGCTATTTAGTCAACTTGTCACTACAATAATCAAATCAGATCTGATACTGCCTTTAAAGTATGTTGGACGTGACAAAAACGCTCTGCTTACTCTAGAAGAAGTAAGGGCGTGATTTCATGTACATATTTACGTATTTTTACTGAACTCAGTTGCTAAGCAACTTGCTATCAGTTAGTCACGCCTGTATCCCTACTGGGGTAGGCAGAGCGTCAACGACGCAAACAAAGGTCGTTACGCCACGTCTGACATGTTTTGAAGGGTGTTTAAGATACCTCCGTATAATATTGCTGTAGTGACAGTTTATCAGCCCATCGCCTAAATTACAATATACTGAAACACTCGAATCCCTTTGCTGCTTTTTACAGCATGCCCGGGAGGATATGCAGCTGGCACATTCTATGTTTTCTATTACTGCCAGTCCAGCATGGAAGTATTCGAAAGTACATATTTGCAGAAATACAATGCAGAACCATACGCTTATAGTCCGACTCACACTTTTCATTTTTATTTTGTTTCTGAATGTTAATTCAGTAGTGTTTTTGTTTCTCCCTGTTTACACTTGTTTTAAATGAAATTTTATTTGAATTGTTCTCCGCTGGGTGCAGAGTTGGAGTTGTTATTTGATACTATTCGATAGTTTCATATTTCAGAGCGAAACTGTAGAATGTTTCTATCTGTACTGTTATTATGAAGTTTTGGGGTGATTCGAAAATATTATGGGTAATGCATTTATATTTAGACCATTTTTTTTGGATGGTATGATGTATATGCCTTGGCACCTGACACCTTTATTCATTAGCATCTCAGGCTTGCCTGTTTCTTGTTATGTCTGAAAGCACTTCTTTTTTTTAAACTCTGGGGCGGGGCTATTAAACCAATTACTAATTCCTTTATTTTAGTTAAAATGACATCCATTGCTGAAATAATCATACTGTCAATATCGATAAAGTAAACGCACGTTTTAATCATTGACAGTAAAAAATACATGTATTCTTAATATTTGATTCAAATATGTAGAAGTTGTTCATAAGAAACAGCTACCTCAACATTTAAAAAAAAAACACGACCACACTCACAGCCCCCACTAGTATTCCCTGTATCGAGGTGCGATGGACATACACGTAAACAACCACAAAGAACACCCAGACCTAGAAACAGACATTAAAAATCTGCATTCTAATGTGTGCCTGGCCGGAAATCGATCCCGGAACCCTCTGCGTAGCAGGCAGACGCACTGCCAACTAGGCTATCCGGGTCGTCATTACTCAGATACACCCTATATCTGCCCTACATACAAGGTAAACATGCCTACATACATATACCTGTTATGCTAAGGGAGTTTGGGATTTTGTGCGATCAAAGCATAAACAAAAACTCACGAGGTAAAACAAAGGTAACTTTACTAAATTGGGAAGTAACGAAGCGTAAGTGTTCTTCTGTATAAGGATGGTGTTTTTTTTTTATTTATCAGCAGGCGATCGTTTTATCATGTTTTTGGCTAAATGTGTTGTATAAATTGGTTGGTAAACCTCTTAGGTGCGTCAGTATGATAAAAAACATAGAATGTGATAGAAAACATAGAATGTGATAGAAAACATAGAATGCTGTAAAAAACAGCTTAGGGATTAGCAGGTTATAGTGTATTGTAATTTTAGGCGATGGGCTGACAACCTGTCACTATAGCAATATACATTATAATCATCTGTAATAATCCTCAAAACTTGTCAGACGTGGTGGATCAACCTTTTTTTCGTCAAGTCGCTTTCGCTCTGCCTACCCCATTAGGGATAAAGGCGTGATTTTATGTATGTATCTATTGCATGTTGGACCTAGTAGTGATAAAAAATATACTGCTTATCTTCCACTATTGTATCTAATAGACATTGATTGGATCCAAGAAAGTTGACAATTTAGGTGAGGCTGACCACTTGACACTACAGCATTACACACACACACACACACACACGCACGCACACACACACACACAGTCGTAACTAAAATACGTATTTAAAACTATCCGAAGATGACAGCTGTATTCTTTTGTATTTAGGAAAGGTGGTTCCGCCACGTCTGACAAAGTTTTGAGGGTTATTTAGGATAGATTTGAAGGTGTATTATATAAGGTGCTGTAATGACAGGTTGTCAGCCTATCGCCTAAATTGCTATGTACAAAAACCCTCGGATCTCTTAGCTTGTTTTTACAGCATACCCGGGAGGAAATGCAGCTGGCACATTCTATGTTTTTCTCTCGCTCCCAGTCCAACATGGAAGGCAATGTTATCGTGCGGCCTAAAGAGCTCTCGTATTGGTAAGTTTATCTAAGTTATTCGCAAGCAATCTAACTTACTCCGAGATGAGTTTCAAGGTGGCTTACCGAGTTACTTCTAAGTTATTTCATGTTGTCAACACTCGCATTTGATGACGCAAACAACATATTGATATGTTTTTAAATACATACATACAAATATAACATATTGTCAAGCCACGCCTAATATCCCTTACGGGGTAGGCCGAGCGCCAACGACTTTATAATAAGGTGTTTTCGCCACGTTTCAACGAGTAACGAGGAACATTTTTAGAAATAGAAGCTGTGTTGTTATAAGTTTTTAGCCCTTTGTCTAAATTAATCTAATAAATTGATATTAATAATTACATTATTTATTTAATTGATATTATTAATTATTATTTAATTTATTATTATTACGTACCTATTAATTAAATCTACTTCTAGCTGGAACATTCTATGTCTTGCTGTCGCTTCTAGTCCAGCATGAAATAAGAGATGTCTTTCAAAGTGGCTTACTGAGTTACTCGTATGTTATTTCATGTTGCCAAGACGCTAAATGTTGCCAACATGCTTCGCTTTCGATGTGGTAATAAACAAATTGATATGTTTTTTGAGGACTTTTGCAGTCATATCATAAACATCACAAACCAGCCCCCTTAACATGTCGCCACGCCATAACGATATATATACCTTTCAAATCTCCATACATAAATGTCAAATTTTAGATTTGACATGAGATGACATGTCAAAGGCATTTTGTAGCTTGCCATTTAAAAGGCATGTGATCTAAAATACTAAAAGTCCTCCCACCGATTTTCGGTGATGGCGGCCAATCTCCCGGAGATGGGCCAACTGCGCAGGACTTTTTTTAGTACCCAAGTATTTGCGATACACACAGGTGCACTCTCTGTTCCCTCAATCTCTTATTCTGATGGGACAGACTGACTGACACGACCAGAGAGAATTCAGGCGCAGGACCGACTATTTACATGCCCATCCGACGGCATGGATCATCTTACTTTTCGGATAATCAGGTGATCAGCCTGCAATGTCCTAACCAAACTAGAAACAACAACACAAAGTCATTATCCCCCGCCGGGAATCGAACCCGGTACCTCCGGGTCGAGAGCCCATGGCTCAGACCGCTAGACCACGGAGGCAGTTAAAATAATAGCAGAATACGAAACAGTCAATATTATACTACTGACATTGCAAATTACATTTTGATATTTTTGAAATAGCAGACTCAGGGCCCTGATAGATAGATGTGATAAATTATGATTATTGCGACCTTATCGCGGCTACATTTACATTACTATAGCATATTATGTTGAAACGTTTGCGAAAAATTCGTTCAATTGACACGCCATCTTGTTCTATCACGTAATTTGTTCTTTTTTACTTAACTATTCTTGGAAACCAGATTTTTGATCTCATAAATATTGTATTTTAAAATATGACAAATAGTCTTTTGTAGTATCACAAAGAAAAAGAGGACAATGAAGCGAGCTTAACCAGAAATAACCATAATCTGTCTTTTTTCGATATTTTTATCTGAATATGTACGTACATACATACATACGTATGTAAATGAATGGCATTTCGTTTGACAGAGACGTTACGTAACGTGCTTAATATGCACTGAATATTTGATATTTTCGATACTCAATTCACTTTTGATATGAATAATATATCCAGGGAACAGTCGCCTTTTTCTGTGAATGTAACATCTTGCATTGTCCACGCCAATCCATACACACCTCCCTAGCCTTATCCCGTATATGACGGTATCAGCTACCTAATCTAGGGGATTGAACGAGGATACTGGTTTTGCTGAGAGTGACTTCCATCTGACCTCCGCAACCCAGAAGAGAAACCAGACCCAATCCCCAAAGATTTTTTAAATGACGGGGGCGCCTCTTAGGCTATATCGGGATCTTATATATTCGCTATCAAGTCTTTCACAAAAATGGTTTTTGAATACGTCAAATAAATAAAATAGTTATAGGATTAAAGTAAAATAGGTATTTTTTTAGGCAATTCTCATTCATTATAACTTCAATGCAGATTCACACATCATGTCCCTGGCCTTATTTATCCCTTATCTCACGGGGTCGGGAACCTAATCTAGGGAATTGGACGAGGGTACTGGTTTGTACACAGAACGACTGCCATCTCTCCTCCAAAACCCAGAAGGGAAACCAGATCCAATCCTAGATTAGGTCAGAGTTTTCAAGCCGCTAATGCTTAGCACTGGCCCCTGACTTAACGAGTAATATCTGCGGTATTAAACTATATTACCCAGGACTAACGGCTTAGCGTGCCTTCCGAAGCACGGAAAAAGCACCGAATAAACGTATGTATGAAATTTGAAAACTGTAAAACACATTGGTACGTGGTGGGATTCAAACCAAGACCTCAGGAGGCAGCGGCCCTATCCACTACACCATCGGGCTCTTCAACGTAAAAAATCATTCCGCTCGATCAAAAAGGCTTATGTCCAACAAATTATACTATCAATATTCAAACAAATACGAAGATATCTAAATAAATACTAGTGTTAAGTTCTTAGTGTACTTCCATGCTGGACTGGGAGTGATACAAAAACATAGAATGTTCTAGCTGCCCTTTCTCTCAGGCATGCTGTAGAATTCAGCAATATGGTTTCGAGGGTCGCAGTGTATTGTAATTTAGGCAATGGGCTGACAACCTGTCACTATAGCGATACGTATTACCATCTAAAATTGCCCTCAATATTTGACAGACGTGGCGTAAAAGCTTTCACTAAGCGTTTTACGCTCTGCCTACCCCTAAAGGGAAAAAGGCGTGAATTTATGTATGTATGTATGTATGTAAGTTCTTAGTGACTGTGTTTATTTAGGTAGGTAAAAAAAAATAGAAACTTAATTTGAAACACTTTACTAACAAAATCAAAACACATCTTAAACAAAACAACCCATAAAAACCCGCTTTTCAAAACTTGAAATTTTCAACCATAAGAATTTATTACATTTTAACCGACACAGACAAAAGGTGGTAAACGGAATTATGATCCTTCCCCCCTCCCTTCAACCAAGTTTACGACTGGACCATAAAACTGGGGGTAGAAATTCTATTTTTGAAGTTATTCTACTTTGGGTACACGTCTTGCTTTCCCGCGAATCAACGGTAGGATTTTGTTAAAACAGTTAAATAACCCCTTCTTGACAGTCGGGTAAAAAGGTTCTTTCGCCTTATAAACCCGTAGAATATACCAACAGCTTCTTCAATACATAGTATAAAACAAAGTCGCTTTCTCTGTCTCTATATCCCTATGTATGCTTAGGTCTTTAAAACTACGCAACTGATTTTGATGCGGTTTCTTTTAATAGATAGAGTGATTCAAGAGGAAGGTTTATATGTATAATACATGCATAATATAGTAGAGAAACACTGACGATTTCCGTGCGAAGCCGGGGCGGGTCGCTGGTTTAGAATAATTCATTACAAATAAGAAACCATTTCCTTATCTCGGCGTAAACATTAAAGATTGATAGACCCATAAGATGACCTTGTCTGTCCTAAAATACCATAACGTTCCTTCCCCCCTCCCCCTTCTTATCTTGACGCATGTCGTGGTCGGATCTTTCCTCATTTATCAAGTCACTAATGTTCCAGGGTTTTTAGGAGGTCTTGTAGTAGAGTGTTTGCAAAAAATATTTGTATTAAAACGTTTTATATTATTTGGCGTTCCACTGGTGGACAAGGCTTAGATAAGAATACATACATACATATAATCACGCCTTTATCCCTGATGGGGAAGGCAGAGCGTAACCGACCTAAACAAAGGTCGTTCCGCTACGTGTGACAAAGTGTTGAGAGTTATTTACGATAGATTGGTAAGTATATTGCTATAGTGACAGGTTGTCAGCCCATCGTCTAAATTACAATATACTGAAACCCTCGGAACCCTTAGCAGGTTTTTACAGCATGCCTAGGAGGAAATGCAGCTGGCACATTCTATGTTTTTCTCTAGCTCCCAGGCCTGCATGGAAGAAAGATAAAAATACTCCTTTTATTTCAATCCTTTAATGTTTGTTTACGCCGAGATAAGGAAATGTTTTTTTTTATTACTAATAGATTTATTAACAGACATAACTGTGTGCCAAAATTATTATTTTATATCATATATATACCCAATCTAATCATGTGATTTTTTATCGATGTACTTAACTGCCTCGTGATGTATTTAACTGCCTCCGTGGTCTAGTGGCTAGTGCCATGGACTCCCGATCCCGAGGTCCTGGGTTCGATTCCCAGGTGGGAAACACAAAGTTGATATTTGAGAATTTATCACTTTGTGAATTTTTCTCCAGTTTGGTAAGGACATTGCAAGCTGAATCACCTGATTGTCCGAAAAAAAAAGATTCCGTGCTTCGGACGGCACGTTAAGCCGTCGGTCCCGGTCGCTGTCTTTGATAGTGGTCGTTACTGAAACCATGTCAGAGGCCTGATAGTTGTGCTACTGGGTGGTTTAAAAACTCTGACACCAGGGTTCATCGGGTCGATAAGTCAAAGTCAAATCATTAATTTCCAAATAGATTCCTAAGAACACTTTTAGAAAGAGTCGATACCCACTCGACAGAAGAAGAAGAATCGATGTACTAACAAAAATGCTTAGATAAATATAAAATATACTGCAATTAATATCCATTTTATTTACATAGTAAAAAACCAGTCTAATAACTGTTATAGGTTTATTTTTACACGGGGAATAAGTAAGTATTCTGAGGATTTCTAGCACTCACAATGTTATTTTTATTTCATATAATATGAAAGAAAGAAAATAATGAATTCGAGTCCTGCCAGAAACTAATTTATTATTTTCTTTCTTTCTTTTTATATTATACTAGCAACCCGCCCCGGCTTCGCATGCAGATTATCAGTGATTCTCTATTATATTATGCATGTATTATACATATAAACCTTACTCTTAAATCACTCTATCCATTAAAAGTAACCGTATCAAAATCCGTTGCGTAGTTTTAAAGATTTATGCATACATAGAGATATAGGGACAGAGAAAGCGACTTTGTTTAATACTATGTAGTGATAATATAAAAGAAAGAAAATAATGAATTCGAGGCCTGCCAGAAACGAATTTATTATTTTCTTTCTTTCATATTATATGAATAAGTACCTATCCTACAATCTTTGATATATATCTTTCATGTCAAAGATATTTTCTCACCTTTGACATTTATCACTCCATATTTAATCTGTGTCGGAACACAAACTTCTTTCTTTTTTAAAACACAATCTACTTCATCACAAAAGTGAGGTCAGTATTTTCATAAAAGTTTCACTCTCCGCGCACATTCTCTAAGCCTCTATTCAGGAGCATCATAGCGTGGTAGTGGTCTCTATTTTACTACTATATACCTACCGTAATACCCTATTCATACAGGGTGTCTCCGTGGTCTAGCGGTCAGAGCCATGGGCTCTCGACCCGGAGGGTTCGATTCCCGGCGGCAATGACTTTGTATTGTTGTTTCTAGTTTGGTTAGGACGTTGCTGGCTGATCCACTGATTGTCCGAAAAGTAAGATGATCCATGCTGTCGGATGGGCATGTAAATAGTCGGTCCTGCGCCTGATTTATCTCTGGTCATGTCAGTATGTCCTATCAGAATAAGAGATTAGATAGTACTTGTGTGTAGTGCAAACACGTAGACACTAAAAACTAGTCCTGCGCAGTTAGCCTATTTCTGGGAGATTGGTCATCATCACCGAAAACAGGACAGCATCCTACAAACTGATAGAAGATGCTCGCTCTTTACGAATTTTAATTTAATTCAAAATGAGACTTTTCCATCCACATAACTTCAATCCAACTAATAAGAAGGTTTCAATCAGACAATTTGTATGAGAAAGCTATTTTTACGAACAAGTTTTTTTTAGCGCAATTTTTGGCTCAGCAACTTCTTTCAGGCTTGTACGCTACGACCACACCTTTTATATTTATCATTCGTTTGTTGCTGTATGAACTCTCGCAAATATTTTTCTTAAGTAATATTAAGGGATAAAGGCGTGATTTTATGTATGTATGTATGTATGTAAGTTTTTGTCGACTACACTTAGAACACATTCTCCAAGTCTCTATTCGGAGGCATTATATCATGAGAGGTCTCTATTTCACTGGTGTAACACCCTATATTGTTGAGCCGGGGATCCATATTTCAAAATATCCGAGGCCAGGAAATAACTAGCTGTTTACAGTGTGCCCCGAGGCGAGGGCGTTTTGTTCTATTTTTGAACTACCCACTCTTCGGTGCCATCATCTCACTAGCCTTAACCCCGTATCTCACGGGGTTGGCTACCTAATCTATAGGATTGAATGAGGGTACTGGTTTTTACGCAGAGCGACTGTCATCTGAGCTCCGCAACCCAGAAGGGAAACCAGACCCAATCCTAGATTAGGTCATAGTTTTCAAGCCGCCAATGCTTAATTATTAATATCTACGGTATTAAGCGAAGTTAACCGGGACCAGCGACTTAACGTGCCCTCTGAAGCACGGAAATAGCGCCGAATTAACGTACATATGAAATTCTAAATTCGAAAAACACATTGGTACCTGATGGAATTCGAACCACGAGCTCCCGCTCAGGAGGCAGCGGCCCTATCCACTACACCATCGGGCTCTTCACCCACTCTGCGGCGTCGATCAAATTTTATTAGATTCTTCCTAGCGGTTTTACAAAATTGGTAATTTTAACGTTATTTCTCTGAAATGAAAATATTTTCTTAAATACCTGGCTAAGTTTAGATATTTCTTTTCTGTAGCCTTGCGGCTCTCCCGGGAAATTAAATAGGCTTCATTTTTAAAGTACAATTTTATCAATTGTTCTTGTACAAAGGTAATCGCTATCCCGAGGAAATACCTAGTACCATACATACAGACCTATAGTCACGCCTTTATCCCTAATGGGGTAGGCAGAGCGTAAACTACCTAAACAAAGGTTGTAATGACAGGCTGTCAGGACATCGCCTAAATTACAATTAGCTAGTACCAACCCTATCCTAATGGTACCTAATGTACCTTATTCTCTATGACATGTCAATATAGTCAACATACATACATATAATCACGCCTTTATCCCTAATGGGGTAGGCAGAGCGTAAACGACCTCAACAAAGGTCGTTCCGCCACATCCGACAAAGTATTGAGGGCTATTTACGATAGATCTGTAGTCAAATATGTTTTTTATCTATCTATCTATCTACCAGTTACCTAATGCCATACGATAAATTAATAAATCTATCTCATATACGAATCGAACCCTCCGCCTCTAAGACAAATTTACGTCTCTTTGTATTGTACTACTAAATAAAAACTGCTACATATATTTTCAAAATCATGCTGAATATCATTATGCGAATTACCCGAGCACCTAATTTTAAAAAAAAACTCTACTTCCACAAAGGATTCTTTACTTCCCAAACTAGAATTTCGTGTAGCGCGTTCACCGCGTAATGTGGAGAGCACAGTAATGTAATTGCTAGTGTTTCTTTTAGTTTTTTATACACGTAGAATTGAGGTTAGGGTCAGTACACACTGGGAAGCGGCGAAACGCAGCGTGAAGCTACTTAGGCACTTATTTATAATCAGCTGTCATGAGCTAGTTTGAGGATGTATCAGAAATTTAATTTCAGAACAAACTGACCTGACAAATCCATACTTAATATTGGTCTCAAGTTTAAGCTCGCTTCGTTAATACGAGCCTTAAAGATGTATCTCGCTGTACTACGAAATGACAGGTTATAGAATGTCACGCTGCGAGGATTTATTTATTGATTTATAATACATGCATAATATAGTAGAAAAACGCCGGGGTGGGTCGCTAGTAGTAGATAAATCATCACTATCATCTCGCTAGGCTTTTCCCGAATTTTAAGAGGTCGGCTAGCTAATCTAGGGCATTGAACTACTTTTTTTGCATAGTACAGTTATATAAAAATCTTCACAATCACGCTCTTTAAAAGTGCGCGCTGCGTTGCGTCGCGTCGCTTCCCGGCCTGAAATAGTGTGTTGTGTGCGCGTGTATGTGGGGGTTAGACCGGGAGCTTAAGGGCTATTTTAAGGAAAGTTTAAAGGTAAGGGAAAGTTTGGCGTGAGGAGGTAAATGAGTTACCTAACTAATCTTTTCAAAAAGCTCTTAGTTATTATCATATAAGTGTGGGCGTTATGACAACAAGAACAGCTTAGTAATTCCTGGTGTTAGGGGCAGGAAAAGCGTAAACGACCTAAACAAAGGTCGTTCCGCCACGTCAGACAAAGTTTTGAGGGTTATTTAATATGAATTTGTAGGTATATAGCTGTAGTAGTATTACAATCTAAAATTACCCTCAATTATTGTCAGACGCGGCGAAAGCGCCTTTTACGAGGCGTTTAACGCTCTGCCTACCCCGTAAGGGATAAAGGCGTGATTTTATGTATGTATGTATGTATAGCTGTAGTGACAGATTGTCAGCCTATCGTCTAAATTGCAAAATACGTAAACCCTGGGATCCTTTAGTAGCTGGGTTTTACAGCATGCCCGGAAGGAAATGCAGCTGGCACATATGTTTTTCTCTCGCTCCCAGTCCAACATGGAAGGAAAATGCCAACGCTAATAAAACCGGCAAGCACATGGATGTAGCATTACCATGTGGCGGTTATTTCTTGTTCCTAAACATAGGATAACGCTATTTTGCTCCTCTAAGTTCATCATCTCCCTAGCCTTATCCCGTATCTCACGGGATCGGCTACCTAATCTAGGAGATTGAAATAGAGTACTGGGTTTTACACAGAGCGACTGACATCTGATCTCCGCAACCCAGAAGGGAAACCAGACTCAATCCTAAATTAGGAGAGGAGAGGAGGATTCAGAGTTTTTCAAGCTGCCAATGATTAGCGCCTCTGACATGGCTAAACGACTAATATCTACGGTGTTAAACGATATTAACCAAGACCAACGGTTTAGCGTGCCTTCCGAAGCCCGGAAAAATCGCTGAATAAACGTACAAATGAAATTCGTAAACCGAAAAATGGTGGAATTCGAACCACGACCTCCGCTCAGGAGGCAGCGGCCTTATCCACTACAGCATCGGGCATCTCTATTTTGCTCCTCTAAGTTAAAAGAACTAAATAAAATTATTCAAAAAGTTTTATAGCTGATGACGAACCAGCTCAACATTCCTTAGCCATTAAATAATCCAGTCTAAATACCCAAAGGTATGCTTTTCGAGCTATTACAGGCGCCCAAAAGCGCGCCCGTGTAAAAATTCGGTTGCTCGAATATTTTTTTCCAACATTATTCAATGCATGCGGAAAAGAACGCGTTTTATGACCCTATTTAGAATTCGTGTGCCATATTTTCGGCCGAGATTCTTTCCTACTTCTTTTGCTGGAATGTGTATAAAATTAAGTTTAACAGGTTCATTTCCTTTGAAATGCATGATAGTTTTTTTTACAGGTAGAGGTTGTTTCAAGTAATGTTTTTCGGGAATTTGTTAATTTTTATGTTAAGTGATAGTAATTGTACGGCGTGCAGACATGCTAATTCAAAATGGTATGTCTTTTTTAGCTTGGTAACCAATATGAAATCCAAAAAAATACTCTAGCATCTATTTAATTACTTTCGAGAAACCAATAATCAAAACAAGGTAGATAATTATGACAGCACTTTATTAAGTTGACATATCTTAATAATTTCCATACAAGTAATTGATAAATTAGTTAATTAATTAGGGTTTTTTGATACATTGATCTTGTTTCGGCGTAATGCCTGCATAATTTGTCAGCCTTGGATATATATATAGACGCTTTGCTAAGCCAGTAAGAAATAGGAACAGATCTGACCTATATAGTACAGCATTAGTACTCTAGTACTGAAAAGTACTTCATAACAGTACCTGAGAAAAACTAGCTCTGTAAAGGGCTCTGTGCAACTCCCAACTATGCGATGATTGCACTCAAGAACTCCAACTTTCTTGTACCAAAGTTGGGCCGAGTTCGGACCGAGTTGAAAGTTCAAATGTTCGCTGAGATAGGGTCAGAGGGGTTTGAAGTTAGTCGCAGAAAACAGGTGCTCTTTTGTGCTTTGATATCGAAGAAGTTGTATAAAGTTTTTGTATTTCAGTCGCCTTATTGAAAGGACTTCAAGAACTTCTGTGGAAAATTAAATATTGGCTATTACCATGGGTAATGTTGGTCATGCAAGACAAGTGTGCTAATGGAGAGAGAGAGAGGAGGAGCGTCTCCCCCCAAGAAAGAACTTACAGTGGCCGGTGTGGAGATCCCTCAACCGTCTCAGGTCACAGGTCGGCCGCTGCAAGGAAAATCTCTTTCGGTGGGGTTATAGTAGTACTCGCAACTGTGCACGTGGTGCAAATTTGCAAACTATGGCCCACTTACTGACATGTCTAGCGTGCCCTAACAACTGCTCGTTGGAAGACCTGTGGAAAGCCACCGATGAAGCGGTGCTCGTTGCTTCGCACAGGTCCAAAACAGCTTAAAATGTATTTTTTATTATTTTCATCGACACGCAAAGAAGAAGAAGATGGAGACCAAATTCTCACAAACACCCCCCTGTTGGATGGTCTCCTGCCTGATGGAGGGAAGATGATGACCTTCGGTTGGAGGCCATCAGCGATTGGAAGCAAAGAACTGAACGCTAGGCTCAGTGACGCGCCTTGGGAGTGGCTTACCTCCCACAGCGAACTATCACATTTAACAGCCACTGGTAAATTTAATATCACATTTGTAACGTCATATGATCATCCCCCAAGCCACTAGCCACGGACACACAAAAATCCTCGGATTCTTTAGCTGGATTTTACAGCATGCCCGGAATGAAATGCAGCTGACATATTCTGTTTTTCTTTAGCTCTCATTCCAGCAAAATCAGCAAAATAAGTAGGAAAGATTGAAAGCGACATCAAGTATGGATTTGACATGCCATATTGTACTGAAATGACATTTCTGATCCGAACTCAAACTAGCAGTTCATCTCAAGTGTCGATTATAAATACGGGGTTTAGAAAACCTAATTTCTGATATAGTTATTTTTCATCTACAAAAGTGTCCGCGTAAGGAACAAACTATAACTAACTGTACAGAAAAGTATTTCTCCCCGGAGAGCTTTAAAACAGCTATAAAACAGCTTCGCATTATTCGGTAGACTCCCCGATGTTCTGTAAAACCATTTATTTTGCTAGTTATCCAATTTGAATTAAAAATGGCTGAATAAATATTTTATGAGTGGTTTATCTCCATGATGGACTAGGAATGATAAAAAAACGTAGAATAAGTAAGTAAGTGTAAGGGAAGCTACACACAAGCGTCACTTATTGCGTGCAAGGTATCGCTCAAAACGCTGTCAATGCTTTTCAATCTTTTCGTCTCTACGCGCGCGTAGAGCGCAAGGTGACGCATGTGTGTTGTAGGTAATGCAAAAAGCATTGACAGCGTGTTGAGCGCAACCTTGCGCGCAGTAAGTGACGCATGTGTTGCTGCACTAACGCATAAGGGTGACGAGTGGTTAGGTGTATGCTCATATACAGTAATCCAAAATCTTATCTGAAATACATACATACATATGATCACAATTTTATCCCTAATGGGGTAGGCAAAGCGTAAAAAACATAAACAAAGACCGTTCCGCTGCGACTGACAAACTTTTGAGGGCTATTTAAGATAGATTTGTAGGTATATTGCTGTAGTGACAGGTTGTCAGCCCATCGCCTAAATTGCAATATACAGAAACCCTCGGATCCCTTACCTGTTTTTACAGCATGCCCAGGAGGAAATGCAGCTGGCACATTCTATGTTTTTCTCTCGCTCCCAGTCCAGCATGGAAAATTATCAGAAATAGCCCTCAAAAAATTTCCTACACTTCTGTGACGCGTCCAGTACAAAAATTTAAGTTCCTGTTATGAATTATAACTAAATTAATTCGTAAATTTCTGCCACTAAATTAGCATAGAATTAAAGATAATAAGTATAATTTATTTTTTACTATATCGGCTGTACCTATTACTATATACCGATTCTACCTATTTAAGGCGGAATCATCAAAATTACAGGCATTAAGGGCAATAACCGTACAGAAATCTCTTCAAATTGCGTGTTCATTTAATACCCGATATAGCCTTAAATTAGTCAGAATAAGGAATTTGGTGACATGAGGGGTAAATCGAATCAATATGCTTTATTAGGGTACGCATAAGCTTTTACACAAAAATAATTTTCTATGGAAATTTCGTGTGTAGAGTGGAGGCATTTTTACGAAGTAACTAGGGTTATGTTTTGGGGTTTTTCTTGCAGATAAATAAATTTACGGACAGTTGTGGGCAGGTATTTTCCTATTTTTAAAGTAGTCTGTCTAGTATTCTGGAATTTTAGCGTCATTATCAACTTGTCCTTCCATGATGGAATGGGAGCGAAAGAAAAATATGGAATGTGCCAGCTGCACTTCCTCCCGGACATGCTGTAAAAAATAGGTAAGGGATCCGAGGGTTTCAGTATATTGCAATTAAGGCGATGGGCTGACAACCTGTCACTACAGCAATATACCTACAAATCTATCTTAAACAACCCTCAAAAATTTGTCAGACGTGGCGGAACGACCTTTGTTTAGGTCGTGTACGCTCTGCCTACCCCATTAGGGATTAAGGCGTGATTATATGTATGTATGTATGTATCTATCTTAAATAAACCTCAAAACTATGTCAGACGTGGTTTAACGACCTTTGTTTAGGTTGTTTACACTATGCCTACCTCTTAAGGGATAAAGGCGAGATTATTTGTCCAAAGGGACGTCATAGCTCGAAAGAGTACCAAATATGTTACAAACTTTTATTGTTATATTATTTGTAGGACCTAATTAAGAGTCTGAAACAACAGCTGCTCCACCGAGTAACCTATATTTTTCATGCAATTTTAAATTAGTCTCACTATACCATACTCCATTCATTATTTTATTCTTGATTGTTTTTTTCCAAAAACCTAAAAATGAGCATAGATGTATTGCATTTAATTATGTGTTCCAAGTTTAGCGAAGTTTGGTCTAACCATTTAAAAATTATAACTACCGTTTGTACGGGATTCGATTCTCGTACCAGCCATACGGTTCGTATTTATAAAGCGATCTTAAGATTGAGAGCAATATTAAGTATAGATTTGAAAGATCATTATGTACTGAAATGACATTACTGATACAAACTTAAACTCGCTGTCAGTCTCAAGTGCTGTGTAACTATTCGGGCCTAAGAATCACAATGAAAACTAAATTTTATTTCGAAGTTAATAGTCTCTCAAATTCAAATGCTTAGTAGCAACACACGATTGAATGACGAACTTTTAAATAAGTAGTGAGAAATCAATCGACCGGTGGATAATGATGCCACATTCGCGTGATAGCCGCAGGTGCCGCTGGCTGATTCTAGGAACCCTAGAAGTAGGCTTAGTATACCTGGATTTGTGCCCTAGAAAGGTATAAAGTTATAAACAGGAATAAGCGGTTATAAAGGTTGTAGTTTGTTTTGGTTTCGAACAAGTAAAAAATATCACAGGATGTTTATCAAATTTAAGGAACTTTAATTCGGATTGCAAGTTAAGCCGTTGGTCCTGGTTACCGTAATACCGTAGATATTACGCGTTGAGCCATGTCAGAGGCCATTGCTAAGCATTGGCGGCATGAAAACTCTGACCTAATCTGGGATTGGATCTGGTTTCCCTTCTGGGTTTTGGAGGTGAGATGGCAGTCGTTCTGTGTACAAACCAGTACCCTTGTCCAATTTCCTAGATTAGGTTCCCGACCCCGTGAGATAAGGGATAAATAAGGCCAGGGACATGTGTGAATCTGCATTGAAGTTATAATGAATGAGAATTGCCTAAAAAAATACCTATTTTACTTTAATCCCATAACTATTTTATTTATTTGACGTATACAAAAACCATTTTTGTGAAAGACTTGATAGCGAATATATAAGATCCCGATATAGCCTAAGAGGCGCCCCCGTCATTAAAAAAGCCATAACTGTCTAAAAACAAAATAAGTCAATAATCCGGTAGAACAGTCTCAAGAAATTGTTATAATGAAAATTTATAACCTAACGATTCTTAGTTCGTTGTAGTTAGAGCTAGAATAGAATAGCAGCTAGAGCTAGAAACATTGCCGTTGGTAACCGATCGCGCGTTAAAAAAATTAACACGTTAAATAGGTAGGTACTTAAAAAACTTTGAATTGCGATAAAAAAAGATATTTGAAAATTATGTGGATTAAATTGAACACACATGATGGTTTAATTAAATGTGACCATGATAGATGAATATAATATATGTAGCTTCCATGCTGGACTGGGAGCGATAAAATAACGTAGAATGTGCCAGCTGCATCTCCTCCCGGGCATGCTGTAAAATCCAGGTAAGGGATTCGAGGGTATATTGTGATTTAGGCGATGGGCTGGCAACCTGTCACTACAGCAATATACAGTTCTATCTTAACCCTCAAAACTTGTCAGACGTGGCGAAACGACCTTTGTTTGGGTCGTTCACGCTCTGCCTACCCCATTAGGGATACAGGCGTGATAGTATGTATGTATGTATGTAATATATGTACGATGGGAGGCCGGCGCTGATGCCAGAAAACACTTCTTGAGTCCTCAATAATAATCTTTATTCAACTTCTTCTTAAAATTACAGCCACCGCCCTTGCTCTCATCATCCAGACTCCACTTCCATACTGAAGCGCTCACTCTTTCGCACCCATACAACATCTTCGTCTAAAAACCATCATACTTTATCGTTTGGAAATAGACCATTCACCATAGAGGTCTAACCCACATATATTCATAACTAGCGACCCACCCCGGCTTCGCACGGAAATTATCAGTGTTTCTCTACTATATTTTGCATGTTTTATACATATAAACCTTCCTCTTGAATCACTCTATCCATTTAAAGAAACCGCATCAAAATCCGTTGCGTAGTTTTAGAGATTTATGCATACATAGGGACATATAAAGCGACTTTGTTTTATACTGTGTAGTGATATTGTGATGTTTGCACCGCCGCTTAAGAAAAAAAACAACTTGAAATATACGGTGCTATAAAATACACATTGCGAAATTTATTCCAGTAATTCGACACAGGTAGGGGAAACCGCGGCAACGATGAGTTGAGAAATGGTTTTACGTTTACTTTGCAATATATTTGACTTGAAACCTGCTGACAGCTTTTAAACTCTTGTAGATTCAAATATGTGGGTTAAAAATTATAGTATTAAATGAAGAGTTGTAGAAGTAAACACCTTTTAGTGTTTTTCTAGTTTAGAAAAGAAGTATAGGGCAGAGATATAGGCGTCACTTACTGCGCGTAAGGTTGCGCTCAACACGCTGTCAATGCTTTTTACATTGCCTACAACACATATGCGTCACCTTTCACAACACGCGCGCGTAGCGATAAACTCTACGCCGGCGCATCCTTCTGCCAGAACTCGCGCGTGACGCGTGAGGTGACTCAAGTGTGTTGTAGGTAATGCAAAAAACATTGACAGCGTGTTGAGCGCAACCTTGCGCGTAGTAAGTGACGCCCGTGTGTTGCTGCACTTAGTGGGATTAGAAACGATAAAAATTAAAATAAAGGCTACTTATCTCAATTGAATTCATAACAATTTTTTTTATTAGAAATGGGTTTGCTCTTGACTCTAGGTCAGGGATGACGGTGACAGAGTCGACGATGGAGCGAGCTCACCCAGAATATGCCTGATATGGCACTGGCAGTCTCACGCATCGACGCAACACAGCAAGCTGTTTGACGCCGGACTCCGGTGAGAGAGTAGTTGCAAGCCAGGCGGCCCCGTGCGAACCCTACCACCGCTTCGTAGGGATCGTTCAGCCGAACTTTTTCACAGGCAAGCCTGTGTTGCCATTGCCCGGGGTGGACCACTAGGAGGTATACCCCATCTCACCCCTAGTGCATAGTTCATTATACTCGTAATTAGCATCAGCAAATTTTCTGTCTTCTACTATTTTGAGTTCCATGGCGTTTTCCTTGGCAGGAATTGAACCAGCGATATCCGGATCTAGACTTAAATTACTAGACCACGGAAGCAGATTCATCTCCGCTGACCTACTTGCAAAAACAATTACGAAAGCCTCGCGTATTTTTTCTATTTCAAATACAATAAAATTGTACGTCCAATATTTGTATTCAATCGGGCACCGTAACAACTAACACAACGTAGAATTGGTTTGCTGTTATGTAGGTCTACATACATACATACAATCACGCCTTTATCCCTAATGGAGTGGGCAGAGCGTAAACGACCTAAACAAAGGACGTTCCGCCACGTCTGATAACGTTTTGAGGGTTATTTTAAGATAGATTTGTAGGTATATTGCTGTAGTGACAGGTTGTCAGCCCATCGCCTAAATTACAATATACTGAAACCCTCGGATCCCTTAGCTGGTTTTTACAGCATGCTCGGGAGGATATCCAGCTGGCCCATTCTATGGTTTTCTCTCGCTCCCAGGGCAGCATGGAGGAAATGTAGGTCTGCTGTAAGAAATTTCTTTTTAGAAATAAGCAGTGCCTGTTGTGTCTTTGTTTTTTATGTCCTGTTCTTTATGATGTTTTTGTGTACAATAATTTGTTAAATAAATAAATTACCACGTAGATTAAGTACAGAAAACGAGGTTTTGAGTACTTTCTTTTGAGTTTTCTATACTATCTTCATTTTCTGTCGTGTGGGCATCGAGTCGATTGACCGGATGTACCCTGGTGTCAGAGGTTTTTTTAAACCGCCTAATAGCACAGCTAATGTATAAGCCTCTGATATAGTTTGTATAACGCCCACTATCAAAGACAGTGACCGGTACCGACAGCTTAACGTGCTCTCCGAAGCATGGAATCCATATTCTTCCAGACAATTAGGTGGATTCAGCCTGCATTATCGCAACCGAACTGGGGAAAATCTCACAAAGTGATAAATAGACAAATATCAACTTTGTGTTCTCTCCCCCCTGGGAATAGAACCCAGGACCTCCGGTTTGAGAGCCCATGGCTCTGGCCACTAGACTACGGAGGCAGTCCTATACCGCGAAATTTTTTGTAAGGTTTTTGGCAGTCCGTGTACCAAAACTTCATGTTTTAAAAATAAATACAGAAGAATAACGATACCCACTCGACAGAAGAAGAAGAAAAACACTAGAACTTGTTTCACAATATGTCCGGTTTCGCTCAACCGAGCGTCATCAGGGATATTATAATTATTAGTATTTATGTATTTCTATGTAGGTATAAGTAATTTATATGTATGACTATTTATTGTTATTAATTATATAAATACACCTAAGTAGCTTATTTACTTACCTATACAATATATTGCCTAAAATGTATACCAGCCCACTAGTTCAACTTTTTATTTTCCTGTACCCTAAGGTTGCCTGGAAGAAATTGCTGCATAGCAATAAGGCCGCCTATTTGTACTACTATTTGTTTCATTTAATTTTATTTTCTCTTGTGTATTTTCTGTGCAATAAAGTATATTCTTATCTTATCTTATCTTATTATTATTCGCAAATACAATATAACAAACTAAGCATTGGTTCACAGGTTTGAACCCGTAAATACCCCCTCTCCTGAATTTTTATTCATACAAAGTGCTTAACCTACCCTGTAAGTATGTACTAGTATTGTTCACGTAATGTTCTTATCACTACATAGTATAAAACAAAGTCGCTTTCTCTGTCCCTATATCCCTATGTATGCTTACATCTTTAAAACTACGGATTTTGATGCGGTGTCTTTTAATCAATAGAGTGATTTAAGAGGAAGGTTTATATGTATAATACATGCATAATATAGTAGAGAAACACTGATGATTTCCGTGCGAAGCCGGGGCGGGTCGCTAGTATGTAATAGGTTTAAACAAAGAGTTCATAAAGCTTTTATTTTCACCATATTCCAAATGGTCCCGCATAAAATTAGCTCGAAATATTACCTCCATTTAAAACCTAATATGAACCCGAAATTGCTTGCATTTATTGCAATCAGTAATCACATACATAAATTAATTAAAACAATAACACGACCATATTTTCCTTACATCACAACATCGACCTTAACACCATTCGATTAGGTCTAATTTTCTTTACACCCATTCAAAACTTTAGTTGCTAGGACGATAAACAGGCCAGTATATTTTGACACCTGGTTTCACAATAAATGAGGTAATTGAGGTGCCAAGATGATTTGGTCACATGTGACCCAGCCATGACCCCCAAAATAGGTATTTTGCGTGTCCAAATTAATAGTTTTTGTACTAAACCTGCCTTTAGGAGGTTTACACATTTATGAAGTCTTAAAATGAGTGTGTTTTAAGCGTTTCTTTGGACGTAAATAGAAAATGTTTGCTTTGCTTTTATATTGTTGTTACAATTCACGAACTATTATTTTTATGAAAATATTAGAAATAACAAATCAAAGATTCAACCTCTGACAGGATTTCGATTTGTTTTTTTTATTTGTTTTTTTCGGAACTAAAATAACACTGCATACATACATACATACAATCACGCCTATATCCCTAATGGGGTAGGCAGAGCTTAAACGACCTATACAAAAATCGTTCCGCCACGTGTGACAAAGTTTTGAGGGTTATTTAAGGTAGATTTGTATATTGCTGTAGTGACAGGTTGTCAGCCCAAATAGCACTGTGAGTGCAAAAATCAGAAAATCTTATTTTATTTATTTAAAATAGCTATTTTTTTTACGACAATGAGACATACATTGTGTCGGAATACCTATAAAGGTTTCAGGGAAATTTGGCTCCATCGTCGACCCTTTCTTATGCAGATAACTAAATTTATTTATTTATTTATTGTTCAGGTAATCAACAGCTTAATAAGTCTACAGTAGTGTTTTAATCTACTATGTTAAAAGCTCTGCCTACCCCATTAGGGATAAAGGCGTGATTATATGTATGTATGTAAAATCTAAGCCAATAGACTACCCCTTCTTTGTTACAAACAAGTTGTTGTCAACAAAGGAAAACAAACAATTTGCAATTCGTTGCTAACAAATAATAATTGAAAACAAAAAAAGAAAAACAGTAATTTAGTTAATGTAGGTTATCAAGTGCTGAATTTGTTTTATACAAAAAAGAAGGAAAGTAAATTTAGAAGGAAAGTATTTACCTACGTTTGTCAATTCCGGAAGGAAACCAGTTCACCACCATATTAATTATTATAATACTAGCGACCCGCCCCGGCTTCGCACGGAAATCATCAGTGTTTCTCTACTATATTATGCATGTATTATACATATAAACCTTCCTCTTGAATCACTCTATCCATTAAAAGAAACCGCATCAAAATCCGTAGTTTTAAAGATCTAAGCATACATAGGGATATAGGACAGAGAAAGCGACTTTGTTTTATACTATAAAACAAAGTCGCTTACTGCAGGAAGATCTGAATCGAGTTGTAGACTGGTCCAATGACAACAACTTGCCCTTAAATGTAAACAAATGCAAACATATAAAATTTTACAAGAAATTAGTTTCATTACCTTCGTCCTATCACATGCAAACTACTGTTCTAGAAGAAGTGGAGAAAATTAAAGACCTTGGGGTAATATTTGATAGAAAGATTTCGTTTACCTGTCACATAGACAACATCATTAGCAGATCATATAAACTATTAGGCTTTCTTTGGAGAAACTGCAAGACCTTCAAAAATAACAAAGCTCTAATCGCAGTATACAATGCTCTTGTTCGATCTAGCTTAGAATACTGTTCTGGCATATGGACTCCTCATTACCAAATACACATCGATAGGATTGAAAGGATCCAAAAGCGTTTTATGTTCTTTCTCTCGGTGCATGGGAAAAAGCTATCCTTGCTAAATCCATACAAGACTAGATTAAAACATTTTAAGCTTGTTTCTCTCGAAAATCGCCGATGGATAGCGGACCAAATTACCCTGTTTAAAATAATTAGAGGAAACATAAATTGCCCTAGCTTGCTGTCAAAAATTAAACTCGTGGTTCCAAGATCTAATGCCAGAATTGTAAACTATAGACCATTTTATGTAAGAACTTCTAGAACCAATTTGGGACAATACAGCTTGATACCTAGAATGTGCCGTGAACACAATAACTGGTATAAATCTTCAAATATAGATATTTTTCATGTTTCCCTACATAAATTGAAAACAGCATTATTGGCTGAAAAATTTAAACTTTAATAAACACCCCGTTAACCTACTTAATTAGTTGTAACAATAGTTAATAAGTACATGTATTATTATAGCTAGCTGTGTTTGCCTGTAATTGGGTCTACAACAAGTCAATTTTTGTTTTTTTTATTTTAGCATGTAAGATGTAAACCTGTTGGCAAACCTAATAAATAAAACAAAACTATGTCGTGATAAGAACATTACGTGAACAATACTAGTACATACTTACAGGGTAGGTTAAGCACTTTGTATGAATAAAAATTCAGGAGAGGGGGTATTTACGGGTTCAAACCTGTGAACCAATGCTTCATTTGTTTTATGTATTTGCGAAACCGTATCAAAATCTGTTGCGTAGTTTTAAAGATATAAGGATATAGGGACAGAGAAAGCGACTTTGTTTTATACTATGTAGTGAAATGCTTTCTTTGTAAATCAAGTATTTCCATTTTTATCCTAACGTTAGAAGAATTCCATGCTGGCCTGGGAGCGAGAGAAAAACATAAAATGTGCCAGCTGCATTTGCTTCCGAGCGTGCCGGAAAAACCCGCTAAGAGATTCGAGGGTTTCAGTATTTTGCAATTTAGGCGATGGGCTGACAACCTGTCACTACAGCAATATAACTACAAATCAATCTTAAACAACCCTCAAAACTATTTCAGACGTGGCGGAACGACCTTGCTTTAGGTCGTTTAAGCTCTGCCTAGCCCATTAGGGATAAAGGCGTGATTATATGTATGTTTGTTAAAAGAAGTATAATACATTTTTAGCTCCTTAATCTTTGTAACTTCCACCACCATACTAAAGGCATGATTTAAGTGTTACTAAAAAGTTGTTTAGTAATGTCATTTATCAAAGCTTTTTAGAAATATGGAGCTGTTAAGTGTAGTGGTTATATATATATTAAATGAGGTATATGACGTGTTTACCGAGTTTTTATAGACCTTTAAAAAAATAAGTTGAGTTTGAAGCTTTAAAAGGAAATACGTACGCTGTTACTTCTTCTTCTTTCGAGTGGGTATCAAGGCTATCGACCCGATGAACCCTGGTGTCAGATTTTTTAAACCTCCTAGGAGCACAACTATCAGGCCTCTGACATGGTTGCAAGTAACGACCTCTATCAAAGACCGGGACCGACGGCATAACGTGCCCTCCGAAACACGAAATCTTTTTCTTTTCGGACAATCAGGTGATTCAGCCTGCAATGTCCTAACCAAACTGGGGAAAAAATCACAAAGCGATAAATTCTCAAATATCAACTTTGTATTTTCCCCCTGGGAATCGAACCCAGGACTTCCGGATCGGGAGTCCATGGCACTAGCCACAAGACCACGGAAGCAGTTAGCGCTGTTACGATACACCGAAAAGGGAATTGAAATGTCAAAAACATGGATATGGACCGAAAACCGTTAAATATTTCAAAGCTACATGAAAACATTTAGCGTACGTTTTACCTAAAAGTTGTGAAAATTCTATTGGTATAAATAGAACTGTGAGAACTTTTATTAATTTAATTAATTAATATTTTCTGATTCTCATACATCACATTACCAAGATATGGTGTTAAACAGAGACTACCATTTGTTGGCATCTTATTACCATATGAATAAGTGAAGTTGGTTATAAAAGTTTACACTCATACTAATTCACGTACCTTAGCACTCATAAAGCATTACACACATACACACACACACTCATACACACACACACTCATACACACACACACATACACATATCCACACACACACACGCGCAGCCATAAAATATGAATGTTTAATTTACCAAAACTAATTTTAAGTTGTTAAAATAAAGTTTTTTAAAAATTTCATATATTTTATTATATTTTGGTGGTAACTTGAACCTACCTGTTATTGGTGTTTCCTTATACAAGTACCTATTTTCGCTTAAATGGAAACTCCCATCCCAGTTTATGTAAACTTAGTATTAAGTTACTGATTTTTTTTGTATTATTATCATAAATGCTTATGAATGTAAACTTCTTAAAGTGCGTCTTTATTATAACTTTTCATAAATTTTCTGTCTCTACAAAATTGACCCTCAATGGTGTCATGTAGGCATTCGCCAATAAATTCAGTTTGTGACGATATAATCGTAATTTCTCTACCTTCCATGCTGGACTGGGAGCGAGAAAAAACATAGAATGTGCCAGCTGCATTTCCTCCCACGCATGCTGTAAAAGCCTGCTAAGCGATCCGAGGGTTTCACTATATTGCAATTTAGGCGATGGGCTGACAACCTGTCACTACAGCAATAGACCTACAAATCCATCTTTAATAACTCAAACCTTTATCAAACGCTGCGGAACGACCTTTGTTTATGTCATTTACGCTCTGCCTACTCCATTAGGGATAAAGTCGTATGTATAGTCGTGTGTAAGGCTATATGTCTGTATGTACAATATACAAGAGGATCAGATAAGATGGTTTGTACTGATACACATACTTAATTTTTTACGACGTTTAATTTGTAGCACCTCTACGAAAACTGCTACAATGTTGTAGCAATGTCTACGAACCGTAGAGATTTGCTACGATGCTATTATTTTCCTTTGCTTTACGAAGAAAAAATGTTGTAAGTACTATTATTATTATTTTTATTGTTTATTTATTACAAACATCCATCAGGATGTTTTCCTATTTGATGAGCTTTAAAAAATATTTTTTTAAATTACAATTACAAAAATTAAAATTACATACCTTTGTAAAATTCGGCATTCCTAGTGAAATATGAATACATATTGACAGTACAAGTATCTATAAGCCAAAAATATTTGATGCTATAGAAGGTGTAAGGGACAGCGTCCCTCAGTCAGTCAACGAAACTAAACTACTATTATCAGGAAATTCTTTCAGGAGATGATAAAAAAATTACCTTCCCATACAAAATTATCACCTTGATCAGAAAATGTGTATGGAAAAGCAAATTTTAAATTTTTATTGATTGAAAAGAAACCTGCTTTATAGTTGTTCAATGTCGTTGACTGAGCAACCCCTATCAGTTTGCGGAACGCTGTCCCTTACACCCGGTATGTAGATTTAATTCAACGCGTTTTTTTATTTTCGAATTTCACACAAACATTGTTCTCTCACGGTCACAGCAAAAGTCTAAGCCGTGTCATATTAGTTAGACAAAGTTGTAACTCCGACGACCACGCCGTACAACTTCTTAGCACTGCTCGGAAAAGTTGGAACTTTGTCGCTTTAATATCTCGCTACTTTGTTACAATCCGATTCTGGGCGGAATCTCCTTTGGAGGAATGAGTGCGGAGCTTTGCAAAGGGGAAGCGACGTTTCACTTTCCTTGACCTTCTGGAAAGTTCGATGGCACGTGAAATCTGAACGTAAAGAGAAGTAACATACATACATACATATAATTACGCCTTTATCCCTAATGGGCTAGGTAGAGCGTTAACGCTCAAACAATGGTCGATCCACCACGTCTGACAAAGTTTTGAGGGTTATTTAAAATAGATTTGTAAGTTATACTTCTGTAGTGACAGGTTTCTAGCCCATCGCTTGAATTACAATACTTGAAACCGTCGGATCCCTTACCTGATTTTTACAGCTGGCATATTCTATGTTTTTCTCTCGCTCCCACGCCAACAAGGAAAGAAGTAACGAAGGTCTTAATAAACTATATGCCGGGAGTAAAAAAAATGTCTTAAGCCGCTGACACCATTTGTATGGGAAGGCCAGCAATTTTTTCATATTTCGAACTATGTTCGTATAGAATAGTTGTTCAGTTTCATTGGTAGGATCAAACGCTAAAGTTTGGTCTGCAATTTTTTTTTCTCCTTGTTTACTGACAATGAGAAAAATCTGATACATTTTTTATTGCTTTTACTTTAAATAAATGCATGTAAAAATTATAATGCGTATTTTTATAGTTCTTAAATACCTGATAGATACTTATTTCAACTATAAAACTTACATACATACATATAATCACGCCTTTATCCCCATTGAGGTAGGCAGAGCGTAATCGACCTAAACCATGGTCGTTCTGCCACGTCTAACAAGTTTTGAGGGTTATTGCAGATGACTATGAATATCGCTAAGTGATAGGTTGTCAGCCTATCGCCAAAATTACAATATTGAAACCATCTAATCCCTTAGCTGAATTTGACAGCATGCCCGGGAGGACATGCAGCTGGCACATTCTATGTTTTTTTATCACTCCCAGTGCAGCATGCAACTATAAAATTTAATACCTTTTATGCGAAATACTTTATTTTAGCAGCACTAAGGAATGTCTTTAGAAAAACAATGTACCTTACATTAAGATACAATGTTTCAGATGATCGTCTCAATAGTTAGTGAAGTTTCCAGATTTAATAGATACTTGAAGAAGATATTAGTTTTCCACATTGATGGGTTCAATATAAAAGATCTTTGAATCGTAAATATATAAACGAAGAACATGTTTGTACTTTGTACATTATTTACAACTGTCTAAGGCTCGTATTTATAAAGCAATCTCAAGATTAAGAGCTATTAAAATTATGTTTATTTGACAGGACATATTGCACTAAAATGACATTTCTGATACGAACTCAAACTAGCTGTCAGTCTCAAGTGCTGTTTATCAATACGGACCTAAGTATATGTTTTGCGACATGACAAATATTTGAAATATATGACATAACAAAATTATATTTCCAGTATTTTATTAAACCTGAGGCAGGAAAATCAAAATGCTGCACTGCACTAAACAACACGAGACATATTTTCTCGAAAAATCTATTTTAGTCGAAATATTTGATTCGAAAATCTGGACTGAAGCAGTTTTTCACAGTTGTAACGCTACATACTTGCATCTCTTTCCAACTACCTGCAAGTTTATGGAACGAGTGAATAAGAAACATCTTTACTTGTATCTAATATTTGCATCCAGTTTTCGGTACAAAATAAACTAAAGATAATTTAAGTGTTTAATCAGTCACGATAAAAATCTCATAACATGATAATGTTGAAGGAAATAAGGCTTTGCGCATGGCATGAATCATCGAAAGCAGATAAAACAAAACATACAATATACCTACGTCAAATAAAACTAAGAGAGAAGCTGTGAATTATTGTCACTATATTATACTCTTCCATGCTGGACTGAGAGGGAGAGAAAATCTTAGAATGTGCCAGCTGCATTTGATCCCGGGCATGCTGTAGAAACCAGCTATGGGATCTGAGGGTTTTTGTATATTGCAATTTAGGCGATGGGCTGACAACCTGTCACTACAGCAAAATGCCTACAAATCTATCTTGAATGGCCCTCAAAACTTTGTCAGACGTGGCGGAACGACCTTTGTTTAGGTCGATTACGCCCTGCCTACCCGTTATTGGCGTTATTATATGTATGTATGTATGTATGTAAATAAATACTGTAAATGTGTGTTTAGTTAGTGCGATATACCTACAATTGAATCTTGTCTAGAGTTCATGCCTCGACTTTTTTTTTCAAACATGTCTTGTGACATAAGGCATGCATACGGCGTTATCTAATCTATATTATGTACGAAGCTACATAAAAATAATAAATACTACAATATGACATTTACACTACAACCGTCGATACAGGCAAGACCCAGTGTGGGAGATTTGGTTTACTGTTTTTGTTAGCTCTTTTACAGTTTCAGTTAGCTTTCAGCATGTTATATGTAACAACTTTTTTTTAATATACTATTTGTATTTTGTAACTATTTGTAACATACTACTTCCATGCTGGTCTGGGAGCGAGAGAAAAACATAGAATGTGCCATCTGCATTTCCTCCCGGGCATGATGTAAAATCCAGCTAAGGGATCCGAGGGTTTCAGTATATTGTAATTTAGGCGGTGGGCTGACAACCTGTCACTACAGCAATATACATAGAATTCTATCTTAAATAACCCTCAAAACTTTGTCAGACGTGGCGGGACACCTTTGCTTAGGTCGTTTACGCTCTGCCTACCCCATTAGGGACACAGGCGTGAATATATGTATGTATGTGTATGTATTTGTAACATTTGTAATTGTGTCAAATACACATGTAGGTACACATATTTGACTTCCCGCAGCCTATAGAAGTAAATAAAGATTTATTACTCTTAGCAAGAACATGCAATAACTCTTCCGATCAAAATGGCGGTCAACTAAGAAAATGTTACTTCAATAAAGCTAAGCAAACTAAGTTCTGTACTGTTTTTTTTGCACTGATAAAGAAAATATGGGTAAGTATAACAATAGCTCTTTTATTGGCAATTTTAATTTTATTAACCTCATAGAGATTAACCCACTTACTTTCTAATGAAGAGAGCTCTTCTTTGAATTAAAAGAATAATATGTACTTTTAATTTGTGAGCTAAGCAGTGGCAAAGGGTTCTTCTTCTTCTGTCGAGTGGGTATCAAGTCTATCGACCCGATGAACCCTGGTGTCAGAGTTTCTAAACCGCCTAGTAGCACAACTATCGGGCCTCTGACATGGTTTGAGTAACGACCACTATCAAAGACAGCGACCGGGACCAACGGCTTAACGTGCCCTCCGAATGCCCTAACCAAACTGGGGAAAAATTCACAAAGTGATAAATTCTCAAATATCAACTTTGTGTTTCCCCCCTGGGAATGGTTCTGGAATCTATCCCAGGACCTCCGGATCGCGAGTCCATGGCACTAGCCACTAGACCACGGAGGCAGTTGTGAGCGAGTGGCGAAGGGTGAATTTTATCGATAAGGAAGCCAGAGTAAAAAAGAAGAACTTTTATTTCTCCGTATATCTTATTTTTAAGTTTTACACTAATATCCATAAAGCCAGTTTCGCTTGTAAACAAAACAACAAGAATAAGAATTGATAAGTTAACAACCACCAGAAGATTTTTCATACTAACAATACAAAACAGAATGATAGTGTATTTAAACAAGTGTAAGTATTTATCATAATTTTCTTATGGACAGTATTTACTTACTATGTTAATAAAATTCCTCCTTTGTTTTCTCCTTTTTAGGTTTTAATTTAAAAAGGCCTTCATACACTTATTACTGCTTGCACAGAATGTGCCAGCTGTTCTTTTGGGGAATGCTGTATAGAAGTCAGCAAAGGGATTCGAGGCTTACAGTGTAGTGTAAATTAGGCGATGGACCAATACACATTTCTATCTAAAATTGCCTTCAATGCTTGTCAGACTTAGCGAAAATGCCGTATTGGTGTTTATGCTAAGTATGTGTATGTATATGTATCAGCTTTAAAGCATTCTTTTCAACGGAGACATAAAGGTCACATGTAAGTAGTAAGTTTGTAAATATTTGAAAACACTCAAACGGTTTTATGTAAACGTTTACAAACAGCCTAAAAGTAGCGCTATCAATGTAACAATACACCAGTCGCGACCTGGCGGCGCTTTAATGTCGCGAGATCAAAGGCGGCATTTTTCACAGGAATATTGGTAGTAAACAGATGGGAGTGAGGAATTTTGCCTGCGAACTATTATTATGGTTGCTGAACTTTGACATCAAATAACATTGATAGTTTAAATTATACATACATATAATCAACGACCTAAAAAAACGACCTAAACAAAGGTCGCTCCGCCACCTCTGACAAAATTTTGAGGGGTATTTAAGATAGATTTGTAGGTATTTTGGTGTAGTGAGAGGTTGTCAGCCCATCGCCTTAATTGAAATATACTGAAACCCTCTTCTCTCCTCGCTCTTTTTTATACTATTATAAAAGTGTTTAGTTTGCTAGCCGACCCCTATTTATAATCACAACTATTTCCATTCGTCCCTTAATTGGGGACACCAAGTTTAACAGGGGATGTCCCCGCAGCTGAAATGAAAAAATAACAGACACAGATCAGATTGGAGGAGACCTCGCATTCTCGTATTGTTTAAACTACCTATATAATTGTTTTGTACATACTGCGAAACAAGTTATATATTTAAGTATAAGTAGAGTACTCAAACCAATTCAAACGCCTGATAGTTGTGCTATTAAGCGGTTTAAAAACTCTGACACCACGGTTCATCGAGTCGATAGATTCGATACCCACTCGACAGAAGAAGAAGAAGAGTAGAGCTAAAAATCAGTGTTACTCTTTATGAGCTATAATACACTGAGCTTTGACCCTCTGCATCACTTCAGCACCCATTCAACAAAATGTAGGAACTAGTTTGTCTTATTTTTGTCATGTCTTTATTTTTTTTATCGCTTCTTTCTTTGTGTTTACCTATTGTTTTATGTGTGTTTTTTTATGTATCTTTTTTTATCTAGATTAGCAGAACACTAGGTCAGGAAAACTCTAGGCATAAGAAGACTTCGTAAGAACTGTTTTTACACTGCAATGACCGAAAAAAGACCAAGCAGACTGGCTTTAGACGGGCCTTAAACACAGATATCGGAGTTTTTAAAGCTCGCAAGGTAGGTCGACTTAAAGCATCTACTTCTATCTAGGTCTGTGGTGACAAATGTAACAATATCCCGGTCAAAATCGACCCGTCGCGCTCCGCTTTGATGTCGCCGCGTCAGATCTTGAGCTGAAAGCCGCCGACGGCTACACGCGGCTTTTCACGAGTCAAGTGTTTGCGACCGTTTTGATTGAAAATTCTGATTATTAGGGTCGAGTATTATTTAGAGTGTTTAAATATTGAAGAAAAGAAAGGCAGATTTGTACGTTTATATACATGTAATAAACCTACATATGCTTTTATATTTTATTAGAGCATACTAAAAACATAACTCTCTTTATTCTTCTTCTTCTGTCGAGTGGGTATCGAGTCTATCGACGCGATGAACCCTGGTATCAGAGTTTTTAAACCGCCTAGTAGCACAACTATCAGGCCTCTGACATGGTTTTGAGTAACGACCACTATCAAAGACAGCGACCGGGACCGACGGCTGAACGTGCCCTCCGAAGCACGAAATCTTTTTCTTTATCGGACAATCAGGTGATTCAGCCTGCAATATCCTAACCAAACTGGGGAAAAAATCACAAAGTGATAAATTATCAAATATCAACTTTGTGTTTCCCCCCTGGGAATCGAACCCAGGACCTCCGGGTCAGGAGTCCATGGCACTAAGCACTAGACCACGGAGGCAGTTACTATATTCTCTTTATTTAACAGTCAAATAAAGAAGAGAAGAAGTACCTAGGTGACTTCTGGCTTTTAGTGTGATAGTAAAGTATTTGAAGACCATTGTTGATCATAATTTTGATTCAAATTACGATATGTAGAGTCTAATGCAAGTTCCTTTCTACACAGCACACAGATTGATTTCAATTCATTAATTCTTATCAATGAAAAAAAAACTACTAACCCAAATAGTCTAGAGCTTTTAGAAATTAAAATTAGTGCTAGAAATCCAGACTTCACCATTTTCCAGTGCAAAGAAAACCTTGACGTGTCAGCTTCCTGATAGTGAGCGAAAAAATACGTTCCAAAAGAAAATTCATTTAGTTAAAAACGGATTTGTAAGAAATTCAGCTAACGTAGGAAATGGAAGACGAATAATTTAAGAAGGAAAATATTCATGCCCTGTTACATACTTCGTATTTGTTTTAAGTTGTGGTATGTTTGATCTACGTATTGTATATTTTCTTGGTTAACTTTTATTAGACAGCCAGTCGAATAGCCAGAGGTGGCCGAGACAGAGTTGATTAGGTAGGTTCATTAATTAATACCTGTTTAGCTGGAATTTGTCTCCGGCCTGTGGAAAATTAATATTTTCAATATGCTTTCCCATTTATTAAAAAAAAACTTTTTTTAAGCCTTGTAACATACCCTAAAATTTAAACAGATAAGTAATTACTGAATTTTACAGTTAGGATACTATTTTTATTCTTTTTGGCACAAAAGACAAGAAAATGCATGCGCCGAACGAATATTTTGATAAAACATCTGCGAAGTGTCCAGCACACCAGCTTGATTAAGATTTAAGAGCTTTTGTATGAAATATCGCCCGTCCAGGGTTTTTGGCAGCCAATATAGCCTCCAGTGTGGAGGTTTGAAGGCTACACTTTAATTTCACACTTTATTTATCCGATCGGCAAGGTGTAATTTGCTGAATCTTTAAAAACAAGTTTGGACTCTCAACACGTGCTGTAGAAGCCAATTGAGGGACCCGACTTTGGGTATGCGAAAAACAGACAATAACTCATTTCTACAGGAATACGCAACCCTATCTGAAATGTACTTTAATATATAGTTTTATTCAGATTTGGAAAAAGTTATACCAGCTCGTGCATTAATTTCATCCATTGACACTCTGTCCGCATCCTCCGTATCAAGATTCAGAGCAATAGTAAGGATTCGATAGATCGTTTTGTACTGAACTGACATTTCTGATACGAACTTAAACTCGCTATCAGTCTCAAGTGCTGTTTATTAATAACGGCCTAAGAATGGCGCACACTTATGCGTTCAAGTCATCCTATCATATCAGTATAGTTGTTTAATACAGTTATATCACACCTAACCACGGAATAAAAATTAAGTCGGAAGAAACAAGAAGTGTATCTGAATAAACAATACATTATCCTTTCTTTCTAAACATAATCCTGAAATTAGTTCAGCGTGTTACGAAAACACCTTTTTTAAGAGATTGTTGACGCCTTGCCTGCCCCGTTACGGATATAAGCGTGTAAATGTCATACGTATGCAACAGCCTATTAGCTCACCTAGCCACGGAATAGGAATAAAGTCAGAAGGCCAGCCGGCATCCATTTTCGTGACAGTGTATCCGAATAAATTGGCACCGGCCCAGTAGTGTCCGCTTTGCTTGTTAGAATTATGTGTTCCACTATTACTTTACTCTTTGACTTGATATGCCAACTAGCCTTTGCCGTAGCAGAGAAAAAGTTGCGGTAAGAAAGAACGGATCTTCCATGCTGGACTGGGAGCGAGAGAAAAACATAGGATATAACAGTTCCGTTTCCTCCCGGACATGCTGTAAAAATCAACTAAGGGATCCGAGGGTTTCAGTATATTGCAACTTAGGCGACGGGCTGACAAACTATCACTACAGTAATGTACCTACACATCTATCTTAAATAACCCTCAAAACTTTGTCAGATGTGGCGGAGCGACCTTTGTTTAGGTCGTTTACGCTCTGCCTACCCCATTAGGGATAAAGGCGTGATTTATGAATATATATTGTATATAGAAAGAACGGCTTTTAATGACATAAAATGCAATGTCCGCTTATACATAGAATAATTGATATGTGTTTACCGACGGCACACCATCGAGATTTCAAAGTGGAATCTTAAGTCACTTAATTCATCTTGACAATGCTAATGCTTGTTCTTTTTCTCTATTTTTGTTTAGCTATGATTGTGCCTACGTCAACGGCTATTTACTTGATTTTCGGTGGGTTCTGCCGTGTGCTGTATAAAGATACATACATACATAAATCACGCCTTTATCCCTTACGGGGTAGGCAAAGCGTTTAACGCCTCGTAAAAGGAGCTTTCGCCACGTCTGACAAAAATTGAGGACAATTTTAGATTGTAATATGTATTGCTTTAGTGACAGTTTGTCAGCCCATCGCCTAAATTACAATACACTGTAACACTCGAGTCCCTTTTGCTGACTTCAACAGCATGCCCGGGAGGAAGGGCAGCTGGAACATTCTATGTTTTTCTATCTCTCCCAGTCCAGCATGGAAGAAATAAAGATAAAGATAATTTATACGTCATACATAATTTGAACCTATAACAAAGCGCCAAATGGCCACTCACTTCATTCATATTCTCGCACGACACCACACGAACCTAACCTAAGAAAGATTTGTAAAAATCATCTAATTGCTAATTCAAGCGTTTTAATAGCAAAAATCTAATTTTCTTTTGTTCCTGTAATGAACAAACAGCTTTACATACTTCGGTGTACAGTAAACTGCGTGTAAGGGACAACGTCCCGCAAACTGATAGGATAGTATGAAAATGAACAATTATCACCTGGAAATTCTTTCAGGGAAAGAAAAGCTTCTTTTTTTCTCGAGGTGGTCATTTTGGATGAGAAAGTCAAAAAGAAATGTTATCTTCTGAAAATACTTCTAAGCTGGACTGGGAGCGAGAGAAAAACATATAATGTGCCAGCTGCATTTCCTCCCGGGCATGCTGTAAAAACCAGCTAAGGGATCCGAGGGTTTCTATATATTGCAATTTAGGCGATGGGCTGACAACCTGTCACTATAGCAATATACATTCAAATCTATCTTAAATAACCCTCAAAACTTTGTCAAACGTGGCGGCACGACCTTTGTTTAGGTCGTATACGCTCTGCCTACCCCATTAGGGATAAAGGCGTGATTATATGTATGTATGTATGTATGAAAATATATCCTGGAGTAAGTTGTTCAGTAGCGTTGACTGAGCAACTCCTATAAGTTTGCGAGACGAAATCACTGGGTATTGAAGATGGCGACACGTTCGGTCTTGTCTTCTTTAGGAATGCCCACCTTCTTTCTTAGATCTTTTCGGATGCTGATATTCAACCTTAGTTAGTTTAGCAGCATCTAGATCGTTCAGGGAAAACCTTGTATCTTAGCAAGTGGATTCTCGAGTCGAACGACCCGAGGAACCCTGGTGTGAGAGTTTGCAAAACTACCTAGTAGCACAGCTATTAGGCCTCTGAAGTGGTTTGAGTAACGAACACTAGCAAAGATAGCGACCGGGGCCGATGGCTTAACGTGCCCTACGAAGCAAGGGAACCTTTTATTTTTCGGACAATCATTTGATTCAGCCTGCAATGTCCTAACCAAACTGGGGAAAACCTTACAAAGTGATAAATTGACAAATATCAACTTTGTGTTCCTTTCCTGGGAATCGATCCCTCCACCTACGATCGCTCTGACCACTAGACCACGGAGACAACTGAACTGAGATTTTATATGAACACGGTTAACTGTCCCTCACTTTTACTATAACTCTACTTTCTAAGTACATCGTACTTGTAAAAGAAGGAGTTTCCAAGAGTCAAGTATCAAAGAAGCTGTCTTTTGAGTAAACTTTGCTGCAGAAAAGAACAACGCTTAAGTACCTCAAGTTAAAGAAGTGGACCAAGTTATATGTCTTCAAAGAAAAATAATATCGAGGTAACTTGAACCTTGTGAATAAAATATCGAATATTAAGCAACCATTTTTAAAAGGCTTTGAAACTTAAAATACTGAATTAAAAAAAAATATCTATTTTTGAAATTATATTGTCACATTGTATTATCAATCATAGATTACATCAAATAAAACTGAATACAATAAAATAAAATTAAGGTGCTATTTGTATTCAATTACGCTTTTCTTTTTTCAAAATGCCTTTGTAATGTTTTATGAAGTTGTTTGATTTAATTTATTCACTACAAACGAAATTAATTTCACAAGCGTGTTTTTATTTCTAATTTAGAAAAAGGCCGTCGAGTCGCCGTTATTGAAGAATTTTACTTCTCTTTGTTCATAAAAATGATAAAAATGATGGCCTAATCTGTAAACGTTTTGTTGTAATTTAACAAACATACATACATATAATCACGCCTTTATCCCTAATGGGGTAGGCAGAGCGTAAAGACCTAAACAAAGGTCGTCCCGCCACGACTGACAAAGTTTTGAGGGTTGTTTAAGATAGATTTGTAGGTATATTGCTGTAGTGACAGGTTGTTAACCTATCGCCTAAATTGCAATATACAAAAACCCTTGGATCCCTTAGCTAGTTTTTATAGCATGCCCGGGAGGAAATGCAGCTAGCACATTCTATTTTTTTCTCTCGCTCCCAGTCCAGCATGGAAGTAATTTAAAAACTTGAATAATTATATTTTTTTACTTTGTAAATCATTACTTCCATGCTGGTCTGGGAGCGAACGAAAAATATAGAATGTGCCAGCTGCATTTCCTCCCGGGCATGCTGTAAGATCCAGCTAAGGGATCCGAGGGTTTCAGTATATTGTAATTTAGGCGATGGGCTGACAACCTGTCACTACAGCAATATACCTAGAATTCTATCTTAAATAACCCTCAAAACTTTGTCAGACGTGGCGGAACGACCTCTGTTTAGGTCGTTTACGCTCTGCCTACCCCATTAGGGATAAAGGCGTGATTATATGTCTATGTCTATGTAAATCACTTAAGGATAAAAATTACAATATTTATCTTGACGTGCGGGTTTCGATTTCGAGTCGATCGACCCTATGAACCCTGGTGTTCAAGTTTTTAAACTGACAGCTAATAAGCCTCTGACACATTTTAAAGAAGTACTAAATTGTTTAAAAATATATGATCACATCTGTCACTGTAATAAAATAAAATATGTAAATATTATTTGATTGTTCTTAATTCATTTCTGACAGAGCGGCATAGTATTTCTGTCGGTAACAGACTTATCCATATTTTTTTTATAGATAAGTAATGTAGGTTTTTTACGGATACAGTTTCAAAGATCTGTTCCCACTTTTAATCCATGTTTCTTTATATTCTGTGAAATAGGGTGAACAACCCTGTCCTGGTCATAAGACTGTTCCAATTTAAGGTAGATAGGCTCTGCGTGTGCCTGCATAAATCTAAATTTTAACGCTTTCTTGTGTAGCACGCAAAATGCCGAAACCATGTTTCTTTCTTTCGGAGAAAATGTGTTATTTATCATTAACATACACACATACAATCACGCTTTTATCCCTAATAGGGAAGGCAGGGCGTAAAGGACCTAAACAAAGGCCGTTCCTCCACGTCTGACAAGTTTTGAGGGTTATTCCAGATAGATCTGTATTTTTCTATAGGGACAGGTTGTCAGCCCATTGCCTAAATTACGAGTACAATACAGAAACCCTCGAATCCCTTAACTGATTTTTACAGCATGCCCGGAAGGAGATGCAGCTGGAAAATTATATGTTTTTCTATCACTCCCAGTACAGCACGGAAGTATTATCATGAATGATTTGCTTTAGGCACGGTTTTGACTTTCCATGACATTTAGGTAGGTGTATTATCATTTCGGATTGCTTTTAACTGAAAATAAATTATATGCTATTTTTCAAAATGAGATAGGTAAGTGAGATAACATTTAATTTTGATTATACTTATTATGGGGGGCTAACATTCATTATTATATTACATTCTTTATTTTTATATTTGTAAGTTAGCTCGATCAGTACACAAAATTTGAGATATTAAATTAAGTTTTAATATTTAAAAGTTAAGTCATCAATAAATATGAATACTATAAAAAAATTGGAGAACATTGACGCAAACTGCCGTACAATGCGTTTGTTTATCAAATCTGTATACAAATAAAGATGAAGATAAATGATTAGAGTGATATCGCGCGATAATAAACACATCATATTTTTTATGTTATCTTCTAAGTTAACCTTAATGATAACAGTTTAGGAAATATAGACACTTACTTCCATGCTGGCCTCGGAGCGAGAGAAAAACATAGAATGTGCCACGCGGGCATGCTGTAAAAACCAGCTAAGAGATCCGAGGGTTTCAGTATATTGCAATTTAGACGATGGGCTGTCAACCTGTTACTACAGGAATATACCTACGAATCTTAAATAACCCTCAAAACTTAGTCAGACGTGGCGGAACGAGCTTTGTTTAGGTTGTTTACGCTCTGCCTACCCCGTTAGGGATATAGGCGTTATTATATGTATGTACCTATATACTGCGTATATATCTTGATAAGCGCTTCGCTGAAATTCACGGTCGATGCAAAATAACACACTGTGACTCAAATTCGCTCGTTTAAATAAATAATGAAAGAGATAGTTTATCTTTTTATTTGTATCGTAACATATTTCAGTGTATTGTATAGAAGTTACATACTTCTATACAATACAAGGAATGTAGAGTATTGTAAAGCAAGGAGTATCAAGATTGTTCTGCTGACAAATTTCTCGTACTAACTAAATAAAGTGAAGATTTTCAGTAGAAGGTTATATTTAGAAGCAATTCTACGTACAATTTGTTCAAAAGGACGCGCTGACTGAAAGGTTTTCAATTAAATCTAATTAGAGCTCTTTTTCCGAGTCGAGAACGGAGAAAAACGAGAAAAACTAGGTTTTTTATACAACAGGTCGAAAAGTATCGCCGAAAAACGGGGTCAATATAACGTAAAATGTAATCGAAACCATCCTAAAGCCTTAAAAGCCAATTCCTTTGCGAGACTAAACCTACTCTAATACGGATACACCATGTCAATAATACTCACGTTTTAGCGGCTTGGGGTCGCTTCCTGCTTTTCCAACGATGATGATGTTCAGTTAGGTTTTGTTGTCAATATAATCACCATGTTGACCACGTGACAAGTTTAGTAGGGTGAATCGCACAATTGTGGTCAGGGCGTGGTGACGCGTGCGGGAGGGACGCGATCCGGCGGGCGACTGAGCGGCTCTCGCTGGCGCATGCGTGGAGCCGGTCGATCGTACACTCGGTCACTGGGCCGGACTATTGTCTGAGTTTCGACTGTTGAAAACAAACCTTTGTCTTAGCCGGAGACGGTGCGGCGCCGCACTTGCACCCTTAAGATGCAAGAAGATTAAAAAGCTACAATTTGTTAAGGGCTTTGAACTCCAGCCATTTATCAAGCAGAACAGAAATATTCGAGCGTGTCTAGAAAGTAATTTTAAGAAGCGATTTGTTAGATACTTATCTCAAACGGTGGAATGACAAATGCTACAGATGTAGCAGCGTTAGAACTAAATGATTTATGAGAACTCATTACTTTTGTAACAGAAATTTCACGAGATTTCTTTTTCATGTTAAATTCTAGCCCTTCACACATTTCATACGAAACTTCCTACAATCGTAGGCGTAAAGGGACGTGTCCTAAAAACAGAAAAGGATTGTCTGTGACAACCGAACTAAACAACTTTCACAAAAATTCTGGTATCCTCATACAAAATTACGACCACTTTGATTAACCAATTTGTATCCTATATATATTTATAGTTACCATTAAATAGCGGCATAGGAAACAGAAAATAATTAACCTAAAAAGCAAGTGTCAAACGAACAATTAAGGGAAGTCGATTTTAAGGACGTTTACCCTAAAACGCGTTCCGCTCCGCTGCCCCATTTATTTATCATTACTTTATCATTCCCGAAGGATATTTATCATTTCCCGAAGGAAATGTTAAAATATTTCAGTAGAATTAAAATGAAGTGTCGTCAAAAAGAAATTCAGTTAAATTCTTTTCATCATTCGCTTATCCCATTTACTTGGGGTCGGCGCAGTACGTTTTCTTCTTCCATTCATCCCTGTCAGCCGTTAGTTCAACAATCACACCTGTTTTAGACATATCATCTTTCACGCAGTCCATCCATCTTTTAAAAAAGATTTTTACCTGATTTTGGAAGACCAAAATCAGGTAAAATTCTTCTTTATATGGTTTGTGGAGTTTAACGTAAGACCCGAAGAACCCCTCGTATCAGAGAGCCGTCTGACAAGGCATAAAATAATTTTAACACTAAACGGCATAAAATAATGTAAACATTTTAACACTAAAAAAGATTATCAAGTGCTATTTATAATTAAAACGGATCGGCTTGCCTGTTTGTATTCAAAGGAGGGTTAGCCCTCGACGATTCGATTCTATACGAGGATGTTCATCAGGAAAGAAGAAAGTCAAACTTTTAATATAAACAAGTAAACCGATCAGTTTTTATAATCTTCTTCTTCTGCTTAGCGTTTTCCCGGCCTGATGCTGGGGTCCGCTGTCCGGATTTTTCTACTCCACTTTGCCCGGTCTTCAGCATCCACTGGTGTGAGATCGTTCTCTTCCATGTCCGCTTTTACGACGTCAAGCCAGCGCTTCTTTGGTCTGCCGCGTGATCTAGGGCCTTGTACAGTGAGATTGAGGCATCTCTTTGCGACGTAGTCTGGCGGTCTGCGACTTAAATGCCCATACCATCGAAGACGACTTTCCTGTAGATAATCTGCTACGTCGCGGACTCCAAGGCTGCCACGGATGTGCTCGTTACGAATGCGATCTAATCTCGTAACGCCGCACATCCATCGCAACATCTTCATCTCCGCAACGTGAAGCTGCTGGACATGTCTTCCAAGGACAAGCCACGTTTCGCGGACTGGTCGGATGATACTCTTGTACACAAGGCCCTTAAGCTTCACTGGTATTCTGCGGTCGCAAAGTACACCAGTTACTTCCCGCCATTTTGCCCAAGCAGCGCTGATTCGGGCTTGGACATCGTAGTCAATTACACTCGTGCAGCACATAATGATTAGTTTTCATAATACTTAAAATAATTATTCAGTTATTATGACAAACATTTTGTAGCTTTTTTTCTTGATCACCAACTGGCTCTCCTACCTCATCTCGTTTTTAAAGTGATTACTACGAATTGCTACGCTTGCTACGGCGTAGAAACGTACTAATCAGAATTAAGTTTTTTTTAGTTACCCTGTAGGAATTCTTCCATGCTGGACTGGGAGAGATAGAAAAACATAGAATGTTCCAGCTGCCCTTCCTCCCGGGCATGCTGTAGAAGTCAGCAAAAGGGACTCGAGGGTTACAGTGTTTTGTAATTTAGGCGATGGGCTGACAACCTGTCACTAAAGCAATACATATTGCAATCTACAATTGCCCTAAATTTTTGTCAGACGTGGCGAAAGCGCCTTTTACGAGGCGTTAAACGCTCTGCCTACCCCGTAAGGGATAAAGGCGTGATTTATGTATGTATGTAGGAATGGAAGACTGGACTTTTTTCACTGATGTATTAAATGTTTTTTTATGGTGCCAAATCAGCTAAGAACTAGTTACTTAAATTAATAATAATGAAGATCTAATGACACAAATCCCAAAGACAATTTGTCTCCAAAACGTCGACCTATTAGTTGCTCACCGTATGTTTACCAGACGCAAAACCCAACAAACCAAATCCCGTTGACTTTGCCTTTTAGGCAGTGTTGCCAGCACTACAAACTGAAATAACAGATTAAATTTTCACATTGAAAGATAGTTTTTTATGTCGATTTCATCTATACACCACGGACTAGTGCAATCCCATACAAACGTAGTTTCGCTTTTATTCCTAAACAGTAAAACCAAACTTAACCAAACTCCGTACATATGACCAAATGCATCATATCTATGCTTCTAATTAGGTTGAAAATATTAACCAAGTAAAATAGATATGATGATTTGAGTTTGGTTAATTTTGGTTTTACTGTTTAGGAATAAAAGCGAAACTACGTTTTGTATGGTATTTCACTACTCCGGCAGACCCAAATCTTTGAATACCTAGAGTCTAAGCTCAATCTTCGAACACAAAGTTGATATCTGCAATTTTTTGCTTTATGAGATTTCTTCAGTGAAAATAAACATATCATCATCTCCTTAGCCTTATCCCGTATCTCACTGAGTCGGCTACCTAATCTAGGGGATTGAACGAAGGTACTGGTTTTTACACTGAGCGACTATGAAGCTGACCTCCGCAATCCAGAAGGGAAACTAGACCTAATCCTAGATTAGGTCAGAGTTTTCAAGCCGCCAATGGTTAGCACCAATGATATTTTAAGAAAGATACGTTACGTTCATACTGCACGCACATTTTAATTGTTCCGCGACACATATGCATACATATTTATAACATTTCATATCTAAACAAACGCTGAGTGCTACACAAAATAGGCAAAGCGTAAGAGTGAAACAGATAGCTATTTGTAATCAGTGCAGCTCGACTGCCTAAAATGTTCACAATTAGGACCATTTGACGGCACGAGTTTCGCGCGTTTGTAACGTATCTACCTTTATACAATATCATTGGTTAGCACTGGCCTCTGATATGACTTAACGACTAATATCTACGGTATGAAACGATATTAACCGGGACCAACAGCTTAACGTGCCTTCCGAAGCAAGGAAAAAGCGCCGAATAAACGTACATATAAAATTCGAAACCCAAAAAACACATTGGTACGTGGTGGGATTCGATTCACGACCTCCCGCTCAGGAGGCAGCGGCCCTATCCACTACACCATCGAGCTCTCTAGTCTAAAAATTTCTTTCAAATAAATTGTTCCGAGCTCTGCAGTGGAAGTCGGAGTGAAGTCCGAAAGAGGATAGACCGATATGGTTTCTGTTAGAAGATCTCAACATTCGCCTCGCCAGTCTGCTCGTAACCATGACGCATGAAACTGCGTTGAAATATAGAGGTAAAAATAAATATAATCGTGGTAGTCCCGTTCAAAATAATAATCTTATTGTTTCCGATTATTTTCTTTCATGATTTATTGCTGTAGTGATAGGTTGTCAGCGCATCGCCTAAAATGCAATATACTGAAACCCTCGGGTCCCTTAGCTGGTTTTTACAGCATGCCCGGGAGGAAATACAGCTGGCACATTCTACGTTTTTCTCTCGCTCCCAGTCCAGCATGGAAGTTACAGCACATCCAAAAAGATATATATTATTTACATTTAAAATCTTGTAGCTGTAAAATTATTCTAATGTAATGTTTTATCGCGGAACATACTCGTGTAATTTCCGTCAATCAGGAGCTGTGCGGTGGTTTAAGAACTCTAATACCATAGTGCTCTACTTTCCATACATACATACATTCATACATATAATCACGCCTATATCCCTAATGGGGTAGGCAGAGCGTAAACGACCTAGACAAAGGTCCTTCCGCCACGTCTGACAAAGTTTTGAGGGTTATTTAAGATATATTTACATACATACATACATATAATCACGCCTTTATCCCTAATGGGGTAGGCAGAGCGTAAACGACCTAAAAAAAAGTCGTTCCGCCACGTCTGACAAAGTTTTGAGGGTTATTTAAGATATATTTGTAGGTATATTACTGTAGTGACAGGTTGTCAGCCCATCGCCTAAATTGCAATATACTGAAATCCTCGGATCCCTTAGCTGGTTTTTACAGCATGCTCGGGAGGAAATGCAGCTGGCACATTCTATGTTTTTCTTTTGCTTCCAGTCCAGCATGGAAGAAACTTTACTTTCCACTTGATAGAAAAAGAAGATGGTAGCCTCTTATTTCTATCTATCTATCTATATCAGCCTATATCTACCCACTGCTGTGTATAGGCCCTTTCATTTATACGCCATCTACACCGATGCTGTGCTTCCCGCATCCACTGTCTTTCCTCAATCGCTACTATATCAGTCTATCTGGCTGGTGGTCTGCCTACTGATCGTCTTGATGATATCGGCAGCCACTCCGTTACCGCCTTGGTCCACCGTCCGTCATCCCGACGAGCCAAGTGTCCCGCCCACCCCCACTTAAGTTTCTCTTATTTCTACCATTTTGGAAATAATCTGGTCTGGCAACCCAGGTTTTAATTTACCGTCGCCTGTGACCCGCTTAAACTTTGTTACTTATTAATCGGTTCCTAATTTGAGCTCCAACTCCGTGTGTGCCCCAAATTGAAACTGTTTCCGGTTATTTTCGATATTGCCGGGAGTTTAGAGAGTTTATAGAGCAAATAAAGTGGAGAAAAAGTTGGAAATAGACGAGATTATGGTAGGTAATGGGGAATAATAATGCTCTTTTTTGGTTAATAGAGGGTCATCATCATATCCCTAGCCTTATCCCGTATATCACGGGGTCGGCTACTTAATCTAGGGGATTGAACGAGGGTACTGGTTTTTACACAGAGCGACTGCCATCTGAACCAGACCCAAAGATTAGGTCAGAGTTTTCAAGCCGCCAATGCTTAGCACTGACCTCAGACATAGCTTAACGACTAATATCTATGGTATTAAGCTATATTAACCGGGAACAACGTCTTAACGTGCCTTCCGAAGCAAATCTTTTGTTTAATAGAGGGTGTTTTTTTTTATTTCATACCATAAGAATGTTTCAACATATCTTACTTAAAAAAAAAAATTGCATTACCTATCACGCTCTCTACTAACGATTTTTTTTCTTTCACCCAAAAGTTGCTGGGTAGAATTCGCTACTTTAGCTATAAGGCCGCCTATGTTGCACTTGTGTTTATTGATGAGTTGTATGTTTTGTATTTCTTACATACATACAATCACGTTTGTATCCCTAATGTGGTAGGCAGAGCGTAAACAACCTGAAAAAAGGTCGTTCCGCCACATCTGACTAAGTTTTGAGGGATATTTAAATTTATGGGCATATTGCTGTCGCCTAAATTGCGATATACCCTCGGATCCCTGGTTTATAAAGCATGCCCGGGAGGAAATGCAGCTAGCACATTCTTTGTTTTTCTTTCGCTTCTAGTCCAGCGTGGAAAGAAAAAAAGTAGGTATGTGGGGTTGAAAAGTAGAAGAGTTGTGGTGACGCTTCGGAAAGTGCATAATAGAGGGTATTATTTTAATTTCGTGCCATAATGATATTTCAAAAAATCTTACAATTAAACATAAAAAACATTATTCCTATACAAAATTACCATTTCGAACGACTCAAATCGACACCAAATTTTGGCCATAGTAACACACCAGGTATCAATATACAGCTCACAGCGCAACGGTCTTAAGTCCAGCTGCAGTAATAGACTTGCATAACTCGCAGACAAGACAATTCAATTAAGCACACTGAATCTAATAGAGCCGACACGTGTATCACTTGTTCACCAACAGTTTAGATCTAGTTGTTGTAGTTTACGAGTTATATTGTATACAGGTTGTGGTGTAAGGGACAGTTCCTACTAACGGATAGGGGTTGTTCTGCTCAGATAATGAATTTTTTTATGTATTTTCTCGCAATCGAAGTGAAACGCAGAGATTACAATTCGTGCACAAATCATTTTTATCCTCGACTAATTATCAGCCCTCACCCTGCGGTAAAGATAAAAATCTCGGATAGAAATTACTTGCTTTTAATTGCATTGCATTGTCTGATAAAAGTGGTCATTTTTTATGCTTAAGTTTACATTGAAAGTTTCTTATGTTTTTGCTTTTATAATAGACTTACATAACTCGCAGACAAGACAATTCAATTAAGCACATACATACATACATATAATCACGCCTTTATCCCTAATGGGGTAGGCAGAGCGTAAACGACCCAAACAAAGGTCGTTCCGCCACGTCTGACAAAGTTTTGAGGGTTATTTAAGATAGATTTGTAAGTATATTGCTGTAGTGACAGGTTGTCAGCCCATCGCCTAAATTACAATATACTGAAACCCTCGGATCCCTTAGCAGGTTTTTACAGCATGCCCGGGAGGAAATGCAGCTGGCACATTCTATGTTTTTCTCTCGCTCCCAGGCCAGCATGGAAGAAATTAAGCACACTGAATCTAATAGAGACGACACGTGTATCACTTGTTCACCAACAGTTTAGATCTAGTTGTTGTAGTTTACGTGTGTAAGGGACAGTTAGCTACTAACTGATAGGGAAAGTTTATTTGTATAACAATTTATTGTACACACAAATTGTATTGTTTCTTCCATGCTGGACTGGGATCGAGAGAAAAACATAGAACGTGCCAGCTGCATTTCCTCCCGTGCATGCTGTGAAAACCAGCTAGCGACCTTTGATTAAGTCGTTTGCGCTCTGCCTACCCCATTGGGGATAAAGGCGCGATTATACATATGTATGTATGTAGGAGATAGGTTGTTTAGAATTTATGTTGTTTATGTTGTCCCAGTAACAGTGTTAGTGATATGTAATGGAGGGTTGAGGGCTTTTAGTAAAAGTTAGTTGAAGGATATAGGCAGTTCCATATTTGTTTTGGACTCTACATGCACGCTTGAATTGTTGCTCTGTTTTTTGTTCGGGTATTTGTTACATACTGAATATAATAAGTTCAAAATTGAAAAATCTGTGTGTTTCATACATATATTTACGTTTACTATTTAAAAAAAAACACTTTTTACACTAGTTCCACTACATATTATTTATTAAAGCGACCGGTTTCGTTACACCATCATCAGGCAGTCAATAATTTTTTTTGTTTTAAAAATATTAACACTTTGTCACTTTTATCTGTATTATGTATTATGTCTGTGAGGTTTTATTTATTTTTCATAATTCCAGGATCAGGTCGGGAAAACGCTAGGCAGAAGAAGAAGAATTTCGATCATCTTCCAGCACTTTTGCCTAAACCCACTAGAATACACGAAGCCTAGTAACTGGTTTTTACAATATGCTGCTGGGGCAAAATAACTATTTATTTATTAATTTCGCATAAAAAAGATTCTACAGACATCAAATTCTTAGTACCAATAAGCTTCAAAAAGGTTTGTTTTGGCACATTCCTCCTTAACCTAAAAAAAAACTGAATTAACTTAAAAACAACATCATCATCTGCCTAGCCTTATCCCATATCTCACGGGGTCGGCTACCTAATCTAGGGGATTGAACGAGGGTACTGGTTTTTACACAGCGACTGCCATCTGACCTCCGCAACCCAGAAGGGAAACCAAAGCCAATCCTAGATTAGGTCAGAGTTTTCAAGCCGCCAATGCTTAACACTGGTCTCTGACATGGCTTAACGACTAATATCTACGGTATTAAACGATATTAACCGGGACCAACGGCTTAACGTGCCTTCCGAAGCACGGAAAAAGCGCCGAATAAACGTACATATGAAATTCGAAAACCGAAAAACACATTGGTACGTGGTGGGATTCGAACCACGACCTCCCTGCTCAGGAGGCAGCGGCCCTATCCACTACACCATCGGGCTCCTAGCAAGCTAGTAACTTAAAAACAACATAACATGTTCATATTTTCTGCATTTCATTTTTTAACTGCTACGTACGGGTCATTCTATATTTTCTATATTCCTGCGTTCAAACAAGATTTTTCCCAACACAACCATATAAATTACTTCAGGTAGTTGTAATGTCTCACAATACGCTTTGGATTACGCCAAGGTGAATTGAAGTAACCTTAATGCTGTGTAGGAAGGAGTTAACACTTGTCACGTTGTCATACAAGGTTACAGAAACACGCCTGTATCTCTAAAAGTGTAGGCAGAGCGTCAACGAACTGAGAAATTCTTAAGGGTCTTTTCCGGCATTAATACGGCTCTTTCACCAATCCTTTATTTACATTATGCCCTGGAAAAGAAGCAACAGGTACATTCTATCTTACCTATTACAGTATACCTTGGATTACGCCAAGGTGAAGAAAGAACCTTAATGCTATTTAGGAAGGAGTTAAGTTTTGTCACGTTTTCATACTAGCTTACAGAATCACGTCTGTATTTTTAAAAGGGTAGGAAGAGCGTCAACGATTTTATATTAGCCTACTTTTGCTACGTCTGCTAAATTCCGAGGGACTATCCCGGCATTAATATAGCTCTTTCACCAAAAGATTGGTGGTTTTACATTATATCCTGGTAAAGAAGCAACTGGTACATTCTATCTTACATAGCACAGCACGCTTTGGATTACGCCAAAGTGAAGTGAAGTAACCTTAATGCTACGTACGAAGGAGTTAACACTTGTCACGTTTCCATGCACTACAAGCTTACATTTTAACACTTAACGACTATGTGACTTTCTTGTCTCCTGATGAAGATCCTCGTATAGGATCGAAACGTCGAGGGTTAACCCTCCTTTCAATACAAATAAGTAGGTAAGTTGTCATTATGTCATGTAGTAAAATTATTAATGTTTGTTTAGATTATAGGTTTAATAATTACTTCAATTTCAAATCTAAACTATACATACATACATATAATTACGCCTTTATCCCTAACGGGGTAAGTAGAGCGTAAACGACCTAAGCAAAGGTCGTTCCGCCACGTCTGACGAAGTTTTAAGGGTTATTTAAGATAGATTTGTAGGTATATTGCTATAGTGACAGGTAGTCAGCCGATCGCCTAAATTACAATATACAGAAACCCTCGGATCCCTTAGCTAGTTTTTACAGCATGCCTGGGAGGAAATGCAGCTAGAACATTCTATGTTTTTCTCTCGCTCCCAGTTCAGCGTAGAAGAATACATTAAAATAATTATCTAAATCATAAAATCATGTCTAAACTATATCAATAAAAAAGATGAAGAATTTAAAAAAATAAATTGGGTTTTCTCTTGACTCCAGTCTAGGTCGGAAGCACTAGAAACGGAGTCGACAATGAATCGAGCTCACCTAGAAAAAAAATAAAGAAGTAAACATATTCAAAGAATGGTAAAAACTCGGACGGACAGCAAACTGATAGGGGTTGCTCAGTCAACGACACTGAACAACTTCCAGCAGGGAATTCTTCCAGGAAATTTTAATAAATGCCTTTTCCATATAAATTGTTTGATCGAGGTGGACATTTTGTATGAAAAATCCAATTTTTATTTTCATTTCCTGAAAGAACTTATCGGTGGAAGTTGTTCAGTATCGTTGACTGAGCAACCCCTATCAGTTTGCGGGACGCTGTCCCTTACACCCGGTAGAGTCCCATTGGAAACCTTTACAGACAAGATCAATTAGGTCTTTTCTACAAGACTTTTCCTTATTTTATTTATCAAGTGTATTTAACAATTACGACTTTGATTTGATTACAGAACAAAAAATAGTTTATTCTACAGTCTGCAGTGTTCAATCCAGTCCTAGGTAGACGAACTGTATCAACTGCATTAGCAAGTTTCGTAACTTCATAGTTTGGTTCTAAATGTTCGTATACACTACAAAACACATTATTATTGAGCGTTCTACTTCATTTTGAATTTTCACGCCTTTTTAAGTTCAACTTAACGAATATGATACTATTTGCTACTAAATTTATTGTTTGCAATTATTTGTAAGTAGCCATTTCATGGATGAGATTTGCTGGACTGGGAGCGAGAGAAAAACATAGAATGTGCCAGCTGCATTTCCTCCCGGGCATGCTGCATAATCTGAGGGTATTAGTATATTACAATTTAGGCGATGGGCTGACAACCTGTCGCTACAGCAATATACCTACAAATCGATCACAAATCTACGTATCTACCTCTCAGAATGCTATTTCACTAGTCTAGGTCTGCTGAAAGAGATTTCTTTTTTGAAATAAGCTATGCATGTTGTGTTTTTGTTTTATTTTTACATGTCCTTTGTAATTTATTGCGTACAATAAACTGTTAAATAAATAAATCGATCTTAAATAACCCTCCAAATTTTGTCATACGTGGCGGAACGACCTTTTATTTAGGTTGTTTAGGCTCTGCCTACCCCATTTGAGATAAAGGCGTGATTATGTGTATGTAAGTAGTCATACATTCGCTTTTTATCAACTGATAGGCATACTCTCCTCTCGAGCGTACACAACAACAAAAAAAGGCGAACTGTTGTCAATCGCAGTTGCAGGCTTCGAAGGCAGCTTTCGATCCAGTTCGTCTGTATAGCCAAGGGGCTCTCAGGGTTATTACCCTGCGTAGGCGTATGAATTGGGCGTTGTGGGCAATCAGCCGAGCATCTTTCATGTTGCCAGCACTCCATGTCAGATGAGCAACTTATCTCCTGCAGTTGCAAGTAGCGGAGCAGTTGTGTTGCAGTCCGTCTGTACAGTTTCTTACCCTGCGTGGGCGTATCAAGTGGGCGTAGTGGGCAATCAGCCAAGCACCTTTCGTGTTTCTAGCACTCCATGTCAGATGAACAACTTATTAATAGTGGCTCAATTGTACGCCCTATTTTGCACAGTTTTTTAAAAATTTACTCCCAAAAAAAATATGTACGAGTCTAGTACGAGTAGGAGTGTGTGTAAAGATATGCTTCATTAAGGCTCGTATTTATAAAGCAATCTCAAGATTGAGAGCAGTATTTAGTATGGATTTGACAGGCCATATTGTACTCAAATGACATTTCTGATACGAACTCAAACTAGCCGTCAGTTTCAAGTGATGTTTAAAAATACGGGCCTTAGAAAACAGTTTTAACAATCACACATTAATTCCGGAAGGGCAAGTAGACGTAGCTTACTTCCGGTTCCGGTTTCTATGTATAAAATGTATAAATGACATAACTTCAATCTTTACTTACACATATAAAATCATGCCTTTATCATTCTTACAGGCAGAGCAGAGCGTCAATGGCTTCATATGGGCCATTGTAGTCGAACCACAAATCCATTTTCGGCTTCGCGATGGCGGGTGCTACTGAAACTGAAATATTCACTTTTATAAGGACAGTTTATAATAAGAACATTACACCGGTGTCGATTCTCGCGACATAATCCTAATTCTAATTCTTAGCTAGCGCTGTCACTTTCTTAAGTTTGACATAAGAACAGGATAGCAAATAAACACATGACTTTGACATTCCTAATCTTACATAAGACTGCTTATTTGACGTAAAATAAGGAAGCATGCTCTATGCCCAGTTCTTATTTAAAGCGTCTTACGTCAAATAAGAAATGTCAAAGTCATGTATTTACTTGCTATCCTGTTCTTATGTCAAACTTAAAAGTGACAGCGCTAGCTAAAAATTAGAATAAGGATTATGTCGCGAGAATCGACGCCAATGTCATATAATACTAAAGTCTATGATCCATACCTAAAGCCGGTTATACAACAGCGATGGGTGGTACGAGTGGGTGGTGTGCAATTGGCCTTACTTAACTACTTGCTTACTTCACTGGACAATACTTGATGTACATACATACATATAATCACGCCTTTATCCTTAAAGGGGTAGGCAGAGCGTAAAAGACCTAAATAAAGCTCGCTCCGCCACGTCTGACAGAGTTTTGAGGGTTATTTAAGATAGACTTGTAGGTACATTGCTGTAGTGACAGGTTGTCAGCACATCGCCTAAATTGCAATATACTAAAACCCTCGGATCCCTTAGCTGGTTTCTACAGCATGCCCGGGAGGAAATGCAGCTGGCACATTCTACGTTTTTCTTTCGCTCCCAGGCCAGCATGGGAGCACTATACTTGATGTCTACCGGCTATTTGGCATGCTTCAGGCAGTGTGTAGGAGGATTATAGGTTCGATTCCATATGACTAAAAGATCTTGGTGCTCATTCGCCTATAATACGAATGTGTAGGTCTTATAATGAAATTAGTGGCAAAAATCAAAAGTATAGATTTATTCAGGAACTCACTTCTTAATTTTGAACGTAATATTTCTACAATTATGGATATTTTTTACTCACTTCTCTTTGATCTCAATTAAATAGGTTTATATTAATTTACTTTTTTAAAATAATACCACAGAGTAACTATAATACTACGTACAAATAATACTTACATAATAGTTTTAAGTTTTACTGTCACTTGTCACTTTGTCACTCAAATTTAAATTGTATTATTATTTTGTACCCATGAATGTAAAATTTTACTGACGTTGTACCTATTGGTAATAAAATAATATCTTCAAAGCGAAAGTGAACAGGCACCTGGTTGAATTCGCTCCATCGATGGGCTGAGAACCTCTCACTACAGCAATATACCTACAAATCTATCTTAAATAACCCTCTAAACTTTGTCAGACGTGACGGAACGACCTTAATTTAGGTCGTTTACGCTCTGCCTACCCTATTAGAGATAAAGATGATGAAAATTTCCAACCTTACACAATCTAAATCTGCAAAAACTGCATAGTAAGTCCAATAACTCAATAACCAAATCTCTCGAGAGCACTTATCACAAATCACCTCGCAAACATTGCTAAACCCTGGCATTGGCGTCTTCCTAGACTTACCGCAAATACTTCGGAAGAGCCCTTTACAGGTGTGCGATCATCGGTTTTGGAGGTCTGTCGACTACTAGAGATGGGAAAGTGTCGATAAAATTGTCGATAGAATAATAACGTGGAATGGTATTGGCGTCTTCCTAGACTTACCGCAAATACTTCGGAAGAGCCCTTTACACGTGTGCGATCATCGGTTTTGGAGGTATGTCGACTGCTGGAGATGGGAAAGTGTCGATAAAATTGTCAATCGGTTAATAACGTGGTTTAATTTACCGCAAATATCACAGGAGTGCCCTTAATAGATGTGAGATCATCAGTTTTGAAGATCTGTCCACTGCTAGACAGAGAACAAGTAGTAGTGATAGAATAAAAAAAATACTTTTCATCTTTCTAGGCTCACCAAAAATGAGAGTCGTTTATAGGTGATCATAGGTTTTAGAGTTCTCTCGATCATATTGTCGATAGAATAAAATATAATAAATAAACATTCAATCTTTACCTAAATAAGATCTTCTTTTTCCGTTATCATTTCAATAATGTACATACATACATAACGTCACGCCTCTATCTCGGAGGTGTAGGCAGAGATCACATCCCTCCACTTGCTACGGTCCTTGCAAACTTCTTTCGCTTCATCTACATTCATCAATCTTTTCATGCACGCTCGTAGGTTTAGGGTACTCCTGACCTTTCTCTAGAACGTCCCTGATTTGGTCGCGGTACGTTCGTCGAGGTCTTCCCCTTCCAACGTTCCCACTCACACTCGCCATATATATCTGTTTACTTAATCTGCTTTCATCTATCCTCTCAACATGACCAAACCACCTAAGCATTCCTTTTTCTATACCTGTCACTATATCCTCTTTCACACCACAACGTTCTCTTATCACGCTATTTCTTATTCTGTCACTCAGTTTCACACCAATCATACTTCTTAACGCTTTCATTTCTTCTGCATTTATTCTTCTTTCATGTCTTTTCTGCCAGACCCAACTTTCACTTCCATATATAAGTGTTGGAACTAACACTCCTCTATACAAAGCCTGACGAGCCTTTTTGGATACCTTCTGGCTGTTTATAAAGGTGTGCAACGCCCCATTCACCATGTTACCAGCATTCACTCTTCTTTCAATATCACTATCACACTTTCCATCTCCTGTAAACAATGAACCCAAATAAAAAAAATCTTTCACTTGCTCCAATTTTTCATCTCCTATCAGAATGTTACTCAAAAAACATTGATTTGGTTTTACTAACATTCGCTTTCATTCCTTTCTTTTTCAAAGCTTCATGCATACTATTTACCATCTCCTGTAACTTTTCAGCCGTGGACGCAAGTACAACTTGGTCGTCAGCGTAGAGAAGACATTTAACGAGTAACTCATTAATTTCAAATCTGTCAAACAGCTATCCATGAATAGGTTAAACAGCCATGGAGACGCTACACATCCTTGTATAACACCTTTCTCGATGTTAAACAATTCTGTGTACGCCCCGTTAATCCTGACACAAGCACTAGACTCCTTATATAAGGATTGCAGTGCTCGTTACAAAATACTGTTCACCCCATGCATGGACAGCGTCAACCACAGTTCATTCCTCACCACTCTATCATAGGCCTTTTCTAAGTCCACGAAAGCGCAATAAACTTTTTGGCTTTTAGCCAAGTATTTTTCAGTTATGCATCGCAACGAAAAGACCTGACCCGTACTACCCATCCCCTTACAAAAACCTGCCTGAGCATCCCATATTTTCTCATCAGGTTCTTTCATCACTCTTTCAATTAATACCTTTGCATACATTTTGCCGACGACGCTGAGAAGGCTTATACCGCGGTAATTTTTGCAGTCAAGCTGTGACCCTCTCCCCTTGTATAGTGCTACGATAACAGCCTTACACCAATCTCTTTGCACTTGGTCGCTTTTCCAACACAGGTTGAAAAGGCAGTACAGCTGACTAGCAACGACTCCTTCGCCAGCCTTCAGCATTTCGACAGACACTCTATCATATCCTGCAGCCTTACCCAACTTCATACTTTTCAGTGCTTTTACAATCTCATCCTTTACAATTTCGCTTTCATTCTGACTTTCATTTACCTCTGGAATTATAAAACCTTGCGCTACTTCTATACACTATATTCCTTCCTTCTACTCAACACGTATTCTTCACCTTTTATAATACTACCATCCTGGCTTCGAATCCTACTCAGCTCGGATGTTGCAGTTTTACCGCGAGCTGTCCGGATTTCCAGAAAAATTTTAAATTAGACCGAAAGTTTTCTGAAAGCGTCCTGTCAAATTCGTCTTTATATTCATCTTTCTTTCTAGTCACTGCTTTCTTTACTTCATCTTTCAATACTTTGTACTCCTTTCGTGCTTTATCTACATCCTCATCTGTCGCTTTTTGCATTCTTTGATTAGTTTTGGTTGCTAACCAGTCCAACCATGCTTTCTTCTTTCTTTGTACTACTTCTTGCACATCTTTACTCATCCATGCACTCTTCTGTTTATCAATAATGTAATGGGTGTATTATACGCTCAGCAATTTTATTGTGTAGCAGACATATTCGAAATTGGGACAAAAGCCTGCTCTCAAACTACCTACTTCTCAGAAAGAGTTTCTAACGGTTTTAAATTCGTAGACTCCCTACGCGCTACGTCGTAGCAAATTGCTACGGTACTGCTACTGCCTAATTTATAAGCACGAATTTAACAAAACGAAGTCGCAGGACTAAATGAAGTGCAAGTTCAGAATCGACGTCGAATATCGATACCTAAATCCGTATTATAGCCCACCTCTAGCACTCGGCGGTAAGACGCCCAGTCAGCTTTCAGACGGAAGATTAAAATGGATCCCATTATTTGTGGAGATTGCAACATGATGGCTCAGATTGCATATTTTGATATCATTCTTTTGGCAGTTGTCCATCTCCTTAGCCCCGCTATTATTTGCTTTTTTCTCGTTTTCCAACGAGATTGCTACAAAGTTCGTAGCGGCGTAGTTTGTGACTACGCTTTCGGATTCTTGGGTAAAACAATGTTTTATGTAACGACTGTACTCTTGTGTTAATGTGTCTTATGGAATGGAATAAGTTTCTTATGCACGGTGGAATTTAATTTACTTACATACATACATATAATCACGCCTTTATCCCTAATGGGGTAGGCAGAACGTACACGATCTAAACAAAAGTTGTTCCGCCACGTCTGACAAAGGTTTGAGGGTTATTTAAGATAGATTTGTAGGTATATTGCTGTAGTGACAGGTTGTCATCCCATCGCCTAAAATTGCAATACACTATAACCCTCGAATCCCTTAACTGGTTTTTACAGCATGCCCGGGAGGAAATGCAGCTGGCACATTCTATGTTTTTATTCGCTCCGAGTCCAGCATGGAAGAAATAAAATAAAATAATTTACTTACAGCCATACCTATATCCCTTAAAGGATACGCTGAGCACCAACGACTTTTTTAAACCTTGATTTTAGTTAAGATTGATAACTTATGGAACCATAAACCATTTCCTGTACCAAGGTTGCCTGGAAGAGATTGCCACTTAGCAATAAGGCCACCTATTGTGTACACTAATGTTCCTTGTTTGTTGTTTCTGAATGTGTTCTATTAAGTGTGCAATTAAGTATTCTATGCCAAGATTCTATGGTATTCTATTCTATGGATGGAATTTGGATTTTCTATTTATGTCAATATAAAATATGAACATCCCTTAACTGGCACGGGAGTGAGAAAAAAACATAGAATGTGCCAGCTGCTTTTCCTCCCGGGCATGCTGTACAAACCAGCTAAGGGATCCGAGGGTTTCAGTATATTGCAATGTAGGCGCTGGGCTGACAACCTGTCACTACACCAGTATTCATGTAAGTCTGTCTTAAATAGCACTCAAAACTTTGTCAGACGTGGCGGAACGACTTTTATTTATGTAGTTTACGCTCTGCCTACCCCATCAGGGATAAGGGCGTGATTGTATGTATGTATGTATGCTTTTCCTCCCGGGCATGCTGTAAAAAACAGCTAAGGGATCCGAGTTTCAGTATATTTTAATTTAGGCGATGGGCTGACAACCTACAATGTACCTACAAATCTATCTTAAATAACCCTCAAAACTTTGTCAGATGCCGCGGAACGACCTTTGTTTAGGTCTTTTACGCTCTGCCTACCCCATTAGGGATAAAGGCGTGATTGTATGTACATTTTGTATGGAGCGAATGTAAATCGTCCTTTTTAAAAATCTTTAATGTAAAAAGGTTTATCTTTCGACATTTAAACATAATTGTTAATTCTCCATTGTTATTATCAATAACTATGTAATTTGATTATTTAAATAAAATAATACAATAAAGATTCAAACAAAAATTCAAGCTTTTTTGTTCTATATTCTTCCATGCGCGAGCGAGCTTCCATGTGGGAGCGACAGAAAAACATAGAATGTGCCAGCTGCATTTCCTCCAGGGCATGCTGTAGAAACCAGCTAAGGGATGGGTTGACAACCTGTCACTACAGCAATAAAATTATTTTATTTAACAATTAACTGTACACAAAAACATCATAAAAATACGGCATACAAAACAAAGACACAACAGGCACTGCTTATTTCTAAAAAGAAATTTGTTACAGCTGACCTACAGAAGTGTTTTTTTTAATGATACGCGGATAAAACGTGCACAAAATTTTATACCTACTAATAACATAATACTACTGTCTCCTGCTGTCGACTGGGTATGGAGTCTATCGACCCGATAAACCCTATACTACTGTAAAATACTTATATAATGTAATTCTGTTACATAAATATAAACAAGATATAAATAAACACCTGTATTTATACATACATACATACATACATATAATCACGCTTTTATCCCTAGCGGGGTAGGCAGAGCGTAAACGACCTAAGCAAAGGTCGCGCCGCCACGTTTGACAAAGTTTTGAGGGTTATTTAAGTTAGATTTGTAGGTACCTATATTGCTATAGTGACAGGTTGTCAGCCCGTCGATTAAATTACAATATACTGAAACCCTCAGATCCCTTAGCTGGTTTTTACAGCATGCCCGGGATGATATGCAGCTGGCACATTCTATGTTTTTCTTTCTCTCCCAGGCCAGCATGGAAGTAATATTTTAAGCCTGTATTTATAGTTAAGGTATTTTTAGTTTGGATTTTGAATAGCATTATTATTTATTGCATAGGTACCATTAAATTTTTTAAAGTATTACATTTATGTTTCTGCATGCTAATAAAATTTAAATCCTTGTTATCTTTCTTAATGTCATTAATTGTAAAATTTAATTATGATAATTATTAATTATGTGACATTGAAAGATTTTTGCAGCCGCGATACAGGCCCAGCCTAGTGCGAGGTGTATTGGAAAATAATAATTATTTGGCTGCACCCTCTGTTTTTCGGTTGAAATTGTTTACATATTTGTGTAAAATGTAGCCTAAGATAAGATATTTTGAATGAATAAATTTATTATTATTATATACACAATCAATATACCTACAAATCTATTTTAAATAACCCTCAAAACTTTGTCAGACGTGGCGAACGACCTTTGTTTGGGTCGTTTACGCTCTGCCTACCCATTAGGGATAAGAACGTGATTATATGTACGTATTTATGCATCTTTATTTTGGACGCTCTGCCTACCTCATTAGGGATAAAGGCGTGAAATTTGTGTATATAACTGAAGTAACAAGTTGTCAGAGCCCTCGAATTATTATAATAAATTGTGTGTTCTTTGGGTACCAAATGACAGAAGAAAATATAAAATTGAAAATGTTAATTTTGAGGGAAAAGCATCAATCAAAACCAGAAATAATTGTTTTTAACCATTTATTGTACATTATTGGTTCGTAACATACAACGTAAGCATTTACTAACAGCATGCACGTACTACATATGTCGCCTGTTGCCATTAACCACACAATTTCAAGTGTTCCAAATAATACCATCTAAATAGTGCGGTCGAAAGGGAATGACAAAATACGAGTCGGTATAGTCACATTCGCAATATGTCCATTTCACAAAATGTTCCTTTTCGCAAAATTACACTTTTAGGTCAAAAGTATGTTACGCCTACAAGACAGTTTTTTTTTAAGGGACACGTTACGAAAGGGATCGCATTCTTCTTCTTCTGTCGAGTGGGTATCGAGTCTATCGACCCGATGAACCCTGGTGTCAGAGTTTTTAAACCGCCTTTTAGCACAACTATCAGGCCTCTGACATGGTATGAGTAACGATCACTATCAAAGACAGCGACCGGGACCGACGGCTTAACGTGCCCTCCGAAGCACGAAAAATGGGATCGCATTATAAAAATGTGATATTTGCCGAAAGCTACATTTTTCGACGTAAGATCGGTTCGATATGCAAAAAAAATTTCATGGTTATTACTAAGGGAAGCCGAGGCTTTACAAATATCGCTTTTGGAAACGTATCAACGTTCTTTATAAAACACGAAAACTCTTTAGACCTTGCGCTAGAAATTTGAAGTAATTTTGATTTTTTTAACCTTCTTTTAGCAGAATATTTTATTCCCTTTCTACCGCACAAATATTACACTAATATCTAAATTAAATCTAATAATATTATCAATAGTTTTAACATTGTAATATAGTGATAGCTTCATATAAATAGATACATGATAGTTATAGCTATAAAATTATAGTTTCATGATTTCACATTAAAAAAACGCTTGACAAAGTAAGGGCCGTATTTGTAATAAGCTCTCAAGAGTGACAGCGAGTTTAAGTTCGTATCAGAAATGTCACTCAGTACAAACTGGCCTGTCAAATCCATACTTAATATTACTCTCAAGTTTGAGATCGCTTCAAAAATCTAAGTGTCTAGTATAAATCAGTGTTTTGAAATTTTGCCTATCGATTGTATGTAACTCGACCCTTACAAAAATTTGGTTTTGATAAATTAAATATTGAAACATATTTTAATTAGATTCATAATATGTCAAGCGTTTTTTTTTATTGTAGTTGAAATGAAATAAAAATGATCAGTTAGTTTGGATTTACTAATATAAAAGGAATGGTGAAAATACGCTTAACTTTCTTCTAATACAACAAAATATGTGGGCTCAATTTCGTATTTCGCTCTGTGTACCAGTAACATCGTTGATACGGGATAAGATTAGGGAGATGATTATGAATTTCGTATGTCATTGTTTAAAACTAAATTTAAATTAGCCACGCCATTTTCAGTTAAAAAAAATTAAAAAGTATCTTTGGTTTTACTCCAAGAATAAGCTGCCAAAATCATGCGCAGAAATGTTCAATTCTTTTCCAATTTTACTAAACTAAACACAAAATTGAGCCCATTTTCTTAACCTTGGGCTTTAAGCCTTAACCACTCGAATTTTCTAATACATGTTAACAGTTCAAAAAGGTATACTAAAGTTCATTTTATAAATTTCCAATTACATAGTTATTTTGTTCTGGCAGTATTATTAAGAAAGGTAAGATTTTACTAAAATTGCAACTCAATATTTGAGATTCACATGGCGTTAGAAATAATTACAATTCATTTAAAAATATACTACGTGCACACATTATACAATTAATATTCCAAATATACATACGTATATCTTTAAAACTTAGAAAAATAAATCATTTGAAACAAAAATAAAAATAATAGGCTCGATTCTAAGGACCACCGGCTAAAACTAAAATTAAAATCTATCTGTCACAATCAAAATAATAAAAATGAAAAAGGACAAGCGATTTATATATACTCTTATGGTTTTACATTTTGTCCGCTAGATTTTGACGTTTTTGCACGTATCCCCAGTATTTCTGTCAATTTTATCCGCCATATCATATGACAGCGGATAAAAATGACAGAAACCACCGACTATAAATCTAAAACCGGAGAGAATAGATCTCCTGTCCTTCCAATGTTTTTAATCTGAAAGTGACAAATAGATTTTAATTTTAGTTTTAGCCGGCAAATCTAGAATTGAGCCAAGTTAATGGATATAATCTCGGATAGTTGAAACGTCGGAAATTATATACAAATACAGTATTATGTAACGCCAAGTACTGTAGATATAAACAATGAACATTCTTGCGTCGTCTTCCAAATCGCACTGCGAAATCCTGAAACAAAGTCATAAAATGTATTAAACATGAGAAGTCATGTCCCTAGCCTTATCCCGTATCTCACGGGGACGGCTACCTACTCGAGGTGATTAAACGAGGGTACTGATTTTTACACAGAAAGGAAATCAGACCCAATCCTAGATTAGGTCAGAGTAGTCCGGTCCCCAATGATTAGGTGTTAAACGATATTAACCGGGATCAACGGCTTAACGTGCCTTCCGAAGCACGGAAAAATCACTAAATAAACGTACATATGAAAACCGAATAACCCATTGGTACGTGGTGGGATTCGAACCACAACCTCCCGTGCTCAGGAGGCAGCGGCACTATCCACTACACCATCGGCCTCCTGTGAGTGATTAAATGTAAGTAGTAAAAAAAATAAAGTTCGCCGCGGGCAGGGTGTGAAGGGCTCAGTTGGGAGAGCGGTGGAACGGCATTCCGAAGGTTGCAGGTTCAAACCTTGCCTTGGAATTTTTAATTTATTACTTCTCATATTTATGAAATACCATGCTAGACTGGCAGCGAGAGAAAAACATAGAATGTGCCAGCTGCATCTCCTCCCGGGCGTGCTGTAAAAACCAGCTACGGGATCCGAGGGTTTTAGATATTGCAATTTAGGCGATGGGCTGACAACCTGTCACTACATCAATATACCTACAAATCTATTTTAAATAACCCTCAAAACTTTGTTAGATGTGGCGGAACGACCTTTGTTTAGGTCGTTTACGCTCTACATACATACATACATAAATCACGCCTTTATCCCTGACGGGGTAGGCAGAGCGTTTAACGCCTCGTATAAGGCGCTTTCGCCACGTCTGACAAAAATTGAGGGCAATTTTAGATTGTAATATGTATTGCTATAGTGACAGGTTGTCAGCCCATTGCCTAAATTACAATACACTGTAACCCTCGAGTCCCTTTTGCTGACTTCAACAGCATGCCCGGGAGGAAGGGCAGCTGGAACATTCTATGTTTTTCTATCTCTCCCAGTCCAGCATGGAAGAATTTACGCTCTGCCTACCCCATTAGGGATAAAGGCGCGATTATATGTATATGTGTGTAGATGTTTTTTTTAATCTAATTGTCTGAACAGTGAAAGGCTCAGTAGTCACTAGTAATGTAAAAAAAAAACCTAAACACGTTTCAACTTACGTAATAACCTTGTTCAGTTTAGCATCGTGTCTCGTACAGTCCGGAGCGTCCGATGTAGCGCACCCATTTGATCACGTCGTGGTCGGAGTAGTTCAGTTTCGGCTCGAACACCTTCAAGTAACGCACCTGAACGAACAAATAAACGGTCAGAACATTCTAGGTAATACATATCGTATAGAAGGTGAAACACGTCGTACTGAAAGGAAATCTCATCGTATTATAGGGCAACACGTCGTAGTAAAGTGAAACACATCGTATTGAAGGAAAAACACGTCGTATTAAAGGGAAAACACACCGTGTTAAAAGGAAAACACGTCGTATGAAAGGGAAAACACACCGTGTTAAAGGGAAAACACGTCGTATGAAAGGGAAAACACACCGTGTTAAAAGGAAAACACGTCGTATGAAAGGGAAAACACACCGTGTTAAAGGGAAAACACGTCGTATTAAAGGGAAAACACACCGTGTTAAAGGGAAAACACGTCGTATTAAAGGGAAAACACGTAGTATTAAAGAGAAAACACTCGTATTAAGGGAGCCTGCTTTACAGGCTTAAAAAAATAGTTTTTTTTTTTGATAAATGTCTTTCCAAACTATCCAAGAATGTGTCCCTAAAATTTCAGACGCAAATTCGAAATATTTTCGGAGTTGCAGAAGAAATAGTGAGCAAGCGTCGAGCAGGTATACGAGTGCGCATGATTTTGGCAGCTTATTCTTGGAGTAAAACCAAAGATACTTTTTAATTTTTTTTAACTGAAAATGGCGTGGCTAATTTAAATTTAGTTTTAAACAATGACATACGAAATTCATAATCATCTCCCTAATCTTATCCCGTATCAACGATGTTACTGGTACACAGAGCGAAATACGAAATTGAGCCCACATATTTTGTTGTATTAGAAGAAAGTTAAGCGTATTTTCACCATTCCTTTTATATTAGTAAATCCAAACTAACTGATCATTTTTATTTCATTTCAACTACAATAAAAAAAAACGCTTGACATATTATGAATCTAATTAAAATATGTTTCAATATTTAATTTATCAAAACCAAATTTTTGTAAGGGTCGAGTTACATACAATCGATAGGCAAAATTTCAAAACACTGATTTATACTAGACACTTAGATTTTTGAAGCGATCTCAAACTTGAGAGTAATATTAAGTATGGATTTGACAGGCCAGTTTGTACTGAGTGACATTTCTGATACGAACTTAAACTCGCTGGATAGCTCGGAGCGCGCGCGCTCCGCCCCTCGATCTATTGTACGTATTATAATCCGAAGGGACTAACGGTCCTTCGAGACACTATTGACTGTTCGTAAACAACAGAGCGAAAACCAGTTTTTTGAAGAGTCTAAAGGGCAACTCTATGGACCAAATAGCGCTGATTAGCGGTAAGTTCAAGAAAATAACGATTTTTTTTATATACGAAAACTTTGACGCGCTATTTCTCGGATTTTCATTTTTATGATTTTTCCTAATTGGCGGAAAAAAATAGGGAAAAAACTAAACGTACTATCGAAACGAAACAAAATGCATTATATTCGGGATTAAATTCTCTTCTAGTTGAACCTAAAAAACCTTAAGAAAGTTAAGTTTAACCCACTTTATAAACTGCTTTTTTTTTATTATATTTTTTTTATTTTGCGAAAAATTTTTATTTTTTTTACTTTTTGTTGAATTTTCTTGGTTTAACTAGAAGCTATAACTATTGAGAATATTTTTTTTTTTGGGTTCTTTGTTTCAGATGAAAATTGCGACCTGCACCTTTCCCGCCGCACGACAAATGCACACTCGAGGTGGTGGTGCTGGCGAAATGCTTGTACCGGGCATAATAAAACATATATCTTAATAAGAAAAAAAATGAGAAGACTGCTGAAATGTATAACAATAAAACCTGAAAGTTTTGTTTCAATCGGATATTTCTTTCCTTCAAAAAAAAAGCCTCCAAAGCAGGCTCCCCTCTTAAAGGGAAAACACGTCGTATAAAAGAGAATACACGTCGTATTGAAAGGAAAAGACGTCGTTTTAAAATGAGAACTCAACGTATTATTTGTCTATTTTTAATAAGACATACATACATATAATCACGCCTTTATCCCTAATGGGGTAGGCAGAGCGTAAACGACCTAAACAAACAGGTCGTTCCGCCACGTCTGACAAAGATTAGAGGGTCATCCAAAATAGATCTGTAGGTATATTGCTGTAGTGACAGGTTGTCAGCCCATCGCCTAAATAACAATATACTGAATCCCTCGGATCCCTTAGCTGGTTTTTACAGCATGCCCGGGAGGAAATGCAGCTGGCACATTCTATGTTTTTCATTCGCTCCCAGTCCAGCATGGAAGAAAATAAGAAATTGGCAGTTTCTAATAAACACGATGTGTTTTCCCTTTAATACGTTGATATTAAAGGGAAAACACGTCGTTTAAAGGGAAAACTCAACGTATTAAAGGAAAAACATACATACATATAATCACGCCTTTATCCCTAATGGGGTAGGCAGAGCGTAAACGACCTAAACAAAGGTCGTTTCGCCACGTCTGACAAAGTTTTAAGGGTTTTTGAAGATAGATTTATACGTATATTGCTGTAGTGATAGGTTGTCAGCCCATCGCCTAAATTACAATATACTAAAACCCTCAGATCCCGTAGCTATTTTTACAGCATGCTCGGGAGGAAATGCAGCTGGCACATTCTATGTTTTTCTCTCACTCCCAGGCCAGCATGGAAGCTTAGAAAGGGAAAACACGTCGTATTAAAAGGAAATCTCATCGTATTGAAGGGAAAACACATCGTGTTTATTAGAAACCGCCAACTTCTTATTAAAAATAGACAAATAAAGCAAATATTCGAAGTGCTTGATTCTGCAACATTTAGAATAGCATTTTAACGCTTTATCAAAAGACGTTATTGATATTTTCTTTGTAACTCATATTTTTCATTTAAACATACATAACATTTCATTGAAAGACAAAAAAATTGTCAAATTTCAAATACAAGTAAATAACATACCTTGAACCCCGAGGGCGCGAAGGGCACCTCGAAGCCCATGGAGATGGGTGGGCGGGTCCATTTCTTCTTAGTATCAGTCTCCAAGAGCTCAATCTCGGCAGATAGCTGCGTCTCTTTCATACCCGCCATGCGCTTGATCCTGGGGGAAAGAGGTAGATAATGTTTTTACAAAAGTAAGAATAAGATAAAACGAAGGGAGGGGCGAAGTGCGAGTTTCTAATGCTTCTTCTTCATTGTGATATAGTTTTATTTTATTTTGTGACACAGATATAATTTTATTTGTAATAGGCTCGCTTGTGACTTTCTAAAAGTGTGCTTAGGAATCTATTTAGAAATAAATTATTTGACTTTGACTACACTTGGTAAGAAATGAAAAACTGGCGGATCCTTCGTCTTGTAATTCATATCGTGCCTAATAATTATGACTGCGTCAGTAGTCCAGTGGTATGAGAAAAGGGCCCGGATGTCGTGGCTTCGACAGGGGGAACACAAATTTTATAATTTTATACTGTCAATTTATCACTATGCAAGATTAGTTTGGTTAAGACAATACAGGCTGAATCACCTGATCGTCTGTCAAGCAAAATCAAAATCAATCAAAAAGCCCTGGTCGCTGTCTATGATAGAGGACGTTTACATACATAAAACGTTCCACAAAACCATGTCAGATGCCTATTAACTGTTCTGTTGGGCGTTTCCAAATCACTGACACAATAAAATGTTGACAGAATCTAAAATGACTATACATATATATACGCCTTTATCCCTAATGGGGTAAGCAGAGCGTAAACGACCTAAACAAAGGTCGTTCCGCCACGTCTGACAAAGTTTTAAGGGTTATTTAAGATAGATTTGTAGGTATATTGCTATACCAGGCCACTCAGAAAGTATTGCGATAAATAGTTTTTATATATGGCAGACTGGCCGGTTAGAATCTTTTTTGAAAATATGATTACTTGTAAGTAAAAATATGTGTGTTCCATTTTCAAAATATCCCTCCACATTTTTTGCGAGCCAATTCAAAGTATCGTGTCTTACTGAAAAATGGATTCCGGGAACATTTTAGAGCTATGATTTTTTACGATTTCAAGTGTCGCCTGAAACCGGATGAATCGTTCGATAGACTTCAAATGGCATTTATGGATGAAAGCCCCTCCAAGGCAACCGTGTATCGTTGGTATAACGAATTTAGGCGCGGTCGCCCAACCTTGGGGGATGAAGAAAGAAGCGGTCGCCCTTTGACGGCTATTACGGAAGAAAACGTGCTAGCAGTGAAAAATTTAATCCAAGATAATAGGCGAATTACATTTCAGGAGATTCAGCACATATTAAAGATTGGATCGGGAAGCGTTCACGAGATTCTACAAGGGCATCTTCGCGTGAGGAGGATAGTATCGCGCTGGGTGCCGCACTACCTCACCGACGCTCAGAAGCAGGCCCGGGTGGAATGGTGCCGTGATATGCTGAACAAATTTGAAGCAGGCTCGTCTCGGCGTGTTTACGACATCGTAACAGGTGATGAGTCCTGGATTTATCAATACGATCCAGAAACCAATCGCCAGTCGACAGTTTGGGTGTTTCAAAATGAACCAACGCCTACCAAAGTGAAGCGATCTCGAAGCGGGGGGAAGATTTTGATCGCCAGCTTTTTTAATTTGACTGGCCACTTGGCCTCAATTCCCTTACGAGATCAAAGAAGCATTAACGCCGAATGGTATACTACCAAATGTTTACCAGAAGTTTTTTCTGTTGTGAGCAACAAGCGACCAAACACAGGGCTCCGCGGACTACTGCTCCACCACGACAATGCGCCTGCACACACCGCGCTCAAAACGAGGGACTTCCTGGACAGCACACCAGTCAAACTCCTGGGTCACCCTCCTTACAGCCCTGATCTAGCACCGTGTGACTTCTTTTTATTTCCAAAAATAAAAAATCAGCTCAAGGGGATACAATTTTCGTCGCTGGAAGATGCGCTGGCTGCGTTCGAGCAGGCTGTAAACGAGGTGTCTACGGCGGACTGAAAAAAGTGTTTTGAAAACTGGTTCAGACGCATGAATCTTTGTATAGAGGCTGGTGGAGAGTACTTTGAAAAGATTTAATAAAAATATATGTACCTGTAGAACAATTTTTTTTAGTTTCGCAAATCTTTCTGAGTGTCCCACGTAGTGACAGCTTGTCAGCCCATCACCTAAATAACAATATACTGAAACCCTTGCATCCCTTAGCTGGTTTCTACAGCATGCCATGCACATTCTATGTTGTTTTCTCGCTCCCAGGCAAACATGGACGAAATAACTATACTCACTTCCAAACAATAGCATTCTCCGAGGCCTTATACTTGGCCTTTCCCTTCAAGCAGATCAGTTGCACACCGCTGGTGTTCAGCGGAGTAGGGATCTTGACTTCGATCTTCTGTCCTAAGAGCGAGGGCTTGAAGTTACTCTTCAGAACCACTTTAACTTCCATCTTTGTGCGGCCCACCTCGCGCACTAACGGGATCACGCGGAACGGCAGGGAGATGTCTTTAGTTGTACGGTATCTGTAAAAAGAAATATTATTTACAAACATACATATAATCACGCCTCTTTCCCGGATGGGTAGGCAGAGAGCACATCTTTCCACTTGCTACGATCTTTACATACTTCTTTCGCTTCTTTACAAACAGTCATATTTTATTGAATTTAAGCTTTCTCAAAAGAATGTATGGACGAAAAAAAATATGGACTGTATCCATTATAGTTCGAAATATTTCTCCCATTGCACATTTTACGCAATATAATCTCTCATTGAATAAAATTGTCCCTCATTTAACAAAAGCTTATCTCATTTAACTAATACTTTCCACATCTAATAAACAGGGCCCTCATTTATAAAACGCCACCCTCGATTAACAAACACTTCTCCCATTTATTATTATTAACAACTCCCTATTAAACACACGCTTCCCTTATTTAGCAAAAACCTCAATCATTTAAGAAACACATCCCTCATATAACAAAAACCTCAATCATTTAACAAACGCTTCCCTCATTTAACAAACGCTTCCCTCATTTAACAAACGCTTCCCTCATTTAACAAACGCTTCCCTCATTTAACAAACGCTTCCCTCATTTAACAAACGCTTCCCTCATTTAACAAACGCTTCCCTCATTTAACAAACGCTTCCCTCATTTAACAAACGCTTCCCTCATTTAACAAACGCTTCCCTCATTTAACAAACACCTCCTTCATTTAACAAACATCTCCCTCATTTAACAAAATACATCCCTCATTAATAAAACACCTCCCTTATTAAAGATACAGTACTGATCTCATCAGCTCGAACTCTCCATCGGGCGGTATGAAGGAGATGGAATGTTCCGTCTCGAACTTGCTCAGCTTGATGCACTGGTGGAACTGGCAGTCGTCTAGCACCACTACTGTACTAGCATCTACCTATGTATCCATCCATTAGCTCCCCATTGAAAAAAACCTCCCTCATTGAACAAAAGCCTCCTCCATTTAACACTCATTGAACACACAACTCTCTCATTGAACTCACAACCCCCCTCATTAAACACATTACTTCCTCATCGAACACACAACACCCTCATTGATCACACAACTCCCTCATTGAACCCACAACTCCCTCAATGAACACACATCTCACTCACCGAACACACAACTCCCTCATCGAACACATAACTCCCTCATTGAATACGCACTTCCTTAACTGAACTGAACACGCATCTTCTTATTTTTCTCGTTGAACTACTACTGACCTCATCAGCTCCAACTCTCCATCGGGCGGTATGAAGGAGATGGAATGTTCCGTCTCGAACTTGCTCAGCAGACGCACTGGTGGAACTGGCAGTCGTCTATCACTACTACTGTACTAGCATCTACCTATGTATCCATTCATTAGCATCCCCATTGACAAAAAAAAACCTCCCTCAATGAACAAAAGCCTCCTACGTTTAACACACATTGAACACACAACTCCCTCATTGAACCCACAACTCCCTCATTGAACACACAACTCCCTCATTGAACACTCAGCACCCTCATCGAACACACAACTCCCTCATTGAACACACAACTCCATCCACAACCCCTCATTGAACACACAACTCCCTCATTGAACACACAACTCCCTCATTGAACACACAACTCCATCCACAACCCCTCATTGAACACACAACTCCCTCATTGAACACTCACTTCCTTAACTAAACTGAACACACATCTTATTTTTTTTTTGTTGAACTACTACTGACCTCATCAGCTCGAACTCTCCATCGGGCGGTATGAAAGAGATGGAATGTTCCGTCTCGAACTTGCTCAGCTTGACGCACTGGTGGAATTGGCAGTCGTCTATGACCACTACTGGCTTGCCACTGCGAGCCGGGTCGCTATCAGTGTTGCCGGAAATTCCACCTAGTAAATAAATTCATACATTTAATCACACCTTTATCCCTAACTAGCGACCCGCCCCGGCTTCGCACGGAAATTATCAGTGTTTCTCTACTATATTATGCATGTATTATACATATAAACTTTCCTCTTGAATCACTCTATCTATTAAAAGAAACCGCATCAAAATCCGTTGCGTATTTTTAAAGATTTATGCATACATAGGGATATAGGGACAGAGAAAGCGACTTTGTTTTATATCATGTAGTGATAGTGATAGGGTAGGCAGAGCGTAAAGGTCGATCTTTCACGTCTGACAAAGTTTTGATAGTTGTTTATGATAAGTTTGTAGGTATATTGCTGTATTGACAGGTTATCGGCCCATCGCCTAAATAACAATATACTAAAACCCTCGGATCCCTTAGCTGGTTTTTACAGCTTGCCCGGGAGGAAATGCAACTGGCATATTCTGCTTTTCTCTCTCGCTCTCAGGCCAGCATGATAGTAAATAAATGAGGAGTAAATTATAATTTTACAGTTGTTTTTTCTCACGAATGCAGCTTAGCCAAACTCGTTATAGAGCGTACAGATACGCGCCATTATGTTCGTAACTATAGGTTTACTATGGGGAATTTACGGCCACCAAAGCGATGTGCGTGTATGTACATTACAAGCAAAATTATTCTAATTTTATTTATGAGTCGTATTTTTTTTAAAGTGTGCTGTTTTTAGAATATATGAACATGTTATGTTGTTTTTAAGTTAAATAAGTTTTTTAGATTAAGGAGGAATGTGCAGTGCCAGACCAGTGACATTGTTAAGGTTTAATGGTACTAAGAATTCGATGTCTGTAGAATATTTTATATGTGAAATAAATAAATAATAATAAGTATGGCTAAACTGCAAATCGTAAGATAAAACATCTGTATGAGGCCTAGGTCTTCTAATGATCCACGCTGCAACGGCATCATGGGCAAATCTGGATTATTTATAACAATAGTAGCTGCACTATCCCGCATAATATTAGAAAACTACTCCTTTACCCAAAGGTTGCCTGGCAGAAATTGCTACCCTAGCAATAAGGCCGCCTAATTGTACTCTGTTTTGTAATGTTGTTTCCTGTACAATGTGTTGTTTATGTGCAATAAAGAATATTTGTATTGTATTGTATTATGATTCTGCTGCTTTTGATGTTCAGCACCAAGTACTCAAACAATGTATTCAAAAGGGAAAGCACATAACATTTTCTAAAAAAATCTTAAATTATGAAAAGAACAGTGAAGAAATAAATAAAATTGGTAAAAAATCACCGAGATATACCATTATAAAGATTATCTATCTCTCTCTTCGAAACGACAATTTATAGGGAATTAGTATGGCGCTCCTGTCTTACGACGTCACATGACAGTTCGGACTTCTCTTTTTAACTAACCACGTAACCACTTTAAGGCATTATAACTCGAAAACTAATGAATATTTTTCGAAAATTCTTTCACATCCGTTCATTTATGGTGACAATAATTCTTTCTAATATTTTAAAAAAGTCATGCAGATTCTCCATTCAATGCTTTTAAAGTTTTTAAGCCATGTCAGAGGCCTGATAGTTGTGCTACTAGGCGGTTTAAAAACTCTGACACCAGGGTTCATCGGGTCGATAGACTCGATACCCACTCGACAGAAGAAGAAGTTTAAAAAATATTATAAATTTAATTTACCTCCGTTCCCCTTCCCCTTGGCCTCCATGACAATCTTGTCGTTGATACCGAACTTGCACTCCGGCATACCGGACAAGTAGGACTTCATTACCACTTTACCCGCCACGTGGGCTGATAAAACTTGTCCTGAAATTAAATAAGGCACTCAATGGCGTCGATTCTCGCAACATAATTCTAATTCTTAGCACTCTTAACTTTGACATAAGAACAAAATAGCAAATAAACACATGACTTTGACATTCCTAATCTGACATAAGATTGTTATTTGACGTAAAATAAGGAAGCATGCTCTATTCTCAGTTCTTATTTTAGGCGTCTTACGTCAGATTAGGAATGTCAAAATCATGTGTTTATTTGCTATCCTGTTCTTATGTCAAAATAAAGAAAGTGACAGCGCTAGCTAAGAATTAGTTAAGGAATAGTGAGTCAATGCAAACGCCATAACCTAAAAGATTGATTGATTGAATGGTGAGTCCAGAATTGCCGCCAATATCTACCATCCGTTCCTGTCGGCATAGCATATATATTCACGCCTTTATCCCTAAAGGGATAGGCAGAGCGTAAACAACCTAAACAAAGGTCATTCCGCTACGTCTGACAAAGTGTTGAGGGTTATTTAAGATAGATTTGTAGGGTGTATAGATGATGTAGTGACAGGTTGTCAGCCGTTTGCCTAAATTACAATATACTGAAAGCCTCGGATCTCTTAGCTGGTTTTTACAGCATACCAGGGAGGAAATGCAGCTGGCACATTCTAAGTTTCTCTCTTGCTCCCAGTCCAGCGTAGAAAATATCATTTGGCATAGCAGATTATTTTATTTTCTTATTTACTGTTTACGATTTGATTTCGATATACGTATAGAAATGAAAAGTCTGACCTAATGTAGCATTGGGTCTGGTTTCTCTCCTAGGTTGCGGAGGTCCGATAGCAGTCGCTCTTTGTAAAAACCAGTACCCTTGTTTACTCCCCTAGATTAGGTAGCCGACCCCGTAACATACGGGATAAAGCTAGATAATGAGTCAATATCTACAGAAGCAGACAACCATATGTTTACGAAAAACTCTTAGCAACGACGATCGCGATAATATTGATAATATTATTTGTGTGGAAATTTGGGGTGGGATGGGATCTACCTCCTAGTGGAATAAGTCCGGCTCAACGATCCCTACGGAGCGGTGGTAGACTCCGCAAGGGGTCTGGCTCGCGATCACACGACCACCGGAGTCCGACGACAAACAGCTTGCTGTGTTCCGTCGATGCGTGAGATTGCCAGTGCCATAATAGGCATCTTCTGGGTGAGCTCGCTCCATGGTCGACTCTGTCAAGGTTATCCCTGATCTAGTATCTAGAGTCAAGAGGAAACACATGTCTAATTTTAAAAAAAGGACTAACCTTGTGGCGACATGAGCAGGTTGACATACTCCAGTACGTCTAGGAATAGCTCGTTGCGTCGGTACTTGATGCCCTCGCGACGCCAGCCGATCTGACCGGTCACCTGGTGCAAAACAAATATATTATTATTATTTAATAATAGGCGAGCAGCCACAGGCTGATGTGCCTATATCTAAGCTGGTGTGTATCAGTTCATGTTAGTTTTAGTCACTTCACTACACTTAAGTGTCAGTCACTGTTTAACCACTTATCAAGTCTGATATATATATATTGAACAACTTTCTTTAACAAGAAGATATTTTTACCCAGTTAAATGTAGCCTAAAAGTTCCTTCTGGTTAACATACATTTCTGTTCATTCAGTAGTTTCCATAAAAAAAATACAATTTGACTTGAGCCGCGAATACTATTTCTATGGGAGGGCCATTTTGTTTACATATTTCGACTTCGACCTATGTTCCTAGAGGAAAGTTGTTCAGTTTCATGAGTAGAATCACACCCTAAAATATGGCCCGATATTTTATTTACTCCCTGTATTAGAATAAACTAATCAAATATCACCTCATAGGTTCATAGAAGTATTTCATGTGTAATTTACCTGTGAGGTGATCTGTGCCTGCTCCTCTTTGGATGCAGACTTGATGCCCTGTTGAGTGATGAATGTCTTCAGCACTCCGGTGTCAGAGTTCTGAGGGTAGCCAAAGTCCAGGATCTCTGTTGAAGAAAACAGAATCGTAAGTAAAATAGTACCATCAGAAATCCCAGAAAAATCATCTTCAAACTGATAATAAATAAAATATGTTCAGTAAGATTGTTAGTCAAAGACTGATTTTTAAACAAGCTGCCCGCATATATTGCAGTATCATCAGTTCAGTAATTTTTTTGCTGATCTATAAAATAACCAAAACAATGCCACAACTTTAAAACAAAAAAATATTTCTGAAAATGTCTCAGTTTTTTTTTTGTTAACATTATATTTTCTTGTACAACTTAGCTTACCGTCAAGAAGCTCGTAGATGAGTACAAAGTTGTTCTTGATGTTCTCCTCGGAGATCTTGCCGAAGTAGGACTGCATCACATCAATAATCTTCAGAAGGAATTCAAACACCATTGCCGCATTCACATTCTGTTTGGTGACGGCTGCTAGCCAGATGTTTGCTCGCTGATCAAGGGAAAAGAAAAATAAATTTTGTTTAAAAAAGTTGATTTATAAAGATATTTTGGACTAGAAAGATAAGTATTGTAGTTGCAAGCAGAACAGATAGGTTTAATTTTAAATTTTTTTAAATGAATTACCTTCTAAGTTTAACTGATTTGGAATTAATTTATGATGTAGAGTTTGTGGTGTGTTTAGGACAAATAACATAGAAAATTAAGACATATCATTCATCATGAACTCAATCACAATTTGAAAGAAATTAAACTTTTTAATTAATAATTATTTATCAGAGATAAGTACAGTTTCATATAATTTATTGGCTAATAATTATCAGGACATTATCAGTCTATACCTGATCTTGAAAACCACATATGATTGATAATAACAAGCTTTTTGGCAAGATCTAAGATTTATTATTTCTGTGCCAACATTCAAACAGAGTGTAGCTGTAGTCTTAAAATATATAATTTTATAATTAATAATTTATATTTTCTTCTGGCAAAAGAGTCTTTTAAACTGCAAATTATTAATAATCCTAGTGACTTTAAAAGCAAACAGTATTTGAAAAAAATACTTAAGTGGGTAGTATAATAGTTACTTGAATTTTGATGTAGCAAGAAAAAGAATTTCTGCATTATGTGCTTTGGTTAATATTTGGAATATTTTTACATACTTCACTACATATTTCTGGACATTTGGCGTCCCCTATTATCCGTTATTAAAATGTTCATTTAGAATGTCTCAGTTAAGGATAAATAGTTTGATGGCTTAGTTTATTTAAATAAGTGCTTGAGTTTTGTCTTACCTTGATGTGAAAGAAGGATGTCCTTGCAATATTAGTGACAGGTGACCGGACTTGTTGCCGGGCATGGATAACATTCACACGGAAGGCATCCACAGCATTCCGTCCTATGTCATCTCGGTACACCCGGGAGATCAGGACCTCACCCTTGTGGTTGTATACGAAGAGGCCTCCAATCATTTTGAGGGCCTGCTGTGAATTAAATTAAACTTGTAAGCACGGAGGAGGGAGGGAGGCCTTTGCCCTGCAGTGGGACAACTCAGGCTGTTAATAATAATAATGAAAGCACACAATTTTTTTCATTAAAGTCAGATATTATCTAGTTTTACACTACAACAAATGAGTATACAAATGCCTTCCATTTTCTCTTATTTTAGAGACAAAGACAAAAACTACATATCTACATTTCATAGTCCCAACATAATATTGCATAGTATAACCCTGCTAGGTATTAAAAATACCTGTCATAGAGGTAGCACAGAGAAGGGCTTAAGGCCAGTTTAAACAGTTCAAGCTGTAAGTATGGTTGGTAAGTACAGTTGATAGGTTGAAATGTGTAACCAGTTCTGCCAGTTGGCTTTCAAGTTGAACTTCTAGTTGCCTTTCAACTTGAATCAAAATAGAACCAGGTACTGGAACTGTATAAACATCCACTTGTAAGCCAACTTACTAACTCCACAACTTACCAGCTTATGTACTGTACTTACAACTCCACTAATGTAAACCGCCCCTTATAGGAAGTGCATAAGTCCCTCTCTTATTCTGTCTCTAGTTTTCTCTATGACAGGTATTTTTAATTCCTAGTAGGGGTATAAAGGGGAGGAAACTATCTGCTATCTACATTTCAAAGGTTGTGCGGATATTAGACTTTATAAGTATTAGCTATAGTCACAGAATAATAAGTAGTACTTCTATAGTATCATATCTTATTGAAAATAAGGTATGTAGGTAAGATACATCGTTAGCAAATCATACCTACCTTACAAATATTACATGAACAAAGTGCCGACGTGTTGTGGACTAACGAATAAGGACGAAAGCAGCTCAATAGGTTTAAGAAATAGAAAGAAAGCTTATAAATTGATTACGAATTAATTTCTACAGGAAATGACCAATAAAAGGGAGAAAATAAGGCTCGATTTGTGGAAGATTATTACACTGACACCCACTTACCTGTAACTTTCTTCAGCGAAACATTGATTCCTGGTGCTATTTATTACGTGCTGGAGTCAACGTAAATCGCCAAATAATCTCATTTTCCTCCGAATTTCGCTAAAAAAGAGACGAAACCGCCCCCTAAAATGAAACGTCAATAGCTGAATGTCATAGACAATATAGAGAAATAGTGTTTTTTTTTTTTTATAAAGTACCACTAGCGCCATCTATGATCAAATCTGTTTGAAAAGAGACGCAGCTATGAGAAAGAAAAAGACAGTATAGTACAAACGAAAACCACCCATTCACAATCATTATTTCTTGTCGTCCCGAAAATCCCGTAATGACGTGGTGAAGTGCAGCACTATTCCATAGACAAAAAATGAAAGTAAAAAATTCAAATTTGTTTATGGTCGTGAATTGGGTCGATTATGTCATGGCGGGTTAGATGTTTTCGGCACTTGGTTTTATCGAATTTGTTTTGAATTACGCCGTCAATGATCTCGTTTCAACCGCTGTTGTTTAACACTAGGCCTATTTAGATATTAGTTATCGTTTCTTAATCTATTCAAATGCTTAAACAATTGCAAATGGGCCTTCGCGCGTTCATGCTTATAGCATCAAAAGTATGGAGTTGTTTTTGTTATATGTTTAAGAAGCAATATCGAGCGGTAAATATTAAATACGATGCGTGGGATGTTGTGTGTTTGATTGTATTTACGCAGGAGTTTGTGTGTCTCACGTGCTATTTGATTTTCAGTTGGCTCAATACCAATCTGTCAAGTATGAAATATACCCGCTCTCGCCCGTATCTAGACACAGGCTGAGTAAGTATTAGCTATTTTTTATCACTATTGGTACACCAAATCATTGTCCTGTCGGCTCGTGTGGAGTTCTTATCAGAAGTTGATAGTAGGTGGCTGTATTTTATCTCCCTCTGCATCCACAACGCGACAGCTCTGATAAGACTTTCACACGTCGTTTCCTGTTAGTCTCAGATGGATATAAACAAACCATGAAATCTATAAAACAGCCAGAAAACCTTCTATAAGCTGGTTTAGGGACAGTCAATATTTATGTTCTGATTCCAGCATGTTCATTGTGTTCTATCTTAGTACCTACCTATACCTACCAATATAACCTGCAATAATTTCAAATCTTATAGAATACATTCAATTATCTCCCTATCAATGGGTAAATGTTGTTAGAACATACAAAATTCTATACCTAATGATAAAATAATTACTATGTTACCATGTCAACCCCATGATTACTACAGAGCTACTATAGGTACAGGCATATATGAAAACGCCATAACCATAAAAATAGCAATTACTATCCTCTCAAGAATAAAATAAAATATAGTCACATGATTTTTAAAGTATTCTATGATCTGATATTCAAATTGAAAATAAGATTCAAGAGGATTCTTTCACTTAATATCACAAAATGATTTCCACTAAACCTATATATGTATTGTATCTTCTATATATGTATTCTTCCATGCTGGAGCAAGAAAATCATTATATATGCCAGCTGCATTTCCTCCCAGGCATGCTGTAAATCCAGGTAAGGGATCCAAGGGTTTCTGTATATTGCAATTTAGGCGATAGGCTGACAACCTTTCACTACAGAAATATACATATAAATCTATCTTAAATAACCCTCGAAACTTTGTCATATGTGGCAGAACAACCTTTGTTTAGGTTGTTTACGCTCTGCCTACCCCATTATGGATAAATATATGTATGTATTGTATCTAATGTTACCTTATTTTTCAGGTCTAGTCAAGAGAAAAATGCTGGTCCTAGACTTAGACGAAACACTAATTCATTCACATCATGACGCGATGCTGCGGCCAACAGTGAAGCCGGGCACTCCGCCTGACTTTGTACTAAAAGTTACTATAGACAAGCATCCTGTAAGATTCTTTGTACATAAACGGCCGCATGTGGACTACTTTTTGGATATAGTAAGTGTTATTTCTATTATATAATTTTAGTCTTTGCTTTATCAATGTTTTCCATCCCGAGCTAAGTGAGTTTTACAGTGGTGGTAGCTTAAGAGGATAAATGTAGCTTTCTAAAGCTGAGTCTCTAGAGCTTAAACAAAACACAGAAACGCAGAAAGGGAAAGGGTTTCTCAAACATTTTTCTTCCCCTCTCTGCCCTGCGGGGGTATGTTTCATGTTGTCTTTGCGCGCTGGAATCACGTCATAACAATAAAGTAATGACTAATGATTAAAATTAATTAAATGGCATGGTTTTCTGACCCTATCTGGTTAAATACATGTTTTTTGATTATATGAAAGATACCATGAGGCTGGCATAGTCACCAGATGACTGAAGCCTCGTTAAAAATTTTGAGAAAAAAAATAAAAAAAATGATTAAAATCTTTCCGATAGTTTTGAGTTTATGTGAAACAAACAAATATGTAAAGTTAACAATAGTTGCAAATCAAGTTTCAAACATGCAACAGGAAAAGCTACAGGAAATGCATTATTGAGTTACTTAGTATTGGAGGTAAATAAACTTATAATAATGAAATAAAGTCATACTTATAGGCTTAGGATTTAAAAGCCAATGACTCAGAAAAAAAATTTGTACAAACAGCATCCTTATGGCTTCTTAGAAATTTGTTTAAGACAAGCTTAGGCTTTTGTATTGGTTTTAGTAGGTAAACATTTGCTGACCACATGTGAAGCGTGTTAGTATTTCTATGTGAATTAGGTATTCATATTGGTTACTATGTGTAGAAATTGCTCGGGATATTAGTTTCTACATAGATAATATTATAAACAAGATAGTTTATTTATTTATTTACTCAGAACAAAACTAAACACTGGATTGATTTTTATCAGTGATTGATAGCATAAACCTCTTTTTTGTAAGTTGACTTGCATACCCTGATTCGAGGAATCATAGGCAGGGCTAAGAATTTTAACTACTTAAAAAATTAGGCCTCTTCATAACATAATTAATTTATGTCAAGCTTTAATGTATTTCATACATAATACTAGTATACCTACTTACTTGCCACTTAAAAAGAAACCTAATCTGAATAAAATTACCATATACACACGTGTTCGCGAGTCGATGACGTCATACACTCGCGATATTTGACCGTTTCTTCGTCACCACATTTAAATTTCGTTTCTTTGACCTGTTCAAAGGTCTCTCTCTCTAAAGCAAAAATGACTCATTGTGTAGGCCATTAAATAAACTTTGTATTTTTATTTTTGCGAGAAATATTCAAAACAAGCACCAATTTGACTATTTCAAAATATAGTTTCCAATAAGAATGCTTTGCCCAAAGAATAAGCCTAGCCATTCAGAGAGGCAATGCTGCCAGCCTCCTGGGAACTTGCCTCAATGTGACGTCTTGGATGAAATTTTCTATTTGTAAAACATGAATTGTATTGTGTCGATGACGTCATACACTCGCGATATTTGACCGTTTCTTCGTCACCACATTTAAATTTCGTTGCTTTGCCCTGTTCAAAGGTCTCTCTAAAACAGAAATGACTCATAGTGATGAGTTAAATTTTGTATAAATTTATGCAGATATACCTATAGACCATTTGAACAATTATTTTCCAATAAGAAAGCTGCATTAACCAGGAGTAACATAAGCTACATTTTACCGCGGGAATGTTTTCTCGACAAGAATTTTTACCCACAGGAAAAGTCATTACGCCGCGACATGGCATGGTCACGAAAGCTAATTTATTCTAAAGCTATAATGCTCCAACGGCTAGGCATTGAATGAAACTGCCTCTGGGAGCTAAGCTCTCGATCTAAAAGTCATGGGCCGATGCTTCAGAGGTTGTTCAGAAGATATGCGTCAATTCCGTTTCGGGCCGCTGTTTCTCATAGAATGATTGAATTGAAACCATGCTACATCGACTCGTTAGAAGAAGTGAATGGAGATCCTTGGTGAGATCCAAAATTAAAGATTTTGAAACCGATCGCTGCTCTAAGCTTGATGCTAGACGCGATGATCTGAAAACCCGTCCACCTGCGGCGATCAGTTACAATTACGTCAATGCAGTGCTCACGTGCCCTCAATGCGCGATGATGTTCTCCAAAAAGATTGGGCCACACGCGAGCACACGAACGCCAACTGTTAAGGAGTTGAAGCAGTCGTCGTGGCCGAAATCGGTCTGGAGCAATATATATAGACGGAAGTGCAGTGACTGATAAGACGTTTCCCTGCAGGTATCACAATGGTACGAGCTGGTGGTTTTCACTGCGTCGATGGAGATCTACGGCGCAGCGGTCGCCGACAAGCTGGACAATGGCCGGGGCATCCTGCGCATGCGGTTCTACAGGTGAGCAGTTGTTTTTTTATCGTATGGCATTTATTTGGTCTAGAGGATAGTGCTGCAGCCGAATTTGTTGCTCTCATGGCACCATACATACATACATATAGTCACGCCTTTATCCCTAATGGGATAAGCAGAGCGTAAACGTCCTAAACATCGGTCGATCCGCCACGTCTATACCTGATATACCCTCACAAGAAAACTTGTACCCTCAACAGACAACATATATATATATATATAATACTATATTTAAGATAAATTAGTAGGTATATTTCTGTAGTGACAGGTTGTCAGCCCATCGCCTAAATTGCAAAATACAGAAACCCTGAATCCCTTAGCTGGTTTTTGCAGCATGCCCGGGAGGAAATGCACGCGCGGGTTACTATCTATGAACTATTCACAAATTGATTCATCAGCGATGTTTTACCTACACCGTTGTTTTCTGGACGACATTTTGCACGGAAATTTTAATAAACTTTAAATTTGTGAAAATAAATAATTAGCCCACTCTCTGTCCGTTTTGACATAAAATGTATTTGATAATTACGTCACCTTGCCTCATATTTAGCACTCGAATTGGTCTTGTTCTTAAATGCATGCTTTTTGGTTTTATCGTTTACTTTTTCCAGGAAAATGAACCCTAGAGCTTAGAATTAATTTACATACACATACATACATAAAATCACGCCTTTATCCCTTACGGGGTAGGCAGAGAGTTAAACGCCTCGTAAAAGGCGCTTTCGCCACGTCTGCCAAAATTGAGGGCAATTTTAGATTGTAATGTGTATTGCTATAGTGACAGGTTGTCAGCCCATCGCCTAAATTACAATACACTGTAACTCTAGTCCCTTTTGCTGACTTCTACAGCATGCCCGGGAGGAAGGGCAGCTGGAACAATCCATGTTTTTCTATCGCTCCCAGTCCAGCATAGAAGTTTTTTTTTTTTTTTTTAATTCAAATACTTATAATTCCAGGCAACACTGTACGGCCGAGCACGGGTCGTACACCAAGAACCTGTCGTCCATATGCGACGACCTCAACAGGGTCTTCATATTGGACAACTCGCCTGGGGCCTACAGGGATTTCCCAGGTAAGTGATTACCCTACTTATACGGATTCCCCTTTAACATACATACATAAATCACGCCTTTATCCCTTACGGGGTAGGCAGAGCGTTTAACGCCTCGTAAAAGGCGCTTTCGCCACGTCTGACAAAAATTGAGGGCAATTTTAGATTGTAATATGTATTGCTATAGTGACAGGTTGTCAGCCCATCGCCTAAATTACAATACACTGTAACCTTCGAGTCCCTTTTGCTGACTTCAACAGCATGCCCGGGAGGAAGGGCAGCTGGAACATTCTATGTTTTTCTATCTCTCCCAGTCCAGCATGGAAGAAATAATTACCCTTTAATATATTAATTAAAACCAATGATATACATAACGGCGGCAATTCTACATCATCAGTCGTGAGACGTCCACTGCTGGACAGAAGCCTCCCCCAAGGTTATTCTACATACATACATATAATCACGCCTTTATCCCTTATGGGGTAGGCAGAGCGTAAACAACCTAAACAAAGGCCGTTCCGCCACGTCTGACAAAGTTTTGAGGGTTATTTAAGATAGATTTGTAGGTATATTGCTGCAGTGACAGGTTGTCAGCCTATCGCCTAAATTGCAATATACAGAAACCCTCGGGTCCCTTAGCTGGTTTTTACAGCATGGCCGGCGGCAATTCTGCCCGCACTATTCCTTAATTTTTAAGTACCTACACTGTTACTAGTTTATGTTAATATGGGTATTTTACCTGAAATAATGATATTATTATTAACAAATTCTTAGCTAGCGCTGTCACTCTCTTAACTTTAACTTAAGAACAGGATAGCAAATGAACACATGACTTTGACATTCCTAATCTGACATAAGACGCTTAAAATAAGAACTGAGCTTAGATCATGCTTCCTTATTTTACGTCAAATAAGCAGTCTTAAATAGTTCTTCCATGCTGGCCTGGGAGCCAGAGAAAAACATAGAATGTGCCAGCTGCATTTCCTCCCGGGCATGCTGTAAAAACCAGCTAAGGGATCTGAGGGTTCCAGTATATTGTAATTTAGGCGATGGGCTGACAACCTGTCACTACAGCAATATACCTACAAATCGATCTTAAAATAACCCTCAAAACTTTCTCAGACGTGGCGGAACGACCTTTGTTTAGGTCGTTTACGCTCTGCCTACCCCATTAGGGATAAAGGCGTGATTATATGTATGTATGTAAACAGTCTCATGTCAGATTAGGAATGTTAAAGTCATGTATTCATTTGCTATCCTGTTCTTATCTTTTGTCAAAGTCAAGAAAGTGACAGCACTAGCTAAGAATTAGAATTAGGATTATGGCGCGAGAATCGATGACATTATATAAATATATGTAATTATTGAACATCACAAAAAAAAGTTGATGTAACCCCTGTGGCGAGTGCAAGCGCACAGGCGCTAGGCAGATGCAGCTAAGGGATCAGGGGGTTTCAGTATATTGTATTTTAGGCGAAGGGCTGACAACCTGTCACTACAGCAATATACCTACAAATCTATTATTTATTATTATTTAACAATTTATTGTACACAAAAAAAACATCATAAACACAGGACATAAAAAACAAAGACACAACAGGCACTGCTTATTTCTAAAAATAAATTTCTTACAGCAGACCTACATAAGTGATAATTTTAAAGATACGCGGTTAAAATGTGCACAAAATTTAGTAAATATCAATAAGATAATACTACTGTAAAATAATTATATAATGTTAATCTACATACAAGCGTGATTATATGTATACATTCATTACGTGCGATACAATTTCATTTGTATATTTTTTATTTGAGAGCCCGATAGTGTAGTGGATAGGGCCGCTGCCTTCCCACCACGTACCAATGTGTTTTTCGGTTTACGCTCTGCCTACCCTATTAGGGATATAGTCGTGATTATATGTATGTATGTACAACCACGCGAAATTCATTTCGAAACTGATATAACCTTTCTTCCATGCTGGACTGGGAGCGTAAGAAAAACATAGAATGTGCTAGCTGCATTTCTTCCCGGGCATGCTGTAAAAACCAGCTAAGGGATATAAGGGTTTCCGTATATTGCAGTTTAGGCGATGGGCTGACAACCTGTCACTACAACAATATACCTACAAATCTATCTTAAATGATCCTCAAAACTTTGTCAGACGTGGCGGTACGACCTTTGTTTAGGTCCTTTATGCTCTGCCTACCGCATTAGGGATGAAGGCGTGATTATATACAACGTGTAACTGAACAACTATCCCAAAGGAACATAGGTCGAAAATCGAAAAAAAGAAGTGTGCCTCACCATACTTAATATGTTAAACTTCGTAACTGGCTAGATTAGTTTATAACATTTGTAATGTAATTTAAGAATATGTGCTTTGAAGTTTACAATAAAGATAAATTAAATTAAATACTACACGCGCTATCAGCTGATGCATTTTGTGACAAAAAGTCAAACTTTTTTTTCTTATTTTGACCTATGTTCCTTTGGGAAAGTTGTTCAGTTTCATGGGCTGGTTCATATCCTTTCCGGTGCATATACCCTTTTTGTGACACGTTGTATATGTATTTTGACATTTCCCCCTCCGCCAGACAACGCGATACCAATAAAGTCGTGGTTCTCGGACCCGCTGGACATCGCGCTGCTGAACCTGCTGCCCGTGCTGGACGCGCTGCGCTTCACGCACGACGTGCGCAGCGTGCTGTCGCGCAACCTGCATCTGCACCGGCTCTGGTAGTGCGCAGGTCAGTGGAACAGCCTTTGGAGGTTGTACTAAGGGCCTAGCTATCAGTGGCTGGAAAGAATCTAGTGCCCTGATGTTTGATATCTAGATTTCTGAATTAAACTTCAATGAACTGTAAAATGTCACTGATTATATTCAAGAACAAAGATTCTAGTTCACAAAAGCAAAGTTGTATATAACGATCTGTCTAAACTTCAAATTCAAGGGTGACCTTTTTGACAACTGTCTATTTGTATTTATAAAGAAAGCTAAGAGAGACAAATAAAATTATTAAAGTTTATGAAGATAGTTAAGGTGTTCTTAACAGTGGCGAAGGGTCCATATAAGCCAATTCCCGTCGGCTTTCCTTTCAAGTATTTCACCTCCACTAAATCCGGAATTACGTCGAAACAATAAAGTACTTCAATGTTTTTTTTTTCTTGCTTTGCCTTATCCTCGATAAAATTGCGTCCCTCGCCACTGCTAGCTATACTTCATTATTTTTAGCATTAGAAATTATGTTAACAAAGAAGCTGGGCTAGTGAACATAAAAATCAGCTGACCTAATTTTATCAAGTTTTTATCTCATAGGCAGAGAATTCAAAGGGTAAGTTAATCCATGAAAAATATATAAAAACTGGCCAAGAGTGAAATGAATGAATGAATATGTCCTAGTCAGACTACGGAATCCCAAAAATCATTACATTACGTTGAACAAGAAGTACATTACGTTGAACAAGAAGTACACAACGTTCCGTTCCATGTTTGCAACCTCTGCTTCTTTAGGTCCTTTACAGTAAACACTTTTCAAGATGATACTTTATTAGTATTTTTAGTCTTATTTTGTTGTTCTATTTAAAATATTTATTATTTATCAAAAAGTATTTGAATGAAACTAAAATAATTTGCTATTAATTCACATATTTTTCACTTGCCGCAACGTAACGTACACAATTAAAAACCCATATTTTTTTCTTTCTAATGCTAAATAAAACGAAGTATAGGCATAATAAAATTTCATTAAAATAATTATAAAATAATCTCGCGGCCACTGATGAAACTTATGCCAATTGACAGATCGTAATAATGGAAAAAGAAAATGCCTCTCGAAAAGTGACGCCGAACGAAGTTACAAGCATTTTTTAGCAATAAAATTATTGTAACTTTGTTCTGCGTCACTTATTGAGTTTTAACAAAGAGGCATTTTCTTTTTCTTGAAATAATGGTCTATCGATTAATTATAAGTTTTATCAGTGACCGCGAGAATTATTTATTTTATTGTGAACGTTCATGTGTTCGTGCGTATGTTCATGTGTTTGCGCGTAAGTTCATAAAAGTGTTCGTGCACACGGACATTTGTTCGTACGTATGTTCATGTGTTCGTGCGTATGTTCATGTGTTCTTGCGTATGTTCATGTGTTCGTGCGTATGTTCATGTGTTCGTGCGTATGTTCATGTGTTCGTGCGTATGTTCATGTGTTCGTGCGTATGTTCATGTGTTCGTGCGTATGTGTGTTCGTGCATATGTGCATGTATTCGTGTGTAAGTTCATAAAAATGTTTTCATGCGTTACGTTTTTAAAATGTTTTTATTGTTTGTTTACAGATGCACTCCAGCTTTTGTACAAATGAGGGGGGAGCCCCAGGCCTCCTGAAATTATTTATTATTTTTTTCACTCGTTAGGTCATTCAGCGCTTCTATTCAATTATACATATAGAATTTAAAGCATAGTTAATTTTTTAAGTTCGTTTTTCATAAATGAAAAGTTATACATAGACTTGTGTGAGACCTACATTGTAGGTTTAGATAAGATTTGCTGAGATAAATACTAAGTGCATTTAATATTTGGATAGCTAAAATTACATATAAATAATGTGTTGAAATTTTGTTGTAATCATGTAAAAAAAATACACGGCACAATTTAATAGGCCGAAGTATAAATTAGTATTTTATTTTTATTTCTTTTTTTTTTCAATCATACTAAATATGAGAGCTAAAATAGGTAGCGAGTTATGGTAATCATGAAACACAGCATATTAGAACATGGGTGGTTTTGACTTAAGTCTTTCAACGTCGTATCAACTGATCCAAGAAATGCTTAAAATTTTAGTTCTCTAGTCCCCACTAGATGGCGACAGTACAGTATCTTTTGCTTATAAATCTTGGCTTGGAATCCAGTCCTTTAATTCGTTTGTTTTTTTTTTATTATTATTTGTTCTTGGATCCCGGTACTTTTGGTATGGTTTCCACATCTTTATTACAATTTCTGTAACCTCAAAGCTTTGCAAATATTAAATGCCACATTGTATTTCAAAAGCACGTCCAATATGGCGACCAAGAACTTAATAGTCATGACATGAAGTGAAAGGCATTTTTAAAATGCGTTTTGAACTAGTTAAGTGCAAAAAAGCTTGAACAATTGCCTTAGTTGAAGTTTTAAAGACTTAAATCTAAAGTAAAGAAAAAAAGACTTGACGAAAAATTCACACTCATTCTAAATTAAGGTACTATTCCAAGTTGGACTGCACACTGCAACTGCCGAATGCCGCAGTATTTAAACACGTCAAACCGTAGGTACCTGCTGCGGCAGTCATCTGTTGCAGCTTGCAGTCCAACCTGGAATAGTTACCTTTTTGATCACTGATATGACATGACCATATTTGGGAAAGAAATTCTCCGATAGGGACTTAAAATTAATAATGCTGACCATACAAATAAATTGTCCAAATAATAATAATTGCTAATAAAAAAATACAATGTTATTTGAGTCTTTGAAACTTTAATAAGGCATTAGTTTCCACTGCATTAGAATTATTTAGCATATCGGAAGGATAAGCACTATTCAACGAATGAGATAGCAATATTTCACCACATTTTGTTTGAGCCAATCACGAGCCAGCAAAATAATATGGTCAAGATGGTAGCTGCTGATTGGCTGCCTCTATTTTTTGTTTCATTGGTTGAATAGTGCAAGAGGGAGAGTTAAGATGTCACTTGAAACAGCAATGTATGTAGTAAATGCCCCCACCAGTTATGTGAAAGATTTTTCAAAGAAATTGTGTTAAGTAGTGACTCCTGCTCTCAAACAAGAAACGATACATACCCCGCGGGGCAGAGGGGAAGGGGTTCTCAAACATTTCCCTTCCCCTCCCTGCCCCGCGAGGGGGTGTTTCGTGTTTTGTTTTTGCGCTGTAGACTCTGCTTTAGAAGAACATGAAATTGACGAATTTTGCGCGATTTCCGTGCACTTAAAAACAAACCTTTTTCATTGTTTAAAATTTTATTATTATTCTATACGGACAATGTTTCTTAGATAATGGTTTGCCCATTTTTGAAATTCATATTGATCTCTTAGGTTATTTTTTGATAATTTTCCTATGAAATAATAAATTATTGAACGCAACTATAGACTTCTTGCTAGAATGACGAATACCAATTTTGTGTTTATTTTTGAAAATAGGCAAACCACAGTAATTTTGATTTCGTGCGCGCTGTGAACTATCTATGACAATAGGATAGATACTAATTATTTCTTGTACAAAGTATATTGAATGTTGCAATTACAATTATGTTCAAATTTTGTCTAAAAACGATCAGTTATAAACCAAATACGTAGTTACAAATTGTGTGTATAGATTTACTAAATGTATTTACTAGCTGGTGGCCTCAACTTTATAAGAGATCGAGACACTAATTTCATTAAAATCGGTCCAGTGGTTTTTGGAATTATGTACTAGTGAACAAAAAAGACAATTGACAAAATTAATAAAAGTTTTGTAGGAAATAAACGTAAAATAATAAAATGACCTTCTACTTATAGTTAGTTGATATTTCGACAAGGAATATTATTATTACTGAGATATAATATAGCTTAAAAAAACTGACATTGTGTATAAAAAAAATACTACTAATTTCAAATGAGAAAAGATACTTCCTCAAATATACCTTGAAGAAATATTAACTTAAATAGTTAATAGGTTCCTAATTTCTTAAAACTGTAATTAAAATAGTTGATTTTCTACTACTTTTGAACAGAAATATTTTCCTTAGAATATGTTTTCTACTTAATTTTGTTTAGTACCTATATCTTGAAGACAAACTCTGAAATCAAGATATCAGGCTCATTCAATGTTGATGTAAAATTCTGATGATATTAAATTTATCCCACTTCTGGATAGCTGCTCATTTTCGTTACACCACTTGATTTTTACCTTCTCAGTTTCGTTACACGTTTCAGGGCGCCAAATACACTAAGCGTGGTCGCGCTGTGCAGGGGTTCAATGTAACTTGATTGTCAAGCATAAATCACAGCACCCAGAAATCCAGCAAGATTTGTTGCCTTTCATGATTACGCGTGTCAATACATGGAGGTCAAGTTATATTGGAAGCTAAACAATTTTTGCTTAACAACTAGCTTATATTGAATCACCACGCAGGATGACCATGCTTGAAGTAGTTAGCGGATGTTTTGAAGCTGAAGAAATATTTTACATCAACGAAAGAGCCTTTGTTCTTTTTTGTAAATATAGTTTAGCATATCATGTTTCAGTGAATTCACAGGGTGACTTTTGTTTGAGATTAAAATAATGTTTTGTTGACAAAAATAAAAATTATGGACCTAAAAGTGTATCTCAAAATTTATGACTCTTTAGTATTTTCCTACTAGAATCAACTTAATTTTAGTTAAGAAATTGTTAAGATATGTGTTTAATTTAGAGAAAAAGTTTTGTTTTCTGTAAATAGATTTGAAAAGTTGGTATTTTTCAAAGAAAAAATGTATGATAGTTAAATGATAATAAACGGTCCATTATAAATACTAAAAACATTTGTAACCTTTGAGATACTTGACAACTAGATAACAAACACAACACATAGCACAATATTTCTGAATTTACCATAATCAGCAAAAATATCAACACTTCCAATGAATTTATAAAATAGCTTCTTTTTATCAGAACTAAAACTAAAAATTAAATCAGAAATAAATACAGACCGAGAAATATTCTCAATTAATTAATTGAATGAATCCACAAATTAATCTGAATTCGGCTGAGACGAGTTAAAATTATTTTTTCTCACTTTTCACAGGGTTTTAAAGTTACGTAAAAAGTTTCTACCACAATCTTTCAGTTCATACCAAAATTCCAAATAAACGATGAACAAGATATTCATGTTCATAAAATAATGAGCAACTCACGTGGGTTTGATAGTTCGAAAGTAGCACTTGACGCCCGGAGGAGTGTGACTTTCTTCTCTCCTTAAGAATATCCTCGTATAGGGTCGAAACGTCGAGGTGAATACCTCTATCAAACCCACAAGTGAATTGCCGAATATTATATTTTAAAAAAAACAAATGAAGAATTATCTTGCTTTGTATTCCTAATGTTTAAAACAAAATAAATGTGTAGATGTTGACAGGACTGTAAAACAAATATCTCGTGGAGGGACCACTAGGCCAATGAATCTGAATAATTGTGCTACAACATTTCGAAGTTCGCAAAAAGGTTGAAAGTTGTAACAAAACACATGTTTCAAAGTTTTTTCTAAAAGGTGACCTTTTTTTATTGCTGCACTTTTCTCCAAGAGGTTTTTGTATTTATTCCCTAAATCATTGTGTTATTAGTTAAACAGTTACTTCTGTCTCTTATGGGAATTATTTCAAAAGCAATGCCCTTTCAAATAAATTGTACTATCACTGTGAAGTTAGAGAATAGAAATAATTTGTTTACCAATATTATGGTCTCTACTGGTTGTTCAAAGTTCAAAATGCGATTTGTAATATAGCAATATTAAATCGATTTGAAAAAGTTTTGTCGTTTTTCTTCTTAATTTAAATAAAACTAGGTGCTGTGGGATGATATGTGATAATTAAAATACAGAAATTGTTTCATGAACCCTTTAATTTGAGACTATTTTGATGTTTTTTTTATTCCACAATGCCTAAAATGTTGGGAGTTGCTGTATCTAAGTAACAATTACAAAACTGGGTGGTATACATTTTTATATCTGGGAGCACATAAAACTATTACAAACTAACAAAATGATTGTCAAAATTGTTTTACATCAACATCACTGCCATACATATTAAAAGTAAATTAAATATTTTCTATAGGCCAAATCTATAATCGTCAAATTATAATGATATATTAAAGCTCCCATTTTGATTTTCACACTGTAATTTAGAAACTCTCCATCTCACAAGTACTTTTTCTCAAAAACTGATTGTATTTTAATGGTCGAAGGTAGTAGGACCATTTGAAAGATTTAAATCTTTGATTGTCAATTTGTTTGTGCCTGTAAAATAAAACACACCATCCAAATCTTAATGAGGATGTGTTCACAACCAGGCAAATTGATTTTGTTTTACAAATTATACACTTTCAAGTATCCAATTTGGATGGAACTTCAAAGTGATCAAAATTACACCTCCTGACATCCATAATTGATTCTTAGGGGAATTTTTAACTTAGAAAATTACAGTTTTTCTCCCTAAACAGTAAATGAAATTTTTTAAAGAAAAGACGATAAGTATAAGAATTAATTGATTTCCCTGTATGAGGTTCCAATTGTAACCAGAATTGATATATAGTGAATTAAAGAATATACTATAATTTTATAACTGAGATATAAGTACATACAAAAAACATAGGAGAAATCTATCTTCAAAGAGCCTACTGACAAATTAGATGTAGGTAAAATATTTAACATATACAATATACTAAAAAAACGGATGCTACTAGGTTAGAGTAGGTGTAATGAATAAGAAAAAACCATGTAAAGAAATAGCAAATCTCTGCAGTCCTTATAACAATACAAACAAATGTCTATTTTCAAAATTATGTCCTTACTATCAAAGTTCATTGCAACATATTATGTTCATTCATTAATCTCTTGAAATAAAAACCATTTACAAAACAAGAAATGAAATTGATGAAACATTTCAATTCAATTACAATCAATTGCAATGAACAAGTTACAACTAAACTAAGTCAACAAGGAGTTATGCTGGGTAGAACAAAACCAGATTTAGTATTAAATCTTATGCCAAAGCCAACAGTATAAATATCACAAACTGGCTTCCCAATAAATCATTTATAAGGCTCGTTTGGACTAAACAAGATTAGAAAGTCACTAAAATTCATTCTCTATACAGATTTTAATGACACAGTCAAAGGCTTAAAACTTATTTAAAAATACTCTGTCCAAACAATGAATTACTACAAAACTAGAAGGTCTACACAACATTTTTTTAGTGGATTTATACTTCAAGTTACAACTGTACATTGATAGTGGCTGGCAACATCAGCCGCTTGTCAAAAAGGATGAGTTTTACGAGACTGAGAAAGCCTTTTCTGAAAAGGATTTAACATAAGCCTCATGTAGTTTGTTGACAAAGTCAGCATCATGCTTTAGCAAGTAGTTAAAAGCTTGGAGAAGCTGGTTTCTAGTGAGAGGCTCCGGTTGGGTTGATGCAACTGCATCACCTCCAGAACTAGCCGTAAACATGGTTGGAGGCATAAGAGCAGGCTTTTGCTGAGTGTTCAGATTGTTTATCAGCGGGAACATCCCAATGTCGTCCATCTTGCTACCATTAAAAGAGCTTACTGGTAGACCAACTTCCTGCGATTGGTTCAAATATGCTGCCAGAGGAGAAGTAGGCTTAGGGGAAGATATATGCATTAAGTTCAGCTCATTTTCCAAAGGATTAGGCCCGTTAGTATCAGATGCATCCAGACCCTTCTTCATTCCTGTTACCCTTTGTTGGCACTGCTTGTCAATTGGTGTAGATTTTAGTGGATAACCTTGATTTTGATGCATTGGATCTAAAGAGACATTTCCATTAGTATTGTGAGCCTCTTGAGGAGTGACAGAGCGTTGTTGCTTCTCTATATGCTCGACTGAGTGGGCAGGATTGCTCATCAGTCTTTGTAGAAGTAGAGGCGCGTCCCGAGCGTCGTTAGACCGCGGCCCGAAGATGCCTGGCGATGGCAGAGACGACACGGCCGGCATTTGGGCCGACGCACCGCCACCGGCTTTTGCAAAGAAGTCCATCACGCTCTGTGACGTCATATCGGGTGCCCGAGCCGACGATGAGTCCGTCTTATTCGCCGCCATACCCTTATTAGAATTGAAGTCGTCCTGTGCCTTACTCAACATGCTGAATATATCCACTTGCGCGTTAGCCGGAGCCGAAGTGTTGAAAACGGGGTTTTGCGGCATATTTTCACTACCTGGCGGCTGCTTGAACGACTCCTTCACGAGAGAATTCAACTTCGTGGCCACTCGAACACACTCGTCTTTGTCATAAAACCATATGCCGTAGATCCGAGACTTCGCGTTTCGGTACAACAGGAAAGGTTCTTTCAACTGTAACTCGATACCTTTCGATACAGGCTCGATGAGGTTGTTAGTGTTCAATCTATTCATAATTACCAAACTATGATACGGTTCCCCATTTCTACTGTACACAAACAAAGCTCCCTCAATGTTCGTTTTCTCCCATTCGTTTTCTTCGAAGGTATATAGCGCTACGTGGGTAGCACTATCAATAATTTCTCTTGCATATGGATCTGCCCTCTTTAGAGCTGCGAAATTCATACGTAGTCCGGTGTCAGCCATTTTATAGCAACAAAACACAAGTTTTCACACAACGAGCAAGCATCACACCAAAAATGACAGAAACGAACGAGCGAATTCGCCATCTTCCCAACGTTCCGTCGTACTTAGATTTTTATGAATAACATAAACTGAAAAACTTAAAACAAATCACAAAAATGCTTAAAAATAATCAAAATTACATAAAACTTCTGAAAAGCTATCGTTTGAAATTTAAAAAGGGTTATAACAAAACATATTTAAGCCTTAGACAATAATTTATGTTTTTTATGTTCTGCTTGCAATGAAACGTTTTCTTCTTGAAATGTTCGTTTCATCTGCAATTTGTTACTAAAAATGTGAAAACAGTTCAATTTAATGAATTTAATCTTATTGGCTTTTTCACTTCTTTTTCCCGAAGCCTATAGAGTGTAGTATAGGGGCTTGTAGGGGCTATATCCCATTAGCCCCCAAAGTCCAGCTTCAGTGCTATACCAAGCTTAACTCAGTACCAATACCTACTACGTTGAGAATAGATTCTTCTTCTTGTAGTGTGAGTTTCGAGTCGATCGACCTGATGAACCCTAACAAAACAAATTGTTTATCAAAGACTGTAGAGGTTCCATCACAGTTCATACTTGGAAGCACAATACATACTTGTGAAAGACATGTGCTCCCCCAAGAAGAAAAAACCTGGATCCGCCCTTGCCGGTGTGGGTCTCCTAACAGAATCAGATTACCTATTACTGCCCCAAAGAATAGAATTTATTAAATCTTAGTCTAAAAGAGAGCGGCTTTAACAGCGGAATATAGCTGGGCTATTATAAACAGAAATCCAAAAGTCCAAATCTGTACAGTCGTTTTAACATGTAACAAAAAAGGTCTATTTATATAGATGTTTGTCTATAAAGTTTCGTATAACTCATGATGTAATTTTATCATACGGTTCAGGTTGACCTATATTGACCCTTTGTGCGCACGTTGCCCTCTAGGCGAAGAACGACCTTTCATCATTTGCCATCAAACGAACGTGTATCTTATCAGTGCTAGGGATGCCCTTAATTTGAAATTAATTTATCGATAAAATTATTTCGTCGTACTCGTACTCGTTATTTCTAAAATATAAAAATATTATGTGTTCTAATTTTCATGGATGGCCTTGATCTATAGTAATGAGGCAGTATGTTAAACGATGTTTGCTTTCTGATTACTTCAACTGGTGCATGAAAGAATCCTCCCCGCGGCGCACCCTGGAAGCAGCTAGTCACCATAACAGAGTAGCTAGGCTGACTAATTCTCTCACTACGATGGCAAACCCAAATATGTCCAAACAGCCCTTTTCAGGGCTACACCAACAGTCCCTTTCAGGGCCTCACCAACAGCCCTTTTCAGGGCTACACCAACAGTCCCTTTCAGGGCCTCACCAACAGCCCTTTTCAGGGCCTCATCAACAGCCCTTTTCAGGGCTAAATCAACAGCCCTTTTCAGGGCTACACCAACAGCCCTTTTCAGGGCTTCACCAACAGTCGTTTTCAAGATCAAATGACCAGAACAATACTGCTCTGACTGTAATCGCCATAAATATTGAGGGATTTTCTGCGGAAAAATCTGAAATTCTCTCAGAGTTGTGCCGAAAAACGCATTGTGACATCCTATGCGTACAGGAAACTCACCGTGGCGAAAATCAAGTCCGACCTATGATATCTGGACTAACCCTAGCCGGCGAAATCCCACATCCGAAGCACGGAAGTGCTATTTTTATCAATTCTCGCTCCGTAAATTTAAAATCTGTTTGCAGCTCTGCCCAAAACTCAACAGAATTAATTACAGTTGATACTGGGTCCTGTACAGTCACATCCGTCTATAATCCTCCTACTACACCTTTCCAATTTCATCCACCTACTAACTTCAATACCCATTCTACAAAAATCGTTGTCGGGGACTTTAACAGCCACAGCATAAGTTGGGGATATCAAGAAACCGATTCCAGCGGCCAGTTGGTGGAGGAATGGGCCGAATCTCAAGACTTAGTTTTGATTCATAATGCCAAATTACCAGCCTCTTTCAACAGCGGTCGCTGGAAACGTGGATACAACCCGGATTTAATTTTTGCCAGCGAGAACATCAGTGATCAATGCTCAAAGTCAGTCTGTCAACCGGTTCCAAGAACACAACACCGCCCTATTATGTGCAAGATTCAGTCTGTGGTCCGTCCTATAAATGTTACCTATCTGCCCCGTTTTAATTACTCTAAAGCCGATTGGGAGAACTATTCAGAGTCTATAGATGAAGTTTTAATAGCAATCAGCCCGTCCCCTCAAAACTATGAACAGTTTGTTAAAGTCGTCTCCACCATTTCGCGTCGATTCATTCCCCGAGGATGCTATACCGCCTACGTCCCTGGCCTAACAAGTGAATCCGCTTCGTTACTCAAGACATATGAGGATCTTTTTAACAAAGACCCTTTTTCAGAACAGACCATTAAAGCTGGAGAGTCACTATTAACCGAAGTGGACAAACATTGTTTCAGCTATAAATTTAACCCACAATAGTAAGAAGGCCTGGACCACGATACGCAAACTTACCAGTGAACCCCCTCCACCCGTTACCCCAACAAAAGTCACAGCTAACCAAATAGCCCATCAGTTAATCCTTAACGGTAGACCACCTCACCGACTTGGCAAATTCATCAAAAGCAACGGCTCGGGTTCTCAGTGCAGCGACATCAGCAAGCCATTTACCCTAACAGATATTATCACAGCCATAAAAGCGCTCAAACTTGGGAAAGCTAGCGGCGTCGATAACATATCTGTAGAGCAAATTAAACATCTAGGCCCAGTAGCTGTTTCCTGGTTGCTCGAACTTTATAACGTCTGCATTGCCACAGCTAAGATCCCGCGACTGTGGAGGAAAGCTAAGGTGACTGCTATAATAAAACCCGGTAAATCAGGAGACGATGCAAAAAACTTCCGCCCTATATCTTTACTCTGCCACACGTATAAACTCCTGGAACGTATGCTTCTGAACCGCTTGATAAATCTCGTTGATCCGAAACTTATCCGGGAGCAAGCTGGTTTCAGACCTGCCAAGTCATGTGGTAACCAAACTCTCAACCTTACCCAATACCTAGAGGATGGATATGAATTAGGAAAAGTGACCGGAGTTGTATTCGTTGATCTATCAGCGGCATACGATACGGTGAACCTGAGGAGGTTGCTTGTGAAAGTAAGTGATATGACCTGCGACCAGAAGTTTGTGTCATTACTTAGCGAGATGCTTCACAACCGTCGTTTTCAGGTTCATCTCGGGGAAGATAAAAGTAGGTGGCGTTCCCAGAAGAATGGTCTCCCCCAAGGCAGTGTCCTCGCCCCTTTATTGTTCAATATTTATACTAATGACCAACCATCTACCCCCAACACGACTCGTTTCCTTTACGCAGACGACTTAGCTCTAGCCTCACAGTGTAACACCTTTGAAGACGTCGAATTTAATTTGTCACATGCATTATCTAGTTTAAGTCAGTACTACCAAGCCAATGCACTCAAGCCTAACCCTAGTAAAACCCAATCCTGCGTATTTCATCTGCGTAACCGGCAAGCGGGTCGTGTATTAAATCTGAATTGGTGTGGGATTGCAATAGAGCACAGTAATCACCCAAAATATCTTGGTGTCACGTTAGACCGGTCACTGACCTTTAAACGCAACTGCGAAAACATCAGGAAAAAGGTCAGCACAAGAAACAACCTACTCTCACGACTCACCACCTCAAAATGGGGAGCGTCACCTCAAGTGTTGCGGACAACCGGCCTCGCTCTTTGTTTTTCCGCCGGCGAATACGCAAGCCCCGTTTGGAGCCGCTCTGCCCACGCAAGGCAAGTGGATATTGCTCTAAACGAGACGTGCCGGATCATTACCGGTTGCTTAAAACCGACGCCGGTACTGAAGCTGTATCCACTAGCCGGGATTGCGCCACCAGCCGTACGGCGGGAGATAGCTGGCCTAGCTGAAAGAGCCAAACTTGAGGTTGACGCTCGCCATCCGATGTTCCAGCACCCTACAGTGCCTCAAAGGCTGAAAAGCCGCCACAATTTTTTAAAATCTGTTTCTCCCCTACAGGGTAGTGCATCAGATGCCCGTTGTGACCTTTGGCGTGAAAAGTACACTTTGCCGTCATTTATCCCGCCATCGGAGACTCTCCCCCCTGGGCATGATTTGCCATGGGCGACCTGGAAATCCTTAAACCGGCTCCGGACTCAGGTCGGCCGCAGCAAAGATAATCTGTGCAGGTGGGGTTTCTTCGGCGGCGGTGTGGGTGACGAATGCGAGTGCGGACAGTCGCCACAGACCATGGCGCACCTGTTGAACTGCCCTGCATGTCCCGACAGTTGCACTATGGAGGACCTCTATAACGCCACAGCCAACGCCGTCAGAGTGGCGGAGTTCTGGTCCTCAAAAATTTAAATTGAGTTTGCCTCGAATCGAAAAGAAGAAGACTTTAACTTATTTTAATTAATCTTGGTAGTTACTTAGTTAACAACTAAGGCAGCATGTCCCTTCACCTTACCACTGTTTTGCGAGTGATTGCGAGCGTTTTATTATTATTAACAGCCTGAGGTGTCCCACTGCAGGGCAAACACCTCCCTCCCCTTCTTTCATTTCTCCCTGTCTTGAGCGAATAAAATATACGAATAAAAAGAAAAAAAGTATTTATTTAAGCCCTATCAATGCGATTTATTTTAATGTCCAACCCGTGTTTTTTCAAAGGCAAATATGCCATACCAAAGCGTACCCGATATTTGAGTCCAGTAAAAAACAAGTTAAATCATTGCGTGTCGATATTTTTATCAAAATAAATTTGTCGACTATACCGCAACACAACATGCGAGAAATGTCAAACGAGAACTGTCATTTGAAAGTTTACGCGTGTTGTGGTCAGTTGTGATCCTACAATCAAATCGTAATAAAACTTAATAGTTAACTTTTTACGTCTCGAATATACACTATTTAAGTACTTTAAGCTTTTTGAAGTATATTTTTATAACTTTTATGTATCATACTAGACGTTTTTTAGTATAAATCTAAGTGTACACGTGACGGTCAAACAACCTTCCAAAAGTAACTTTTTTAAGTGTTATAAATTGATTTGAAGGCGCAAATTATCCCGATATGGCCGAGAAGAATGTCTTAGTGATCGGGGGCGGAGGCCGGGAGCACGCTATCTGCTGGAAGTTGGCGGATTCCCCGTTAGTCAAGCAGATATTCTGTGCACCGGGAAGCGTTGGTATTTCTCAAACCAAGAAGGTGCAAAACGTCGATATTAGCATCAAGGACTATCCGGTAAGTTACCAGTTCGATTCGTATTAGCATATAACTTAAAATACCTATTACTACAAATAAGAATACTTTTTAAAATAAATACATATACGCCAATAAAAATATAAACCTATAAAAAATCTAACCATGTATTAAAAAATCCAGACAGACAAACTGCTGTATTTTTTTTTGTAAGTACTTTCTTATATGGTAATCAATAGTATTCCCGATCCCGTAAGGAAAGTTATTTTACCTGCGGATTGGATACAATTTCTTGAATTTAAAAAGTATGTTGTGTATACATACATAAATGACTTTATTCTAAAATTATTTGTATAAAAACGTCTCTGGAAAGACTGCCCATAAAATTTAACAACTTTCGTTCATATGGAGAAATATTAATTTAATACAATTGAAAATTTGAAAATGCTTAATTCACAAACCAATTTAAAAACTAACTTGATAAATAAATAATATACAACAAGAAAACCAAATGGATAACTGGATACAGGCAACTAACAGTTGTCTCCACTGCCTGCCTGCTAATAAATAATAATTAATTTAATTTAGATAATTAATTTAATTTAAGAAATTTGTCTATAAAAAATATTTTACTAGTTTAAATTATTAAGTATATTATTCATTTATTTACATAACAACAAAAGAAAGACACTGAATAGGTACATGTGACCTTAGCTTACATAAGAACCTAAACTTGTTCAGATAACCTCATGTACGCACCAAGTTTTATCAATTGAGTTCATTTTGTAGCTATATTTGATAATCGTTTACTCAGTTACACAAACAAAGTACATGCTATTATATAACATAACACCCAAGTTACTCTTATTCTGGCATGTTCATTCTATAACAAAATAGTCGAGCTCCAAATTGAATTTGTTAATTTTTTAATATTCTTTGCAAAAATATCTAGAAGCAACATGGCTAATTTACATTGGAAGAAAATATACTACATTACATTACAAGACAGAAAGACATTCTAAATTTTCTTTATACATTTTAGGAAACCTATATTTACATACATACATACTATCATGCCTGTATCCCTATATTTATACTAATAATACTTAATGTAACTATTCAAAACTATGTTTAATGACTTTCTATATTATTTATCTTTAATATACAAACTATCTTACAAAAAAACCTTATCTTAGAAAGGTTATACAAATAACTGTACTAAACTACCAGCTGCAAGCTTACAGAAAATAAAAATTTCATCAGTACAAAGTAATAATAAATTTAATTAAACTTACTACATATAATCATGTTCACTCACCATTCTATCTCACTTAAAATTGTACTATAAAAATGTACCTATGATTTTATACTGTTCAGTTCTACATCAGTTTTTAAAGGCACTGTTTCTGCTGGCTGACTTTGTACTTTTCCTCTATACTCATCTTCTATCTCTTGTAAAGTCTTGCCCATTGTTTCTGGCAACTGCCACCACAATCCTATCAAACAGTAGAATAGTAATCCTGCATTAACCATATAAGTCCCATGCAATCCTATACTACCTTCCAAAGCTGGGAATGTTTTAAGAGCCAAGAACATAAATGCAGAGTAAAATCCTATACTGATGCTGCCTCCAATACTTCTATAAGCCAAAGGAAATACCTCACCAGCTATTACTCCTGGTAATGGCACCATTCCTGTGGCGATGGAGACATAATGTGACAGAAGCAAAATTCCTGGTATCCACATAGCATCGTAAGATAAATAGTTGTTGCTCTTGGCGTAGACATACCCTGCTATCGCAATATGGCTGACGATACACAGACTTAAAGTTATGAATGTCATTGTGCGCCTTTTAACCCGATTTATGATAAAAATAGCAGCAGAGTTTGTGAAAATTCTTTGAGTGTCTAAAGCTACCATCCACGTATTAGGATCTGCATCGGGACCGATTAGAATCGATATAATTCTTGTCGAATACGCTGCTATCGTCATCGCCCCAGAGAAAGACAACATCAAATATGTATTAAACATTATGTAACATGGTTTGTAAAATTCCTTCTTCAAAATCGTGTCCCCCATCTTTTTCATGTGATTCCCTTGGCGGACACTTGTCGGTTTCTTCATGACCATCCTTGCGTCTATCATCTTGTCTAATTCGTTGTTTTCTTCGTCACCTCTCAGCCAATGAAAGACTTCTCTGCACTCGTCATACCTCCCTTTATCTGCCAACCAACTTGGCGATTCTGGCGAATATACGGTCATCAAATAACTTGCTATAGAAAAAGACATGCATATTAATGCCGTCGCTTGCCAGTTAACTAGAGATCCTATGAGATGCACCAACATTATTCCGAAGCCTTGAGCAAGTCCGATAGTAGTTAGGAAAGCTCCTCGGTTTTTCGGACTCGTATATTCTCCAATTAGAACTGATCGCAGAGGTGTGAACATTCCAAACGAGATGCCTTGGAAGATTCTGGCTATCAATAGCTCCTGAAAAAAGAAGAAGAATTTTATAAAAATTGCCGTAACGAAACAGTTTAAAACCTTTTCATTTCAATATCTTTTCTAACATTACATTTACTATCCATCATCATCATCAGCCTGCGTCAATCCACTGCTGAACATAGGCCTCTCCCATGGTACATCACACAGCTCGTTCTTAAGCCGTTCTCATCCAATTTCTGCCCGCTTTCTTACTAACGCCATCGCCAGTTTAAGGTGGCGATATGGCCTAAGTGGCGCCACCTCCAGTAAAAAAAATATCATTCATTTATATAATCATGAATGGGGTAGGCAGAGCGCAAACGACCTAAACAAAGGTCGTTCCGCCACGTCTGACAACGTTTTGGGGGTTATTTTAAGATAGATTTGTAGATATAAAAAAATCATAACTCAATAAAAACGCAGTGATTTGAAATACCGGTCCAACAGAGTCAAGTAATAGATATAAGATAATTTAGAAACTTATAAGTCAGCGATTCATAGTGCTTTGTAGTAACAGGTAGAAAAATTGCGAATAACAACGGCATTTTTTCTTCCTGTTACTACAATGAACTATGAATCGCAAATTTATAAGGTTCTAAATTATCTTAATTACTATTACTTGAGTCTGTTAGACCGGTTTTTCGGTTCACTGCGATTTTACTGAGTTATGATTTTTTTACTGATGGGGGCGCCACTAGTCACCTTAAGGACGTCTTACACTACGCCTGCCGATTTGCGGTATCCACTCATTACATTACGTACTTCAATCTATTTATAAAATGTACATCAAAAAAATGTTCTCGTACCGTAAACGTAGTGGCAAACGAGAAGATACACCAAGAAGCGACTAGTGCAAAGATGACGATGTAGTGAGCCTTCTTGCGCCCCAGTCGGCCCATCGCTGGAGGCGTCAGGAAAATCCCGATGAGCATAGCTATGCCCAGCACCGAAGCTGTAACAGAAAAACAATGGATTTTATATTCGTTTTTTTTTGCGTTGCGTTATCTATACCAGCTTCTATTTCGGCTCATATCCTGTCTTGGGCTTGAAACAGAAACAAATTTACAACTTGAAAGAAATTCAACCGTAAAACGTAGGTATGTTTGTTACAAGGTTATCTTCTCCAAAATATACAAAAAGAACAAAATAATTTATTTGTTTTAGAAAAGTTTATACATAGATTAACAGTGGCCGGAACCTCCTTTTAATATTAATAAAACCTGTGCTAGGAGGTACCACTCTTCCAGGATATAATAAAACCTCCGGTTCCGAAATTTGAACCTCTGCTAAGTTGCAAAGAAAAAGCAGATTCTGGACTACAAAACACGCTAGTATTGATTACGCAAAGTTAAAAATATGAACTATATTTATGAACTTTTAGTTGATAAGTTTTCGAAAATTATTTTAATATTTGTATATTAGTTTTAAGATTGACATTTGTAATAATTGTTATTTAACTTTATTTAGTATTTTGACATGTTTATTGATTGAAAGATGAAATGATACGAGTAAATTAAATTATATGAAGTAAAATTGATAAGATACCCATTGAGTATTACAATAATAGTATGTATTTGTATTATACTGAACTATTTATTTAACTATTTATTGTACACAAAAGCAAAATAAAAACAGGATATAAAAAACAAAGACACAACAGGCACTGTTTATTTCTAAAAATAAATTTCTTACAGCAGACCTACTATAGTATATATGACTTTGTCTAACTTTGCTACCTGCCAAAATGTTATTCCTTTGCTGGATTATTTTATTACATGCCTTGATTACACAAGAGAGCCCGATGGTGTAATGGATAGGGCCGCTGCCTCCTGAGCGGGAGGTCGTGGTTCGAATCCCACCACGTACCAATGTGTGTTTCGGTTTTCGAATTTCATATATACGTTTATTCGGCGCTTTTTCCGTGCTTCGGAAGGCACGTTAAGCCGTTGGTCCCGGTTAATATCGTTTAATACCGTAGATATTAGTCGTTAAGCCATATCAGAGGCCAGTGCTAGGCATTGGCGGCTTGGATACTCTGACCTAATCTAGGATTGGGTCTGGTTTCCCTTCTGGGTTGCGGAGGTCAGATGGCAGTCGCTCTGTGTAAAAACCAGTACCCTCGTTCAATCTCCTGGATTGGGTAGCCGACCCCGTGAGATGCGGGATAAGGCTAGGAAGAAGATGATGCCTTGATTACACGTGTTGACGCCTCGTAAAATATACCATTCTAGACATATGTTTTCTTGTATAGCGATGTTTACCGTCTCGTAGGAGCTTGAAATCTCAATTTATCAAGCATCACATGCATGATTCACAAGTGTTTATAAATAGAGTACAAAATATGGTCTCACTCAATGAAACTTCCAGAATTTTAAAACATCTGAATCAACATGCATTACTTCCATGCTGGACTGGGAGAGATAGAAAAACATAGAATGTTCCAGCTGCCCTTCCTCCCGGGCATGCTGTTGAAGTCAGCAAAAGGGACTCGAGGGTTACAGTGTATTGTAATTTAGACGATGGGCTGACAACCTGTCACTATAGCAATACATATTACAATCTAAAATTGCCCTCAATTTTTGTCAGACGTGGCGAAAGCGCCTTTTACGAGACGTTAAACGCTCTGCCTACCCCGTAAGGGATAAAGGCGTGATTTATGTATGTATGTATGTATGAATCAACAAATCGGTAAATAAGTTCTTATTTGGCTTTTTATCACGGTAAGACGTGACGTTCAATGACATCGGAGCCCATTCAAGTTAAAGTATATGGTTGTATAAGGCATTCCAAAATTTGCCAAACTGCTCCTTTGTTGTCAGAAGAGACAGACTTTCGAAAAATCGTAGTTGTTGATGCTGTGGCCCTCAGGCTATCCTACTTACATAGGGCCTTCATGAGCTTCAGGTCCTCAGGGTACCCTACGTACATATGGCCTTCACGAGCTTTCTCCATTCTCCCCTATCTTGTGCCTACCTCTAAAAATCGAAATTTATCCTTAGCCACATCCAAAGCTCTGTCTTTGTTCTTTAATTCTATCTATGACCTGCTGTCTTAGAGGTCATGCCTATTGGGTGTCTCAACATCTCTTTGTCTTAAGTATTTTGAATAATGGAGCTGACGCCCGCTCCACGTCGTTCCTGGCACAACGCATCTCTTTAACCTTCCAAAGGGTAATGTTGCCAGCGTAATGGTACTTTCCCAACAGGAAAGGCGTGGGGAGGATTTTCGACTGAAAAACAATTCGGTTTTGTATTCTTAGCATTAAGTTTAATGTGACATTGAATAAAGGAATAATTTGAATAAGTTCTTCAAATTCGCGTAAATATCTGTTTGTATGACCGTCAGCTGATTCGTCGCCTCTTATCGTGTCGTTAGGGGTAAGGTCACGTTGTGTTATTTACTATCCAAACACTTATCTGTTTATGGAATTGTTTCTTTTCTTACGCAACACGTGTTGCTTTATTGTAACTTAGATAAACTTTTATAAAGTATTATATTGCGAAATTTTCAAAATAGTCAGTTCACAATAGCAACTTACCACGGACAAAGAATATTAACCCGCTAGATCCATGTTGTCTGTAACATTTGGAACTAAACTAGTCGATTCGCCTTTCAATCGTAAAGAGAAATGTTAGGATGAGCATCCTGCCCGCGATATACCGGGTGTAAGGGTCAGCGTACCGCAAACTGATAGGGGTTGCTCAGTCAAGGTAACTGAACAACTAACAGTAGGTAATTCTTTCAGGAGATGCATAACAAAATTGACCTTCCCATACAAAATGACCGCTTCGATCAGACAATTTGTATGGAGAAGCAAATTTTTTTATTCGATTCTTGAAAAAAATCGTTTCGTTGTCTAAGCAACCCCTATCATTTCGCGGGACGCTGTCTCTTACACGCCGTAGATATGATTAGTCTTACCGATCCAAGAGGCTTCGTCCTCAGTCATGGGGATCGCAGGGTCTGTCTTCAGCTGCGGCAGGAGCACCGCAGGGTAGCCCACGATGCAGCCATGGCCGACCACGTCCATGCATACGCCGGTAGTCACGAAACACTGACAGACAAATTCTAAATATTAGTTGCTAGTTTTCTTTCGTGAATTCTCCCGAGTGCCTCAAAGAGGTCCTCCCTTATTAATAGTTTCTTCCATTCTGACCTGGGAGCGAGAGAAAAACATAGAATGTGCCAACTGCATTTCCTCCCGGGCATGCTGTAAAAAACAGCTAAGGGATCTGAGGGTTTCAGTATATTGTAATTTAGGCGATGGGCTGACAACCTGTCACTACAGCAATATACCTACAAATCGATCTTAAAATAACCCTCAAAACTTTGTCAGACGTGGCGGAACGACCTTTGTTTAGGTCGTTTACGCTCTGCCTACCCCATTAGGAATAAAGGCTTGATTATATGTATGTATGTATGTATTAATAGTATCAGCTGACCAAGTCCTATCTTGGATAAGAATTTTATTATAATTTAACTAGCGACCCGCCCCGGCTTGGCACGGAAAATATCAGTGCTTCTCTACTATATTATGCATGTATTATACATATGATCCATTAAAAGAAACTGCATCAAAATCCGTTGCGTAGTTTTTTAAGATTTATGCATACATAGGGATATAGGGACAGAGCAAGCGACTTTGTTTTATACTATGTAGTGATTCGGGAAAAGTTATTCAGTTGAAATTTTGGCGTAGCTTTAAAACAAAATGAATAAAATTTTATCGTACGGGCCCCCTATGCCCACGAAGAGTAGCAACTGGTTCATTCTATTTTCATAAACACCCCAGTCCAGCACAAAGGTACAATAATCAAGTTTACTTATAATTACTGTTACACGCTTTGCAAATATAATTCAATCGTCTAATCTTCTGTACACTCACTAGAAGTAAAATAAATAGCATAGGAATTATACTGTCTGTGTTGATTTATATAAACAATCATTAAAGACATTCTATTTATAACTAGCTCGTACCATTTGCAATGGTCAGCCTATCAAAGAGGCTTAACGTGCCCTCCGAAACTTACAATTATTTTCACTTTATCAGAACATCAAGTGATCCAGCCTTTCTTATCTTATCTAACCATTAGTGTCCCACTGCTGGGCAAAGGTCTTTCTCCGGTCTCTCCACGACCAGCCTTTACTATCCTAAATAAATAATCTCACATACATACATATAATCACGCCTTTATCCTTAATGGGGTAGGCAGAGCGGAAACGACCTAAACAAAGGTCGTTCCGCCACGTCTGACAAAGTTTTGAGGGTTGTTTAAGATAGATTTGTAGGTGTATTGCTGTAGTGACAGGTTGTCAGCCTATCGCCTAAATTGCAATATACAAAAACCCGCGAATCCCTTAGGGAGGAAATGCAGCTTAGAATAATCTCACAATGGAGTAATATCATGTTTGTGTGTCTCCTGTTGAAATCGAACCCACATCCTCCGAATCGAGAGCAAAACCAAAGATTATGACTTAGGAATAGAGGGAAAGCTTACTTATTAGCTTATTACAATAAACTTCCATGCTGGACTGGGAGCGAGAGAAAAACATAGAATGCGCCAGCTGCATTCCTTTCCAGGCATGCTGTAAAAACCAGCTAAGGGATCCGAGGGTTTTTGTATATTGGAATTTAGGCGATAGGCTGACAACCTGTCACTACAGCAATATACCTACACATATATCTAAAATAACCCTCAAAACTTGGTCAGACGAGGCGGAACGACCTTTGTTTAGGTAATTTACGCTCTGCCTACCCCATTAGGGATAAAGGCGTGATTATATGTATGTATGTATGTACAATAAACTTCATTAAACTTACTTGTTTCAAAAATGGCGTAAACCTGGTCTTCTCTGTTTTGGACATGACTTTAAATTGTGATTGTTGATACAATCAACTACGCGGAAGAATTTTAAACACTCGTTTTATGGCATTTTGTTCTCAAGGCTTTTTAAAAGACCACTTTCAGTCAAATATTAAAAGTATAATATTAAATTAAATTTGCAATAATGGCGACTTATCACAATAAACGACTTCAGTATAATAATGAAAGGCAAACTGAAGATTGTAAACTTGTGGTGCGGTTTTTTTACACCGTGCGATTTCGCTGACTGCACAAATCATTCATCCGTTTACTTTCAACAAATAAACAAATGCATGTCGCAGTGCTCCAGTGGTTTGAGCCTTGGGCTTCCAGTCGCGGGATCGATTCCCACGACAAATAACATTAGTATTTTTAATACATACATATGATCACGCCATTATCCCTAATGGGGTAGGCAGAGCGTGAACGACCTAAACAAAGGTCGTTCCGCAACGTCTGACAAAGATTTGAGGGTTATTTAAGATTTTCTACGTATATTGCTGTAGTGACAGGTTGTCAGCCCGTCGCCTAAATTGCAATATACAGAAACCCTCGGATCCCTTAGCTGGATTTTACAGCATGCCTGGGAGGATTATGCAGCTGGCACATTCTATGTTTTTCTCTCGCTCCCAGTCCAACTAGGAAGAAAGTATTTTTAATCTTTGAGATTATTCCCAGTTTTAGCACGATGCAGGGCGCATGCAAGAATCATCTTGTTGTCTGGCAAAAATATGTTAGGCCGAAAGTAAGCCATCCACTGTCTACGATAGTGGTTGGTGTCGATAACATTGTCCTTCGCCTTGACTTGACTAAGATTCACGCAGTAAAGAAGAAAACAACATAGCGGACAAAAAGGTGCACAAGTAGGGTCAAATATTGATGATCAATATCAAGGGCACCGTTCGCGCGTCTTAACCCTGAAGTAATATCTTCACGCTCTGCAAGCAGAGATTGTAGGCAAGTCGAGCAGAAAAATATGCATCAAAGACGTCTTATTCCGGTTTAGTGACAAAAATCGTCTTAATTTTTAAAGGCGAATGTAGGTAGATATTATATACATGCATACATATAACCACGCCTTTTATCCCTAATAGGCAGAGCGTAAACGATCTAAACAAAGGTCGTTCCGCCACGTCTGACAAAGTTTTGAGGGTTATTAAAGATTTGTAAGTATATTGCTGTAGTGACAGGTTGTCAGCCTATCGCCTAAATTGCAATATACAGAAACCCTCGGATCCCTTAGCTGGTTTTTACAACATGCCCGGGAGGAAATGCAGTTGGCACAATCTATGTTTTTCTCTCGCTTCCAGTCCAGCAGGGTAGATATTAGATACATATATTTTTTAAAAGGGGTGAAAATACTTTTTACTAGATGTTACTCTCTGCTTGCTTACCGCGTAAGGGATAAAGGCGTGACTAAACGTATGTATAAATAAAGATACATTTGAATCGTCGTTGTTGATTCGCAAAATCGCGTCGTCGCCGTGTCGTCTAAAACCAAAAATAAACATCAATGAAACATCGCAGATCGACGGCAAAACTGATCTCCAATTTTTCAGTAAAATTGCTGGATCGAATTAAAATTATTCCTGGCTTTTAGAAAATATCTACCGACTGCGACGTAATAAGAATATAATATTTTACAGTTTATTTTTGAATAATTACGGTCTTTTGTTTCATTTTGAACAACCTCGTAATGTAAGCACTATTAAATAATTATTGTAATAATGATGCTTTAAATAATATTTTTAGGAAACCTTTTGTTTCATCATGGTATTGTAAAGAAGACCCTAAACCATCAATTAGTACATTGTTGTCCTAGAGTTTAATTATATTTGTAAAAGAGATCTTGTAAAAGATGTAAAAATCGTTGTTTTTAAGGAAAATTATAATTTATTTTATAACATATATTATTTATAATCACGAATTACATAATAGCACACAACGTTGTCGCTATAAAAATAATACCCTAATCCTAATATAAAAAATGACGCCAAATAATTAATTTAACTCTAAAGTAGTATCCTTCAGTTACGCTCCATTCTGATGTCAATTTAATAGTTTGATTTAATAGAATGCAACAATTTTGGAACTAGTTCTAGTATATACAAAAAAAACTTGACATTTTAAGATTTTACCACAAAAGCTATGTACTAAGTATTATTTAACATTTATGTACTAAGTCGACCCTTCTTGGACTATATTAGACATTATCACTATTTTTTTTATATCCCAACTTCCAGGTGGAATTTCGAAAAAAAACTGAACATGTGTATCTAAGTTAGGCCTTCCGCAATACAACAAAGAGAACGCATTCGATTTGGTGCAGTAGTTTTTACGTGAGGTAAGGGATCTGAGGGTTTCAATATCTTGTAATTTAGGCGATGAGCTGACAACCTGTCACTACAGCAATATACGTGCAAATCTTTCTTGAATGGCCCTCAAGACTTTGTCAGACGTGGCGGAACGGCCTTTGTTTAGGTCGTTTACGCTCTGCCTACCCCATTAGGATAAAGGCGTGATCATATGTATGTATGTATGTTTTTACGTGACACGCGAACAAACATATAGTAGACAGAGAGACAAACTGTATTTTTGGCTTCTATAGTAAGTACTTAAAGAGACCCCAAAATATATTTTTTCTTGTTTGTCTCTCATGTACAGACATCGACCGGTTACAAATTTATTATATGTATAGATACATACAATACACACCTATCAAATTGTACGTACGAGTACGTACATACAATAAGTGCATCGCCAAAAATGCATTTACAACTAGACCTAAGACTTTAATACTTATTGTTTTATTATTATTGCCTCATAAAATTATTGCATGTTATCTAAGTATAATATAATCAAAATAAATAAGGATAAACTAATTTTAGATACTACGTAATTCAAGTTCATGGCGTATCATACATACATATACATATATTCATATATCACGCTTTCATCCCTAATGGGGTAGGCAGAGCAAAAACATCCTAAACAAAAGTTGTTCCGACCCGTCTGACAAAGTTTTGAGGGTCATTTAATATAAATCCCATCGCCTAAATTATAATATACTGAGACCCTCGGATCCCTTAGCTGGTTTTTACAGCATGCCTGGGAGGAAATTCAGCTTCCAGGCCAGCATGGAAGAACAACATGGCACATCATGCTTTAATCTATCTGTCCATATCAGTAGCATAAAGCCCGTTGCATTTAATCGTGCCTTTCGTGTGATGTGACGTAGGCGAACGGCATAACATTCATTCGTCTTTCTTGTAGATTGCGACGTCAACGAGCGACCTTATAAACCTAGTTGTCACATTTTTAAAAACCCTTACATGAGCTATAAAAGAACCTTCATATATGCCTAAAATAAGCTGTGCTCTAGCATGGTTTATGTAACGACAACGACTGCTGTCAGATATCGTAAGGAATTGGTATAGGAATCTTCTTGACAGAAATACACAGCATGATGCTTTCAATCTCGTGTGTATTTGCCGAATCGTTTGTCTGTACCTGTCTAATCTAACTGTCCCTATCTCTTGTCCATAGGCCTTAGCACAATGGTGCAAAGACAACACCATCGACCTGGTGGTAGTTGGTCCAGAAGACCCCCTCGCCGACGGCATCGTCGACGCTCTCTCCGCACACGGCATCCCTTGCTTCGGCCCAAACAAGAAGGGAGCCCAGATAGAAGCGAACAAGGATTGGTCTAAGAAGTTCATGGACAAATACCAGCTCCCAACTGCGAGGTACCAGTCTTTCAAGCAGGCTGGACCGGCCAAGGAGTTTATTATGAAGTAAGTCTTATATATTCAACACATGGCATTCTTTGCTTCGGCCCCAACAAGAGGGGGCCCCAGATAGAAGCGAACAAGTACTGGTCTCATGGACAAATACCAGCTGCCAACTGCGAGGTACCAGTCTTTCAAGCAGGCTGGGCCGGCTAAGGAGTTTATTATGAAGTAAGTGTTATATATTCAACACATGGCATTCTTTGCTTCGGCCCAAACAAGAGGGGGCCCAGATAGAAGCGAACAAGTACTGGTCTCATGGACAAATACCAGCTGCCAACTGCGAGGTACCAGTCTTTCAAGCAGGCTGGGCCGGCTAAGGAGTTTATTATGAAGTAAGTGTTATATATTCAACACATGGCATTCTTTGCTTCGGCCCAAACAAGAGGGGGCCCAGATAGAAGCGAACAAGTACTGGTCTCATGGACAAATACCAGCTGCCAACTGCGAGGTACCAGTCTTTCAAGCAGGCTGGGCCGGCTAAGGAGTTTATTATGAAGTAAGTGTTATATATTCAACACATGGCATTCTTTGCTTCGGCCCAAACAAGAGGGGGCCCAGATAGAAGCGAACAAGTACTGGTCTCATGCACAAATACCAGCTGCCAACTGCTAGGTACCAGTCTTTCAAGCAGGCTGGGCCGGCTAAGGAGTTTATTATGAAGTAAGTCTTATATATTCAACACATGCCATTCCGTTGTTTTGGCATTATTATGAAGTAATACATACATACATACATATTATAATCACGCCTTTATCCCTAATGGGGTAGGCGGAACGTAAACGACCTAAACAAAGGTCATTCCGCCACGTATGACAAAGTTTTGAGGGTTATTTAAGATAGATATGTAGGTGTATTGCTATAGCGACAGGTTGTCAGCCCATTGCCTAAATAACAATATACTGAAACCCTCGGATCTCTTAGCTGGTTCTTACAGCAAGCCCGGGAGGAAATGCAGCTGGGACATTCTATGTTTTTCTCTTGCGCCCAGGCCAGCATGAAAGATGACTGATGAAGTAAGTGACTACGAATACCAGTAGTCTTACTAGCAGACAGGAGCTGTATTTTTGAATCACTCGATCTCCAATGCGCATACAAAAGAGTAACTTTCGCGTGGTAATTTGTATGAAAATCGCATGCAGACAATTAAGTTACTCTTTCGTATGCGCATTGGAGTTCGAGAGATTCAAAAATAAGGCCCCAGAAAGATTTATTTAAGAATAGTTTTCGCATCGTCTTAAAAATAGGACTATGAAATACTCCAAAGTGACTCTAGTTAGACCATTAACTAATTTGTAATGAAAAACTCAAATCACAATAATAAAAACACTTGAAAACTCTGACACCAGGGCTCAAACGTTTGACTCGAGAAACCCCTCGCTAAGAAGATAAAGAAGAATCCACATAATGTTGCTATTTATGTATTTGAAGCTGTGGATTACATAATTAATAAAGATTACTGTTAATAGGCTAATTAGTAACAAGTAGGGCAGTGATACTAGATTCAATCTTAGGTCACATGGTCAAGTACTTGGTATAATTTCCTTTGATAATTTCTTTTATTCAAACCGTTATTACTGTCAGCCCAGAAACCTGTATATGTTTACTATCAGATAACTATTTTGCTTTGAGTATTGTGTGTTCCAAAATACTATTCATCACGCTGTCATATCGTGTGTGACTGTGTGAGACGAACGATACCACTACTGCTCCAATATTTTTTTGTGCTATTTCAGCATCAATATAAAATAATTTTAGAAAAATCTTAACATCCGTACCCGCATCCGCATCAGCATCTGCAACTGCAATCCCTGATATCAAATGCCATCTTTATCGAAATACCGTTTGATAATATACGTACATACATATAATCACGCCTTTATCCCTAATGGGGTAGGCAGAGCGTCAACGACCCAAACAAAGGTCGTTTCGCCACGTCTGACAAGTATTGAGGGTCAGTTTAGATAGATCTGTGTATTGCTGTAATGACAAGTTGTCAGCCTATCGCCTAAATGTCAATACACTGAAACCCTCGAATCCCTTAGCTGGTTTTTACAGCATGCCCGGGAAGAGACGCAGCTGGCACACTCTACGTTTTTCTATCGCTCCCAGTCCAGCATGGAAGAAAATTTTATTATTATTATTATTTAATTATAGGCGAGCAGCCACAAGCTGATGTGCCTATATCTAAGCTGGTGTGTGTATCAGTTCATGTTAGTTTTAGTCACTTCACTACACTTATTATCTGTCACTGTTTAACCACTTATCAAGTCTGTTCTTAAAACTGTTCACTGATGGAGCATCAATCACTTCCTGTGGCAACTTATTCCTCTGTGGGAATGAGCTATTTTCCTGCGCTAAAAAGTAGCCTATGTCCGTCTCCAAATTCTCCTCTATCGGCTTACCAATTTTCATCAAAATCGGATCAGCTTCTTCTTCTGTCGAGTGTGTATCGAGTCTATCGACCCGATGGACCCTGATGTCAGAGTTTTTAAACCGCCTAGTAACTATCAGGCCTCTGACATGGTTTGAGTAACGACCACTATCAAAGACAGCGACCGGGACCGACGGCTTAACGTGCCCTCCGAAGCCGAAATCATTTATTTTCGGACAATCAGGTGATTCAGCCTGCAATGTCCTAACCAAACTGGGAAAATTCACAAAGTGATAAATTCTCAAATATCAACTTTGTGTTTCCCCCCAGGGAATCGAACCCAGGACCTCCAGATCGGTAGTCCATGACACTAGCCACTAGACCACGGAGGCAGTTCGGATCAGCTGTTTAGACGTGACAGAGCAAGAAACAAACAGACAGACATACAGAGTTACTTTCGCATTATAATATTAGTAGGGATAGTATGTTAGTTCTCGCTTCAAGTCCAGCCAAGTAGAAGTAGAGAAAAAGAATGTCTTTATCATACATACATACATATAATAACGCTTTATCCCTAATAGGGTAGGCAAAGCGTAAACGATCGTTCCGCCACGTCTGACAAAGTTGTGAGGTTTATTTAATCCCATCGCCTAAATTACAATATACTGAAACCCTCGGATCCCTTAGCTGGTTTTTACAGCATGGCCGGCAGGAAAAGTAGCTGGCCTATTTTATGTTTTTCTCTCACTCCCAATCCAGCATGGCATTATAATAATTACATTTGATTATGGACTGTACCATCCCTGACCTATAGCATCCTATCGCGGTTTATTTTTATTTCTTCACAAGTAGATCAATGTTGCTTGAGAGCCCGATGGTGTAGTGGATAGGGCCGCTGCCTCTTGAGCGGGAGGTCGTGGTTCGAATCCCACCTCGTACCAATGTGTTTTTCATTTTTCGAATTTCATATGTACGTTTATTCGGAGTTTTTTCCAAGCTTCGAAAGTCACGTTAAGCCGTTGGTCCCGGTTAATGTCGTTTAATACCGTAGATATTAGTCGTCATGACAAAGCATTGGCGGCTTGAAAACACTGACCTAATCTAGGATTGGGTCTGATTTCCCTTCTGAGTTGGACAGGTCAGACGGCAGTCGCTCTGTGTAAAAACCAGTACCCTCGTTCAATCTCCTAGATTAGGTAGCCGACCGCGTGAGATACGGGATAAAGCTAGGGAGATGATGATTATGGACTGTACCATCCCTGACCTATAGCATCCTATCGCGGTTTATTTTTAATTCTTCACAAGTAGATCAATGTTGCTGCAAAGTAGGCTGCAAAGAACACAATCTCTACTGTACTTTGTACAGTCGGAATATTTATTGCAAAACGTCTCGACTTATCGATAATGATGCGGAAATTATTTCTTAAGACAGATTTAATAGTAAGATCTTTCATTAATTTCTTCCATGCTGGAGTGGGAGTGGGAGAAAAATATTGAATGTGCGAGCTGCATTTCCTCTTGGGCATGCTGTAAAAACCATGCCGTACAAATCTATCTTAAATAACCCTCAAAACTTTGTCAGACGTGGCGGAACGACCTTTTGTTTAGGTCGTTTACGCTCTGCCTACACCATTAAGGATGAAAGCGTGATTATATGTATGTATATATCTTTCATAAAATATCTAGCTTTACCTACTAGGTATACACAATAATACACATATACTAAATTACCAATGTGTAGAGTCACTCTTAATTTAAAATCGCATCTCTGGATCATGTTCAATCGCAAAGTCCTCATTCGACTTAAAGCCATTGCCCTCAACCGATATGCCGTGAGAATCGAATCCACAACCTCCCTTTCGTGTTCCAAATGTTTAACCTGCTGACTCCAAAGCAACTTCTTAACTGAACCTTACTTTCATACATACATATAATCACGCCTTTATCCCTAACAGGGTAGGCAGAGCATAAACGACCTAAATAAAAGTCGTTCCGCCACGTTTGTCAAAGTTTTAAGTGTTATTTAAGATAGATTAGTAGGTATATTGCTGTAGTGACAGATTGTCAGTCCATCGCCTAAATTACAATATACTGAAACCCTTGGATCCCTTAGCTGGTTTTCACAGCATGCCCGGGAGGAAATGCAGCTGACACATTCTACGTTTTTCTCTCGCTTCCAGTCCAGTAAGGAAGTTACAGTTAATAGAATCTTTGGAAACTTTTTTTTTCTTTCAGCGCTCCCTACCCAGCCCTGGTCGTCAAAGCATCAGGTCTAGCCGCTGGCAAAGGAGTGGTCGTAGCCACATCCAAGGAGGAGGCCTGTCAAGCTGTCGACGAGATTCTGACAGACGCCAAGTATGGATCAGCTGGAGAAACCGTCGTCATTGAAGAGCTGTTGGAAGGAGAAGAAGTTTCGGTGAGTTATCTTCATCTACACAGACTGGAGATCGTAGAATAGGGTTTGTCAAGCCGTCGCCAAGATCCTGACAGACGCCAATTATGGATCAGCTGGAGCGACCGTTGTTATTGATGAGCTGTTAGAAGGAGAAGAAGTTTCGGTGAGTTATCTTCATCTACACAGACTGGAGATCGTAGAATAGGGTTTGTCAAGCCGTCGCCAAGATCCTGACAGACGCCAATTATGGATCAGCTGGAGCAACCGTTGTTATTGATGAGCTGTTAGAAGGAGAAGAAGTTTGGGTGAGTTATGTTCTTGAAATCTACAAAATATATACGATGCCACAGATAATGCCGTTGCCGAAATAAAGAATCTTCTTGAAATCAGACTGGGTAAGTTTTAAGGAAGAAGCCTGCTTTGGAACTCATATATACCCACGTCTTCTTCTACTTATCGCGCCGATGGAACCCAGGACAGAAACCTTACAATGTTGTGGCCCAGAACTTTGCCACTTGTATTGGATAGCCACGTAAGATCTTCATATTATGACCCAACAATGAGTTAGAATAGACGATACAATTATAACATTTACCTTTGTTGTGTTGTGACTTTTGATGGATGGTACTTCCAGATCTTCTTTGTTCGTCTTGATAAAGATGTATCTTTTTTAGTTTTCTGAAAATTCATTAGAGTATTCCTACTTCTCGTAAGATATTTACATTATTTTTAATGATTTACCGGTAAAACGCTCGATACGTAGTTATAGTTTATCTTCCAGCAATAGGTCAAAGAGATTATCAACTTGGCCATCAAAGTAAGAGTACCTACCTACGTAATAATCGTAGGAGCCGTAGGTATTGAACCTTCTTGCACTTTTAAAAGTTTACTACTTTTAAGTAGTTCAAAAGATATAAGATTTTCCAAGGTTTAAATGAATTCTAAATCTTCTATAAAATCTTTTTGACTGAAATTGCATCAGAAAGCAAGAAATGTAGGATCCATTAAAAAAAACATACTTTTCCATCATCTATAAATAGCATACTTTTGATAACCCCAAAAAAACATACCACTACTCCCGCAAACACCATTGGGGTCTTAGATAAGATAAAATAATTCAAGAGTCTTAATAATTGTTGTTATTCAAGTAATAATTAGTCGATATTATTGCATTATCGATATAGCAAAAGTTCATGGACATTATGACGAAATATTTGCTCTTTATTGTCCAAAGCTTTTTGTTCTTTTAAAGAATGGTATGCGTAAATTCATTATTATAGTTGTTACCTATTTATAGCACGTAGAGCTCTTTGGAAATCCTCCAACAGCAAGAGACAATTTCAGGAGAGTTCTGTCTACTCGTAAACGAAAGATAAGATTTAGGTAGAGCGCGCAAAACAGTTGCCCAACGATCGGGTCTCGCGTTTCCGCACTCTCGGATTTTTCTTTTCTGCACTTTGAGTGCAAGAGAGAGATAGCCGAATGTCGGGCAACTGTTTTGTAGGCCTAAGAATGAAACACTGCTCTCGATTAGTTGAGAGCACGACTGCCGTCCCTTTCTGGTCTCCCATGATAGAAAATTACTGGTATAGACTTAAATTAGTTAAGTCGTGATTTTTGCAAGTAATAAATGTTCTTCCATGCATTCATGCAACTAATAACCTTGCTGGACTGGGAGCAAGAGATAAACATAGAATGAGCCAGCTGCATTTCCTCCCGGGCATGCTTTAAAAATCAGCTAAGGTATCCGAGGGTTTCAGTATATTGCATTTTAGGTGATGGGCTGACAACCTGTCACTACAGCAATAGGTATATTGGCGAGGCCAGTGGCGAGGGGTGCAATTTTATCGAGGGTAAGACAAAGCAAAAAAGTAAATATTCAAGTACTTTATAGTTTCGACGTAATTCCAAATTTGGTGGAGGTGGAATTCTTGAAAGGAAAGCCGACGGGAATCGGCTTGTATGGACCCTTCGCCACTGATACCTACAAATCCAGCTTAAATAACCCTCAAAACTTTGTCAGACATGGCGGAACGACCTTTGTTTAGGTCGTGTACGGTCTGCCTACATGGATAAAGGCGTGAATATACGTAATAATTGTTACCAATGCCTTTCTATTTCTCTCCACTATCAACCATGCGTAACCTTCCCATTTCTTCCAGGTCCTAGCCTTCACAGACGGCGAAACAGTCTCCATGATGCCTCCAGCACAAGACCACAAACGCATCGGTGATGGAGACACAGGTCCCAACACGGGAGGCATGGGAGCCTACTGCCCTTGTCCGCTGATCACTGCTGACCAGCTTTTAGATGTGAAAGATCAAGTTCTGCAGCGTGCTGTGGATGGGTTAAAGGCTGAAGGCATCAAATATGTCGGTGAGTTGGTATTATGAACCTTAGTCTTGAAGATATAGGATCTAATACTAGAGGCATGGGAGTCTACTGAACTTGCCCCTTAATCTTCTTCTTTGCGAGTGGATTCTCGAGTCAAACGACCCGATGAACCCTGGTGTTAGAGGTTTTTAAACCTCCTAGTAGCACAGCTAATAGTCCTCTGAATTGGTTATCTACCACTATCAAAGACATAGACTGGGACTGACGGCTTACCGTGCCCTCCGAAGCACGGAAAACATTCTTTTCAGACAATCAGGTGATTCTACCTGCAATGTCCTAACCAAACTGGCGAAAACCTAATAAAGTGATAAATTGATATATAACAATGTGTGTTCCCCCTTGGGAATTGAACCCAGGACCTCCGGATCGTAAGCCCATGGCTCTGACCAGTAGTTTACAGAAACAGTAATCAAGGGGATTATTGCAGATCATCTTTTAGATGTGAAAGATCAAGTTCTGCAGCGTACTGTGGACGGATTGAAAGCTAAAGACATCAAATATGTTGGTCAGATGGTTCATTCTCTACTCAACATCATCATAGTCCTTTACTTCTTTGCCAGATGATTTAAAGTGCCCGGAAAGCGTCTTTTCTGACGGCTATATTTACAAGTTAATACGGATCTACAAAATCAAATATTACAAAATAGCTATAGGGCCTTATGCACGAAGGAAATCTTTATTAATTCTCATTTCTGCCATGCTGGACTGGGAGCGAAAGAAAATCATAGAATGTGCCAGCTGCATTTCCTCCCGGGCATGCTGTAAAAGCCAGCTAAGGGATCCGAGGGTTTCAGTACATTGCAATTTAGGCGATGGGCTGATAACGTGTCACTACAGCTCATCCCTACAAATTGAACTTAAATAACCCTCAAAACTTTGTCAGACGTGGCGAAACGACCGTTGTGTAGGTCGTTTACGCTCTGCCTACCCCATTAGGGATAAAGGCGTGATTATATGTATGTATTCTCATTGAAAGACAAATTGAACTTAAATAACCCTCAAAACTTTGTCAGACGTGGCGAAACGACCTTTGTGTAGGTCGTTTACGCTCTGCCTACCCCATTAGGGATAAAGGCGTGATTATATGTATGTATTCTCATTGAAAGATGTTCAAGTGAGCATATAATTGTACTTGAATTATTTCTTTGATAAGCCTATCAGGTTGACATTATCAGAACAGGAGACATTATTCAATCAACTACGCCAGACGTGATCTTAGAAGGGCAATACGTGGGTCGTATCTGGGAGCGAGAGAAAAACTTATGAGAATGTGCCAGCTGCATTTCCGCAGCTGAGGGAACCGAGGGTTTCAGTATTTTGCACAATAGGCGATGGGCTGACAACCTGTCACTACAGCAATATATCTAGTAATCTATCGACAATAATCCTCAAAACTTTGCCAGACGTGGCGGATCGACCTGTGTTTAGGTCGTATACGCTCTGGCTACCCCATTAGGGATGAAGGCTAGTTTTCGGTCCCATGATTTCACCCACGGATGATGACTTTATGAGTTTTCCCGTGGGAATACATACATACATATAATCACGCCTTTATCCCTAATGGGGTAGGCAGAGCGTAAACGACCAAAATAAAGGTCATTCCGCCACGTCTGACAAAGTTTTGAGGGTTATTTAAGATATATTTGTAGGTATATTGCTGTAGTGACAGGTTGTCAGCCCATCGCCTAAATTGCAATATACTAAATCCCTCGGATCCCTTAACTGGTTTTTACAGCATACCCGGGAGGAAATGCAGCTGGCACATTCTATGTTTTTCTCTCGCTCCCAGGCCAGCATGGAAGTTAAGTTAAATTATTCCCGTGGGAATTAGAGCTGTAAAAAGCCTATGTTACAGCAACAAACAAACGTAATTCTTTTTTTTTTTTTTTTTTTTTTTATATTTGATAGGCAATCATTTGTCCGCCATCTCACGTGATGGTAAGTGATGATGTAGACTATGATGGAGCATGATTGCCTAGAAAATGCCTGTTCACTCTCGCCTTGAAAAGGCCCAGGTTATAACGTTCCGGAAATAGATCCGCAGGCAGGGAGTTCCACACTTTGGCCGTTCGCATTAAAAATGTAGAAGCGTACCGCTTTGTGCGAAAACTTGGAATGTCGACAACATAAGGGTGGAATCCCAACTGGCGTCTCGTACCCCGGAGATGGAATGGGGAGGGGGGTATCAGGTCATGAAGCGATGCTGCACATTCTCCGAAATGTATCCTGTAGAACACAGACAAGCAAGCTACTTTGCGACGATGTTCGAGGCTCTGCAGCTTTTCCTCTACCAGTGATGGGTCGGCGATGAGCTTCTTGGCGCGTTTTTCAATAGAATCCAAGGTTGCCAGTTGGTATTTGGCAGATCCGTCCCAAAGGTGGCAGCAATACTCCATACACGATCGGACTTGAGCTTGGTAGAGCTGTAGTAGCTGTCCCGGTGTGAAGTATCGCCTAACCTTTGAGAGAATACCAAGTTTTTTGGCTGCAGTCGAAGCCAAGGATTCTATATATCGTCCAAAGTTCAGGTCCGACGTAAGGTTCATACCAAAAAGCTCGAGGTGATCGGAAATCGGAACGGATACATTTCGGAAAGTGGGAGCTAGATTGAAGGGACTCAATTTGGTCGAGAATAGACAGGCCTGTGTCTTACATGCATTAAACTTCACCAGGTTGGCATCACCCCATTCGGAGATTGCCTTAAGTGTTAAATTTAAATGATCTACTACGGACTCTCGACAAGACTGAATAGCTTCCTTGCTGGACTTTGCACGGGACAAATATCTACCGACAACCGACAACTCTTCTTCTGTCGTGTGGGTATCGAGTCGATCAACCCGATGAACCGTGGAATCAAATTTTTCAACCGCCTAATAGCATATATATTATTTGCGACTAGGCTTCTGTGTAACAACCACTGTCGAAGACAGCTACCGGTACCGATGGCTTAGCGAAGACACGGAATCTTTTTTCTTCCAGACAATCAAATGACCTGCATTGCCCTAATCAAACTGGGAAAAATTTCACTAAGTGATAATCACAAATATCAACCTTGAGTTTCCTCCTGGAACTCGAACCCAAGACCTGACCACTAGCAGTAAAACAAACGTTTATTACTGTAGATTACAAGTAAACGTCATAAGCAGTGCGAATTTCATCACACTGATCGTCAATGAACAGTAGAACACAACAAATAATGGAATATTTTACACAATATGATAACACCTGACCTGTAGATGAGCGTACTTGGACACACCCCACAGTTCGATTAACTTATTGTATCGATGATGAAAGTAAAACAATATTAATAGTGATGATAAGAATGGGGAGACTGTACGGAGTAGAGAAATCCCACACAGACGTAGTTTCACTTTTTCTTCCATGTTGGCCTGGGAGCGAGAGAAAAACATAGAATGTGCCAGCTGCATTTCCTCCCGGGCATGCTGTAAACGACCTTTGTTTGGGTCGTTTACGCTCTGCCTACCCCATTAGGGATAAAGGCGTGATTATATGTATGTATGTGAAACCAAACTTAACCAAACTTCGTACACATGACCAAATGCATCATATCTATACTTCTAATTAAGTTTGGTTTGAAAATATTAAGCATAAACAAAATAAGACTGAAAATACGATTTTGTGTATAAATAGCCTAAAATTAAATTTTCTTTATAATTTTGTACTTTCTTAATATTTTCAAACCAAACCTAATTAGATGCCTAGATATGATGCATTTTGTCATGTGAACGGAGTTTGATTAAGTTTGGTTTTACTTTACTGTTTAGGAAGAAAAGCGAAACTACGTTTGTACGGGATTTTACAACTCCGACAGACCCTTAAAATTCACTGATAGCTGATACAACCACCAAATACAAAACATTTCGATTATTAATTTCAATTTAAAAAAAAGTTCTAATAATTATTCCAAACATTTTATGTAAGGAGATCTACTTCCATGCTGTCCAGCGAAATGTAGCGAAAGAAAAACATAAAACGTGCCAGCTGCACTTCCTCCCGGGCATGCTGTAAAAACCAGCTAAGGGATCCGACGGTTTCAGTATATTGCAATTTAGGCAATTGGCTGACACCTGTCACTACAGCAATATACATACAAATCTATCTTAAATAACCCTCAAAACTTTTTCAGACGTGGCGAAACGACCTTTGTTTAGGTCGTTTACGCTCTGCCTACCGTATTAGGGATAAAGGCCTGATTATATGTATGTAGATCTTTTAGCCTACATTGCTATCGATTCGAAGAGCGTACAACTTAACTAAATCTTGACTAAAATTATTGGCGTCCCTTTCTGTTCTTTCATGACAGAAAATGACAGGTATAGACTTATATTGGTTAAGTCGTGATTTTTGCAACTACGAATTGGTACCATTGTCCTTATATTTGTGGCCCTCATCAAACTATTTCTTGTGTGCTTCACGATAAAATAGCGCTTACATACATATAATCACGCCTTTATCCCTAATGGGGTAGGCAGAGCGTTAACGACTTAAGTAAAAGGTCGTTCCGCCACGGCTGACAAAGTATTGAGGGTTATTTAAGATAGATTTGTAGATAATAAATAACGCTTATAGATTGTCTATCAAAGCTTATAGATCATAAAAAGGAAATCATTACTTTTCTAGTTGATCAACTAAGCGTCATTGACTACCAATAATTGCCTCAAACCAGTATACAGCGATTAGCTATTAATATCCAGAATGTTTATAGTTAAAACTAGTAATTTCACGTAGCATGATAATGATATATATACATACATACATACATACATAAAATCACGCCTTTATCCCTTACGGGGTAGGCAGAGCGTTAAACGACTCGTAAAAGGCGCTTACGCCACGTCTGGCAAAAATTGAGGGCAATTTTATATTGAAAAGTGTATTGCTATAGTGACAGGTTGTCAGCTCATCGCCTAAATTACAATACACTGTAACCCTCGAGTCCCTTTTGCTGACTTCTACAGCATGCCCGGGAGGAAGGGCAGCTGGAACATGCTATGTTTTTCTATCTCTCCCAGTCCAGCATGGAAGGTATGATATATATATATATATATATATATATATATATATATATATATAAAATCACGCCCTAATGGGGTAGGCAGAGCGCAAACGACCTAAACTAAGGTCATTCCGCCACGTCTGACAAATTTTTGAGGGTTATTCAAGATAGATTTGTAGGTATATTGCTGTAGTGACAGGTTGTCAGCCCATCGCCTAAATCACAATATACCGAAACCCTCGGATCCCTTAGCTGGTTTTTACAGCATGCTCGGGAGGAAATGCAGCCGGCACATTCTATGTTTTTCTCTTGCTCCCAGGCCAGCATGATAATGATAACTGACATTAATATATTTTCTGCCTTCTTTATACTTGTTTTACCTTGGTAACGTCTATTTTTCCTATAAAAACTATCTCATAAAGAGAAAAACATAGAATGTACCAGCAGCTTCTCGTTCCGGGTAAACTTTGTAAACCAGCAGTAAGATTCGACGGTTATACTATATTGTATTTAAGGCTGGGCTAAATGGCATGTTGTCAACCTGTCACGTTAGATCTAAAATTGCCCTCAATGTTTGTCAGAAGAGGTGATAACGCCTTTTACTTGACGTTTTACGCTCTGCTTACCCTGAAAGATATAAGAGCGTGACTTTATGTATGTATGTACTATTTCATATGTATTTACATCATATCAGCAATCAATAAATTCGTTATTTATCAATACCCTCTTCAAACATCTTTGTTAGCTTAATTAAAATTATCAAGCGCAGTGTCTATCAACATTACATACGTTTATGAAGGAAGCAGACTTCAGACCGCATAAACTATTGCAAATTTAATACTGAATGTGACAATTAACATAACATATATTCACGTCTTTGTCCCTAATGGTGTAGGCAGAGCGTAAATGACCTGAACAAAGTCGTTCCGCCAAGTCTGACAAAGTTTTGAGTGTTATTTAAGATAGATTTGTAGGTATATTGCTGTAGGGACAGGTTGTCACCCCATCGCCTAAATTGCAATATACAGAAACCCTCAGATCCCTTAGCTGGTTTTTACAGCATGCTCGGGAGGAAATGAGCTTTCACATTGTATGTTTTTCTCTCGTTCCCAGTCCAGCATGGAAGAATTTACTCATGTTGAATATAACTTATGCTGCCCTTTTTCAATTTCATATAACTAAAAATGACAGCCATTCTGATTAGAGTGCATTGTCCTTAGTCCTTACCAACAGTCCCAATTTTATCTTATTGTTTGTTAACCTTACATGAGGCCTTCCCATGTTAGCACACTCTTATCTTGTTGTGTCTATAATTTTGTTTATTACTTTCTTCTGATAGAGAATAGAGTTCATGATTTCATTGTTCGTCCAGTTCTGTTGTTAGCTTAGGTTATTGCCACCTGATTAAGTGATTAGTATGAACTTCCATGCTGGTCTGGGAGCGAGAGTAAAACATAGAATGTGCCAGCTGCATTTCTTCCCGGGCATGCTGTAAAATCCAGCTAAGGGATCTTAGGGTTTTAGTATATTGTAATTTAGGCGATGGGCTGACAACCTGTCACTACAGCAATATACCTAGAATTCTATCTTAAATAACCCTCAAAACTTTGTCAGACGTGGCGGGACGACCTTTGTTTAGGTCGTTTATGCTCTGCCTACCCCATTTGGGATAAAGGCGTGAATATATGTATGTATGTTAAGTGATTAGTAGTCGGAGAGACAGTTCATGAAAGTCCAAAAATTGTGTAACTACGTACGTATACATCACGGCAATAACATAATGTTTCCATTCAATATTTCTTCCATGCTGGACTGGGAGCGACAGAAAAACATTGAATATGCCAGCTGCATTTCCTTCCGGGCATGCTGTAAAATCCAGCTAAGGGATCTTAGGGTTTCAGTATATTGTAATTTAGGCGATGGGCTGACAACCTGTCACTGACGAGGCGGAACGACATTTGTTTAGGTCGTTTACGCTCTGCCTACCCCATTAGGGGTAACGGCGTGATTATATGTATGAATGTTCTATTCAATATAATACAACATATTCTTTACTGCTTTATTGCACATAAAAAGGACATTACACAAGAACAAACATTACAAAAACAAGGTACATACACAATTGTGCGGCCTTATAGCTAGTGAAGAAATTTCTGCCAGGTAACTTTTTATTATTTAAAACTTTTGACTATAGACACGAAGGTCAGAGATGACCGTCACAAGAAGTCGACGATGGACCGAGAAAACCCAGAAGATGCCTGTTATGGCACTGGTAGTCCCACGCACCGACGGAACACAGCAAGCTGTTTGGCGCCGGACTCCGGTGGTCGTGTGGTTGCGAGCCAGGCGGCCCCTTACGGAGCCTACCACCGCTCTGCAGGGATCGTTCAGCCGGACTTATTCACAGGCAAGCCTGTGTTGCCGTTGCCCAGGGTGGACCACTAGGAGGTAGATCCTATCCCACCTCATAACCTTTGGGTAAAGGAGTAGTTTGATAATGCAGTGGGTTCTATAATAGATTTGGCTGTTATTTCTGAGCAGATTCATACAAGTCCTTTATCAAAACCACACATAGTGAGATATTAAGAATATAACACTCACACAAACATATTAAAATCAAAATATGATATAAGTTTAGATTAAGTGTTTTTGTTTTTTTACATACATACATACATACATAAAATCACGCCTTTATCCCTTACGGGGTAGGCAGAGCGTTAAACGCCTCGTAAAAGGCGCTTTCGCCGCATTTGACAAAAATTGAGGGCAATTTTAGATTGTAATGTGTATTGCTAATGTGTAGTGACAGGTTGTCAGCCCGTCGCCTAAATTACAATACACTGTAACCCTCGAGTCCCTTTTGCTGTCTTCTACAGCATGCCCGAGAGGAAGGGCAGCTGGAACATTCTATGTTTTTCTATCTCTCCCAGTCCAGCATGGAAGAAATGTTTTTTTACGTAGTTTATAATGTATAAAATCAACGCAATAATATTGTGTCGGTCTCCTCTTTACTCTTTGAACACTGTCCCCCAAAATACAGGTTGAATCCTAGTTTGGGTGTCAGTAACAGTTTGTCACATCTATTGTTACATTATTATTGTTTAACTTCCATACTGGACTGGGAGAGAAAGAAAAACATAGAATGTTCCAGTTGCCCTTCCTCCCGGGCATGCTGTATAAGTCAGCAAAAGGGATTCGAGGGTTACAGTGTATTGTAATTTAGGCGATGGGCTGACAACCTGTCATTACAGCAATACACATTACAATCTAAAATTGCCCCCAATTTATGTCAGACGTGGCGAAAGCGCCTTTTAGGAGGCGTTTTACGCTCTGCCTACCCTGTAAGGGATAAAGGCGTGATTTTATGTATGTATTATTGTTAAAATGGAAAATAAACTACTTTCGTTCAGGCGTGATGCCGTGACCAAGGGGCATAGGGATTCATTTTTATATATATAGATTATGAATATGCGTGTAGGATATTTATCAGGCATTATAGATTTTAATCTATAAGCTAACATAACTTTGTATGACATGTAGGCACATGCTAGAAACTAGAATATACTGCATTTTATTACCTACTTAAGTGCGTAATTTTGTTATGAAAGTAACTCGTGGATATAGTCAGTAGGTATTTCGATCTTTTTCTACCTTTGACCTAACTTTGACTTATCTATGAAACATGTTACAATATTAGAAACAACTCACAGTTTTATGCGTGTACGCAGTATATTATAGAACTTTACACGTGGGATGATCGTATGTTGTATTTTCGAAATCGATATTACTGCTAGACAGAATTAAATGAAATAAATTTAAATCAAGATACTTACTTCCAGCATCTTAGGCACTTCGAATTGGCGCAAATATTCAGTCTCCTTAGGAGCCGCAGACCGGAAAAACTGCCTCCGTGGTTAGAGCAATGCAATACGATCCAAAAGTCCTGGCTTCGATCCCCAGGGGGGAACACTAAGTTGATATTTGTCAATTTATCACTTTGCTTTCGCCAGTTTGGTTAGGACAATGCAGGCTGAATCCACCTGATTGTCAGGAAGAAAACGGATTCCGTGCTTAAGAGGGCACGTTAAGCCGTCGGTCCCGGTCACTGTCTCTAATAGTGGTTGTTACAAGACGATGTTGCTCCACGTCCGTAGGAACTACCTTAAAAACCCTACACGTGACCCCGGGCAGTGCTAAAGGTGCAACTAAACCGGCTGCTGCACTGTCCTCAGGACCTCGCAGCAAATAATACCATACGATAAATAAAATTCTTCCATGCTGGCCTGGGAGCGAAAGAAAACATACAATGTGCAAGCTGCATTTCCTCCCGGGCATGGTGTAAAAACCAGCTAAGGAATCCGAGAGTTTCCGTATATTGTAATTTAGGCGATGGGCTGACACCCTGTCACTACAGCAATATACCTGCAAATCTATTTTAAAATAACCCTCAAAACTTTGTCAGACGTGACGCGTTATATGTTTTTCTCTCTCTCCCAGTCCAGCATGGAAGTAATATTAAACTTCAATATTATTTGTTATAAAATGCTTCCTTTAGCGATATAGCGATAGAATCTTGCACTAAAATTCAATATCATCTCATACATACATACATAAATCACGCCTTTATCCCTTACGGGGTAGGCAGAGCGTTTAACGCCTCGTAAAAAGCGTTTCGCCACGTCTGACAAAAATTGAGGGCAATTTTAGATTGTAATATGTATTGCTATAGTGACAGGTTGTCAGCCCATCGCCTAGATTACAATACACTGTAACCCTCGAGTCCCTTTTGCTGACTTCAACAGCATGCCCGGGAGGAAGGGCAGCTGGAACATTCTATGTTTTTTTACCTCTCCCAGTCCAGCATGGAAGTAATCTCATACAAATCTATCGTTACTACGTCACAGACCCCTATTATGCCCTTATCTATCACATTATTATTGATTCTATAACGTTACGTTTGTCTTGGCTCTCGAACCCGTGACCCCCGGTTTGCGTACACCGGCTATCCACCAACAGATAATGCAAAACAAACAAGTTTTCAGCGTTTACCAATAATTTAATGAGATTATTAATTGGTTGTTATGGAGATTTTTTTATGCAATATCAAATGAGATTGCGTTATGTATGAGATGTATTTTCTTTCATGCGATATAGAAGAGAACCGCCTGATGGTGGTCACCATAGCTCATAAAAACTTGCTTTTTTGTGTAATATCGGTATAGATTGCGTTATGTGTGAAATGTATTTTTTTAACATGCAGCTGCCTCCGTGGTCTAGTGGCTAGTGCCATGGACTTCTGTTTCCGAGGTCCTGGGTTCGATTCCCAGGGGGGAAACACAAAGTTGATATTTGAGAATTTATCACTTTGTGAATTTTTCTCCAGTTTGGTTAGGACATTGCAGGCTGAATCACCTGATTGTCCGAAAAAGAAAAAGAGTTCGTGCTTCGGAGGGCACGTTAAGCCGTCGGTCCTGGTCGCTGTCTTTGATAGTGGTCGTTACTCCAACCATGTCAGAGACCTGATAGTTATGCTACTAGGCGGTTTAAAAACTCTCACACCAGGGTTCATCGGGTCGATAGACTCGATACCCACTCGACAGAAGAAGTAGAAGAACATGCAAAATAGAAGACAACCGCCGGAGATGGTCACCATAGCTCATAAAAACTTACAATTGTTTGTGCAATATCGGTATAGATTGCGTTACGTATGAGATCATGTGAAAAAGAAAAGACAAACACAAGGTACGATCCGCCTCATGATGGTCACCATGGCTCAAAAAACTTACTATACCAACTTCCATAACTACTTTAAATAAAAACATAAAATGAATTGGCTGCTTCTCTTCCCTATTAAAGTTTCGATACTAGCCAAGTGGCGGCCCCATTAAAAAAAAAACCGGTCCAACAGAATCAAGTAACAGTAATTAAGATAATTTAGAACCTTATAATTTAGCGATTCATAGTTCGTTGTAGTAACAGGAAGAAAAATTGCTGTTAACGGCCACCTACGGCAATTTATCTTCCTATTACTACGAGTATAACGAACTATGAACCGCGAAATACGCCACTTTGCTAGTATCGTCACCTGCGTGCTTTGTTCTCTATAAGATCTAAGATTTATTTTCTAATGTGCCAGTAATTGCACTAGCATAATATGCATCCATCAAGATCCGGACAAAGTAGAGTAGAAAAATCCAGAAAGCCTCCAGCATCAGGCCGGGAAAACGCTAGGCAGAAGAAAAAGAATACGCGTCCTTTACCCTGGAACACAGAAGTGCGAACATTTCTGTTTGCCTGGTTTCCACCGTCCTAACCATATCCTAACTGATAAATTTTGTATTTACCCGTGGAATTGAACCATTAGATTATAGACATACCCTAAAAGTGGATATATTTTATTTATTTGAAATTTTTGCACTATGATATGACTACAAAGAAATATTTCATCCAGCGCGCCACACCGAAACAAAGTACATAAGATGCTAGCAGCGTTGCCCCGTTGAATAGCTAAACTAATTCTTTGTGCAATGTACCCGCCATAAAATCAATCTTGGATATTAAATCTTCCTTATTTTTTCTTTTAGGCGTGCTATACGCTGGCCTGATGGTGACGAAAGCCGGCCCCATGGTGCTGGAATTCAACTGCCGCTTCGGCGACCCGGAGACCCAAGTCCTGATGACTCTGCTGGAGTCTGATCTTTACACCATTATGAGGGTAAGAAATCAACTCATGTAAATTCTATAAATAAGTATCACTAATTATTAATGACTGTAGTATCTAATGCGAAGTTTGAAGATATATTAAGACATATGGATTATAATGAGGTATATAAAATATCATGCCAATTCAACAGTGATTCTTTTCCTGCTGTAACTGTAGTCAAATCACACGATACCTCCAGTCCAGCATCTCGTGATCAAGACTGTTGTAAAGGACCAAATTTTAAGCTTAACATTTCCTTATTATATAACTCTACTAGCGACCCGCCTCGGCTTCGCATGGAAATCATCCGTGTTTCTCTTCTATATTATGCATGTATTATATATATAAACCTTCCTCTTGAATCACTCTATCCATTAAAAGAAACCGCATCAAAATCCGTTGCGTAGTTTTAAAGATCTTAGCATACATAAGGATATAGGGACAGAGAAAGCGACTTTGTTTTATACTATGTAGTGATACTATGTTTTTATCCCATGTTTTAGTTTATTAGTGCGTTTATTAGTATTTAGATCTTATCTAGGTAATATAAGGTAGCATGTTAATAAGTATTATGTTAGTTTAACTATTAACGTAAGAACCGCCGAGAACGGTGTAAGCCTCCAATATTTGCCAGAAAAAAAAAACAATAGAAGAAGACATTAAAAGATACCCTTTATTGATAACCGACTGAATTTTCTAGGCATGTGTCGACGGAACCCTCAAACAGCACCAAGTGCAGTGGAACACCAAGCTGTCAGCGGTCGGAGTGGTCATCGCCTCCAAGGGATACCCCGAGACCTCCACCAAGGGATGCGTCATTAGTGGTAAGAAGCCATTTTACCTATACCATACTTCCTTCTTTTCGACCTATATCAGCTTTGGCATTTTATCCGTGGCAAAACAAATATTCCCGCGGAAATGAGGTGATTTCCCGCGGATGTGTGCTAAGTTTCATCCCGTGTTGAAGTGGGATTAAGTATCAAACATCGAAACTTTCGCATTTATAGTGGGATTTCAGTTCAATAACTTCCGTTGAGTCACTGAACTTTATTTACTATTGAAAGTACTGCTACGAACAAATTTCCCGTACTAGTATTAATATTATAGTAATAGTATATAGTATTGTTATTCATCATTTCAATGGTATTTTATAATATTTTCATAAAAATATATATTAATAGACAAAGCTTTATTGATATGCAAATATTTTATATTTCTTATGCAACAACATTACCGTTACTAAATATCAGAAAAAATAAGTTTTATTGTTTTTCAGAATTCGTTTATTCATACACAGATAAAAAAATTAGATTCACAGTATTTCATTTAGATGATTTCATGCAGATGCATATTTTTCACAGCTGTGTTAAGATTAATTTAAAAAATGTGATTTTTATAATGAAAATATTAAATAAAAGTTTACTTTTTTGTTTGCGTTGTTGGGTCGAAGTGATGATGAACCATGACTCAAATTATATAAAACTGAAAACCTATATATATTTCCAATTCGATTTTAGAATAAAGGTAAACAAAGTTTCATGTCTTTTTATTCAAAAACACATTGTTAAACAAATTATACATGTTGGAAAATTAGTTAACTTACTAAAACTACTACTTCATTATGTTGTTATATCTAATAGCTAAAACTTATTTTAGAAACAAGATCTTCGATTAAAAGACATAAAATGCTGACCCTTTTTTCTAAAACCGAGTTGAAAATACTATAACCAGCTAACCCTTATAGGCGGTTATTTGCGGACCCTACTACCGCTTTAGAGGATTGATAATAGTTGTGTCTAAATTTCTTCCACCCTGGACTACTGGGAGCAAAACATAGAAAACATAGAATGTGCTAGCTGCATTTCCTCCCGGCCTTGCTGTAAAAATAAGCTTAGGGAACCGAGGGTTTCAGTATATTGCAATTTAGGTGATGGATTGACAACCTGTCACTACAGCAATATACCTACAAATCTATCTTAAATAACCTCCAAAACTTTGTCAGACGTGGCCGAACTACCTTTGTTTTGATCGTTTACGCTCTGCCTACCCCATTAAGGATAAAGGTAATGTATGTATATAAAGAAGATTTTTTTTCTCTACTTTTACTTTGCTGGACTTGAAGCGAGCACTAACATACTATCTTTACTTCCCTAGTATATATGTATCTAAATCTACATACATATAATCACGCCTTTATCCCTCATGGGGTGTCGTGTTTATTAAAACGGCCCTAAGGGGATAGGTAAAGCGTAAATGACCTAAACAAAGGTCGTTCCGCCACGTCTGACAGAGTTTTGAGGGTTATTTAAGATAGAAATGTAGGTATATTGCTGTAGTGACAGGTAGTCAGCCCATCACCTGAATTGAAATAAACTGAAACCCTCGGATCCCTTAGCTCATTTTTACAGCATGCCCGTGACGAAATGCAGCTGGCACATTCTATGTTTTTCTCTCTCTCCCCCAGTCCAGCATGGAAGTAAGTATGTATCTAAATCTCTATAAATATTGCTCCACCCCCCAGGTCTATCCCAAGTGCAAGCAAACCCGGGCATCCAAGTGTTCCACAGCGGGGTGGCCCGAGGCGCCAACGGGTCTCTCGTGACGGCCGGGGGCAGGGTGCTGCTGGTGTGTGCCCGCGCGGCGTCCCTCAGGGCTGCGGCGGCGGCGGCCACTGCGGCTGCCTCCGCCATTGACTTCCCTGGCGCTCAGTACAGAAAGGATATCGCCCACAGAGCTTTTTCCAAGTGAGTCTTCTGTCGAGTGGGTATCGAGTCTATCGACCCGATGAACCCTGGTGTCAGAGTTTTTAAACCGCCTAGTAACACAACTATCAGGCCTCTGACATGGTTTGACTAACGACCACTATCAAAGACAGCGACCGGGACCGACGGCCTAACGTGCCCTCCGAAGCACGAAATCTTTTTCTTTTTTGGACAATCAGGTGATTCAGCCTGCAATGTCCTAACCAAACTGGGGAAAAATTCACAAAGTGATAAATTCTCAAATATCAACTTTGTGATTCCCCCCTGGGGACCCAGGACCTCCGGATCAGGAGTCCATGGCACTAGCCACTAGACCACGGAGGCAGTCCAAGTGAGTAATAACATGATATTGCATGGGAAGGAGGTTCGGCGTCTGTTATTGTTCTCATTCTGACTTTTATGACGATTTTCAAGTATGTTTCTTTCTTTTAAGTTTCTGTCATATCATCTGATCTTTGATTGAATGCTATGTTTCATAATGTAATGTGAGATTGCCAGAGCCATAACAGGCATCTTCTGGGTGAGCTCGCTCCATCGTCGACTCTGTCACGGTCATCCCTGACCTAGTGTCTAAAATCAATAGCAAACCCAATTCTAATTTTAACAAAACACAAAGACCAGAGGATATGACATGAAATGACTGCATGTTGCTTGGTAAGCTACAGATTTCCGGGACTTATAGGCATTCATCGCCATCTTTTTATTATTAGCTTCAAGAGTTTCTTTGGCGTAGTCGTCAATCTATTAAAAAGCTGAGTCTGATTTTGTTGGTTTTGTCTCTACTTTGTCTCTATTTACTACTTCTTGCTTTATTTTTGACAGATGTATTTAATAATTATTGGATTTTTTTAAATTGTCATTGTGTTTTTGTGCATGTTCTCTCACTTCGCTTAAATGTGCTTTTGTCATTTGTTTCAGCATGCAAGTGCAATGAGGGGTTGTCAGTGCATTCTTATCATTATCAATCATGTTCAATTTTTACATTCCATGCATCAAATGTATCGCATTCAACTTTATTATACTTTTTGTTAAAACTGGGATATTATTTAATAAATTGCGTTTTGTAAATTTTGGGTTTTCCTTTTCCAATACCTTACCATAACAGCATGTTTAAAACCTATAAAACGAATACTTATTCTAAAATGTAACACAAAACTACACACAAACTTTCGAATATATAAAGATTCTGGGATAATGATCATAATCATAATCAATCATAATCTTTCCAAAAACCATAAACAACTTGGTTTAATATCACATCACATACAACTTATAAATAATTATAGCATGCCTGATCAAAATCATAATCAAATAATACCTACTACTTATTATACATTTAGAAATAAGCATTAACGTACATTAAATAAATATACGTTCAGAAATAAGCATTTACAAAAACCCTCCACCTTTAAATCAAGACCACAGAATAAGTCAAATTAGTTACTGAAATAGGTATTAAAACTCAAAACCATTGTCCATAGACTCAACGGCCTGTCCTACCTGCAAAGTGGTGTAGACATCGACGCCGCAGCCACTCTTGTCAGAGAAATCGAACCCATTGCAACTGCCACACATAGAAGAGGGGTCTTAGGAAGGCTGGGGTGCTTCAGTGGGTTGTTCCAACTGTCCGCCATGGACCCGACCTTAAAAGACCCTGTATTGGTGCAGGGAACTGACGGAGTTGGGACTAAGCTCAAGGTAAGACTTGGTATCAAACCAAATAATACTTGAGTCAGAGGGATCGATCCAATTGCCACCGTGACCAACAGTAGAGGGGTCTTAGGAAGGCTGGAAGGCTTCAATGGGTTGTTCCAACTGTCCGCCATGGACCCGACCTTGAAAGACCCTGTGTTGGTGCAGGGGACTGACGGAGTTAGGACTAAGCTCAAGGTAAGACTTGGTATCAAACCAAATAATACTTGAGTCAGAGGGATCGAACCAATTGCCACCGTGACCAACAGTAGAGGGGTCTTAGGAAGGCTGGACGGCTTCAAAGGGTTGTTCCAACTGTCCGCCATGGACCCGACCTTGAAAGACCCTGTGTTGGTGCAGGGGACTGACGGAGTTGGGACTAAGCTCAAGGTAAGACCCGGGTTAACCAGACATACACAGAAATCTCGTCACCACTACTATCATAGAGGCACTACGTCTTAGTGACTACGAGTAGGTATCTTAGGTAAACTTCAATAAAGCGGCAATCTTCTTCTTCTTAGCGAGTGGATTCTCGAGTCAAACGATTAAAGATCGAGATATTTGTGATAGTAATAAATAAGTCAAGTTTTGCTGGAGGCCAGGAGCAACGCTGTATAACTACACATCGTTAACAAAATTAGTACAAACTTGACATAATTTGAATGATATCGATGAACACTCTGTGTAAATTTGGAGGACCAATAGAAATTATTTTATCAGATGAATATTGTTAGGCTCAACACTCGTGTTATGAAATTGCTATATATTTTTTTTAGGAATATCAAACAATCTTTCATAATGTGGATTCGAATGGTTCTGATTCTTGGAAATAGCTATTTTTTTATTTATTTTTTTAGAAAAAACAATCAATCTTTTATAATGTGAATTCGAATGGTTCTGATTCTACATACATACATATAATCACGCCTTTATCCCTAATGGGGTAGGCAGAGCGTAAACGACCTAAACAAAGGTCGTTTCGCCACGTCTGACAAAGTTTTAAGGGTTTTTTAAGATAGATTTATACGTATATTACTGTAGTGATAGGTTGTCAGCCCATCGCCTAAACTATAATATACTAAAACCCTCAGATCCCGTAGCTGGTTTTTACAGCATGCTCGGGAGGAAATGCAGCTGGCACATTCTATGTTTTTCTCTCACTCCCAGGCCAGCATGGAAGCTTCTCACTCCCAGGCCAGCATGGAAGCTAAGTTCTGATTCTTGTGGCTTAATTTTCCTTGCAGATCGCAGAAATCATGCAGAAATACGACACAATCGGTCAAGACCTGGTCGCTATGTGTGTCAACGACATTCTCTGCGCGGGGGCTGAGCCATTCGCGTTCCTCGACTACATGGCTTGCGGCAGACTTCAGGTCGATGTGGCTACCACCTTGGTTAACGGGATCGCCAATGCTTGCATCGCTTCCGGATGTGCTCTGTTGGGTAAGGGAATGAATACTCTTGAACTTGGAATATGGGGATGTATAGTGTGAAGTTGCCGCGTTCTAAAATAGCTTGTGACAGACTTCAAGTCGATGATATATACTTCATACACTTGTATGAAATACGATACAATTGGTCAGGACCTGGTCGCTATGTGCGTGAACGATATTCTCTGTGCGGGAGCTGAACCATTCGCGTTCTTGGACTACTTACTTGGACTGGCTTGCGGCAGACTTCAGGTCGATGTTGCTACTACCCTGGTTAAAGAAATCGCAAATTTGCTGTAAATAAGCTGTTAAGTTAGTTATTTATTAGATAGGGAATACAACTTGGAATATAAAAATGTACCTGTTTTTTTAATGTTTAGGGCACCACTTAGCCTCTTCATTCTCCTTCCCTACAATGAGCTTGATGTGGTTAAACTCTCTTGGTTAAGAAAGTAGCTCCAGTATGTAAACTTTTGTTTTCCAAGCTGTAATTTAATCTTTCTCTCGACAGGTGGGGAAACCGCGGAAATGCCTTCAATGTACGACGTCGGCAAATACGACTTAGCCGGGTTTGCTGTCGGAGTTGTTGACAACACCAAGCAGCTACCTCGCATTAAGGAAATTAGGGCTGGGGATGTGGTACTGGCCCTTCCTTCTACGGGAGTGCATAGTAATGGATACAGTCTTGTGCAAAAGATTATGAACCAGAGTGGCCATGCGTGAGTATATTTTATATAATTCCTGTTATAAGGCTGCATAGTGGCAACTACCTCGTTCTAAGGAGATTAGGTCTGGAGATGTAATATTGGCATTGCCGTCTACTGGCGTGCATAATAATGGAATCAGACTCGTGCAGAAGATTATGAACCAGTCCGGGCATGCGTGAGTATATTTTATAACATTGCTGTTGCTGCATAGTGGCAACTACCTCGTTCTAAGGAGATCCAAGGGCTGGGGATGTGGTACTGGCCCTTCCTTCTACAGGAGTGCATAGTAATGGATACAGTCTCGTGCAGAAAATTATGAACCAGAGTGTGCATGCGTTAGTAAAATTTACGTTTCTGTTGTGCAATATTTCTCGTATCGTACTTTGGCACTAAAAACTAGTTCTGCGCTTGGCTCTGAGATTGGCCATCGTTACCGAAAATCGGTGGGAGGACTATTATTATTTCTCGTATCAATAGTAGTTTTCGTCTATACTCGTATGTCTGAACATCTGGGATTGGTTTCCCTTCTGGCCTGCGGAGGTCATCTCCTAGATTAGGTAGTCGACCCCATGAGATATGGCATACGGCTTTGAACGATGACGACTGAATAATAAAGCTGCATAGCCAGCCAGTTGTAGCCCGCCGGTTACATCGACCGACGTATGCCATATTTTATAAACAATAAACAAACTAGATGCACAATCACGAAGAAACCCCGACCAAACGAATGTCCGAGCCGCACATACGTATAGTTATTGTTATATTTATAACATAAAAATATTCACTCAAATTTGGACCTTAACGCGTCAAAGAAAGGGCACAATACCAATAGCATTCGCACATACTATCATTTTGACTGAGCACTTCGTCATTGTGGCACGTCAAAAGCCGCGAGCGAGCATGCTGATAGATACTGAATGAAAATTCTCCCCGATTGACGTGATGGGCAGATTTTTGCCGCGGACACTTTTTGAGTGAGATTGTGCATCTAGTTAGTTTATTGTTTATCCAAGTATGCCATGAATAAAACATCGGCCATCCTGCATTTAATTCGCTTGACGTTTTATAATCGAAAAAATATTGAGACTTCTTACATACAATCTTAGGAGCTATAGACCGGAAAAATTTTGAACTATTATCATAGTTTATGCCATATTTTATTACGTTCGTTTAAGACTTTTGCGTTTTGTACACATTACTGTACTAAATCGGGGCTGTCTGCTGTAACGCGATCGAAATGTCGGGCAAACGTATTTATTTCATAGTACATATCTCAACCAACCGCACTCAGACCCGATCTAATACAATAATATTTAATTTCAATTTGGTTCTAAAATTCGTACAGAATACAAGATAATGAATCTATCTTCCTGTCAGGTTCCAAGAAAAGGCCCCATTCAGTGACTCTGGAAAATCCTACGGCGAGGAATTCCTAACGCCCACCGGGCTTTACGTCAACGCTCTGCTCCCCGCCATCAAGAAGGGAGTCATCAAGGGTCTAGCTCATATTACGGGAGGTGGTTTGCTGGAGAATATTCCCAGGATTCTGCCTCCTGGTGTGAGAGTGAAGCTGGATGCTACTAAGTTCACCATCAAGCCGATTTTCGGATGGCTGCAAGCTAAGGGTGAGTTTAGATTGCCTTCTTGTCTTTTTAGATTATATCTAAAGTTTAAAACTGTAAATATTGTGATAAGCTTTAACCAGTAAAGCGATCTATAATAATGATAGTCATGATATAACTATATCTTTCATGCTGGACTGGGAGCGAGAGAAAAACATAGAATGTCCTGGCATGCTGTAAAAACCAGTTAAGGGATTCGAGAGTTTCAGTATATTGCATTTTTGGCGATGGACTGACAACCTATAATTACAGCAAACCTACAAGTCTATCTTAAATAACCCTCAAAACTTTGTCAGACGTGGCGGGACGACCTTATTTTAGGTCGTTTACGCTCTGCCTACCCCATTAAGGATAAAGGCGAATTTAATAACCAGCTTTAGCATTATACGATTGCTGGATGTCAAATCTCTGTCTCAAGACGGTCTTATCCATTGATATATATGTATATACATATATATTCACGCCTTTATCCCTAATGGGGTAGGTATATCGTCAACGACCCAAACAAAGGTCGTTGCGCCACTTCATACAAGTATTGAGGGTCATTTCAGATAGATCTATGTATTGCTGTAGTGACAGGTTGTCAGCCTATCGCCTAAATTACAATACCAGGCCACTCAGAAAGTATTGCGATAAATAGTTTTTATATATGGCAGACTGGCCGGTTAGAATCTTTTTTGAAAAAATGATTACTAGCAAGTAAAAATATGTGTGTTCCATTTTCAAAATTTCCCTCCACATTTTTTGCGAGCCAATTCAAAGTATCGTGTCTTACTGAAAAATGGATCTGCGCCGGGAACATTTTAGAGCTATGATTTTTTACGATTACAAGTGTCGCCTGAAACCGGATGAATCGTTCGATAGACTTCAAATGGCATTTATGGATGAAAGCCCCTCCAAGGCAACTGTGTATCGTTGGTATAACGAATTTAGGCGCGGTCGACCAACCTTGGGGGATGAAGAAAGAAGCGGTCGCCCTTTGACGGCTATTACGGAAGAAAAGGTGCTAGCAGTGAAAAATTTAATCCAAGATAATAGGCGAATTACATATCAGGAGATTCAGCACATATTAAAGCTTGGATCGGGAAGCGTTCACGAGATTCTACACGGGCATCTTCGCGTGAGGAGGATAGTATCGCGCTGGGTGCCGCACTACCTCACCGACGCTCAGAAGCAGGCCCGGTGGAATGGTGCCGTGATATGCTGAACAAATTTGAAGCAGGCTCGTCTCGGCGTGTTTACGACATCGTAATAGGTGATGAATCCTGGATTTATCAATACGATCCAGAAACCAAGCGCCAGTCGACAGTTTGGGTGTTTCAAAATGAACCAACGCCTACCAAAGTGAAGCGATCTCGAAGCGGGGGGAAGATTTTGATCGCCAGCTTTTTTAATTTGACTGGCCACTTGGCCTCAATTCCCTTACGAAATCAAAGAAGCATTAACGCCGAATGGTATACTACCAAATGTTTACCAGAAGTTTTTTCTGTTGTGAGCAACAAGCGACCAAACACAGGGCTCCGCGGACTACTGCTCCACCACGACAATGCGCCTGCACACACCGCGCTCAAAACGAGGGACTTCCTGGACAGCACACCAGTCAAACTCCTTGGTCATCCTCCTTACAGCCCTGATCTAGCACCGTGTGACTTCTTTTTATTTCCAAAAATAAAAAATCAGCTCAAGGGGATACAATTTTCGTCGCCGGAAGATGCGCTGGCTGCGTTCGAGCAGGCTGTAAACGAGGTGTCTACGGCGGACTGGAAAAAGTGTTTTGAAAACTGGTTCAGACGCATGAATCTTTGTATAGAGGCTGGTGGAGAGTACTTTGAAAAGATTTAATAAAAATATATGTACCTGTAGAACAATTTTTTTTAGTGTTGCAAAACTTTCTGAGTGTCCCACGTACACTGAAACCCTCGAATCCCTTAGCTTGTTTTTACAGCATGCCCGGGAGGAAAAGCAAAGGGAAAACAATCAAAAACCAGCTAAGGGATCCGAGGGTTTCAGTATATTGTAATTTAGGCGATGGGCTGCCAACCTGGCACTAATCAATATATCTTCAAATCTATCTTAAATAACCCTCAGCATTGTCAGACGTGGCGAAAGACCTTTGTTTATGTCGTTTACGCTCTGCCTACCCCATTAGGGATAAAGGCGTGACTATATGTATATGTATGTATGTATGTAAAATGTAATTTTCCTCCCCAGGCATGGTGTCAGACTTCGAGATGCTCCGTACCTTCAACTGCGGAGTAGGCATGGTAGTGATCGTAGACCCTGTCTGCGCTAGGGAGGTCTTACAGCTGGTCGAGGAACCTATTGCCATTGTTGGTACCGTCGAGAGCCTGGGCAAGGAAGGTTAGTACAGAAATATATCAACTTGGCAGCCGTATTAAAAATATTTTAAATTGTTTTATTTCAGACAAAAGTTCATTACAGTCATTGTTCGCGAGGAACATAAATGAAAACTTGATTTTTATAGAAAACAAACTGGAGCGGTTTATTTAAAATATATATATATATACAAGGTGGCGCAAAAGAAATCACCCTATTGGAAGATGCTCTCATTTTTGCAAATGGCCGCCAATGTCAAATCTGTTTTGACATTTGTGGACTAGACAGATGCAGAATACAAGTGAACAAGCCATGGAGCGATACACTCCCCAAGAACGCGGAAAAATCGTGTCTATTTTTTTGAGTAACAATTCGTCTGTGGTGTTGGCGCAGCGCGAATTCCGTCGCCGATTCCCCGGCCGTCCGACACCGACTGCGCAAACACTGCGACGTTTAGCCACCAACCTTGAAGAGTATGGGACCACACGAGACGTTGCTAAGAGTGGCCGGCCCCGGAGCGCCCGTTCTGCCGAGAATATCGCCGCTGTAGCCGAGGACGTTGAAGTGAGCCCCGAAACATCGACCAGACGACGTGCCACGCAATTGGGCCTCAGCCGGCGGTCCTTGCAGCGAATTTTGGTGCGAGACTTGAAGATGTTTCCTTACAAAGTCCAGACCGTGCATCAGCTGCTGCCTGCCGACCGCCAAACGCGCGTAACCTACGCCCAAGCCATCCTCAATCTCGAGGAAGAATTGGACAATTTTTCGACCAAAATCATCATGAGCGATGAGGCTCATTTCCACCTCAGCGGTTACGTGAATCGGCAAAATTATCGCTTCTGGGGCACCGAGAATCCACGAGTGATGCACGAGGAGCCGTTACACCCGCTCAAAGTGACTGCGTGGTGCGCTGTTCACGCTGGAGGAGTCATCGGGCCATTTTTTTTCGAGAACGCCGCGGGTCAAACGACAACAGTGGACGGTGCGCGCTATAGGGCCATGTTGACCGAATTTTTTCTGCCGCAATTGGACGAATTGGGACTGGAGGACATGTGGTTCCAACAGGACGGGGCAACGGCGCACACTGCACGAGCCACAACCGACATTCTGAAGGCGGCATTTCCGGGTCGCCTAATCTCTCGTTTTGGCGATTTGCACTGGCCGGCCAGATCGCCCGATTTAACGGTCCCGGACTTCTTTTTATGGGGTTTTTTGAAGTCTCGTGTTTACGTCAACAAGCCTGAGACCTTGGAAGCCCTCAAAGACAACATTCGACACGAGTGCGAGAATCTGTCGCCCGAAGTTCTCGCCGAAGTGATGAAAAATGCCATAAAACGAGCCCGTATGGCAATCAATTGTAACGGCGCCCATTTGGCCGATATCATCTTCTCGACTTGACCAGTAAAATTCTAAAGGTGCAAATAAATATAATCAAAAAACAGATTCGAAGTTTTTCATTTAGAAAAAAAATGAGAGCCAAACAACATCGGATGACTTCTTTTGCGCCACCTTGTATATAGATTGTATAAAATATTGGGACGTGTGATCACCGCCATGTCTAAAGAGCAAGCGAGATGAAGCTATACAATGCTAAGAGGTATAAAAGAACGCCAAATTATAGAATAGCAAATTTACTTTATGAACGATTTGATATTAAAACTATATCAGGCGCTTGACTATTAGAATATTAATTAAATAATAAAAAGTTTAAATATTTAAATTAAATTGATTAATTAATTAAATAATACTTATGTTATGTTTAGTAGCAGAATATGCATTATTACTAATGTACCTACTAAGGAGTTCTAGTGAAAAGCCAATTGGCCGAGTGAAGACCGATGAGAAAAGGTTAGAGCAACTATGCTTCCTAGTTAGGTGTTGTGTTTAGATCGTGATTAAACAAGGTGTAAGCGACAGCGTCCCGCAAACTGATAGAGGTTGCTCAGTCAACGACACTGAACAAGTATCAGCAAGTTTTTTTTAGGGAAATGATAAATAAATGGTATTCCATACAAATTGTCTGATCGAGGTGGTCATTTTGTATGGAAAGTTCAATATTTTTTTTCATCTCCTGCAAGAAATTCCTGGTACCTACAGTTTCGTTGACTGAGCAACCCTTATCAGTTTGCGGGACGCTGTCCCTTACACCCGGCATGAAGTTCGCAGTCAACACATCGCTACCGATTTCAAGGATTTGTGTGTCCTCTTTAATAATAGTAATTTAAAAAAGTTTCTGAGTATCACTCACGCCTGAATACTACACATACACACACACACACACACACACACACACACACACACACACACACACATAGTCACGCCTTTATCCCAAATGGGGTAGGCAGAGCGTAAACGACCTGCATACTACACACTATAAAAAGAAAACTTGTTTCTTCTAGGTGGTCACCAAGTGGTGGTAGAAAAGTTCCCCGAGGCGATGGCCCCGCTCACCGCTCCGTACAGGTCCGCCACTCCGGCCGCCACACAAAAATCCCTGTCTTATAAAGACAGTGGAGTTGATATCGAGGCTGGAGACTCGCTTGTGTCGCTCATCAAACCGTTGGCCAGGTAACTTACCTTATAAAATATAACATGTTGTTATTAAAAACACTTGTAGTTGTTTCACTTAATATAATTTAATCCTATCGGTTTCGCTAACTTATAGCATCATCAAGGATTTTATACATATCAAACACAAAATGGTTTATTTAAAATGTTGTATGTGTTGTGTATGCATACATACATACATCAATCACGCCTTTATCCCTTACAAGGTAGGCAGAGCGTCAAACGCCTCGTAAAGGCTTCCGCCACGTCTGACAAAAATTTAGGACAATTTTAGATTGTTATGTGTATTGCTATAGTGACAGGTTGTCAGCCCATCGCCTAAATTACAATACACTGTAACCCTCGAGTCCCTTTTTTAAAATATATAATGGTGTTTTTAAAAACACTTGCACTTGTTTCACTAAATATAATTGAATCCTGTATAAAATCCCTGATGATGCTATAAGTTTTCGAAACCGGTAGGATTAAATTATATTAAGTGAAACAAGTACAAGTGTTTTTAATAACAATTACATTAATATGGAGTTTCACCAAGTGCCGACAATCGCAAGTATAAATTGTTATAAAATATATACTTAAATAAAAATAGGTGGAATAGGTATTTTTTTACGTAAATAGTTATTTTACAGCTAAGCTAAATGAGTAAATTTTATTCTATAATTTACTAGCGACCCGATCCGACTTCGCACGGAAATTATCAGTGTTTCTCTACTATGTTATGCGTGTATTATACATATAAAACTTCCTTTTGAATCACTCTATACATTAAAAGAAACTGCATCAACACCCGTTGCGTAGTTTTAAAGATCTAAGCATACATAGGGATAATAGGGACAGAGAAAGCGACTTTGTTTTATACTATGTAGTGATATACTTAAATGAAAATAGGTGGAAAAGGTATTTTTTGCGTAAATAGTTCTTTTACAGCTAAGCTAAATAAGTAAATTTTATTCTATAAGTGATCATGTGTTTGTAGATCAACATCTCGTTCCGGAGTACTTGGCGGTCTGGGTGGATTCGGAGGCTGCTTCCAACTGAAAGCCGTCGAACAAGACTACAAGGTAAGCCCGGCAGAAATTGCTACTTAAGCAATAAGGCGGCCACCTTTGTAGCAGTTGTCTTTAGTATTGTAATCCCGTAAAAGGGGTTTGTGTATATCATAAACAAAATACTTTATTTTTATTTTAGTGATGGTCACCAATAGAGTAAGCAATAATACAGACATACAATCAATTTTAATGTAATTGATATTGATTATGTTTTACAAAAAATACTGTTCTTTTATATCTTCTTCTTTTTATCTTATCTAGTCTACATCATCCTACTGCTGGATATAGGAAGTATAAAAAATGCTAATCAAACAAAAATTTGTCCTCCCATACAAATGGTGTCAGTCGAGACATTTTGTATGGGATTTCGTTCTATGTTCCTTGGGTAGAATCACACCCTAAAATATGACCAGCATTTTTTTTTACTCCCTAATAAAATACGCTTTTAATTTGTGTTTATAGTTTTATTTTATTTTAAATAATGAGCTATGGTACATTGGATGTCCTGCCTTAAAATCACCACACAAAAATCTTATTTGTAGGACCCCGTGCTGGTATTAGCCGCAGACGGCGTCGGCACCAAACTCCGGGTCGCGCAGAAGATCAACCAACACTCCACTATTGGAATAGACCTCGTCGCTATGTGTGTCAACGACATCCTTTGCAACGGCGCAGCCCCTTTGACTTTCCTGGATTACTTCGCTTGTGGAGCTTTGGATGTGAACGTAGCGAGGAATGTAGTTTCTGGAGTAGCCGAAGGATGCAGACAGTCTTCCGCTGCGCTCATAGGTAATCTTATATTTTATTTTGATTTGACCTTGACTTTGCGTGACCTTTGTTGACCTTGAACGTTTGCTATTTTGAGCTTTGACCCGTTCGTTATTTTGACTTCGCGCTTGACTATGGCTTAATTGTGAATCTAAGCCACTGGCTGACCACAATAGATCAACGCAGAAGATCAACCAACACTCCACTATCGGAATAGACTTAGTCGCTATGTGTGTCAATGACATACTTTGCAACGGCGCAGCCCCTTTGACTTTCCTGGATTACTTCGCCTTTGGAGCTTTGGATGTGAACGTGGCGAGGAATGTGGTTTCTGGAGTCGCTGAGGGTTGCAGGCAATCCTCTGCTGCGCTTATTGGTAACTTTATATTTTATTTTGACCTTGACTTTGAGTGACCTTTGTTGACCTTGAATTTTCTATGTTTTGGTCTTTGAACTTCACGTTTGACTATGACTTAAACCTTAATTGTGTATCTAAGCCACCGACTGACCCTTAGTGGTCGAGTCCCAATGACTCCACTTTCTAATGTTGAACTTTTTCGTTGTAATGTTGAAATTTTTCGATTTTGACAATCGATTTGACCTTCACCTCACTGGATGTTAATGATTGTCTTTATACTCCAGTGCGAAGGCAAAGCAAGCCTTTAGGGCTTTATTAACTGGCTTGTGAATGCAGGTGGTGAGACAGCTGAGATGCCGGGCATGTACTCGCCGGGCGTGTACGACATCGCCGGGTTCGCGCTCGGCGTGGTCGAGCGCACGCACATACTGCCCAAGATCAACGACATCATGGTGAGCGAGCGAGCGAGAGACTCTATTTTGAGATTTTCTTAGACTCATACTCATCTCCCTAGCCTTATCCCGTATATCACGGGGTTGGCTACCTAATCTAGGGGATTGAACGAGGGTACTGGTTTTTACACAAAGCGACTGCCATCTGCCCTCCGCAACCCAGAAGGGAAATCAGACCCAATCCTAGATTAGGTCAGAGTTTTCAAGCCGCCAATGCTTAACACTGGCCTCTAACATGGCTTAACGACTAATATCTACGGTATTAAACGATATTAACCGGGACCAACGGCTTAACGTGCCTTTCGAAGCACGGAAAAACGCCGAATAAACGTACATATGAAAATCGAAAAACACATTGGTACGTGGTGGGATTCGAACCACGACCTCCCCGCTCAGGAGGCAGCAGCCCTATCTACTACACCATCCGGCTCTTTTCTTAGACTATACAAATAAAAAGCTATTTGTCATATCCTTCCCTTTTCATACATATATACATATAATCACGCCTTTAGCCCTAATGGGGTAGGCAGAGCGTAAATGACCTAAACAAAGGTCGTGCCGCCACGTCTGACAAAGTTTTGAGGGTCGTTTAAGATAGATTTGTAGGTATATTGCTGTAGTGACAGGTTGTCAGCCTATCGCCTAAATTGCAATATACTGAAACTCTCGGATCCCTTAGCTGGTTTTACAGCATACCCGGGAGGAAATGCAGCTGGCACATTCTATGTTTTTCTCTCCCAGTCTAGCATGGAAGTAATTAAAGTGAAAGTGACAAAAATTATGTGACGTACAAGTGTTATTCATATTGATAAATTAACGACTACTCACTTGTTTGTTTAACGGATTTGTTAGACCCCCTACGTTTCGACTCTTAACAAGAGTCTTCTCCATGGAGAGTGCAAATCTTCGAAACTCACACACGGCGGGCGGTGTTGTGTGATTTTATGTGATGTAAAGAATTATTTAATTTTGACTTAAGTGTATCCAAGAAAGGATCTTTTTACATACAAAATTAAACTACGTGGATTTAATAGTCCAGACTTTGAAGTCAAGTCATATTACGAAGAGAAGAAAAAAAGCTAAGACAACGCAAAGTATATTAACTAACACTAGCGACCCGCCCCGGCTTCGCACGGAAATCATCAGTGTTTCTCTACTATGTTATGCATGTATTATACTTATAAACCTTCCTCTTGAATCACTCTATCAATTAAAAGAAACAGCATCAAAATCCGTTGCGTAGTAATAAAGATCTAAGCATACATAGGGATATAGGGACGGAGAAAGCGACTTTGTTCTATACTATGTAGTGATGAGTTACAAGGTCAAGGTCAACTACCTTGATCTTGTTGTTTTCATAACCTTATATTTATTGTTCAATTCGTTTACAACAGGTTGGAGACATAATAATTGGTCTGCCGTCGAACGGAGTGCACAGCAACGGATTCAGTTTGATCCACAAACTGGTGAAGAAGGCCGGACTCAACCTCGATGACAAGGCGCCCTTCAGCAAGGAGGGACTTACACTAGGTAAACGAGATATTCCCATATTGATACAACTGAATTTTATTCTTTAAATAGTCAATACATTTAATTGTACAAAGTTATAATATAAGGTATAGCGGTAAAATGCCTCGAAACAACAAAAACATAGCACTTCTTAATCTAAACGATAGGATAGAAAAGATAAGATAGATCTTTATCAATTATTTAAACGATACTTCATCATAGCTCCAAATGACTAAAGAATGTTTTTTTTTTATATTGGCACGGAACGAAACTATGTTAAAAAGATGTCTAGCAATGCGACAGAAGAGTTGATTATCTAAATTATTATTCATTTTTCTATAAACCAGGCGAAGAGTTCATCAAACCGACCAAAATCTACGTAAAGTCCGTCCTGCCCGCTCTTCAGAAGGGCGTAGTAAAGGCGGTCGCGCACATTACTGGCGGAGGACTCATGGAGAATATCCCGAGGGTCATCCCAGAGAACGTGCGGGCCAGGCTCGATGCGCACTTGTGGAATGTGCACCCGGTAAGTAGCAACGCGTTTTTTTTTCTATGACATGATTGTGTATGTACTAGAATGCACAATATTTAGCGAGCATAAGCTTGTAATCAGAGTGTAATATTTACCTATACAAAAATATGGACAACGTTTTAGACTGACATTTGTTGTTTCATATTGACCTTGAGAGCGGTTTAAGACTGACATTAGTTGTTTGACATTGACCTTGACCTTATTTGAAGTTGACCTTGTCCGAATGAAAATTCTGTCCTATTTTAAACCACTAACAGTATATCGCATGGAAAACGGACCACATTGTCGGCTTAGAGCCTTTGTCTTCGTGTTGACCTTGACTATTTTGATTCTATTGACTTTTTTGTGTTGACCTTGACTTGGTGAATTTAAAAAGATTTCTATTTAGTTTTAAATAGTTTCATTAACCACGTAAACGGGCGGGTTTCCGGTTATTTTTCAATGTAATGTGTTTGTTCCCAGGTATTCGCGTGGATCGCGGACATGGGTCTGGTAAAGGATGACGAGATGGTTCGCACCTTCAACTGCGGGGTGGGCATGGTTCTAGTGGTAGCGTTGGAACACCAGGCTGAGGTGCGTACGATATTTTTTATATTGTAGTGTACATACATACATAAATCACGCCTTTATCCCTTATGGGGTAGGCAGATCGTTTAACGCCTCTTAAAAAGCGCTTTTGCCACGTCTGACAAAAATTGAGGGCAATTTTAGATTGTAATATGTATTGCTATAGTGACAGGTTGTCAGCCCATCACCTAAATTACAATACACTGTAACCCTCGACTCGAGTCCCTTTCGCTGACTTCAACAGCATGCCCGGGAGGAAGGGCAGCTGGAACATTCTATGTTTTTCTATCTCTCCCAGTCCAGCATGGAAGTAATAATAATATTGTAGTGTAGGTGATACTATTCTTCGACTGAAACCGAATTGCTATTTTTCAATATCTTTCTAGGTTTTGATTTCGTACAAATGTGATACGAGTTTATTTTAACCAAATTTCATAGTTATTTCCTTTTCTTGTTTTTTGGTTGTATTCTGTACCATAGAATCCGTACAGATTAAAAAAATCACTCCTATACAACGTTCGTTCCATTAAGGCGCGAAACTCCGCTATGTTTGTTAAAGCGGCTATTACACTACGTGCTAATTAGCATCCGATTTTATATACATTGCTTCCTAGTCTACGTTGACTTGAAATTAACCAAATAGGCTAAGCAGCAATGTATATCAAATCAAATGCTAATTAGCAAGTAGTGTAATATCTGCTTAAAGACTTCTGTTTGATATAAACTGAGGTAGACATATACATGAAATCACGACTTTATCCTTAATAAGGTAGGCAGAGCTTAAACGACCTAAACAAAGGTCGTTCCGCCACGTCTGACAAAGTTTCGACGGTCATTTAAGATAGCATTTGTAGGTATATTGCTGTAGTGACAGGTTGTCAGCCTATCACCTAAATTGCAATATACTGAAACCCTCTGATCCCTTAGCTGTTTTTTACAGCATGCCCGGGAGGAAATTCAGCTGGCACATTGTATGTTTTTCTTACGCTCTCAGTCCAGCATGGAAGACGCGGCTTACTAAGCAAATTGTTACTCAGTCTTTGATGTGTCGAATCGAAAAGAAATATCTTTATATCTAATAAAATATCTAATTTCTTCCATGCTGGACTGGGAGCGAAAGAAAAACATAGCATGTGCCAGCTGCCTTTCCTCCCTGGCATGCTGTAAAAACCAGCTAAGGGATCCAAGGGTTTCAGTATATTGCAATTTAGGCGATGGGCTGACAACCTGTCACTACAGCAATATACCTACAAATCTATCTTAAATAACCGTCATAACTTTGTCAGACGTGGCTGAACGACCTTTGTTTAGGTCGTTTAAGCTCTGCGTACCCCATTAGGGATAAAGGCGTGATTTCATGTATATGTCTACGTCAGTTTATATAAAACAGAAGTCTTTAACAAACATAGCGGAGTTTCGCGCCTTAATGGAACGAACGTTGAATAGGAGTGAATTTTTTAATCTGTACGGATTCTATGGTACAGAATACAACCAAATAACAAGAAAAGGAAATAACTATGAAATTTGGTTAAAATAAACTCGTATCACATTTGTACGAAATCAAAACCTAAATGTATGTATGTATGGAAAAGAAATAGAAGATGGCTCCCTAAAGTTATTTGTTTTTGTTTCTCCAGGTGATGAACATAACCCGCGCGCACGGGGCGATGGTGATCGGCAGCATTCAGAAGCGGCCGGCCGCCGGCGCGCGCGTCGTCATCGACAACTTCGCGTCCGCGCTCGACCTCACCAGGAGGATGCCCATGATGCCTAACAAGAGGGTAAAGAGCTTTAAATATAGCACATCGAAACTCAAGAGACAAGAATGTCTGCCAGTCATTATTCAACAGTGCAGTTCTGTACGGTATTATTTGCTGCAAGGTCCAGAGGACTGGTTGCACTCTTGACACCGCCCGGGGTCACGTGTAGGGTTCTTAAGGTAGTTGCTACGGACGTGGAGCAACGTCAACCTGTAACGACTACTGTTAGAAATAGTAACCGGGACCGACGGTGAAACGTGCCCTTCGAAGCACGGATAAATTTAAAATTACACCCTGTGATAGAGATAACGGTCTACAAAGCTGATGTACAATATTTATTAGCTTTTATCTACTCTCATATAGAAATGTTCGAATTATAAACTTCTAAACGAATTTATAATAGCATACTTTTTAAACAGAATGATGAAAAAATTTAAAAGTTTACTTTTCTTAGCACCTTAGTTTACTTTTCATTGCACCTGCCCTAGCAAATTCTAACAAAGTTGCAAGGAAAGATAAAAATCACACAGTAAATACCAAAAAAATCCGATTCCAAGCCAAAAATCTGTAAAATTATAATAATCTATGGTAACGGCGCATGCGCGGTGACGGTTTTCCTTCGCGCTTAATTTTGCCGCCATTTTCTACGGTGAAAGGTTTTTATTGTTTGTTTATCGCGCAACTCAAGGAAGAATTAATTGACTGTTTGCTAAAAATGTGCGACTCTAGTGAGGAATATATTAATACTCTACCGGATATTTTAGATGCCGCTACGGAAATTACCAATAATTTATTGCCCGCCAAGTCAAGAAAACTGTACGAAAAATGCTACCAAGAATTCAGGCTATGGAAAATGCAAAAAAATGCGTATGAGATGTGTATGAGAGTAGATAAAATAGTGTATGCAACTGCACATAACTAGGTATTACAATGCTCTTGATACCATTGTGAAACACGCTTCGCTCGTTTCACAAACCACACTCGCATTGTAATACCCTTCATTATGCAACAGTTGCATAAACTACTATTTACTATACAACAGTTTTTCTTAACCCTAACCTTACTTATTTTACCCACAGGTGGCAGTCCTAGTATCAGGAAATGGAAGCAACCTTCAAGCCCTGATCGACCAGACCACCGACCCCGCTCAATGTATGTGTGCTGAAGTTTGTCTGGTTATCAGCAACAAGAAAGACGCCTTCGCACTGCTTCGCGCCGAGAAAGCCAACATTCCCTCTTTAGTAAGTGAAGTCTTTTATTTCTCAAATATTTATGTACTTATCTCAATTTTATTTTTTTACACACTTACATAATCTATCACATATAAACTCCTCACACGCACTCACTCACGCAATAAATCACACATAGGCTACTTACAGTAAGTCAATTAATGACACATATTACACTACTCACACTCACTGACGTACGCACATTTACTCACTCAAGTCACTTTTAATTTATCTCAAATTTTCACCGTTTTGTTATTTCTCGAACAGATATTCAACCACAAAGACTACGCATCTCGCGAGGAGTTCGACCGCGCCATCACCGCAGCTCTAGAACAACACAAGATTGACATCGTGTGTCTTGCTGGATACATGAGGATTCTGTCCGCTGAATTTGTACAGAAGTAAGTATTTTAGTATTGTTACTAAAATAAGCTTTTATTACTGTCCTTTTCTCGGACACGTTTTGGTATTCGATAGACCTGGGCATACTTAGATAAATCCAATATGATACCATCAAGTTTGTTTTATGTTAGAGCCAAAAGATGACCACTGGAACATCCTCAAGAAAAGTGTTGTAATAATGGAGGATTTGGAGATCTAAATATGGAGACGTCAGATTTTTAATAAAAATAGAACTTATTGATATCTGGTTTAGATGACTAAACGCAAACTCTTTTCTCAGATGGAAAGGTCGTCTATTGAACATCCACCCATCTCTCCTTCCCCGCCACCCCGGACTCAATGCGCAGAAACAATGCCTAGACGCTGGAGACAAGGAAAGTGGCTGCACCGTGCATTTCGTTGACGTAAGTATCAGCTAGCCTTCAGTTTCCAATGCACGTGAGAGATTTTGTATGGGGGAATGTGTAAAAGTATGTGAGTTTTTAAAAGGGAGGGAAAGTGTGTGCGTTTGAGTGAGTAAATGTGTGATGGTATGCGTATTTTTGTGTGAAAGAATGTGTCATGGTATGCGTATTTATGTATGAGTGAATGTGTCATGGTATGCATGTTCTTGAATGAGTGAATGTGTGATGGTATGCGGCTTTTTGTGTGAGAGAATGTGACATGTTATGCTCGTTTTTGAGTGAGTGCATGTGTAAAAGTATGTCTGTTTTAAGTGAGTGAGTATGTGAAAGTATGTGTGATTTTGTATGACTGAATGTGTGTACATACTGCATGCTTTTGACTGAGTAAAAGTGTGTGATTTTTTTAAATGTTAGATGGTTTGCGTGTTTTTGAGTGAAGAATATGTAAAAGTAAGTCAGTTTTTGACACGGTATCGTGTGAAAGTAGGTATGTTTAATTTTTAGAGGGTCGATAATGAGTAAAAAGCATATGATTTTTAGAGGGAAAATGTGTCCACCTCTAATTAAATTCTCCCTTCCCAGGAGGGCATGGACACCGGCCCGATCATCGTACAAGACCGCGTGCCAGTCCTCAAGAACGACACGGTAGAAACCCTGACTGCCCGCATACACGCGTCCGAGCACCGAGCGTTCGCGCGCGCGCTGCGGTACGTGGCCACCGGCCGCGTGAGGCTCACCACGCAGGGGAAACTCATGTGGTCCTCTTAGGTTAGCGTAGGACTGGTGTGTTACTGGCTGTTTCTATGGATGGGTTTGAGAGAGAAAACTGAAAATAATTACTAAAATACAAAGAATAAAGACAGTTTTAACATAGAAAGTGACATAGTAGTGCATAAGGCAAAGCCGAAGATAAACCGCTAGAGTTAAAATTAAAATTCCTTACAGTTAAAATACCTGTTCGTATCTCTCTTTTAATAGAATTAGGAGGTGTCTGTGTTAACTTTGAACATCAGACAACAGAGATTGAACAGGCTTAGTTTTCTTTATAAGTTTTGAGACTTTCGCTGTTTAATCATCTAATTAGTTTCCTTTGATAAAATTATTTAGTTTCATTAGAACTCTCAAACCTTTTTCGAATTAAAATATAATAAAATCTCGATGTTGTTTCACATCGAATTCCCAAACAAAATACTTTAGATCTTTTTCTTATATTCCACATAAAATGCATTCCTTAGTTATGTAATAATAATAAATAAATGTGAATTAAGTGCCAAAGTAAAGTGCCTTTGCGTATTAACTACATTGTACGCATTTTGTATTAATTATTGTAAACAAGATTTCCAAATAGTGCCTTATTTGTGCCATTAAGATTACAATCATCAAGAAGTTGACAAATCTTTGAAAAAATCTCGAATGTATTGAGGATCTAAGTTGTATATTTAGATAGATTATTATTTTTTAAGTGAATATAGTTTTTAATAAGTTTTCAAGTTATAATAAAAATCACAAAATCAACTATTCCTGTTAATTAATTGTTTATAGCATTTATCAAATACCTACTTATTGTTAAGGTTATGTTAGTATATTTTCTTACTTTTTATTATGAAGTCAGAAAAACTTTCCAAATAAAAGTGTTTTGCATCTAAAAAAATGTATTTTATTTTATAGTCTAAAATATGTCTAGCCTATATTAATTATCACAGCATTATTGACTTTCTAAAATACTAATAACTGAATAATAATCATAACCAGGAACCAAGGGAAATTTTCTTATGTTGAGCACGGTTTAAAATGCTTATTTTACGCTTTACTTGCTATTTCGAAACCAAATGTCTTTGCCTAGTACAAACGTTTCGCAGCACTTAACGAATTTATGACATAAGAAATTAGTCTCAATTTCCTGGTCTATTACATTAAAAATTCTACCAAAGATTTTTCTAATAAATATCACTAAACTTCAGTGTTTCACATTATTGTTCTTCTTACCAAAAGAGAATAATTCTGCTAGAATTTTGTAAATTAAACTCAAGATATCCTCCCCAGTATTAGAAGGCGGAGGAGAGATTTCTTTTTTAGAAGCGATGTACTCTTCCACGTATGTCTGCGAATGGGGTCCAGTTTTTAATATTTCCTCGCACATTTCGTCAAAAAGAACGTGAAATTTCTGCTTAGATATTAAAGGAACGATCAGGTTGTATTTATTAATCTTCATGTTGATAGATTTGGCTAATTCTTTGTTGTTTTCGTAAATCTTCTGCCATTTGTGTTCGTCGCCGGGTCGTTCGAAGGGGTAAGGGCCGAGAACCATTCGGTCTTTTTTAATCTCTTCCCGAAGTAATTCGACATCGGTCTCGATTTCTCGACTCATTGTTATCCATTCGGGAGTGAAACCATTATTTATAAGGACCTGGAAAACAGAATATTAATCGTTCAACATTATGTGTTAAGTTGTAATTTAGAAATAACGAAGATAACGAAACATGGAAAAAAGGCAAAATAGCCACAAGGAGAATAAAAATAAAAATAAGGGAAATATATGTACCTCATTTAACTTATGTGTGGTAAAGTCCACATAAGGGTTTGTGTTTTGATCCTTCAACGGTTTTCCTTTCCCGCTCAGATTATCAAACTCTCCTTTGGATATTGACTCTTGTATCAGATCTTCTACAAGTCGATCGAAACCGTATTTCGTCTTGATATCGTGCTTGGTTGGGACGCCTTGGCCTTTTACCATGAGGGTACCTGGTAAAATATAAATTATTTCTTGAAATTCAGATATCAAGAATCAAATAACCCTAAGATCATTAAATAACCTTTGAACATTAACATTCGCATTTTGGAAATTTTGAGTATCATTCTTTGATCATATGCCATTACTACTTATGGATAAGATGAAAGGATACTGCGTTTGACTCGAGAATACACTCGCTAAGAAGAAGAATACTTATGGATGCGAAAGTTTGGACGTTTATTACTTAACTACAAGTTAAATATTATGAACCTAGAATTATTGTATTGTATTTATTTATTATGTTTTTTACAATAAACTTATATCTATTACAAAAGTCCCACAAAACTGCTTACGCAGTTTGCCTGCAGGATCGATGAGTCTCATTATAGGTACACTATTAGTATATCATATTTAATACATGCATAATTATGTTATTTAATTTAAACTGTTAAGTAGGTATTTCTTTAGCTTCGATGAAAACTTATATCTATTTTCTTCTTGTCTTATATCCACAGGCAAAGTATTTAGTAGGTATGGAATACGCTTTTTGAGCGTCCTATCGCCATAATAATTAATTACTCGGGGTACTTCATATTTACCCGTATAATTATGTACCCTCCAAATACCTATAACCTGTTCTGCGGTAGCTGCTATTTAGGCCACGCCGCTTGGCCAGAAAGTGTTGTCGCGACTACCCAAATATAGGGAGTAAAAAAGATGCTGGCCATATTTCAGGGTGTGATTCTGTAGAGAAAGGCAAAGCAACCTTCTTTCACTATTAGAAAGCTACGTTCACTAGACATTGCCTACTTATTATAACCATGGGAAAAGGGAAAATATCTGATTCCTGCGGGAAAATTCATTAAGTAAGCCCCGGGTGGTAATATAATGGTACCTTCGGAGGACATAGACTTGGCGAGCCGATGGTCCATGACGTTTTCAGCTGCTCTCTGCGCCCGCGCCGCCTGCCATTGTTTCTCACGCTGGTAGGGCGTACCAACGCCTACGCCGCCGTAACTAAGATATTGACGATGTTGTGGTGCTGTGTGCTGTAGAGTAAGAACAGTATACTCAAGACTCCGGCAATAGTAGAGTTTGGAAGGTAACCAACTACTTTTATTTTTAGTTCAAATATTACAAATTTTTAATAAATATGTATTCTGTCAGAATTTTTTTTTTTTTTCATGACTTAAATGTGGAAATTAATTTCCTGCTGAAGCTCGCTCCATTGTCTTTCTCAATTACCTTTGCCAATGGCTCTAGTTTCAATCCTTTGAAATAAAACTAAAATTGTCTCATTAAATACTTACCCTAATATCATAGACAATTTTCTCCACATCATTCTTGCTACTATTGCCGGTATTACGCTTGGTGAGTATTCTGAAGGCATTCTCAATTTCCACAAACTTGTCAATACAGGCCTGAGGGGAGCCGGAGTCAGGGTGGTACTTCTTGGCTAACTGGAGGAAAGCTTCTCGTACCACCTCCTGCTCTGAGTTCGTCGGTATATTCAGGAGCCTGTAGCAAGCCTAAAAATGGTAGTAATATTTTGTTTACTATCGAAGGTAAATTTTTTTGGACGTTAGGCTTATTTATTTTCCTCTTAATGAGTGGGTTTTAAAGTCCTACAACCTGAGGAACCCTTTACATAATTGCTCGGTCAGAGTCAAGTTTAAGGCGGAAATAATTATATTATCCATCAAATAAATACTTTAGGATTGTGATGAACATTCTCTGTTAAATTGTAGGCCAATTTATATATTTGACACACACAATTTTGGAGTGTAATAAATATTTATTATGCGAGTAATTCTAAAAAATCACCAAATATCAATGTTATTTAATTAAAACTATGCATACTTACTTACCTTGATTTCTTTATTTGAGACTTGGCTACAAAATTGTTTACATAATATTGATAGTTGTGGACGCTTGGATAACAAAAACCGCATATTTAAATAAGTTACTAAAGATTTATTCATTTTTATAATACTGCCCTTTTACATCGTTTTGATAAATAATTTCGGAAAAACCAGAGAAAATCTCGAAAAATTACAAAACGTCAATGTCAATATGCTTTTTTGTATTTTGTCCCTTACTGAAGAGGTAAAGTAAACCTGCCATACATCCAAGTCTTGAATCTGTTTGTATTTGACCTTCTTAGTTAACTACCTTTTTAACAATATTCTGGCTGAAATGCTCGAAAAACTATTGTGGATGCCATTTATTTTTTATTCTTTTCTTAAGTTTTTTTTATCATAAAAGGCGAAAAGCAAGGAATTTGTAGGTGTCTACGCCGCGTCAACGCATCTTCGACTTGATAGCATTAAGTTAGGGTAAATTTGCACTGTGTCGAGGTGATTCTTGGTCCTAGGTGTCGAGTCATACACTGAACCTAGCAATTAAACATCCAATCACCGTTCAGAACGCACACGTCATACATAATTTCAACCAATAACAAAGCGCCAAATGGTCAGTCACTTCATACACATTCTCGCATGACACCAAACGAACCTAACCTAAGAAATATTTGTAAAATTATCTAATTGCTTATTAAAGCATTTCAATAGCAAAAAAAATCTTTCCTTTTGTTCCTGTAATAAACAGTAGGTAAAACTACTTACAATATCCTTGGCGAAAAGGCATCTTCAGATGATGATGGATGATCTACAAGCTGAGAATAAACTCTCCTTCAAGTGTTATACTCCTTTAAGAATGTATATAATTTGATCTACTGCAACAATTCTACCTTTTTAGAATATCTTGGCTGAAATACTCAAAAAAGATATTGTGGATTCCATTTACTATTTTTTACTTATGTTTTCTTAAAGTGTCTTTATCACAAAAGGCGTTAACCACAACCACAGTTTTTTTTGTAATAAAATGACCAGCAGGCGTAGACAGAGAATACTACGCCAGCAGGTATTCAACTTGTCCAAAAGAAAAATATTATGTTACTCGACTGAGCTTTATCCAATGACTAAATTTATCAATGTATTTTATAAAAACTTGATAGATTTTTTATCCCTTGTTAGGGATTGGATATGTATATCTATGCTTCAGTCGTAAGGGATAAATAAAAAAAAATACTACTGTCAAGAACAGCTGGTTTGTGTTTTGCGTTGCTTTTCGTAAAAGATTATAGATTCTAATTTACTAATTTTCGGTCTAATTTTTAAAAATATCTGTAACTTTTTTTTAGTAAATTGAGACTTTAAGGTTTAAATTTGAGGTGGTTTACATTCTATCGAAAATGGAAGAAGAATCAGTGGCTACCTTAAGAGAAACAAGCCGGAATGTATTAAAGTTGAACCGGAGATTTCACCGAGACGAAGAGGCTGATAATCGGCGTTCTGTTGCGAGTTTAAGGTATAACACACAAATATAACTTTATGATGGCTTTGTTTTATAATCATATTATTCTAGCTAAAACACTGCTTTACTAGCTTTTAGCAGATGTTTTTTGAGGACTTTGGCTTTCGGGTTGAGCGTAAGCACTTGTGGTTTTCGAATTTTAGTGTTTTTCGTTTACTGTTAGCTATCTTCTAAGCTGTTGATTTGCCTCTTTTTGTCTGTGTTGTTTTCGTGATTGTTGTAGTAGTCATATTATTATTATCAACTAAGTAAGTATAAGTATTTTCACTATTTAATTTCAAGTTTATAAACATGGACGGTGACCCCCCCCCCGGGGACCCCGGGGGAGGTTATGTTATTCCTCCGCGTGCTTCTTTTGAAAACTTATTAACTGCAGTTTCAATGGAAGTTGAACAAATTGCGGCAGCATCAGCTGCTAATCGGCGTTTAGATGAGATTTCTGTAGCTGCTAAACGGAGATTAGATGAGAATTCTGATAATGTTTCGCCTCGTCCAAAGAAAAATTCTCCCAATAATCCTGCTGCCTCTGTTCAATTAACATACACATTACCAGAGTTTGATGAGGTAAAGAAAATCTATGGAGAACATGATGTTTCCCCTTTTGTGGTCTTGATTAGCAAAGTGGTTCCTGAAACTCCAAACAACACGTATGGTACTTCCTTACGGCCAATAAAGTTTGGTCATTTTTTGCATCACAATAAAATACTAAATGTTGTTAAAGACGGTATCAAAAGAGTGGGTCGTAATCGGATCTCAGTTGAATTCAAGACAGCAGAAGACGCAAATGCATTTTTGATCCATCCATCCCTTGCTTCTGCCAAATATGAAGCTATCATCCCCTCTTACAATATTACTCGCATGGGCATTGTTCGGGAGGTCCCCACAGAGTGGACTCTTGAAGAGTTAGTTCATGCAATCGAAGTCCCATCTGGCTATGGGAATGTAGTTAAAGCTCGCAGACTAAACAGAAAAACTATTAATGAGGGTTCCCCTGTTTGGATTCCCACCCAAACTGTGGTCTTAACTTTTCTTGGTCAAAAGCTTCCCCCTCATGTTTACTGCTTCTATAATTCTCTTCCAATCACTCCTTATGTATTACCAACCATTCAATGTAATAAGTGTTGTAGGTTTGGTCATATTGCTTCCAAATGCAGGTCTCAAGATCGCTGTTTTATATGTGCTGGTCCTCATTCGGGGATCTCTTGCACCAAGACTTCCCCAACATGTCTGTTCTGTTCTGGAAATCATAAGGCTACAGACATTACCTGCCCCGAGCATTTTAGACAAAAGAATATTAAACTTGATATGTCTCAATTAAATTTGTCCTATATGGAAGCCTCTGCCAGACACCCTCCAGTAAGGAAATCATTTGCCGATGCATCCCGTTCCTCTCCTCCTCTGTTCTCCCAACAGTCCCAACAGTTCCCCCAACAGTCCCAACAGTTCCCCTTACCTCAACCTCCTAGGCCCTCTTCTTATACCAGAACATATACAACTCAACGCGGCCCCTTTTTGCCTGCCTCAACTCATGGTTATGATAGAGCTGCTCATAACAACTTAGTAAATCCTCCTGCCCCTATTCTCTCTAATGGATGTGCTTTGTCTCCTAATTCTAATGCACCTTCTAACTCCAATTCTTTAGATTTCAATCAAATTGATGAGTTACTTTCTTTTGTCTTAAATATCCTCTCCCAATCGAATCCTCCCAATTTACCGAACAACCTCCGTGAAAAACTGTCTCAGCTTTTACCTTTTATTTCTCAAAATGCCTACAATCCTCCAGTGGAATTGTCGCAGCATAACCAATAAAAAAAATGAGTTAATATATCTGATTAACAAATTTAAACCATCCCTTCTTGCCGTCCATGAGATGTGGCGTAAGCCTGGGACTCTTTTCAGAGTTTCTGGGTTTTCATGTCTCAGGGACGACAGAATTGATGGTAAAGCTGGAGCTGCCATTTTGGTCTCCAGATCTGTAATTTTTAATCAACTAAGTTTACCAGCCCATAGCTCTCTTTTTAATGTTGTAGCTGTAAGAGCTTTTAATATTTCCTTTCTATCTGTATATGTTCCTCCTGACCCAACTACGTCCATTCTTTTGGAAATTAAATCTATTATCTCTTCTCTTCCTTCTCCTGTTATCATTTTAGGTGATTTTAATATTCATCATACTTCTTGGGGCTCTTATAAATGTGACCCTATTTCTTCCTTGTTTTTTGATATTTGTGATGATTTTAACCTATGTATTCTTAATGATGGTTCTCCTACTCGCAGGGTTCCTCCTTCTCATAATTATAAAAGTGCTGTAGATCTTTCTCTTTGTTCTTCTCTTCTTTCTTCCTGTCTTTCTTGGTCTATTTTGTCTAATGCCCATGGTAGTGATCACTTCCCCATTATTGTTTCTTTGCAAGACTCTGGTAGTTCCTTTTCTCAAAGTGTATCTAATCCTGTATCAAAATTTAATCTATCCAAAGCAGACTGGCCTCTCTTCAGATCAGAATTAGATAAGAAAGTTTCTCATATTTCACCTCTTTCTTCTGAGAATGTTCTAAATGTATATGTTGTTTTTAGAGATGCTCTTTTATTCTCTGCTAAGAAGGCGATTCCAGTTAAGAATTCTGCCCGACATAAAATTCCTTCTCTTCCCTGGTGGGACTCCGATTGCACTGATGCTTGTAAAGCAAGGAAAGATGCTGAACAAACGTATGCTTTGTCTATGTCTACGGAGAATTGGGTTGAGTATCAGAGAGTTTCTGCTAAGACATTACGAACATTGTCAGAGAAGAAAAGAAATGGCTGGAATTCATTTTGCGAGTCTCTTTCCCCTCGTACTTCCCCAACTTTGGTTTGGAGGAATATGAGAAGATTTCGTGGTTCAGTTTCATGTGATCAGAATGTTTCGTCTAATGATCCGTCTGAGTGGTTAGAAAATTTTTGCAATAAGTTAGCCCCTCCTTCGGTTCCTACTTTTCATGATACATTAATTTTTTCATCTTCCATTTCCTCTAATGATAAGTTTGATGATCCCTTCTCTCAGGAGGAATTATCTATAGTTTTGTCTAACCTTAAAAATTCTTCCCCTGGCATGGATGGGATTCCATACTCTTTCTTAGTTAACTCTTCTTCCTCTTCTAAAGACTTATTTCTAAAAATCTTAAATTTAATTTTTTTTACTGGTACTCCACCAGAGGATTGGAAAACACAAATTGTGATTCCAATTCTTAAACCTGGGAAACCTTGTAAGGATCCTACTAGTTATCGACCTATTGCTCTATCCTGTACTATGTCAAAAATTTTGGAACATCTTGTTAAAAACCGTCTTGAATGGTTCATGGAAAGTAGGGGCCTTTTATCTAAAAGCCAATTTGGGTTCCGTAAAGGTTTTAGTACAATGGATAGTTTAAGTTTATTTGTAACTGATATTCGTTTAGCCTTTTCCAAACGTGAACATTTAGTAGGTGTTTTCTTAGACATATCATCTGCATATGATAATGTACTTCTTTCTGTGCTCAGGAGTAAATTACTTCAGCTGAGTGTTCCAGTAAAGATAGTGAATTTTGTTTCGAATCTGTTTACTGCTAGATCTGTCCAGGTCAAGTTCCAAAATAATCTTTTACCTTCAAGAACAGTTTGGAAGGGACTTCCTCAAGGTTCCGTCCTTAGCCCATTGTTGTATAGTATTTATACTTCTGATCTGGATCTTTCAGTGAACAGTTTTTGTAATATCTTGCAGTATGCAGATGACATAGTCTTATATGTATCTTCTAAAAACATTGATAACGCTTCTTCTCGTCTTAATTCTGCTATGTATTATCTTAATTCATGGTTAGATGATCATGGTTTGTCTCTTTCAATTGCTAAAAGTTCTGTTACAGTTTTTAGTCGCGCCAAATTAATCCCGGATGCTTATATTTCTTTAAATGGTCAGCAGGTCCCAGTGAAAGATAAATCAAAATTTTTGGGGGTTATTTTAGATTCCAAATTGAAAGGAGTTCACCATATTGACTATGTTTCTAGAAAATGCGAAAAAAGTATTAATGTTCTTCGCTCCTTATCTGGTGTTTGGTGGGGTTCTCACCCGTACACCCAAAAATTATTGTATAATGCCCTTGTACGGAGTCATTTAGATTATGGGTCGTTTTTACTGGAACCGTGTAATAAGTCTGCTTTAGCTAATTTGGATAAAATTCAGTCAAGATGTTTGCGTCTTGTCTGTGGAGCTATGAAGTCATCACCCATTAATGCACTTCAAGTGGAATGCTCTGAAGCTCCTCTTCATTTACGACGACAGTACCTTGCTGACAGATTTTTCTACAAAGTAATTCAGTTTTCAGATCATCCACTTATTTCTAAATTACATTCCCTCTCTGATTTTATTTCTCATGACCAATATTGGGTAAATAAAGATCCTCCTTGTCTTTTTAATAGTTTTGTTAAATTTATCAGTCTCCCTAGTCCAGTTGTTCAATGTAAACTTAATCCTTTGTTCGAGACTCCTTTTGAGTCTATTATTTATAAACCTGATATTTTGTTAGATTTGGGTGTGGAAAAAAATTCCCCCTCAGCTAATAGTCAACTCAATCGTCTTATAGGTAAGAATTGGAGTGATTGGTTTACTATTTATACAGATGCTTCCAAAATTTCTGATCAGGGATGTGTGGGTGCTGCAGTCTGGATTCCTAAACATAATGTCATCCTTAATTTCAAATGTCCTCCTTTTTCTTCTGTTTTTACTGGCGAATCAATTGCAATTTTAGAAGCCCTTCAATATGTTGAATCTTATAACCTTGACAAAACCATAATCTTTTCTGATTCTAGAAGCTGCTTACAAGCTATTTTGGCCAATCAATTTACTTGTAAATCAAAATTTTCTTTTATTTTAAAAATTAAAAATATTCTTCATAAATGTCATATTTCAAACATAAGAGTTATTCTAGCCTGGATACCCGGACATTCTGGTATTCATGGGAATGAGGTTGCCGATAAGTGTGCTAAAGATGCTATAATTTCTGGTTGTGATACTCACAGTGCAGTCTACATCTCTGATTTAATTCCTTTAGCTAGGAAACGCTTGTATTGTATTTGGGATGAATTATGGAAACAATCAAGAGCTTTGAAGGGTAAACATTATGCTGATATTCAAGATTCTATTCCCCCGGTTCCTTGGTTTTTTAAATTTCGCAAGTCTAATAAAATAGTAACATCTACCATTTGCAGATTACGTCTTGGACATTGCTGCTCCCCTGTTCATCTTGCTAAGATCCATGTTAAGGATTCGTCTATTTGTGAATGTGGATTGGACGAGGGCACTCTTGAACATATATTTTTTTGTTGCACAAAGTTTTCGATTTCCCTTTATGATTTACTTCCTTCTGATGTCCCTCGCCCTACAAATTTTAAATTTTTACTATCTCTTGTTAATACTCCATTTATTCATGTACTTAGTAATTATATTAACATCAATAACATTAGACTATAATATCTATTTTGTCTGTTTAAATAATCTACTAACCTTTTGTTACATGTTGTTTGTCTTATTTTGTTCTAGGTACTTCAACAGACAGGAGTGATTGCTGATTTATTAAAAAAAAAAAAAAAAAAACGCGTTACTGCTGTTCTTGTGTGAAGCCCGTTTGACAGCTAAAGTTATCTTAGTATTCGCACTTGACACTGGCGGAATCATAATGAAAGCGCCATATAAAAGAAATTGAATTGAATTGAATTACTAGCTTTTACGTTATTTGAGGTTATGTTTATGTTGTGCCAAAGAATAATATAATAATATGTTTGATTCGCTAGAGTACACCCATTAGGTTAGGGTGTCGCAAAAGGGGTCCCAGGAACTTAGAAAAATTTTGATCGATTTTGTATGGACCATCGACTTAGCCGAATTTTCGAGTGCGATTTGTATGGCAGCGGGACTTGCAAAATTTTCAATTTTAGAAATTTTCGACTGCAATTAGTATGAGAGCTGGATAATTTTTTAAGGACTCTGGCAAAAAATGAATGTTGCGAACATGTGAATGTGAATTATCAGCACAGACTGTTATTGTACGACCCGTATAGTGCAGGCAATAATTGGAAGCCGATTTGGTGGCTATACCTCATGTCAATTTTCCACCAGCCAAACGGAAGCAACCATTCTTAGACAACAAACTCTATATGCTTTGTTTAGATGGTTTTGGAAGATCACGCCAGTAGCGATAGCGAAGAAAAGTGACAGAACCGAATCTATCCACCCCGAATTCCACGTGGTCTTTCCGCTCTTACCCCTAGAGTGTATATAAAAATCCGGAGGCGCGGAGGGAGAGCAGCCCCCGCCCGCTGTAACTAAGAGCGGGCACCGTACGAGCCGTAGCGGCTGAGGCTGGTCGCCGAAGGCGACCAACAAGCCGAAGCTGCGCAGGTGAGCTAGGTGCCAGCACTTAGTTACGCTGGGGCGGAGGGGCTGCACTTCCCGCAGCGCCGGAGCAGTGGCAGAATCAATACTTAGTGTCTAAACGAGGCTCCAACCATAAACAAAACAAAAGCTCTTGATCAATAAGAGTGAAGTTTTATATGACGTACATGAAATATGTTTTTAGGACTGGCGAATTTCAGCGAAATTTTAAAATACCAAAATAAGCTGTTTTTATGTTTTACGCTGTTAGATTAAAGCTAAATAATAATTTTAATACTCTTTTGATTTTTCTCTATGATTGATAGTTTTCAAGTAAATTAAGGTTTTAAAAATTCCCAGGAACTTAGAAAAATTTTGATCGATTTTGTATGGACCATCGACTTAGCCGAATTTTCGAGTGCGATTTGTATGGCAGCTGGACTTGTGATTTTTTCGACTTTTATCCACGTAGTGTCGGAACAGGGGTCCGGAACTTAGAAAAGTTTTGATCGATTTTGTATGGACCATCGACTTAGCCGAATTTTCGAGTGCGATTTGTATGACAGCTGGACTTGCAAAATTTTCGGCTCTCAACCCAGGTCGAAAAAATTGGGTCAATGCCATCTGAGGGCAATGACCCCGACGTATATAACCCTTAGGTCATTGACCCAAGGTCATTGACCTTTTTTTTAAAAACTATGTTTCGGGACCCCTTTTGCGACACCCCGACCCTTATCGAACTTCCTATAATAATCCTAACTAAAAATATTTAATTGAAATTCACAACTCCTGTGCTGCATCACTTACCTTTAAATCCAGCTTCAAAACTTGTTCAAAACTTTTCAGTATCACACCACAGATAATAGAAGACATTACAAATAGATTGAAAACTAAATCACAAACAACTTTGTCTGAGCTGCAGACCTTGAAGAATGGCCTCATTGAAGACCCCAAGTATACAGAGGTAGTTCTCAACACACATGGTGCTTTAAGGGGACTTGTAAAAGAATTAACAGGTAAATATCAAAATCACAATACTTATAAAATGTTACTACAAAATTTTGCCACTAGTTTAAATATAGAAAGGTAAAGATTCTATGAATGTATTTCTTTAATTTTTACTTACTAAGTCATCTCCTAAAAATCAAGCCAACACTTAAAGGTTAGACCACACTATGTTGTAGCTGCAGCAGTGCGGCGCGACACAGCGCGACAAAACCTGTCAAAGTGTATGAACTGACATTGCCGCGCAGTTAACCTTAAATCCTTACTCATTTTCTGGGTTTAGTGACAGTTTAGTTTTCAAGGTGCATTATTTCATTTTACACTTCACTTTTTGCAACACAATATCAAACCTGTTCTCTGCTTGTAGGAAATCAAGTGAAGAAGCAGTGTGCAGCTGCTGGATGCTTTTGCAACCTTGGGCTGGCGGACTCTAGGGCTGGCGCTGCAGTGAGCAAAGCAGCTGGACCATATCTTGTCACAGCACTAGACAGTTTAACTACAGAATTGGCTGTAAGTGGATAATAAAATAAACTATACAATTTTAGGCCAGCAGTTCATTATTTGTATTTACAAAAACTGAAAGAGAAAAGCTAATAATAATTTTATATTTATTTTCTATAAACTTGACAGACGTGGCAGAATGACCGTTTTTGAGGTTGTTTACGCTCTGCCTACCTCATTAGAGATAAATGCGTGATTATATGTATGTATGTATTCAATGTACCCTTGCAAATTTTTTGTGTGCAATAAACTATATTCTATTCTATGTGCACATAGTGCACTTCTTTGCAGACAGGCGATAAGTGCACTTAATTATTAGACTAAAGGTTAATTGTTGTCTGGATATGCCAAAGAGCTAATCAATATTTGTTTGTGCACATAATTGCAGTCAGATAATAAAACGAGTAAATTGTTGGCTTAGAACCATAGTTATATTTAGCTGTCTGCTTCAATTGTTATTGTAAAATTTTTCATTTATTATTCTAGAATCGAAATACAACCTTAAAATAAATGCCTTTTTGTGTATCTTAAAACATAAAACCTGTATTTATTTTTAGGTATCCTGTGCCTGGGCAGTGGGAAATCTAGCTGGTTCAGGACCTAAAGCCTCCGAGCTATTGGTAGCACAAGGAGCGTTGGCCAAGCTGTATGATCTGCTACTTGCTACGAATGAGGAGTTGAAGGATGCAGCTGTCTATGCTTTGTTGCACTTTGCTTACCAGTTGAAAGATGAACTGAGGTACATAATGTTTTTTAAAATATCTGTATTTGTTTAGTGAGTAAACTCAGTAGAAGTAGTCTATCTATCATACTGATAAATTAACGACTACTCACTTGCTTGTTTAACGGAGATGTTATACCTCTACGTTCCATGAAAAAGACTCTCGTAAAGAGTCTAAATGTAGAGTTCTATGTGAGTAGACGTTAATTTATCAGTATGAATAACATTTGTTTGTCATTTAATGGTAAAATTATCTCCATCATCTCCCTAGCCTTATCCCGTATATCACGGGGTCGGCTACCTAATCTAGGGGATCGAACGAGGGTACTGGTTTTTATACAGAGCGACTGCCATCTGACCTCCGCAACCCAGAAGGGAAACCAGACCCAATCCTAGATTAGGTCAGAGTTTTCAAGCCGCCAATGCTTGCACTGGCCTCTGATATGGCTTAACGAGTAATATCTACGGTATTAAATGATATAAACCGGGACCAACGGCTTAACGTGCCTTCCGAAGCACGGAAAAAGCGCCGAATAAACGTACATATGAAATTCGAATACCGAAAAACACATTGGTACGTGGTGGGATTCGAACCACGACCTCCCCGCTCAGGAGGCAGCGGTGCTATCCACTACACCATCGGGCTTCTTAATGGTAAAATTATCTATCATAGGTTATTTTAAATAAAGTGAAAATATTTTTAAAAAAGCAACATTTGGGAAATTTTCAGTTTTCGGAATATTTTGCACTTGATTTGAAATGACCTTATATTTTTCTGTTTCAGGACTGACTACATATTTAAAATTATTGACGCTCTACATAATTCGGATACCAACATAGCTACAACTCAACTTTTGTTTATATTATCCTGTCACAAAGATTTCAATACAGGTGGAATATCTGATAATGATAACTATCTACAAAAACTATTAACGGAACTACCAATAAGTATACAATTCCATTTGAATGCCTGTAGTAATATTTGTAGTAAAGACTGTAAGTTACTATATTTAATAAGAATACTAGCTAATATTGCTTTAAATGATAGAATGTTTAGTATTTTTGTAGAATGTTTTAGTCAAATTGTAGAAGGGTTTAAAATATTGTTGTTAAAGGGTGATACAGTAACAAGTTCGGTTTTATGGTTGCTAGGAAACTTGTTTAATTATAACAGCCATAATACATTTTTTTATGATTTATTGAGATAGTAATTTACGTACTAAATTCCTGGACTTGAAATTAATACATTAAACTTTTATTGTGAATTTCTGACTTTTAATAATGTTTGTTCTATTTATTATCCATGCTATTTGCTATTATAGATATTATGACTAGAATTTTAAACACAATTTTACCACTGAGTATGTAAACCAGTAACAAAGAGCCCTCCTAAAATATACATACATATAATCACGCCTTTATCCCTAATGGGGTAGGCAGAGCGTAAACAACCTAAACCAAGTTCGTTTGCCACGTCTGACAAAGTTTTGAGGGTAATTTAAGATAAATTTGTAGGTATATTGCTGTAGTGACAGGTTGTCAGCCCATCGCCTAAATTGCAATATACAGAAACTCTTAGCTGGTTTTTACAGTACGCTCAGCAGAAATTGCAGCTGGTACATTCTGTGTTTTTCTCTCGCTCCCAGTCCAGCATAGAAGAAAATAAAATATACCCTTTCCATGGTATGTTTTGTAGTGTACTTTCACGGAACGCTATTACTCCTACCATTTTCGTTTGGCATGGTTTGGCTATTTAATTTCAGGCAGTTATTCTAAATTTTCGATAGATGGCGCCGGTCGATTTTTAAAACGTGGTATAGATGCGTTTTCCTCGAACATTGATACAAGATTTTATGTAGGACTTAACGTTGTTTTCACGACATGATGACATATTTTTGTACGAGGGGCGGCTGATATAAAATCTACTTTGTTAAAGAAAGTTTTGAAAATCGAACTGGCCATTGCAAAATCATATTCTATATTTATTCCTTTTTCAAAATTATGACGCTTATTTTTTTTCGCTTGCTTTTGTTTATTTGGCGCGGCTTTGATTTCACCATGTCGAAAGAAAATTGCAAAATGATGAAATTTGAGCATCGAGCAGTGATTAAATTCCTAAGTAAAGAAGAAAATACGCCTACGAAGATCAGAGAGCGCATGTTAAAGGTGTTTGGTGATTCAAGTCCTTCTGAATTCGTCATAAAGTTTTGGTCGAAGCAATTTAAACATGGCCGTGAGAGCCTGGAAGACGACACACGTAGTGGAAGGCCAATTTCTGCTGTTACCGCAGATAATGTTGAAAAGGTGAAGAACCTGAATCTTGCAGATCGGCGAATCAAGCAGTGGGAGAAAGCCAGAGATGTGGGCATTAGCAAGGAACGAGCTCATGAAATTATTCACGAACATTTGGGCATGTCCAGTGAGGTGAGCGTTGGGTCCCTAGAACGTTGACCCCTTTTGACAAACAAAAGCGAGTAGAATGTTGTCAGGCATTTCTAGACCTGGTCAAAGGTAAAGAAGAAGAGACTATCTCTCGAATTGTGACCTGTGATGAAACTTGGATTCGCCAGTGGGATCCGGAAAGCAAACAAGAGTCGATGCAATGGAAATTTAAAGGAGAAAAGCCGCCAAGGAAGTTCAAGGTTCGGCCGTCGGCTGGAAAACTAATGGCCACCGTATTTTGGGATGTCGAAGGGATTTTGATGATAGATTATTTGCCTAAAAATACAACAATGAATGCTGAATATTATGCAAACTTGCTTGACCAGCTTCGTGAACAAATCAAAGAAAAGCGGAGAGGCAAACTCAGCAAAGGTGTTCTGATTTTATAAGACAATGCTCCTGTACACACAGCCTTAACGGCGAGGTCAGCCCTGAGCAAAAACGGCTTCACAGAAATTAACCATCCACCTTATAGTCCAGATCTGGCTCCCTGTGACTATTTCTTATTCAAAGATTTAATGAAAAAATTGAGGGGTCGCAGATTTTCGACGGACGAAGAAATGAAAGAGGCTGTGACTGACCATTTTGACGAGCAAAATAAAAATTACTATTATAACGGCATGATGTCACTTATTTGCAAATGTCATAAGTGTATTTCACTTGCAGGAGATTATATAAAAAATAAACTAGCCATCAGTCTTTTCTTTCATAGTTAGGTAGATTACTTATCAGCCACCCCTCGTATTAGAGTACAATCTGTAAGGATTCGTATTCTAGTTTCTACCTTATAAAAGTTTAAATTTGGAAAGCCGAGACGCCGTCGACTAATGTGCATTCAAAGGTGCCAAAGGTGCATTTATTCATTCATTCCATTTTGTAAATTTAAAAAGTTGTATGCGCATTCAGCCTTAAAATAAACAAATGTGAACTAAAAAACACCTTAACCATACTAATGTCCTTAAAGACTTTGTGAAGCGGTCGCTAATTTCATTGTTGTCGTTTGGAAATTGCTGGCGTCAGCAAATATTTAAAAAAAAAACATCATTTAAAAATTACGATTTAGCCTTATCTTAAGCTAATGAGTAATTTTACTTTGACTTAATTTGCTACGTAGACTAAACTAAAAATGTGTTCATTAACACGTTTCTTATTGTCGCTATTAAGAGGAAGACACTTTGTTCTTGTGTTCTTTACGTATAGCACTCACGGAATTGTCTTCAAATTATGAGAGCGATTAGCTAAATATAAACAAAAGAAATTGTCCTCCGTGTCTGTTCTCTCATCAATCATATTGATATCAGGTGTGTACTCATGTTACATCATGTGTCTTTTGCAATGCCGAATTGCTACCAATTAAATGTTCAGACTAGTGAAAGGAAGCTGCCATCAAGAGAAACAAAATTTAATTCGCAATAAATATATTATCATATCAATAATTACAATAGTATTTCATAATAATAGTTTTTAGTTAAGATAAATAATGGGTAATGCTACAATAGCGTTCATGCGTCTCCCACAAACTTAGGATTTTAGAATGGAACTACACTTGTCTTTATTTAAATAATTAAAGCATATAAAAGTTCCTAGATCGATAAATAACGAAATAAAACGGTTGTTTATATTTAAGAAACCAAAAATAAAATATGCATCATTTTTAAAAAGATACGTCAGTAAATTGTTGTGTATTTATTATTCCGTGCTTAGACTCGATACTATAAAATAATGTGTATAAAGCGCGAATGTCTTAAATAATTATTGTGGTATTTGTAGTAAACAGAAAGCTGTTGTTATTAATTAAACTCGGCTTGTAGAAGTGTAGATTTTAGGTTTTGAGCGTTTCTCGGTAATCCATTTATATTGAAGTTTCATGAAGTAGTATAGTTCCGTCCTAAAACATGGTAATACTGATGGCAGTTTTTTTATAATTGGAATGGAAATATCACTTATTCCTAATCATTTTTCAAAAAGGACAATAACGTTAATGTTCTAAACTTTCAGTCGCTAGGTCGATCTTACACGAAAATATGAGTGAAAATGATTAATTTCTTTGGTGAATTTCGTGCTATCTAAGGTGTATAACATACATATTTTATAATATCTATAAACATAATAATTATCAAAGAAGACAATACAATGAAACATATTTAAAAATATTGCATAATGAACCCTATTAGATCATAAGCTTACAAATACGCATTTTTGGGAATAACACTGAAAACATACATTATTATTTCTAAACAGGTACACTTCACACGATGCATTAATATGAATATCATTATTAATTTAATATTTTGTGAACAATAATTTATTTGCGCATAATTTGCAGCACCACTTAATATAATCAAATATTCAACGATTGCAAATGTGCACTTAATTGCGGGCGGTATGTGCACTTAGTCCCCGGCTGACTATCACTATTGCGGAAGGAGCTAAATATTGTATTCTATTGCATTATTATGAACTTCCGCAAAGCGACGCCAATAATAATCGTGCCTATTTTGTCTACCTATAAACAGTAGCCAGGTGGCACAAGACGAAATTCGCCAAAGATGTAACGATGTCGACTAAGTTTGTGAGGGGCGAGGGGGCGACCCTTTAGGGGGGTGTTGTTACGGGAGGTTACGTGTGGTCGGGGCCGTGTTTCCGGTGGTGGTGGCGACGGGGACGCGACCGGCCCGCCGTCTCCATTGACTGGGCAGTAACCGCTGGAAAATAAATAACATATTTAATTTCTCTTAACTTTCTGACATTTTTGTTTCGCTAAAAACAGTCGATTGATGACGGAGAAGCTGAAGAAAGAGTTGTAGAAAAGATGAATTTGTGAGTAGATTCCTGCCTAAAAGCTCTAAACTCTAACTAAAGGATGAACAAATAATGATAATGATCTAAATTACAAAAAAAAAACGTTTTCTTACATATCATAATTGAATTGCTCTTTTAGTGATCTTTCAAACGTAAGGTACCTATGGAGCGAGAGGGCACTGCGGGGATCAAGGACAAGATACAAAGAGCAGACCCCTAGCAGCAGATGGGTATTTTATGTGCTGATCTCGGGGGGATGTTCTTCCATGCTGGCGTGGGAGCGAGAGAAAAACATAGAATGTGCCAGCTGCATTTCCTCCCGGGAATGCTGTAAAAACCAGCTAAGGGATCCGAGGGTTTCAGTATAATGTAATTTAGGCGATGGGCTGACAACCTCTCACTATAGCAATATATCTACAAATCTATCATAAAATAACCCCCAAAACTTTGTCAGGCGTGGCGTAACGACCTTTGTTTAGGTCGTTTACGATCTGCCTAACCCATTAGGGATAAAGGCGTGATTATATTTATGTATGTATCTCGGGAAAATATTTAAAAAATCGAAATTGGTCGGGTGTACCAAAAAAATTGGCTTCTTCCGGTCATTTCTGACCCCCGTAAAAATCGTGATCTGATACAAGAATGAAACCCATGGCAGCAGCTAGGAAAATATGGGCAGGAACAGGAAAACATCGCTCGGTAGCTTCAAATCGGCCGAAAGACCTCGAAAATCAGGTTCAAAGGCCCGATTCGGACCCCCGTAAAATTCGTAATCTGATATAAGGATGATACTAGTGGCGGCAGATAGGTATTAATACTGTATTTAAGAATATATCAGGTTTTCGAGCTCAAATCGGCCCCGTCGTACTTACCTTACCTGAGGTATGTTGATTGCGTTATTTACTAAACAACTGTCAGAATTCTATGTTATAATATATTTTCGGAATCAGCTCGTTGAGCTCTTTCATTTGATATTTCACACGATGTTTCTAAAGACTATCGTTTTCATACAAAATATTGATGACGTCATAACTGGTTGTACCAAGTGGTGGATATCCGCCCAAGTCTAAATACTTACCTGGACTCTTACAAAACTCTCCTATAAGAATATCACAATACGCGAACCTATGAGTACGAAAAACACTCTTCAACTACATTTTAAAGTGTTCCTACTTAAAAATCAAAGTACCGGTGTTCATAACCAAATACACTTCTAGGTGCGGTTGCTGTCAAGGTTGTTATTAGTTAGAATTATTAGCAGTGAAGTACTCGTAATGATTTCGGAATAATTTTTATAATATGTTTTATTTTTTGAATATATTTTTTTTTTCTATTTTATTATTCAAATGACATTAATTTATTATCGATTTAATTTTAATTTGAATTAATTATAAATTTACTTTTATATGGTTTTAATATTAATTGAATGTATGATTTGTTTGAGCCATTATCATTATTATTTTGCACAGTTTTTGCACACTACACAAATGTATGACACTACACGCCAATTAAATTTTATTTTATTATTGTTTTGCATGCGCCCGTTAATCTCTGAGGGTAGTAGCTGAAAATCAGTGTTTTGCTCAACAGGGCAAAACGTTTATGCTGAGCTATAGCCCTTTTGGTTTACTGCGACACACACAACCATTTGTTTGTTTTGTATCGATCTAGTATCGTCTAGGTATGTTTGTCTTTTTAATTTGATGTTTGTTTTATGTTTGTTTAAATGTTTACTTTTGTCTCCTTTTTTTTACTACAAATTTTATGTGTGTGTCTTTATAAAACAAATAAATTTATTATCTATCTATCTATGACGTGGTATCGGTTATCAGATTAGGTATATGATGTCATCAATATTTTGTATGAAAACAATTATCTTTAGAAATATATCGAATGAAAGAGCCCAACGAGCTGATTCCGAAAATATATTATAATTATAACATAGAATTCTGCCAGTTGTTTTGTAAATAACGCAATCAACATACCTCAGGAATACGACGGGGCCGATTTGAGCTCAAGAACCTGATATTCTTAAATACAGTATTAATACCTACCTGCTGCCACTAGTCTCTTCCTTATATCAGACCACGAATTTTACAGAGGTCCGAATCGGGCCTTTGAACCCGTTTTTCGAGGTCTTCCGGCCGATTTGAAGCTACCAAACGATGTTTTCCTGTTCCTGCCCATATTTTCCTAGCAGCTGCCATGGGTTTAATTCTTGTATCAGATCACGAATTTTACGGAGGTCAGAAATGACCGGAAGTAGCAATTTTTTTTGGTAAACCCGGCCAATTCCGTTTTTTTTTTTTCCGAGATCAGCATAAATTCCCATCTGCTACCAGGGGTCTGATCTTTTTATGTTGTCACGAGGGATCCACGCGGTGCCCTCTCGGATTACTAAATTAAAGTTAGAATCACTCAAACACATGATATCTAGAATAATGTTAAGTTGAAAGCGACCAGCAATTTTCCAAACCAACACTCCGTGTTAACTTGTTAGATAGCGTCAATAAAATTAGTACGAGTTAGTATTAGTAGAAACCCCAAACTCATATGCTGGTTATAATTTTTATCTCACCCTTGTCGTTTGAGATCAGTTTAGTGATAACGACTTTCACTTCTGGGTACATTGCTGTAGAGGTTGTTATACGTTTAACTGTCGGTAAACTACTCGTATTGGTGGGATCTACTTGATGATGAGCTGGAAATCAAGATTTCATACTGTCAAAGATGTTTACAATCCCAGAGGCTAACTGACTGGTTTTAAAGAGTCGTCGAATCCAGAGCTAACCAATGGCAAATAAAGAATCATTTCACGTTTTTACCTGGAGGCTCTTCAGGAGTCTTGGTGCTGGTTTCTCCATTGCTCTGTGCTTTTTTCTTGTGCTCGTAACCGTTCGCTCTCGGCCGCGTATGATCTGCAGCGTAAACTGACATAATTAATTGTTAAAGTGGGTATGACAACACACGGAATATTAAGGGTTACTCTAACATTTATGTATGGTATGGCATAAATATTCTAGTGGCTTAAGACCGCCCTTCCACCGGAGTAAAGCGCCAAACTACTTGCTGTGTTCCGCTGTGGGAGAATGCCAGTATTGTTTTTCTTGGTGAGCTAGCTCTATCGTCAATATAGTAGACCTTTTCTGGCTTGGACTCCAGTCGAGACCATAAAAATATTAGCATAAAAACAGCCAGCCAGTATTTTAGAGGCCGATGGTGTAGGAGAGCCCGATGGTGTAGTGAATAGGGCCACTGCCTCCTGAGTGGGAGATCGTGATTCGAATCCCACCACCGTACACCGTACGTGTTTTACGGTTTTCGAATTTCATATGTACGTTTATTCGGCGCTTTTTCCGTGCTTCGGAAGGCACGGTAAGCCGTTGGTGTTGGTACCGGTTAATATCGTTTAATACCTTAGATATTAGTCGTTAAGCCATGTCAGAGGCCAGTGCTAAGCATTGGCGGCTTGAAAACTCTGACCTAAGCTAGGATTTGGTCTGGTTTCCCTCCCTTCTGGGTTGCGGATATCAGATGGCAGTCGCTCTGTGTAAAAACCAGTACTCTCGTTCAATCATGTAGATTATAGAGATACGGGATAAGGCTATGGAGATGATGAGCTTTGGTCAAATTTCTTCCTAATAGCTAAATTCGATGCTTACTGTTGGCATACACGGTGGAACGATGTATCTGCTGGCCGTTGAGCTCAGGCAGGGTGATTGGTCGCCGCGCGCGAGCCACGCCCACGCCGCGCTGGTTTCCCACGTTGTACTCCCTGGAACAACATTCATGTATTTATGACTGAAAGCTGGAGAAAATCATAGAATATGCCAGCTGTGTTTCGTCCCGGGCATGCTGTAAAAAGGATCCGATCCGAGGGCTTCAGTATATTGTAACTTAGGCGATGGCCTGACAACCTGTACTCAATACTGAATATATTTATTTGCTATATAGATATTCCTTTGCTAACTGTTACTACAGCAATGTACAGATCTAGCTTAAACAACCCTCAAAACTTGTCAGACGTGGCAGAACGACCTTTTTTTGGGTCGTTGACGCTCTGCCTACCCCATTAGGGATACAGCCGTGATAGTATGTATGTACGTAATTTAGTATTGCAGTTCAATGTTATGTACGTGTTGGTTGATGCTACTCAATACTCAGCATTATCTGCAAACATAACCAGCCACTTTTTTATATTAAACTTGTAGTGTTCATTACTGCCTTACTATGTAGTACTATTATATATTCTGTGGCCTTACTACATTTGGATCGGGCGTGTACATATATAGCGAGCACTTTTTCCGGCGATTGGAGCACTGAGTTTTAAGACTTCCCAATATACTTCTTCTTCTTAGCAAGTGGATTCTAAAGTCGAACATCTATTGTCACATAAATAACAATTAAGTATGTTAATGCTAAGCTAAAATTCGACATATTTTAATATTTTGAAATAGTAGACTTCAAAACATAGAAAAAATATATGTTACTTGTACCGGTGCTTATTTTGTAAAGTAGCTAACAAATTTTACTACGGCGTAGCAAAATTCTACAACAACGTAGTAGAAAATCTGGACGCAAAAGGCCCTTGAAGCAGCATGGAAGTAGCACTGATGTTGACGTGTTCTGTGTTATTTTTAACTTTACTGACAAAGAAATGACCTGGAAGTACATTAACATTTTACATAGTATACAATATTATGCTCAATGTCGCATTAACCATGAATACGCAACTTCCTTAAGCCGTTGCTCTTTTCCTTAAGTAGTGAAGTCATGGCAAACTGGACAATGATTGTGGTATTGCCTTAAATGTTGATAAATGTGAGACTACTCCTATACGTGGGACACTCAGAAAGTTTTGCGACACTAAAAAAAATTGTTCTACAGGTACATTTATTTTTATTAAATCTTTTCAAAGTACTCTCCACCAGCCTCTATACAAAGATTCATGCGTCTGAACCAGTTTTCAAAACACTTTTTCCAGTCCGCCGTAGACACCTCGTTTACAGCCTGCTCGAACGCAGCCAGCGCATCTTCCGGCGACGAAAATTGTATCCCCTTGATTTTTTATTTATGGAAATAAAAAGAAGTCACACGGTGCTAGATCAGGGCTGTAAGGAGGGTGACGCAGGAGTTTGACTGGTGTACTGTTCAGAAAGTCCCTCGTTTTGAGCGCGGTGTGTGCAGGCGCATTAACGTGGTGGAGCAGTAGTCCGCGGAGCCCTGTGTTTGGTCGCTTGTTGCTCACAACAGAAAAAAACTTCTGGTAAACATTTGGTAGTATACCATTCGGCGTTAATGCTTCTTTGATCTCGTAAGGGAATTGAGGCCAAGTGGCCAGTCAAATTAAAAAAGCTGGCGATCAAAATCTTCCCCCCGCTTCGAGATCGCTTCACTTTGGTAGGCGTTGGTTCATTTTGAAACACCCAAACTGTCGACTGGCGCTTGGTTTCTGGATCGTATTGATAAATCCAGGACTCATCACTTGTTACGATGTCGTAAACACGCCGAGACGAGCCTGCTTCAAATTTGTTCAGCATATCACGGCACCATTCCACCCGGACCTGCTTCTGAGCGTCGGTGAGGTAGTGCGGCACCCAGCGTGATACTATCCTCCTCACGCGAAGATGCCCATGTAGAATCTCGTGAACGCTTCCCGATCCAATCTTTAATATGTGCTGAATCTCCTGATATGTAATTCGCCTATTATCTTGGATTTAATTTTTCACTGCTAGCACGTGTTCTTCCGTAATAGCCGTCAAAGGGCGACCGCTTCATTTTTCATCCCCAAAAGTTGGTTGACCGCGCCTAAATTCGTTATACCAACGATACACGGTTGCCTTGGAGGGGCTTTCATCCATAAATGCCATTTGAAGTCTATCGAACGATTCATCCGGTTTCAGGCGACACTTGAAATAGTAAAAAATCATAGCTCTAAAATGTTCCCGGCGCAGATCCATTTTTCAGTAAGACACGATAGTTTGAATTGGCTCGCAAAAAATGTGGAGGGAAATTTTGAAAATGGAATACACATATTTTTACTTACAAGTAATCATATTTTCAAAAAAGATTCTAACCGGCCAGTCTGCCATATATAAAAACTATTTATCGCAATACTTTCTGAGTGGCCTGGTACAACGTTTAACAGAATGGGTATATGTACCAGAAAGGATATGAGCCAGCCCATGAAACTAAACAATTTTCCCGAAAGATCATAGGTCAATATACGAAAAAAAAGCTTGACTTTCCATACAAAATGCATCAGCTGATAGTGCGTGTAGTATGGGGAGTCGATTTTTTTTTTCGTTTTTCGATCTATGTTCCTTTGGGAAAGTTGTTCAGTTTCATGGGCTCGTTCATAACCTTTCGGGTGCATATACCCTTTCTGTTACACGTTGTATATTGCAATAAGTACCTAAAGATATATTGTAAGGCTTGCACAACGTTTTGATCTCACGGGCCACATGGATTTCAATTGGACTGTCTATGTGGTTTTAGCCTTTGGTTCTCGATCCAGAGACGGTAGTTTTTTGGACTAGAAGATAATTCCGATCAATTACAATCTAAAATTGCCCTCAATTTTTGTCAGACGCGGCGAAAGCGCCTTTTACGAGGCGTTTAACGCTCTGCCTACCCCGTAAGGGATAAAGGCGTGATTTTATGTATGTATGTATGTATGTAGATAATTCCGTGCTTCGGAGGACACGTTAAGCATTCGGCCCCGGGCTTTGTTTTTAATTGTAGTCATAAATAAATAATAATATTATAAATAATAGAGTTCATCAAGTTTTTGGACACGGAAAACCACAAGCAAAAGTAATAGTCGAAATGCTAGCCATCGCATTTTTTTGTCACAGAATAAATAATAGTTTTGGCAAATAAGAATAAAATAATAATAGGAGTGCCACTTTATGACCTAGACAGTTTTAATATGGTAACATTTGATTATTTACTTGGGTATTACCAGATGCAATAATTTGATTTCTTTTCTTTGTCTGGAATTTATTGTGAAATACTTACTCTCTGAGCGGTTCGCGCCAAAATTCAGGTGCATGTAAAGGCGGGAAGTGGTAGTTGTTCTGATATCCGTATCCATCCAGCCCGCTGGCTCGCAAACTGGCGTGGAGAGAGTTCTTCATGCATTGCAGCTGTAATGTAATTCATATACGTGTTTTATATTAATATATATTTAGATATGTAATAGATAGACTAAAAAGATACATTTGTATGAACAATAATAAATGTTCTACGCTAGCAGGTACTAAAAACAATTCAAACTTGAAACCAGTGAAAATACCTCGACCACTATTATTGAATATCATGATTAAATGGTGCCGCTAGCAGGAATGCTCTTTAAAAATGCATTGCTCATGTCAAGTACGAGATTTCGTTTAAAAACAAATAACAATATAGATATTTTGGTCACAAATGCAGCCTAAAGAATTTTCAGGAATCTACAATATTTTAAATAAAATGTACATTTTGATTAAACTGGCTATAAGAATGACCGGATACGGACGAGCGGATATATGAACGAATGAATAGATATATTTTGTGAAGCAAAGAAGTTACTATTCAGACTATTCCAAGATTGATTCCAAGGGACTATTCACTACTAGTTTTTTCTTACAAAACAAACCAAGCGCACAAAGACAAGTGAGATTTGTGCCAACTACGGTGAACCTACTAAAAGTGCATAATAAGTAATTAATAATACAAGGCTGGTTCGACTTACTTTGGGAAATGGTGTCCAATTGTTCTAGATAGGTAAGGTACTCTAACTTCTATGATTCATATATGAAAAAGACTACGTACGTACTACTTCTAAAAGGTAGATGGTGTGTAAGAGTAAGGCAGCACATCAGCGCACCAAAAACTGTTTTGAGCCTTGCGCGACTTTGTTGATTTGAACTTTATCTGAAACTAAACTTGCCTAATCGGAGGCAGCTTTAGATCCATCGCGTATTCAGCAGCGCAGCCTAGCGTCGGCTAGCCGTGACAGCTCGGCCTATAGCTGGCAAACCCGTGCGGGACATACGTGTGCGTGTCTTGCGTGCGCGCCGTCAAACAAGAGGTTGGTGACGCCGTCCGCAGTCGCCGCGAGTACCTCTCTGCGCTGGCGCTCGGCGTCCCCGCGCAGGCGCCGCACGAGCCGCTCAGCCTCGGCCAAGCGCGCACGGAGCTCTGCTCGCGTCTCATCCGCACCATCTTCTAAGCTCGGGTGCTCGCTGTTCTGACAAACTGTATTCGTTTTCAATTCGAGTTCGCGTAGTTTTCTGCAAATAAGCGAAAATAACATCCGTCTTTAAAATGTGGGTCACGCTTACGCCACTACCACTGGTAGTCGTCTATGATGATTCTGTTGCATGGTTTCGTGAATTCTAAATATTCTGCTTCTGACATGCTTGTTTATGTCTGTTTTAATATTTAGGTATTGCGTAGGAAAGGAACGTACTCAGCCTGAGCGTCGACAAGTCTTTGCAGTTGAAGGGCTCTCGCTTCAGCAGCCCTTGCTTCACCACGTGCAGCTGCTGCTTCGCGCTCCAAACGAGTAACCTCCTTTTTTAGATTCGCCTCCTAAAACCAGTAATCATGAGCGATTGTTCTTTGCATTGTTGTACATGCAAATTCAAAGGAGTGAATGTTATGTCGCTATTATTACCTCACTGGTTTCGGAATTTTCTTCAGAAGGTGGGCTAGCTTTCGGAGTCGATTCCTTGGATTCCTTGTTAAATATCAGCTGGAACTGCAGATCTGCGAAGTGATAAAAATAAGTTTACCCAAAGATGAATCAGCAATGCACTCTGTTAGCGTTTATACGTTTAACTAGATAGTGTTAACTCCAACCTATTGTGTGAGAGCTTGAGATGACGCGGATCTATTGTTAAGTACAGGTTCAAAACAAAGCATTTTACTACATATTGGTACCTATTTTGTTTGCATATCGGTATAAAAGTTATTCCTCAATGTTTTTTGTTTCGTAATCGTGAAATGCACTGAATGAACGTCGTTCAATATGCTTTATTTTAGCTTCTGTCTGATGATGGTAGTAATTAAGTTACCGGATTTTACCACATAAATAAGAACAAAATTATTTTACTTCTAGGTAGATGATTTTATAAAAACCTCTGTTTCTTTCCCTCAAGGCTTCGATTTCGGCATGAAGGCCGCTAAGCATCAACCGGTGTTGCTCCTGAAGGAACCGGACGCTATGCTCCAAATGCGCTATCCTGGCAGTTGCATCACCACCAATGATAAAACCACTGTTGCCTTGTTCAGGTGGTGACTTCTTCACCTGCAATTCGGTAGCGATACTTTTATTTGTCAACCGTTCATCAGATCAGAATAGAAAAGGTAGAAGAGATAGTATCTATACACGCAAGGCAGAAATAAACGTGTTTGTGTGTGGAGTATTTATTTCCATCGCGGTATTACTAAGTTTCCAACTCGCAGCTGAGCACATTGCAATAAAACAAACAGGAGTAATATTCCATGACTAGAAATTATTTCTATATCTGCCCGTATCGGTTGGATATTATTATGGGAATTTCCCATATGATGAACATAATGACTTTTCCGATATGTCAATGACCGGTTGGGTACGGTCTCTTTGTGTCCGCATAGAACTGTACAATTTCCTCCATGACAGAAAGATAATTTCTGTATAAATTACTTTCAGGAAATAATGTTGTTCCTTTGTCTGATAAACGTAGAGATAAATTATTTGGATGTTGATTATTTAAGCAGGAACAAGAGCCAAATGAAATAATCATGTTTTGGAAAATATTATCCAAACTAACAAGACTTACTTGCAACTTGGCAAACGGGGCAGCAGGGACGAGGACTTTGGAAGCCATCACTGCAGTAACACTAATCCGGAAAGAAACTAAGGTAAAGCAATTAGTGCAACCTCCTTTGTTGCGAACCGCCTCGGAGCACGCGCGCGCTTGCAATGATAAAGATCCACCATTTGTGCACGGGATGTAAGGCGGCCTTGCGTTCTACACGTAATAATTAAAAATAAATTCCGCGGCGCAGCACAAAATACATGATAAGCACCGCGTATTGCTTTAAAACAGCATGAGGTAGATGTATTTCCTAAACTTAATAGAGGTCGACGACCGCAGCGACCTTGAACTAGTGAACCCGCTATGTCTAGTAGAATTGACTTGGTGATGAAAGCACTGGTTATTTAGAATTATTGGTGAGTATTTCGGTAATTTGTTGTTTTTCGTATGGCGGACGGTCGGCGGAGCCGCGGTGCCGGGACGGGCAGATGCGGGGCGCGGGGGTGCAGTGTCTATCGATCGCGCCGCCGCGCCGCACTCCAGGTTCCGCGTACGGCTGACTCACGGCGCTCCGTCACTGCACAGCCGTGCGGTGGCGCCGTGCCAACTGCTCTCTGATAGCTTTATGGCGTGTCATCAGAGTATCGTCCGTAGGTACTATAATGACTTAATTTCAGCCAGCGAACTTTTCGCAAATAGCATTCCGTATCTTGGAATTCGCCGTTTTTCGTTACAACTAAGTTGTTATCCGGCAGTTAAGTTGTATCTACATACTATCTTTGTTGTATCTACAATTACAGAAACGGAGGACTTACATACTTATGCATGCAACGTATGGAATATGTACCTACCTATTTAACTAAGTAATTGTTATTAACTTAATGCAGGTAACAAATAACTAATAATAAAACACACACACAAAAATAGGGTCGATGCTTCCAAGTACCTACATAAGTACGTGGTATGTATGTACTTACCCTCATAAGCTATCTTGATGCTACTACAAATACCGGGAAATAGTAATAAAAACTACTATGATGAAACCTGCTTAGCCTGCCTGCCTCTTAATTAGGTATTATGGTTTTAGTTCATACATACATACATACATATAATCACGCCTTTATCCCTAATGGGGTAGGCAGAGCGTAAACGACCTAAACAAATGTCGTAACGCCACGTCTGACAAAGTTTTGAGGGATATTTAAGATCGATTTGTAGGTATATTACTGTAGTGACAGGTTGTCAGCCCATCGCCTAAATTACAATATAGTGAATCCCTCGGATCCCTTAGCTGGTTTTTACAGCATGCCCGGGAGGAAATGCAGCTAGCACATTCTATGTTTTTTTCTCGCTCCCAGGCCAGCATAGAAGAAAGCTTATTATTTTACTAATTAATCTAAGTATGTCTGATCTAAGTAGATAAAAGCTGTAACCCGAAACATGCTGGAGCCTAGTTACTATATAACCTAGCGACAAAAGTAATTCTAAACATGCTATGACTTTACAGTTTTAACCCTTTAACCGCCGGAGTCGTATATATCCGACTATGAAGGCATGTGCCCCTGTCGCCAGAGTCGGAAAAATCCGACTATATTTATTTTTAATTGGACTTAGTTAGGCAGGCATAATTAGCGATAATGGCAATTAATGTAAAATAAAGGGAAAAAATACTGATTTTCTTTATATGTGTACCGCCACAGTCATATATATCCGACAGTAGTGTTGCGACAATACTCTATTGACACCCCAAAGACAAATAGTTCTATATATTTATTATTTATAGTTTAACGGTAGAAATATTTATATTTAAACACAAAGTAAAACATACTATTGTATAATACTTATTTTTATATTTAAAATTACACTAAACTGAATTATTAAATACGATTTAAATATTTGAAAAGTTTAGTATTTCCATACATTGCACAGCACTAATCATTTGAAAGTTCCTTGGAGCGTCAGCGCCGGAGTCGTAAATATCCGACCGCCTGTGACGTCATAAGCGCGAAAAGCGCAGGAATAGGGAGGGTATGTTGATAAAAAGTTGTCGATAGTTTTATATTTTGAGATATGTTTTCGTTTCTACCTACAAAGAAAGAAAGTAAGAAGCATTAAAATTGTTTCGGAATCAATCGGTCTCGTTCTTGGGGTTCGTTGCAAAAATGTCTAGTCAGAACACAGAAGATGCAGAAGAATTAATTCGAATTCTCGAAGGACGTGAAGAACTTACTGAAATATTCGAATCAGATGAAGAATTGGATATCGACGACGCTCAGGTGTGTACCGTTTATATTTCTATACTAATATGATCGCTATTGCTATAATATAGGGTATCAGATGGCTACCTAGATTTATTCAGATAAGTTGATCAGTTGACAAAATACGACATTAAAAAAATTCGTTATGATTAGTGGCCGATATTGCAGGGGGGGAACCAGTTCATGAAAGTGGTCAACTTTACCCAAGGAACATAAATATAAAGCAAAAAAAATTATTTAAAAAACCGGCCAAGTGCGAGTCGGACTCGCACACGAAGGGTTCCGTACCATTATCAAAAAAATGTTCAAGCGTTTACATGTTGCCATTATCAATGTCAAATGAAATGACCTAGAAATAAGCTGTACATGTTGTGTCGAATTCGTATCGTTTTTCCACACAATTTATCATTTATTTATCAGATTATTTGTATTTCAGACGGATGAAAGACAGGAATCCGTGGAGTGGCTGATGGAAGGAACGGCTCCAACTATAGAACAGTTTGACGATTTTTCAGCTGGTTTAATTTCAACTCCTGGCTGGACACAAAATTCCAAAGAACTGGATTTTTATGAATATTTTGCGGATGAAAGTCTAGCTAACGAAATAGCAAGATGCACTAATAAGTATTACCAGCATTACATAAGGCGTGTCGATATACGGGAACATTCTCGAACTCGTGAGTGGCAAGACGTTGATAAAAGGCATATGTACTTATTTTTTGCGGTAACTATGTTATTTACTAGAAACAAGAGAATATCTATCGAAGAGCATTGGTCAACAGACCCACTGTTGAGTTCACCAATTTTCCAAAAAAATTTGAGCAGAAATAGATACTGTTTAATTATGTCTATGATGCATTTTACGGATGTTTTTGATACTAATGAAAGACTTTCGAGATTATATAAATTACAGTTTCTAATTGATCATACAAGAAACAAATTCAAAGAAGTTTTGAAACCGCACAAAAAGTTATGCATAGATGAAAGTATTGTTCCGTTTAAGGGACGCCTTATTATGAAACAGTATTTGCCAAAGAAGAGAAATAGATTTGGAATAAAGTTATTCGTCTTATGTGACGTAGAAACCGGTTATATAATAGATTTTATTGTATATTGTGGAGCAGAAACCGAAATTGAAAAAGTACCTAATTTAGGTGTAAGCGGATCAGTAGTAGCTACACTTTTAAATGACTATTACTTCTGTAACAGGCAACTGTACGTTGATAATTGGTACTCTAGTCCAAGTCTGTTTCGATTTTTGAAAGACAGGGGTACGTATGCATGTGGTACTGTCAATAAGAATAGGAAGGGCATGCCAAAGTTTCGTAAGTTTCAAAAAGGTGAAGTACAAGCTTTCTACAGTTCCCCTTTAATGGTACTAAAATGGCAAGATAAAAAAGCTGTAACTATGATTAGTACTATGCATGATGCTAAAGTAATACCTTCCAATAAGGAAGACAGAACAACGGGTCTACCTAAATTAAAACCCGAGTGTGTAATTGATTATACACAAAATATGGGTATCGTTGATACTGCCGACATGATGATGAGTACGCTAACATGTATTAAAAAAACCAGGCGTTGGTATATGAAACTCGCTTTACGTATGATGGATATGCATTTGTTGAATTCGTTTTATATATACAAAATTGTCCATAACTGTCCAAATAAGCAATTTAGTGAATTCCAGTTAGAGGTAATACGGCAGTTGATTGCCAAAAATAAATTGATAGGTTACCTTGCAATGCCTTCTACATCACGTAGTATACAAAACAATCCTTGCAGTTCACTGTCCAATGACATTCTTAGACATTTTCCTGTTGCTATTCCTAATAAAAAAAGCCAGCGTTGCAGAATGTGTGCGCTAAAAAAGCAGAGAAAAGACACAAGATATATGTGTATGGAGTGCAATGTATACCTTTGTATTGAGCCATGTAGTGCAGACTTCCATAGAAAACGTTTTTGATTTATATTATTTTTTTATATATTAAAAGTATGTTGCAGTTGCATCCTAACATGTTGTTTCATTTATTCTTTTGTACTTGACTAACTGTACAAGGTGCTTAAGTAAAAATACCTACGAAAATCTCTTAGTAGCCAGTAATTCAGACCACAAATTTGCCCAAAGAACACGAGTCAAACAAAATCAAAGAGCTTTATACCAGAAGGGTCAAAATATGAAAAATAAAGTCCCCCCCCGCCAAATAAAATTGACTACCTTGCTTTAAGTATTAAAATATTTTAAAACACCTTTACAATCTAAAAAAGATTTAACGTGTCCACATACTTGCGTATACCTACCTAATCTAAAAAAAAACCGGCCAAGTGCGTGTCGGACCACGCATAAAGTAGGGTTCCGTAGTTATTCGTTAAGAAAAAAGTATACCGGTCACCTATCCATAGCCTGGCTACGGCGATGGTTGCTTAACATCTATATATATTTTTATTTTATTTATAATTTCAAAAGTATTCATTACAAAATACCCGAAACAATTTTAATTAAATTTTTTTACGAATTTATTTACGTGATCGATTTCAAGTTTAGAGGTCTAAGACTTTAGAAATTACAGGGGGGGGACACCGTGTTAACGACTTTGGAAATAATTTACCCCCACTTTACATGTATAGAGAGGTACCCTTAAAAATGGGGTAATTTCACCGTACATGAAAATCGGTTCATAAACGTAGAAGATATTGTGCTGTGACAGACTAGGACGGACAGACAGACAGACTAAGGGTTCCTTGTCGGACTACGGAACCCTAAAAACATAATTATACTCCTTCTGAGGCAGACGAGTAAAAAGGTGATTGTTTACGCGTTCTTTAAAAAAACGAGGGTACTTACAATTTATAGCATGGTATAATAAATTTATAGTAAATCAGCAACACTTAACCTTCACAATTTGCTGCGTCACTTACTGAGCTCTCGTAAATTGATATTCAAATTAAGATCAACATAAAAATGCCCTGGCCATTTGAGAACGATGAGCAGTGGAAAGAGTTTAAAGAAATGTATAAAAGAATGCGAGAACAACGACCAGAAGAACGTAAGTTATTAATCTTTAATAATATTATATACAAAAATACATTACCTATCAGTAAATATGTATTTATTTACTAAATTTTATATATCATTGCCTAACATGTAGCATGCCTTGTAGAGATTGCTGACATTTTTGGAGAAACGTCTTCAGCAAGAGTAACATCTGAAGTGTCGGTCTCCAGCAGTAAAGAACCATCGGGACCGAAACCTCCAGAGGGCGAATATTCAGCTAAAGAATCGACAACAAAACCAGGTAAAAATAATTTCGTCGTATGGTGAAATCAAATAGGGTTAGGGGTCAACTACACGGATATTTAAAAAAAAAAACATATTTTGATGTAGGTATAAAAATTACGCCCATAGAGTATTCTACATTCCCGATAAGATTAGCCTTCCATATAGTAAAACTTTCTATAATGACTCCTCTGTATACATAATCATCTTGTTTTTTCCTTTCAGGGGAGAATACCAGAAAAGAATTACTTCAGAAATTTCAAGAACGATTACACTATATACCGGATGAAGAATTGGGCTGTATGTGGGAGGAAGTGTACAAAGTAATGTGTAAATATGATCGCTTCAACTTTATTTTGGATAATTACTTTAAAAAAAAGAATTAGATTATATATAGGGTCCCACTAAATCAAGTTCATATATTTTAAGGGTGTGTTCTAATCGTCAAACTAAACAATTTATCTTCAAACTTTTTTCGAAATATGAAAACAGAATTTGGGCCTCTGTACTTACAAATCTTACAATAATAAAAATAAGGCTTGTCAGGCTCTGGGAACTGTATTTACAAATCTTACAATAATAAAAATCAGGCTTGTTTACGTTTGTTTACTTATTCACTATTTTATAACATTGTTTTTATATATTTTTTGTCTCTTTCCCTTAATCCCGTCCCTTTATAGTCTACACGGTCTAAACCATACCTACAGTCCGGCAGAGTACAAATTAAAAAGTTGCAACATCGTAGTATTGTCCCTTTCAAACCGCGTCAATATGAAAGGGATGATATTACGATGATGCTAATTTTTAATTTCTACTCTACCTTGCCGGACTGTACATAACATAGGTACATAACATACACATACAAACACGTAATTACATTTTCTCAGCATTTATCGACGTTTTCTTTTCTGATGTGTTTAGAAGTAGAACTTTGTGCGTCAATCACTAGTTGTGAAAAAAATCTCCGGAGTTCCAACGCCGGAGTCGTATATATCCGTCAATAGTGATTCCAAATAGTCGATAATTTATTTGAATTGATGTCATTGCCGAAAATATTTTGTTGTATACTTAGCCTTTATATAACATTAAACTTGCTGTAAATGTATCAACTAAATATATAGTAATCTAAATAAAACATTTTTTATCAAAGAAACTCAATTATTCCTTCTTGAAAATGTTCATTTTAGTATTATCGTGGATATCGCTGACATCACTAGCGAATTTGAACAGAAAGTGACCACCGCGGTAGGGGCACATTTTTTTTTCAAATGCGCGGCGGTTAAAGGGTTAAAAACTTCTTAACAACCTTATAATTTTGTACCCAGTCAAAGTCGTTAAAGTTAGATTAAATATACCCATCTGCGTAGCAATAATACCTAAGTCTGGTTGCTTCCTAACAACTTGACAAAGGGGGCGGATTACATTAGGACAGTTGTAGGTACCTACAGTGGATAAGTTGGTAAGTTGGCATTCAAGTTTAGACGGTTCCAGTACCCAGTTCTATTTTGATTCAAGTCAACGTGAAAGGTAACGTGAACTTCAACTTGAAAGCCAACTAGCGGAACCATTTACACGTTTCAACTTACCAACCATACGTACAGTTTGAACCGTTTAAACCACCTTTAAAGGCCGGTACTGGAACCGTGTAAACGTCAACTGTGCTAAAGGCCGGTTTAAACGGTTCAAGCTGTAAGTATAGTTGGTAAGTTTCAATGTGTAAAAGGTTCTGCCAGTTGGCTTTCAAATCAAAATAGAATTGGTACTGGAACCGTGTAAACGTCAACTTGAAAGCCAACTTACCAACTAGAAAGCCAACTTACCTACTTGAAAGCCAACTTACCAACTTATGCACTGTACTTACAACTGTCCTAATGTAAACCGTCCATAATGTTAGCCGCCCCTTAAGCTAAGTAATGTGTCTGTATCAATCCACTAGCTTTTTGATCATTATTTTAACCCGCATGTATATTCATGCAAGTTTTCTTCCATACTTTCCCGCAACAATCCTAAATTCTTATACACAGTATCACACAGGAGGCAAATTTTGGCAACTAGTAATTGAACTTAGTTGTATGTTTATTTGTTTAATTCTTGCTATTTTTTAAAACTTATTGATAGTGTTAATTGTTTTAAAACTTAAAGAATTATTAATTGGAAATATATAGACAAATATTTTGCCACTTTCACCTTGTGTGGATAGTAAGTGCACCGTGCGCCTGCCCGCCTACATTTTAATGTTGTAGGTACACATGCCGTGCGGTGCACATAACTAATTTTATAACTTTCCTTACCATCACTTGTGTCGAAGTAGTTACATATTTATTCTATCATATTAAGTTTTTTTTTGTTTTTAAAATATTTAAAAATGCACTGAAATAGAATAAAATAGAAAATGCTTTTTAAGTACCTACTGATGAAATATATAAATAATCCCACTAACCTCGCTAACATCATCGTCAAACCCACTTAGACGCGCGGTTCCACTCCACTGAGAAAAGTTTTGAGATAGGTGATTCAACTCCGGAATAGACGACGGCGCCCCCATAGCCGACAATCGTCGCACGCTTAGTAACATGTCACAGGCGCCCTTCCGATAAAAAAAAGATCGCACCTGTTGCTAGGCTGTGTGTGGGCTTTAACCGTTATGGCGCGGCGCGAAAAAGTTTCATCCAAACAATACTTTAGGATATTTGATTTTTCCTATTGAAAATATAAAACAATATTTTTTAATAGATAATATTGATGATTATTATCGCATTTATTTCTATTTATTTTGAAATTGTTTAAATTGTTTGTGTTGACAATAATCGGGAGAAAATAGTATTTGGTTGCCTAGCAACAAACCCAAAACTTCAAAACAAAGTTACAATAAAAAAAGTTCGTTCGCATTTCCGATTTGATCATATATTCCATAGAGATAGGATATATTCTGATAAAGTATGTAAAAAAAAGTGTGATTGCTTGATCTCTTTCAGCGAGTGGGGTATAGATAATCTGTGCAGTGCAGAATTATCACTTCCGGTCCAATGTCAAATTCAAAATAAATAAATGAAATGTTTGCAATTTTTTGGACATTCGTATGATTAATGGTGAATATTTTTAGGATTTTGTGCTAAAGAAGCGATATTTTTGTGAAGATATACAGTACAAGAAAGTTTACACCCATGATGGAGAGTGATACCGTTATAATGAGAGGATTTTCGAACACTTTTGGAATCGATAGAAAAGTTGACGCTATCGATCTTCAGGTTTGTAAAAAAATAATTGGTGCTATTTCAGTGTAAACAATATACTCATAGAGACATTTTCATACTTACAATTTGTTATTCGTTTCTGAATGCTTTCACAGTCATTTCAACATAGCATAACTTATTCAGTGTTCTATGTTAACTTGTAGCATAGCTTGTTTCTATTGTAGAGTGAACTGGTTCAAAAACTTTACCCTATATTTCAATGTCTGAACATCATATCCATATAGCATTTGTATCATGTAAAATGCTATAATGGCATGCATTATACCTGGTGTAAGGGACAAGTCCCGTAAACTGATAGGGGTTGCTCAGGCAACGAAACTGAACAACTATCACCAGGAAAATCTTTCAGGAAATTAAAAAAGAAATTGGCTTTTCCATACAAATTGTCTGATCAAGGTGGTCATTTTGTATGTGAAAGTCATTGTTTTTGCTTTTCCTGAAATAAATTCCTGGCGATAGTTGTCCAGTTTTGTTGATTGAGCAACCCCTATCAGTTTTCGGGACGCTGTCCCTTGAACCCTGTATGAATGTAAAATAAGCTTAACTATTTTGTTATTAGTTCATAGAAGGTGAAGAGTTAGAGAGGACTTGGAAGGCGGCTCGACGTCAGCGATTGAAGCAGCAAGAAGAAAAGATCTGGAGTGAGTTTGTCAAGGAAGAGGATGTGCTGCAGTCGGTCTGTAAAGGTAGGAAAAGTGTCTAACATACATACATACGTATAATCACGCAGTGTCTAACATACATACATACGTATAATCACGCCTTTATCCCTAATGGGGTAGGCAGAGCATAAACAACCTAAACAAAGGTGATTTTGCCACATCTGACAAAGTCTTGAGGGTTATCTAAGATTTGTATGTATATTGCTGTAGTGACAGTGACAGGTTGCCTAAATTACAATATACTGAAAGCATCTAACACCTATAATAAATATACTTACTTTGCTGGCTCAGCGACCCAGAGGCTGAGATAGGTAGCTTAAACCTTTATTTCATTTCCAATACAACACACCGTAACAAGAATGACGTATACAGGTAAAATGACAAGGAATTAACAAACAAATTACAATAAACTACTAATTATTAAGTAATATTTATGAGTGTTGTAACTGCAGGTGTATGTGTGTGGATCTGTTGCATTATGTTGTGCTAGTGAAAAGGGCAAGATCCAATTTCTATAGATAAAACTTATTATAATAGTCCAAGTACCTACCTACTGTAGAAGTAATAGAATGGGGAAATGTCTTAAATGTGGTTAACTTGCCATTTCCATAAATATTGGTGACCTTACCTCTCAGGAAAATGCCTTTTTCCAGGGGAAATCTTGTAAAACAGCACAGTATAATAAATAGTACTAGCGTAATAACAGTGAAAATTGAGTGGAACCACAGGGCATACGTGATATATCGTTTTAATAATTTGACTTGATTTTTCAGAGGACCCGTACCAGTTCTTGGAACAAATTCCACCAGAACAAGTTAATGAGCTTGTTGAAACTGAATTGAGCAGGATTAAAAAAGAAATGGAGGTAAGAAAATAATTTTCCTATTATTACTATTTAATTTCTCTACTTATGTGTTGACAAAACCTAAACTTTTCCTTAGAAACAGTGTAAGTAAACAATTTATTTACTAAAGCTCTTTTAAATTATTTTATTTTACAACATCTGGCTTTCAAAAGAAATAAAGTACAAAGTAAGCATTTTTTAATGTCTCACATAGAGTTTTAACTTCATTTGAATATTTTCGTGCGTGTGTTGGGCCTTTGGTCGCAGCTAAAGATCCTAAAAGTCTCTAAGCAAGTACTGCGCCTGCTCAAAATTTTATAGCAAATCCACTTCTCAGGATAAACATTTCGCTGGTGATTCCGCTTGTTGTCCCCACTATGACAACATACAGTGACGTTCTATGAGATCGAGGGCGACGAGGTATTCGAGGTTCACGACGACAATCTACTTAGGTTCTCGCGTCCTATAAGAATACTGCGCCTGTTCACCATCTCATAGCAAATCCCCTTCGCAGGATAAACATGGCGCTGGTGATTCCCCCCGTTCGTTCTCCCCACTATGATAAACACGTAATCACCTTCAACTAGATGGAGGTTGACCAGTTAGTTATCTTTAGAGATTTATTGTTTTGAAGATAATCTCTTTAGAACCTCGTAACCTATAGTAGTAGCAGTACTGCGCCTGCTTAACGTTTCATAATAAATTTCCTGCTCAGGATAAACATGACGCCGGTGACTCCCTCCGTTCTCCCCACTATGATAAACACGCAGTCTCAATGAGAGCGAAGGCGACGAGGTAGTCCAGATTTACGTCGCGATCTCTTTAGATTCTCCTGTTCCGTAGCAATACAGCGCCTGATCACCATCTCATAGCAAATCCCCTTCGCAGGATAAACATGGCGCCGGTGACTCCCCCCGTTCCCCCCACTTTGATAAACACGCGGTCACATTCAATGAGATCGAGGGCGATGAGGTATTCGAGATTTACGATGAAGGCTCGGGTAAGAATATTTTTACATACTTAAATACATAAAATCACGCCTTTATTCCTAATGGGGTAAGCAGAGCGTAAACGACGTAAACGACCTAAACAAAGGTCGTTCCGCCACGTCTGATAAACTGCTTATTTATGATAGATTTGTAGGTATATTGCTGTAGTGACAGGTTGTCAGCCTATCGCCTAAATTGCAATATACTGAAATGCTCGGATCGCTTAGCTGGTTTTTACGGCATGCCCGGGAGGAAATGCAGCTAGCACATTCTATGTTTTTCTTTCGCTCCCAGTCCAGCATGGAATATTTTTACATACATACATACATATAATCACGCCTTTATCCCTAATGGGGGCGTAAACGACCTAAACAAAGGTCGTTCCGCCACGTCTGACAAAGTTTTGAGGGTTATTTATGATAGTTTTGTAGTTATATTGCTGTAGTGACAGGTTGTCAGCCTATCGCCTAAATTGCAATATACTGAAACCCTCGGATCCCTTAGCTGGTTTTTACGGCATGCCCGGGAGGAAATACAGCTAGCACATTCTATGTTTTTCTTTCGCTCCCAGTCCAGCATGGAATATTTTTACACTGTTTTATTATCCAATTACCATTATTGGTTTTGGTTTTGTGAAGAGCACTCTGTGTTAAGTTGGAGCTATTGATGGTGACAATAATATTCTTTGTGTTACAAGAATGCAAACACCAAAACAAATTAAAATCATCTATCAATAAAGAAACAGCTGATATTGACATCAATTTATTGATGTAGATTTCATTTGCTTCTTTTCCATTACAATAGTGTCGACATGTCGGCGTTTTTGTAATTGGGGCATAACACGGGAGTGTCACGGGGGGGCACGTTACGTTGTTTCTTTATCAAAGAATCTTAATTGAATTCTAAACTACCCTTTAGTTTAACTTTAAAGTTGGCAGACTATAAAGTAATACCAATGTGATAAAAAAAAAAGTAAACAATATATTTTTTTTAAAACTAAAGTAAACGACCTACCGCACCCGACATTTTCGTGGAATGCCCCAATTACTTCGTAAAAAGTGGCAAATTTTTAAGATAATAGAATAATAATAATAAAAAAATATTAACCAAAGAAAAAAAGTACAATTTGTTACACTCAGATTTTGAATTTTGAATAATTTGCAATTTTGATTCTTGATAGGCTTTTCACGATCTGCCTACCCCATATAGTATGTAATCGTCAGGTTTATGTATAGTGTAGACTTTCCAAACTTGCAGAACAAGCCAACGAAGAGAACTTAAACGACACATTAGATTCTCCTTGCACCGTGCGAGAGCGAGACGACACTAGTGGCGAGAACACCGAGAGAGACAAGGAAGGAAAACCGTTCACAGTGGCGCGGGCCAGTGGCGCTTCTGTACCACCTAGCATTGCACCTAGTAAGCAAGTCAAAAGTTTTTAATACATACATACATAAATCACGCCTTTATCCCTTACGGGGTAGGCAGAGCGTTTAACGCCTCTTAAAAGGCGCTTTCGCCACGTCTGACAAAAATTGAGGGCATTTTTAGATTGTAATAAATTAAAGTTTTTAAAAAGTTCATAATTTTGAGTTTTTAAGCTAAAGGAAGGTGACACAACTCGTATCCGTCATGAGCAAGCTTCCGTAAGCAAGTCAATTATATTTAACTAGCTGTGCCCGCGACTTCGTACGCGCGGTGGTTATGATCTTAAACAGCGATGTATTTTTTGTTTTACATACATACATATAGTCACGCCTTTATCCCTAATGGGGTAGGCAGAGCGTAAACGACCTAAACAAAGGTCGTTCCGCCACGTCTGACAAAGTTTTGAGGGTTATTTAAGATATAATTGTAGGTATATTGCTGTAGTGACAGGTTGTCAGCCTATTGCCTAAATTACAATATACTGAAACCCGGTTTTTACAGCTTGCCCGGGAGGAAATGCAGCTGGCACATTCTATGTTTTTAATTTAATGTCATCTAGTGGTCAGTGGCGGACCTATCAAATTTATAAATGCTTTAACGTTTCGTAAACCATTAGTGCTAAAGTTTTTGATTTGGTTTTCATGGTTTTTACTGTAAATACATATAAAGATCTCTATACCGTGTATTTACAGATGTCGCTGTACGATTTAGCGATATTTTTTAGTAATTTTTAATAACGTCAAAATTTTGTGTTTTTAAGCTAAAGGAAGGTGATAGAACTCGTATCCATCATGAAACTTAACTACTTTTCGTAGGCATTCAAAATTCCTTCCATTCAAAGTTGCATCTTTCACTATGCCTAAAAACCTGCACTTGCAAGGGTGGCAAGTATTGTAATTGAACAATTGGGCCTATGTTTAGCAGTGGAGGGTTCGGCTGATTGAGTAAGGTAAGGTTTCTGCCCTATATGGGCAAACATTCGAGATAGACAAAAATTATAAAAGACAAAGTTCTAGGTATCTTCCAAGCTGGACTGGGAGCGAGATAAAAACATAGAGTGCGCCAGCTGCGTTTCCTCCCTGGCATGCTGTAAAAGTCAGCTAAGGGAATCGAGGGTTTCAGTATATTGCAATGCAGGCGATGGGCTGACAATCTGTCACTGCAGCAATGTACCTGCGGATCTATCTTAAATAACCTCAAAACTTTGTCAGACGTGGCGAAACGACCTTTGTTTAGGTCGGCGCTCTTCCTACCCGATTAGGGATAATGGCGTGATTATACCAGGCCACTCAGAAAGTATTGCGATAAATAGTTTTTATATATGGCAGACTGGCCGGTTAGAATCTTTTTTGAAAATATGATTACTTGTAAGTAAAAATATGTGTGTTCCATTTTCAAAATATCCCTCCACATTTTTTGCGAGCCAATTCAAAGTATCGTGTCTTACTGAAAAATGGATCTGCGCCGGGAACATTTTAGAGCTATAATTTTTTACGATTTCAAGTGTCGCCTGAAACCGGATGAATCGTTCGATAGACTTCAAATGGCATTTATAGATGAAAGCCCCTCCAAGGCAACCGTGTATCGTTGGTATAACGAATTTAGGCGCGGTCGACCAACCTTGGGGGATGAAGAAAGAAGCGGTCGCCCTTTGACGGCTATTACAGAAGAAAACGTGCTAGCAGTGAAAAATTTAATCCAAGATAATAGGCGAATTACATATCAGGAGATTCAGCACATATTAAAGATTGGATCGGGAAGCGTTCACGAGATTCTACACGGGCATCTTCGCGTGAGGAGGATAGTATCGCGCTGGGTGCCGCACTACCTCACCGACGCTCAGAAGCAGGCCCGGGTGGAATGGTGGCGTGATATGCTGAACAAATTTGAAGCAGGCTCGTCTCGGCATGTTTACGACATCGTAACAGGTGATGAGTCCTGGATTTATCAATACGATCGAGAAACCAAGCGCCAGTCGACAGTTTGGGTGTTTCAAAATGAACCAACGCCTACCAAAGTGAAGCGATCTCGAAGCGGGGGGAAGATTTTGATCGCCAGCTTTTTTAATTTGACTGGCCACTTGGCCTCAATTCCCTTACGAGATCAAAGAAGCATTAACGCCGAATGGTATACTACCAAATGTTTACCAGAAGTTTTTTCTGTTGTGAGCAACAAGCGACCAAACACAGGGCTCCGCGGACTACTGCTCCACCACGACAATGCGCCTGCACACACCGCGCTCAAAACGAGGGACTTCCTGGACAGCACACCAGTCAAACTCCTGGGTCACCCTCCTTACAGCCCTGATCTAGCACCGTGTGACTTCTTTTTATTTCCAAAAATAAAAAATCAGCTCAAGGGGATACAATTTTCGTCGCCGGAAGATGCGCTGGCTGCGTTCGAGCAGGCTGTAAACGAGGTGTCTACGGCGGACTGGAAAAAGTGTTTTGAAAACTGGTTCAGACGCATGAATCTTTGTATAGAGGCTGGTGGAGAGTACTTTGAAAAGATTTAATAAAAATATATGTACCTGTCGAACAATTTTTTTTAGTGTCGCAAAACTTTCTGAGTGTCCCACGTATGTATGTAAGTTCTAGGTAAATTTATAAGTTTTAATTATGTAGTACACAAAACTTCGTACGACGCACCGTTTTCGAAATGTAAGCAATAAACTAAAAAACAGGACCTTCTTTTTCTCTTCCCCCCTTCTGGCCTACCTCATAGGGGTCAGGACTTTTAGGGTGTATACTTCCTACAACAAAACAAAGTTCCGAAGTCAAAATTCCTGCTTCCGACTTTTCCGTCCAGAATCATTCGTTTCCCAAGCTAGTTACGAGTATTGTAACCTTAGAAAGAAATTAACAATTATCTAAAAAAAAAACGTTTAATATTTTACAAAATGAAAAATTACGTTCTCATTGGGAATCCTTTTATTTCTGTTATTTTTTTATTGTTTATTTATTACAAACATTTACATAAACATTAAGAACTAATAAATAGTCCCTCAAAACTGTATGAACAGTTTGTCTGAGGGATCGACGAGTCTCAATAACCTTAATAATTAATTATTTAACTTATTAAGCTAACTATGCTTATTACAGCTTACATCATAATATTTTATCACATAATTTAATTTAATTTAATTTATCTTTATTGTAAACTTCACAGCACATATTCTTAAATTACATTACAAATGTTATAAACTTATCTAGCCAGTTACGAAATTTAACATATTAAAAGCAGAATTTAGGTAGGTTACAAAAAGTTTTAAACAATATAATAATTAATGTTTACAATTTAGAAGTTGAGATCTAATAGTGAGATCAGAGCTTAGAATTAATGAAATCAATTTATATTCACTAATCTATATCATCTAATGAAGATAGCAAATGTGTTTTTCATAATCTTCTGTACCCATTAATGTGGCTCCCGTCTGATGTCCTCAGGCAAACTATTAAGTATATATGGTAACCGTTTCTTTAGTGTCCCGGGCATGCTGTAAAAACCAGCTAAGGGATCTGGAGGTTTCAGTATATTGTAATTTAGGCGATGGGCTGACAACCTATCACTACAGCAATATACCTACAAATCTATCTTATATAACCCTCAAAACTTTGTCAGACGAGGCGCAACGACCTTTGTTTTGGTCGTTTACGCTCTGCCTACCCCATTAGGGATAAAGGCGTGATTATATGTATGTATGTATATACCTTAACATTTTGCTTTTGTTACCACATAAACCCTTGTATTTTGCAACAGAGAACTCGAATGAGAACGTATGCACGGTGATAGAAAGCAGCATCTACTGCGCCAAGGTGAAGGATCTCCGCATCAAGATTGTACAAGAAATGCGAAATATGATGTAAGTTGTCATTCCATTCAGTATTTCCATTTCCTTTCTATAGTAGGCTCGGAGAGCCCGATGGTGTAGTGGATAGGGCCGTTGCCTCCTGAGCGGGAGGTCGTGGTTCGAATCCCACCACGTACCAATGTGTTTTTCGGTTTTCGAATTTCATATGTACGTTTATTCGGTGCTTTTTCCGTGCTTAGGAAGGCACGTTAAGCCGTTGGTGCCGGTTAATATCGTTTAATACCGTAGATATTTTTCGTTAAGCCATGTCAGAAGCCAGTGCTAAGAATTGGCGGTTTGAAAACTCTGACCTAATCTAGGATTGTTCTGGTTTCCCTTCTGGGTTGCGGAGGTCAGATGGCAGTCGCTCTGTGTAAATACCAGTACCCTCGTTCAATCACCTAGATTAGGAAGCCGACCCCGTGAGATACAGGATAAAGCTAGGGAGATGATTTAGTATGCTCGGAATAAAGCTACAAGACCGTATCCAAAATACTGATATCCGACATCGTACTAAGGTTCTTCCATGCTGGACTGGGGCCGAGGGAAAAACATAGAACATTCTAGCCAGCTGCATTTCCTCCCGGGCATGCTCTAAAAACCAGCTAAGGGATCCGAGGGTTTCTGTATATTGCAATGTAGGCGATAGGCCGACAACCTGTCACTACAGCAATATACCTATAAATCTATCTTTAATAACCCTCAAATCTTTGTCAGATGTGGCGGAACGACCCTTGTTTAGGTCGTTTACGCCCTGCCTACCCCATTAGGGATAAAGGCGTGATTATATGTATGTATGTATGTACTAAGGTTGAGGACGTAGGTAAAAGGATTACCAAGCTGAAGTGGGCGAGGGCAGGACACTTGGCAAGGCAGGGAGACGGCAGATGGACAAAGGCAGTGACAACCATGGGACAGAATACGCCCAGTAGGCAGACCACCAGCCCGATGGTCAGACGATAAAGTCTCTGTGGTGGGAATAAGCTGACCAAAAACTCTGACCTAATTTAGGATTGGGTCTGGTTTCCTTACTGGGTTGCGGAGGTCAGATTGCAGTCGCTCTGTGTAAAAACCAGTACCCGCGTTCAATCCCCTAGATAAGGTAGCCGACCCCGTAAGATACGATATAGGCTAGGCAGATGATGGTGGGAATAAGCTGGATGCGGATAGCACAGGATCGGAAAAAAAAGGCGCATAAAAGAAGAGGCCTATGCTCAGCAGTGGGTTTATATTGGCTAAATAAATAGATAGATAGATTTCCATTTATTCTTATTAGTAAATAAAAGGCCTTGGCTTTAACCAATTGAGCTATTACGCGCTCAAATCTTATGAAATTTCTGGCCACTATGTTTTAGAACATAGTAGTAATTTAAGTGTTATTTTTTACACATGTGGAGAGGTTGATAGTTTTATCGATAACTTCTTCTTCTTCTGTCGTGTTGGTTTCTAGTTGAGCCGAAGAGCCCGCGTGTCAGAGTTTTTAAACTGCCTAACAGCACAGCTAATAGGCCTCTGACATGGTTTCGTGTAACGACCACTATCAAAGACAGGGACCAGGTATTCTTTTCGGACAATCAGGTGATTCAGCCTGCAATGTCTTGAAACTGGGGAAAATCTCAAAGTGATAAATTAACAAATGCAACTGTCTGTTTCCTCCTGGGAATCGAATCCAGAACCTCCGGATCGGGTTGGTTCAGACCACTTGACCACAGAGGCAGATGTATCATCTCCCTAGCCTTATCCCGTATCTCACGGGGTCGGCTTCCTAATCTAGGGGATTGAACGAGGGTACTGGTTATTACACCGAGCGACTGTCATCTGACCTCCGCAACCCAGAAGGGAAACCAGATCCAATCCTAGATTAGTTCAGAGTTTTCAAGCCGCTAATGCTTAGCACTGGCCTCTGATAGGGCTTAACGACTAATATCTACGGTATTAAACGATATTAACCATATTAAGCCATATCAGAGGCCAGTGCTAAGCATTGGCGGCTTGAAAACTCTGACCTAATCTAGGATTGGGTCTGGTTTCCCTTCTGGGTTGCGGAGGTCAGATGGCAGTCGCTCTGTGTAAAAACCAGTACCCTCGTTCAATCCCCTAGATTAGGAAGCCGAAGAAGAAGTGAGATACGGGATAAGGCTAAGGAGATGATGATAACCGGCACCAACGGCTTAACTTGCCTTTCGAAGCACAGAAAAAGCACCGAATAAACGTACATAAAAAAATCGAAAACCGAAAAACACATTGGTACGTGGTGGGATTCGAACCACAACCTCCCGCTCAGGAGGCAGCGGCCCTATCCACTACACCATCGGGCTCTCTGACAGAGGCAGTTGTATGCAGTTTGATATTGAACATTTTTTGAACAGAACGTCCCTAGAGAACCAGAACGTGGCATCCCTAGACCCGACCCAGCTGCGCAAGCTGTGCAAACGGGCTTCTGAGTACAGCAATAGATTCCAGCGAATACATCTCTATCAGTTACAAAGACAGGTAATGTTTCTTAGGCCTTTATATAACTTACGTTTAGGATATAGTATTTTTAATATATCAGGACAGCGTCCCGCAAACTGATATAAGTTGCTCAGTCAACGAGACTGAATCACTTTTATAAACTATTTTTTTAGGAACTGAAAAGAAAATTTTGTTTTTCTATACAAATTGTCCGATCGAGGTGGTCATGTTGTATGGGAAGGTCAACTTTTTCTTCAGCTCCCGTTGAAAGTTGTTCTGTTTCGTTAACTGATCAATCCCTATCAGTTTGCGGGACGCTGTCCCTTACACCCCGTATGTCCGCCGTTCGGGTTTTTAACTCTTTAGTCGTTCGCATGATAAACGATAAAGCCGATGAAGCCTATAGAAGACTGTCAGACAACAGATTTATCCTAAAATTGTCAGCAAAATTACGTACATGATTGAACTTGAGCTTAGTTACTACCAAGGATCCATAACGAGTGGCTCATACCAAGTGTAAGGGATAGCCTCCCGCAAACTGATAGGGGTTGCTCAGTAAACGACACTGAACAACTAAATAAGCAGTTATTTTTAGGAAGTGATAAATATGACTTTTTCATACAAAATGTTCATCTCGATCAGACAATTTGAATGGAAAAGATTTTTTTTTTCTCTTCCTGAAAGAAATTCCTGCTGATAGTTGTTCAGTGTCGTTGACTTAGCATCCCCTATCAGTGTGCGGGACGCTGTCCCTTACACCTAGTGTGATGCTTACATATGATGTGGTTTTGTATGTATTCAGGTGAACGACATAAAGCGGCACACCTCAATGGCGACGCCGTACGCAAAACATACTCAGTTTCAGTCGCAGATGGTTCGCATCGTCGCGCTGCATCAGAACACATTGCAGTCACTACAGGTAAGTTGCGTTTTAACTGCCTCCGTGGTCTAGTGGCTAGTGCCATAGACTCCTGATCCGGAGGTCCTAGGTTCGAATCCCAGGGGGGAAACACAAAGTTGATATTTGAGAATTTATCACTTAGCGAATTTTTTCCCAGTTTGGTTAGGACATTGCAGGCTGAATCACCTGATTGTCCGAAAAAGAAAAAGATTTCGTACTGCGGAGGGCACGTTAAGCCGTCGGTCCCAGTGTGTCGTTACTTAAACCATGTCAGAGGCCTGATAGTTGTGCTACTAGGCGGTTTCAAAACTCTGACACCAGGGTTCATCGGGTCGATAGACTCGATACCCACTCGACAGAAGAAAATAAGTTGCGTTTTTTGCAATCTCACTTCTTGGGTCTGCTGTAAGACATTTCATACATACATACACATTATGTATTAGAGCGTAAACATACATACATACATACTGTTACGCCCTTATCCCCAATGGGGTAGCAGAGCGAAAACGACCTAAACAAAGGTCGTTCCGCCACGTCTGACAAATATTTGGGTAGTTTAAGAAAGATTTGAAGAATATTGATATAGTAACAGATTGTCAGCCCATCGCCTTAATTGCAATATAGTGAAACCCTCCTTTAACTGGCTTTCACAGCATGCCTGGGAGGAGATGCAGCTGGCACATTTTATGTGTTTTCTATCACTGTCATAAAAGGCATGGCCAGTCCAGCATGGAAGAAGACATTTCATTTTATTGTTTGAGTGTCCCTCTACTGTTGTCTGAGCAATCATATTATGGCGTTGAGTATCAGGCTGTGCAATGGTTTATTAGCTACCTTAGTAACCGAAGGCAGTCCGTACAACTGTTGAAAGATGATGGCTCGCACCTTTTATCGAATAGCATGCTGCTGACGCGCGGTGTTCCACAAGGGTATATACTTGGGCCATTACTCTTTATTATTTATTGTGCTGACGTAACAAAGGTAATTAAATACAGCAAATATCACTGCTACGCTGATGACGTACAATTGTATATTTCTGAAAAACCTAATAATATATCACTTGCACTGTCTCAAATGAACGATGATCTGGCTAGGATCGTCGAGTGGTCGCGTCGTAATGCGCTTGTGCTCAACCCAAATAAATCTAAGTGCATGGTTCTCGGTAGTAAGTTACAAGTTGAAAGAATATACGTGCAAAATCCATTCATTGAAATCATGGGACAAAGCCCCTGTCCATGAAGCTAAAAACTTAGGAATTACGTTTGACAGTCATTTGCGGTTTGAAACTCACGTATTGAATCTAGTAAGACATTGTTTCTATCGTTTAAAAATACTATATAAAATACGAAACTTGCTAGATGAAGACGCGAGAATAACCTTGTGCGAATCACTTATTTTGTCCAAATTAAATTACGGTGATGTTGTGTTTGGCCCACGTTTGCTTGCAAACACTCAACGTTTGATACAGCGAGTACAAAATGCTTGTTGCCGCTACTGTTTCTCCATTCCACCTCGTACCCACATAACACCATATCTAAACAGGGCAGGTATGCTCAATATGAGCTCGCGTAGGCTGCTGCATTTGGCGAGTCTTATGTTTGATGTGGTGTTTTGTTTTGATGTTGAATTTTGAAAGTCCTTCTTATCTGTATGGTAAATTAAAATTCTCTGCATTCTTTGACATATATACATACATACATACATACATAAATCACGCCTTTATCCCTTACGGGGTAGGCAGAGCGTTTAAAGCCTCGTAAAAGGCGCTTTCGCCACGTCTGACAAAAATTGAGGGCAATTTTAGATTGTAATATGTATTGCTATAGTGACAGGTTGTCAGCCCATCGCCTAAATTACAATACACTGTAACCCTCGAGTCCCTTTTGCTGACTTCAACAGCATGCCCGGGAGGAAGGGCAGCTGGAACATTCTATGTTTTTCTTTCTCTCCCAGTCCAGCATGGAAGTAAACATATATAAGTGCAGAATATAACTGCCTCCGTGGTCTAGTGGCTAGTGTCATAGCCTCCCGATCCGGAGGTCCTGGGTTCGATTCCCAGGGGGGAAACTCAAAAGTGGATATTTGATAATTTATCACTTTGTGAATTTTTCCCCAGTTTGGTTAGGACATTGTAGGCTGAATCACCTGATTGTTCGAAAAGAAAAAAGATTTCGTGCTTCAGAGGGCACGTTAAGCCGTCGGTCCCGGTCGCTGTCTTTGATAGTGGTCGTTACTCAAACCATGTCAGAGGCCTGATAGTTGTGATACTAGGCGGTTTAAAAACTCTGACACCAGGGTTCATCGGGTCGATAGACTCGATACCCACTCGACAGAAGAAGAAGAAGCGCAGAAGTAAGCGTATACCACTTGCAGTTTATCGACACAAAACCCTTGCATTCACTGGCAGTTTCCGTTACCAAGCAACGAAGTGTTGGAACAATGTACCACCACCAATACGACGTATGCGAACGAAACACACTTTTAAATTACATTTTAAAGTGTTCCTACTTAAAAACCAAAGAACCGGTGTTCATAATCAAATACACTACTAGGTGCGGTTGCTGTCAAAATGATTATTAGTTGCCACTTTGACATATCAAAATTATTAGCAGAATTATAGTTGTTATTTATGAATTATTGTTTTAATTAATTTATTTTTAATGCTTTCGGAATGATTTTTATAATATATATTTTTTTCTTTATTATTGAATTTTATTTTATTATTCAATTGACATAATTATCGATTTAATTTGAATTAATTATTAATTTACTTTTATATAGTTTGAATTTTAATTGAATGTATGATTTATTTGAGCAATTATCATTATTACTTTTGACATTATTATTTTGCACACTACTGTATGAGACTACATGCCAATTTCATTTTATTGTTGTTTTGCATGCGCCCGTTACTCTCTGAGGGTAGTAGCTGAAAATCAGTGTTTTGCTGAACAGGGCAAAACGTTTTTGCTGAGCTATAGCCCTTTTGGTTTACTGCGACACACACAACCATTTGTTTGTTTAGTATTTATCGTCTATGTTTGTTTGTTTAAATGTTTACTTTTGTCTCTTTTTTTTAATATTACAAATTTTATAATAATGATAATGGTCCTCCTACCGATTTTCGGTGATGGCGGCCTATCTCCCGGAGATATGCCAACTTCGCAGGACTTGTTTTTAGTGCCCAAGTGTTTGCGCTACACACAGGTGCACTCTCCGTTCCCTCAATCTCTTATTCTGATGGGACAGATTGACTGACACGACCAGAGAGAATTCAGGCGCAGGACCGACTTTTTACATGCCCATCCGACGGCATGGATCATCTTACTTTTCGGACAATCAGGTGATCAGCCTGCAATGTCCTAACCAAACTAGAAACAACAACACAAAGTCATTGTCCCCCGCCGGGAATCGAACCCGTGACCTCCGGGTCGAGAGCCCATGGCTCAGACCGCTAGACCACGGAGGCAGTTACAAATTTTATATGTGTGTCTTTATAAAACAAATACATTTATTATCTATCTATCTATCTATCATTTTAGAAATAAGCAGTACCTGTTGTGTCTTGATTCCCAATGTAATCGTTCTGTGTACAATAAACTGTTAAATAAATATGAATGAATCAACGAATGATTCTCTAAATGGTTTTTTCGTCACTGCAGGTAGGAAATTATTTTTTTAGTTCATATAAATAATTATTCTGAGCATTCACAGCTAAATTCACATAAATTTAGCTGTGAATGCTCAGACACACACTCATACATCAACTCTCCTTCTTACTTCTGAAAGTACAAAGTTGATTTAAGTTTATCTTCCCCTAAAATGTCCAAAGAAACAGCTTCTATTATCGCAAGACGCTCAGCCTTGATTGTCCCCGGTGGATCTCCTACAACTGGATGAAACCGTAGATGGAAACTTATGACTGAGGCAATTACCATGGTGTTTTCCTTGGATTAGAGTCTGTAGCCGACAGATGGCGCCACATCAAGAAACACAAGTTCTGAAATGCGGTATCGAAGTTTTCTCAGCGATCTGTATATACAAGTTCCGAACTTGTCCGGTTGGACTTCGGTCCCCTGGTCACAACACCCGACCAGGTGGGTAGCTACCCTTTTCCCAACCATCATCACTAAGCCAATTGGCTTCAACCTTTAACTACTAAAAGTCTTATACAGCTCCAACTGAGGCGTCGTATGTCGACGTTCGTCCAAGCAGCCAGTTCGTTCTACATTCCTAAGAAACCTATTGAACATCATCTGTTCCAGGTGTTCCACAAGTCCTTCGAGCACACAGCCTGCCTGCGCGAATGTTCTACCCAACTCAAAGCTATCTGCGCCACACTGCGAGACAGCACAGCAGCCTGCCTTGATGTCGCCGTGCCTTCTGACTTCTCAGCCGCTAAGGACACGTATAATGATGTAAGTGCCTACTGAAAAGTCTCTATATACGCCGATTTCCGGCGGCTTACCTTTAAATTTAATTTAAATTTATTTCTATGATGATTTTGCATTTGGACAGATATATTACCGTGGACAGATATATGCTGAAAATAAGAAAAAGAAATATATTATTTAATTTTACTTAATTAAATAATATATTGATGTTAGATTGGATCTTTATGGCGAATGGTCTATTTCCGAACGATGATGTATGATGGTTTTTAGACGAAGATGTGAGAAAGGGACGATGATAGAGTTACGTTGTATGAGTGCGATAAAGTAAGCGAATCAGTATGGCAGTGGAGTCTGGCTGGTGATGGCATTTTATAAAAGAAACTGAATAAAGAAGTTAATTCTAATAAAGACGTGTTTCCTTACATCCATGCCGGACCCCCGTCCTTCATTAGTGGAACTACTACTATATTAGTGATACTATGGAGTTCCATCAAGAAGTAACAACACAAAGTGTACCATAACATCAAGATAGCTTGACGTTATATTGCAAAGTAACTTTGTTTTTACAGAATATTGCAATTGTTTCAGAAACTGTTGTCTGTATGTGACGCTTTGGAGCGCGCCGTGGAGCACTACATCGCCCGAGTGGACGAGTACATCGCCGCGGCTGAACTTGTGAGTTTCCTTTAAAATGGTTTCAGAGTCTGTTGTCTGTATGTGACGCTTCTACATCGCCCGAGTGGACGAGTACATCGCCGCGGCTGAACTTGTGAGTTCCCTTTAAAATGGTTTCAGAGTCTGTTGTCTGTATGTGACGCTTCTACATCGCCCGAGTGGACGAGTACATCGCCGCGGCTGAACTTGTGAGTTCCCTTTAAAATGGTTTCAGAGACTGTTGTCTGTATGTGACGCTTCTACATCGCCCGAGTGGACGAGTACATCGCCGCGGCTGAACTTGTGAGTTCCCCTTAAAATGGTTTCAGAGTCTGTTGTCTGTATGTGACGCTTCTACATCGCCCGAGTGGACGAGTACATCGCCGCGGCTGAACTTGTGAGTTCCCTTTAAAATGGTTTCAGAGTCTGTTGTCTGTATGTGACGCTTCTACATCGCCCGAGTGGACGAGTACATCGCCGCGGCTGAACTTGTGAGTTCCCTTTAAAATGGTTTCAGAGAATGTTGTCTGTATGTGACGCTTCTACATCGCCCGAGTGGACGAGTACATCGCCGCGGCTGAACTTGTGAGTTCCCTTTAAAATGGTTTCAGAGAATGTTGTCTGTATGTGACGCTTCTACATCGCCCGAGTGGACGAGTACATCGCCGCGGCTGAACTTGTGAGTTCCCTTCTAAATGGGTTCAGAAACTGTTGTCTGTATGTGACGCTTCTACATCGCCCGAGTGGACGAGTACATCGCCGCGGCTGAACTTGTGAGTTCAACCGTTCCCTTCTAAATGGTTTCAGAAACTGTTGTCTGTATGTGACGCTTTGTTTAGTTAGATAGTTTACGCTCTGCCTAACCCATTAGGGATAAAGGCGTGATTATGTATATATTGTATGTATGTAATTTGAAGGCAAAACTTCTTGAACTGTTGAGTTGACTTCTGGTTTAATATTTCAGCCCAGGAGACAGTTTTTGTTTATTATCTAGTCTTCTTCTGTCGAGTGGGTATCGAGTCTATCAACCCGATGAACCCTAGTGTCAGAGTTTTAAAACCGCCTAGTAGCACACCTATCAGGCCTCTGACATGGTTTGAGTAACGACCACTATCAAAGACAGCGACCGGGACCGACGGCTCAACGTGCCTTTCGAAGCACGAAATCTTTTTTTTTTGCCGGTCAATCAGGTGATTCAGCCTGCAATGTCCTAACCAAACGGGGGCAAAATTCTCAAAGGGATAAATTCTCAAATATCAACTTTGTGTTTCCCCCCTGGGAATCGAACCCAGGACCTCCGGATCAGGAGGTGTATTAGTATTATAGTGTTTAGTATTATCTAGTAAAATGTTCCACTTGTTGTATGTAGCATGCTGCTAACAGACTCAAGCGGTCGGCCAGAGGCTCAGCTCGGGGCAAGGCTAAGAAGGCGACTAGTATTAATTGGTCTCGGAACGCGACCAAAAACACTGCTTCAGGTAATTTCATCTGCATAAAATATGTACTTCCATGCTGGACTGGGAGAGATAGAAAAACATAGAATGTTCCAGCTGCCCTTCCTCCCGGGCATGCTGTAGAAGTCAGCAAAAGGGACTTGAGGGTTACAGTGTATTGTAATTTAGGCGATGGGCTGACAACCTGTCACTATAGCAATACAAAATACAATCTAAAATTGCCCTTTATTTTTGTCAGACGTGCCGTAAGCGCCTTTTACAAGGCGTTTAACGCTCTGCCTACCCCGTAAGGGATAAAGGCGTGATTGTATGTATGTATGTATGTATAAAAATATATACTTTCCAGATGCGAACCAAAGTCTTTCGATGTATTCGCTGGTAGATAGTCTACGGTTGAATTCAAGACAAAGTGTGAAGGCCAACAACACGTAAGTTTATAAATCACTACATACGTAGTATAAAACAAAGTCGCTTTCTCTGTCCCTATATCCCTATGTATGTATAAATCTTTAAAACTACGCAACGGATTTTGATGCGGTTTCTTTTAATGGATATTGTGATTCAAGAGGAAGGTTTATATGTATAATACATGCATAATAAAGTTGAGAAACACTGATAATTTCCGTGCGAAGCCGGGGCGGGTCGCTAGTTATAAATAATTACAGGTGAATCAATGAGCTTTAAAATTTTAAGGCTTATTGTTCTCGATAACATTATTTAGGTATTTAGAAAGCAATATTACTTGTTTTAACATGAGAGCCCGATGGTGTAGTGGATAGGGCCGCTGCCTCCTGAGCGGGAGGTCGTGGTTCGAACCCCACCAGTCACCACGTACCAATGTGTTTTTCGGTTTTCGAATTTCATATGTACGTTTATTCGGTGCTTTTTCCGTGCTTCGGAAGGCACGTTAAGCCGTTGGTCCCGGTTAATATCGTTTAATACCGTAGATATTAGTCGTTAAGCCATATCAGAGGCCAGTGCTAAGCATTGGCGGCTTGAAAACTCTGACCTAATCTAGGATTGGGTCTGGTTTCCCTTCTGGGTTGCAGAGGTCAGATGGCAGTCGCTCTGTGTAAAAACCAGTACCCTCGTTCAATCCCCTAGTAGCCTGGGATCAATTTTAATCCGTTGTATGGGCATTAAACAAAAATTCTATATCAGCAATTTTTTATGTTTTAATAGTTAGCTATTTCAGTGTAAAATTAAATTTGCAGGGAATCGGCCATATTTTATGGCCGCATCAAATAATAATAATAATAATAAATTTATTTAATTTCCGTAGGAACACAGCAAAAATGTTATCAACCCTATTATTTTGCAACATTTCATCTCAATATTATTCCCGACCGTTCAAATATATAATCGTCCTATTTTTATTAATGAAACATATCTGTGTTTACAAAAATACTTCCGAATTGTTTGTTTAATTCGTAGCGTTTTGTTAAAAAAAGGTATCAATTTAATTTCAAGTGTCTAGTACTTCATATATTATTCTTAACATAATTGTGAAAGAATCGCCCTTAAATAAGTTAACTTATATAAAAAAAGAAAAAGTGCCAATAAAATCCGTGAAAAAATAGTAGCAACAAAGTTTATTATGTGGACTTTCTGTTTAAGATATATTAAATAACATTATAAAAAAATCGCCCATATCAACTATATTATTTATAAAATTATGAATATTTAATCGACTATGGCGTGCAAGGGGAGCGCGCGGGACGTGGGGGCGACAGCGCGGGGTGGGGGAGGTGCGCGGGCGCGGCGGATCGTAGCCGCACGCATGCAATGCAACATGTTTATTTGTTTACGCGGCTCTCTAATTACCTATGCCTTATCAACACAGAAAAAAAATGAATTATTTTTTGTATGGACGAAATCATAAACTTGTCATTTCCTTGCAAGATTCAAACGTATTCAAAATAAATCATAGCACAGCTTATAAAGGGAATCTTGTCGTACATTTTTGTCATAGACAATCAACTGCGCTTTTTGCGCCTTTAGGAGCTACAGGCACTTTATTTTTTTGGTCAGCGGATGAGTCCGTTTTTTTTTGTAGACAACTGATGCAATTACAAATAACTTTTATGGATTTTTTTTTTCCAAATATGCCTTATCTACACGAAAAAAAATATGAATTATTTTTTGTATGGACGAAATCATAAACTTGTCATTTTCTTGCCAAATTCAAACGTATTCAAAATAAATCATAGCACAGCTTATAGAGGGACTCTTGTCGTACATTTTTGTCATAGACACTCTACTGCGCTTTTAGCGCCTTTAGGAGCTACAGGTACTTTAATTTCATATGTTTGGTATAATTCATTTTCAAGTATTTCATATGGATTTAAATAAATATTGTTAAGGATAGACAAATAATAATGTTTTCTTTACTGACAAGTAGAGTAAATCTTACTAATGTCTTATTCTTGAAAAAAAACCTTTTTAAAAATATATACTTAATTAAAGCAGAAATCTCAAAACATGTACGTACAGGTAATTTTTTTTATGACTCAACTTGTTTGCAAACATTGTTTGGTAATGACTCATGGTCTAATTACTCCATTACTTGGGATTTGGGATCTATTTTGTCATTTAGCGCTAGCGAATGCTTCAAAAACGCTAAATAAAAAAAAAAACATATAGATTGCAATAAAAAAATTCCCTTCGTACTTTTAAGGACTTCGACAAGTCATATTCAAACTCAAATAAACTAAATATTGGTAATGTATTAACAATGGTGGAAATCTCTAAACCCCACGTGTTTGTACATGTAAATTATTGCGTGAGTCATCCGTATTGCAAGCATTTTTATGACTCATTGTCTAATTACCCCTACTACTTGAAGTAACATGAGGCTTGCGCGATCGGTTTTTGTTCATTACGCGTCTTGTGCTCGTAAAAACAACAACTTTTCATCAACTATCACCATATATTTTTAGTTTTGTAATACTTATAATTATTTTTGTATTTTTTTACTAAAATGGCTACGTTTGTAACTAATTTAGATATTTTTAAATTTTTGTAACAAAGTGGGTGCCTTAAAAATAGCGATTTATTGTTTCAAATCATTATCAAATATATTCCTAGTGAAATTTCAAAAAAAGAGCTCAGTATTATCAAAAAGTTTTGCCAAAATTACACGTCAAACCTAGCTAGAAGATGGGAAAAACCAAGTAGGAACAATCGCTTTAGTGAATCAACTACGAACAAAAGGTGGTTGGAGTCTAAAATTGTGTGGCCAACTTCTACTTCGGTGAATTTCCCTATGTTATTTGATCCAGAATATACCATAGAAGATTTTGAAGTAGAAGAAGAGCATAATTTATCATATGAAGAGGAAGCGGGTGCATCTACATCAGAAGCTGCTACAAATACCCCTAGCTCAAGAAATAAAAGACCATTTGAAGAATAATTAAATAAACAGAAGAAAAGACGTTCTTTGTCTCTTTTGGAGCATTCCGAAGAAGAACTGTTCTATGCCCTTGCAAAAAAACTGAAAGAAAACGGGCGCACCGTTTGTGCTAAAGTTATTAAGTGCCTCTCTGGTAAGCCAGAAAAATTGCAAGAAGTAAGTGACTTTTTATTCAAAGACTGTAATCAATCGATTCCCGAGAAAGAAACTTTAGCCCTTGTCACTGCATTAAGTTTATCAAAATGGCAGTATCTCACTTTGAGGTCTATTTTAAATACAAATGGCATAGCGGTTTTTCCATCTTACCATAAGTTACTGTTAAAGAAGAAAGAATGTTATCCAGCAAAGGAAGAAATTACCATATCAGAATCAGGAGCGAAAATTAAATTACAAGCAGTTTCAGATTTAACTGCTGAGAAGATTGTGAAAGTGACCGGTTCGAATATTAATAGTGGTGTTTTGAAGCTAGTGAGTAAATGGGGCTGTGATGGAGCTTCGTCACAAAGTTGTTATAAACAAAAACCAACTGGTGATATTTTTTCAGAATCTTCTGTATTTATGGTTAGTTTTGTACCACTTCGCCTTATGAGTGATGACGATGTCATAGTATGGGAAAATCCGCGCCCTTCGTCAACAAGCTATTGTAGACCGATCATGTTTGAATTCAAACAAGAAACAAAAGAATATATTCAGCAAGTTGAAGCAACAATAGAAGAAGAAATTCAGAATCTTATACCAACGAAAATATTAAATGGCGAATTTGAAGTTTATCATGAGTTGCATATGACAATGATCGATGGCAAAGTATGCACAGCACTTTCTGAGACAGATTCTGCAGCCAATTGTAACATATGCTTAACAACTCCGAAAGACATGAACAACTTGAACCACGTTTTTAACAAACCAGTGAACGATGATATGTACAAATATAGTTTATCTTCCCTTCACATGTGGATGCGATGCATGGAATGTATTTTGCATATATCTTACAACTTAGATTTAAAAAAATGGGCCGCTCGAAGAGGTGAGAACAAACTGCTACGAAAAACAAGAAAAGAGTTGACGCAGAATGAGTTTCTTGTTGTAACTGGTTTGATGATTGATATCGTCAAACAAGGCTTTGGGATAACAAACGATGGCAATACAGCTCGGCGGTTTTTTAAAGATTACGAAAGGTCATCAGAGATAACGGGAGTCAACAGTGATTTAATAAAGAGATTTGCAGTAATTTTGCAGGCTATATCTTCTGGAAGAAATGTTGATATTGATAGATTTAGAATTTATTGCAGAGAAACAGCGGAACTTTATGTCAGGGATTACTCTTGGTACTACATGCCTTCAAGTGTACATAAACTTTTAGTGCATGGTGCAGACATTTGCCAGCACTTTTCTTTTATCCCAATTGGTATGATGTCCGAAGAAGCGTCAGAAGCAAGAAATAAAGACTTTCGTTCAATCAGAGAAAATCATACGAGAAAGATAGGCAGAATTCAAACAAACGAAGACATTATACACCAGCTATTAATCAGCTCAGATCCGTACATTACGAACATCAGACCTAAGTTCACCAAAATTCAAAAACAGCAGAGGTTCGAAGAAACTGAAAATCTTCTCAAGGATGATTCGCCCAACGACCTTGGAATAGAAGTTACTGAAGAGGAAGAAGTATACGTTGACATTGAGAATAACCCCCCACAAGATCCGTTACAATGAATCACATGTAATCAGGTATTAGTTAGTTTATTTAAGTTTTTCAGTTCATAGTTTATCTAGGTCTTTAATTTCAAAGTTATTTATTGTAAAAGGAATGTCTAGTACCGAGACATACCTTTATAGATTTAATGGTGTAACGGCGTTTAATATTAATTGATGTTCTGTATATAAAAAATAATAATAATAATACATGTATGTAAACCTTATAGGTAATTCAAATTTTTTAAGAACGCCTTAATACATTACCTACCTACATAATCATATAAGTTTGTATTTTGACGGTCCTAAGCCCGTAAAAGTACGAAGGGAAAAATTTGAATTGCAATCTATGTGCCTATTTATTATTTAGCGTTTTGAAAGTGTTTGCTAGCGCTGAATAACAAACAGAGCCCAAATTCCAAGTATAGAGGTAATTAGGCAATGAGTCATTACCAAACGATGTTTGTAAACTAGATGAGTCAAAATAATTTACCTGTACGTACCTGTTTTGAGATTACTACTTTAATTTGTTTCAGTAAATATAGGATTTTTCTGAATAAGACATAAGTAAGAGTTACTTTACTTGTCAATAAAGGAATCATTATTATTTGTCTATCCTTAACAATATTTATTTAAATCCATATGAAATACTTGAAAATGAATTATACCAAACATAAAAAATTAAAGTACCTGTAGCTCCCAAAGGCGCAAAAATCGCAGTTTAGTGTCTGACAAAAATGTACGACAAGAGTCTCTCTATTAGCTGTGCTATGATTTATGTTGAATACGTTTGAATCTTGAAAAAAAATATGACAAGTTTATGATATCTTCCCTACAAAAAATAATTTATATTTTTTGTGTGTAGATAAGGCATTTTTGAAAAAAAACAAAATCCATAAAAGTCTACAAAAAAAATCAGCCTCACCCGCTGACCAAAAAAAATAAAGTGCCTGTAGCTCCTAAAGGCGCAAAAAGCGCAGTTGAGTGTCTATGACAATAATGTACAACAAGAGTCCCTCTATAAGCTGTGCTATGATTTATTTTGAATACGTTTGAATCTTGGAAGAAAATGACAAAATTATGATTTCTTTCATACAAAAAAATAATAATTATTTTTTATCTCTGTAGATACGGCATATTTTGAAAAAACTAAATCTATAGAAGTGCTTTGTAATTGCATCAGCTGTCTACAAAAAAAAAATCTGCCTGATCCGTTGACCGTTGATCCGAAAATTCTTAATGTCCCATTTTTTTTATTTTGGGACCAGTGTGCGGCGGGCGCGCGGCGCACGCTTTGTCGGCGCTCTTAAAGGGTTGCGGTTGTGTGCGACGCGACGGTTGGCGATGGTGTGTGTGAACGCACCTTAATTTTGTAGCTTTTGATAATTCGCAAAAAATATACTTAAAAGTTAAACTAGTGGCGGATCTTCATATTATTAACATTGTTAGGGTCTGAAATAAAAAGTCTGTCGATATTTAAAACTGCTATAATTTTGCTGTTCTTGATAAGAATGAAAATTGAGTTGGCTATCTTCCTGAGTAAAAGTAGGGGTGATTTTTAATAAAATGGACATAAATAGTGTATGTATTTACAAATCATAATTTAAAAAATCTTATATTTTTATTTTGTCTCGCGATATTTCGAGATAAACGGACAGAGAAGTTGTTTATATATTTTTTTCGTTCCTGTTATATATACTGGTGGATTTTGGTTCCGTTAGTTATACTTAGCCTAGACAAAAACATTTTTACAAAAGAATTACTTATACTACATTTGCTGTAAAATTTCATTACTTTTTGATGCATTTTTTTTTTCCATAACTTCCGGTCCATCTATATGGCGGATTCGAAAATATAGGTTTTTAGATTTACTCAAAATAGTCAATACAAAAAATTCAGGCTGATCGCGAATTATTTCCAAAAATTCAGGATTGTTCCTAGGCTATAGATTAGGAAGCCGACCCCGTGAGATACGGGATAAGGCTAGGGAGATGATGATTACTTGTTTTAACAGATCTTCCATGCTGGACTGGGGCAATAGGAAAACATAGAGTGTGCCAGCTGCACTTACTTCCGGACTAGCTGTAAAAACCTGCTAAGGGATTCGAGGGTTTCAGTGTATTGTAATTGAGGCGATGGGCTGACAACCTGTCACTACAGCAATACATATATACAGGGTGGCCCAAAGAGTGACGTCCAAAGGAAAAATTTTGATTCCTTAGGTCAAGGGGTAGCCAAATCACCCCCATGTATGTTCAGCGATTTTTAGTAGTTTAGGAGTTATGAATTTTTTTGCAAATTTTCTAAGAAAATTGACCTCAGTGGATTAATTATTTTTTATTATTTTTTTGGATATATCCTTTTTTTTTGTTTTGTGACATCCTCTTAAATTGTTCTTTTAACCATAAAAATTTCAGCTTCCTAGCTGTAATGTAAGTTAGTTATTTTTTTATCGAAAGTTCGAATTTTACGATGGAGCTAGTCTGCTCTGAATTTTCAACTTGAAATTAAAAATTGAAAAAGATAATCTCATGGTCCCTTATTAATTTTAAAAACTCCGCAAGGTTTCAAAATTACATAAAAATAAAAATTAACTATTGCTTAATGGGGTATTATTTGCAGAAAACAGCCTTCAAAGGTACTTGGGTGGAAATTACCTAATTAGTAAATTGTTTCAGAAAGTTGAAAGATTCCTGTTATGTCATTACTAAGGACTAATTAAGTTAGAAAATGTATCAAATTAAAGGGAAAATAAAATTATTTACTAAAAAATGTTATTTAAGTTACATTTTTGAATGAAAATTCTTAGTACAATGTTTTAGTGTGAGTTGTAAGATTTATGAGACAATTGTATTATTAATAATAAGTAAATAAACTCGGATAATTCTTTTACACATTTACTCACAATAAATTTTCAAAATGGCGACCTCCCACAGCAATACACAACCTACATCTACGCAAGAAATTTTCTTTAAGTCGCCTAAACGCTTCTCTGTTTCCTCTAACGACATTTCCGGCCTCTCCAATTCGCTGTCTTAGCTCCTCTTCATTTAACGATTCTCGGGCGTAAGCTATGTCCTTGTAATAACCCCAAATAAAAAACTCAATCGGATTTAGGTCAGGCGATCGTGGAGGCCATCTGATTGGACCGTTTCGTCCGATCCACCTGTTGGGATACGTTTCATTCAAATGATTACGCACTTGTGCTGCGTAGTGGCATGATGCACCGTCATTTTGGAAAACCATGTGTCTTCGTAAATCGAGGTTGACTTCCTCCAATAACAAGGGAAGATCATTTTCGAGACAATTTGTATGTCTCGCCATTGAGCCTCGGCGGCAATTCGAACGGCCCGATCATTTCTCCGTTCAGTATGCCTGACCACATGTTGACGCTAAAGCGATGCTGGAACCTAGTATCTCTGGTCAAGTGGGGATTCTCTACTGCCCAGTGGTGGGTGTTATGAATATTAAATATTCCTGTGCGCTCAAAACGCGACTCGTCAGTCCACAAAACTTTTTCGAAAAATCCCGGGTCGTCTGTCTCCATCCTTAACATAGTCTGGCAAAAATCAACTCTCTGTTGGTAATCAGCAGGCATTAGAGCTTGAACCCGTTGAATGTGATATGCATGGTACCCTTCGACTTTCAATATTCTTTGGATTGATGTTCTGGGGATGTTCAAATTGCGAGCCATTCTTGTACTTGTTGAAGGGTGCTCAGTTACTTCGTCCAATACGAGGTTTCGACGGCCCGGATCAACTATTGGGATACCTTCACGCCTGCCTTCTCGACCAGGAATGCGGCCTGCCATCAAAGTGTTGTGTGTGTTAATAAAAACACGATGGTCGGGATACCTATTAGGCTGCGGTCCTCCACGGCGTTGAAGTTGCTCCCGATAAAGTCTTGCAGCTTCATGGCCGTTGCCTTGAGCAACTCCATAAAAATAATGCATTTCAGCATTTTCGGCCAACATGTAGTTCATACTCGTAATAATAATAATCTGTGACTTGAAAGGAAACCACGGCACGACTATCGATTTTACAAATTCTGCCTGTCTTTTTATTTCCTTCAAATTTTATTTTTCTAGATAGTATTTCTGTCCATCAGTCATTGTTTGCCAGCCAGCACCTCAGCCAGCCAGCGTCATTGAACATAAAAGATCACAACACTTTCCAAGTCATCAAAATCCAAGTTGATAAAGCAAAGTCTTAAATACAAGCACAAGTAATCTAATTACAAAAAGAAGGCAGCAAGGTCCGTGGGCAAAGCAAAGTTTGTTTTCGTGGTAAGATAATCACCAAGAAGCAAACAAACTGCTACCGGAAAAAAAACAGGGTGGCATGATCAACTCGCACTTTTAAATGAGGGTAGTTCAACATGCTCACCTTACCGCTCCAGTAAATTCGCGACTGCGACTCTCATGCAACTCAAAGTAATGTCTCGGAGTGGAAGTAATGTGGTGGAGTGTCATGAATTTATTACCTTAATGTTATGTTATGTCTATCAAAACCATACGTGCTTAGACTCAACTTTAAACATAGTTGCTATCTCCCTCACACCTATTCTCCGCTAATTGACAATAAATTTAAGTAAACCAATAAAACGAACGAACTGCAATAAATTAACTTTTGTAAATTCCACCCAAATACCTTTGAAGGCTGTTTTCTGCAAATAATACCTCATTAAGCAATAGTTTATTTTAATTTTTATGTAATTTTGAAACCTTGCGGAGTTTTTAAAATTAATAAGGGACCATGAGATAATCTTTTTCAATTTTTAATTTCAAGTTGAAAATTCAAAGCAGAGTAGCTCGGTCGTAAAATTCGAACTTTCGATAAAAAAATAACTAACTTACATTACAGCTAGGAAGCTGAAACTTTTATGGTTAAAAGAACAATTTAAGAGGATGTCACAAAAATAAAAAAAAGTTATCCAAAAAAATAATAAAAAATAATTAATCCACTGAGGTCAATTTTCTTAGAAAATTAGCAAAAAAATTCATAACTCCTAAACTACTAAAAATCGCTGAACATACATGGGGGTGATTTGGCTACCCCTTGACCTAAGGAACCAAAAATTTTCCTTTGGACGTCACTCTTTGGGCCACCCTGTATATAAAATTACCCTCAATACTTGTCTGAAGTGGCGCCACCTGCGTTGTCTGTGTCGTTGACGCTCTGCCTATCCCATTAGGGATAAGGGTGTGTATGTATGTAATAGATTAGTGTTTTAAGTGTCATTTACAGAGTTAGTTTTTTTTTAATGTAGTTTATCGTAAAAAAATACTCGTATTTATAGATATCAATTCATCATTCGCTTGCCCTTATCCCATTTACTTGGGGTCGGCGAATTATAGGTATCAATAGGGAATACTCATGATTTTTTAAAAACTATTAGTAAGATTTATTGTCACCATAGATGAACGGATGTGAAGGAATTTTCGCAAAATATTCATTAGTTTAAGAGTTATAATGCCTTAAAGTGGTTAGTTAAAAAGAGAGGTCCGAACTGTCATGTGACGTCATAAGACAGGAGCGCCATACTTATTCCATATAAATTGTCGTTTCGAAGAGAGAGATAGATAGTCTATCTTTATAATGGTATATCTCGGTGATTTTTTGATCAATTTTATTTCTGTTTTCACTGTTCTTTTCATAATTTAAGATTTTTTTTAGACAATAGGTTTAGGAACTGGAAATATGTTATATGGACGTTCTCTATTATTTTAGCAAAAGCGAGAAGAGCCGTTGTGATAGTAGCCGCGTGTCGAAGAGAGGGAAGATTGACAAAGACACGCCCAAATCACATCGCAAGACGCCACGGTAAACAACTTCACCTTGGTATAGCTTCGGTAGATACCCGGAGTCGTGTTTTTAAATCACTTAAATCGTTTCGCATCAATGATATTATATAAAGGTAGATACGTTACATCAAATGGTGCTAATTGTCACCATTTTAGGCAGTCGAGCTGCACTGATTACAAATAGCTATCTGTTTTACTCTTACGCTTTGCTTATTTTGTGTCGCACTCAGCGTTTGTTTAGATATGCAATGTTATAATTATGTATGTATATGTGTTGCGGAACAATTAAAATGTGCACGGAGTATGAACGTGACGTATCTTTCTTAAAATATCATTGTTTCGCATACGAAAAACTAACATTCGCATGGTAAATTGTATAAAAATCGCATGCGAAAGGTGCTCTTTCGTATGCGCATTGGAGTTCGAGTGATTCAAAAATACGGTTCCAGGTGTAAGGGACAGCGTCCCGCAAACTGATTGGGTTTGTTAAGTCAACAACACTGAACGACTGTCAGCAGGTACTTTTTTCAGGAAGTGAAAAAAAATGGGTTTTCCATATAAATTGTCTGATCAAGATGAACATTTTGTATGGAAAAGACGTTTTTATACACTTCCTGAAAGAAAAAGAAGAATCTTGCTTATAGTTGTTCAGTGTCCTTTGACTGAGCGACTCCTTTCAGCTTGCGGGACGCTGTCCCTTACACCTGATGTGTAGTTTTAATTTACTGGCAGTCTTTTTGAGGTAGTTTTAGAAAGTTTGCCAATCTAAAATTGTTCCCCAAAACACTTGAATATTCAGTGCGTATATATTTTGTAATTCTAGGTCAAATTAAATGCCGCCTACTATGATTTAGTTACAGCTTTAAAACTTAGGGACTTCTTCTGTCGAGTGGGTATCGAGTCTATCGACCCGATGAACCCTGGTGTCAGAGTTTTTAAACCGCCTAGTAGCACAACTATCAGGTCTCTGACATGGTTCGAGTAACGACCTTTATCAAAGACAGCGACCGGGACCGACGGCTTAACGTGCCCTCCGAAGCACGAAATATTTTTCTTTTCCGACAATCAGGTGATTCAGCCTGCAATGTCCTAACCAAACTGGGGAAAAATCCACAAAGTGATAAATTCTCAAATATCAACTTTGTGTTTCCCCCCCGGGAATCGAACCCAGGAGCTCCGGATCGAGATTCTATGGCACTAGCTACTCGACAGAAGAAGAAGAAGTTGTAATACAAAATAAAGTGATTTCTATTCTATTCTATAATCATCATCTGCCTTATCCCGTATCTTACGGGGTTGGCTACCTAATCTAGGGGATTGAACGAGGGTACTGGTTTTTACACAGAGCGACTGCCATCTGACCTCCGCAACCCAGAAGGGAAACCAGACCCAATCCTAGATTAGGTCAGAGTTTTCAAGCCGCCAATGCTTAGCACTGGCCTCTGATATGGCTTAACGACTAATATCTACAGTATTAAATGATATTAACCGGGACCAACGGCTTAACGTGCCTTCCGAAGCACGGAAAAAGCGCTGAATAAACGTACATTTGAAATTCGAAAACCGAAAAACACATTGGTACGTGGTGGGATTCGAACCACGACCTCCCGCTCAGGAGGCAGCGGCCCTATCCACTACACCATCGGGCTATTCTATTCTATAATAATAGTATAATAATATTCTTCCATGCTGGACTGGGAGAGATAGAAAAACATAGAATGTTCCAGATGCCCTTCCTCCCGGGCATGATGTTGAAGTCAGCAAAAGGGACTCGAGGGTTACAGTGTATTGTAATTTAGGCGATGCGCTGACAACCTGTCACTAAAGCAATACATATTACAATCTAAAATTGCCCTCAATTTTTGTCAGACGTGGCGAAAGCGCCTTTTACGAGGCGTTAAACGCTCTGCCTACCCCGTAAGGGATAAAGGCGTGATTATATGTATGTATGTATGTATGCATACATACATAAAATCACGCCTTTATCCCTAATAGGGTAGGCAGAGCGTAAACGACCCAAACAAAGGTCGTTCCGCCACGTCTGACAAAGTTTTGAGGGTTATTTAAGATAGATTTGTAAGTATATTGCTGTAGTGTCAGGTTGTCAGCCCATCGCCTAAATTACAATATACTGAAACCCTCTGATCCCTTAGCTGGTTTTTACAGCATACCCGGGAGGAAATGCAGCTGGAACATTCTATGTTTTTCTCTCGCTCCCAGGCCAGCATGGAAGAAATGTATGTATGTATGTATAATAATAGTGGTTTTCTCTGCAGTCGGCGTCCGTTGATGCGTGACCCGCATTTGGGGTTGGAGAGACGCGTGCGGACGCAGCCTGACCACGACATCACCACCATGGTGGAGAACGTGGAAACTGTACGTACAACTATGATTATGATATTCGTCCACAGCTTCTTTTATGCCTCCGTGGTCTAGTGGTCTAAGCCATGGGCTCTCGACACGGACGGCCTATTCCCAGGGGGAACGCAAAAGTTGATATTTGTAAATTTATCACTTTGTATACATAGAATGTTTACATAGAATGTTCTAGTTGCCCTTCCTCCCGGGCATGCTGTAGAAGTCAGCAAAAGGGAAAAAAAGGGATTCGAGGGTTACAGTGTATTGTAATTTAGGCGATGGGCTGACAATAGGGATTGCAATCCAGCGGCGTTTTCAATCCAGCTGGATTCTTGCTGGATTGACCTGAATCCAGCTGGATCCAGCGCGGATCCAGCAAAATGAATAATAAAACAAAAGTACGACATTTTCAAGTACTTGATTTTATTAATTTATACTTCCTAAGATAAAGAAAGAAATGTTTTACTTCTTCTTCTTCTGTCGAGTGGGTATCGAGTCTATGGACCCGATAAACCCTGGTGTCAGAGTTTTTAAACCGTCTAGTAGCACAACTATCAGGCCTCTGACATGGTTTTGTGTAACGACCACTATCAAAGACAGCGACCGGGACCGACGGCTTAACGTGCCCTCCGAGGCACGAAATCTTTTTCTTTTCGGACAAACGGGTGATTCAGCCTGCAATGTCCTACCCAAACTGGGGAAAAATTCACAAAGTGATAAATTCTCAAATATCAACTTTGTGTTTTACCCCCTGGAAATCGAACCCAGCACCTCCGGATCGGGAGCCCATAACACTAGCCACTAGACCACGGAGGCAGTTCGTACAACTATAACTACGATATTCGTCCACAGCTTCTTTTATCGCTGCCTCTGTGGTCCAGTGGGCTGAGCCATGGGCTCTCGACCCGGACGGCCTATTCCCAGGGGGAACGCAAAAGTTGATATTTGTAAATTTATTACTTTGTGAGGTTTTCCCCAGTTTGGTTAGGACAATGCAGGCTGAATCACCTGATTGTCTGGAAGAAAAAAAGATTCCATGCTTCGAAGGGCACGTTCAGCCGTCACGCCGGTCGCTGTCTTTGATAGTACACAAACCATGTCAGAGGCCTATTAGCTGTGCTATTAGGCGGTTCAAAACTCTGACACCAGGGTTCATCGGGTCGATCGACTCGACAGAGGGAGAAGACTACAGGTGATTACAAGAATTCTCTTTTCATTCCATAGATATCGAGCCACGCCGGCGACACGTCCCCCACGACGACGGGCGGTCGATGCAGTTTCACCGCGTCCCCTCACAGGCGCAGGGACAAGTCCCCCCTCTTCCAACCCCCCGTAGTCCCCCCCATCGCCCTGAACAATCGTGCTACACATGCCAAGAACAGCCCTAAAGCACAGTAAGTATCTATTTTTCTTCAACCCGTAGTCACCCATACCTACAAATCTAGGTCTCTTCCGGTTCCCTCCACAGTTGGCGAGAGAGTGTTTTCGCCATCCGGTTCTTCCCAGCAACCTTCGACTATGTCGTCGGTCCACCTAGCTGGCGGTCTGCGTACGTTCCGTCGTCCTTCCCATGGTATCTATTAACTATTTCTATTGTTTCTTCAAGAACAACTTCGCCATGTCACAGACGCAGGGACAAGTCTCCCCTCTTCCAACCCCCCGTAGTCCCCCCCATCGCCCTGAACAATCGTGCTACACATGCCAAGAACAGACCTAAAGCACCGTAAGTGTCTATTCTTCTGCTTCGTCCCGTAGTAACCCAATGCCGAGTGTAGGTCTCTTCCGTTTCCCTCCACTGTTGGTGGGAGTGTTTTCGCGATCCGGTTCTTCCCAGCAACCTTGACTATGTCGTCGGTCCACCCAACTGGTCTGCCTACGTTCCGCCGTCCCATGGTATCTATTAACTATTTCTATTGTTTCTTTAAGAACAACTTAGCCATGTGCCCTCACATACGCAGAGACAAGTCTCCCCCCTTCCAACTACCCGTTGTCCCCCATCGCCCTGAATAATCGTGCAACACAGCCAAGAACAGACTTAAAGCACCGTTAGTATAGACATTTCGATCGCTCTTCAAGAACAAGGAACAACGCGGGGCAAGTTTCAAGTTTCCTTCCTTTAAAAACTCTAAAGTCCTCCCATCACCGCCCTCAACACTCACGCTGTTAAGCACACCAAGAAAAGTGCCGTAAAGATATATATCATTCGATACACCAGCTTCGCCCCGAAGTAGGCTTCTTCTAAGGCTGAAATTTACTGTTCTCAGGTTTAAGTCCTGCCTGTAACCAATTTATAATTTCTTCTTTTCTTTATACTGTATATTGGCCTGGAAACGAGAGAAAAATATAGAATGCGCCAGCTGCATTTCCTCCCGGGCATGCTTTAAAAAACAGCTAAGGGATTCGAGGGTTTCGGAATATTGCAATTTAGGCGAAGGGCTGACAACATGTCACTACATCAGTATACCTACAAATCTATCGTAAATAACCCTTGAAACACTGTCAGACGTGGCGGTGCGACCTTTGTTCAGGTCGTTTACGCTCTGCCTTCTCCATTACAGATAAAGGCGTGACTTGTAAGTTTAGAATGTATCTTTCCAGCATGAAACGTCTGAGCCCGTACATAAAGAGCAACCCGCGTTGCGAGACAGTGAGCACCGCTCAAAGCTCTGGTCGTATATCACCGCGGCGCATGTCGCCCGTACACTACAGAGCTACACAGTGCGCTAAAAAAGATAGCAGGAACGAGGACTTGCAGACGCAAACTATGGAATCCAGACCCAGGTATTTATTTACTACAGGAACTAGGTAACATGCTCCTGGGCGTTAGGGACAGCGTGTATAGGGGTTGGTGAGTCAACAAAACTGAACAACTTAGCCAGGAAATTCTTTCAGATGAAAATAAAGTTTGACCTTCCAATACTGAATTATCACTTCTGTAGGTCTGCTGTAAGAAATTTCTTTTTAGAAATAAGCAGTGCCTGTTGTGTCTTTGTTTTTTATGTCCTGTGTTTATGATGTTTTTTGTGTACAATAAATTTTTAAATAAATAAATAAAAATACTAAATGACCATCTCGATCAGACAATTTGTATGGATAAGCAAATTATTTTTTTCACCTCCTGAAAAAAAATCCTGGTGATAGTTGTTCATTGTCATTGACTGAGCAACCCCTATCAATTTGCGGGACGCTGTCCCTTACACCCCGTTTATGATTTTTCAAGAATATGTTTTTTGCTTTGACAAACTTTTTAGATGTGCCTAATTTAATAATTGTTTTGGGTTTATATGATGTTTCTGCAGCGCATATACAGGGTGTTAATTTAATTGCGATTCATAGCTTGTGGGGTGTTTCAGTAACGTAAAAGGAGCCCAAAAATATATAAAATAAATCCAACTCAAAAATAAAATACAGTAGTCGGTATTTATTAGGATTCCAAAAGCTGCGTCGGCCGCTGTGCTATAACCGAGCCCGCGCGAGTCGCTTTAACTAGTCGATAGCGACTCGCGCGGGATTGGTTATAGCGGGGCGGCCAGACGCAGCTCTGGAAATCATTACAAGTACCTACTGACTATTGCTTTTCATTTTATGCGTTAGATATTTTTTTTATAGGCGCCTGTTACGTTACTAAAACACGCCCTATATATACCCATAGCACGCAATCAGATTAACACCCTGTATAATTGCATTGTATTCCAGAGAGTGTTTCATTTCGCCTCGTCGGGAATCGTTCAGAGAAGGCGTCGACTCGTGGCGAGGGAGTCGCGCACTGCAGGTGTCGCCCCCCGCCGGCTCCAAGTCCCGCCTGGACTCGTCCAGGAGCGACTGCAGCAGGCTCAGCCACCACTCCGCGCCCAAGAGCGCGCGCTCTGATGTCAGGGTGAGTCATTTTTAGCACATTTCAAAAATTACCTTCCCATACAAAAAGACCACCTCGATCAGACAATTTGTATGAAAACGAAACTTTTTTCGTTTTAATTCCTAAAAAAAAAAACCTGCTAATAGTTGTTCAATTTTGCTGACTAAGCAACCCCTATCAGTTTGCAGGACCTTGTCCCTTACTAATATTGCGGGCACAGATAGCCCAAGATGTCACTTTTATGACTGAGGAATATTTTGCGAAGGTGGTTTGCGCAAGATTTTACATACTGATATCTATCTTACTATTATACTATTATCTTACTATTATATTACTCCATGATCATACTCTCTTATATCGCGAGCAAAGCGAGCGCCTATCATGAGTTATCACTACATAGTATAAAACAAAGTCGCTTTCTCTGTCCCTATATCCCTATGTATGCATAAATCTTTGAAACTACGCAACGGATTTTGATGCGTTTTCTTTTAATGGATTGAGTGATTCAAGAGGAAGGTTTATATGTATAATACATGCATAATATAGTAGAGAAACACTGATAATTTCCGTGCGAAGCCGGGGCGGGTCGCTAGTATGAAATAAAAACTACGTTTTAAAAACCAAAATAATTTATTGAATAAAAAAAAAACATACTGGTAAAGCGTAAAATATAATCTAGATTTATAATTTATCGCATAGAATAATTTCACTTTTTATAAATAGCTTGGATAGCCCGAAAGCATCACAGAACCTTTTAAGCTCTTTGTAGTGAGTGCACTTACACCAATTTTTTAAATCGTATGTGTATATTTTTTTAAGGCCGCAACTATTTTTGTGTTACTTTGGGCGTTATTTAAATGTCTTTAATTATCATCTTAAAGTATAGTTTTATAAATACTGTCATATTTGACTCTCATTATATTATTTTTTATCCATTGACTCTTTAATAAATTAAAAAAATATATAAATATAAATTGTGACGCGAAGAAAACCTTAGATTTTACATAAATAGCATCTTAAATTATTTCCTTTGGAACTTACGTTTCTATTATCATGTTATAAATAAGTGCACTTTTAGCAAGGCTACTTATCACGGTGTACTATAATTTTTAAAGGAGGGCGCCATATCACTCACCAGATGGCAAAGAACTAATCGTCTACAAAGTTCCACAAATTAACGACAGATGGCGTTGTACGCAATAATAATTATTCTCATAGGAAGCTATGTAAATCCTAAAACGCGGTATCAAGATTTTCTACAGTATGATTGGAAACTGCCTCTCCAGCGTTGATTAGCCCTGGTTGGTTGTTGTTCTTCGTTGTTGTTTAGGCGCATTTCCCGCACAGCGGCTTGTTGTCCAACACGGAGAATGTGGAGTCCGTCACGGGGTTACTGCATTTCTGTAAAGGATAAATGATAATTCATTAGTTACATACATACATATAATCACGCCTTTATCCCTAATAGGGTAGGCAGAGCGTTAACGACCTAAACAAAGGTCATTCCGCCACGTCTGACAAATTTTAACGGTTGTTTAAGATAGATTTGCTCTTGCGGAACGCTGTCCCTTACACCCCGCATACATATTTTATACATACATACATACATAAATCACGCCTTTATCCCTTACGGGGTAGGCAGAGCGTTTAACGCCTCGTAAAAAGCGCTTTCGCCACGTCTGACAAAAATTGAGGGCAATTTCAGATTGTAATATGTATTGCTTTAGTGACAGGTTGTCAGCCTATCGCCTAAATTGCAATATACAGAAACCCTTTGATCCCTTAGCTGTTTTTACAGCATGCCCGGAAGGAAATGCAGCTGGCACATTCTATGTTTTTCTCTCGCTCCCAGTCCAGCATGGAAGTAAGTTACGGCCTAAAATAACGCGTTTTGAGCTTGGTTACGCAATATGAATAGAAATGAATTGGTATATATACGTAAACAATGCAATTTAACCGACATAGCACACAATATCAGCGAGCTAAAGTACCGATAGGCACATAGCTCGTAAAATCTATGTCCGTTGAGAAAAAGAAGACTGCCAGCGTAGCTGCCAGTGGGAGAAAATTCCTGGCTAACGAGGCATCTCTGTTGTTAACAACCGTCGCCTGCGTAAACAGGCTCTTGATGATGGCGGGCAGCCGTTATATGCAGTCGGTCCTGTCGGCCTAAAACCATGTCATGTGTGGGGGAGTCTCATGTTCATTAGTTAACTGGAGGTTTCACGGCTAATAATGATGATTATGACTGTTAAAAACTGTTAAGCAATTAAATGGCTCACATTGCACGTGAAGCAGTCGCGATGCCACTTGCTGTCGAGCGCTATGATGGCCTTGTCGGTGATGGGCTTGCTACAGCCGGCGCATCGGGCCGCGAACTTGTCCGCGTAGCAAGACGAACAGTAGGGGCGGCCGGCCTGGAAACATACAACCAGTTTAGGTCGGGAACGACTGAGACGGAGTCGACGATGGTGCGAGCTCACCCAGAAGATGCCTGTTTACTCTAACTTTGAAATGTTGGGGGTTGAAGGCGTTCGGAAACACAGACGCAGGTAGTGAGTTCCACACTTCCACATTGATAATAATGTAAAATAAACTCATGACGTTGCAATAAGTTGACTTTGTTCTGTTGTTTTGGAACAGTATGGGATCTATACTTCATTTTATTTAGCATTAGGAAGAAAAAAATGGGTGTTTTATTGTATACGTTACTTTGCGGCAAGCACATATTTTTCATGTGAAATAATAGCAAATACATTTAGTAAAAAAATACTTTATGATATTTTTTTTAAGTAGAACAACAAAATACGACTAATAAAATACTACTAAAGTATCATCTTGAAAAGTGTGTACTGTAAAAGACCTAAAGAAGCAGAGGTTGTAAACATGTAACGGAACGTTGGAGTTTTTCACTGTCTTCTCTTGTTCAACTCAATGTACCTTTCTATGTAATGATTTTTGGGGTTTCGTAGTCCGAGTAGGAACATTCATTAATTCATATCACTCTTGGCCAGGTTTTATATTTTACCTGGATAAACCTACCCTTTGAATTCTGTGCCTATGAGATGAAAAATTTATAAAATTAGTTCAGCTGATTTTTATGTTCACTAGCCCTGCTTTTTTGTTTACCTAATGCTTAATAAAATGAAGTATAATTCATACCTGTCTGGCCCGCGCAACGGCTTGTCTGTTGTGAACTGACCCACATAAGCAGTGGTAGACTTTACGAGAGGTCGCTTAGTTTGCGATCATTTTATCTACTTTGGAGTCCGGCATATCTTGCCATGTTCCATCGATCTGTCTCACACACTCCAGTGCCTTGAGGGTTTCTGAGTGAGCTCGCTCCATCGTGACTAAAGAGTATTTATGAAGCGATATCAAACTTGAGGGCAATATTAAGTATGGATTTGACAGGACAGTTGGTACTAAAATGACATTTCTGATACGAATTCAAATTCGCTGGCACTCATGAGAGCGGATTATAAATACGGCCCTCAGACAGCTTGATCAGTTGATAATTACTGGCTAACTCATTGCAAAAAAGAGATCAAAGGAAGGTAAATTATGGGTATAAAAATAAATTACAGATGTTATGTATGTTATAAAAGTAGGAACTCCATAATTTGCCATCTCAATGTCAGCATACAAATACTGTAAAAAAAAGCAGATTACAATAGACTCTATATAAAACAATAAACATAAACTTAATTCTTACAAAACTATGCTATATACTAGGTAACATAAGTATTAGTGAGATCGATTTATTGCCAAGTAACCGAAAAATATTCTGTGATGCTATAAAATAAGCTTTCTCGGCTAGAAATTTAAACAGTTTGTTTTTAAACGGCACAGTTCGGCTGAATAAATACAGATTGTTTCGTATACACACCTGCTCCATAAAACCTCCACCGCCCAGCTCCTGCCTGCACCCGCCGCAGACGAAGTGGTGCGCGTGCCACGACACTCCAAGGGCTTGGATCACTCGCTGGAAATAGACAAAAATAAACTTTATAAACATCGTATAAGGACAGTATGGGCATGCTGTAAAAACCAGCTAAGGGATCCAAAAGTTTCAGTATATTGTTATTTTTTTATTTTTTATATTTGATAGGCAATCATATGTCCGCCATCTCACGTGATGGTAAGTGATGATGTAGACTATGATGGAGCATGATTGCCTAGAAAATGCCTGTTCACTCAAGTGCCTGTTCTGTTATTCAGGCGATAGGCTAACAACCTGTCACTAAGCTATATACCTACAAATCTATCTTAAATAACCCTCAAAGCTTTGTCAGACGTGGCGGAACATCCTCTGTTTAGGTCGTTAACGCTCTGCCTACCCCATTAGGGATAAAGGCGTGATTATATGTATGTATGTATAAAGACATACGAGAAGAGTATATATAGCAAACATCTTTCGGTGGTGGTCGGTAACAATCCCAGTAGACCTTGGTCTGTGTCGGGACTAATTACTTTCAAGACTTCGATTTAATGTTAGCGAGTGGACAAAATCAAATGTGTAAATAGTATAAATGTATCTGATAAATGTAAATAATAATACTACATAATAAGTATGTAATAATATCGTTTTATGATGGTGCAAATCTGTTATATTGTATTTAAGTGTTAAATATAAATAAATACGTCTGTCCACCGGTCAATCGGTCGGGACACTTTTAAAACCCAGTTTGTACGCTATATTATGGTCGTTAATTTGAATGCTACTTCCATGCTGGCCTGGAAGCGAGAGAAAACATAGAATGTGCCAGCTGCATCTCCTCCCGGGCATGCTGTAAAAACCGAGGGTTTCAGTATATTGTAATTTAGGCAACCTGTCACTACAGCAATATACCTACAAATCTATCTTAAATAACCCTTCAAACTTGTCAGACGTAGCGGAACGACTTTTGTTAGGTCGTTTACGCTCTGCCTACCCCATTACGGATAAAGGCGTGATTTTATGTATGTATGTAATTTGAATGAAACTTTACGAGAGACCGAATAAATTTCAGTTTCAGTATGACCGTATGACTTTTGTTTACTTTTTATGACTGAATTATTTATTATTTTGTTAGTCTTGATTTACAATATATCCAGATTTAATCCGTCGTCACGAAGACGTTAAGTATATTAAAATGTCTCATATATAATATTATCCTGTCCTGTCAGTGTTTTAACATGTGTTATTCTGTCAAGGGACGCCTACTGCCCATCAAAGGTTCAAGGTTTGGAATCCTACAGTTTTAACAGCACATTCAAAAAGTTTTCTTTTCATCTGATCAGCATTTATCAGCCAACGTATCTTGTAATAATAAAGCAAATCTTCAGATTTATTATCTGCCTTAGTTTCATCTCATACCTAGCATTTGCGCTGAAATCACATTTTCGTAAGTTCTATTCTTATCAAACCGTTATGCAACACTGAGACCGATCCAGGCACAATGGAAAATAGCTCTTATTCCTATTGTAACAAGGAGCACTGGAGTTTGGCCACGTGCTATTGTTTTCGAAAGATGACATCATGCGAGAATTGAGGAGCCAGTTTTATTTGTTAGGGATTCAGTGCAGTGAGTTTACCTGACAACTGTATGTATATAGTCACGCCTTAATCCTTTACGGGGCAGAAAGGGAGTCAATGAGCTATACACTTCTTTTCAGATAGGTTCTTCTTAATAAGTAGGTTTTCAAGTCACACAACGACCCGATGAACCCCGGTGTCAGTTTTTTTAAACTGCTGGTAGTAAGGGAAATAGGCTTCTTGCATCGTTTGTGAAGCGACTACTATCACAGATCGCCGCCGTACCCTCATGGACGCAAAATATGAGGCTCTTTCTTTCTTCAGTGACAAGTTGTCAGTCTGAAACCCTGGTCCTTTAATAAACTATCAGTAGATATAACCTTGCAAAAGAACCAGCTGGATCATACTTTGTTTTTGTCACTCGTAGTCTAGAATACATTAATGCTTTTTGTATGACACCGTATACGTTTATGTTCGACTGTTTTTTTCGATAAACGAATATCCATACATTTGCATGCATCAATACGCCATCATGATCCATACATACATAAATCACGCCTTTTTCCCTTACGGGGTAGGCAGAGCGTTTTATGCCTCGTAAAAGGCGCTTTCGCCACGTCTGAGAAAAATTGAGGGCAATTTTAGATTGTAATATGTATTGCTTTAGTGACAGCTTGTCAGCCCATCGCCTAAATTACAATACACTGTAACCCTCGAGTCCCTTTTGCTGACTTCAACAGCATGCCCGGGAGGAAGGGCAGCTGGAACATTCTATGTTTTTCTATCTCTCCCAGTCCAGCATGGAATAAATTGATCAATGGTACCAATTCGTAGTTGCAAAAATAAAAACTTAACTAATAGAATAGAATAGAAAAATGTTTATTCATGAAACAATACAAAACTCAACATACAGTAAGTAGACTTATTGAATGCTCTGATCTGTATTGCACAAGAAGTGGAGCTGACTCAGCATTTGTTACAAGTTATATCTATAACCAGTAACACTGATATTCTGTCAGCACCGTAATACACAACATAATAATACAATACAAAATCTTAAATTTAAAATACATACTATAAATACAGTACAATATTGAATATAATTAAACTACACACTAATATGAGTCTAAACCTGTAATTTTCTGTCATGAGAGAACAGAAAGGGACGCCATTTGTAGTTTAGATTTAGTTAAGTCGTGCGCTCTACGAATCGATAGCAATGTTATAGAATCCTCGTATGTGATATATGCGGGACTGATGGAGACATCGGTCCTATCTTCTTAGTGATGGATTCTCAAGTCGAACAACGACCCGAAGAACCCTGGTTTCAGAGTTTACAAACCGCCTAGCAGCACAGCTATTAGGCCTTTGACATGGTTTGACCACTATCAAAGAGAGCGACCGCGACCGACAGCTTAACGTGCCCTCCAAAGCACGGAATCCTTTTACTTTTCGGACACTCAGGTGATTCGGCCTGCAATGTCTTAACTTAACTAGGAAAAACCTCATAAAGTGAGAAATTGACAAATATCAACTTTGTGTTCCCCCTAGGAATCGAACCCAGGACCTCCGGATCGTAAGCCCATGGCTCTGACCACTGGGCCACGGAGGCAGTTATCGGCCCTATGATAGCATGCGATACGGCCCATTGTTTTACGGGTGACATCATATCATGGTGACAGAGAAAAAAAAACAGTCAAGTTCAGTTCGGTTTAGTGTGGGTTCCGTAGCAACAGATGATTAAGTGAGCGGTTAGGCGTCACTGGTCTAATTTGGGTTTGGGTTCACACGGTACTAAATTCAAACTATGATTCAAATCTGTTGATGCTTTTTTCCCAGATTTGGACAGAGCCATTTTTGTTACCTATAAAATAACTTGTTTTTTTACGTAGGTTTGTCTTAGTTTCACGTAGTTACGTTGGGTGGAGACGAGGGTTTATGGTGTATTTCAATTTGTAACTTAGGTGAAAGTCTGACAACCTATCACTAAAGCAACACACGGTTCGTTCTTACTAAATTGACTCTCAAACGTAGCAAAAAAGGCCTTTATAAGAGTCACTAACGCTCTGCCTATCCTGTTACGGCGTCATCAAGTGTACGTATATACAGTATGTAAAATGCTGTAAATAAAAAAAATAAATGTATATTGCTGTAGTGACAGGTTGTCAGCCCATCGCCTAGATTGCAATATACAAAAACCCTCAAATCTCTTAGCTGGTTTTTACAGCACATTCTAAGTTTTTCCCTCGCTCCCAGTCTAGCATAGAGGAAAATATGGTCAGATATTTTTTTTCCTATGGTATATGTGTATTTATTTCGAAAATATACATAGGGATCTCTAAAGAGCCCGATGGTGTAGTGGATAGGGCCGCTGCCTCCTGAGCGGGAGGTCGTGGCTCGAATCCCACCACGTACCAATGTGTTTTTCGGTTTTCGAATTTCATATGTACGTTTATTCGGCGCTTTTTCCGTGCTTTGGAAGGCACGTTAAGCCGTTGGTCCCGGTTAATATCGTTTAATACCGTAGATATTAGTCGCTAAGCCATATCAGAGGCCAGTGCTAAGCATTGGCGGCTTGAAAACTCTGACCTAATCTAGGATTGGGTCTGGTTTCCCTTCTGGGTTGCGGAGGTCAGATGGCAGTCGCTCTGTGTAAAAATCAGTACCCTCGTTCAATCCCCTAGATTAGGAAGCCGACCCCGTGAGATACGGGATAAGGCTAAGGAGATGATGATGATGACATAGGGATCTCTAAAAAGAACGCAACGTGCGATTGTTATAACGTTATAACTTATAAGTATTATCTTCAGTGGTGCGGTTTACAGCTAGTGAATGTAAAGATAACTTTGTTTAAACTGTAGCGGTGATTCACACAAAGTGTAGTAATGTTTTATTTGTAAGATTTACCGGTAAATCAACTCCATAGTCTTCCATGCTGGGCTGGGAGCGAGAGAAAACATAGAATGTGCCTTCTGCATTTTATTCCGGGCATGATGCAAAAGCCAGTAAGGGTTTCAGTACATTCATTGTAATTTAGGCGATGGGCTGACAACCTGTCACTACAGCAATATACCTACAAATCTACCTTAAATAACCCTCAAAACTTTGTCAGACGTGGCCAACGATATTTGTTTGGTCATTTACGGTCTGCCTACCCCTTTAGGGATAAAGGCGTGATTATATGTATGTAATCAACTATAGTTATTTAGTAGTCAAGTGATTCAGAGTTAAAAGTTCGATTCTCAACGTCTAAGCGTTTACCTCTTCTTGAAAATACTCCTATGATCTTTGCTATTTCTGAATTACAAACATAAAATGAAACATGAGCTTTCACTCTACTAAGGCTAAAGCTATATAGAGAGACATGGTCCAAAATTTTAGTCTAATGTTCCTTTTCGAAGCTTTATTTCATTAGTATCAGTTATATTTGTAACTGCCTCTGTGGTCTAGTGGCTAGTGCCATGGACTCTCGATCCGGAGGTTCTGGGTTTAATTCCCAGGGGGGAAACACAAAGTTGATATTTGAGAATTTATTACTTTGTGATTTTTTCCCCAGCTTGGTTAGGACATTGCAGGCTGAATCACCTGATTGACCGAAAAAGGAAAAGATTTCGTTCTTCGGAGGGCACGTTAAGCTGTCGGTCCCGGTCGCTGTCGTTACTCAAACCATGTCAGAGGCCTGATAGTTGTACTACTAGGCGGTTTAAAAACTCTGACACCAGGGTTCATCGGGTCGATAGATTCGATACCCACTCGACGGAAAGAAGTTACATTTGTTTGTATAACCATGTTATTTTTCCTCGTTCGATTCGCACTTACTATTTTCTGTTTCCTATTCTTTTATTTTCACCGAAGTTAAATCAGTCACTGTGACTAATATATCTACATAATTATATATAAATTGTATATAACTTGAATATTAATTGCATAAGTATTATTCTTCTTACAAAAATAAACTAATGAGCAAAAACAAAACGTTTGCCCCTCTCAAAGATTAAAAAGGAGTGTCTCAACTCGGTAATGCATGGTAATGCACCAGGTTATGGTAATCAGCCGGCCTTTTAGGTAACTTGCTTTGCTATATGGTTTGGGAGATGATAATGACCCTGTTGACAATTTTACTGCCAGCGAATCGATTTTAAAAATATACATATATGCGGGATTCAAGAGACAAGGATAGTAAGAAAATTAGACATCCCTAAAATACATACATACATATAATCACGCCTTTATCCCTAATGAGGTCGGCAGAGCGTAAACGGTCTAAACAAAGGTCGTTCCGCCACGTCTGACAAAGTTTTGAGGGTTATTTAAGACAGATTTGTAGGTATATTGCTGTAGCGACAGGTTGTCAGCCCATCGCCTAAATCACAATATACTGAAACCCACTTTTTACAGCATGCCCGGGAGGAAATGCAGCTGGCACATTCTATATTTTTCTTTCGCTACCACGCCAACATGGTAGTAATCCCTAAAATGTAGACTAATATATTTATCCTACACCCACTCTCATTATAATGACCTTTACCTATAGGGGCTGATTCGTCCTATGTTTCATACATTTATATTGAACTAGCGACCCGCGCCGGCTTCGCACGGAAATCATCAGTGTTTCTCTACTATATTCTGCATGTATTATACATATAAACCTTCCTCTTGAATCACTCTATCTATTAAAAGAAACCTCATCAAAATCCGTTGCGTAGTTTTAAAGATCTAAGCATACATATGATATAGGGACAGAGAAAGCGACTTTGTTTTATACTATGTAGTGAAGCAGTGCGATCTTTATGGATCAGCTTATTACTTAAATCAGGTGCGTTTAAAGTGACTTCAGCAGTTTACTTCAAACACAATTTTAGTTCAGTTATAATCGAACGCATACTTTTCAAAATTGTTCCATTTGATATTATTTTGGACTTCAACTAGGCCTTGTAATTTTAGCACCTCCTTTCTTAATACTTAGGTCACCTTGATATGCTATAATAAGGATGCAGTAGGTTTACAAAGTAACTTACAAAGTAAAATAACAGAATTATGCAACAAAGTATCAATTAGTGTTGAGTTGAGATTGTAATGGGCTGCGATGGTGCGCGTTAAGAACAAACAAACAAAGAATGAATATTGAAGTACATAGTTGGAAAAGTGCCTCAGTGGTCTAGTGGTGTGAGAAATGAACTCCTGATTCAGAGGTCGTTAGTTTGATTCCCAACAACAAGAGTTGATACTGGTCAAATTATCAGTTTGCGAGATTTTCCTCAGTTTCGTTAGGCAATGCAGGCAATGATTGTCTGGTAGAAAAAAAAAAATACGTGCTTCAGAGAGCACGTTAAGCCCGGTCGCTGTATTTGGTAATGGATGTTACACAAACCATGTCAGAGGCCTATGAGCTGTGCTATTAGGCGATTTAAAAAACTCTGACACCAACGTTTATCACGTCGAAACACACACGAAAATAATAGCATCACTCACTACATAGTATAAAACAAAGTCACTTTCTCTATCCCTATATCCCTATGTATGCTTAGATCTTTAAAACTATGCAACGGATTTTGATGCGGTTATTTTAATGGATAGAGTGATTCAAGAGGAAGGTTTATATGTATAATACATGCTTAACATAGTAGAGAAACACTGATGATATCCGTGCGAAGCCGGGGCGGGTCGCTAGTTATGCAACAAAGTGGCAATTAGTGTTTAGATTGTAATGGACCGCAATGGTGCGCGTTAAGAACAAACAAACACTTGAGTGGAGCACTTCGTATGAATATTAAAAGTACTTAGTTTTTTTGTGTTTTTGTTCTAAGATAAAAATCTTTAAAAATGAGCCTAGTGTTCTTTTAATAAAAATAATATCGTGTGCAAGGGACACCTTCCTGCAAACTGGTAGAGGTTGCTCAGTTAAAAGTAAATCCCCATACAAATTATCTGGCCGATGTGGTAATTTTGTATGGGGATGGGGACGATGGGGAAGTAAAAAACATATGACATGAAGAAAAAAAACTTTGGTGAAAGTTGTTCGGTTTCGTTGACTGAACAACCCCTGTCAGTTTGCGGAAAGCTGTCCCTTACACCCAGTATTTGCGAAATAAATGTTAAAATATGCTTCTAAATTTAGTGTTTCTGTATTATTACTAATTCTTTCGTATCTACAAGTAAATGAAACACAATAAAACGACGACGATGACTTGAAAAAATGCAACCTTTATCCTTTAACAGCGTTGAGACCATATAGTCGCGCGCAAACCAATCAGTTTATCGCGATTTTTTTCGCTTTTATTGCAAACAATTACATACATACATATAGTCACGCCTTAATCCCTAATGGGGTAGGAAGAGCGTAAATAACCTAAACAAAGGCCACATCTAAGTTTTTAGTGTTATTTCAGATGGATTTGTAGGTATCTTGCGGTTGTGACAGGTTGTCAACCCGTCGCCTAGCATCGCTGGCACATTGTATGTTTTCTCTCGCTCCCAGCCTAGCATGGAAGACTATGGATAAAGCGTCGTCGCCAATATACAGAAAGCCTCGGATTCCTTAGCTAGTTTTTCCATCATGCCCGGGAGGAAATGCAGCTTCTGTTATCTATATTTATCAGGCATATTCTATATTTTTCTCTCGCTCCATGCTAGAGCATGGAAGAATCACATCCCATGAATAAAATATAGGTTTTTAGATGTGGGTCACTTAATTATATAAAAAGAAATAAAAAAAAATACAGTTTTTTATGTAATAGACTGACAAAGTTTTGAGGGTTGTTTAAGATGGATTTGTAGGTATCTTGTAGTGACAGGTTGTCAGCCCATCGCCTAATTTTAATATACTGAAACCCTCGCATCCCTTAGCTGGTTTACCTGTATTATAACTAATTCATTTAGAAAATTGAAACGACGATGACTCGAAAAAAATGCAACCTTTGTCCTTTAATAGCGCAGAGTTGAGTTTAAGTCCATATCAGGCGCGCGCACCAAACGGTTTATTGCCATTTTATTCGCGTTTATTGCAAACAATTGAGTGCATATAATAGTGTAGGTAGTTTGTACGTAATTTGATGGTTATTGTGTTTACAAGCAACTATTATTGAAACTGGTAATATAACTAGTGTTATTTTATCACAATTACCGCGATCTTTAAAGTAATTCAGAACGAAACTGAGGAAATAATATTAAGTATTCTTGGCATTTTGAAAACCATGTTTCCTACTTGAAACTTGTAATAATTTTATATTTTACAATGATTGCGATACTTTATCGAGCATCGGGCTCAACTTTTTATTAAAGGAATATAAAGACTGGATAGCCCGATGGTGTAGTGGATAGGGCCGCTGCCTCCTGAGCGCCGAGCAGGGAGGTCGTGGTTCGAATCCCACTACCTACCAATGTGTTTTTCGGTTTTCGAATTTCATATGTACGTTTATTCGGTGCTTTTTCCGTGGTTCGGAAGGCATGTTAAGTCGTTGGTCCCGGTTTATATCGTTTATTACCGTAGATATTAGTCGTTAAGCCATGTCAGAGGCCAGTGCTAAGCACTGGCGGCTTATAAACTCTGATTCAATCTAGGATTCGGTCAGATGGCAGTCACTTTGTGTAACAACAGTACCTTCGTTCAATCACCTAGATTAGGTAGCCGACCCCGTGAGATACAGGATACGCTAGGGATTACGATACTTTATTACGATACTTTTTCTAGGGAAAGGTCAGGTCAGGAGTACCCTAAACCGACGAGCGTGCATGAAAAGATTGATGAATGTAGATGAAGCGAAAGAAGTTTGCAAGGATCGTAGCAAATGAAAGGATGTGATCTCTGCCTACCCCTCCGGTAAAGAGGCGTGACATTATGTATGTATGTATTACGATACTTAATGTTCTTCTTACTACCTATTAAAGCAGTTAAATTATGGTTTTCCCTTTAAAAAAAAAGAAACAGAATATTCGTAAACACGATTCGCAATGAAGGTGATGTCATTATGGTGGTATTATTCCTTTACTTTCCTTCTCTTCGTAATTGAAAACAACAAATAAAACTAAAGAGTTTATTTCAAAACCAATATGTCACTTACGTTATTAAAGCATGTATTAACAGCTCACATAAAAGGGAAAATGTAATGAACTTGTGAACGGGTTTAGCTCGTAAACACTAGTTAAGTGAACTGACTCATTCTTAAACTCAATCGGTTGATTGTATCGGCCTAATAGGTGTGAGATTAGCACTAGAGCTGAATGACTTAATACCATCAGGTTGAAAGAAATATGGAAAGAAAATGAGATATCCCTAAACTGCATTCGTCACTACATCAATAAACCTACAAATCTAAGGTTTTAATCACTACATAGTATAAAACAAAGTCGCTTTCTCTGTCCCTATATCGCTATGTATGCATAAATCTTTAAAACTTCGCAACGGATTTTGATTCGGGTTTTTTAAATAGATAGAGTGATTCAAGAGGAAGGTTTATATGTATAATACATGCATAATATAGTAGAGAAACACCGATAATTTCCGTGCGAAGCCGGGTCGCTAGTATACCTATAAATCTAACTTAAATAACCCTCAAAACTTTATCAGACGTGGCGGAACGACTTTTGTTTAGGTCGTTTACGCCTTGCCCTCCCCGTTAGGGATAAGGGCGTGATTATATGTATGTATGTGTGCATTCGGGGAATAGTACTCCGAGCATTGGGATTCTTATTTAGTGGTCGTAGGGTCGATTTTCACAAATTAATTATTTATTAATTTAACACTTTGTGTCAAGTTTTTCCAGTTTGGTTTCATAAATCAGGCTGAATATTCTATCTATCAAAATTCTGTGACTTTAAATGTGATCGTTAGACAAACCATGCTATAGTATTTCCAACTCAGTTTTAGAATATGTCTTTCTATTCAAAAACACATTTCCAAAATAAATGATACGTGTTGGCAAATTAGTTAAATTTCTAAAACTACTATTTCATTATGTTGCTATATCTTATAGCTAAAACTTTTTAGAAACAAGATCTTAGATTAAAAGACATGCAACTTTGTTTAGCTTTATTCTAAAACTGAGTTAGAAATACTATAGGCGGTTTAAAAACGTGACATCAGGGTTTATAATATTTTGTCGTCTAGAAAATCCACTCGATAAAATGGAAGGCGATATTTTCTCTTATCCTGATTTACAACTTCTATACATACATACATACATAAAATCACGCCTTTATCCCTTACGGGATAGGCAGAGCGTTAAACGCCTCGTAAAAGGCGCTTTCGCCACATCTGACTAAAATTGAGGGCAATTTTAGATTGAAATGTGTATTGCTATAGTGACAGGTTGTCAGTCCGTCGCCTAAATTACAATACACTGTAACCCTCAAATCCCTTTCGCTGACTTCTACAGCATGCCCCGGAGGAAGGGCAGCTGGAACATTCTATGTTTTTCTATCTCTCCCAGTCCAGCATGTTCAACTTCTATCTTCATTAATATTCTATGGTTATCTCTACGCTTCATTCAAAATCAATTAGACACTACAACTTGAACATGCAATGACTAACCATGTTTACAAGGAACACAGTAACAACTTTACTAGTTAATCTGCGTTTTACGACATCAAAGCAATTCCGAAGCAGACTTGTTACAATAAAGATTGTTATTGATTGTAATGATTAGTCGTTTGTGTGATAATATGCCGATTGTTTTCTAGTTGAACGCGTGAAATAGGTTTAAAGTGCGTTTTGTTAATCGTTTTATTAGTTTTACATAGACCGGCCTTTTAGTTGATACTTGGCAGAACACTCCTTGAACTAATCATAAAATTATGTAATTTTTCAATTATGTAATGTAATTTATCATTACATTACTGTACCTATTCAGTACTGTTATAGAAAAGAACCTTAGACGAAATGTTTTACTGTAACTGTGGACTTTCCTCTAGGATTTTATTTACACCTGAACGGTAATGCAATTTTGGAACTTTTTATCACTCGAAAAACTATTTCTTGCCATATTGAAACAAGTTCCTTAGGTATATTTTGTTTAAAAAAATCATTCGTAGGCTGCCGATTTCCTGAATGAGGGGGCACGACTTGAGGCATGCTGGTAATGAATGCCCAAGATTACACCTGACTCATTTCGCACCGGCTTTAGCCAGCCATTTTATGGTAAAGCAGCAACTAAATTGATAAGCAGTCAATCAAGTAAAACAATTATAATTTCGTTGTATAAAAGAAGGAAACAAGTCCCTTATAGATTGTTTGATGAAACAGTCGTAGGCTGTCGATGACGTGAATGCGGGGGCGTGATGGCTTGATGAGGCTCTCTTTCATACACAAGGGCAATAAGACGTGGTAATTAATGGCCAAAATTACACCTGACTCACTGCTACGACTTTTGCCAGCCATTTTGTGGTAAAGCGACAACTAATTGTTATGCAATTAGGTAAAATTGTCAAGCAATTAACAGAAGTACCGTTGTAAAAAAACTGAGCAAATCTCTTACTACGTCTGTATTTGTGATATTTAGCACTACATAGTATAAAACAAAGTCGCTTTCTCTGTCCCTATATACCTATGTGTGCATAAATCTTTAAAACTACGCAACGGATTTTGATGCGGTTTCTTTTAATAGATAGAGTGATTCATTAGGAAAGTTTATATGTATAATACATGCATAATATAGTAGAGAAACACTGATAATTTCCGTGCGAAGCCGGGGTGGGTCGCTAGTATTTAATAACATATAAATTCAAAACATAAGACAGACAACGTATGGTCGTTGTTGAAATTTTGGGTTTCGCGAATCCTTTAAAGACCTGATTTCAATCAATATTAGATTTATTGGTTAATCTTAATAGCTTGCTATATGCTTTTTATCTAATCAAGCCGACGTAGGTTGACAGACAATAAAATAATGAACGCGGGGGTGTTAAAAGTTCACCAAACATTGCCATAAGATTATGGTTGAGTCACATCTCACCGCATTTTGCTGTCCTTACATGGGTCGACGAAATCTCAGTAGCTTATGCTTATAACATTACCAACCACACCATTTCGTAACTTATTAATTTAACCTTTTTCTTTTATATTGTACTTAAGTAAGTTTAGTAGAAACTTCATTCTGTCTTAAGGTGATTCCTCCCGTCAAATGGTTGTTTTCAAGAGCTTATTTCTCCTGAAAGGATACGTATGTCAAGAAAATAGTTCATTGCCTGCAATTGCAACATTAAAAAATATTCTAGTTCATAATTAAGTATACTAAAAAAATGTGGAAGTAAAGCTGTTTATCAGTAAATTTCATATTCCTTCTAAACTAATAGGAGCACTTTCATGGAGCCTTTGGTTTCAGGGAATTATCTGTACTATGATTATCTAAAAATCGCAATATAGTTTTTTTTAATCCGACTCGTAGTTTTTATGGAATGAGCATTATTGTGAGACTTTCGCATATTTTTGACGCGGCCACGAACGTAACCGCCACGCCGTAGCGCGCGCTAATTTGAACGATATTCTAAGGCATTACAGGCGATGGTTGCATATCTTGAAATCTACTTGCTTAGCTGCTGGCAGGATACACCTAAAGGTTGCTCCATTTACTTATGCATGTGCGACATTCAATGAAGTATATTTCCCCACATTTTAATTCCATAGGTATGTGTTTGAGATTGCCACGAATCCCGCAATCTCTAGAGTTGTCATTCGTATTATTGGATATCATATTACTTCGATCTCTTACGTAAAGTTGTAATACAATACTTACTATAATTGTTTATAATAATTATTGGCAAATAAGGAAACGTTGTTGTCTACAATAATGTGGTGGTTTTGTATGCTTGTTTGTAATGAAAATAGTAATATTATGCAAAATATATTGACTATCAACGCAGTGACTGATTGCTTTATACAATGTCAATTTACATGATGTGAATATTTAAAGGCAGTTTATTTTTAGAAAAAAAAAAAACTGTACTACTATTTCTGTTTGTATTGCAATTTAGCTGACAACCCGTCAGTACATCAAAACTCAACTAAATCTCATCTGAAAAGCCTAGCAAAAACTGTAGACGTAGTAAATTTGCGTGATAGTTAAGAATAATTGACCTACTATTTTACCAAATTCCTAGCCATAATGTAATAAAAATAATATGACTATTAATTACCAACACTATAATCGTTTTATGTATGCCAAATGTGCCGAAAATTCAAATGAGTGAACGTAACCAAACAAGGCGACCCATCCTCATGCTATGAATCATAGTAATTGTTTGTTTTTTGTCTATTGGTTTCGAAGTTCCGATTCGCGTCGACGCGTCGCGTTGGTAGGATAAGGTCAGGGATTGATTCAAAATCATAGCAAATTAAAAACAAATATATCTCTACAGGGTGTTCCAGTAACGATAAAGGAGAACATATCTTAATCTTAACTTGCTGTCATGCTGGACTGGGAGCGAGAGAAAAAAATGAATGCGCCAGCTGCATTTCCTCCCGGACATGCTGTAAAAGCCATCTAAGGGATCTGAGAGTTTCTGTATATTTCAATTTAGGCGATAGGTTAACAACCTATCACTACAGCAATATACCTACAAATCTATCTTAAATAACCCCCAAAACTTTGTCAATCGTGGCGGAACGACCTTTATTTAGGTCGTTTACACACTGCCTACCGCATTAGGGCAAAGACGTGATATATGTATCTTGACTAGGATATAATAATAAAAATGAAATTGCAAGCAATTGTAATAATACCCTGTATAATTAATTAGTAATTCTCAATCACCGATTTTTGACTGCCAAATGTGCCGAAAAGCCGAATGCCACCAAACAAGGCGACTCATCCTCACGCTATGAATCATATTAATTGTTTGTTTTTTTGTCTATCGGTTCCGAAGTTCCGATTCGTGTCGTCGTCGCTAGGACAAGGTCAGGGATCGATTCAAAGTGTTCTATATGTGTGTCATCGTAACGCTGGTTCTTGTGGAAACCAAAAAGGGTGTGTGTTGTGTGAATTTGTGCGACCATTTTCTAACGTTTGAGAACATTTCCGAAACATACTACTCTCCGCCACGTCTGACAAGTTTTGAGGGTTGTTTAAGATATATATGTATATGCTGTACTGAATAACTTACAATATGCTGAAACCCTCGAATCCCTTAGCTGGTCTTAACAACATGCCCGGGAGGAGATGAAGCTGGCACATTCTATGTTTTTCTATCGCTCCCAGTCCAGCATGGAACAATTCCGAAACATTCTCAAATATCTTGACTTTCTTGCTTATCTGATGTCCCCATTACATTAATGTCCCCGTTATTTAATAACAATTACTCTGAAAAATGTTCCTTACGAGAAAAGTTTTGTATTGTGGTTACCTATTCTAAAACTTTCCGCAAACAAACTATTTGTGGCCATGGTTTAATTTAATTTCCACCAAAAAGGTACATTTCAAATTATATGGTGAATTTTCCTTATAATTGTAATAAATAGAGCATTTTCCTTAGTAATAAATTTAGCTCGGTTACATCACCTATCTACACCACTTTTAGGATGAAACAGTGCATAGGTGGCGCCCTCAATAGTAATAAAATATTTGCGTCCAGAATACAATCATTAATTATGAAATTCTCCATTTATAACCCATAATATAAAATTTCAAACTAAGCTTAGATACTGATTATGAATTATTGTGTGTTTTAAAATGGAGATTTACTTGCAATTTCCGCTAAACTTAAGATATTAATGAAAAAGATTGATATTGGACACAATTAATTTAAAATACATGCTGTAAAATCTAGCTAAGGGATCCGAGGGTTTCAGTATATTGTAATTTAGGCGATGGGCTGACAACCTGTCACTACAGCAATATACCTAGAATTCTATCTTAAATAACGCTCAAAACTTTGTCAGACGTGGCGGAACGACCTTTGTTTAGATCGTTTACGCTCTGCCGACCTCATTCGGGATAAAGGCGTGATTATATGTATGCATGTATGTATGTATTAATTTAAAATTTGTAACGCCACCGTCGCCCCACAGTTCGCCCCCTTAAGGCAATATTGTGGTTTAATAAGCTCGAGCTATAAAACCTTTTACTGCCATAGGAACACCCTTAGTTAGGCCTCGCTGCGTCATCTGTACCGATGTTCTGGGAAGCTTAGTCAGACTAAACAATGTATTGTTTTTAATAGGAAATTATTCGGCTACTGCCTTCTTGTCGTGTGTTTCCTTAGTTAAATAGTTGCGTCTGAGAAGTTGTTTTCGAGTTCTTCGAAAATCGTTAACAGAAATTGTTCAAGCAAAACGTTTACACTATACTGAGCCATTTCTGGATACCTTCTTAGCAGCAACTGTATAGTGTCTGCCGTCGACATGCTAAAAATGGCGGGTTTATGGTGAGCTAAAATTCCTTCGGTGACATTACGCAGAAAGAGAATCTTGAGAATCATAAAGCGGTGGAAAAAAACAATGAGCTCGAGCTAGCTAGATGGTGCGACCAGTTCTATCTGCATTCCTGCCGATTCTGATAGGGTAATTATAAAAGTACCTGATCTGACTCCCATCTAAATCGACTGCCTCGGATTAAAGCAGGTCATGATTTCCAATATTTATTTCCATGCTGGCCTGGGAGCGAGAGAAAAATATAGAATGTGCCAGCTGCATTTCCTCCCGGGCATGCTGTAAAAATCAGCTAAGGGATCCGAGGGTTTCAGTATTTTGCAATTTAGGCGATGGGCTGACAACCTGTCACTACAGCAATATACCTACAAATCTATCTTAAATAACCCTCAAAACTTTGTCAGACGTGGCGGAACGACCTTTGTTTAAGTCGTTTACGCTCTGCCTACCCCATTAGGGATAAAGGTGTGATTATACGTACGTACATATGATTTCCAATATCTAAGAAGAACTAATAAGAATTAATAAGACATTAATAAAAAGACTTAATAAGAAGAAACTTACGTCAGTGATAGGCTCCCCACAGCCATGGCAGCGCGGGCTGAAGTGCGCGGTGAAGCAAGGCACGCAGTGCACGCCGCCGTCGTGCTGGTGGAACTTGGCGCCGTCGATGGGCTTGCGGCACGTGTGGCACGCGAAGTGCTCGGGGTGCCACTTCTTGTTCAGCGCTGTCACGATCTGGGGAACAGAAAGAAAAAAACGTTAGGAATGATGATGGTATTGCTCGGTTACATCGCGCAAAGTGAGCCAGAGTCACTTGAGACACATTAATGGAAAAGAAAGTGGCTTTGTACCAGCTGTGTTCCAGCAGAGCTCCCTGGGAATATAGCTATACTCCACCAACTGGCGTTTATGCTTCGTGTTCCAGGGATTCATCATCACTACATAGTATAAAACAAAGTCGCTGTCTCTATCCCTATATCCCTATGTATGCATAAATATTTAAAACTACGCAACGGATTTTGATGCGATTTCTTTTAATGGATAGAGTGATTCAAGAGGAAGGTTTATATGTGTGATACATGCATAATATAGAAGAGAAAAACTGATAATTTCCGTGCGAAGCCGGGGCGGGTCGCTAGTTACTAATAAACAAACTTCCCTAACTAGAAGATGATGTGATCAAACGAAAACCCAATCTGCGCGATGCTAACCACGTTCGCTAATAGGGAAATATTGAAGTACCTGAGGCGGTCCCAACCTACAATACACCACTGACTCTACCAGCTGACTTGACTTTGCGATCGTCAAGACTTTTGGTTACGGTTTCGCTGATTCACTCATATAATTGTTAGCAACTGAGTCCTAAATCGTATGCTGTGTGTTTATTTTGAATAACACTTATACTACTTTCCTTACGTCAGCCATTTTACCGCTGTCTTCAAAGTAACTTTACGGCCATAAGGTAAGATTTACGATGAAAGAAGCTCCTGTCCCATAAGTCCGTCATATGTGTAACGACCGCGACTGCCATATGACCGGCGGGTAAACAATAAGTCGTAAACGTGCGGTCAGGGCTACGGCAAAGCCATTAGATGCACTAATTTAGTCAATTTACTATGGAGAGTATACCAGGTGTTATCTATGTGGAAACATATGTGGCTTTTAATTAGTAGCCAATAATTAAAATAAGGTAGGTATGCGCTTCAACAGACATCGGATTTCAATCATTGTTAAACGGGAAGGAAAAAGATAGTCATAAAAAATAGAATATAATATACTTTATTGCACACTAAATAAATCACATACAGAAATAACAAACAAGGAATGTTAGTGTACATATAGGCGGCCTTATTGCTAAGTGGCAATCTCTTCCAGGCAACCTAGATACAGTAAATGGATTGTGGAGCTGCCAGAGCAGTGCAAAAGTATACTTAGGTAAAACAGTTATTCATCTAGTACTACAGGTAATTAAAATACCGCAAAATTCGTGGATGGGATCTAATCAATGAAACTTATGGTGGAAAGTATTTCGGTATTGCGGGCGTCACAATCAATTCGACACATTTACAGAATTAGATCATGTTTTAATAGAGTGTGCCAGTACATCAAATGTGGAAATCCTGCAACGTTTTCAAAATAAAGTTTTACGCAATATCTGTAACGCAGTAAATATGAAATCAATGAATGTCTGAAGGTGACCACAATCAGAGAAGAGATTACCAACCATCAAGAAAAGTACAAATCATGGCTCTCAAACCATATTAATGGTCTAGACACAGAGCAGCTAAAATCAAACAATGATGTTGTATACAGGCTAAAAAGAGGGAACATCCTAAACTAATAACAGCAAGTTAATTGTTGCTAAATAATTTCTTCACATGTCATGATCAGCATCATACAATCTGATAAAGGCTCTTTTAAGTTGATGGCAGATGGATAACAGAACGGAGAAAAAAAAATGTTTTAATAGAAAATGGTATAAGTTCCTTCCATGGACTGGACTGGGAGCATGCCCAGATAGAAGTCAGCAAAAGGGATTTTAGGGTTACAGTGTATTGTAATTTAGGCGATGGGCTGACAGCCTGTCACTACAGCAATACACATTACAATCTAAAATTGCCCTCAATTTTTGTTTGACGAGACGTAAGCGCTTTTTAGGAGGCGTTTTACGCTCTGCATACCCCGCAAGGGATAAAGGCGTGATTTTATGTATGTAATCTATCTTAAATAACCCTTAAAACTTTGTCAGATGTGGCGGAACGACCTTTGTTTAGGTCGTCTACGCTCTGCCTACCCCATTAGGGATAAAGGCTTGATTATATGTATGTATGTATAAGTCCCATTACCGTGACATGTGGACTGTGGGTAAACAGTCGCTCATAAAGTCTACAGCGCAGGGTCAAGGCGAAGTCTGCCCGTCCGCGCTAATTAGTGGAGGGCGACGGGAAAGCTAGCTTTACACTGGCGGAAAACTAACTGCCTCCGTGGTGTAGTGATCAGAGCCATGGGCTTACGATCAGGAGGTCCTGGGTTCGATTCCCAGGGGGAAACACAAAGTTGACATTTGAGAATTTATCACTTTGTGAATTTTCCCCAGTTTGGTTAGGACATTGCAGACTGAATCACCTGATTGTCCGAAAAAGAAAAAGATTTCGTGCTTCGGAGGGCACGTTAAGCCGTCGGTCCCGGTCGCTGTCTTTGATAGTGGTCGTTACTCAAACCATGTCAGAGGCCTAATACTTTTGCTACTAGGCAGTTTAAAAACTCTGACACCAGGGTTCATCGGATTGTTGTTCGACTTGAGAATCCACTTGCTAAGAAGAAGACTGGCGGAAAGTATTCGGATGACGGATCCAGCCTCACACAGAAGCTCCAAAGGCTCTGGTATACCCACATACCAACGGAATCTGCTAAGTTGTGACCGACTTCAGTGAAAGAATGGACACAAGACGGATTTAATAGCATAGCAATCTATGGTTTCTTCCATGCTGGACTGGGAGAAATAGAAAAACATAGAATGTTCCAGCTGCCCTTCCTCCCAGGCATGCTGTTGAAGTCAGCGAGAGGGTTACAGTGTATTGTAATTTAGGCGATGGGCTGACAACCTGTCACTGAAGCAATACATGTTACAATCTAAAATTCCCCTTAATTTTTGTCAGACGTGGCGAAAGCGCCTTTTACGAGGCGTTAAACGCTCTGCCTACCCCGTAAGGGATAAAGGCGTGATTTATGTATGTATGTATGCAATCTATGGTGCTTTATCAAAAGTGCGAGTGTTCCCTTGTGACTGTGCTGTGGCTGTGGTCATTCGTCACTAGAGATGTGAAGCGGTAAAATTACCCCGGTAAAATACAGTAAAACAACGTAATTTACCGTAAAATAAGGTAAGATTCAGTGAAAGACGTAGACAGGACTACTTGAAAAATATGGCAACAGCATTGTTTTTACAGACATTAATACATACCTTGGGTATGCTACTTACAATAATTAAACAACTTTTCTCAAAACTGAATAACCTTTATCAAATCTTAACACCTTATCTTAAAACTGAACAACTTTTCTACACACGAACAATTTTTCCCTTAATAATCGAGTTTTTGCATCGCTACGCTCAGCTGTGGCGAGAGGCAAAGAAAAGTCAGATTGACTGCACAAGATATTTAGCTGAGAGTATGAACTTATTTTAATACTAGAGATACATACATGTAATCACGACTTTATCCCCAATGGGGTAGGCAGAGCGTAAACGACCTAAACAAAGGTTGCGCCACGCCTGACAAAGTTTTGAGGGTTATTTAAGATAGATCTGTATATTGCTGTAGTGACAGGTTGTCAGCCTATCGCCTAACTTACAATATGCTGAAACCTTCGAATCCCTTAGCTGAATTTCACAGTATGCCCGGGGGGAAAAGCAGCTGGCACATTCTATGTTTTCCTCTCGCTCCCAGTCCAGCATGGAAGAATGCTAAAACTAGAGAAGCTTTTATTTAATTTTATGTATCTGAGGTGATGATGTTTTCTATATTTCAGAAGACTAAAGCTCATTTTAATAAAAAATAGGGTTATTGAACTTTGCGGATACTATTTGACCTTAAATAATTCGTGATCTTCGTGTACGCAAGACAACTGTTTTGCAATAAAAAAAAACTGTCTCTAACGTAAATTGGCTTGCTTATTTATGTGACATTTTATGCAATGAGCAGTTCATAAAATAAAGAATCCAACAAAATCATGGTATGTGTAGACATCACTTTACCCGCAACTGTTCTCAGAATAAAGGCGCGTGTAAAAATAACCATGCTGGACTGGGAGCGAGAGAAAAACATAGAATGTGCCAGCTGCATTTCCTCGCGGGCATGCTGTAAAAACCAGCTAAGGGATCCGAGGGTTTCAGTATATTTTAATTTAAGCGATGGGCTGACAACCTGTCACTACAGTAATATACCTATAAATATTTTAAATAACCCTCAAAACTTTGTCAGACGTGACGGAACGACCTTTGTTTAGGTCGTTTACACTCTGCCTACCCCATTAGGGATAAAGGCGTAATTATATGTATGTGTCTGTGTAAAAATAACCAGCGCGCGAACCAATCTGGTGAGACGAGAAATCACCTCTTTCAACAAACTAAGCTATTTGTGGAAAATCCTCTATTGTTTTTTTTTTTCATGTTGGTCTGGGAGCGATAGAAAACCAGCTGCGTCAGAAAAACAGTAGAATGTGCCAGCTGCGTCTTCTCCCAGACATGCTGTAAAAACCAGCAAAGGAATTAAAATTTCTTTCTAATATTATCCTCAATGTTTGTCAGACGTGATGAAAACCTTTCCATAGGCGTTTTACCCTCTGCCTACCTCTTAAGGGATAAAATTGTGATTCCTTGTTCGTTTTAAACTTTGTTAATCAGAATAAAGCCGTGTGTAAAAATAACCAGCGCGCCAACCAATCTGGTGAGACGAGAAATCACCTCTTTCAACAAACTAAGCTATTTTCGGAAAATCGTCTAATTGTTATTTTTAAAAACTGTTAATCGTTAGATGGCTGAGAGGGTTCTATTATTATCTGGATCGTTAAATACACGCAAATTACAACCATCCAAACCGAAATAAACCAATTACCCTTAATAACAAAACCATAGAAGAAGTGAAGAGTTTCAAGTTTCAAATGCCTGGGAAGTATAATTACCAACGACTCCTGTACCCCAGACATCAAAGCTAGGATAGCAATGTAAAAAAATTTTTTTACAAAAGGTAAGAGTTACTTAAAGCCAGAATATTATCTCGCGTTCGCATTAAACTCATAAAGGTGAAGAATTACACAGAGGGACAGGGAAACATATATAATCACGCCTTTATCCCTAATGGGGTAGGCAGAGCGTAAACGACCTAAACAAAGGCCGTTCTACCACGTCTGACAAAGTCTTGAGGGCCATTCAAGAAAGATTTGTACGTATATTGCTGTAGTGACAGGTTGTCAGCCCATCGCCTAAATTACAATATACTGAAACCCTCAGATCCCTTAGCTGGTTTTTATAGCATGCTCGGGAGGAAATACAGCTGGCACATTCTACGTTTTTCTCTCACTAACAGTCCAGCATGGAAGATGGGACAGGGAAAGACTCAAAGCATTCGAGATGTAGTGTTGGCGTAGGATGGAACGAATAAGCTGAAAAAACAAACGAAGAAGTATTAAATCTAGTTAAAGAAAACAGGAATATATTGAAAGTCATCGAGAACAGAAGAGGAAAGATGCTAGGACACTTGTTAAGACATGATTTACTACTAATGACTGTATTAGAAGGACAGATTAAAGGTACAAGAGGAAGAGGCCGACCTAGAAGAACCTATATACCTGACCTCAATCTTTTCTTTGGGAAGAAGAAGGCTGAATCCAGAGAAAGTTGGCGATTACTCCACCGATAATAGCAAAGCTCTTAAATTTATGATGATTATGAAATTAATGTTCTGAAATACAAAATAACATCTACAAAAACTACACCACTAGTGACGTTTTTTGTAGATATCTTTCCAAGTGTCTCTCTTAACAGTCCAATGCTGGATATGGGCCTTCCTCCATCACGGGTGATAGCAACGCTTTGCAAGCATTTGAGAGATGTTATATTCACAGATAACAGTGCTACATTCAAAACGAACGCTTTGCATACATACATACATACATACATATAATCACGCCTTTATCCCTAATGGGGTAGGCAGAGCGTAAACGACCTAAACAAAGATCGTTCCGCCACGTCTGACAAAATTTGAGGGTTATTTAAGATAGAATTCTAGGTGTATTGCTGTAGTGACAGGTTGTCAGCCCATTGCCTAAAGTACAATATACTGAAACCCTCGGATCCCTTAGCTGGATCTTACAGCATGCCCGGGAGGAAATGCAGCTGGCACATTCTATGTTTTTCTCTCGCTCCCAGACCAGCATGGAAGTACGGAAGCACGCTTTGCCCTTCCTTAAATATACCTCAGACAAAGATATGAGATTCTTCCATGCTAGACTGTAAGTGAGAGAAAAATATAGAATGTGCCAGCTGCATTTCCTCCCGGGCATGGGATTTTGTATATTGCAATTTAGGCGATGGGCTGACAACCTGTCACTTCAGCAATATACATACAAATCTATTTTAAATAACCCTCAAAACTTTGTCAGACCTTTGCTAAGGTCGTTTACGCTCTGCCTACCCCATTAGAGATAAAGACGTGACTATATGTTTTGATGTTTTGATAAGAATCGCTCTAATCCTGTCCTTCTATGGTCGCCAGTTGCCAGTGGTTCTGCACTCGGCACCACTTGTTTATCGAACAACTCAACATTGTAATGCGTCGTCATCTTATCGCCTGAAGTAAAGGATGATAAATATCGATAGTGCTGTCCTATATCGATACATGACGTGTCTTTTATTTGTGGACGCTCTAGTGCGTTGACCTGGTTTCGCTTGTTTTTGTTCTTATCGGTAATGGGTAATTTAATTAGCCGCGTTTCTTTTTTCACGGACATCGTTGAGCAATAATACCAGTATGCTATCGGATTATGACAAACACACTTAAGGATTTAATTATTTTAGTGAGTTAGCGCAAGTCTTATTACGAGTAGTAATGGTGACTTTTTCAGATCTGAGTTTTCCTTTATGGGGCTTCCCTTATATGGCGCCCTCATCAGTCAAAAAATCATAATTCACTGAAAACATAATCAATCGAAAATCTGGTAGATCAGATTGAGGTTAAAGGAATAAAGGTCAATTGGAAACTCATAAAGTTGCAACATATAGTTTGTTGTAGTTACAGATAGAAATTTGCGAAAAACGGCCAATTTTAGCACTTTTGCTATCTGTAACTGCCGTGAACACTGATTTTTTAATTTATAATGCCTAAAATAAACTTCAGTACCTACCTGTACTTCAATCTGATCTACCGAATTTCGATTAATTGCGTTTTCCGTGAGTAATGATTATCTTAACTGATGAGGGTGCTGGCGTGCTCCGGGGATCCCCTTAATCAAAACACATAAGTAACTCGTGTTTTCTATCTATATCATGGTTGTAGTGTAGGTATTTACTTACTTTTCCTTGAATTTCAGCATTGCAGCTGCTGCAAATTACGGGACCGTCCGACTGAAACAAAAAGAAACACAATTTATAATCTATCACTATGAACACAATTTTTCATTCATTAGGACTACAAGCCTCTTCAAATATTGTCATTATAAAACCACCTGACCCCAAAGATACATTTTACAGAAGGCGACAGAATTAAAAAGAAGAAAGGATTGCTCTATTTTTTTATAAGAAAAATATATATATATTGGGAACTAATAATACAAGTCATTCCAGTTCATAATATTACTAAAGATTTTATAAGAAAAAATATATATATTGGGAACTAATAATACAAGTCATTCCAGTTCATAATATTACTAAAGATTTACGCAGCCTCTTTGAAATGTAATCCAATACGTATATGCTTAGCCTTGTCCCTTACAAAAAGCGTATCATTTGATAAAGATCGTATTCATCCGTATGATGTCACCGCGTCCAACTTGATCTATATGGCGAACCAAAAGAGGATGATAAAGCCTGTATAGAAATTTAGGCCCTAAAAGTATGATTAGAGTAACATACGAGAGATATTCCGAAAAAACTCAAAAGCTATTGTGACTGTTCGTTCGCGTTTCGTTTTAGATCAAAATGTTTTGTAATGTTTTAACATTCGATAACTTTTAGAAACAGTTTCAAACTGTTTGGACACATGCATTCAAAATACTTCAAATTACTTCCAAGCTGGACTGGGAGCGAGAGAAAAACATAGAATGTGCCAGCTGCATTTCCTCCCGGGCATGCTGTAAAAACCAGCTAAGGGATTCGAGGGTTTCTATATATATCAATTTAGGCGATGGGCTGACGACCTGTCACTATAGCAATATACATTCAATTCTATCTTAAATAACCCTCAAAACTTTGTCAGACGGGACGACCTTTGTTTAGGTCGTTTACGCTCTGCCTACCCCATTAGGGATAAAGGCGTGATTATATGTATGTACTCAAAATGCTCCAACACCTCTCAGCTCGAATAAGATTTGGCAGGATGATGTCAGATATTACAAACAAAAACTGGGATGGCAGGATATGGTAGGCGGCCCTTTATGACTCGATCATGAACAACACCAGGTGCACTGGATTTTTCTGATCCTTTAACCTTTTTATCTTCAGCGTAAAGAGCAATCTTTATTGCGGACTATTTGTCACTTCTGTGAAATGTATGGTTAATGTTTGTGTGCACTTGTATCTATATCGTAAAGTTATTGAAATATTATTCTTCCATGCTGGCCTGGGAGCGAGAGAAAAACATAGAATGTGCCAGCTGCATTTCCTCCCGGGCATGCTGTAAAAACCAGCTAAGGGATCCGAGGGTTTCAGTATATTGTAATTTAGGCGATAGGCTGACAACCTGTCACTACAGCAATATACTTACAAATCTACCTTAAATAAACCTCAAAACTTTGTCAGACGCGGCGGAACGACCTTTGTTTGGGTCGTTTACGCTCTGCCTACCCCATTAGGGATAAAGGCGTGATTATATGTATGTATTGAAATATTTTCCATCTAATGAGATTTTTTTTCATATTTCACTTCAAATAATCTTCAACCATAAGGTACTTTTCGCAAATCTTAAGCAAAATGCCCTTTAAGCCATGCCACAAAATTAATAAACAAGCCCTTAATATTACTCATTCATATCATAACTTGTACGTTTATAGCACTGCCTGCACTGCACCTTGCAAAAAGTGCAGCCTTAAATGTCAATATGTGTCATTGCAAAGAAAGCGACGCCATGTTGCGAATGTGTGTCGATGACATATCGGGAGGCCGCACACAATGCGATTGATTTACATTCTGATGACCTGTGCGATAGGCGGCAGCGTTTGATATTGAAATGGTCTGATTACAGACTGCACCTGCGAAGTGCGAATGCACTCTCCATAAATGTCATCGCCAAAGAAAGTGACCTTAACTTATGGTTGCTCCTATTAAAATGCACAAACCAAGCCATTTTGCGATTGAATAACAAAACGTGCCAATGAAAGAAAGGCGTTCGCGATTTCGTAATTATCTATGTTGATTAAACACTGCTAACTCGAGCACAAAACGATACTAGAACATATTGTAAAATCATTCATCATCAGAGTCATCACTTCGAAGCATTGAACTAGTGTAATGATAATACCTGAGTCACACACTAAAACTAATTTCCTTATTTCAAAAGTTATCTCGTTCTGTTCGCAGCATACCTTAGGCCCTAGCTCATGCTAAAGAATGTTTAGCTGTAAATGTCAAATCTAAACGGCCATAAAAGTATCTGAGCAGCTCACAAATAATGGGCATACTGTTGCGTAAATACTCTAAAAACACGTGAAAGAAAAGCACGAATATCATGAACAAAATTTACAGCAGCGAAGTTTTGATTCCTTTTGTCTTTGTTTCTATTTCCATAATAATAACAATGTAAGTTTACAACAATACCACGCCGACACTTAATGCCATCATGTCTATTTGGACGATTGCCCGCCGGTCGCTTATGGCCGAGACCGATGTTTATGTGATGATGGGCGCGTCGCAAGGTCAAGGCAGAGGCGCTGTGTGGCTGATGATGATGATGAGAAATGATGATGAAGAGTCGGAAGTAGGCACATTTGGCACCAGATCTTGGTATTGTTGGATGGATATATTATTAGATAACTATATTATGAAATTATGATACAAATTCTTTCAAACTAGTGTCTATTCTCTACGTTCCTTTCTTCTAGTTACTTCCGTTACAATATTTCTTTGATGTAGGTGAAATATGTTTCAGATATTATGCGTGAAAAAATATGGTATGAATAAAGTGATTTAAAAAATAGTTTTTAAATATGTCATCCATCATACGAAGTTTCCAAAAAGTATAGAGACATTCGGCTGGCCACATTTAGAAATAAGACGATACAAAATGTATTTGCCATTCCTAAAATACAAATTCTATATTAAGATGTCTAAATGTTGATAGCAAAGGGCACGTCCGTCCGTATATAACACACAATACATTCTTGACCGTGGACGCTCTTGTAAGTTTTCGTCTCAAATTATTTATATTTGTAGGTCACAATTGCAAGGTGAGTAAAAGTTATAATGACATTTGACTGCGGTGTACATTTGCATAAATATAGCGGTAATTTCTTTATTAAAATTATAGCTTAACTGAAATTTTAGTGCTCTAAAGGCCACGGACACGAAAGTTAACGTTGTGCTTTTATTTTTCTTCGTATCCTGTTTATCAAGGAATGGTGGCATATGATGATGCAAATAGTTTGGAACTGCTCCTAACGGTTGATGGTTGGCTTCTAAACGCTACGAAACATTTTGATACATATCTATACTGTTTGATATTGTTCCACGCCTCTAAACGAACTTTCTAAACTACTGCAGAATTTATTTCTATTCACATCGATAAATCTGCTTTTGGATATTTATATGTTTGACAAGCACTTAGAACTTGCGTGCCTTAGCGATATAACTTTCAGCTTTCGCCAGGAATATTGTCAAGGCCGTTAGGAAGCTTCGTGTTTGTATTGTTGTATTGTATTTGATGTTCTGTAGTCGCTATTGAGCTCAGTTTTATTCAAGATGGTACCAGCACGCGATACGCGCGTTTATAGGGTACAAAAGTTTCATTTTTCAATATTCGATGACAAACTGGTAACGCACTTTTGTATGTAGGTATTCTTTGTTGATTTATAGGTAAGTTTACATTATACATTCGTTATGTAAAAAATAAATTCGCGCTTCGCTGTCTTGACAGTATTCGCTACCAGAGGCATATTGGCTGTTACTAATAGCTAGTTCATTTGGTTGTTCATCTATTTAATGAGAAGTATGTAGTATTATTTTGGTCTGCAGTTATTAATACACTGAATATGAATGAGATGAAATCATTTCCGATGCTGCATTTCCTCCCGGGCATGCAGTAAAAACCAGCTAAGGGACCCGAGAGTTGCAGTATATTGTAATTTAGGCGATGGGCTGACAACCTGTCACTACAGCAATATACGTACAAATCTATCTTAAATAACCCTCAAAACTTTGTCAATCGTGGCGGAACGACCTTTATTTAGGTCGTTAACGTTCTGCCTACCCCATTAGGGATAAAGGCGTGATTATATCAATGTATGTATGAAATCATTATTTTCTATCTGCAATTTCCCTCACACTGGGTATTTTCCTGTTTTCCAACATATCCTTATATTTCCTATAGTGTAATGTTAGAAACGGCCAACAATTATCGTAAAGTGCAACATCATGAATTCGAGGCGCTTGGCTAATATTGTCCAGTGTATTTCTGTTAGGTAAACAGCTAGACTCTATTCATTTGTTCATATATTTGCTATTGCTTTCATATTGCTCTAATCGGATAAAAAAGGATATTTCTACTGAGCTTACCCAGTAGAAAGATCCTCTTAAGGCAAGAGCAAATTTCTATTGCTTTTTTTAAATGGGTGTCTTGATCTTGACTGCATTCTAGATTTTAAGGTGGAGAAAACTCGCAGTCCTCTTTATTTACTGTTTCATATTCTATCAAATTATCATTTTTATCTTCTTCAGCCTACAACCTAAGTTGATGTGCTAGACCAGAATCTTCTTTGTTGAGCCTCCCCTATCATGGTTCTATGCCAATCAAATCCGTTTGATTCCATCCATGTGATCATGTCGTCGATGAAGCTTTGTGGTTTTCCTATTAGCTTTTCTCTCTCCTCTTGGCCACCACTCTTTGACTGTTTATATCTTTGACTGTGACTTCGACATGCCCTAGTTTTTTATAAATATTACCTGTGCATATATTGTAAGGCTAACGAAATATTACGTTCGCTTATGCAACTGAAACTAGCCCTGGAATTTAAACTGGCACTAGTAATAGCATCTCCCGAATATACAGTACCAGGTACCAATGAAATTAGCTGGTTAGCCAATCCGTTACGTGTGAACAGGTAAACTGCTCATTCGCTCTCGGTCTTATGTTTCTTGGCATCGGTTTGTTTCAATGTTTCACGTATAGCAGGTATTACCATAATAAAGATTACGTTATGCTGTTTGTAGGCGATAGTTCAACTGTTTTGTATGGGACTTGTAAGATGAATTGTACGTGGTTGATATTCCACCGATACGGACCAAGCGCTTCCAAAACTCATTCATAATGCGCACGGCAAAAGAGTGGAAATCACTACCTGCTGTGTTTCCGAATACATTCAACTCCCAAAACTTCAAAGTTAGAGTGAACAGGCATCTACACTGGAGTCAAGAGCAAACCCATTTAAAAAAACAAAAAAAAACTGGGATTTATTTACAACAACAGCGAAGTGTTTTTTTTATTTCCACTAAGTCTCAGGCTTTCCGGACAGCACATGTCACGTATGAACATCAATTATAATTGCCTCAGCCGACAGGTCATTGTTAATTGCACGGATATGAGCATCCATTGCTTATAATTGCGAATGACATATCTTGGAAACCTCGAGGAAAATACGCTTGGCTTATCCTGAATTTTTCCCATAAACCTCAACTAGAACTACGTGACAAATATTACGTAGCGATACTAAGCTTACTCAACCTTTCCGGAACCGATATATTCATTACTAACACGTCAATAAAATTGATTGACGACAATCCTTATCAATATTGTTGCCAGCGCACAATATCTTATCAGCTTTGTTAATTTCGGCAGGACATTTTGTTTTATCGTTGAAAACATTCCTCGATATCTTTATTGTTCTTATTTTTTCTTGTTGGATTATGTTTTATCTATAACCTTTAGTTTATACGTAGTACATCCTTTTTGTAACGCAATATGCCTATCAAGGGTGTATAAACTTGCTTAAAGCAATAGATTATATTCTAACATTGTATTATCTATCATGTTCTATTCGATGCTAATAATTCAATAATTTCATCAATAATACATACATATAATCACGCCTTTACCCCTATTAGGGTAGGCAGAGCGTAAACGACCTAAACAAAGGGCGTTACGCCACGTCTGACAAAGTTTTGAGGGTTATTTAAGATAGATTTGTAGGTATATTGCTGTAGTGACAGGTTGTCAGCCCATCGCCTAAATTTCAATATACTGAAACCCTCGGATCCCTTAGCTGGTTTTCACAGCATGCCCGGGAGGAAATGCAGCTGGCAATTTTATGTTATTCTTTCGCTCCCAGTCCAGCATAGCAGAAATTCATCAATAATCACGTCCTATTATTATTAATTATGTTTTTTTTTTCAAAGTAAGTATCATTTTCAACATTAAATTGTATCGCTGAAACTAAATGAAGCATTGTTCAATACGTGTCAGTATAGTATGCGCAGCAAGGTTTTGGCTGATGTCTTATACCAGGTGTAAGGGACAGCATCCCGCAAACTGATAGGGGTTGCTCGGTCAACGACACTGAACAACTATCAGCAGGATTTTTTATCAAGAAGTGAAATAAAGATGGCTTTTCCGTACAAAATGTTCACCTCGATCAGATTTTTTACATCATAGTATAGATGTTCAGTGTCGTTGACAGAGCAAACCCTATATGTTTTGCGGGACGCTGTCCCTTACACCTGGTATTAAATATACTTTAAACAAAAACAGTATTTTTTGTTACCACTTTGTTACTTTGCTCGATACAGTAAATTGTTAAAGACTACGAAAACGACCTATAGAGTAAAGATAACCTACAAAATGCAGTCCTACGTAATCTGTTATAGTTGGGAGTATTCTGGCGCGGTCTCGTAAACATATTGAAACATATTTGTTTATAGAAACAAGGTGCTTCAGGCACGTGAGACTATTAAATATATTTTTATACGTTGCGATATGTGGGTGTGTGCTGTCGATAGGTGATCTGATAAAAATTGCAGGAGGAGACAGCTGATTGATGCACATCATGATGATCATGTTGGATCCGTAGATCTGGTATCTGATGGTGTACTCGTAAAAGCAAGCAAAGAAAGGTGCCTTCTGATATTTTGCAAGTGCTTCCCTCTTATGAGCTTAGCTTGTTTGGATCGGAACAGTGGTCAACAAACGACGAATGCGTTTCGGTTTACACTTTTGATATTATTTTATTACATTCAGCACGAAAAATATGTGTATAAAACCGGTTCTATTTACAAAATTTTATTAATTTAATATTTTCGCCCGATGTAGTTCAGATCTGTACCGTCTCATAAAATCGTAATCAGTGATTAATCCAAATTATTTCACATACATACATACATACATACATATAATCACGCCTTTATCCCTAATGGGGTAGGCAGAGCGTAAACGACCAAAACGAAGGTCGTTCCGCCACGTCTGACAAAGTTTTGAGGGTTATTTAAGATATATTCGTAGGTATATTGCTGTAGTGACAGGTTGTCAGCCCATCGCCTAAATTGCAATACACTGAATCCCTCGGATCCCTTAGCTGGTTTTTACAGCATACCCGGGAGGAAATGCAGCTGGCACATTCTATGTTTTTCTCTCGCTCCCAGTCCAGCATGGAAGTTATTTCTTCTATATCAAATTATTTCTTCTATAATTAATGAAAATAATATTGAATTTAAGTTCCAGGGACCATTTTCATCTCAGTTTAAATCATCTAGTCGAAAATTAAGCTTAAACGACTAAGCCGAGATATCGTGTTCTAACTTCGTCTTCGAAATCTTGGCTTTGCTTTGCAATAAATAGATTTGCATTTCTCCTCTACATGTTAATAATACTTAACAATCTATCTTAAAACTGAATTGTTAATCATCGCCTTTAATTAGTAAGACTTATTTGCATTCCAGTTTTGAATCACAAAAAGTGGAGATAAAATCGAATCACACATTAAAAAAACACACACATTTGACACACCTGGTTTGTCACTGGCATGATTATAAAGTTTATTTATATTCGATCTTGAGATCTCGGATTATCTCATTTTTCTTTCATATAACACTTTTCTTTTCAAGATGTCTATGATTCGTATACATACATACGTACATATAATCACGCCTTTATCCCTAATGGGGTTGGCAGAGCGTAAACGACCTAATAATTCGTATAATGTATCATTTTGACACTGTTATGACTTTTCTTTTGAAAATCTTGTTCGGTTTTACTTTTTATATTCTGTAGTTCATTAACCTTTCGTTGAGTTGGTGACTAAACTAAAATATCACTATTAAATACCAAAAACTTTATAGTTGGCATGCTATGCTGCGTAAAAATAATAAAAATCTTGATATCGTCGCTTATACGACCCTTTTCTTCACTACTATTTTTTTTGTTACCACAAGTTTGGTCCATTTTGTGATTTTTTGGCAGAAGAGATTCATATCTTTCAGTATCAATTTATCTCTGTTGAAAAGTGGCGAAGATTGGTCCAGATTTATAATTGTTTCAACCAGATGTTTCAGAATAGACATTGCATTCCTGCGACATTTTGTATTCGCAGTATTTTGCATATGTTCAACATTCTTTGTTGTTGTAACGCTTTCATATTTACTGTCTGATGAATTTAATTTGCAACAGGATTACGAAACCAAAACAATTACCTGTTAACCCTTAAATACTGTATTCAATTTAAAGTTCAAAAACTTTCATTCATTAGATTTCCCTCTTCTATTTGTTGCCACTACTCCTTAAATAAACTTTAGTGTAATAATATATAATCACGCCTTTATCCCTAATGGGGTAGGTACAGCTTAAACGACCTAAACATTTTTAATATAGATTAGGTATATTGCTGTAGAGACAGGTTATCAGCCTATCGCCTAAATTGCAATATACAGGAACCCTCGGATACCTTGCTGGTTTTTACAGTATGCCCAGGAAGAAATGCAGCTAGCACATTTTATGTTTTTCTATCGCCCCCAATCCAGCATGGAAGTCATGGAGATATTAGAAACGTAATAAGAATGCAGCAAACTAAACAGGCGCAGTAAATCCACGTTCCCACACGAGAAGCTACTATAAACTATCAACTACATACTACTACATATAATACACTATTGCTACTATAACAGCAGATATAGTGCATAACGATCTTGCACACACATCTGGAAGCTATCGGGTGGCGTTATTAGGTACATTCTTTCCCACGTTTGTTTATTACACTGATCTATCTATTACTGGGAGCGAGAGAAAAACATAGAATGTGCCAGCTGCATTTCTTCCTGGGCATACTGTAAAAACCAGCTAAGGGATTCGAGGGTTTCAATGTATAGTAATTTAAGCGTTAGGCTGAAAACCTGTTACTAGTAATATACAGTTTCCATCTTAAACAACCCTCAAAACTTGTCAGACGTGGCGGAACGACCTTTGTTTGGGTCGTTGACGCTCTGCCTTCCCCATTAGGGATACAGGCGTGATGGCGTGTGTGTGTGTGTGTGTTCTAATATCTCTAGTAGTTTCGGAATGTTGTTGGTCTAACTCTAACTAATGTTTAGACCGGTCATCTTGCTGATTTCAGTCTAGGTCCCTTTGTTTTTGATGATTCACTTTTTCCAAGAGTTCGAATAATGTGGGAAAGGTTTTGACTGATTTTTATTGGGATCGGATATACTTTAGAGCGCTGTAGTTTTCGTAATCTGAATTAGAGTATATCTTCTGTGTGTGTATTTCTCTGTGCTACTTTCTCATGTTCTTTTATTAACATAACTCTATTATTGAACTTGATACGTTTTATACGGGTTGTAAAGGACAGCGTCCCGCAAACTGATAGGAGTTGATCAATCAACGAAACTGAACAACGTTCACCAGGTAATTCTTTCAGGAGATGACAAAAATAATTGACCTTCCCATACAAAATGACCACCTTGATCAGACTATTTCTATGAAAAAGCAAAATTTTGTTTTCATTTCCTTAAAAGGACCCTGCTGATAGTTGTTCAGTTTCATTGACTGAGCTACCCCTATCAGTTTGCGGGACGCTGTCTCTTACCACGTATGATATAGTTATAAATTTTGTTACTTAAAATTACTTAATATCCCTGGAATGTACAACAATACAGAATGTAGGTATAACTACACGCGGCGGTCAACCATATTTGTCAGCGGGGCTATAACAGTACGGAGGAGGAAAACAAAACACTCTCCTTCGGTGAATCAACGCTATTTCGGTGGGTGAGGTGAGGGTCGTACACTTTGCTACACTTACAGCTTTTTTGTGATAAGTGTACTGAATTCACGATGGCATTGGACCACCCAGAAGTGTAAAAGAGCCTGGTATGCCCACACACCGACGGAACATAGCAAGCTACGGTAGTAGGCAGGAAGTGGTTGAAACGGAATGAAATAATTTCTTTCGTTCTCGATATAATACTAATACTACATTAATCGCAACAGGTCACTGCTATGGATGGGTATGGACTAAATGGACCACTCCTAGGGGAGTCATACGCTATTTGCCTCCTAGTCAAATCAGCAACTTTTTAAGGAATCTCAAAAACGCTTTTTTGTATGAAACTGGTGGGTTATGACGTCACTCGCCATTAAATATTAACTATTCAAATCAGTAACTTTTTAACTCGATTATTAAATCAAAATGTGCATTTTTGCTAAATGCTGAACGAGATCTATAATATGTTTTAGCCATCAGTTTGAAATATACCATACTCGCTACGCTTGGCAGGCGGGTTGGCGAGCTGGGAGCAGGATGTTAAGTCCTCGGGCAGCGCTATTGCCTTTTCCCTGAAATATTTCTTAGTCGGGTTTTTCAATATGAGGTGATACCATTCTGACCCAGCATCTAGCAGTAAGCGGTAAAGTAGCCCAAGTAGGTATAATAACCAAACGACCATTTCAATACGTGACGCATAACGACCTATCCTTATTTAGTTATACTCCGACGATTGCCAACTGGTCGAATTAAAAATCGATCAATCACACTTTATACTTCGACTACAGATTATAAAACGTCCACCCACTAAACTATTGTAAGATCTGTCATATCAGATTTGTAAAGTTTTTTTTTTGCTAACAGTTTGTATTGTAATGTAAATAACTGCAATATGCATAGCAACAAATGCAGTATCATCTATGTAGAAAATTATGATCATTGTTGTAGGATTTTCGTAAACCTGTAACCCTGGAATTAAAGAAAGTCCTTTCAATATTTAGATCGCAGACCTTATCCTAGGTCACAGATCTATGTCCTAAGTCCTTCGTTAATTAGGTACAATCAATCGTCATTGATTGTTATATACGATAAAGCTAGCATATTAATTTTCGCGTTTCACTGGTTATAATTTTAGGTACATTACATGTCTGTGAATTTTTATTTTGGTGTTAATTGTTTTCTGTTTATTATAAGATTTTATATTCAAAACATCGTTATAGCATTTTAAAATTATAACCAAACATTAAAACAAATGAGCCCAATTATTTTTAAACAACAATAACAATTTTACAACTTGAATGTCAACTCAATCTTGCGCGTTTTATTTCGTTTGTAAAAGTGAATTTTCGCGTCGGCGCAGATTCTTTCCAGCGTTTGTTTGAAAGTGGGTTGGAGAGGTGGGTGGCTATTTCTAATCGTTTTATTGACGGCGTGAATACTCTTCTTTACGCTCTCTGAATCATCGTTTTAACAGTATATAAAAAAAAATCTGTAGTTTCTTAATAAGATATGGGTCCAAAAAAATTATAGGTCAAGTTTGTGAATCCCTAAAATCTTTATTTACTACGGAGTCAGCTGATGTTTTTTTATGTAATTCAATAAGTATCTTCCTTCATTGTATTGTCGTCATTGAGTACAGGTGTATTCCAGAAAGTAAAGTGTATTTATTTTGGCAACAGACGCGAAATTTCAGGAGAACACATAAAATTTATCAATGTTCAAATGTATACTGCATGAAATCTTAGTAACTAAGGACGGTATTACGAACTTCAAATAGAAAATAGAGGAGAAGCTGTTATCATAATGTGCATAATGTTATTGCATTTCTGCCCTTAAGCTAGGTCAGGTTCGGAAAACTAATACCAAATACTCAAAACATTAAAAAAATAACTAATAAATTTGCTAAACCATTCGTTAAGCAAACACTATCGATCTATTAATCAATATCAAAGTAAAACCAATTATAACTGCGCGCAAAAGTTTACAAACACTCACCATGACTTCTGTAACGGTTTTCACACACGCGCGTAAAGTTTAGCGGTCGGTCGCGGACTGAGCGCGGCGAGGTTTGCAGTTGAAGCGAGTTGGCTATCGCGGGTTACGTCACCCGTACCGTGTGTAGTTGCTGGAAGTTGGAAGCGGGGTCTGGTCACCTTGATACAACGTGGTGATGATGAGGGAGGAGCGTAAACAATGATGGCAGCAAAGAGAGCAATAACAAGGGGAACTAGGAGCCTGAGCCAGTTAGGGTTTCAGGCCCTTAGGTGTTTAAGGTATTATACTTCCATGCTGGACTGGGAGCGAGAGAAGAACATATAATGTGGCATGTAGTAAAAATCAGCTAAGGGATCCGAGGGTTTCAGTATATTGCAATTTAGGCGATGGGGTGACAACCTGTCACTATAGCAATATACATCCAAATCTATGTTAAATAACCCTCAAAACTTCAGACGTGGCGGAACGACGTTTGTTTAGGTAGTTTACGCTCTACCTATTCCATTAGGGACAAAGGCGTGAATATATTGATGGATGGAGGTATTTTGCAGACGAAACGTTGGTCGAGCGACGAAGTACCTACCAGCTGGGAGTTGAAGCGAGTTGGTTATTTTGTCATTTTTTGTCAACAAACAAATAAAGATAATATTTATTTTGTTTCAGGAGGCAGAAGGATATGAAATGACAAGACTCCTGAAGCATCTTTGTGCTGGGGACAATATTGGGTAAGTTATATTATAAATAAATATAAATGTAATATTTATTTACCTATTTTTTTAAGTTTAACTGCTTGTCTAGTATAGTGTCCGAAGACTCCAACTTTAGTATTAGGCTTAAGGTTATGTAAGAAAGGTCAGGTTTTCTAGATCTATTTTGGCAAAATTGCTAATAATAGAGATGATATCAACCATATTCTCAAATAATACCAAACCCGCTATTCGAACTTGACACAACTAAACTGCAAAAAATGATTTAATCGTATTCATTAATATTCCAAATCACTGATATACGTATTTGGTGGTGCCATTAAGATTGGCGAACGTACCGGATATGATATTATATTTCTCTCTTTCTTTATTAAAGGTTAAAAAGAGATACCTAATTAAAATGTCTGAAGTAGGTTTAAAAGTTACACCTACGTTATTTAACCATATTTCGATGGATTACTAATTAGTTATCGAAATCTGATTCAACTAAAAAAGTGACATATTTATTTAATTAGAACTTGAACTCTAATAAAGAAAAACTTTTTACTACTATCTCGGTTTAATTAGTTTTTTTAGCCCTTGTCCGTCTCCAGGATTCCATCTATCGTCCTGCCAAATTTTATTTAAATCCGTTCAGCTATTTAGGTTAGGCCAGAGTTACGTTTACATTTGTATTATAACAGTCGAACATACTGAAAACGCATCTCCGCGCGTAGGAGCGGGATCTGCTTACCCGCGCGCTGAAGCGTGTTTCGCAATGTCTGATATTTGTTTTTGTATGGAAGACACGATTCCGCGCGCGAGCTACAGATCCCGCTCCTACGCGCGGAGAAACGTTTTCAGTATGTTCGACACTGCGTGTTTTCCATACACACTGGGGTACTTACTCAATATTAGAATTGTTTGCGATATTATTTCTAACCTAGGCTGGACACCAGGTAAGTCACAAAGTCTCTCACATAAAAACTCTCTCAAATAAAAAGTCCCTTTAAGATCGCTTAAAAACGATCAACGTTAATTTTCCTGCCTATCCCCTAAGTCAGGTGGCGTGATTATTTGTACCGTTACTTTGAATTTAAGTAATGCTCAGTCGAACAAACAAAGTTCCATCAAAATCGGTTGAAAACAACCGAAATTCAATTCCTACCTACCTCTTAAGTCATGAGGCGTGATTATTTGTATCGTAGCTTTGATTTTAAATAACGGTCAGTCGAATAAAAAAAGTTCCATAAAAATCGGTTAAGACATATCCAAATTTCAATTTCCTGCCTACCCCCTAAGTCAGGTAGCGTGATTTTAGGTATCCTAAGTTGCAACCCGGGTAACATATAGTTAATAAGAATTAAAAAAATCCCATCGAAATCGGTTCATTAGTTTTGGCGTGATGTGGTAACATACAGTCATACAGACAGACAGACAGACAGACAAAAATAAAAAAAAAATCGTTGTGGTCTTTATATCGTTAATAATGTCTGCTGCAATTTTTTTTTGTATTATTATTCAATGTACAGACACGACCTTTCTAGAGATTTATTATATGTATAGTTTTTTTATAGATTTTATAGATAAGTATCAATTTGTGTATTAATTATAATTAGTTATAAAGGACTTGCTTCATGTGAAATAAAAATGGCATACTAATTATTATTATTTTATGTTTATAATTCAATGAAAAAATAAAATAAAATGCACGTGTGAATTGAATTGTCATATCAATCACAAACCGCACCTGTGCTGATTTTATCATAAAAACATTTCGTGTTGCGTTTTGCACGGTTATTTGTAACACAAAGGCAATTACAATTATATGAATGTAAGTATGTGTATTTTTATATGTGATATGCATGTTTAATTATATTTATTTATTATAAATAATTATTTATTTATATTCGGAATTTTTGTTTATCTATGTATATTAGTTTTTAATATGTACTATTATGTAGATCTTAAGTGTTGATAGTTATTTAAGTGTTTAGTTGGTGTTTTGATGTTGCCGCAGCTACTTGCTATGTGTAATTTTTCTTTTTTAAATGCAGGGTTGTCTGGAAGAGATCGCTTAAAGTGATAAGGCCGCCTTTGCGCACACTGTTATTTTTAAGTTTTTCAAACTGTACGATTTATGCGCAATAAAGAGTTTATCTATCTATCTAAAGGCAAAAAGGTCATATTAGGTAGGTATATTTTTAGGATGTTTATTTGCTACACCAATCCTAGTAGAAAATTGGACAAACTTCATTATGATTGATGATGAATAGATTGAATGGAATGAAGTGTTAAAACAGGAACAACACATTTTACGACTTTGTCAGATAATGAATTATGCAAAAGAGGCATTTTTGTATAAAAACGTTGAACACATTGCATAACTGATCCTGATAGTGTATTGGATAGGGCTGCGGCCTCCTGAGCGGGAGATCGTGGTTCGAATCCCACCACCACGTACCAATGTGTTTTTCGGTTTTCGAATTTCATATGTACGTTTATTCGGCGCTTTTTCCGTGCTTCGGAAGGCACGTTAAGCCGTTGATCCTGGTTAATATCGTTTAATACCGTAAATATTAGTCGTTAAGCCATGCCGGCCAGAGACTAGTGCTAAGCATTGGCGGCTTGAAATCTCAGACCTAATCAAGGATTGGGTCTGGTTTCCCTTCTGAATTGCGGAGGTCATATGGCAGTCGCTCTGTGCCCAGTACCCTCGTTCAATCACCTAGATTAGGTAGCCGACCCCGAGAGATACGGGATAAGGCTAGGGAGATGATGACTTTGCGTAACTGAAGGAAAACTAACCACTCAACCTATTTGAAGTACCTGCCTGCAATGCAGAAGTATTTGACCCGTTGAAAATAGTTTTAAATTTTTTTCTTTTTTCATTACTTTTTAGAGTTCAATTCATGTTTTTCTCATTTTTAATTTTATTGCTATAGTGTTCAATAAGTAGTTATGCATAATATTTAAACAATGTCTTCATAGGAAATCCTATTATCTTAATCCTCCTTAATACCACTTGTAAAAACATATTTATCACATGGTTTAATGTTTTTTGCGTTTTACTAGAATTCAGTTGTTTGTTTCAATTTTATCGATATCTAACTACGCTTACTACGGATATAGGAAAAAAACGGAGCTAATATTTTTCTTATTTATTTTTACTTTCGCTTGTAGTGTTTTAGCTCAGTTCGTCTAATGAGATCTCTTCAAATCATTTAGTTTAGAAGGAAAGGTGAAGTTTTACAATGTGTTAGAATGCAGACAAAATCAGCATATCAAAAATATTTGCCTGACTGGGAATATGGGCAGAGCTGGAAAAAAACATGTACTTTGCAAAAAAAATAGAATGAATCGTGATTTATTGGAAAAAAAAATACCATTAGTCATGATTTTTTAAGATTCTTAATTTTGCCGAAGATTTGACTATATATATTTTTTAATTAGTCGAAAGTAAAAGAAAGATAACAAAACTATAGACAAGTAATTCCTCCCAGCCATTTTTTACAGAAAAATGTATTTAGTGAAGAGGAACTGTTAATGAGAGCGATATGGTGATAGCTTCTTCAGCTTTTGTGGAAAGTATTTTTTCAAATGATAACGGATATGGCCGGAAAACATCACAATAATGTTTATGATTCCTCAGAAATTAAAATAAAATTATTATCATTATTATTAGGGTTACTTTATTTTACTTATGAAAATAAAGAGTGATTAAATCAATGATTTTTAGTGAAATAGATATTTGATATAAATTGTGATTTAAATCACATTGACTTAGTCATGCTGGTAATCGAACCCAAAACTTTCAGAGTAGAACACAGTTGACCACCAACATCTCTGTACAAGTCGTAAGGAGAGTTCACCACAGTTTAAGTTGTTCAGGTTTCATTGTCAATCGATTTATCATTGCTATCACGTAATTTATCAACTTATTATGATACCTACATGACATAGTTTGACTACGTATTTACCCGACTAAATGACGTAGAGTACCTACTAAAAGATATGAAAAATCATACTACCGCTAAAATTTAATGAACTTCGGTCTTAAAATTCTTGAAATGTTTATCCTTTTTGCGGGGGTCACTGTGATTATAAGAATAAGAATAAAAATAACTTTATTTTCCTCAACAAACAGCATATACAATAAATTAAGTTGATTAAATAATGAAACATTCTAGCTCGCATGCATTATTAGAAGCGCATTATATATTCTGCAGGTCATACTTACTTAAAAAATGCCCCTTGCGAAGTCCGTGGGCCGTCTGCCGCCCGTCGCCCGCGCACGGACCCGCCCTTTGCGAACCTCCCAGAAATCAGTTTTTTTTTTCTCCAAAACTAATAATCGAAATAAGAAACTAGCAGATCATATTTTAGTGTTTATGATTTATAACGTTCAAAATAATTTTCATAAATGTAAGTCGAAATTTTAAAAAAATTATGCAATGTTTTGAACACGGAAAGAGGTCCAGGAGAATTCGTATTTCTCATTAATTACTCAATATTTTTAAATAATCTTAGAGTATAATGAAGAGCTGAGACCAACCTATATATAATTATTTCATATTTTTTATGTAACGATAAAGTATACTTTATAAGCCTTGTAAGCGACCGAAATATCCAGAGAGCCCCTTAACCTGATGAATTGATGATATAAAAATAACGGTAACAGATCGGTTACAAAATTTTGTTTTATTTGAAAAAATAACCTTGTGATTAATTTTTGCTTATCATGTTACTATAAGTAGTTAAATAGTTTATAGGTGAGGGATTTAGATAAGCACTTTGCGCAATAAATTTATTTATGACTTAGTTATTATTGATTTTTAGTTGGAAATAACAACAACAACAACAACTACAATAATAACTACTATTATTTAGGTAGGATGTTTTGTACTTATTGAACTGAACGTACCTATTGGAATAATATATTATACCTAATGTAAAAAATATATAATTAGAAGCTAGAAAAGTAGAATTTGACCATTATCTTCGTAGGTGATGAAAAAAGCGCGCTGACGCGAACTTTGAATGTTGCTCAGTCAATGACACTAAACATATTTCACCTGGAAATTTTTGCAGAAGATGATTTTTCTTACTTTCCCATATAAAATTACCACCTCGATCAGACAATTTGTATGGAAAATCCAGTTTCGTTGACTGAGCATTCTCTATCAGGTAGCGAGACGCTGTTCCTTACACCGGGTAAATGAAATGGAATATGAAACTGCTCCATCTGCTTCTTCCATGCTGGACTGGGAGAGATAGAAAAAACATTGAATGTTCCAGCTGCCCTTCCTCCCGGGCATGCTGTAGAAGTCAGCAGAAGGGATTCGAGGGTTACAGTGTATTGTAATTTAGGCGATGGGCTGACAACCTGTTACTACAGCAATACAAATCATTACAATCTAAAATTTGCACTCAATTTTTGTCAGACGTGGCGAAAGCGCCTGTTACGAGGCGTTTTACGCTCTGCATACCACGTAAGGGATAAAGGCATGATTTTATGTATGTATATGTATGTAATATGAAACTGATATGATGTTATAAACGCAATACTACACTAAATCCGCAATAGGCAGCTACCCCTAGTACCACTCGGTGCCGTCACCCCTCTTGTCTGACGCTCGCATCTTCCCTTCCGTCTGACTTCCGTATCCAAGGTCATCAGGGCTGGCGCCGTTCAAACAATAGTACTACTAAGTATACATAGAGCATGCTAAAACTTCAACTGCCTCTGGTCTAGTAGTTTGAGAATTGGGCTTCTGATCTGGAAGTTGAGGGTTCGATTTCCGGCAAACATACTTACATATAATCACGCCTTTATCCCTAATGGGGAAGGCAGAGCGTAAACGACCTAAACAAAGGCCGTTCCGCCGCGTCTGACAAAGTCTTGAGGGCCATTCAAGAATTTGTACGTATATTGCTGTAGTGACAGGTTATCAGCCCATCGGCAAAATTACAATATACTGAAACCCTCAGATCCCTTAGCTGGTTTTTACAGCATGCTCGGGAGGAAATGCACCTGGCACATTCTATGTTTTTCTCTCACTCCCAGTCCAGCATGGAAGATCCGGCAAAGGAAACACAAAATTTAATATTATCATTTGATCGCTTTATGAGAATTGTTCGGACATTGCTGGCTGGATTGCCTGATTGTGTCTAGTCACTTGATTCATAACACTAAAGAGTCCTTTCATTGGGTCGATCGTCGACTCAAAAGCCAGCTCGTTAGAGAAATACTAAATGTTTCGCTTTTCTGGCTGTTTCAACTTGAAATGTATATTTTCTCAGACTCGAACTTTGTAACATAGATCTGTTTACCATGACCTAACTGCTCATCTTAAAAAGTCTGGTCATATAGGTAGGTCGTATAAAATGATATGGGACATTATAGCCATGGACTGGACAACAATGAAACAATAGCGGTGATGAAACGCTCTCAAACTAACTTGGAGAGATAGCGTAATACTACGTGATTATTGTTGAGCTATCTTTACTATGACTTCATTAAATTTTCCGTCCCTTAACATCTTAAGGGGCAAAACAATGTTACCTTAGCGTGCAGGAATTCTTTTTTGGTTTGGAGGTACCTACAACTACATAGCGTAAAAGTCTACCCAAGAGACAAGGGATGGAAACAATAGTAGAATTCAATTTGATTTGAATATGATATCTTTACTGCGTTAAAGGTAAGTCTGAAAATACCTGAACTGGGGAAAGGCCTATGTCCATGACCAGCAGTAGAATCTTTTAGAAGTACCTATATGTTATTATGTATCACGAAGTTAACTTACCACAAGTGCTAAATCAATAAACTGTTAACGAGAGCCAACCTTGCAATCATAGCAATCAACGTGTTAATTTAGAACTACAATAAAGATCCATTCTGATAGTTAGAGAACAGAAGATTCATATGGAACATAATACAAGCTCGTTACCATATCAAATCTAGGATTATTCTAACAAACGTATTGTCGTTGATGGATTTTTTGGTCTGAAATTGTCACTAGTTTTAGTTACTTCGTGAGACTCGCTGTAGAGTCGTTAAAATCTGAATCTTTCAAAGGAAATGGCGTAGGTTAGGTAGAAACCATGTAAATATCACATGTACCTACCTACTACAAATTCATTCTTGCATTCAGATCGGACAAAGGATTTGACAAAAGTTAAATTCTTTCAATTTGGAATTCAAAGCTTTATATCATACGAATAAAGGACCTGAATAAGTCTGGTCTTAGTATGATTGACATGACATCAGCTGTCTCACTCCCAAGGCTGAACTAATCAAAAAATGTTTCTCATAAACAAACGGGCACATTATCTTATTACACTGGTTTACTTTAAAGTACTAAATTTTATCAACTGGAATCTCGCAATTGCTGATTCGAGATAAAAAAAATACATGCAGCTCCAGAAAATTATTGAGAAACGACCTATGAAAATTGGGAAGCTACCGGGTGTAAGGGACAGCGTCCTACAAGTTGATAAGGGTTCTTCGCTCAGTCAACGATACTGAACAACTTTCACCAGGAAACTCTTTTTGCTTTTCCATACAAATTACTTTGTTTTACTTTCATGTAATTAAGTTTTTATTTTTCCTTGTAGAATGCATTAGGTTAAGCTACCTGTAATGTTTCACATTGTAAATATTTAAATAAATAAATTATTTCATCCACATGGACACTTTGTTTGGAGCAAAAACAATGTTTTTTTTTCTTTTGATAGTTGGTCAGTGTCGGTGATTGCGCAACTCCTATCACTTTGTGGGACGCTGTCCCTTACCTTACAACCTGTATACCTATGTTAATAATAATAAGCAAAATAATTTAATTATCACCTTTTTTTTAAATTAAAAGGTTAACATGCATAAAGAGTCACATGTATTCGCCTGACAGTTTTTAATTAGCAAACAACTAAGGTGACTTTAACTATTAGTTTAGGCGTGGCCAGGTCGTATTCCCACGACCACTTTTAATTATACCATCTCTTTGCAGTACGGTATTAGCTAGTTGTCGTGTAGTTTCACCTGTTATGAGCTTTCCCGTTTTAATTAGAGATTACATACTTATTATATATCACGCCTCCATCCCTAATCGTGTAGGCAGAGCGTAAACGGTCGTTCCGCCACGTCTGACAAAGTTTTGAAGGTTATTTAAGTTGGATTTGTAGGTATATTGCTGTAGTGGCAGGTCGTCAGCCCATTGCCTATATTGCAATATACTGAAACCCTCGGATCCCTTAGCTGGTTTTTACAGCATGCCCGGGAGGAAATGCAGCTGGCAAATTCTGTTTTTCTCCCACTCTCAATCCAGTATGAAAGAAATTAGGGATTTTTGGTAGTAAAAAGAACCTACGTGTTCGTGATTGACAGCTTTTCAACGGTGAAAGATTTTTAAAACATCTGCACAATAATTTTATTTCTACAAACAATACATACAAATTAATGTTTCTTTTTCTATTATCTATAGTATGATGTCATGCTATGCTTCTTCTATGCTGGACTGGGAGCGAGAGAAAAACATAGAATGTGCCAGCTGCATTTCCGCCCGGGCATGCTGTAAAAACTAGCCAAGGGATCTGAGGATTTCTGTATATTACAATTTAGGCGTTGGGCTGACAACCTGTCACTACAGCTATATACTTAAAAATCTATCTAAAATAACTCTCAAAACTTTGCCTAGGTCATTCACGCTCTGCCTAACTAATTAGGGATTAAGGCGTGATTATATGTATGTATGTATGATGTCATGGGCTGTCATGGTGCACTTATAATTACAAATAGACAAATGGAACTTTTATGTCGCCGTCTAGACGTAGCTCCCTATTATGGGGTCGCACCCTCTCATCTTATTATGATTAATGTCCGTTATATCAGTAAAATATAGCAATAATACATAACTTACATAACTACTGCTTTCGCCCTCTTTGATAGACGCCTTCGCCTTCTTTTCAAACTTGATTTTTTCTTTTATGCTGACCTGGGAGCAAGAGAAAACATAGAATGTGCCAGCAGCCAGCTACATTTCCTCCCGAGCATGCTGTAAAAACCAGCTAAGGGTTCCGAGAGTTTCAGTATATTGTATTTTAGGCGATGGGCTAACAACCTGTCACTACAGCAATATATCTAATTAATCAGTAATCTGTCTTAAATAACCCTCAAAACTTTGACTGACGTGACGGAACGACCTTTGTTTAGGTCGTTTACGCTCTGCCCACCCCATTTGGGATAAAGGCGTGATTATATGTATGTAATTTACCTGTTATGCTCTGAGTATACCCTCTCCTTCATCTCTCTTTGCATCCTTTATTCCCTCTACATTATCCGACCAGTAGGTAACCCTTCTCTTTCTAACATCCTTATCCTCGCAATTCTTCTAGGAACAAGAATGATCGTCTCACTGGCTCCAAGAATGCTCAGCTGGTTTGTGTTAACGCCAACAGCCCTCGACAGCCGACCACGCCGCAGTTATTACGAGTTAGTTGCTTTTTGCTTCTATATTACCTAGAAAGTGTTTACTGCTGCGACACAGACATTGCAAACGTTTCGCAATCACCCATATCGCTTTGCAAATTCTTGACATATTTAACATGATGCGGCTCTAAGATGCTGCTTGGTTTTTTATTGTACACCATCTATTGGTAAATTTTAAGTATTTCCAACTCAGTGTTAGAATAAAGGTAAACAAAGTTTCATGTCTTTTAATTGAAAATCTTGTTTGTAAAATAAGGTTTAGCTATTAGATATGAGAACATAAATATTTAACTAATTTGCAAACACGTATAATTTATTTTCTAAAACTGAGTTGGACATACTATAGCTAACATTATTTTCTCTGTGCACTATTGTTTTTATTTTAGCAATTTTAGCTTACTTAACTGTTTTGACATGCACGGTTTCTTTTGTATTAGTTGAATGCTGCACAACGCAACTCACTGAATTGCTTTGATTACAATATTTGCTCAGTGACTGAATAGTATGCCCCATGTAAAACAACCCCTTGATCTCCTTCTCCTGCTAGATTCTCGAAGAAACAATCCAGAAGAAGATCCCGAAACACATGTACAAAATGCAAAAGACGAAGGACGCGGACCGACTGCGCCTCGCTTTCAACATCCCGCAGCAGATTGCAGACAATCTGTTCCAGTACAGGACCAAGTTCGTGCAGCACATGCTGACCAGCCCCATGTACGCCAACAGCACCATCGGGAAACCCTGGGAGATGGTGGGCAGGTGAGGAATATTATCAATCTTAATTAGGAAGAAGTCCATAAGAAACTCTGTTTTTATCTGAAACGTTTGAGTGCAGAATGTCCAAGTTGCAAAATGTCCAAATCCTGAAATTTCATCAGCACAAGAGAACCAGGAAATTTTGCAACTTGATAGGAAGTTTAGAGAGTTCATAACATTCGGACATTTTGCAAATTAGGTACTATGATCTGCACCTAAATGACGGATACCTTTTATGAGATTGTAAAAATATGTAATTTTTATTGCAGTGTCTCAGAGCAGATAATTGACGAGATTCTTCTCCAATGTGCAGAGGAAATGGAGATAAAGCCCTACATAACGCAGCTGTTCAACTCCGAAACACAGTGACTTTTAGAAACATCGCGTGCGCAGCGCAGCGCATGTTATTTAATACATTTCTTACTCCCTTGTTCTTTCTAATAAATTTTAATTTCGATACGTCTTCGTTTTTTTTTAGATGACCCTATTGCCAACTTTATAGGAGTATGTATTAAAAAAATAAACATCTTGAAACAACTTCGTATATTAAATCAATGCTTAAAAATTATACTAGAACTCGCTCGTAGGTTTTCTATAATCCTAATCGACACTTCAGTCTTTAAATAAAATGCTTCTACATCTTAAAGCTACAATTCGTTGAAATGTCCATTATAATATCATTGCACTCTGTTTTAAATAAGGCACTTACAAATACATAACTAAATAACAACCATGACTTATTTTGTTCTTATAGGACGGCATATCGTTGTTTCGCAAACAAACAATACTTTGTCAAATTAAATGGCATTCTCCTTACCTATTTCTTTATTTGTCAATGCGTTTTCTTGTTCCCTTTCAAACTCTAGGATTAGTTCACACATCATCATCTTTGTTATAACTTAATCTGAAAGAATTTAATACTGCTCCAAATTTATCTTTTTGTCGTTTTAGAGTATCGTGCTTTTCCATTTTTGGCAATTTCGGCGTACTTTCTGTACTCGATGTGTCAGTTGGGACTTCTTCTGGTGTCGGTGGATTAGACTTCATCACTCTAGGTTTTGCTAACTTTGGCCCTCCAGTTGCAAATATGTTTTCTAGTCTGGACTTCAGATCTTCTCTGCTCATGCTCGAATCTTCTGTAGTCTCATCATCATCATCGTCATTATTCATAATAGGTTCAGAGTTATTTAGCTTTTCAGTATTAACAATATTACGAACATGACGTAAATTAGGAACTGACGCAGCTTCTAGCTCTTTTTTCAATTCGAAGAATATTAAAGGGCGTATTAAATGAGGACTGATTTCAGTTTCAGAATTATCTACGTCACCAGTAGAATTTGACCTCTTTCTAGGCTCTTCTTCTACTGTGTCTTCTTCATTATTAGTCATCTTATGTTGAAATATGTCGTTCAATTTGTTCATAAATTTCATTTGTCTACTGCTCCCGAAAACTATGTTTCCCTCTTCTGTAGATGTGTTAGAAGTAATGCTTGGTCTGGGCTTTTCTTCCTCTTCAATTGGTTCCTCTGACATTTGCCTATTAGGTTTAGCAAAAGGTATAGTGTGAGCTTTTCTAAAAACATAAGGGCTATTAAAATACGTTTCATCCATGGGTGGTGGAGTAGGAATGCGTGGAGCTTCGTCCCTTGTATTCATTTCTTCGACAGAATCATTTAAAATGTTTCTATCTAATGTATCTGAATAACCAGATTCGTCTGTTCGTGAATTTGTTTCGCTATCATTTAATGTCAATTGTTCATGCTCATCATTTAGTTGTTCTTTAGTGGAAACATTATCGTTTGTTGTTTCATTAGTGGTATCATTTACAGCTTCAATGTCTGGTTCTTTGACTTCTTGATCTATTTTTTCTTCTTCTTCTGTAACTTTAGGTAGATCTTCCCTATGCACTTGAGCAATTACATTATATTTTGTGTCTTGAGTACTTATCGAAGTTTCCGAACCTGCATCGGATAATTCGCTCAATGATTTTCTATGTGGTATAGACTCTGTTGTTTCTATCGGAATCATGATTGCTTGTTCAGTTTCTTCATCTTTTAAACTAATCTTTTCTAAATAACTGTCTTCTTCTGCTTGCAATACTTGGTCGAGTAAATCGATAATTTTCGCTTCCTTTTCTTCATTATTTTCTATAGCAGCATGATGGATTATAATATCATCTTCTTTATACGGAGTGATCGGTCGTTTAAAAATGTCATTATGCAGTTGTATTTCATCAAGGTTAAAGACCGTGGTATCTCCTAATCTAGTATTCTTATTTAAAGTGTCGGGAGGGGTGGGAGACTGGACTACAATCTGGACTGGTGTCACTCCATTCTTGTTGCTGTGATCGATTTGAGGTTTAGCAACAAAATTACTTTCCGGCCGTTTGTAGCAATACAAGCAAATGAAGTAGATAGGGATCCCTGAAAGAATTAGACGGACTTCATAAATATTGCTTGAACGTTAAAACTATGACCCTCATGTTATGTATTGAATTGAAACATTTGGAACTTACCTATCGCAAGCCATATTACGACTCGTACCCACGTTTTTAGGTTGACTAGAAGCATAAGATGGATGTTTATGTAGATACTTAGGCACGGGGTCAGAGGAACTAATGGAGTCTGAAATAAATAAAAAATAAATATATTTTTACGATTACAATATCAGAATCGCATCACTCTATAATATAGAAAAGTCCATAGTCCTAGATTAGGTCAGAGGTTTCAAGCCGTCAATACTTAGCACTGGCCACTGACATGGCTTAACGACTAATATCTACGGTATTAAACGATATTAACCGGAACCAACGGACTTAACGTGCCTTCCGAAACACGGAAAAAGCGCCGAATAAACGTAAATATGTAATTCGAAAACCGAAAAACACATTGGTACGTAGTGGGATTCGAACCACAAACCTCCCGCACAGGAGACAGCGGCCCTATCCACTACACCATCGGGCTCCTTATAAAAGAAAGGGATAAAGGCGTGATTATATGTACAAGGTGGCGCAAAAGAAGTCATCCGATGTTGTTTGGCTCTCATTTTTTTTCTAAATGAAAAACTTCGAATCTGTTTTTTGATTATATTTATTTGCACCTTTAGAATTTTACTGGTCAAGTCGAGAAGATGATATCGGCCAAATGGGCGCCGTTACAATTGATTGCCATACGGGCTCGTTTTATGGCATTTTTCATCACTTCGGCGAGAACTTCGGGCGACAGATTCTCGCACTCGTGTCGAATGTTGTCTTTGAGGGCTTCCAAGGTCTCAGGCTTGTTGACGTAAACACGAGACTTCAAAAAACCCCATAAAAAGAAGTCCGGGACCGTTAAATCGGGCGATCTGGCCGGCCAGTGCAAATCGCCAAAACGAGAGATTAGGCGACCCGGAAATGCCGCCTTCAGAATGTCGGTTGTGGCTCGTGCAGTGTGCGCCGTTGCCCCGTCCTGTTGGAACCACATGTCCTCCAGTCCCAATTCGTCCAATTGCGGCAGAAAAAATTCGGTCAACATGGCCCTATAGCGCGCACCGTCCACTGTTGTCGTTTGACCCGCGGCGTTCTCGAAAAAAAATGGCCCGATGACTCCTCCAGCGTGAACAGCGCACCACGCAGTCACTTTGAGCGGGTGTAACGGCTCCTCGTGCATCACTCGTGGATTCTCGGTGCCCCAGAAGCGATAATTTTGCCGATTCACGTAACCGCTGAGGTGGAAATGAGCCTCATCGCTCATGATGATTTTGGTCGAAAAATTGTCCAATTCTTCCTCGAGATTGAGGATGGCTTGGGCGTAGGTTACGCGCGTTTGGCGGTCGGCAGGCAGCAGCTGATGCACGGTCTGGACTTTGTAAGGAAACATCTTCAAGTCTCGCACCAAAATTCGCTGCAAGGACCGCCGGCTGAGGCCCAATTGCGTGGCACGTCGTCTGGTCGATGTTTCGGGGCTCACTTCAACGTCCTCGGCTACAGCGGCGATATTCTCGGCAGAACGGGCGCTCCGGGGCCGGCCACTCTTAGCAACGTCTCGTGTGGTCCCATACTCTTCAAGGTTGGTGGCTAAACGTCGCAGTGTTTGCGCAGTCGGTGTCGGACGGCCGGGGAATCGGCGACGGAATTCGCGCTGCGCCAACACCACAGACGAATTGTTACTCAAAAAAATAGACACGATTTTTCCGCGTTCTTGGGGAGTGTATCGCTCCATGGCTTGTTCACTTGTATTCTGCATCTGTCTAGTCCACAAATGTCAAAACAGATTTGACATTGGCGGCCATTTGCAAAAATGAGAGCATCTTCCAATAGGGTGATTTCTTTTGCGCCACCTTGTATGTATTATAAAAGAAAGTAGCAAGCAAGTAATAAATTCTGGTAAAAGAAGTTCCTTGATGTCCAACGAAACAGTGGAATATCTGTGGCTGACTATATAAGGTCATTTTTAATCAAGTGCAAATATAGAAACGTGTGAATCTACCCATGAAACTGAACAACTTTCTTAAAGGAACATAGGTCGAAATACGAAAAACTAAAATTTACTTCCCATACTAAGTGCGCTATCAGCTGGTGCATTTTGTATGGGAGGTCCAATTTTTTTATTAATTTTTCGACCTATGTTCCTTAGGGAAAGTTGTTCAGTTTGATGGGTAGATTTACACGTTTTAATATTTGCATTTTATTTAAAATTACCTTATATAAAGGGTTTTTCATTAAGGGTGGTGTTGAAATGGAATAAAACAAGCTGTGTGTGAGATATTATCAAAATTCTCTTTTTATTTGAAAGGTCTAATCATGCCAATTTGTTTGGTATATGACATAGTCTCAAAATTTGCCGTAGTTTTTTTACAGGGGAATAAATTTTAGAGGTCCTGTTTCAATCACTGCAAAATTCTTCAAAGGAGATAATTTCTTTTTTAAAATTTAAGTCCGCTAGACTTTGTCTGGTCCAAATTCCTAAAGTCCTAATTCTACAGGTCAGGCCGACATCAACCATTGCCTTTTAAATTCCACAAAGCTCATATATCTTTGTTGAATCGACAAAAACTTGCCGAAATCGTAAAAAATATGGGATTTCGGCTGTCTCGTGTCCATGCCACTGTAATAAGTCTTTGTGTATTGCTAAACCATGACATATACCAAATAAATTGGCATAATTAAGCCTTTAAAATAAAAATGAGAATTTTGATAATATCTCACACACAGCTTGCTTTATTCCATGTCAACATCGACCCACCCTTAATGAAAGAACTCAATCTTCGCACTTTGCAGAAATTATTATTGGGTGGAATTTATCTATTTGGAATTTCTTCCATGCTGGACTGGGAGCGAGAGAAAAACATAGAATGTGCTAGCTGCATTTCCTCCCGGGCATGCTGTGGAAACCATCTAAAAGATCGAGGGTTTCAGTATATTGCAATTTAGGCGACGGGCTGACAACCTGTCACAAACAGCAATATACCTTACCTACAAATCTATCTTAACCCTTAAAACTTTGGCGTGATTATATGTATGTATGTATGTAATTATCTAACCTTGAATTTGAGATGCTCGTTGGCCTGAGGCTGGATCGTGATCACAATCAATAGCAGAAGGACGACTCCGTTCAAGATGGCAATCGGAATAGTATAGCTCGTGAATTTAATGGCAATTGTTGCCTCGACGAAGCATGCGAGCACTGAAATGTAACAAGTCATTCAAAAATTCAGCTAAGCTGGAATCATGGAAATCTACAGAATCATTTATCTTTGTCACGTTTTTTTACGACCACGACAAAACTAACTTTGTTGTGAGTCAGAGAAGCAGTAAAGAAAAATCTATTATTTTTCGCTTCCTAAAAGAATCACAGAAAAAATACTTACTAAACAAGAATAGAGAGATGTTCACGATTTTCTCACTGGCTGGAGAGACCTCTCTACCGCCCATTCCCAGTATATGCTTAAAGTAGCTTTTCTTGGTTGGTACAGTAGTGTTTGACTGGTATCTGAAATACGAATAGATTTAAGCCTTTTCAGACATAAAATTCGGAAACTTCGGAAACTAATTGTAAAAGACAGTAGGCACTTTTCAAGAAATTGACCGAAAGGAGATTGAGATGAGCATATTTTAATGGAAGAGTGTAGGTATATGTAGGAGACTTCAACAAATCTTTGGTTGATAAAATAGCAAAATACATTCTGAGGATACCTGAGTATGATGACACAGATGGCCACGATGGTATACGAGGAGAGCGTTCCCACTGCCATCATGAGGATCAGATCTTCCAGTTCCATTGTAGATGCAAGTACAGCTGTATATAAAAAAAAACATGTTAGTAATTTTCTTTTTATGGTCTGACGTCAAGGGTCAGCTCGCTTCATCGTCAACTCTCTTTCCATTCTCATTGGTTAAAATAAGAGTCAACAGACAACTCATCAACGATCACTCGCATTTTTAAATCCACGATTGCTCCTGAACTGTCTTAGTAGTTAGTTATTTATCCAAAGTATCAAAAGAGAAAATACGTGCGGAACTTACCAACTATACAAGTGGTGACAGCGATGGCAAACAGTGGTGTTTTCTTGGCTGAGCTGACGTAGCCAAAGCAGTGTAGGATCAGACCATCGTTTGCCATGGCGTACAGCAAGCGGGTCACAGGGAACAGGCAGCCGAATAGACTGAAATAATTTTAAATTAGATAAACTCTTTATTGCGCATAATCGGAACAGTTTAGCCAAGCTTAAAAACATGCATAGTAAAAGGATAATAGAAATTATCAAACGTCCTGACCTGACCGCATGCATAGGCATCTAAAATTATTTGTATAAGATACGTAATAATCACTGTCAGAAATAGCGGCACTTTGAAGCACGGAAGCATCACACTTGTCAGATAAGTGATTGTCTGAAGCTGGACCTTTTTAGATAAATATATCTGGTTGATCCACGGTACTTTTGTTCAGAATTTGGTTAGACATCGCGTTTTAAGCAGAACTGTGTTTTATTTCTTCTTGTGTCATAATAATATAAGGGATACCACCATAACCTACCTTCCGAAGATCCCGGCAACGGCTCCACAGGATACCACCCATCTCGCCCAGTCCCACCCCACGTACTTGAAAGCCAGCGCCGTAGCTGCCACTTTGTCCTGAAAATATATTTCCAAAATATTCGTTTCAATTCGGTTTTAAAAGATCAGATCTTGTACCATCATCATCTCCCTAGTCTTATCCCGTATATCACGGGGTCGGCTTCCTAATCTAGGGGACTGAACGAGGGTACTGGTTTTTACACAGAGCGACTGCCATCTGACCTCCGCAACCCAGAAGGGAAACCAGACCCAATCCTAGATGTCAATGCTTAGCATAGGCCTCTGATATGTCTTAACGACTCATATCTACGGTATTAAACGATATTAACCGGGTCCAACGGCTTAACGTGCCTTCCGAAGCACGGAAATAGCACCAAATAAACGTACATATGAAATTCGAAAACCGAAAAACACATTGGACACCTCCCCGCTCAGGAGGCAGCGGCCCTATCCACTACACCATCGGGCTCTCTATTTTACCATTACCAGCGAAGAAGTGGCAAGGGCTGTTTACACGTTTGTGTGTTGATCAAAAGTTACTTCTTCAATTACTTTTCTTTGCGATAGCCTAGTGTGACTGAGCCAAGAATCGACACTAACAGGCAGATAGGTACATATAATCACGCCTTTATCCCTAATGGGGTAGGACCAGCGTAAACGACCTAAACAAAGATCGTTCCGACACTTTTGACAAAGTTTTGAGGGTTATTTATGATAGATTAAGTATATTGCTGTAGTGATAGGTTGTCCGCCCATCGCATAAAAGTTCAATATACTGAAACCCTCGGATCCCTTAGCTGGTTTTTACAGCATGCCCGGGAGGAAATGCAGCTGGCACATCTATGTTTATCTTTCGCTCCCAGTCCAGCATGGAAGATCTTACTACAAATATTATCACCGTTATTCTAGTGGAACTAAGTAGTAAGTACATCTTACCAGCATATAGTAGGGCATCATCATGGTGATGACTGAAGACACACTGACGTAGACCAGCAGTACTATAAACAGCACGATGATGATCGCTCGTGGGATCGTCTTCCGTGGCTCTCGCACCTAAAATAGTTTATTTATAGTCTTAGAATGTATCAGTTTTGTTTGTTGAATAGTGAGGACAATACTTTTATCGTAGAAAACTACGGCTATAAAATGAAATATCAGATCAAAAATTTAATTTTGCTGTTGTCGTCATAATCATCTGCCGTGAGCTTGAGCGAACATCCACTCTTTAAACTTCCACTGATATTTTTTAATAAGGCCGTAAGATATAGTAACTTTTGACCACTTAAAATAAGTACTTAAATTTACCTCTTCTCCCGAAGCGCTAATCGCTTCAAATCCTGTGAATCCATAGAAGCACAGCGCAGCTCCTTGCAGCGTCCCCCAAATACCATAGGGGAAAAATCCACCAGTGCCTTTGTTCGCTGGAACCTCGCTTGCTGGGATATTCCAGTTGCTCACTTTTGCTGGAATTTAAATGCACAGGGTCAAATGGTTATCAATAAATGTTAAGCAATATTGCCGTAATCAGGCTATGGATGGGTGTCCGGTAGTGGGTAACAACTCTTAACTTTTCCATAAGCCATGTCAGAGGCCATAGTTTAGCATTGGTGGCTTGAAAACTCTGACAGATGAGTTGGCCACTAACTAGGCAAAAGCCTAATTTAGGATTAGGTCCGGTTTCCCTTCTGGGTTGTGGAAGTCGGATGACAGTCGCCAACCAAAACTAGTACCTTCGATCAATCCCCTAGGTACCCGACCCGGACAAGGCTAGGGCACAGAGCTAGGGCGATGAATATTTGTTAAGTAGTTTCTGACTACGGTAGTTAAGGATGATTGATCAGCCAGCGTCTGACCACATACTTTGCTTTAGGGAAAAATATCTAGGTCTCCAGCCCAGCTTGGAAGCAAATGTAATTGTGCAAATGTACTTGAACATCCGCTTAGTATTTTATTAAATTGAAATGGGTTTGACATAAGATACAAAGGTCAGAGATAATACAATACAATACAAATATTCTTTATTGCACATAAACAACACATTGTACAGGAACAAAGATTACAAAACAAACAGAGTACAATTAGGCGGCCTTATTGCTAGGGTAGCAATTTCTGCCAGGCAACCTTTGGGTAAAGGAGTAGTTTTCTAATATTATGCGGGATAGTGCAGTTAGTATTGTTATAAATTTAAATAGAATACATAGACAAAGTACTTACTAGTTACATAAATACGAATAGGTACAATAGACTAATACATAAGTACAATTATAATATAATAAACTAATATAATATGCTATAAGAGAGAGGAAAATGCAATATTTCATTCAGATGGGTAAGTGAGATTGTGAAAATAAATAAAAATATATTTTTTAGATAATATAATTAATACACAGTGGGTAATTACTTAAGTCAATCAGGTGCTATGTAGGAGGATAACAGTGACAGAGTCCACGATGGAGCGAGGTCACCCAGAAGATGCCTGTTATGGAAATGAGTCTGAGTAAGATTACCTGTAAAAGATCCAGCGATGATCACGAACAGTATGATGGCGATGTTTAGCATGCAGAAGAAGTTGTTCACGTCAGTCGACTTGCGCGCTCCCACTGCCATAATCACTGGAACAATAAAAGTTGCCAACATTTAGGATATAGGGCATTTTGTTATTCTTTTCATAAGGAAACCACCGGAGTCTGTACAAAACCCACCGAGAAGTCTGTACTATACGGGTTTCTTGTCGTTCAAGCACAGAATATATAATAGTACTACATACAGAATGGACATTCACCTCCCTTTCCCCAGTCCGACATACGTCACACTCCGCGCCGGATTGTGAGCCACATTGAGCGTACGCTTAGCGAGTATGGCGCGCGCATGTTTCCCAGTGTAACGGAAATAATAAAGTTTTGTATTCCAAATATGGTTAGGTACTGTTCCGTGTACGGATATCTTTCTACCACAAGATATGACTCCAATAGAAATTTTCTTAGATTCCACAGTAATGAGAGACGGTAAGTAAATTCATACAAAATATGCAACCTAATCTATTCTAACTATTCATTTACAGTGAACTACTTTAAAACGTTGGTTTAATCAAGAACCAGATTAATCAAGTGATGATTATGACCGGTATAACAAAATTTGTCAACCCTTATAACACGCACACAAACGCATGCCAAGTGCAATATGCTGTCTGTCGATGTGTGACCAAAATGACATGATAGTTAGGAGTGTCCGAGCTGTGGTTCAAGAGTTTGTGGGTAGGGTAAGACTCTACATACATACGTATAATCACGCCTTAATGGAGGCAGTCTCAAGGAAAACATCTTAACCTAATAAGAAACAAGACCTCGGCAACTATTTCTCAATCTGGCTGGTTTGAAACCAGTTGCCGCCGCCGGCCGCCGCAAACGGTGGTTAAGATAGTCAGGCTAGATTCGATCGTCTCGATGAACACTGTACGTTCATCGAGACGATCGAAACTAGCCTGACTATCTTAACGTCGGCCTCTCTTTACTTCGGATTTGTGTCGCGCGTTAGCTTATTATTCTGTGCCTCTTCTAGGAATAGTGGAGGAATCACACATTATTATACCAGGTGTGTGGAACAGCGTCCCGCAAACTGATAGGGGTTGCTCAGTCAACGAAACTGAACAACTATCTGCAGGATTTTTTTCATGAAGTGAAATCTAAAATTGACCTTCCCATACAAAATGACTACCTCGATCTGACAATTTGTATGGATAATCAAATCTCTTTTTTTTCTTCCTGAAAAAATAAACCTGCTGATAGTTATTCAGTTTCGTTGACTGAGCAGCCCCTATCAGATTGCGGGACGCTGTCCCTTACACCTTGTATCATATGTTGTCTAGGAGCTCGAGAACAAATTTCAGATTACCACGAAGGCAGGAAGTAGAGAGAAACATCAAACAAAGATCTGAAATGTAGGCTGAAACAGGATTTGTTATTGTAGCAGTGCTATAATCACTCAATGCAATAGCATTGTTACGCATCAGACAATAGTGGTCCAGTAATACACAAACCTGCATTTTATATCAATACAAAACGTTTCCATGCGGGACTGAGAGCGATAGAAAAACATACAATGTGCCAGCTGCATCTCCTCCCGTGCATGCACAAACCAGCTAAGGTATTCGAGAGTTTCAGAACCTATATTGTAATTTAGGCGACAGGCTGACAACTTGTCAGTTCTACTTGTGGCGGAACGTCCTTTATTTGGGTCCTTGACGCTCTGCCTACCCCATTAGGGATACAGGCGAGGGATAAAAAACATTTAATGTAGGTAATGTTTATATGTTACAAAAATAGAATATACGTGTTTAAAATAATAATTTTAGAGATAGAATAAGTGATGCTATCCTCGTAAGTCCTGATATGAAACTGACCATTTTTTTATTAGTAACAGGTTCAAGGGCAAAGCTCTTTAATTTATGATGATGAACAAATTCTTCGTACAAATGTATAATTGCTGCCAGACACCTTTTGGGTCACTCGTTGCCTCGAATGTCTTTTACCTATGGTTTGGCAGCCAGACTACAAAGGTTTATTTATTTAACAATTTATTGTACACTATACATACATACATATATATATAATCACGCCCTTATCCCCAATGGGGTAGGCAGAGCGTAAACGACCTAAACAAAGGTCGTTCCGCCACGTCTAACAAAGTTTTGAGGGTTATATAAGATAGATTAGGCTATAAAAGACATAAAAATACAAAAAAAGACACAACTTGCACTGCCTTTTTCTATGAAGGAATTTCTTACAGCAGGCCTACATTACTGAGATTTAATTTTCTAGTATAAATTTGTAAAAATAGCATACCTCCCAAGATGAGAACGGTGCAAAAAGCGATCAAGTCGAAATAGTTGCAGAACCACGGCACGCTGATTGGGAAGACCTGCATGAACCAGGCCGAGATGGCCCCGTCCGCCATAGAGTCCATGTAATTGCTGAGACCCTTCGCTATGCTGGCTGTGCCTGAAATTGAATTTATTTAATATAAGGAAACTTACGTCTTTACCTTACGAGCCGAGCAAAGCATGTGGCAGAGTTCAAATAATATCTCATGATCATCGTCAGTCGTGCAAAACCACAATTCAAAAGTAATCTAGGTAGTCCATACATATACATACAATATCATCACGCCTTTATCCCTAATCTTCTTCTTCTGTCGAGTCTATCGACCCTATGAACCCTGGTGTCAGAGTTTTTAAACCGCCTAGTAGCACAACTATCAGGCCTCTGACATGGTTTGAGTAACGACCACTATCAAAGACAGCGACCGGGATCGACGGCTTAACGTGCCCTCCGAAGCACGTTTTATTTTTTTTTCGAACAATCAGGTGATTCAGCCTGCAATATCCTAACCAAACTGGGAAAAATTCACAAAGTGATAAATTCTCAAATATCAACTTTGTGTTTCCCCCCTGGGAATCGAACCCAGGACCACCGGATCAGGAGTCCATGGGACTAGCCACTAGACCACGGAGGCAGTTTATCCCTACTGGGGTAGGCAGAGCGAAAACGACCTTAACAAAACTCGTTCCGCCACGTCTGGCAAAGTTTTGAGGGTTATTTAAGATACATTTGTAAGTATATTGCTGTAGTGACAGGTTGTCAGCCCATCGCCTAAATTGCAATATACAGAACCCCTCGGATTCCATAGCTGGTTTTTACAGCATGCCCGGGAGGAAATGCAGCTGCCACATTCTATGTTTTTCTCTCGCTCCCAGCCCAGCATGGAAGAATGGAAGCATTTTTTTAACATAAGAAAAATTACGTCTGTCTTTACCTTACGGGGCGGGCAAAGAATGTGGCAGAGTTCAAAATAATACCTCATCATCAACATCAGTCGTGCAAAACCACAATTCGAGAGTTCTCTAGGTAGTCCTAGAAACATTGTAGTATAAGCACGTATCTGCTTAGGTCTTTCTTGAAAATTACCTAATAAAATTGTGATTGTAACAGAAATTAAAACTATTTAGTATTTTAAATTCACTTACATAATGTAACGTTGCAAGTACAGTCTAACAAACTAAGATACGCTTTTTCTGCTGCCCCAAATAATGTAGAGTTTAGACACGTCATTCTGCTTTGCACTAGTTTTTAGATTATTCGGCAATATATTTTTGGTAGAAAGATTTTTAAGACATGCATTGGTTTAGGAGTCTCTATCCGCCAAGACACAATACGCTTCTACAATCGCCTACCGTCAGCAAAACAATGAGAGGAACTGCTCGCTTCAGCATTCATCATAATATTTACGTGAACAATTAAACAATCACATCACGTAATACTCCGTTAACTCATGTCATGAGTGAAAAGTCATGCATTTCTATTGTTAGAACCATTCCTTCTGCACTTTAAATCCATAATAACATTATTACTTCCCTGCTGGTCTGGGAGCGAGAGAATAACATAGAATGTGCCAGCTGCATTTCCTCCCGGGCATGCTGTAAAAATCAGCTAAGGGATCCGAGGGTTTCGGTATATTGTAATTTAGGCGATAGGCTGACAACCTGTTACTACGGAAATATGCCTATAAATCTATCTTAAATAACCCTTAAATCTTTGTCAGACTTGGCGGAACGACCTTTGTTTGGGTCGTTTACGCTCTGCCTACCCGATAAAGACGTGATTATGTGTATGTAGAACATACATAAATACTTCAAAAGGCTTGACGTCTTTCATATAAAATGTCTTCGAGCAATTCTTCGGCTGAGCTGGCAGGATCGTGTACCGAACTCGGAGGTTCTACGTCGAACCAAACAGACCGGAATGGAGTGTCTTCAAGATAATTCCATGGATTTGTCAGTTGTCATTTACAATACCGTGGGGAATGCTGGGGTGATGATTGAGGAGGAGGAGGCCCACAGGAGGGGCCATAATCAGATATGGCAAGACAAAACTTACCAAAGAACCCTTCAAGGATAACATTCCAGCCGATGATGAAAGCCACCAGCTCGCCGATGGTGACGTAAGTGTACACGTACGTAGACCCTGCTTTTGGTACGCGGGCTCCGAACTCCGCGTAACATAGACCTGGAAATTATCAAGAATAGGAGTTAGGGCAAAACAGAAGAAAGACTGGGAAAGCCGAATTACTTAGGCTTCTTCTAGTAAAACTGCTATAGTCCATATTATGGAAGACTTACCTACGCTTTGTTTTTCGGTTCGTGGTGACCATTTGAGAAATTTCATGCCCCAACAGTTGGTGAACGTCAGTACTACGAACGAGTGTTGCTGACTGATACCAGTGAAAATGGAAGGCAGGGCAGCGTTGAAAAAGGTTAGGGATATAAAGGGTCCAGGCTGGTCAAGCCCCACAGTCCCAGACTTAGGATTTACTCACAAATATTGACGCCAAGGTAGTACCCACAGTCCCAGACTTAGAATTTACCCGCAAATATGGAAGTCAATGCAGCGATGAAGAAGAAAAGGATGATGTAGGGTCCTGCGAACTTGTGTGCCGCAGCTCCGACCAGCACGTAGACGCCCACGCTGAGGGTGGTGCCCGAACCCAGGCTGGTCAGATCCCATAGACCCAGAGTACTTACCAGCAAATAAGGAAGCCAAGGCAACGATGAAGAAGGAAACGATGATGAAGGGTCCCGCGAACTTGAGTGCCACAGCTTCGACCAGCACACTGACGCCGAGGGTGCTGCCTAGACCCAGGCTGGTCAGATCCTATAGACCTAGGAGGCCAGGAACTTACCAGCAAATATGGAAGCCAAGGCAGCGATGAAGAAGGAAACGATGATGGAGGGCCCCGCGAACTTGAGCGCCACCGCTCCCACGAGCACGTAGACTCCCACGCCGAGCGTGCTGCCCAGACCCAGGCTGGTCAAGTCCCATAGGCCCAAGCATCTGGGAAAGAATGGGCATAGAGCTTTAAAATATCTGGAGTATGGATTTCATCTATGCTGGACTGGGAGCGAAAGAAAAACATAGAGTGTGCGAGCTGCATTTCATTGGGCATGCTGTAAAAACCAGCGAAGGGATCTGAGGGTTTTAGTATATTGTAATATGGGCTGACAAGCCCATCGCCTAAATTACAATATTCACCTGTCACTACAGTAATATACCTACAAATCGATACCTATACCTTAAATAACCCTCAAAACTTTGTCAGACGTGGCGGAACGACCTTTGTTTAGGTAGTTTACGCTCTGCCTACCCCATTAGTGATAAAGGCGTGATTATATGTATGTATGTAGTATGGCCGATATTCTTTTTTTTATACAGAAGGGTGCAAAGTGATAAGGTCTGAGTTGCAGCGTCACTGCCGTTATAAATACTCAAAGTCATGTCTAGAATCTTACGAGGAATGCAGAGCGTGTGACCTAATAAAGACACTTAAACAGCATCGTACAATGCTACGTAAACTATACATACATACATATATTCACGCCTTTATCCATAATGGGGTAGGCAGAGCGTAAACGACCTAAACCAAGGTCGTTCCGCCAAGTCTTACAAAATTTTTGGGTTATTTAAGATAGATTTGTAGGTATATTGCTGTAGTGACAGGTTGTCAGACCATCGCCTAAACTGCAATATACTGAAACCCTCAGATCCCTTAGCTGGTTTTTACAACATGCTACGTAAACTATTGTGATTGATATAATAGTAGCAGTAGGCTTACGGCCTTCTCCATTTATGGGTCGTGGCCACAACATAACTTTTAACAAACATGCATATATACATATAATCACGCATATATACATATAATCACGCCTTTATCCCTAATGGGGTAGGCAGAGCGTAAACGACCTAAACAAAGGTCGTTCCGTAACGTTTGACAACGGTTTGAGGGTTATTTTAAGATATATTTGTAGGTATATTGCTGTAGTGTCAGGTTGTCAGCCCATCGCCTAAATTACAATATACTAAAACCCTCGGATCCCTTAGCTGATTTTTAAAGCATGCCCGGAAGGATATGCAGCTTGCCCATTCTATGATTTTCTCTCGCTCCCAGGCCAGCATGGAAGAAACTTGTAACTTTTAAGCTGTACGTTAATGAATTTACCTTCGTAAACTGGAATCGTCGGATTCATCCAGGTTATACGCAAGCTTCCTGAGCAACACGTTGTTGATGAATCGCACGGTTGCCATTGGTCAGACCTTCCTCCCAACATCTGGACACCCTCGCACCTGAAACTTTGGTTGAAACTAAACAAACTTGCAACGAAACGTTTGATTGCCATTTTAATGGGGTCTTGACTCTAGTTTTAGAAAAGTACTAACCGTGAGACTGAGTCGACGATGGAATGAGCCTGTCCAGAAAGATTTTACCGTAAAATTTGTATATTATTTCCAACTCAGTTTTAGAACAAAAGTAAACAAAGTTTCATGTCTTTTTATTCAAAAATACATCTAAAAAAATAATAATTATAAGTTGTAAAATTAGTTAAATTACTAAAACTATTATTTCATTCTTCCATGCTGACCTGGGAGCGAGAAAAATATAGAATGTGCTAGCTGCATTTCCTCCGAGGCATGCTTTAAAAACAGGTAACGACCCGAGGGTTTCAGTACTTATATTATAATTTAAGCGATGGGCTGACAGCCTGTCACCACAGCAATATGCCTACAAATCTATCTTTAATAACCCTCACAACTTTGTCAGACGTGGCCGAATTACCTTTGTTTAGGTAGTTTTTTGCTCTGGCGTGATTATATGTATGTATGTTACAGCAATGTTAATGTTATATCTCATAGCTAAAACATATTTTAGAAACAAGATCTTCGATTAAGAGACATGAAACTTTGTTTACCTATATTCTAAAACTGAGTTAGCAATACTATAGGTACCTTTTACTTCTATTTCTGCGAGCTTAAAGCCTGCAGACGAGAAGAGAATCTGAAGAGAATGAGCATGTTGCCTCCGCCTACTCGTAAACTTTTTTTTTCTTTACTTAAGTTTAAATAACATTTTTTAACAAAAGCTTTTATAAATTTCATGAATCTTATGCTAAGCCATTAAAAGTAACTAGATCTATTTCGATATTTCTATAAACTCGTGAAACCGAGATCGACCAGTTTACAAGTGACGGAAAACAGCTGTCGAATCAGCTGATAGACAGCTGATTTCAAAGGTTTACAGAGGTTCTATTTAGAGAACACTATAATATTATGTATTAGTTAATCATAAGATAGTATATCAGTATATTTTATTGAAATATTGATTTAATAATGTGCACTATCCCGCTTTCAGCTTGAACAATTTATATGCCCAAAGGTTGCCTGGTAGAAATTGCTGCTTTAGCAATAAAGCCGCATATTGTACTGTCACGTTTGTTCCTTTTTATTTCTGTTGTATGTAATTCTTTGTGCTATAAAGAATTTTGTAGTGTATTGTAATATATGCCTACTATATACATACTAGTATATTCAAGTGTACTTCCATGCTTTTCTGGGAGCGAGATAAAAACATAGAATGTGCCAGCTGCATTTCCTCCCGGGCATGCTGTAAAAACCAGCTAAGCGCTCCGAGGGTTTCAGTATATTGCAACTTAGGCGATGGGCTGACAACCTGTCACTACAGCAATATACCTACAAACCTATCATAAATAACCCTCAAAACTTTGTCAGATGTGACGGAACGACGTTTGTTTAGGTTGTTTACACTATGCCTTACCCATTAGAGATAGAGGCGTGATTATATGTATGTATGTAGCTATCCTGTGCTGATCGATCACAAATGAATGGGCATCTAATAGGCAGGTATGTAAACAACTAACTCAATATTTATTTATCGTATGGCATCATTTGCTGCGAGGTCCAAAGGACAGTGCAGCAGCCGGTTTTGTTGCACCTTTAGCACCACCCGGGGTCACGTGCAGGGTTTTTGAGGTAGTTCCTACGGACGTGGAGCAACATCGACCTGTAACTACCACTATTAGAGACAGTGACCGGGACCGACGGCTTAACGTGCCCTCCGAAGCTCGTAGCCTGCCTTGTCCTAACCAACCAGGGGAAATTCTCACAAAGTGGTAAATTTACAAATATCAACTTTGTCCCCCCCCCCTGGTAATCGAACCCAGGACTTTCGAATCGTAAGCCCATGGCTCTAATCACTATACCACGTTAGTTAAGTAACCCAAAACAATGCCACTACGCACAGTTTTCCTTTTTTAAGCAACTATTATCTTTAGCATTAAATTCTTGCAAGAACGCATAGCACAGAATCCGCTACTTTTTATCACAGATACAACTAACCGCACCTTCGTATCTCGAGTTAAATCTTATCTGCTAGTTAAGTTTGTTCCATTCTATTACACAATTCTAATGAAGGTCTTTAATACCAAACCAAGTGTTTACTGAAGATTCTGATTGAAATCTGGTTTCCGGCTGTATAATGTAACGTACCCACTTTTGAAACCTGTGTTCTAAGTGTATCTTCCAGCCTTTCCCGAATAATCTTTTCAAAAAGCTAATCTTCCACTGTATAAAATATCCTTCCCTTTGGCTTTGTCGTAGTGGGGTAAAAAAGCTGAACAAAGAATCGTCTCTTGTGTTCATTTCTACCTGATCATCTCGTTGTGATTATAGTTTTGGTATAGGTTTTGGTTATGTTATGGTTTCCATGAGCTTGCGCCTTGTCAGACGTGGCGGAACGACCTATGTTTAGGTTAGGTTAGGTTAGGTTAGGTTAGATACAACTAACCGCACCTTCGTATCTCGAGTTAAATCTTATCTGCTAGTTAAGTTTGTTCCATTCTATTACACAATTCTAATGAAGGTCTTTAATACCAAACCAAGTGTTTACTGAAGATTCTGATTGAAATCTGGTTTCCGGCTGTATAATGTAACGTACCCACTTTTGAAACCTGTGTTCTAAGTGTATCTTCCAGCCTTTCCCGAATAATCTTTTCAAAAAGCTAATCTTCCACTGTATAAAATATCCTTCCCTTTGGCTTTGTCGTAGTGGAGTAAAAAAGCTGAACAAAGAATCGTCTCTTGTGTTCATTTCTACCTGATCATCTCGTTGTGATTATAGTTTTGGTATAGGTTTTGGTTATGTTATGGTTTCCATGAGCTTGCGGCTTGTGTCCAAGAAAATCTAGGATCTTCTTCTTCTTAGCGAGTGGATTCACGAGTCGAACGACCCGATGCACCTTAGTGTCAGAGTTTTCAAACCGCCTAGTAGCACAGCTATTAGGTCTCTGACATGGTTTGAGTAACGAACCACTATCAAAGACAGCGACTGGGACCGACGGCTTATCTCTCTTTTTCATATCTTTTTTTCTTTTCGGATAATCAGGTCATTATGCCTGCAATGTTCTAACCAAACTGGGAAAAACCTCACAAAGTGATAAATTGACAAATATCAACTTTATGTTCCCTGGGAAGCGAACCCAGGACCTCCGGATTGTAAGCCCATGGCTCTGACCACTAGACCACGGAGGCAGTTAATCTAGGATAAGACGATACTTAAGATGATCAAATGGACTGGAAAATATCTATTTCCTATACATAGTTCCTCAGTAGTTCCTTTCTTCCATGCTGGACTTCTTCTTCTTCTGTCGAGTGGGTATCGAGTCTATCGATGAACCCTGGTGTCAGAGTTTTTAAACCGCCATGCTGGACTGGGAGAGATAAAAAAACATAGAATGTTCCAGCTGCCCTTCCTCCCGGGCATGCTGTTGAAGTCAGCAAAAGGGACTCGAGGGTTACAGTGTATTGTAATTTAGGCGATGGGCTGACAACCTGTCACTAAAGCAATACATATTACAATCTAAAATTGCCCTCAATTTTTGTCAGACGTGGCGAAAGCGCCTTTTAAGAGGCGTTAAACGCTCTGCCTACCCCGTAAGGGATAAAGGCGTGATTTATGTATGTATGTATGTATGTAGTTCCTCAGTACAGTTTCTCTGTCATTAGCAAACATCAAAGCAAAATGAGTAGCTAAGCAGCGTTCATCACGAAAAATCAAATCTCGCTCTACATTTGATTTACCCAGCATATAACTGCAATGTTAAGATGGTGGGTAGTAAGGTAACTATGGCAGTTAACCCCGAAGAACCTTGCATCATCATAATACTTGGTTATTCAGAAACAAACCACTGAAATCATTATCTCTAACCTAAAAAAATGCAAGCCGGTTGCTCTAACTCAGATCAAATCTGCAGTTTCAAATTTTCAAGCAAGCAGGCTTTAAATCAACCTTAAATTAGTAAAAATAGGAACATACCTATAATCAAATCCTTCTTCCTATAGATTGAACACAAATTCACATGGCAATAGTGCGGTCTCAGCAAATGCTAGCCAGAAACTAAACACCGAGATAACGTACACGATAAGATAAAATATAAAAATAATCGGAAGATGTATCTTTAAAACAAACGCTGCGAGAACAGAGTTTTTTTTGGGTCACTTTTTAGTGCTACTATGCTCTTACTCGGGATTAATTTTGGTGACTTTTTGAGGAATACTGATGATCAAGCAACATTTCCCAAAATGCTTGGTCGTAATAGCGCTGCCAAATAGCCTACACAGTTCATAAAATCTCGATATTTCGAGTAGTTTGTAGGTCCTTATATCGTCAATATAGGCATACTCGTACATACTGGAGAAGCAACAATCGAAATCGAACAAGTTCTTTAAGAAAAGGATGACGAATGAGGGTTGGTAAGCATATGTGGCGTCCAAAATGCTCCGATAATCATGCATTTGTGTAGTAAAATTTAGTCATCATCTAGATAGCGCTAATGATTCTTGGAAAAACTGATGTATCGTCTTTCCACTTGAACAAATCTTCCACGAAACTGAATAGCGTAGACACGCTACGAGTATAACGATAAACATTTTGTTTTTGAACATCTAAATGGTATAAAGAGGGCTTTGTAGGAGGTACCTAATCTACTGAACTGTATTTAATAAGAATAATATGTTGTTGATATACAAGAAACTCATCAACAGCGTTGATTCAACACGTGCCCTTTTCGTGAGGTTTTTGTCAATGAAAGGACTTTTGGGGTTTTAGAGCTGGAGGAGCTCATAATAAATAAATTTTCTTTAATTGGCAGCGTCAGGACTTGAGTCTATGCGGAATTCTCTCTTAAACGAGAGACAGAAAGATAGTTTACTTATCGTAGAAGATAGATCCTGTAGAGATTTCTAGAGACAAACTTACCAATATGATTTATTTACAGCACAAGTGTAGGCAATCCATCATAATAAGTCTAGCACTAATCTACCTCACATTAGCATAAGAAGGTCAATAACTCAATAAATTCACCGCAAAAACTGAATCTTTTCTTACAACCTTATCTCAAGCACTAAGAACAACAAGGATGGACGTAAGACGAATAGATAAGGATCAGATTTGACTGACACCGCGTTAGATTTTCACTGAAACAACGTTATAACGCGTTATTTATGAAAGACAACAGGCGGTGTACTGATAGCGACGTTAGTATATCGTTGGCTTATCAGCTGGACTTGTACCGGCATTATTTTCTTTGACACTGATGAATACCTTTATTATTGCGTAAATAGATATAAAATCTCCTGCAGTGTGTCGTATGAGGTATTTGGTATAACATGCACTTAATCTACTTTTTTTTTATCTGTTCTATTTAAAATACTGTACTTACAATAACTTAATCAACTAATAATAAAAGAAATGTTCTATAATAGGGTATAATGATAGGTCACTCTAATAACCCGCCCCGTGTCGCCCCCGGCACAAAGGTGCCCATTACACTCGCCGCGTTTCCGCGTTGAATTGCGATGGACAGCCTTAGGGCCAGAAATGGGACCCGAAGCGGGGATCTTGACCGCTCTCCCTGGTCGGTGGCCCAATAATTTTATTTTTAGTGTTTATTATATCAAATAACTTTATAACTTCTGAGTTTTCCTTAGCAGAGTATTTGCAATGCTTACCACACTTATCTTAAAATAATATTATCTGCCCTATCTGAAATCGAACCCGAAATCGAAAGATACACTGCCACCGATAATATATATATAAAAGATGTTGTAGTTCCATCCGTTTCTAAGATTTATTTCCGCCCTTTACGACACCCTTGGGAAGAAATGAAACACCACACAAAAAAAGCTTCTACGACGTAGATAGGGCAAATAAATAAAATTGCAGAAAAAACTTGTATAATCGAAAACCTAGTTTCCTCATTACTAGTTAAGGTAAGGATGTTTAGTGTGAGCTCTTTAAAGACGAGGGAATTCCCTCACATCAGTCGGACTCCGATAGTTGGGCATAAGCTAAGCTGCTATTTTCAGATCCTATCACATTTTCATTCGTCGTTTCATTTAAGCAGTCAGCTAAGTCAGATAACTTTCTTTCAAACTTCCTCTCTATTTTAAGAAGATTACCTATTACTTACCTATCAAAAAATGTCTGATATGGTGTCCTAATCATAATCCAGTACAGAATAACATTAATTGCACCACTTCAGTGTTCCGAATCATTTATCAGCTATCAGTCAGATAGTATGTGTATGTATTTGATGATATACGTACGAGGTACATATATATTCTATGTTTTGTTCACATTCGGTGTCGTGAATCATCGCCATTAACTCGTTTATGATCATTATTTTAAACGTAGAGATTTCCTTCGATTTGCTCTTTTTTATGAACTCTCAAGCCCAATCAATATTACGGCAAATAATTTGTAAACATTTTCGTACTTCTCGATTACACGGGGTGTAAGGGACATCGTCCCGCAAACTGATAGGGGTTGCTCAGTCAACCACACTGAACAAGGAAATTTAGGAAATTCTTTCAGGAAGTGAAATAAAAATGGCTTTTCCATACAAATTGTCTGATCGAGGTGGACATTTGATGATTTGGTGACGGAAAAGCAAATTTTTATTTTCAGTTCCTGAAATTTGTAGGTGGAAGTTGTTCAGTTTCGTTGACTGAGCAACCCCTATCAGTTTGCGGGATGCTGCCCCTAACACCCGGTATGAGGATAGTATAAACGGGTTTTCTTACCGATTTTCCTCTAAGTTAATAAAAATAATCTTGCTATAATACCATACATACATACATACATATAATCACGCCTTTATCCCTAATGGGGTAGGCAGAGCGTAAACGACCTAACAAAGGTCGTTCCGCCACGTCTGACAAAGTTTTGAGGGTTATTTAAGATATATTTGTAGGTATATTGCTGTAGTGACAGGTTGTCAGCCCATCGCCTAAATTACAATATACTGAAACCCTCGGATCCCTTAGCTGGTTTTTACAGCATGCTAGGGAGGAAAAGCAGCTGGCACATTCTATGCTTTTCTTTAGCTCCCAGGCCAGCATGGAAGCAATAATACCAAGTTTATTATAATACTCAAAAGATAGATGTACCTGGGTAAATAGTTCAAGCATTAGCTCTCTATAGTACACTGAACGATAAGATAAATGGATAATCGCGGTGTTTATGTAGATTATCTGAAGCAAATAGTGTTTCAAAACGCCTACGGAAACTACAATAGCAAAGTTTCACTAATATTTCCAAACGCCTGCGAAAACTCCTACAGCAATGTAATTTTATGATAAAGTTATACAATACAGAATAGTTTTTTAAAAGGCATGAATTGCTGTTCCAAAAGCAAAACGGATAAGTGTAAATAACTTGGCGGATATTAAATAATCTTTCTATAGATACATTCATAGTTTTCTTACTAATAAAACAGTTAAAACTGCTTCTTACTAAGTCTTTATAAAATTTTGTAAAGGTCGTTGTATCTAATTCTTTGACGAGTCTTCTATATTTAATTATTATTGACTTTAGAAAAACGTTTTCGATGAGTTGTGAAAAAGATTAAATGCTTCAACATAACTTTTGGCGAAATAGTAGCACTTGTTTTAAAATGCCCCTTATATCACCAATCTTCATTAACAAATTAATTATTATAAAAACAATCTACATACATACATATAATGACGCCTTTATCTCTAATGGGGTAGGTAGAGCGTAAACGACCTAAACGAAGGTCGTTCCGCCACGTCTGACAAAGTTTTGAGGGTTATTTTCCCTTCTTTCATCCTCATTAGGTTCGCTGGAAGATATCTCTTATAGAGATAAGCTCGCCTATTGTTTTGATTTTTAAGTTTACTTTTATGTTTAATTCTTAAAACAATAAAGAATTTAATAATGATAATTATTATTATTTAAGATCGATTTGTAGGTATATTGCTGTAGTGACAGGTTGTCAACCCATCGCCTAAAATGCAATATACTGAAACCCTCAGATCCCTTAGCTGGGTTTTAAAGCATGCTCGGGAGAAAATGCAGCTGGCATATTCTATGTGTTTCTCTCGCTCCCAGTCCAACATGGAAGTAAAACAATCTATTGGTAGTTTTGGCGATTCAAAGGAGAGTAAGTAGGTAATGTGTTTTTTATTCAAACGCTGACCTCGCGTCGGCGGCGCCCGCGCATGCCGCAGCGCAGCTCGGAAGAAGGTGAAGGTTGCATCTGCTGCTGTTCGGGTCTTTTCCGTAACACCAATGTCTTAGTTAGGTAAATAGTACAGTCACGCCTTTATACCATACGGGCCAAATATTTTAGTAGATTTAAAAAAAAAATAGAAATGGGTTTGCTCTTGACGTGTCTTTACTGTAGACACAAGGTCAGGGATGACCGTGACGAAGTAGACGATGGAGCGAGCTCACCCAGAAGATGCCTTTTATGGCACCGGCATTCTCACGCACCGACGAAACACAGAAAGCTGTTTGGCGCCGGACTCCGGTGAGGTTTGTTGAAACATTTGAAAGAATGAAAATACATTTCATCTTATACCTATATATAACTGCCTCCGTGGTCTAGTGGCTAGTGTCATAGGCTCGCGATCCGGAGGTCCTGGGTTCGATTCCCAGGGGGGAAACTCATAAGTTGATATTTGAGAATTTATCACTTTGTGAATTTTTCCCCAGTTTGGTTAGGACATTGTAGGCTGAATCACCTGATTGTCCGAAAAGAAAAAAGATTTCGTGCTTCGGAGGGCACGTTAAGCCGTCGGTCCCGGTCGCTGTCTTTGATAGTGGTCGTTAGTCAAACCATGTCAGAGGCCTGATGGTTGTGCTACTAGGCGGTTTAAAAACTCTGACACCAGGGTTCATCGGGTCAATAGACTCGATACCCACTCGACAGAAGAAGAAGAGATCTTATACCTAGATTAGATTAGATAAGATTTTGTTATACATGAAAACAAAATATTGGTTTATCCTCGCCTCTCCTTCTTCTTCTTCTTCTTCTTCAGCATGGATTAGCCCACCGTTGCGACATGCTTGTCCTACCAGTCTTTATTCGGCTTGGGTTTCTGTCTTCTGTATCAATAATACAAGCGATCTCTAGTCCCTTTAGAAGGACTAAAAATAATAGGGATTTCAAGTTTCTGCAAAAAACCGACCTTTAAAAGCGTAACTCACAATCCTACAAACCAGACTTTTTTTTCTGAGTAAAACTGGGATACTTTTATACTTAAAAAAATATTCAAGTTTGTAGGGTTGTGAGTTATGCTTTCAAAGGTCCTTTTATTGCACAAACTCAAAATCCCCATTTTTTTTAGTTCAGTCACTTTATTTCTAAAGGAGCGCTTTGATACATACATATAATCACGCTTTTATCCCTAATGGGGTAAGCAGAGCGTAAACGACCTACACAAAGGTCGTTCCGAAACGTCTGAAAAAGTTTTGAGGGTTATTTAAGATACATTTGTGGGTATATTGCTGTAGTGACAGGTTGTCAGCCCATCGCCTAAATTGCAATATACAAAAACCCTCGGATCCCTTTGGCGCTTTGATGTCCTCGTCCGTCTGGCGGGTGATAAGCAAGTTCTTGTCCTTTCGGTGGTTCATCTGTCCAGCCTTTAATTGCCTTTGTGTTTAGAAGTAACAGAAGCCTCATCATCTCCCTAGGCTTATCCCGTATTTTACAGGGTCAGCTACCTAATCTAGGGGATTAAACGAGGGTACTGGTTTTTACACAAAGTGACTGCCATGTGACCTCCGCAACCCTAAAGGGAAACCAGACCCAATCCTAAATTAGGACAGAGTTTTCAAGCCGCCAATGCTCAAACAAGGCTTAACGACTAATATCTACGGTATTAAACGATATTAACCAGGACTAACGGCTTAACGTGACTTCCGAAGCACGGAAATAACGCCGAATAAACGTACATATGAAATTCGAAAACCGAAAAACACATTGGTACGTGGTGGGGTTTAAACCACGACGTCCCGCTCAGGAGGCAGCGGCCCTATCCACTACACTATCGGGCTCTTAAAAGTAACAGAAGTCTATAGTTCCTATTTAGATTTTTAGATATCTAGTACTTAATGACTTCATTTATGTAAAAGCGATGTTGCAACGTAAGTACAAATAAATCGTTGTCAAAGTCTGCTCCTTTATTTGTAAACATTACATAACTGATTTGCAACGCGGCATAGAAGTATTTATAAGCCAGTGTAACCGGTTCTGCACTAAACTAAACTCTCAGAATAATAAAATAAATGTTGATTGACAAGGCTGCAATTAAAATATGCATTTTATATTTTTGTTAAATGCTATAAGTGACTATTGCTTAAATTATAAATAAGAAACACAGTTGCAAAAGCATAAACTTGAAAGAGATTTCATATTTTTTAGTACGGGAAAGGATTATTGGGTGAAGGGTGAAATTCTTCTATGCTGGACTAGGAGCGAAAAAAAAACACAGAATGTGCCAGCTGCATTTCCTCCCGGGCATGCTGTAAAAGCCAGGTAAGGGATCGGAGGGATTGTGTATATTGCAATTTAAGCGATAGGCTGACAACCTGTCACTACAACAATACTCCTACAAATCTATCTTAAATAACCATACATAATTTGTCAGACGTGGCGGAACGATCTTTGTTTAGCTCGTTCACGCTCTGCCTACCCCATTAGGGATAATGGCGTGATTATATGTATGTATGTACGTTATTGGGTGAAAGATAAATTGATTGTAAGAATATTACAGAATTTTTGGACTTCTGCCTGACCTGGCTCCATTGCATCGTATCAGAAACTTTTTTTATTCAAGGGTCTATAATAAACATACATACTATCACGCCTATATCCCTAATGGGGTAGGCAGAGCATCAAGGACCCAAACAAAGGTCGTTCCGCCACATCTGACAAGTTTTGAGGGTTGTTTAAGATAGATTTGTTGTATATTACTGTAGTGACAGGTTATCAGCCCATCGCCTAAATTATAGCACTGTAACCGTCGAATCCCTTAGCTGGTTTTTACAGCATGCCCGGAAGGAGATGCAGCTGGCACATTCTATGTTTTTCTTTTGCAATATAATATACGTGGTTGTTAGCTAGCCATGTTATGAAATAAATTAAATCTATCTACCTCGTAGGTACTGATGATTTTTTCATGATATACCAGGTGTAAGGGACAGCGTCCCGCAAACTGATAGGGATTGCTCAGTCAATGACACTGAACAACTATCAGCAGGTTTTTTTTAGGAAGACAAAAATAATATGGCATTTCCATACAAATTGTCTGATCGAGGTGAACATATTGTATGGAAAAGACATTTTTTTATTACACTTCCTGAAAAAATCCTTACGGGATGCTACGGGAATTTGCATCGTTGTCTACGATTTTTATTGAATAAATAACTTTTTACTTTTACTTTTTTACTTTATTTTGAATATTTAAACAGCATATCTATTACCTATCTAGGTGTAACAAAGATTTTTTAATCCTACCTTCTAAAAAAGATGAACCAAAACTTACTAAATAGCCCTCAGTATAATTTGTCAGCAACCCATTCAACTCTTTCAAACACGCTCATTCAGTAGGCAATCAGTACTCGGCCGCTGCGCGCACGCATATAGCCGGTCGGTTCGCGCGCTAATCGAAACACGCGCGGTTTTAATTTGAAAATCGAACTCGAAAAAAGAAAAATAAAACGAGGAAAAAAAGATAATAAAAGCGAAGATATTCGACATTCAAATTATAAAGGTGTTTGACTTGACTCTGTATTTGAATGAGTGTTTTTAAGAAGTGAAGTGTTTTATGATTTTGAGGTGATTGTTACCTGCAGTTAATCAAAGGTTTGTATTATAGCTACTTACTTAAATAGTATTCCGTTGATTTACAAGTTTAAAAAAAGTATGTAACACCGTTGCAATAATCGCTCAATTTTTGGAGATTCAAAATTTTCTTATCATGTTAACCTACCCTCTTTTTGCAAATGTGTATGAACTGTTATGTCCGTATATAAATTAAGTAAAATTTATTTTTATATTAAATTTAAATAACTGTATTTATTACGATGAATTCAGTAGAGTTTTCAGACCCGTTTTCCTTCACTTTCAGTTCATTCTATTAGGTTTGCTACGAATTGATTTGTTACGTTAATTTTAACGTCAATATGTAATTTAACTAACTCCGTGAAGACTGAAAATAAATAAAAATACAAAATGTGTAGTAGACACTGAATGCAATAAACATAGAATATACCAGTAGCTTCCACTCCCTGACAGACTGCAATATTACTCATTTTATTTTATCTTTCATGATGGACTGGGAGCAAAAGAAAAGCATAGAATGTACCAGCTGCATCTCTTCCCGGGCATGCTCTAAAAACAAGCTAAGGGATTCGAGGATTTCTGTAAATTTCAATTTAGGCGATGGGCTGACAACCTGTCACTACAGCAATATACCTACAAATCTATCTCAAATAACACTCAAAACTTTGTCAGACGCGGCCGAACAACCTTTGTTTAGGTCGTTTACGCTCTGCCTACCCCATTACGGATAAAGACGTGATTATATTTATGTATGTTATTTTTAAAAGTTATAGTCAGTCTGTAAATGGACCCGAGGGTCTTAATGAGCTGAAAAGTAATGGGAAGGCTATGCTGACAAGTCTTTTAAATGAACTATGTCGAAAACAGTTTTTCAATAAAATTAACTGCCTCCGTGGTCTAGTGGTCAGAGCCATGGGTTTACAGTTCAACCTCCAGGGTCCTGAGTTCGATTCCGAGGGGGGAACACAAAGTTGATATTTGTCAATTTATCACTTTGTGAGGTTGTCCCTAGTGAATCACCTGATTTTCCGAAAAGAAAGAGGATTCCGTGCTTCGGAGGGCACGTTAAGCCGTCAGTCCCGGTCGCTGTCTTTGATAGTGGTCGTTATTCAAACCATGTCAAAGGCCTAAATAGCTGTGCTACTAGGCGGTTTGAAAACTCTGACACCAGGGTTCAGGGTTCTATAGATTCGAGAACCCACTCGGATCCCACGGGGAAAGTCTTTATTCTTATTATTCTTTTTTTTTCTTTCTCTATTCTTCGCGGTAATTTGAAACAGGAAAGTTTCGAATAACGAATCGTGCTTAAAAATTCAATTTTCATAAAAGATCGATGTGAAATAATTTATCAATACTCGTTCACTCATCGAGAGAGATAATAAACAAACCTTGCAAGTTACTGGCATGCCACTCGCCTCTCCACCGGCCAAGGAAGGTCGCTGTCTCAATCGCCTCGATAAAACTTATTTTATTAGCTCACTTATTAGCCAAATATGAGGTTTCATTGTCGGTATAATATTTTTGCTGCTATCCATACTTTAAATACATACATATAATCACGCCTTTGTCCCTAATAGGGTAGGCAGAGCGTAAACGACCTAAACAAAGGTCGTTCCGCCACGTCTGACAAAATTTTGAGGATTATTGAAGATAGATTAGGTATATCGCTGTAGTTGTCAGCCCATCGCCTACATAACAATATACTGAAACCCTCGGATCTCTTAACTGGTTTTTAAAGCATGCCCGGGAGGAAATTCTATGTTTCTCTCTCGCTCCCAGTCCAGCATGGAAGTACTACAGTCCATACTTTTATGCTAATAAAAACTTAAGTAATATACAGGATGTAAGAGACAGCGTCCCGCAAACTGATAGAAGTTGCTCAGTCAACGACACTGAACAACTTCCACCAGGAAATTCTTTCAGGAAGAGAAAAAAAATGGCTTTTCCATACAAAATGTTAACCTCGATCAGACAATTTGTATGGAAAAGGCATTTTCTTTTACACTTTCTGTAAAAATACCTGCTGATAATTGTTCAGTGTCGTTGACTGAGTAACCCCTATCAGTTGCCGGACGCTGTCCCTTACACCTGGTATAATACGAAAATAACTAGGTATTTGTCAGTATGCTAACTTTTCAGACCTAAACGGCTGAACGGATACCGATGAAATTTGGCAGGCCGATAGATAGTTTACTGAGATAGACATATTCTCATTTAATCGCGGGTAAAATCATGGGTCGACTAAAAGGTGTGTGTGTGATGCTATTCTTAATTGACATTAACTGTTTATTTAGCTGTAAGGTAGTGTTTAGTTAGCTGTACCTGCTTACATACTTCGTTAATCACGTGACTTGCATATTAGGCATACCTTACATTCCTACCCTTGAAACCGAAATAAGTATTAATAACATACGTAAGAACATAAGATAAGAATATACTTTATTGCACAGAAAAGACACAAAAAAATAGTAGTACAAATAGGCGGCCTTATTGCTAAGCAGCAATTTCTTCCAGGCAACCTTAGGGTACAGGAAAATAAAAGTTGAACTAGTGGGCCGGTATACATTACATATATACATATTATCACGCCTGTATCCCTAATGGGATAGGCAGAGCGTCAACGACCCAAACAGAGGTCGTTCCTCCACGTCTGACAAGTTTTGAGGGTTAAGATAGAACTGATTATTGATGTAGTGACAGGTTGTCGGCCCATCGCCTAAATTACAATATACCCTCGAATCCCTTAGCTGGTGTTTACAGCATGCCCGGGAGGAGATGCAGCTAGCACATTCTACGTTATTCTATCACTCCCAGTCCAAAATTATTAATTAATTAGCCAAAAAAACATGTTATTACTTTTCCACACATTGGTATCTAGACACGCGGTAGCGTGTCTAAGCCAAGCTCAAGACAAACGAAGAGAACTGGCCGGCAGCACCGTGTGTATATTTCCAGGAACCATTTGGAGCCACTTTTGACCCCTTCAAAACTCGAAAACCACTAAACTTAAATACACCAAATTTGGTTTATATATTTAGATCCTCTAGATAAACAAGTTTTGTGAAGTTTTCCCCAGTTTGTTTAGAACATTGCAGGCAGAATCACCTGGTTGTCCGAAAAGAAAAAGAATTCCGTGCTTCGGAGGGCACATTAAGCCGTCGGTCCCGGTCGCTGTCTTTGATAGTGGGCTTTTACTCGAAACCATGTCAGAGGCCTAATAGTTGTGCTACTAGGCGGTTTGTAAACTCTGAGACCAGGGTTCATCGGGCCGTTGTTCGACTCGAGAATCCACTTGCTAAGAAGAAGATTATATTCTGTGACCTTGCGCGCATTTTCAAAATTACTATAGATATTAATTACCCATTTCGTAAACGATTAGTGATATTTAATTCATTATGTATTACAACATTATAATGAAATATGATTAAACGACTAGTGATATCTGTTTGGCAATACACTAATTACCTAGCTAGCCAACCCGCGGTTTTACTCGCGGATAAGCCAATTTTCCACTGAAAAGTAGCCGATTCGGCAAGCACACATACGTCTTTATCAATAATGGGTAGGCAGAGCGTAAACGACCTAAATAAAGGTCATTTCGCCACGACTGACAAAGTTTTGAGGGTTATTAAAGATTGATTTGTAGGTATATTGCTGTAGTGACAGGTTGTCAGCCCATCGCCTAAATTGCAATATACAGGCACACGACTTAACTAAATCTGACCACAACTATTGGCGTCTCTATCGGTTCTCTCATGTTAGAAAATCAGTATACGTTTTAGTTAAGGTGCTTCCTGTCGACAGATGAGCAGGTAGATTTTAAGATAAGCAACCATCACCCGTAATGCCTTAGAATATCGTTCAAATCAGTGCGCGCTATTGCGTGGCGGTTACGTCCATGGCCGTGTCAAAATGAGCGAAATATGCACAAAAAGCTAATTTCATAAAAACTACGCGTCAGATTAAAAAAAAGCTACGTTGCAATGTTAGATAATCATAATACCATGAACGAATAATACAACAATTCGTCCATGATAATACGGATATTTTCCGGAACGAACCGTGAAAGCGTTAGCCTAATAGGTTAGAAGGAATTTGAAATTTACTGATAAAAACAGCTTTACTTCCAGATTTTGTTTAACATACTTATTTATGAACAAATTTTTTTTTAAATATTACAATTGCAGGCCATGAATAATTCTTTAAATACATATAATTTTTTTAAATATTTTAATGACTCGTACGATCAAATCACAGTACTTTTACGTGAACCATTCTCGAAACCAAATAAAATCTAGGCTGTAACTTAGGTAACAGCTAAAAGAAAATGTACTTAGTTGATTGAAATTTCAATTCTACTATTAAGTAAGGCCTATAATTCTTATTTTATTTGCGATGGCTTGACTCTAGTCTAGGTCAGTGGTGATCTGGTGACCAAAATAGAAAAATAAAAAAAATAATCTGTGAATATAGGTACTATATATCCACTAGCAGAGTTTTTTAAATGTTTTTATCCTAATCTATCAGGCAAAGACTAAAAATAAATGTTTTTTTATTTCTATGGTATACACTTAATTGAATTGTTTGAACCATTGAACCGTTGTTAGGCCGAGCTAGATTTTAAAAATTTAATTTTAATGTAATTAATCTGATTTAATAATAATAATAATTTTATGTTATAATATGAGTGAATGTGTGTTTGTTTGTTTCTTTTATTGTAAAAATATGGGTGATAAGCCTGAAATAAAGATTTTTTTTTTTTATTTATTTAATTTTAGAAAATAATAATGTTGCCATAGAATGTGCTATTTATTAGATACCTGAGTATTTTCTGAAATTTCGTTTTATAACTAAATAGTAACTGAAGTCATCCAGTTGGAGCAGATTTAAAAAATATATTAGAACACGCAACTAAGTTATGTAGTCAAACGTTTTCATTGAATCACTTTTTAAAATTCATTGAATTTAGTTTTATTTCGAGAAATCTTATGTTATATTTTCATCGCAACTCCTTTCCTTTACCGTCTATAGTTCGGTTAAGTAAAAAGTACTTTCCTCTATCAGCTGGAAACTAAATATTATGCTGTGGAGTATAAAAGTAAGAGCGGTTTGATTTTAATACCCGTTATACCTACAGAAGATTAAAGTACACATATTGAAATATGAGACTCTTATAAAACTTCGAGAATAAGTTCCTCGTGGGTTGTTAATGCGCAAGTAAAGCGTTTGTTGTTGTTTTGTTGAAGTGCTGGTTTACGGTGACCAATTTCCACCAGTTAATCCTTCCAGAGTAGGCAACCATTCCAGATAGACAAATAGTGTTAAAGACAAAGTTGTAGTTAATTTTATATCCTTTCATTGTGTAGTACAATCAAACTTCGTACGACGCACCGATTTCGAGATAAAAGCATATAAATAACTAAAAAACGGGACCTTCAATGCCCCGTTCCCCCCTCGGGCGGACTTCAGAGGGGTCAGGAATTTTAGTGTGTATACCTCCTAACTACTCCAAACAAAGTTCCGAAGGCAAAATTTCTGCTTCTGACTTTTCCGCCCAGAATCATTCGTTTCCCAAGCTATTAGCCCCTCACTACAGCATACGGGTGGTAAATAAAACATTACATACATGTAAAATATAAGTGACAAACAAGCCAATGACCTCCTTTTAACAGGAAGGAAAGTCATACATGTTATCCTGTTAAACCAACTGACGAAATAACGTGTTATATTATATGATACAGGTTTACAGTCACGGGACATGGGGAAATCCCAAATCCACTGCAATCTCTACCCGTCGCGTTAAGGCAGCAACACACAGGCGTCACTACTGCGCGCAAAGATGCGCTCAATACGCTGTCAATGCTTTTTGCATTGCCTACAACACATATGCGACCGCCTAATTGTACTCTGTTTGTTTTGTAATGTTTGTTCCTGTACAATGTGTTTTATATGCAATGTAGAATATTTGTATTGTATTGCATGCGTCACCTTACGCACTACGCGCGCGTACTGGCAGTGGGATGCGCTGACGACGTAGAGTTCATAGCTACAAGCGCATAGTGCGTAAGGTAACGCATGTGTGTTGTAGGCAATGCACAAAGCATTGACAGCGTGTTGAGCGCAACCTGGCGCGCAGTGACGCCTGTGTGTTGCTGCACTTAATTAAGGCTCTGCCGGAGCAGTGAATTCCCATACAAACGTAGTTACGTTTTTTTTTATTTTAAACGGCTAAACCAAACTTAGCCAAACTTGATACACATAATCAAATGCATCAATATCTATGTTTGTAATTAGTTTTGGATTGAAATTATTAACAAGTACAAAATTAGAGAGTATATTTAATTTTAGGCGATTTACAAGCAATAAAAGGTTTTCGGTCTCATTTTGTTCATGTTTAATTTTTTCACACCAAAATTAATTAAAAACATATATATGTTGCATTTGATTATAAAAGCCCGATGGTGTAGTGGATAGGGCCGCTGCCTCCTGAGCGGGAGGTCGTGGTTCGATCCCCGACCAAAAAATATACATATGAAATTCGGAATCCGAAAAACACATTGGTACGTGGTAGGATCCAAACCACGACCTTGCAAGGGATGCAGCAGCCCTATTCACTACACCATCGGGCTCTCCAAAAAAAATAAAAAATTTACGAGTATAATAAAATAAATAACAGCCCTAAGGATACTATTTATAATAAATAACGTATAAATCCAGTCAGGTGTGAACTTAACTAATGAGTCTCGAAATCTTATTTACAAAAACCCTAATAATTTAAGAAGTAGGTATTGGCAGACGACCTAACCGATGCAGACAGTGTTCTAGAAAACTATAGAAGGATGCATTTAAATTCATCGATTCACAATCGCTTGCGAAAAAATATAATGACTTTGAAATTATTAATAGAACGAAAGAAAAAAATACCTTCATCAACATCATAAATTTAAGAGCTTTGCTTGCTTCAAAAAAACCTAGCTGTATATATGTTTAGATTAAGTTTTTTTCAGGATCTACAAAGAAATACGAAAAGTACAGATAAAAGAATAAAAAAAATATATTTACGCTATGGTACGTCATTTAATGAGCCCGAATGGTGTAGCGCTGCCTCCTGAGAGGGAGAAATTCCACTACGTGCCAATGTGTTATTCGGTTTCCGAATTTCATATGTACGTTTATTTGGCGCTTTTTCCGTGCTTCTGAAGGCACGTTAAGCCGCTGGTCCCGGTTAATATCGTTTAACACCAAGATATTAGTCGTTAAGCCATGTCAGAGGCTAGTGCTCAGCATTGGCGGCTTAAAAAATCTGACCTAATCTAGGATTGGGTCTGGTTTCCCTTTTGGGTTGCGGAGGTCAGATGGCAGTAACTCTGTGTAAAACCCAGCACCCTCGTTCAATCTCCTATATTAGGTAGTCGACCCCGTGAGGTACGGGATAAGGCTAGGGAGATGATAGTACGCCATTTAATTAGAAAAACAGTATAGTAATATTTAAAAGGATACGTAAGTAGAATATATTATTGTCTTGTGAATTACAATGAAATCAAATGCAAGTTCGAGCGGCACGTGTATTAGTAATCTTACCCTCATTCAGAAAACAAAACGAAACAACATTATATCGCAAAACAAGCAAACTATGTAGGTATAAGAACCATACAAAAACATAATGGGTCGGAACGACATTACTAAAATATTCCATACTTTTCTTTTTCTATCGTGCATCATCATGAGAGAATATAATCCTCCTTTTCGCTTTGCCGTAGTCGGGTAAAAAGGGGTGACAATACGGGGTGTAAGGCACAGCGACAACGGAACTCAACAATTATCAGCAGGTAATTTTTTCAGGAAATGAAAAATAATTTTGATTTTCGACACAACTTGTCTGACTGAGTTGATCATTTTGTATGGGAAGTTCATTTTTTTCATCTCCTGAAAGAATTTCCTGGTGATAGTTGTTCAGTATCGTTGACTAAGTAACCCCAATCAGTTTGCGGGACGCTGTCTCTTACACTGATTTTATTCAACATTTAGCTAAGTCGTGTTCTTACCGATTCGGAACGACGACACCAATATCTTTTTAAAAAATAAAAATAATAATAACGATCTTAGCACCGCATTCTAGTAATAAAAATGTTTTGATTCGCCATTTCGTCATATAATATAACGAATGGCACAAAGTAAGCCGGATGCTTATGTCGCAGGATGTTTTGATAATTTGAAACTTCGCGAAAATCCTAGGGATTTTGCGAAAAAGCAGATATTTAGACAAACGTAAAATCATTGTTAAATCTTACTGGAAAATATCTAGTTTGGTCGTTCTAGTAACAATTAATATCCTTAACTCTGATTGGCACATTGACCTTTTTTCGGGCGCGCTAACCGACCAATCAGCTTGCTTATTTCAGTCACTACAACGACGAGATTCTTCGCAATAAATCCCGTCTTTTTCGAGTAAAATTTGACAATGGTTTTACGATTGTCTAATTATAAGCGTTTTCGCCAAATCCCTAGGATTTTCGCGAAGATTCGAATTATAAAATCATCCTACGACTCTTGTACAACCGTAGTAATCCTAGATTTGAATGTTGCAGCAAAAAACATCTCGTATGTGGGGTTATTCCATTCAAAATATGTCTATCAAACTTTTTGCCCTCCTGCTTTGCTATAGTATAGCTGCTTTAGTTTGTATCATTTGTAGCTTGTAATATTATCATAACTATGGCATCAAAGAACTTAGACAACAAACACACACACACACACACACACACACACACACACACAAAATCACGCCTTTATCCCTAATGGGGTAGGCAGAGCGAAAACGACCAAAATGTCATTTCGCCACGTCTGACAAGTTTTGAGGGCTATTTTAGACGGTCATGTATATTGCTATAGTGACGGGTTCCAGCCCATCGCCTAAATTGCAATATACTGAAACCCTCAAATCCCTTAGCTGGTTTTTACAGCATGCCCGGGAGGAGATGCAGCTGGCACATTCTATGTTTTTCTATCACTCCCAGTCCAGCATGGAAGTTAGACAAACCGACTTCAATTCGCAAGTTCTGGGTTCGATGAACATAAAGTTGATATTTGTTTGGTTAGGACATTGCAGGTTGAATCACCTACTTGTCCGAAAAGTAAATGGATGCCGTGCTTCGGAGGGCACGTTAAGCCGTCGGTCCCGGGGGTCGTTAATCAAACCATCTCAGATGCCTAATAGCTGTGTTTGAAAACTCTGACACCAGGGTTCTTCGGGTCGTTGTTATACAAATTGTCTAATCGAGGTGAACATTTTGTAGAGAAAAGCCATTTTATATTTCATTTCCTGAAAAATATCCTGCTGATAGTTGTTAACAACAAACTGAGCTGTCAGCAGCTGCAACAACTTGTTAGTGTCATGGACTGAGCAACTCCTATCAGTTTGCGGGATGCTGTCCCTTACACCTGGCATAAGTATGTACATTATTGGAAAAGACGTGATTTTGGGATATAATGGATATACCCACCCATTTGACAGTCGTAAAGTGATTTCATACATACATACATACATAAAATCACGCCTTTATCCCTTACGGAGTAGGCAGAGCGTTAAACGCCTCGTTAAAGGCGCTTTCGCCTCGTCTGACAATAATTGAGGGTAATTTTAGATTGTAATGTGTATTGCCATAGTGACAGGTTGTCAGCCCATCGCCTAAATTACAATACACTGCAACCCTCGAGTCCCTTTTGCTGACTTCTACAGCATGCCCAGGAGGAAGGGCAGCTGGAACATTCTATGTTTTTCTATCTCTCCCAGTCCAGCATGGAAGTAAAGTATTTCATGTGTGAGATAAATTCGCCAACATTATGCATGATAATTGAAACGAATTATAAGATGCAATATACGGCGTGTAAGGGACAGCGTCCTACTAACTGATAGGAGTTGCTCAGTCAACGACACTGAACAACTGCCACCAGGAAATTCTTTCAGGAAGTGAAAAGAATATTGTGACTTTTTCATACAAATTGTATGATCGAGGTAGACAATTTGTAATGAAAAGCCAATTTTTATTTCCACTTCCTGAAAGAATTTCTTGGTGAAAGTTGTTCAGTATAGTTGACTGAGCAACCCCTATCAGTTTGCGGGACGCTGTCCCTTACACCCGTAAATAGTGCTGACACGAGTTAGCCTCGCAAATTGCTAAAACATTTACGTCTTGAAAACCGGTACTAACTTTTAGTATGTTATTAAACATATTATTTTACTAGTGACCCGCCCCGGCTTCGCACGGAAATCATCAGGTTTCTCTTCTATATTATGCATGTATTATACATATAAACCTTTCTCCTGTATCACTCTATACATTAAAAGAAACCGCATCGAAATCCGCTGCGTAGTTTTAAAGATTTATGCATACATAGGGATATAGGGACAGAGAAAGCGACTTTGTTTTATACTATGTAGTGATGTCAAAAAACGCCCGGACCCCAGCTGTCACGTCCCTGGATCTTTTAATATGACGTCATCAAACTTTTGTATAGAGTTTAAAAAAAAATGTTTTTGTTTTTATTTATTGTGTGGGTTATCCAATTTAAGGCCTTTGTGAGCAGATTATAAAAATATAATCTATTAGTTTTTCCAATTAATGAAAAACTGTTGAACTTACAGGTTCAAGGTGGAAGTATTTCAGATGTGTTTCTTTGATTCACGACCGTAACATAGGAATATATTATATTTTTTTAATATACTCATGATAAGCTTTCGTACATACATACATACATATAATCACGCCTTTATCGTAAACGTCTTACAGAGTTTTGAGGGTTGTTTAAGATAGGTTTGTAGGTATATCGCTGTAGTGACAGGTTGTCAGCCCATCGCCTAAATTGCGATGTACAGAAACCCTCGGATCCCTTAGCTGGTTTCTACAGCATGCCCGGGAGGAGATGCAGCTGGCACATCTATGTTTTTCTCTCGCTCCCAGTCCAGCATGGAAGAATCGAGTCACTACACTATATAGTTGAATAAACTATAATTATTTACATTTTATTATTTACATCGTAAATATGAATGTGTTTTTATTTATGTTAATTGCGATATTTTATCCTATTTATTTATCTTGTTCATGCATGAGAGAAAATAATAATAAAATGTTTTTGATCGATTATTATATTAAATAAGAAAGAAACCTATTGTATTACTTTACACGTGGATCTACGCTAGCCAATAATCCTAATATCTAAGGATAAGTGGTATTAAGTATAACAATTTTATTGATCTTCGATTGCTCTATTGTTCTGAAGCCACTTGTGTCTTGTGTCTACTTTATTATCATTATAACCAACAGTTATATTATCTAGCTACAGTATTAGCAAATATTGTTAGTTTTTTTGTGCTAGCTGCATTTCCTCCCGGGCATGCTGTAAAATTCATCCATGCTGGACTGGGAGCGAGAGAAAAATATATAATGTGCCAGCTGCATTTCCAAACCAGCTAAGGAATTCGAGGGTTGCTGTATATTGCAATTTAGGCGATGGGCTGACTTCCTGTCAATACAGCAATATACCTACAAATCTATCATAAATAACCCTTAAAACTTTGTCAGACATTGCGGAACGTTCTTTGTTCTGGTCGTTTACCCTCTGCCTACCCCATTAGGGATGAAGGCGTTATTATATGTATGTATGTACGTATATATTATCTAGCTAGAATATTATTAAATATTAATTTTTCACGTGAAAGATCAGTATGGCTAACTTCTAAAATGTTTAAGAAAAAGTATTGTCTTATATTGGTTTTCATTATACCAGATATGGAATCTATTTCCGGGTTTGCTTTAATACTAACGGAGGGAGTCGATAGATTCGAGTTACCAGTCTGACAACCCGTCATTATAGCAATAGTTCTGTCCAGTAATATAGAATATCCGTAAAAAATTCTTAAACACGATAAAAATATCTTTTTTATCGTCTTGCTTGCTCGCGTAATTTTATGTTTGAGTTTTTCGGACCCTCTTATAAAATAGTGCAAAGCTATTTTAATGGAAAGTTGTAAACTCATCGTCTATAGTGACGCATTCGATCTTGTTATTTGGAAACCTCTAGTTAAACCCAAACTTTGTACCTACTAACAATTTAGTTATTATTCATTACATTACAGTTGCTACAAAAAACGTGAGCGCAACATATAACAAAGCTGTACGTAGTATGATAAACAGCCTTTAGTAAAAAAAAAAAAGAAACAGACGCGGCGTACGTCAATTTTCTTGTGACATTTGCGCGGCAATTGTGACATTAGGAGGTGATTACATTTTCCACAAGTTATTGACGTACAATAATTGACAACGTATTGTTGCAAAATATCAGTTCGACTGTTGCTCTTTTTCGGTTCAGTAATATTTGTTATTGAATCGAATACAAAAGTTTTCAGAGACAATTAAACTTTAAACGCGTGGAACCTGATTTATTCGTAACAGCGATATTACATTGGTTTTTACGTGATTACATGTAAGTAGGTTATGGATCGTGTATAAAATGACAAGTTTTATATTATAGGGTATTTCCAGACAGTGACTTTACAGATCCGACTGCTTTCGTCATCTTTACCTCCTTTCTAAAGATGTAACTTGAAGCTTGTTTTTTTTATGTTAGCGATGCACTACAACGGGTGTAAAGGTCAGCGTCCCGCAAACTGATAGGGGTAAATAATTATTTACTAACAGGAATTCTTTCAGGAGATAAAAAAAAAGAACTTCCTATACAAAATGATCAACTCAATCCGACAATTTATATGGAAAATGCTGATAGTTGTTCAGTTCCGTTGAATGAGCTACCCCTATCAGTTTGAGGGACGCTGTCCCTTACACCCCATCATACAATAATCACACCTGTATCCCGTACCTTTTACGTATGGTATGAGGATGACTTCAATGGGAGTGTGTATTGCTGGTATGACAGATTGCATATCGTCTAAATTACCTTTTGTCTTTTTCAATGTGCCCAGTTAGAAAAACTGGTACATTCTATGTTTTTTTTTATCGCTGCTCCCGCTCCAGCATGGAAAAACAATGCATCAAAATTAATTACCAAATAAAACATACCATTGCGTTTTTCCGCGTCTGTGCAAGGTCCCTGATAAGAATCCTTTCTAAAGTTTATAAAGTTCATATTTTATTTTTTTATTAAGAACACAAACAGTCTTTCACTTACAAGGGTTTTAAAAAGCATTACTTAATAGTACACCTGAGGGTTTATACAAAAATATGATTAGGTTAAATAATTCTAAGAGCGTAGCTAACATAATTTAGAAAATAAATAATACACAAAAATAGAAGATATAATACCTAATGCTTACGAAAAGGCAGACGAAAACAAAATCTTTTTTTATGTCGTCGATGCATTAAGTGTGACGTAATGACATTACACTCGCGGCGTTTGTCCGCGCGTGTGTAAGGTTCGTAATAATAATAACAGGTAATTCAGTAAGAGATCCAAGGCTCCCAAACAAGGCCGGAGTATAGTTTTCCTATAAGGGTCCGCTGATACCAAATACTTTACGATTTTGTTGATGTATACTTTTGTTATATTATAATTAAGCTAAGTGGATTATGACTACAACTAAACCTAGTTTAGTGTACTGAGTTTATGTATTATATATAACTAGCGACCCGCCCTGGCTTGGCACGGAAATCATCAATGTTTCTCTACTATATTATGCATATAAACCTTCCTCTTGAATCACTCTATCCATTAAAAGAAACCGCATCTAAATCTGTTGCGTAGTTTTAAAGATCTAAGCATAGGGATATAGGGACAGAGAAAGCGACTTTGTTTTATACTATGTAGTGAAGCTAAATGGACTATGTTATGACTACAACTAAACTTAGTGTAGTGTACTTAGTTTATGTATTATATGTAATGTAATGTATTTAGGATAATTATTTGACTAGGTTTGCACTATCCCGCTTACCGCTACGCATTTTTCTTTCACCCAAAGATTGCCTGGAAGAAATTGCTACCTTAGCAATAAGGCCGCCTGTGTTGTACTTGTCTTTTTTTTGTTAACTGTTGTGTTCTATGATTTGTATTCTTACGTGCAATAAAGTATGTTTAGGTTATGTTAGTTTTAAACTTAGATGTTTTATAGTAGGTACATCAAAATAGTACATTGTTGTAGGTAGAGGCTGTAAAATAAGATATTGTAGTCACTTCTTCTTCTATCGTGTGGCTATCGAGTCAATCGACTGATGAGCCCTGGTGTCACAGTTTTCAAACCGCCTACTAGCACAGCTAATAGGCCTCTGACATGGTTTGAGTAACGACCACTATCAAAGACAGCGACCGGGACCGACGGCTTAACGTGCTCTCCGAAGCACGGAATCTTTTTCTTTTTGGACAATCAGGTGATTCAGCCTGCAATGTCCTAACCAAACTGAGAAAAACCTCTCAAAGTGATAAATTGACAAATATCAACTTTGTGTTTCCCCCCTGGGAATGGAACCCAGGACGTCCGGATCGTAAGCCAATGGCTCTAACCACTAGATCACGGAGGCAGTTATTGTAGCCACTGAACTACTATTATATTAGCAGGATTGTAGCTCAAGTAAGCAAATTTTGACATCCAAGCTGCAATCCTCGACATTTTGTAAAGATATTTTCTGTGTCAAATTTTCTGTCACATTGACTCGAGTTAGCATTTTTACATTTACGTTTTGGAAACCGGTGCTAACTTTTAGTATGTCTTTAAAACATGATATTTTATGTCAAAGAACGTTCGGGCCCCAGCTGTCAAGTCCCTGGATCTTTGATATGACGTCATCATGTTTTTGTATAGAAATTTTAAATATATATTTTTGTTTTTATTTATTCTGGGGTTAATTAAATGAAAGTATACTAAAAGTTGGTACCGGTTTCCAAGACGTAAATGTGTTAGCGATGTTTGTGGCTAACTCGAGTCAGTATCAAATTAATATTAATAATATTATTTTCATACATCATCTCCCTAGCCTTATCCCGTATCTCTCGGGGTCGGCTACCAAATCTAGGTGATTGAACGAGGGTACTGTTTTTTACACATAGCGACTGCCATCTGACCTCCGCAACCCAGAAGGGAAACCAGACCTAATCCTAGATTTGGTCATTGCATGCATAGTATATAGCATCGAATCGTATGTTGAAAAGAAAGATTAATTGAAAGTGTGCTGAAATTCCAATACTTAGTGTTTCAAACTTTTGAAATTTAGCACGCGCATACACATTTGGTACAGACTTTATTTTTATACATCCAATATCAAAAATGTCTTTAACCTGTACCACAGAATATATAATAGTACTACCTGTACGCAAATACCTTTAAGAGTAGTTCAACGCTTTTTAAATATTTGCCTAGTACTCATCGACTTAATATTAGTACACTTCTATTTCCAAATGGAAAATCGAGAATAAATTATAATAATTTTAATAAATGCTGTCCATGATGGACTGGAAGCAAGCGAAAAACATATAATGTGCCAGCTGCATTTCCTCCCGGGTATGCTGTAAAAAACAGCTAATGGATTCAAGGGTTTCAGTATATTGCAATTTAGGCGATGGGCTTACAACCTGTCACTACAGCAATATACCTACGAATCTATCCTAAATAACCCTTAAAACTTTGTTTAGGTCGTTTACGCTCTGCCCACCCCATTAGGGATAAAGGCGTGACTATATGTATGTACGTATTTTATCACGTGTTAGTTAGTTTCTTATTGAGGTTTTTTTTAATATTTTTTTGTCGATCATACTTATGCAACGTCTTATCATGATCAGGTGCCTAAGATAGGTATGTGGTTTGCCTTGCTCAATTATCAAGTTAAGTTCAGCTTCCGTGGTAGATCAAACATGATTTTTTAAATGCCTTTCGAATCTTAACAAAGGAAGTAAACGGCAAGTTCGTAATACTACAAGTAATACCTAGCTTCAATTAAGCAATAACAAAAAAAAACCATTTTGATTAACTTTTGATAATGAAAGGATTGCATTACAACTGAACTGAAATAGCTTACTTATGTAACACACATTACATCGTCTCCCAAGCCTTATCCTGTATCTCACGGGGTCGACTACCTAATCTAGGGGATTGAACGAGGGTACTGGTTTGACCTCCGAAACGCAGAAGGGAAACCATACCCAATCCTAAGATTAGGTCAGAGTTTTCAAGCCGCTAGTGCTAAGCACTGGCTTCTGACATGGCTTAACGACTAATATCTACGGTATTAAACGATATTAACCGGGTCCAACGGCTAAACTTGCCTTCCGAAGCACGGAAAAAGCGCCGAATAATGAAAATAATGAAATGGTACATATGAAATTTGAAAACCGTAAAACACATTGGTACGTGGTGGGATTCGAACCACAACCTCCCGCTCAGAAGGCAGCGGCCCTATCCACTACACCATCGGGCTCTTCTGGTGGTAAATTCTAACTTATATAACACATATTACATAGGTCAGCATTTACTAAATATCACAGCAACAACACTGTTTCAGTAGCGGTAAACAAAGATGGTTCCGCCACGTCTGACAAGTTTTTAGGATAATCACTGTTGATTATAATGTATATTGTTATAGTGACAGGTTGTCAGCCCATCGCCTAAAATTGCAATACACTATACCTAACCCTCGAATCCCTTAGCTGGCATTTACAGCATGCACGGGAGGAGAAGAGATGAAGCTGGCACATTCTATGTTTTTCTATCACTTCCAGTCCGGCATGGAAGAACATAAATTAACTAACATAGATTATTGAGTAAAAATAAAGTCATATTAACGAATGTGGTAATAAGGATATGACTACCTTATGGTTTCATCACAAACTGTTAGATTCAATCCTGGATATATTTAGAATCTAAGATTTCCGTAACTAGTTTCTACTGTAAGTTCTAGACTAAAATAGAAGCTTAGCTCTAGACTTTAATATTAATTGGCTAGACGTATCATTCTTCTTGTCTTGTTGGTCGAATCGTTAATTTATTTTTATTTATTTAACTTTTTTAACAAAATGTTACAGGGGCGGACTTAACGCCAAAGGCATTAGCTACCAGTCTACCGTAAGGCATATGGAAATGACAAGGCAGATGCAAAATTATCTACGAAAACTAATTTAGAGTATATAAATATTTAAAACCTATACTGTACATCATCATCATCATCATCTCCCTAGCCTTATCCCGTATCTCACGGGGTCGGCTACCTAATCTAGGGGATTGAACGAGAGTACTGGTTTTTACACACTACTGACCTCTGCAACCCAGAAGGGAAACCAGACCCAATCCTAGATTAGGTCAGAGTTTTCAAGCCGCCAATGCTTAGCACTGGCCTCCGATATGGCTTAACGACTAATATCTGCGGTATTAAACGATATGAACCGGGACCAACGGCTTAACGTGCCTTCCGAAGTACGGAAAAAGCGCCGAATAAACGTACATATGAAATTCGAAAACCGAAAAACACATTGGTACGTGGTGGGGTTCGAACCACGACCTCCCGCTCAGGAGGCAGCGGCCCTATCCACTACACCATCGGGCTCCTATACTGTACATATGTATACATTAAATAAAAAACAAATATATAATAAATACCAATATCTATCTATCTATACATATAATCACATCTGAATAAAGATTGCCCATAGTAAAACAATCAATAATAAATTGATCGGATCGTTTTTAAGAGATTGCGAACAATCCATGTTTAAAATACATAATTTTACATACATACAATCACGCCTTTATCCCTGATGGGGAAGGCAGAGCGTAAACGACATAAACAAAGGCCATTCCGCAACGTCTAACAAAGTTTTGAGGTAATTTAAGATAGATTTGTAGGTATCTTGCTGAAGTGACAGGTTGTCAGGCCATCGCCTAAATTGCAATATACTGAATCCCTCGGATCCCTTAGCTGGTTTTCACAGCATCCTGAATGCAGGTGGCAAATTCTATGTTTTTCTGTCGCTCCCAGTCCAGCATGGAAGGAATATAGGATAATTTTACCGGTACAATATTCTACCATGCTGGACTGGGAGAGATAGAAAAACATAGAATGTTCCAGCTGCCCTTCCTCCCGGGCATGCTGTTGAAGTTGGCAAAAGGGACTCGAGGGTTACAGTTGTAATTTAGGCGATGGGCTGACAACCTGTCACTAAAGCAATACATATTACAATCTAAAATTGCCCTCAATTTTTGTCAGACGTGGCGAAAGCGCCTCTTACGAACGCTCTGCCTACCCCGTAAGGGATAAAGGCGTGATTTATGTATGAATGTATGTACAATATTCTACCTGCTATGATGGTTGTGGCAGTATTTTTTTACATTATTTGTGTTGAATCTATTGTTTCGTTATGTATGGCCAAGACAGTCTTATTCTTTAACAACATTCTAGAATGTTCCTAAATAGTTTTTAGATAAAAAATATCACTATTACGTAATAATATGTTTCTAGTATTGCCAAAGCGACATTATTAAAACTTAAATTAGCATATAAGATTTCAAAAGTCTATAAACAGCTATGCATGCATTTCGATTTAAAATGATTCGGTTATTTTATTAAATAGCGTTGTAATGAATTACAAAGTAAAGTCTCGGCTATTGTTAAAACAGGTGTTTTTGTATGCAATTATTATTTGTTTTAGTATGGTTATAAATTTTAGTATGGTTTTTCCATGCTCGCCTGGGAGCGAGAGAAAAACATAGAATGTGCCAGCTGCATTTCCTCCCGCGCATGCTGTAAAAAACAGCTAAGGGATCCAAGGGTTTCTGTATATTGCAATTTAGGCGATGGGCTGACAACCTGTCACTACAGCAGTATACCTACAAATCTATCTTAAATAACCCTCAAAGCTTTGTCAGACGTGGCGGAACGACCTTTGGTTAGGTCATTTACGCTCTGCCTGCCTCATTAGGGATAAAGGCGTGAATATATGTATGTATGTATGTTTATTATGGTTCGTTCCAATGAATTAGTTTTTCCCACTGCTTGAGAGAGATAAAAAAATATGAGTTTCTTACGATGAACCACGGGGCTTTACCTGATATATGAAAACATCTTTGAAACCAGTGAATGGACACTTTGATTGCTAAAAACGAGGTTATGAACATTGAACTTCTATGCTGGACTGGGAGAGATAGAAAAACATAGAATGTTCCAGCTGCCCTTCCTCCCGGGCATGCTGTAGAAGTCAGCAAAAGGGATTCGAGGGTTACAGTGTATTGTAATTTATGCGATGGGCTGACAACCTGTCACTACAGCAATACAAATTATTACAATCTAAAATTTGCCCTCAATTTTTGTCAGATGTGGCGAAAGCGCCTGTTACGAGGCGTTTACGCTCTGCCTACCCCGTAAGGGATAAAGGCGTGATTTTACGTATGTATGAACATTGAACACATCATGTGCCTGATATGTACTGATTTGTATTGATATTTGGTCCGAGGTATATTTTTATGGCATTACAATTTAACAATCTATACGCGCTCTGCCTACCCTATTTTACCCTATACGGGGTTGCTCAGTCAACGAAACTGAATAATTATCACCAGGGTTTTATTTTGTAGAAAATTAATTAAGAAAAATGTTTTTCCATACATATTGTCTGATCCGAGGTGATCTTTTTGTATGGGAAGGTCAAATTGTTTTTAACTCCTGAAATAATTTCCTGGTGAAAGGTGTTCAGTTTCGTTGACTTAGCAACCCCTGTCAGTTTGCGGGACGCTGTCCCTTACACCCGGTATGACAGAAAGCTTAGAATGCACTTTCGTTTCCTTTTGTGTTTAGTAACTGTACGTTTGTTTTAAAAACTATATGTTGCTAAGTACTAACTTAGTTCCTTTATATTCTGGCTGGTTCAATAGTAAAATCAAATCTGACTCAATGTTTTGCTTATTTACCATCTGCTGTACTTTCCGGGTATATTTAGGTACTACAAAAGCATAATACCGGTTGTAAGACTTGTAAGGGACAGTGTCCAGCAAACTGAAATGGACTGCTCGATCAACACTGAACAACTTTCACAAGGTTCTTTTTTTCAGGAAATGAAAAAAGAATGGCTATTCCATACAAATTGTCTGATCGAGGTGGAGCCATGTTTTTTTCATTTCCTGGTGATAGTTGTTCAGTTTTGTTGACTAAGCAACCCCTATCAGTTAACGGGACGATGTCCCTTACACCCTGTATTGATTTTTAATGTAAGAAGGTACGTATTCAATAAGGTATATTTTTTACTGTTCCTATATTTTACTAGGTACGCAAATCGTCTTTGAACAGTAATAGTCCTTAATAGGGAATAACACGGAATAGCTATAAATAGAACTAGATGGCTTAGATTTATCAATATGCTAAACTACGCTGCTTCCATGCTGGCCAGGGAGCGAAAGAAAAACATAGAACGTGCCAGCTGCATTTCCTCCCGGGCATGCTGTAAAAACCAGCTAAGGGATCCGAGGGTTTCAGTATATTGCAGTTTAGGCGATGGGCTGACAACCTGTCAGTACAGCGATATACTTACAAATCTATCATAAATAACCCTCAAAACTTTGTCAGACGTGGCAGAACGACCTTTGTTTAGGTCGTTTACGCTTTGCTTACCCCATTAGGGGTAAAGGCGTGATTATATGTATGTAAACTACGTCTATAGTTATACGACTACTACAACCAACACCATAATATAAATGGTGGCGTGATGTAATAGCCAGATCGAAAATAATAATAAAAAAGGCCAAGTACGAGTCGGACTGGCGCTTGAAAGGTTCAGTACCATTATTATTACAAAAAAAAAGAACAAAATAGATATATACAGCCGAATTGAGAACCTCCTCCTTTTTGAACTGAACTGAACTGTTTTTGAATTGAACTGAATTACATACATACATACACACATAAATCACGCCTTTATCCCTTACGGGGTAGGCAGAGCGTTTAACGCCTCGTAAAAGGCGTTTTCGCCACGTCTGACAAAAATTAAGGGGACTATTTTAGATTGTAATATGTATTGCTTTATAAATTACAATACAATGTAACCCTCGAGTCCCTTTTGCTGACTTTAACAGCATGCCCGGGAGGAAGGGCAGCTGGAACATTCTATGTTTTTCTATCTCTCCCAGTCCAACATGGAAGAATGAAGTGAATTACATATTTATTTTATTCCGTTTCTAGTGTTTGTTGTTATAGTACATAATATACCAGGTGTAAGGGTTGCTCAGTCAACGACAATAAACAACTATCAGACGGTATTTTTATTCAGGAAGTGGAAAAAAATGGCTTTGCCATACAAAATGTTCACCTCGATCAGATAATTTGTATGGAAAAGCCGATTTTGTTTTTCACTTCCTGAAAAAACTTCTTGCTGATAGTTCAGTGTCGTTGACTGAGCAACCCCAGCGGGACTCTGTCCCTTACACCTGGTGTAGTAACTACTACATAGTTAGCGGCAACAGAAAAACATAATTTGCAAACATTTCAACTGTCTAGCTACTCGTATCACGGTTCATGGTGACAGACGGTATCTCACGAACCGTATCTTTTTCTTTTACCCTTTGGGTACGGAACACTAATACCAAAAAGAAAAAGAAACAAACAAACACAGGTACAGAGAATCGCACGTGTAGGGAAAGTATTTTGACTTGCGCGGGCGCATGCTAAACGATTTCTGCGAGAATACGACAAACATGTGTGCCAATACGTAAACCTCTGACATTGATTCCTATCGTGGCGTGGTACAAAGAGGCCAACGTCACGATGCGTAGTGGTTAATATAAGTTTTTTTTAAAGCAGTCGTTAATGTGGGATATCACTACATAGTATAAAACAAAATCACTTTCTCTGTCCCTATATCCCTATGTATGCATAAATCTTTAAAACTACGCAATGGATTTTGTTGCGGTTTCTTTTAATGGATAGAGTGATTCAAGAGGAAGGTTTATATGTATAATACATGCATAATATAGTAGATAAACACTGATAATTTCCGTGCGAAGCCGGGGCGGGTCGCTAGTCATTTATAAAGCAAAAATCCCATCGACCAGCGAAATAAGAGCAAGCGAACGATAATACTGTATTATAAACATGTCAATATTATTGAGTATCCACTCACTAAGAAGAAGATTCACTACCTACACTAAAATATGGCAAAATAAGAGTATAAATGAGTTTAGTTGATGTGTACTGTGAATGAAACGGTGGGATTTATTGTTTTCTATTATTTTAAACAGTTTGTAACTGTTGTAAATAACGTTTATGTAACGTGCAGCAGTCAGTGCCTACAGACACAGATATCACTAATACGTATTGTAGTTACTATCTCAAACGCCATCAGGATTTTGATTGACTTCCAGTTTTATTACCTACAGACTTCTCATTCTTAGCGAGTGGATTCTCGAGTCGAACGACCTGAAGAACCCTGGTGACAGAGTGTTCAAACCACCACTAGGCGGTATGTCCGACGGTTGCGACCAGGTCCGACGGCTTTACTTGCCCTCCGAAGCACGGAATCCTTTTTCTTTTCGGACAATCAGGTGATTCAGCCTAACCAAACTGGGGAAAACCTCACAAAGTGGTAAATTGACAAATATCAACTTTGTGTTCCTCCCCTGGAAATCGAACACAGGACCTCCGGATCGTAAGCCCATGGCTTTGTTTCTTATTAATTCAAACAGTTTTTAACTGTTGTAAATAATGTTTATGTAACAGTATAGACAGAGATATCACTAATACGTCTTGTAGTTACTATCTCAAACGCCATCAGGTTTTTGATTAACTTCCACTTTTATTACCTATCGGAGGTAACTAGGTTGGTAAAGTAGTCAATATGTAAAATACTAGAATTGCAAACACGATAATTTTACCTAATTAAGGATCAAATCTGAAACCTGGTAAAACTTTTGTGGAATATTAATAGCATCAATAAGGGCAACTCAAATAAATATCCTTCCATGCTGGCCTGGGAGCGAGAGAAAACGAATGTGCCAGCTGCATTTCCTCCCGGGCATGCTGTGAAAACCAGCTAAGGGATCCGAGGGCTCCAGTATTTTGTAATTTAGGCGATGGGCTGACTACCTGTCGCTACAGCTATATATCTACAAACCCTTAAAATTTTACCTTTGTTTAGGTCGTTTACGCCTACCCCATTATGTATAAAGGCGTGATTATATGTATGCAAGTATATATGTATGTATGTATGCAAATAAATATTACGCATGCATTTTGACGGAAGATTTTTTGTTGAGACATTTTTTTTTATCTATGGTAAGTAAAATTTTTTTTTTTTTTACTATACCGTTTATTTCTCGAACCGTATTATTCTACACATAAATGTTATAGAACAGCGATCTGTATCTTTACTAAATAAACCGTCCAAATTTGAAGTCAGCATTTTAAATAAAGATAAGTTTAAAAACCGAACATGTTTTCAACCTACACGAGGATGAAAGTAAATTAACATGTAAATAGAAATCGTTAACAAATATTATTTCAAAATAAGTTGCCTACTCGTGAGAAGGGGCTAATTTAGTTAGCGCATTCAAATGACATTCGTGAAAAATTGTGACAGGCACAATGATTGAAAAAAATGCTTAAATTATATATGATTCATACCATATTCATACGTATCGTAATATAGGAATGGTGTACGACAAAAATATACACATAGTCAAGTCTTTATTTCTGTATCAGGGGTAGGCAGAGTGTCATCCGCCAAGTCAGAAAAAAAATGATGGTCATTATTAGAAAGGGATGCATAATGCTGTAGAAATAGGTTTCCAGTCTATCGCTTATATTACAATTTTATGTATATTATTTTCTCAAAACGTTGACTTAACTTTTTATAAAATTGGATTATTTTGTGTAGATGTATCTATAAGTAGTAGGTATATTTCTAAATTGTTCATCCTTCAGTTATGCATAAAATATTACACATTGTTTTCATACCCATATCCAAAATAATAAAATTTGGTATTTATTATCACAAATTTAGTACAGACTTATTTATATATATTGTGTTTTGAGCTGTCCGTACCTTTGTACCTGTGTTATATTCGCCTAAGTTCGTCGTTATTAAATTTATAAGTGCTTACAAAAAGGTTCACAAGTTTAGTGTGTAGGGACTAATCCGTACTGGGCCCTCGTGGTCTATTCCAAGTCTCCTTAGACTTGATGCCTGATTGCCCAAATTCAGGGTAGGTTTTTTCTCCGCCGTGAGTATATGAGATGATGATGATGATGATAGCAAGGTTGAATCAACATAAGCCACAACAGTCCACTGCTGAACATGGGCCTCCCCAAAATAGGTTTTATACGCTTGGCAGGCGGGTTGGTGAGCGCAGTACAAGTTTTTCATTTACAGGGAACGCTGCTGCCCATTGCCTCGATTTATCTCTTAGTCGCCTTTTACGACACCCACGGGAAGTTATGGAGTGATGCTATTCTTACCCGGCACTACACAACCGGCAAGGTTGAATGATCAATGGAAATTCATCAGGTTTATTTATTCTGTGCATAGGTCGTTGCTCTTATCATGACACGACCAACAGCAAAGCCTCAACAAACGACCCAATCTCTGCAAACAACTTACAGACGCAACGTCATCTAAATGATGATTATTACTTTGTATTATTTTTCTTTATTTGAAGATTTTAGGGTTCCCCTAATTTTTAAAGATGGAGGTTTTAAAACTGTGTCATTATGTTTTTGCTGCTCATAAAACGTAGGCACAGAGTATGCACTAATGATAAAATTAATAGTTTAATTAATAGTTAGGCACATTTAAATCATATTTCATTTTTACCAGTCAGTGTTATAAAAACGTGCAATGTCATTTACCTAGGTAACAAAAAGTATAATAAGTAGTCAGGATTTTTAAACGTGTATTGACGAAACTGTTCTCATTTAGGTAGGTACCTATTACAGGTATTTGCAAAGTTTTGAATATCATGTATTGTTGTGACAGGACAAATGCACTTGATTGGAAATCGAGACTCGAGATAGGAAGAAAGAAACTTAAAATGTTTGAAAAAAGTGAACAATTTTATTGATCATGATGATCACCTACAAATGTAAGTTAAATAACCTTCAAACCTTTGTCAGCCGTGGCGAAACGACCTTTTGTTTAGGTCGTTTACGCTCTGCCATTAGGGATAAAGGCGTGATTACTTGTATATGTATGTATGATCATCTTCATGTCATATAAGGAGATATCCTATATTGCTCGAGATCGAGAACCTTTACTACCTACCCATAATATTAAAAATATTTGCACATAACATTCACATACTGTTTCATTTATAATTACTGCGGGTATTTACTAAACCACTATACTAATGTAATGTGGATTTGTTCTTTAAAAACATTGTATTTTTTTTTTACTTTAACATGTTTTTCCAACTACTAACTACAATAGGTACTAACCTACCTCATACATAGGACGTAATCTTAGGTGCCTCCTAAGATATAACAAAAGGTACATATTACCTATTATATATTCTGTGATACACCAGCATATTGCAATTCAATAATAGAATTGAAATAGGTTAATAGAAAACTGTATTTCTAAATGACATTTTTGCTATGCTTATTTCCACTTCGTCAAAAATAGATTAAATAAAAGGAGAGAGCGAAACAGACCTTTGCGATTTTGTTTTCTATGATTCAACTTGCACTATAGGTGTTTTATCATCAATCATGATAGTCACTGAACAGATCCCAACAACGCAGTGGTAGGCTCCGCAAAGGGCAGCCTGGCTCGCTACCACCCTCTCACCGGAGTCCGGCGCCAAACAGCTTGCTGTGTTCCGTCGATGCGTGAGACTGCCAGTGCCAGGCACCTTCTGGGTGAGCACGCTCCATCGTCGACTCTGTCACGGTCATCCCTGACCTAGTGTCTACAGTAAAGAGCAAACCCATTTCTAATATAAAAAAAAGGATTGGAACCGGTTTCCAATAAACCTGTTAATAAAGGTTTTTACCGGTTTTCCGAAAAAAAAACGCTCAGAGCGTATCGGGGAGCGTGTGCTTTAAAAATCTAAACTGGTTTAACCCAAAACTGCAAATGTTACGTCATCGGCTGCACGGGCGGATTTAAAGTTGACGGCGAGAATCAAAGAGTGATCGAAAAAACCGGTAAAAACCGGTTGGTTGATGCGAACCTTACAATTTTGATCTCTTAAGGAAACCGATACTTTCCAGGTTACCGTAGAGCCAAACCGTAACGAAACGCTTCTATGTCCTTGCGCTGAAACCGGTTTGAAAATTTAGCCGGTAAACAATCCCTGACTGAACATCCACTACTGTACAAGGGCCTCCCCAAATTGGGTCATATTGTCATATCCACATATCCATCTTCCATGCTGGACTGGGAGCGAGAGAAAAACAGAATATGCCGGCTGCATTTCTTCCCGGGCATGCTGTAAAAACCAGGTAAGGGATCCGAGGGTTCCTGTATTGCAATTTAGGCGATAGGCTGACAACCTATCACTATAGCAATATACCTTTAAATCTATCTTAAATAGCCCTCAAAACTTTGTCGGGACGACCTTTGTTTAGGTCGTTTACGCTCCGCCTACCCCGTTAAGGATATGTATGTATGTAGATAGATAGATAAAACATTTATGTCAACCTTCCTTTCGGAAGTATTAACATACATACTACCCCACGTGTTTGTTTATAGTTATTATTATGTATTTACTCTAGGATCAAACAATCTTCATCATGATTTTGCCATAAAGATAAATTTTACTTCCAAAGCCTGCATCTAGACTTCTTGAACCTTATTGTACTAGTTTTAAGTGCGGTAATCGTTTGGGGAAAATATAGTGATTTCATTCGCTTGAGCCAAGGCAATTATGACTTAGTATTTTACATTTCAGATTGTCACTGTTTTGGAGACAGTCACGACGTGATAATCAGTATTTTTTTTGCATTTTTTTTTTTTTAAATGCGTCTTAGAAAAGTGCACTAGATCTTTAGTAAAGCCTTGAAAGTAGGCATTGCATTGATTAGCATTTATTTAGTATAGTTAGTTGTATCTTCTAGTGTTCCTATTTTACGAGTATCGTATTAAGAGTTAAAATATAGCGGTAAGTGTATTATTCTTTACTGTGTGTTTTTTTAATTATATCAATTAAGTTTCCATGTTATAAAAAATCTATTTTGGACAATTTCACCTCTTTTCTATCCTCTACCACGAATCCGTAAAAGAATCGCGAATTTTTTAAATAATTATTATATTACTAGCGACCCGCCCCGGCTTCGCACGGAAATCATCAGTGTTTGTCTACTATATTATGCATGTATTGTACATATAAACCTTCCTCTTGAATCACTCTATCCATTAAAATAAACCGCATTAAAATCCGTTTGCATAGTTATAAAGATTTATGCATACATAGGGATATAGGGACAGAAAACTACTTTGTTTTATACTATGTAGTGATAAGCTTTGCGACTCAATTTTCCCTTCGGAGTAAGCTAGGAACTTATCTAAGTATTCGTATTGATAATTTTATTAAAGAAAAATTAAATCATATTAAGGTTTTTCCCCGACTTGACTAAATACCTATTGTTACACAGGCGAAGCCGCAGGGCGAAAACTAGCTTTTCATAAGATAAAGAATATACCGTTTTCCTTTTGCTTTGTTAATTACACTGACTGCAGATAGCATGCTGTCGTCATTCGCACGGTAATTAAATTTGCACGCTTATTTAGTGCTCAGATTAGTGAACTCTGAGAAAGAAGATATCTTACAAGAAAATTATTATTCTATGGGCCGACAACCTGTCACTACAGCATCATCTCCCTAGGCTTATCCCGTATCTCACAGGGTCGGTTACCTAATCTAGGAGATTGAACGAGGGTACTGGTTTTTACACAGAGCGACTGCCATCTGACCTCCGCAACCCAGAAGGGACACCAGACCCAATCCTACCCGCCAATTTACAGCAATTTACCTAAAAATCCATTTTAAATACCCCCCTAAATTTTGTCAGACATGGCGGAACGACCTTTGTTTAGGTCGTTTACGCTCTGCCTACCCCATCAGGGATAAAGGCGTGATTATATGTATGTATGTTTTTGTATCAGCACACATTTTTTACTGAAACTCTCAAGTCCCTCTTCCTTTACTGACCTTAGTATACCCGGAAAGGAACTTACTGATACATTCTAAGTTTTATAATCGCTTCAAGTGCCCCCAGTACCTTCACTACGGTAGTATTTAGATAGATAGATCAAAAGTTAATTGCATAAAAAACATCACAATAAAACAAAAGGTAAACACAAAGAAAGAAGAGATGAAAAAAATAAGAACATGACAATAATAAGATAAACTAGTGCCTATATTCTGTTGAATTTGTGCTGAAGGGATGCAGATGGTCAAAGCACAGAGCTTTATCACTACATAGTATAAAACAAAGTCGCTTTCTCTGTCCCTATATCCCTATGTATGCATAAATCTTTAAAACTACGCAACCGACTTTGATGCCGTTTCTTTTAATGGCTAGAGTTATTCAAGGGGAAGGTTTATATGTAAAATACATACATACATACAGTCACGCCTTTATCCCTATCCCTATTATGCATGTATAATACATGCATAATATAGTAGAGAAACACTGATTATTTTCCGTGCGAAGCCGGGGCGGGTCTGAATTTCAGCACTCATCTAATTTACAAATAAGTATGAATACAAGCCGTGCTTCACTTGAAAAATGAAACTATTGACAAAAAAACATGTTTTGAATGAGTTCTTGTCAACTGATCCCTCAGTAATCCGAATATCCGATGATGTAACATCGAAACGGGATCTTTACCGCACACTTCCAACAATTTTTGTAGTTCAACGCTGCTTTTGGTTCATTCATTATATGCTGGCCTTAACTCACAGCCTGTGAGTTATAAATAAAGCAAATAATCCATCATCATCTCCCATCTCACGGGGTTGACTATCTAGATTGAACGAGGGTACTGGTTTTTACACAGAGCGAATGCCATCTGACCTCCACAACCCAGAAGGGAAACCTGAACCAATCCTAGCACTGTCCTCTGACGTGGCTTAACGACTAATATCTACGGTATTAAACGATATTAACCGGGACCAACGGCTTAACGTGCCTCCCGGAGCACGGAATAAGCGCCGGATAAACATACATATGAAATTCAAAAACCGAAAAACACATTGGTACGTGGCCCTATCCACTACACCATCGGGCTCTCAAGGGCAAACAACCCGAACCAAATAACTAGTACGGGAATGCGAGTGTGTCAAGATTAGAGTCAAGACACAATATTACTATCGGTTCGTAGACCGCAAAATTTTACTAAATCTTGTCTAAAATTATTGGCGTCCCTTTCTGTTCTCTCGTGACAGAAAATGGCAGGTATTTACGAAGACTTATATTAGTTAAGTCGTGATTTTTGCAACTACGAATTGATACCTGTCTCCCATATGGAAATAGAATCGTAGCCCTTTGTTTCGGTAGACAATTAGACCCAATGCAGCAATGTAAAACATGAAGCTTCTTTACAGCACACTACTACAGGGCATTGTAACAACATTGTGTTTGAACCACAGCCTTGACCGTCACGGTAACGACCACAGCGATTCACGGATTACGGCGAAACTAATTTGCTTTCAATTGACAAGGCGTACCTAACCCAAGTATCAATCAGGCCTTTGTGATTGAAATGCCAGTTCGAGTGATTACTTTCCACGATTTTCACATTGGAATGCTAGAAGAGAATGAATGATTTGTTTGAGATAGGTTCTTCGTTTAGAGTTTCCCTTTCTGTTTGTATTGCGTCTAGAGTTCTGAGGCTTTTTTAGGATTTCAACTTCGCTTTTTTTCGAACAAATTCACTTTCTACCTTGAATGTCGATTAATAGAAAGCAATAAGTGTCCACTTCAGATTACTTATGTAAGTAAAGTAGATAAGATGCAAGACTTATGTATAACAAGTGGGTGATATACCTATCATGCTCTTACGCATGTCTGTCTACTTGTGTCTCAACATTAGCTTTGTAAATCTTTCAGAAAACCGTTGATATTAGTATGGTAGGTGAAAAATGATAATTTACTCTCGGAATGCTAAGTGTACTACGCAATTTTAGACAACTGATAACTAAATAATTCAGAAACATGGGATATTTTCACCTCCTCGCAAAAACAAGTCTTAATAAGAACACCAGTTTCTTCTCCTGCGACTGAATGGATTTGTCTATCGGAATATTCAATGCATCTCCTGCAAGTATTTTGGCACGGAGTTTTGTCTTCCGAAAGGCCAAATTATTCAATTTTATATTATACAAAAAATGAGCATAATTCTGATTGTTTCAGATGGGCTGCGCAAAACTAATATCAGCGTTTCGACGGTGCAAACAGCTGGACGATGGCATCCCCTCCCAGCTGGACAGATGCCTGGGTCTCCTAGACCTCACAGCGTTGGGGGTCGGCAGTACCCTCGGTCTGGGCGTCTACGTGCTCGCTGGAGCCGTCGCCAAGACGGTCGCTGGTCCAGCGGTGACCATCAGTTTCTTGGTTGCTGCTATTGCTTCAGCTTTTGCTGGTAAGTCAACCATAATACTAGAATTACAACTAACAGAGTTCTGATGTCTAGAAATCGCGTTCTCTTATTACGAATACGTAAAGGATATTATACAATTTTATATTATGTTATACCCACTCGACAGAAGAAGAAGAAGATTATGTTATTATGTTAATTCAGTCTATAAATTCAAACACCCAGGGTACAAATATCATGCGGAAGTACCATGAATACGATCGGTACATGCATACTCATTAAAAGCCAATAATAAATTGAATGCATAAATTCTGCTCACAACCACAGCAGTCAACAAAGTTCCGTGGCTAAAATCCCCTATTTGACTTTTACAAAACCCGTGGGAAAATATAGCGGTGCTATTCTGATCTGGCATCACAAGGGCACACTTTAGAGCGATCACAAATTGGTATCAAGAAGAATAATACCATCTATCATTTCTCTCCCCAGGGTTATGCTACGCAGAGTTCGCGTCGCGCGTGCCAAAAGCGGGGTCAGCTTATGTTTACAGCTACGTATCAGTGGGAGAGTTCATCGCCTTCACCATCGGGTGGAACTTGATCCTGGAGTACGTTATAGGAACTGCCAGTGTCGCTAAAGGTATGTAAAAGAACTTCAGATGGTCGAAGTTAGATTCAGAGATTATATTCAAAGCACCATCCCACCAACATAAATTTACAACGCTCTGAAGTTCCCGGATTGTATAATGTAGATATCTTTCGCTTTGCTCTTTGTATACTGTCAGCATAATGACTGAATACTATGTAATTAGGTAGTTTAGCTTGTTATGCCAGTTTGTTACGAGTAGGTATATTATTTCTTGCTGGCCTGGGAGCGAGAGAAAAACATAGGATGTGCCAGCTGCATTTCCTCCCGGGCATGCTGTAAAAACCAGCTAAGGGATCCGAGGGTTCTGGGTATTGTTATTTAGTCGATTGGCTGACAACCTGTCACTACAGCAATATAACTACAAATCTATCTTAAACAACCCTCAAAACTTTGTCAGAAGTGGCGGAACGACCTTTGTTTAGGTCGTTTACGCTCTGCCTACCCCAATAGGGATGAAGGCGTGACTATATGTATGTATGTTTTAGGTGTACCCTTTATGATCAAGACAATATTCATGCATATAAAATTGCTTGCGAAAGAATTTCAGAGAAATAACTCCATTAAAAGTTCATGCATCTTCACAATAAACACGTTTTTTTCATAGTACCTAATAATAGATGTTTTACACAAACCAATTACTATCACGCTAAACAATTCGAACCAGGCTCAATCTACAGATGGCTTAAGTAGTCGAGTCACGCGACTAATGGAGGAGCCTTAGGTCAACAAGTAATTCTGGATCAGCTGGTCTTCCACGTGCAATATCCACATCATCCACATGCTAGATTAGGAGCGATAGAAAATAGTACATCACTCCGAGGCGAAAAAAAGCTAAATATACTCGAGTAAATTTAGAACACCGAGAAGAGTGAATGCATAATATGTCTTTTTTTAAATAATGAAGCTTTTTCCGAGCAAATGGGTGAAAACATACTTATAATGTTCTACTGGAATCAGTAGAGGAAAACGAGGGGCTGGTAACCTAAGTATTAGCAATACCTACTTCTTTCTAAAAAACACTTTTTAAACTTATCAGATGTAGCGAAAACGCTATTTTATTAGGGCGCTGACGCTTTGCTTAGCCCGTCAAGAACATATGTACATAACTGTACAGGGTGTAAAGGTTGGTGTTTTTCTTAAAAACCAGAAAGTAGTTTCTAATGAATATATCCATTTTTTAACTAGAAGAATTACTTTGTGAAAGTTCAAGTTAGTTGACTGACCAAAAACTCCTTTCAGTTGGCAGTACATCGTCCCTTAAGCCCGGTATATGGATGTTCTTATAATCCTAAGTATTATATTTACTCCGCAGGTATGGCGAACTACATCGACAGTTTGTGCAACAATACAATGGGCAGAACCATGACAGAGCTGGCGCCGATCAGGATCCCCTTCATGGCAGAATACCCAGACTTGCTAGCCTTTGGGCTAGTGATGCTCATCACCGGTAAGTGTTTCTAATATAATCTTCTTCTTCTTATCAAGTAAGACAAATACTCAATGGTTGTCAGAGTTTTCAAACCGCCTATCGATATTAGATATCACAGCTCAAAATTTGGCAATTATTATACAATTATTCTTCTAATAAGTAGGTATCAAGTCGATCTAATAAACCTTGATTTTAGAATTTTTTTGAACGATTAATAAATAGGTCTACAAAATGGAGTTATTATTAGAGACTGATGGCTTCAAAGCACATTCTGTCATCTTTCTTGACAGACAATCAGGTGATTTAATCTGCATTGTCCTAGCTAAGAAGGAGAAAATGTTTACCAAATGATGACGTTTTTCAGATAAAGTTTTTATAGCATATTTCAGTGAAACAAAAAAAATATTATCGAATAAACACCAATCCTATAGCTTATTTCTAAATATGGAGCCACAGTGTCTGCAATGTGACTCATTAATGGAAACTAATATTAATGTCGTGTCACGGCTAACTACCCTGACTGACCGCCTTTGCGCGTGTATTAATTAAAGCGTTTGATTGTGTAGGTCACGGAACTTTGTAAGATAAAAATAGAGTAATCTCTATAATTGGAAACATTAAGATTTTAGCAACATTTATCAGAAAGGTCTAAATGTAAAACGAAGAATAATAAACAATTTGTCTCCAAATTGGTGTTAACCTAACTTAGAAAACTACAGAGTTACAATTTAGGTCCCATGTTTTATTTAATATTGCCCATTTCTGGCATAAGCGGCGAAATTTCCATTTTCTAAAAATATTTTTTGGATTCAGCGTTGTCCAGAACCAACCAACCAACCAACCAGAATATTTAATAGTACGAGGGTGGTTATTAGGTCGCTTACGTTGAGTCTGGCCTTACGAACTAGAGGGACTTTTCTGTTCGAGCTACACAACTTTGGAACAAGCTTCCGAAGACAGTTTAAGACTGTCCATCTATATCGTCTTTCAAAAAAAGAGTGAAAGAGCACTTCCTATCGCAACAAAATTAGTTTATGCGCGTAGGTATTTGTATTTATTATATGTATGTATTATTATTTATTATAGATGTTTATTTAAGTAATATATATGTATGTTCATGTAGGTTCTAGGTTATATGTATATGTAAAAGTCTACAGCGTGTACAGTCTTGTCCCCGTATATATTGTTATCTCATATTCAGTTTTACAGGTTGACTGGAAGAGATCTCTTTATAGAGATAAGCTCACCTTTGTGAACAAAATTTAAATTTGTTTATTTTTTGTAAATTTTTTGTACGCAATAAATAATATATATAGGGATTAGGATAGGATTTTGTTTAGTGTCTGTAGTGTAAAATACAAATCGTGAATTTTTTTTTCAGTATTACTGGCGGTCGGTGTGTCAGAGTCAACAAAACTGAACAACGTTTTCACAGCGCTCAACATGATGACAGTTTGCATCGTCGTCGTCGCCGGCGCGATCAAAAGTAAGTTGCATTTGCGTTGCATTTAAATTAGTCTTAATTAGTGCATGCATGCATATCGCCTTGTACGTTTTGAGAACTGTATCCAAAGAGATAAATTACTAAATTTGTTTATAAAAAAATGTTTAGTTAATTAAATTTGAAAAAGAAATAGGCATAAGGTAACTTTTCAAAAGTTATTTGTACCTCATCGCATCTGTATCGAATCTATCGAAGCATGATATTTATTAAACCAATCGTAAAATGCAGAAAAGTTTACAATCTGTCAAACTAATCCGAATGATAGACCAATCAACTGCACATAGCAAATTACTCTTAAATAGGTATAGCATTTGCGTCGATAAAGTAATTGTCTTCAAGTGAATTACAATGTCGAACAGTTTGACGATTGTATATCTACTTGTCATACATACATACATATAATCACGCCTTTATTGGGAGAGGCAGAGCGTTAACGACCTCAACAAAGGTCGTTCCGCCACGACTGACAAAGTTTTGAGAGTAATTTCAGATAGATTTGTAGGTATATTGCTGTAGTGACAGGTTGTTAGCCCATCGCCAAAATTACAATATACTGAAACCCTCGGATCCCTTATCTGGTTTTTACAGCATGCCCCGGCGGATATGCAGCTGGCACATTCTATGTTTTTCTTTCGCTTTCAGTGATGGTTTTTTTTTGTTTGACTGAGTATTACTTAAACTCAAAGTTACGATACAAATAATCTCGCCACCTTACTTAGGGAGTAGGCAAAAAATTGAACTCTGATCGTTTTTAACCGATCTCAAGGGGACTTTTATTTGACTGAGTTTTTTGAATTACCTGGTGTCCAGCCTAGGTTAGAAATAATCACGCAAACCATTCTAATATTGAGTAAGTACCCCAGTTTGCCCGGGAGGAAATGCAGCTAGCACATTCTTTGTTTTTCTCACTCTCCCAAGCCAGCATGGAAGACAAAGTACTTAAGTATGTAATATTGGTCAGACTGGACTAGACTATACAATTTCTTACATACTAAACAAACTTATCACTAAAAACTTAAGTTCCTGAAGTGGTAGTAAAGAACTTTGTCTTCGATAAGATAAATCGACAAAATGCTTTCGAAATGGAAATTCTACGTCAGACAATGCAATTCTACTTGCAGACTCTACCTACTTTAGATGTAACTATGATACTATCACAGACAACTATTTTACAATATTATCTGTATGAAGCAAATATTTTATGAGAGTACTAGCTGTGCCCGCGACTTCGTACGCCCGGTTTGTATGGAAAACACGCAGTGTCAAACATACTGAAAACGCTTCTCTGCGCGCAGGAGCGAGATCTGCTAACTCGCGCGCGGAAGCGTGTTTCGCATTGTCTGAGCTAGCAGATCTCGCTCCTGCGCGCAGAGAAGCGTTTTCAGTATGTTTGACACTGCGTGTTTTTCATACAAACCGGGCGTACGAAGTCGCGGGCATAGCTAGTACTCTCATAAAATATTTGCTTCATATAGATAATATTGTAAAAACATTATCTGTGATAGTATCATAGTTACATCCAAAGTAGGTAGAGTCCGCAAGTAGAATTGCATTGTCTGACGTAGAATTTCCATTTCGAAAGCATTTTGTCGATTTATCTTATCGAAGACAAAGTTCTTTACTACCACTTCAGGAACTTGAGTTTTTAGTGATAAGTTTGTTTAGTATGTAAGAAATTGTATAGTCTAGTCCAGTCTGACCAATATTACATACTTAAGTACTTTGTCTTCCATGCTGGCTTGGGAGAGTGAGAAAAACAAAGAATGTGCTAGCTGCATTTCCTCCCGGGCATGCTGTAAAAACCAGCTAAGGGATCCGAGGGTTTCTGTATATTGCAATTTAGGCGATGAACTGACAACCTGTCACTATTGGAGTATACCTACAAAATCTATCTTAAAAAACAATCAAAACTTTGGTCTTTACGCTCTGCCTACCCCATTAGGGATAAAGGCGTGATTATATGTATGTGTGTACTTTGTTACATATTTCGATTCATGTACAGCTCTAGAAAAAGGTCCTTGACTTATTATGTTTTCGCGACATCGCAATATATTTTTCACGTTTATTTTAACTAAATAACATAATGTGTAACTTAATATTCGCCGTAACAGAGATAAATACGTAAGTGCTAGAATTTGTAACGCTCGTAAGTTTAATATTTTGTCTTGAAGACACGTATAATTTGTCACGACCCAATAATATAATAATGAAAAGACACTCAAATAGCTGACATATTCAAAGTTATTTTTCAATCTTCCTTGCTGGACTGGGAGTGATAGAAAAACATAGAATGTTCCAGCTGCCCTTTCTCCTGGGCATGCAGTAGAAGTCAGCAAAAGGTATTCAAAGGTTACAGTTAGCAGAGAATTGAAATTTAGGCGATGGACTGACAACCTGTACCAGTACACATTACAATCTAAAATTGCTCTCCTTTCTTTGTCAGTCGTGGCGAAAGCGCTTTTTACGAGGCGTTTTACGCTCTGCCTACCCCATAAGGGATAAAGACGTGGTTTTATGTATGTATATATGTATTTTTCAATTGTGTTTGATGGGGTCCACCCTAAGAAACATCTTAACTTTTTAATAACTAGCTTGTATGTTTATCACACATTCACATCAATATTCCTAACTTACTGTGTCGACAGAGCATCAAGCTACCTAAATAATAAGATCAGTATTTTTATGAGTAGGGACTGTATTTTTGCAGTGATGGGTTAGCTTAGATTATTCTATGGCTCCCACTCCCAGTACAGCTACAGTTTTTTTTTATCTTACCTGCCTCTTCACATATCGTCGGCTTAGGTAGTAGGTACCTGTTTTCTTGACACTGACTCAGCCCTCTGACCTTTCTTCACAGGTGACCCGGCCAACTGGCGCATCAAGGTGGAGGAGATCCCTGAGGAGTATCGCGCTGAGGCAGGCGAGGGTGGCTTCATGCCGTGGGGCATGGCTGGGGTGATGGCGGGAGCTGCCAGGTACTAATTTATATGACACTAGCGACCCGCTCCGGCTTCGCATGGAAACTATCAGTGTTTCTACTATATTATGCATGTATTATACATATAAACCTCCCTCTTGAATCACTCCATCAATTTAAAGAAACCGCATCAAAATCCGTTGCGTAGTTTTAAAGATCTAAGCATACATAGGGTTATAGGGACAGAGAAAGCGACTTTGTTTTATACTATCTAGTGACTCGCGACCCGCCCCGGCATCGCACGGAAATAATCAGTGTTTCTCCAATATATTATGCATGTATTATACATATAAACCTTCCTCTTGAATCACTCTATCCATTAAAAGAAACCGCATCAAAATCCGTTGCGTAGTTTTAAAGATCTAAGCATACATAGGGATATAGGGACAGAGAAAGCGACTTTGTTTTATACTATCTAGTGACTCGCGACCCGCCCCGGCATCGCACGGAAATAATCAGTGTTTCTCCAATATATTATGCATGTATTATACATATAAACCTTCCTCTTGAATCACTCTATCCATTAAAAGAAACCGCATCAAAATCCGTTGCGTAATTTTAAAGATCTAAGCATACATAGGGATATAGGGACAGAGAAAGCGACTTTGCTATCTGTGTTACTATCTGGTGACTAGCGACCCGCCCCGGCATCGCACGGAAATCATCAGTGTTTCTATACTATACTATACTATACTATGCATGCATATAAACCTTCCTCTTGAATCACTCTATCAATATAGAGAAACCGCATCAAAATCCGTTGCGTAGTTTTAAAGATCTAAGCATACATAGGGATATAGGGAAAGAGAAAGCGACTTTGTTTTATACTATGTAGTGATTTAAAAATGCGCCTGATTATCTGTAAAGTCTAAGGCATTTTTGCAATGCTCCGTATTCGGTTCGTATCCGTGAAAAATCCATATAAAACTGGTATGGATGAGTGCACAAGCTGTCATACATTTACTAGGAAGGCCAAATCGGATACGAATTGGATACTAACGTAATATGGAGCAGTGCATAAACGCCCTTAACTACAAATTACTTGGTCAAGTCAAACATTTTAGCATGTCGTCGCCCGATCAAATAAATAGCACTTGTTTGAGAATCTATATATCTTAAAAAATCTTAGTATTGTAAATCAATTTGCTGTTAATAGAAGATGAAGGAAACAGTAGTCTAGAGGTAGAGATACATATATGAACACCGTGAAACTATGTTAATTCTTTGAACTTCTACTTCCTTTTCTTATAAGTATTCATTCAGCATATAGTTTGAGACGGGCCCGATGGTGTAGTGGATAGGGCCGCTGCCTCCTGAGCGGGAGGTCGTGGTTCGAATCCCACCACGTACCAATGTGTATTTCGGTTTTCGAATTTCATATGTACGTTCATTCGGCGCTTTTTCCGTGCTTCGGAAGGCACGTTTAGCCGTTGGTCCCGGTTAATATCGTTTAATACCGTAGATATTAGTCGTTAAGTCATGTCAGAGGCCAGTGCTACTTGAAAACTCTGCCCTAATCTAGGATTGGGTCTGGTTTCCCATCTGGGTTGCGGAGGTCAGATGGCAGTCGCTCTGTGTAAAAACCAGTTAATCGTTCAATCCCCTAGATTAGATAGCCAACCCCGTGAGATACGGGATAAGGCTAGGGAGATGATGATATAGTTTGAGATGAGGGTTCTTAACTTATTGTATTAATCTTCGTCAGATGTTTCTTCGGTTTCGTGGGCTTCGATTGCGTGGCGACCACCGGCGAAGAAGCGAAGAACCCTAAACGAGACATTCCTTTATCCATCGTGCTATCCCTCGTCATCATCTTTGCGTCCTACTTCAGCATCGCCACGGTGTTGACCATGATGTGGCCTTATTATTTGCAAGTAAGTGTTTTTTTCTAATGTACTTTTGTGTAAGATAATATATAGAGAGCCCGATGGTGTAGTGGATAGGGCCGCCGCCGTACGTACCAATGTGATTTTCGGTTTTCGAATTTCATATGTACGTTTATTCGGCGCTTTTTTCCGTGCTTCGGAAGGCACGTTAAGACGTTGGTCCCGGTTAATATCGTTAAATCCCGTAGATATTAGTCGTTAAGCCATATCAGAGGCCAGTGCTAAGCATTGGCGGCTTGAAAATTCTGACCTAATCTAGAATTGGGTCTGGTTTCCCTTCTGGGTTGCGGAGATCAGATGGCAGTCGCTCTGTGTAAAAACCAGTACCTCCGTTCAATCCCCTAGATTAGGTAGCCGACCCCGTGAGATACGGGATAAGGCTAGGGAGGGAGATGTACTTTTGTGTAAGATTTTCGCGCTTTGTACACATTAATATATTGTATCGGGTCAGCGCGAGTGGTTTGATGATTTGATACAACTCAATCGAAACGTCGGGCATAGGTAGGTAGGTTTCTTGCAAATTGCCATTAGTATAATGATTTGAGCCTGTGTGGTCTTTACATGCATGTGTGGTTATACATATAATCACGCCTTTATCCCTAATGGGGTAGGAAGGTGGTCAGTATAGTGATATATTTAATTTCCAAGAGGTTTTTCATTAGACAGAATCACCAGCTATTGATGAGCATTGTACTAACTAAACTGATACAATCTCGTAAAAACATCAACTTTCCGGGTTCCTTTTTTTAATTAATGATCTGACATTTGGAATTAAAGATTTTTATTATAATTAGAATATTGTTATATTTGTATGTCTTGTACTGTGATAGGAAATGGCTTGTAGCGTACCTCATTGTATAAAGTTGCGATATTGTATTGTAACCTATTTCCAGCAAATAAATCATCTTTATCATTATCCTTATGATGCGCGTCCGCCAATGTAATAGCCAAACTAGTAACTATATCAGAAACCGATAATCTACTTTGTACCCTACCGTATCGGAAACATACATACATACATATAATTGCGGTTTTATCCCTAATGGGGTAGGCAGAGCGTAAACGACCTAAACAAACGTCGTTCCGCCACGTCTGACAAAGTTTTGAGGGTTATTTAAGATAGATTTGGATGTATATTGCTATATCGACAGGTTGTTAGCCCATCGCCTAAATTGCACTTTATAGAAACCCTCGGATCCCTTAGCTGGTTTTTACAGCATTCCCGGGAGGAAATGCAACTGGTACGTTCTATGTTTATATCTCGCTCCCAGTCCAGCTTGGAAGTATCGGAAACAGTGACCAGAATTTCCTTATCAAGATCCGAAGGTTCAGTTTAGACCACTAAACCACAGAGGCAGTCTGACACAGAATAGTAAACATTCGGTAGTTCATTGGTTTCCTTCCGTCGTAGCGAATTCATTATGATGTCATTTTACGGTACTGTTACTTGTTATGCATACTCAAAAGGAGGAAAGAATTTTAAAACATTTTCTATTGTTTACGTCTTGCGGTCAGGTGATACGTTTTGTAATGTTGTTACTTGCTAGAGAAGCGAATAGATTGATAGAATAGAACGTCATTGTTATCTAATTTGCTTATGAATAATTGAACTCTTCTTGCTGCGATCTTATGAAATGAAAAAACATTCTTTTAGTTTTATCGACTGTTATAATACGACTGTGAAAACTATGTTCAATTCTTTTTAGTTCTCTGTAGTTCTATTCGTTTGCTCTATTAGTTCTTCCATGCTGGACTGGAAGCGAAAGAAAAACATAGAGTGTGCCAGCTGTATTTCCCCCCGGGCATACTGTAAAAATCAGCTAAGGGTTCCGGGGGTTTGAGTATATTGCAATTTAAGGAAATGGGCTGACAACCTATCACTACAGCAATATAACTACAAATGTATCTTAAATAACTCTCAAAACTTTGTTAGACGTGGCGAAAATACCTTTGTTTAGGTCGCTTACGCTCTGCCTACCCCATTTGGGTTTATATGTATGTATCAGAGATACATTATTTTACAAGGAAAACTGCTGCCTTTACCTTAAACAAAATTGACTGTTAAATAACTTAGCACACTCATGAGATAAGCTGATGCTATCCTATCCCAGCCAGCATCACAAATATTTCTACGCTATCATTAATTTTATTCTATATCATTATATCCCTAGCTTTATCTCGTATCTCACAGGGTCGGCTGCCTAATCTAGAGGATTGAACGAGGGTACTTGTTTTTACACAGAGCGACTACCATCTGACGTCCGCAACCCTGAAGGGAAACCAGTCCCAATTATAGATTAGGCCAGAGTATTCAAGCCAATGCTTAGCACTGGCATCTGACATAGCTTAACGACTAATATCTACGGTATTAAACGGGACCAACGGCTTAACATGCCTTCCAAAGCACGGATTTTATTCTATACTAATTCATATTTTATCTTCTCCAGGATAAAGACGCCCCCTTCCCGTACGTGTTCGAGCAGACCGGAATGCCCGTCATCAAATGGATCGTGACCATCGGCGCCATCTTTGCTCTGTGCACAAGTCTCCTAGGCGCCATGTTTCCATTACCAAGAGTGCTTTATGCCATGGGGACTGATGGAGTGCTGTTCAGGCCGCTAGCCAACGTTAATAAGAAGACCATGACGCCTATTTTGGCAACCATCTTGAGTGGATTGTTATCAGGTATGTAATTGTACTCTTAGGCCCGTATTTTTAATCCGCACTTGAGATTGACAGCTAGTTTGAGTTCGTATCAGAAATGTCATTTCAGCACAAAATGGCTTGTCAAATCCATACTTAATATTGCTCTCTATCTTGAGATAGTTTTACAAATACGAGCCTTAGCACTCTTAGCTTTGATAATGCCCTAATACTGCCGAGCCATGGGTAATTGGGACTAAAACTAATGTTTCTAATTTTCTTCCATGCTGGACTGGGAGCGAGAGAAAAACATAGAATGTGCCAGCTGCGTTTGCTCCCGGGCATGTTGTAAAAACCAGCTAAGCGATCTGAGGGTTTTCGTATATTGCAATTTAGGCGATAGGCTGACAACCTGTTACTACATCAATATACCTACAAATCTATCTTAAATAACCCTCAAAAAATTGCCAGACGTGGCGGATTGACCTTTGTTTAGATCGTTTACGCTCTGCCTACCTCATTAGGGATAAAAGCGTGATTATATGTATGTATTAATCTACTAATGTAAAATGGATTTTTTAGATGCTGATAATGTCCCGTGGTCAAGCCACATAGTTGTCTATTCAGCATATTTTATGCAAATTTGTGTTTTGTTGCAGCGTTTATGGCAGCCATATTTAATCTGGAACAGCTGATCGACATGATGTCCATCGGAACTCTTCTCGCATACACTATTGTAGCTACCAGTGTCCTAATTTTAAGGTGAGGAATTTAAATATTGCTAGTATTTTTGGCGTGACAGTTGCGATATGTTTGCAGAGGACCGTCAAATATGGAGTAAATTCAACTAGAAGCCTTGCAGTACCTTTGTGGAAACTACCACCGCGTGGGATCGTTCAGCCGGCCTATCCCTCGGAAAGACTGGTATAGGATAAACCACTAGGAAGTAGATTCCTTAGCATTAACAATGGCATTAGTTCTTGTAATATACAACTTTGAGTGCATAATATTATGAATGTAATTTTTTTGTTTCTTTTCATCCTTCACATAATACAATCCCATTCTCCAGATATGAAGAGGAAACACCCCTGCAGTTGCCGTCCAAGCCCGTGCCTGAGAGCGGCTACTCAATAGTTCGACAGATGCTTAATCTATTAGGCTTGAAATACCCCACGCAACTGTCAGCTACCATCGCTAAGGCGACCATATTCATATTCTGTAAGTATCTATAAGAGTCTTTTATTCTTTTTTATAAATATGAATCATTTCTTAACTGTATAAATCAGTGACGATATAGATAAAGTCAAAAAGTCAAATTTTATAAAATAAAACACACTATTTCCAAATGTCGCATAAAAAGACGACGGTCTGTGTAAACTTGGAACAATTTTAAAACTACTTCGATATAAATAATCGTTCCGTGAATGCGGTATTAGATTAGATTAGCACCAAGCCTTATACTTCTGAAGATCTGCTTTGAAACGATTCGTTTCCTAACAATCCCTTTGTTTTCCAGTCATTATCGCAATGATAACCTGTGCCCTCCTGCGGTGGCAAGATGGCGGCGCGGCGCTGAACGCGGCCCTCACTACATTGGGGTGCGCGCTGCTGGCTTTACTCATCGTTCTCTATAGACAACCGAGGTGCAATGTGGAGAATCTAGCTTTCAAGGTAAACTAGCCTATAACCAGCGGACGGTTGAGATGCTTCTTACGATATCTCATTTGTCAAAATCTAATGAGTAGTTTAGAAGTTATGAGGGAACAGATGACATTCTATGTTTTTCTCTCGCTCCCAGGCCAGCATGGAAGTAATATTGTGGTAATATTATTATTACGTATTAGTGTATTTAGCAGTAATAAAATGGGGGGGGGGCGTCTAATAATAAAAAAATGCACGTATTCAATACGTTGCAGGGAATTTCCCGTGACCAGGCTGAAAACAAACTAATAATAAAAAAGTATAGTTTTCTGTTAGTAAAATACAACAACAAGGCTTCTCTCTCCGACTGTTACAAGCGCGTGTTTGTTGGCAGGTCCCGCTGGTGCCGCTGGTGCCGTACCTGAGCGTGTGCATGAACGTGTACCTGATGATGCAGCTCGACTACCAGACCTGGGTGCGGTTCATCATCTGGCTTGTCATCGGTGAGTTACTAATACAACCGCTAAAGGCTAAAGTCTGCGTTGTGGCGCGCACTCAAACATGAACAATCCTTGACGAATATTTTAGATATTTCGTGATCAATCCTTGACGAATATTTTAGATATTTCGTGATCAATCCTTGACGAATATTTAAGATATATTTTTTGCAAGTGCTTTGCTCTTGTGAGTTTAGCTTCAATTGTCGGAATCCAACTCTTTTGGAGCACTCGTTAGGTATAATGTCCGCAGAGTGGTCTTCCCCACAAGGGGGCCCTTTCCCACTTGTATCTCTCTCGAAATAATGCATTGTTTAGCGTGAAAGGCCTTATGGCCTAATATTTCAGATATTGACCCCTGACAGGAGCACTAGTACTACTACAAATTATTCGGCCCTTCTGCGGTATTCAGGGAAATTGATATATGGGAAAGAGATATTTAAGGAATTACATACGGGAAAAGGGTCGTCCCGGAAAAAAACGTTCAGTGTTATTAACATTCAAGGTAATTGACATTGTGGGAAAGAGATATACAGAAAAAATTACACACTGGGAAAGGGTCGTTCCAGGAAAGTGACATTCAGGGTAATTAATGTTCAGGGAAATTGACATAATGCGAAAGAGATACGAGTATTCAGGTTAATTGTCATACAGAGAAAGGGTCATTTCGGGAAAGTGACATTTGGGTAAGAAATAATTAAAGAAATTTACGTAGAAGAATAGGGTCATTCCGGAAAGAAACGTTCAGTGTTATTACCATGCAAGGAAATTGTTATTATAGGAAAGAGATGTTTAGGAAAATTGACATACACGGAATGGGTCATTCCAGATTATTGTAATTTAGGGAGAAAGTCATTCCTGGAAAGGGAGATTAAATTAAATGTTCTAACAAGTACACAATTTGTCTGCAGGTTACCTCATCTACTTCCTATACGGAATCCGGAACAGTTCTCTAAACGAGAAGCACCTCGCCACACCCATCACTATCAGCGGACTAGGCAACGGCAAAGATGGCGGCTCCAACGGAATCAAAGATGGCGGCATCAACGGAATCAAAGATGGCGGCTCTAACGGAATTAGCAACGGGAAAGACTCTAAACACATCACTACCACCAAGTTCTGAGTAGTTTACGAGTATAGGAGCATTTTGACAATAATTTTAGATGATTAATGAATAGATTATAACTCAAGACCGAGCTCATTTTATAGAGAACCTTAGTTTAAAATTAAAACCAGTGTCTCAATTTTTCTAAATTTTGATTTGATGAATATAAATTAAAAGAGTACTGTACTCTATAAATGGGTAGTTCTCCTTGACGGAAATGATTTGACGGAATTTATTATCACAATTATATAAACACTGTTTATTTTTACAAATGTAATTAAGTGACCCACATCCAAAAAGCTATATATTATTCGCATTTAAAAGCTTGTATCTGTAAAATTATTCTTATGTAATGTTTTATCGCGGAACATACTCGTGTCATTTCCATCAATCAGGAGAACAATCCAAATATTACCCTAGAAAATATGCTACACTCAATAGTGTTCAGTGATATAAGAAATACTAATGTTTCGTGCAAAAGGTCTTGCCATTTTTATAAAGGCGAATTACTACTTAACAAAGAATGTTCCTTAGAAAGAGTTGTAATAAGATGTAGACGTCTCTCTCTTTCCATGATCCCAGTTTACTAGATTTGATATTTTAGAGATTTACTTGACGATATCTTGAAGATTATTTTATTTATTTTGTTTTAATTTAAGTAAGTATATAGGCAAGTATAGGTAAGTATAACAGGGAGTATTTTTTATGTTCTAGCGGCAGAGCCGATGTGTTGTGATCGTGACCGTTTGACGGATATATAATATAAATATGTAGTTAATAGTTATTTTGAATAGAATTTTTTAAGAGCCCGATGCTGTAGTAGATAGGGCCGCTGCCTTCTGAGCCCACCACGTACCAATGTGATTTTCGGTTTTCGAATTTCATATGTACGTTTGTTCGGCGCTTTTTCCGTGCTTCGGAAGTTAAACGTTAGTCCCGGTTATTATCGTTTAACACCGTAGATATTAGTCTTTAAGCCATGTTAGAGGCCAGTGCTAAGCATTGGCGGCTTGAAAACTCTGCCCTAATCTAGGATTGGGTGTGTTTTCCCTTCTGGGTTGCGGAGGTCAAACGACAGTCGCTCTGTGTAAAAACCAGTACCCTCGTTTAATCATCTAGATTGGTAGCCAACCCCGTGAGATACGAAATAAGGCTAGGAGGACGATGATGAGTTATTTTAAATAGGTATAATGGTAAAATATTGTACACAGAATATGAAATGTCCTTTGTGCATTCATTCCATATTTATTCTCATTGTAGTTTTCACTTTCCTCAACTATAACTTGGTCCTACTATCTATTAAAACCATTACTTTTTTTTATGTGTTGAATATTTCAACAATTTATTTCATATATCAAGTAAAATAGTAGATCAAATTGTTGCATTTTATAACGGAACATGTTAATGAAATAATGCTTATGTTATACCTAATTTGTTTTTTCTTTTGCATTTGGTATGACGAGGTCCACTTGCGGGACGCTGTCCCTTACACCCCGTAGGTATTTATTTTATACAAATTAGAGTATTATTTCAATAACACGTTCTAATCGCCATTCCATTAATTTTATAATATGTTAGTGTTTAATTTTAAGAGAACGAGTGTGATGTTTAACATATTTTAGTTTAATTTAAGCTAATAACTAACTGTGATTTTTATTGAAGTGTATTTGTGAAGACAATAATGAATCTAATTTTATTATTTTGATTACTGAATTTTATTTTTACCTTTGTAACGGTATTGTCTTCTTCTCTCGAGTGGGCATCGAATCTATCGACCCGATGAACCCTGGTGTCAGAGTTTTTAAACCGCCTAATAGCACAGCTAATTCGGTTCTGACATGGATTATGTAACGTCCACTATCAAAGACATCGACCGGGACAGACGGCTCAACGTGCCTTTCGAAGCACAGATTTTTTTTTCTTTCAGACAAACAGGTGATTCACCTGCAATGTCCTAACCAAACTGGGGAAACCATCACATAGTGATAAATTGATAATTCTTGGGAATCGAACCCAGGACCTCCGGATCCTAAGCCTATGGCTCTGACTACTAGACCACGGAGGCAGTTGACGGTATGGTGATGATCTATTTACAGAAATAAAAAGAACACATTAGCCATAAAAGCACAGTTTATTGTGTTCACACAAAGTACAATTGTAACAGTATGTTTTAATAGCTTAAAATTAGGGCATTACATAAATACATAGGTTCTCAAACATACGATTCGCAACCAATTTCACTAATACAGTGACCATAAAATTAAATGCGAACAGTTCAAGACTGAATGCAAATAAGGAACTTTGTTCATTTACATTTGAATTGTTTTTTTTTAAGGATTTTGCGGTCAAGTGACGTTCATTTTGCTTTGATTTTATAATACCAGGTGTAAGGGACAGCGTCCCGCAAACTGATAGGGGTTGCGCAGTCAACGACACTGAACAACTATTATTATTAGGAAGTGAAAATAAAAATTGACTTTTCCATACAAAATGTTTACATCACATACAAAAAGAAAAAAATAAGAAAGGTGAAAGTTGTTCAGTGTCGTTGACAGAGCTAACCCTATCAGTTTGCGGGACGCTGTCCCTTACACCTGGTATAATTACAGTTGAAATTTTTACTTTTTCTTCACAACTCATGTATTTAGCTGTTTCACAGCCAATCCTTTGTAATACTGGAATCACTCAGATCGCTTATTTACTAAACTTAACTACATACAATAATACTATATATATTACCATTAAGTACGTGATAAGATAATCCTGTAAAGGTTATTAATAAAATAATACAGTTTGAAAGATTGATTCGAACTTTAAATACAATTAACATAGATTTTACATGATTATAGCAAGGCAAGAAGTTTTCAAAATAAAAACTAATTTATTTAATAATTTTGGAAAATATAAATATTTGATGAACTACAATGTAATAAATAACATTCCACTACAAATACTTTGGTCACAAGCCTTATAGGTTTAGGAACCGACAACGAGATTCTACAATATTTTTTATAACTGAGATTACTAAACTTATACTAGGTAGGTACATTACTGTACTGTTACTTATAAAGTCTTAAAACTACCCTTTGGGTTGGGTTATAAATAAATGCTCAAAACAACTAAAAAATATTCTTTCAGAAAGCAACAAGTTGTTAATACGTAGAATGATAGATAACGATACACATTTTTAAACAAGTTAAATTTAGTAGGGGTCGTCAAAGATCTTTCTAAACAACACGTGTATATGTATTTCCAACTCAGTTTTAGAATAAAGAAAAACAAAGTTGCATGTCTTTTTAATAAAAACACATTTTAAAAATTACTAAAACTATTATTTTATTATGTTGTCATATCTAATATTAAACTTATTATACAAACAAGATCTTCGATTAAAAGACATGAAACTTTGTTTACCTTTATTCTAAAACTGAGTTGGAAATACAATAGCTTTCTGAAAGCATAGAATCCATAACTAATACGCTAAACACATTCATATTTGTTTATTTAACAGCATCAAAAGCGCTTGATAAATTACTTATAACTATAAGTATGGTATACCTACATTTAATTTGGTTTCCTATCAATATAACCATGATTCTTAATAGGCTTTTGTGTTAGTCTTTCTTTACCATATTCTTGATACAGTGATAATCTGTGGTGATGACGCTAATGATCTTACAGTCACAGGTTATTATAGCCTTAAGTTTTTAAAAACAAAGTTTTGTTGTTTATAAAAGGATAAGCTGTATTATCAATACGATACGATACATTTAATTCTTTTGTCAGGACTTACCAAACTACTTTTGGTGTTTCGGATTTTGATTTGATTATATACCGATCTGCTAGTGCAACGTCCTTTAGTTTATAAGTGATATATAAAAATGGTATTTTACTCTCTTAAATACTCGATATGAAAGAAACTATAGTGCCACTTGGGCTCAAACCGTCACTAGGACTCAAGGCGTCACTATGTGTTACAACAGGCCTACCTCTCTGGCCAAGCGCGTGTCAGCCCCTCGTATGCAGTAGTTCATGGTTAATAAGAGCAGTTTGGCTGTCTATATATATATATATCTGCTAGTGCAACGGCCTTTAGTTTATAAGTGATATAGAAAAGTGGTATTATACTGTATAATACTCTCTTAAATACTCGATATGAAAGAAACTATAGTGCCACTTGGGCTCATACCGTCGGGACTATTCAAACTAGGACTCAATGCGAGCAGTCTGACAGAAAAGATATTTTTATTTTAAATACTTGATATAAAAGACACTATAGTGCCACTTGGGCTCAAACCGTCACTTGGGCTTAAGGCGTCAAGACTATACAAACTAGGACTTAATGCGTTACTGTGTGTTACTACCGGCCTACCTCTCTGGCCAAGTGCGTGTCAGCCCGTCATATGTAGCAACTCATGGTTAATAAGAGCAGTTTGGCTGTCTTTGTGTAGATCTGCTAGTGCAACGTCCTTTAGTTTATAAGTGATATATAAAAATGGTATTTTACTCTCTTAAATACTCGAGATGAAAGATACTATAGTGCCACTTGGGCTCAAACCGTCACTAGGACTCAAGGCGTCACTATGTGTTACAACAGGCCTACCTCTCAGGCCAAGCGCGTGTCAGCCCCTCGTATGCAGTAGTTCATGGTTAATAAGAGCAGTTTGGCTGTCTATATATATATATATCTGCTAGTGCAACGGCCTTTAGTTTATAAGTGATATAGAAAAGTGGTATTATACTGTATAATACTCTCTTAAATACTCGATATGAAAGAAACTATAGTGCCACTTGGGCTCATACCGTCGGGACTATTCAAACTAGGACTCAATGCGAGCAGTCTGACGGAAAAGATATTTTTATTTTAAATACTTGATATAAAAGACACTATAGTGCCACTTGGGCTCAAACCGTCACTTGGGCTTAAGGCGTCTAGACTATACAAACTAGGACTTAATGCGTTACTGTGTGTTACTACCGGCCTACCTCTCTGGCCAAGTGCGTGTCAGCCCGTCATATGTAGCAACTTATGGTTAATAAGAGCAGTTTGGCTGTCTTTGTGTAGATCTGCTAGTGCAACGTCCTTTAGTTTATAAGTGATAAATAAAAATGGTATTTTACTCTCTTAAATACTCGATATGAAAGAAACTATAGTGCCACTTGGGCTCAAACCGTCACTAGGACTTAATGCGTCACTATGTGTTACAACAGGCCTACCTCTCTGGCCAAGCGCGTGTCAGCCCCCGTGTGCAGCAACTCATGGTTAATAAGATCAGCCTGACAGAAAAGCTATTTTTATTTTAAATACTGGATATAAAAGACACTATAGTGCCACTTGGGCTCAAACCGTCACTAGGACTCAAGGCGTCACTATGTGTTACAACAGGCCTACTTCTCTGGCCAAGCGCGTGTCAGCCACTCGTATGCAGTAGTTCATGGTTAAGTCTGACAGAAAAGCTATTTTTATTTTAAATACTGGATATAAAAGACACTATAGTGCCACTTGGGCTCAAACCGTCGGGACTATTCAAACTAGGACTCAAGGCGTCACTATGTCTTACCACCGGCCTACCTCTCTGGCCAAGTGCGTGTCGGCCCGTCGTGTGCAGTAGATCATGGTTAATAAGAGCAGTCTGACAGAAAAGCTATTTTTATTTTAAATACTTGATATAAAAGACACTATAGTGCCACTTGGGCTCAAACCGTCAACCGACTTAAGGCGTCAGGACTATTCAAACTAGGACTTAATGCGTCACTATGTCTTACTATCGGCCTACCTCTCTGGCCAAGTGCGTGTCAGCCCCTCGTATGTTAATGTCATGGTTAATAAGAGCAGTTTGGCTGTCTATATACAGATCTGCTAGTGCAACGTCCTTTAGTTTTTAGTTTAGTTTAGTTTTTTAGATATACAAAAGTGGTATTATACTGTATAATACTCTCTTAAATACTCGATATGAAAGACACTGTAGTGCCACTTGGGCTCAAACCGTCATCAACTCATGGTTAATAAGATCAGCCTGACAGAAAAGCTATTTTTATTTTAAATACTTGATATAAAAGACACTATAGTGCCACTTGGGCTCAAACCGTCTGGACTATTTAAACTAGGATTCAATGCGTCACTATGTCTTACCACCGGCCTATCTCTCTGGCCAAGTGCGTGTCAGCCCCTCGTATGTAGCAACTCGTGGTTAATAAGAGCAGTCTGACAGAAAATCTATTTTTTTTTAAATACTTGATATAAAATACACTATAGTGCCACTTGGGCTCAAACCGTCACTAGGACTCAAGGCGTCACTATGTGTTACAACAGGCCTACCTCTCCGGCCAAGTGCGTGTCAGCCCCTCGTATGGAGTACTTCTTGGTTATTAAGAGCAGTTTGGCTGTCTATATATAGATCTGCTAGTGCAACGTCCTTTAGTTTATAAGTGATATATAAAAATGGTATTTTACTCTCTTAAATACTCGATATGAAAGAAACTATAGTGCCACTTGGGCTCAAACCGTCACTAGGACTCAAGGCGTCACTATGTGTTACAACAGGCCTATCTCTCTGGCCAAGCGCGTGTCAGCCCCCGTGTGCAGCAACTCATGGTTAATAAGATCAGCCTGACAGAAAAGCTATTTTTATTTTAAATACTTGATATAAAAGACACTATAGTGCCACTTGGGCTCAAACCGTCTGGACTATTTAAACTAGGATTCAATGCGTCACTATGTCTTACCACCGGCCTACCTCTCTGGCCAAGTGCGTGTCAGCCCCTCGTATGTAGCAACTCGTGGTTAATAAGAGCAGTCTGACAGAAAATCTATTTTTTTTTAAATACTTGATATAAAAGACACTATAGTGCCACTTGGGCTCAAACCGTCACTAGGACTCAAGGCGTCACTATGTGTTACAACAGGCCTACTTCTCTGGCCAAGCGCGTGTCAGCCACTGGTATGCAGTAGTTCATGGTTAAGTCTGACAGAAAAGCTATTTTTATTTTAAATACTTGATATAAAAGACACTATAGTGCCACTTGGGCTCAAACCGTCGGGAGTATTCAAACTAGGACTCAAGGCGTCACTATGTCTTACCACCGGCCTACCTCTCTGGCCAAGTGCGTGTCAGCCCCTCGTATGCAGTAACTCATGGTTGATAAGAGCGGTCTGGCTGTCCGTGTGTAGGTCTGCTAAAGCGACTGCTTCTAACGTGCGGCGTCGCTCGGAGGAGTGCCACGCGCCGTACGTGAAGTAGATTATGAGACCTGGGGAAGGAAATACAGTTAGATCATTTATACCCTTTTGTAAATAACATAACAAGACAGCAGGTAATAAATAAAAATGTGTTAAACGCTAAAGTGCGAAAGAGATTCCTTTATAACTGTCAAAAATAAAGAGAAAGGGTGTAAAAGATCTTCTTCTTTTTCTTTCGAGTGGGTATCGAGTCTATCGATCCGATGAACCCTGGTGTCAGAGTTTTTAAACCGCCTAGTAGCACAACTACTATAGCCGCTGACATGGTTTGAGTAACGACCACTATCAAAGACAGCGACCGGGACCGACGGCTTAACGTGCCCTCCGAAGCACGAAATCTTTTTTTCTTTTCGGACAATCAGGTGATTCAGCCTGCAATGTCCTAACCAAACTGGGGAAAAATTCACAAAGTGATAAATTCTCAAATATCAACTTTGTGTTTCCCCCCTGGGAATCGAACCCAGGTACTCCGGATCGGGAGTCCATGGCACTAGCCACAAGACCACGGAGGAAGTAAAAGAGAGGAATAAAAGATCTGCTAAACCATAGTAAACTATACCGATTTAAGCCCAGGAATAGCATATGTATGAACACTCTTATATTTCCTCCAGGGCATGCTGTAAAAACCAGCTAAGGGATCCGAGGGTTTCAGTATATTGCAATTTAGGCGACGGGCTGACAACCTGTCACTACAGCAGTATATCTAATATTATTATATATAATCATTAAATAACCCTCAAAACTTTGTCAGACGTGGCGGAACGACTTTTGTTTAAGTCGTTTACGGTCAGCCTACCCCATTAGGGAGAAAGGCGTGATTGTATATATGTATGTATGTATGTACTCTATATAAAGTTGTAACTTTAATCATTTAAGGTTTATACATATTTTTGAACAAGGTCCTTTGCGAAATAACATGATTTAAAAACCATGACCTTATAAGGGGGCGTGGTCTCATTGGTTTGCTTTGACGATCGGAAAACATCCCCGCGTTCGCCTGTGAGTTCTGTTTTCTCTAACTAACATATAAAGCTAGGATAAGGCTAGGGAGATGATGGAATTTTGCTATCCAGAATGGACGCATATAAATCTGAAAATTATGAAACGCATAAAATAAAAGTTATAGCCCCATAACAAGTTATCACAGAGTGTCCATACATACCGGCTGTAAGGAACACAAACTGATAGGGGTTGCTATCTATTGTGTAACTGAATAACTATCATTAGGAAATTCTTTCAGGAAGTTAAAAAAAATGCTTTTCCATACAAACTGTCTGATCGAGGCGGCCATTTTGTATGCGAAAGCCATTTTTTTTCTCCTTTTGAATGTTGATCAGTTTCGTTGACTGAGCAACCCCTATCAGTTTGCGGGACGCTGTCCCTTACACCACAACAATATAAGTGGTGTTGTGTTTGTTCGTGTGCTTACCTGCAGCGATCCACACGCCGAACCGCAGCCAGGTCATGTAGTCCAGGTTCAGCATCAGGTACACGTTGATGAGGATACTGACTCCCGGCAGCCAGGGGACCAGCGGCACCTACAAACATTGACAAATTTATGCATAGTTGGACGTTATATTATTATGTTTTTATTTTTACTACAGAGCGGTAGTTTACGTTGTTCTGTGCTATTTCTATCCTCTTTTGTACACCTGACGTAGGGTGGACTTAAAAACAGCCAAGCTGTGTCCACACCTCTTTCCACTTCTGTTAAATATCTATATGCCTGTCCTGTTTGTTATGTTATTCTTGATTGTGTGTATTTATTGTAATGTGTTTTGTAGAAATAAAGTGATTTGTATTTGTATTTGGAATAATAAGTTTTCGTTTTATTTCTTCGCGAATTGATGACATTTTTGACCTTAAATCTGCAGTCCAGGATTTATCCATATTTTTGATGATTTTAGCACTCGCAATGCTATTTGATTACATAGACGAGAAACAAAATGCCGGTCAAAAGTAATACTCTACCAACTGAGCTACGGAAACGAAAAGTAGGGGGAGAGACGAATTTATCATAGTCTTTCTTATGTACACGTCCTAGCGACGTTAGCGACATCTAGCCGTGTATTTAAGAACTACGCAGGGCTTGAGCAGTCCAAATAAGGATTGGAATTGAAGTCAATAATGATATGGCCTCACTTTCTGCATATTTATTTTGAGGGTTTTAAGCCTCACACACAATGCTGTTTCCAGAGACGCAGGTTAGAGTCGTGCCCAAAACGAATTTACTATTTTCTTTCTTTTATTCATATAGGATTTATCCAACTGAAAAGCACTCTCTTTGGTGATTGTAATGGTCTTACTACGCGTAGGTCGTCGACTGTTTCTCAGTCGTCCGAATCAAGAGCAAATTCATTAACAATAATAAAAGATGGTAAAGATTACTCACGGAAAATGCGAGTTTCTTCTCGGACACGGGCTGTCTCGATATGAAGTACAGTGTGGATATCACCATCACTGCACCCACACTAAGCCAGATGAGGGGCCCGCTGTCCCCCGCTAGGATCTCTTCCCCGTACTGGTTGACACACGACATCATCACGAAACACCACACACCTGAAAAATTCAATAAGATCTTGATCCCTTGTTATAATTTTTAATTCTTCGACTATTTAGCTAACAGTGGCTTTAAAACCACAGATAACATTTGCATTTTAGTAATTTGGAGCCTTCTTAATAGATATTAGAACTTTAATCAAATCTCCATATTTTCAAAACATAAAATCAAATTGAACTTGCTTAGGTTCATAATTATGAAGCGATCGCAAACTTGAGAGCAATATTAAGTATGGATTTGACAGACCAGTTTGTACTGATACGAACTCAAAGTCGCTGTCACTCATGAGCGCTGTTTATAAATACGGCCCTTAGATACTTACTGTATAGCCCGATGGTGTAGTGGATAGGGCCGCTGCCTCCTGAGCGGGAGATCGTGGTTCGAATCCCACCACGTTCCAATGTGTTTTTCGGTTTTCGAATTTCATATGTACGTTTATTCGGTGCTTTTTCCGTGCTTCGGAAGGCACGTTAAGCCGTTGGTCCTGGTTAATATCGTTTAATACCGTAGATATTAGTCGTTAAGCCATATCAGAGGCCAGTGCTAAGCATTGGCGGCTTGAAAACTCTGACCTAATCTAGGATTGGGTCTGGTTTCCCTTCTGGGTTGCGGAGGTCAGATGGCAGTCGCTCTGTGTAAAACCCAGTACCCTCGTTCAATCCCCTAGATTAGGAAGCCGACCCCGTGAGATACGGGATAAGGCTAGGGAGATGATGAGATACTTACTGTATAGCGTGACCATGACCGACACCATACAAGAGCTGAGTCTGGTGGGAGAGTCATGTTTGTCCGCATTGATCAGCTGACGCGCCGCGTTTCTGACGGAAAAGTTCATCGGTTCCGTGGGTTTGTGTACGTGAGTACTGCGCTCATACCTGAATAATTAAGATACACATTTGTTTTAGTGGTATAATAAAGAGCCACATTTGTTTTAGTGGTATAACAAAGAGACACATTTGTTTCAGTGGTATAATAAAGAGACACATTTGTTTTAGTGGTATAATAAAAAGACACATTTGTTTTAGTGGTATAATAAAGAGACACATTTGTTTTAGTGGTATAATAAAGAGACATATTTGTTTTAGTGGTATAATAAGAGACACATTTGTTTCACTGGTATAATAAAGAGACACATTTGTTTTAGTAGTATAATAGCCGAGATAAATGATAATATGTCGTAGTTAGTTTCGTGTCTGTTCAAAATGTAAAAAAAACGAAACTAATAAGTGCTTGTACAGTGTTGTAGAAAACAAGTACTGCGGTCCTTTTAACCACGATATACAAAATGCTGGACTGGGAGAGTAAAACATAGAATGTGCCAGCCACATTTCCTCCCGGGCATGCTGTAAAAACCAGCTAAGGGATCCGAGGGTTTCTGTATATTGTTATTTAGGCGATAGGTTGCCAACCTGTCACTACATTAATATACCTACAAATTGATCTTAAACAACCCTCAAAACTTTGTCAGACGTGGCGGAACGACCGTTGTTTAGGTCGTTTACGCTCTGCCTACCCCATTTGGGATAAATGCGTGATTATATGTATGTATGTATATACAACACAAAACACGCATTAAATAAAATTTATAAAAACATTTTATTGTTATTGAATTCGTAAAACCATAACTATAGTCTGTCAACGTCGTGCTTACCGCGCCCTAGGGGTACAGACGTTGGCGGGGACGCGGTAGCACGCGGCGATTGTGTGGATGTGCGCACGCGTGTTGCTCGCTCACCCTCCTGCTTCACCGCCCGCACCCCCGTTACCGAGTCCCCCCCCCCCCCCCCGCGCAGGTCTGTACCCCTAAGGCGCGGTAAGCACGACGTTGACAGACTACAGTTACGCATCCCTACGGCACGCACACTAAGGCGTACATGTACGCTGTCGCCGCCCCCCGCGCCCCGCGCCCGCCCGGCCGCGCCTTCGCGTCTTAGTGTGCGTGCACTTTAATTTAGAACCTTATAAATTTTCATAGCTCGTTGTAGTAACAGGAAGAAAAATTGCTGTTGGTGGCCGCTATTCGCAATTTTTCTTCCTGTTACTACAACGAACTACGAATCGCTAATGTTTAAGGTTCTAAATTATCTTAATTACTATAACTTGATTCTGTTGGACCGGTTTTTCGTTTCACTGCGTTTTTAGTGAACCATGTTTTTTTTTACTAAGGGGGGCGCCACTTGGCTAGTATCGTCACCTTAAAGGAACGCAGTATTTTTTTTACATCCTGTATAACAACAATATCAAATTTTAGAGAACCTACTCACTACAAGGTTTATAATAATAGTCATACACACATGATGCGACCATGTAGTACGCGAGAAGAGTCCCGATGGACATCATATGAATCAACGTAAATAATAGGTTTAATATCAGTTCTTTTAGTACCAGGGAATTGGTTGGAGTATAAGAGCTTCAGATAGTAAAATCAAAAGGGAACAAATGTTTTCATCACATATGTAAACTGCCTCCGTGGTCTAGTGGCTAGTGCCATGGACTCCCGATCCGGAGGTCCTGGGTTCGATTCCCAGGGGGTAAAACACAAAGTTGATATTTGAGAATTTATCACTTTGTGAATTTTTCCCCAGTTTGGGTAGGACATTGCAGGCTGAATCACCTGATTGTCCGAAAAGAAAAAGATTTCGTGCTTCGGAGGGCACGTTAAGCCGTCGGTCCCGGTCGCTGTCTTTGATAGTGGTCGTTACACAAAAACCATGTCAGAGGCCTGATAGTTGTGCTACTAGGCGGTTTAAAAACTCTGACACCAGGGTTCATCGGGTCCATAGACTCGATACCCACTCGACAGAAGAATCACATATGTTGTCATTGAGAGCTAGGTGTCTCATCATATAAACCTATACTTCTGTATGATAGTCATACACACACACACACACCTGAGCAGCAACACACACGATGCGACCATGGAGTACGCGAGCAGAGTCCCGATGGACATCATATGAATCAGCTGTTCTAATTCGAAGATCATCGCCAACACACCTATAAAATGACAACAATTTAACACAGAATATTCATGATTATTTCAGATACAAGACCGACAATAGAAGGAGCTCACTTCTAAAGTTTCTTACAAAACGACGTCAAATATTATTTATTTTTAAATTCACAGTTTTTATAATTTGATTGAATATAATTGATTGTCAGACTAACATAATATTAAGTTAAAATTGTTACTAACATATATGGACTAAGTTGTATGAAAATAAATGTTTTTAAATTTTTTTATTTATTTTTTTATTATTTATTTAATTATACATTGTAATATTACAGACATATGCATGGCGTTACAAAGATACACTCAATTGTAACAAAAAAATAAAACATCAAAAGAAATTTAAATAACAATACAATAATTCTTTATTGCACTAAAATTATTACAGATACAAAAACAAAGAAAAGAAGTACAATACAGGCGGCCTTATTGCTAGCGTAGCAATTTCTTCCAGGCAACGAACAGGATAATAAAAAAATAATTACAATAAGAATTAAGTATATATTTAAAATTACATAGGTATAGAACTTGCCGGCATCCTTTCAAAATTCCTTCTACACTCGTTGCCGAAACAAACAACCGAACTTGCAAACAGGTTACACTGTGATGCTGCTTCGAGTGAGCTCAATCTAGTCGGTGAGTCATGTTTGTCTGCATTCGCAAGTTACATACATACATATAATCACGCCTTTATCCCTAATGGGGTAGGCAGAGCGAAAACGACCCAAACAAAGGTCGTCCCGCCACGTCTGACAAAGTTTTGAGGGTTATTTAAGATAGATTTGTAAGTATATTGCTGTAGTGACAGGTTGTCAGCCCATCGCCTAAATTACAATATACTGAAACCATCGGATCCCTTAGCTGGTTTTTACAGCATACCCGGGAGGAAATGCAGCTGGCACATTCTATGTTTTTCTCTCGCTCCCAGGCCAGCATGGAAGAAATTCGCAAGTTACATATATAGTAATGCGGCAATTTATGTTTCCCAATTTCATATAATAAGAAAGAAAGAAAATAATGAATTCGTTTCTGGCAGGACTCGAACCTGTGTCTCTGGAATGACGGTCCATCACACTACCAACTGAACTACAGAAACGGCAGACGGAGTGACGAATTTATTATAGTCTATGTATACGCCATAGCGACGTTAACGACATCTAGCCATGTAGTTTAAGAACTACTTAGGGCTTGACCAATCCAAAGTAACCTACTTTCCTACTTTCATTTCACAAAAAATACAAGTCGTGTATTGCGACATTGAAGTTGAAACAACTAGCACATATTCTTATAAGCACTAAGGGGCTAGTCTGAAAATCAGCGCTAGGCATTATACTGAGATTAGTACCCATTGCCAAATGCGCCAAACACTGTTTTATTTTTTACTTTTTGGCTAGATAATTTGTATGTAGTTTTAAAAAATAATTCATTTCTATTGTGTATTTTTGGCAATAAAGACTTTTTTTACTTTTTTACTTTTACTAAGTATGCGAAGGCAATAGATGATGCGTGTTATGTTACCTGTGAACAATCCAGCCACCATAGTGCCTACTAATGGCGTCTGGAACCTCTCGCTAACGGTGCCCATGAATTTGAACAGTAAACCGTCGGACGACATTGCGTAGATGATACGAGGTAGCGGAAATACTGCTCCAAGTAAACTAGAACAGGTAAAAATTACACGATTATAAATAGTTCTCATGTGACCTCGTTTCTTATACAAGCTTTTCCAACCGCTTGTCAAATAAATAAAATAGTATAAGTAGTCGATAGGGTTGTGAATTAATTGGAAATTGTCGACAAATAAAAAATCGCCAAGTTAACAGAGAGTGTTCTTATTACCTGGAGCAGAGCGCACAGATGGCTCCCACACTGACGGCGTATTTGGCCCACGACCAGCCGAGCTGATCGTACACGTACGGGAAAGGGGCTTTCTCGTCCTGAACAAAAAAAATATCCCCTGATTAGTTTAACACTTCTACAAATATGTAGTTTAAGTTATATAAACTAAAAAGGCATAAATAACAACAAAGGAAATGTAAATGGAAACAATGCGCAATTTTACATACATACATTTATACATACATATTATCATGCTTTTATCCGTAATCCAGAGCGTAAACGACCTAAACAAAGGTCGTTCCAAAGTTTTGAGGGTTATTTAAGATAGATTTGTAGGTATATTGCTGTAGTTACAGGTTGTCAGCCCGTCGCCTAAATTGCAATATACAGAAACCCTCGGATCCCTTAGCTGTTTTTTACAGCATGCCCGCGAGGAAATGCAGCTGGCACATTCTATGTTTTTCTCTCGCTTCCCAGGCCAGCAAAGAAAAAATACCTTGTATAATATCTTATTATATAGTTCAACTTTTTATTTTCCTGTACCCTAAGGTTGCCTGGAAGAAATTGCTGCATAGCAATAAGGCCGCCTATTTGTACTACTATTTGTTTCATTTAATTTTATTTTCTCTTGTGTCTTTTCTGTGCAATAAAGTATATTCTTATCTTATCTTATCTTATTATCGGTACGTGGGGGGTTGTGTGATTAAAATTACATATTTTCTATTCATAAAATAGTGGTATTAAGTCGCACTCAAAACAGCATTTACGTTGGATTACTATTCACTAGTCAGTTCAATACTTCTAAGCTAAATGAACTATAATTGGATTACTAATCATCGGTCAGTTCAGTACTTCTAAGCTAAATGAACTATAATTGGATTACTAATCATCGGTCAGTTCAGTACTTCTAAGCTAAATGAACTATAATTGGATTACTAATCATCGGTCAGTTCAGTACTTCTAAGCTAAATGAACTATAATTCGATTACTATTCACTGGTCAGTTCAGTACTTCTAAGCTAAATGAACTATAATTGGATTACTAATCATCGGTCAGTTCAGTACTTCTAAGCTAAATGAACTATAATTGGATTACTAATCATCGGTCAGTTCAGTACTTCTAAGCTAAATGAACTATAATTGGATTACTATTCACTGGTCAGTTCAGTACTTCTAAGCTAAATGAACTATAAAAGTCTAAGTGGCAATTATTACATATTTTTTTCTACAAACCTGTTGATAATAAGGTATCATAAGGGTCAACACTGAAGATACTCCGCAATAAGCGAGGAACACGACCAACAATGACGCCACCACGGCAAAGGGGATTGACTTCTGCGGACGTTTGGCTTCTTCACCTGCTGTTGCTACGCAGTCGAAACCTACACACATAAACAAACTTTATAGCTCCATACATATACATACATACATATTATCACGCGTTCATCCCTAATGGGGTAGGGAGAGCGTAAACGACGTAAATAAAAGTCGTTTCGCCACGTCTGTCAAAGTTTTGAGGGTAATTTAAGATATATTGCTGTAGTGTCAGCCCATCGCCTAAATTGCAATATACTGCCCTCGGATCCCTTAGCTGGTTTTTACAGCATGCCCGGGTGGAAATGCAGCTGGCACATTCTATGGTTTTCTCTCGCTCCCAGTCCAGCATGGAAGTAATATATAGTTCCGTTTCATTATAAACCGACCCGACTATAACCTAAGGTTGCCTGGAAGAAATTGCTGCTTAGCAATAAGGCCGCCTATTTGTACTACTATTTGTTTCATTTTATTTTATTTTCTATTGTGTCTTCTCTGTGCAATAAAGTATTTTCTTATCTTATAAAATAAATTGCTAACCAAACTGTATGTATATATTCAATGCTTTTCCCTCGCTCGCAGTCCAGCATGGAAGTAATAAGGTTTACATACGGTGAAAAAAATAGCTAACAATATTTTAGGGTGTGAACCTACCTACCTATGAAACTGAACAACTTTCCCTAAGGAACCATACGTCAAAATAAGATAAAGAAATTTGAAGAAGAAACCCGCTCGAGTCATTTTATATGGGAGAACGGCATTTATTTTTCTTATTTTTGCTCCTTGGGGAAAGTTGTTCAGTTTCATGGGCAGGTTCACAACCTTCGGTCAGCTATTTTTTTTACTCGCTGTATACAGATTTCAAACTAGTAGAATTGAGAAGTATAGGCTGTTTTAAATAATTACGCGAAGTTTTGATTCTTCGAAAGAATTTTCGGAAAGACAAATATGGTCTTCATTAAATTCCAAAGGTCACTGTGCTGAAATTACCAACCTTTTTTTATCCAACCCCTTAAGGGATACAAATCCAAATATGACCACAATTTTTCATCAGTAATTATTTATTTATCTTCCATGCTGGACTGGGAGTGCCAGGAATACCAGCTAAGGGATCTGAGGGTTTCAGTATATTGTAATTTAGGCAATGGGCTGACAACCTGTCACTACGGCCATATACGTACAAATCTTTCTTGAATGGCCCTCAAGACATTATCAGACGCGGAACGGCCTTTGTTTAGGTCGTTTACGCTCTGCCTACCCCATTAGGGATAAAGGAGTGATTATATGTATGTATGTATTATTTATTAAAGTAACTAACAAAAATAAATTATCCGAAATTGATGGTCATATTTGGATTTAAGAACTGTCCTGTATGGTCACATTACTCACCAATGAACCCATAGAAGCAGACAGCGGCGCCTCGAATGATCCCCGCTACTCCGTAAGGGGCAAATCCTCCGGCACCAAAGTTCTTCTTTTCTGTGTGAGGGACTTCTTCGGCGGGAATACGCCAGTTCTTTGTATCAGCTATGGAACAACAAACATTTTATAACATTACGTTTATATAACTAAAGGGCTAGGTAGAACATAAACAGCATAATAAAAGACGTTTTCTAGAGCATCATCATCTCCCTAGCCTTATCCCGTATCTCACGGACAGCTACCTAATCTAGGGGATTGAATGAGGGTACTGGTTTTTATACAGAGCTACTTGTCATCTGACCTCCGCAACTCAAAATGGAAACGTAGATCATGGGTACACGACCCATTTAATTAAGAAATCTTTCTCTGCCTACCCCCTTATATGGGATAGCGGCATGATTTTATGTATATTTACTTACCTTTGAAACATCCAGATATAATGACGAAGGCTACTACTAGTAAATTAACGCCAGTGCAGAAATTGTTGAACTTTGTAGACTCTTTCACACCGAACGCAAGCGCCACTGAAATTAAACATTACACTATTAAAATTTAATTTGAGAATAGTGTAGCTCAAAATAAGAAAAAAATGCGTATCCAATATAAAACTCTCGTTCAGTTGATATTAAGGCTTTACGTCTGAGGTTAGGTCGTATTTTTTATATTTCATTGCGTTTCTTTCCGAAAAGCTGTTCAGTTTCTCAGTAAAACCATCATAAGTTGGTGTGGAAACTCACCAGAAAACACCATAATGACAGTGAAGGCGAACAGATCTGGATATTTGGCCAAATGCGGGGTATCTATCGGCATCCATTCTTGAAGTGTTGTCGAAATTGCCTTGTTCAACAAAGAATCAAGATACTCGCTTAATGCTTTCACCACAGATGCAGCACCTAGAAATAAGCATAACATACATGTAGTCACGCCTTCATATCTTGCGGTGTGGACAAAAAAAACAAACAAATCTATCTTAGATAACCCTCAAAACTTTGTCAGACGAGGCGGAACGACCTTTGTTTAGGTCGTTTACGCTCTGCCTACCCCATTAGGGATAAAGGCGTGTAACAATACGTTACGTCCTCCTTACACACACCTCATCTTTCACAATGGCCACCATTCGTTTCCAACCCCCCATTGCCTGTCTCTTTTGCAGGGTACGTCCCTGAGAATCAAATAAAGCGTTGTGTGTCCAAAATCCTTCTTTTTCTAATTTGTCCCCGATACTTTCATTTTTGTTATCTCGTGTATGTATGTGGACATAACGTCAACTACTCCATACAGGCGGTTTTTGGACACCTCACAAGTATTGAGGGACTTTTTGTCATAAGCCTTTCGCCTACAATACAAAACACAAAAACTCCCGGATCCAGCTACTAACTTTTACAGTATTTCCAGGAATAGAGGCAAATATTAAGTAGCAAAACGTTAGCGGTGTCTTTTTACATTCCCGACATACGTATTGCAATAATTTCTAGAAATATTTGTTTGTATTTGGTCAGGTCAACCGATCAAATTAACGAATAATACTGGCGCCTTAGTTATACTAGGCGGTTTGAAACTCTGACACCAGGGTTCTTCGGGTCGTTGTTCAACTCGAGAATCCATTCGCGAAGAAGAAGTTATAATCACATTGGACTTACTAATCGAATATCGCTTTAGGTATTATAAATATAGCTTACCTATAATATACTCGAGTATAAGGTTCCATCCAATAATAAATGCTATAAACTCTCCCACACATACATAACTGTAAACGTATGCTGATCCCGCTTTAGGCACTCTTGCGCCGAATTCTGCGTAACAAAGACCTGAAAGAAATAAAAAAAAAAAATAAGTAGATATTACATTAAAAATAAGGCAGTGCCATTCTCTTAGGACTGAGATCTTGAAACAATATGTTGCCATAAGACTAGATCTCTTGAAACAAGAGTCGGCCTTTTATAGGTAGTAAACTTAGCAAGTGTCAGCTCAAATTTGGTAAAGGTATTATTTACGAAGTGTTATACGATAAAGATACTATTAAAACATTACAAATATACTAGTTCAAGTTAAGTACTTGATTTGCTCAAGTTTTGTTACCTTTATTATCGGTTTACGAGCATTTATCGGGCTTGATTTATTCTTTAACAAAATATTTGTATAATTAAGTTGAGGCCTTTCTTTGAGAATACCAACACTCTAAACTAACTAGCAAATACACTCGCGACAGCTGCCAACAAAAACGAGAGAACTACAGCTGGTCCGGCGACTACGCAACTATCTTAGCCACATCAAAAGCCAATACATACACCTCCACTCCTAGAGTACTTCCAACTCCCAGAGCCGTCAGATCTGAAGCTGAGAGCTCCCTGGCAAGGCAAGCCTGGCTGTATTTTTATTGATAGATATAGGGCGATGATGATCGTAAGACAGCGGGCAAAGGTTGCATGAGAACTGCTGAAGACCGAGCTCAGTGGCGTGCTACGGGAGAGGCTTCGAATTCTATAACTGTTTATGTCCAGCAGTGAACTTATACTGGCTAATGATGAAAATAGAGACCACCTTATTACACACTCGCCACTGCTGCCAGCAAAACCACCACTGTACCACAGCTGGTCCCGCGTAGTTCTTCGCCACATCACCAGCTAGCACATACACCCCCACTCCTAGGGTACTGCCGACTCCCAAGGCAGTTAAATCCAGGGATGAGAGCACCCTTAGCCTAGCCACGCCTTGGTTGATAGTTACTTAAAATATGGAGCCAAAGTTAACTTACCAGCAAACACACTCGCCACTGCTGCCAGAAAAAAACGACAGTACCACAGCTAGTCCCGCTTAGTTCTTCGCTACATCACCAGCCAACACATATACACCGCCTCCTTGAGTACTGCCGACTCCCAAGGCAGTTAAAGCCAGGGCTGAGAGCACCCTTAGCCTAGCCACGCCTTGGTTGATAGTTACTTAAGATATGGAGCCAAAGTTAACTTACCAGCAAACACACTCGCAACAGCTGCTAGCAAGAACGACAGAACCACAGCTGGTCCCGCGTAGTTCTTAGCCACATCTCCAGCTAGCACATAAACTCCCACTCCAAGGGTACTGCCGACTCCCAAGGCAGTTAGGTCTAAAGCTGATAGAACTCTGGCAAGCCTGGCTGCTCCTTCCTCAGCGGCTTTCCGCCTGGAGAGCACTCGGTACGCCATGCGGGCCGCGCGGGAGGCGCCCGCTTTGATACCTCCTGGAAGAAAAGGAGAAACCGATGAAGAAATCTTTAATGTATTAAATGGCGTAGCTTGCCAATACCAACTCCACATGCATGTGATGGTAAACTAAGTCTGCAAGCTAGGTTATGTGTTCGGCTAAAATCTGCACTACAGAAAGTATGAAATAACCACATGACATTTTATTTACTAACCAACCTATTTATTAGGTCTTAACTGCTAAAATGAAAATTTTATTTTTATACTCTTTTATAAAAGAAAACTACTACAGAAACCGTAATACTCTCGACAGTTTACAAACGACTAATTCAAACATATGATAAGTTTCAAGTGTTTTAATTGCAATTCCCCAAAAACCAATTACATCGATATAAACATTTCGTAATAATAAATAAATTATGGCGTTCTCTCACAGATCTTGACCTAGTGATACAGTTTTTCATTAATTTAAATTATTGTTTTTGTATTATAAAAATAAGGTATTTCCTACTTTAAGTAAAAGCAATTTATGTCGGTTTAGTTGTTGAAAAGCAAAGATATTCATAGAGACCAGATAAAGAGGCCATACATTCTACTAAAACATTCACAAATGAAAGTAACTACAACTAACCCATTGGACCGTCAATTCTCAATCCAAGGAAAATAAACGAACATATCAAACCACGTTGTAACAAGTAACAAGGCAGTAGCCGATAAGAAGTTATGTAAACCACGAGCCACTCTCAAAGCCACACTGTTTGATAGAATGCACTCTGTGTACATTCATGATGTTTATGTGGAAACCAATTGTGAATTGGAAGTGATAAATATGATAGGGATCTTTCTATTGGCCTAGGTTCTGATTAGTGCAAACGTTTATTGGTGAAACCTTTGGACTTTTAATACGTATACATATGTACAGACAAGAATATTTACTATGCTGCTGTGTGAACATATGCACAGCTCGGACACTCCGAACTACAACGTCATTATGGTCACACATCGACAGACGGCATGTTGCAGTTGACATGTGTTTGTGTGCGTGTTATAAGGGTTGACAAATTTTGTTATACCGGTCATAACAATCACTTGTTTAATCTGGTTCTTGATTAAACCAACGTTTTAAATTAGTTCACTGTAACTGAATAGTTAGAATAGATTAGGTTGCATATTTTGTATGAATTTACTTACCGTCTCTCATCACTGTGGAATCTAAAAAAGTTCCTATTGCAGTCATATCTTGTGGTAGAAAGACATCCGTACACAGTACCTAACCATCTTTGGAACACAAAACTTTATTATTTCTGTTACACTGGGAAACATGCGCGCACCATACCCGCTAAGCGTACGCTCAATGTGGCCCACAATCAGGCGCGGAGTGCGACGTATGTCGGACTGGGGAAGGGAGGTGAATGTTCATTGTGTATGTAGTACTATTATATATTCTGTGACATAAACACAAACTCTACTTCAGTAGCAAAATATCATTGAAAATTTCAAGCCACCGAATCCAAATTTGTGTAGGTTTCGTTTCACCACTTCTTGCATGTAGTACTATTATATATTCTGCGATTCTGTGCTATTTCCACAGAATATATAATAGTACTACCTGTTTCTTATTTCCTTAAAAAAAATAGTAATATTGGCGATTACTCCGACAAGACCAAAGCTCTTAGATTTATGATGATTTCTCATTAATCTTTGTGATTATGTACATAGTGTGAAAAACGCTACGCGCGAGAAAATGCGGAGACAAAATTATCTAGTGGCGTGCATGTTCTTTAGCGTTGATGTCACTTTCTGGTGTTACTGTAACAGTATTCCTTCCTTGGTCTAACAAACAGTTCACTAAAACACTAAGGCTCGCAATTATGAAGTGATCTCAAACTTGAAAGCAATATTAAGTATGGATTTGACAGGCCCGTTTATAATGAAATGACATTTCAGATACGAACTCAAACTAGCTGTCACTCATGAGCGCCGGTTATAAATACGGCCCTAAAGATAATAACGAATTTTAAAACTCACGTAAAATGAAGAGCATCAGGGTGGTTTGCTCAAACACAACGGTCTCAGTGGAGTTCATCGTAGGAACTGGTCAAGAACTGAACTGATTGACCTTATCGTCAGAGGATCGGCCAATTGGTGAGGAATCAACGCAAATCATTCAGATGTCGTACAAATTAATCAACGATGTAGAGTTGAGAACGCGTAGAATAGACATCGAAAAGTCAGAAAAGTAACTACATCTCTAATGTAAGTTTATCATAAGATACAAAGCTATTTTAATAACCAATGGTAGCAATTCGTAGTTGTAATAATCACGACTTAAATAATATAACTTTCGGGGATTGATGTATGTAACAACATTTGTACTCGTTTCACTAATACTTTCGTTTATTCACCGAACTATTAGAGCATATTCAGGTTGGGTCATTTACAATGGTCTTGCGTACATAATATATTTAAATTAAATAAGTCTACGTGCAATAAAATCAATGTTAACATTATAATCCCCGAAAGTGATTATCGCGTTTCACCAAGTGACAATCGCAAGTATAAATAATTACTAATATAAATCTTTACCTGACATTTTCTATCATGAGAGGACAGAAAGGGACGGCAACAATTTTAGTCAAGATTTAGTTAAGTTGTATCGGTACCAATATCATTTGAAAATTTAATTTAAGATCGTCTTCAGTCGTGTGGGTATCGAGTCTATGGACCCGATGAACCCAAGTGTCAGAGTTTTTAAACCGCCTAGTAGCACAACGAACAGGCCTCTGACATGGTTTGAGTAACGACCACTATCAAAGACAGCGACCGGGACAGAGACGGCTTAACGTGCCCTCCGAAGCACGAAATATTTTTCTTTTCGGACAATCAAGTGATTCAGCCTGCAATGTCTTAACCAAACTGGGGAAAAATTCTCAAATATCAACTTTAGTGTCCCCCCCCCCTGGGAATCGAACCCAGGACCTCCGGATCGGGAGTACATGGCACTAGCCACTAGACCACGGAGGCAGTTTAAGAAGTTTAATGGGATGGGATGCAAACAGACAAAACTAGCCACAGTCGGATCTTTCTTTTCCGCACTGTGAGTGCAAGAGAGAGTTTTGAACTATCCGTGAACAATTTTATTTCCTGTGCGTGGCCATGTAAAAAAAAACATTTTCTGGAATTAACGGGAATACCAATAGCAAATTACATCCTGATAACCAACTTTAATCCTATCAGCTAAAATATTACGAAACATTCTAAACAACACAATAATTTAAAGTTAACCACCAAACTTATTTCCTATATTTATTAAACCTCTAAAAATCACATAATATAAAATACAATTGCCACGTCTACTAGTTTTGAGCTCTACCCAGTAATGTGTTCTCATATTAATTGACCATCAAGCCTTAGAGATAGCAACTGGTTATTTTCAGCACATTATGATAAAGTACAGGGTGTGACAAAAAATACCTATGTAATATGATAATTATATATACATACATATAATAAACACTCCTTTAACCCTAAGCCTTTAAGCCAATGGGGTAGGCAGAGTGTAAACGACAGAAAGAAAAGTCATTCCACCATGTCTGAAAAGGTTTGAGGGTTATTTAAGATAGATTTGTAGGTATATTGCTGTAGTGACAGGTTGTCAGCCCATCGCTTAAATTAAAATATACTGAAACCCTTGGATCCCTCGCTGGTTTTTACAGCATGCCCGGGAGGAAATGCAGCTGGCACATTCTTTGTTTTTCTCTCGCTCCCGGGCCAGCATGGAAGTAATTATACTCCGTTTTTTCACGTTGCGTTATTAATACCAATTTGTTTTGCGGCCCATAACCTGTTTTTGATTTATAACTTTAAAGAAAGTCAACCGCAAAACATGTTTGTAACAAGGTTATCGTATACGGTTCCGTAATTTGAACCTCGGCTAGATCGCAAGGACAATAGCAGTTTATGAGCCGCAAAGCACGTTGGTATCGATAACTCAACGTTAAAAATACGAACTATAGGTGAAACCGTCATATCATACTATACTCCTCATATTATACTCCCATATCATTTAGAAGCCTATAGATGAGTGCGCCATACATTGCTTAAATTAGCAGCAGAATTATGCTTACTACAACAAAATTGACACCTCTTTGAATATCTTCAAATAAAGCAACCCAAGGTTACCTTTTGATGAGAATTCATGTCCTTGATGAATGAATCACAATTAAATCAAATGAAATACTCATGATCTTCTATTTAATTAAATAAATAACCTGGTTTTCAATTTCTTTCTTCCATTATGGACTGGGAGCGAGAGAAAAACATAGAATGTGCAAGCTGCCCTTCCTCCCGGGCATGCTGTAGAAGTCAGCAAAAGTTATTCGAAGGTTGCAGTGCATTTTAATTTAAGCAATGGGCAGACAACCTGTCACTACAGCAATATATCTACAAATCTATTTTAAATAACCCTCAAAACTTTGTCAGACGAGGCAGAACTACCTTTGTTTAGGTCGCTTACACTCTGCATACCCCATTAGGGATAATGGTGTGATTATATGTTCGTACATATGTTTGAACTGAACTTCACTTTAAAAAACATAAAAACTATTGGGAAGATCAGATCTGGTTGATTTGAAAACAAATATTGGTTTGAAATTTTTATAACACTACCAGTCTTACCATGAAACTTAATTTAAACCTTAGTTCAACCCGTGTTTAGGTAAACACTGTTTAACATTTAAACACTTGTTGGACAACTGTTTAATTTTTGCTACCAAAAAACCGTGTTTAGTGCCTGTCTTGTTAAACAATGTTTTACTCAATCAGTCTTTTTTAAATTTGGCAACACTGTAAAATATTAATTCATTGTTCGTTCTCTATTGTTCCGTTTTATGGACAACGTATGATTATGAGCATATTTTTTTGTTAAAAAAATACATCAACACTTGTGATCAGAATTAATATTAGTTTTGATTTTAGAAAAACACAAAAAAGTGGGACTTTGTAGACTTTACAGGGTAAAAACTGATACAAACAACATCAGTAAAGGAAATAAGGAACGGAACGTAACTTGATACGTCAAATAGTTGTCAATCAAGTGTCATTCTTGCTGTCTTGCTTACTGTTTATTGTACGTTTTATATTGTACAACCACGAGAATCACTAGGCAGGTCGTCTTTTACCATATCCAATATTTTACTAGCAAAACATTTGTTAAACCTATATTTCTTCTTAAATTTAGCATCGTTATTATGTTCAAATGGATTCACTCTCACACCGGTGGTTGTGTTGTCTCGAAATCGAAAGTTTTCTATGTAATCAATGATCTCTTGGTCTTCTTCATTGATAAAATCCAGAAAACCTACTGTATCCATTATTGCATCAAGACACAAATCTAATTTCTGTCAAAATTACTACTGACTGATAGGTTAGACCCTTGTTAAACAACGCGTTTCGGGTGTTTAACTTTAAACTATGTTTAAACATTGTCTATCTTAAGACAAGCGTAAAACACTGTTTTGTGGTATCAATTTTTTAAAATACGGGTTTGACAGGTGTTTAACTTTTTTGTGGTAAGACAAGATATATATATATATATATACTGGAAATACATATTAATTTTCGGACTTTTTTATAATTTCAAATAAAATTAACCCCATATGAAATTTTTCTAAGTTCTTTTTCCCCAGTGCTTCAAAGTCTACACTCCAACCAAGGTATTAGACACGTGAATTATATCTAACGCGGTAATGCCACATACGCGGCTCTTCAAGGTTTTCCGACTAATCACATAACTATAAAAATAACAATGAAAAATACAAATATCTTACCATGATCGAAAGCCCGCTTGATCCCATAACCAGAATTACCCCTCTCGAAGCCGATTTCACCGGTCAAACGACCGTTTTCTTCAGTAAAAGGCATCTTGAAATTGACACCGTACGCACCTAACCTATATTCTATAACTTGCTATTTTACATTAAAATGAATTACTTGTGGTACTACACAGTCTTCGAAAGTATTTTTGAATGGTAAGCTCGTTTTTAAGATAAATAAATACAAATTTCATTGAAAACTAAGCACTCCAAATAATTCCGATTCGCGCACATTTCGTCACGGAATTTTGACAGGTGAATGTCGTTTAGTGATATCAACGGTGTCATAAGTGTCGATATCGATGTTTCACAAAGTTATTTTTGTATTGTATTTTACTGAGTACCTACATAATGACATTACACACTATTCATACATCGTAACGTAACATCGTACGATAATCATTGTACGATGTGGTGGCAAAGTACAGTGCTATTGAGTAAGGTACGGAAGAACATAGAATTAATGATAATGTTACGTGATGATCTTAGTCCTTATTGAACAGTAGACGGGGACAGCGGTAACGGTAGTACCTATTACTACGGAAACGTATGTTACATGTTTCATGCAAACAAAAGTTTTGAAAGGCAGGATAACCTAATAACTTACAGATCATGGCTTAAGACAACAAGTTTCGCCTACATCAGAAGTGTCGAACATAATAAGCATAAGAATACGGCTGTCTTAGAGGTACATACATACATACACATAATCACGGCTTTATCCCTAATAGGGTAGGCAGAGCGTAAACGACCTAAGCAAAGGTCTCTCTGCCACAATTGACAAAGTTTTGAGGGTTGTTTAAGATAGATTTGTAGGTATATTGCTCTGGTGACAGGGTGTCAGCCCATCGCCTAAATTACAATGTACCTCGGATCCCTTAACTGTTTAATATCAGTTTTTACAGGATGCTCGGGAGGAAATGCAGCTGGCACATTCTATGTTTTTCTCTCGCTCCCAGGCCAGCATGGAAGCATAGAGGTACACAAGGAAAATTTAATTTTAAGTCCAATCTTCGGTATATCGATAAGTACCTAGTACATCACTACTAGATCGCAATAAACGTCAAATATTGCGTCAGCTATAGATGCGTTCAACCCTCAACATTAATATTCTAATGGCTGCGTTCTTATATGGGACAATTTAAAATGGGAACCATCCACAAGTTGAAAAAATTGATAATATAATACATATATAAGGGTGTTCCTTTTACTCGTTTAGGTTCAATACTTTTTAAATCATCAAAATCGGTTCATTGGTTGCGAAGATATTACACAATTTGGACAAGCACATCGCGGGGCGGCCGAAAAGCACGTGTGACGTCATCTATACGCAGAGTCGCTTGCGCGCTACGACGACGGGTCGCCGCCGCTCATTCGCCTAAGTTCACCCGATTCAAGCGGTTTTTCTTGTGTTTATTTTTTCTAAATATCTTCTTCTGTCGAGTGGGTATCAAGTCTATGGACCCGATGAACCCTGGTGTCAGAGTTTTAAAACCGCCTAGTAGCACAACTATCAGGCCTCCGACATGGTTTTGTGTAACGACCACTATCAAAGACAGCGGCCGGGACCGAAGGCTTAACGTGCCCTCCGAAGCACGAAATCTTTTTCTTTTCGGACAATCAGGTGATTCAGCCTGCAATGTCCTATCCAAACTGGGAAAAAATTCACAAAGTGATAACTTCTCAAATATCAACTTTGTGTTTTACCCCCTGGGAATCGAACCCAGGACCTCTGGATCGGGAGCCCATGGCACTAGCCACTAGACCACGGAGGCAGTATCTAAATATTGTTTCACCATACTGGATAAATATTCTTAGGTACTAAGGTACCTAAGAATATTTATATTTATTTAAGAACTAAATATATAAATTAATTTGCAATTAATTTTCCTTCCATGCTAGACTGGGAGCGAGAGAAAACATAGAATGTGCCATCTGCAATTCCTCCCGGACATGCTGTAAAAACCAGCTAAGGGATCCGAGAGTTTCAGTATATTGCAATTTAGGCGATGGGCTGACAACTTGTCACTACACCAATATACCTACAAATTTATCTTAAATAACGATCAAAACTTTGTCAGACGTGGCAGATCGACGTTTCTTTAGGTCGTGTATGCTCTGCCTACCCCATAACGGATAAAGGCGTGATTATATGTATGTACATAAATTAGCACCAAAGTAAATATACCAGGCCACTCAGAAAGTATTGCGATAAATAGTTTTTATATATGGCAGACTGGCCGGTTAGAATCTTTTTTGAAAAAATGATTACTTGTAAGTAAAAATATGTGTGTTCCATTTTCAAAATTTCCCTCCACATTTTTTGCGAGCCAATTCAAAGTATCGTGTCTTACTGAAAAATGGATCTGCGCCGGGAACATTTTAGAGCTATGATTTTTTACGATTTCAAGTGTCGCCTGAAACCGGATGAATCGTTCGATAGACTTCAAATGGCATTTATGGATGAATGCCCCTCCAAGGCAACCGTGTATCGTTGGTATAACGAATTTAGGCGTGGTCGACCAACCTTGGGGGATGAAGAAAGAAGCGGTCGCCCTTTGACGGCTATTACGGAAGAAAACGTGCTAGCAGTGAAAAATTTAATCCAAGATAATAGGCGAATTACATATCAGGAGATTCAGCACATATTAAAGATTGGATCGGGAAGCGTTCACGAGATTCTACAAGGGCATCTTTGCGTGAGGAGGATAGTATCGCGCTGGGTGCCGCACTACCTCACCGACGCTCAGAAGCAGGCCCGGGTGGAATGGTGCCGTGATATGCTGAACAAATTTGAAGCAGGCTCGTCTCGGCGTGTTTACGACATCGTAACAGGTGATGAGTCCTGGATTTATCAATACGATCCAGAAACCAAGCGCCAGTCGACAGTTTGGGTGTTTCAAAATGAACCAACGCCTACCAAAGTGAAGCGATCTCGAAGCGGGGGGAAGATTTTGATCGCCAGCTTTTTTAATTTGACTGGCCACTTGGCCTCAATTCCCTTACGAGATCAAAGAAGCATTAACGCCGAATGGTATACTACCAAATGTTTACCAGAAGTTTTTTCTGTTGTGAGCAACAAGCGACCAAACACAGGGCTCCGCGGACTACTGCTCCACCACGACAATGCGCCTGCACACACCGCGCTCAAAACGAGGGACTTCCTGGACAGCACACCAGTCAAACTCCTGGGTCACCCTCCTTACAGCCCAGATCTAGCACCGTGTGACTTCTTTTTATTTCCAAAAATAAAAAATCAGCTCAAGGGGATACAATTTTCGTCGCCGGAAGATGCGCTGGCTGCGTTCGAGCAGGCTGTAAACGAGGTGTCTACGGCGGACTGGAAAAAGTGTTTTGAAAACTGGTTCAGACGCATGAATCTTTGTATAGTGGCTGGTGGAGAGTACTTTGAAAAGATTTAATAAAAATATATGTACCTGTAGAACAATTTTTTTTAGTGTCGCAAATCTTTCTGAGTGTCCCACGTATGGCAATACAATATAGGCAAATAATAAAGGCAAAATACTAGTTCTTTGTTTTTTTTAACACCCGAGCAACAAACGGTCTTATAGCATTGTTCATGTTGCGAACTATACTCACCTTTATATTTACATATCGTTAGAGCGGTGCCTTAGTAAACCTCTGACATTAGGGTTTATCGGGTCGATTAAGCCTCTGCCATATGAGTTTACCGATAAAACACTAGATTGTTCACTCTAAATTTGTTGCTGTCGGTATCGAATTTATTGGATTTTGGGTTTGTTGGGTCGACGTGGTTCGTTGGTTCAACGCAGATCGTTGGGTAAACTTGGTTCTTCGGGTCGATGTATGTTGAAGGGTCAACGTCGACGTTAGTAGTTAGTCGGGTCGACGTGGGTCGACGTGGGTCGATGAGTCGATATGGGTGGGACGATGGGTTAACGTGGTTCGTCGGGTCGATGTGGGTTGATGGGTTGAATTGAGTCGATAGGAGGACGTGGTTCATTGGGTCGACGCGGTTCGTCGGGTCCATATGGGCTAATAACCCACATCGACCTGACGACCCAGGTTGATCCCACAAACCGCGTCGAACCATTAACTAACATCGACCCAAAGAACCACGTCGACCCAACAGACCACATCAACACATCGATCTACGTCGTCCGGCAAACCACGTCGTCCCAATGAACCACGACAACCCAATGCACCACGTTGACCCATCGACCCACGTCGATCCGATGATCCAGGTCAACCTCTCCAAACACGTGGACCCATCAACCCATGTCAACCCATCAACCTACGTCTACCCCACGAACCACGTCGACCTAACGAACCACTTTGACTGGTCGACCAATCAACCTACGTAAACCCGACGACCCATGACGACCCAACCATGTCAGAGGTCTAAAGTCCGAAATTTCCAACAACGAATTTCAGCACTTGTGTAGTTTAAATTATTACTAAGGTACCATGAAGGTATCAACATTAGGTTATCGAATCGCTCGTGCTCAAAACCGATATCTACCTTATTTGTACCACTAATTTCTTATATTATTTTATTTTTATATTTTTGGCAAATCATCAGCTACAATAAAATATTAATACAAAAATATATAAAACTGAGAGCTATTTACAGATTTGCACATATAGGAAACTAGATAGATAAAACGAGCAAAACAATAAATACTAACATAAATTAACATATTATTTATCCTATTAAATTGAGACAAGGATCACTGAATGTGCAGTACAGCAATGTTTTTTTAAAAGACGAAAACTATTACATAAACTTAATACATTGTAAAATATTTATAGAATACAAAAAAAAATACTATTCATCAAAAAAACTCCCGCTTAGAAGCTTTCTTGCAGTGCTGACGCTAGTGTTAAATATGTCAAGATCGAATTTTAGCGATAAAGTATTAAATTGCTTGCTGGCTCTCAACAAAAAACTATTTTGCCTATAATTATTGGAACCTTACGTCTATATCTGCGAGGTATATGAAAGTGTGTGCGTCTCCCCACCCAGCCCAAACGTGATAGGGGTTTTTATCATATATCAGGATTTAGAGCATAATTGGAGCACCCGCATACTGAAGTCAGTAAATTGGAGCATCAATAGGAAAGACGCTGCGAGCTAAAAACCGTGGGCCGGCTGGGGAGATTCTCGTCAGCGAGCCCATGCTAGATCTCAGGTACTGTTGAGAGAAGAGCAATGCGTTATATCTCTAGATTTAGAGCATAATTGGAGCAATCTGCTGCCGAAAAATCAACTTCAAAACTGTAATATGAAAGGAGTTATACGCGATTATCTGGGGAGACGTCTCTCCAGCGAGCCCATTTGGATCTCATAAACGGTAGGGATTTAAGTTATGATCTAAAGTTCGACATATGTGCCCTAATTGGAGCACTAAGCTCAAAAAAAAAATACTGTGTGTTCAGTAGTTTTCGAGATATAGGTCTTTGAAAATGGTATGTACGGCGAGACGTCTCTCCAGCAAGCCCATCTGATGCTCAATAACTACCGAACGTAGATTCTTCGAAAATAGCTCAAATTAAAGCTTATAATTAGAGCACTAAGCTCCAAATAGAATAAAGTTCTAGGTCCTACAGATTTCACGCTATAAGCGAAAAACACTTTTGCCGGCAAAAAATTCAAATTCCCCATCCGCCCGACGTTGCCGCTCCGTGCAACAAGCAAATGGACGCGTCACGCGTAACGTTCATTCAAGCAAAAATATATCTTGTGCTGCTAAGTTTAAGAGTGTTTTTAGTCTAACCGAGGCAAGTACTTTCTAGAAATAACAGTCAGGTGCCCATATCAAACATACTTTCTGCATTTATTAATTTTATTATGGACATAAATTGTATCATATTATTTATAACAAGTTCCCACAGATTTCTTAAATTACCGATTTTGTTTGAAATTAAATCTATAAAAACCTTAATAAAAAAAATGAAAAGAACAGGTGGCTCAAAATATGTTATCGTATACAAAAGAAGGTGACAAAAGTACGTCCCGCCTGTGGCTGCAGTTTAAAAAGATTTTAAATTTCAAGTAGGTACTAGGTAGGTATAATTGGATATAATTAATTAGATGATATGATGAGATAATAAGATGTCCCAAAATCTACTTGAATTTTATTGTTTAGTATTGTTTTAGTTAGAATAGAATAGTGTTTAGGTAGAATAGTGCTAATTAGTAAATAAATAGTCTGCTCGTGACCATGTCACAAGGAACTGAGATGAAATCTCGAGGTATAATACAACCGTGGTAGTAATCCTGTTCAAAATAATAATCTTATTGTAAGAAACAGTGCGTCCAGAATTGCCGCCATTATTTTATTTTCATCATGATTTTTATCAGTCATCACTGTCAATTCTATGTAAGTAGGTACCTAGTTATAATTTGTAAAATGTAGCTTGGGTACTATGACTGATGTCAAACACATACAGTTTTAAAGGAGTATTTTTTGCACCTGTGATGTTATGACATTTACTGCCTGCTGTCATACGACCCGAGCTATATTTTACAAAGTATAGGTAGGTATATTTGATTGTAATTAAAACAATTACTGTAATTTAAATTAGATCTCAATTTATGTGTAAATAAAATTATGGTGTCTATATATAATTATAACCAAGACTGATTATAAAGTTACAAAAAGTAGGTAATATACTTTAACAAATCTGTCAAATTGTTTTATTTCAATCCAAGAACCTGTTTACCCACTTACATCCCGGTTTCAAATTTAATAAGTGTCCCGATTTGGACACTTTCTTAAATTTGAAAAAGACAATAATAAGCAGGTACCTATATTGTGAAAATTATAATACAATTTATGTTCATAATAAAATTAACAAATGCGGTAAGTGGATTTGATATGGGCGCCTGACTATTATTTCTAGAATGTTCTAGGCTCGGTTAGACTAAAAACACTTTTAAACTTAGCAGCACAAGATATATTTTTGCTTGAATGAACGTTTCGTGACGCGTCCATTTGCTCATTGCACGGAGCGGCAACGTCACGCGTCTGGGGAATTTGAATTTACTGGCGGCAAAAGTGTTTTTTGCTTATAGCGTGAAATCTGTAGGACCTAGAACTTTCTTCTATTTGGAGCTTAGTGCTCTAAATATAAGCTTTAATTTGAGCTATTTTCGAAGAATCTACGTTCGGTAGTTATTGCGCATCAGACGGGGTCGCTGGAGAGACGTCTCGCCGTACATACCATTTTCAAAGACCTATATCTCGAAAACTACTGAACACACAGTACCAAATTTTTGGAGCTTAGTTCCAATTAGGGCACATATGTCGAACTTTAGATCAAAACTTAAATCCCTACCGTTAATGAGATCCAAATCGGAGAGGAGGGGAGACGTCTCCCCAGCGAGCCCACAGATAATCGCGTATAACTCCTTTCATATTACAGTTGAGAAGTTGATTTTTCAGCAGCAGATTGTTCCAATTATGTTCTAAATCTAGAGATATAACACATTGTTCTACTCTCAACAGTACCTGAGATCTTGCATGGGCTCGCTGACGAGAATCTCCCCAGCCGGCCCACGGCTTTTAGCTCACAGAGTCTTTCCTTTTGATGCTCCAATTTACTGACTTCAGTATGTGGGTGCTCCAATTATGCTCTAAATCCTGATATATAATAAAAACACCTATCTCGTTTGGGCTGGGTGGGGAGACGCACACTATGAAAGTTGATTTTGAAAAGAAGTTCGGGACAATCCACAATACTAGTAGCAACTTTTAAAAGATAAATAATGTCGGGAATGTCCCGACGCTTCTCCAAAGGAAGAATATGCATAATTTTACATTGTTCGAGATATAGTTCAGGGTAGTAGGGCAGTTTAAGGCGGAATGAGATGAATTTAATATTTTTTTTCTGGATACTCCAGGGTACTACGTACGTAAGAGCAATTGAATACTTTGAGCGTTTTAACATTTTTAAAATCCCTGGAACTACGCATCACAAACCCCAGAACTTTCGAGGCTCTAGCAACTATATTCTCTACGTGACTATCATACAGAAGTTTGGAATCATCACATTTCTTCTTTCTTCTCTTTTCTTTATATTAACAACCTTCTAATAGCAAACAAACCAAATCAAATATTAATCGGTTTGATATAAGATGGTGACGTTACGCTCCGTGTTGAACGAGTATTGCGAACAGAATGAAACCGTGCTTTGACGGCAAGCGCGGGGTATAGATGACGTCATCGGGAGCGTTTGCGCGGTCAGTGAAGTCGTTTGGTATTTTGCTCATAATTTTGACAGTTTTGGTCGTAGAACAAAAAAATTTGCACTTTATCTAGAACATAAAGTGCAAAATTTTTTTGCTTTCTTTTCTCAAGGTCCATAAAACTACATTCATAAAATAAAGCCATTAATGTTTGCCGCGCTCTATTCGCCCATGTATTTGCTGTTAAAAACATCCTATAGTATTTCCAACTCAGTTTTAGAATAAAGGTAAACAAAGTTTCATGTCTTTTTATTCACAAATTACTAAAACTACTATTTTATTTTGTTGTCATATCTACTTCCATGCTTCCATGCTGGACTGCGAGCAAGAGAAAAACATAGAATGTGCCAGCTGCATTTCCTCCCGGGCATGCTGTAAAAACCAGCTAAGGGATCCGAGGGTTTCTATATATTGCAATTTAGGCGATGGGCTGACAACCTGTCACTATAGCATACCTGAAAATCTATCTTAAATAACCCTCAAAACTTTGTCAGACGTGGCAGAGTGACCTTTGTTTAGGTCGTTTACGCTCTGTCTACCCCATTAGGGATAAAGGCGTGATTATGTGTATGTGTCATATCTAAAAGCTAAAACTTATTTTAGAACCAAGATCTACGATTAAAAGACTTTGTTTACCTTTATTCTAAAACTGAGTTGGAAATACTATACATATAATCCGTTCCGCCACGTCTGACAAAGGTTTGAGGGTTATTTAAGAAAGATTACTAGGTATATTGCTGTAGTGACAGGTTGTCAGCCCATCGCCCAAATTGCAATATACTGAAACCCTCGAATCCCTTACTTATACTACATAGTTCACATACATACATATAATCACGCCTTTATCCCTAATGGGGTAGGCAGAGCGCAAAAGACCCAAACGAAGGTCGTTCCGCCACGTCTGACAAAGTTTTGAGGGTTATTTAGGATAGATTTGTAGGTATATTGCTGTAGTGATAGGTTGTCAGCCCATCGCTTAAATTGCAATATACTGAAACCCTCCGATGCCCGGGAGGAAATGCAGCTAGCACATTCTATGTTTTTCTTTCGCTCCCAGTCCAGCATGGAAGAACTATAATAGCAATAAATTTGTATTTTTTTTATCAATCATACTTTTTAACTGTATATTTTTAATACTCCCAGCATGCCTCAGGGGAACGCTCTGAAGGCCATTTATTATTTATAGTTAGCTCGTAAGTTTTTATTGTATATACTTTTATTATTGTAAATAAAGATTTGTGTCATCGAAAAAAATAATTAAAAATACATTAAATAAAAAACTCTGGATTGTTTAAAAATGCCTTATACTTACTTAATTAATTAAATTACAAACTAAATACATACATACATAAAATCACGTCTTTATCCCTTACGGGGTAGGCAGAGCTTAAAACGCCTCGTAACAGGCGCTTTCGCCACGTCTGACAAAAATTGAGGGCAAAGTTTAGATTGTTATAATGTGTATTGCTGTAGTGACAGGTTGACAGCCCATCGTCTAAATTAATACACTGTAACCCTCGAAACCCTTTTTTTTACTACAAACTAAATGTCCTTAACATTTCCAAAATCGCAGGGTAGACCACTTTATAGGCGTTCAGACCGACCAAAAAATCGATGTGATTAAACGAAGGGGGTCCTACGATGAAATGGTTCACTACATTTGGTAATTTCTTTTTAATTTTGCTCGTATCTGAAACTGATGAGAACCCATCGTTTTTACTGTTGACCAAAATGGTCGGCATCGACACTTTTTTTAAATCGTATATTTGTGGCATAGCGCTCCCATACCTAGCGTAGTTGCCATAGCCATAGTTATATGGTCTAAATTGACCGCTTTTTCCAATTTGAAGGAAATGATGCAAGACTTTTCTAGAACTTCCGGACGGAAAATGCGTGAAAAACGCAGGAATAAACTCTCTTTCAATCTCTGATGGGTTGAAACCAACTGAAGGGAATACTGCAGCGTTTAAACAGAAGTAACCACTATTAGGACTTGCGCAAATATATCTCACAAACTGAGTCTCAACAGAGTTTGGCCCAAACAGTTCTTCCATGTGTAGACTCTTCAATGCTTTGTTTATATTATCCCCTAACTGAATAAACAGACTATTTGCTGAACTCACATTTTTCAAGTACACTACAGGACATAGAGCAATGAACAGCTCGATTTTGTTGTTATACTCCGGTTTAGTGGAAGCTAAGATAAACATAATCGTAGTTCCTTGCGAATGACCGATGTACAAGAGGTTTGTTTGACCAGTTCTGAATAATATAAAATCAATCATTGCTGGCAAATCGTAGATTGCATATTCGTGTATAGAAAAGTCCCAGAATTTGTCGTCTGTATCAGGATTGAGTGTTACATGTCTTCTAGAATGCTTATTCCCTCTGAGATTACCCAGCCAGACATCATAGCCATTTGCGGCTAAAGCAGCAGCTAGGGAAATTCTTCCTCTAAGGATGAAACTGTCAGCACTGTCCATGAACCCATGTTGAAGTAGAACCGGTTTTCCGTAGCCAGGGATCCTGAACAGCTTCAGGATATAACCGTCTTCAGTCTGAACATCATACTCTTCAGAAGCCATGCCATATTTATCAACAAGTTCTGTGAAGTTTAACTTCGAATCGTCTTCTTCTATTATGTGTCTATCACTGTATTCCAATGATTGTGTCGTAAGTATTTTCACTGAATTATTTAATATCAATAGTATTATAATAGTTTTTTTCATTGTGTATCTGAGATAGATAATCGTTTGATCGATCAGTCTTAACTTTGTATAAATAAAAATGGAACTGGCAATAAATGGAAAAGCAAAGGGTAATAATGTGTATGTCATTATTTTAATTCATGTCAGAATTATATGGTATAACAAGCTCCAATGGTTTGCCCGACCTTGCAAACATGGCGAGGTCGGTCAGAAACTTGTTTATAGAAAAATAACTCGAATAGATCTAGACCACATACTTATCTAGACAAACTTGATTGATAGAACTTATGATTAAATGATCTTACTCAATTATATTTTTCTAATCTGTACTATTATTTATACAATAAAATACAATACAAAATTCTTTATTGCACAAAGAAACACATACAACAGAAATAAAAAGGAACAAACGTGACAGTACAATATAGGCGGCCTTATTGTTAAAGCAGCAATTTCTACCAGGCAACCTTTTAGTATAGAAATTGTACAAGCAGAAAGCGGGATATATTCCCGTTTATACTCCCATCGACGATCTATAAATCATATAACTTTTACTTAGAATTTATTTCCCGAGGGTGCCAGTCCGGCACTTATTGGATTATGATTCAATATATTAAACAGTACTAGAATCAGTCATTAAATAAAATGTTGTACCCTAATTATAAGTCACAAGGCTCGACGACGCAACGCAACACAACTAGATCTCTCATTTTACTATGATAGCACAGCTCGGACACTCCTACTACAATGTCATTTTGGTCATACATCGACAGACGGCATGTCGCACTTAGCCTGTGTTTGTGTGCGTGTTACAAGGGTTGATAAATTTTGTTATACCGGTCGTAATCATCACTTAATTAATCTGGTTCTTGATTAAACCAATGTTTTAAAGTAGTTCACTGTAACTGAATAGTTAGAATAGGTTTGGTTGCATAATTTGTATGAAGTCACTTACCGTCTCTCATCACTTGGGAATCTAAAAGAGTTCCTATTGGAGTTAAATCTTGTGGTAGAAAGACACCCGTACACGGAACAGTACCTAACCATCTTTGGAACACAAAATTTCATTATTGCGGTTACACTGAGAAACATGCCCGCTAAGCGTACGCACAATGTGACCCACAATCCGGCGCGGAGTGTGACGTATTTCGGACTGGGGAGGGGAGGTGAGTGTCCATTCTGTATGTAGTACTGTCTATTATATATTCTGTGATGATAGTTTAATATTTATTCGAAATTATCAAGAAAAAGAACATTAATTTAAGAAGGTGCACGTTGGAACCTAACTAGGAAGAAATTATAAGTACCAAAGTACCTACTTAGCAAAAACTTCTTCCAAACTATCTCCATAGTATATTGAGCAGAATTTATTTTGATATCTATACATTCTTGCCACCGCATGAGTCGGGTCATTTGTAATTACATTGACTGTGACCAAAGTTAACAACAGATTAAATAATACCAAACATAATCGATTTTAAATGAAACATATAAACTTATTACTTACCACACAGTCCGTAGACGGGGTTCCACGTACCACACATCTTTACTCGAAACCGGTAAACCGAAAAGGTAAAGTTTTATTCAAAATAAATTATTTTTTCAAGACATTTAAAATATAATTACTGTAACACGTTTCTATCATGACTAATAGCAATTCTCAAGCAGATTTTGCTGAATTGACAAAAATTGTAGGCTCGCTCGCTCGCACGTAAAGTGACCTTATGTAAAAATAACAATATATTTGCTGAAATTACATTATTGTATCTATAACGTGCGTGATGATTTTGTTTATTACATGTACGCGGACGGAAAAGTACAAAAATTAATTTGCTTTTACATAATTTGTTGTGTACCTATTTATATTTTGGAGATACTGATACATTTATACATATAATTACGCCTTTAGCCCTTATGGGATAGGAAGAGCGTAAACTACCTAAAAATGTCGTTCCGCCACGTCTGACAAAGTTTTGAGAGTTATTTAAGATAGATTTGTACCTGGAAATATTGCTGTAGTGACAGATTGTCTGCCCGTCGCCTAAATTACTGAATATATTGAAACCCTCGGGTCCCTTCGCTGGTTTTAACAGCCTTGGATGAAATGTATCTCGCACATTCTATGTTTTTTTTTCGTATCCAGTTCAGCATGGAAGATACTGATACAGGATATTATATCTGCCTCTTCACTACATAGTATAAAACAAAGTCGCTTTCTATGTCCCTATATCTCTATGTATCTTTAAAACTACGCAACGGATTTTGATGCGGTTTCTTTTAATGGATAGAGTGATTCAAGAGAAAGGTTTATATGTATAATACATGCATAATATAGTAGAGAAACACTGATAATTTCCGTGCGAAGCCGGGGCGCGTCGCTAGTGTTAAATAAATAGAGTTCTTTATTCTTTTTAAAATTGAATTTAAATTAGACTTTTGAAACCAAAATGAAGAGATCCAAAATAATAGGACATAGAGCTAATTATTGCGAGGAGGTACGTACTTCGGAGTTAATTGTATGTAATTAATATTTGTAATTATGAGAAAAGTTGATTACGATTAGTCTAATGAGGAATCATACAGAATTAATTATGCACACAACGCGGTTTTAATTGTTTATATCACTGCACTGGCTAAAGTTAAAAGTTCTATTAAGAGCTACAAAGGTCCTTCCGCCACGTCTGACAAAGTTTTGAGGGTTATTTAATATAGATTTGTAGGTATATTGCTGTAGTGACAGGTTGTCAGTCCATCGCCTAAATTACAATGTACTGAAATCCTCGGATCCCTTAGCTGGCTTTAACAGCATGCCCAGGAGGAAAAGCTGCTGACACATTCTATGTTTTTCTCTTGCTCCCAGGCCAGCCCGTTCATTACAGTTGAATTTCAGACGAAATGATATATGATAGATAACGCAAAATGCGCCAACATCAAGACTTTCTCCTGTGGCTTCCAGAATTCAGACATGGGTCTAAACTAATTAGTTAAATTAAATTAATGAATTAGTTAGGTCCATGTGTTTACTCGTTTTGTGGTGTATGACTAATTCCAACTATACTATACCGCTTATAATATCATTAAGCTTGATGTTTAATTTATTTACTAGCTTTTAACCGCCTCCGTGGTCTAGTGGCTAGTGCCATGGACTCCCGATCTGGAGGTCCTGGGTTCGATTCCCAGGGGGGAAACACAAAGTTGATATTTGAGAATTTATCACTTTGTGAATAAAAAAAGTCGAACTTAATTCAGTTCTCTGCTACTGCCTTCCCCCTAAGTACGATTGAGTCATTATTTATATCTTTAGTTTGTGTCTTAGTAGCACTTATTTGAATCATAAAAGTCCCATCAAAATCGGTTAAAAACAAACAAAATTCAGTTCCCTGCCTACTGTCTACCCTCTAAGCACAGGGGCGTAAATTTTTGTATCCTTACTTTTTGTCTACGTAAAACTTAGTCGAATAAAAAGTCCCATTAAAATTTATTAAAAATCACTAACTAAATACAGTTTCCTGCCCGCTACTTTGCCCCTAAGTACAGTGGCGTGATTAATATAGCTTAATGTCTTAGTCTTTAGGTTAATGGTAACCATACCAAATTTTATTAAAATTCGTTTAGCCGTTTAGACTTGAAACAAATCACTTACTAAATTCAGTTCTCTGCCTACTACCTACCCCTTTAGTACGGCGGTGTGATTATATATAGCTTATGTCCGTCTCCAGGTTACCATCTATCACCATTCCAAATTTCATCAAAATATGTATGCAAGAACACTGTTAAATAAAAAACAGAATACGACTGTCACTATTTATTTTGAAAAATAGAACAATTATTAAATACCTAAATTACAAAATTAACAATAATCTTGATAGCATATAATTTTAGAACATTTTTACAAGAATACGAAAATGATCGATATAATTTCTTATATGATATTTGACCTTAAAAATAAATAATAATGGCAAGATCTTAAAATTACTAAGTTCTTAGGAATACAATAAAATATTAAAGACGATAAAGTACAGTCAGTTAAAACATTCACGCATTTATTAAGCCATAATCATTTAAAAACCAACCAGCCATGGTTTATAATCAAGTACTAAGTGTACCAGGCGTAAGGGACAGCGTCCCGCAAACTGATAGGGGTTGTTCAGTCAACGACACTGAACAACTATCAGCAGGTTTTTTTTTCAGGTAGTGTAGTTTTACATACAAATTGTCTGATCGAGCTGAACATTTTTTATGGAAAAGCCAATTTAGTTGTTCATGAAAAAATTTCCTGGTGGAAGTTGTTCAGTGTCGTTGACTGAGCAACCCCTAGCAGTTTGCGGGACGGTGTCCCTTACGCCTGGTATATTATTAGGTATAGTAGCTGAATTCATTTTGCTAAACGGTTTTAGAGTATGCAATCAGGAAGGATGTATTTTAGTGGTTAACCTTTAATAACCTATTTGTGCTTGATCAAATTTTGAAGAAAATCGAATGACAGACTTTGCGGTTCTTGTGAAGATTAACGTGTCTCTCAGGTCAAGATGTATCTTTTAACCCGTGGGTGTGAAGATATCATACGGATTGTAAGGGACAGCGTCCCGAAAACTGATAGGGGTTGCTCTCCCAACGGAACTGAACAACGATCAGCAGGTTTTTTTTCAGAAAGTGGGAGATGATGTTCCAATAATTTGTTTTTCCATACAAATTGTCTGATCGAGGTTGTCATTTTGTATGCGTTTTTTTTTTCATCTCCTGAAAGAAATTCCTGGTGATAGTTGTCCAGTTCCGTTGACTGAGTAATTCTTAATTCCAACCCAATCCTGGAAATCGCTCCTTGACCCAGCTAAGGTGCACTTAACAAATGAATTTCCGTCACATCCTATCATACATAAGTAGACCAAGAAAACAAGATGAAATAGCAAAATGACTAGAGCTACCATAAAAATCTAATCACATTCTTAAAACGACTAGATTCAATAAGTCTTATCCCAAACAACTATAAATAATATAATTATTTTTATTATAAATGCTAATGATATAGATTGAATTGCACATGTAATCGACAAGCGAAGATTCGTAGAGTTATACAGGCGACCAGAACGCGCATAGTTTGAAGTAGCACACCATATGATTACCTGGAAACCAAAACAAATCATTTATTAGTGTTCTTTTAAATACGGGGTGTGAGAGACAGCAAACTGATAGGGGTTGCCCAGTCAACGAAACTGAACTACTATCAGCAGGATTTTTTTTCCGGAAGTTAAATTAAAGTGTTTTGTTTTCATACAAATTGTCTGATCGAGGTGGTAATTACGTACGGGGAGGTCAATTTATTTTTATTCTTCGGATAGAATTTCCCGATTAAAGTTGTTCAGTTTTGTTGACTGAGCAACCCCTATCAGTTTGCGGGACGCTCCCTTACACCCGGTATATTAAATTTAATATTTGTACCTAAAGGTGGAAATAATTTGCGCTTGTAATCATCAACAAAAACATAAACATAGCTGAAACATTGCTAAAATATTTTAGCAACTGAGATTTATTGTAAAAGTTGGAGACAAATTCGTAGCCGAGTGTACAAAGAGAAATAAAAAAATCTAAATTGATATTTAATGTAACAAATAGTTGAGTAATAAATATACATTTATTCCCACATAAAGGTTTAAATAGAGCCAGGATTTAAGGCAAGACTTATGAACACACGGTAAGTAGTTATATCAGGCGGTAGAGTAAGTTGTGGGTTCAAATACTATGTAACCAATTTAAAAAAATAGGAGGAGGTTCTCAATTTGGCTGTACGTTGTTTACAGTCTGTACGGGGTGAGGGTAAAGGGACAGCTTACCGGAAACTGATTGGTGTTGCTCAGTCTACGAAACTGAACAACTTTTACAAAGAAATTATTGCAGGAAATGAATACGAATTTTGATTTCCCCGTACAAATTGTCAGATCGAGTTGGTCATTTTTTTGATGAAATAATTTCTTTGTGATTTTCTTTAAATTTTCTTGACAGGGGTTATCCCTTTCAGTTTTTGGGACACCGGTCCTTACACATATATTTTTCATGTTTCTTACATAATCACGCGCTAATCCCTAATGGGGTGGGCAAAGCGTAAACGATCTTTACAAAGGTCGTTCCGCCACGTCTGACAAAGTTTTGAGGGTTATTTAAGGTAGATTTGTTGGTCTATTGCTGTAGTGATAGTCCATCGCCTAAATTGCATTACACAGAAACACTAGGATCCCTTAGCTGTTTTTTTACAGCATGGAAGGAAATGCAGCTGGCATATTCCATGTTCTTCTCTCGCTCCTAATCCAGCATAGAAGTTCATGTTTCACACCTTCCAAAGAATTACCTGGAGCCGGTGCTTCTGATCCAGATTCCTGAAGCCCAGAGTACTCTCAACCCGAAGAGCTCTGGTCAGTGAAGTCACCAGGGTGTCTTTGGAGAAGTCCTCAGAAGAACGATTTGATTTTATGGGAAAAGGGTAGCTCAGCTACCCGCCTAGTCGGGTGGTATAATTTTGGAACTTGTAGGTATACTTATATGGTGATCGCCGTGAAAACTTCGATACCGCGTTTCAGGACTGTTGTATCATGATGTGGCGCCATCTATGGGTGATGTGCGGAGAATTACCTAACGATTTACCCTTCTTAATCTTCCACTTCTGCTGGGGCCGGTACATTTGGTCCAGACTCCTGAAGCCCAGACTCCTCTCAACCCGTAGAGCTCTGGTCAGTCTCGTCAGCAAGGTGTCTTTGGAGAAGTCCTCAGAAGAACGGATCCTGTTGGAATGGTGTGGTTGTTGTTTTTCTACTGGCCAGTCTAATCTGTAAAGTAAAAATTCATACATACATGAAATCACGCCTCCATCCCTTATGCATTGCTGTAGTGACAGGTTGTCAGCCCATCGCCTAAATTACAATACACTGTAATCCTCGAATCCCTTTTGCTGACTTTTACAGCAGGGAGAGAGGACAGCTGGAATATTCTATATTTTTCTATCGCTCCCAGTCCAGCATAGAAGTGAAATTCATTTCATTGATATCATATTAGTTTCTCCTCGTTTTAACCGCCGATCTCTCTGATATACCCAACTCAATAACGTGCACTCCAAAACATGGAATCATGTTTCTGTCAGACAACCACGTGATTCAGTCTTGTCCTAACCTTTGGAAAAAAATCACAAAGACTTCTTCGTCTTGGCGAGTGGACTCTCGAGTCGAACGACCCGTTGAATCCTGGTGACAGAGTTTTCAAACCGCCTAGTAGCACAACTATTAGGCCTCTGACAAGGTTTGAATAACGACCACTTTCAAAGAAAGCGACCGGGACGGAATCCTTTAACCAATATGGGAATCGAACCCAGGACCTCCGGATCGTAAGCCCATGGCTCTGACCACTAGACCACGGAAGCAGTTCTCATAAAATGATAAAAGGTATTGTGTAGGTCTCTTCGTGCGATTCCCCAGTGGATATCGAACCCATGATCTCCACAACGAGAGCTCAAAGCTCAGATCACAGTGACAGTAAAGGTGACGATACTAGCCAAGTGGCGCCCTCATTAGTAAAAATAAACATAATTCACAAAAAACGCAGTGAATCGAAAATCCAGTCCAACAGAATCAAGGCATAGTAATTATGATAATTTAGAACCTTATAAATTAGCGATTCATAGCTCGTTGTAGAAACAGGAGAAAAATTTCCGCTGTAGCCGTTATTCGCAATTTTTCTTCATGTTACTTACTACAAAGAACTATGAATCGTTAATTTATAACGTTCTAAATTATCTTACTTACTATAACTTAATTCTGATGGACCGGTACTTCGATTTACTGCGTTTTTAGTGAATTATGTTTTTTATTAATGTTAGCGCCAATTGGCTTAATATCGTCACCGTAAGTTAAACCGATTAGTATGACATAGTTAATTACCTGAATTTTGACGCAGGTTGTGAGTTACTTTTCAAGGATTGTATGAGTCTATAGAGCAACACGTCCTTAGCTAGAGCCAAGTCTGGCCCCCCATTCTGATCAACAGGACCCCCATTCTGATCCACAGGGCCCACGGTGTCTATAGAGTTTTCATCCTGTGAAAATAGGTTATAAAATTAATTCATACATACATACATATAATCACGCCTTTATCCCTAATGGGGTAGGCAGAGCGGAAACGACCTAAACAAAGGTTGTTCCGCCACGTCTGACAAAGTTTTGAGGATTGTTTAAGATAGATTCGTAGGTATATTGCTGTAGTGACAGGTTGTCAGCCTGTCGCCTACGTTGCGATATACAGAAACCCTCGGATCTCTTAGCTGGTTTTTACAGCATGCCCGGGAGGAAATGCAGCTGGCACATTCTATGTTTTTCTCTCGCTCCCAGTCCAGCATGGAAGTAAAATTAATTCAATGATATAAAGATGCTTTCAATGGCACGTAGCGTTTACCGGCCTGGCCGCGGAAAGTCCTGTGCAGCCAATTTTCGCGCGGTGTGACTGGTGAGAGTGGGAAATTAATAAATTATTCCTTACTAGCGACCCGCCCCGGCTTCCCACGGAAAATATCAGTGTTTCTCTACAATTTTATGCATGTATTATACATATAAACCTTCCTCTTGAATCACTCTATCCATTAAAAGACACCGCATTAAAAACCGTTGCGTAGTTTTAAAGATTTATGCATACATAGGGATATAGGGACAGAGAAAGCGACTTTGTTTTATACTATGTAGTGATGCCTTATAGGATATAGGGACAGAAAAAGCGACTTTGTTTTATACTATGTAGTGATAGTCGCAATAATTTGACTTGGCGGCTTGAAAACTGTGACCTAATCTCACAGTGTGTGACCCAATCCTGGGTCTGATTTCCCTTCTGGGTTGCGGAGGTCAGATGGCAGTCGCTCTGTGTAAAAACTAGTACCCTCGTTCAATCACGTAGATTAGGTAGCCGACCCCGAGAAATACGGGATAAGGCTAGGGAAATTATGATTCACAAAAAGCTACGAAAATATAATGCAGCCAATATGCCCGAGAGAATTGTTTCTTCAATTCTGCACCTAGGTAAAAAGGCAATTTGTGTTAAAAAAATAAATTATATAAACCTAACTGTGAAAAACCTTGTTCCCATTTTAACTTACTATTGAAATTAAAGTTTACTTTTGCTTCGTTATGAGGACATTTTTTTTATGAGACTTTACTTTAAAACGAAATTAATTAAATTTTACATTTTAAGACTGGATTTTTTTTATAATTATGAGTAATTTTACGGGTTTCTTACGGCGATTAAAATTATTTGATATTCCCGATATTTCAATGCTGTTACCAACATCATGATCACGGTCTCATAGTTATAGTGAAAATAACCGCGAAAGTTTAAAATTAAATGGAAGTTTTTTGTTACATACTTACATACATATAATCACGCCTTTATCCCTAATGGGGTAGGCAGAGCGTAAACAACCTAAACAAAGGTCGTTCCGCCACGTCTGACAAAGTTTTAAGAGTTATTTAAGATAGATTTGTGGGTATATTGCTGTAGTGACACGTTGTCAGCCCGTCGACTAAATTCTTGGACTAAATTACTATATACTGAAACCCTCGGATCCCTTAGCTGGTTTTTACAGCATGCTCATGAGGAAATGCAGCTGGCACATTCTATGTTTTTCTCTTGCTCCCAGGCCAGCATGAAAGAAAGTTTTTTGTTTGTTGATAGTTATAGGTGTGTTTGCAATGTAAAGAACCTTACCTCATTTTTTGGACATGTTTAGTTAATATAATTAGAGATCGAAGCAATATACCGGGTGTAAGGGACAGCGTCCCGCAAACTGATAGGGGTTGCTCAGTCAACGATACTCAACAACTTCCACCAAGAAATTCTTTCAGGAAGTGACAATATAAATTGGCTTTTGACAAAATGTCCACCTAATATTAATAAGTCTTTTTTTTCACTTCCAGAAAGAATTTCCTGGTGGAAGTTGTTCAGTGTCGTTGACTGAGCAACACCCATCAGTTTGTGGGACACTGTCCCTTACATTCAGTAGTGTTATTGTTGAATGTGTTTCACAATCACAACAAATCATACCAAAAATGTTACAAATATTGGAACGAAAATAACAAAGTATAGATACATACATACATATAATCAGGCCTTTATCCCTTATGGGGTAAGCAGAGCGTAAACGACCTAAACAAAGGTCATTCCGCCACATTAGACAAAGTTTTGAGGGTTATTTAAGATAGATGTGTGGATATATTGCTGTAGTGACAGCTTGTCAGCCCATCGCCCAAACAACAATATACTAAACCCTCGGATCCCTTCGCCGGTTTTTACAGCATGCCCGGGAGGAAATGCCGCTGGCACATTCTATGTTTTTCTCTCGCTCCCAGGCCGGCATGGAAGAATAATACAATGAGATGACATAATGATTGTATGGTTTCTTGATATCGTTGCTAATGGCCGACGTCTGCAAAAGATTTAGAGGACTTCGTATTTATAAAGCGAAAACAATGATTCTCAAGTGTAGGTATTTAAGGCTCGTATTTATAAAGCGGTATCAATATTGAGAGCAATATTAAGTATGGTTTTGACAGGCCAAAATGTACTAAAATGACATTTCTGATATGACCTTAAACTAGCTGTCAGTCTTAAGTGTTGTTTGTCAATACGGGCCTAAGTAAGTACCTGGTAACTGGGTGAATCCACTTCTGGAGGCACCTCATCATAGAGTTCAAGAGTGGCAGCCGTCGCCAGGAGAGCCCATAACGCCACGCTGGTCGCTCCACCACGCCATATTCTTAGCCTGATGATATAAATAACATAACGTTAAAGTTTATCTTTTTATTCGGAGTAGGACCAATTTTTTTACATACCGGGACTCAGGGACAGCATCCTTCAAACTGATAGGGGTTGCTCAGTCAACGATATTGAACAACTAGCACCAGTTTTTTTTTTCAAGAAATGAAAAAACAAAAGAATTTTCCATACAAATAGTCTGATCGAGGTGGACATTTTGTATGGAAAAGACATTCTATTTTTCATTTCTTGAAAAAAAGCAAAATACAAAATATCCACCTCGATCAGACAATTTGTATGGAAGAGATACTTTTTTCACTTCCTGAAAGAATTTCCTGGTGAAAGTTGTTCGGTGGCGTTGCCTGAGCAACCAATATCAGTTTACATCCCGGTGTATCAGAAGAATTACTTTGTGGTAGTTGTCCAGTTTCGTTTTCAGAGCACCACCTTACAGTTTCATTGTCTCCGAAATCATAACCCATAATTTTGAAATCAGCATACGAAACAGTAACATTCGCATGTATTTTATATACTACTATTTAGCATGCGAATGTAATTTTTTCGTAAGCGTATTTACTCTTCCATGCTGGACTGGGAGCGATGGAAAAACATAGAATGTGCCTGCTGCATCTCCTCCCGGGCATGCTGTAAAAACCAGCTAAGGGATTCGAGGGTTTCAGTGTATTGTAATTTAGGCGATAGGCTGACAACCTGTCACTACAGCAATACACAGATCTATCTAAAATGACCCTCAATACGTGTCAAACGTGGCGCAACGACCTTTGTTAGGGTCGTTGACGCTCTGCCTACCCCATTAGGGATAAAGGCGTGATTATATGTATGTATGTATATATTTACTGATTAAAAAAACTGCTTTTAAACATATTCGTAAAAATAAATCTGAAAATTATAGATTACTTTATAACTACGAGTATGAGAGATTTTACGGGTTTATTTGATGAGAAATCCGTAAAATGTCGCATAGTTATTGTGAAAATAATCGGGAAAGTTTAAAATTGGGTACTTTGTTCCCGGTGTGGCGCGCTGGGTGAAATATTTTATTTATAATTATTCCTTGTTCATTAACTAAATAAACGTTCATAGATATTTATTTGATAAGTGTAATCATGGTTTTGTTTTGTATTCATTTTGAGAAATTAATACGTAAACAAGAATAATGAAGTTTCATTGGAACAATGTAAACTCCAACACAATTGCCCCGCAATTGGAATTATTTGCATTATTTACATTTTAGCCTATTTATTGTTGGTTTCCCCGTAAAATAAAACAGTTTTATTAAGGAACGTTAAGTAATTGAGGTAATACAATGAAGTAGAGGAAAGAGGGGAGTAGGGAGAACCCATAAAGAGAAAAACAATGATTCTCAAGTGTAGGTATTTAAGGCTCGTATTTATAAAGCGATATCAATATTGAGAACAATATTAAGTATGGATTTGACAGACCGTTATGTACTGAACTGACATTTCTGATACAAACTCAAAGTCGCTGTCAGTCTCAAGTGCACCACTCAAGATTGATAGCGGGTTTTTTTTTTTGTGTTTGGCACTAGAGAGTGTCAAGTGTCAAGTTATTTGTGTTTGTATAAGAAATTACATTTCAGTACAAAACAGCCCGTCAAATCCAAACTTAATATTCCTCTTAATCTTATAAATACCGGCCTTTAACTCAATACGAAAAAAAATAGTTTAGATATTTTTATATATTTTTCAAGATTTTTGCACTCTTAGCCTTATTTTATGACGTCCACTATGACGTGATAAAAAGAAGGATTAAATTCGCCATTCTGACTACCTGCCCGGTAGCTCAGTTGGTAGAGCGATGGAACGGCATTTCGAAGGTAGCAGGTTCAAAACCAGCCCGCGACGATTTTTTAATTTCTTACTTGTCATATTTATATATATTTGATTAATTATTTAATTGATCGTCTACTAACACCAAACCTATATGAGTACAGAACAGGTAGAGACAAAAATGCTCCTCAAATTAGATGGCATCAACTTAACCCTCACCCTTCTCAGTACAACATACACACATAAAATCACGCCTTTATCCCTAATGGGGTAAGCAGAGCGTAAACGAACTAAACAAAGGTCGTTCCGCCACGTCTGATAAACTTTTGATGGTTATTTAAGACAGATTTGTAGGTATATTGCTGTAGTGACAGGTTGTCAGCCCATCACCTAAATTACAATATACTGATACCCTCAGATCCCTAAGCTAGTTTTTACAACATGCCCCGGAGGAAATTTAGCTGGCACTTTCTTTAATTTTCTCTTGCTCCCAGGCCAGCATGGAAGATTTTCATTTATCATTCTCAGTATAAATGCTCAACTAAGTATTTCATATAATATTAAAAAAAGAAAATGCTAAATTCGTTTCTGGCCCTACGTAGTTTTTAAACTACATGGCTAGATGTCGCTAACGTCGGTATGGCGTATACATTAAATAAGAAAGACTGTGATAAATTCGTCACTCCCTCTACCGTTTCTGTAGCTCAGTTGGTAGAGTAATGGACCGAAATTCCAGAGACGCATTTATTGTTCTTTCTTTCATATTATATGAAACATAATAGCATTGTGAGTGCTAAAATAATAAAAAAACAACTAATCATTGTCTGGCAAAAATAGTAATTGAGGCGAAAGGGGTAAGTTTAAAAAAGACAAACCCATATCTGAGCAAGTACCCGCCTACCGGAGGTTGGATTACAAATTAGAAAGAGCTGTATAAAAACCAGGGATGTTGCGAATATTCGCATCCGCATATGCGGATCTTCCACATGAAATTGGACATCCGCATCCGCAAGAAATCAATGCGGAATTTGGTGCGGATGTGTAGTGTAGTGAAGATGAGAGTGAAAAAACGCCAGAACATTGTAGCAATGACACAAGATTTCGCAATATAAAGAAGGTTTTAACGTCCCGTACGCCCTTTGTGCACGCAAATATATTAGATTAGTACACAATTCGTATCCAATTTGCCCATCTTAGTAAATGTATGACAATTTGTGCACCCATCCATGCCCGTGTCAGTACTAAATTAATTTAGAAATATCATGACATCCGCGGATGTAAGACTTTAAAAATCCGCATCCGCATCCGCGGATGTGAAAAATACTGCTTTCGCAACATCCCTGATAAAAACATTAGATGAAGATCATTATGAAAAAAAAAGCAAAAAGAAATAAAAATATTTGATCGGGTAACGTTTCATTGAACGTAATTCTGGGATGAATGAAATACTCATATTCTAATTCTAATTCCGAGCTATGTTTCTGATTTTCGTCACATAATTTTAAGATACGGAATTTCAGATTCGTCACACTTTGATCCTACAAATATGACGGATTGGACGAATTTCGACTAGACGGCACGGCGACGGCACGGCACCGTCGACGTTACCAGAGTAGAAAGAGGGGGTACCAACCGTAAGGACAGATTCCACGACCCTGTCGTTATAATCGTCCACTTCCAAGCACTCACCTAGGCAATCAAAGCGGTTTTTCAGTTCGAGCTGAAAACTGTCAGGGTTTTGGATTGTTTTGGATCCGGTCGGAGCGTAGACTTCATCAGACGTGACCTCTCGGTTTTGACATTTAGATTCAATGTGCCTCTCACCATTCGGTGATCGCTGCCCGTTTTGAACGAATTGATCACAGAGACATCATTGAATATCCGCTTTTTGTCTGTCATGATGAAGGCTATCTCATTTTTGGTGCCACCATTGGGGCCCTTCCAGGTCCATTTTCGATGTGGCCGTTTCATGTAGAAAGAGTTCATCATAAAGAGTCCCTCCTTCTCCATGAAGTCGACCAGCATTTGACCTCGACCATTCCTCGTCCCAGTACCAAATGGCCCAATTCTCAGCTCGTCACCGCATCGTTTGCCCAGTTTAGCGTTGAAGTCCCCCATGACCACCGTGTAATGGGTCCTGGAGGTATGCATCCCCTTTCTACTATGACGTTACCGTGGAAGAGATCTATGAAAATCAATGAAACTATATGGAACGCCTTTCCACTTGCCGTCACGGCAACGGCACGGCATTAAGGTGATTCCTCCCGGCAAATGGTTGTTTTAAGAGTTTATTTCTTCTAAACGAATCATTGGAAAATTCCAAAAAAATATACATCTAAGAAATAAGTTCAGAGCCAACAATTGCAATATATAAAAATATTCTAGTTTATAAATAAGTATGCAAAAAAAAATCTAAAGCAGTTTTTATCAGTAAATTTGCTATTCCTTCTTAGCAGCGCTTTCACAGTTCCTTCGGGAAGTTATGCGTATCATGATTATCTAAAATCACAACATAGTATTTTTGTTTAATCAGAGTTGTAGTTTTCATGATATTAGCTTTAAGATGCGTTTTTCGCACATTTTTGGCGCGGCCACGAACGTAACCACCACACCGTAGCGCGCCCAGATTTGAACTATATTAGGCATTACGGGCGAGATGGTTGCATATCTTGAAATCGGCTTGCTTATCTACCGGCAGTATACGCCTTAATTCCTACCGGGATCATCGTCGGCCTGCCAAACTGCATATATTTTGTAATCGTACGAACACAGAGTAACTATAATACTACGTACAAGTACGAAGCATGTCAAACGCTCAGAATGGAACTAGGTGGACGTTATTGGGACAATGCCGTGTCGTTTCGTGCCGTCTAGTAGAAAGACATAGTTCACATCATGCTGACGGTGCTGACATCATGACAGCACCGTCGCCGTGTCGTCGCCGTGTCGTCGCCGTGCCGTCTAGTGGATAAAAACCCCAAATGTCAGTTTATTTGTGGTGTGATATATCAGCTGATAGTAATATATGAGCCCATCTGATATGTAGGTTGATTGAATTTTCCGAAATACAGATTGCTTTATTTCCACATACAACATAAATAATAACAGTAAAAGTAAAAACCAATATGAAATACTTGTGTTGAATTTGGCATTTTGACGTTTAGGTAAGAAAAGTACATATTTTTGAATTACTTAAAATTACTTAGGTACAACAAAATATAAGTAGGTGCCTAGGATTATAAATATCACATAGGTAATATAGTACAAGCTTTCAAACTTTATCCCTAATGGGGTAGGCAGAGCGTAAACACCCTAAACAAAGTTCGTTCCGCCACGTGTGACAAAGTTTTGAGGGTTATTTAGATAGATTTGTGGGTATATTGCTGTAGAGACAGTTTGTCAGCCCATCGCCTAAATTACAATATACTGAAACCCTCGGATCCCTTAGCTGGTTTTTACAGCATGGCCGGGAGGAAATGCAGCTGGCACATTCTTCGTTTTTCTCTCGCTCCCAGTCCAGCATGGAATATATAAATATGGAAGATATTGTGTGAGTGTGTAAATACATTTTTTTGTTTCTTAATGTAAATAAATAGTACTTTCCTCTCTGGACCCATAACTCCCAATTGTCTGTCAAGTTCTTCAGGTAACCCTAATAATTTTATTTTAGGTTTTATTTTATGAATTGTTTCGCATCTTTTACTTTCTAAAAGAATAATATTTTGGGAGACTATTGAATAAATGGGCCATCCACATTACGAGGTAAAAACATGGTTTTCGCTTTCTGGCAAGCACTTTTTCTTCGTTCAGTCTCATAATAAATCTCTGTGGATCTGGCTAGTATATATATGATTTTTATGATTTTGTTGTGTATTTATCATGTTGTACAGGGAGTCAGAAAAACATTCATATAATCACGCCTTTATCCCTTATGGGGCCTAAACAAAGGCCTAACAGAGTTTTGAGGGTTTTTTAAGACAGATTTGTAGGTATATTGCTGTAGTGACAGGTTGTCGGCCCATCGCCTAAATTACAATATATTGAAACCCTCGGATTCCTTAGCTGGTTTTTACAGCATGCGCGGGAGGAAATGCAGCTGGCATGTTCTATATTCTACTCTCGCTCCCAGGTCAGCAAGAAATCAGAAATAGTTCCTTATATGGAATCGATATTTTAAAACGCATGTTGTACTCATATAAAATAATATTTTCTTTGACATGATGGGCATGACTTCAGTCTATGTCAAAAATATATGACCTAGACAATGTTGATGATGAAGCAAGGTCATCCAAGATTTTAATAAGATTTAGCGTACTAGTTTGTATGTATTTACAAGTATCCACATAGCTGTTATTTTGCTGTTGTTTCACCGTTTTTAAATCAGATTTAAATGGTTAATAGGTTTTCAAATAGTTCTTTCAATCAGTTGTTTTTTTATTGTCGACAACAATTATTACAGAGGGTCAATACAATTCACGTTTTACAAATAGAAAATTTCATTCAAGACGTCACATCGAGGCAAGGTTTTCAGGAGGCTGGCAGCATTTCCTCTCTGAATGGCTAGACTTATTCTTTGGGCAAAGAAACTGCCAGCCTTCGGGTCACCGGATGCATCGATGAGACGTCTGGATAAATCGTGTAGAAAACTTTTAGCCGCCGGACCCCATGGACCCACGCACTCTACCGCAAAAGGGACAAAACTGTTTATATCCCCTAGGCACGAGTATTTTCTCCTTTCTAGAAGATGCTATGGCACCTGCTCGCATGGATGTGGAGGGTATATGGGACAGAGCCATTGTATCGATGCAGGTCGCGACCCACACCAGACTTTTACCGAGCTTCCACGGCACTAGTGTCATGCCAACAGACCTTTTTCCGTCGGTCTGGGAAATTCCGGACGGCTCCAAACTCGCTGGAATATTGGCTGACATCAAAGCTCGTCTGATGGTGTCGTTCAGGGAAACATGGCGTAGGATGCGACCTGCACTTTTCTGGCAAGACAGGCCATGATAACCCAGCCCTCCAACCAACTCGCCACAAAGACAACGATCAATTCCTCTTCTGTACACCTAACGTAGGGTGGACTTACAAACAGCCAAACTGTGTCCACGCCTTTTTCCTTTTTTGTAATAAATATACCTGTCCTGTTTGTTATGTTATTCTTGATTGTGTGTTTTTATTTTTTGTAAGGTGTTTTGTGGAAATAAAGTGATTTGTATTTTGATTTCACACGACTTGACACCCAAACGAAGTCTCATTGCCAAAGACAAAGTGATGTCGTCTAACAGGGTGCCGACATTGGAAGATTGAGTTCGAAAAACAACCACAAGTGACTAACCTCAGAACGTTCATTGCTATTAGAAAGCCCACAGGCGTCTCACGTCATCGCCATCATAGATTATCTGTAGAGATAATAAACATGGCAGCAGACGTAAGACAGCAACATAACGTACGAAAAATAAGGATAGGAAAGGTCGACGAACATACGTACTGTCCTATTTGTGTGGGGTATCTGTTTGTACCATTACGGTATGTCGTTATAATCTAGCTTTTTTAGTTTTGTCTTACTTACCTTTGCATTTCTATGAACGTCGAAATTTCGTGAGCAGTATTCATAATTAATATAATTTGAATAGTTAAAATTTAAAAAAATAATTGTTCTTCATTATTGACTAATTAAATTATAATTGAATTGACATTTCCATAGAAACGCCCACCCACAAACACAAAACTCGTTCTTTCACCAATTTTTCGGTGAAAAAACACTATCATAATATCAGTTTTCAGATTCCCAAAACTGTTATTCAATTCTTTCTTTTGAATCATTATTCTTCCATGCTGGCTTGGGAGCGATAGAAAATCATAGAATGTTCCAGCGGCCCTTCCTCCCGGGCATACTGTAGAAGTCAGCAAAAGAGATTCGAGGGTTACAGTGTATTGTAATTTAGGCGATGAAATGACAACCTGTCACTACAGCAATACATATTACAATCTTAAATTGCCCTTATATCTTGTCATACGTGGCGAAAGTGTCTTTTACGAGGCGTTTTACGTTCTGCCTATCCCGTAAGGAATAAAGTATGTATGTAAGAATCATTATTATTATTTACTGGAATCCTCTTCTCCCATACTACAATGTACAATATTACTATTACTCTTCCATAAATTATTATCTACAAAATCCTGCTTATTTCCAAACTTAATAAAGCACAATTTCACAGTCGGCCTTCTCAACTAAACAGTCCTTTTACTGCAGGAAGCTGGTCAATTTCGCCGAGGTGTTTAAAATTTTCGTCTTTTAGGGGAGGGGCTTAGAAAAATATTGAATTTCGAGACCATTTCGTCAAGCCCACCTCTCTCCACCTACTTAACAGGTGAAATTGGCCATGCATACCTAAGCAGATCATTTGTACAGCAAACCCTTTGTGGTAATCGTGAAAAGCTATTTTCTTTGCCGTTATAATTTGAAATTACGAAGGTACTTTACAAAAGGTAGATGAATTTATGTAAAATAATATTTTATTATTATTCTTTGTGAAGAGGGTGTGCGTCTGTTTTCTTGACTGGAATTATGGACTCAAGGGGCTTTAGCAGGCAGGGTACATCCAGACTTGAACTGAATTTGTAAAAACGCTGCTTATCTTTCTCGGCATAGCGGTTTGCTACGCCGTAGCGGGTATCAATTTGCTTTTCCATCTATAAATACATACATATAATTCACGCCTTTATCCAAAATGGGGTAGGCAGAGCGTAAAAATACTAAACAAAGGTCGCTCCGCCACATCTGACAAAGTTTTGAGGGTTATTTAAGAGAGATTTGTACGATATTGCAGTAGTGACAGGTGGTTAGCCCATCGCCTAAATTACAATAAACTGAAACCCACGGATCTCCTAGCTGTTTTGTACGGCATGCCCGGGAGGAAATGCAGCTGGCACATTCTATGTTTTTCTCTCGCTCCCAGGCCTGCATGGAAGATAGAAAATATCATTTGACCTTATGTAGAGTTTTATATTTAAGAGCACTTCGAAACAAATTAATAATACAATCAATATACCCAAGCGACATTTAATTTGATATGAGGGACTTATATTAATTGGATAATGAAATGACTGATATAGCGAACACCGCAAGTACGAGTCTTTTCAAATTTGGTTTAAATATGAAATATAGGAAAATATACATTCATAAATTAACATTATATAACCCTCAAAACTTTGTCAGACGTGGCGATATGACCTTTGCTTAGGTAGTTTACGCTCTGCTTACCCCATTAGGGATAAATACGTGATTTTGTGTGTTTGTGAATAAGTACATAAAATAAGCTAGAAGCCGACTTTACGCAAACCAAACTAGAAAAAAAACTGCACATCCATTTGTAAGAGGTCTTAAAACTAATGTTTTTCTTCCATGCTGGACTGGGAGAGATAGAAAAACATAGAATGTTCCAGCTGCCCTTCCTCCCGGGCATGCTGTTGAAGTCAGCAAAAGGGACTCGAGGGTTACAGTGTATTGTAATTTAGGCGATGGGCTGACTACCTGTCACTAAAGCAATACATATTACAATCTAAAATTGCTCTCATTTTTTGTCAGACGTGGCGAAAGCGCCTTTTACGAGGCGTTAAACGCTCTGCCTACCCCGTAAGGGATAAAGGCGTGATTTATGTATGTATGTATGTATGTAGGTATGTTTTTATATGACCAAGTTCTAGGATGAACAGATCTACCGGGTGTAAGGGACAGCGTCCCACAAACTGATAGGGGTTGCTCAGTCAACGATACTAAAAAAGTTCCACCACGAAATTCTTTCAGGAAATGAAAATAAAAATTGCCTTTTCCATACAGAATGTCTACCTCGATCAGACAGTTTGTATGGAAAAGCCAATCATTGTTTTCACTTCCTGAAAGAATTTCCTGGTGGAAGTTGATCAGTGTCGTTGACTGAGCAACGCCTATCAGTTTGCGGGACGCTGTCCCTTACACCCTGTATAGAGGATTCTGGTTTGAATCGTCCAATGTCACGTTATTTTACAATAAACAGCCCAGCAAAGACCGTAACAATTATGGTCAGAGGCCATTTGCAACCCTTTCAAATGACCCGAGATACAGGTTGTAACGGAAACTGACCCAAAAGCGTTTCTCTTTATGTGACATAGCAAAGCTACTTCCATGCTGGACTGGGAGAGATAGAAAAACATAGAATGTTCCAGCTGCCCTTCCTCCCGGGCATGCTGTAGAAGACAGCAAAAGGGACTCGAGGGTTACAGTGTATTGTAATTTAGGCGATGGGCTGACAACCTGTCACTATGGCAATACACATTACAATCTAAAATTACCCTCAATTATTGTCAGACGCGGCGAAAGCGCCTTTTACGAGGCGTTTAACGCTCTGCCTACCCCGTAAGGGATAAAGGCGTGATTTTATGTATGTATGACATAGCAAAGGATTTGGGCTCTACCATGCTCTCCCAAGATAAAAATCATCAAAAAACGGTAGTAAAGCATTTTTTTGCACAGCTGTTACATATTTTTTCTTCTGTCAAGACAATGATTCAAATAGTCATTCATATTCATGCAAAAGATCATATGTTTTTACACTTTATGGTTCAATATCAATTAAGTTTTTTTATTACGAATTACATTCCAAGTAATAATTGCTGGATAAAGAGTATGCTCTTAATCTTAACTGATTCATGAACTTATAATTTAATTTAAAATATCTGTAGCAGCCCTACCCTACCTACAAATCTATCTTAAATAACCCTCGAAACTTTGTCAGACCTTTGTTTAGGTCGTTTACGCTCTGCCTATCCCATTGGGGATAAAGGCGTCATTATATGTATGTATGTAGCAGCCCAAATATACCTTAGCCCGAGTTAGGGCTAGCTACCAGGTTACGTCAGGTAATTTTGTTCTTTTTAATTATTTTTCATTGCAAAATAACTATTTATATTTTCTATCGACTAAATATAACCTCTACTATTAGGAGTCAGGAAGGAATATTAAAACCATTTGTACTTCAATCAATTTTTAAAATAGGTTGATTAGTTCCTTTTGTGATGGATCGAAAGCGAGTGAAAAACAAAGAATGTACCAGCTGAATTATATATATTGCAATTTAGGCGACGGGCTGAAAACCTGTCACTACAGCAATATACCTACAAATCTATCTTAAATAACCCTCAAAACTTTCTCAGACGTGACCGAGCGTTTAGGTCGTTTACGCTCTGCCTATCCCATTAGGGATAAAGGCGTGATTATATGTATGCATGTATGTTGATTAGTTCCGTGCTCCGGAGATTACTTCCTACCCTACATCCAATTAACAAACTTTTAATTTCTTTCATTGTTTTCTCGATTTATCGATTCTTAGTTGATGTTTTATCCCAGTACAGTAAGATTTATCCCACGGTCTCTTTTGATTTATTTTTACCATTTCGGCCGGGGTAGAAAATTTAAAGAAAGAAACAAAGAAAATACATTTATTTTAGACACATAACAGGACAAGCACAAATAAATCTAATAAAGAAATCATCAATTATTCCTTCCCCGTAATCAAATATAAACCAAGCAAAATTTACAGATATAAAACAAACACAAATTTACCTTTTATATAATTCATGTCTATCCGACGTACATTCTGTGGCAACGTGTTTTTTCTTTGCTCCAATATCATATTAGCCTCGGATAAAAATCTTTGTATGTATTTCGAACAAATTAAACTATAAATAAAATGATTATTTTATAAAGGCTTTGTGAGTTAACTGGGTGAAATGTTCATTAGGAAAGTTATTTCCTTCTTCTTGTCCATATCTTTTTTTGTTACATGAAGTTTATACGGAGTGTAAGGGACAGCGTCCTGTAAACTGATAGGGGATGTTCAGTATACGGAACTGAACAACTATCAGCAGGCTTTTTTTTCAGGAAGTGACAATATTTGGTTTTCCATGCAAATTGTATGAACGAGGTGGTCATTTTGTACGGGAAGTTATTTTTTTCTTTCATCTCCTGAAATTTCCTGGTTATAGTTGTTTAGCTTCGTTGACTGAGCAACCCCTATCAGTTCACGGGACGCTGTCCCTTACATCCGGTGTACCTTATCAAATAGACATCTTCGTATTAGGCAAACAACGAACAAATTATAATACAAGGTAACTTTTATTCTTAGAGGCACGTTACGTGATAAAAAATTAAATAAAATTTTAGAAGAAGGATTTCCTTTAACCTTTTTTTTAATTAGCGTTCTTTTTTCCTTAAGCGCATTCGAGTTCATTAATATTTTTTAGTACAATATTTTTTTCATAAGTCTATGACTTACAAATTATACGCACAGCCCGTAATCATTGATTTACCATCTTCCAGAAGACGGACCACAGAACATTGTAATTAGGACAAGAATTTCAGTATTTTACACACTTTACTAATTTATCATCTCCTTAGCCTTATCCCGTATCTCACGGGGTCGGTAATATCTACCTAATCTAGGGGATTGAACGAGGGTACTGGTTTTTACACAGAGCGACTGTCATCTGACCTCCGCATCCCAGAAGGGAAACCAGACCCAATCCTAAATTACTTCAGAGGTTTCAAGCCGCTAATGATTAGCTTATACCTCTGACATGGCTTAACGACTAATATCTGCGGTATTACACGATATTAACCGGGACCAACGGCTTAACGTGCCTCCCGAAACACGGAAAAAGCGCCGAATAAACGTACATATGAAATTCGTAAACTGAAAAACACATTCGTACGTGGTGGGATTCGAACCACGACCTCTCCCGCTCAGGACGCAGTGGCCCTATCCACTACACCATCGGGCGCTCAACTACATACATACATAGATAGAATCACCTATTTATCCCTAATGATGGGGTAGGCAGAGCGTAAACGATCTAATCAAAGGTCGTTCCGCCACGTCTGACAAAATTTTTAGGGTTTTTAAGATAGATTGGTAGGAATAGAAAAAAATAATTTGATTATTAATCATATAATCGTCTTCCATGCTGGACTGGGAGCGAGAGAAAAACATAGAATGTACCAGCTGCATTTCCTCCCGGCATGCTGTAAAAGTCAGCTAAGGTATCCGAGGGTTTCAGTATATTGCAATGAAGGCGATGGACTGACAACCTGTCACTACAGCAATATACCTGCAAATCTATCTTAAATAACCCTCCAAACTTTGTCAGACGTGGCGGAACGACCATTGATTAGGTAGTTTACGCTCTGCCTACCCCATTAGGGATAAAGGCGTGATTATAATCATGCCAACCCTGCACTAAACCTTTTTTTTATCCTCGTCCTAGCAGAAACAACTCTGAATATCTGAACCTGGGAACGAATCAAACAATCTGTACTTTTTTGATCCAATTTCTGCGCTAAAGCCTAGAACTGGGTCATCAGGTTTAATCATAGGAATAGTACGTATCCGTACGAACTGTTTTTATGACAAACAAGTTAGTATGTCACAGTTTTGATTTGATTAAATGCCTCCGTGGTCTAGTGGTCAGAGCTATCGGCATACTATTCGGAGGTCCTGGGTTCGATTCCCTGGCGGGAAACACAAAGTTGATTTTGTCAATTTATCACTTTATGAGGTTTTACACAGTTTGGTTAGGCCATTGCAGGCTGAATCCCCTGATTGTCCGAAAAGTAAAAGGATTCCGTGCTTCGGAGGGCACGTTAAGCCGTCGGTCCCGGTCGCTGTCTTTGATAGCGGTCGTTATTCAAACCATGTCAGAGGCCTAATAGCTGTGCTACTAGGCGATTTGAAAACTCCACCACCAGGGTTGTTCGGGTCGTTGTTCGTCTCGAGAATCCATTCGCTAAGAAGAAAACAGATTTGACACCGACCGTACTACTACTAGTATAGTATTATATTATCTGTGGTACTACGTACTTTTCCCATTTTTCAGCATGAGAATGACTGCCTCCGTGGTCTAGTAGCTAGTGCCATGGACTCCCGATCCGGAGGTCCTGGGTTCGATTCCCAGGGGGGAAACACAAAGTTGATATTTGAGAATTTATCACTTTGTGAATTTTCCCCAGTTTGGTTAGGACATTGCAGGCTGAATCACCTGATTGTCCGAAAAAGAAAAAGATTTCGTGCTTCGAAGGGCACGGTAAGCCGTCGGTCCCGGTTGCTGTCTTTGATAGTGGTCGTTACTTAAAACCATGTCAGAGGCCTGATAGTTGTGCTACTAGGCGGTTTAAGAACTCTGACACCAGGGTTAATCGGGTCGATAGACTCGATACCCACTCGACAGAAGAAGAAGCATGAGAATCCTGACATGACACATGTCAAATGCATACATTTTTTGACGTCTATATAGGGTCTCTTTCGCACCTATCTATGATGTTTTTATATTTCCTACCTGTTGCCAGGAGACTCATGCTATCTGAAAAAAAATACAATAAGGCCCATAATTATAACCAACTATCAAGAGTGACAGCGGGTTTGAGTGTGTATGCGAAATGTCATTTCAGTACAAAATAGTCTGGCAAATCCAAACTTAATCTTGAGATCGCTTTTTAAATATGAACCTTAGATTGTTCCGAAATATCGAGGTAGCAATAAATATAATCCCGTTCAAAATAACGGTCTAAATGTAAGTAGTTACAATCGCGAAAATCTGAAATGTTGTAGTATCTATTTATTTAACAATTTATTGCACACATGATCATACAGAGGATACAAACATAAAAAACAAGGGCACAGCAGGTACAGCTTATCTCTAATAAGAAATCTTTTCCAGCTGACCTTCTAGTTCGATAAAGCGTATTACTTCTTTGAGCGGCCCGCGCATCCTAGTTGGCAGTGTATCTGCCTGCTACGCAGAGGGTCCCGGGTTCGATTCCCGGCCGTGGCAGACATTTAAATGATGAATTTAAATGTCTGTCTCTGGGTTTGGATGTTTTTTGTGGTTGTTTCTGTAATGTCCATGACACCTCTATACAGCGAATCCTATGAGTATGATCGTATCGTGTTTAAAACAGGTGATTATCTGGTCTAGTGTTCAGATCCTTGAGATTTCAAATCGCAACTCATGGGTTTTATTACCACGGGGACTACATACATACATATAGTCCCGCCTTTATCCCTTATGGGGTAGGCAGAGCGTAAACGACCTAAGCAAAGGTCGTTCCGCCACGTCTGACAAAGTTTTGAGGGTTATATGAGATTGATTTGTAGGTACGAGTATAATGTTGTACTGACAGGTTGTCGGCCCATCGCCTAAATTGCAATATACAGAAACCCTCGGATCCCTTAGCTGGTTTAAACAGCATGCCCGGGAGGAAATGCATCTGGCACATTCTATGTTTTTTTCTCGCTTCCAGTCCACCGGAACATGGAAGTTCCACGGGGACTTCACTGAATAATGGTAATCAAAGTTTTGATTTATCTACCAAAGATTGACCTCCCATAAATCTGATTCGATGCTTTTACAACTGGGTCAAATTTACTTGTTTGCTTGCAGTTACCCCAAACAAACATAGTTACAATTATCTTCTTGGTCTCGCGGTCTTTGCCCTTGCTTGGCTCTCAGATGAGATGTCGTGGCTTTGGTTCACAGAGAAGATATAGTTTGATTTCATTTCAACAGGGTATTCAATAAGCTTGTCAACACTATACGTATTTACGAATACGCATAATCACTACATAGTATAAAACAAAGTCGCTTTCTCTGTCCCTATATCCCTATGTACGCTTAGATATTTTAAACTACGCAACAGATTTTGATGCGGTTTCTTTTAATGTATAGAGTGATTTAAGAGAAAGGTTTATATGTAAATTACATGCACAATATAGTAGAGAAACACTGATGATTTACGTGCGAAACCGGGGCGGGTCGCTAGTAACATAAATATCTGTAAACACTGTGTTTGAAAGTCCTTATATGATTTGACTAACTGTTAACAATGCTTTAAAACACTTAAATTGAAGCCATTTAAAAACTTTGATGACCATTAGATTCATAAGAGCTAGCTGCGCCAGCCAAATACTTCTTGTCTTCTTCTTCTTTTTCTGTCGAGTGGGTATCGAGTCTATGGACCCGATGAACCCTGGTGTCAGAGTTTTTAAACCGCCTAGTAGCACAACTATCAGGCCTCTGACATGGTTTTGTGTAACGACCACTATCAAAGACAGCAACCAGGACCGACGGCTTAACGTGCCCTCCGAAGCACGAAATATTTTTCTTTTCGGACAATCAGGTGATTCAGCCTGCAATGTCCTACCCAAACTGGGGAAAAAATCACAAAGTGATAAATTCTCAAATATCAACTTTGTGTTTTACCCCCTGGGAATCGAACCCAGGACCTCCGGATCGGCAGTCTATGGCACTAGCCACTAGACCACGGAGGCAGTTCCTTCTCGTTTTCTCGTTATCCTTCTTGTTTTATCTTATCTCCTTATTTATTGCTTAGTTTTATTGCATAAAATTCCCAAAAACAAGCACCTAAGGACCGTAATTGTAATCAGCTCTCAAGAGTGACAGCGAGTTTGAGTTCGTATCAGAAATGTCATTTCAGTACAAACTGGCCTGTCACATCCATACTTAATATTGCTCTCAAGTTTGAGATCGCTTCATAAATACGAGCCTAAGTGACCCTTTGATAAGGGACTCTTTTCACATGTAGGGTAGAGATCTTCTCATCTCCTTTACACTATAAATTATAGTGTCAATTTGTTTTCTGTTGGTTACACTAATGTGTGACGGCTGAAACAGTGTTTCCCTTTTAGGGTAAACATACCAAGCTGGCCCTTACACGTGAGTATTGCTTTTTATTTTTCATTTTTGTTTTATTGGATGTTTGACGCCTCAACTACTGGAGGAATCGGGGTAAAACTTGGTCTTCTTCTTCTGTCGAGTGGGTATCGAGTCTATCGACCCGATGAAACCTGGTGTCAGTTTTAAAACCGCCTAGTACCACAGCTATCAGGCCTCTGACATGGTTTTAGTAACGACCACTATCAAAGACAGCGACCGGGACCGACGGCTTAACGTGCCCTCCGAAGCACGAAATCTTTTTCTTTTAGGACAATCAGGTAATTGGGGAAAAATTCACAAAGTGATAAATTCTCAAATATCAACTTTGTGTTTCCCCCCTGGGAATCGAACCCAGGACCTCCGGATCGGGAGACCATGGCACTAGCCACTAGACCGCGGAGGCAGTTAAAACTTGGTACACATTAGGTTTGTTCCTAAAGTAGGTTTTTTTTTTCATACACCGGGAAAACACTTCATTCCCACGGGAATACTGATTTATCCGCGGATGACATCATCGTGGGCAGAAATCTAAATGTAAACAGTAAATTCTGTTACCGTTCTAAAAATGAAATGAAAATAACAACAGCTTATATTCAGACTGACGTACGAGTATCTGTGTTGATAGAAATCAAGATTATAATATGTTATAAAAATATGTCATGGGATTGACTAGAAAGCTAAAGTTGTGTATTTTCCGTGATTTTTTCGATTATGGCACAGTTAAGTACCTATGGTGTTGAGTCAGAATAGCTTCTCTCCTCACTGCCTCTGTGGTTTAGTGGTTGGAGCCATGGCCTCTCAATCCAGAGGTCGTTGGTTCGATTCCCATCGTTGGTTGGTTTGGTTCCCAATCTAAATCACCTGATTGACGGTAAGGAAAAGATTCCGTGCTTCGGAGGACACGTTAAGCCGTCGATCTCGGTCGCTGTCTTTCACAGTGGTCCTCATACAAACCATGTCAAAGACCTATTAGCGTAACCAGGTGGTTTAAAATCTCTGACCAGGGATCATCGAAACCCACACGGAAAATAAGAAAACCGTCGGTTATGTTTGCAACAAACTAGCTATTTCTGCGTGGTGTCTGATAAAATTGAATAAAATTCAGATTTATTCCAAGCTGGACTGGGAGCGAGACAAAAACATAGAATGTGCCAGCTGCATTTCCTCCCAGGCATGCTGTAAAACCAGCTAGGAAATCCGAGGGTTTCAGTATACTGCAATTTAGGCGATGGACTGACAACCTGTCACTACATCAATATACCTACGAATCTATCTTAAATAACCCTCAAAACTTTGTCAAACGTGGCGGAACGCGATTTGTTTATTTCGTTTACGCTCTGCCTACCCCATTAGGGATAAAGGCGTGATTATATACCTATATGTATGTTAATAATAATATATAACGATTTCCGTATAACTTGACTGCAGTTGCATTAACACAAATAACATGAATACATAAAAACATTCAAAATCTAGACTGAAAACTAAAATGCATAATTTTATTTTCAAGTTTAATTAATAACAAAACATTAATTAGGTATCTGGGGGAGGCCTATGTCCTGCAGTGGACGTCTATCGGCTGAGACGACGAATTAGGTATCTTGCCGAAATAAGGTGAGGGCACAGCATGGCTGATTTTAAGCCCTCCCTGCGTCAAAAATCCAAGGCCCGTAATTATAAACAGTAATTGAGATTGAGACCTAGTTCAAAAACATCAGTTCAGTTCAAAATGCGCCCTGCCAAATCCACACTTAATATCGCTCTGAATCTTGCGACTGCTTTACAAATACGAGCCTTAATATCTTAATTTTTTGTCATTTATTATTTACTAGCGACCCACCCCGGCTTCGCACGGAAAATATCGGTGTTTCTCTACCATATTATGCGTGTATTATACATATAAACCTTCCTCTTGAATCACTCTATCCATTAAAAGAAGCCGCATCAAAATCCGTTGCGTAGTTTTAAAGATTTACGCATACATAGGGATATAGGGACAGAGAAAGCGACTTTGTTTTATACTATGTAGTGATTTTTGTCATCAATGCATAATGATGATGATAGTAGTTGTTAATTTGACGATCGGTTAAATTACTGTCAGATATTTTTGTATTTAAAACCTATCAATAAATTGAAGAAAGTAATAACGTAAGTGTACAAGAATAAAATAGACATTATACTTATTTAGAAAGGTTAACATTTATCCATAGATAGATCGGTCAACAAACTTTAGTTGAACTATTGTAAAATTAATAGCATTTTACATCTTTGTAATGAAATGGCATTTTATTTCGATATTTCATTTTACATTACACGTTATGTGTATATTCAGTTACGAATATTTATGAAATACCCGGTATAAGGGATAGCATCCTACGAACTGATAGGCACCCGGCACCAGGCATTTCTTTTAATAAATGTATTTTTCTTGCTTTTCCATACAAATTGTCCGATGGAGAAATTTTGAATGAAAAATCATAAAACTATTTTCACTTCCTGCAAGAATTTCCTGGTGAAAGTTGTTCAGTGTCGTAGGCTGAGCCACCCCCATCAGTTTGTGGGACGCTGTTTACTGTTTCCCTTACACGGTTTCAAACTGTATATACGTATGTTGTAGCTATTTATAAATGAAATAAAATAAATGAATAAAACTTTTGTGTTTGAGAGCCCGATGGTGCAGTGGATAGGGCCGCTGCCTGCTGAGCGGGGAGGTCGTGGTTCGAATCCCACCACGTACCAATGTGTTTTCCGGGTTTCGAATTTCAAATGTACGTTTATTCGGCGCCTTTTCCGTGCTTTGGAAGGCACGTTAAGCCGTTGGTCCTGAATAATATCGTTTAACACCGTAGATATTTATTAGTCGTTAAGCCATGACAGAGGCCAGTGCTAAGCATTGGTGACATGAAAACTCTGACCAAATCTAGGATTGGGTCTGGTTTTCTTTCTGGGTTGCGGAGGTCAAAAGGCACTTGCTCTGTGTAAAAACCAGTACCCTCTTTCAATCAATAGATTAAGTAGCCGCACCTATGATATACGGGAAAAGGCTCGGGAGATGACTAAGCATTTAAATATGAAAGGGTTTTTCTACCAAACCAAATGACTTTGGTGTTTCAAATAATTGCAGTAATACGAAACCTACCTGTTGATTCAAAACTCAGGAAAAGTTGAAAACTTTTGAGTCACTTTCGATAATCTAACAAAGATCACCAATCCCCTAGTTTTCTACTAGTCAAATCGGAAACTTTTTATGAAACGTCAAAAATACTTTATTGTATGAAAATAGCGAGGTATGACGTCACTCCTTGGTAAATTCTTGACTACTCAAATCAATAACTTCTATATTTTTAACTCGATTATCAAATCAAAAAGTGCATATATTTTTTAAATAAATGTGTTCCACAATATTTTAGGCATCAGTTTTAAATATAAACGTTTTGATATTTTTAGCTACTCAGTAAACACGTCCCGCAAACTGATAGGGGTAGCTCAGTCAACGGAAATGAACAACTATCAGCAGGGTATTTTTCAGAAAGTGAACAAAAATAATTTGATTTTCCATGCAAATTGTCAGATTGGGTTGATCATTTTGTATGGGATGTTCAGTATTTCTTTTCATCTCCTGAAAGAATTTCCTGGTGATAGTTGTTCAGTTTCGTTCACTGAGCAACTCCTATCAGTTTGCGGGACGCTGTCCCTAAAACCCCGTACACACAGCCAACCTGTGAAATCCTATATTTTAGTTCTTCCTTTCTTTTTACTTAGCTAAACTTTTAAAACTTAAGCCACACGTACAAAAACTATCAAGGATCATAAAACGAACCTAATAAACGTATTTCCTTAAAACTATACACAAATCTGTGACTTCCCATATTTAAATATTTTTTTCTACTTAGAAAAAAGTTGGGAACTTCTGCAACACTTTTACTAACTATCACAGGAAAGGACACCAAGTATCGAAAAAAAATCTAATTAAACTGTACACAAACCTGTGACTTCCCATATTTAAACCTTTTTTTTCTAATTGGAAAGAAGTTGAGAACTTTTGCAATACTTTTACTAACTATCAAAGGAAAGGACACTATCTGTCGAATAGAATTCTAATAAAACTGTACACAAACCTGTGACTTCCCATATTTAAACCTTTCTTTCTAATTAGGAAAAGTTGAAAACTTTTGCAACAATTTTACTAACTATCAAAGGAAAGGACACCAACTGTCGAATTAAATTCTAATAAAACTGTTCACAAACCTGTGGTTTCCCATATTTAAACCTTTCTTTCTTTCTAAGTAGGAAAAAGTTGAATGAATGAATTCTTTATTTGCTTTATATGTGGTTCGAATATATATAGATGTCACAAATAATATAAATGTCAGTATCACACATTTATTCGAATTATTTGGCATGCAAATATATTATTTTACTTATTAGTTGAAAACTTCTGCAACACTTTTACTAACTATCAAATGAAAGGACACCAACTGTCGAAATAAAATTCTAATAAAACTGTACACAAACCTGTTAGTTCCCATAATTTAATTCTATCTTCGTTTTCTTTTGTTTTTCACTACAACCGCGTACAGTTGGTCACAACTTCACTCCCGGTTAAGCACGGCGTCTGCGGAGACGATATCGCGACTGAGCTTGCGGCGCGACTGTACGCGCTATAAGTGAGGTGCCATGTGGGCGGGATCAGAGGGCTTTCTTCACTCTGCCTACCTTGTTAAGGATACATACATATAATCACGCCTTTATCCCTAATGGGGTAGGCGGAGCGTAAACGACCGACAAAGGTCGTTCCGCCATATCTGACAAAGTTTTGGTGGGTTGTTGTACTAAAATTAAATTGAAATTGTTTTACTAATTAGGAACAGGAAAAAAACTAACTATTATTTTTCTTTATCATCAGAGCCTTGTAAGTTTTTACGTACTTAATACGGAAATTGAAATATATAATTATTAACATACATCCATAAAATCACGCCTATATCCCTAATGGGGAAGGCAAAGAGTAAACGGCCTAAACAAAGGTCGTTCCGCCACGTCTGACAAAGTTTTGATTGTTATTTGAGATAAATTTGTAGGTATATTGCTATAGAGACAGGTTGTCAGCGCATCGCCTAAATTGCAATATACTGAAACCGTCGGTACCCTTAGCTGGTTTTTACGGCATGCCCGGGAGGAAATGCAGCTAGTGCATTCTATGTTTTTCTCTCGCTCCCAGTCCAACATGAAAGATTAAGGATACAGGTGTGACTATTATGTTTGTATGTATGTAAGCTCTTTATTGTACCTTGAAAATCTTTAAACTATAATACATGAAGAATAAGACAATAGTGGCACAAAGGCTTATTAACTTATACCGTTAAGAGATCTCTTCTAGTCTCAACCTTTGTGTAGGGTAATAAAACTCAATTTAGAAACTGGAATCTAGAGAAGCGTACTACTGTACGCAGTATCAGCTTTCTTTACAGCTCTGTCTACTTCGTAAGGGATACAGGTGTCACTATATTTATGTCCTATTGAGCCAAAATAACTTACAATCGATTTTGTGAGCATTAAGAATTGGTCCCCCGATTGTTCGGTCCATCCGACTTTTTATCATTTATGCCGTTAATGGGGAAATTCCACGGGGGTGTCGGACACGTTACGTAGTATTTATCAATAATACTACATACATACATATAATCACCCCTTTATCCCTAATGGGGTAGGCAGAGCGAAAACGACCTAAACAAAGGTCGTTCCGCCAAGAATGACAAAGTTTTGAGGGTTATTTAAGATAGATTTGAATGTACTCGTATATTGCTATAGTGACACATTGTCAGCCGATCGCCTAAATTGCAATATATAGAAACCCTTAGCTGGTTTTTACGGCACGCCCGGGAGGAAATGCAGCTGGCACATTCTATGTTTTTCTCACGCTCCCAGTCCAGCTTAGAAGTATTAATACTAAATTGTATTTTTTTCTTAATACGTAGTATAGTTGGCAGACTATAAACTAATACCTATGCGATAAAAAAATGCGTAAATAAAAGCCAATTCTCAAAACTTCAACGAAAGAATGGCGTAACGTACCCGACATTTTGGTGGAATGCCCCAGTGTTACATAGATGTGTTAGGCTTGTATTTATAAAGCGAACTCAAGATTGAATTTTAAGTTTGGATTTGGCAGGCCGTTTTGTACTGAAATGGCATTTCTCATACAAACTCAAACCCGCTGTCACTCTTGAGAGTTGATTATAATTACGGGCCCTAGTTAAAAGACGTAACTGAGACCAAATCGAACCTTATATACATACATACATATAATCACGCCTTCATCCCTAATGGGGTAGGCAGAGCGTAAACGACCAAAACAAAGATCGTCCCGCCACGTCTGACAAAGTTTTGAGGGTTATTTAAGTTAGATCTGTAGGTATATTGCTGTAGTGACAGGTTGTCAGCCCATCGCCTAAATTACAATATACTGAAACCCTCGGATCCCTTAGCTGACTTTTACAGCATGCCCAGGAAGAAATGCAGCTGGCGCATTCTATGTTTTCGTCTCGCTCCCAGTCCAGCATGGAAGTTTATATGAATCTTATATAGGGGCAACTATTGATATTTTTTATTTACATTTCTATACCGGATGTAAGGGACAGCGTCCCGCAAACTGATAGGGGGTTGCTGAGTCAATAACACTGAATAACTTCTACAAGATATTTTTTTAGGAAGCGAAAATAAAATGGAATTCCATACAAATTATCTGATCGAGGCGGTCATTTTGTATGGGAAGGTCATTTTTTTTTCATCTCCTGAAAGAATTTTCGCGGTGTAAGTTGTTCAGTTTCGTTGACTTAGCAACCCCTATCAGTTTAAGGTACGCTGTCCCTTACACCCGGTATAAGGGCAGTTAACAATCTAAACTTATAAAATCGTTTGTCCTTACTCACTGACTGATTCATCCACGCAGAGCCTAAACTACTAAACCTAGAATCGTGAAACTTTTAAAGCAAGTTCTTTCTAAAACGTAACCTCCCGCTTAGAAAGGATTTTTTAGTTCTCCCCCCTAAAGGGGTAAAAGGGGGGGGGGGTTGAAGTTTGTATGAATGTCCGTTGATTTTGAAGGTAGCTTAAATTTTATTATTAGCCAAAAAAAAAATACAATGGCTAATAATTAAAAAAATGTGTAAAAGTGTTTCAGTGTTTTTGTATTATTTACCCTTATCCTTAAGTGGGGGATAAAAGTTTGTATGGAAATTCCATCAATTCTGAAGGTAGGATCTTAAAATTTTGTATTTAAGATAATGATTAAAAATCAATGAATACATGTTTCTCAATTTTTAAATTTTTCATCCCTACGGGGGAAAATGGCACAGGATGCGGATAGCACAGGATCGGAAAGAATGGCGCATACAAGAAGAGGCCTATGATTAGCAGTGGGCTAAGTGGGCTAAATAAATATAGGCTAAATAGATAGATAGATAGACGGGGGAAAATTCTTTCACTATTAGAAAGCCACGCTCACTGTGCGCGCATAGCGTATAAGCTTTCTACTATGGAATAATATCACACTAACATACATACATATAATCACGCCTTTATCCCTAATGGGGTAGGCAGAGGGAAAGAACTTAAACAAAGGTCAATCCGCCACGTCTGACAAAGTTTTGAGGGTTATTTAAGATAGATGTGTAGGTATATTGCTGTAGTGACAGGTTGTCAGCCCATCGCCTAAATTGCAATATACAGAAACCCTTGGATCCCTTAGCCGTTTTTAACAGCATGCCCGGGAGGAAATGCAGCTGGCATATTCTACGTTTTCTCTCGCTCCCAGTCCAGCATGGAAGAAACAAAATATCACACTCACACAGAAATAAAATATTCCTTATAGATGTGGTCAATTGGTCATATTAACAGCTACAAAGGCAACTTTTTACCGCGGGAACTCTATCCCACGGGAAAACTATTTTATCTGCGGGTGAAACCGTGGGGCGGAAAGCTAGAATTTCATAGTTCCATTTCTATATAGGATAGTATAGTCAACAAAGGAGTCAGACGAGCCATGACATCCGAAATGATTGTAATTTTTTCAGGAAACTGTCTAATTAATCAAAGGGCAGAAACTCTATTAGTAAGCTCAACGACGAAACAGTACGTGCTATGAGTAGGACTTTGGGCGGCAACGGGTATTTAAACACAGGTCCCAAAGGGCGTAACTTTGAAATTCAAATTAAAAGAACCGGGAAGATTTGGTTATAAATATAAGGTAAAAATGTTGAAAGGCTTTGTAAGAATAACTGTTAATCTGTCGGAGACTATGAGGGCAATTCGGTAAGATACCGACTTGAATAAATTTCATCTATAAAAAAAATGTTCCCTTATGATCGAAAAGGGAAAGTATTATGTTAGTGACAATGCAAATAACACGAATCTATACACATAATAAATTTGTAACGATGTCTGTACATGGAAGATAAATAAGAAAAATTAATTGGGGGTCTCTATAAAAGCTATAGAAACCAAAAATACAGCTTTTTGACTGAATGTCTGTATGTTTGTTCGCGAGCCACGTAAAAACTACTGCACCAAATCGAATTTGGTTATTTTTGTCGTATTGTTGCAGGTCTAACTTAGATACTCATGTTTCGCTTTTTCCAAAATTCCATCAAGAAGTCGAAATATACAAAAATGTGTTGATGATAAAAAAAAAGGTTTTTTTGCTTCTGCATCTTTTATGATCCCATATGAAAGAGGAGTAAATCTTAAGTTCAAAAATATAGTACACTAGCGACCCGCCCCGGCTTCGCACGGAAATTATCATTGTTTCTCTACTATATTATGCATGTATTATACATATAAACCTTCCTTTTGAATCACTCTATCCATAAAAAGAAACCGCATCAAAATCCGTTGCGTAGTTTTAAAGATTTAAGCATACATAGGGATATAGGGACAGAGAAAGCGACTTTGTTTTATAATATGTAGTGATGATGTAATATTATTACAATCATACTAAATATAAGAAAAATAGTCTTATGATTTTTGAATGCGCATGAGGTACCACTAGCGCCATCTATTGATAGCTTGACTATTACAAGTGTTCTATGATTATGTTGGTTTTTTTAACGTCAACTACTAGACTATCTGGGACGTAACTTAGCACACTTATACCTAGGTTAGATCCTGGAATTAAGAAAATTTACACGGGTAAACAGTTTGTTCCGATCCCACGGAAAACTCATTTAATGTGGGAAAAACCACGGGCGGAAAGCTTGTTAACTAAAATAAGTTGAGTTCGTGTAATCTCAGCTCCTGACAAAGTTTCCAAATGAAATGAAAAATCTAAAATACGTTAGAATGGACTCAGTTAAAAAATGTGTAAAAGTTGTGCAAAAACTAATGTTTTTACATCAATTTAGGTATTCTCTACAAAATTGTACCTCATTATTCATACCAACTTTTTCTTCATGAACTACAACTTTATAAAAACACAATAAATAAGAACCTTCGCTAATATTAGTCAAATCTGAGAATAACGTGTATTTTTTTAAATAGCATGAGTCTCCTGACAGCAGGAAGGAATAAAATCATCACTAGTGCGAAAGAGACTCCTTTCATCATCTCCCTAGCCTTGTCCCGTATCTCACGGGGTCGGCTTCCTAATCTAGGGGATTGAACGAGGGTACTGGTTTTTACACAGAGCGACTGCCATCTGACCTCCGCAACCCAGAAGGGAAACCAGACCCAATCCTAGATTAGGTCAGAGTTTTCAAGCCGCCAATGCTTAGCACTGGCCTCTGTAAGGGCTTAACGTCTAATATCTACGGTATTAAACGATATTAACCGGGACCAACGGCTTAACGTGCCTTCCGAAGCACTGAAAAAGCACCGAATAAACGTACATATGAAATTCGAAAACCGAAAAACACATTGGTACGTGGTGGGGTTCGAACCACGACCTCCCGCTCAGGAGGCAGCGGCCCTATCCACACACCATCGGGCTCTCCGAAAAGGGCGAAAGAGACTCCTTTATACTCCTTTATAAAAGTGTCAAAATATGTACGCGTTTGGCATGCGTCAGAATGCTCAAGCTATGTGAAAACGGTATAGTAGGTAGCTTAGGTGCTTCGGAAGGCACGTTAAACCGATGGTCCCGGTTAATATCGTTTAATACCGTAGATATTAGTCGTTAAGCCATATCAGAGGCCAGTGCTAAGCATTGGCGGCTTGAAAACTCTGTCCAATCTAGGATTGTGTCTGGTTTCCCTTCTTGATTGCGGAGGTCAGATGGCAATCGCTCTGTGTAAAAACCAGTACCCTCGTGCAATCGCCTAGATTAGGTAGCCACCCCCCTGAGATACGGGATAAGGCTAGGGATGAAGTAAGTTAGGTGATACAACAACAGGAGGCCACAATGTAGCCGGTTGTGACGTAGGGCGTATGTTACGTCACGGTATTATACCTTATACCCTGAACGCTTTGTATTCCATAATGTGTAAATCCAGGTGTAAGGGACAGCGTCCCGCAAACTGATAGAGGTTGCTCAGTCAACGAAACTGAATAACTTTCACCGAGCAATTCTTTCAGGAGATGAAAAGTAAAATTGGCCATCCCATACAAAATTAACAATTCGATCAGACAATTTGTATGGAAAAGCTATTTTTTTTTCACTACCTAGAAAAAAAAACTCATGCTGGCAGTTGTCCTTTACACCTGGTATATTTTGGCGTTGTTTACAACGTGTATTTGGTCAATAATATGTAAGTGTAGCAACACACACGTCACTTACTGCGCGCAATATTGCGCTCAACACGTTGTCAATGTTTTTTGCATTGCCTACAACACACTTGCGTAACCGCTCTACGCGCGCGTACCTACTGGCAGACTTATGCGCAGATGTAGAATTCATCACTACGCGCGCGTAATGCAAAAACATTGACGGCGTGTTGAGCGCAACCTTGCGCGCAGTAAGTGACGCCTGTGGTTGGTATGGTAAACTGGGGTTGGTATGGGGTCCATCCTTATTATGATCAGTAATATCGCAGGCTTGTCTGTTGATGATAGGGATGTGAAAAATAATCGATTATTACAAAAATCGATTAGTTCCAGTTTTTTTTTTAAGTTTTAAAAGTCAGCCTCTCAGCTTATCTCAGCCTCAGCTTATTAAATAATATTATTTGAGGTAAAGTTTACGAGAAGTCCATCTAAAACCCGTAATAATAAGTACTTGAGACTGACAGCTAGTTTGAGTTCGTTTCTCAAATGTCATTTCAGTACAATGTGGCCTGTCATATCCATACTTAATATTGCTCTCAATCTTGAGATCGCGTTATAAATACAAGCCTTACTCATCAGTGCTCTAGACAAGAGTCAAATGCTAACCCGAAGAGCGCGAGTTTTCTATTTAACTATAAATATTTTTTATTTTCAAGTATGTTACACTTTTCTTTCATGCTGGACTGGGAGAGATAGAAAAACATAGAATGTGCCAGCTGCCCTTCGTCCCGGGCATGCTGTTGAAGTCAGCAAAAGGGACTCGAGGGTTACAGTGTATTGTAATTTAGGCGATGGGTTGACAACCTGTCACTAAAGCAATACATATTACAATCTAAAATTGCTCTCAATTTTTGTCACACGTGGCGAAAGCGCCTTTTACGAGGCGTTAAACGCTCTGCCTACCCCGTAAGGGGTAAAGGCGTGATTTATGTATGTATGTATGTATTACACTTTGTGTTGTTGTTTCTTGATGGAACATCATAGTATACTATTAAGAAAACACTTTTTACACTAGTTCCACTACATATCACTACATAGTATAAACCAAACTCGCTTTCTCTATCCCTACATCCCTATGTATGCATAAATTTTAAAACTACGCAACTGATTTTGATGCGGTTTCTTTAAATAGATAGAGTGATTCAAGAGAAAAGTTTATATGTATAATACATGCATAATATAGTAGAGAAACACTGATGATTTCCGATCGAAGCCGGGGCGGGTCGCTAGTTATTTATAAAAGCGACCGGTTTTGTTACTGACTGATGATTATGCAATAACATGGACTGCCTGATGCCCGGTCGCTTTAATAAATAATATATAGTGGAACTAGTATAAAAAATTGGTTTCTTAAAAGTATATAAATATTGCTTTGAGTGACCTCATTCGCCGACCTCACCGTAAAAAAATCTGTAACTAAACTGAGGAACTATTTTTAAACTCGTCGAGTTGAAGGAATACGCAGAATCCAAAGTAGAACACGTAAAGAACCTTGTCTCTAGCATTTTTACGGTTGCATTACTACATAGTATAAAACAAAGTCGCTTTCTCTGTCCCTATATCCCTATGTATGCTTAGATCTTTAAAACTACGCAACGGAGTTTGATGCGGTTTCTTTTAATAGATAGAGTGATTCAAGAGGAAGGTGTACATGTATAATACATGCATAATACAGTAGAGAAACACTGATGATTTCCGTGCGAAGCCGGAGCGGGTCGCTAGTTACTAGTAAAGTTAAGTTAGTTAGGGCTGAGCTGTAGGCTACTAACGGGGTCCACAGGCGACAGCCATCAAGATATGGTGGTTAGTTGCGAATATAACGATTAAGCAGTCCCCGACCAAACAGCGACAAGATCATCAGGACGTGGTGGGGAGTCCAGTGGGATGGGCTTCCCTAAAAAAAGCCGCAATATCCGGAAACGATCTAAATAAGCATTCCCCTGGTGTGAGGCAGCGGTGACACCAGTACTGGTTGGAGGCTGAGGAAATAGATTCTGGAAGGGCTCATGTCCAGACTGTATGATGCGGACTAGTTTCGGTCTCATACTGCGGTGTGGAAGGCGAGAGGGAAACCACCACACAGAATTTCCCTGAAAATGGGGTAATATTGGCGATGACTCCATGGACGAGAGCAAAGCTCTTATATTTATTATCATCTTACTAGTAAAGATCTACTGCCGCAGTGGTATAAAAGTTTGCGCCTTGGGCTCTCGATCCACGGCTTTAATTCTCAGCTTTAACTGCCTCCATGGTCTAGTGGTTAGAGCCATGGGCTTACGATCCGGAGGTCCTGGGTTCGATTCCCAAACACAAAGTTGATATTTGTCAATTTATCACTTTGTGAGGTTTTGCGCAGTTTGGTTAGGACATTGCAGGCTGAATCAGCTGATTGTCCGAAAAGAAAAAAAGATTCCGTGCTACGGAGGGCACGTTAAGCCGTCGGTCCCGGTCGCTATCTTTGATAGTGGTCGTTACTCAAACCATGTCAGAGGCCTATTAGCTGTGCTACTAGGCGGTTTAAAAACTCTGACACCAGGGCTCATCGGGTCATTCGATTTTAGAATCCACTCGCTAAGAAGAAGATTCTCAGGGACACACACAAAGTTCATTGTAAGTTTGTGCCTAGTTGTGGCCTAGTTTAGTTAGGACAATGCAGGCCGAATTGAACCTGATTGTCTGACAAATTAGAGAGAATTTGCAAGTATAAAATCTTCGCTTGGAATTTAAATCTTAAAAATATACAGCTAGGAAACGAGTTTCAACCGCACCGAGATGATAATTTCGTAAGTAGTGGCTACTTTGACGTTACTGGGCTAGATTCTAGATTTGCCGGCTAAAACTAAAATTAAAATCTATTTGTCACTTTCAGACTAAAAACATTGGAAAAGGACAGGAGATCTATTCTCTCCGGTTTTTTATTTATAGTCGGTGGTTTTATGCGTTATCTGTCATTTTTGTCCGCCGTCATATGCTATATCATATTCATATTCTTCCATGCTGGCCTGGGAGCGAGGGAAAAACATAGAATGTGCCAGCTGCATTTCCTCTCGGACATGCTGTAAAAACCAGCTAAGGGATCCGAGGGTTTCAGTATATTGTAATTTAGGCGATGGGCTGACATCCTGTCACTACAGCAATATACTTACAAATCTATCTTAAACAACCCTCAAAACTTTGTCAGACGTGGCGGAACGACCTTTGTTTGGGTCGTTTACGCTCTGCCTACCCCATTAGGGATAAAGGCATGATTATATGTATGTATGTGTGTCATATGCTATGGCTTTTGCAAAGCGCGTCAAAATCTAGCGGACAAAGTGTAAAACCTTAGAGTATAAATTCCCTGTCCTTTTTCAATTTTGCTATTTTGAAAGTGACAGATAAATTTTAATTTTTAATTTAGGCGGTGGTATCTAGAATCGAGCCCATTGTCACAGTATAAGTATGGAATGGTAAAACTAGTCAAATTTTTCAGAGATCACGAAGAAACGATTATTACTACATAGTATAAAACAAAGTCGCTTTCTCTGTCCCTATATCCCTATGTATGCATAAATCTTTAAAACTACGCAACGGATTTTTATGCGGTTTTTTTAAATGGATAGAGAAATTTAAGAGGAAGGTTTATATGTTTAATACATGCATAATATAGTAGAGAAACACTGACAATTTCCGTGCGAAGCCGGGGCGGGTCGCTAGTAGTAAATAATTCACAAAATGACTTATCTGACATTTTGCAGCTGATTGTGATATACATACATACATACATAAAATCACGCCTTTATCCCTTACGGGGTAGGCAGAGCGTTAAACGCCTCGTAAAAGGCGCTTTCGCCGCGTCTGACAAATAATCTGATTGTGATATCTATGAAGTAAATAATTCCATGCTGGCCTGGGAGCGATAGAAAAACCTATAATGTGCCAGCTGCATTTCCTCCCGGGCATGCTGTAGAAACCAGCTAAGGGATCCGACGGTTTCAGTGTATTGTAATATAGGTAATGGGCTGACAACCTGTCCCTACAGCACTATACCTACAAATCTATCTTAAATAACCCTCAAATTTTGTCAGACGTGGAGGAACGATCTTTGTTTAAGTCGTTTACGCTCTGCATACCCAATTAAGAATAAAGGCGTGATTATATGTATAAAGTAAATTTACTGTAACTGAATTTTACTGTGTTTTACTTTTATTAAACTGCTTTCTTTCCGAAATATGACGGCACGCTTTTAGGCAAAATTAACCACATAGCAATCCTATAAAAGTACTGGTTGCTATAATGTATTTATATTGCTCTATAATAATTCATCTCCCTACCCTTATCCCGTATCTCACGGTGCCGACTACCTAGGGGATTAAACAAGGATACTAGTTTTTACACAGAGCGACTGCCGTCTGACCTCCGCAACCCAGAAGGAAAACCAGACCCAATCCTAGATTAGGTTAGAGTTTTCAAGCCGCCAATGGTTAGCACTGGCCTCTGACATGGCTTAACGACTAATATCTACGGTATTAAACGGTAATAGCTACTAACTAATTTTGGTTGGAAATCTAGAACTACGAGTAATATGTAGGTAATATCTCAGCATTTAAGCATATTATAAAATCACCCTGTATAATAATTGCCTCCGTGGTCTAGTGGTCGGAGCCATGGGTTTACGATACAGAGGTCCTGGGTTCGAAACCCAGGGAACACAATGTTACTATTTGTCAATTGATCACTTTGTGAGGTTTTCCCCAGTTTGGTTACGACATTGCAGGCTGAATCACCTGATTGTCCGAAAAGAGAGGGTTCCGTGCTTCGGAGGGCACGTTCAGCCGTCGGTCCCGGTCGCTGTATTTGATAGTGATAATTACTCAAACCATGTCACGGGCCTGTGCTACTTGGCGGTTTGAAAACTCTGACACCAGGGTTCATCGGGTCTATATACTCAAAAATCCACTCGCTAAGAAGAAGAAGACCCTATACGAAGTGTAAGGGACAGCATCCCGTAAAGTGATAGGGGTTGCTCAGACAAGGATTTTTTTTCAGGTAGTGAAAAATGTCTTTCCATACAAATTGACTGATCGAGATGGTCTTTTTGTAATGGGAAAATCTTTTCTTTTTCATCTCCTGAAAGAATTTCCTGGCGATAATTGTTCAGTTCCGTTAACTAAGCAACCCCCATCAGTTTGCGGGACGCTGTCCCTTACACCCGGTATATTCTATGACAAGACAATACACAAAAGGCAAGACCATGTACGTGCTCTTAATCCTTGTTACGTTAGTGAAAACGTGTGAAAAGTATAATTAAGTGAAGAGTAAATTAGTGAGAAGAACTTGCATCTTCAATTACAGTTTGGATGCACCTCGCTTGCTTGAAGTACGTGACGTCACACCAAATTAGTACCTACTTAGGTAACATAGGTTGACTGTACCCCTATTTTGTACAGTCAACTACCTCTTTAGGGTAAATGCTCCAAATCATTGGAGTTTTATCAGGTGTTTATATTATATTGCTTCCATGCTGGACATAGAATGTGGCATGCTGTAAAAATCAGCTAAGAGATCCGAGGGTTTCAGTATATTGCAATGTAGATTATGGGCTGACAATCTGTCACTACAGCAATATACACTACAAAAATCTATCTAAAATAACCCTCAAAACTTTGTCAGACGTGGCGAAACGACCTTTGTTTAGGTCGTTTACGCTCTGCCTACCCCATTAGGGATAAATACGTGATTATATGTATGTATGTATCATTTATTTAAAAAAAAATATTTTTGTATAAACCTGTATTCTAAAACTGAGTGTGGAAATACGAGTAATATAGGTGAAATAGGTTGACTGTACACCAATTGTGTACAGTCAACAACCTCTTTAAATAGGGTAACAGGGATGCTCCAAACCATTGGAGTTTTGCCAGGTGTTTATTTATATACATACAATCACGTCTTTATCCCTAATGGGGTAGGCAGGGCGTAAACAACCTAAACAAAGGTCGTTCCGCCACATCTGACAAAGTTCTGAGAATTATTTAAGATGGATTTGTAGGTATATTGCTGTAGTGACAGGTTGTCAACCCATTGCCTTAATTCCCAAAAACCCTCGGTCCCTTAGCTGGTTTTACAGCATGCCCGATAGGAAATGCAGCGGGCACATTTTATGATTTCCCTCGCTTTTAGTCCAGCATGGAAAAAGTTTATTTATATATTTAGATAAAATTTCATATACTTGTAAAGTTTAATAACCTGCGTAACTATACGAAATTTCATGACAAAGCAGAAACGATTAGGTATCCGAAAAAACTTCAACGGTTTGGAGCGGCCCTATTCCCTTAAAGGGGTTGTTTTAGTATACAACTAACTGCCTTCGTGGTCAAGCGGTCTGAGCCATGGACTCTCGACTCGGAGGTCCCGGGTTTGATTCCCGGCGGGAGACAATGACTTTGTGTTGTTGTTTCTGGTTTGGGTAGGACATTACAGGCTGATCACCTGATTGTCCGAAAAGTAAGATTATCCATGCCATAATGCTGGTAGCCCCCGTATATATAAGTTAATTTATAACTTGTGATTTTTATGTATTATCGAACAAGCTGACTGTTCTAAACAAAGGAGTGACTAACTAACAGTTAATTACATTGTTATCAATTTTTACCGGAATTCTGTATTATTTCTGCTCAGATGAACTTCAATATCCAATTTGGAGCCAACCAGTTTTTGTAAAGTTCAAGATCCAGGCAAAAATGACGTTGTTCTTTGTCGTTCTGTGAGAAAACATACAAATTAGCTTTAGATTTTAACTTCTATTCTACTCTTTTCAAACCTAGCAATTACATGCACCACATTTTACACAAAAGGATAAAAAACAATACAATCACAAAGGTCATAAATTATATACCTAGGTTAGGTTAGGTCACGATTTTCTTTTTAAACTTTTTACTACGTGAACTCTCTGTGTTACGTTGTCTTTATTTTTTGTGAAAGGTGTCACAAAGTCTACAAACTTATAAATAATACTGCATGCCCCAGGAAAAAATTAACACTGGATTCAATGTACCTAATTTAATTATTTACATTAATAAAAAAAAACGTGAGTCGTATCAGGAAGTGAAATCGTTGGCAGAAGACAGACAAAATTGGCGATTACTCCACCGAAAAGTGCCCAGCACTTCAATTTTCTTAAATTTCTTTTTGCTTTTTCTTAAAGTTCTTCTTAGAAGAAGAAAAACTTTTAAATAACGACGTTAATTAATAATTCACTATAATAATGAAATCAACGTTCTATATCTACCTACTTTTCAGAGAAACACCTAATACACACACCTTATTTTATTAGTTAGATGTCATAAAATAAATATGATTAATTGACAGACTATATTATCACAGCAATACACAAATCTTTCTTCAATAAACATTTTAAAGACACGTTTAACTTACTATCTACCCTATTAGAGATAAATGCCTGACTTCATGCATTTAACTAAGTAATTGTTTTTCTGACTGTGCAGTTTCCCCAGTTTTAGCTTTGTATATCATATGTAATAATCACAGCATTATTAATCATAATCATAAGAATAACGAGGACGCCCCGATGGTGTAGTGGATAGGGCCGCTGCTCCCTAAGCGGGAGGTCGTGGTTCGAATCCCACCACGTACCAATGTGATTTTCGGTTTTTGAATTTCATATGTACGTTTATTCGGCGCTTTTTCCGTGCTTCGGAAGGCACGTTAAGCCATTGGTCCCAGTTAATATGGGTTAAGACCGTATATATTAGTCGTTAGCCATGTCAGGGGCTAGTGCTAAGCATTGGCGGCTTAAAAACTTTGATCTAATCTAGGATTGGGTCTGGTTTCCCTTCTGGGCTGCGGAGGTCAGATGGCAGTCGCTCTGTGTAAAAACCAGTACCCTCATTCAATCACTTAGACTAGGAAGCCGATCCCGTGACATACGGGATAAGGCTAGAGAGATGATGATAGGGATAATGAGGACGCCATTTATAAAAGTTTACTTGTAGAAACATAGTGAATGTTTACTAGGAATTTTAATAATATCCTCGAAGAAACTTTTAATAATATCCTTGTATTTGTTATACAAGAATATTATTATAAAATTATTTAACCTTCCATTTTAGGTGTTTCATAAAAAAATCCGGTACTGAATTATGAACGTTTTGAAAGAATATTTTTCTTTTTGATGGATTCATTCTCTAGAGGGATAATTTCGTATCAAAATAGAAAAGTGTCCGAAATCGTGTTGGGTTTCTTCTTTCTTTACGCTCATGTGTAGGGTTTCTTAGTAGTAAATCCTCTACCTTCCTAGATTACGTATAATTTACAACAGAAACTGCCTCCGTGGTCTAGTGGTCAGAGTCATGGTCTTACGATCCGGAGGTCCTGGGTTCGATTGCCAGGGGGAGAACGCAAAGTCGATATTTGTCAATTTATCACTTTATGAGATTTTCCTCAGTTTTGTTAAGGCATTGCATGCTGAATCACCTGATTGTCCGAAAGTAAAAGGATTCCGTGTTTCGGAGGGCACGCTAAGCCATCGGTCCCAGTCGCTGTCAGAGGTCTAATAGCTGTACTACTAGGCGGTTTGAAAACTCTGACACCAGGGTTCTTCGGGTCGTTTTTCAACTCGAGAATCCACTCGCTAAGAAGAAGAAGATTAATAGTTTGTTGAAAATTGGTAAGATATAATCTAGGAGGGTTCCTAAGTTAATCAACTACAGAACCCTACAAATGTTGCCTTAAAAAGGAATGTTATTTTGGTTCGCATCGCAACTTGAAATGCCCCTAGGCTTCCAGTTAAACTCGGATCGACTTGAGTAGCGGTAACTCTTTTGAAGTTAGTTAAAACCTCTAAACTTTTGTTGTTTTCACTTTTTAAGGTAAATGTCGGAAACCGAATTCGGGAGGTATTGAATTTTCTTACTTCAATGCTGGATTGGGAGTGAGATACTTCAATGCTGGACTGGGAGCGAGAGAAAAACCATAGAATGTGCCAGCTGCATTTCCTACCGGGCATCCTGTAAAAATAGCTAAGGTATCCGAGGGTTTCAGTATTTTGCATTTAGGCTATGGGCTGACAACCTGTCTTTACAGCAATATACCTACAACTCTATCTTAAATAACCCTTAAAACTTCGTCAGACGTGGCGAAACGACCTATATTTAGGCCTTTTACGGTCTGCCTACCCCATTAGGGATAAAGGCGTGATTATATGTATGTACATAGAATTTTATCGTAGCCGTAGCGGACTGCTACGGTGTAGCTTTGTACTACGCCAATCTCGTAGCAATAAATAAGTATCCCGTAGCTGTCCACCTATGAAGCGTAATGAGTCCATCTTGTAACAGTGTTAAAACTTCTTCAAGTTGGTGCATTTATATTTTATAACCGACTTTAAAAAAAAAGGGAGGAGGTTCTCAATTCGTCATGAAATTATATTATTATGTTGACATTCTCATAGATCGTTTTTATTGGTGCGTCCTCACTGCAAGCATTCGCCTGTAATGACTTTAGTATAGACGCACCTTTACGAGACCAAAGATCTATTAAGTGTTGATAAATCATGCTATTTGAAAAATTATCGGTTAGCTTATTGTTACATATATTTATTTATTTATTAAAAGCCTTTACATTGGGTTAAATCACTACATAGTATAAAATAAAGTCGCTTTCTCTGTCCCTATATCCCTATATATGCATAAATCTTTAAAACTACGCAACGGATTTTGATGCGGTTTCTTTTAATGAATAGAATGATTCAAGGGGAAGGTTTATATATATATAATACTAGCATAATATTGTGGAGACACACTGATAATTTCTGTGCGAAGCCGGGGTGGGTCGCTATTACATTATAAGATTAACATTAAATAAATACATTCATTTCATTCCAAAAATAAAATAATAAAAGTTTAAAAAAATACACTTATAATACATTTAAAATACATGCATTTTTATTTTTTCAGTTCCGCAACTTGTCTTCTGACATAGGCGTCTTTCAGACCTTTCCATGTGTCCCGATCTTGCCCTGTTCTTCTCCACATTGGTCCAGCAGCTACTTTGATATCGTTGTTATATACATAAGTACATATAATCACGCCTTCATCCTATTTAGGCAGAGCGTAAACGAACAAAGAAAAGGTCGTTCCGCCACGTCTGACAAGTTTTGAGGGCAAGTTTAAACTGAAATTTGTATCACTTTAGTGACAGGTTGTCAGCCCATTGCCTAAATTGCTTTTATTTTTCCATGTTTGCCCGGGAGGAAATGCAGCTTGCAGATTTTATGTTTTTCTCTCACTTTCAGTCCAGCATAGAAGATTCACGCATAACTTATTGTTAGGTGTTTAAATAGTGGACTATTTGTTTTTTGAGGATTTTTAGCACTCAAATGATAACAATGCTGTTTTTATTTCATATAATATGAAAGAAAGAAAATAATAAATTCGTTTCTTGCTTTTATTCGTTTTTTTCTACCGGACTCGAGCCTGCGTCTCTGGAATGCAGGTCTATCACTCTACCAACTGAGCTACAGAAAGAGTAGCGGGAGTCCAAATTATTATTTGCTATATTCCAGAGGTGCAGGTTTGAGTCCTGCCAGGAACGAATTTATTATTTTCCTTTCTTTTTCATATTATATGGGCTATTTGTGATATGAAAGAAAGAAACAAAAATCATTTATTCGGCATAATTGCAGTAAAAAGGTGACAAGAACTGAAGTAAATAAAGACGACATTACAACTATACCGACACGGTTCCAACTCAGCATAATGCCATAGCCGGAGCCGTGGCGCTGGTTTTCAGTTGGTACCGGTTCGGAGACCGTTAGAGCTATTATATACCTATTATAATTATTAATTACATCAAGCTAGACTTATAAACTTAACTTATATGATATGACAATGAAATATGTATGGCTTTCTCTGTCATATCACAGCGTTTGCGCTGTGGCGATTATCCACTGGCCATTCCGTAAAACCGCGCGCAGCCCACACGATTTTAACCCACACTTTTAAAACGATTATAGCCTTTATCATAGGCAGCCAGGGGGGGTTTGGGGGCTCAAACCCCCCCGTAAACCCCGCAGGCAATAAGGTTTGACAACTCATTTCATTACGCAGTGTGTAGGTTGGCCTATTTGAAGAGTAATGAAACGAACAAAATATGAATTAATACTACTGATTTATTGGTAATACACGCACATGCGTATATATATAATCACGAAGGTAAAGTCAAAGTGTCAGCTGCATTTCCTTCCGGGCATGCTGTTAAAACCAGCTAAGGGATCCGATGGTTTCAGTATTTTGCATTTAGGCAATGGCCTGACAACCTGTCACTGCAGTAATATACCTACAAATCTACCTTAAATAACCCTCAAAACTAACTAAACCAAATTAAACTCCAAATTTTAATCGCTTCGTTTAAATACATAGGAACTTCGACTTGGCCTGGTTGTACCTCCCCCCACCCAAAACTGATAACTGGCTACGCCTATGGCCTTTATTTAAGTAGGTAGGATAATTGGCGCCAATTTCCATACATCTCATCAGCTTATTTTACAATTTCAGTGGAAGCAGAAGGATGTGTTCGGAATTTAGCGAAGGAAAGATTCCTGATCAAATGGAGTTTCACAGCATCCATTTGACGTTAAGTAAGAAGTTAAGTGAAAAGTTATGCGTGAATCGACACACTTTTAATTTGCTGGCTAACTTCTGAAATGGTGATCAAGGGCCAATCTATACAGAATATGACTAGCTTTTTGTCTCGCGGTTTCACCCGTGATTTTTCTGTGTAAAAAAGAAATATTTTTCCTGCTGTTAAAAGAAATTGTACAAGTCCTTACCATGCCTAGGGTGTGTGTTGAAACTTGGACATAGTCCATAGAGCATTTTTTTCTCCTTCAAGTCTATAAATAGCAGATTCTCTGCACAGATATATTTGAAAAAGAAGATTGGGTCATAATAATAGACATTAAAATTAGGCAAATAAAAATTATACAGTTCGTTAGGCAGATTTTATTTTCATGAATATTTATGTTCCCGGGTATGGAAACGATTATAAGCATTTATAAATTATTCTTATCTTTACGATATAAATAAAATTTGTAACAAAAAAAATAGCATACCTAACCACCGTGTTTGTGCGTAAGAAGTCATAGACACCGTTTTTTTAAATCGTATTTATTAAGCGAACTGTGGCGTGAAAGTTGCGACATCAATTTTAAATTAATTATGTCTAAAATACAAACATTTTCATGAATATTTTACTTTAACGGAAATCGCACGTCGCTCTCCATTTTATAATCTTTAGGAGCATTTCCTTAAGGCCCGTTGGCCGAGTGATGACGGATGGGAAAACGGTAATTACCCGCCTGGTCGAGTGTTGTGACCACGTGACCAGGGGACCGGAGTCCCACTGGATTAGTTCGGAAGTTGTATATATTCGGATCGCCGATCAAACTTCGATACCGCGTTTTAGGACTGTTGTATCTTGATGTGGCGCCATCTATATGCGCTACAAATCCATAATATCATAATTTATAATTAGTATCTATAATTAGTATCATGCTTAGCTTAATATTATGAGTTATAAAATTTAATGGAGAATTACGTGTGATTGCCGCTAAACGTTATATAATCATGAAAATGATTGTATTTTGGGCATAATCAATGTAATACTGTTGTGGTCGCCACCTATGCTCTCTTTCCACCTTTAGCCAGCTATACTATTTCCAAATCAGATTTGGAATAAATTTAAATAAAGTTTCATGTCTTTTATTCGCAGATCTTGTTTCTAAAATAAGTTTTAGCTCTTAGATATTACCACATAATGAGTAGTTTTAGTAATTTAACTAATTTGCCAGCACGTATAATTTATTTTGGAAATGTGTTTTTGAATAAAAAGACATGAAACTTTGTTTACTTTTATTCTACATCTGATTTGGAAATAGTATAGTATCGAAGAAGGGAGTGCTTTAGCCACTCAGACTGTTTTTTATGACACTCTATTTGTATGCCCATAATGCTTTGTTATAGTTATGCTACTTCCAGTTGTGCTTAAAATATTATGCGTAAACAGTTATGCCTTTAACTTAATATGGAACCGTTTAGTTTCATGATTTAAACAAAATGTTTCAAATCTTCTTCTGTCGAGTGGGTATCGAGTCTATGGACCCGATGAACCCTGGTGTCAGAGTTTTTAAACCGCCTAGTAGCACAACTATCAGGCCTCTGACATGGTTTTGTGTGACGACCACTATCAAAGACAGCGACCGGGACCGACGGCTTAACGTGCCCTCCGAAGCACGAAATCTTTTTCTTTTCGGACAATCAGGTGATTCATGCCTGCAATGTCCTACCCAACTGGGGAAAAAATCACAAAGTGATAAATTCTGAAATATCAACTTTGTGTTTACCCCCTGGGAATCGAACCCAGGACCTCCGGATCGGGAGCCCATGGCACTAGCCACTGGACCACGGAGGCAGTTAAAAATGTTTCAAATGTCTTTTGTTGAATGAAAATTTTCCTTTTCTTTACTTGTTAGAGTGATGGACTGACATTTCAGAGACGCAGGTTCCAGGCCTGCCCGAGGCCAATTTATTATTTTCTTTCTCTCATATTTAACATTTTTTTTGTTCTTGTATTTCTTGGTATTAGGACAACCCCAAATTACCCCGAAATTACGGTTCAAATTTGCATTCAACGTCTCCAATAATTTAGATAATAGAATTCAGCAGTTCACATTGAACCCGCCACAATGGAAGAACGCAAATAGAACCCGAACGAAATAATTGAAGCCGCGAAATGAAGAATGCTAATTTAAATGCTATAAAATAATTTTCTTGAAAAAAACATTTCTTCAAAGGTTTTCTCGGCTGCACGTGGATTTCTATATGCCGCAGGATTATGATAAAATCGTTTTTTTTTTAATTAGGATATTAATATACATACATACATAAAATCACGCCTTTATCCCTTACAGGGTAGGCAGAGCGTAAAACGCCTCGTAACAGGCGCTTTCGCCACGTCTGACAAAAATTGAGGGAAAATTTTAGATTGTAATGATTTGTATTGCTGTAGTGACAGGTTGTCAGCCCATCGTCTAAATTACAATACACTGTAACCCTCGAATCCCTTTTGCTGACGTCTACAGCATGCCCGGGAGGAAGGGCAGCTGGAACATTCTATGTTTTTCTATCTCTCCCAGTCCTGCATGGAAGGATATTAATATCTATATAATAATACATACATACATATAATCACGCCTTTATCCCTAATGGGGTAGGCAGAGCGTAAACGACCTAAATAAAGGTCGTTTCGCCACGTCTAACAAAGTTTTGAGGGTTATTTAAGATAGATTTGTAGTATATTGCTGTAGTGACAGGTTGTCAGCCTATCGCCTAAATTACAATATACTGAAACCCTCAGATCCCTTAGCTGGTTTTTACAGCATGCCCGGGAGGAAATGCAGCTGGCACATTCTACGTTTTTCTGGCGCTCCCAGTCCAGCATGGAAGAATATATAATAATCTATATAATAATCCAGGGAAAATTCCAGGATTTTGTCAAAATTGATAACTATATTTTCGGTTTAACGATAAAATTAATATCGATTGCTATTATAATATATTTGAATAAAACAATAACGTAGATATATGAGATACTTAATTTTATGTCACAATCTTTCATAAACCAATTTTGGTTAGGAATATTGTAGCATTTAATCTATTAATTTGACTTTGACTATTGATCAAAACCCGGACTTTGACAAAACCCTAGATTTTTCTCTAGATTATGACCAGTATATTGTCAAAGTCGTAGTATTTTGATAAAAAAACTGATTTCATCATAATCCTGCGACATATAGACGAAGCCGTTGGAGACATTCTTTCAGAACAAACATTTAGTTTATCTATTTAACCTGCCTCTGTGGTCTGAGCCTTGAACTCTCGATCTCAAGGTTATGGGTTTAATTCCAACAAGGGAAAAAGTTTGATATTGGCCTCGATTTAGCGTTGCACACGGCTTAATTATAATAAGTCCATTCCTGACATTTTTGTGTCATATTTATTTCCCCAATAATCGTGGGTTGTCATAGTCACCAGGTAGCCAGCTAGGCAGGAAAAGAAAGAAAGCATCGCGAGATTATCTTTTAATGTTGTTGGATAAATTATACCTATCTATTGGGCTCGATTCTAGATTTGCCGGCTAAAACTAAAATTAAAATATATTTGTCACTTTCAGACAAAAACATTGGAAAAGGACAGGGGATCTATTCTCTCCGGTTTTTGATTTATAGTCGGTGGTTTTAAGCATGATCTGTCATTTTTATCCGCCGTCATATAATATGGCGGATAAAATTTACAGAAATACTGGGGAAACGTGCAAAAGCGCGTCAAAACCTAGCGAACAAAGTGTAAAACCATAAAGTATAAATCGCCTGTCCTGTTTGTTTCGAAAGTAATAGAATTTTAGTTTTAGCCTGTGGATCTAGAATCCAGCCCAATGCCTTAATGTAGGACTTTTATAAAAAATAAAGTAGAATAAAATATATTTTATAGCGTAACAGTCATATACTTAATGCTCTGGCATTTCAAGATCAAGGTAGGCCACGCCTCTGTTCTTAGAGGGCTAGTTTAACGATTATTGCTATAAAGCTAAAGCTTTTAAACCCTCAATGGTATCTCGTCGTTTTCAAGTGCAAGTGCAAGGTCACAAGAGGACCATAAAAAGAAACATACCTAGTTATCTAAGTCTTCTTATTCTCCTTGGCGTGTCGATGGAACACGAGAAATTACATCATCAGGGCTCAGAATCGACTTGTATTGCGGATAAGTTGCCGTCCATTATAGCCGCCGCCGGCGTGCAGGTGTTGGGTCACGCCGGGCACGATGTCAAGTGTGCCATGGATTGCTTAAGTGTACCTAATTATACATTTAGGTCTTTAGCGAAGTAGGCATGTTTGTCTTTTAACATTGGAATTAACAACAGTTTATAACGCTAAGTCGTAGCAAATTTAGCTACGATTTTTGTTACGAATGACACTGTAGAAATTGAACTGCTGATTTTTAATGAGCAGAATGACAAAAATGTTTTTAATTTTGGGAGAGTTTAAGCTGTTATACATATATATAAAAATAACTGTTGTTGGCAACCGGCTGCAGCTGAACCTCCTTTTATTTATTTTTTATTTTTTTGTCATATTATCACTACATAGTATAAAACAAAGTCGCTTTCTCTGTCCCTAGATCCCTATGTATGCTTAGATCTTTAAAACTACGCAACGTATTTTGATGCGGTTTCATTTACTGGATAGAGTGATTCAAGAGGAAAGTTTATATGTATAATACATGCATTATATAGTAGTGAAACACTGATAATTTCCGTGCGAAGCCGGGGCGGATTGCTAGTCATAAATACAAACATATATCTTTGATGCTTGCTGTCAGTACATAAATTGTTGGCCAAAAGTAAAGTCGTATTCAAACTTATAACATCAATAATCATTCGTCTGCGGTTGGGTCATGTCTGTACTCCAGTATTTTTATCCAAATTACGTATTCGCGACCATTCCATGTGCGAATGTGGTATGGAAGAGGGTACTGTAGATCATTTATTTTTTAACTGTCCAAATTTGAATGTTTCCTTATACCAGTTGCTCCCTAAAAATATTCCTCGTCCTGTTAATGTCAGCTTTTTACTAACACTTGCCCCGTCTTCGTTTGTTTATACGTTAGCCAAGTTTATTAAAATTAACAATATTAGATTATAAATTGTTATGTCCTTCCATATGTTATTTAATAAGCCCACTCTTACTTACTAATTTTATGTCTTGTTTTAGGTTGGACTGAATGAAACTAATGGAAAGTGTCAATGTTTATACGTTCTTTTTCTTTATATCAGTGTTTTCTTTGAACCGTGACTTTGGCAGAATCATCGTCTAAAAACGATGGAAGCCAATAACATTTAAAAAAAAAACGTATTTCTCATAAAAACCTTAATTACAAGTGTAAAAGTACTTTGGCCTTTGTGGTGACTGTGAGAGAAAACGAAACGCATCGGATCGTCGTTTGTTGACCACTGTTTCGTCTTCATTACGACTCTTTAGATGCGGAAGTGTCCGCATTACAGTTGGGGTTTGCAAGAGATTCGCTCTTGTGAGCTTAGCTTGTTTGGATCGAAACGGAATCCCACGAAGTCCCAAATCTTGCTATAATTTACAACTATTTTATAGATACATATAATCACGCCTTTATCCCTAATGGGGTAGGCAGAGCGTAAACGACCTAAACAAAGGTCGTTCCGCCACGTCGTCTGACAAAGTTTTGAGGATTATTTAAGATAGATTTGGTATATTGCTGTAGTGACAGGTTGTTATCCCATCGCCTAAATTACAATATACTAAAACCCTTTGGATCGCTTTTTACTATTTTATTCGGACTTCATTTTAAAACAAATACTAAAACCGTCTTGCTAAGAAACGACTCATTCATATTTCTCAATGGTTGCAATATCCCATTTCAGTTCACAAGAAGGTGCTTTGATATTTTTAGAAATCGGGTTATTATTTCGAGTAAGAGTAGGATGAGTAACAAGAAAATACTCCTTCCAGAAATAGGGTGTAATCGGTCGTCATGGCAACGTTAATGGCATCAAAGATGATTTAATTATGGACTCAAATTGTATTAAGTATTGTTAGAAACAAGTGTTTATAATGAAAAATCTGCCTATTCAAAAATTAATTGTTCTATGAATTCTTAGACGTGTCAAGGACAAGCTTTTTAAAACATATTTATATATTTATTACGACATTTTGTAATTGTTTTGGACGCCTAATTTTATAATGAGTATTAGGTTTAGTATTAAGTTGTCAAATGTATTGAATTCAATAATAAAAAAAAAATTAAAAATATATTAACTAATGTGATGTCAAAATGTAACAAAATGGTTTTTTAAAAAAAAACATTGGTTCCCAGTAGAAGATAAAAAATGCTCGAATGTTTAAAAACCTTCATTTGAATTTGCGATTTTCTTTAAATTTCTTCCTTGCTGGACTGGGAGCAAGAGAAAAACATAGTATGTGCCAGCTGCATTTTTACTCGGGCATGGGCAGAGACCGACGGCTTAACGTGCCTTCCGAAGCACGGAATCCTCTTTCTTATCGGACAATCAGGTGATTTAGTCTGCAATGTCCTGACCAAACTGGGGAAATCCTTACAAAGTGATAAATTGACAAATATCAACATCGATATCAACCTCGGAATCGAACCCAGGACCTCCGGATCGTACTGTCCCATGGTTCTGACCGCGGACGCAGAAATAATTGAAAACAAGGCATTACACAATAAGAGAAAAACCACTTTAGGTAATAAATTAAATCAATTGCGATACTTTCTAGAAAGTTCATGGGAAATCTAGAAAAGTATTGTACAGAAATTCCTTGACTCAAACGCGGTGAAATACCTATATAAATCTAAGAGTTAATTAAGTTCTATTGTGTATTAATTGATGCCTCGTTCCGGTATCGGCATAACGATGAGTTCTCGAATCTTATGCGGGGTGTAAGGGACAGCGTCCCACAAACTGATAGGGGTTGCGCAGTCAACGACACTGAACAACTTCCACCAGTAAATTGTTTAGGAACTGAAAAAATGGGTCATTTTGTATGGAAAAGCCAAGTAAAATTTTTATAATAACATACAAATGTACAAATTGTTACATTTAAATAGTTTTTTAAATTATTATTTACTAGAAAGGCCAAATCGGATACGTATTGGATTCGAAACGAAAACACTGCTCCGTATTCGGTTCGTATGCAAATCGTATCCGTAAAAAAACCATACAATATAATAACATACAAATGTACAAATTGTTACATTTAAATAGTTTTTTAAATTATTATTTACTAGAAAGGCCAAATCGGATACGAATTGGATACGAACCGAATACACTGCTTCGTGTTGGGTTCGTATGCAAATTGTATCCGTAAAAAAAACATACAAAACGGAAATGGATGTAACTAGCTATAATAACATACAAATGTACAAATTGTTACAAATAAATAGCTTACTTTTTATTTTTTTTATTTACTAGGAAGGCCAAATCGGATACGAACTGAATACACTGCTCCGTATTCGTCTCGTATACTAAAACTCCCTTAGTCTCCCATACGTCGAATAATCAAATAATTTGTGTGTAGAAGTCATTCCACCACTCAATTTATACTCACGTAACCGCGTTCCTAATAAAATAAGTCTATTAAGGTGACGATACTAGCCAAGTGACGCGCCCATTAGTAAAAAAAACATAATTCATTAAAAACGCAGTGAATCAAAAACCGGTTCTACAGACTCAAGTATTAGTAATTAAGAAAATTAAGTTCCTTATAAATTGGCGTCGGAAGCCAAAATTCACTTTAAGTCGCTGAGCCAGCGAAGTAAGTAAATATAAATATACGATTCATAGTTCGTTGTAGTAATAGGAAGAAAAATTGCCGTTGGTGGCCGTTATTCGCAATTTTGCTTCCTGTTACTACAACGAACTATTAATCGTTAATTTATAAGATTCTAAATTGCCGTTGGTGGCCGTTTTTCGCAATTTTTCTTCCTGTTACTACAACGAACTACTCGTATGAATCGCTAATTTATAAGGTTCTAAATTATCTTAATTACTACTACGTGAATTGATCACGCGGCAGATCAATGAAGCGCTGGCTTGACGTCGTAAAAGCGGACATGGAAGAGAACGATCTCACACCAGTGGATGCTGAAGACCGGGCAAAGTAGAGTAGAAAAAGCCGGAAAGCGGACCCCAGCATCAAGGCAGGAAAACGCTAGGCAGTCTTCTGCCTATTACGTGAAGATGAAGACTATTTACGTGAATTATGTTTTTTTTACTAATGGGGGCGCCACTTTGCTAGTATCGTCACCTTGAACACGAACCCCCAAATCTTAAGTGCGTGCCCTTTATCAAAATAAATTTCTTGATGAAATACGCCACTTTCGGTAGAGTCTTACTTGAAGCCATATTTTGTGGAAATATTACCCCTACAATAGAGGAATATCATAATTATACAACAAGTAAGTAGTCTTCCATGCTGGACTGGGAGCTAGAGTAGAACATAGAATGTGCCAGCTGCATTTCCTCCCGGACATACAGAAAAAAAAACTACGGGATCCGAGGGTTTCTGTATATTGAAATTTAGGCGATCGGCTGACAACCTGTCACTTAGCAATATACCTACAAATCTATCTTAAATAACACTCTGAACTTTGTCAGACGTGGCGGAACGACTCTTGTTTAGGTCGTTTACGCTCTGCCTGTCCCATTAGGGATAATGGCGCAATTATGTGTATGTTTGTACAACAAAAATATCTATTGGTATTGAGATACAATAGGAATTTTATTTTATTTCTTTGAACACGCTTGCTACGCCGTAGCTAATAGTTACGACGTAGCTAATTGCTACGCATTGCTACGGAAACTTCCTCCATAGCTAGAATATTATGATCAAAAAGAACAAACCTTTTCACTACATATTATTATTATATATTCTTTATTGCATTAACATTATGTCTTCATTTTGATGACGCATTTTAACTATCTAGTGAAACATACATACATATATATTTATTAAGTTTGCATTAAGTTTAATCTGTACACCAACTTGCCCTCATATTGAATTTGTATAATGATAATATAATGGAGGTCTGCAATTGGCTGATATTTTGAAAATTTATTAGTACTACTTTTTATGTATTATAGCTGTAGACTTCAGTTTTATAAAATAAAATAAATATATAAAAATATATATAATCACGCCTTTATCCCTAATGGGGTAGGCAGAGCGTAAACAACCTAAACAAAGGTCGTCCCGCCACGTCTGACACAGTTTGGAAGCCAAAGTCAAGTCAAAGTCAAGGTTGGAGGGTTATTTAAGATAAATTTGTAGTTATATTGCTGTAGTGACAGGTTGTGAGCCTTTCGCCTAAATTGCAATATACAGAAATCCTCGGATACCTTAGCTGGTTTTTACAGCATGCTTGGGAGGAAATGCAGCTGGCACATTCTATGTTTTTCTCTCAATCTCAGTCCAGCATGAAAGTAAAACATCACAAACTATCAAGTGAAACAGGTAAAACAAAATAAGCATATCATACCGGGTGTAAGGGACAGCGTCCCGCAAACTGATAGGGGTTGCGCAGTCAACGACACTGAACAACTTCCACCAGTAAATTGTTTAGGAACTGAAAAAATGGGTCATTTTGTATGGAAAAGCCAAGTAAAATTTTTGATTCGTGAAAGAATTTATTTGTGGAAGTTGTTCAGAATCGTTGACTGAGCAACCCCTATCAGTTTGCGGGACGCTGTCCCTTACACCCGGTATGATATGCTTATTTTGTTTTACCTGTTTCACTTGATAGTTTGTGATGTTTTACTTTCATGCTGGACTGAGATTGAGAGAAAAACATAGAATGTGCCAGCTGCATTTCCTCCCAAGCATGCTGTAAAAACCAGCTAAGGGATCCGAGGATTTCTGTATATTGCAATTTAGGCGAAAGGCTCACAACCTGTCACTACAGCAATATACCTACAAATTTATCTTAAATAACCCTCCAAACTGTGTCAGACGTGGCGGGACGACCTTTGTTTAGGTTGTTTACGCTCTGCCTACCCCATTAGGGATAAAGGCGTGATTATATATATTTTTATTTATTTATTTTATTTTATAAAACTGAAGTCTACAGCTATAATACATAAAAAGTAGTACTAATAAATTTTCAAAATATCAGCCAATTGCAGACCTCCATTATATTATCATTATACAAATTCAATATGAGGGCAAGTAGGTGTACAGATTAAACTTAATGCAAACTTAATAAATATATATGTATGTATGTTTCACTAGATAGCTAAAATGCGTCATCAAAATGAAGACATAATGTTAATGCAATAAAGAATATATAATAATAATATGTTTGTAGTGAAAAGGTTTGTTCTTTTTGATCATAAACATAATATTCTAGCTATGGAGGAAGTTTCCGTAGCAATGCGTAGCAATTAGCTACGGCGTAACTATTAGCTACGGCGTAGCAAGCGTGTTCAAAGAAATAAAATAAAATTCCTATTGTATCTCAATACCAATAGGTATTTTAGTTGTACAAACATACACATAATTGCGCCATTATCCCTAATGGGACAGGCAGAGCGTAAACGACCTAAATAAGAGTCGTTCCGCCACGTCTGACAAAGTTTAGAGTGTTATTTAAGATAGATTTGTAGGTATATTGCTGAAGTGACAGGATTTCAATATACAGAAACCCTCGGATCCCGAAGCTGTTTTTTTCTGTATGCCTGGGAGGAAATGCAGCTGGCACATTCTACGTTTTCCTCTCGCTCCCAGTCCAGCATGAAAGACTAATTACTTGTACGTTGTATAATTATGATATTCCTCTATGGTAGGGGTAATATTTCCACAAAATATGGCTTCAAGTAAGACTCTACCGAAAGTGGTGTATTTCATCAAGAAATTTATTTTGATAAAGGGCACGCACTTAAGATTTGGGGGTTCGTATTCAAGGTGACGATACTAGCAAAGTGGCGCCCCCATTAGTAAAAAAAACATAATTCACGTAATAGTCTTCATCTTCTTCTGCCTAGCGTTTTCCTGGCTTGATGCTGGGGTCCGCTTTCCGGCTTTTTCTACTCTACTTTGCCCGGTCTTCGGCATCCGCTGGTGTGAGATCGTTCTCTTCCATATCCGCTTTTACGATTCCAGCCAGCGCTTCTTTGGTGTGCCGCGTGATCAATTCACGTAATAGTAATTAAGATAATTTAGAACCTTATAAATTAGCGATTCATAGTTCGTTGTAGTAACAGGAAGAAATATTGCGAAAAACGGCCACCAACGGCAATTTAGAACCTTATAAATTAGCGATTCATTGGTCGTTGTAGTAACAGGAAGCAAAATTGCTAAAAACGGCCACAAACGGCAATTTTTCTTCCTGTTACTACAACGAACTATGAATCGCAAATTTATATTTACTTACTTCGCTGGCTCAGCCACTTAAAGTGAATCTTGGCCGACGCCAATTTATAAGGAACTTAATTTTCTTAATTACTAATACTTGAGTCTGTAGAACCGGTTTTTGATTCACTGCGTTTTTAATAAATTATGTTTTTATTACTAATGGGCGCGTCACTTGGCTAGTATCGTCACCTTAATAGACTTATTTTATTAGGAACGCGGTTACATGAGTATAAATTGAGTGGTACAAATTATTTGATTATTCGACGTATGGGAGACTAAGGGCGTTTTAGCATACGAGACGAATACGGAGCAGTGTATTCAGTTCGTATCCGATTTGACCTTCCTAGTAAATAAAAAAAATAAAAAGTAAGCTATTTATTTGTAACAATTTGTACATTTGTATGTTATTATAGCTAGTTACATCCATTTCCGTTTTGTATGTTTTTTTTACGGATACGATTTGCATACGAACCCAACACGAAGCAGTGTATTCGGTTCGTATCCGATTTGGCCTTTCTAGTAAATAATAATTTAAAAAACTATTTAAATGTAACAATTTGTACATTTGTATGTTATTATATTGTATGGTTTTTTTACGGATACGATTTGCATACGAACCGAATACGGAGCAGTGTTTTCGTTTCGAATCCAATACGTATCCGATTTGGCCTTTCTAGTAAATAATAATTTAAAAAACTATTTAAATGTAACAATTTGTACATTTGTATGTTATTATAGCTAGTTACATCCATTTCCGTTTTGTATGTTTTTTTACGGATACGATTTGCATACGAACCGAATACGGAGCAGTGTTTTCGGTTCGAATCCAATACGTACCCGATTTGGCCTTTCTAGTAAATAATAATTTAAAAAACTATCTATTTGTAACAATTGTACATTTAATGTAACAATGCTAGTTACATTAAATTTATGACAGCTCGTGCACCCGTCCATATCCGTTTGTTTTATATAGATTTTTTTCAGATACGAATTGGAAACGGACCGAATATGGAGCAGTGCAAAAACTGCCTAACTGGCACCTGAAATCAGTCATAGAAATTCAAAATTATGACAGTGAAATTTTATATATTGAAACAAAGGGAGGCCAGTACCTATTACAGTTTACTAAGGAAGAGAAACTGCTAGTTGTACACTCGTACCGGGTGTAAGGGACAGCGTCCCGCAAACTGGTAGGGCTTTCCACCCATACAAAATTACTACCTCACTCAGACAATTTGTATGGAAAAGCAATTTTTTTTTTTCTGAAAACTAAAACTGCAGATAGTTGTTCAGTTTCCTTGATTGAGCATCCCCTATCAGTTTGAGGGACACTGTCCCTTATATCTAAGAAAAACTGCTAGTACAGTCATACATCTACTTTATATCCTAGAAGTGAAACTTTCTAAAATTAAATAGACACAAAGGAATCTAACGTAGAATTCATAAAGTTCAAAAGGTATGTAATTGAAACTACCTATTCCAGTTTCAGCTGGAAGGAAAATTCCACACGATCGTGAATATTATCATATTCACGGCTTTAACCACAGTATAAATAAGGTACGGTAAAATGACTTAACACGTCTGAAATCGCTCTTTTGCTGAGCTATCTTTCGTGGATTATCATTGAAACCAAACGACAGAAATTATGTGATTGATGATTAGGTAGATGATATGTATCATATTTATTATTATATTCTAATAGTCGTTTCAAACTCTCACGGTTATCAAAAATGGAAAACCACGGTAAATTTCCCGTCTTTAATCATTATTATATTCTACCTGGCCTTGAATATCTGTTATGATCGGATCCCAAATGACTTACTACTACCTGATCGGTAACTATTATGAAACAGTTTTACTATCATTTAACTGCCTCCGTGGTCTAGTGGTCAGAGCCATGAGCTTACGATCCTGAGGCCCTGGGTTCGTTTCCCAGGCAGGGGGAGGGGACGAAGTTAATGTTTGTCAATTAATCACTTTGTGAGGTTTTCCCCAATTTGGTTCGGAAATTGCAGGCTGAATCACCTGATTGCTCGAAAAAAAACGCATTCCGTGCTTCGTTCATTCCGTGGCACGTTAAGCCGTTGGTATCGGTCTTCGATAGTGGTCGTTACTCAAACTATCTCAAAAAATAAACAGCTGTGCCTAGTAAGGCGGTTTGAAAACTCTGACACCAGGGTTGATCAGGTCGTTTGACTCGAGAATCCACTCGCTAAGAAGAAGACTGACATTTACTTACACTGTGCCTTCTTGTTTACTGTAACTACCTGCGTCTGTGATTTACCTTCTCACTTATTAGGTTATGGTAAGATTAATTACTTTTACTGTTTTACTAATTGACTTACTTAATAACTTACGCATAAGTACATACTAATTATATAACTACTAATATTTTAAGTTCCGATCTAAAATCAGAGAGTTAATTCACATAAATACATACATAAAGTCACGCCTTTATCCCTAATGAGGTAGGCAGAGCGTAAACGACCTAAAAATAGGTCGATCCGCCACGTCTGACAAAGTTTTCAGGATAGATTTGTAGGTATATTGCTATAGTGCAGGTTGTTAGAACATCGCTTAACTTACGAGGCTGAAACCCTCGAATCTCTTAGCTGGTTTTTACTACATGCCAGGGAAGAGATACAGCTGGCATATTCTTTGTTTTTTCTACCGCTCCTTGACCAGCATGGAAGCTAGAGAGTTAAATTAACATTGTGTAAGTAATAATTTCAGGGAAAATACGCTTTTTATTGAACTTGTATTTCCGTCTACTCTAGAATTATTCCGAAAGGTTATTTACATACATACATACATATAATCACGCCTTTATCCCTAATGGGGTAGGCAGAGCGTAAACGACCTAAACAAAGGTCTTTCCGCCACTTCTGACAAAGATTTGAGGGTTATTTAAGATAGATTTGTAGGTATATTGCTGTAATGACAGGATGTCAGCCCATCACCTAAATAACAATAATGAAACCCACAGAAACCTTAGCTGGTTTTTACAGCATGCCCGGGAGGAAATGCAGCTGGCACGTTCTATGTTTTTCTCTCGCTCCCAGGCCGGCATGGAAGCATATTTAGAAAGGTTATTTATCCTGAACTTTTTAATTTCCTGGAAGAATTTATATGTGAAAGTTGTTCAGTTTTGTTGACTGTGCAACCCCTTTCAGTATGCAGGACGCCGTTCCTTACACCCTGTATTCTTGCTTCAGGTAGTTGCGGCGTAAACTCTTTCAACAATATAGTTTAAGGGGCTCCTCTGGGCTAAGTGGCGTGGCGCCCTCATCAGTCAAAAAAACATAATTCACTGGAAACACAATCAATCGAAAATTGAGAAAGATTGAGATTAAAGCAATGAAGGTCATTTAGAACCTCATAAAGTTGCAACTTATAGTGCGTTGTAGTTACAGAAAATTAAAATTGCGAAAAACGGCCACCTTTAGCATTTTTTTTATCTGTAACTGCATTGAACACTGAATTATTTATTAATTTATGATGCTTAAAATAAACATGAGTACCTTTACTTCAATATGATATACCGGATTTTCGATTATTTTTTCTGTGAGTAATGATTTTTTCTGATCAGGGCGCTGGCGTGCACCGGGCGGGGAACCCCCTTAAATGCTGTAGGTAATTGGGTTGAGGTCAAGCAGCTTTGTACTTGTACGAGCTTTACTGCAAGCCTTTGTTCAGTCACAAAGAAAGTAACTAGTTTAATACAGTAAATATTCGCCATTTAACACTTTGAAGACCTTTTTTAAGTGCAAATATTGTCAGGGTAAAAATATATACATACATATAATCACGCCATTATCCCTAATGGGGTAGGCAAAGCGTAAACGACCTAAACAAAGGTCGTTCCGCTACGTCTGACAAAGTTTTGAGGGTTATTTAAGATCGATTTGGACGTATATTGCTGTAGTGACATGTTGTCTGCCCATCGTAAAATGCCATATACTGATACCCTCGGATCCCTTAGCTGGTTTTTACTGCTTACCCAGGAGGAAATGCAGCCGGCACATCCTATGTTTTCTCTCGCTCCCAGTCCAGCATGGAAGCAACTAGTTTAATACAGTAAATATTCGTCATTTAACAGTTTCAAAACATTTTTTAAGTGCTAATATTTTCAGGGTGAAAATAACGAAGTTAAGGTTAAGCCGCACTATGGCGTAGCTGCAGCAGCGCGACACTGCGCGACAAAATCTGGCAAAATGTATGAACTTGACATTGCCGCGCTGTGAAGCGTCGTGCAGCGCCGCGCTGCTCCGCTGCAGCTCCAGTGCTGCTTCAGTATGGTACCTCTCATACATTTTCACACAAAGAATCAATTGTTGCGCAGTGTCGCGCCGCGCCGCTCCGCTGCAGCTCCGTCCTAGTGCAGTCTAACCTTTAAAAGTTTAATTTGGGTGGGATTTGATCTCTCGCTCAGTTGGTTATAGCATCGGCACGGCACAACGATCCTGGGTTCAAAATGTTCAAATCCTACTCAAGTATAACTTTTAGCTTCGTTATTTTCATGCTTTAAAAACATTATTAACACTGTGTGTCAATTTCCAAAAAAGAAAAACATATAATGTGCCAGCAGGGTTGCCTCCCGGGCATACTGTAAAAACCAGCTAAAGGATCCCAGGGTATCAGTAAATTGCAATTTAGGCGATGGGCTGACAACCTGCCACTACAGCATAATACCTAAAAATCTATCTTAAATAATCCTCGAAACTTTGTCAGACATGGCGGAACGACCTTTGTTTAAGTCGTTTACGCTCTGCTTACCCCATTAGGGATAAAGATGTGATTATATGTATGTATGTCAAATTACAAAATATATATTTTTAGGGTGTAGCTGTTCAGTTTCAGGGATTAAATAAACTACGGAAATGTTCTACGTCAGTGAATATGTTTAAAAGCTTGGTATCCCTCTATCTGTTCTATTAGGTAGTGCTATCGATTTGTGGAGGGCTCGACTTAACCAAATCTTGACCAAAATTGTTGCTGTCCCTTTCTGGTATCTCATGATAGAAAATGACAGGTATGGACTTACATTATTTAAGTTTTGGTTTTTGCAACTACGAATTGCTATCATTGTCTTAAAATAATCCTACTGGCAGGAACTACCCATTACATACATACATATAATCACACCTTTATCCCTAATGGGGTAGGTACTGTCACGTCTGACAAAGTGTTGAGGGTTATTTAAGATATAATTTTAGGTATATTGCTGTAGTGACAGGTTGTCAGCCCATCGCCTAGATTACAATATACTAAAACACTCGGATACCTTATCTGGTTTTTACAACATGCCCGGGAGGAAATGCAGCCGGCACATCCTTTGTTTTTCTCTCGCTCCCAGTCCAGCATGGAAGTCTACCCAATACGCTTCAATATATAATCAAACAACGACTGGAGACAATAGGTATACATTCCCAATGGCAATCAAGACTTGGGCAAGCTCTGTCATAGCATACCGGATGTAAGGGACAGGACACCCTCCTGCAAACTGATAGGGCTTACTCTGCTCAGCTCTGCCCAACTATTACCCTACCCTAAACAACTTTCGAAATTAAAACAAAATTTCTTCCGTAAGAGCGTAAGAAATACATTGAATGACATAGAAGGGCATGCTGTAAAAACCAGCTAAGGGATTTCAGTATAATGTAATTTAGGCGATGGGCTGACAACCTGTCACTACAGCAATTTACCTACAAATCTATTTTAAATAACCCTCAAAACTTTGTCAGACGTGGCGGGACGACCTCTGTTAAGGTCGTTTACGCTCTACCTACGCCATTAGGGATAACGGCGAGATTATATACATGTATGCACTACACTTTTTTGTCAGACGCGGCGAAAGCGCCTTTTACGAGGCGTTTAACGCTCTGCCTACCCCGTAAGGGATAAAGGCGTGATTTTATGTATGTATGTACTACACTTAATGCGGAAACCTGTCCCTTGCACCCTTCATACTCTGTGCTTCGGCGAGTTCTGTCATGCGATATATTCTGTGCCATAGGCTGTTCTAATAAACGGCAATGAAATATGCAAACACAGCTAACTATCCTACATTGTGTTCTGTATTTCTGGTAGTCAATCAGTCTAGTACGAGAAACGCTTGTCTTTAGCTTCGTTGGCTGATGAAGTTATTTATAGCTTGGATACGAAGATGTTGAAATATATAAATTGCCTACGAATTCAGTCAAAATACTGTTAATGCCAGGAAAGTTTTGGACATGGCACATTTTTTTTTTTCAATTCTAGTAGTTTTTGCCATGCTGAATCCGAATCTGACGTTTGCTAACAACATTTCATACATACATACATACATAAAATCACGCCTTTATCCCTTACGGGGTAGGCAGAGCGTAAAACGCCTCGTAAAAGGCGCTTTCTCCACGTCTGACAAAAATTGAGGGCAATTTAAGATTGTAATGTGTATTGCTGTAGTGACAGGTTGTCAGCCCATCGCCTAAATTACAATACACTGTAACCCTCGAATCCCTTTTGCTGACTTTTACAGCATGCCCGGGAGGAAGGGCAACTGGAACATTCTATGTTTTTCTTTCTCTCCCAGTCCAGTATGGAAGAATCTTTCTCTCCCAGTCCAGTATGGAAGAATGAAATGGAAGTATGAAAGAAACAACATTTCGTGACAGAACATTAAAAAAATGTTCTACCTATCGTGTGTGGTATCCAATAAAAGGGCGTTTGGAGCTGATTCCAAAAATATATCACCTTAGTACATATCAGTCACAAATTTAAAACTAATATGAAAACGATTTTTAAGAGCCAATTTTTATTTTCACTTCCTGAAAGAATATCTTGGTTAAAATTGTTCAGTATCGTTGACTAAGCTACCTTAATCAGTTTGCGGGACGCTGTCCCTTACACCTGGTATATATAACCCTATAGATGATACATTTTAATACAGTTAGCTACCCATAGGTATCAGTAATATAGTATCAGTTAGTCAGGTAATAAAGCATAGATCAGTTTTTGAAAATTTAACTTCATTCACCAAAGCCTTTGAGTCATTTTGTTCAGGTACTGTAAACGATAGGCAATTCTTTTCCGCGTTTTTACTTTTGATTTACATCAAATCTACGAATCAATGTTCACATCTCCCTAGCCTTATCCCGTATCTCACGGGGTCGGCTTCCTAATCTAGGGGATTGAACGAGGGTACTGGTGCCTTCCTAAGCACGGAAAAAGCACAATCCCACCACGTACCAATGTGTTTTTTGGTTTTCGAATTCCATATGTACGTTTATTCGTCGCTTTTCGTTTCGTGCTTCGGAAGGCACGTGTATATCGTTAAAGAAGTCAGGTACTTTCAGACCCTAAGCAGTTTTGGAAATTTGTAAACTCGCTACGAAGTAAAGGTGGTATAGAGGCCAAAGTCACGCGGTGCGGCAATGAATATCGGGGTGTTGAAGCGGCCACAGCCTTCGCAGACCATTTTAGCTCGGTTTTTCTTAAAGAACAACCATGCTTGGACTGGGAGGATGCCAATATTAATACGATCTCTCATGCGAGGCACTTGGACATTCGTTTCTTCACAAACACAGATGTTTTACTTTCCATTAAGAAACTTAAACCTAGGACATCATCAGGACCTGATGGAATACCAGCTTTTGTAGTTAAGGGATGTGCTGATATTTTAATAGAGCCGATCACTTTTATTTTTAATCTGGTGTTGAAGACGAGTGTTTATCCTAGAATATGGAAACAATCACGTGTTACCCCTATCCCTAAATCAGGTTCTAGAGCTGCGGTGGAGAATTACTGCCCGATAGCGATATTGAGTGCATTGGCTAAGACATTTGAATCGACTTTATACAACCGTATATTGCCGCAATGTCTACCCTTTATCACCGAAGCTCAGCACGGTTTTCTTCCAAAACGATCAGTGGCTTCAAATCTTGTCCATCTTGTAGATTTTTTTATCCACTGAACTAAATGAAAACAATAGGGTCGATGTGATCTATCTCGACTTTCAGAAGGCGTTTGATAGGGTAGACAATGACGTATTGCTGCGTAAATTGGGGAAGATGGGCTTTACTCCCAGATTGCTAAAACTATTTGCAAATTATATTTCTGAAAGGCAGCAATTCGTTAAGTATTGGTCATACATATCTAGCCCCTATCCAACGCGTTCTGGGGTAAGTCAAGGATCTTGGGACCCTTACTGTTCGTGTTACTAATCAACGATCTGCCGGAAGTTGTACAGGATTCGCTTGTGTTGCTATTTGCGGATGATATCAAATTAGTAAAGTCGGTTGAATTAAGGGATGATTCTGTGGCCCTGCAAAGGGATATACACCGGGTCTATGAATGGAGTATAGTCAACAAACTATACTTCAACTGCCTCCGTGGTCTAGTGGCTAGTGCCATGGACTCCTGATCCGCAAGTCCTGGGTTCGATTCCCAGGGGGGAACACACAAAGTTGATATTTGAGAATTTATTACTTTGTGATTTTTTCCCCAGTTTGGTTAGGACATTGCAGGCTGAATCACCTGATTGTCCGAAAAAGAAAAAGATTTCGTGCTTCGGAGGGCACGTTAAGCCGTCGGTCCCGGTCGCTGTCTTTGATAGTGGTCGTTACTCAAAACCATGTCAGAGGCCTGATAGTTCTGCTACTAGGCGGTTTAATAACTCTGACACCAGGGTTCATCGGGTTGATAGATTCGATACCCACTCGACAGAAGAAGAAGAAGAAGACTATACTTCAATCCGGAAAAATGTGAGACTGTCTCCTTTTCACGCTCGACTTCCTCACCAGAATTCACATATACCATAGGCGGATTCCCAGTAGCACGAGTGGACCAAGTACGTGATCTTGGAGTTCTATTTGACAGAAAGCTTACATTCCGTCCTCACGCAGAATCGGTCGCGGAAACATCGTATCGCCGCCTTGGTTTTGTGCTTCGCAACGCGTCACATCTCTCTGATCAAGCACTTCGCACATTATACGTTTCTTTAGTGCGTAGTACATTAGAAACGAATACGGTAGTCTGGAGCCCACATGAGAGCAAGTATGCTCTAATGATCGAACAAATTCAAAAGAGGTTTTTGCGTCATTTTTACAAAAGAGAGTATGGTTATTACCCCTATATGTACCCTACGCTGTTTTTACAGGGACATCTAGGACTAGACTCCCTCCAGCTGCGTAGATACATGGCCCTCACAAAATTCGTTTTGACCGAGGAAAAGTTGATAGCCCATACCTAACGCAGCGAGTACTACATTTATTTGTGCCGGACCGGTATTTGAGAGCGCGCCACCACGAGCTGCTGGCACAGTCGTCCACGCGGACGGTGGCTCATAAGCAGTCGCCAGTATTACGAGCTATGGCGTTGCTCAGTTCTGTCCTCGAAGCAGCACCACAGTGTGATTTGTTTGATAGTTCGATGAAATGTTTGCTTAATGAGTGTAAGAAAAGATTTGAAAGTATGATGCCTGTAAGTTTAATACAATAGTTGTATGTTTCTAAAAAATATTAATAATGGATGTTTGTGTAATTTATAATAATTTATAACTTTTAATTTTATTTTTGTTTAATTTGATGTATCTTTGTAATGCCATAGATTTTTACTCTGTACTGTTACAATGTTTAATTATTATAAATAAATACCGTAGATATTAGTCGTTAAGCCATATCAGAGGCCAATGCTATAAGCATTGGCAGCTTGAAAACTCTGATCTAATCTAAGATTATGTCTGGTTTTCCTTCTGGGTTGCGGAGGTCAGATGGCAGTCGCTCTGTGTAAAACTAGGACCCTCGTTTAATCCCCTAGATTCGGTAACCGACCCCGTGAGAAACAGGATAAGGCTAGGAAGATGATGACCATTACGTCGGGTTGCGAATAGCAAACATTCGACCCCGATGCCCAATTTTTGTTTTAGGTTGTCCAAAGAGATCGCTTCCAGAAATTACCGCATAAAGATTTATGCATACATAGGTATATAGGGACAGAAAAAGCGACTTTGTTTTATACTATGTAGTGAAGCGAGTTGCGGTGAAAAAGGCGTGATTGTATGTAATATGTATATACGTATATGTAAGCGAGTTTCAAGGGCGCACTAACTTTTCGCAATTTTTGTGCCGGTCTGATCTTGGCGCTAATTATTTTCACCCACATCGCAAAGTTCGTATACCAGTCATCTCACATAAGTTAGCGAGTAGGTAAAACTAATTTCCCGTACGCCAAACTGAGCTAACTTTGCAATTACAACTTTCGTTGTAGACTTGTGATACTTTGATTTTTCCAGATACTTGAATGCCGCAGCATACATACATGTAATCACGCCTTTATCCCTAAACAAAGGTCATTCCGCCTCGTCTGACAAAGTTTTGAGAGTTGTTTAAGATAGATTTGGACATTTCTTCCATGCTGCACTGGGAGCGAGAGAAAAACATAGAATGTGCCAGCTGCATTTCCTCCCGGGCGTGCTGAAAATCCAGCTAAGGGATCCGAGAGTTTCTGTATATTGCAATTTAGGCGATGGGCTGACAACCTGTCACTACACCAATATACCTACAAATCTATCTTAAATAACCCTCAAAACTTTGTCAGACGTGGCGGAACGACTTTTGAATAGGTCGTTTACGCTCTGCCTACCCCATTAGGGATAAAGGCGTGATTGTATGTATGTATGTTATGATATGTTATTAGAGCATGGGAGAAACAATATTCTATTTTTCAATTCCTGAAAGAATTTGTTGTTAGTTGTCAGTTTGCGGGAAGCTGTCCCTTACAACTTTTATAGGGCCCTTATACGGCTAACTCGGCCGGCTAGCCATAAGGGTTTATGGATAGGCGGCTGAGTTAGTTTCACAACATGGTGGATAAGGTCAGATATTTAATGTAGTGTTGTTGGGGCGTACTTTGAACGGTTACTTCGCAAAATGTCCATTAAAAGTATTTCTGCCTTTTTAGTAGACCCCACTGTTTGAACTAAAGATATCAACAAAAGGGACATTTTGCTAAAGGGAGATTTTGCGAGAGGAACATTTTGCTGTAAGGGATATTTTGCGACCAAGGGACATTTTGCGAAGTAATACTTACAACTTGTCGTATGTAGGTAAGTATGCAGATTGTGCGGATTCTACATACATACTAATGGGGTAGGCAGAGCGAAAAACACCTAAACAAAGGTTGTTCCGCCACGTCTGACAAAGTTCTGAGGGTTATTAAGGATAGATTTGTATACTTCGTTTAATTAACGTTTATCAATACCAACGTGTTTTGCGGCCCATAAAAAGCTATTTCTTTGCAACTTAGCAGAGGTTCACATTTCAGAACCGCAGACAATAACCTTGTTACAAACATGTGTCTTGCGGTTGACTCTCTTTGCAGTTACAAGTTGGTATCGATAACTCAACGCTAAATAAATGAAGCATACGTGTATATTGCTGTAGTGACATGTTGTCAGCACATCGCCTAAATTACAATAACCTGAATCCCTCGGATCCCTTAGCTGATTTTTATAGCACGCCTGGGAGGAAATGCAGCTTGGACATTCTATGTTTTTCTCTTGCTCCCAGTCCAGCATGGAAGAACCGGTGCGGATTTTAGGTGTTTATTATGGCGGTTTGAATAAAACAATTAGTAAGTAAAAGTGTATGTATTAAATACATTAAAGTACAAATCTCATGGCACCGTTCAAGGCACAAACAATGACTCTTCATTTCATTCCAATAACACCTATAGTATTTCCAACTCGGTTTTAGAATAAAGGTGAACAAAGTTTCATGCCTTTATATTCAAAAACACATTTCAAAAATAAATGATACTTGTTGGCAAATTATTAAAACTATTTCATTATGTTACCATATCTAATAGCAAAAACTTATTTTAGAAACAAGATCTTCGATTAAAAGACATGAAACTTTGTTTACCTTTATCCTAAAACTAAATTGGAAATACTATAAACGCGCTGACATTATAAATACTAGCATTTTGATATCAATTTTCATTTCATTACAATTTCACGACGAAATATTTTGTATTTGGTCCCTTTATACATTTATTATGGCTTGGTGGATGAATTCACTAAAATCATACAATATCATAGGTCTTTTGCAGTATTATAATGACGCGCATTTTACATGAATATCGAGTGCTATCAACAATATAATAAGTTAAAAATCCGTGGTAATTCTTTGAAAATTTATAGGTCGTTTCACTTACGCATGGAATTCGTTACGTTTATGATTAATGTATGTAAATGCATAGTTCATTCAAATTACATTTTATCTTACTCACAAATAATAAATGTTTAGAAAGTATTATTTTTAAACTTGACTAGTTTTGACAACATTTTTAGGTACGTTTCGCGACCATGTATTTTTTTTTATTTATTACTTATTGACTTGTTGAAAGCACTCAACCAAACAAAATATCCCCTTTCCTTATACCTTGCCATGATACTATCATCATGTTATTATAAATAATAACAAAAAAACATCTAATACTGACCTAACAATAAATTACTATTGGAAATCACTGTAAAAATTTGTACGTTAATATTATAAATTATTATTTATTACAATTTATTAATCAATCACATAATTAATTATACTTGAAATAATTTTATGCTTCACAAATATATTTTAATTCCATTTTTACGGTATGAAATTTCATTATCAATATAATAAATTTACCATTAAATTAAAAATCTTTTTACAAAATGTTAGTAACTGTGATGTTTTTCATGTTAATCAAAACATTTATTGCCTAAAATTCATTAAGTTTCAGCCAAAAACTTTAATAACAAAATCATCAAAAAATAATTCAAGTGCAAAAATAACTTTTTTATTTTTACCAGTTTGACGGATCATACATAAATCACGCCTTTATCCCTTACGGGGTAGGCAGAGCGTTTAACGCCTCGTAAAAGGCGCTTTCGCCACGTCTGACAAAAATTGAGGGCAATTTTAGATTGTAATATGTTTACCAGTTTGACGGATCATGTTAAAAATAAAATAACAAAAATAACCCTATATAATTACTAAAAACTAAAATATGTTTATCACCACTGTGAGTTAACAAATAAGGTACTTAACAATTATTATTAATTACAACTTTATTATTTAGTACAAAACTATTTGCTAAGAGCTGGTCTTTCGGAAAAGCCACAAAGCAAAATGACAATGAAGCATTTTGCTACAAATTTCTTTACCAAGTTCAATAAACAAATGTAAAATGCCAACTCTCAGTCGAACCATTTTTATTTTACAAGTATGTATACGTATAATACCTATAGCTACGTATATTTTACCTCTCTACTTATATTTAAGGCCTCGTGTAACTTTTATTTTGATGCCTTTATTATTATGGCAAAACAGTTATTTTTTACTTTATCGCCTGTAAAGTGTATTTTCAATTAATTGTTTTCATATGAGCACAAGTGGTGTAAAAAGCTACTTCACGTGAACTTATAAACTACTAAGGCTTTTAGAGGCACATAAGTTTAAAAAATATTCGTTGTGCAACAGATGATTCGCTATAACATTTTCGCCATTTTCTTGTCGTTCAATACAACACTTCGGTTAACGGTTCCTTACATTTCAAAGCATTGCCATATTGAATAAATGCAGCATTCCATTTTATATCAATAATATTTCAAACCTTGTTTTTACTGTAAACACTCTCTTATCACAAGTTAATAATGATATAGATACAAAGCTCCATAGTATGTAGTAGTGTGCGTGCGCTCTATAACACACTAATGCATATTTGGGCTGTGACGATACGCTTCAACATGCTTTCAGAGTGCGCGCTAGAATAGAACAATTGTAAAAAGCCTTGTCTCTACGATAATCAAACTAACGCTGGAGAAAGGGCACAGAAACCTGCAAGCGCGGATTTAGGGGCCAGAGCGGTGTTCTTTGTACTGTAGACGTTCCATTACAGTACATACTTAGAAGCACGGTACATACTAAATCCTGGATCCGGCCTTGGATACCTAGTAGATCTGCAAAAAACAGAGTAAATCTGCAAATCGCCTTACTGACTATAAACGATGGAGTCCCTCTACGCGCGCGCAGAGGCGGGGTGGTACGTGATGACGTTGTGCGCGTGCGTGAAGGGGGGCGCGGCGGGCGCGGGCGCGGTGCCGTTGGCCGCGTGCGCGTGCGCGTGGGTGGGGGAGGGGGAGGGGAGCTGCAGCGCGCGCGTCTTCCCGCCGAGCGTGCAGCGCGTGGTGGCGCCACTCTCCACTTCCACGGTGAGGTCGCCGCCAGTCAGCCTAGGGAGCAACAATAAGCATTAGTTAGCGCGTGCTTCGCTCTTGTGAGCTAAGCTCGTTTGGATCGGAATGGAATCAAAGTCTTTAGGAGCAGCCGACACAGGCAATTTAGCTTAAAGGGAGACACCAATCACTATACTGTTTAAAACCTGTTTGTAATGCCCAATTATTATTTTTTTTGCCATTAAGCCCGCCCCTACGGTTATTCCTGTCGAGATACTGCAATGTCTAGTGTAAAGTGAATCCCACCAAAAACGTGAGTGTAAAAGTGAAAGCCAAGTTCATCGTCGTCTTGGAATTGCACAAAAAGTTGTGAGATCTAAAAAGGGAGCCAAGTTTAGGGTTCATTATAGTAATTAATACATACATACATATAATCACGCCTTTATCCCTAATGGGGTAGGCAGAGCGTAAACAAACTTAACAAAGGTCGTTCCGCCACATCTGACAAAGTTTTGAGGGTTATTTAAGATAGTAATTGTTAGCTCTTCAATAAGGTTCATTTCATGTGACTTGGCCGTTGTAGAGAATAATTCGCCCGGTCACCTACAACGCCTCTCTACTACCGCGTGTCTTGATAAGGATTACATCTATACGTGTATAGAAATTCGTTCGCTTATTTGATTGCTAAGCGTGGCAATAACAGCTTCTACCAAATTTATATTACAGCTTTCAATAAAACACCAATGACATTTGTGTTTTTATAAAGTCATGTTTTAATACTGTTGAAAACCAACATTTTGAACGTTAACCCGCAAAACTAAGATATTAGACATGGTTTCCTTACTCTGTCTGCCTTTCATGTTAGTTAAACAATAATACATACATACATACAATCACGCCTTTATCCCTAATGGGGTGGGCAGAGCGTAAACGACAAAAAAAATGTCATTCCGCCACGACTAACAAAGTTTTGAGGGTTATTTAAGATAAATTTGTAGGTACATTGCGGCGAGGATGGCGTCACAACAGAAGCTCTTAAAATTGGTGAACCTACTCTTCTGCCCCATATCACAAAATTATACAACTCGATTCTTCAAACAGGTCAACTACCAAATAATTTCTGTCATTCTCACATAATTCTCATACATAAAAAGGGCAGCAAACAGGATATAAAATCCCGCCGGTTTGGACTTCGGATGAACCGATCAAAGACCAAATTAATGACCAACAGCGCAAAACATAGGGTAACGGTAGACGGGGAGGATATACAATATGTCGAAGAGTATATTTACTTGGGCCAGCTAGTCTCTTTCAACAACCGGCAGGACAAAGAAGGCGATCGCCGTGTCGATAATGCTTGGAAGAGCTACTGATTCATGAAAGACTTAATGAATGGCAATCTTCCCTTATCTTTAAAACTCAAACTCGTAGACATGTGTATCCTACCCGTCCTAACCTATGGCGCACAGGTCTGGTCTCTGACTGCTGCTCAGAAGTCCAGACTAGCGGTTTGCCAGCGAGCGATGGAGCGCAGCATCCTTGGGGTCAAAAGATTGGACATAATCCGTAACACCACTCTGCGCTCCAAAACGCGCATTACTGATGTGACCAAGAAGACGGTAAAACTGAAATGGGACTGGGCGGGTCACGTATGCAGAATGCACCCAGACAGACTCGGTTGGTCCAGAGTAACAACCGAGTGGGTCCCCCTCGATAGCCGGCAAGGGAGAGGAAGGCCAAGAAAACGGTGGCGCGACGACCTAGATGCTTTTGACAAAGACTGGGTAAACATGGCTCAAGATCGCGACATGTGGAAGGAGAAAGGGGAGGTCTTTGCCCTGCAGTGGGACATCACATGCTATTAAAAAAAAATAAAAAAAAATGCTGTAGTGACCGGTCAGCCCATCGCCTAATTTGCAATATACTGAAACCCTCGGATCCTTTAGCTGGTTTTTACAGTATGCCCGGGAGGAAATGCAGCAGGCACAGTCTATGTTTTTCTTTCGCTCCCAGTCCAGCGTGGAATATACACATAACAATAATACTCACATATTATATCTGTTGGCCAGGACACCTAGCAACTCTCCGACTAAGTCTGGATGGCAGCCGCTGGGCGTGGGATTGGGGGCTACCAGTCCCACAACGAGGTCGTTCTTGGCTGACGGAATACTGATGACTACTAGTTGGACGTCTGAGCTCATGATGCGGATGGCTCCAACCTGAAGACAAGAAAATTGGTTTAAGAAACAGTGGAAAAATCTGGTTGGATACCGGTCTACAAAGTTTAGGTAATGAGATAATGACCTTGTGAATTTCGCCGACAATTATAGGATGTAAACAAATGAGAGTTGCCCATATAGTACCACCGGGTCAGAATAGAACTATGAATCTGAAATCCATGTCGCTTTCCAAAGCTGTTCTAGAAGGTGATTAAGGAATAAATCCTGGGAATGTGAACATAGTCCCTTGTGTATGTCTTTCTGCATTCTCCTAGCCGCCTTCTAAGCGTGGTAAAACATAAAATCTAGTGTTCTGCTGTGGATTTTTAGTGACAATTATAGTTATAATAATTAGTCTCACAACTGATAAAAATAAAAACTGAAACAATCAATATAAATTATAAGATAAGAAGATAAGATAAGAATATACTTTATTGCACAGAAAAGACACAAGTGAAAATTAAATTAAATGAAACAAATAGTAGTACAAATAGGCGGCCTTATTGCTATGCAGCAATTTCTTCCAGGCAACCTTAGGGTACAGGAAAATAAAAAGTTGAACTAGTGGGCTGGTATACATTTTAGGCAATATATTGTATAGGTAAGTAAATAAGCTACTTAGGTGTATTTATATAATTAATAACAATAAATAGTCATACATATAAATTACTTATACCTACATAGAAATACATAAATACTATAATACATATATAAATATACATAATACTAATGAAAGAAAATGTTACAACCAAATTATTCCGGGAAATACGCAAGTGCAAGCGGTTAAGGTAGAGAAAGATAGTGAGCTATAAGGTGTTTTTTAAAAGAATCTAATGTAGAAGCTTGTCTTACAGACGCAGGCAATAGATTCCAAAGCCTTACTGCACGAACTGTAAACGAATTAGAGTAAAAATTGGTAGAATGAGATGGGATAGTAAGAGAGAGGTAGCGCGAAGGGCGAAGTGTGCGATTAAGAGTAACAGAGTGGAAAGGGAATCTTTCTTTAAGATAAGGCGGAGACATAGGATTGAAGAGAATAGAATAAAGAAAAGATAAAAGATGGTAATCTCTACGAAGGCGAATGGGAAGCCATTTGAGTTTAGTTCTGTAGGCTGAGACATGATCATATTTTCTTAGGCCAAATATGAAACGAATGCAGACATTCTGCAATCGCTCCAGTTTATTGAGCAACTCTTCTGTCAGATCGGGATAAGAGATATCAGCATAATCAAGGATAGGTAAAAGCAAGGCTTGGGCAAGAGCAATTTTAGTATTAGTCGGCAAAAGACTACGAAGCCTCTTCAAAGAATAAAATGAAGCAAATACCTTTCTGCTGTCCTCAGCAACCTGTTGTTTCCAAGAGAGTGTTTTGTCAAAAATTACACCAAGGTTTTTCACTGTATCGCTATATGGGATCTGAACTCCGTCGAATACTACTGAAGGAAGCTGTGCAAAGTCAATTCTCGAAATAAAACCAGGACTGCCTATAATTATAACCTGAGTTTTCGTGGGATTAACCCTGAGTCCATGAGTGCGACTCCAGTCAGAGACACGAGCCAAATCAGTGTTCACTTTGCGAACAGCTTCGGAAAGCTCAGGCATTGAAGCTTGTGAATAAATTTGAAGATCGTCTGCATATAAGTGGTAAGACGAAGTAAGAGAAAAAGATATCGAGTTAATGAAAATTGTGAAAAGAAGAGGGGACAAGACGCCACCCTGCGGCACACCTGCAGAAGTATCACACCAAGTGGAGAAGGAATCTTCAACTTTGATGCGCTGCTTGCGACCGCAGAGATAACTCTGAAACCAGTCAATAGTCTGTGGAGATATGTTAAGAGAACGCAGCAGCCCCACCAAGATGTCAAAATCCACAGTATTAAAAGCATTGCTAAAATCTAGCAAGGCTAGCACCGTAAGCTGCTGATTATCCATTCCCCAACGAATGTCATCAGAGATTTTGACAAGAGCAGAAGTCGTACTATGACCAGAGCGGAAACCAGACTGAAACGGGTTAAGGAGATTGTGAGAATCAAGAAAATGGTTCAGCTGGCGGTGGACAAGGCGCTCAAGGACTTTGGAAAGGAAAGGGAGGATTGAGATAGGACGATAATCGGAGAAGGATGAAGGTTTAGCCTTCTTAGGGAGAGGAATAATCTGAGCTTCTTTCCACGCAGAGGGGAAGACACCAGAGGATATGGAACGGTTAAGGATTTTGGTAATGACAGGAGTGACAATATCTAGGATAGGAATGATCATATTACGACTTATGCAGTCACTGCCAACAGCATTCGAGGAAACAGACAATATGCTCTTCTTAACACCACAATCAGAGAATTGACAGAAACTGAAAGATGGAAAGTTGGGCAATGGTAGTGATGAAAGATTGTGCAAAGTATTTGACTTAGTATTAGCGTCAAGAGATGAAGTAGAGGAAAAATGATTATTAAGAGAGTCAAGATTAATATCCTTAGGTATGGAATCATTACGTGCTTTACGACCAACGCCCAGTGTACCAAGAAATCTCCATACTTTAGATGGGTCACCGTTTTCAACATTGATAAGAATATGGCGTCTTTGAGCGTCCCTTACCACCATATTGCAACGATTCCGTATTGCGTTATACCTGTCTCTGTTCCTATCAGAAGAGTCACATTTATACCTGATCTTAGCGTTATTCTTCCTTTCCATTAGTGATTTTATCTCTTGATTTAACCAAGGAGCAGGAAGGTGTTTTACTCTAATAGCGCGAATAGGAGCGTGAGTATCATATAGTTGGGTGATATTTGAGTTAAAAAGTGCCACCTGTCCATCAACAGATTCAACGCGATCAATTGCCGACCAATCTATATTGCGAGCATCTTCAAGAAGACGCGAGAGATCCATATCCTTGAAATTACGCTGGAAGAGAGTACGGGGTTTGAGTTTAGGAGGACGAATTTTGTACGAAAGAAAAATTAAATCATGATACGAAAAAGCGGGAGCTGTGAATTGGCCATGTTTGGAAACATGATCTACCGAAGAAACAATAATTAAATCTAAGAGAGATGGTCTACGATCTGGAACAAAATGAGTGGCACCAAGAGGAAGAATGTGTAAATTGGTAGATTTTATAATGGACTGAAGGCTTTTAGTACGGGGGTCATTTTTAATAAGGCATGTATTAAAATCACCCATGATAATGGTGTGACTGTACGATGGCGCCAACTCTTCAAGAAGTAACTCAAAAGACGGGAAATAATTGATCGTTCGAGATGGACTATAGTAAACACCAAGTAGAACCTTGGTATGAGAGAGGGTCACTTCCAGAAAGAGATGCTCAGCTGTTTTAGGTGGAGGCGGTTGAGGAGACTTACTAACGATTGAGTAAGGAATGTGGCTCCGCAGATAAATGGCAACTCCTCCATGTGCTGAAGTCATGCGGTCATTTCGCACCAACACAAAACCCGGCAAAGAGTAAGAAGTTGACTGTAAACATGGATGGAGAAAAGATTCCGAAACGAGTATGGCGTGAATATTGCGATTATCAAAAGTCGCCAGCATATCCGCATAGTGAGCCGCAATACTCTGTGCATTTATATGGATAACATTAAAATTCTTAGGAAAGGCAGAAAATTCGGTATCAAGCAATTCCCATAAAGGTGGAGAACTGCTGTGAAAGGAATCAGTAGAAGATGCAGAAGAATCCGCTATAGGAGAGCATGAGTGGAAGGAATTAATTTGGTAATTTTCATCATCGGAACTCTCAGAACTATTATTCATAAATATATATATATATATATTAAATAAATAAATAGAATATAAAGATATAAAATAACAAACTAATCAAAATAATTTAAAACACAATAAATTAAACTAAATTTAAACCGGTACCCGCCAGTTGTTCTACAAACAACAGAAGAAAATAATAATAATGGTAACATATTATGGAAATAGATACGAGACAGCGTAAACAGGAATGTTAAATACAGTAAGTTTTACTAGTAGTATGAGGGGCAAGAACAGAAAGTTGAAAAGAGATAAATACATAGAAAGCCATCTCGTTCTAAGATAACTATGACACATTTAAATATGAAAAAAAATAAAATTAAAAAACAAGTTTGACAGTTCAGTGACGTGAAGTCAGACAAAACAAAAAAATACAAAAGTGCACAAGGTGTAAATGAAATAAAACAATGATTACGAAAACCAAAACGCACTATTACGTAGCACAAAAAACGATAAAAGTAAAAGAACACGAGGGTAAAATAAAGTTCGAAAGTGAGCACAGAACATAGAAAATGGTGACCGCGGCACAGAACAAAAAGTAAACAAGGCACTTAGGATTTCTTTGACATCGCCGATCTGAGTACCTTTGTGCTGGGAATCTTGGCCTGCTTGGAAACTACACTAGCTGCATTAGTTAATGCTGCTGGGGGCTGCCCATGCGCGCTAGTCGTCCCGGCGGCCGGCTTCAATACAGCATGCGCCTCAGGTGCTGAGCGTTCACTTTCCGGGATAGCTGCCAGCTGTGCTGCCGTCGTGACCCGGTGGCGAGTACCATCGGCTCCCAGGATCATGATCACGCCGTCTCTAGTCCAGCACTTACTCACGCCGAACCGCTTCCGAGCAGCAACAAAAACATCATGCCGCCGCTTTGTCAGGAACTCCGAGACAGTGACTCCAGTGCTCTTCAGACCAGTTTTAGCACCCCAAGCCTGGTTCCGGGTATCCAGTGACCGAAACTTTACCAAGAGTGGCCGAGGTTTACCTGTGGACGGTTTTCCCATTCTGTGGACGCGGCTCAGATCCTCCTGGACAATATTCGGAAGCGAGAGATGGTTCTTGATAAACTTGATGACTTCATCCACTGGATTCTCATCCCTTAGTTCCTGTACTCCATGAAAAAGAAGCATTTTTCGACGGCTCCTCATCTCCTGCTGCTCTACGTCTTGTGCAACCATTTCAATCTGGCAGTGGAGTGTAGTGATAGCAGAAAGGACAAAGGACTTGAATTCTTCATACTCCAAAGGCAAGACTGCATTAGACTCTTGGCGAGACTCAAAGCGAGCCATCTGAGCAGTTAGCTTCTCAGTCATATTCTGCAGTGTCATCTTGAGTTCTTCCATGGTGATTTGTAGCTTTCTAATTATAGGAGAAAGTAGAGGACACTACTGGCAGGTAAATACTGTACTATTCCATATAAAAAAAATTGAAAATATTTATTATTAGAATTAATTAAACATAGAGCTCATAAAAACACGTCTTGTCATTTACGACACCTACCCACAAAAAAAAGTTATACTAAATACTATGCTCTTACCTCAGTAATAGGGGTTGGTTTCTTCAATGGCTTAAACGTATTGTTGTCTAGTTTGAACACAGCTGATTCAGTCACTAATAAACACCTCTCAGCCAGCTTGTTGTACCTGTTGAACTTGTGTATCTTGCAGGAGAATAATGGGCGGCCGATCTGTTGGGACTTTTGTAGGGATGATACTTGGGCTTTGTATAGGGCTGAAAGAAAAAGGTTTTGGTAAATTGGTTTGTACTGTTGGGTTTGGATAGATGAATCGTCACAGTAAAATTTAACAAAACTTATTGTGAACTAATTCGGAGTTGCAAATGACACGACTTAACTATTATAAGAAAACAGAAAAACCCGTAATTTTATATCATAAGAGAAAATAAAGGAACGGCAATAACTTTAGTTAAGATTTAATGTTGGCTTCTTACCGAATTGTCCTCATAACAAAAAAATTATAAATAAATCTTAAAAATAATTGCTTGTACTCACCACTCCTGGAATTGTATCTATCATCAGCGAGGTAATCTCCGAACCACTGTCTCTGCTGTCCCCACTCCGAGCGCCTACCCCGCAGCGCGCTCGCCGCACAAATCTTCATCTTCAATTGTGGCCACTGCGAGAAGAAAATAAATCCACGATAAAAAGAAGCGGTCCAAGATGGGATCCCTGAGGTACTCCCTATGTGGCTGTTCCGGTGTTGATAGGTAGCCCTTGATCGCCACTGATTTGCTGCACTTCGAAAGACACAATGAAAGCCATTTCAAAATGTTACTTTAGATTCCATTGGATGCAAGTTTTTACGAAGTAGGTGATGAGATACCTTATCAAAAGCTTTTGAAATATCCATGCGTTTGGTGCTCTTTTGCAAAAGCTGTAAATATGTTACCTGGTCTCTCGGTATGGGTTTGAGCACGAGGTACGCCCTCCAGCGTCTGTAAGCAGCTTGTATCAGGTTAGTATTGAGGCGTCGCGGCGCGGCGGGCCACTGCCGGACCACGTTGCGGTTGCGGCGCAGCTCTGCTTGCAGCTCGGCGATGTAGCGCCGGACGCGGTACCGTCTGAAGAGTGAACAAAACACTAAATAACAATGTCTGAGAAATATTACACGATAAATTATATTTAAATGAAATCAAACTCAAATATAATTTGAAAAAAAATCACCACGCGAAACTGAAAAAGTCAAATATATTTCTAAAAGATTCACCACGCAAAACTGAGGCAAATCTAAAAAAAAGATAAATATGGCGTCCATTTATTCAACACTACATTGGAATTAGCAGACGAATTAGACACAGAATATGAAGTACACACGATATAGTTCAACTCTTGCTTGATTAGAGTAGGGACGCGTATATGTCGTAGATTTAAATGTTAGGAGTATCAAACACTAATTAAAATAATCTGTTTCGTTATACTTACTTCCAGGCGTTGTAAATGGTAATGGCCGCCTTCATCTTCTTGTACTGCATGCGCGCTAAAGTCCCGCGCCACAACTTTTGTAGTAGAACTACAATTGAAGGGATCAATTCCGCGCGAGCTGCCTCTAGTCCGTGTAAGGTTTTCGCGCTCCTAAAATAGAAAATTCGAGTGTTTAGTAGGCTTATAGTCTACACATTTAAAAATAACCTAACACATGGAAAACGTTTTCTTTTTGTATGCGCTCAGTTCTACAACTAGTTGGTTAAGCTAAAAAAAAAAACAATTCATGGCATGGCCAGCTAGAAGATTAGACACTTTCTTTGTCACTGTGTCCCTTGAAATTTGACGAAATATACAGCACATGTCCACTGAACATCTTATACCGCTTGAAAAAGTGTTCGTACCGCCCTCTATGTGTCTAAAGGAGAAACTAGCGAGCCTAAAACGCGGTATCAAAGTTTTTGCGGGACACAGCTAATTTAAATCAGTGAACTAACTCTAGCGGGTAGGATAGTTGCCTTTCAGCTGTCTTGTTTAAGGAACAAAACCTTACCTTATAAACAGCTTGGTATGTCCAAACTGCACATCAGTGACATGCAGGTCCTTGAGCAAGACCACGACAGCATCCTTATCACTGTTTCCCCGGAAGTTGGGCCACGTGTACTGCGACAGCATCTAGTACGGCTTGAGTAAACGACCGTATCGCCCTCTATGCTTCATAATGAGAAACTAGCGAGCCTAAAACGCGGTATCGAAGTTTTTCCAATGCGCTGCTTATATACGGCGCGGCACAATACCTAGGTGGGATATACGCTATCTTTCATGAACCTCGCTTTATAATAAACATAATTACCTTATAAATAGCTTGGTATGTCCAAACTGTATCGAAGATCTCCGATTGGTTCTAGGTTTTCTTAACCGAGTAGGATTGCTTGCCATCTGTCACCTAATCACTACATAGAATAAAACAAAGTCGCTTTCTCTGTCCCTATATCCCTATGTATGCATAAATCTTTAAAACTACGCAACGGATTTGATGCGGTTTCTTTTAGGGGATAGAGTGTTTCAAGAGGAAGGTTTATATATATTTAATATTTGCATAATATTGTGGAGAAACACTGATAATTTCCGTGCGAAGCTGGGGCGGGTCGCTAGTCTGTTATAAACAAGATTACGAACAGAACATTACCTTACAAACAGCTTGGTATGTCCAAACTGTACATCAGTGACCTGCAGGTCCTTGAGCAACACCACGACAGCATCCTTATCACTGTTTCCCCGGAAGTTGGGCCACGTGTACTGCGACAGCATCTTGTACCGCTTAAGGAAGCGGTCGTACCGCTGGCGCGACGCGAACCCGGCGCGGCGCACGCGCACGTTCTCCACTAGACCGAGGTAGGCTACTTGGTGACGCACCTGGGGGAATAAAAATGTGGTTCAAGAGGTGTCAAAAGAGGAACGTATACAGTCCTCAAGCTCAACGGATGGCTGGGTGTCGATGATCTCACCAATTCCAGAAAAGAACATCATCATCTCCCTAGCCTTATCCAGTATCTCACGGGGTCGGCTACCCAATCTAGGGGATTGGACGAGGGTATTGGTTTTTACACAGAGCGACTGCCATCTGACCTCCGCAACCCAGAAGGGAAACCAGACCCAATCCTAGATTAGGTTAGAGTTTTCAAGCCACCAATGTTTAGTTAGCACTGTTCCTAACATGGCTTAACGACTAATATCTGCGGTATTTAACGATATTAACCGGGACCAACGGCTCAACGAGAGGTTAAGAGGTTTAAAAAGTATGGTTGAAAAATCGTCAAGTCTGTATATTAGAGGTTTCAAGTTCGATGGAAATCCGAGTGTTGACAATTTAATAATAATCGTTTGCAATTGCAAAATACCGGAACCCTAAACTTCCTCTACCAGATTTACAGTATTTTAATTAGAGTGCATTAAACTGTTGGTGAGCAAACACATCCTATCTTTTCTTTATAACTTAAACTGTGCACTCAAACATCTAACTAACTAAAAGGAGACGAGTCTACAAACTGTGGCTCATACCATATCAGAGAAGAGAATCAGTTGGCATGTTCTACGTTTATTTAACGTTCAGGGAATACATACATATAATCACGCCTTTATCCCTAATGGGGTTCAGGGAATAGATAAAATAAATCACATAGACTTCGTGCATAGTCCGTCCGTGTTTCGGAAGGCACGTTAAGCCGTTGGTGTCGGTTAATATCCTTTAATACCGTAGATATTAGTCGTTAAGCCATATCAGAGGCCAGTGCTAAGCATTGGCGGCTTGAAAACTCTGACCTAATCTAGGATTGGGTCTGGTTTCTCTTCTGGGTTGCGGAGATCAGATGGCAGTCGCTCTGTGTAAAAACCAGTACCCTCGTTCAATCCCCGAGATAAGGTAGCCGACCCCATGAGATACAGGATACGGCTAGGGAGATGATGATGAGACTTCGTGCATATATTTTTTTAATTGATTTTTCAAATGGTTACTTCCCACCTAACAAGGATTATGGATAACGGGTAACTATATTTGTAAAGCTCTTACCAGTTGGTCGTCCCAGTTGGTGGGCGTCTGGTGCGGGTTTGGCTTGACGCAGCGCACGTAGAAGGGCTCCTTGCTCTGCAGCCCGCTCACTAGGGCTGACATCGAGTTGCGGAATAACGTAGCCGCTGACGGGGGACGCTTCGAGGTCTGTGGACAAAAAAATAAGTTGAGAGGTCTGTGTTAAGTTGGAATAAATATTCAGGAGCCAAACAGTAGTCCACCAGAACCCTAGACATTTTATTACGGTTTTTATCTAAGAACTAAATACCTGATACCATGCTGGCCTCGGAGCTAGAGAAAAACATAGAATGTGCAGCTGCATTTCCTCCCGGGCACGCTGTAAAAACCAGCTAAGAGATCCGAGGGTTTCTCTGTATTGCAATTTAGGCGATAGGCTGACAACCTGTCACTACGGCCATATACCTATTATTTATTTATTAATGAACTAAAAAAGTTCCTTATAGGCAAATGTTATTACAATATTTCAGATTTTTTAATGACAAAATCAATGACTAAACTATTTCTATATAATGATATACAATATAATCATGTTAAATAAATAACTAAATCATTTTTCTTAAATATGTATTACCTACTTGTATTTGCAATGCTGAATTAAGTATACATACATAAATCACGCCTTTATCCCTTACGGGGTAGGCAGAGCGTTTAACGCCTCGTAAAAGGCGCTTTCGCCACGTCAGACAAAAATTGAGGGCAATTTTAGATTGTAATATGTATTGCTAAGTATACATACTATAATAATGCAATAATAGTGACCATAACTTTATATAATCATAATTTTTTCACTAATATAGAATAAAACTTGACGTCTACTAATCAATACTGACATTCATTAATTTTTATAGTATAAAATTGTAATATTTAATAGTAGATTTTATGCCGAGTGCATAAAGCAAGTCATTATTATCCGAGATCGTTATATGCCCGAGCTTGCAGGGCGAGGGCAGATGAAGAAGTCGAGGATAAAAATGATTTGTGCACGAGTTATAAACTCTGCTTTTCACTTCGATTGCGAGAAAATAAAACAGTAACATAACATACTAACATTTATTTAATTAAAATTCAAAGTAAAATTTGTACAATTTTGAATGCTGAAAATTTCACAGCTTCTTTCCCGCTACTTTACTTTTTTTAATTTTTGTGCATGATTTTCGGGCAAAGAATAAAATATATACAGCCTACTCTTAAATTATTTTGGAATATTGTTTTTTTTAGTGATGAATATGTCTTGATATTTAGTTACTATTTCGTATTATCTTATTATAAACCAAAAATGCAAATAGGGAAGGATATATTATAAATTAGCAAGTTTTAGACGTGCACAATTTATTATGTTTGGCTGCATGGTCTAAATGGTCACTGCCTTAGTATAGATACATTTAAAAAGCTACTTTTTTGCCCTTGTGCATAATTCTGCATAAAGTAGTACTTTTTCGAGCATGAGAAGTGAAAATAATATTATTATTTAAGTAAGGCAACTAGTGGCCTCTCTGATGTCTGCTGTGCCCTTACAGGGCGTCACTTGTACTTCTTCTTAATTTGTAACAACTATTTAACCTGTGGCTTTGCAATAAATGAAATGAAATGACCTACAAATCTATCTTAAATGACCCTCAAAACTTTGTCAGACGTGGCGAAACGACGTTTTTTTTAGGAAGTGTACGCTCTGCCTACCCCATTAGGGATAAAGGCGTGATTATATGTATGCATTTTCTCTATGACAGGTATTTTTAATTCCTGGCAGGGCAATAATCAAAAATTAATTAGGGTTCATTGCAAACTGTTTAGAGGTTGTCTGCATATTACCTTAATTTGTGGCGGACACAGATCTTATTAAGATTAGTCCATGCAGCCTTTTTAAACTACAAAAAAACAAGTGTATTATGCTACGAGGGTTTTAGTATATTGTAATTTAGGCGATGGGCTGACAACCTGTCCCTACAGCAATATACAATACAATGCAAATATTCTTTGTTGCACAAAAACAACACATTGTACAGGAACAAACATTACAAAACAAACAGAGTACAATTAGGCAGCCTTGTTGCTAGGATAGTAATTTCTGCCAGGCGACCTTTGGGTAAAGGAGTAGTTTGCTAATAATATACCTACAAATCCATCCTAAGTAATCCTCAAAACTTTGACAAACGTGGTGGAACTACCTTTATTTATTTATTTATTTAACAATTTATTGCACACACATGAACATACAAAGGACACAAACATAAAAAAACTATAGCACAACAGGTACAGCTTATCTCTAAAAAGAAATCTCTTCCAGCGGACCTTTCTTTAGGTCGTTTACGCTCTGCCTACCCCATTAGGGATAAAGTAGTGATTATATGTATTATGCTCACCTTCTGTATGTTGGTGCCGCCTTCGGGCCACATGTCGGAGAGAGACTTGTTGGTAGAGCTGTACAGCAGCCGCTTGAGGTCCTGCCACAACGAGTCCTTGTTCTTGTCCATAAAGCCGGTGATGGCGTACGTCACGTCGCCGGCGTAGTGCCTGCAGATAATACATATACATAAACATATAATCACGCCTTTATCCCTAATGGGGTAGGCAGAGCGCAAACGACCAAAACAAAGGTCGTTCCGCCACGTCTGACAAAGTTTTGAGAGTTATTTAAGATAGATTTGTAGGTATATTGCTGTAGTGACAGGTTGTCAGCCTATCGCCTAAATTGCAATATACTAAAACCCTCTGATCCCTTAGCTGGTTTTTACAGCATGCCCGGGAGGAAATGCAGCTGGCACATTCTATGTCTTTCTTTCGCTCCCAGTCCAGCATGGAAGCAGATAATAATACATATCATTTAATTTAAAATAATAAATTGCTTTGTGTTGCGGCCTATTATACATTTTTATTGTTTTAATTATTATTCTAATGGCTAAGCGCCTGAAATAGTTTTAATATCATATGGATAATAGTCAAATTTGCTATTCTATAATATTCAGGCGCTCTTTTATACGCTTAAGCATTGTATAGCTTCAGCTAGCTCGCTCTTTAGACATGGCGGCGATCAGACGCCCCAATATTCTGTAAAATCGATAAATCAGTTTAAATAAACCGCTACAGTTTGTTTTCCATAAAATCTGTTTCTTTCATTTATGTTCCCCGCGAACACTTTGTAACTTGAAAAGACAATAAGAAGATATACTTACACGCGTTGGTCGCAAAGTTTAAACTTTAATAATATAATAATACTTATTGAATGTCATGTGAATGTGAACAACCTCTCTTCCATGTTGGACTGGGAGCGAGAGAAAAACATAGAATCTGCCAGCAGCATTTCCTCCCGGCTAAAGGATCCATCATCTCCCTAACCTTATCCCGTATCTCACGGGTTCGGCTACCTAATCTGGAGGATTGAACGAGGGCACTGTTTTTTACACAGAGCGACTGCCATCTGACCTCGCTACCCAAAAGGGAAACCAGACCCAATCCTAGATTAGGTCAGAGTTTTCAAGCCGCCAATGCTTAGTACTGGCCTCTGACATGGCTTAACAACTAATATCTACGGTATAAAGCAATAATAACCGGGACCAACGGCTTAACGTACCATAATTATCATTTAATTAAAAAAAAAATTTAAAGAAAATTGCTTTGTATATTGGAAAAAATTAAAAACAATGGGAAATATAATTTGACGCGTTGTTCGCCATTGCGAACAAATTAAATTAATAAATTATTATTAAAAAAACATTTTTTTTTTATATATCGTATGGTTGTTGTTATATATGTTAATGTTAATATAATAATATTCTCCCAAACTTCGTAAAAGTTTAACGGGAGATCAGTTGCTCTGCGCAATACAACTTACTTATACTAAAACCTAAAAATAACTCACTTAATTATTAGGCTAATTTGAATTTAAAAAAATTACACTCTGGACCTTACTTGCTACGTTATCTAAATTGAACGATTTGATTTTTTATTTCTGTTTTTGTAGGTACTTACGTGATGCGGAAGTCTTGGCTGTGCTTCAGCTTCTTGTCGGTAGGAGCGAGTTGCCGCGACGTGTAGTGCTTGTGTCCGGACAGACGCTTGTCCATTGCCTCCAGTAGCTGCTGGTCGGATATCTGCAAATATTAAATATAATATAATATTAAAAACAATACTTCCATGCTGGTCTGGGAGCGAGAGAAAAACATAGAATGTGCCAGCTGCATATCCTCTCGGGCATGCTGTAATATCCAGCTAAGGAATCCGAGGGTTTCAATATATTGTAATTTAGGCGATGGGCTGACAACCTGTCACTACAGCAATATAGCTACAAATCTATCTTCAATAACCCTCAACTTTGTCAGACGTGGCGGAACGACCTTTGTTTAGGTCGTTTACGCTCTGCCTACCCCATTAGGGATAAAGGCGTGATTATATGTATGTATGTATTAAAAACAAAAACAGAAACCGGTCGCTTTAATAAGTTATATATAGTGGAACTAGTGTAAAAAGTGTTTTCTTAATAGAAACCTATGGAGTTCCATCTAGAAATAACAACACAAAATGTAACATACCGTAAAATATAATAATTCGTATTTTCATTATTTATTTATTACCTTAAGTATTTCCAAATCAGTCTTAGAATAAAGGTAAACAAAGTTTCATGTCTTTTAATCGCAAATCTTGTTTCTAAACAAAGTTTTAGCTATTAGATATGACAACATAATGAACTAGTTTTTAATTTAACTAATTTGCCAACACTAATCATTTATTTTTGAAATGTGTTTTTAAATAGAAAGACTTGAAATTTTGTTTCTAAAACTGAGTTGGAAATACTATAGGTCAAGTGCATTCTTCCATGCTGGCCTGGGAGCGAGAGAAAAACATAGAATGTGCCAGCTGCATTATCTCCCGGTCATGCTGTACAAACCAGCTAAGGGATCAGAGGGTTTCAGTATATTGTAATTAAGGCGATGGGCTGACAATCTGTCACTACAGCAATATATACATACGTACTTATTTTAAATAACCCTCAATACTTTGTCAGACGTGGCGGAACGACCTTTGTTTAGGTCATTTACGCTCGGTATAGGTCAACTGCATAATTTTTACCGTATGGTCTTATAAAAAAAGCGCTAATAACTGTCCACTATGCTAAATCTGTTATACCTTGGTGGGATTGAGGCAGGCTTCATCCATGATGGCGATGATGCCCTGATGCGGCGCGTCCACCAGCTCGCAGATGACGCGGTTGTTGAAGTACTTGATGGGCGTCCACTGGATGCCTTCGCGAGCGTATTCCTCCTGCTCTTGCTTCAACACCAGCTCTGCAACGGAAAATGAGAGGTGAAGGCGATTTATGGCACTCCAAGTTAACAGAGAATGTTCTGGTCCGCTGTTTGAAACCAAACACATTTTTTTAACTTGTAGTTTTATTTTGTTTTTCTCCCACTCGAAATCAGCATCAATATTTAAAAAAAGTATACATTCACACTTTTCGGTACTAGAGTTCGCAGCTGCTGGCAATTTCTCCAAACGACAATAATGACCATTGCCGACCGCTGCGCGAAGTCTTTAAAGTATAAAGTAGTTTTAAGTTCATAATATTATTTTTGAAAAGGCAGAATTAAAAAAAAACAAAACAAAAAAGTCTGAATTATTTAATGGAGTTGCAAATTTACTCCTCCGTAAATAGCTTTTTTGTCGGCTTTTAGAGTAATGTACTATTTTTCAAGTAATTTTTTTATTTCAGTGTGTATTAATAAGTATATTTACACCTAAATTTATATCCATCATGCAGCTAAATCATGTTTTCAATTTGCCTATCCCAAGGGCAGTAAAGGTTGTGTTTATGTTTGAATGCGCTTTACTGCCTCCGTGGTCTAGTGGTTAGTGCCATGGACTCCCGATCCGGAGGTCCTGGGTTCGATTCCCAGGGGGAAAAACACAAAGTTGATATTTGAGAATTTATTACTTTGTGAATGTTTCCCCAGTTTGGGTAGGACATTGCAGGCTGAATCACCTGATTCTCCGAAAAGAAAAAGATTTCGTGCTTCGGAGGGCACGTTAAGCCGTCGGTCCCGGTCGCTGTCTTTGATAGTGGTCGTTACACAAAACCATGTCAGAGGCCTGATAGTTGTGCTACCAGGCGGTTTAAAATCTCTGACACCAGGGTTCATTGGGTCCATAGACTCGATACCCACTCGACAGAAGAAGAAGAATGCGCTTTCCTCACCAATGAACAGCTGCTGCAGTTTCTCGTTGCAGTAGTTGATGCAGAACTGCTCGAAGCTGTTGGCCTCGAAGATCTCGAACCCGTAGATGTCCAGCACGCCGATCAGGGACGACTTGTACGAGCCGGACGGCGCTTCTATCGCTTTGTTTATCTGTGGGCATCAATTCAATTCAATTTATTTTGCATACATGTACATTTTTACATAATGATCTTAAAAAATATATATTTAGGCATTGTACATGCACCGTTTTATAGGGCGTTGCAAAGGTGTCATGCTTGGTTTTTTATACGATTATCTTATATTTAATAATAATTTACACAATTTTCTGGTAGCTCAATTAATAGCACTAATTATATAATATGTCATATTTTAAAATAAAAATTCAAAACACAAAAAATAAATCTTAGAAAAGAAATGAGAAAAAATTGAGATATATTGAGATATTGCGCTATAGCTTGTCATTGTAAAATTCATTTGTCGAGTAGTAACACTTAGTCAATAGGAAACATTTAATCAACAAGCGTTTGTTAGAATGACAATTGTTCTATACAACGTGTAACAGAAAGGGTATATGCACCGGAAAGGATATGAACTAGCCCAAACTGAACAACTTCAAAGGAATATAGGTCAAAATAAGAAAAAAAGGTTGATCTTCCATACAGAATGCATCAGCTGATAGTGTGTGTAGTATGGGGAGCCAATTTTTTTTCATCGTTTTCCGACCCATGTTCCTTTAGGAAAGTTGTTCAGTTTCATGGGCTAGTTCTAGTTCACATCCTTTCTGGTGCATATACTCTTTCTGTTACACGTTGTATATTAAATAATGTAATATTAAATGATGCGCTCGCTTCGCTCGCGATTTAAGGTGTCAATACTCTTCAAGTGGCGTTCCCATTAGAAAAAAAACATAATTCACAATAAACGCAGTAAATTGAAAAACTGGTCCAACAGACTCAAGTAATATAGTAATTAAGATAATTTAGAACCTTATAAATTACTTATTCATAGTTAGTTAAAAAAAATTGCGAATAACGCTACGCTCGCGATTGAAATCTTACCATTTTACGCTCGTATAAGAAAATATTCTTCAATCAATAACGCAAGACTTCCCTGCTCGCTTCGCTCGTGATACTTTTCAATATCGAATATTAGTGACTAATTGCCACATGTCTTTTGTTTTTATTAGAAATGGGTTTGCTCTTGACTCTAGACCCAAGGTCAGGGATGACCGTGGCAGAGTCGACGATGGAACGAGCTCACCCAGAAGATGCCTGTTTTGGTACTGGCAATCTCACGCACCGACGGAACACAGCAAGCTGTTTGGCGCCGGACTCTGGTGAGAGGGTGGTTGCGAGCCAGTCGGCCCCTTGCGGATATCGACGAAACACAGCAAACTACTTAGCATCGAACTCTGGTGGGATTACCCAAATTTACCTGTTGGACAATCCAAGTGAAGAGCCGATCGTAAGCCGCTTTAGCCAGCGCCAGCCTCGTATAGTTGGCATCAGATAAAGAATGCTCTTTGCTGACCAAATCCCCTCCGGCCGCTAACACCCTTCCTGCCATCGCGGTCTACAGAGCCATCAACAACTCACCTGCTGAACTATCCAAGTGAAGAGCCGGTCATAAGCCGCTTTAGCCAGCGCCAGCCTCGTATAGTTGGCATCAGATAAAGAATGCTCTTTGCTGACCAAATCCCCTCCGTCCGCTAACACCCTGCCTGCCATCGCGGTCTACAGAGCCATCAACAACTCACCTGCTGAACTATCCAAGTGAAGAGCCGGTCATAAGCCGCTTTAGCCAGCGCCAGCCTCGTATAGTTGGCATCAGATAAAGAATGCTCTTTGCTGACCAAATCCCCTCCGGCCGCTAACACCCTTCCTGCCATCGCGGTCTTTAACGCCATCTCGGAAACTCCTAGAGCTGCCACGCATTGCTTGACTGGTCCGCCGATGTTTAAGCCTTCTGGACCTTCTGAGAATGTAAGTTCACCCTGGAATCATATAAACAGTAAAATTTAGTAAGATTAACTTATAAATAAAACAGATCGTCCAGCGTGTCTCTAACGTACATGCAATAGGCTGGCCGCTTTAAAGGCTAAACCAAATCTAAGACGGTAACTTTCTCGTAAACTTTACGATATGATAATATTATGGTCTTAGTGGGGAGCACAGAATACTCTTTATGATAGATTTGGACTGCAGGGTTCCATGGTTACATGGTTTTCGAAGCTCATATCTAGGCAACCATTCGTGATAGACAAACAAGTAACAGACAAACTTGTAGGTAATTTTATAAGGTTTAGTACAGCAAAACTTTGCACAACGCACCGTTTTCGAGACCATCTTCATCATCTTCCTAGCCTTATCCCGTATCTCACGGGGTCGGCTACCTAATCTAGGGGATTGAACGAGAGTACTGGTTTTTACACAGAGCGACTGCCATCTGACCTCCGCAAACCAGAAGGAAAACCAGACCCAATCTTAGAATAGCGCATTTACCAGCACCGTTTTCGAGATATAATCAAATAACGAAAAAACACCTTCTCCGTTCTTCCCCCCCTCGGGCGGACCTCAGAGATGTCAGGACTTTTAGTGTGTATGCCTCCTAACTAGTCCAAAAGTTGCGAAGACAAAATTCCTGCTTCAGACTTTTCCATCTAGATCCCGATATGGGCATTCATTTATCAACCTATGTAAGCTTACCAGGGTCAAGCCCCTCCCGAAGTCTGTACACATGTTTACTTTAGTATATTTACGGTTACAAGCGCTTAGAAACACAGACAATAATGAACGGTACACTTACCAATAAAATAACTCCAGCCACAATACTCCATATATCCTCAACAACACTGGGTGGGAAGCCCAAGGCATTGAAGGCACTATTCGTAGCGTTGCAGAGTTTGGAATCCTGTGCCGTGATCCGTTCGCTGCCCAGCACTTTGTATTGTGTGTTTGAGGACAGGCCGTATTTCCTTGTGACGGGGTGACTTGAGCTAAGCAGCTGAAAAAGTTACAGATATAAATTATTATTATTCTTCCATGCTGGACTGGGAGCGAGAGAAAAACATAGAATTTGCCAGCTGCATTTCCTCCCGCGCATGCTGTAAAAATCAGATAAGGGATCCGACGGTTTCAGTCTATTGCGATTTAGGCGATGGGCTGACAACCTGTCACTACAGCAATATACTTACAAATCTATCTTAAATAACCGTCAAAACTTTGTCAGACGTAGCGGCGGAACGACCTTTGTTTAGGTCGTATACGCTCTGCCTACCCCGTTAGAATAGTGTGTGTGTGTGTGTGTGTGTATAAATTATTACTCAAAAGCAAGCTATACACAACTAGCTACCATCTACAATGAATATCGTTTGTTACGACCTTACGGGATAGGCTGAGCGTCATAATAGGGCTTTTGCACGACGTCTGGCAAGTTTTGAGGATCAATTTAGAAGTAACAAACGATGCATTGGTTTAGCGATACGTTATCAGTCTTTCGCCTAAATTGCAATAAGAGGTGTAAGTTACAGCATCCCGTAAACTGATAGGGGTTGCTCAGTCAACGAAACTAAATACAACAAATACAAATAATTTATTGAACAAAATAAACTCAGGCCTATTACAATTTTCCATTGGATCCCGCACTAGTAAAATCCTGTATCGCGGGAAACTGAACATAAACTGAATAAAAAATATATTTGACCTTCGCATACAAAATGATCTCCTCAATCAGAGAATATATATATTGATAAGTAAAATTTTATTTTCACTAACTTGTTCAGTTTTGTTAACTGAGCAACCACTATCGGTTTGCAGGACGCTGTCCCTTACACCCGGTATAATAAAACCTTTGTCTTCCTCTATAAATTTCTGTAGTATTCCTGGTAGTTGAAGTAACTTGAAATGACTTGAATATTCTATGTTTTCTATTGCTCCCAATCCAGAATCGACGAATAAAAAAAATCATAATATACTCGTAAGTATTTTTATGTTGTGTGCCATGCTGGACTGGGAGCGAGAGAAAAACAAAGAATGTGCCAACTGCATTTCCTCCCGGGCATGCTGTAAAAACCAGCTAAGGGATCCGGGGGGTTCGGTACTTATTTAGGCGATGGGCTGACAACCTGTCACTACAGTAATATACCTACAAATCTATCCCTCAAAACTTTGTCAGACGTGGCGGAATTACCTTTAATAATAATAAATGTTTATTGCGCAGAATACATTGTTCCATAAAAGACTACAGACTAGTAAAATATACATATAAATACAAATGTGCATAAAATAAATAATAGGTATACCTAAGTATATAGTTAGGTATGTCGGTAGTGAAGTACATTATATCTATTTACGAGCCGATGACAAGAGAAAGGGCCAAGTCAAGTCGTTATATACCATCCTCATAAACCCTTGTTTAGTTCGTTTACGCTCTGCCAACCCCATTAGGGATAAAGGCGTGATTATATATTTAGTATATATTGTTATGTTATTATGCCAAATAATTTATATTGTTGAGTCTAGATATTACAACATAAATTATTTTAAAAAATTGTACTATTTATTATTTTCAGTAATAACAAATTCTAGTTTACAATAAGTCTACTATCGAATCCACGCAATACGTTATAGAACAATAGTGCAATGTTTATAAACACTAGTCTATTGCAGGGCTGGAAACATAAACACAGGTCTTCTAGTTATATGATGTCATCAATCCATGACTGTTTTATGAAAACCGTATTATTAGATTAAAAAAATATTTACGGATGTTGCTTTTTTTAAGTCTAGTAAGAGGCATTTTTAAACGTCTGACAAATAGTAAGGGCTATTTGAGTTGAAAATTACCAGTACAATTCTCTGACGGTAGCTGATAGGATGTTAGTCAAATTGTAAATTGCAATAAACTGAAACCACTTTCTTGTCTACCGTGAAATTGATTAGGTAATAGCTAGTCCATCAGCCATCAGCCATCTTTCCAATATAAAATTGATCCATCACTCAATAATTCTTCTTCTTCCACGCTGGACTGGGAGCGAGAGAAAAACATAGAATGTGCCAGCTGCATTTCCTCCCGGGCATGCTGTAAAAACCAGCTAAGGGATCTGAGGGTTTCAGTATATTGCAATTTGGGCGATGGGCTGACAACCTGTCACTACAGCAATATACGTACAAAACCATCTTGAATAACCCTCAAAACTTTGTCAGACGTGGCGGAACGACCATTGTGTAGGTCGTTTACGCTAAGCCTACCCCATTAGGGATAAAGGCGTGATTATATGTATGTATGTAATAAACTGAAACCGTCTATTGAATTGTACAGTATGCCCGGAATGCAAAGCGACTGGAACATCAAAAGTTTCTTTTTTATAGCAAAATTTTCTGCATCAGCTAACGGACCTACCTGTATATTATTGTGAGCATGTCCATGTTATGATTAAAGTGGGGTCAATATTTAAACATTTAAACTGTAAAAGAATGTCATGTAATGTAATGTATGGGGCTTGTACCCTGAAATAAAGATATTTTATTTAATTTATTTATTTATAAATTACAATCCAGTGCGAAAAAAGTACCTATCCCTAAAAAAAAGTCTATTTCTAGATTATTCAGCACAAGATAGTACTTTCTGATCGCATAGACTTGCGGTACGTTTAGTATCAAATCAAATTAGTATTGACGTGCAATATATCATAATTATTATACACACGCGAGGCAATATCGCTATTGATTGATCGATCAATTTTATATTAAAGATGGCTGATGGACTAGCTATTACCTAATCAATTTCAAGGTAGACAAGAAAGTGGTTTCAGATTTTAGTAATTTATGTAATGAAACTGTTACCCTTCATCAATGCTGGAATGTAAGCGATAACGACACTTAGAATATGCCAGCTGCTTTTCGTCCCGGGCATGTTGTGGAAGTCAGCAAAGGGTTTTAAGGGTTAGTGTATTGTAATTTAGGCGATGGGCTGACTACCTGTCACTATACCGAGCGATACACATTTCAATCTAATATTGCCCTCAATATTTGACAGCTTTTACTAGGCATTTTACGGTCTGCCTACCCCACAAGGGATAAAGGCGTGATCTTCGTGCGTTGTCTTCGTGCTAATTACCAAAACTCGCCAATATAAATTACTTATTTTCATCATAAACTTAAGTCAAAATGTGAAGAAATAAGGATTTCAATAGAAGTTTCTTGAATAATGTAGATTCTTATGAACGGCACATTAAAATAATTCCTTTTCTTTTGCCTAGCGTTTTCAAGGCATATAGCTGTGTCTACTTTAGTTTTCGTCTACTCCACATTGCCCGGTCTTCGGCATTTGCTGGTGTAAGATCGTTCTCCTACATATTCGCTTTCACAACGTTCAGCCAGCGCTCCTTCTGCCCAAAAAAATACTTTTCACTTCTCATGCTCGAAAAAGTACTACTTTATGCAGAATCTAGGCGACATAAAGTTGAACTTTATGCACAAGGGCAAAAAAGTAGCTTTTTAAATGTATCTATACTAAGGCAGTGACCATTTAGACCATGCAGTAAAACATAATAAATTGTGCACGAATAAAACTTGCTAATTTATAATATATCCTTCCCTATTTGCATTTTTGGTTTATAATAAGATAATACGAAAAAGTAACTAAATATCAAGACATATTCATCACTAAAAAAAACAATATTCCAAAATAATTTAAGAGTAGGCTGTATATATTTTATTCTTTGCCCGAAAATCATGCACAAAAATTAAAAAAAGTAAAGTAGCGGGAATATACCATCTTCTGTCATGTCATCTCAAATTCAAAAGACTACCGTTAATATGCCGGGAAAAACCATATCATTCAGCATTCAAAATTGTACAAATTTTACTTTGAATTTTAATTAAATAAATGTTAGTATGTTATGTTACTGTTTTATTTTCTCGCAATCGAAGTGAAAAACAGAGTTTATAACTCGTGCACAAATCATTTTTATCCTCGACTTCTTCATCATATAACGATCTCGGGTAATAATGACTTGCTTTATGGACTCGGCATAAAATCTACTAAACCATGTAAATATATCAAGTAGAAGTTAACACTGACCTGATAGAATGAATGGAAGTTCCTTTCTCCTGGCTGCAGCGCTACTACTCTACTCTTCTCCAGCAGATAGTTGCTGATGTGACCTCCAACTGGATCTCCTTTGTAGTCGAAGTGTATGTCCATGTATTTGCCGAACCGAGACGAGTTGTCGTTTCTTGTCGTCTTCGCGTTGCCGAATGTCTCGAGTATAGAGTTTGATTGGATGAGCACGTTTTTTACTCTGGAATATTGAAAAGATATTTAGAAATTTTGTATTATTTTATTTGCTCTTGGATCTAGTCTAGAATATTGGTGACTGATACAAATCAAAGTAAATCAGTGGTAAAGCGAGCTCACATTTAGGTAAGGTCTTTCTCCTGACTTTTGATAGTGTTCGTTACATAGAACCAAATCTAAGGCTTTCAGGCGGTTTAAAAACTTTGCAAAGAATTATCGGGGTTCATCGGTTTATTGAACGTAACCCGACGGAGAAATAATTTTGTTTTGTCACGATGAAAGGTCGAATTTTAAGCGCATTTGATTCGGATGTAAATTCGGCGAGTTGCATTTCTGTTGGGGCATGACCATGATCTTGGGGCAATAAGGCATAGAATTTTCCTTACCTGTCAATATATTCCCTGTGTACTTGTGTGGTGTTGGCGGCGATGTATTTCATGATGAACTTGGATGCTTCTGTCTTTCCTGCTCCCGATTCGCCGGATATAAGCACGCATGTGTCTCTGCCCTGTAAAAAAGTTTGAAATTATTAATGTAATTTATTGTTTGCGCTGACATCAATTTCATCAATTTATTTTATTCTTCTGTTTCCTACTGCCTGGTTGCCTGGAAAATATTGCTACATATGCAATAAGGCCGCCGTTTGTACTACTTTTATGTTTTTGTAATATGTAATTTCTGTGTTTTTGTGCATAAAAGTTATATTGTATTGGATTGAATTGTCATTTATAACCCTGTTATAGGTAATCCAAGGCGTCAACGTCTCTTTCTAAGCCAGTTTTAGTCTAGTGATTGTAATTACTTTCAGATTAAAGTTTAGGGCAATTTTGTCGTTGAAGAGTAATTTCAAAAGGGAATGAGAAGCGACTTGAATTTAAAATTCGGATCGTTTAAAAAATCCTTCCGAAACACTAGAATGCAGTTGTTGCTGCAATAATCCGGTGAATATCTTCGCTACAAAGTAACTGTATGTCATTCATACTATCATAATAAGGCCATCTGTTCATACGTCTTGCTCACATTATAACAGTTACACTGTACTTCGCAACTACACACTACAAATCATTGATATAACTGTGATTTTCACACGATAACGAGAAATGGAAAACTATTATCTGTTTTGCGTTGAGGCGAGTTCACGAGCCTCACTTGTATTTGATTTATATCAGACATAATCTAAAATTAGATTTCTCATATTTGAGGAATTTTGAGAACAATAAAGCATGTATTGCTAGCAGAATTGAAAACAGAAAGATGAGGAAGCTTCTTAAGTACGGTCATGTTCTTCGTTGTTCGAGCCCTTTTCTTTTATTATGTTGAAAATGTTGTGATTCAGCATGAATCCTAATCAGAACGAAAACAATCTCTTAAAATTATAGTGATAACTTTAAGTGAGAATGGGAATCAAACCCACAGCCAACAGAATGACAGCCCAAGGGTTAGACAACTAGACCAAAGTGGCAGTAAATATCTCAAGTATAAGTTATTAATAGAGTATGCTTAGCTTATCGCAGCCGATACGTAAAACCTCTTAGTATTGTTTTTCTTAAGGACACAACACTTCAATCCTCGTTGCCTTTTAAAGTCTACGCTTCAGGGTCACATAAAGTCGCCGAATTCAATCAACACTTAAATTACAAGTCATTGTATTACGACTAAGGACTGTAGAATTAATTTGGTCGGCGCAAGTCCTTTGTCAATTGATTTGATTGTCTGTTCAAGAAACTTTTACGACGCAAACGAAGTAAAAGAACAGTGCAATTGAAACCAGAAAGTTCTCATACAGATAATCAGGCCTTTATCCTTAATGGCGTAGGCAGAGCGTAAACGATCTAAACAAAGGTCGTTATTTAAGATAGATTTGTAGGTGTATTGCTGTACGCACAAGTTGCCAATTCATCGTCTAAATTGCTATATACTAAAACCCTCGGATCCCTTAGCTGGTTTTTACAGCATGCCCGGGAGGAAATGCAGCTGGCACATTCTATGTTTTCTCTCGCTCCCAGTCCAGCGTGGAATTTAAGATAGATTTGTAGGTATATTGCTGTACTAAAATTACAAGTCATTGTATTACGACTAAGGACTGTAGAATTAATTTGGCCGGTGTAAGTCCTTTGTCAATTGATTTGGTTGCCTGTTAGCGACAATGCCAGAAACTTTAACGACGCAAACGAATGTTGCCTTTTAAACCAGAAAGTTCTTCCGTGTTAATTTCTCGGGCTCATGAATTTAAGTCATAGTCAGTCGATTTTAATTGTTTTATCCTTGACTTAAAATCTCAATTACCTACATGACGTGTTTGGAAGCCTACGTCATGTGATGTCCTTTTATGATAATGTGCGTATGCTAATTCAGTCTTTGGCTTATTCATGACTTGTAATCAAATCAGGCATAAAATTAAATAATAATAAGAAAAGGACTGCGATAACGAAGAACATGATCGTAGTTGTTGCCACTTTACCTGTTGTGTCTGGCAAGCATCAGCTACGGCATATACATGTGGGGCTTCAAACATCTGCCTGTCCCTGTACTGTACCATGATTTTGGCGCCATAGATATAGGATCTTATAACTGATTATAGGCTGAAGAAATCTGTTACCTGTTGTCGTAACACCCTCTAACAAGCATCAGCTACTGCATATACATGTCATGTTCACTACACTTTTAAACACTTTTTATTTTTTATTTTATTATAACAAACACTTCTCTCTTTCCCTGCACTGTGCCATGTGTTGGGCGCCAAAGATGTCCAATGTCTTGTATAAGTTCACTAATACCAGAAAACATGCATCATGCAGTAGGAAACTCTTACCTGTTGCCGTAACACCCTTTGACACGCATCAGCTACGGCATATACATGTGGGGGGACTTCAAACATCTCCCTGCCCCTATACTGGGCCATGTGTTGGGCGCCATAAATGTCTAGGTTCTTGTAAGGGTTGACAGATACTAGGACCTCGCCGATGTATGTGTATATTTTGTTGTGTTGGAATCTGTAACAATGGATAGGAAGTTTAGATACGTAATAGGAGAAGATCTCGAAGTTTATTGAAAGATTGAGATTGAATTTGATTTAATTTAATCTATCGTATCATAAAATATGGAATAAATCCTAATGGGATAAATTAGAGAGTTACATTGAGTTCTACATTTGCTTGCTTTATAATGAAATTGAGTCACATTCAGTAAGAAAAAGATTTTCAATATATTTTTGATCGTGTTAGATGCAGTCTACAACATAAAGTTTCAGAATTTTCAAATTATTAAATGGCCAAAATCTTAGCAAAATCTGTAAAGGTTTTATATGTGTTGCTCAAATTCAAGAGACAATTCCTAATCTCAGATCATTCCGATCATTCAGAAAATCTCGGTCAATTGATTCGTATCGCCTGACATCCAACCATTACATCTTATTGACAAGAATGCGTATCGTCTGCGCGTCTGACATAACAAAAGCCTGAATAGAATAGCGCACAATAAGCTGCGCGCGCGTTCAAATCAGTGACAGCTATTGAGAGTACACTGAAACGCACGTACTATCAATCTGTAGTAAGTAAGCGTACAATTGGATGACATCATATTATATACATACATATAATCACGCCTTTATCCCGAATGGGGTAGGTAGAGCGAAAAAGACCAAAGAAAAGGTCGTTTCGCCACGTCCCCGGCATGCCCGGGAGGAAATACAGCTGGCACATTCCATGTTTTTATCTCGCTCCTAGGCCAGCATGACATCATATTACAGGAGATATATGCTGAGGATGCTGTTATGAAAATTTGATTCTAAAGTTTAGAAGAACACAATTTGTGATATATTGAATAGTTAGTTTCCTATAGGTAAAAGCTTTTGACGCTATTTAAGAAAATTCTTTGACAAAACCGCCAATGTTGAAGCGTTCAATGATGTTTTATTGTGATTATGTAAAAACAAAAAAGGATCATTTTTATATTAATTCTAGAAGAATTGCAGAGAAGCCAACAAGATTGAATACTATTAGAAAGTGTAGTAATCTAAGGCAGATCAACGTGTGCCCGCCCGGTCACTAGAAATTGTCTATCATGGCTCATGCACGGCTATCATGTAGAAGAGATGTGGTTGTAAATTAGCTTCATGGTGTATCTTGACTAGAAACAGTTATTTATTAATGGTGAATTGCTACTATGGACCTAATCAGTAATCAACATACATACAATCATGCCTTATTCCTAATCGGGACCTGAACTAAGGTCGTTCCGCCAGGTCAGCCATAATTTTGAGGGTTATTCAAGATAGATTTGTAGGTATATTGCTGTAGTGTGTCAGATCTCTTAGCTGGTTTTTACAGCATGCCCGGGGAGAAATGCAGCTGGCACATTCTATGTTTTCCTCTCGCTTCCAGGCCAGTATGAAAGATCATTAGAATCAGTAATCAATCCTGTAATTAATGTTATTATAATCAGAATATAAGCATACATTACGTATAGGTAATTTCATATAAGAAAAAAAAATGCAACCACTTCTAATCCTCAAAATGGTGCAATCACATCAAACCTTCTCGCACCTAACTAAGACTAGCTACTAACCAAAACATAATAATGCCCATTACTCAGGATTTTCAATTGCAGTATTTATTCTAAGACCTAGTATGGCCTAGTATAGCCTAGTATCTATCTGTCAGTCCAGTCACGGTTCTGCCGCTGTTTATAATCGTTCTATTACCACCTTCACGGCTGGTTAAGACCAATGAAGCTGTAAGACTGGCCACTCAATCGGAACACAACTGCCTGCATAGCATTGGTCTCTTGACACTAAGATTGCGGGTTCGATTTCTTTGAGGCTGATATTCCTAATTTAACACTATCAGATTTTTCCCCAGGTTCGTTAGGACAATGCAGGACAGGCTTACCTGATAGTCTGTAAAAAAAGTACTTCACAGAGCACTTTAGTCCTTATATTAGTTGATTTAAAATCTTTGCAACCTTGGTTTTTCGGGTCGTTCATCGGTTCGAAAAATCAAACTCCATAGAAGATGACAGGTTCTACCGCCATATAATCGTCCCATTACCACCTTCACGGTAAGTTAAGACCAATGAAGCTGTAAGATGGCCAGTCAATCGGAAAACAACTTTGATTAGGCTTTGCTTTTGTTTATATTGGATGGAGAAGTCCGTAAAATTACAAGAATTTGTGTCTTTAATTCCTGATAAGATAACGTAATAGTTTAATTCAATCTAATCTCCATTAGGGATAAAAGCGTGAGTATATTAATTCAATCTTAAAGCTTACATACCTCGATAAGATTATACCATTAATCATTAAACACTAAAATGCGATAATATTTCATAACTCTTGTTCCAACAAGATGGTTCTGAAATTGAAAGTAACCACAGACCACATTAAAAACCACAGGAGTAAATAACTGTATAGATGCAAAGCTTTATAGCACCACCACGCAAAACAACAATATTCAAAACTTTATGAGGTAGAAGTCTGTTTTTTTAGTTTAGTTAGGTAATCTGTATAAAATACGCAACTTATGACACCTCTTGTGATAATTTGCATATTTTTTATAGCAGAGATTAGAGCCCGATGGTGTAGTGGATAGGGCCGCTGCCTCCTGAGCGGGAGGTCGTGGTTCAAATCCCACCACGTACCAATGTGTTTTTCGGTGTTCGAATTTCATATGTACATTTATTCGGCGCCTTTTTTCCGTGCTTCGGAAGGCACGTTAAGCCGTTGGTCCCGGTTAATATCGTTTAAAACCGTAGATATTAGTCGTTAAGCCATATCAGAGGCCAGTGCTAAGCATTGGCGGGTTGAAAACTCTGACCTAATCTAGGATTGGGTCTGGTTTCCCTTCTGGGTTGCGGAGGTCAGATGGCAGTCGCTCTGTGTAAAAACCAGTACCCTTGTTCAATCCCCTAGATTAGGAAGCCGAACCCGTGAGATACGGGATAAGGCTAGGGAGATGATGAGATGAGATGCTCCACATATGCTTGAGCTAATAGTGCAACGTCGTTGTATGAAACTTTGTCTCTATATTGTTTCTCACTCTTGTGTAGGAAATGTGTTTAAAACACACCCGAGTTTATCTTCACCACAATCACAGTAATAAAGCAGTAATTAACACTATACTAGTGCATTAACCTGGCATTACATGAGAATTGATTCCTGTGGGAAAGGTGGTTTCCATGGAAAAAGAGGAATTCTTAAATAGGTGGCATTTGTTAGAATCGTACTAAGTTCTCATCACACGAGAAACTATTTTTAATTCAGGTTACAGGAAGAAATGCAAGGTGAAGCGAAGAAACTTTAACTCTAGAAAAAGCTTAGACTAAAAAGGCATTTTGTAGCCTTTACAAAACTGAACAAAGACTGAACTTTAAATCTGGAAAAGGTTCTGAGCAAAGTGCATATGAAATGAACTAACAGACTCTATCTCATTAAATGCATTAATTAACTCTTAGTAGATACAATTACAAAACCTACAACACACGTCGTGCACATATTTAACGTAATTACGTATAATTTAGTAACATAGTATGTATGTACATTGTACGCATAGTCTAGTGTTTACTAGACTATGTCAGAAGATTATAACTACTAGACTAGCATTTAAAAAGTATTTCAGTAGTAAACTTTACCTGTACTCTATCTCTCAATAAGTCTTGGTGGATAAACTAAACATGAATTGAATTATGTTGAAAGTGTTTGAAATTTTATCAGTAATGTCATTTTCATATTACGATGGAATGGAATTTTTGTTTACATAACTATTCTCTTAGACCATTATTTATTAAAATTCAGTCCTATGTAATACATATAGCAGTAACATGATCAAACTTAACTTTCTTTGTTTTTTGTTTATTTATTTTCATTAGCTCACTCTTAAAGGCACAGCTCCCTCCTCTTTGACATATTATGGATTAAATATCCACCTTTCGTTCGTTTCGATTCCCATACATACATATAATCACGCCTTCATCCCTAATGGGGTAGGCAGAGCGTAAACGACCTAAAAAAAAGTCGTTCCGCCACGTCTGACAAAGTTTTGAGGGTTATTTAAGATAAGAATTCTAGGTATATTGCTGTAGTGACAGGTTGTCAGCCCATCGCCTATATTACAATATACTGAAACCCTCGGATCCCTTAGCTGGATCTTACAGCATGCCCGGGAGGAAATGCAGCTGGCACATTCTATGCTTTTCTCTCGCTCCCAGACCAGCATGGAAGTAAAGTTCGATTCCCTTCCGTATAAAAATAACATAAAAACCATAACAAATCGGCAACAAAACAGTTTTGGAAGCTCAACACTTCGCGTGCGACGACATATAGCCATACCTATAGCTTGATATAGTATAGCGTCAACATAGCGCGGTCATTGACCCCCGAAAGCTTGCACTCACCGTCGAACCGATGTAAAGAATTCGTATTGTATAACTGAACTGATATAGTCGTTAAATGTCGACGGAGAATAGCTGGTGGTAATATCAGATGTCAGAGGGGTTTCAGTAGAATAAAACGATTTGTTTATCTTTTAAGATACTGCAGTTTATTCTTACGGATCTCGCACTAAGTTAGACTTGTATCATGGCAGTCAAAATCGAGCGCAATGCAGTAAAATGATAATGTAACAAATGTAAACAAATCAAGATCAAAAGAGTGCACACAATCAAAGAAGCAAAATGGAAGAGTTAGTGAAGTAATGTGTGAAACCATTTTAAAAGAATGTTAGGTTGATGCTGGACTGGAAGAGACAGAAAAACATAGCATGTTGCCCTTCTTCCCGGGCATGCTGTAGAAGTCAGCAAAAGGGATTTGAGAGTTAAAGTGTACTGTAATTTAGCCGATGGGCTGACAACCTGTCACTATAGCAATACAATTTTCAATCTAAAATTGCCCTAAATTTTTGTCAGACGTGGCAAAAGCGCCTTTTACGAGGCGTTTAACGCTCTGCCTACCCCGTAAGGGATAAAGGCGTGATTTTATGTATGTATTATAGGCTGATGGTTCTGATAATAATAAGCTGACGCAATGACCAGAGCAATATCAGAGGTAGGCTTGTATCAAGAACGCTAGCAGTATTAAAGATTTTTCTGAAAAACGCAGTTTTTTTTTAATAGTACATACATACATACATATAATCACGCCTTTGTCCCTAATGGGGTAGGCAAAGCGTAAACAACCCAAACAAAGATTGTCCCGCCACGTCTGACAAAGTATTGAAGGTTATTTAAGATATATTTGTAGGTATATTGCTGTAGTGACAGGTAGTCACCCCATCGTCTAAATTGCAATATACTGAAACCCTCGGATCCCTTAGCTGGTTTTTACAGCATGCCCGGGAGGAAATGCAGCTGGCACATTCTATGTTTTTCTATCACTCCCAGTCCAGCATGGAAGTAAAGTAAGTTTTTTTTAATAGTGCTCTCCCTAAACTGCAAAACAATTTGAAAGTACTATGGTGCCATGAAAGCATAATAGTTTCTTTAAATCCAGCAATTCCCACATGCCTAAGGGTTCGCAAAGTTATAGTTTCAATAACAAAAACTCACAGACAATTGACTTCATAAAATCTTTACAGACTCGAAAAGTTATTAGCAATTCTTCTGCCAAAACAATGGACAATAAAACAAATGGGTGATAAGTCAAATAATAACAGAGCTAAGTGAAAGAAACGCAACGGCTTACGACTTTAAAAATGTAAAGCCCGTAATTATAAACAGTACTTGAGACTGACAGCTAGTTTGAGTTCGTATCAGAAACGTTACTTCAGTACAATGAGGCCTGGCAAAACCATACTTAAAATTGGTCTCAATCTTGAGATTGCTCTATAAATGCGAGCCTAAGAGGCATGTAATATATGATGAACACGGCCATCTGAGCGCATTCGACATGTAACTGTACATAACAATTGTAACGAGCGTTAGTATTTCTTTTTAGTAAGAGCGGACTGCCTCCGTGGTCTAGTGGTTAGTGCCATGGACTCCCGATCCGGAGGTCCTGGGTTCGATTCCTACACACAAAGTTGATATTTGAGAATTTATCACTTTGTGAAATTTTCTCCAGTTTGGTTTGGACATTGCAGGCTGAATCACCTGATTGTCCGAAAAGAAAAAGATTTCGTGCTTCGGAGGGCACGTTAAGCCGTCGGTCCCGGTCGCTGTCTTTGATAGTGTTCGATACTCAAACCTGACAGGCCTGATAGTTGTGCTACTAGGCGGTTTAAAAACTCTGACACCAGGGTTCATCGGGTCGATAGACTCGATACCCACTCGACAGAAGAAGAAGACGTAAGAGCGGACATAAAACTGCAGGCAGTATACCGTAATTTTATACTGTATACGTATGCACATCAGTTGTAGTAAATATTCAGTTCTTTCTTGTTGTAATATTACACATACAAAAGATCATATAGTCACGCCTTTATCCCCAAAAATATTATAGGTACAGGTAATATAAACCTTTCTGTAAACTTCATTTCTTGTGTTTTAATTCAATAAATAATATATACCAGGTGTAAGGGACAGCGTCCCGCAAACTGATAGAGGTTGCTCAGTCAACATCACTGAACAACTTCAATCATAAAATTCTTTCAGGAGGAGAAAAAATATTTTGGCTTTTCCATACAAACTCTCTGATCGAGTTGAAAATTTTGTATGGAAAAGCCAAATTTTATTTTCACTTCCTATACGTATACACAACAGCTGTAATAAATATTCAGTTCTTTATCGTTGTAATATTATACATACATACGGACATAAAGACACGCTTTTATCCCCTAAAATATTGAAGGTACAGTTAATACTTTCAGTAATAGAGCTCTTGGTGATCAATTGGCTATGTATTGGAGTCGGAATTGTAGTGTACTTCTAAGAGGTCAGATCGGTTCTGCCGGCTCCCTTTATTAAACAACCTATATTTATACTATTTACAAAATAATATAGGAGGGTAGATTTAACCAGAATCATAATATAATATTGCAGTATACATACATATATACATAAAATCACGCCTTTATCCCTTACGGTTTAGGCAGAGCGTTAAACACCTCGTAAAAGCTTTCGCCACGTCTGAATTGAGGGCAATTTTAGATTGTAATGTGTATTTCTATAGTGACAGGTTGTCAGCCCATCGCCTAAATTCCAATACACTGTAACCCTCGAGTCCCTTTTGCTGACTTCTACAACATGCCCGGGAGGAAGGGCAGCTGGAACATTCTATGTTTTTCTATCTCTCCCAGTCCAGCATGGACGATATTAATATTGCAGTCTATAACTTAATGGATCAGATAACAAGACGGTAAATCTAACTTGATTTTTAATAATTTAGGGGGGTCGCGGGGTAGCCCCAACAAGCTTTACTGAACATTTCCTCTTGATTTTAATTCAGAGGTCTATCTTAATGCCTAATCATAATCACGCATAAACTATAAGAAATTTCAATGTTTTCACAAAGTTTTCAACTCACATGTATACATTTCAAAGATGATCCCCGCTGACATATTAATTTGCTCTTATCTGGGTGAAGGTGCATCCTATTTTAAGCTCTCCAAGTGGGGCATTCCAGCATTTACGTCAAAGTGAGATATTCTGACGTACAAGTTATACAGACGTCAACATTCAGTTACATTAAATTGTTGATGAGTGCAGTCAAAATGTTTGATGGTGTGGAAGAATGTTGACTGATCTTTGTTGCCCGTTGTAAGTCGGTCAGGGTTCACATCAAAGGATTCTTTGGTCTAGATTTAGTAGTCTAGGTCTTAATCATAATAAATGTGACTTTAGCACATTATACGCTATAAAAAGGATGGTAGCTGCATCATATGTATTTCTGAAGGAAAACAAAAGAAAATACGTATCTAAAATCCATAGGAATTGCATACATTACAGCTACCATTTTAGAGTTTTTCGAGTAATATGAACCGCGCAAGTTGCCTCCTTGGTCTAGTGGCTAGTGCCATGGACTCCTGATCCGGGGACCTGGGTTCGATTCCCAGGGAGGAAACATAAAGTTGATGTTTGAGAATTTATCACTTTGTGAATTTTTCCCCAGTTTGGTTAGGACATTGCAGGCTGAATCACCTGATTGTCCGAAAAAGAAAAAGATTTCGTGCTTCGGCGGGCACGTTAAGCCGTCGGTCCCGGTCTCTGTCTTCGATAGTGGTCCTTACTCAAACCATGTCAGAGGCCTGATAGTTGTGGTACTAGGCGGTTTAAAAACTCTGACACCAGGGTTCATCGATAGACTCGATACCCACTCGACAGAAGAAGAAGCACTCTTGCCTGCTGTTATCTATATATATATTTTTTCCTCTCACACGGTAAGCTGGAAGACCACTCAAATATTTTGAGTTAAGCTCGCCTTTGTACATAATGTATCTAGATTAAGTTAATTTTAAGAATATCTGTGTGTACAATAAAGAATTAAGAAGAAGAAGATTATTTCAGTGTAGTGAATGTTACGTCTATGTTCCTAGAATAGGCAAGATAAAATAAGTTTAATTCATATGTATAAATAAAATATGAGTCGTCAGGACAAATCCAAGGTTGAAACTCAAGCAAAACCCACCCACGCCATATGGATGTACAGAAAGAAATATAATTCCACCTTTCTCGAGCCTCTTAACTGCTCAACAATTGATATCGAGCACATGTTTAAGATTTGATCAGTCATATCAAACAAGGTACTTTTAAGCGTTAGAAATGTGCCAGAGAGAATGAACTTTGATATACAATGATTGTTTACTTATTTTATTTGCGACAAGTTATTCTTCCGTGTTCAGTCTTCCATGCTTAGTTAATGAAATGCTCAAGCAGGGATCGCAGGCTGACATATTCTATGACAATAATAATGTATTTCGTGACTTTGCCTATTTATTTCTAAATGTTTTTATAAAAATTCAGACTAGTATAGTAATGTAATTTTTATTAATTTTATGTAATGTAATAATTGGCTGTACTTTTAATTTTCCATTCAATAATTTATGTAACTAATTGTTTATGTTTATCATATAAGCATGTTGGTGTAATACTGTTAGCTTATATTGACAAATAAATAAATAAATGCTGTACTGGGAGCGAGAGAAAAACATAGAATGTGCATGTTGCATTTCCTCTCATTTGCATACTGTTAAAACCAGCTAAGCGATCCAAGGGTTTCTGTATATTGCAATTTAGTCGATAAGCTGACAAACTGTCACTACAGTAATATACCTACAAATCTATCTCAAATAAGCCTCAAAACTTAGACAGACGTTGCGGAACGACCTTTGCTTAGGTCGTTTACGCTCTGCCTACCCCATTAGGGATAAAGGCGTAATTATATGCATGTATACACAAGTATTGACACAAGTTTAAACCAATGGTGACCGAGACAGAATCGACATGACAGCTCACCCTGAAGCTTTACAGCATTTAAAGTCACAAGCATTTCCAAAGACCTAAGGGTTAAAGTTTCCTAGACTTCGTCGATGGTCGCAATCCAGGTGGCTCTCACAACCTGTGTGAAGACCATACTTATTTAAATATTTTTTAGGCAAAATAATAATAAAATAAAATATATTGAAAAGCAATGAACATTGATATCTAATTCTCATCGCCTATACCAGATTACAACAGACTACAAAGCTTACGGCGCGCGCGCAACTGACATCATCCACCGGCCGGTTTGTAGTTCTAGATCAAGCTGAAGGGAATCTGGAAACGTACATACATACATATAATCACGCCTTTATCCCAAATAAATTAATTTTTGTCAGACGTGGCGAAAGCGCCTTTTACGAGGCGTTAAACGCTCTGCCTACCCCGTAAGGGATAAAGGCGTGATTTATGTATGTATGTTTATCCCAAATGGGGTAGGCAGAGCATAATCGACCTAAACAAAGGTCGTTACGCCATTTCTGACAAAGTTTTGAGGGTTATTTAAGATAGATTTGTTTGTACCTAAGTATATTTCTGTAGTGACAGGTTGTAAACCCATCGCCCAAATTACAATATACTGAAACCCTCGGATCCCTTAGCTGGTTTTTACAGCATGCTCGGGAGGAAATGCAGCTGGCACATTCTATGTTTTTCTCTCACTCCCAGGCCAGCATGGAACAAAACAATATGGAAACGGCAGCTTTAAATGTAGTGTAGAGCACAAAACAGCTGACAAAAAAAACTGTAGAAGTACTACATACTGACTCACAAGCAATGGACATATTCTCATGCCAGTCCAATACAAGTCTCTACTACGCAAAGCTTTCGGCGCGCGCGCAGATGACGTCACCAGCCGGCCGGTTTGTAGTTCAAGATCAGGCGGGAGGTCAAACACATGGAAAAATGTGCTAACAACCATCGCATATGGGCTGTTGTGTAATTTGAGCTACTGTTAAGGATAAAGTAATAGTAATAAAAACATTATAATGGTTTTGATAGAGCTATAACGTTAATAAAAACTTCCATGCTGGCCTGGGAGCGAGAGAAAAACTTAGAATGTGCCAGCTGCATTTCCTCCCGGGCATGTTGTAAAAGTCAGCTAAGGGATCCGAGGGTTTCAGTATATTGCAATGTAGGCGATGGGCTGACAACCTGTCACTACAGCAATATACGTACAAATCCATCTTGAATAACCCTCAAACCTTGTCAGACGTGGCGGAACGACCGTTGTGTAGGTCGTTTATGCTCTGCCTACCCCATTAGGGATAAAGGCGTGATTATATGTATGTATGTATGTATAACGTTAATAAGGAGATGATAAATTTCAGTATTTTTTACAATTTAGAAATTACAAGTAACTAAACTATTTTACTTATTTCATATAACTAATTGCCTTTGAATTAAAACAATAAAAAAAGTTTTAGGAAAGAATATACATGTCAAGCGAAATTGTATATGTTTCAAGTTAATAACGGTAATTCACACATCTAAACGTAAGAAACAGTTATTAATACAACAAACTCTGCTAGTAGGCAAGTAAGGTGGGAGTTCGCTTTGACTATCCAACTGCAATCTCAGAAATGCAATCAACAAACTCAATTCTACGAGTCACGACTTTCAAGTAAAAGAGAACTACTATTTAAATACTGGTCTCAGTCTATCCTATAAGTAATACTTTAATGGAAGTATGGTCTAGTTGTCTAAGCCTGGGGCTTTCAAGTCGAAAGTCGTGGCTTCGATTCCCACTCAGAATTCCCTAGACCAAGTTAAAAGTATCTAAAATGTACGTTTTTAAATATTTAAAGATATTTTGACAAGTGCTCCCACATCTTTATAAAAACTACATGCATACATATAATCACGCCGTTATTCCTAATGGTAACCTAACAAAGGTCGTTCCGCCACGTCTGACAATTTTTGGGTTTTTTAAGATACATGGGAGGTGCATTAAGATACATTTGTAGGTATATAGCTGTAGTGACAGGTTGTCAGCCCATCGCCTAAATTACAATATATTGAAACCCTCGGATCCCTTAGCTGGTTTTTACAGCATGCCCGTAGGAGATGCAGCTGGCACATTCTATGCTTTTCTCTCGCTCCCAGGATAGAAGTATAAAAACTACACCTACACCAAGTTTCAGATAGTTTTTAAAACATCACCAAGCAAGTTATTTAATAGATTAGTTAGGTAACGGAATTATACACCGGAGCCGGTTTGGTGCCGGTCTACACCTAATGAAGTAAACATTGACATTGTATACGACTAATATACGCAAGATAGTAAACTTACATGCTCGAAGCTATAAGAAACTTAACATGTGCCAGCTGTTTTTTTTACCGCCATACTTTTGTGATACAATGCTTACTTTGCAACTTGATTTGGAATATGGGCTGACAGGAGTTACAACAGTAATTTATAGTATGTTGTCAAACGCTGTTAAAGCTAGATATAATATACGTAGTTTACATGCTGGCCTGGGAGCGAACGAAATAATGGAATGTGCCAGCCGCATTTCCACCCTAACATGTTGTAAAAATTATCTAAGTGATCCGAGGGTTTCATTTCAGTATGTTGTTATTTAGGCGATGGGCTAACAACCTGTAACTACAGCAATATACTTACAAATCTATCTTAAATAAACCCCAAAACTTTGTTAAACGTGCTGGAACGACCTTTGTTTAAGTAGTTAACGCTCTGCCTACCCCATTAGGGATAAAGGCTTGATTATATGTATGTATACTTCCATGCTGGCCTGGGAGCGAGAGAAAAACATAGAATGTGCCAGCTGCATTTCCTCCTGGGCATGCTGTAAAAACCAGCTAAGGGATCCGAGGGTTTCAGTATATTGTAATTTAGGCGATGGGCTGACAACCTGTCAGTACAGCAATATACTTACAAATCTATCTTAAATAACCCTCAAAACTTTGTCAGACGTGGCGGAACGACCTTTGTTTGGGTCGTTTACGCTCTGCCTACCTCATTTGGGATAAAGGCGTGATTATATGTATGTATGTATGACTATGTACGTAAATATGATATACGTTGACGGTTCACCTAGCCCGGAAGGTGTTAAAGCATGATGTTATGTATGTTTTCATCCCAATACCCTTGGAGTTTTGTGGGTGAGCTCGCTCTATTGTCAACTAACGGTCACCTCTGTAGTCTAGACTAGAGAATTAAAAAAAAAACATCAAATATAAAAAAAAAATTAGCTAGATTTACAGTTACTTTTATGGGAAAAGTTTTAATAGATTTTAAATAAATGTTCATAAAATGTTATAAGTATTTAATTATGTTAATTAAGCATCATAAGATTGCGTTTAATCGTCTTATCTGATGGCGAATGGCATTGATTAAGACTCTTCATCCTCGCATATTATATTACCATCATACATACATACATAGAATCACACCTTTTTCCCTAATGGGGTAGGCAGAGCGTAAACGACCTAAACTCATGTCGTTCCGCCACGACTGACAAAGATTTGAGGGTAATTTAAGTTAGTTTTGTAAGTATATTGCTGTAGTGACGGGTTGTCAGCCCATCGCCTAAATTGTAATATACAGAAACCCTTGGATCACTAAGCTGGTTCTTACAGCATGCCTGGTAGGAAATGCAGCTGGCACATTCTATGTTTTTCTCTCGCTCCCAGACCAGCATGGAAGTAATACCATCATCAGTGTCTTTATTGCTTTATTATTAACTCCTATTTAATATTCAGTCAGATTTCCAGTTCTAATCTATTTTTAGCCGGCTTCAAAACGGAAGAGATTCTCAATTCGTCTGTATGTTTTTTTTTATTAGTCTTCTAATCCTTTAAAATTATAATTTCTTATTGATACTCACTCTCACTGGGCTAACTAAAATGGCTCCAACCAACTTCAGAAGGACCAAATCCTTGATACATCACGTATATCCTCTTACTGAACGGAACTATTATCAAGGACTACTTCCTGCTAGATAGGGTTAAAAGAGGACTTGGTTTAATGAGGGAAATTTGCACAGCATGGACTAGTCACAAAAATTGGGATGAACGTTTATGAGTTGAGAGAAACCCATGAAATATTTTGATTCGGAAACTGGTTAATACATACTGTTGAAGATTTTAACACTCACAAATCTCACAGAGCTATTTTTATTTCATATAATTTACCCATTTCTATAGCTCAGTTGGTAGAGTAATGAATTCTAGAGACGCAGGTTCGAGTCCTGCCAGAAACGAATTTATTAATTTCTTTCTTTCATATTACCAATACGTTTTAAGAATAGTTGTGCTACTAGGCGGTTTAAAAACTCTGACACCAGGGTTCATCGGGTCCATAGACTCGATACCCACTCGACAGAAGAAGGACAATGATAATGCTATGCGATAAAGGTAAATATGCCACTGAAATAAAAACGAAACATTATAAGGATAAGTTGGTACGACCACGACCCATATTTAGCTCAAAGCCTTGAGATTTTTACTGCCAACTTGACTTTTAGCATGTTTCAGCAAGCTACTAAGTACAGTACAGCATTGCGGATCTGAAATACTGTGTTGCGGTAAAATAAACATACATATAATCACGCCTTTATCCCTAATGGGGTAGGCAGAGCGTAAAGGACCTAAACAAAGGTCGTTCCGCCGCGTCTGACAAAGTTTTGAGGGTTATTAAGATAGATTTGCAGATATATCGCTGTAGTGACAGGTTGTCAACCCATCGCCTAAATTACAATATACTGAAACCCTCGGATCCCTTAGGTGGTTTTTACAGCATGCCCGGGAGGAAATGCAGCTGTCACATTCTATATTTTTCTCTCGCTCCCAGTCCAGCATGGTTAATGATTAATCTTAGGTATTTTTACTATCTGTATCACGAGTCTTTTAATCCACACTGAGTCACTCCATTATCATTGCAACCTGTTTTTCTGTCCTCTCAACAGCGAAATCCTTATTCTGCATACAATACAATACAATAATTATGCGATCTCAAGACCTCTTGATGACCTGATGAGTAATAGCACGATTCATCTGGTCGAGGTGACTCACTGTGTGACGTCATTGATTTTATAACTGCCTCCGTCGTCTAGTGGTCCGATCCAAGGGTTCTCGATCCCAAGGTCGTGGGTCGGATTCCCACGAGGGGAACACGAAAGTTATTATTTATTTGTCTATTTATATCTTTGTGAGGTTTCCCAACAGTGAAGACATACAGGGCTTTTCCCCAGATTTGATTAGGATTAGGACAATGAAGGCTGAATCAACTGATTGTCTAAAAGAAACAGAGATTCTGTGCTTCGGAGGGCACGCAAAGCCGTCAGTCTGGTCGCTGTCTTTGCTAAGTAGTCGTTACGTAAATTACGTTACAGGATTCATCTGGCTATGGTGACAGGTGAGTCACTGTGCTATGACGTCATAGATTTTATTTCCTCCTTCCCTAGACTGTTTGACTCACTCGTATGTGGATAGAAGATATTTACATTGCAATATAATACGAACGAGCATGGAAGGGTGATAAGCTGATGAAATGACTCAGCTGATCCTAAAATATCAACCCTATCTCTACATTTATTCATAACAATGATTTCATAGAATAGAAAAGAAATACTTTTATTTTAAACATAACACAAATTACAAATTAATCAAATGAAATAAAAGTAATACCTACAAATCCATCTTAAAATAACCCTCAAAACGTTGTCAGACGTGGCGGAACGACCTTTGTTTAGGTCGTTTACGCCCTGCCTACCCCATTAGGGATAAAGGCGTGATTATATGTATGTATGTATGAAATAAAAGTACAGAAAGTCATGTCTAAAAATTGTCTTCACTCAGCTTATGTTACAAGAAGCACAGTTAACTGCTTGTAGCGCTGGTCCTCCGTGAAGCCAGGACATAAACACATAAGTACCTATGTGTTATCACTACATAGTATAAAACAAAGTCGCTTTCTCTGTCCCTGTATCCCTATGTATGTTAGCTAGTAACATTATAAATAAGTATGTGTAGGCGAACTGCATACAATTAGCATGCATACAATAATAAATATTAATATAATAATATAATAATTTTCCTTTTTTTTTAAGTTTTTAGAAGCTAAGTGTTGTTTTTAAAGAATTAATGTATGGGTTTAAAAACTTAATCAAAGATAAAATTTGAGTACACAGGTTAAATGACGCTCACAATAGCTATCCAAATCGAATATTTTGAAATACAGGTGTCCAGACAGAAGAAAAGTAGGTACCTATAGATTAACCAACGATACTTTAGATAAGATAATACATTCTTCTTCCTAGCCTTATCCCGTATCTCACGGGGTCGGCTAACTAATCTAGAGGATTGAACGGGGGTACTGGTTTTTACACAGAGCGAATGTCATCTGACCTCCGCAACCAAGAAGGGAAACCAGACCCAATCCTAGATTAGGTCAGAGTTTTCAATCCGCCAATGCTTGGGACTGGCCTCTGATATGGCTTAACGACTAATATCTACGGTATTAAACGATATTAACCGGGACCAACGGCTTAACGTGCCTTGAGAAGCACGGAAAAAGCGCCGATTAAACGTACATATGAAATTCGAAAACCGAAAAACACATTGGTACGTGGTGGGATTCGAACCACGACCTCCCGCTCAGAAGGCAGCGGCCCTATCCACTACACCATCGGGCTCTCTCAGATAAGATAATACATATAGCAACAGATAAGATTTAGAAACACTTAAAAGAGAGAAGTATTGCATAGAAACGGACCGGGTATACGATATGACACCACATCGATACCTACTTTTTATGACTCATTATTATGAAGGGTGCCCGCCCCACCTTTAGGTACGTTAAACAGGCTACTAACCGTAGCTACCCCCATTATATCAGAACTATTATAGTATAGGTAGGTCCCTATACTATTATTATCACTTATGTTATGGCTATGGGGAAGGGCCACTTTAAAATAAAAATAATTCACTGGGTCATTTTTATAATGATGAAAATATCATTCTGTCAGCATATGAAACAGACAATTTTAACGATGTCCGACTCCGGTAGAGAAAAGGCACGTGTTTATAAATTTAGATTTCGTAGATAGTGGCGAGATGAGACACTCTGAAGGGAAACTTCATATAAATTTATTTATAGCTCTTCATTCAGTACCAGTAAATCTATTTATTCGTGACTAATTTTCCGCCTAACATATGCTCTTCCGCGACTCAATACCACATTTTACGAGTACCATAGTTAAACATTTCTTTTATTTTCTTTCACGCTGGACTGGGAGCGAGAGAAAAACGTAGAATGTGCCAGCTGCATTTCCTCCCGGGCCTAAGGGAGGAAATGCTGGAGAAACCAGCTAAGGGATCCGAGGGTTTCAGTATACTGCAAACTACAGAAATATACCTACAAATCTATCTTAAATAACCCTCAAAAATTTGTGAGACGTGGCGGAACAACTTTTGTTTAGGTCGTTTACGCTCTGCCTACCCCATTAGGAATAAAGGCGTGATTATTATTATTATTGCTTTACTATTATTATATTGTACTGTTTTGTTCCTTACTATTCTGCTGTATGAATTTGTGTTTCTTTGTGCAATAAAGTATCTTGTATTGTATTGTGATTATATGTATGTATGTAAACCTTTTAAGACAGTGCTAATGCTAAGTTAGACACAAAAAAATTAAGAACTTTATAATTTATTTCCATGGGAAGATTTGAGATATACTGGGTAAAGTAACTTAGACAAGAGACGGAATATTTTTCAGAATTATGTGCCCGATAAAGGAGCACGATCATTGGACAGATGGTTTATTTTGGTGATGATTTGATGGCGTCGGCTTCACCGGCCGCTGCATTCCTTATTTAGTTGGTTTATGGGAATCCAGGCTATATTTAAACCAAGAATGAGCATTCGTAAGGCATGTGAATGAAATACCCAACGGTATTAATTTAGTTCTTCCATGCTGGACTGGGAGCGAGAGAAAAACATAGAAAGTGCCAGCTGAATTTCCTCCCGGGCATGGTGTAAAAACCAGCTAAGGGATCCGAGGGTCTCAGTATATTGTAATTTAGGCGATGGGCTGACAACCTGTCACTACAGTAATATACTTACAAATCTATCTTAAATAACCCTCAAAACTTTGTCAGACGTGGCGGAACGACCTTTGTTTGGGTCGTTTACGCTCTGCCTACCCCATTAGAGATAAAGGCGTGATAATATGTATGTATGTATAAAAAAGAAATCATACAAATTCTTGGAAGGATTATTTTGATAACTACTGAACCATTATGCATCTTGCAAAGTAGTAACGAATACGAACAATCAAGTCTCATCATAAATACATTAGTCATTCTTACTTACTATTATAGAAGTCACATTTTATTTTACTTTTTAAATTCTGCATTAAGTCAATAAACTAGGACATGCATGAATTGATTATATCGAAGGTACTAGTCATTAAACATTGAGTAACCGGTCGCAGTCCGCGATGAGCATTGTTAAGTACATGCTCACTACATGTAGAAAGTATGTTTCGATGTATTTCTAAAGGTTGGTTATATTGTAAAAAGTTGGTCATATTGCTTTATGTACTTACATGTACACGTTAGAGAGAAAATCTTTGTAGAAATATTTTAGCGGCCGGGGTCGTGGGGTCAATTCCCTGTGTCTTTAATAAACATAAGATGGAACGGTGAGTGGCAAGCTTTATATTAAAAAAAAAAACCTATCTCTTCAGTGCAGAAACAGATACAATGCAGAATCATTTAGTCTATTCAGGATTAACAACAGTAATAAGAATTATACTTCCATGCTGGCCTGGGAGCTAGAGAAAAACATAGAATGTGCCAGCTGCTTTTCCTCCCAAGCATGCTGTAAAAACCAGCTAAGGGATCCGAGGGTTTCATACATACATACATATGATCACGCCTTTATCCCTAATTTAGGGGTAGGCAGAGCGTAAACGACCTAATCAAACGGTTTCAGTATATTGTAAATTAGGCGATAAGCTGACACCCTGTCGCTACAGCAATATACCTACAAATCTATCTTAAATAGCCCTCAAAACTTTGTCAGACGTGGCGGAACGACCTTTGTTTAGGTCGTTTACGCTCTGCCTACCCCATTAGATAAAGGCGTGATTATATGTATATATGTATGTATAAGAATTATTAGATAGAGGTAAGTCAGATATATATCAGTTAACTAGACAACCAGTATCGTCTAGTTAACTGATCTTATTATAATAGATCATAAGTTAACTGGTCAGAGCCATGGTAGACAGTCTGGCCACTTGACCAATACCTACACGTTGGTACCAGGAGTGCATATGCCGAAGCGGTCATCCAACAAGACTTGGTAATCATAATACATAGCCTCATACGTGTTACGCTTACCAAGTTACCTACAGCACACCTATAGAAAGTGTGTCACGGATGTCGTGGTAGCAAACATTGTCTTGAGGTCTCCTGATGGCCAGACGGAAGGTCAATGGGTTAAATTTATCGGAAATATTGGAAAAGTAGTTATAATAGAGACTGGAGAAACTCTTGATTAAGACATACAATCACGCTTTTATGCCTTATGGGTTAGGCAGCAGTGTGTCACGGATGTTGTGGTGGCAATCATCGTCTTAGAGGTATCTTGATGGCCAGACGGAAAGTCCATGGGTTGCAATCATCAGAAATATTGGAAATTTGGTTAAAATAGAGACTGGAGAAATTCTTGATTCAAACATCCAATTACGTTATATTTATCTGTTACGGGGTAGGCAGCACACTTTGTCGTGGTGGCAAATCATTGTCTTAGAGGTCTCCTGATGGCCAGACGGAAGGTACAATGATCGGAAATATTGAACAAGTAATAGTGTCTTCTCATAATAAAGGCCAAAGAAATTCTTGGATCAATATGCATTTACTCCATTTTAGAAGAAGAAATTCTTGCTTCAATATGATAATCGTGGTTGTAAGGTGAAACGACCACCCACTTATAGGGGCCAAGTTTTAAGTAAGCCAACTTAACTAACAGGCTTATTTTGTCTACAAGCTTACATGCTTAGGTTAGTTGCTTAAAAGACAGTTTAAAGTATTACGTTCAACGTATAATTTATCCTTACAAGCATTTTGGACATGTTTTTGGGACAACCTTACACCTGTCGTGTAAGAAAAAATTTGATGACAGGTGCGCCTGTTCGTGACTTGAAGTCCCGTTTGCCAAAGATAGGTACTATATGGGGTGTAAGGGACAGCGTCCCTCAAACTGATAGGGGTTGCTCAGTCAACGAAACTTAACAAATATCTTCAAGATTTTTTTTTTATGAAATAAAAAAAATAGATTTTTATACAAATTGTCTGATCGAGGTGGTCATTTTATTTGGGAAGGTTCTTCGGGTCGTTGTTCGACTCAAGATCCCACTCGCTGAGAAGAAGATGGGAAGGTATTTTATTTTTTCATCTCCTGAAAGAATTTATTGCTAATGGTTGTTCTGTTTCGTTGACTGAGCAACCCCTATCAGTTTGCGGGACGCTGTCCCTTACACCTGGTTTAGGAATAGGAAATAGTATGTGGTTGGGTGTTATTATAACCACCTATGACGAAACCACAGATTCTATAGGTATTGTAAACTGATACTATTGTCCTAGATATAAGTTATTGTCACGTCATTGCACGCTATACAGGCAAACAATTTAAAATCTTGTTTGAATTTATTTTAAGGTGGCTAGAGTAGTGAAATCCAATACAAACGTAGTTTCGCTATTATTCCTAAACAGTAAAACCTAACTTAACCAAACTCCGTACACATGACCAAATGCATCATACCTATGCTTAATTTTTGGTTTGAAAATATTAGCCAAGTACAAAATTAGAAAGCAAATTTAATTTTAGGCCAACAAAACCGTATTTTCGGTCTTATTTTGTTTATACATACATACATACATACATAAAATCACGCCTTTATCCCTTGCGGGGTAGGCAGAGCGTTAAACGCCTCGTAAAAGGCGCTTTCGCCGCGTCTGACAAAAATTGAGGGCAATTTTAGATTGAACTGTGTATTGCTATAGAGACAGGTTGTCAGCCCATCGCCTAAATTACAGTACACTGTAACCCTCGAGTCCCTTTTGCTGACTTCTACAGCATGCCCGGGAGGAAGGGCAGCTGGAACATGCTATGTTTTTCTATCTCTCCCAGTCCAGCATGGAAGGAATTTATTTTGTTTATGCTTAATATTTTCAAACCAAACCTAATTACAAGCATAGATATGATGCATTTGGTCATGTGTACGGAGTTCGGATAAGTTTGGTTTTACTGTTTAGGAAAAAAGTGCAAATACGTTTGTATTGGATTTCACTACTCTATCAGACCCTTAAATGCACATCATACGAGTACATACTTTTGGGGCGTGATTTTGTTTTTATTGGGTTTTAGTCATTGAAGAACTCACTCTTATTAGATTATATTATTAACTATCGTTACCAATAATTCTACCATATCATACAGTTATTCATTTCAAAACATCAACGAGTAGAGAATCCCACTCCAAGCTCCAATAACGGTTTCCAAACCATGTATCAAATAGTCGATGCAACAGACCCGAAGACGCATCATTACGGTACTTTACGCAACTGAGATGTAATCTTACTATTACGACATTTCCGATGCTGACTGATTGCTGATTGACTAATATTTTCCAAACTTGGTAGGTTTGTGTAGGTTTCCAAAACGTTAATAAAATACGGGGTGTAAGGGACACCGTCAAACTTATAGGGGTTGCTCAGTTAACGTAACTGAACAACTACCACCAGGATATTTTTTCAGAAAATTAAATAATAAATTTGATTTTCCATACAAACTGTCTGATGGATGTAGTCATTTTCAATGGGAAAGTATTTTTTTTTGCTCATTTCAAATTGCAATAATTTCCTGGTGAATGTTGTTCAGTATCATTGACTGAGCAACCCCTATCAGTTTGCAGGATGCTGCTCCTTACACGTGGTATATCGAAAAATCCAATCCTGACACGTCGTTGTGGTCATATAGTCTCAGCCGAGACGTCCACTGCAGGACATGTACAATCCTGACTATTTAGAAGTTATTTTGAGTGCTATTAACCAGTTTCTGGAGATTTTCAATAACAACAAAGGCGATTGAAAGTCACCACTGTAAAGATACTTCACTAAATAGTATACAACAAAGTCGCTTGCTCTGTTCCTATATCCCTACGCAACGGATTTTAATGCGGTTTCTTTTAATGGATAGAGTGATTCAAGAGGAAGGTTTATATGTATAATGCAGAATTAGGAGAGAAACACTGATGATTTCCGTGCGAAGCCGGGGCGGGACACTAGTAAGAACTATACAATGAGTAATTTAGAGGTGTCATTTATTTGGACAAGTTACATTATTTTTAACATCACCCTTCCATAACACAACTTCGCACGTACATATCTAGAGGCATGCCAGCATCTACAGGAAAAGGGCAAGTCCTTGCGAAGCGCTGCGGAAGAGATTATCGCATACGACAGCGTTCTATTTCCGGGTAGCAGCCAGCTATTCACCATGTCGTCTACATACACACACGTACGTATATACGTTGACTTCATAGTTCATACGTTGTGCCATGGGCTACCGAAGCGGAGGTCGAGAGTTGGATTCCCACGAGCAGAACACAAAAGTTGATATATGTTAACGTATTACTTTGTGAGGTTTTAGTTAGTTTTGCTAAGATAATGCAGGCTGAATCACCTTACTGCATGTAATAACAAGAATTACGTGCATCGGAGGGCACGTTACGCCTTCGGTCCCGGTCGCTATCTTTGATAGTGTTACACAAACCATGTCAGAAGCCTATTAACTATTACTAATATGCGGTTTTAAAACTCTGACACCAAGGTTCATCGGGTTGTTGAGCCCACTAGCTAGATAGGAAGGAACCATGTCATCTACATACGCACACGTTGGCTTCATAGTAACTACGTGTGGAATTTTCACGTGACTTGCATATACTCTTGTGACCTACTAGAGTTCATGTTTGTATTGCATTTTAAATTATGCAGCTATGAATGTAACCCAATGAGAAACTGTATTTTTATATGTTAATGTTGCAATGTTGGCGTCATCTAATTTCAACTCTTGAATATTCATATAGAATCATGTTAAATATGCATAATAATAGATTGGCGATTTTTTATGGCGGTAGCCTTTAAGATATGTTGAGCGTTAGCCTCGTAAAAGCACAATAGACAAATGTATAAGGTATAAGGTATTTGTAGGTATATTGCTGTAGTGACAGGTTGTGAACCTATCGCCTGAATTGCAATATACAGAAACGCTCGGATCCCTTAGCTGGTTTTTACAGCATGCCTGGGAGGAAATGCAGCTGCCACATTCTATGTGTTTATCTCGCTCCCAGTCCAGCATGGAAGTAGCTTCTCCAATAAAAAAATCTGTAAAAAGAACCCACACAAATCGAACAAACTCAAAGGTGATGAAAGTAGTATAAGTTACCCTTTATTTACACAATATTTATTTCTTCCATGCTGGACTGGGAGCGAAAGAAAAACAAAGAATGCGCCAGCTGCATTTCCGCCCGGGCATGCTGTAAAAACCAGCTAAGGGATCCGAGGGTTTCAGTATATTGGAATTTAGGCGATGGGCTGACAACCTGTCACTACAGGAATGTACCTACAAATCTATCTTAAATGGCCCTCATAACTTTGTCAGACGTGACGGAACGACATTTGTTTAGGTTGTTTACGTTCTGCCTACCCCATTAGGGATAAAGGCGTGATTATATGTATGTATGTATTTACACAACTAGCGACCCGCCCCGGCTTCGCACGGAAATTATCAGTGTTTCTCTACTATATTATGCATGTATTATACATATAAACCTTCCTCTTGAATCACTCTATCCATTAAAAGAAACCGCATCAAAATCGGTTGCGTAGTTTTAAAGATTTATGCATACATAGGGATATAGGAACAGAGAAAACGACTTTGTTTTATACTATGTAGTGATATCCCTTGTGGAAGTCGTGGGTGATATATTTATATTGATGGTGTAGAAAAATGAAGTAATAGGTCGCACCCACGTGGTGTTTGGGCGTAGTAATAGCCGAAGGCGCGCTTTAGTCAATAAGTTAGATTAATAGTGTAAAATTATTCTTGGCTATCGTATTCATTTACACAATTTTTATTTTATAAAAAGTATTTCAAAGGAAGTAAGGGATTAAGGAAGTAAGTTAAGTTTAGTTTTATTTTATTAACATCCATGGACTGGAAGTGTCAGAAAAGTATAGAATGTGCCAGTTACATTTCCTCCCGAGCATGCTGTAAAAACCGTTCGGTGCATTTAAATTTAGGCGGTGGGCTGACAACCTGTAGTATATACATTTCAGACAAAAATTGCCTTCAATACTTGTCAGACGTGGCGACACGACCTTTACTTTGGTCGTTTACGCTTTGCCTTCCTTATTCGGAATAAAGGCGTGATTAAATGTATGAATGTTTGTTTCATTTTGAATCCCGCCATTTTGAAATAAAAATTAATATCCGCTAGTGCTAAATATATTCCCGTAACTGTTTTCAGTTTTAATTCCGACCCAGCCTGTTTCAAGTGTATTTTAAAATACAATTCCTATAATACAACCTATGTTTAAATATCTTCCATGCTGGACTGGGAGAGATAGAAAAACATAGAATGTTCCAGCTGCCCTTCCTCCCGGGTATGTTGTAGAAGTCAGCGAAAGGGATTCGAGGGTTACAGTGTATTCTAATTTAGGCGATGGGCTGACAACCTGTCACTACAGCAATACACATTACAATCTTAAATTGCCCTCAATTTTTGTCAGCCTGCGGTCTCACGGACGTGGCGAAAGCGCCTTATACGAGGCGTTTTACGCTCTGCCTACCCCGTAAGGGATAAAGGCGTGATTTTATGTATGTATGCATGTATGTTTAAATAACAGATATTTAGAAAACGCAATGAATAATTTTACTTGAAACCTACCTACACTGACTGATCCCACGTTTACAAAGCATACATGATCGCAGACAAACCTACAATATATCCTTGCCTTTTATCTTTACTATCTCCATTTGTCTTCCATGCTGGACTGGGAGCGAGAGAAAAACATAGAATGTGCCAGGTGCATTTCCTCCCGGGCATGCTGTAAACACCAGCTAAGGGATCCGAGGGTTTCAGGATATTGTAATTTAGGCGATGGGCTGACAACCTGTCACTACAGCAATTTACCTACAAATCTATCTTAAATAATCCTCAAACCTTTGTCAGACGTGGCGAAACGGGCTTTATTTAGGTCGTTTACGCTCTGCCTACCCCAATAGGGATAAAGGCGTGATTATATGTATGTATGTACGAATGTATATATTTACCTTACGTCATAGAGTGAATCATAATAGTAGATTTTTGTTTACGTGTGGTGGTTACTCCTTTCGTGTATAGAAGTTGTTTTGATGACTTCATACTACAGTTGCAAGAAGCCTTGTTTTGATATTTAATATTTTTATAGATATCAGGCTAAGTTTATTTGTGTCTGTAATGAATCAGACAGTATTTGATATAAACCATCTATTATTTATGCTAATAATAGGCTATTTCTGCGTCATCTATTGAAATATTCGTAGCGGTAGTTTTAATCAAATATTATAAGTAATAAGAGGTTTAGACTGTTAAACATAAAAAACCGGACAAATTTTATTTATGTAAATATTAAATCAAAATAAGTGCCAAATTCCAGTATTTTAAGTGGCACTGTAACGCATCTGAAAGATCTGATAAGGCATGACAAATATGCTTTCTTTCAAAACATTGGTAAATTTCGTATTTTTTTTCTACCAGTTCGGTCAGAACCAATAATAACAAAAAAAAATACTCTACATTCCTTTCCGTTATCATTATCAGCAACAAAGGCTTCGTGGTAGACTGATACTATGACTGATAGTTGACAATAAGCCAAGTTTTCATACCGACGTGATGTGGTCATCACTTATTTTAGAACATTACTTGTTTATGTGAGAACGCTTTTGTATGTTTCGAATACTATTAACTTTGTATAATACTGTGGTAGGTAATTTTAATATACTGGTTATTGTTCGGAATATAATACACAAGTAGTTATTTTATGCAACGTGATTTTGTCCTTATACATACATATAGAGCCCGATGGTGTAGTGGATAGGGCCGCTGCCTCCTGAGCGGGAGGTCGTGGTTCGAACCCCACCAGTCACCACGTACCAATGTGTTTTTCGGTTTTCGAATTTCATATGTACGTTTATTCGGTGCTTTTTCCGTGCTTCGGAAGGCACGTTAAGCCGTTGGTCCCGGTTAATATCGTTTAATACCGTAGATATTAGTCGCTAAGCCATATCAGAGGCCAGTGCTAAACATTGGCGGCTTGAAAACTCTGACCTAATCTAGGATTGGGTCTGGTTTCCCTTCTGGGTTGTGGAGGTCAGATGGCAGTCGCTCTGTGTAAAAACCAGTACCCTCGTTCAATCCCCTAGATTAGGAAGCCCACCCCGTGAGATACGGGATAAGGCTAGGGGAGATGATGACATACATATAATCACGCATTTATCCCTAACGGGGAAGGCAGAGCGTAAACGACCTGAACAAACGTCGTTCCGCGACGTCTGACAATGTTTTGCTCTTATATGAGGCAATTTTTTACTAGAAATCGATACTCATACCCAGAATATGATAACAAAAAAAATTGTTTCAGTTAGCGGTTACTTCATTAATACCCAATACCTACACATTAATCTCTGTACTCATAACCACAACAAATTTGAAGAAAAAGCTTTGAATACAATATTGAAATAAGATACGAGTATATGGAACGGAACCTCCATTTCCATTTCAAGCTGCTTTTCCTCCCGGGCATGCTGTAGAAACCAGCTAAGGGATCCAAGGGTTTCTGTATATTGCAATTTAGACGATGGGCTGTCACTACAGCAATATACGTACAAATCTATCTTAAATAACCCTCAAAGCTTTGTCAGACGTGGTGAAAGACCTTTGTTTAGGTTGTTTACGCTCTGCCTAACCCATTAGGGATAAAGGCGTGACTATATGTATGTATGTATGAACCTCTAATATTGATAAAAAAATAATTTAAAAACAGTTGGTGTCAAGGTTAGTGTTTTTTTTACATATATACTATTAATTACATAAGTATACTTTAAATAAAACCACAACATTCCTTCAGTTCCCACGTCAAAATCCGATAAAGTCTTAAACCACATTTCTCATCAGCCCATTAAAAAGGCATTTGTAAAAACCTGCGCAAGCGCATTGTCACAGGTAAACTGTGCATTTCATTTCAACAATGGAGTAGAAATAAAAGTTCACAGTGCTATGTTTCCCAGTACGGTTAGCAAAGAAATGTTTTGATAATCACGTCAGACCTATTTGAAAATTACATCAGATTATCAGACAATTACGAAAATAATTTAATGATAGCGTAAACAATTCCATCATAAAAAGATTTAACCATAACATTTTGTTTATATGATAAATAGCAGCTTTAAGCCCTAGGCTTTGTATAAATATTCTACAAACCAAATATTTTTAATAACCCGCTTAATAGGTTTCGCAATTAATTATTCTATTTCTTAGCGAGTTGAACGACCTGATGAACTCTGGTGTCAGAGTTTTGAATCCGCCTAGTAGCACAGCTATTAGGCATCTGACGTGCTTTGAGTAACGAGCACCAATTATATATTAATTAATATAGATATCTGTGCACCTTCCACCCTTTTATTTTGTAAGAAACTGTCATAGCATTGAGGTTTAGGTTTTGATGACGGCGTCGAAGTTTTCTGTCGGCAGGCGATACGTTTACTTTATAAATAAAATAAAGGAATATTTTATTGTTGTTCTGTTGACTATTGTACCAGTCTGACCCAACAAGTGTCTAAGTAGCTAAGAGTCAGAGCGTCGACCTGCTAACGCGTCTACCACTTAGTTTGTGATTAGTCTAACACGTGACCAAGTATAACTCCTACGCAAAGGTCTTGAGTTGAGAAGGATGAAAATCTGGTCGAATTGATGATAAACATACATACATATAATCACGCTTTTATCCCTAATGGGGCAGGCAGAGCGTCGTTTCGCCACGTCTGACAAAGTTTTGAGGGTTATTTAAGATAGAAGTGTAGGTATATTGCTGAAGTTCAGATTGTCAGCCCATCGCCTAAATTGCAATATAATATAACCCTTGGATCCCTTACCTGGTTTTTACAGCATGCCCGGGAGGAAATGCAGCTGGCACATTCTATGTTTTTCTCTCGTTCCCAGAATTGATGATAAAAGACAAGGTATTTCTTCGAAAACAAGTAGCAAGAATTTATGGGCTTAAACTAAACTTTCTAAGCGTAGGCATTTTAAGTACCAATCTCCAACAACAAACTATCTACATAGTTATATAATTAGATTATTATTTTGAACGGGATTATTACCACGATTATATTTATTGTTACATTGATATTTCAACGCATGCGACATCGTCACGAGCAGACATAAATATAATCGTGGTAATAATTATTATTCTTCCATGCTGGCTTGGGAGCGAGAGAAAATCATAGAATTTGCCAGCTGCATTTCCTACCGGGCATGCTGTAAAAATCTGCTAAGGGATCCGAGGGTTTCAGTATATTGTAATTTACGCGATGGGCTGACAACCTGTCACTACAGCAATGTACCTACAAGTCTAATTTAAATAACCTTCAAAACTTTTGTCAGACGTGGCGAAACGACCTTTATTTAGGATGTTTACGCTCTGCCTACCCCATTAGGGATAAAGGCGTGACTATATGTATGTATGTATGTTAAAATAATTATCTAATTGTAATGTAGAACCGCGAAATTCTCAAAACTTATAACTATCTTGTTATCCGTAAAAAACATAAAAAGAACATAAGCACGTAGCATGTATGGATGGATAATTTGTATATTTTTATTAATACTACTTCATCATCATCTCCCTAGCCTTATCCCGTATATCACGGGGTCGGCTACCTAATCTAGAGGATTGAACGAGGGTTCTGGTTTTTACACAGAGCGACTGCCATCTGACCTCCACAACCCAGAACGGAAACCAGACCCAATCCTAGATTAGGTCAGAGTTTTCAAGCCGCCAATGCTTAGCACTGGCCTCTGATATGGCTTGACGACTAATATCTACGGTATTAAACGATATTAACCGGGACCAACGGCTTAACGTGCCTTCCGAAGCACGGAAAAAGCGCCAAATAAACGTACATATGAAATTCGAAAATCGAAAAACACATTGGTACGTGGTGCTATCCACTACACCATCGGGCTCTCATATATTTTTATTTATTAATACTACTTATTAACCTATATTATAAAACTTAAGATACAATCTAAGAATACAATAACATACATGATAGGATGTATAGATACAGCGTTGATTTTCCAGGTGTTTTATCGATATTTATCATACCAGCTATCGGTTTATGATACGCAATCAGCAGACCTGTCGATAAAATACATAAAAGCGTTTTATGATAAACAGCTTTACGTCTACCTATAAAACATATCATATTTATATGGTATTATAATATGTAATATTTATTTCATCCTGATCCATAGGGAGGATAAAAATTTAATGGCTAGCACGCGGCTATAATGTGTTTATCGAAGTGTTTAAGCTATCACAGATCATACATACTATTTAACCATAAATGTGTACGTGTTGGCAAAATAAATACAAATTAATTAGCGACCCGCCCCGGCTTCGCACGGAAATTATCAGTGTTGCTCTACTATACTACGCATGTATTATACATATAAACCTTCCTCTTGAATCACTCTATCCATTCAAATAAACCGCATCAAAATCCGTTGCGTAGTTTTAAAGATCGATTCATACATAGGGATATAGGGACAGAGAAAGCGACTTTGTTTTATACTATGTAGTGATATCCAAAAAATATTCTATGTCAGTTACAAACTACAAATGCCACAAAATTGGCTGCTGAACGAATATCAAATAAATACAATCAAAGAAAGACTATGCCAGGTGCTCATCAAACCATCTTAAAACTAATTCTTTGTAAGCTGGTACAAATACTTATTAAAATTTATGTCAAGTGCAAACATAATGTAAAATGCAACTTTTGTTGCAGCTACAACCTTAAACTCGTGACGAGTTAAAGACAATAAGTAAAAATTACTCTTGAAATAATGTGCAGTTAGTTCTACACAAAGCTAAAAGCATTCCATTCAGTTTTACTTGCACATTTGCATAAACATATTCATTTTGCACAGGTGTAAAATGTCCGGCCACGAACAAAACTACGACGCTGTCAGTATGGGTAAAACAAAAATACATTTCTTGAATTTAGAAAATAGAATTAGGCAGGTAGAATCAGGCAAACATCAATGTTTTATGAAAATACATAGGCATGGGACAGAAAATAGGTTTTTATTTCTTCCACGCGAGTGATGGAAAGTTATACATATAATCACGCCTTTATCCCTAATGGGGTAGGCAGAGTGTAAACGACCTTAACAAAGGTCGTTCCGCCACGTCTGACAAAGTTTTCAGGGATATTTATGATAGATGTGTAGGTATATTGCTGTAGTGATAGGCAGTCAGCCCATCGCCTAAATTGCAATATTGCAACCCTCTGATCTCTTAGCTCGTTTTTACAGCATGCCCGGGAGGAAATGCAGTTGGAACATTTATGTTTTTCTTTCGCTTCCAGTCCAGTATGGAAGAAAAGTTATTTTTTTAATTAAATATGACTGTGAACACTCTTCACACCGTTTACACATTAAAACTTTAGTTTTAACACTTAAAAGCAGTTATTGTTCTGAGAAGTACGACTAAACCTGTTAGAGTTAGGAGACTTTTGTCATACTCTTGTGTAAGTTTGTTGTTATACGCAGTTTACCGTTAAGTACCCTTTAAAAAAAAGAAAAATATAATTTAAAGAAAAGCTAATATTACATTTTGTTTGGTATAGCTATGAATTAAGAACTTTTTAATCGTAATAAAATTAAATTATAAACTAGCAACATGTTAAATACATATACCAGGTCGCAAAACCTTAGATATACACAAGCCTTTCCATTTGCTTTCAAGGCACCAATCCGATGCAGTATGCTGCTATCGACTCCTTGCAATCTCTATCAGATCGTCTGAATCTAAACTGAACTGGAGCACTGGCCAAGAATTGAGGCCATATCTATTTTGTACAAAACTAGCGACCCGCCCCGGCTTCGCACGGAAACTATCAGTGTTTCTCTACTATATTATGCATGTATTATACATATAAACCTTCCTCTTGAATCACTCTATCCATTAAAAGAAACCGCATCAAAATCCGTTGCGTAGTTTTAAAGATTTATGCATACATAGGGATATAGGGACAGAGAAAGCGACTTTGTTTTTATACTATGTAGTGATGAGTATATTTGCCTCTGCTATCAGATTATAGGCAACACTAATTACAGGAATAATAGCTTCTTACCCAGAACCAAATTTAGTTACTAAGATTAATTAAGATTAAATGTACTTACTTTATTTATATATACAAAATTATTTGTTATTTGGAGTGTTAATGTTTTCTGTTTAATTGTGGTACCTTGTTATTGGCACATACTTATTAATGTAGATAAGTCATATTGTAAAATAGGCTGTACGCTTCCCAAATAAAATAAAACGGTAATCTCAAATTACGAATATAGCTTTTTATCATTTAACAAATACGTGAGAGTGCATTTGACGGTGATAATCTCCAGAAAAAATAGCTTGCTCAGATTCGAATTAACCAACAGAAGAGTTACATAGTATGTACTTCTGAATATAATTAAATACAAAAGATGTCTCTCTATGTTTTCAACTACATACGATGAGTTGAAAGGACATCAGTTCATTGAACTGTTTTGAAGCAAGTTCGTGACATTTTTTATAGCGCGCCATTCTTTCCTGGCATTTGTTCATGGTCATGGCGAATTTGTGGTGAGTACCATGTTTTTTTGCCCATGTATTTGGTATATTTGGCTGTTCAACGAACCTCGAAAGTACAAGGTATTTATAGTTTACCTCTAAATTACAATCGATTGATTAAATCCTGATTTGTGCTTCAAGAAACCACTAATAAATAATTTTTTTACAGACCCGTAACTTAGGTTTAGTAAATAAGCATTTTCCATATACATAGATTTTCTATAATAACTCATGTTATTGTAATTTACGTGATAGGCTGACTACCTGTCACTACTGCAATATACCTACAAATCTATCTTAAATAACCCTCAAATCTTCGTCAGACATACTGCTTCCAGTCCATACTGGACTGGAAGCGATAGAAAAACATAGAATGTGCCAGCTACATTTCCTCCCGGGCATGCTGTAAAAACCAGCTAAGGAATCCGAGGGTTTCAGTATATTGTAATTTAGACAATGGGCTGACAACCTATCACTACAGCCATATACCTACAAATCTATCTTAAATTACCCTCAAAATTTTGTCTGACGTGGTAAAACGACCTTTGTTTAGCTCGTTTACGCTCTACCTACCCCTTTAGGAATAAAGGCGTGGTTATATGTATGTATGTATGTCCCCCGTCACGTTCCGCACCTGCATAGTTCGGATAATGGGCTTAGATAACAATCGTCACTAACATTAATGCCAGCAAACGTGACAACACCTTTATCTATGTGTCACTGCTTCACGGAGAATACAATATTATCACTAAGTAATAAGTAATTGTAATAGTATTTTTATCTATAAGATTACGCTAAAACTGTAAGCACTTAACATGAAATATTTGTCGCTTTAATAACTTTTTTGTTTACTTTCCATCATATGTCGAAATTATACCTTCCATGCTGGACTGGGAGAGATAGAAAAACATAGCATGTTCCAGCTGCCCTTCCTCCCGGGCATGCTGTAGAAGTCAGCAAAAGGGACTCGAGGGTTACAGTGCATTGTAATTTAGGCGATGGGCTGACAACCTGTCACTACACATGTCATAGCAATACACTTTTCAATCTAAAATTGCCCTCAATTTTTGTCAGACGTGGCGAAAGCGCCTTTTACAAGTCGTTTAACGCTCTGCCTACCCCGTAAGGGATAAAGGCGTGGTTTTATGTTATGTATGTCGAAATTATCTCGCGTCTACTTATACCGTATGTATATGTACCATCATCACCATCATGCCTTCCATGTTGGACTGGGAGCGAGAGAAAAATAAAGAATGTGCCAGCTGCATGTCCTCCCGTGCATGTTGTAAAAACCAGCAAAGGGATCAGAGGGTTTCAGCAAATTGCAATTTAGGCGATGGGCTGATAACCTGTCACTACAGCAATATACATACATACATACATATAATCACGCCTTTATCCCAAATGAGGTAGGCAGAGCGTAAATGACCTAAACAAAGGTTGTTCCTCCACGTCTGACAATGTTTTGGGGGTTATTTCGATAGATTTGTAGGTATGTTGTTGTAGGGACAGGTTGTCGCCTAAATTGCAATATACAGAAACTGTCGGATCCTTGCTGGTTTTTACAGCATGCCCGGGAGGAAATGCAGCTGGCACACTATGTTTTTCTCTCGCTCAGTCCAGCATGGAATAAATGTATAACAACATGATCAAAGTTATAATTTCTGGTCTTGTCTCGGTTCAGTACAAAAACAGCATTTTGTTACGACATCTGGTCACGATTGAAGATGTTGGAATGTAAGGAATGCTACCTTTGTAGTCCTTGTGCGCTTGTAGATAGATATTTATAAACACTAGATTCATATCGAAACGAGTCTTTTATTGCAAAATGTAAGGATATTTTGTATTAACCCTTTTTAAGGTTGATTTTATTTATTTAACAGTGTGTTGTATAAAATAAAATACAAAGGACATATACATATAAAACAAAGACACAACTAGCACAGCTTATTTCTAAAAAGATCTTCCAGCAGATCTAGGTTAGTGAATTAGCATTCTGAGAGGTAGATACGACGCGCACAATTATAAATATTGGAAACAATCACTACATATTATAAAACAAAGTCGCTTTCTCTGTCCCTATAGCCCTATGTATGCATAAATCTTTAAAAGTACGCACCAGATCTTGATGCGGTTTCTTTCAATGTATAGAGTGATTCAAGAGGAAGGTTTATATGTATAATACATGTATAATATAGTAGAGAAACACTGAATATTTCCGTGAGAAGCCGGGACGGGGCGCTATTAAATAATAAATTATAATTTACTTAACACTAAAAAATAAAAGCAAACGCAATTACTTAACAACTTACTTGAATAATATACAAAATATTCCTACTAATAAATATTAGTTGATCGTACACATATGTACAAAAACACATGATTAGAAAAAACACATGAAGTCGGACATTTGGGGGCAAATTATTACTTACTTAGCAAATTCTTTTAGGGAATGAAATTTCACGCGAGTTAACTAAACAAGCATTTATTTAAATCCCAATCAAGCACAAATATTTTTTTGCTAACAAAAACCACCACTGTCTTTAAACATAGGCTTATGGTACAACTTTGTAAGAGGAGCCTCACGTCTTCTATCTATGACATCCGATCAGCTTTTGTCCGACGACTGGACCTAATCTCGGTACCGTTAGCCATAAAGGTCATCTTGTCTTAGCGTCAGTGTAGTTGATGGAGAAGGCTGCTGGCTTGAATAGACATACATCTTTTTTTTCTCATGATTAATAGAAATGGGTTTTTTCTTGACTCTACTAACTAGGTCATGAATGACCGTGACAGAGTCGACGATGGAGCAAGCTCACCCAGAAGATGCCTGTTAAGGCGCTGGCAATCTCACACACCGATGGAACACAACAACATGTTTGGCGCCGGATTCCGGTGAGTGGGTGGTCGCGAGCTAGGCGGCCCCTTGCGGAGCCTACCACCACCGCTTTGTAGGGATCGTTCAGCCGGACTTATTCACAGCTGTCCCTTACACCCGGTATAATTGTACAAGTCGGAAGCGTTGTGAGTTTGTCGTGACTCGTGAGTCAGTTAGCTGGTTATATCACAACACACAGGACTTACTTACATCGTTGTCAATATCAGTGACTCATGGACATCAAACAGAATCGGCCAGATTAGGACATGAATAAATATATGCTTGTTTTACGAGAGAAAATATAGATGGGGAAATAACCTAGAGTTATCGAAAAAACAAATACTCTCCATAATAAATTACATTTCGTACTATTAGTTATATATCTGTTCCCGTGTTTTTCCCTCCTTTCATCCCCACTAGGATGGATGGAAGAGATCTCTTCTAGAGTTAACCTCGCCTGTGTCTGAATTCTAAGTTGAACTGTATCTGTAATATTTAATACAATAAAGAACATAATTTATACCAGATGTAAGGGACAGCGTCCCGCAATCTGATAGGGGTTGCTCTGTCAATGACACTGTACAACTATCAGCAGGATTTATTTCAGGAAGTATTTTAAAAATATGGCTTTTCCATACAAATTGTCCGATCGAGGTGAACATTTTGTGTGGAAAAGCCATGTTTTTTTCACTTCCTGGAAAAATATCCTGTTGATAGATGTTCAGTGTCGTTGGCTGAGCAACGCCTATCAGTTTGCGGGACGCTATCCCTTACACCTGGTATAATGTTTGTGAACCGCGGCGGCGGTTTCATCCGTGTTCCAGTTGTAATAAGATATTTTTGTTGTTATATTTGTGACTATACTTACTTCCATGCTGGACTGGGAGAGATAGAAAAACATACAATGTTCCAGCTGCCCTTCCTCCCGGGCATGCTGTTGAAGTCAGCAAAAGGGACTCGAGGGTTACAGTGTATTGTAATTTAGGCGATGGGCTGACAACCTGTCACTATAGCAATACATATTACAATCTAAAATTGCCCTCAAATTTTGTCAGACGTGGCGAAAGCGCCTTTTACGAGGCGTTAAACGCTCTGCCTACCCCGTAAGGGATAATGGCGTGATTTATGTATGTATGTATGTATTTGTGACTATGAAAAATGCATGAATGCAACTAACTAACGTTTTCAACTGCAAGCAAATGATTGTATGACCCACTTTAAACTGCAACAACTGATGCACATCAGTTAAAAATAACTTTGTTGCATTTACGCGTATTTTTCCGCTGCGTAAAACCTACGCTAAAAATATCCTGAATTATGTGTTAAAAGGTACATACATATTTTAAAAATAGCTACCAGAACTTTAATAGTACGTTTTTGGAATAAGAAGCAACGTATTAATTCTTCCATGCTGGAATGGGAGCGATAGAAAAACATAGAATGTGCCAGCTGCATTTCCTCCCGGACATGCTGTAAAAACCAGCTAAGGAATCTGAGGGTTTCTGTATATTGCAATTTAGGCGATGGGCTGACAACCTGTCACTAAAATAATACATAGATCTATCTGAAATAACCCTCAATATTTGTCTGAAGTGGCGCAACGACCTTTGTTTTGATCGTTGCCGCTCTGCCTACCCCATTAAGGATAAAGACGTGAATGTATGTATTAATTCGAAATTCAAAGTTACATACCAACTTACTCTATATAGTAGAAACAATCATACTAAACAGATTTGTATGAACAGTTCGACGTCCGCTAAACCAAATAATACATCCATAAGAAGATAGAATTGACACATCAATAACTAACCTTACGCCACAAACCGCAAGTCCTGACGCACAATACCCACTCTAGTGCTGATTTAATCATTGAGGAAGCTATAACACACAGAAAATCTCAGTTTTGCATACCACAGAATAAGCCGACAAGGAATTTGACGTAATACAGAAATGGATTCAAGCCTATACGTATATGACCCTTTGTATGTTAGAGGATATTTCGAGACCACTGCTCTATTGCTTTGAATATGACATCAACACTCAACCGCAATGTAAGTTAATATCTTTGGAGTACGCTTTCATTTGTTATTTCGAGACCACTGCTACTTCCGTGTGCATTTAAGGGTCTGCCGGTGTAGTGAAATTCCATACAAACGTAGTTCCGCTTTTATTCCTAAACAGTAAAACAAAACTTAACCAAACTTTGTACACATGACAAAATGCATCATATCTAGGCTTTTAATTTAGGTTCGGTTTGACAAAATAAGACCAAAAATTGATGTTATCAATGTTAGTTGTAACTATTTCAAAGGGTTTCAAACTATACTTTTTTGATTGAGTTAGTCTATTGTTACCGTGGGAAAATACATCGTATTTAGCCGCAGCAGGTGAAACAGCGGGAAGAAAAGCTTTTTATTAAAATATATTTCTCGTCTTTAATTCGATATTATTGTGCTTTTTCATATTGCTATTCTTCCCGTCTGAGGGCTGAATGCCTTAAACCATCTGATCTGCTAAATCCTTATTTTGGAAGTTCGAACGAAAAGTTCATGTAAACTTCATCGCGGAACGATGCGGTAGAACAGAGTGGTATTTGCCGTAAACAAAGAGCAATATTACCGCAATTTTCTTCCATGCTGGACTGGGAGCGAAAGAAAAACATAGAATGTGTTAGCTGCATTTCCTCCCGGGCATGCTGTAACAACCAGCTAAGGGATCCGAGGGTTTTAGTATATTGCAATTTAAGCGATGGGCTGAAAACCTGTCACTACAGCAATATACCATAACACAAATCTATCTTAAATAACCCTTAAAAGTTTGTCACACGTGGCGGAACGACCTTTGTTTAGGCCCCAATAGGGATAAAGGCGTGATTATATGTATGTATGTATGTAATATTACGGCAATATTTTACGGTTCTAGAGTAGTGTGATTGGTACGTATTCATAGCAGGCGTAACGACTGTAACTCGGTTCGATTCCCTTCCTTGTAAGTTGTAGGAAATCGCTTGTTTCTTTGTAAGAATGTGTATTAAGAGTAATAAATACATAGGCATTGTTTACTTTACAGATTGCTTTTATTGTTCTTGCTAAAAGATGGAGAATTCGATACAAGTATTAGATTTCAAAATGGTCTATACACGAATGCATATAAGTATTTTCCTAGAGTATTTATTCCTAGAATATTTTCCTTATTGTTAATACAATAAATATTAGAATGAGTCTCCAAACAAACCCTAAAATAAATGAAAACATTGCATCACGTATTATTTGTTGTTGTCGGAAAAAGATTCGGAAAATATCTCTTATTTTTAAACAAGCTAGGTAGGTACGTACATACATACTACCACACTTTTTACGCAAATATAAACCTTAGACAGAATTGCAAGGAGACAATCGGCGCAGACGCACCTCTGGCGCTGGCGATGACATCACTCCATCGCACTTGCATCATCGCCGGAAAATTAAATAAGAAATAAGTGTGTTTTCCTGAGCTAGGTATTTAGCTTTACGGCCATATGATTCAGGTGCTACCTATAAGGTAACGTATTAGTTCTGTGTTTTATTGTGTAGTGTTTTTATTACTATGACTAAGGGCATCATTATTGTTTGTATAAATTGCGGTACCTACAAAAGCTAACTTTGAAAATTCAATTTTTAGTTTTAGTACTAGGTACTCAGTATTTAGGCTTTTGGTATTAACAGACTCATGCTACGCATTATTCGATAAACATCGTGGAAATTGGACATATGTTAATCCGAAATTTTTATGGTATCAGAAAATACAGCTCACAGATTTTGCTTCCTGTTTCAATGTATAAACTTTCCACAACCGGGACAGAGGCAGATATCCCGGCTGGCGAGATGAGGAAACGGCGGAGTGACGCCTTCCTCAGGAACTCCTGTGTACTGTAGGTATACTCGTACGTAGGTAGGTAGGTACACATGTGGGCAGGCTCGCTCGAAACAAGTGAGATTAATTCAGGAAACAATTTATGGATTTTCAAAATTTATATATACTATACTAGCGACCCGCCCCGGCTTCGCACGGAAATTCAGTGTTTCTCTACTATATTATGCATGTATTACACATATAAACATCATCTCCATCTCCCTAGCTTCACACGTAACTCACGGGGTCGGCTTCCTGATCTAGGGGACTGAACGAGGGTACTGGTTTTTACACGGAGCGACTGCCATCTGACCTCCGCAACCCAGAAGGGAAACCAGACGCAATCCTAGATTAGTTCAGAGTTTTCAAGCCGCCAATGCTTAGCACCAACGGCTTGACGTGCTTTCCGAAACACGGAAAAAAACACCGAATAAACGTACATATGAAATTCGAAAACCGAAAAACACATTGGTACGTGGTGGGATTCGAACCACGACCTCCCGCTTAGGAGGCAGCGGCCCTATCCACTACACCATCGGGCATCTGTCCCTATATATATGTATGCATAAATCTTTAAAACCACGCAACGGATTTTGATGCGGTTTCTTTTAATAAATAGAATGATTCAAGGGGCAGGTTTATATGTATAATAGCCCGATGGTGTAGTTGATAGGGCCGCCGCCTCCTGAGCGGGAGGTCGTGGTTCGAATCCCACCACGTACCAATGTGTTTTTCGGTTTTCGAATTTCATATGAACGTTTATTCGGTGTTTTTTTCCGTGTTTCGGAAAGCACGTCAAGCCGTTGGTGCTAAGCATTGGCGGCTTGAAAACTCTGACCTAATCTAGGATTGGGTCTGGTTTCCCTTCTGGGTTGCGGAGGTCAGATGGCAGTCGCTCTGTGTAAAAACCAGTACCCTAGTTCAATCCCCTAGATTAGGAAGCCGACCCCGTGAGATACGGGATAAGGCTAGGGAGATGATAATGATGATGATATATAGGGACAGAGAAAGCGACTTTGTTTTATACTATGTAGTGATACTTGCACAACTGATTGATTGCAACAAATATACGAAATTTCATGAAAATCCATAAATTATTTCCTGAAATAATCTCATTCCCTTCAGTGGGACATGAAGGGGAGACTTTTGCCCAGCAGTGGGACAATTTATAGGCTATAAAATAAAAAAATCTCATTCGTTTCGTACGGCCTGGCCCAGCAATCGCCTTTACTGACTGTTTAAGCCACAAGGTATGAGTTAGAGTTTAATAGCCTATAATGCATTCGAGAATTCAGGGAATTGACATTGGTAGCAATTCATAGTTGTAAAAAAGGCACGACTTTACTTAATATAAGGAAACCTGTCATTTTCCACCATGCCATTCCTTTCGGCAATCAAGTCAATTTAGTTAGGTTGTGCCCTTAACGAATCAATAGCTTAGTATCCAATTAACTTACAATATATTTGAGTTAATTTAAAATGGATATTTCATTCAATGTGAATCTTGGTAGAATAAACTAATAAAGTTGACAAAAGATTTGAAAGTGCACCTAAGAACCCATCATTCTAGTTCTTTAGAAATTTCTTAATGGCTGTAAAGTTTTTATAGCCCAGATATTCCAAAACATTAATGTAATCTAAACTTATGTAAAAACAGGTTTCACCAGAATAATATTTATGGAATTACTAATAAATAATAAAATAACAAAATTGAGATCATTTAAGATCCTACTAACATAAATTTGTATTTATAAATGTATAAAGTACGAAATGAACTATGAGTGTTTAAAATATTCAAACATTTAGATGGATTTTGATGAAATTGGCATATGGATAGATGATGAATTGAAATAACAGAAATAATATTAATCTACAGATGAAACAACAGATCAGAAAGCTTCTTTTTGATTTGAAATAAGTGTCTCAATCAATGAAATAACTTATATTCAAAATTGTAACAAAATATAGTTTGGTTGAGTGTGGTAGATACATTTTCTTTTAATTCAAATAAAATAAAATAATTAACAATTTAAATAATTGGAAAGACTGTAGAAGTAAAATACCTACAATTATTACTACTTAATGCTAGCAAGGATTTATTAATGATACAATGGTATGTACCTACTGAATGGATAAAGGCTACAAGAAATATGTGAAGATAAAAACTTATTTCCCTGCTGGACTGGGAGCGACAGAAAAACAGAATATGCAAGCTGCATTTCCTCCTGGGCATGCTGTAAAAATTAGCTAAGAGATCCGAGGGTTTCAGTATATTGTAATTCAGGCGATGGGCTGACAACCTGTCACTACAGCAATATAGTCAGATGTGGTGGAACTACTTTTGTTAAGGTTACCCCATTAGGGATAAAGACGTGATTATATGTATGTAAGTATGTAAAAACTTATGGCAAGAATTCATCATTCATTATTATGGTAAGTTGGACGGTTGGACAGTGTTAGTCTAATAATGCATTAACAATGCAAGGTTTGAAAAACTACTCATCGCTTCATATGCTCTTTGGGTAACAATACAAACCCATAAAGCCGATACAAATATGATAATAGTTTTATTTTGCATTATTAATTTATTTGTTATAAAATATTTAAGTAAATGGGCCACTACATGAGAGTCAAAGTATTTATTGTTAACATACATGGTTATGTAGTAATAAGTATACCACATAAATACAGCTGTGATGCGCCCCATTGCTTTCTAACAATACTGTCTGTTTGCACAAGTGAAAAACACAAGGTCAAATGCTAATTAATCTCATTCACCGACTTCAAGTGAGCGTAAAAACTCACTGAGAAATATGGAATAATATTACAAAAACCTACTCGTAAAAGGTCAAAGTTAAAAAGGGATATTAACTTGAACTTTACAAACTTTGAGACAAGTATTTGGTGGAAGTTGATCCGCTTTCTTGTTTGGTTAAGTAGGTAAGGTAATTCAGAAGAAAGGACTCACCTCAATTGCAAATTTTCGATGAACTTGTCGGTGGTCAAATTGTCCAGTAGGACAAAGTCGGAGACCCCGACTTCGGGCTGCGTCGCCATGGTTCACACTCTACAATCCACAGTAACGACAATAACAAAGTGTTCACTCACAAAATAACTAAAAGAAAATAGCGCGTTTTGAATTTATTGTCAACAAACCGTTAAAATATTTTCGAGAAACACAACCTCTCCCTCCAGCACTTTATTCAAACTGACAGTTTTTTTGAACGGTGATGTTGGCAGCATTGTTCTGTGCTACCATTGTAAAAATAGATACTTTTTAATTTTGGAGTTTGGCATATAGCTTTTTTTTGCAGGCATGGTCGCACAAGTGCGAATGAAAGGCCAAACGAAGCATTATTTAAAAAAAGTAGTGGGAGTAATCATGGATGGAAATGATATGATAAAAAATCCTTCTCTTTGTAGGATGATACCCTGTATCCTGCAGCCCTTAAATTAGCGTAGCTCATGGCGTTCACGCTAACGGTACCTGTAGGTACAGAGCCAAGTTGCTATGCAAATGTCTGAAGATGATAGGACTTATGGACTTTAGCAACTAGGCTCTACAATAATTCTACTCTGCAACTTAAATTCCATGGAATATAAATGTAAAAAAAAAACTTGTTGGGATTTTTGTTACTATTCAACAACAGGGCGGACAGGGATAAAACTGCATAGGTCAGATCATGCAATTGGAAATTGGACAAAGATTACTTTTTGCTGTATGATGAAAGCCACGGGGCAGGGCAGTAAGAATTTATAGGTAAATAAAACACGGCTAAAATATACAATATTAAATTCTTTTATTGCAATAATACATTACTTATTTGGATTCATTTTAGGACAGTTCGATGCTGATAGAGAATGATACCTGAAAGAAATAAAAATACAAGGTAATAAAATTATTGCATTAGTTATTCAGGTGGACGATTTCAATATTGGGAAAAGTTTGTAATGTACGGAGCCGGGAAAAATGGGCATTCACACTTAGACAGAGACGGAGACAAGCCAGCTGCCAGCCGTTGTACAAGCACAACAAAGATAACGCTTTACAAAGTCGATCTTGGCCAATGTGCAATATTAATGACCTGAATTTCATGTAGCGTGCATCATCCTGCGCCATTGTAGAGTATAGTATAACAGGTGTAAGGGACAGCGTCCCGCAACTGATAGGGGTTGCTCAGTCAACGACACTAAACAACTATTAGCAGGATTCTTTTTTTAGGAAGTGAAAAAAAAAATGGCTTTTCCAAACAAATTCTTATTCTGATACACATATAACTCACCTAAGAATATGTTTAACGAGAGCGTCTTTCGACTCGTATCGCTTCCCGCACGTGTCGCAAGCGAGTCTCTTCTGTCCCGTGTGAGTGCGTTCGTGGCGCTTTAGTCCGTTTAGCTTTACGAACGACTTTTTGCAGATACTAAAAAAAAAACATGTTTATACTTACAAAACATCTCATACTTTTAACGTTTTCGCCTAACGCTGTCGTACAAACACATATTATATTTACACTAAAAGTATACATTTTATATAAGAGACATCTAGATAAGAGACGACAGTTGGCTGACAGTCGATATCTCTTTTCCGCACTGTGAGTGCAAATGTTTTTTCACCGGAACTATACCTGAACCCTCGGGACCGTAGACAGAGAAAACTATAGACGACGTGATAGCATCTTATTCATTCACACAAGACAAAAAGATACTTATGCCTATGACGTGTAAAAAAGCGGGACATAATGATAAGATGTTTTGTTTCGCGGCGCGTGCCGGTTTTTTCAAGGCCAGCAAACTACTTTGCTAAACAACTTTGACGTTTGATACAGAATTTTGTTTGTCATTGTTTAAATTTGGAAAAATCTTCGATACCTGTGCACAGAAAGAACTACCGTTGATCTGAACGATCACTGATTAACTGTTCTAATGACAATTGCATAAAACATGGTTCGGTGTAGTGTTTTAGAGTGCAAAAGTGATAGTGAAAGAAAACACCCAGACATATCATTTCATTCGTAAGTACTCACTGTTTTGACATCGTTTAGCCCTTGGTTTTGGCTTCTTCTTGTATAATTTAAAGTACTTTTCAAAGTTCTTTGTACGAAATACACACAGAGTACTTAAACACAGTGTTTTTAATGAATTAACAAAACATAACCTATACGCCAATATTGCCAACTTTAGAAGGCGTCTTCTCCCACAATTGTGGGTAATGGAGAATTTCCATTTATCAGGTTCGACAGAAATAAAATCTATTTCAGTTGTCTGTAATTTTAAATGTAAATAAAATAAATATTTATTATACTAACTTCTCTTAATCGATGGCTAATAATAACAACAAAATATTGCCTTGTGAATTTGTTCAGGCATTACATTTTTTTCAACTATTTTCATATAAAATATATATACATCACGCCTTTATCCCTTGTGGGGTAGGCAAAACGTCAATGACCCAAAAAAAATTGTGGTTTTCGTCATTTTTGATATATATCACTATAATACCAAAACTCATTACTGTAATATTTTTTAATATTCTGAATCAATAGATTACAACATTTTGTTTTTAGCCGCCGCCTATTGGTAATTTATATCTACTTTGTTAGGCATAATATTATAATAATATTCTTTTCTGTTTTAGCTTTCCCGATGATGATTTTTTGCGTATAAAATGGATTGAAGCCACAGGACGAACTAACAGGACTCCAAAAAAGTCGTCTAAAATCTGCAGCAAGCATTTTGCTCAAGATATGCTATTTAAAAAGAAGAAATTGACTATTCTTCTCCCTAATGCTGTGCCTTTACCCGTATGTTATTATTTTATTTAGGTATTTATCTATAATTGGGTATGTAGCCGACTTATTTTTTTTATTTTGGACAAATTACTTTAAAGTTAAAGCTTTTTTGAAGATGTAAACTTGTTTTTTTTTTTAAATTCCTTACCAAGAACAGAATTTACATAAAATTATTAATTTAAAATGTCTTAAGTACCTGCAGAATATAATTTTGTATAAGTTTGCGTATGTTTGTGTTATTAAATGTCACCATGTTTATGGTGATCCTGAAATCAGTAGACGTAGAGCAGAAGAAAGCTTTAGAACAGACATGGTAATGGTGTTCTGATGGTTACATCGGTATGGAAATTCTGTTTCGCAATAGCGACTGATGTGAAGATTAGGATCTTGATGCTTTTCAAATAAAGATTTCGGGAAGACATGCTGGTGTTTTTTCTTACCTGCCCCCTACAAATAAATCTTGATTATAAAATTTACGAATCTAAGTAAGTAGTCTATTTAAAAACAATAAAAGTCCTTTGGGGAAGACAATGCTGGTGTTTATTCTTAGCTGCCCCTACAAATAAATCTTGATTATAAAATTTACGAATCTAATTAGTATTTTTTTTAAAAACATTTAAAGTCCTACGAATCCTACTTTCTGTTATACTATAATTTTACAAATTTGAAAGTTAGGATGTTTGAATGTTTGTTTAGTATTCAACGGATCAGGATGAAACTTGGAGCAACTGTAGGTTAGGTTCAGAAATAGGCCATAGGCTAGTTTTCGAGGAGGGAAAACCTTCGCTTCCACAGGAAAAACTAAACAACGCGGGTAAAACCGCGGGCGAAAAGCTAGTGTGAAATAAAAAACATGTTAAGTATTTACTTGCGTTCTTTAAATTATCTAACCAATATTTATCCAGATAAAAATACCATAATTTATAGGTTGACTTTTTTTATTGTAAATCAGATAAAACACCATAATCCATAGATTGTGGCTGTTTTTGTTATGTAATTCCACTAAAATAATCAAAATGCTAAATGTGGGGATTTTTTTCTATGGAGGTCAACACTCGCCTATCAATAGTGCTATCTCATGTGGCCACGCTATGCCCTTGTCTATAGTTTTCTCTGTCTACGCTCGGGACCCTTGATTATATTTTTTTATTTCTTCCAGTATAGAAAAGTATTATTAAAAAAAACAGTTTATAGACCAAATTTAAATATATTGTTAGCTATATCTATGTTATTTCTACGGCAAGATTTTTATTTTTAACTGTAGAACATGATGGCCTGGGAGCGAGAGAAAAACATAGAATGTGCCAGCTGCATTTCCTCCCGGGCATGCTGTAAAAACCAGCTAAGGGATCCGAGGGTTGCAGTATATTGTAATTTAGGCGATGGGTTGACAATCTGGCACTACCAGCAATATACCTACAAATCTATCTTAAATAACCCTCAAAACTTTGTCTGACATTGCGGAACGACCTTTGTTTTGGTTTTGCGCTCTGCTATAAAGGCGTGATTATATGTATGTATGTAAAACATGGTTTACCTGCAAGTGTGATTTCTGATGCCCATATGGTGTTTCTTGTGGCCGATCAGGTTACTGGACCTTTTGAACGATTTCCCGCAGAGATCGCACAGGTACGTCTTTTTACCTCCTATACCGTGCTTCTGAAACACAGAATACCAGTTAGGTTAAATCTATGGTAGTATTTATTCGCGAAATTGTCATCTTTCTCTTCTGTTGGCCAACTGATTTTATCTACTGTTTCCAAAGGAATATACTTTTTTTTATTATTTCATTATTTTTATCAGGCAGGCAGTTGAAACAACTGATAACGCCTGTATCCTAATTTTCACTGTGCAAATTCCACACTGATAGTTCATTTAGTTATTTAAGTTTGTTTTTTTTTTATTTGCCACGACACAGGTTTTGATATTCGTCTAGTAAGTCTATTTTCAAAATAATTTATCTCATACTTCCCTATACACATATATTTTATACAATCTAGTAACTAGTGCAGATAATTTTCTTGTAAAATTGTCCTGGATATCGCAAAAAAACTGTGCCCAAAAATTGCGGAGGGAAATCCCCCGATTCGGGCAAAAGAAAATTTTAACTACTCACCTTAGATAAATGAGTTTTCAGAGCTGTTTTCGATTCACAAGGCATCGAGCAATGTATGCAGATATACATTGCCTTATCCAAAGGAGGTTCAGATACAGGATGCATTTCTCTTTGGTGTTTTGCCAAATATCTGAAAAATAACAAAAGCTTATTGTTAAATAATAGGAGTGATTCCCGGAAAAGGGCACCCAGTACTAATCAAAGCAAAAAATCAAAAAATAACTGTAGTGTCTAGCAGTATAAACTTAAGGTTTAGTAAACATGAATTCATGATGTAACTAAACTGAGTCAAATCCGGAATAAGCCAGCTGTTTTCTGAAACATGCACTATGAGTATATGAATTAGATGAATTTGACAGGGTTTTAAAAATGTTGCCTTGAAAACCTTGCTTATTCTTTATTTATCTCAGTTTAGTTATATCATGAATTCAACACTTTCATGATGGCCTGGGAGCAAGAAAAAACATAGAATTTGCCAGATGCTTTTCCTCTCGAGCATGCTGTAAAAACCAGCTAAGAGATCCGAGGGTTTCAGTATATTGTAATTTAGACGATGGACTGACAACCTGTCACTACAGCAATGTACCTACAAGTTATCTTAAATAACCCTCAAAACTTTGTCAGACGTGGCGGAATGACCCTTATTTAGGTCGTTTACGCTCTGCCTACCCCATTAGGAATAAAGGTGTGATTATATATTGTATTGTATTTATTTTATTTATTATCTTTTTTTACAATAAACTTATATCTATTACAATAGTCCCACAAAACTGCTTACGCAGTTTGTCTGCAGGATCGATGATGTATGTATGTATGAATTCAACAGATAACTATACTTCTGAATTTAAAATTATCTATGCTTTTTCTATCCTACAAATAGCAAACCAAATTAATATTTCTAATAAACTACTAAGATAATATGAAAGAAAGAAATAATAAATTCGCCTCGGGCAGGACTTGACCTGTGACTCTGAAATGCCGTTCCATCGCTCTACCACTGAGCTACCAAAAACGAAAATAGCATTGTGAGTGCAGAGTGAAAAATGCTCTATAAAAATAAGCTACTATTATTAGATTTTTTCTCATAAAATAGTTGTTTTCAAACAAAGGGATCATTCATACTTTCGGAAAGAGAAGGCGTAGTTACAAATGTTACACGCGAAGGGTTTAGCTCCAGTGTGTATGTTTTGATGATCTTCATACCAGGTCCTCACTTCAAAGCCTTTTCCACATTTTTCGCATTTATACTGGAAATAAACAAAAAGTTTACTTTTAAAATGGAGATTTAAATGTGGGACAAAATTATGTCCAACTAGTATGATTATTTTTACCGTGTCGAAGTGAAAATACCGTGCCGCCGCCACTTTCGATTATATATTACTAGCAACTCGCCCCGGCTTCGCACGGAAATTATAAGTGTTTCTCTACTATATCATGCATGTATTATACATTTAAACCTTCCTCTTGAATCATCCTCTTTCCGTAGTTTTAAAGATTAATGCATACATAGGGATATAGGGACAGAGAAAGCGACTTTGTTTTATACTATGTAGTGATTGTCTAAATATGGAAGGAAAACGGCAAAGGCTGAAAATAAGTGTTGACATTTATTTATTTATTCAATCACAACATAAGCTTACAGTTAGTACCAAAGCGCTTATATGTTAATTTAAAAACTAAAACGAATTACAAGGTAAACTACATCTTATTTAAATATATGTACATTTTCTTATTAATAACACTATAACTATCATAAAATAGATCTAAATCTGATTCTGGTAACTGTATTATACAGTTGAGGAGACTTATGACCCTAGCTGTAGGAGCCTGCTCAGCTTGCTGAGTGTGCAACTCCTGCCCCACAGCGAACAGCGGCCGCGGCCGGCGCCCTCTCTGCCCGAGCGCTCCACCGTGCAAGAATCTTAGTGGCACAGCCACAAGGTTGATTCGAGCAAGAGTTTCTGGGTTATCAATTTTATTATTTAATAATAAATAATAATGAAATACAAGAAGCATTTTGCGACGGATCTCCAAGGAATCTATCCCAACCGACCCGAGGACAAATAGTGAAGGGTATAAGTATAGATAATACCCGTATTTCTTTTTGTACAAGTACCTAGCAAACTTACGCTGCACTCTTTCAAGCATTACTACATATTTACTCTCTTTTGGGTCCCAAACAATGGCATTGAACTCGAGTCTACTACGGACGTATGCATTGTACAGCGCCAGGGCAAGTCTACCATCATTGAAAGCAGAAGTAACTCTCATTATAAATCCTAACATTTTGGAAGCTTTGGCGCATGTTGCTACAATATGTTCTTTAAAATCAAGACTCGAGCTCATCACCAGACCCAGGTCCCTAACATGATCAACACGTTCCAAAAGTGTTTCGGATATAGTGTAATTGGTAATTACGGGAGTAAGCTTCCGAGTAAAAGTGACTATTTTACACTTATGTTCATTAAAAGAGAGGCGGTTTCTTTCACTCCATTCAGTTACTGCATCAATGTCTAGTTGTAACTGAATACAATCATTTGATTCAGTAATTGAATGGTATAACTTTAAATCATCCGCGAACAATAGACACTTAGAAGTCCTCACCACCTTTGGAAGATCATTGATCATAATAAGGAACTGGGTTGGACCCAAAGTACTGCCCTGACTTACTCCGGATCTGGTATAATACTGTTGACATTGTTGTCCCCGGCAGTATGTTGACAACAACCGAGTCTCTTGCCTTTTGATTGCATTATTCTAAAATTTCAATTCAAATTCAAATTCTGAATTCGCGTAAATAACACAGCATAGTGAAATAGGTTTTACTGGTTGAGCATAGTGTTCTGCTCAAGGACCATGGTCCAACCGGTGGACTGTGCTGTGAACTACGATTTGAGAAACTTACGCTTGATTATTGACGATATGTGCACCGCTACAATAATTATTTTACATTCTAGTATATTACACCATGTTATGCCTACTGCTCTCAATTTTTGTCAGACGTGGCGAAAGCGCCTTTTACGAGGCGTTAAACGCTCTGCCTACCCCGTAAGGGATAAAGGCGTGATTTATGTATGTATGTATGTATGCCTACTGGTGACACCTGTATTTGGATTCCAGTAGATTTGTTATTAAACTACTAGCCTTTTACGCCGCAGTTTTACCCGCGGTATACTTAATGAGTTTTCCCGTTGGACTCAGATATTTTCCTACGGTAAAAAGTAGCCTAATTACCCAGGGTGAACGTAGTTTTCTAATGGTGAAAGGATTATTGACATCGATTGAGTTTATTCGTTACAAACATACACGCACGCACGCACGCACACACTCACAAATAACATTGAATCATTTACCTTAGATGATTCATTACGATGATTTTTCTCGTGGATCTTTAGAGCAGCAACATAAACAGAGCTGTATCCGCAATGGTATGAGCAGAACAGTTTGGGGCCGTCGTGTGCACGCAAATGCCCCACTATCTCCGATATTAACTTGTATGTTCGCCCTGAAATTGAAGCATTTTTTTTATTCGTTAACGTTAAAACCGTGATGGGTGGAAGACCGCGGGGGAGGCCTTTGCCCAGCAGTTGGATCTAGTAGGCTAGCTATTATAATAATAATGTAGGTTAATATCCACTTTCATTCATATTTCTTCCATGCTGACCTGGGAGCGAGAAAAAAAACATAGAATGTGCCAGCTGCATTTCCTCCCGGGCATGCTGTAAAAAGCAGCTAAGGGATCTAAGGATTTCAGTATATTGCAATTTATGCAATAGGCTGATACCCTGTCACTACAGCAATATACCTACAAATCTATCTCAAATAACCCTCAATACTTTGTCAGACGTAGAAGATCGATCTTTGTTTAGATCGTTTTCGCTCTGCCACTGCTCTACACCACTAGGGATAAAGGCGTGATTATATGTATGTATGTAGGTGTTTCAATGGAACCACTCACTAGAGTATTTTAATGCATGGCAGCTCAGTTAGTTAGAGCAGCGGCACGGATTGTCAAAGGTCATGGGTTGAAATCCCTCCCATGCAAAATTTTTGGTTTCTATATTTACATGTTATAAAAATAATATCTATTGTTGTGGACATGGTACACTAGGAAGAGCAAGAATTGGGATTAAAATATCATCATAGACATAACGGGTGTAATACAGCGTCCCGCAAACCGATAGAGGTTGCTCAGTTAACGAAACTGAATAACTATCACAAGAAAATTCTTTCAAGAAATAAAAAAAAACGATTTTCTATACAAATTGTCTCATCGAGGTGGTAATTTTGTAAGGGAAAGACATTTTTTTCCTTTTCCTGAAATAAATTCCTGGTGACAGTTGTCCAGCTTTGTTGACTGAGCAACCCCTATCAGTTTGCGGGACGCTGTATATTGTCACCTGGTATATTTTTTACTTACCGCACAAGCTACAATTGTATGGTCGTCTTTCCTGATGCACATACTGAATATGTCTTTGAACTTGATTTTTGTTATGGTATATTTTTTCACAGTAGCCACATTTCAACTTTGTGTCTCCATCTTCTTGCACAGTTGAGTATTTTTTTATATTACAAGTTGGAGGATTGTCGGGTTTATGCGCATTTCGATAATGTTTACTTAATTTGAGACGTGCTTCAAATATTTTAAAACACATTAAACATTTCCATTCAATATTTTGTGTGGAATTGTTTGTGGAATGTAGTTGAATATTTTCTTTTGTCTCTTTTGGGTCTGATTTTTTTTGCGAAGTAATCTTCTTTTTTATTATCTTCTTATTTTTATTTCTTTTGTCATTGACTTTTAAATTGTTATCTGTGTTTTCTTTTTCACTTTTAAGAGATATAAGTGTGATTTCATCATCAGAACTAAAACCAATATCTGCCTCCTGATTATTATCATTACTCTTATGTTCTTCTTGAGTTTCATTTATAATTTCAGTAGTCTCATGCTTTATTTCAATTTCATTTGTAATTACAGCAGCATCATATTTAATTTCAATTTCATTTGATATTTGAGTAGTATCTTCTTCTTTAAGTTTTGGTGAAATATCTTCAGTTTCATCTTTAACAGTTTTTAGTGAAGAATAGAAATGATCTAGGCAATCCTTTCCAGATTTTAGATGACAGTACAAAACATTTTGATTTTCAATAACAGATTTGAGGAATAAGTGGATTTGATCCACTTTGTCGTTGCAACCATAACATATCTGGTTAGGTAGGGAGTCCACTTTTAGGATCTAAAAAAGAAATTATTTAAGATAAGATAAGAATATACTTTATTGCACAGAAAAGACACAAGAGAAAATAAAATTAAATGAAACAAATAGTAGTACAAATAGGCGGCCTTATTGCTATGCAGCAATTTCTTCCAGGCAACCTTAGGGTACAGGAAAATAAAAAGTTGAACTAGTGGGCTGGTATACATTTTAGGCAATATATTGTATAGGTAAGTAAATAAGCTACTTAGGTGTATTTATATAATTAATAACAATAAATAGTCATACATATAAATTACTTATACCTACATAGAAATACATAAATACTATAATACATATATATAATATTAATGAAAGAAAATATTTATCAGTTAAGTTACAATAAAACGGTAAGTATTTAAATATCAGCTAAATAAAACAAGTCATCTTTATACTATTATAATATCATTTATAGTGTATGTCTCTTGGTAAGCGAAAATTAATAAATTTATAAAAAATATGGGAAAATTAATAATGCTCCCAAGACAGCCCTGCGGGAATTCTATCATAATATTTACATGTAACGGTGTTATTTATTATACTACTAAGCATTAGAGTCAAGTCCTTGGTCTCTCCCCTGTGCTGTGGGTGCACCTTGAACCTCACAGATTCATCAAACCTCAGGCAAAAACGAAAAACATCTTACTTCAAGCTGCAAACAAGTAGCTATTTTTGTCACTAGTTCACTATTTTCATACAAATTATGTATTTGTTCTGAACAAACGGAAAGACATAGACGACACAAATCTTCCATTTTGTGGTGTTCAGTGTTAATTTTACATAGAAATTAAATACATTTACTGGACTATCCCACACAACTTTTTGTTTTCTTTACACACACACACACACAAACTGCCACACATTTCTGATGTCAATTTGACATTACATAATGTTGCCAGCTCCACTGATTAGGGGGCTTGTATTCACCCGTGCGAATGTTGTAGTTATGCATTTATTTTATTTGCTTCTGAAATAGTTGCAATAAAAGAGCAAGATATTTCTCCAGGCTTTTGAATAGGGCTATCTCTTTCATGTATATCTCCTATAATTGCTATAATTATAAGAAACGCAGCTGAAACGCCGCCATTTTCCTTGTTGTAGGTGCGTCAAATGTCATAATAATTTTAATTTTTCAGAAAATTAGTTTCCTTTTGCCTTTTATGTTATTTTCCACGGTTAATTTACGGCCTTTGTGATACTTGAGTGATATTATATTTTTCTTGCATCGGTAATTGCTGTTCTGTTTAGTCGCGGTGGTTTCTTTTGGTCGCAATTTCAAGGATCTTTGCATGTTCTACAATGAGCTGGGAAGATCGTCTTCATAAAAGGTAGCGAGCGATCTCCACGCCCACAACAGTGTGTATTAGAGGACACGAGTGCGTGACCACAGGACGTTTTTGTATTGTTATGTGAGGGCAAAGTTTTGGTGCGTTTCTATGTGTGGCATAGTGGGTGAGGAGTTTGATGGCACAATGAGCGAATCCCCGGGAGTCGAGTGGCTGCCCGCGTACAGCCCGGGCCCTCCACGACACAGCCCCTTGGGCCCTATACCCCGATTTTTATACGAAGATGTCCAGCCCCTGGGCTTACAGCAGGAAAACAACAACAAAGAAGACCAGAAGGAGAATACGAATAAAATCAAGCATGCAAAGCCTGCCTACAGGTAAATATTAAGAATATCCTCTAAATAGAACCTGGAATATTTCTTTAATAACAGTAATACTCTTTCATGACTCATCTATTCTATAGGTCACCTTTTGCTGAGTAATGATACAAAAAATATATTGTTTCTATAGTCATGAATACAACTAAATTGTAAAGACATAAATCATCCTCTCATTGGCTGCATTATATCCATGTTTGCAATGCTTACATTATGAAGACAATATTAAAAGTTAAAATTAATTTTATGGTTGAGACTGACACACAAGTTTATATTTGATAATTTGAAACTGTGATATCTGAATTCATATGAATTTTATTTCTAGACAGATTAAAAAGTAAAAAAGTTCAAGCGCTACTATTTATTATCATATTAAGTATTCATCCATACAAGATTAGGGATTAAATATTTTAGATTTGTAGGTAAAACATTCAAATACTACAATGAATCCCAAAAACTTGTAAAAACTGGTAGAAATTGATATGTAAACTCATTCTACCAGTCCAATTTAGGTGTTATATTATAGTGGTATAATTATTTGGCTAATTTGTATGACTAAATTCAACATTTGAATACAGTAAATAATAGCAAAACCTACAAGATTACCTATCAAATAATCTATCAACGGCATGGACTATGTCTTTACTTATCCTGTCAAATTCATTTATGTGCTGATAAAGTATCAGTCACATTTTATATGGCACAATGAATCGTAAATTATTTCTTAAAAGAAGTGAAGCCATGAGGTCCAAACATCATGCTATTTCTTTATTTTGCATAGTATACAGACTGTGAAGGAAGGAATAAATACAATCACAAAGGCCTATAAGAGCAGAATAACACAACACCAAAACAGACTTGCTCAACATCTAAGCGAACCATTACAAATGAGATGTCTGTGACATGCACACATAGATGGGACAATGTATAATATACACAAAAAATATTAAATGCAACACATGAAGGCAGCCTGACAGTGGGAGGGCGCGCCTAAAATACCATCATACCATTGATAATAACTGCTTATGATCTGAAAACTGATTGCATGTTGAACAATTAATATAAAAAAATACTTATTAGTTTTATTACACCTAATTTTACTTACTTGTATATCATATTTATAATAATCTATTCCAATATTTTAAAATAAAAATATTGGTTTATGTTTTTGTGACTAAATTAATAATGAAACTTCTGAACAGATTATACTATTCTATTCTTTCACCTTTAGAAAGCTACATTTATCAATAATAGAGGCTAAGGCTTCTACTTACCACAGAAAAAACACGAAAATACACACAATCACACTCATAGCCCTCACTAGCATTCCCTGTATCGGGTTTCCATGGACATATACAGAAATAACCACAAAGAACACCCAGACCCAGACATTTAAATTCATCATAGATGCGTCAAATGTCATAATAATTTTAATTTTGTAAAAAAATTAGTTTCCTTTTGCCTTTTATCTTATTTTCCACTGTTAATTTATGGCCTTTGTGATATTTGAGTGATATCATATTTTTCTTGCATTGGTAATTGCTGTTCTGTTTAGTTGCGGTGGTTTCCTTTGGTCAGAATTTCAAGGATTTTTGCATGTTCTGCATAATAACTGCTTATGATCTGAAAACTGATTGCATGTTGGACAGGTAATACATTTAAAAAAATACTTATTAGTTTTATTACACCTAATTTTACTAACTTGTATATCATATTTATAATAATCTATTCTGTTATTTTAGAATGAAAATATTTGTTAATGTTTTTGTGACTAATGAAACTTCTGAATAGATTATATTATTCTTTCATCTTTAGAAAGGTACATTTATCAATAATAAAGGCTAAGGCTACTATTTACCTTTAAAAAAACATGAGGACACAATAAAACACACAATCACACTCATGGCCTCCATTAGGATTCCCTGTATCCAGGTGCCATGGACATACATAGAAACAACCACAAAGAACACCCACACCACTGTTCTGGCCGGAAATTGAACCCAGGACCCACTGTGTAGCAGGCAGATACACTGCTAACTAGGCTGTACATGCCGTCATAAAAGAAAAATCTTATTTTGTATGTATTTAACTGAAATTATAAACATAATCCTGTTTCAGTTATGCCAGTATGATCAGGCTAGCCATCAGCAGTTCACCAAGTGGGAAGATGACCTTGAATGAAATATACACATATATTTGTAATGCTTTTCCTTATTATAAAGAGGCCGGCAAGGGATGGATGGTAAGCAGATACTATTAGACTTTCATAACATTGTCATAATATAATAAAGTGGTATTAGAATAGAAGTACATACATATAGTCACGCCTTAATGGGGTAGGCAGAGCGTAAACAACCTAAACAAAGATTGTTCCACCACATCTGACAAACTTTTGGGGTTATTTAAGATAGATTTCTAGGCTTAGATCAACTAAGTTTCTAGGTATATTGCTGTAGTGACAGGTTGCTAGCCCATCGCCTATATTGCATTATACAGAAACCTTCGAACCCTTAGCTGGTTTTTACAGCATGCCGGGGAGGAAATACAGCTGGCACATTCTATGATTTTCTCTCGCTCGCAGTCCAGCATGGAAGAAAGATTTAAAAGAAGTGACTGTTGTTTGTTGAATTCTAAAGAAGTCTACTTCTTCTAGAAGACTCACTGAACAAACCTGGGATGAGATAATTTATTTGTGTTTCTTCCATGAAAAACATAGAATGTGCCAGCTGCTTTTCATCCCGGGCATGATGTAAAAACCAGTTAAGGGATCCGAGTTTTAGTATATTGCAAATTCGACAACCTACAAATCTATCATAAATAACCTTCCAAACTTTGTTAGATGTGGCGGAACCACCTCTGTTCAGGCCGTATACGCTCTGCCTACCCCATTAGGGATAAAGGAGTGATTATATGTATGTTCTATTAGATCGCAACAAAAACCTCAATATGGAGAAAATTCATTGATACCTTATGTTATGGTCCATGAGGAATTACAGGAAAATTCATCACAATAAAACAAATTATAAAATAACAAGTCACATAATAACTTACATAGTTGAAACATTTCTAGTTATGCATAATTTAACTATCAAATATTATTAGATTATTATTACGCGGAAGAGGCGCAAAATAGGGAGGCATGGAGGGAGAGGAGAGAGGCCTTTGCCCAGCAGTGGGACACATAACGGCTACATAAGATAAGATATTGTGGTTAATATAATAAGAATTTGTTATCACCATAGTATTTTCCTAGAACTGCTAAATAAACTCCAATGGTAACCTGAAATGGATAAAAGTTTATAATTTTTTCCTGTAAAAAGTTTATATTTTTCTTCCATGCTGGACTGGGAGCGAAAGAAAAACATAGAATATGCCAGCTGCATTTCCTCCTGGGCATGCTATTAAACCAGCTAAGGGATCCAAAGGGTTTATGTATATTAAAATGTAGGCGATAGACTGACAACCTGTCAGTACAGCAATATACCTATAAATCTATCTTAAATAACCCTCAAAACTTTATCAGACCTGGCGGAACGACCTTTGTTTAGGTCGTTTACTCTCTGCCTTCCCCATTAGGGATAAAGGCGTGATTACGTGTATGTATGTATGAGAATTTGTACGGAAGTTCCTTTCTAATCTGTCTCATACCTTTTCAGAACTCAATAAGGCACAATTTATCTCTAAACAAATGCTTCATGAAAGTGGCTCGGAGCAAAGACGACCCGGGCAAGGGTTCGTACTGGGCGATGGACAGCAGCTACAAGATGGCCGAGGTCACCACGAGGCGCCGTAAAAGCTTACGGGTAAGTATAGTCACTGTAGATTGATGCTGGACTGGGAGCGAGAGAAAAACATACAATGTGGCAGCTGCATTTCCTCCTTCGCATTCTGTAAAAACCAGCTAAGGGATCCGAGGGTTTCTGTATATTGCAATTTAGGCGATGGGCTGACAACCTCTCACTACAGCAATATACCTACAATTCCATCTTAAATAACCCTCAAAACTTTGTCAGACGTGGTGGAACGACCTGTGTTTAGGTCGTTTACGCTCTGCTTACCCCATTAGGGATAAAGGCGTTATGTATGTAAGTATAGTCACTGTAGATTGATGGTAACCTGGAAAATAGTATATTACTCCGACGCCGAAAAAATAGCAATATCATCATCATCTCCCTAGCCTTAACCCGTATATCACGGGATCGGCTACCTAATATAGGGGATTGAACGAGGGTACTGGTTTTACACAGAGCGACTGCCATCTGATCTCCGCAACCAAGAAGGGAAACTAGACCCAATCCTAGATTAGGTCAGAGTTTTCAAGCCGCCAATGCATATCACTGGCCTCTGAAACGGCTTAACGACTAATATCTACGGTGTTAAGCGATATAAACCGGGACCAACGGCTTAACGTGCCTTCCGAAGCACGGAAAAAGCGCCGAATAAACGTACATACGAAATTCGAAAACCGAAAAACACATTGGTACGTGGTGGGATTCGAACCACGACCTCCCGCTCAGGAGGCAGCGGCCCTATCCACTACACCATCGGTTTCCTTAAAAAAAAATATATATAACATAACATAACATAAAAATACTTTATTGCACGTAAGAACACAAATGATACAACACAACAGATAACAACAAAAAACAAGTACAACATAGGCGGCCTTATTGCTAAGGTAGCAATTTCTTCCAGGCAACCTTTGGGTCAAAGAAAAATGCGTAGCGGTAAGCGGGATATTGCAAATCTAGTAAAAATATATATATATATGGTCGAATATTTTTCCAATGGAAATGAGACTATTGCTACTATTGCTATTTCGGCTGGGAGAAGTGTAATACTTTACTCTCATTTTGCGAGGAAACAATAAAAATACACTTAAAAACAATGATCAGACTTGCGAATACTACATAATATTTTGACATTTAATAATAATAATAAAATTCTTTATTTTAGCAACAAATAGCTCACTTATTAGTAAAAATAAAAACAAAAGCCTTAACCAACTATGTTAGTAAAAATAATAATAATTATAAACTACCTTAAATTAAACTTATTGAACTAGCACCCTACCTCTAACCAGAACGCTCACAAAATGTCTGGTCATCGGCGAGTCCAGCTTCATTGCTAACACCTTTAGAATGCTGTTGGAACTTAACCGCAGTCTAGTTAAGAGAGATGCAGGCTTCTTTTTTAATATTGCGTAGAAATCGTCCACTCTCGCTACTGCAAACATAGTGGATGCACTGCAAAACCGCGGTAGTCCCAAGAGCATTCTAAACGCATTATTATACTGGATACGCAGAGCATTGAAAGCCTTCTGCGTGAAGTCGACCCATAGGCTTCCCGTGTAGAAAGTTTGACAATACGCTTTGAATAAAGTCACTTTAGCTTCTTCACTACCATGGGCGAACCTACGGGCCAACATATTACATCTGGCTGCCAACGCTCTGCGCCCCCGATCCAAATCCATTTTGTCTTTAAGGTCCTCGGCCAGAAGATGCCCCAGATACTTGAATTCACGGACGCGCCTAAGGGGGGTACCATTTAAAGAAATTTTGGGTTCATAGATTTAAAATTTGCATTGCGCCTTTGACAGGCACATTCCATTAATTCATTCATTCCATTTTGTAAATTTAAAATGTTGTATGCGCCTTAGAATAATGAATAATGTGAACTAAAAAACACCTAAGCCATACTAGTGTGTCCTTAAAGACTTCGGGTAGCGGTCGTTAATGGTCATTGTTGTCGTTTGGAGAAATTGCTGGCGTCTGCAAATTTGAGGACCGAAAAGGGTGAATGTAGGGTTTAAAAAAAAAAAATTAAGCTTTATCCGAGCAGCGGCAAAAATAATATATATCTTAGATAGCCTATCTGGATGAGGTCCTATAGATAGTAAGGGTTAACTACAATAGATCTTTACAGGTAGCAATGGCTGTTGGGCTGAAAAGTCCAACTCCCTTCTTACCAAATCATAATCACCATCATATTTCTTAGTCACTGGTCTGACAACATTGACAAATTCATAGGAGCAAACTGGATGAGACTAAGGGTCAATGCTTTTTGCATTGCCTACAACACACATGCGTGACCTTACGCTCTACGCGTGCGTACTGGCAGAGTGATGCACCGACGTAGAGTTCATCGCTACGCGCGCGTAGAACGTAAGGTAGACAATGCAAAAAGCATTGACAGCGTGTTGAGCGCAACTTTACGCGCAGTAAGTGACGCCTGTGTGTTGATGCACTTACACAGGACCGTGAGGATTGGCGTAATAGAAGAGGCCAATACTTTGCAGAGGGTGAATATGGGCTGAAGAAGATGATGATGGATGAGATGAATGAATGTTACCTTTTTCACTCTTTCACACTCTCCGCCATGGTCCGTTTCCGAAGAACTAGAAATATCACGTGAAACCACAATGGAAGACATTTCCATAGTACCGAGACACCAAAAAGTCAGACTCGTTTCGTTATGAACTAGAGAGATAGAGATAAATTTATTAATAATTGTAAATTACAAGTCAAAAATTAGAAGCACTTAAGTATATCACATTAATAATCATTTAAATTTGATTACTGTCATTATCATTAAAATTAATAAAATCATTATAACTATAGAATGCCTATCTTCGTTTTGCCCCACAGATGGCGCCATATAGCCCGGAATGTAGCTCGAACAGCAGTAGCGGGGAGCTGGGCGGTGCGCCGTCGGCCGACGCGGCGCCCACGCCCCCAGCCACGCCCACATCGCCCACCGCGCCCATAACGCTCAAGGAAGAGGTGTTTGTCAAGGAGGAAAATGGTAAGTCTATTATAACTCTCATAGATTCTCCCATAACTACATGATGTCAAAGAAATCGTAAATAATGTTGACTATGCAAAACCTACACTAACCACGTCTGTCGAGTTGTGGTGTTATGCACCTAATCATCTCTATCATATTCTGGAACGATCATGTGTTCCCATTCTCTGTTATTATCAGGCCTTGAAATATCGCTATATTTTGATAATGTTGTAGATATATACAGAGCCATAACGTTAAAAATATGGGATTGACGTTTAAAAAAATATAACGTTTTCCATGTTAACGTTATTTATGACGTCTTATTAATATAAAATAATAATACGTTATTTTTCAAAACGTTGTTTACAAACAAACAAAGCTTTGGTTATTATAGGAGTGTTTAGCTAAATGAAGTGTATTTATACTATAAGTGTTTTTTCTGCTTTCAGAGTCGAAGCACACAGACGACGCACTGACGGCGCTTATGAACGAGGAGTTGATGCCAGACACCGATATTAGTAGAGGTAATACAGTTTTGTAGGTTTATATATTTATTGCTCTTTATGATATTAGTGTTTGAATTGTACACGCCTTTACTGCCTCACTTAAGCACTCTCACTATCGTAGGTCAGCTAGAAGAGATTTCTTTTTAGAGATAAGCTGTACCTGTTGCGCTATTTTTTTTAAGTTTGTGTCCTCTGTAAGATCATGTGTGCAATAAATTGTTAAATTTGACTGTTGATATGTGACTATCGATTGTGTCTATAATTACTTTTGATAGTGTTTATAGTAACTTTCGATAGTGTTAATAGTGACTATCGATGGTGTCTATAATGAATATTAATATTTTTTGTGGTGACTATCCATGATATGTCTATATTGTCATTGATAGTGTTTAGTTTATAGTGGCTATCGATGGTGTCTATAATGACTATCGATAGTGTTTATCGTGATTATCGATGGTGTCTATAATGACTTATTGATCGTGTTTATAGTAGAGTGGTAACTATCCGGTCGCCGGCCTATTCGGCCAATATTTACTATCCGGCCGGATACCGGATAAAACAGGGCAGTATTCGGCCGGATACCGGATACTTATAAAAAAGACAGCAGATTTATTAATCAAAACTTAGAAAATTGGTCCTCGAACTCAACAAACAGTAAATTGTGGTGATAAAAACATTTTTTTAGCATTAAGTGGTAACAAACGGTTGCGCTTTTCTTCATAAATGATACCTGCTTCAGAGAAAAGTATACGCTGCTGCAGGGCGCTGCAAGATAAATCCTGACAAACTTTGTTAGTATCGGGAATTGTGAACCATTGGCTGACCACCAAGTGTAGGGGTCTTGATCGCGACCAATTCGCACTGATTTCAGATACATTAATCACGCCTTTATCCCTAATGGGGTAGGCAGAGCGTAAACAATCTAAACAAAGGTCATTCCGCCACGTCTGACAAAGTTGTGAGGGTTATTCAAGATAGATTTTAGGTATATTGCTGTAGTGACAGGTTGTCAGCCCATCGCCTAAATTACAAAATACTGAAACCCTCCGATCCCTTAGCTGGTTTTTACAGCATGCCCGGGAGGAAATGCAGCTGGCACATTCTATGTTTTTCTCTTGCTCCCAGGCCAGCATGGAAGAAATATATTTCACATGCAATAGCATTTTTTTCTGGATCGCGAGGCTGACTTGAGCTGTTGTCATTTGCTACCTCATTAAAGCAATCCCAGAATGTGTCATGAGATTCACGAGATACAACTAGCTCGTTCTCATCACCCCTACTTCTTTTTGCCGGTGTTGAAGTTGAACTACTGCTGGAGGAGTCGTCATCGTAAGACATTTCTAAATGCTATGAAATTATTTTCTGGCGAACCCTACTGCCTCCGTGGTCTAGTGGCTAGTGCCATGGACTCCCGATCCGGAGGTCCTGGGTTCGATTCCCAGGGGGAAATACAAAGTTGATATTTGAGAATTTATCACTTTGTGAATTTTCCCCAGTTTGATTAGGACATTGCAGGCTGAATCATCTGATTATCCGAAAAGAAAAAAAAATGTGCTTCGGAGGGCACGTTAAGCCGTCGCTGTCTTTGATAGTGGTCGATACTTAAAAAACCACAAAACCAACATGTCAGAGGCCTGATAGTTGTGCTACTAGGCGGTTTAAAAACTCTGACCGAAGAAGAAGAAGTTCAGCTTTTAAGCGCACTCGCGCGAATGTCGCTCTAAACGTCTATGTCCAGCCGGATATCCGGCGGCCGGATATTGGGTCATCCGGCCCTTCGATAGGCCGGATATCCGGTATCCGGCCAAACAGCTATCCGTTTCATCTCTAGTTAATAGTGACTATCGATAGTATTCATAGTTGCTATCGATGGTGTATATAATGACTATTTATCGACTATCGATGGTGTCTATAATTAATATTGATAGTGTTTATTGTGACTATCGATAGTGTTAATGGTGACTATCGATAGTGTCTATAATGACTATTGATAGTGTTTTTGAGTATCGAGTCAATATCGGTAACGTGTCATGTTTCCCTGTGTCAGAGAGCTCGTGGTGCGACGGCGGGCGGCGGCACGTGTGCGGCGCGCTGCGGCACAGCTCGCTGACCGACGACTACGGCAACTTCGTGGTGCAGCGCGTGGACGACTGCGACTGCCCCCCGCTGCCCCCGCTGCCCCCCGCGCCCGCCGACACGCCCCCCACGCCCACCTCCGCGCCCCCCGTCTACTCCCCGCTGCCCCCGTACTGGCCCGACGAGATATTATAACGGAAGGTGTGGACGTAACAAGACGCCGGAATCAGGTAAAATTTCAAGTGGATATGTGGTCGTGGGTTCAAATTCCACCTGTGTGAAATTTTAGGTTTCTAATTTTTCAAGTTTAGCTGGGTCTCTTTCTGAAATTAAATGTTAAAAAGAGATGCAACTAATATGTTTGATATTTCGGAAAATCGATGTGTCGGTGTTGCCAGCTAATAAAAATCGTTTAATATTCTATAATGTACTAAAAGTCGGAGCTGGCAATAGATATTAGCCGAATAAATATGCTATATTAAGAATGCTAAACCTGTTAACGATCAATTCTAAAAGTATTTTTACACCCGAGACCTATTTTAATAAATCGAGTGTCCTGCCAGAAATTGTTACTATCGAACTAAGCGGATGTTTTCGACTGAAAAAATAATAATAATAAGCTAATGCAATTTAACGAACTAAAATCGCTAAAATACGGAAATTAAACAAAAAAAACGTATCGTTGTTTGTAATAGAGTTATTTCGTGATATTACTAAGAAAAGGGTTTCTCGAAATAACCTTAGACTTCAACAATTAGTTATATTAAAAAATGTTTGATATTGATATATCTTTTAAGTATATTATGGATTCGCCACTAGTACATAGCTGTAGCTACAAATGTATATAGGTTACAGAAATGTACACCATTATATCAAGTATGTATACCAGATTTTATACCTAAAAACTTAAATATGTGCAAATGTTAGATGTGCTATACAAAACTTCGATTAATTTTATTTATAGAACTAATTATTTTTAAAGTTAAGCGAAAAGATTTCCGGGTTGAATATAATTTAATAACTAACATTCAAAATACCGTAAATCCGACGGAAAATTTAAATATAAACTAACACACATTTCTGAATGACTGAAAAACCGTCAAGTATTTTTCATGGCCAGAAAATTAAGCCAGTATATTAGTAGAATTTATTTTATGGATCTCGTTTCATATAAACAAACGTAAATGCAATTTTTGAGATATGTTACTCGGCCAGTTTATAATTTTAGAACATTACAGCTTATAGACACAGATGCAAAGAAAAACTAAAAAAAAATGCGTGAATAATTGTGGTGTGCGAGTAATCGTTTTGTAACAATAAAAACATAATAATTATAAAACTTTTACAAAAAATAAATAAAAACGAAATAATCTATGAAAATCGGTAACATATCTGCCAAGTAATGAATAATATAGGTTCATAGATGTAGTTACCTATAGATGTAAAAAAAGATGTTATTAATCATGCGATCAGGGCTTCAAGTTTTGTAGTACCGGAGAGGACAGTTAGCTAATAAAGATTAAAGCTGTTGGTATTATTGATAATTATAATTAATTTTCTTACTGCATAATATAAGTTTAGAAGCCCATAGATAATAACATATGGACCATAGCAAAATCTACATATATTTTAATCGCTGTTCTGGGCCCTATATCACTACTATTTGAAGTCTATTAATTTGATGAAGTGATAATCTCCTCCTATTCCACGGAAAATTAAATAATAATACTAGTTTTGTTCAGAAGCCTTAAAAGAAAGGAAATAAATATTTTAGACGAAATATTTACAGTATTGGAGCCAGATTGGTGACGGACAGATCTCAGAACGACCAGTATATTGTAATAAAACATGTTATTAATAGTGTGCTAATAATAATACTTTAACTGTGCATATGTATACAATCGGTTCATTTACATTTAGTTGATAAAAATAAAATATTAGATATAAAATATTAATTAGTTATTATTACGAATTTATTATTTAAAAATATAGATGTATTGATTGTATATGAAGTCGCACTTATATACGTAAAATGCTTATTAGAATTCGTCGAAATTCGGCCTATATATTATTGGAAAATTAAAAATATTACATTAGGTTTGCTTGCCTAAATTATACTTTGTTAAGTACATCTTTTTAGTTTTTGTAAGGTGCAAATACGTATTTTATTTTGTGCCATAAGAATAGAGTGGCCGGTTGAACACTTTAGAGTAAAAATCCCATATCTTATTAAAGAAATGTGTTCAGAAATTTTAGAAAGTATATTATCGTATCGTATATTATAGTTGTGTGTATATAGTAAGGCATTATTTGGAAGCAACTTTTTACACGTTTTTTTAAGTACAGGCAAATAAGTACGTGTCAATTTACTACTCAATATTGTTGTTTTAATGTGAATTAATGTAATGATAATAAATTTATTGTTTAAGATTGTGAAGTGAATGATCACGGAGATTGGACAAAATATTTTTTTCTAATCGTATATTTTTTCCCATGGCCAAGCAAAATTGTATTATTTATAATTGAGTCCACGCTATTTTTTTTATGTTCGTGTGAGTGTAAACAATCACTTGTCTTTTTTTCTTGTATATTGGTTCAAAATTACATTCCCATATTGATAAGTCAAAAACGTTTAGATATATTTTACGATTTTAAAAATCTATATTTTAAAACGTCTTTTTTCAGTATTTAAGCGATACTTACTTTCATATTTTTATTTATATTTACAATTTTTTAATTAAACTCAAAAATTATAGTACTAACGTGGTGCGTATATTAAGTTGCCATCTGTATTTGGTACATAGTATTTATTATTTTCTGTGATAAACCGTTTATTATTTTATAATAATAAAAATAAACATAGTTGCTTCGACTATTTGATTTATAAAAGTATACGCCAGTAAATCACCTTTATGATCTCGTTATTGTAATTATTTGGGCAATTAAATCAATATTTTCAGTCGTATTAAACAGTGACTCCCCCCCGCAGAGCAGAGGGGTAGGGATTTATAGATAGTTAGGCCCCGCGGGGGTATGTTTCATTGTTTTTTTTAGCGCTGGATTCACGGCTTTACTAAACTTATGCTAAAATAAGGCCAACCTCACGAAGGCGACAAATTCGGATCTCTCTCTTGTACACACAGTGCGGAGAAGAGAGATCCGACACGACTGTCGTCAACTGTTTTGTCGCCAGTCTACCGAAGAGGCAACATTTTTTTTTCGGGAAATAAAAATATAAAAAATAAGACAGTCGAAGTAACTATGGCCCTAATAATTTTCACTTATTATTTTGGACAAAGTGACGCATAATATGAGATGGTGCGTCGTTTGGTGACGTCACTCCTCACTCCGCCTATGACGATGTGAAGCGGCGCTATTATTCGGAATTAACGTTTTTATTAACTGTAATCACGTTAGCCATTTAATTTTTAAGAGTAGGATGTTCTACCTCTAAACAAATCATAGTTGATGTACAATATAAACTTTTAACAAAATTGAGACTTTTATTTCCTCCTAATTTAATTGATTTCTCTTATGTAGAAGTATTTACCTACTATATCTGCTCTGTGTGTTTTCGAAAAAGTATTAGGGAGTTTGGGCACTTATTCGTATCCAATAAATATCCATATGAAATGTATATGTCGTAGGAAAAATCGATAATGCGAATTTTCGCAAATATCCTAGGGATTTTGTTTGTTCGTTATTTTAATTAAATTATTTTATTTTATTAAATTATAATAATTAGACTGGTGAAAACGTTGTCAAATTTTACTGCCAAGTCAGGATTTTTGCGAAAAAACTCGTCGGTCTAGTAATATTTCGTATTATCATGATCCTTTGTTGCCCGTGTTACTAAAAAATAACCTTAATTGGCTAGATTTTTACTTACTGATTTTATCTTATTCTGATTGGTTAAAACCATGCGTTTATGCTTGGCATTTAAAAAGTCAACCAATTATAGGATATCTTGTGTTGGGTGCGCTAACCGACCAATCAGTGTTCTTATTACAGTTAAGGATTTCAATCATAATACTTGGACGATGAGTTTTTTGGCATATAACCTGACTTATTTTAGTAAGATTTGATAACCATTGTCTAATTATCCGTGTTTTCGCAAAATCCCTAGGATTTTTACGAAGATTCGAATTATCAACTCATCCTACGACATATACAGATGGGCACAAAGCCAAATCGTATTGGATATGGATTCAGATCGGATACGGATAAGAACGCAAAAGCCTTTAGTAGTTACCTTCAAAGTATTTCTATGTGTGTTAAACAATGAATAATAAGAAAAGAAACAAAGCATTTTGAAATATCAACAACTTTAATGATTGAATATATACAAGAACAATAGTTATACATACAATTGTTAACAATATGCATATGTTATGTTGCGGCACTTGTGTTGTTTGGAAACGTTATATTATATCATCTTCAAAATTTCGCTAAATTCATTGAAAAGAAATATAATATCAAAATGAGAGAAGCAAAACAAAAATACCACACTGAAGTCCAAAAGTATTATCATAAACATGTTAAGTACGCATTGAAACCATTAAAAAAAGCGTCTTATCGGTAAATAATATCATGATCCAATTCAAGTTCTTCAGTCAAAAAACCATACTACATATTATAATCAATTTCCTTTTAAACTAGCATTACTACTGAAATTTATGATAGTATTCTGGATATTTCGTTGTGGATGTCAATCGATACATATTGAGCCGAATGCTATACTCTAACATAGTAATAATACGTCCAAACTACAAAATTTAGTAACAACTATATACCTAATTACTTTATATACTAAACCACAAAATGTACTTCAAATGACAACGGTTGAGACCAAGAGATGAGAAAATATGCACACATTATTATCTTATTTAAATAACAAAGATAAATAAGATAAGAGAGAAGGAATTATCAACACAAAAAGGGAATAATTTATTGGATAAAATGAAAGCAGAATGAATACGTAGGTATACATTATTATATATTTTTTTACCCATTATTACTCTGGGAGGGCTCAATTTTCTCATCTCAAGGTTATTTTAGAACAATATTCATTTCATTATACAAACAAAACCAATACAATATATTTGTATAAACATGAAGGCCTCGACATCGCGCGACAATTTATAAAATCAGATCCTATACTATTACCATACCTTGTATTTCTATTGTATTTAATATATTACGGTATAAACAAAATCATTAGCTTGTTTATATCAAGCATCAAGCTGTACATAAAGGCCGATTCACACCAGACGTGTGGCGAAGCGATCCCGTGGTATTTGGTATGGCTCTAAAGCAACTAGGGCTAATATCATCATAATAGCGTGTATCCTATAAAAAAATATGAAAAAATAAAATAATAATTTAATATTTTTAAATCTAAAAGTCGTCGTCAACAGAGAAAGTAAGTAAAATTTACATATTCACAGCCCTACTACACCCTCGGGTATACCTAATTGACGGCTATGTACAATATCCAAATATATACAGGGTGTAAATAAAGTACTACGTTCCTTTAAACCACGTAATGTTTAAGTAATATATAACACAAAACACACATGAAAAAATTATAATAATTTATTTTTATTAAATTCATCAGGCGCGGGGTGCAGAGCGTGCCGTGCGCGCCGTAAGGTTGCATAACTTGTTTTAATTTTATGAATTTTATAAAATAAAATTTTATTTCTTATTTTTTTAATGTGTAACGTGGTTTAAAGGAACGTAGTACTGTTTATTACGCCCTGTATAAGTGCGACCACGCTGTAACTGAACGTGGCGAAGATGCCGCTGTTCTGAGATGTGCTACTTCTTAAACTGCAGCACCCTCAACCACGTTCACACATAACGGTGTCGTACAGCGAGACAACAACAGTGAAAACATTAAACACTCCAAAATCGACACTCGACAAAACCTCGCTCCATGCCAAATGTAATATTAGTTTCCGTGAAGCAACAACGTAAGTTTACACTACGTTATTTATTTCTCCATTGCGACACACACAAGAATCCATTATAATTCTAATATAACTCAATAGGAAATAATTTTACGTAGAAAAAACCTCCTATTAGCTGTCTCAACAACGGGCCTACTCGTGTGATTTATCATGATCGTCAACATCAATAAACTATACAATTTATGATCTAACCGAAACTATATTTTTGGAGATCAACGAATAATCTAAACCTGATCTGCTTCAACATAAGGCAAGTCTAGTTGTATATAATATAACTCGATAATTGAACCAACAATATTCCATATCTAATTTTATTGCTCTCATCATGATGATGAGAGGTAAACGTTCCTAGTTAGGCAGTTTAATTTGATATTTTACTATTTTCTAAGCATAAGAATATTTTTAAGCAAGCGCACTTGTATTATTATAAGGTTTTAAAAATGTTCTCCTATGATGAAATCGTCTTATAAATTTTGTTTCGTCGATATAATGTTTTTATATAAATTGTAAACGACTGCAGCTTGTGATGGCGAATTTCGAGTATAAGTTCCAAAAATCTGAAAGAGAAAAAGAATAGTTTGCATCAAGTATAGTTTATTTAGAATGTTAATGGGAAACAATGCACACAATTTCAGGGATATTTCGTAATGGCGGCCTGACTCGCTACCCTACCTATATTTAGAATAGAATATAGGGAGAAAAAAAATTGGTAACCGTATTTTAGGGCGTGATTCTACCCATGAAACTGAACAACTTTGCCCAAGGAACATAGGTCGAAAAAAAGTTAAAAAATTTAACCATACAAATTGATTCGAGCCGACGACACCCTTTGTATGGGATAATATATTTCTTTTCGTATTTCGACCTATGTTCCTTGGGGAAAGTTGTTCACTTTCATGTCAGCCACCCTAAAATATGGTCAGCAATTTTTTCCCTCACTGTATATTTATTCCTAGGAAACAGTGAGTGTTAGTTAACAGTTGTTTTGTTAACAGTTTACAACAATACACATTGCAAAAGTAATAATAATACATATATATAATCACGCCTTTATCCCTAATGGGGTAGGCAGAGCGTAAACGACCTCAACAAAGGTCGTTCCGCCACGTCTGAAAAAGTTTTGAGGGTTGTTTAAGAAAGATTTGTAGGTATATTGCCGTAGTGACAGGTTGTCAGCCCATCGCCTAAATTGCAATATACTGAAACCCTCGAATCCCTTAGATGGTTTTTACAGCATGCCCAAATGCAGCTAGCACATTCTGTGTTTTTCTTTCGCTCCCAGTCCAGCATGGAAAATAATAATATTAATGTAAACTACACTTTATTACTTGATATCAAGGTTTCCAAGTAGACTCGCGAGCAAGCTGGTAACATAAAAGCAGTGCTTACCATTACGTGGATAGCTCCCTTTCAGAGCGAGTCCCGGTGCCAGACCCAGGTGCGCTTCGTATGGTCGAAGCGGTGCGCCAGCCACTGCGCTTGAAGTAACTCCAGCCGGTCCGCGCTTAGATATAGCGGCTTGCCGCGTCTACAGGACAGAATTACCATTATAAACAGTTATAAAAGCAACATACAAACAAAACTATTCTCAGTAACTCTTCAGTCCATCAACACAATGATGAGAAACAGGTCTGTCAATCAAGACGTCATCAGACAATCAAAAACTCATATTTTAATCAAGACGATTACCAGAAACTCCTCAGTCAATCAACACCATTATTAAATGCTCCTCACTCAATCAACATGAATATCAGAAAATCCTCAGTCAATTAACACCATTATCAAATGCTTCTCAGTCAAACAACAGGATTATCAGAAACTCCCAGTCAATAAACACCATTATAAAATACTCCTCACTCAATCAACAGGAATATCAGAAAATCCTCAGTCAATCAACACCATTATTAAATGCTCCTCACTCAATCAACATGAATATCAGAAACTCCTCAGTCAATCAACACCATTATTAAATACTCCTCAGTCAATCAATACGATTATCAGAAACTTCTGAGTCAATCAACACGATTATCAGAAACTCCTGAGTCAATCAACACGATTGTAAGAAACTCTTGAGTCAATCAACACGATTTTCAGAAACACATGAGTCAATGAAAACTATTATCAGAATAGAAAATCGTCATTCAAGCAACACGATCACAGAAACTCAAACTCGTCTATCAATCAACACGATTATCAGAAACTCCTGAGTAAATCAACGCGATTATCTGAAACTCGTCAGTCAATCAACACGATCACCAGAACTCCTCAGTCAATCAAGACGATCATCAGAAACTCTTCAGTCTTTTAGTTAGTCAACACGATTATCAGAAACTCGCATATCAATCAACACGATCAGCAGAAACTCGTCTTTCAACCAACACAATCACCAGAAACTCGCCTATCAACCAACACGGTCACCAGAAACTCGTCAATAAGATTGCACCACTCACTTTAGGTCCCGGTCCTCCTCGTCGTAGTCGTCCAGATAGAGCGAGCCCCACAGGCAGGCGCGCCGGCCGCGGATCACGATGATGTAGGTGGACGTCACCACGAGGAATATGCCCGTGCCGCCGCCGCACTCCATCGCGTGCTGGGGAGAAGCAATTGGCAGTCAGTGGATGTGTTCATGGGTGCTGTCTGAGCAGAGGGAAGGGGGACGAAAGGGGAGGGAGGGACAAGAGGAATGAGAGGGACGAGGGGAAGGAGGGAAGGGAGGGACGAGAGGGAAAATAGGCCGAGATCGAAAGGGGGGCGAGGAGGACGAAAGGGACGAGGGGGAAGGGGGGACGAGGGAAAAATAGGCCGAGAGGGAAGGGGGGACGAGGGGTAAATGGGCCGAGATGGAAAGGAGGGACGAGAGGGAAGGGGGGACGAGGGAAAAATGGGCCGAGAGGGAAGGGGGGACGAGGGGTAAATGGGCCGAGATGGAAAGGAGGGACGAGAGGGAAGGGGGGGACGAGGGAAAAATGGGCCGAGAGGGAAGGGGGGACGAGGGGTAAATGGGCCGAGATGGAAAGGAGGGACGAGAGGGAAGGGGGGGACGAGGGAAAAATGGGCCGAGATGGAAAGGAGGGACGAGAGGGAAGGGGGGGACGAGGGAAAAATGGGCCGAGAGGGAAGGGGGGACGAGGGGTAAATGGGCCGAGATGGAAATTAGGGACGAGAGGGAAGGGGGGGACGAGGGAAAAATGGGCCGAGAAGGAAGGGAAGGACCAGTGGAAAGGAAAGGAAGTAAAATAAAAAGTAATAGACACATATTGTAATATAGCACTTACTAATCCTGTTATATTATCAAAGTGTGACTGGTAGAAAATATAACATAATCTCACCTGCACAGCTTCAGCCACGTTGTGTTGCCTACAGCACGGCTGCTTGAGACACACGAGGGTGCCACACAGCAGACACACGCTGGCTTCCTTCGGCACGGCGCCGCACTGCAGACACACGCGCTCGTGGTAGTACGTGAAGAGACGGTCGTAGTCGCGCGGCAAGGCCAGCAGGGCCGGCTGCGACCACTCCACGTGCAGCGAGCGGAGCAGGCGACGGACCTGGGGGGGAGAGGATTGGTTTTAAAACATTTTTTACAAAGCCCCCTAATGTAAAGGACTTGACTTGATCTAGAGCCTAAACCAAACCATTTTGTAATCTACACCCTTGTGCGACTTAGACCCTTCTCTGACCTAGACCCTTCCAAACCCTTGTGACCCAGACCCTTCAGTGAATCAACCTTTCTGTGGCCTAGGCCCTTTGTGGTCAATACCTTTCTGTGACCTAGACCCTTCTATGATCCAGGCCCTTCTGTGACCTAGACCGTTATGTGACCTAAAGCCTTCTGCCCTAGACCTTGTGACCCAGACCTTTCTGTGCCTTAGCTCCTTCTGTGACTAAGACCCTTTTATGACTATCAACCTTCTGTGACCTAAACCCTCCTGTGATTAAGATCTTTTAGTGATCCAGCCTCTTTAGCGACTTAAATCCTTCCACCTAGCTACCCAGACTTCTTGGACATCTTTAATAGGATACTCACCACGAGTTGTCCCCTATGCGCCGCGGTGCCCAGTTCCCTGGCCCAGGCCCTGGCCGCGGCGCTGGTGTCAGGAGGCAGTGCCCTCGCGGCGCACCAGTCCGCCCACTGCAGGAAACAATAACCACTTATTCTTTAACGTAGCTTCCTTGGAATATTAATTGAATGTCATTAAATAAAAAAAAAAAACATTTATTTGCCATAAAAGGATTTACAAACACAAAGTTTCCTTCGAACGCACTAGGTCAAGCCTGTATCGCGGCCACTCGACCTTTACCATTCCAACATAGTTACATTTACATATTTTTTTAAATAAGTGTCAAAATTATTATCACGCTTTTATCCCTAATTGGATAGCCAGAGCGTAAAAGACCAAAACAAAGGTCGCTCACCACGTCTGACAAAGTTTTGAGGGTTATCTAAAATAGATTTGTAGGTATATTGCTGTAGTGACAGGTTATCAGCCCATCGCCTAAATTGCAATGTATAGAAACCCTCGGATGCCTTAGCTGGTTTCTACAGCATGCCCGGGAGGAAATGTAGCTGGCACATTCTATGCTTTTCTCTCGCTCCCAGTCCAGCATGGAAGGAATGATTTTTCAGTAAGTAATGATTTTTTAACTGATGAGGGCGCTGGCGTGCACCGGGGATCCCCTTAATCAAGTTTTTCTTTTTTAACATGTTCACTGTGCAACATGTACAAGACATTGACCCCTCACGTGATTTTTTTGGTATGATGTCATACATACCATTATTTTAGTTTTTGGAAACTGATTTTCCAGATTTTATTGTTTTTCTAGTGCATCACATGTGGTCCACGCACGTACAAGTACCTTACTGCATCATATGTGATGCATGCACGTATAACTTACAAACGTAGTACCATCACTATTGGTTTTTGAGGGTAGATTGAGATTTTTACGAAAATATAAGTCAGCCAAGGGTATCAGTACCAAAACAAATAACGTGAGTGGAAGTTATAATTGCGTTTGTGTTTGTATTTTTTCTTTTTTAATGGAGGTTTTGTTACAATCATGTGCGTGTGTTTGTGCTACATACCTGCATGCCGTCGCACACTAGTTCCAAATAGTAGGCGAGACGGACAAACTCCTGTTTGGGGGTCTGTATGTCGGGCAGCTCGTGTCCGTACAGGTGGTGGCGCAGGAGAGCCGCGATGCGGACGAACGGTAGGAGGAGCTCTTGGAGCTGTCGACAAATAGCTCAAGTTAGATCATCCCCTAGCCTTATCCCGTATATCACGGGGTCCGCTAATCTAGGGGATTTAACGAGGGTACTGGTTTTTACACAGAGCGACTGCCATCTGACCTCCGCAACCCAGAAGGGAAACCAGACCCAATCCTAGATTAGGTCAGAGTTTTCAAGAAGCCAATGCTTAGCACTGGCCTCTGACATGGCTTACCGAATAAAAAATAGGTCAAGTTAGATGATGATAAAATATAGAAGTGAAGTATTATCATATCAAGTACAATTTTAAAGTGAAGGATTATCATATCATGTGCAATTTTCAAGTGAAGCATTGTCATATCAAGTTCAATTTAAAAGTGAAGCTGTCATATCAAGTTCAATTTAAAAGTGAAGCATTGTCATATCAAGTTCAATTTAAAAGTGAAGCTGTCATATCAAGTTCAATTTAAAAGTGGAGCATTGTCATATCAAGTTCAATTTAAAAGTGAAGCTGTCATATCAAGTTCAATTTAAAAGTGAAGCATTGTCATATCAAGTTCAATTTAAAAGTGAAGCATTATCATATCAAGTTCAATTTAAAAGTGAAGCATTGTCATATCAAGTTCAATTTAAAAGTGAAGCATTATCATATCAAGTTCAATTTAAAAGTGAAGCATTGTCATATCAAGTTCAATTTAAAAGTGAAGCTGTCATATCAAGTTCAATTTAAAAGTGGAGCATTGTCATATCAAGTTCAATTTAAAAGTGAAGCTGTCATATCAAGTTCAATTTAAAAGTGAAGCATTGTCATATCAAGTTCAATTTAAAAGTGAAGCATTATCATATCAAGTTCAATTTAAAAGTGAAGCATTGTCATATCAAGTTCAATTAAGTGTAATTAAGTAGGTATATCCTTATTTACTGTTCATGTACCTAATTTGTATTCATATTGTGCACGTCTTATCCGCTTTACGTTTTATGCTATCTCACTTCTTAGGTCTGCTATAAGACATTTCATTTTAGAAATAAGCAGTACCTGTTGTGTCTTGATTCCTATGTAATTGTTCTGTGTATGTTTCTGTGTACAATAAACTGTTAAATTAAATTAGATTCAATTTAAAAGTGAAGCTGTCATATTACGCTCAATTTTAAAGGGAAGCATTATCATATCAAGTTCAATTTATCCTGGAAATAGTAGCAACTTAAATTATTGTAAAATAGTTCCGAGAAATGGCGTTGTAACGTCGACTTACGACGACTGAATGTGAACCACTTATTTCGCCGGAGCATTGAATGCACGGTAGCTCAGTTGGTTAGAGCAGCAGCACGGTTTGCGGAAGGCCGTGGATTCAAATCACACCAACTAAGCAAGTGAGAAGTGTCTATGTTTACCTGAGCCTCCATTTGAGCAATATCAGGCTGATCATCCTGTGGCGAGGGCGCGGCTGGCGGCCCATCTTCAGTAAACAGCTCCGACCCAGCTAGAGACGACAGTAACAGCCTGGCCGCGTGTCGCAAGCCCTGGGGTTCCCCCGGCATGGGGTACGAGGCCAGCGCGGCGCGCCCCTCGGCGCTGCTGTTGGCGCAGAACTGGCACACGATCTGGTAGTACGTCAGGGTGTACAGCGCGCGGACTATGCATGTGAAGTGTTCTGGAAGGGAAATGGAAGTAGGTTAGTCATATTTTTGCCTTGTAAAACTAGATATTCAGATTGAAAGATTCGTATTTTACATACATAAAATCACGCCCTTATCCCTGATGGGGTAGGCAGAGCGTAAACGACTAAAAATAAATATCGTTCCGTCAAGTCTGATATAGTTTTGAGGATCTTTAAGATAGATTTGTTGGTATATTACTTTGATCCCTTAGCTGGTTTTTACAGCATGCCTTGGAGCAGATGTAGTTGTCACATTCTGTTTTTCTCTCGCTAACAGTCCAGGATGCAAGACAACAGATATGCTCTTTCATTTCAATCAAGATCGGGGACGACAGAGACGGAGTCGACGATGGAGCGAGCTCGCCCAGAAGATACCTGTTTATGTGACTCTAACTTTGAAGTGTTGGGAGTTGTATGCATTCGGAAACAATACTTTTGCTTTTGCCGTGCCTTAGCGGGCATCAAAGACCTTAACAAAATGATCTTTTCTCTTACATATATCCAATTTAGTGACCAGTTTATTTCTCATCAAAATCACAGTTAATTTATTTGTATAATATTAGTATTTATTTATTTACCAATTTATTGTACACAAAAACATCATAAAAACAGGACATACAAATCAAAGACACAACAGGCACTGCTTATTTCTTACGACAGACCTACAGACGTGATTTTTTTATGATACTCGGATAAAACGTGCACAACAATTTTATACCTACTAATAAATAAATACTACTGTAAAAGACTTCTAAAATGTATTACATAAATATAAGCAATATATAAATAAATACCTGCATTTATATACATAATCAAAAATAAATAAATACGTATAGCTATTTATACATACTTTCATACACATAATCACGCCTTTATCCCTAATGGGGTAGGCAGAGCGTAAACGACCTAAACAAAGGTCGTACTGCCACGTCTGACAAAGTTTTGAGGATTTTTAAGATAGATTCGTAGGTATGTTACTATAGTAACAGGTTGTCAGCCCATCGCCTAAATTGCAACATACTGAAACCCTCGGATCCCTTAGCTGGTTTTTACAGCATGCTCGGGAGGAAATGCAGCTGGCACATTCTATGTTTTTCTTTCGCTCCCAGTCCAGCATGGAAGAAAAGCTATTTATATATATCCAAATATATACATAAATAATTATATAACCTAAACACAGATTACTTTAACAGTAGAGACAAGTGTTTAATGTAGATACTCACGTATATCCATATGCGGCGGGTTGGGCGGCGCTAGTAGCAAGAACTGCACCAACAAGGCGAGCGGGTCGCGCAGCAACAGCGGCACGGGCCGCGACGCGGGCGCCGGCACGGGCGTGGACGATCTGCGGGCATCACAATCATTTCAGTTCTGTATTCTTCTACCATTGAGGAGCCTGATCTTCTTCTGTCGAGTGGGTATCGAGTCTATCGACCCGATAAACCCTGGTGTCATACATACATACGTACATAAATATAATCACGCCTTTATTCCTAATGGGGTAGGCAGAGCGTACACGACCTAGACAAAGGTCGTTCCGCCACGTCTGACAAAGTTTTGAGGGTTATTTTAGATAGATTTGTAAGTATATTGGTGTAGTGACAGGTTGTCAGCCTGTCGCCTAGATTGCAATTTACAGAAACCCTCGGATCCCTTAGCTGGTTTTTACAGCATGCCCGGGAGGAAATGCAGCTGGCACATTCTACGTTTTTCTCTCGTTCCCAGTCCAGCATGGAAGTACCCTGGTGTCAGTTTTTAAACCGCCTAGTAGCACAACTATCAGGCCTCTGACATGGTTTGAGTAACGACACCTATCAAAGACAGCGACCGGGACCGACGACATATAGTGCCCTCCAAAGCACGAAATCTATTTATTTTCGGACAATCAGGTGATTCAGCCTGCAAGGTCCTAACCAAACTAGGGAAAAATTCACAAAGTGATAAATTCTCAAATATCAACTATGTGTTTCCCCCCTGGGAATCGAACCCAGGACCTCCGGATCGGGAGTCCATGGCACTAGCCACTAGACCACGGAGGTAGTTAGGAGGGAGCCTGATGGTGTAGTGGATAGAGCGGGAGGTCGTGGTTCGAATCCCACCACGTACCAATGTGATTTTCGGTTTTCGAATTTCATATGTACGTTTGTTCGGCGCTTTTTCCGTGCTTCAGAAGGCACGTTGAGCCGTTGGTCCCGGTTAATATCGTTTAATACCGTAGATATTAGTCGTTAAGCCGTATCGGAGGCCAGTGCTTATTCATCATTGGTGGCTTGAAAACTCTGACCTAATCTAGGATTGGGTCTGGTTTCCCTTCTGGGTTGCGGAGGTCAGATGGCAGTCGCTCTGTGTAAAAACCAGTACTCTCGTGCAATCCCCTAGATTAGGTAGCCGACCCCGTGAGATACGATGATGATTCTTCTATTTTTGAGTTCAGAGTTCTACTATAGAGGTTTCTCAAAATTAGCTAGCTCAGTGATTTGCAACTATGTTATAAATGACGTGAATTAGCTGCACTCGCATAATTCATAGATACGTCTTGCGTAGATCATTAGATACGTACGAGTATATTGACTGTACGAGGTGTAAGGGACATTGTCCCGCAAACTGATGAAACTGAAAAACTATCAGCAGGATATTTTTTTATTTCAGAAACTGATAAAAAGTATATATTTGGATTTCCATACAAATTTTGTATTGGATGGTCAATTTTTCTTTCATCTCCTGAAAGAATTTCCCGGTGAAAGTTGTTCAGTGTCGTTGACTGAGCAACCCCTATCAGTGTCCCTTACACCCGGTTTAGAGGGCAGGATCATGTGAATATGTGAAATGTAAAATTACGGGAGAAATTTGATATTTTTTTGTTTATTTGTGGAATTGTTTTTGTTTTAGGCATGATTTATAAATTATTTACATTATTGACATAAAGATTAATTTTAAAATTGTTATTTATATGAGTTGAAGACATTTACAATTTATTCAAATTTTATTAATATTTATATTGATTTTTATAAGCGTTGTAGTTTAAAAGTGCTGGTGTTTTGGCGATGCTGTAAACCGCATGTTTTTGAATAAAAAAATGTGTTTGGTGTTGTAGGCTTATGCTTACCGTCCCTCGCTGAGACAGTAGTCCGGCTTGGCTGGACACAGCGCGCGCCACGCAGCCGCCGCGCCGAGCCCCGCGCCCGCGCCTCGCAGCACTCTGGCGTGTGCGCCCGCTACCACTATTAGCGGCACTGCGAACAAAAAGTAACAGTTGAAACATTAACTCCCATAAACAGATGTATTTTTTAAACTCATGGCACAGCTCGGACACTCCTAACTACAATGTCATTTTGTTTACACACAGACGCCATGTTGCACTTGGCATGCATAATCATCACTTGATTATTCTGGTTCTAAATTAAACTTACGTTTTAAAGTAGTTCACTGTAACTGAATAGTTAGAATAGGTTAGGTTGCATATTTTGTATGAAGTTATTTACCGTCTCTCATTACTTGGGAATCTAAAAAAGTTCCTATTGGAGTCATATCTTGTGATAGAAAGACATCCGTACACGGAACAGTACCTAACCATCTTTGGAACACATTTATTATTTTCGTTACACTGAGAAACATGCGCGCGCCGTACCCGCTAAGCGTACCCACAATGTGACCCACAATCCGGCGCTGAGTGTGACGTATATCGGACTTGGGAGGGGAGGTGAGTGTCCATTCTGTATGTAGTACTATTATATATTCTGTGCTCAGGGTGCTTATTTATTTCTAAAATAAGAAAAACAATATATCAAAATTTCGACCGCGACGACAAACACCTATATCCGCCGCTGTTCGCATTTACCATTTATTGTTGTTCCTCATATTTTAACAGCAAACAGCATTCTTTTTTCTACCATGGTCTACCACTCACCTAGTGAAAAAAAAAAAAAAAAAAAAAAACTGTTGTCTGTAAAGTCGGTTTACTGACGATAGTTCAACGTGACAACGTCATAAAAATATACTGATTTGATGATAACATGTAAATGTATTATTGTATAGCAGTTGTCCACGCGGACGCATCGCTCACTCAAGTAGGAGAGAGACAGATGTCGAACGCTGCCAAACGCGGAGGCCGATTGAGCCTCTTTGTCGCTCATTCCGCGCTCTCGCTTGCACTTCAAGCCTTAAATGGGACGCCTCAGAGCAAGGTAACGCCGCATGAGTCATGTTTTATCGTGCGTGCAGCCGGCTCCGTCGAATTATAAGACGTTGTAACGTAAAAAAAAACACGCCCACGAAACATTGAAATCTAAATACAAGCCGAAGTCCTCACCTATACACTCATTCCGTGGCTTATATCTGGGCGCGACGTGCGCCTGCAGCGTGCCCCCGCGCTGCACCAGCTCGCACTCCAGATTGGTCCTCACGAGAGACGCCACGAAGGTGAAGATGGCGGCCGGCGACGACCCGTAGCGTTGCTTGAGCTTGCCGCCCGCTGTGGCTGTCATGTCTTCCATTGCTTTGCCCATCGCTTCTGATAGGTTGCTCGAATTCTGTGCAAAAAAGTGCTAGTTTTAAAGGATTGATAACTAGTAAAAAGTTCCTTACCGACGGCGATGACTAAATTACTCGTGCAATTAATGCTGCCAATATTAGTCGAGCCACACTCAGTACAAGCTCTTCCAGCAACCGCGCACCCCGCCGGCGGATCCTCCTTTGCTCCCTACTTTGGGGTTTACCGGCACGTACCGGGTAGATTCTCTCCGATAAGGGATTCCCAAGGCAACGCCATCAACCGAGGTTCGAGCCCTAGTGGGCGCCCTTAGGCAGTTGCCATCTGCATATAAGGGTGTAGATTGCGTGTAGCAATCCCCGCCTTTAGTCCGGTGACGCATTATATACACTTTGTAGTATGGTGCAAATGGAACTAACATTCAAAAAGAAAAAAAAACTAGAAAATGTCACTCTTTTATTTTTCGGATCCCGTATGCTGGTCACGGCACCAAATAGTAAGTCAAAATTATTTTTCATTCAATCAAACTTAAAACAGTTATATTGCTTAACATAAGTTCTGTTTAGTCTTCTATCTTTATTTTTTACTAAATAGTGAGAGAAATTGCATCTTCTCTTTCAGAGTGTGTTTTCGGGTGAACCCGATGAACTCTGGTAACAGAGCAATCGCTTACCGGCGGTGGGTGTTCCTTCTCCAGCATGGCCATGACCTGAGCTGCTAACACGTCGTGCCCGGCGGAAGGCGCGGGCCGAGTGTTCTTGACACCAGTCGGCGCTAGCGGTAGGACACTGTGGAATACAATATTGTGGATTAAAAACTAATCATATACGTAAAAAAATTTAAAAATGTCAAAAATATACAAATGTAAATCATCTACTTGAAGTGGGATTGGGCCGGTCACGTCACTCGAATGCCAGATGTTCTATGGGCTAAAAGAACCACCTTATGGGAACCCGCAAATGCTAGGAGACGACGTGGACGACCCCGAAAGAGGTGGCGAGACGAACTAGACGCACACGTGACCGAATGGCGAGAACTGGATCGCGAAAAATGGAAGGAAGGGAGAGAGGCCTTTGCCCTGTAGTGGGACACCACAGGCTCTTAAATAAAATAAATAAACAGCATCATCTATTTATCCGCCAGTCTCAATACACTGCTGGACATAGGCCTCTCTCAAGACGTACCACTTTACCCGGTCTTCGACTTTTCACATCCAGCTTCTATCAGCCACCAAACGTGGGTCATAGGACCATCTGCAGGAGCGCTTACCTAAATGTAATGTCCATTCGAGTATTGGTTTGGCTTTTCGTAGATTTTCCAATGGACAAAGTCGGGCTACTGCCACTTCTGTTACTCCTTCTTCTGTCGAGTGGGTATAGAGTCTATCGACCCGATGAACCCTGGTGTCAGAGTTTTTAAACTACCTAGTAGCACAGCTATCAGGCCTCTGACATGGTTTTGAGTAACGACCACTATCATAGACAGCGACCGGGACCGACGGCTTAACGTGCCCTCCGAAGCACGAAATCTTTTTCTTTTCGGACAATCAGGTGATTCAGCCTGCAATGTCCTACCCAAACTGGGGAAAAATTGACAAAGTGATAAATTCTCAAATATCAACTTTGTGTTTTCCCCCCTGGGAATCGATCCCAGGACCTCCGGATCGGGAGTCCATGGCACTAGCCACTAGACCACGGAGGCAGTTAAACTCAGTTAATTTCAGTTTACTTATTCTGAGAGATATGTCGGTGGTTTTGATCCTCTACTCTGTTGCGGGGTCAGCCATCGCTATCCATTTGTCAGTCTGTCGGTAGGCGGGCTGTACCTAATTAAACTTAACACGTAGACAGTAAAATTTTGACAGAGTGTATTTATTAGATAGATGCGAGAGTTTACCTGTTGGCTAGTTGTCGGCACACGGGACACAAAAATTCTCCGCGGTCCACGTGAAGATTGTGTGGCCGCTGTGGGGCTGCTAAAGATCGAAGGTAGGCGTGCAAACAGCGCAGGTGGAGATGGTGCCCGCACGATTGCACGTGTACGCCCCCCTCCCATCCTACCGACACTGAAGTCAGCCATGATTCCTAGGAAACAAAGTGTAATTAGAACAGACTCGATTAATATTGTACCTGAAACTTATTGGATGTACTCATTTGAAACATAATGAGCGAAACAAAAAATATTACTAACAACAATCATTTCAAGTGTAGGTCGGTCGCTCCATACAAAAATGTTTCATCTTATTTTGATTAATTCTACAGAAATTACATACATACATATAATCACGCCTTTATCCCTAATGGGGTAAGCAGAGCGTAAACTACCTAAACAATGTTTCGAGGGTTATTTAAGATAGGATTTAGGTATATTGCTGAAGTGACAGGTAGTCAGCCCGTCGCCTAAATTGCAATATACTGAAACCCTCGGATCCCTTAGCTGCTTTAACAGCATGCCCGGAAAAAGATGCAGCTGGCACATTCTATGTTTTTCTCTCGCTCCCAGTCCAGCATGGAAGATTCTACAGAAATTAATGAATTTGAGTATAACACATTGATGATAATGAAATGTTAATAGGCAGACCGATTACATTACCTGATCAAAGTGTTGGTGTAAGTCGTCGTGTAGTCTGTAATGGTGCGCAGCCGCTGTGGTGTCGTGTTGCGCCGCTAGTCTCGCCCTCTCCGTCTCGGACAGTGCGAGTCTGGCATCGCCCGTGCCAGCGCGACGCCGGTGGCCGAGCACCGAGGTTGACTGGAAGAAAAGAGCAATTTTAGTATCACTACATAGTATAAAACACTTACTTCCATGCAGGACTGGGAGCGAGAGAAAAACATAGAATGTGCCAGCTGCATTCCTCCCGGGCATGCTGTAAAAACCAGCTAAGGGATCCAAGGGTTTCTGTATATTGCAATTTAGGCGATAGGCTGACAACCTGTCACTACAGCAATATACCTACAAATCTATCTTAAACAACCCTCAAAACTTTGTCAGAAGTGGCGGAACGACCTTTGTTTAGGTCAATTACACTCTGCCTACCCCATTAGGGATGAAGGCGTGTTTATATGTATGTATAAAACAAAGTCGCTTTCTCTGTCCCTATATCCCTATGTATGCATAAATCTTTAAAACTACGCAACGGATTTTGATGCGGTTTTTTTTTAATGGATAGAGTGATTCAAGAGGAAGGTTTATATGTATAATACATGCATAATATAGTAGAGAAACACTGATGATTTTTTTCTAGGCAGAGCGCAAACGACCCAAACAAAGGTCGCTCCGCCACGTCTGACAGTCTTGAGGGAAATTGAAGATAGATCTGTAGGTATATTGTTGTAGCGAAGGGTTGTCAGCCCATCGCCTAAATTACAATATACGGGAACCCTCGGATCCCTTAGCTGGTTTTTACAGCATGCACAGGAGGTAATGCAGCTGGCACATTCTATGTTTTTCTCTCGCTACAAGTCCAGCATGCAATTAATAAATAATGATGTTTCTTTTATTTCAGATTGTTGCCTAAATATAGCCGTCGAGGCAGAGGAAGGCTCTTAAAGAGGTGGCATGATGTTATGGATGGATGCCTTTAAAAAGAACTTATGCAAATGGCACATACATACATACATACATACATAAAATCACGCCTTTATCCCATACGGGGTAGGCAGAGCGTAAAACGCCTTGTAACAGGCGCTTTCGCCACGTCTGACAAAAATTGAGGAAAATTTAAAATTGTTATGTGTATTGCTCTAGTGACAGGTTGTCAGCCCATCGCCTAAATTACAATACACTGTAACCCTCGAATCCCTTTTGCTGACTTCTACAGCATGCCCGGGAGGAAGGGCAGCTGGAACATTCTATGTTTTTCTATCTCTCCCAGTCCAGCATGCAAATGGCACAATACTGAAAAAAGTAGAAACAAAGGGCCTTTGCTCAGAAGTGGGACAAACTTGGTTAATAAATAATGTTCTCACTTCTCATGCTCGAAAAAGTAATACTTTATGCAGAATCTAGGCGACATAAAGTTGAACTTTATGCACAAGGGCAAAAAAGTAGCTTTTTAAATCTATCTATACTAAGGCAGTGACCATTTAGACCATGCAGCCAAACATAATAAATTGTGCACGGATAAAACTTGCTAATTTTTATTATATCCTTCCCTATTTGCATTTTTGGTTTATAATAAGATAATACGAAAAAGTAACTAAATATCAAGACATATTCATCACTAAAAAAACAATATTCCAAAATAATTTAAGAGTAGGCTGTATATATTTTATTGTTTGCCCGAAAATCATGCACAAAAATTAAAAAAAGTAAAGTAGCGGGAAAGAAGCTGTGAAATTTTACTTTGAATTTTAATTAAATAAATGTTAGTATGTTATGTTACTGTTCTATTTTCTCGCAATCGAAGTAAAAAACAGAGTTTATAACTCGTGCACAAATCATTTTTATCCTCGACTTCTTCATCTGCCCTCGCCCTGCGGGCTCGGGCATATAACGATCTCGGGTAGTAATGACTTGCTTTATGCACTCGGCATAAAATCTATTATTTTTTTATGGACTTGGAGCGATAAAAAAACATAGAATGAGCCAGCTGCATTTCATCCCGGGCATGCTGTGAAAGCCAGCTGAGGGATCCGAGGGTTTTAGTATATTGCAAACTGGGCGATGGGCTGACAACCAGTCACTACAGCAATATATCTACAAATCTATCTTAAATAACCCTCAAAACTTTGTCAGACGTGGCGGAACGACCTTTGTACATACATACATAAATCACGCCTTTATCCCTTACGGGGTAGGCAGAGCGTTTAACGCCTCTTAAAAGGCGCTTTCGCCACGTCTGACAAAAATTTAGGGCAATTTTAGATTGTAATATGTATTGCTTTAGTGACAGGTTGTAAGCCCATCGCTTATATTACAATACACTGTAACCCTCGAGTCCCTTTCGCTGACTTCAACAGCATGCCCGGGAGGAAGGGCAGCTGGAACATTCTATGTTTTTCTATCTCTCCCAGTCCAGCATGGAAGAACGACCTTTGTTTAGGCAGTTTACGCTCTGCCTACCCCATTAGGGATGGAAGCGTGATTATATTTATCCTATAAATATATATTGATCTCACCTGTAACAACACCACCAATCCTATGGGGTCCTGCGGCGAGGTGGGCGCGGTAGTGTTACAGATGACGCAATCATAGTCCCTCTCCACAGCCTCTTCTTCTTCCCAATCCCAGTCCATGTTAGCGCCCTCGTTAGCCTCCATACTCTGCATGGCCGAGAGGAACTGTTTCTGTCGTAATTGGAACTCTTTCATAAGTTGTTGTTGTCTTTCTCGCGCACGGCGGGAGCGTTCTTCCTTTTCGCGTTTTTCTCTACAAAAAAAAAAGTTAGTATTTATAAGTTACGTTCTATAATAACTATTCAAACAAAACATTGAATTTTCAGCATCTTATGACAGTTACAAGTCTGCCACATTACACCGGGAGAGAGAGAGTAAAATGGCGACTTCGTGTTGCATTTTTGAATCTTGTTCGAACTAAATTATAGCTCGCAAAACTAGCAAGCAATACAACGCAAAACCGCAATCTCTACACCCACATCACAATAATGCATTATGTTGGATTCTGGGAGCTTATTTATGCATAACGCATGTTCTGTCCTGGCCATCCTGCGATTCAAAAATATGACACAAATTATTTTGATTAAGTGGACGACCCCGAAAGAGGTGGCGCGATGAATTGGACGCATAGCAAAAAGAATGGCGAGTGCTAGCAATGGATCGTGATAAGTGGAAGGAAGGGAGCGAGGCCTTTGCCCTGCAGTGGGACACCACAGGCTCATAATAAAAAATAAAATAAAAAAGTTTATGTAGGTATCTTAACATAACATAACATAAAAATACTTTATTGCACGTAAGAATACAAATCGTACAACACAGCAGATAACAACAAAAAAACAAGTACAACATAGGCGGCCTTATTGCTAAGGTAGCAATTTCTTCCAGGCAACCTTTGGGTCAAAGAAAAATGCGTAGCGGTAAGCGGGATATTGCAAATCTAGTAAAATATGTATCCTAAATACATTACATTACATATAATACATAAACTAGTTACAAGCTACTACATAGATATTGTAAAGTAAACTAATACATAATATATAATGAACTAATACATAATATATAATGAACTAATACATAGACTAATGGAAGATAGGATAATGCAAACTACAACCATCTATATCTTCTATCTTACCTAGCCCGTTGTTCCGCCTGCCTCTCCCGCTGGTGCGGCCACAGCGACTGCCGCACGTGGCCGATGGCGGCCGCACAGCGCGCGTCGAGCCCCGCCAGCTTGCGTAGCACTTGTCCGATAAAGTGAGGGCCGTCACCTGTACAAAACATACAATACAATACAAAATTATTTATTTCACAAAAAAACACATACAACAGAAATAAAAAGGAACAAACCTGACAGTACAATATAGGCGGCCTTATTGCTAATGCAGCAATTTCTACCAGGCAACCATACATTGTTGTAATATATACATATAATCACGTCTATATCTTATGGGGTAGGCAGAAAGTTAAACGCCTCTTAAAAGGCGCTTTCGCTACGTCTGACAAAAATTGAGGGCAATTTTAGATTGTAATGTGTGTTGGACAGATTGTCAGCCCATCGCCTAAATTACAATACACTGTAACCCTCGAGTTCCTTTTGCTGACTTCAACAGCATGCCCGGGAGGAAGGGCAGCTGGAACATTCTGTTTTTCTGCATGGAAGAAATAATAATACATACATATCACGCCTTTATCCCTAATAAGGTAGGCAGAGCGTAAACGACCTAAACAAAGGTCGTACTGCCACGTCTGACAAAGTTTTGAGGGTTATTTAAGATAGATTTGTAGGTATATTGCTGTAGTGAGGTTGTCAGCCCATCGCCTAAGTTGCAATATACTGTTTACAGCATACTTATACTTTTTACAGCATGCCCGGGAGGATTTTTGTAATAACTGTCAAGAAAGTTTATATTTATAAAAGCAGTGGACACGTAATCGAAAGTTCGACCTACAAAGAATCAGACATCAGCTTGGGTATCATCTTGAGAGGATATTTTTGAAATACCTCTTTTTTGTTTTTCACGATCATGCCAACCAAAAGTGGTTGCTTCAAGCGTTTCTTGTGTGTATATTCAACACGAATTGGCTGCATAAATGACTAGACTATCCTAAAATTACTATTTTTTTTTACACTTTGCTATAAAAACTTACCAATAGGCTCAGAAGTAGCCGGCGCTGGTTCGTCCAACGAAAACGAATCTAATCTCCCCGAGAGCTGCGAATGCAACTTCAACAGCAGCGATATGATCGACTCGTTCACTGAGATCTGTTCGTCTGCCTGCTCCGTATGTAACTGCACCTGAAAGAACACAGTCTTGAGAATATTGCTCGAAGATTTGAAGGGTTAGCCCAGAAAGATCGTTAGATAGGCCAGGTCGAACATATAAGTACGTGTTTAGTTATCGATGTATTTTAAAGAATAAGCATGGGAGATATTTATGTAATTATGTAGCAGCCCTAGTCAATTAGGGTCCCCATTGTATCGTAGTAACGAATATGCACAGTAAACGGCCATAAATACCGCACATTGTCTTAGTTCGGCTTTGTAAACCGTTATATATGTCGCACTTACACAGCAAAATTTGAAAATGTTGGTGTCACTTTCTAAGGGTCGATGTGCTATATTTACAGCCCAATACTGTAGTCAGTTTATTTGTGTCAGGTGTATAAAAGCATAATTTTGATACTGTTATAATTTTTGCTCATAAAAATCTGTCAACCAGTTGGTTAATCGGTTAATTTTCCAATAAAGTCAATATTTTAAATAAGCTTTTCATAAGCAATGTGTATTGACTATATACAATGAATAGTAAGAATATGATATGGGATTATAGTTGGCATCGTTGTAAAATGTCCCTTTCGCAAAAGGTCTCTTTCTCATAATGTCCTTTCGCAAAATGCCCCAAACTAACGCCTTAGAAAAAGAAAACCAAAGAGATATTTTCCCAAAAGGACATTTCGCAGAAGGGTCATTTTGCCAAAAAGAACACTTTGCGAAAGGGTCATTCTGCGACGAAAGATTTTAGTTGAAAATTGAAAGTTATTAAAATGGCACAGTTTATCATGTTAATTACTTGTTCGGGCTGTCGTATTGCTAACGTGGTGCAAGTGGCATGCGATGGCCCCGCGGACAGGTCGACCAACTAAAAACAGTCACGCACGTTTAATGGCGAGTTTAGACTCAAACATAAGTACACACAATAAATAGATAGATAGAATAACAGCAGGAAACCCATTTTGTAATATTATAAATAAAAGTATGTAGTAAAGTTTTTTTTTCCATATAGTATGACCGTTTGACTTTTAGCTTGCTTTTTACACACTCAATGGCGGCATCTCTAAACGCACTTTTCCTTAACTAATTCTTAGCTAGCGCTGTCACTTTCTTAACTTTGACACAAGAACAGGATAGCAAATTAACGGATGACTTTGGCATTACATCGTTTTAAATAAGATCTGAGCATAGATGCTCCCTTATTCTACGTCAAATAAGCAGTCTTATGTCCGATTAGGAATGCCTTGTGTTTATTTGCCATCCTGTTCTTATGCCAAAGTCAAGAAAGTGACAGATTCTTAGCTAGAATAAGGATTACGTCGCGAGAATCGACGCCAATATTTGCCAGCTTTCGTGCTGTTATCGAAGTTATGGTAAAGTGATTATAAGAACACAATATTATATTCAAATTGAGCATAAAACTGTTCAACCGTGTTTAAAGTTAAAACCCTGCCAGGAATTAAAAATACCTAATCATAGAGGTACCATAGAGAAGGGCTGATAGGAAGTGCATAGGTCCCTCTCTTATTCTGTCTCTATTTTTCTATGACAAGTATTTTTAATTCCTGGCAGGGCTATGGGTTTGAGCTGAAATTAGTTGTGTCAAAATTTAAACCGAAAAAATAATAATTTAGATTTTTAAGTTATAACCACTGTCACGTAAAGTACCTATTAGAACTAATAACGATAATGTCTCACCTGTGTGTCCGTGCTCTCGGTCCCTGCGTGCGTGTGCGGCGCGGGGAGCGCGGGCGGCGCGCGGGAGGGGGGCGCGGCCTGCTCTCGGAGGGCCACCTCCCACTCCGGCGCTGTCACGTCTGAAGGAATACATACCATGTTATTGAATTAGAGCGACCAAGGCGGTAACGGAGTGGCTGCCGTTATCATCAAAACGTCCAGTAGGCAGACCACCAGCCAGATGGACTGATGATATAGTAGCGATTGAGGGAAGACAGTGGATGCGGGAAGCACAGGATCGGTGTGGATGGCGTATAAAAGAAGAGGCCTATACTCAGCAGTGGGTAGATATAGGCTGATATAGATAGATAGATTGAATTAGAAATTTCGTCTTTACTTATTTCATAAATTCAATATAACGTTATCAAAATCTCTATGGTTTACTCTACTATGTACGTACACCTGTGACCTAGGATTCATACAAATCTCATAATAATGTCTTGCTTTAGCTTGGCCGTGACTTAGGAGTTATACAAATATCATAGGGAGGAACAAGAGTGAATGGGTCAGGAAGGATCAATGGAAAGTGATGGGAGGAACGGAGGGATCGGGAGCAAAAGGGGTGGAGGGAACGGTGAGGTTGAGAGGGACGAAAGTGATGGAAAGAATGGTGGAGTTGTAAGGGACAAAAATGATGGAACGGAGGGGGGGATGGTAAGAATGGAGGGGTCGGGCGGGACGAAAGGGATGGAGGGAGCAATGGGGTCGAGAGCGAAAGGGGTAGAAGAAACGGTGGCGTCAGGAAAGACAAAAAGAATAGGAGAAACGGTCGGGTAGAGGGACGAAAGGGATGGGAGGGTCGGAAGAGTCGGGAAGGACGAAATGGGACGGGAGGGACGAGAGAAAAGGAAAAAAGGAGGGAAAGTGTCAAATAAATAAACTCCGCAATAGATTGACAAAGGCGGAACTAAGTTCGCCGGGTCAGCTAGTAGGTACAGTCAACAACACCTTTATGGTCCTGGTCCCGGGTACCTGGTCTCTTGGTAAGGTCTTGACCTCTCCAAACTGATGAAGTTATCTCGGGTAATTGTTTGTGCTTTATCATGAAATTTAGTATAGTTGTGCAAGTTATTAAGCTGTACAAGTATATTAAATTTTAACTGAATATGTAAATAAACACCTGAGAAAACTGCATTGCTTTGGAGCAGCCATGTTACCCTAAAGGTGTTGTTACATGACATAATTTGTAATTATATGCTTACCGAACTGCACGGCCGGTGTCAACAAAGGCTCAGCGTCAGGCGTGAGCCACGCGGCCGCTATGGCTAAGGGTGTGTCCGCCTCCATTTCCGCTTCCGTTAACGCGTGTAAAGCTAAAGCTTGACTTTCGACATCCTGTCAAACAAGATTATTATTTTTATTTATTTTTTCTAGGCGACTTGAAAACCAATTAAAGATTCTCGCTGCGTCTGTCTATCTCTCCAAAATATAGAACAGTTTTTAATGCGATTTCGCTATTATACAAAATCCCGTTATTTCTAAAAACAAGTTGTCTCTAAATCACAGCTACATTACATACATATAATCACGCCTTTATCCCTAATGGGGTAGGCTGAGCGTAAATTACTTAAACAAAGGTCGTTCAAGATAGATTAGTAAGTATATTGCTGTCGTGACGGTTGTCATCCCATCGTCTAAATTGCAATATACTGAAACCCTTGAATCCCTTAGCAGGTTTTTACAGCATGCCCGGGAGGAAATTCATCTGGGACATTCTATGTTTTTCTCTCGCTCCCAGTCCAGCATGGAAGAAAGTAGCTATATTACCCGATCATAAATATTGCACATCAAGAAGTTTAACTTTTTAATTTTGTTGCACCAATGGCAAACGCCACTGTATCTTTCTAAGGGTTAAAAATCAGTATTCACTGCCAAGCACTTTACCTACACATTGTTCCCGACAAACTAATCTTATATTACCATTAATACCTCAAGTGCGCGTATCTGCGGCGCGTCCCCGCCCGCGTCTGATTGGTCGTCTGGTACTGAGTCGCTTCGGGTCACCTAGGCAAAAATAATATGATTAAAGAAGATTCTCACGGCAAGAACACAAAAGTTAATATTTGTGAGATTTTGTTAGTAGGATAATGCAGGCTGAATCACCTGATTGTATGTTTAGGAGTTAAAGGTTAAAGCCAATTGGCTTAGTGATGATGGATGGGAGTCGGGTAGCTACCCGCCTGGTCGGGTGTCTACTTGTCCGACCGGACAAGTTTGGAACTTCTATATATGCAGATCGCTGAGAAAACATCGATATCGCATTTCAGAACTTGTGTTTCTTGATGTGGCGCCATCTGTCGGCTACATGTGTATGAAAAGTATTCCGTGGGCAAGTCAAGCCGTCGGTTTTGGTCGCTGTTCTTGTTACACAAAACCATATAAGACTTATTAGCTGTGCTATTACATACATACATACAATCACGCCTTTATCCCTAATGGGGTACGCAGAACGTAAACGACCTAAAAAAAAAGGTCGTTCCGCCACGTCTGACAAAGTTTTGAGGGTTATATAAGATAGGTTTGTAGGTATATTGCTGTAATGACAGGTTGTCAGCCCATTGCGTAAATTACAATGTACTGAGCTGTGCTATTCGGTGGCGTAAAAACTCTGTAGACAAGGTTCATGTAGTCGTTCATTCATTAGAAGACTCACTGGATGAGAAGAAGAACGAATGAATTTCTTTCATGCTGGACTGGGAGCGAGAGAAAAACATAGAATGTGCCAGCTGCATTTACATGGGCATGCTGTAAAAACCAGCTAAGGGATCCGAGAGTATCAGTATATTGCAATTCAGGCGATGGGCTAATCACCTGTCACTAAGCAATATACCTACAAATCTATCTTAAATAAGCCCCAAACTTTGTCAGACGTGGCGGAACGACCTTTGTTTAGGTCGTTTACTCTCTGCCTACCCCATTAGGTATAAAGGCGTGATTGTATGAATGTACGTAAAAACTCTGTAGACAAGGTTTATGTGGTCGTTTATCCATTAGAAGACTCACTCGATGAGCAGAAGAACGAATGAATGAAATGACTTACTCTGCTGACTTCGAGCGCCTGCGGCACGGCTAGAGCAGTACTGGTGGCGGGCAAGGGAGCAGACTGCGAGGGCGGCAGGCGCGCTGACTCGCTTTCAGAAGGCTCCCATTCCGTGTCACCTGAGATAAGTTTATACAATAAGTTTACGTTTAAGTTACATTTGTGTGCAAAGGCTACATCTAAAGGGTACATCTGGCACAGAACCGGACCCAGTGGAGAAGATTGACATACAGTCACGATCCTCAGCATTGAGGGGATGACCAGAAAGAAAGGCTAGCAGAAAACGTATTAAAGTCTTAACGAATAAGCAAGAGCAAGGCCGATGTAACGCTGCTAAGACAGTCACACATGTTGGAATGGTTGGTCTGGTCGGGTTAGTTTGGTGGGTTGGTTTGTACTTTGACTTTGGTCGGGTAGTATTGAAGGATTTGCTTAGGTATTGTTTAGGTTAGTTTTTTGGGTCGGCTGGTCGGTCGGGTTAATTTGTCAGTGTGATTGGCTTCTGGCTTGTATTGTAGCTATACACTACTTACTGTCGGAGTGGTAATGTGCGGGGTAGTGGTGGTGCGCGCTGGGCGTGGCGGGCGAGGGCACGCAGCCCACGTACGTGCGCGCGTTGTCGCATATAGCGGCCCCGGCGAACGCGGCCAGTAGAGGCACGCCCGACACGCTGGCTCGCCCGCAGCCCGCGCCTGACGCTATGCATACGTCACGCTGCAACAAACAAAAACGAATTAAGTAACTATTGTAATAGAAACTCCTGAATATTTCTGTCAAATGAAGGAGTGTCATAAAGAAATTTCACACTCGCTGCCCTCGCGAATTCAGCTAGCAAGTAATGTACCCCAATCTACATCATGACATCTCGCGCTCGCTACGCTCGCCATATGAGTTGATTTATATCATCTGTAATATAAAATCTCTCGCTCGCTACGCTCGCCATATAAGTTGATTTACATCTATCTATACTATAAAATCTTCCCGCTCGCTACGCTCGTCATATGAGTTGATTTATCTCTATTTGTAATATGAAATCTCACGTTCGCTACGCTCGCCATATAAGTTGATTTACATCTATCTATACTATAAAATCTTCCCGCTCGCTACGCTCGCCATACGAATTGATTTATATATATCTATAATATAAAATCATCCCGCTCACTACGCTCGTCATATGGGTTGATTTATCTCTATCTGTAATATGAAATCTCTCGCTCGCTACGCTCGTCATATGAGTTGATTTATCTCTATTTGTAATATGAAATCTCACGTTCGCTACGCTCGCCATATAAGTTGATTTACATCTATCTATACTATAAAATCTTCCCGCTCCCTAAGATCGTCATATGAGTTGATTTATCTCTATTTGTAATATGAAATCTCACGTTCGCTACGCTCGCCATATAAGTTGATTTACATCTATCTATACTATAAAATCTTCCCGCTCGCTACGCTCGCCATACGAATTGATTTATATATATCTATAATATAAAATCATCCCGCTCACTACGCTCGTCATATGGGTTGATTTATCTCTATCTGTAATATGAAATCTCTCGCTCGCTACGCTCGTCATATGAGTTGATTTATCTCTATTTGTAATATGAAATCTCATTTTCGCTACGCTCGCCATATAAGTTAATTTACATCTATCTATACTATAAAATCTTCCCGCTCGCTACGCTCGCCATACGAATTGGTTTATATATATCTATAATATAAAATCATCCCGCTCACTACGCTCGTCATATGGGTTGATTTATCTCTATCTGTAATATGAAATCTCTCGCTCGCTACGCTCGTCATTTAAGTTGATTCATCTCGATCTATAACATGAAATCTCCCGCTCGCTACGCTCGCCATATGAGTTGATTTGTATCTTTCTATAATATAAATCTCCCGCTAGCTGCGCTCTTCATATGAGTTGATTTATCTCTCTCTATAATATAAAATTTCTCCTCGCTACGCTCGCCGTATGAGTTGATTTATCTCGATCTGTGATATGAGTTCAGTTCATAAACCTCGAACATTGGCCGTGCTTAAATGTCGATGCTGAACTTACGTTGTGCTGCGCTTGCCTGTCGGCCTGCAGCGTGGCGGCCACGTCCAGCAGGTACACGGCGAGCGCGAGCACGTGGTCGGGCGGCGCGTGCGGGGCGCGCGCGTCGGGGTGCCGCCGGTGCACGCCGCGGTGCAACACGGCCAGCAGCGCGCCGTGGAGCACTCCTGGAAACAGGATATATTAGGATATGTTCTTCTTGATATGGACACAGGACAATAGAATAATTTTATACATACATACATATAATCACGCCTGTATCCCGAACGGGGTAGGCAGAGCGGAAACGACCCAACCATTGGTCGCTCCGCCACGTCTGACAAAGCTTTGCGGGTTATTTAAAATAGATTTGAAGGTATACGGCTTAGTGACAGGTTGTCAGCCCATCGCCTAAATTACAATATACTGAAACCCTCAGATCCCTAAGCAGGTTTTTACAGCATGCCCGGGAGGAAATGCAGCTGGCAAATTCTATGTTTTTCTCTCTCTCCCAGTCCAGCATGGAAGTGGATAATTTTATTATTTATTTATTTTTATGAGTCTGTGGTGTCCCCCTGCAGGGCAAAAGCCTCTCTCCCTTCCTTCCATTTCTCTCGATCTAGTGCCAATTCTCTCCACTCCGTAAGATAATATAATAGAATAATTAATTAGGTCAAATTTATGATTTACATATCATATCTACATACATATATATATATATATATAGTCACGCCATTATCCCTAATGGGGTAGGCAGAACGTAAACTAACTAAACTAAGGTCGTTTCGCCACGTCTGACAAAGCTTTGCGGGTTATTAAAGATAGATTTGAAGGTATACGGCTTAGTGACAGGTTGTCAGCCCATCGCCTAAATTACAATATACTGAAACCCTCAGATTCCTTAGCAGGTTTTTACAGCATGCCCGGGAGGAAATGCAGCTGACAAATTCAATGTTTTTCTTTCGTTCCCAGTCCAGCATGGAAGAAAGACATATCATATCTAGTTGCAATATTTAGAACTAAACTTAAAATATAACGCTTCATTTGTTTTCATAATTAGAATTACAATTAATGATCATGCTAAGCATTCAATCGAAGCATGTTTTATGACCATTGGATGTTTACAAATCATGATATGCGATGTTGGCTGTTGGGGAGGATAAAGACAAACGCAGTGCGCGGTGTTCACACGTATAATGCTAACGATTATAGATTACAATACCTTATCTCTAGACTATGGTCTGTGACTAATGAATGGATGGAAAGTGACTTGTCTCCACTACAGATACAATAATAACCCCATCACCTGTTTTCACTGGCTGGAAAGAACTGATATAGTGGGCACGTTTGATCCGTTTCTCTATGGCACATAACATTTATTTTATTATAGATAGCCTTTTATTATATTCTTTATTGCTTTAAAAATTAAAAATGCAGTTCAACTTAAAAAATTAAACAACAGGCGAGCTTATCTCTATAAGAGATCTCTTCCAGCCAACCTAATGGGGATAAAAGATGGGAAATTCACGGGAACAGATACAGTTAGTATAATTTAATTACAAATTGATATGATTATAGTAATACTAATACACATATTAACATACTATAATAAACTAATACATATAAATATATTTATATGATATATAAATGATAAAATATAATTATATACGTCATAGAGAGGTCATAAAATGCTCTTACAGTCTCTTCTTAAAAGTGAAGCTCGAGGGACTGTCTTGTATAGTTCGTGAGAAAGTCTTCTCGACGGCCGGCGGGGAGACGCCTTCGGGGCTAGGCCCCCTGGGCGTGGGATCTATCGACGCCCGTAAAAACGGGCGTGTCATGGGGTTTAGAGCCCATAGTGGGCGAAGAACGCCCCTCTATGGGCCGACGGAGTCAAAATCCGGTAAGGGCGTGGCCGGCACTTTGGCCGACCGCGCGTCAAAAGCCGGTCACCGCCGGCGAGTCGGCCCACCGAGTGATTCCCTGTTCAGGAAGGCTCAGTGAGCGACTTCTAGCCAGTATAGTTATCTCTTCTTTCTTACTCTTATCTTACCTGAAGCGCAGAGGGCCCTGGGGTCCCCTAAAGCCGCGGGCGGCGCAGTAGCGGGTCGCAATGGCGGCCAGAGCGCTCCCGAGTTCATTGCTGAGCTAGAGCCGGCGCCGTCGCTGCCGCCGACGTTTGTTAGCCCGTCTGCCTTCTGCTTATCTCGTACACTATAAGAAAACGTGGTGATTAATAAATAACATACATATAGTCACAGACACAGACAGAAAGGGTTACTAACGAAGAAGTCTTGAAACAAGTACAGGAAAGAGAAGAGGCAAAATAATAGGGCATCTATTGAGGCACGATGAATTTATAAAGGTTATATTGGAGGGGAAGATTGAAGGAAGGAGAGGTAGAGGAAGACCAAGAAGAAACTATTGCGACCAACTGAAAGAGAAGACGGGTGTCCAGACCTACAGGGAGCTAAAAGACGTTGCTCACAGAAGGGAAGACTGGAGATCATTACACCAACAAGAGTGAAACTCTTAAGAAAATCATCATCATACATATAGTCACGCCTTTATCCCTAATGGGGTAGGCAGAGCGTAAACAACCTCGAGAAAGATCGTTCCGCCACTACATAAAGTTTTGAGGGTTATTTAAGATAGATTTGTAGGCATATTGCTGTAGTGACAGGTTGTCAGCCCATCGCCTAAATCGCAGTATACTGAAACCTTTGATCCCTTAGCTGGTTTTTACAGCATGCCTGGGAGGAAATGCAGCTGGCATTCTATGTTTTGTGTTTTGGTGTTTTTCTTATTCTTCTATTTTCTTCGTACCTTTACACGTGTTAGCCAGGGCATCAAGGTTAACAACAGATTAAATTATGATAATGATTGTTTTATTTATCTTCTAATTAGTATAACATTAACTACCAAAGCTCAGTTACAACTTCTGTGAGTTACACGTTGTAGGTTAAAGTAATGTGTTTTTGATAATTATTTATAATCTTGTCGCCAGACGTCAAGGTAGTCGATTCTGGCTTATTAATTTATATAAATGATAGTTCAGGCACTTTGATTTCTTTAATATTAAAAAGTAGATCCTGGTCACGGCACTAAATTGTCTATTAATTTTAATGTAAAACTGCCTCCGTGGTCTAGTGGCTAGTGCCATGGACTCCTGATCCGGAGGTCCTGGGTTCGATTCTCAGGGGGGAATCACAAAGTTGATATTTGAGAATATACCACTTTGTAATTTATTCCCCAGTTTGGTTAGGACATTGCAGGCTGAATCACCTGATTGTCCGAAAAAGAAAAAGATTTCGTGCTTCGGAGGGCACGTTAAACCGTCGGGCCCGGTAGCTGTCTTTAATAGTGGTCGTTACTCAAACCATGTCAGAGGCCTGATAGTTGTGATACTAGGCGGTTTAAAAACTCTGACACCAGGGTTCATCGGGTCGATAGACTCGATACCCACTCGACAGAAGAATGTAAAATGGCGACTCTGCCAGAATTCGAACCATTGTTTCATGACTAGGAGCTACTTACTGTCATGTGGGTTTCCTTCGACACGAAAAACCCTGATGTCAGTATTGTTAAACAACCAAATGGCTCCTGACACGGTTTGTATGATGAAAACTATCACAGACAGCGACAACGTGCTCTCCGAAGAACGAAAGCTACTTACTAGGTGGTAAATCTCTCCATGGAAGCGTGGAAGTCTCTCCGATGCACGGCGCGACGCAACACGTGTAGTGGGTCGTAGTACTGTTGCCACACTATGGGTTTAGGCACGAATAACCCTTGTTCTAGGTTCTCGGAGCCTTTGGGTGGCGGCCGGTACGTTGATAGCTAGAAAGAGGATTTAAAGTTAGTTTTGAAAACAAAAAAATCATACAAATTCACGTCTTTGTTCTTTATGGAGTAGGCAGACCATAAAACGCGGAGTAACAGGCATTTTCGCCCCGTCTGGCAAATATTTAAGACAATTTTAGATTAATATTAGTGTATCGCTATACTGACAGGTTGTCAGCAATTACCACACTGTGACGCTCCAATCCGTTTGCTGGTGTTTATAACATGGATATACAGGAGAAGAAGCAGTTGGCACATTCTATGTTTTTCACCACTCCCAGTCCAGCATGGAAGGTTAGTTTTGCCAGCAAAACATCTTCTATCACGTTCATAGCCCCCACTAGAATTTTACCATGTACGCAGAACAATTATTTACTTACCATTGCTTCCATGCTGGACTGGGAGCGAGAGAAAAACAGAGAATGTGCCAGCTGCATTTCCTCCCGGGCATGCTGTAAAAACCAGCTAAGGGATCCGAGGGTTTCTGTATATTGCAATTTAGGCGATGGGCTGACAACCTGTCACTACGGCAATATACTTACAAATCTATCTTAATAACCTTCAAAACTTTGTCAGACGTGGCGGAACGACCTTTGTTTACGTAGTTTACGCTCTGCCTACCCCATTAGGGATAAAGGCGTGATTATATGTATGTATATATGTATTATTTACTTCGGAAAAGTAAAAACTATACTTACTTCTTTCAGTACAGTCTCAAAGTTCCTAGTGTGTGCGTTGCCAGATCTCTCGGGCATGAGTTCCAGAAGTTGTGAATGAGTTTTGTCGCCGGCGGCTAGCAGCGTGCTTACTTCTAACCGGGATTGCGTCAGTTCGTCGTTACCTGAACAAAAATGAGTTTGTTTTTAGAGCTAATTAACATCATCTCCATCGTCTCCCGTCGCCTTATACCGTAACTCACGGGGTCAGGTACCTAATCGAGGTGATTGAACGAGGGTAGATCATGTCCCGTCGCCATATCCCGTACCTCAGGGTTGGCTACCTAATCTAGGTGATTTGACGGGGGTACTGGTTTTTACACAGATTGACCACCATCTGACCTCCGCAATCCAGAAGGGAAACCAGATCCAATCCTAGATTAGGCTTTTGCCAGGTTACCGCAAGGCCGCCAATGCTAAGCAAAGCTCTGGCTTAAGGACCAACGGCTTAAAGTGCCCTCTGAAGCACGGAAACGCTCGATTTGTTATACCAGAACCGATCACTCATCCATGGCCTGGCCACGGCGATGGTTGCTTAACATTCGTTATCGGAATGAATAAGCACTAACCATTTGATCCACTAGCGATTCTATATGAATAGAGCTAAATATAAGACTTAAAATGCTTCTTTTGAATAAATTTTTAATATGTTTTCATTCTCATACAATACAATACTATAAGCTGATGTCCTCATGCCATCTCCCTCGCACACGGCTGAGTTTATAAAAAGCGCTGCAATGCGCCGGAGAGCACATTTTTGCTCGTGGCGCTCGGGACGGAAGGTCGTGAGGATATCAGTTTTGGTCGACTCCAGGAGTATTGCGTGAGCCATCTTAATTTTCTTAATTTTTGTCTGTTTTCAATTTAAATTAATATTGCAAGTGCTCTTTTGATTTTGTGTAGTTTTTAGTGAATTTCTGTTTATTTAAATCTGTAATTAAAGTTCTAGATTAAGATCAATTGTTTTTTTTTTAAAGAATATTTACACACTGACCCTAAAATCAGAAGTGGGATAAAGAAACACGGCCCACAATTGCCGAAAACAAAAAAGCACTTGTATTTGTAAAAAGTCAACAGCCATTTTTGAATATTTTCTTTGTTTACGCGTGTTGAACTTTAACCGTCACCGTTTACGTTTGAAATGCCGCGAAGTAAATCGCGTGGTAGAATTCGAACTCGTTCGCGGGATGGCTCGCGTAATCGGAGACGCAAATCTCATTCGCGTATTCGCTCGCGTTCACGCCTACGTAGTGCAGTGCGTGGCGAACCTGAGCGCAGGCGTTCACGTGTTAGATCTCGTGACAAATCACGTTCACGTTCTAAAATGTCGGTAGATGACAGGTCGGTGCGTGATTATTCTCATGTGCGTCATCGTAGTGCGTCTAGTAGTGAACGTTCTCGTTCGCGTATTCGTAGGTATAGGCGTAAAGAATATCGCCGACGTTCGCGTTCTCCGTCACGCCGACGGTCGCGAAGTATTCATGAACGTAAGAAAACGTCAAACATAGATAAAAACAAAGGTTCTCCGCGACGTTCACGTAGCGCCACGAGACGATCAAGCGGTTGTACACGTCACCGTCGATCACTTACGCCTAGGACTCCGAGTCCCTTGCCCCCGTGCGATAATCGGACTCGTACAAATAACAATTTGCCGAAAGTTCGTAATCCAAGTAAAATCAGTGTTCACGCAAACAATCCTGAAGGATCTGTACCATCCACGGGTCAAAGTTCTGAGGCGTCTACTCTCGCACACGCTTTGATGGAAGCAATTAAATCAGCTCAGCCTATAAAATCTCAAAATTATTTTATCTCGAATTTTGATCCCTCTATACACAATATAGAGGTTTGGTGTACAGAAGTGGACCGCGCCAGAGACTCCAACGGATGGAGTGATCAGGAATGTTTGTCACGTGTGGGGTCATGTTTAAAGGGTGACGCGAATATCTGGCTGAACGAATGGGTTACGAACGATCGTACTTGGTCAAACTTTAAACGTGAAATTAAATCACTTTGTCCCTCTAAGTTGGATTATGCCAACATCCTGCTCGATACTATGAATAACACCTCTGATAAATTCACCACTTATGCGGAATATGCACGTCGTACGCTCTTACGCTTAAAAATGATTCAGGGACTTAGTGACGAATTAAGGGCGCTCATCGTGATTCGTGGAATTGATAGTCCGCAAGTTCGTGCTGCGGCTACCAATGCAAATTTGTCCATAGATGATCTAGTATCGTTTCTGTCGATATATGTTAAACCTAACCGCACGAAGCACGATAACCGTCCTTCAACAGCAGACAAAAGATCTCATTTCCAAAAGCGTAATCCTAATACAGATATTAAATGTTTCTTGTGTGATCAACGGGGTCATACACGGCGTGCTTGTCCTAAAGCTCGAAAGACTAATATTACACCGAAGTCGGTTCCATTCTCTCACATGACTACTGCAAAAACAAATAACACGTGTTCATTTTGTAAGAAACCTGGGCACGACGAAAGCACGTGCTTCTTAAAGGCACGTTCAGAAACTCATTCTCAACAGTCAAAAGTAAATTTTTGTTCGGAGTACTCGTCAGAGTTTATGAAAAATAATGACATTACTACAGCTGTAATAAATGGTGTTCCGGTAGATGTTCTTATAGACAGCGGTGCTCTCGGTGTGTCATTAGCTTCATCAGACCTTCTTAAATATCTATCTTGCCAAGCAAAACATAGGATATGCGCTTTAAAGGGTTTGAGTGATAAAGGGATTATCGCTTCTACATACGTTACGGTAACAATTGAGTTTAGTGAGTTAACCATCGAAGCAGATTTAGTTGTTGTACCAGCCGAGTATATGAATGCCCCAGTTGTCATCGGGACTGACATTCTTAACCGCGATGGGATAGTGTTTGTTAGGACTAAAGACACACAGTTGCTTGTACTAAAGCGTTCAATTATGTCGATGCATTGTCCCGACGTGGTTCAAGATGACGGTTACGAAATAAATACGCAACTTCAAGGCGTAGAGCGAGAGGAATTACTGTCAGTTATAAATGAGTTCTCGGATTTTCTAATAACTGGTACGGCAGCTACAACTGTCAAAACAGGGGAGATGGAAATAAAACTTACGAGTAATACACCAGTGGTTTATCGACCTTACAAGCTTTCCTACCAAGAAAAGATTAAAGTGCGTGAGATTACTAAAGATCTTCTCGAAAAAGGCGTGATTAGGCGGTCAAAATCTGAATACGCAAGTCCTATCATTTTAGTTAAGAAACGTGACGGATCTGATAGGCTTTGTGTCGATTTCCGCGCCCTAAACCGAATAACCGTTAAAGATAGGTACCCAATGCCCCTGATCGATGATCATATCGATAGGTTAGGTAGCTATAAGTTTTTTTCGAGCCTTGATATGGCAACAGGTTTTCACCAAATCCCTATTAAAGAAGAGTGCATTCATTTAACGGGATTCGTTACCCCCGAAGATCATTTAGAGTATGTTAAGATGCCATTTGGATTAGCTAACTCGCCTATAGTATATCAACGGATTATTAATGACACGTTGCGTGACTTAATTGACGAAGGGAAAGTTCTGGTTTACGTTGATGATGTACTTCTTTTGAGTAACACGGTATCGGAGGGTATTAGTTTACTGCGAAGAGTGTTATCGACACTGACAGAGGCTGGTTTTTCAATTAACCTCAAAAAGTGTACTTTTCTTTCCACGGAAATTGAATATTTGGGGAGGGTAATCAGTCAAGGTCAGGTAAGGCCGAGCCCGCGGAAGGTGGAAGCGCTCATCAATACTGCAGCTCCTGTGAACGTTAAACAAGTTCGTCAATTACTTGGTCTTGCGGGATATTTCCGCCGCTACATAAAAGGGTATGCAACAAAGACTGCTCCACTCGCACAACTTACTAGGAAAGGAGTTGTTTTTCACTGGAGTCCTGAATGTGAAACGGTGCGCCAGGACCTCGTCAAACAACTAACCAGCGAACCTGTGCTCGCTATTTTCGATCCTAAACTTCCCACTGAAGTCCATACGGATGCAAGCAGTGCAGGATATGGAGCTGTCTTGCTGCAAACTCACACTGACGGTAAGAAGCACGTGGTGGCATATTTTAGTAAAGTCACTCAAGGTGCCGAGAGGAAGTACCACTCCTACGAACTGGAAACGCTCGCCGTGGTGAAAGCTTTCCAACACTTCCGGCATTACCTCGTAGGACTTTCTTTCAAAGTGGTTACTGACTGCAACGCCCTAAAGTCAACTGAAAAGAAGAAGGATCTCATACCTCGAGTCGCGCGCTGGTGGATATATCTCCAGGATTTTAACTTTTCCATCGAATACCGCAAAGGAGTGATGATGCCACATGCTGACTATCTGAGCCGAAATCCGACCGTAAGTGTGAATCAAATAACCAGACCGCGCAACTGGGCCCAAATTGCTCAGGCAGCCGACAATGAGACCCAGGAACTGATGCAAAGACTACAGGATGGTACTCTGGATGCCAATCGGTATGTGGTACGAAATGACCTCCTCTATTACAAACATACGCCAACGGGAGAAGAGCCTCGGTTGCTATGCTACATACCCAAGGGACATCGCCTTAGTCTGCTTCGAGTGTTCCACGATGAGCATGAACACATTGGACCGGAGAAGACGCTCGACCTTATTCTTCGCCACTTTTGGTTCCCTGGTCTTAGCCAATTTGTAAAAAAGTACATTACCCACTGTTTGGTATGTGTATCCAAAAAACGTGTTCCTCGAGCTCCATTGCAGAACATCACGTCATGGGAGAAGCCTGATGTACCGTTCCACACTGTACACGTCGATGCCCTGGGACCACTACCAGTATCAGAGGGCTTCAAGTTCGTTCTCATCATAGTTGACGCCTTCTCGAAGTTTGTCTTGCTTTACCCTATTGCGCGACAAGATGTGGGTGAGTTGAAGCGAGTTATCATGCAGGCAATTTCTTTGTTTGGTGTTCCCAAACTAATGGTCACCGATAAAGGGCGGATGTTCGAGTCCAACGAGTTTGTGACATGGATTAACGATCTTGGTTGTGCGCTACATCACATAACGCCGGAGATGCATCATGCAAACGGTCAAGTAGAAAGGTATGTTCGAACGGTCCTTAACATGATACGTATCGAGGTCAACCATAAAAATGCAGCATGGTCAGAAACCCTGTGGAGACTCCAGCTGGTGTTGAATATCACTAAGCAGAAGACCATCCAAGCTTCACCGCTACTTATTTTAATTGGGACGGAAGTAAGTACTCCCGTCATTCAGGCACTGGTGCGTGACTTGGCTCATGATGTCTCTACACCCAACCGAGAGGCATTACGTGAAATGTCCCGAGGAAGAGTTCGCCAGATGCTGAGAGAAAATCAAGTTCAGCAAGATGAACGCGTGAACCGGAACAGAAGGCCACCACGCGAATTTAATTTAAATGACCTTGTTTTTGTGATAAAGTTTTCACAGGCCACAGGAAAACTTGACCCGGGTATGAGAGGCCCGTACAAGGTGATGGACATCTTACCCAGCGGACGTTATGGATTGAAACTTCTGGCTGGAAGCTACGGCAAGACTACTCAGGCCGCAGCTCAACATATGGTGTTGTGGCGTGGTGAATGGTGTCCGGAGACATGCGCTGCTTTCTTTGCAAGTAAGCATCAAAAATGATTTCGATAACGTTGCATGTTTGTTCGTTGCAATCCATAGGTACACATTTTATAATTTTAAACTCACTACAACGTAGATTTGGGGTCACTTATACATATACACAATCACACACATGTAGTCTTAATATGATTGTGACGAACACGGATGTAATTGAGTATCGATGATGAAAGTAAGAACCTATGGATGTGTGGTTACTAATGTGACGTTGACTGTAAGTCAAGGCGTCTTGGTATGTTCAGAAAATGCGTTGGCATTAATTTGTCAAGTCGTATTAGCGTTGACATATATTTGTCAAGTCGCACTTGCGCAGACATTAGATTGTCATGTCGCACTTGTTGTTGGCATTATATAGGTCAAGTCGCACTATGTGTTGGCATTAAGTGTCAAGTCACATTTAGCGTTGGCATTAAATGGTCAAGTCGCACTAGCGTTGGCATTCGTTGCCAAGTCGCACTAGCGTTGGCATTCGTTGCCAAGTCGCACTAGCGTTGGTATTCGTTGCCAAGTCGCACTAGCGTTGGCATTCGTTGCCAAGTCGCACTAGCGTTGGTATTCGTTGCCAAGTCGCACTAGCGTTGGTATTCGTTGCCAAGTCGCTATGTACTGGCGTTGGCGCATTTGCACCAAGTCGTCAGTTGTTACAGGTCTGGTGTACCTAGTAGTGAGGTGACTACAGCGGGACCCTGCCGCTGCAGAGAAGATTGGGAAAATATTATGAGTCTGGTTTAGAGACGTCTCTGTAGGGCTGTATACAAGGAAGTTGTATAAAAGGAACTTGATTGCAGTAATAACTGAAGATGAATAAATTAAATGAAAGGAATCTGAAAGAGTGTGTTTTATGCATGGAATGATGGAAATTGGACGACAGTTTCTAACATGTTGTTGCTTTCAGGTGATGATGATGACACTGAGGCTGATCTTCCTAGGCAGGCTAGACATGAACCCAACCCTGCTATTCCGCCACTGGATTATGAGGAAGAGCCAACACCTGGTCCTAGCAGAGCATCTGAGCAACGTGACGAGGTTCCTGAGGCTGGTCGCTCAATACCCCTCCTGGATGAAGACTGATAGTTAGTTAGGTTTGGGTCGAGGACGACCTGACGTCAGGAGAGGCCGTATAAGCTGATGTCCTCATGCCATCTCCCTCGCACACGGCTGAGTTTATAAAAAGCGCTGCAATGCGCCGGAGAGCACATTTTTGCTCGTGGCGCTCGGGACGGAAGGTCGTGAGGATATCAGTTTTGGTCGACTCCAGGAGTATTGCGTGAGCCATCTTAATTTTCTTAATTTTTGTCTGTTTTCAATTTAAATTAATATTGCAAGTGCTCTTTTGATTTTGTGTAGTTTTTAGTGAATTTCTGTTTATTTAAATCTGTAATTAAAGTTCTAGATTAAGATCAATTGTTTTTTTTTTAAAGAATATTTACACACTGACCCTAAAAATACAAATATTCTTTATTGCACATAAACAACACATTGTACAGGAACAAACATTACAAATCAAACAGAGTACAATTAGGCGGCCTTATTGCTAGGGTAGCAATTTCTGCCAGGCAACCTTTGGGTAAAATCATCCCAAATGAATGTATGAAGCTTACCAAGATTAGTCCTAGATGAAACCAAGATGGCTAGGAACGTCAGGAGTCCTTCTACCATAGCATCTTGCTCAGCAGCCTGCACCGGCGACATCGGAGCCATGCTCAACCATTCTCGCACTCCGAACCTGTTCGAAAATAAATTCATAGTCAACTTTTCTGAAATTAAAGTAACGTAAAGCAAAGAAAAAGCGTTAATACTTCGTTTCTTTTTTTTTTGCTTCACGATTCTTTAATTTCGAAAAGAAAGTCATGACTTCTGCTCTGCAAGATTACAAGAACCTCGGACTCAGGTTGGCTGAAGTAAGGAAAATATGGTCAGGTAGGGATTTTCGGCAAAGCCCCGATGTAGACTGTATTTGCGGTGCAGTGCAAACCAGGGCACACTTGACATCGTGCCCACCCCCGCGGGGCAGAGAGGGGAAGAAGTAAAATGTTTGTGACACCCTTCCCCCCTCTGACCCGGGGGGGGGGGGGTATGTTTTGGTGAGCTGAAGTCACGGCTTTACATTACAAGTATTTGCAAGTTTTTCGTCTCAAAGAATCACATGTTAGCAATTAAACGGCTCTAATACTATGATATGACGGATGTCGCTATAGCGTATAGCACGTCCATTTTGTTTGGCTTCGCTCACGATATACCTTGACTAACACCGTGAAATATTGCGCTCGCTACGCTTGCGATATGAATGATATACTTCGGTAAGTATCGTGAAATTTCGCACTCGCTTTGCTCCTAGGATACGGGGTGTAAGGGCAGCGTACCGAAAACTGATAGGGATTGATTGATCAGTCACCAAAAAGTTCTTTTAGGAAATGATTTGTTTTTGTAGTTTAACCATACAAATTGTCCGATCGAGGTGATTTTGTATGGGAAAGTAAAACAAAACATCTCCCGATTGAATTTACTGGTGGAAATTGTTCAGTTTCATTGACCGAGCAACCATCATCATCATCATTCGCTTGCCCTTATCCCATTTACTTGTGGTCGGCGCAGTACGTTTTCTTCTTCCATTCACCCCTGTCAGCCGTCAATTCAACACTCACACCTGTTTTAGACATATCATCTTTCACGCAGTCCATCCATCTTTTCTTTGGTCGTCCTCACCCAACATATCCATCCACATTCAAATTCATTACCCTTTGGCCTATATGACTTTCATTCCTCCGCACAACATGGCCATACCACGCAAGATGATTTCCTCTTACTTTGTTGGTAATTGGCGCAACTTTCAGACTTCCTCTTATATACTCATTCCTTATCTTATCCATTCTTGCTACTCCTAACCCCTAACAGTTTTTTGTACGCTGTCCCTTACACCCGGTATAGTGTAACAGTTATACTCACATGTCAATACACATGTCGAGGTAGTTGTCCGGGGGGAGGTGCGCGGCGCACACCTGCAGCCAGTAGATGTCCATGTCGACCATGCTGTTGCAGAAGTTGGCCTGGATGTACGTCATCGCCTGCCCCTTGATCTGCAGACCGTTGCGCACCCATACCCCGGCCAGGATCTCGTAGAATAGACTCTGTGTAAAAACAGATTGCCGTTTAACAATATGGCAACTAAATAATATTCATCAGGTCAGCGAGACATAGCTCATGTACGTAAATTCGGTGCTTTTTTCGTGTTTCGGAAGGCACGTTTAGCCGTGGTTCCCGGATAATATCGTTTAATACCGTAGATTAAGACATAACAGAAGCCAGTGCTAAGCATTGGCGGCTTGAAAACTCTGACCGTATCTAAAATTGGGTCTGGTTTCCCTTCTGGGTCGCGGAGGTCAGATGGTAGTCGCTCTGTGTAAATACCAGTACCCTCGTTCAATCATCTACATTAGGTAGTCAACCCCATGAGATACGGGATAAGGCTAGGGAGATGATGATGAGTAAGACATAGCTCTTTCTGTGTTTCAGAAATATCAAACTCATACGTATACTTCAAAGTTACCAAATTGAATGGTGTTATAAAAGAATAATATAAATAAATTGCCATGAAGGTCATGTCATGAACCATAAAAGCCTTGAACTAAACCAGTTTGGTACAAACTCAGCAAAAAAAAAAAAATTACGAACATTGGCGAACGAAATAGTACATTTATAGCTAGCAGTTCAGATATCAATAGTCACGTCCAGAGTGGCCACATTTACCATCATGAAGGATTTTTTTAATAATAATAATCACACCGTGACCACACCTTGTATCTATATCAGATTTATACCAGTTTTTAATAATCTTATTTGAGTATGCTTAGTTTAATGTGCGAACATTTTGCAGTTGTTTCTCTCAGACCAACTCAAAAGCAACGAAAAACAACTATCCAAGATCATACATACAGTAATGCCTTTGTCCTCTCGAAAAGGAAATACGATAAAGGCAACAATGATTGGCATGATTGCCTCATTAATAATATGTAATCAAGTTACATAGTGCAAAACAACAAGCGCTTTATGAAGATTCAGCGTAACGGTGCTTACTAAGAATGAGGACACGATTAGGTGTAGTCTTTGCGGTTATTCCCCGAATAGCGAGAATAAACAAAGGGATATAGTTACGTCCATGCTGGCCTGGGAGTGGCAGAAAACATAGAATGTGCCAGATGCATTCCTCCCGGACATGCTGTAAAAACCAGCTAAGGGATTCAAGGGTTTTGTAATTTGTGTATCCCTATGAATGGGGTAAGCAGAGCGTCAACGACCCAAACAAAGGTCGTCCCGTCACGTCTGACAAATTTTGAGGGTTGTTTAAGATAGATCTGTATATTACTGTAGTGATAGGTTGTCAGCCCATCGCCTAAATTGCAATCAACTGAAACCCTCGGATCCCTTAGCTGATTTTTACAGCATGCCCAGGAGGAAATGCAGCTGGCACATGCTATGTTTTTCTCTCGCTCCCAGTCCAGCATGGAAGAGAAGTTTTAAAGATTTATGCATACATAGGGAATAGGGACAGAGTAAGCGACTTTGTTTTATACTATGTAGTGATACAGTGGCAACTAAGCATACGGCCTAAGCAGCACCAACTACGAGTACTATCCCACTAGATCCTAGTGGATCAGAGTGCGTTGCAAACCATGAAACCTAAGCCTTAGGTGTAATGTCTCTTGTGCTTATTAGTACATTATACTGGGTGTAAGGGACAGCGTCTCGCAAACTAATAGGGGTTGCTCAGTCAACGAAACTGAACAACTTAAACCAGGAAATTCTTTCAGGAGATGAAAATAAAATTCGACCTTCCCATACAAAATTACCACCTCGATCAGACAATTTGTACGGAAAAGCAAAATTATTTTTTTTTCTTCCTGAAAAAAATCCTGCTGATAGTTGTTCAGTTTCGTCGACTCCGCAACCCCTATCAGTTTGCGGGACGCTGTCACTTACACTACTTATATCAAGATGTGCTTGTAATTAATTAGCTGGATGGTAAGTTTCTAAAGAGGAAATATTATTTCAATTATCTGGTGGACCTATTGTTTAAATAAAATGAAACAAAACTAGATCAACGTTTTTTTTACATAAGTAGGATTGACCACTTGTGGCATGAATTATTTACTTTATTATTATGCTTTTGGCTGCAAAAACAGGAAATTATATCCTCCAATGAAGCACAATGCACGTAATTAAGAACAAAGGATTCACGTAAAGGCTCAATAATTATTTAATTGTTATAGGTAGATAAACGTTTATACATACATACATATAATCACGCCTTTATCAATAATGGGGTAGGCAGAGCGTAAACGACCCAAACAAAGGTCGTTCCGCCACGTCTGACAAAGTTTTGAGGGTTATTTAAGATAGATTTGTAAGTATATTGCTGTAGTGACAGGTTGTCAGCCCATCGCCTAAATTAGAATATACTGAAACCTTCGGATCCCTTAGCTGGTTTTTACAGCATACCCGGGAGGAAATGCAGCTGGCACATTCTATGTTTTTCTCTCGCTCCCAGGCCAGCATGGAAGAAAAACGCTTATTGCATAAAAAAATCGACTACTAGTTTTATTCTATATTATATAAAAGTACACATAAAAAATTGTATCACCATCATCGTAATGTTACTTTCATGCTGGACTAGGAGTGATGGAAAAACATAGAATATGCCAGCTGCATCTCCTCCCGGGCATGTTGTTAAAATCAGCTAAGGGATTCGAGGGTATCAGTATTGTAATTTATGCGATGGGCTGACAACCTGTCGCTATAGCAATATACAGATCAGTCTGGAATAACCCTTAAAACTAGTCAGACGAGGCGGAACGACTTTTCTTTTTTTTAGATCGTTTACGCTCTGCCTACCACATTAGGGATAGTGGCGTGATTATATGTATGTATGTATGTATCATCGTAATGTATATTGTTACTTTTCCATATTATTACGGTTACATTACTAAGTTGACATGCAATCTACCTACACGTTTAAAAAATACAGCCTTTCACAAATCATCATAAATATCTCCAAAGCAACCCTTTTAGAAAAATGCTATAATCGTAAAAAGTGTTATAAAAAATGGGCCTGTCATACGAGGAGCGAAAGTATAACAAAAAGCTTTTGTTGATAAACTGGGAGCAGGTTGTGTCTGTCTGTGTTGCCAGCGGAAGGCATTTATCCTGACTAACGGGTAAATTGAAATGTTTGCGTCAGGTAAAAACTTAAAGTTTACTCACTCAACACATTTCAGCTTCTTCTTCTGTCGAGTGGGTATCGAGTCTATCGAACCGATGAACCCTGGTGTCAGAGTTTTTATACCGCCTAGTAGCCATTTCAGCTGAGTTTATTGTAATACATTCGTCATTCGTAATCAGTCATTGTAAATCTTGTAATATCTAAATGAACAAATGTGTAGTCTCAATCCCTCAATACGTAGGCACTAGGCAGCGTATGTTTTCTGCAAGCAGTCATATAAGTGCAAACAAGGCGCAAAACCGGTTGGACAGCTATACGGAATCGAGTGTCGAGGTTCTTTTATGAGCTCACGTTCGCGCAATTTAAAGAGTTTATTGAACTGCGTAAATGTTCACTCAATTTCCAATATATGATGCAGAGGCGAGGGGTGCAATTTTATCGAGGGTAAGACAAAGGAAAAAAAAACATAACTACTTTATAGTTTCGACGTAATTCGGGATTTGGTGGAGGTGGAATTCTTGAAAGGGAAGCCGACGGGAATCGGCTTGTATGGACCCTTCGCCACTGATATGATGTACTCATAATGGTGTAAGCGTGATTTGAAAAACAGATGTCGGAATAATATTTGTTTTGGTCTGGAGTAAGACACTAAAAATGGTATTACGTTTAATTAAGTTTGAGAGAGTAATAAAATACAATTATAGTTAATTGGAGTTCCAGCAAATAGAAGGATAGCATTTTAACAGAGATCCAAAAAATAACATTAACTTTTTCTTCGCAAAAAAGTGGTAAAGCAAGTGTCTAGTCTGGTATCCCCGCGACCTCGGGCGCACAAAGCAAGGTAGTGGGTGCGCGTCCTCCGCTATGTCCGTTCGTTTGTGCGCACTGTGCGCGTTCCTTGCGCTCGCGCCGACCACGCGCGCACTCATCGACGACGCCCTCGAGGTCCTCAAGTTCGGCAAAGAAATCGGTGAAGAAGTGCTCAACTCATGGGATTTAATAGGGAAACCTTTGAATATCAGCGGAGGAGTAGAACTGCCACTAGTCAGAAGAAGAGAGCGAGAGGTTTTGGCAAGATTAGCGCAGATTTCTCGGGAGATTGAGCGGTTGGAGCTAGCAGTCGAAAAGAATGGAGCGATCGCGATGTTATTGGCGAAGAATGTGGGTAGAGGAGCGAGATTGGAGCTGCGATTGCATGAGATAGCGGATTTACTAAGTCGGGTGGCATCAGCTGATCGGCACATGCGGGAGTACGTGCGGTATCAGCAGGACTTGGAACGTGCCACTCTCGAAGACTTCGCCGAATGGTGTGTCTCTCACGACCCTGGCGCGTTGCCTGGACTTCTAGAACGAATACATTCTTTGATCGTTCCTCCTCATAAAAACCTTCTGGGAAGAGGGTTGCTTCAGCTGGTCGTGGACGATCTCCAGGTTGGTATTTCGTATGCAAGGTCGATCTTTGTGTAACATAGCTTGAATTGTGCCGGTTTCCTGCGGATCGGGGTAAACAAAACAAACAATCGTCACAATGGATGATATTTGACGATACGAATGATTGAAGCCATTATGTGGATTTGTGTGTCTTTTAGCGGTATCAATACGTAAGTCGAGTGTAAGCAAGCATCAAACATGACAGTAAAACTAGTGAAACATATTTTACGAAAACGTAAGTATCTACTATTCATTTTGTCGTTGTACATACATACATATAGTCACGCTTTTATCCCTAATGGGCGTAAAAGACCTAATCAAAGGTCATTCCGCCACGTTTGACAACGTTTTGAGGGTTATATAAGATAGATTTGTAGGTATATTATTACTGTAGTGATAGGTTGTCAGCCCATCGCCTAAATTACAATTTACTGAAACCCTCGGATCCTTTAGCTGTTTTTTACAGCATGCCCGGGAGGAAATGCAGCTGGCACATTCTAAGTTTTCTCTTTCTTCCAGGCCAGCATACAAGTATGCGGGTGGGTATATTTTTAATCGTAATTTATGTAACGTTCTTAGTTATTCAAACACTTTCGATACAACTGCCACATTCTGTTATTTAATTAGAAAATATTTAGATATAGTATTTTGATAACAAAACCTTCATTTATTAGACAATACTGAGAGTTCAAACTATTGGAATTGTGTTCTGTTCAGAGATAGTCAGTAGATAGATAGTAGATAGTGTACATTACTTATTGTATGTACAAGGTTATTAATATGTATATTCATTATTGTACATTAAAAATATACAGGTAAAATTAAAACATATTCTATAGAAAGAAATTTCCTTGAAACTGACCAACTTTTCTCAAGGTAATGGATCAAAACTAAGCAACTTTTTAGGAAGTCTAGACAAAATATCAAAGTGTACTTGTGTTAATTCCTTCTAGGTCAACCAAACTGAAAAAGATAGTAGGACTAAGGAACGAGTTTACCCAAATGAAACATGTACACTCTAACCTAACTATGAAAATAGTTTTATTCATGAAAGTATGAATAGCAAATTCAAAGAGATCTCTCTCGCATAGTAAGGTCGTTTAACTGTTAAGTATGACTCAACGTAAGCCAAGAGTATAATGGAATAACCTTTTACCAGGCGATATTAACACTACTCACTTGATTTATGAATTGCTTTTAACAGGATAATACTTAAAGGAAACTATCTGTTCTAAAGATGTACAGTTACAATCGTTAAACTGTAAAGAAATTGTAGGAAAGTTATAAAAGCAGTCGTGAGAAGTCAATGGACTTGTAGTTATATTTTACACGCAAGATAAAAGTTAAACTGAGCAGTCAACGTGTTTAGGTAATATTTATAATCACATAGTTTATATTTATTAACAGTCGATGACAAGCTAAGGGATCCGAGGGTTTCTGTATATTGCAATTCAGGCGATGTTTTTATTTAAGTCGTTTACGCTCCGCCTACCCCATTAGAGATAAAGGCGTGATTATACGCATGCATGCATGCGATGACTTATTATTATGACGAACCGATTTAGGAAGGTATTTACCTAAGGCTTAAAAATGTCGATTAGGACACAAATTGACGACCAGGTTAAGAACCCTACGTCACAAACTAAAAATAAAAGAGATGGAAGAATATCTACCTATGGGAAAATTATCAGCTGTTTTCTACAAACAAATCTCTACAGTATTTCCAAATCAGTTTTATAATAAAGGTAAACAAAGTTTCAAGTTTCATATCTTTTTATTTAGAAACACATTTCTTAAATAAATGACACATACATACATACATATAATCACGCCTTTATCCCTAAAGGGGAGGCAGAGCGTAAACGACCTAACGGTCGTTCCGGCACGTCTGACAAAGTTTTGAGGGTTATTTAAGATATATTTGTAGGTATATTGCTTTAGTGACAGGTTGTCAGCCCATCGCCTAAATTGCAATAAACAGAAGCTTCGGTTCCCTTAGCTGGTTTTTACAGCATGCCCGGGAGAAAATGCTGCTGGCACATTATATGTTTTTCTTTCACTCCCAGTCCAGCATGGAAGATTATACTCATAATAAATGATGCGTGTTAGCAAATTAGTTAAATTACTATAACTACTATTTGGTTATGTTGTTATATCTAATAACTAAAACTTATTTAAGAAACAAGATCTTCGATTAAAAAACATGAAACTTTGTTTACTCTTATTCTAAAACTGAGTTGGAAATACTGTAGAAAACTTAACCAGTGTAAGTCAGTTAACTGGAACACTAACTGTAAAGCAGATGTTACGTCACCGTGTGGAAGAGGCCGCGAATTAAGGTTATACGTCACTTGGCACTTATTGGCGAAAACGACTTCATCAGATCAAGTTAGTATGAGAGCCAAAGTGGTCCGACAGGATGCGACTGCATTCATTAATGTGCAGGGTCTGGCTTGATAAGTCATTATTATAATGCAAATACCAGTAAGGGAGTCGTTCAGTATCATTGATTGAGCAACCACTATCAGTTTGTGGGACGCTGTCCCTTACACCCGGTATAAATTCGTAATCATGTTTCTTTGTAGTTTATCCGAGATAAAAGGGAGAATAAAATATAATAATTGCACATTCATTACTGTGCAAAAGAACAGAATAAGTAAATCATCATAAGAATAAAGGTGATTGGTATAGGTTATTTGTTAGCCCAGTCTTCTTCTTTTGGGTGGTTTCTAGAGTCTACGAACAACCTGATGAACTTAGTGTCAAAACTCACCCTAGTTGTACGTACGTAGTATATTTACCAGGTCAACGTCCCGCAAACTGATAGGGGTTGCTCAGTCAACGACACTAAACAACTATCAGCAGGTTTTTTTTTTCGAATAGTGAAAAAAAATATGGTTTTTCCATATAAATTGTATGATCGAGGTGAATATTTTGTATGGAAGAGCCATATTTTTTCACTTCCTGTTAGAAATCTCGCTAATATTTGTTTAGTGTCGTTGACCTAGCAACCCCTATCAGTTTGCGGGACGCTGTCCCTTACACCTGGTATTATATTCCTTCCTGGTAGGAATTATTTCCATGAAATATAACTGCATCAGACAAAAAATGGTTGGCCAAAACGATTCTGTTCTAATTGTGTCGAGAGCAAAAGTGGTGAGACAGGATGTAATGCGAACGGCTAAAGAGTGGAACTCCCTGCCTGCGGATATGTTTCCGGTACGCTATAACCTGGGCCTTTTCTAACCTGTTACAAACATAGGTTCTGCGGTCGACTCTCTTTACAGTTGTAAAGAAAAAGCAGTTTAAGGGCAGCAAAACAAGTTAATATCGATGAGTCAACGCTAAATGAACGAAATGTAGTTGGCGACCGACAAGTACCTACCACAATATAAGAAAGAGACAATTTAGAATAGGTCTCCATAATAATAATATCTCTGCCTACCCCATTTGGGATAAAGGCGTGACTATAAGTATGTAAGTAAAAAACAAAAGTCAACAATCAAAGAGAAGGCCAACTCTCTCAACTCCTGCGCACCCTAACTGTACAGAATGATTCATGCTCGGGTCAAACAACCGCGACGATTGATAACTGTTGTTAATATTCATATGACACTTTATTGTGAACACTTTGCATCAATTTACTTCTTGTGACTTTGAACATGCGTAAAGCGTTTTAGCCATTCAAGCAAACAAATAACATACAGGTGGACATACGCCAGAACAGATTTTAAATTCATTCGTCATATTAGACGATTAAAAAAACGAACACCACGGTTGATCAAGTTGTTTGTTTCGACCCGACGACCCACACAAATATGTATAAATAAACCTACTGAAAGTTTTTTAGAAAGTATTATCATTATTGATGATGTGGGCTAAATAAGATTATCATTATGCAAATCAGCCTAATTATAGGGTCCACCAACTTCTATGAAAGGTTTTATTCGCCGTGCCTTTTCCGTAAACTAGCGTTTGTAACAGACACACATATATATAATCACGCCTTTATCCCTAATGGGGTAGACGTAGAGCGTAAACGACCGAATTAAAGGTCGTTCCGCCACGTCTGACAAAGTTTTGATGGTTATTTAAGATAGATTTGTAGATATATTGCTGTAGCGACAGGTTGTCAGCCCATCGCCTAAATAGCAATATACTGAAACCCTCGGATCCCTTAGCTGGTTTTTACAGCATGCCCGGGAGGAAATACAGTTGGCACCTATAATAATAATTTATTAATATAATAATAATTTATTTCCAAAAAAGTACTGATATTGTTACAAGAACAAAACCTATGTTTTTCTCTCGCTCCCAGTCCAGCATGGAAGAAATTTGTTCTAACTATTATTTGTTTAATGGTATTATTGGCCCCTCGTTCTCGTTTGCCACCATCGCTCGAAGTTCACCGGATGTGTAGTCATCATTCGAGTCGTAATATGTGCCTACAGAATGATAGTCGAATTACTCACACCATTCACACTCCTAAACTATGATTATTGTTACATGATATTATTATTTTGCTTGTAACACAGCACGTGTTTGATATAATCTTCCATGATCTAACATTATATATTTTTTTTAAATCAAAAACAATACAGAAAATATTTATTGACAGAATTTGCAGTTTTAATAATACGGGGTGTAAGGGACAGTGTCCCCCACACTGATAGGGACTGATTGCTCAGTCAAAGACACTGAACAACTTCCACCAGGTAATTCTTTCAGGAAGAGAAAAAATAATCTGGTTTTTAGATACAAATTGCCTGATCGAGGTGAAATTTTGAATGGAAAAGCCAAATTTTATCAGTTTGTGTGACGCTGTCACTTACACCCCGTATTCTTAAAACTGCAAATTCTGTTGATAAATATTTTCCGTTTTGTTTTTGATTTAAAAAAAATATATATAATGTTAGGTCATGCAAGGTTATATACCCGGTATTGGCAACAGATATGTTAGACTAAGAAATATGAAATGTTTAATTCGAGCGTATTTTTTTGCGGAGCAAGATAAGACAGAGATCAACGTACTGAGATAATAATAAGAAAGAGATAAGGAAGTTGTTAACTTAATCTTAATTATGTGAACTAACTAATTAGAAAGCGATTAAGACATTTCACGAACAAGATAGATAGTTACAACTTAAAAGTAGGACATATCATTTGGATAGTGCATATTATGTAAAACAAATATGACCAAAACCAAAAGACAACTTCTACTAATTTGGATTCTCAATCAATCAATCTTAGCGAGTGGATTCTCGATTCTCAATAAAAAACTGAGTAAAAATCAATAGATGTTCGATCTTCTTTGGTACAAATAATTTAGGTAATTCTATTGTAAAAAATAATCCTCAGAAACAAATCAATTAGAATCGTAATACTTAGTGTTGTTCGGTTTTTGGAGGTAATTAGAAACACTTCCAAATGTAATTTAGCCTTCATGGTCATGTACTATTGTGTCGCGTGTGTTGTGGAAATGGAAGTGACGAATGACGAATATAGAGGAAATACTTTATCTATTCGCAGAACTGTTTTGAGTTCTGCACATGTTATTTTGAGGGGTTGAGGTCATGGCCAAAATATGTTGTGTGAATTTCGGGAGAAGGTACTAGAAGTATGTTAATGCGTTAAAGTTTCTATAAAATTTAAAAGTCTAGTATTATAATCATGATATATAATTTCTTCCATGCTGGACTGGGAGCGAGAGACAAACATACAATGTGCCAGCTGCATTTCCTTCCAGGCATGCTGTTAAAACCAGCTAAGTGATTCGAGGGTTTTTGTATATTGCAATTTAGGCGATGGGCTGACAACCTATCACTACAGCAATATACCTACAAATCTAGCTTAAATATCCCTCAAAGTTTGTCAGACGTGGCGGAACAATATTTGTTTAGGCCTTTTACGCTCCTATTAGGGATAATGGCGTGATCATATGTATGTAAAAGTGTTGTTGTTAGACACACTTTTTATTAACAAGCCACGCACATTGGTACTTATCTTTTTGTGTAAATTCAGAGTAAATGCCATTAGTGTTTCTTAGAATATTATATAAATTTGGCCACGTGTTTTTTGCTCCTGAATCGGGTTATGATTTTAAGTAAAAGAAAAAACCAGTTTCCAAGTTTAGTTCGATGAGTCACTTTATCATAAGTGTTAAGGAGATATCTTTAGGTCTTAAGGATTATGGATGACCATTACAAATGTTGCCTACTTTTTGTTCGATGGTAGGATATGGATGGGAAAGGTAAAACAAGTTGTTGAGAAACCAGTGCCGTAAGGTGCCTGGGTGAGTCATACAGCCAAGTGTAGAATCAGATTCCTAAAACTGAGGTCAAACACATTTACTTAAGTAACAATTAGAACATTTAAACTGAAAAAAAAAACATCTATCAGACTACTCTACCAATTTCACTACCGTAGTAGATGAGCTAGATCAAACCCAGGCATGTCTAGAGTCTAGACTCTAGGCAACAGACAAAGACAATCAAAACAAGGTCGTTCTTCTTCTTAGCGAGTGGATTCTCGAGTCGAATGAACCGATGAGCCCTGGTGTCAGAGTTTTTAAACCGCCTAGTAGCAAGACTCAGACTCTTATTGACAACTGTGGGAATATAGAGACAATGTTTGGATTTACTGCTTCTTAGAAACTATATCAGATTTCTTTAAGGACCCTTGCCTATGCTTATCAATCAGACTACTCTACCCACGTCATGCGGTATTGTAGATAAGCTAGATCAAACTCAGGCACGTCTAGAGCCTAGACTCTAGAATAGACAAAGCTAGTTAATCTTACAAGGCCGTTATCAGGCACTCATTGACAACTGTGGGAATAAAAGACAATGTTTCGATTTACTACTTCTTAGAACCTATATCTAGCACTCAAGTAGCGGTTTGTTTTGTGACTTTGTGACGAGTAATAAATATAAGTATGCAGTTTAAACTATTATATTTAAAGGCATATAGCCTTACTTTTTACGATTTCTAGCGATTTCATAATAGAGACCATGGGCTTATCCAGCTTATCCTACGTGTTATCATGTTTACTTCCATGCTGGACTGGGAGCGAGAGAAAAACATAGAATGTGCCAGCTGCATATCCTCCCGGGCATGCTGTAAAAACCAGCTAAGGGATCTGACGGTTTCAGTATATTGTAATTTAGGCGATGGGCTGACAACCTGTCACTACAGCAATATACTTACAAATCTATCTTAAATAACCCTCAAAACTTTGTCAGACGTGGCGGAACGACCTTTGTTTGGGTCGTTTACGCTCTGCCTACCCCATTAGGGATAAAGGCGTGATTATATGTATGTATGTATGTTATCATGTTTGCAGCGTATCTTATCAGTTACTTCATTGGTCCAGTCAAAATAATTAAAAAGTAAAAAGCTTATCAATGACACAAAAACCTGCGCACGAGCTTCATTGACTTGCCTTTCACGTTTATTATCGTGTGAAGTTGTAAGGTCGCAGAAACTTCCGTTTGGGATAAATCAATATATTGCTGTGTTCAATGAAAAAGGTTTCAATCCAGTTGATGCCGATGTCTGGGATGGGGTAGCAAATCCGAATCATTATCGATTTTGCAAGGAAGTTCTTACAAATACTGGATGTACGATATACATACATTATACGCATACGCTTTTATACCTCCTGGGGTAGGCAGAGCGTAAAACGCCTCGTAAAAGGCGCTTTCGCCACGTCTAACAAACATTTTGGGCAATTTTAGATTGTAATGTGTATTGCTGTAGTGACAGGTTTTCAGCCCATCGCCTAAATTGCAATTCACTGTAAACCGCAAATCCCTTTTGCTGACTTGTACAGCATGCCCAGGCAGCTGGAACATTTCCAGCATAGAAGAAACGATATCAAAGCGTGTAATACTATATGATCACAATTATCTAAAACATAACAAAGAGACTGATACAGCTAAACAAACACAGCTAACGGATTTACTCACAACTCCACAGGCCTACAGATCACAACGTCAGCTGACACATCCATATGGTGTAATCGGCAAAATAATAATAACAAATACCACACGACTACACTCACGCACTGCAGAATATATCTTATATCACCGGAATACGACGCAAAACAACTGCACGAAAATAGTGCTAAATAAGCGATAAATGAGTTCATGAAGTTACTAAAACAGAGCAATATCGATCTTATTATCAAGAGGTTAAGACACACAACAATCGCAGAAATGTTGTGGTGAGATATAACAGCATTAACATGCGGGTTAGTGACGTGATAAAGTGGAACAAATCGATGTCGATAAGGGGAATGAAAATGAAAGTATATTCCAACATTTTTAACTAAAATCAACTAAGCGAAGTGTGATGGTCGATAAAGTAGACGATAAGGCGGACTAATACATACATATAATCACGCCTTTACCCTAATGGGGTATGCAGAGCGCAAAAGACCTAAACTAAAGTCGTTCTGTCACATCTTACAAAGTTTTGGGGGTTATTTCATATAGATTTGTAGGTATATAGCTGTAGTGACAGGTTGTCAGCCCATTGCCTAAATTACAATATACTGACACCCTTGGATACCTCAGCTGGTTTGGCGGACTAATTGTCACTCAATTTATTTATGCAGGTGCGTCACATCACAACATTAGTAAATTGAATATAACTTAGTAAGCTCTAAGAAGAAAATAAGTAGTGAATTAGTGCACAGCAACTGAATATTTTGTTATTGGACTAAATACTATAGAACTACAGCGGTAAAGTAAACAAATTAATAAAATAATGTAACATGCAAAAAAACTACTCATAAAATGAACAAACTCCTAATTGAAAACAAACAATGAAAGGTTCCATCCTTAAGGAAACATCATTCGTCATCAATCGCCCTTTGTGAATGAACAAACAAAACAATTTAATTAGCACTGTGAAAGGTCAATGTTTCGACGGCGATGTGATGTAAACAATCGTTAACTTTCGTTATTCAGTGTACATTGCACTGTAGTTAAAGCAGCACGCGTATTCAACTGCAGACTTTAATTTCTGTAAATGATACTTTGTGAAACGAGAGTTTAATTCAAGGAACCGATAACTTAAATATAGATTTCGTTTGGTGAAATAATATTTTGTGAAACCCGAGTATAATCCAAGTCGAGGAAGTGTTCTTTGTTTAGCAATGTTTGCCTCTATTACGTAACTACGACTTGTTTATCGACTAACGTGTAGTATCGCGAATATATCAATGTGTTGTGCGCATCACTAACGCGACCCCACTCGCCGGCATCGGTCCCCTCTCGCGTCAGTGAACGCCAGACCGCGAGACCAAGCGTGTCTCGTCAATATGCGTCTTATTGCGCTTTTAGCGCTCATCGCCTTCGCCAGCGCGGGCGATCCAACCACAGTCGACTATGTCAGAGAAAAGTTCTACGCACTAGAGGAAGAACTATGGACGAATGTGGCAGACCCGATTTGGAGGGATTCGGGTCTAGGCGGCGACGTAGAGCTAACAAAGGCGTTCGTCGTGCTAGACCAGCAGATTGAACAGATTCCGAAAGCACCGAGACCGCCTTTGTCGTCCTGGCTGTGGGGGAAAACGGCGGAAAAATTGCAAGTCATCGACGGGTTTTACAAGAGTTTCGTCGAGTTTGTGAATCGGCAGTCGGCGCCTGGGGCCGTGCCTGCACCAGTCAGAGAATGGCTGGATATGGCTGAGCAAGTGCTGATGGATCCTAAGCATTCCGTCGCTCAAGCAGTTCGGAAACTCCACGATTTACTGCTGCACGGGGATTTGTTCCGTGATGTGATGCAGGTAATAAAGGAAGCGGCTCATTGGTGATGCGTTCCTGGTAGTTGGTACGTACGTCGTGTCAAAACCAGACAAAGGACAATCTGATCCGTTATTGTCGAGTGAATGACCCGGTGTTTATACTGCGTGTGCTGGTTACACAGTTTTTAATTAGACTATGTACGGATAATGCTTCGAGTGCGGTTTTAATAAATTAGTCTAAATTAGTTAAAACACAATAGCGTTCTGGGCGGTCGTTAATTAATTACAAACGAAGGGTGGCTTTAAGTATCAAAGTGTGTCGTATGTAGACTATTTAAAATTTAAAGTTAAATATGGGATAGTTTCAGTAACCTACGCAAACATTGAAGGTGAACTTCATTAACAAAGGAAGTTACACTTTACTTGGTCACATTCAATTTAAAATTGCATCAATTACCTTGTCACTTATCATAAAAGAGATATTGGTAAAGAAAACACTAATCGCAAAACAAAATGAAATACGAAACTCTACTTTTCTAAGAACAACATCTTATTTCACCCAAACATCTATCTGTAATACTTGACCTTTAGCTAAAGACGCTATCAATTATTTTAAAAACAATATGAATATCGTTATTTGCCCCGGAAAACTTTTCCGTGACAGAAAGTAAAACAACATGACATGAAAACTTTCGCTGAACTGAACGTGCGTAGAATAGAAAGTGTTTTTCCATAAGGCACAAGTCACTCATCCAACAGAGAAAAGGATGCAATTTCTAACGCTATTGAAGATAATTTATATCAATAACTTGAAACGTAATAATCAATGTTTAACTATCAAATGATCTATTTTATCGCTAAATGACGAACAAGTGTTATTTATACTGATAAATAAACGACTACTCGCTTGTTTGTGTAACGGAGGTGTTAGACCTCTACGTTTCGACTTCGTTACGAGAGTCTTCTAAAAGAGTCGAAACGTAGAGGTCTAAAACCTCCGTTAAACAAACAAGTGAGTGAGTAGAAGTTAATTTATCATAATCAAATGATCGTCCTAATTTATTAACAAATGTTAGATCCCGAGGAATTTTGTACATTGAAATTTGCACAAGGAACTAAGTATAAAACATGTACTTTCGCATGCGATGATAGTACATGATGAGGCCAGTGCTAAGCATTGGCGGCTTGAAAACTCTGACCTAATATAGGATTGGGTCTGGTTTCCCTTCTGGGTTGGGAAGGTCAGATGGCAGTCGCTCTGTGTAAAAACCAGTACATACATACATACATACATACATAAATCACGCCTTTATCCCTTACGGGGTAGGCAGAGCGTTTAACGCCTCGTAAAAGGCGCTTTCGCCACGTCTGACAAAAATTGAGGGCAATTTTATATTGTAATATGTATTGCTATAGTGACAGGTTGTCAGCCCATCGCCTAAATTACAATACACTGTAACCCTCGAGTCCCTTTTGCTGACTTCAACAGCATGCCCGGGAGGAAGGGCAGCTGGAACATTCTATGTTTTTCTATCTCTCCCAGTCCAGCATGGAAGAAAGAAAAACCAGTACCCTCATTCAATCCCCTAGATTAGGTAGCCGACCCCGTGAGATACGGGATAAAGGCTAGGGAGTATTTTACTATCGCTGATGCGACCGAAACGATCGTCACTAATCGCTAAAGGTTATCCATGCCGACCTTGACCGACATTTATGACTTTGACCTTTCGAAAAGTTTTTTTTTTAATATTCCTTTTATCCTGCAGCAAGACCACCCGGAGCTATGCGAGTTCCAGCTCTCGCAGCACCAGCTCATCTACGACATGTACAACACCATCTCGCTCACCGAGATCAAGGGCTACGCCATGATGCAGTTCTCCTGGATGCTGTTAAGGATATACGCCAAAGGTATACATACATACATATAATCACGCCTTTATCCCTTATGGGGTAGGCAGAGCGTAAACGACCCAACAAAGGTCGCTCCGCCCCGTCTGACAAATTTGGAGGATTATTTAAGATAGATTTGTAGGTACATTGCTGCAGTGACAGGTTGTCAGCCCACCGCCTAAATTACAATATGCTGAAACCCTCGGAGACCTTAGCTGGTTTTTACAGCATGCCCGGGAGGAGATGCAGCAAAGGTATGGAGGCCTAAACAAGTAGGTCAGACGCTGTCACTTCTTGTTGAGAGGATTCGAATCACTAAAAGGAACAACATACATGTATTCACGCCTTTATCCCTAATGGGGTAGGCAGAGCGTAAACGACCTAAATAAAGGTCGTTCCGCCACGTCTGACGTTGTTAGAAACACCATGGAATATTTTTATTTGGTACAGATTCAGGTGTCATGTGTCAAAAGGATTATGTGCTTCGGGAGCACGTTAAGCCGCTGTCTTTGATGGTAGTCGTAACTCAAAAACCATGTCAGAGGCCTAATAGCTGCGCTACTAGGCGGTTTGAAAATTCTGGCACCACGGTTCATAGGGTCGTTGTTCGACTCGAGAATCCACTCGGTGTCATGTGAACTAGAGGAAAAAAATGTTCCTCATGTCCTAGAAATACCTCTGAAACCACCGACCTACTACACTACATAGGTACTACAATAAATTTTGCGATGACCTAGGATTCCTAGCATATTTTAGCAGCTAATCATGTTTCGCTGCAGCTCAAGCTGTTACATCACATGTAAGTCATTAAGCTTATTACGAACAAGAAACCATAAACTGCCTAGAGCTATTAAGAATTGTTCAGTTGCAATACGATCATCTACAACTACACATATTCTAAGACTTTATTTCCTTGTAATAAGGTCGTTTTTGTACAGTATAGCGGGATGTTTGTGGTACTGTAAAATGCGATATAATAACGGCAAGTCATCTGATTCATTGAAAATTATAGGCTTTGATCGCACCATGCACGAAGAGGAAAGGACATATTCATTTGCGGTGTCTATGGCAGATGGAGATGTGTATCAGATTTCTTGTGAACTCATTTGAGACAATTTGGAATCGTGCGCATAAAATAATTCCACATAGTACTTATGAGCGCGGCGGGCACGCAGATAATACTGACTATTTTTACTAGAAGACTTTGAAGTAAAATTGTTCAGTAAGTTTTCTAGTCTAGAGAGATCTGGAAACGCGATCAAGTCAAAAGTAGCACCCAAAACAATGTAGAAGTGTACTTACAAGTTTTTTTTTTCTTTAAAAAATCGCTAGAATGATAATGATAAGGTTTGCATAAAGATAAAAACAAATATATTATCGAACAACACTTAACTAACGTAATGATATTGCAGTAACTACCGTATAATAATTTCACGATAGTTCTATGCAAATTGACCATTATTATTCAAATACTAGGCAACAACAAAGCTAAATTAATGTTGAACCAGGTGTAGGAATGCCTGCGCTATGAATTAACTCCTGTGAAGATTCTTAGAACATTGTACAGACAAACCCAACGGAAGTGATACATATTTGTAACATTATACAGCAAATAATTTATTTATAAACAACAAGTAATGTCATGAATGACCTAGTTAGTGTTTATAAAATATTACCAGATCCATAATTATTATAGTAAACAATTAGTTTGTAGTTGGTTCATTTCTACGAAAACACATTAAAGGTGTATCCCAACGACAGATGAGCAGGTAGGTTTCAAAATGTGCAACCTTCACCCGTAATGCCTTAGAATATCGTTCAAATCTGCGCGCGCTACGGCGTGGCGGTTACGTCCGTGGCCGCGTCAAAAATGTGCGAAAAACTCACAAAAAAGCTAATTCCATAAAAACAACGATTCGGATTTAAAAAAAGCTATGTTGCGATTTTAGATAATCATAATACGGATACTTTCCCGAAGGAACCGTGAAAGCGCTCCTAATAGTTTAGAAGGAATATCAATTTTACAAATAAAAACAGCTTTACTTCCAGATTTTTTTAGCATACTTATTTATGAACTAGAATATTTTTAAATGTTGCAATTGCAGGCCATGAACTAATTTCTAAGATATATGTATCTTTAGAATTTTTCCAATAATTCGTTTAGGAGCAATAAAGTTCTTAAAAACAACCATTTGCCGTTAGGAATAACCTTTAGCGGTTGTTTCTCTAGAATAAAGATAGGAATAAACAAAACAATTTACATTGAAACAAAAAAAAATATCTTCGACTGTATCAAATAAATTCGTTGAATTAGTAACCCTGAACTCATTTAAGTAGCTAGAAATGATTCGCTCGCACGTTGCTGAGTCAATTCTGAGTATTATCAGTTTTTATGTACTCTGACTGATGTGTACGTGTCCAGAAGTAAATATGGACAAGGCGTGATTCTTAGAAGGTATCGGTATTTAAATAAATATACGTATATAAAGATAGCATCCTTATCTTCATATCAAGAAGTAACTTTAAAAACCACATGGATTGTTTTTAACTGTTTATTCTACACAGAAGCATTTAGAGAACAAGTACACTGCTTATACCTAAAAAATAATTTACTTCACAGCTATATGTAGTTAAAGCACTAAAGTGTAATCTTATAATCCTATCATTACAGGAAACTTCACACAAGAAGCAAGTCTGACAAGGACGAGGTATGGAGAAAGGACAGCTCAAACTGCGACGGCCGCCCGAGCTGCATTGGCTATGGCCAGAAGAGATCTCTACAGATGCGACCCTCCGTTACATAAAGAAGGTATTCAACATTATACAGGAACAACTCAACAAGGTTCCACAGTGACATTGCCAGTGCCTTTAAAACTTATGTCTGATCTCGCTCCATCGTCAACTATCTCTCGGCCATCATTGGTTAAACGGTTGGGCCTGCACTAACACTGTTATTGAGAATCATTTATAAGTACTGATAGCATCACCAGACGCACCATCATTAGAAAACTGGCTCCCAGAGTGACTATTCTACCCTGTCACAAAAAAATCTCCCATGCTGGCCTGGGAGCGAGAGAAAAACATAGAATGTGCCAGCTGCACTTCCTCCCGGGCATGCTGTAAAAACCAGCTAAGGGATCCGAGGGTTTCAGTATATTGTAATTTAGGCGAAGGGCTGACAACCTGTCACTACAGCAATATGCCTACAAATCTATCTTAAATAGCCCTCAAAACTTTGTCAGACGAGGCGGAACGACCTTTGTTTAGGTCGTTTACGCCCTGCTTACCCCATAAGTCATATGTCATTTCTAAAGCCCAGCTTTGCTGATCTGCAGGTGAAACCTACGCCCAAGTAACCCGCCTCCTCCAAGGCTACGTAGAAAACGAAGTGGACATGAACGGGGATGGAACATGCAGAGACAACTGCGCTTACTACACGCTGGCTAAGCATCATGGCTGCTTCAAAGACCAGTACTGCTCCAAGCAAAAGACGTGCCAAGGCAGGATCCTCAACTGCCAGTACATCGATTCTGATATGTGGATCTGTCCAGCGGTGAGTTCTACATTTTCGAAATTATTTATTTTTCCTTAAAACATGGGGTAGATATTATAACCTACCATGACAACTGCGGTAAAATTATTAAACATATAAAAATCTCACCGCTTCGTATTTATCCTATGTAATAATTTTATCGCTTCGTATTTATTACATGCACGAAGCGGTCGAATTTTATAACGCCAAGGTATTAGTAAGTATTTCATTTTGGCTTGTTCACGCAAATATATTACTTAGAAAATTTGCTGTAATCAAACTATTTGAGTAAATAATACTGCAAATTAAAAACGACTCAAGTTGCACTGTGCTACAATTATCAATCAAGAAATTGAAAGAGACATGTGTCTGGCTGGATCCCATAATATAAATTAAAAAGTCAATTAGAGGTTAACTGACGCTCTGCTATTCGTTAAGTTTAATGAGTTAGCATATCAATTGACTAATTAGCTAAACAATAAGGAAATGACTGATAAGAAATTGCAGGATAAGAAGTATTTTTTTAATCTAACATGTTTTATATTCGGCTTTCTAAGAACAGAAAAGTTTTATGTTTTTACGTATTAGCATTGAATTGTTTTTTTTTTCAATAATTAAACTGCAATAAGTATCTCAGTCATTGCACATTGCAAAAGAGTTTGCAAATCTCATTAAGTAAAGGCACAGAATAGGTACTTGCTGGATACGTATAGGTGGATATATAACTCGATAACCTTCTATCATTTCAGTGTCAGTAAATACTTTTACATATTGATAACCTACGCAATTTCTACACTAGTCTATAAATAAATTAGAGCTATTTGCTTCAAGTATATTAGCTACAAAACTCATCGATATAAAGTTATGCTTAATGCAAAACTGTGTAGTTCACAGCTGTTTCCATAACATTCATGAAATTTTATTACGTTGATGATGTTGATGCTTTTAGATAGTAAAACTAGAATGAAGTTGTATCTAATCAAACCGGTATTGCATTTGCAATCAACTAAATATAAATCCAACCAGCGTGGCATTGGCCTATGACTCACGCCCCAAATGGCCCAATGTACCTCTAAACACTTTGTACCTTATCTATAATTCATTACAAGGGAATTTACGTGTGTATTTTAATGGCGCCACTTTCCAAATTTTCTTAAACTAAAGTGTTTTTTCCTCTATATTCCAGGGGCGAGACAGCACAAGGCGTTATGAGTGGATAGAGTACGAGAACGGGCGGACCCTCGGCCGGCCTACCTCCTGCACTCGCGGCACGACCAAGGTGAGATCGGTTTAAACGGGGACGGATGTTCATTATAGAGTCGCTATGCGTTGTCGAGTCGATGATCGGGCCAATAACATCTGAGTTTTTAAACCGCCTAATAGGCCTTAAGCCAAGATCAAAGTAGACAAAATAAGAAAGAAACATTAAAATAAAATCTCTACGGACGGGTTATCTCAAAATGTGTTTATGTTAGTTTATCTCTATAATGGAAAACCCGAGCGCATTAGGTCAATGATAAACCACATTGCGTTAATAAGTATCTAATTCTTATAATGATTTTTTAAGTTTGGTTTTGAGAGAGAAATTGAAAAGATTTATGTAAAAGGAGAGAGCAGGAGGAATGTAGACAGGGATAGGGAAAAAGATGCGAAAGAGGAAGAAATTGCAGAAGATAAAGAGAATTTTAGAGACGAATTGAGCAAGTTTGTTTTATATAGCAAAGTTTAGGCTAGCCATGCAGCCATGTTGGTAACTAGTCGTGACGCAGGTGGACTCGTGGTGGCGCTGGCTGTTCTGGCACTGCTCGTACTGCATGTGTCTTTGCGACGACGCGAGCGAAGACTCCGACCGCTACTTCAGCCTCTGGGGGGCGCAGGCCGACGTCCACAACAATAAGTTAGTAGTAAAACCAGAGCCCGCACACCGAAGCATGTTAGGATGTTTTGTCAAGCTTCAAGTTTTAGAATATAGAAGCTACTGATATGCCTAGATTTAAGACGTTGAAACCCCGTGAATAATTAGATTGCCATGATTTCGCAGAAATACCTACGAGTTTTTTTTTTGCAATACCGGTTATGTTTCCGCGAGCTTTGAGGAATTAGTTTTCTTATATATCAGACACAAAACAAAATTAAGAAAGACTTGAAGCTTTACACACAGGTCGCAACCAAAAAACCTAACTATTCGATCTCTTGGCATTGGATTGACTACCTCTATAAACATGAATGCGGCATGTTTTACTTCTCTATTATGACGGCAGAAGTACTTATTTATCTATTTATTGTGTTTTTCTTTTTAGCAACCGTGGGGCCTGCCTGCATGATGGCACTTGTTGAAATCTTAGCGTGATCTCGTTTCTAATAGTAACTGTTTTGCCCAAAGGTGGACTCTTGGTGGAGATGGAACCTCCTACACTGTTCGTACTGCATGTGCCTCTGTGAGGACGAGGTCCAGGACGCTGATCGCTTCTTCAGCATGTTGGAAGTCAAGGCTGATACTGCCAAGAACAAGTCAGTATACCGCTGACTGGGAATCTCGCGAATCTCACTACTTCGTTCTCGTGAATCTCGCTCTTTCGTTCTCGCTTTGGGATATAATACGCTTGGGATTCATTGTCTCCGTATTTTGAGACTTTGTATATTGACTGGGAATCTAATAATCTAATTCCTTAGTTCTGGCTTCGTGATATAACTATATAACACGCTTGGGATATCATGTCTTCATACTGCGAGAGTTTGAGACTTTGTAGAGCTATATTGACTGGGAATCTCATAAATTTCTCTCCTTCGTACTTCGATACTGTATTATACGCTTGGAATTGCATGTCTTCGTAGTTGAGCCTTTTTGTCGACTCTAACTTTTTTCTAGTGATTAGATTACCTAACAATTTCTATTGGAGTTAGTTTTGAAGGAAGCAGCAATGGCTAGTAGTATTTGGTCTTCTAATATTCTTTTCTAGTTCTGACATTCTGCTGTCACCCTTGTAAATAATGGGAACTTTTATTTGTATATAATTTTCAGCTTTGAAGAACTTCTGATGACGTCGCTTATTTTTTTGGGTGTAATCTAACAATATTTTTTGTTTTATTTAGGAGTTATTTTAACATTAATATTCTTTTAACATTTCTAATGCATATATTACAATATAAAACTAAAACTATGAGCATGATAGGTGTGCGGGCAAAAGAATATTTTCTAACCAAACCTAACTTTCAAATTCTAACCAAACTTTTGCTTTCCAGGGTAGTTACAGGCTTAAGATTAGTCAAACACGGAAGAGTGTTCCACCTACAGATATCTGAAGGTACTCTTGGTGAGAGAGGATCGATATCCCCTGGAAATTGGGTGCCGGTATCCAAGTTCGACCCATCAGACCCTGGCTTGAGGGAAGGACAAGACTATCATACCCTGACTTATGAAAAGAGGGCTATTGACTTAGATGAACTGGATTCACCGACTGGAAGCGTTTTGACTGGAGTCAGGTGAGAAGTTGATTTTTAATATTTATAAATTACTAATTGAGCATGACCCACTGTTTATTTCTTACAAGTTCAAATGTTTATTCTACTTGTGCTTGTTTCTTTACTGTCAGCGAAGAAAATGTTATATCCTTTTTCTTTCTAAATTCCAGGTTTCGAATGCTGGGATCCCATTTGCACTTCGAGATTCAGTCCACACCGTTCAACTTTACCACCGGCCGTCTCTCTCCTGAGAAGAGCGTATGGATCAGTAACGACAACACTGACGGTGCCGAGTTGCCCAGGTAATGTGCAATTGCTAACCATATATTAATCATAATTTTAATTAACTTGTACAGTTGTATTCTTTTTTTTTTAAATCAACGATATTTATGAACTTAGTTACGTTAAGAATGAAGACGTCTTAATTCCTACCGAAATTAAACTCATGTGTTTATGTTAAGACCACGTTTCCTATTCATCTAGCAGATAATGGAGGAAACGAAGGATTTTTTTAGAGATTGACTAATTCCGCTATGACGAAATTATAGTGATAAAATGTTGGTTCTTTCAACTTTTACAGACGGCGCCTAGACCTCATCAGACCAGACATCCCGACCCGCAGCCATATCGCCTTGCCCGTCGACTCAGGACATGATCAGTACTTAGAGTTTGTCAACAGCGACTTCGAAGCCGATGCTGCGCAAAGCACCGTGCCTTTTGTGGACATTCAACCCGTCATGCCTATGAGAGGTACGCTAATAGAACAATATTAATCATATGTATTCTTTTTTCAATTGTGATCAATTTCAAATAGCGGGAGAATCTCTAAACCGTAAATCATTTCACGTTGGCAGGCAATATGACGTACACAAAGGAGCAAGTTATTCAAAACGTAGAGATAGTATTTTACGTAAAAGTTGTACCTCAATTATTCTTGTAAATATTCCTAGTATTTTGAGCGCTGCTATGGCCTTAATTTCCGTCTGATTTGAACTACTAATATCCCTTTTTTTATATTTCCAGGCGCAGCGCTATCAAGCGGCGCGGGTATAATCCACCGCGGGACCAAAGGCAGCGGAGGGTACATCGGCGTGAAGCTATTCACGTATGACTACTCAAGACATGTACATGCCTCGCCACCACCATCAACGTTTGAGGAAGACGGCGAAACTACTGAGTTTACGCCAGTCGTCAACTAGATAAGGTTAGAAGCCAAGCGAAGGACTGTAGGTAAATGTGAACTACAACATTTGAATCGAAAGTGAGGTGTTTCTAGAAAATTACTGTATTTTGAATTCCAATCCGATATCTAAAAAATATCTAACATGTTAGACAGCTAGTAATAGAATAGAGGTTTTGGCCTCAATTCAACTATAGTAGAATAATAACTTGATAAATATTGTAAAGTTACTATGTAGCTGTCAATAACTCCATAACTGGCCTATTTATAACAATTTACAACATCAAACATGCGGGCTATATTTTTCGAGTTATTTAATTAATATGACGTGTCGACAAATGGAGCTTTTCCGCTTTGTATAGTGTCCATCTTGATGAATCATATTATTCTCAAATTTATGTAGTATCATGTAGTATTGTAAGTAATGTAATGACGTAGTTTTATACTCAATATTTTGTAATGATAGTCGTAAGTGTGATTTGGTAAATAAATGTTTGTGAAATTCTGTGAGAGGAATTATTGCACAATGCAGTTTTATTTGTACCTAAACTAACACTCCTTTCAGTAATACAAAAAAATTGACAGAAAAATTATATTGTCTGTATTTAAAAATAATATAAATGTAGAAATCTAAGACTGATATAAATAAGTTTGAAGTATCCCGACCCTTCGTTTGATCACATTAAAGGTTTAAATTACAGTATTTCGATCCTTTGTTTTTATCGACTTGAAATGCATCAATGGTTTAAAGAATCTCGACTCTTTGTTTTGACTTAAATGATGTCTATGGTTTATGAAATCTCGACTCTTCATTCGTTCGAATTAAATCACATCATAGGTTAAAAGTATATCAATCCTTCGTTCATTTGAACTTAAAAAACTTCAATAATCGTTTGAAGTATCTCGATCCTTCGTATGTTTTACCTTAAATTATACCAATGGCGCGTATCTCTACTAGATGTAAGGAACAGCGTGCCGCAAACTGATAGGAGTTGCTCAGTCAACGACACTTAACAACTTCCACCAGGAAATTCTTTAGGATGACAAAAAAAAATGGCTTTTCCATACAAAATGTTCACCTCGATCAGACAATTTTTATGGAAAAGCAAATTTCTTTTTTCACTTCCTTCCAAGCCGTTAAGCCGTTGGTCCCGGTTAATATCGTTTAATACCGTAGATATTAGTCGTTAAGCCATGTCAGAGGCCAGTGCTAAGCATCGGCTTAAAAACTCTGACCTAATCTAGGATTGGGTCTGGTTTCCCTTCTGGGTTGCGGAGGTCAGATGGCAATCGCTCTGTGTAAAAACCAGTACCCTCGTTCAATCCCTAGATTAGGTAGCCGACGCCGTGATTTACGGGGTAAGGCTAGGGAGATTACTTCCTTAAAAAAAAAAAAAACATACATATAATCACGCCTTTATGCCTAATGAGGTAGGCAGAGCGTAAACGCTAGGCAGACATAAACAAAGGTCGTCCCGCCACGTCTGACAAAGTTTTGAGGGTTATTTAAGATAGAATTGTAGGTATATTGCTGTAGTAACAGGTTGTCAGCCCATCGCCTAAATTACAATATACTGAAACCCTCGGATCCCTTAGCTGGTGTTTACAGCATGCCCGGGAGGAAATGCAGCTGGCACATTCAATGTTTTTCTCTCGCCCCCAGACCAGCATGGAAGAATAACCTGGTGATAGTCCTGGCGGATTCAGAACCGGGTCATACTGAAAATCAGCGCCATAGCTCCGGCTGTGGCAATATGCTGAGTTTGGCCCGTTTCACTATAGATAAGAGTTCTCTATAAGTAAGTTTAATGATATATTGCATGTTTTATTGTATATTTTATTTATTACTAGCTGACCCGGCGAACTTTGTTCCGCCTTAGACGCCATAAATGAGCAGATTTTTGATTAAAAATCCGTTTTAAACGTCATTTTTTTTTTCATCCACTTTGACTATATTTGCAGCACGCATTCAGTCAATTCTATGTCAAATGTCTTAAGGTTACATAAAAAATAATTAATAATTTTATATGGTGGATAAGTAATTTTAAATTTTCCGCGCAATTTCCTTATTTTTTTTCTTTCATAAGAACCTTCTCCTGATAATAACGAACAGAACAAAAAAAGAATTAGCGAAATCGATCCAGCCGTTCAGGCGTGATGCCGTGACCAAGGGAAATAGGGATTAATTTTTATATATGTATAGATTTTAGGATTATCTGTACTGATTTTTTTTTTCTTTCTTTCTTTCTTAGTTGTCCGCTGTCCCCCCAGCACTGACCTGCACTCCCCAACCTGCGACTCGTTACAAACGAACACCTAGGCATGTCCTTCGACGACCTGTCCGACGGTGATGACCAAATTACCCTTGCGTTTAATGCTGCCAATATTAGTCGAGCCACACTCTGTACAAGCTCTTCCAGCAACCGCGCACCCCGCCGGCGGGGTCGCGGAGGTCCCTCCTTTGCCCGCACGTACCGGGCAGATTCTCTCCGATAAGGAGTCTCCAAGGCAACGCCATAAGCCGAGGTTCGAGCCCTAGTGGGCTCCCTTAGGCAGTTGCCATTCCATTAAGGGTGTAGATTGCGTGTAGCAACTCTCCGCCTTAGCCCGGTGACGCATTATATACACTTTGTAGTATTTTGCAAACAAGTCCATTAAAAAAAAAAAAAAAAACTGACCTGCACTCGCAGCGGGTGCAGCGCGAGCAGCTGCAGCAGGGCGGGCGGCGGCAGCGCGTCGGCGCAGCGCACGCCCAGGCAGCGCACGGCCGCGCACAGGAACGCCGCCAGGTAGCGGTGCAGCGGGAAGTGGAACGACGCGTGCATCACCTCCGTCTGCGGGGAAAGGCTGGATGTTAGTCAACCTGTGCTTTTCACAAGATAAAAAAAAGTATTTATTTCGCTATAAGCATACATTTAAAAAGGTTTACATAACTGTGACTGCATACATACATACATACATACATAATATTGCAACTGTTACCCATATCATGTAACTGATCAAATTACTGCGCGTAACAGTTATTAGATACATACATACATAATGTCACGCCTCTTTCCCGGAGGGGTAGGCAGAGATCACATCCTTCCATTTGCTACGGTCCTTGCAAACTTCTTTCGCTTCATCTACATTCATCAATCTTTTCATGCACGCTCGTCGGTTTAGGGTACTCCTGACCTAACCTTTCACCGAGGTCTTCCCCTTCCAACACTCCCAAACTGACTGCATAAATATTTTTATACTAGGTTTATGAACCCTGTCTACTAAACTAGCTCATTCACCTGGATCTCAGTAAGACAGTGTTCCTCCGAGGATCGTGCGACATTTTATTATTTATACAATCTATAAAGAAAAGCTGGATGTTACTCTACCTGTGGTTATCACAAGAAAAATAAGCTTACACTGCGCAAACGAAGCAATGAAATTCATTACACTGCGCAAACGAAGCGATGAAATTAATTTATAATATTTAATTAATAATTGTAGCGCGAAGGAAGTGAGCAGTTTATGCCCAAGTGGGATGAATCATAGCGCGAACGAAGTGAGCAGATTATGACCTTAGTGTAATTAATTGTAGCGCGAAGGAAGTGAGCAGTTTATGCCCAAGTGGGATGAATCATAGCGCGAACGAAGTGAGCAGATTATGACTTTAGTGTAATTAATTGTAGCGCGAATGAAGGTGAGTAGTTTATGCCCAAGTGGGATGAATCATAACGCGAACGAAGAGAGCAGATTATGACCTTAGTGTAATTAATTGGAGCGCGAAGGAAATGAGCAGTTTATGCCCAAGTGGGATGAATCATAGCGCGAACGAAGTGAGCAGATTATGACCTTAGTGTAATTAATTGTAGCGCGAAGGAAATGAGCAGTTTATGCCCAAGTGGGATGAATCATAGCGCGAACGAAGTGAGCAGATTATGACCTTAGTGTAATTAATTGTAGCGCGAAGGAAGTGAGCAGTTTATGCCCAAGTGGGATGAATCATAGCGCGAACGAAGTGAGCAGATTATGACTTTAGTGTAATTAATTGTAGCGCGAAGGAAGTGAGTAGTTTATGCCCAAGTGGGATGAATCATAACGCGAACGAAGAGAGCAGATTATGACCTTAGTGTAATTAATTGGAGCGCGAAGGAAATGAGCAGTTTATGCCCAAGTGGGATGAATCATAACGCGAACGAAGTGAGCAGATTATGACCTTAGTGTAATTAATTGTAGCGCGAAGGAAATGAGCAGTTTATGCCCAAGTGGGATGAATCATAACGCGAACGAAGTGAGCAGATTATGACCTTAGTGTAATTAATTGTAGCGCGAAGGAAATGAGCAGTTTATGCCCAAGTGGGATGAATCATAGCGCGAACGAAGTGAGCAGATTATGACCTTAGTGTAATTAATTGTAGCGCGAAGGAAGTGAGCAGTTTATGCCCAAGTGGGATGAATTATAGCGCGAACGAAGATAGCAGATTATAACCTTAGTGTAATTAATTGTAGCGAGAAGGAAGTGAACAGATTATGACCTCAGTGGGATGAATCGTAGCGCGAATGAAGTGACATGTTTTGGGACATTCGGAGTCCCTTCATCAGGTTGAGTTTGTTTGAAACATTTTTTTTTTTTTTTTTAAATATATATAGGCGAGCATTTGTCCGCCATCTCACCTGGTGGAAAGTGACGATGCGGACTATGTTGAAACATACTCACCTATGTAGTGCCTATTCACTCTCGCCTTGAAAAGGCCCAGGTTATATTGTTCCGGAAACAGATCCGCCGGCAGGGAGTTCCACTCCTTAGCCGTTCGCATTAAGAATGTGGAAGCGAACCGCTTCGTGCGAATTTGTGGTATATCCACGACATAAGGGTGGAACCCCTGTCCACGCCTCGTGCTCCGGAGATGGAAAGGGGAGGGGGGTATAAGGTCATGAAGTGCTAACGCGCACTCCCCGAAATGTATCCTGTAAAATACCGACATGCACGCCACTCTGCGACGGTGCTCAAGGTTCTGTAGTTTTGCCTCAACCAGTGCTGAGTCTCCAATGAGCTTCTTAGCGCGTTTCTCGATTGAGTCTAAGGCAGCCAGCTGGTATTTAGCTGAACCGTCCCAAAGGTGGCAGCAGTACTCCATACACGATCGGACTTGAGCTGTGTACAACTGCAATAGCTGTCCCGGTGTGAAGTATCGCCTCACCTTCGAGAGGATACCAAGTTTTTTGGCAGCTGTTGTGGCCAGAGACTCAATGTAACGTCCAAAGTTCAAGTCGGACGTAAGGCTCATACCAAGAAGCTCAAGATGGTCAGAAATCGGTACGGATACATCCCGGAAAGTTGGAGCCAGGTTAAAAGGACTCCGTTTTGTCGAGAATAGACACGCCTGGGTTTTGGATGCGTTGAACTTGACGAGATTGGCATCGCCCCACTCGGATATCACCCTTAGCGATGAGTTCAGACGATCCACCATGGACTCCCGACAAGACTGGATTGTTTCACTGTTGGCCCTTGCACTGGACAGATATCTGTCAACAACCGTGCTGTCATCAGCGTACCCAAAGGTATCGGGTGTAAACATGTCGTTGATATGCAGCAGGAATAAGGTTGCAGACAGGACAGAACCCTGAGGAACTCCGGCATCAATAGCCTGTTGTCCGGAGGAGCAGCCTTCTAAGACCACTTGAATGGATCGTTCGCTCAAGAAGTCCGAAATCCAGTTGCAAAGGCCAGCAGGCAAACATGTCGTGAAGAACGCGACTTATTTTCCAAAGTGAGTGCCCGTTATTAAAATCTTTATTTCTCTTTGTCCATGATTGTGCAGTCAGTAATACGCACCCTCTCGATGTCGGGGCTGGTGAAGTGCACGGCGTCGAGCCACTCCTGTAGGTAGGTGGTTTTCGGTTTGGCTGGACGAAGCGATTAAATTATGCGCTAAGTGAAATAATCGTATCACAAAGGAGGTAAGCAGATTATGTCCTTAGTGGGATAAATAACAGCGCGATCGAAGCGAGCAGATTATGACCTCTGTGGGATGAATCGTTGCGCGAACGAAGCGAGCAGATTATGACCTTAGTGTAATTCATTGTAGCGCGAACGAAGCGAGCAAATTTCAACCACAAGTGAGCAGATTATGACCTCAGTGGGATGAAACGAAGTGCCAATTATTTATTCTGATTGTGCAGTCAGTAATACGCACCCTCTCGATGTCGGGGCTGGTGAAGTGCACGGCGTCCAGCCACTCCTGCAGGTAGGTGGTGGCGGCGGCGATGATGCGGCGGGCGAGCGGCGCGTGCTCCTCCGCGGTGAGGTGGTTCAGCACCGACCACATCGGGTACGCGGCCGCCTCGAGCTCGCACGAGAACGCCGCGTAGTAGGACGACGGCTCGAACTCTATGTGGCCGCCGACCTCGCGCACGTTTACGTTCATGCCTGGAGGTAATTAATAATCACTACATGGTATAAAACAAAGTTGCTTTCTCTGTCCCTATATCCCTATGTATGCTTAGATCTTCCATTTCTGGTCTAGGAGCGAAAAAGAACATAGAATGTGCCTGCTGCATTTCGTGTCGGGCATGCTATAAAAACCAGCTAAGGGATCCGAGCGTTTCAGTATATTGTAATTTAGGCGATAGGCTGACAACCTGTCACTACAGCAATATACCTACAAATCTATCTTAAATAACCCTCAAAACTTTGTCAGACGTGGCGGAACGACCTTTGTTTAGGTTGTTTACGTTCATGCCTGGAATGGGGAATACGTTAAATTACTACATAGTATAAAACAAAGTAGCTTTCTCTGTCCCTATATCACTATGTATGCATAAATCCTTAAAACTACGCAACGGATTTTGATGTTTCTTTTAATGAATAGTGATTCAAAAGGAAGGTTTATATGTATAATACATGCATAATATAGTAAAGAAACACTAATGATTTCCGTGCGAAGCAGGGGCGGGTCGCTAGTAAAAAATAAAACAAACTTTAGTGGTTTAGACGTCTGGTTCTCGATTCAGAGGGAATGGGTTGTTCTTTATAATTGTTGTGATATACATAAAATTCATACCTTTACTTTGAGAAATTCTTCTCAGTTTTGTTAGGTAATTCTGACAAGAAAAGCGATTCCGTGCTGCGGTAAGCACTTTAGTACAAAACATTTCAGACGCGTAAACTCCCTAGTAGCCTAGAAAAATACTTAAATTTTTAGCCTAACAATTAGACAATTCTTTTTTATATATATTTCCCATTCTTTGTATTTATTTAACAGTTCACTGCTGTAAAAACCAGCTAAGGGATCCGAGGGTTTCAGTATATTGCAATTTAGGCGATGGGCTGACAACCTGTCACTACAGCAATATACGTACAAATCCATCTTGAATAACCCTCAAAACTTTGTAAGACTCGGCGGAACGACCTTTGTTTAGGTCGTTCACGCTCTGCCTACCCCATTAGGGATAAAGGCGTGAATATATGTATGTTCATTCTACCACTCACCTTGCAACATAGACAGGAACTCGAACCACATATCAACGAGCGCATCGTCTTGCAGGAACAACAGCGCCACGCTCTTGTGCGACAACACATTATTAAAATCGGACACGAGCGGCCAATAGCAGTGCTCCTTCATCACCCTCTTCGTGCAATCTATCACGTAATGAAAATTCTTGTCCGGATCGTGTAGCGTGTTCTGTACTAGAATCTTGCCCATCATAAGTCTCAAGGACAACACCATCACGTGTAGTAAGTGCAGTTGTTGGACGCAGCGCAGCGCGAGCGCCTCGTTGGAGAACAGTTGCACGGACATGTGCACGACGCGGTTGGAGAGCGTGTCGGGGTCGGCGGCCGACTCCAGCACGAGCGGGATGCGCGCGTAGTGCATCACGAATGTGCGCGTGAGGTGCTCCTGGAATATCAACATATTAGGTTATAATTTGATATCTATGTAAGCATAAAACGGATTATTGACCAAGACATTAATGATTAAATATAAATGTAAAATGTACCTAAAATTAATACCACCTGACATGTAAATTATTTTTAAGAATTTATGAAATAAATCTGAATCTGATACATACATACATACATAAAATTACGCCTTTATCCCTTACGGGGTAGGCAGAGCGTTAAACGCCTCGTAAAAGGCGCTTTCGCCGCGTCTGACAAAAATTTAGGGCAATTTTAGATTGTAATGTGTATTGCTAATGTGTAGTGACAGGTTGTCAGCCCATCGCCTAAATTACAATAAAGAAAAACCCTCGGATCCCTTAGCTGGCTTTTACAGCATGCCCGGGAGGAAATGCAGCTGGCACATTCTATGTTTTTCTCTCGCTCCCAGTCCAGCATCCCAGCAGCAGCATCCGAGGGTTTCAGTATATTGTAATTTAGGCGATGGGCTGACAACCTGTCAATACAGCAATATACTTACAAATCTATCTTAAATAACCCTCAAAACATTTTCAGACGTGGCGAAACGACCTTTGTTTGGGTCGTTTACGATCTGCCTACCCCATTAGGGAAAAAGGCGTGCCCACATTTCCATTGAATTTGATTTATTTATAATATTTTGTTTGGGAAGTTTACGGCCTATTTTACAATAATAACATATCTATATTATTAAGAATGTGCCAATAACAAACTACCACAATTAAACAGAAGATAATAACACTCCAAATAACACCCAATGTGCGGTATATAAATATCCATATAATCCTAGTAACTAAATTTGGTTCTTTGCTTAATACTTTTTGTGCTGTGCTGCAGCAATACAGATCGAAACGATCGTCGCTATTCAATTTATTACATAATTTTAATGTTCTGGGTCTTCTTCTTCTGTCGAGTGGGTATCGAGTCTATGGACCCGATGAACCCTGGTGTCAGAGTTTTTAAACCGCCTAGTAGCACAACTATCAGGCCTCTGACATGGTTTTGTGTAACGACCACTGACCGACGGCTTAACGTGCCCTCCGAAGCACGAAATCTTTTTCTTTTCGGGCAATCAGGTGATTCAGCTTGCAATGTCCTACCCAAACTGGGGAAAAATTCACAAAGTGATAAATTCTCAAATATCAACTTTGTGTTTTCCCCCCTGGGAATCGAACCCAGGACCTCCGGATCAGAGCCCATGGCACTAGCCACTAGACCACGGAGGCAGTTGATATTAGTTGGCATATGTTCTGGGTAAGAAGCTATTATTCCTGTAATTAGTCTTGCCTGAGGGAACATGGAGTAATGTATTGTGACGCAAATTCCTAGTTGGTGTTACCATCTCCCTAGCTTTATCCCATATCATGGGATCGGCTAACTTATATAGGGAATTGAACGAGGGCACTGGTTTTTACACAGAGCGACTGTCATCTTCCATGCTGGACTGGGAGAGATAGAAAAACAAAGAATGTTCCAGCTGCCCTTCTTCCCGGGCATGCTGTTGAAGTCAGCAAAAGGGACTCGAGGGTTACAGTGTATTGTAATTTAGCCGATGGGCTGACAACCTGTCACTATAGCAATAAAAATTACAATCTAAAATTGCCCTCAATTTTTGTAAGACGTGGCGGAAGCGCCTTTTACGAGGCGTTTAACGCTCTGCCTACCCCGTAAGGGATAAAGGCGTGATTTTATGTATGTATGTATGCGACTGCCATCTGAATTCCGCAACCCAGAAGGGAAACCAGACCCAATCCTAGCAATGCTAAGTACTGGCCTCTGACATAGCTAAACGACTAATATCTACTATTAAACGATATTGACCGGATAGTTGTGCTGCTACGGTTTAAAAAAAACTCTGACACCAGGGTTCATCGGGTCCATAGACTCGATACCCACTCGACAGAAGAAGAAGAACGATATTAACCGGGACCAACGGCTTAACGTGCCTTCCGAAGCACGGAAAAAGCGCCGAATAAACGTACATATGAAATTCGTAAACCAAAAAAGGCATTGGTACGTGGTGGAATTCGAACCACTATCTCCCCGCTCAGAAGGCAGCGGCCCTATCCACTACACCATCGGGTGATATACAATGTGAAAAAAAATAATGACCATATTTTAGGGTATGAAAGTACCCAAAAAATTAAACTACTTTCTCCAAGAAACATCTGACGAAATATGGTTTTTTGGCTCTTATATAAAATTAGTGTGAACTGCTTGAGTCAAACTTTGAGAGGCCCAATTTTTGTTCAAAGACATAAGAGGGCAAAACTGCGGTAGCTCAATAGGGAATACCATTGATTTTTTTAAACTTTTAGTAAGAATTATTGTCAGCATAGATGAACGGATATGAAGGAATTTTCGCAAAATATTAATTAGTTTAAGAGTTATAATGCCTTAAAGTGGTTAGTTAAAAAGAGAGGTCCGAACTGTCATGTGACGTCATAAGACAGGAGCGCCATACTAATTCCATATAAATTGTCATTTCGAAGAGAGCGATAGATAGTCTATCTTTATAATGGTATATCTCGGTGATTTTTTGATCAATTTTATTTCTGTTTTCACTGTACTTTTCATCATTTAAGATGTTTTTAGACAATAGGTTCAGGAACTGAAAATGTTTTATATGCACGTTCTCTATTGGTAAAGCAATGAAATGTATTCCAATGACGCAGATTCAAATACAGCCCGCTTCGATTTATGAAAACCATTTATTTATAATCGTACTAATAAAGCTTCCATGCTGGACTGGGAGCGATAGAATAACGTAGAATGTGCCAGCTGCATCTCCTCCCGGGCATGCTGTAAAAACCAGCTAAGGGATTCGAGGGTATATTGTAATTTAGGCGATGCGATGGGCCGACAACCTGTCACTACAGCAATAAACAGTTCTATCTTAATCCCCTAAACTTGCTAGACGTGGCGGAACGATCTTTGTTTGGGTCGTTGACGCTCTGCCTACCCCATTAGGGATACAGGCGTGATAGTATGTATGTATGTACTAATAAAAATAAAATGGTACCTTATAGTCCTGGTCGGGCAGCATGTTGAGCAAGAAGCAGACGATATTCTGCGGGAACTCATACTTGAACGTCCAGAAGATGAACTCTTCTAACAACGTGTTGTGTTGCAGTCTCGGAGCAAGGGCAGGGAGGTGCCGGTATCTGTAAATAAAGCAGATGTTGTTTTAATATTGTCATCCTTCATTTTCTTCCATGCTGGACTGGGAGTGGAAGAAAAACATAGAATGTGCCAGCTGCATTTCCCCCCGGGCATGCTGTATAAATCAGCTAAGGGATCCAAAGGGTTTCAGTATATTGCATTTTAGGTGATAGGCTGACAACCTGTCACTACAGCACTATACCTACAAATTGATCTTAAATAACCCTCAAAACTTTGTCAGTCGTGGCGGAACGACCTATTTAGGTCGTTTACGCCTACCCCATTAGGAATAAAGGCGTGATTATATGTATGTATCCTTCATTAGCTATGCCACTAAATCCGCATTTTGATATATATATATATATATATTTAACGCTCTGCCTACCCCATTAGGGATACAGGCGTGATAGTATATATGTATGTATCTATATATGTAAAGATTTGCAGGTGTCCAAAGAAGAACAGATATAGTCTTCTTCTTCTGTCGTGTGGGTATCGATTCAATCGAACCGATGAACCCTGGTGTCTCGAGTTTTTAAACCGCCTAAGAGCACAGCTAATAGACCTCTGACATGGTTTGTGTAACAACCACTATCAAAGACAGCGACCGGGACCGACAGCTTAATGTGCCGTCCGAAGCAAGGAATCTTTTTTCTTCCAGATAATCAGGTAATTCGGCCTGCATTGTCCTAACGCAAACTGGGGAAAATCTGACAAAATAATAAATTGACAAATATCAACTTTGTGCCCCCCCCTGGCAATCCAACCCAGGACCTCCGGATCGTGAGCCCATGGCTCTGACCACTAGACCACGGAGGCAGATATAGTTGGTTGCAAATAATTGATGCTGATGCGAGAAAATTTATAAAAGAGTTTGATTGTCGACTCAGAGAAGGAGAGATAGAAAAACAAAGAATGTTCCAGCTACCCTTCCTCCCGGGCATGCTGTAGAAGTCAGCAAAAGGGATTTGAGGGTTACAGTGCATTGTAATTTAGGCGATAGGCTGACAAACTGTTACTACAGCAATACAAATCATTACAATCTAAAATTTGCCCTCAATTTTTGCCAGACGTGCCGAAAGCGCCTGTTACGAGGCGTTTTACGCTCTGCCTACCCCGTAAGGGATAAAGGCGTGATTTTATGTATGTTATGTGAAACCCTCGGATGGCCCTAAGCTGGTTTTCACAGCATGCCCGGGAGGAAATGCAGCTTGCACATTGTATGTTTTTCTCTCGCTCCCAGGCGAGCATGTAAGATTTATTTATGATTAATTAAAATTCTCGAGTCGAACGACCCGATGAAACCTGGTGTAAGAATTTTCAAACCGCCTAGTAGCACAGCTATTAGGCCTCTGATGTGGTTTGAGTAACGACCACTATCAAAGACAGTTCCTTCCATGCTGGACTGGGAGCGTAAGAAAAACATAAAATGTGCTAGCTGCATTTCTTCCCAGGCATGCTGTAAAAACCAGCTAAGGGATATGAGGGTTTCAGTATATTGCAATTTAGGCGATAGGCTGACAACCTGTCACTACAGCAATATACCTACAAATCTAACTTAAATAACCCTCAAAACTTTGTCAGACGCGGCGGAACGACCTTTGTTTAGGTCGTTTACGCTCTGCCTACCCCATTAGGGATAGGGGCGTGATTGTATGTATATATTGTCGCTGATGATTTGCCAAATAAATAAATATATATGTATCAAAGACAGCGACCGGGACTGACGGCTTAACGTGCCCTCCGAAGCATGAAAAACTTACTCATCAGGCGGTTCCGGCGCTGGGAACGACTCGATCGCCTTATCGTACATTTTGTTGGACTCCGCCATGTAGCAACCGAATTCTGTTTCTGGGAACGGGGGCTCCACTAGATTCCGGTACATCTGGAAATGTTAAAAACATAAAATGAAACACAAATCTTCCATGCTGGACTGGGAGCGAGAGAAAAACATACAATGTGCCAGCTGCATTTCCTCCCGAGCATGCTGTAAAAACCAGCTAAGGGATCTGAGGGTTTCAGTATATTGTAATTTAGGCGATGGGCTGACAACCTGTCACTACAGCAATATACGTACAAATCTTTCTTGAATGGCTCTCAAGACTTTGTCAGACGCGGCGGAACGGCCTTTATTTAGGTTGTTTACACTCTGCCTACCCCATTAGGGATATAGGCGTGATTATATGTATGTATGTAAGATAAACTTCTCTTTATTTGCTACAGGATTTCTCTAGCTAGCTAGACCGAAAGAATCGCAGATGGAGTGAGTCCAATAAGCCTCAAGCGCACTGATATCCTCACATACCGTTCGAATAATAATAGTCCTCCCACCGATTGTCGGTGATGGCAGCCAATCTCGCGGAGATCAGCCAACTGCGCAGGACTTGTGTTTAGTGCCCAAGTGATTGCGCTTTACACAGGTGCACTCTCTATTCCTTCAATCTTTTATTCTCATGGGACAGATTGACTGACACGACCAGAGAGAAATAAGGCGGAGAACCGACTATTTACATGCCCATCCGACAGCATGGGTCATCTTACTTTTCGGACAATCAGGTGATCAGCCTGCAATATCCTAATCAAACTAAAAACAACAACACAAAGTCATTGTCCCCCGCCGGGAAATGAACCCTGGACCTCCGGGTCGAGAGCCCATGGCTCAGACCGCTAGACCACGGAGGCAGTTACCGTTGGAATAACCAGGGCATTTCATTCAATCACAGATGATTTAAAAAAAAATATGTATCATGTGATCTCTTAAGTCTGCAGCGCCATGTTTTGAGTGTTCAAAAAAAACATCCACAGCAGAAAATTGTGCGCAACGGACCCGGCTTTATTCGTCACTAGCGACCCGCCCCGGCTTTGCACGGAAATTATCAGTGTTTCTCTACTATATTATGCATATATTATAAATATAAACCTTGCTCTTGAATCACTCTTTCCATTTAAATAAACTGCATCAAAATCCGTTGCGTAGTTTTAAAAATTTATGCATACATAAGGATATAGGGACAGAGAAAGCGATTTTGTTTTATACTATGTTGTGATTAATTCATTATGTTTAGTGCCTTTTTTACCTGTGGGTTGATGAGAGCCTTGGTCATGGCGGATCTCATGAGGTCGCCCATGTTGTTGAACTCCATCAGCATCTGGACGTAGCCCTCGCATTCTTGGACTGCGATTCTGTATGTGTCCGAACTTGCTTGCGGCCCGAAACTAGAAAATAAATTGGCAATGTTATTTCTACATTTAATCTGTCACGAATTTGACATTAACATTTCACGAAAGTTGGATCAATACGTTATGCGAGCAAAGCGGGCGACATATTCACGATAATACAAACCTATAAACATGCCTTTATCCCTATTGGGATAAGCAGAGCGTGAACGACCTAAACAAAGGTTGTTCCGCCACGTCTGACAAAGCTTTGAGGGTTATTTAAGATAGATTTTAAATTGCCTAAATTGCAATATAAAGAAACCCTCGGATCCCCCCCCTGGCTGGTTTTTACAGTATGCCCGGGAGGAAATGCAGTTGTTTTATTCTGTTTTTCTCTTGCTCCCATGGAAGAAACACGATAATACAATCAATTATTTACGCGAGCGAAGCGAACGATAGATTCACGAAAATTGATAAATATCTCCTTAAAAATTAAAGTAAATCTTCTGTATTCAAAATAATATTTTTTAGTTTTACTATAAGGGTTACGTGTATTAGATCTATTTGCCTGATCATACTCTTAAGTTTAACCTAGGAAAGCATCATCTTTTGAGTTTGCATAATGGAGGTGACAATACTAGTCAACTGGCGCCCCAATTAGTAAAAAAAAACATAATTCGCTAAAAACGCAGTGAATCGAACCGGTCCAACAGACTCAAGTTAAAGTAATTAAGATAATTTAGAATTATAAATTAGCGATTCATATTCGTTGTAGTAACAGGAAGAAAAATTGCCGTTGGTGACCGTAATTCGCAATTTTTCTTCCTGTTCCTTCATACTATCGTATACTATCGTCACCTTAATTAAACACGTTAACTTTAAACCAGTTACTTAACACCCTTGGCCGGGAAACCTTAAGCTGACTTGTGGGTCTTCACTTAGTGTTTATGTTGCCTTAACTTGGTTACAGAAGGGCCGGTTAACGTAGGTTCTGATTCGGTAATGCAACGCCGGTATTTGCATATTGCCTTTATGATCTAGTTGTCTGAGCCTTGACCTTATTGAAGTTATGGGTTCAATGCCCACGAGAGACTCAAAAAGTAGGATGTTATCTAGAACTTTGTGAAATTGTTAAAAAAAAATGTTGGGAGTAGCTGTATATAGCCAACCAGTTTGAATCACCTGGATTGATGGTATATGAAGATGATTCCGTGCTTCGGGGGACACGTTAATTCTTAGATCCTGGCGCGCAGTCTAGGCATGTTAATCAGTTGGTTCGATGGACCTGATAGTCTACTTAACACAAAAAAGGTACGGATGGTTTTATAATTTACCTGTTCTCTCTAAAGTGCTGGAGCAATCTCAATATGAGTCTGGGCATCATGGCTTCTGCAACGCATTTGAGATCTGCCGGAGCCACACCTGGCCGCGGGCATTTGTTGCCATGGTTACTGCAGAACCTGGAATAGAGGAAAAATATTTATAAGCAAAACAGAACAGTGATATGCAAGAGATATAAAAAGCAATAACAAGAGAGTAAATCAATCAGGTGTTACTTGCGGTATAATTTCATTGTGTATTTTAATGATTTGTAAATAATACCTTTGTGATGGAAACAAAGACATGATTTACTAGATTGATTGTTAATTAGATGATTAACTATCAATTTAATTATTGCTTGTTACAAGCAATGATTTATTTGATCACGTGCGAAATTAATTTACGTTCTATTTGTTCTCTTTAACATGGATTCGATGTATTTGGTGAGAGAACTTTTAAAACGGATTTTATAATTTATTAAATAGTAGCTGTTAGGACAGCGGTTTTACTAGATACTTTAAAAATAAATATAATTAGGCACCAAACTTTATTCATTTCTTGTTTTAATTTTTTGGTTATACTTAATTAATCTAATAATGATGTATTGTATGTAAAATGGCCGATTTTTAGTAATTACCGACAAAATGTTATATCTGTTTAATTGTGTATCTGGCCCCTGCGATACAAGCTACGCTTAGTGCAGGGTCCGCTGTATAACTGTTATAAAATTAAGAATATTCTGCATGTTGTCTAAATAGTAATTCGTTTATAATGTTTGGTAAATAAATATTTTCATTTTTCACCAATTTGGTAAACCCTACGCTACTACAAATACCAAGTACTAATTTGTCCTAGACTAGACATGCAGGCATTTCATAAAAGGCCAAGACAATGTCAATGCGTTGATCCCGCGAGTAGATCTTTTGTTTGTCGCGTGCATCGGCGCGTGCGCATATACAACTAGTTTTTTATCGCGCCCACCTGCTTTGCAGTTTGCACCTTTTAGGCAATATCTAGTCCATGAACCTACAATTTGTAGGAACAATTCGATGTGTTTGGGGTGGGATGGTATCTACTTCTTAGTGGTCCACCCCGGGCAACGGCAACACAGGCTTGCCCGTGAAAAAATAAGTCCGGCTGAACGATCCCTACAAAGCGGGGGCAGACTCCGCAAGGGTCTGACTGACTCGTAACCACCCTCACACTGGAGTCCAGCGCCAAACAGCATGCTGTGCTTCGTCGGTGCGTGAAATTGCCAGTGCCATAACAGGCATCTTCTCGGTGAGCTCGCTCTATCGTCGACTCTGTCACGATCATCCCTGACCTAGTGTCTAGAGTCAAGACCAAACCCATTTCTAATAACAAAAAAAAAGAGATAATAATAAGAATCATCATCTCCCTAGCCTTATCCCTTATTTTACGGGGTCGGTTACCTAACCTAGGGGATTAAACGAGGGTACTGGTTTTTACACAGAGCGACTGCCATCTGACCTCCAAAACCCAGAAAGGAAAACCAGATCCAATGCTAGATAAGGCCAGAGTTTTCAAGCCGCCAATGCTTAGCACTGGCCTCTGACATGGCTTAACGACTAATATCTACGGTATTAAACGGCATTAACCGAGACCAACGGTTTAACGTACCTTCCGAAGCACGGAAAAAGCGCCGAAAAAACGTACATATGAAATTCGAAAACCGAAAACACATTGGTACGTGGAAGGATTCGCGGAAGGAACCACGACCTCCCGCTCAGGAGGCAGCGGCTCTATCCACTACACCATCTAGGTCTTATATTATAGATAATAATAAGAATGACATCAGATAAATAAATCAATAGGTTTTTGGCAAACAATGCCCATTTCTATCTTCAAATGCAAATCTTTATAGTATGTAGAACTATAAAATGACGTAACCTCGACTACGTCACGCCAAGGTCAACTCTAAGGTCAAGTTCAAGCCCCTATTAGACTGGAACTTCGGAAGTCAAGTGGCGTCTGTCTCTTTCGCTCTAATGAAGTTACATGGGTCGTCAATTTGCAAGCAAATTTAAAATAGGACGCTGCGCTTTGAATGTTAAAGAGTTCTGAATAGAAGTTTTGCTTACACAGACACAGCTTTGTAATGTAGATGGCAGATTATTTGCCTGCTAAGTAGAAAGCCTCGGATTCGATTTAGTCTTAAATCTCTTATAATTATTCTTATAAAAATTAAGATTATATTAATTTCATAATAACCCGCCATAAAATGAATCTAAAACTAAAACCGGCTGCGAAATTAGATTATCGTAAACGCTCTTTAGTATGTAGTACTATTATATATTCTGTGCTATTAGCTTAATTTCATTTAACCTCCCATCGAGCTCAATTTTTATTATGCCCTAGGGCTTATAGCAAAAACTGATGTATTGTCTCACTCTAACATAAGACTTGTTGGGTAAGCTCATTTACTCCTTGTTAAGATCGAGACACAGTCGAAGATGGAGCAACTCATTCTACCCCATCGAATAAGTAAGTCGTAGAGTGCGTTCTTCCATGCTGGCCTGGGAGCGAGAGAAAAACAGAATGTGCCAGCTGCATTTCGTGCCGGGCCTGCTGTAAAAACCAGCTTAGGGATCCAAGGGTTTCAGTATATTGTAATTTAGGCGATACGCTGACAACCTATCACTACAGCAATATACTTACGAATCTATCTTAAAATAACCCTCAAAACTTTGTCAGACGTGGCGGAGCGACCTTTGTTAAGAAGGTTTACGCTCTGCCTACCCTATTAGGGATAAGGGTGTGATTATATGTATGTATGTATGAAGAGTGCGTGAGCTGGAACCTGTGCGATTTCTTCTGAAATCTATTCAAAGTGGTAAGGGGGTAAACATACTTAAAGCCCTCGCGTCTAGGACTAAATTCAGCAACCTTAGAGACCAACTGGCAGTCACAAATTCCGACGAAACACAGCAAAATGTTGGGCGCCAGAATCGCTTTTGGTTTGTGTTGTGCCCTTTAAGTAAAATAGACATGATTTCATGGTTGCCTGGTAGAAATTGCTACCATAAGGCCGCCTTCATTGTACTTTAGTTTTTATTTTATTTGTTCTCATCTCCTGTTTTTTTTTGTGTTATGTGCAATCACTACATAGTATAAAACAAAGTCGCTTTCCCTGTCCCTATGTATGCTTAGATCTTTAAAACTACGCAACGGATTTTGATGCGGTCTTTTAATGGATAGAGTGAAGAGGAAGGTTTATTATATGTATAAACACTGATGTTTTCCGTGCGAAGCCGGGGCGGGTCGCTAGTAAATAATATATGTATAAAATAAAATAAATATAAATACCCAGGATACTTCAGCAATACTAGGTGACTACACGAATGGCTCTGTGTGGGTATGTCAATGTCAATGGAACCAAAACAATAACACGGCAGTTACATCATAGCTTCTACAGCCTTGGCCGAGAACTTGCTAAAACAAATACTATCGAATTTGCTCTTCAAGGTGTTTCTAGAGCTTGGGACCGAGGTACACTGTACATAGTAAAAATATTCACTGTACCCCTCCAGCAAAAACCTGCCATCAGGTTGTAAAAAACCTTGGCCAATCTGGAGAAGTCGACATAGGCTTAGGACGCAAGTGGGCCGCAGCAAAGACAACTTGTGCCGATGGGGGTACTCTAGTAGTGCCAGCTGTGAATGTGGAGAACCATTGCAAACCATGGCGCACCTTACCAACTGTCCCGCGGCCCGACAATCTGCTCGCGTGAGGACTTGCTCGATAGCAACCAGAGAGCCACTACGGTAGCCACTTTCTAGGCAAGCAAGATTAAGCCCGTGTTCTTGCCGACACGAAAGAAGAAGACTGGTGAATATGCGAATGGCTTAGGTGTAGGCATGTTAATGAAACAAAACAATAATACAGCATTACATCATGTCCATACTGGATACATCATGTCTATTTCCGGAACGTTATAACCTGGGCCTTTTCAAGGCGAGAGTGAACAGGCATTTTCTAGGCAATCATGCTCCATCATAGTCTACATCATCACTTATCATCACGTGAGATGGCGGACAAATGATTGCCTATCAAATATTAAAAAAAAAAAAAAAAAAAAAAACTGGACTGAAAGCGATAGAAAAATCTATAAATTATAGATTACTAGCAACCCGCCCAGGCTTCGCACGGAAATTATCAGTGTTTATCTACTATAATGTGCATGTATTATACATATAAATCTTCCTCTTGAATCACTCTATCCATTAAAAGAAACCGCATCAAAATCCGTTGCGTAGTTTTAAAGATTTATGCATACATAGGGATATAGGGACAGAGAAAGCGACTTTGTTTTATACTATGTAGTGATAGACTATAATGTGCCAGCTGCATCTCCTCCCTATGCTGTATAAACCAGCTAAGAGATTCGAAGGTTTTAGTGAAAACCAAAATAAAAACACGGCAGTTACATCATGGCTTCTACAGCCTTGGCCAAGAACTTGCTTATCGATTTTGGTTATCTTACGAGTAAATCTAAGAAGAACTTTGAAGTTGATTCAACATGGAATGAGAGTTTGAAACGCAAAACATTTCTTATTATTTCCAACATACTGGAGAATTAAATTAAACACTTAAATCTTAAGATGTGGTATAATGATGATCACGCATTTTTGTACGGTGCCTAGTCTACCTATTGTTTTTAGACAACTCATCATGATTAAATACCGAGTAAGACAATGCTTTTTTGTTGATTTAGTTTACGGTGTTGCATATTTTAATTGGCTGGATATTATTAACACTTTCCCAGCTAGCAAAAAAGACAATTTGCTGTCTATTCTATCCGGAGTTAGACTATTCGGTTTTAAATTAAAATTGTTGTAAGTATTGTAAGTAGTATCTTCCATGCTGGACTGGGAGCGAGAGAAAAACATAGAATGTGCCAGCTGCATATCTTCCCGGGTATGCTGTAGAAACCAGCTAAGGGATCAGAGGGTTTCTGTATTATGCAATTTAGGCGATGGGCTGACAACCTGTCACTACAGCAATATACCTACAAATATATCTTAAAAAGCCCTCCGAACTTTGTCAGAAGTGGCGGAACGACCTTTGTTTCGGTCGTTCACGCTCTGCCTACCCCATTAGGGATAAAGGCGATTATATGTATGTAGGTATCGTAAGTCGTTTATTTTAGCAGGAACTTCTATTCATTATCACATTTATTTACTAAGTAAAAAGCAGTAAACAACCTATCAACACAACACATATATCACAGACAATCTGGGAACATCCAAAACATCTAAAACTAGCCTTGGCCGAGACCTTGGCAGCGAGATGCTGATCCCAAAATAAAACCCGTTTCTGAAGAAACCGGCGGCGGGACGACGGATAAGGTACACGATGAAAAAAACTAAATAAGAATTCGTATGGATGAATATAGAGGGAAACGAAATCTTCGGCTCCATTCGATTTCAATTTAAAGGTAGAGAACGAATCGCATACTAATTAATATTTCGATATAGGATTTGGTGCGTTTGACTTCAAGCTACTTTACTATAGTATTTCCAATGCGGTTTTTGGAAAAAAGGTAAACAAATTTTCACATCTTCTTATTCAAAAATAAATGATACGTGTTGGCAAATTAATTAAGTTACTAAGACTACTATTTAATTATGTTGTTATATCATCATCTCCCTAGCCTTATCCCGTATCTCACGGGGTCGGCTACCTAATCTAGAAGATTGAACGATTTTACACAGGGTACTGGTTTTTACACAGAGCGACTGCCATCTGACCTCCGCAACCCACAAGGGAAACCAGACTAAATTACCTACCCTAGATTAGGTCAGAGTTTTCAAGCCGCCAATACTTAGCATTGGCCTCTGTCTATGGCTTAACGACTAATATCTATGATATTAAAAGATATTAACCGGGACCAACAGCTTAACGTCCCTTCCGAAGCATGGAAAAAGCACTGAATAATCGTGTACATATGTAATTCGAATACCGAAAAACACATTGGTACGTGGTGAGATTTAAACCAAGACCTCCTGCTCAGGAGGCAGCGTCCCTATTCACTACATCATCGGGCTTTATGTTGTTATATCTAATAGGTAAAACTTATTTTAGAAACCAGATCTTCGATTAAAAGACATGAAACTTTGTTTACCTTTTTTCTAAAACAGAGTTATTCGAAAATCCGACTTATTAGAAAATCTCGATCTTCCATACAGGCTGGGAGCGAGAGAAAAACATGTGCCAGCTGCATTTCCAACCGGGCATGGTGTGAAAACCAGTTAAGGGATCCGAGGGTTTCTGTATATTGCAATTTAGGCGATGTGCTGAAAACCTGCATACGTATATTGCACGTACAAATCTATCTTAAATAACCCTCAAAACTTGTCAGACGTGGCGGAACGACCTTTGTTTAGGTCGGTCACGCTCTGCCTGCCCCGTTAGGGATGATTATATGAGTTGAAAATACTATACGTGAATAGCGAAAAGCAAAGACGTAACCACAACGTAGCCATCATACGGCGTCAAATGACGTAGATAACCCGACAAACAATCCTAAAAATATAATCATGTTTGCCTTCCAAATCACTTTTACACAGAATGACTGAAGCAAACATTCGATAGAGTTCATATTTATATCAAACTAGCTTTTCGCTTTTTTAAATGAGTTTTCCCGTGGTGGGTATGATCTTCCATGCTGGACTGGGGGCGAGAGAAAAACATAGAATGTGCCAGCTGCATTTGATCCCGAGCATGCTGTAAAAACCAGCTCAGGGATCTGAGGGTTTCAGTATATTGTAATTTAAGCGATGGGCTTTCAACTTGTCACTGCAATATACGTACAAGTCTGTCTTAAAACTTTGTCAGACGTGGCGAAACGACCTTTGTTTACGTCGTTTACGCTCTGCCTACCCCATTAGGGAAAAAGGCGTGATTGCATGTATGTATGATATGAAGGTTTACCCGCAATCAAAAGTACCCTAAGTCCAATTTCAGGATCTAACTCATTATGTGGGCCAAGTTCCATCCCGATCCCCTTCAGTAGTTGAAGCATTGAGTTACAAATATACAAACATTAACATTTATTATATTAGTAGGAAACTATTAAGCATTTAAATACAACATTTCTCCCATTTTGTTCCATGCTGGACAGGATGCGAGAGACAAACATAGAATGTGCCAGCTGCATTTCCTCCCGGGCAAGCTGTTTAAAACAGCTAAGGGATCCGAGGATTTCTGTATATTGCAATTTAGGCGATGGGCTTACATCCTGTCACTACAGCAATATACCGACAAATCTATCTTATATAACTTAAAAACTTTGTCAGACGTGGCGGAACGATCTTTGTTTTGGTCGATTACGCTCTGCCTACCTTATTAGGGATAAAGGCGTGATTATAAGTATGTATGTATCCCATTTACATTGAAACCTACAAAGCCCAAATAGCAACTGCATTTCTGCTGCAGCAAACGCATTGTAATGCAAATAATGTACCAATACAATAGCCATACAGATATTGTCAAGTACACGTACCGACCCACGCTTAGGTATTCCGTGCCTAGCCTAGGCATAGGAAGTGAGGTCTAGAGTACTAGGTGGCCTAGATCGCGTTATAGTCTACATTTAGGTCTATGTCAAGTACGTAGGCTTTAGAATTTTGTGAGAGCCGAGGTTTTCTACTGTAGGTACGAGGTTACTTCCATAACGGACTGGAAGCGATAAAACGTAGAATGTACCAGTTGCTTATCTTCCCAGGACTATGTATTTCGTGCTAGGAAGTGATTTCTGGAGTAGTAAATGGCCTAGATCTCGTTATAGTCTACATTCAGGTCTATGTCAAGTAAGTTTTGCTTTACAATAATATTGTGCGAGGCAAGGTTTTTCTACAATAGGTACGAGAAGGTTAGGTTAGGTTAGTTCCGTGCTGGACTGAAACGATAAATACATACATACATAAATCACGCCTTTATCCCTTACGGGGTAGGCAGAGCGTTTAACGCCTCGTAAAAGGCGCTTTCGCCACGTCTGACAAAAATTTAGAGAATTTTAGATTGTAATATGTATTGCTTTAGTGACAGGTTGTTAGCCCATCGCCTAAATTACAATATACTGAATCCCTCGGATCCCTTAGCTGGTTTTTACAGCATACCCAGGAGGAAATGCAGCTGGCACATTCTATGTTTTTCTCTCGCTCCCAGGCCAGCATGGAAGTTACGATACATACGATAAATATATAATATAACAGCAGCGTTTATCTGCCTTTTAGTCTTAGAATCTCAGACAATCTGTAAAGACCTGTAAGGCATCGGAAAGGTTCGGTTTATTTTAATTTAGGTTAGACAGTGCCGAATGTCTTATCTAAAATTTCCCCCTAATTCAGACGTACCCAAAATGGCTTCTATTAAAAACATTTTATACTTTACTAGCGACCCGCCCCGGCTTCGCACGGAAATTATCAGTGTTTATCTAGTATATTATGCACGTATTATACATATAAACCTTCCTCTTGAATCACTCTATCCATTAAACGAAACCGCATCAAAATCCGTTGCGTAGTTTTAAAGATTGAAGCATACATAGGGATATAGGGACAGAGAAAGCGACTTTGTTTTATACTATGTAGTGAAGACAGTTCACCTTTCGCGTATTTACACAACTGTTAATTGCTTAACTAGAAAAAACTAAAGTAAGTCTTTAATCTTCATACTTGAAAATAGGTTATTTCGGGTTTTGTGAAGTCACGTTTATAATGGTGGCTTCCTCCACGGTGGGCTAATCGGATAATTTGCCCACAGGGCACGACGAACGCATAGTTTTTGCCCAAGGTATGTGCCCGCCACACGTACGAGTAATCATTTTGCGTGGTCAAAAGATTACTTTTTGATAATTTATTGCAGATAAATCTTTGCAAAAAGTGTACTCTTCGGAAAGTAAAAAAATGTGTTGAGATTATGTTTAAGTTTGTTATATTATATAGATACCTATTGATGGGTTACAAAGTTAATTAAAATTTAGTTCAACTTCAAAAGTAATTAAGAAATCTAATAAATTAAAAATCTCAAAGTGTGTGTTACATACATACATATTATCACGCCTTTATCCCTAATGGGGTAGGCAGAGCGTAAACGACCTAAACAAAGGTGGTTCCGCCACATCTGACAAAGTTTTGAGGGTTATCTAAATACAATATATTGAAACCGTCGTATCCCTTAGCTGGTTTATACAGCATACCCGGGAGGAAATGCGGCTGGCACAATCTATGTGTCACACACACATTAAGCTGTTTGCTATAATAAAAAACATTTCCTTTAATTAAATAGACTTAATAGCTAAGTTTGTTGTTATATTTTGATAGTTCAGTTCGTACCTACTACATATTAGTAATGTAATGCGGCGCCCCGCGGTAAATATTATTCGGTTTTCCTTGACCTCGTGGGAATATCACTGACCCGACAGGACCCGATTATAGGTAGGACGCAACGTTTAGAATCTAGTCAACGTATTTTTTTTTTTCTAGAAGAAAAAGCACAAAGTCTGTCATCTCTCCCTGTGTTTCCTCAGAAATAGATAAGTTAAGAATATACTTTATTGCACAGAAAAATAGGCGGCCTTATGCTAAGCAGCAATTTCTTCTAGGCAACCTTAAAAAAATAGGGTATTTTACACATACGCATACAGTTACATGTCAGTACCAAACCAATTACTTTGCTTGGGTTTAACTTATAACCTCTCTGATTGTATAAAACGATATCTAAGGCTACACAGGCAAGGTTAGGTCAGATTATTCATCTAAATGCCGGTAAAATTAATTAACCAGCCCGCCTTTTAGTAATTTTCTTGGAACGAGACAGCTCATTTAAAGGCTTCGTTCGAACTTAGCATGAACAGGAAGTTGCCCACGCGCAGCCCAAACTAAGAAATGGAACGCATAAGTTGGAATACCTTTATAATAAAACGATTATTGGTATACGCACTTTTGCATTAACTTAACTAGGTATTTATTAACCAATCGTTTTTCGGTGACGGCGGCCAATCTCCCAGAGATCAGACATCTGTGCAGGACTATGTTATTAGTGCCCGAGTGTTTGGGCTACACACAAAATCCACTCTCTATTCCTTCAAATTTTAATTCTGGGACGGATTGCCTGAAACAACCAGAAAGATATCAGGCGCAGAACCGACTATTTACATGCCCGTTCGGATACTATACGGATCATCTTACTTTTCGGTCAATCAGGTGATCAGCCTGCAATGAAAAAGGACGTGATAAAGAACGTAGGAGAATCGACATATCAAATTCTAAAGAAAGGCGGAAAATTAAATGCTTTGCCAAAAACTGCTGTGAGTAAACATTTCTGAAATTAAATATGATTGTCTATTTTATTATACTTTTAGACTTTTTAATTACTATACTATAAAATAATACGATGTATTGTATTAAATATGACATATTTGGCTAGCAATTTGAATATAGGTAAATAAAGATTTTAATAACGGGCACTCACTTTGGAACATAAGTCGCATACATACATACATATAATCACGCCTTTATCCCTAATGGGGTAGGCAGAGCGCAAACGACCTAAACAAAGGTCGTTCCGCTACGTCTGACAAAGTTTTGAGGGTTATTTAAGATAGATTTGTAGGTATATTGCTGTAGTGGCAGGTTGCCAGCCTATCGCCTAAATTATAATATACTGAAACCCTCGGATCCCTTAGCTGGTTTTTACAGCATGCTTGGGAGGAAATACAGCTGGCACATTCTATGTGTTTCTCTTGCTCCCAGGCCAGCATGGAAGCAACATAAGTCGCGTAGTGGAATATTTATCTTTATTTAGAATGTCTCACTTAAGTTTAAATAGTTTGATGGAATATAGGTACTTTAAATTTTTGGCGTAGGTTATCTTTATTAGTCATGTAATAATTTAAACCACTATGTGCAATAGAATGAATCATGTGCAGGTAAAACGACTATTATATAAATCATCACGTAAGTTGACCTTTTCTTTCATTTTTGCCTCAAACCACAATACAAACAAAACATACAAACACATTCTTCACATTCATGTTTTTCTCTCGCTCCCATTCCAGCATGGAAGTAACACTGTACCTACTATCAATAGGTTATTTCCGTAGGTTATTTCAGTAGCTACGTAATTTATCCAATAAACCAGGATTTTCAAATAGTTATGCAAAGCAGAGCGGGGGATGTTCGTCGTAGGAGGATATCGAATACCAGTTCCATTTTCTAGCCCAGTAGGTAAGCAATTACGTCACGGCTTTTCCACTTATAGAGGACTAGGTACACGTGTCAAAAGACCCAACGAACTATAAAAAAGAAAATTTATTTCGTCATCATCTGCAAGGCAAATACAGCTCGTAAAAGGTAGTCATCATCTCCCTAGCCTTATCCCGTATCTTTCGGGGTCGGTTACCTAATCTAAGTGATTGAACGAGGGTACTGGTTTATACACAGAAAGACTGGCATCTGAACTCTGCATCCCAAAAGGGAAACGAGATCCAATCCTAGATTGGGACAGAGTTTCAAGGCGCCAATGCTTAGTACTGGCCTCTGACATGGCTTAACGACTAATACCTACGGTATTAAACGATATTAACCGGGACCAACGGCTTAACGTGCCGAAGCACGAAAAGAGCGCCGAATAAACGTTCATATGAAATACGAAAACCGAAAAACACATTGGTACATGGTGGGATTCGAACCACGACCCCCGGCTCAGGAGGCAGCGGCCCTATCCACTACACCATTGGGCTTGTATAAGACTACAATTAATTATGTTCGGTATAGGATGCTGTAATCATCTTAATTAAGTAAATCCCAGTTGATAATTTGTTCATGAACAATTAGTATGAATATGGCTTGACATGGTCGTAATATTTAATTATACTCATTAGAGATTATTGCTGAACATATGCAATGCAATGCATATCCGCATTGCTATATGTGTACTTCTGTATATGCTTGGTCTGAACCTAAATTTATAATCTGCTATTGTAATGAAACTATCAAACTGATGTGTTGTGACTATCTGATCTTTTAAATAAACAATTTTGTATTTGTGTTTTATATTTGACTAGCGACCCCGGCTTCGCACGGAAATTATCAGTGTTTCTCTACTATATTATGCATGTATTATACATACAAACCTTCCTCTTGAATCACTCTATTCATTAAAAGAAACCGCATCAAAATCCGTTGTGTAGTTTTAAAGATTTATGCATACATAGGGATATAGGGACAGAGAAAGCGACTTTGTTTTATACTATGTAGTGATGCCAACCCTTGCCAATAGTCCCGTCGGCGCTCTATGGATCATCGAATTTAGTATTAGGGTACAACGTTTATTAAATGACCGATTCTAGTACTGTAATATTTCTTCCCGGGCATGCTGTAAAAACCAGCTAAGGGATCCGAGGGCAGTATATTGCAATTTAGGCGATAGGCTGACAACCTGTCACTATAGCAATACCTATAATATCTTAAATAACTCTCAAAACTTTGTCAGACGTGGCGAAATTACCTTTATTTAGGTCGTTTACGCTCTGCCTACCCCATTAGGGATAAAGGCGTGATTATATGTATGTATGTATTCTAGTACTGTTTGATATGTTGAACCATAAAGAGGGGTGCCAGATTGGCAAAAAAAAAAGAGTAAAATTTAATTTTGGGACCATTTTACGTTTTTCGCTTATAATATATCGAAAATGGTGCGTTTTAGGAGAAAACTTGCAATGGCCAAACAAATGCTTATTAAATGTTGTACAAAAACATGGTACAAACTTATCTTCTTGAACCAATACTTAAAAAGATATGTTGAAAGCAAAATGAACGATAATTTAAAATGTATTTCCTTACTGACTGAGCTAAGTACTGTATAATAAAGATAGATAGATAGTTTTTATGTGTTCCGACAGTTGATATTTTTGCATACCTTCGAATACTATTATAAAGTGTGAGAGGTCGCTCGGAGCTGACTTTTAACAACAGGCTCAGTGCTCAGTTTAACTACTAAATAGAAGGTACCACGTGCAAACTTAACAAGGTAGTAAAAATAGAGATGCACTTGTATTATATACGTAGAACCGCAGGTCAGAATACATACACACATACATATAATCACGCTTTATCCCTAATGGGGTAGGCAGAGCGGAAACGACCTAAACAAGGGTCGTTCCTCCACGTCTGAGGGTTATTTAAGATAGATTTGTAGGTATATTGCTATAGTGACTGGTTGTCAGCCATCGTCTAAATTACAATATACTGACCCCTGAAACCTTCGGATCCCTTAGCTGGTAATTACAGCATGCCCGGGAGGAAATGCAGCTGGCACATTCTATGTTTTTCTCTCGCTTCCAGGCCATTGAGGTCAGAAAGGAAAAGCAAAATGTTTAATACTGCCAGGCCTGGATCAATGCAAATTATAAGACTAACAATGTTATGAGGTCAAGAGTCAACCAATTCCCACTTTCTATCAGTACTTATACCAGGTGTAAGGGACAGCGTCCCGCAAACTGATAGAGGTTGCACAGTCAATGAAATTGAACAACTTTCGTTGACTGTGCAACCCCTATCAGTTTGCAGGACGCCTAACACCCCGTATGCAGACCATGCAGAAAATAATGGCGGTAATAATAAAAAAACCGTCTTCAAGCATATCTAGGAAAAGCAAATGCACCAGTTCTTTACCAGTTAGACCCCTTATTTAGTTAGTCCCCTTATAACATTTTGAAGAGTTCCCTCGTTTACCCCAGGATCCGATCATAACATGTTGTTCCCCTATAATAAACTGGTTATGATTTGATACATACATAAATATAATCACGCCTGTATCCCGAACGGGGTAGACAGAGCATAAACGACCTAAACGATGGTCGTTCCGCCACGTCTGGCAAAGTGTTGAGCTATTTACATACGAGGCAAATATATATTAAGCTCTAATCATACAGTTGGCTGAGAACCTCTTCCTTTTTTTGAAGTCGGTTAAAAAGCACGGCTGTCAAATTCTCCACTTAAATAGAGATGACTCGCAGATTCTATGACATTAGCGACACCGAAATGTCCTAACCGGTTGAGATATTTACATACGAGGCAAATATATTAAGCCCTAATCATACAGTTGGCTGTTTAGTATTCTATCCGCTTTTGTGGTCAACTTGTGGCGATTACTGGGCGAATATTTCGCCAGGTTTATGTATATTTTATGCGGTATGAATTGCTTATTAAAGCTAAGTCGTTCTTATGCCAGAGAAGATTGTCTTTTCGTGCCGGAACAGAATATGTACTAGGTTTTGGATAGAATGGGTTCTCCCACCTAGTGGTAGTGGTCTGTGGATAAAACCGCGTGAAAAGGCAGCAGTAGGTTTCACAAGGAGACATACATACATCATCATCTCCCTAGCCTTATCCCGTATCTCTCGGGGTTTTTACACAGAGCGACTGCCATCTGACCTCCGCAACCCAGAAGGGAAACCAGACCCGATCCTAGATTAGGTCAGAGTTTTCAAGCCGCCAATGCTTAGCACTGGCCTCTGGCTTGGCTTAACGACTAATATCAACGGTATTAAACGATATTAATCGGGACCAACGCCTTAACGTGTCTTCCGAAGCACGGAAAAAGCGCCGAATAAACGTACATATGAAATTCGAAAACCGAAAAACACACAGGAGGCAGTGGCCCTATCCACTACACCATCAGGCTCTCTTAAATCAGACATACTTACATATTACATACAAAATCACGACACCTATAGCATTTACGGGGTAGGCAGAGCGTTAAAAGCTTACTAAAAAAACCAGCTGAGGATGATTTCAGATAAGAGTGTGTTTAATTGGTTCAATGACAGGTTGTCAGCCTATATCCTTAATTACAGTCCTCGCAGCCTTCTATTGACAAAATGTTCGTAAACGAAAGCAGCTGTTAAATTCTTTGTTCCTTTTATTGCTCTTAGTCCAGTCTGGAAGACAAGGTGTAGACAGCTAGAAAGAAATATATACGTATGCAAACTGGTATGACGTATACGCATTACTGACCTAACCCAGCTGGGTATTTACGGTCCAATCGGAGACAGGATACGTCACTCACTGAAAGTAGGGCACGTAGATGCACTCTTGCATAAGTTTTTTTTTTTTTTTTTAAATATTTGATAGGCAATCATTTGTCCGCCATCTCACGTGATGGTAAGTGATGATGTAGACTATGATGGAGCATGATTGCCTAGAAAATGCCTGTTCACTCTCGCCTTGAAAAGGCCCAAGTTATAACGTTCCGGAAATAGATCCGCAGGCAGGGAGTTCCACACTTTGGCCGTTCGCATTAAAAATGTAGAAGCGTACCGCTTTGTGCGAAAACTTGGAATGTCGACAACATAAGGGTGGAATCCCAACCGGCGTCTCGTACCCCGGAGATGGAATGGGGAGGGGGGTATCAGGTCATGAAGCGATGCTGCACATTCTCCGAAATGTAAGAAAAATACTGTAAGATGGACGTGCAAAGTGCAACATGATTTTATTCTAGTTTATCTATGTCAGTCTGTGATATCAATACGTACATGTTGTTCTGTGAAATGTTATACCTACGTATGTTTTAAAATCCTGCCTGCCGATGGTGTAGTGGATAGGGCCGCTGCCTCCTGAGCGGGGAGGTCGTGGTTCGAATCCCAACACATACCAATGTGTTTTTCGGTTTTCGATACTTTTATTTGGAGCTTTTTCCGAGCTTCTGAAGGCACGTTAAGCCGTTGATCCCGGTTAATATCGTTTACTACTGTAGATATTAGTCGTTAAGCCATGTCAGAGGCCAGTGCTAAGCATAAGCGGCTTGAAAACTCTGACCTAATCTAGGATAAGGTCTGGTTTCCCTTCTGGGTTGCGGAGGTCAGATGGCAGTTGCTGTGTAAAAACCAGTTCCCTCGTTCAATCCCCTAGATTAGGTGGCTGACCCTGTGAGGTACGGGATAAGGCTAGGGAGATGATCTAATACGAGTTAAAGAAGTACTTCGAAGCAGGAATTACAAGCGTGCGTCGCTGATGCAACCGAAAGTAGTTCACTGGAATTGAGTTCATTTTCTACAGGATATCAATCTTTCTATTGCTAATTTATTGTATTGCTAAAAGCAATACAATTTAAATGATTATTAATGTGATATACTTAAGTGCTTATAATTTCTTGACTTGTAATTTACAATTATTAATAAATTTATCTCTATCTCTCTAATCGTGGCGTCATTGACGCGGTGCCGTTGAGGCGCTTGCTTCAAACCTTTATTGGTTAGGCAGACGGTCAACTGCTGCCGGTATCTACGTATATTCATATAGGTGGACTTCACACTCACCCATCCTCCTTCATGACGGAGTTGTCGCCGCAGTCGCACGCGCCGCCAGCCTGCGACAGGAACATGTTGAAGTCGTGCGTCGAGTGGTCTCCTCTATGGAAGCACTCGCGGCATATCGACATGCACGGGGAAATCCCGCACGTGCGACAGCGGTACGCGACCACGCGCGGGATCCACACGAGGCCGCATTTGTCGTGTTTGTCGTAGCTCCGGACTGTTGGCAAAGAGAAGAATTGGTTGGTTAGCAAATATCAGGTTATAAGATAAAGATAAAAGATATTTATTACCACATTAAAACAAATAACATTAATACAAAACAATCGTTCAAAATCTTAACTTAAAACTAAAATGCATAATTTAATTTTTAAGCGATTAAGTTTAATTTATAACAAAATATTAGTTAGGTAACTCAGCGGAAAAACGTGAGGGCACAACATGGCTGAGTTTAAGTTTTAAGTTATCATCATCATGCCAGGAAAGAAAAACTAACTCCATATTTTTAGTGGGTATCGTGTTTTCAGGGAATGGGTACCAGCGTTCCCTGTGAAATGGCAGATATTGCAGGCAAATTAGAAATTAGAAAAATATAGGAAGAAGTCGCGATGCTTCGAAAATCCATTGGTTTTTATGTTTTATCGTGATCAAGTTTGAACGAACAGTTTATCCCACGTTTATCTATTGGTTTGCTACAACCAAAAAGATTCACAGAAGAAGAACAAATTCAATCCAAATAATACAAAATGGAAGTAAAACAACGTAACTTCGCAGATTATAAACTAATAATTAAAATACCCCTTTCATGAATTGAATTTATATAACGTGACCTTTTCCTTCAGTATAAAATAATAATATCAATAAACAACTCTGCCCCTCACTGCCCTTTTCACCGTTACCGGTTTCTAAGATATATCGCTATATTAACCCCTTTGAATACATATTAAAATGTGAATAAAAAGTACTGAGTCGATTAATCGTCGGTATTACGTTGCAATTAAAAGATCGTCAGAAAGTTCGATATTGATCAATGATAGATATGAATCATGGGCTATTATTAGATCTGCTATTTCAAAAAGTTATTGAACCTGTCTTTATATAATTAATAGGAACTTGAACCTATCCAACCATTCCAAATCCAAATCTTCGGCGCTTAGATTGCGAATTGTATTACCGTAAAGAAAAAAAAATGTGTAAAAAGATCATCCATGTAGAAAGAATAGCATGTATAGTATGCTAGATCCTGTTGAACTCCACTATCAGCCATTCACAACAGTCCACTTAAAGACATGGGCTTCTCCCAATAGCAGGGTAGTTGCCAAGTCATCAACTATTCACCACGCTTGACAGGCAGATAGACTGTGTTCGTGGTCTGAGCTATGGGCTCACTATCCGCAGTTCCTGGGTTCGATTGATTCGATTCCAAAGTCTATATTTGTCTATTTATAACTTTGTGACATTTTCCCAACTTTGGTTAGGACAATGCAGGCTGAATCCACCTGATTGTCTGAAAGAAAACAGATTCCGTGCTTCGGAGGAGACGTTAAGCTGTCGGTCCCGGTCGCTGTCATTGATAGTGGTCGTGACAGTCGTCATACAAAACCTTGTCAGAGGTCTATTAGCTGTTCTATTAGGCGGTTTAAAAACGCAGACGCAAGGGTTTATCAGGTTGATCAACTCGAAACCCATACGGCAGAAGAAGAAGGCAGGCCGATAAGCGAGCGTAGTGCTAAATATTAGGTTCAAAGAGATGATGCTGCCCATTCCTCGGATACCCCTATGCTAGATTACTAAGGCTCGTATTTATAAAGCGATCTTAATATTGAGAGCAATCTTCTCCTTCTTCTTCTTAGCGAGTGGATCCTGGAGTCAAACGACCCGATTGAGAGCAATATAAAGTATAAATTTGACAGTTTATTTTGTACTGAAATGACATTTGCGATATGAACTCAAACTCGCTGTCAGTCTCAAATGCTGTTTATAAATATGGGTCTTAGATTTAACGACAACTGTGAGAAAGACTTGAGATCCGAAATGATGAGGTCTTAATAACCAATAATTAAGATCTCAATCTCCAAACTAATGTGTCATATCATAGCTGACATACGAATCAAGAGCTCAATGCCATCAATAATGAAACAGCAAGTCATGATTGCAATCATTTTTATCGAGACGTATCAATCGATATTTAAACTGTGTGGTCTTAAAATAGATGTTTTTATTTTAAGATGTGACGAGAGGCAGAATCTATTTACTGAACAATAAATGAGGATAACTATGCGATTTGCGACCTAAACAGATCCATGAATGTTTTTTTTTCGCTTTTATTGCTGTAATAGAAAGCAATTGTGTCAACTCTGTCTGGCTAAAGCCACAGAATATATAATAGTACTACATACAGAATGGACATTCACCTCCCTTCCCCAGTCCGACATACGTCGCGCCGGATTGCGGGCTACATTGAGCGTACGCTTAGCGGGTAAGGCGCGCGCATGTTTCCCAGTGTAACGGAAATAATAAAGTTTTGTGTTCCAAAGATGGTTAGGTACTGTTCCGTGTGCGGATGTCATACTACCACAAGATATGACTCCTATAGGAACTTATTTAGATTCCACAGTGATGAAAAACGGTAAGTAAATTCATACAAAATATGAAACTTTATCTATTCTAACTATTCAGTTACAGTGAAATACTTTAAAACGTTGGTTTAATCAAGAACCAGATTAATCAAGTGATGATTATGACCGGGATAACAAAATTTGTCAACCCTTATAACACGCACACAAACGCATGCCAAGTGCAACATGCCGTCTGTCGATGTGTGACCAAAATGACATGATAGTTAGGAGTGTCCGAGCTGTGCTAAAGCCGTGACTCCTGCTCTGAAAGATCACACGAAACATACCCCCGCGGGGCAGAGAGGGGAAGGGAAATGTTTGTGTATCCCTTCCCCTCTTGCCCCGCGAGAATATGTTTGTGTGGAGTCCCGGCGTAACACGTTTTTGTAGTAGTTACTTAATGCTTCCATGCTGGACTGGCAAAGACAGAAAAAACTAGAATGTTCCAGTTGCTCTTACTACCGGGCATGCTGTACAAGTCAGCAAAAGGGATTCGAGGGTTAGAGTGTATCGTAATTTAGGCGATGGGCTCACAACCTGTCACTACAGCAATACACATTACGATCTAAATTTGCCTGCAATAATTGTCAGACGTCACCTTTAAGCGAGGCATTTTATGCGCTGCCTACCCCGGAAGGGATTTAGCCGTGATCTTATGTATGTATACTTAATTTGGATAAGGATTAGACGCAGAATAAAACTCAGGCAAAGGGGTTTAGGTATAGACCGAAAAGCCTCTGCTTTGACAACTACTTATCCAATTTCAACTCAGTGCCAAGCACTTTGGTGTGTTTCGACGTTGTGTGCGAATGACAGCGGATTTGAGGCTTCTAGTCTGGCTAAGCCTACTCTATCAAGGACAAACTTTGTAGAAAAATGTGAGCTGAGTCAGACCACGGTCACATCGAGTGTGAAACACGTCATCTTAATTTGCTATTCTCATCCCGTAGAGAAATTACAGCATTTATGGAATTGCAGCACGTTAACGCATTTCTTTAGCCTCATAAGGTGTTGTACAGCATTTTTGCTGTGTTGGTTGGTGCTATAGGCGACAGTAAACAGAGAGACATTTATATTCAATAATTTGTCTGTCTGCTTGCATAGATAACAGTGCTTCTTCATCGTTATTCCCTCAAATTAGCAGTAATACAGAATGCATTATATCTAAACGAAATTCTACATACATACATTCATATATTCACGTCTTTATCCCTAATGGGGTAGGCAGAGCGTAAACGACCGAATCAAAGGTCGTACCGCCACGTCTGACAAAGTTTTGGGGTTTAAGATAGATGTGTTGGTATACTGCTGTAGTGACAGTTGGTCAGCCCATCGTCTAAATTACAATATACTGAAACCCTCGGATCCCTTAGCTGTTTTTTACAGGATTCCCGGGAAGAAATGCAGCTGGTTTTGGCACATTCTATGTTTTTCTTTTGCTTCCAGGCCAGCATGACAAAGCTGTTAGGTACAATAGAGGGCGGAGAGCTCTTCATTAGAAAACCGTTAGTAGGGCTTTCTACGAAGACCCTATTCTAATCAGGCATTGGTCACAAGTGTGCTAACATTGCCCATTTACTATTCAGATTTCGTAGACCGCAGGATGGTTCAATTTAGTTCAGAAATACATTTCCTATAAAAACAGTTTTCTTTAAGCGAAAGGCTGCATTTAAGTCAATACATACATCGTTCCACCGCGTCTGACAAAGTTTTGAGGGTTATTTAAGATGGATTTGTAGGTATATTGCTGTAGTGTCAGGTTGTCAGCCCATCGCCTAAATTACAAAATACACAAACCCTCGGATTCCTTAGTTTTACAACATGCCCGGGAGGAAATGCAGCTGGCATATTGTATGTTTTTTTCTCGCTACCATTCCAGCATAGAAAAAAGTCAATATTGATATAAAATTATCAACATAAAAGTCGTAAAAACCAAATTGAACTGACGATTCTCTATCCGGACATACAGTAAAAGCATGAAGAAATCAAAGATGAAAACTCTACAATGTAACAAGCCAATTCATCAATTAGCCAAGCTCGGACGCTCTGGATTGCCCAGCGGACTGAAACGTCATATTAGCAACTAAATAAGCCTCGCACAACGCCACCATGAGCTGAGCAATGATTAATACACACAAGAAACAAGCTTCCATGCTGGCCTGGGAGTGAGAGAAAAACATAGAATGTGCCAGCTGCATTTCCTCCCGAGCATGCTGTAAAAACCAGCTACGGGATCTGAGGGTTTTAGTATATTGTAATTTAGGCGATGGGCTGACAACCTATCACTACAGCAATTTACGTATAAATGTATCTTAAAAATCCCTTAAAACTTTGTCAGACGTGGCGAAACGACCTTTGTTCAGGTCGTTTACGCTCTGCCTACCCCATTAGGGATAAAGGCGTGATTATATGTATGTATGTATGTATGTAGAAACAAGTCTTGGACTTTGTCGTTCACTACCAGCTACTGTGCCAGCCATAAGTTACTTACTTCGCTGGCTCAGCGACCCGAGCGTAAAGTTGGTGTGTAGGTATTTGCCATGCTCACATACATATAATCACGCATTTATCCCTAATGGGGTAGGCAGAGCGTAAACAATCTAAACAAAGGTCGTTCCGCCACGTATGACAACGTTTTGAGGGTTATTTAAGATAGATTTGTAGGTATATTGCTTTAGTGACAGGTTGTTAGCCCATCGCCTATATTACAGTATACTGAAACCTTCGTATCCCTTAGCTGGTTTTTCTTGCTGGCTCACTACGCTTGCATATTGATGAGCCCAGTGCAGAGGAAAGTTTCTGTCCATTCCCTGGATACATCCTCTAGCCTTTTACGACACACGAGCGAAGAGATTAGGTAATGTTATTTAACCTAGAATGACGGATGACTGTAGTTAAGACGAAAAGAAGATGCAACTTATAATCAAGAAAGGATAGGCATGATCCTATCTTCCATTAGTTTATTATTTATTATGTGTTAGTTCCATGCTGGACTGGGAGCGTGAGAAAAACATAGAATGTGCCAGCTGCTTTTCCTCCCGGGCATGCTGTAAAAACCAGCTAAGGGATCCGAGGGTTTCGGTATATTGTAATTTAGGCGATGGGCTGACAACCTTTCACTACAGCAATATACCTACAAATCTATCTTAAATAACCCTCAAAACTTTGTCAGACGTGGAGAAACGACCTTTGTTTTGGACGTTTACTTTACTATTAGGGATAAAGGCGTGATTATATGTATGTATGTGTTAGTTTATTTTACAATATCTATGTAGTAACTTGTACTTAGTTTATGTATTTAATGTAATGTATTTAGGATACATATTTGACTAGGGTTGAACTATCCCGCTAACCACTACGCATTTATCCTTCACCCAAAGATTGCCTGGAATAAATTGCTACCTTAGCAATAAGGCCGCCTATGTTGTACTTGCCTTTTTTTGTTGTTATCTGTTGTGTTGTATGATTTGTATTCTTACGTGCAATTAAGTATTTTTATGTTATGTTATGATTTCAAATCGGCTTAGAAATGTTATGTTCAGAATCGTCAGCATTGTTGTCAATACGAACATCAACTAAAATAATGACGGTTGACTTTTTTATCCAACGAGGAAGGCGAGAGATGGACGCGGTTTCCAACTGAGCTTATTAGAAATAGACTCGTGAAGAAAAACCAGGTTCAGCCAGCCAGCCGGTGGAACAGATTACTGTTTTTGCGGAGGCGCAAGGCACGCAGCACCGTGACGATTACACGCCGTTTGGGCTTGGGAGAGGTCATAGCTGAGGATATACGATATGAGCCAGGTGAAATATGGAACTTGAGCTGAAAAACAAGGCGAACGGTACGATGATACCTAGAATACATGTTTTATACTTCATACATACATAAAATCACGCCTTTATCCCTTACGGAGTAGGCAGAGCGATAAACGCCTCGTAAAAGGCGCTTCCGCCACGTCTGACAAAAATTGAGGGCAATTTTAGATTGAAAAGTGTATTGCTATAGTGACAGGTTGTCAGCCCATCGCCTAAATTACAACGCACTGTAACCCTCGAGTCCCTTTTGCTGACTTCTACAGCATGCCCGGGAGGAAGGGCAGCTCGAACATGCTATGTTTTACTATCTCTCCCAGTCCAGCATGGAATGTTTTATACTTGGGTGCCGTAAACTAGGGGCAATGAAGTTATATAATTACTACATACATATATACATATTATCACGCCTTTATCCCTAATGGGGTAGCCAGAGCGCAAACGACCCAAACAAAGGTCGTCCTGCCACGTCTGACAAAGTTTTGAGGGTTATTTAAGATAGATTTGTAGGTATATTTCTGTAGTGACAGGTTATCAGCCCATCGCCTAAATTGCAATATACTAAAACCCTCGGATCCCTTAGCTGGTTTTTACAGCATGCTCGGGAGGAAATGCAGCTGGCACATTCTATGTTTTTCTTTTGCTCCCAGTCCAACATGGAATAAATATATAATTACTACACTGAAAAAATTAAAAAGAATTGGCCAAATTGATCAAGGAACTTGTTTACATACGAGCACAACAAGTAATTATGATTGAGACAATAAAGTTAATGTTAAGACCAATTATTCTGCTGATTGAAATTATTAGGAATTTTTATATTTTTATATGTAATTTTTAACATTATTGCCATAAACACATTACTTTATATGCTCGTATTTAAATAAGTATTTTTTTCAGTGTATGAAAGAACCAAGATGATGGTAATTTTTTTTTATCACATTTACCAAGTTTTTAGAGTGTTAGAATAGCAATTTCTTCCATGCTGGCCTGGGAGCGAAAGAAAAACATAGAATGTGCCAGCTGCTTTTCCTCCCGGGCATGCTGTAATAACCAGCTAAGGGATCCGAGGGTTTCAGTATCTTGCAATTTAGGCGATGGGCTGACAACCTGTCACTAACAGCAATATACGTACAAATCTATCTTAAATAACCCTCAGAACTTTGTCAGACGTGGCGGAACGACCTTTGGTTAGGTCGTTTGCGCTCTGCCTACCCCATTAGGGATGGAGGTGTGACTATATGTAGAATACACACTCCATCTCTCCCCGAGAGTGCTGTAAAAGACGTTTAAGGGTGAAATTATGGGAATTAGTAGGAAGTATTCCCTGTGAAAACAATGACTCTTATTGCACTTTCAAAATTGCCAGCAAAATGCAGTAAGTATGAAAAATACACTCCAATTGGGAGAGGCTTATGACCTGATAATGACTTAGCAGACACATTCATAAACAAAGCGCCATGTAATAGGCAGAACTGGTGACTAATGCGGCTAATAAAAATTATGCATAAACAAAGCATACCACGACGTATGTGGGAACATCTGTTTGAACCTGAATGGGTTTTACTAGCACCATACAATTACATAGATATAAGTACAACACAGTAATCAATGGAACCAAGAGAAGTAGGAGTATTAGCATGCCCTATGTTTTGCATACGTAATTCTAATAGCAATTTACTCAGTCTTAGATTATTGTAATTTAATAAAAAGCTGCAAAAACTAATGACAAGTTGACGGTTTTTGTGCTTCGTTTATGAGTTTTTAATTAACTGATAGCATATCTCATTTATTACATACATACATACATACAATCACACCTCCATCCTCAATGGGGTAGGCAGAGCGTAAACGACCTAAACAATGGTCGTTCCGCCATGTCTGACAAAGATTTGACGGTCATTCAAAGTAAATTTGTAGGTATATTGCTGCAGTGACAGGTCGTCAGCCCATCGCCCAAAATACGATATACTGAAACCCTCGGATCCCTTCGCTGGTTTTTACAGTCATGGTACTGCTGTGGTTGTACTGACAGGATGTAAGTCCAAAGCCTAAATTATAACATGGAAATTATCTGGTCCCTCTGCTAGATTTCATAACATGCTATTAATCTACTTTTTTTCATTAAACCAAAGAACAGCATCAATACTAATATTATAAGGAGGAAAGATTTATTTGTTTGTGTGTGTGTGTATGTATGTTTGTAACGAATAAACTCAATAAGTACTGGACCGATTTCAAAAATATTTATGGAAAGCTACGTTCACCCAAGCAACATAGGCTACTTTTTACCGCAGGAAAGTGCATCATTCCCATGGGAAAACTATTAGCAGCGAGTGACACCGCTGACAGAAAGCTGTTTAACATAAACTTACAATGATACAATCCTAACAATTCCGCACGAACGCAACCGATAAAACTCCTAGCTTTTTTTCACCACTTTTTTACCAGCTTTCTATTCTAACTCTATTCAATAAATGCCATAGGACACGTCAAGGATTAAAATGCATGTGGCGAAAAAAGGAAATAACGCCGCCATGACCGCAAATACCAGTTTTAATTTCCCTACACGTAGATCTTCCGTATGGACTGGAAGTGAAAGAAAAACATACGATGTTCCAGCTGCTTCTCCTCCCAGGCATGCTGTAGAAGTCAGCGAAAGGGATTTGAGGGTTACAGTGTAATGTAATTTTGGCGATAGACTGACAATCTGGCTTTATTGGAGATATACTTTTCGATCTAAAATTGCCCTAAATATTTTCAGACGTGAAGAATACGCTTTTAGTTAGGCGTTTAACGCTCTGCCAACCCTGTTAAGGATACTGGCGTGATTTTATGTATGTGGCTTTACGCTACGTTCAGATAAAGCCTAGACAGACTGTACAATGCCTAGAGCAGCCTATCCATTTGCTAGTTAGCCACAATGGGCGCAATTACGTGTAGTAAAACATTACGCAACGACGCATCAATAATTGGCAGGCGCGTGCGCAGCGGCCGTCTGTTGCTTAGCAACAGCGCTGTGTGGTCTGGCGAGGATAAGTTCGCAGGCTGATTAGGCTGACAGGATTTTTAGAACCTGGAGACGATTAGGTAAATAAATATAAATACGATCACACTCACGGCCCCCACTAGGATTCCCTGTATCGGGGTGCCATTGACATAGACAGAAACAACCACAAATAACACCCAGACCCAGAAACAGACATTTAAACTAATCATTCAAATGTCTGCTCTGGTCGGGAATCGAACCCGGGACCCTGCACGGTCGTCAATCAATGAATCATGTTTTAGTAAGACAGTATAGTATTTATCAGATAGCACGAGTCCCCTGGCAGCAGGTAGGAATTATAAAAACATCAAAGGTGCGAAAGAGACTTCTTTATAACTATCAAAAAATGCTATGTGAAAAGGGACCTTTTAAAATTACTCCTTTATTCCTTACTCGGTATCACTTGATGTTAACAGTTTGCAAATTTTTCAAGTGTCTGTGTTCCCGAATGCATACATCCCACAAACCTTAAAAAATAAACTGAACTGGCATCTTCTGGGTTAGATCATCCATTTCTGTTACCCTTCACCTAAACAGGAGAAAAATAAAACCTGGCGAAATCACTAGAATTAAACGCGCCGAATTTGAATTAATATGAAGTTTCGATTACATAAAGGAATATTTATTATTTCAAAGTTTCATACCAATGTTATTATATTTTGAGTCGTGTCGTGTGTTCCGGTATATTCAAAGAATTAGTGCTGGTATAAGAACTCAATAGTCAATACGCTTTTTTTTCGGAACATGCGTAAAATATGCTAGTGATTTATTTGTCACGTCTTTTGTGTCGGTCAATATCCTCTTTCTTCCATGCTGGCCTGGGAGCGAGAGAAAAACACAGAATGTGCTTGCTGCATTTCCTCCAAGGCTTGCTGTGAAAACCAGCTAAGGGTTCCGGGGGTTTTAGTATATTGCAATTCAGGCGATAGGCTGACAACCTGTCACTACAGCAATGTACAAATCTATCTTAAATAACCCTCAAAACTTTGTCAGCCGTGGCAGAACGACCTCTATTTAGGTCGTTTACGCTCTGCCTACCCCATTAGGGATAAAGGCGTGATTATATGTATGTAAGAGTCTCTAGAATAGACTATTTGTGTTCGAATTGAGACTATTATGTACAAAATCTCTTTATCATAAGACTTAGAGCGCCTTTACACCGGTCCTTATCCGTATCCGAATATTTTCTGATCCGAATTGGCCTTCCTAGTAAATGTATGACAGCTTGCGCACCCATCCATATCACTTTTATTTGGAAATTTCACAGACACGATTCGGATACGAACCGAATACGGAGAAGTGCAAAACCGCCCTTAGAAGAGATACCTAAATAAATATTTTACTAAGACTTAAATTAAAATTCAAATTAGACACCTTAATTAAACCATAATTTGTTTACTAATTACAAACCAGTATCATAAAAAGAGGCGTGCAAATAGATATAGCCGAGTATTTGCTATTGGTATTTAAAAGACACACACCAATAAATATACATTCCATTCTAGTGTTAGTTTCAACCTCATACTGAAGTCCAATCACATTCCAATTATAACTATTGCCGATTCGAAATATCCATTCAATAAAATAACTTTCTATAGGACATTTTTTGATACTAATTCATCATGTTTCTTGTAATACCAACCAATTTCTCTCGGCAATTTCCTGTCATAAATTTACTTCAAATAATTTGTATGCCAAGCACAAATTAGAAGACGAATAATCAAAGGACCCTTCAAGTCTCAAGAAACTATTCAAGCGCAAACACATCTTACTTTTTGCAACGGAAATATCCCATAAACTGAAGGAGATCCAGTACATTTAACACATACAACGGCCATGGCGAGCCTCAACTCGTTCTGTGACGTCACGAGCTTTGTCAAATCCGTACTTGGAAGGTCAATGACACAGCGTTAATTGCTAAATGATATCGAGAATATCCTCCGAATTTCTGACAGCTATTGAATGTGCCTAATCTTATAATCCGGCCGAATTGAAACGTAATTTAAACTTGGAAGGCCGCGCTAATCGCTTCGAAACAAAAAGGGCTGCTAGCAGTACATGATAGGAATTAACATTATGCCAACTTTTTGCAATACGAGGGGGAGGAAAAAATGGGGAGGAGAGTGGGGCGTCACGGCACGTGTCTTCGAGGCGATCAGCTGTGCGCGTTCGTCGACCTCAGCAGGTGAATAACACCGCTCAGTACGAAACGCAGCCGAGTCAATGCACTTGCTCGCGAAACGGTGACGTTTTCAAATGATAGGGTTGCACTTCCCAAATGGGCGGCGGGATGTGAGTGAGTCATGCCTTGTGACGATTACTGAGTGAGTTATGAGATCAGGATCGCAGCCATCTTACGGCAGATAAATCATAGCTTGCAAGGAAATTTAAAACACGTAAAGAAGATATGAATAAGATGTTATTAGGCTATGCTAGGTATTAGGTAGGTTAGGTTATGCTATAAAAATGAAAGAAATCATCTTCCCTAGCCTTACCCTATCTGACGGGGTTGGCTACCTAATCTAGGTGATTGAACGAGGGTACTGGTTTTAACACAGAGCGACTGCCATCTGACCTCCGCCACCCAGAAGGGAAACCAGACCCAATCCTAGATTAGGCCAGTTTTTTAGCCGCCAAAGCTTAGCACTGGTCTCTGACTAATATCTACGAAATTAACCGGGACCAACGGCTTAACGTGCCTTCCGAAGCACAGAAAAAGCACCGAATAAACGTACTTACGAAATTCGAAAACCGCAAAACATATTGAATTCGAATCACGACCGCTCAGGAGGCAGTGTGGAAATATGTATGAATATAAGTACAGCAAGATTTACTATTCTTTGTCAATATGAATGTAGACAATCTCCAATCGTATCAAAACTTAGAAACAAAAAAACCTCATTTCGATTACTATATCGTATCTAGAGAAATTCAAATGTACAAAACAGCGAACCAAGATAAAAGTTCCTCATCAAATGGTTTATGGAAATGAAAGGACATTTTCACCTCAGCATCACACAGTTCAAACTGCAGTTGAAAGAAGACAGCAACATAATTATTGCGCATTAGACAAGGACAGTGTCTAACCCTTAATCGGTCGGCCACCCTGCGGTCGGAAACAATGTTTCTATTCAGACAAGTGTAGAGACTATTTACAGAAATAATATTTAGCCTCGCCTCGCCAGAGAGTAAGCGCTTCCTTAAAATAACTTGAACAGTAAAGTGAAAAGTGTTCCATACATACATATAATCACGCCTTTATCCCTAACAGGGTAGGCAGAGCGTAAACGACCCAAACAAAGGTCGTTTCGCCACGTCTGGCAAAGTTTTAAGGGTCGATAGATAGATTTGTAGGTATATTGCTGTAGTAACAGGTTGTCAGCTCATCGCCTAAATTACAATATATTGAAAACCTCGGATCCCTTAGCTGGTTTTTACAGCACGCTCAGGAGGAATTGCAGCTGGCACATTCTATGTTTATCTCTCGCTCCCAGTCCAGCATGAAAGTGTTCTAAGTTTTTCTCTCGATCCCCAGTCCAGCATGGAAGTCAGCTGGTCTTGGTGGTCATTTTTTATGGGAAGTATTTATTTTTCTAATTGCTAAAATAATTCCTTTGTGAATGTTGTTCAGTTTCGTTGACTAAGCAACCCTATCAGTTTGCGGGAAGATATAATTGTTTCATTTATAATCGAATACATTCATTACTATTAGCAAGAACATTTTACTTTCATGCTGGACTGGGAGTGAGAGAAAAACATACAATGTGCAGCTGCATTTCCTCCCGAGCATGCTGTAAAAATTAGCAAAGGGATTCGAGGGTTTCAGTATATTTCAATGCAGGCGATGTGCTGACAACCTGTCACTACAACAATAAACTAAAAATCTATCTTAAACAACCTTCAAAACTTAGCGAGACGTAGCGGAACGACCCTTGTTTAGGTGGTTTACGGTCTGCCTACCCCATTAGGGATAAAGACGTGATTGCATATATGTAAGAACATTTTAGGGTCATTCGTAATTCGCGATCAGCAAACCGATTGCTCTGAGGTCGTAAAGATGTTTAAGGAACTCGTTTTGCTTTTCCTGCCTTCAAGTATTCAGTTTATTTGTTGTCCTTTTAATGGCGGATATTTAAGACATAACATTCCAAGACCTGTCACTGCAGCAATATACGTACAAATTCATCTTAAATAACCCTCAAAACTTTGTCAGTCGTGGCGGAATGGCCTTTGTTAAGGTTGTTTGCGCTCTGTAAACCTCCCGAGCATGCTGACTCCATGCTGGACTGGGAGCGAGAGAAAAACATAGAATGTGCCAGCTGCATTTCCTCCCGGGCATGCTGTAAAAACCAGCTAAGGGATCCGAGGGTTTCAGTATATTGCAATTGAGGCGATATCACGTTTGACATAGTTTTGAGGGTTATTTAAAATATTTTTGTAGGTATATTGCTTAGTGACAGGTACCTAAACCCTCAGATTCCTTAGCTGGTTTTTACAGCAGCGGGAGGAAATGCAGCTGGCACATCCTATGTTTCTCTTTCGCTCCCAGTCCAGCATGGAAGAGAAGTGAAGAGAAGAAAAGTGTTGGAGTTATTTTAATGCTTTTGTAGACAGGGGCTTAAGCACTTGATATTACACTGAAATGCTGGTCTGGGACCGAGAAAAAAAACAAATAATGTGCCAACTGCTTTTTCTCCCGGACATGCTGTAAAATCCAGCTAAGGGATTCAAGAGTTTCAGTATAATTTAACTTAGGCGATAGGCTGACAACCTGTCACTGCAGGAATATACCTATAAATCTATCTTAAATAACCCTCAAAACTTTGTCAGACGTGGCAAAACGACCTTTGTTTAGGTCGTTTACGCTCTGCCTACCCCATTAGAGATAAAGGCGTGATTATATGGATGTCTTGGACAGTAAAGTTGCGAGTCAGGCTTTAGAGAAGTGTTGGGAGATAGTTTATTGTTGTAGACAGGAGTTTTGAAGCACATGGTTTTGCACTTGACTCTAGTCGAGGCTGTGGTGATCGGGATTGAACGAGCTTGGCCAGAAGAAAGCAAGTGGTACTCCCATTTTCTTTTTATGTGAACAGACAAAATAATATTGAAGGTATACTTAGCATACTCGATAATTTGTTTTTTTTTATGGTTTTGCAACTGAACAGCGTAACATAACTGAACTGCCTCCGTGGTCTAAGCCATGGGCTCACGATCTGGAGGTCCTGGGTTCGATTTCCAGGGAGTTGATATTTGTAAATTTATAGCTTTGTGAGATTTCTCCAGTTTGGTTAGAATAATGCAGGCTGAATCACCCGATTGTATGCAGAAATAAAGATTCCGTGCTTCGGAAGGCACGTTAGGCCGTCGGTCCAGGTTACTGTCTTTGATAGTGGTCGGTACACAAAAACATGTCAGAGGCCTATTAGCTGTGTTGTTAAACCGCCTAGGTTTAAAAATAAACACTGACACTAAGATACCCTTACGACAGAAGAAGAACGGTTTTGCTTTAGATTCTAATTCCGGTGTAGACCAAGATAGAGTCGACGATGGAGCTACCTCACCTAGAAGCCTCAAACACACTGGCAATGTGGGTATTTTTTATACAGACAAAATCATATTTGAGTTAAATTTTCCCCAAGGTAGCATATTCAATACTTACTTTTCGGTATGTGTTGTTTAAAGATTCTCGGAAGTATTTTATTACATGGCAACTCGACTAATTTGTGTCTGAAGATCCAAACCGGAATTTCGCAAACCACACTGAATACTTTTGTATAAAACGTGGTCGGGCATTCCTGTGGGCGATTCGTTAAAAGCGTACATTGAAAAGGTTTTGCGTTCTGTGGTGAATTAATGTAATCTGACGGTTAACATATTTGTCACGGATGTTCGTACGATTAAGACAAAACGTTACAAAAGAATTCCTACATCGTATTATGTTTCAAGTCAGGATTTTTGGGACGAACCCGCATTGCGCTCTTAGCCCTAAAATCTTGAAGGTACTATGACAACCGGTAGGCTTTATAATGAAAACTGATCGGCTTACAACTACAACTTAAACTTTCAATACAAACTAGTAAGCCGATCAGTTTTCATTATGAATAACACTTGTTTATCGTTTAGTGCTAAAACGGTAGGCTTTAGTTGCTACCGCAATAGATGTTAATAAAGTCCTTGACTCAAACTTGTCTACGCAGATCTGGAAGCACCATATAACAAAACAACACTATAGATACATTGTAACACTCAAAAGTAGCCAAGTTGACCTTATGAGGCCAATTAGTATCTTGTCTCACCAAAACAATCATTATTAACAACATAACTGCATCTTGACAAGTTGTGAAAATAGAGATGGAACTAATTGGTGAACGAGAGAGACAGTAATAATAATCACCTGTTATAATAGAAGCCAATTATTCAGGTAAGGTCATTGAGGTAGCGATGACAGAGACAGAGAGGTCGTTTTGTTGTTAAAGTTTGAACGTACAGTTGGGTCAAAAGAGGAGAAATAAATAGGGATTAGTAGAAATATAGTGAGGCTTAGACAATTTTATCTTTCTCTTTATAGTGAGCAAAACAGATATGCCTTATAGAATGTGAATTGCCATGAAAGAGTAGTAAAAGAAATACTTTTTAATTTTGATTAGAAATGAGTGATTATATGTATGTATGAGCTTGCTTTTGAGTTTAGACAAAGTAAGAGTCAGAGACAAGAGTCGACGTTGAAGCGAGCTCACCCAGAAGGCCTGTCGAAGTAATACTCTGATATAAGGAAAAAGATTAGCGAATATGAAATGAGAATGGTGAATTGAAACAGAAAAAATCTTATATCGAAGACTGCGTACAGAAAAGCGCAAGTTTCGGGAGATTCGTTAGACAGCCTGTTACAAAAGTTATAAGTACCTAGTCCATAGGGTCGATCGACTCGATTCCCACACGACAGAAGCAGTGCCAAGTAAAAGTTTTCGCAGGGTCGGTAACCTTATTTTCTTAAAAATAGGGTCATTGCTACAATACATACAATACAACTGAGAGAAGATAATAACAAAACTGTAAGCACGAGCACTGCGGTATTTGCAGAAACCTACACGCCTGTAAAAACCCTTTGGTCTCCACCTGTATTACGTAGCAATAGAATATAAAGTTGTGCAGCAAAGTTGTGTGCAGCAGTACGTACAGACAAACAACTTGACACAGAAACACTCCACAGCAGAATTTGGCATCCAGGTCAGTTGGGGAGGTCAATGACATTCAACTTACTATTGCTATTGTGATGCGAATGTGCGTGCGGATGTTTGTTACGATGAGTCAACGTTACATGTATAGATGTTAGATCTCAGGACTGCAGTCTTTTTATTTCATTAGTGTGTGTATGTTCCATGCTGGACTGGGAGCGAGAGAAAAACATACAATGTGCCAGCTGCATTTCCTACCGGGCATGCTGGAAATACCAGCTAAAGAACCAAGGCTTTCTGTATATTGCAATTTAGACGATGGGCTGACAACCTGTCACCACAGCAATATACTACAAATCTATCTTAAATAATCCTCAAAACTTTGTCAGACGTGGCGGAACGACCTTTGTTTAGGTCGTTTACGTTTTGCCTACCCCATTAGGGATAAAGGCGTGATTATATGTGTGTATGTGTAAGTTCTGCACAGTAAACTTGTACTTATGCGAACACAAGGGCTGCCCGTACGCATAACCACAAGACTTAGCTGCAATTATGAGATAAAACAAATGCACGAAGACCAAAGATTAAAGATATCTCCTTCTCTATCTATTGAATCTAATCGATATTTATCGAAATATCTCATCAAATATGAGAGAACATGATAGTCCATAAAACTTACCGTTACAAACTATAGGACGAAAGATTATTATGATTACTAGCTTTTCGGCCCGTGCTAACAGCACGCTGTTTAATAATATTCATCGAAGAAAAAAGATGTATTTACTGCGGCAAAAAGTACCATATTATTTCCAGTTAACGTAACTTAGCTGCCAAAAAACAAAAATAGTATCAATATCGGTCTTGTCGTTTTCAAGTTAAACTGAGACAAACAAACATGCAAAGTTTTCCTCTTTATAATATGGATAACCAGTTCATGGAAGAAACACTTTGCAGTCGATTTTGACATTTAGGTCACCGCGGCGTGGTCGATGACATTGGACGAGCAAAAAATGGCGGACGAGCCGCGGGCCAGCAATAACTATTATATTGTACGCACAGAAATAAAGATGGCGTGTAAAATTGTGGAAATATGAGACGGCTGTAAAAGTAATGAAGCAGACGAGACTAGAATGTTATCGGGTCGATCAAATGTTCTAAGTTTTTTGGCAAAACTAAACTACGCGTAAGCTCTGAGGTTTGAATCGCATCAAAACGAGATTTCCCGTAGGAAAGACGTATTTTGCGGCGGTAAAAAGTAGCCATGTCCGACTCCAGGATACAAACTATCATCCTACCAAATTACATTGAAATCGGTAAATCGATTCAACCGTTTAGGCTTGAAAGAGCAACAAACAGACAGAGTTACTTACGCATTTATGACATGGAAATTATAGATAAAGCTGATTAAAAAAAAACAATTTTCCTTCCTTCAATTTTGATATTCAAAGAATTTTGTCGAAATGTTTCTTGATTTTTTTATTCTATATCACTATCACCAGCAAATACCAGTATCTTTCACTAGTAAATAATCTACAGGATAACCTCTCATCATATGAGATAAAGTTATGCTATGAATTAATAAACACATTGATCACGTGAGTGAGAAAGTCATTTTCCCCTGACATTAGACGCAGTTTTTATGATGCATCTTCATTGCAGTCATTGAGGTCCAGTGGAGTGATATAACATAATCTAATCATAATTATGTTGTATTTCTCATGGAGGCATACGTGTTATTAAAGTCTCATTTCATTAACATTGGTAATAAATAGGGGATTTAGGTACATATATTTAAATAAAAACGGTTAATATCGTGTAGCACAGAGTAACTAATAATACTACGTCAAGCCATATCAGAGGCCGGTGCTAAGCATTGGCGGTTTGAAAACTCTGACCTAATCCAGGATTGAGTCTGGTTTCCCTTCTGTTCTGGGTTGCGGACGTCAAATGGCAGTCGCTCTGTGTAAAAACCAGTACCCTCGTTCAATCACCTAGATTAGGTAGCCAACCCCGAGAGATACGGGATAAGGCTACGGAAAAGATGATGAAGTATATTTTGTCGGAAGTTTCAAAATGACAGGGCGGTAGAACTTCAAACGATGAACAAAAGCCATTTTATGCGTAGTCTGTCAAATTTTAAGGAGCATTTCAGATATAATTGTGTATTGCTTGGCTTCTAGTGATACATACATATAATTACGCCTTTATCCCTAATGGGGTAGGCAGAGCGTAAACGACTTAAATAAAAATTGTTCCGGCACGTCTGACAATGTTTTGAGGGTTATTTAAGATAGATTTGTAGGTATATTGCTGTAGTGACAGGTTGTCAGCCCATCGCGTAAATTACAATATACAGAAACCCTCAGATCTCTTAGCTGATTTTTACAGTATGCTCGGGAGGAAATGCAGCTGGCACATTCTATGTTTTTCTCTCACTCCCAGTTATAGGGATTTAAATTGTGACTCAATTTTGCCTATTAGATTTGTTCTCGTATGCGTTTTGGTATTGAAATTAGATTAAGTTCACCTGAGCGAGCGGAATGACATTTTAAACATTAATCAGCAGGCGATTTAATACTAATTTCTTCCATGCTGGACTGGGAGAGATAGAAAAACATAGAATGTTCCAGCTGCCCTTCCTCCCGGGCATGCTGTAGAAGACAGCAAAAGGGACTCGAGGGTTACAGTGTATTGTAATTTAGGCGATGGGCTGACAACCTGTCACTACACATTAGCAATACACATTACAATCTAAAATTGCCCTCAATTTTTGTCAGACGCGGCGAAAGCGCCTTTTACGAGGCGTTTAACGCTCTGCCTACCCCGTAAGGGATAAAGGCGTGATTTAATGTATGTATGTATGTATGATTTAATACTCAAGGTTAAAGACTGCAAAAAAATACCAATAAAAAAGATCATGATATAATGTGGTGCAATTTTAAGTCAGTGAGTACTTACAGATGAGTGCCAAAACATAAACAGCCAGCTTATGTAAATTCATAGAACGTAGAATATTTAATGACAATTCTATTTATAATTTTTATCTGGACATAATTAATTACGAATGGGATTTTATTTACTTATTTGACATTAATATAAATGAAAAATTTACAAAGTTATTTTCTGTATTGACATTCTATATTAATATTCATTTCCCAATTAAAAAAATATTCTTAAAAAAGAAATCCAACACACCGTGGATGAGTGACGAGTTAGCTTCGTATGTACAAAAGTTTGACGACTTTTGCGCAGTGAAGCATCAGTATCCCAGTGATAAGACAATAAATGACTGTGTACTTTACTACTCTGAACTCATTAAGTCAACAAGCCTGCGCGATCGTCGCGCTTATAATGAACATAGGCTCGCAGGTGCGAAAAACCCGTCTAGAGAGGTATGGCGAATTGTCAATGATGAAATATCTGTCAAAAGTAGACAACATAATACAGAACTCATCAGTGAAGGGTCACCCGTCCCCGCAAGTAAAATACCTGACCAATTCAACCAATTCTTTCTGACGACAACGACTAATTTACCAATAAATAGCAATAAGTGTCAGGCAGTAAACTACTTAAATCAATACCTACACGAAATAAACCCACCGCAGTTCTTCTTACCTATTGTCACCCTAGATAATCTTAACAAAGTGTTGAAAAAGATGCTTTGTAAATCAGGCACACTCGACATATACGACATGTCAGTTAATATTTTATTGTCAATTTGGCCAGTTTTATCAGACATGCTAGTGATCCTTATCAATCAAATGTTTATTGATGGGATATATCCTGATGCGTTAAAAACTACTAGGGTTTGTCCGGTTTACAAAGGCAAGGGAGATAGAACTAAAGTGGACAGTCATAGACCCATAACTATTGTTCCTAACATCTCAAAAATCATTGAATCGATTTTATCCTCTAGCATTATGGAACATCTTGAGACCAACGACTTACTGACAGACAGACAATACGCGTATAGGAAGGGAAAATCAACAACTGCCGCAGCACATCAAGTGATTGATTCGATTTTGACCAGCATCGACGATAGGTATAAGACGGCTGGAGTATTTTGTGACCTATCAAAAGCTTTTGATGTTATTCAAAACGATTTACTATTAGAGAAACTACGATGTTACGGTATCAAAGACAACGCCTACGGGCTGCTCAAATCGTTTTTGGAAGGTCGCAAACAACGTGTTGAAGTTACCACAAATGGGCGCAAGTACAGGTCCGAGGCAGGTGACGTCACTATAGGTATACCGCAGGGGTCAGCACTCGGAAATACTCTGTTTTTGGCGTTCATCAATGATCTAGCCCATTACATAACGGATGGCCTAGTCGTTTTGTTTGCTGACGATACGACAGTCATAGTGTGTGCAAAAGACTACGAGCAACTAAATATAAAAATTAATTATACTTACGAGCGACTGCAACAGTGGTTTTCTTCAAATGGGCTCATTTCAAACACGTCAAAATCGAACCTTATACTATTTGCCGCAAAACACATCGACAAACCACCGAGTATTACTAGTCCAGTCCCCCTTTGCTATTCATGCAAGTTCCTTGGGTTCAGTCTCGATGCCAACGTTAACTGGAAATCTCACATACAGTCCCTATGTGACAAACTTAGTAGTGCAACATTTGCGTTAAGAAAACTTCGACCAGTAGTTTCCAGTTCTGTACTTAGACAGACATACTTCGCACATTTTCAGTCGCTTATGACGTATGGCATCCTATTATGGGGAGATTCAACAGATTCGAATCGAGTATTTATTTTGCAAAAGCGGGCACTTCGCATAATAGAAAGAATTAAGCCTCGTGAAACGTGTAGGACTCGTTTTGCGAAAAATCGTATTATGACTATGTATAGTCTGTACCTGTTTGAAATGATTTCATATGTCCGAAGGAACATCACGCAGTTTAATCGCCGTTTAGGTGGAGGTCATTCATTACGAAACGTGGGAAGACTGGCCAGTGTGCACCATCGTTTGGAAATGTCCACTAAAAACCCACGAGTAATAGGTCCAACCTATTACGAGCGACTCCCTGACTATCTGAGGAATGTATCCAATGACGAAGCATTTTACCGCCAGTTAAAAAGTCTTTTACTGGATCGTGAATTTTATTCCATAAATGAATTTATGTTGTATGATTTTAAATTACTACAATGAGGATTGTAGTGACATATTTATATTTGCATTGACATTGTTATTTAATTGGTTAAATTGTATTGACATTTTCAGCTATTGCTTCATTTTATCATTTTACATTAGTTTTGACATTGTAAATTATTGTGTATTATTTTGACATTAGCTATTGCTACATTTTGGTTTATCTTATTACTTTGTTTGACATGTTTTAATTACTTTCTTTTTTAATTAACTTTATATTTTTGACAATCATATTATCCCTGGACATTTTTATTATTTTTACAATGTAATTATGAAATTGATAATATGAAATAAATAAATCTAATCTAATCTAATCATAATTTAGACGGTGTTTTCTTTCACCATATTTGACAGAGACTGCTTAGCCACGAGGATATATGTCGCTAAGTACTACATACATATACTCACGCCTTTATCCCTAATAGGGTAGGCAGAGTGTAAACGACCTAAAAAGGCCGTTCCGCCACGTCTGATAAAACTTTGAGGGTTAATTAAGATAGATTTGCAGGAATATTGCTGTAGTGACTGTAATTGCAATATATAGCTGGCACATTCTATGTTTTTCTCTCGCTCCCAGTCCAGCATGGAAGCATGTCGCTAAGTACTGTTCCTCACAAACAATAGTCTCTTCGAGTCGACACGCAAGAAAGAATAATATATTGCCAAAGTTGTAATATAGCCTGGACAATATAGCAAATTCTAAGTCCCATGATAGTCCGACCCGACAAGGTTCAGGAGTCCTATTTTTGAATCACTCGAATCGAAATGCGCATACGAAACAGCAACATTCGCATGCGACTTCTATACTACTTGGCGTGCGAATGTTACTCTTTCATATGCGAATTACGATTCGAGTGATTCAAAAATAGGACTCCTGTTCCTAATATAGCCAATCGTATTAATAGCTCACGTGTCGTATGCCGTGTCACTCCGCGTCATTCTTATTTTAGTTTCCGCATGTGTGCATTTGACACAGGAAATATTACATTAATAATAACTAGCGACCCGCCCCGGGTTCGCACGGAAATTATCAGTGTTTCTCTACTGTATTCTGCATGTATTATACATATAAACCTTCCTCTTGAATCACTCTATACATTAAAAGAAACCGCATCAAAATCCGTTGCGTAGTTTTAAAGATTTATGCATACATAGGAATATAGGGACAGAGAAAGCGACTTTGTTTTATACTATGTAGTGATGACACAGGTGATCGTGCTAGGCAGTGATTTTGCATACATATGGAGCGACAGAAAAACATAGAATGTACCAGCTGCATTTCCTCCCGGGCATGCTGTAAAAACCAGCTAAGGGATCCGAGGGTTTCAGTATATTACAATTCAGGCTATGGGCTGACAGCCAGTCACTACAGCAATATACCTACAAACCTATCAAAACACCCTCAAAACTTTGTCAGGCGTGACGGAAAGATCTTTGTTCAGGTCGTTTACGCTCCGCCTATCCCATTAGGGATAAAGTCGTAATTATATGTATGTATGTAGGATATGAACCATTGCTCATGAAACTGAACTTTCCCAAAAGATTGATCGAAATACGAAAAAACATTTTACCTAACATACAAAATGCATCAACTGAACCGAAGTCTTTTTTTCATTTCGACCTATGTCCCTTTAGGAAAGTTGTTCCGTTTCATGGACTGCTTTATATCCTTTGAAGAGCATTATACCTTTTCTGTTACACGTTGTATTTCTTTGAATTTATTTGCCGTATTAGTTCGTTCTGTATAAACATCATTATAATATCGGGATTATCATATTATACAATAACTGCCTCCGTGGTCTAGTGGTCAGAGCCATGGGGATTGAAAGTTGACATTTGTCAATTTATCACTTTGTGTGGTTTTCCCCAGTTGGGTTAGGGCATTTCAGGCTGTATCACCTGATTGTCCGAAAAGAAAAAGGATTCCGTGCTTCAGAGGGCACGTTAAGCCGTCGGTCCCGGTCGCTGTCTCTGACATGGATCGTTACTTATACCATGTCAGAGGCCTAATAGCTGTGCTACTAGGCTATTTAAAAACGCTGACACCAGCGTCGCTCAGAAGAAGATCACATCAGGGTAGGGAGAGGCTAACTAATGGTTTACATGGACGCGAATAAGGACGTGACAACTTGAAATACTTTACATCTGTAATCTTTAGTCAGCCATGACAGATTCTTGACCTGTAACACTATCAAGCTTATTTCGGTCAAGGCGCCTTAACCACGTTTTTACATTGTCTTTATGCAAGAATATGAAACAAACTTCATCTAAAGACCAATTTTGATAATAATCCTGAATTTTGGAACAGTTTTGTTTTGTTAACACGAACCATTTTTGTTAGCAGGGATTGATACAAAGGCAAAAGATTTTGTACTAAGATATAACTACATGCATACATATAATCACGCTTTTATCCGTAATGGGTTAGGCAGAAAGTAAACGACCTAAACAAAGGTCGTTCCGCCACGTCTGACAAAGTTTTGAGGGTTTTTAAGATAGATTTGTAGGTATATTGATGTAGTGATAGGTTCTGAGCACATCGCCTAAATTACAATTTACTGAAACCCTCGGATCCCTTAGCTGAAAATACAACTTAAAGATGATTAATAGACTAGAGAGAAATATAAAAAAATCGTTATCAAAATAATCCCTCCAATTACAACTTTGTTCCAACATCAAATATAACAAAAGCTCTTGGAATGTACATACATACATACATATATTCACGCCTGTATCCCTAATGGGGTAGGCAGAGCGCAAACAACCTAAACAAAGGTCATTCCGCCACGACTGATAAAGTTTTGAGGGTTATTTAAGATAGATTTGTACGTATATTTATGTAGTGACAGGTCTTGGAATGTTATGTTTAAAAATATCCGCCATTAAAAGGACAGCAAATAAACTGAATACTTGAAGGCAGGAAAAGCAAAACGAGTTCCTTAAACATCTTTACGACCTCAGAGCAATCGGTTTGTTGATCGCGAATTACGAATGACCCTAAAATGTTCTTATACACATGCAATCACGCCTTTATCCCTAATGGGGTAGGCAGAGCGTAAACGACCTAAACAAGGGTCGTTCCGCTACGTCTGGCTAAGTTTTGAAGGTTATTTAAGATAGATTTTTAGTTTATTGCTGTAGTGACAGGTTGTCAGCACATCGCCTGCATTGAAATATACTGAAACCCTCTGATCCCTTAGCTAATTTTTACAGCATGCTCGGGAGAAAATGAAACTGGCACATTGTATGTTTTTCTCTCAATCCCAGTCCAACATGGAAGTAAAATGTTCTTGCTAATAGTAATGAATAAATTCGATTACAAATGAAACAATTATACCTTCCCGCAAACTGATAGAGTTGCTTAGTCAACGAAACTGAACAACATTCACAAAGGAATTGTTTTAGCAATTACAAAAATAAATACTTCCATCTTATACAAAATGACCACCACGACCAGACAAGCTGACTTACATGCTGAAAAGAAAAAGAAGAGAAAAACATAGGATGTGCCAGCTGCATTTCCTCCTGGGTATGATGTAAAAACCAGCTAAGGGATCCGAGGGTTTCAATATATTGTAATTTAGGCGATGGGCTGACAAGCTGTCACTACAAACAATATACCTACAAAATGTATCTTAAGTGACCCTTAAAACTTTGCCAGATGTGGCAAAACGACCTTTGTTTAGGTCTTTTATGCTCTGCCTACCCCTTTAGGGATAAAGGCGTGACTGTATGTATGTATGTATGTATATATAACCAGACAACTTGTATGCAGAAATCATTTCTTTTTCATTTCCTGAAAGAATTGATTTGTGAAAGTTGTTCAGTTTCGTTGACTTAGTAATCCTTATCAGTAGTTTAAAGACAGGAAGAGAACATATTTACGGTCATAAAGTAATCGGTTTGCAGATTTTGAATGACCCTAAAATGTTTTTGCTAATATAAAAATTAAACAATCAAATTGCAACTCAAACAGAAGTTTATTAAAATGGTAATTTAGTATAATTAAGTGGCAGTCTTGGTTTAGCGTAATAAGGAGTTAAATTAATGTGTATTTTTTTGTAATGCATCTTATTATATGAAATCTGATTATCTACATTAAAAAAGCCATGATCAAATAAGAATGACTGGACTGATATTGAAAAATATTTCAACACACCAGTAATGTTATATTCTTCTTAACTTATCTTATTTAGCCGAATGTTATATTATCATTTATTAATTATTTACTGACTGGGTAAGACTCGTACCACGATTGAAACTCCAGGAAATTAAATCAGATTTTTCTAACCTTTGGAATCATGTCTAAGTGCGCCCACAATAGATGTTTATAAAAATTTCCAAATAGTGGGATTAAGATTAAATCCTTTTAGATTTCTACATACACACATATAATCACGCCTTTATCTCTAATAGGGTAGTCAGAGCTCAAACGACTTAAACAAAGGTAGTTCCGCCACACCTGAAAAAGTTTTGAGGGTTATTTAAGCTAGATTTGTAGGTATATTGCTGTAGTGACAGTTTGTCAGCGTATCACCTAAATTGCAATATACAAAAACCCTTGGATCCCTTAGCTGGTTTTTACAGCACGCCCAGGAGGAAATGCAGCTGGCACAGTCTATGTTTTTCTCTCGCTCCCAGTCCAGCATGGAAGTAGATAGCTATCTCCTAATAATTACCAAAATAGTAACTGTAAGGTCATGGGAACTTGTACTACCATTCATTATCATACATCTGATTGTATGGTATACTATGTGACTATGATTGATTACTATAATAATGATTGTTCGTGTATTTGTGATCCAATATTTGAAAAGTGAGCTTTTGATAATTAGATTTTGATTTCAGACTATGATAATGATGGATGTACCTAATTATTTTCTACAGTATGATGTTGTTATGATAGATACTTAGGCCCGAAATTATATACAGGATTTGACATAGACAGCTAGTTTGAATCTGTATCAGAAATATCATTTCAGTACAAAAAGACCTGTCAAATCCGTACTTAATATTATTCGCAATCCTGAGATCGCATTATAAATACGAGCCTTATTATGTTACTGACTGATGTCTTGAAATTAAAAGTCATAAAGCTGGTCTCAACTCTATTGTGAATCGTATACGAGCTGAGTGTTTACTTTAAAATTACAGTAGCTCTTGGAAATATTTATTATATCAGCTACCAGAGCTGCAAACCAACAAACCATCTTATGAACTTTCCTTTAGACATCAATTTTCAATACAATATTTCCGAGTGGCTAGAACTCCATCCTCCATCAATTTATGTGAAACTATCAATGTTAAGATCAACCAACATACTGACCTCTGTGACCGTCAAAGCCATTTGCAAATTAATACAATATCATACATCATTATAAAAAACAATACTCAGCAGAGCGGAGTATGATTCACAAGGAGACAACATCTGTTGACATTGGCGCGAAAATGGGCAAAGGCGGGGTCAGCCGCCATATCGCATTAATCATAGCACTATGTTGCCAGTTATGTAGTTGAGGTACAGGGAAATTAAAGGTGATCTTTGCTTGAAATTGATTTGGCCTTGACTTTAACTCTAGTTAGGTCAAAGTCAAAAATGACACAGATGGAGTCAATAGAAGACTAAGCCTATCTGGAATAATCCAGTTCACTCTCAGTTTGGTGATAGAGTGGTTTTGAAAATACATTAATCATACATACATACATACTATCACGCCTGTATCGCTAACGGGGTAGGCAGAGCGTCAACGACCTAAACAAAGGTCGTTACGTCACGTCTGACAAGTTTTGAGGGTTATTCCAGGTGGATCTGTATATTGCTACAGTGACAGGTTGTCAGCCTATCGCCTAAATTACAATATACTGAAAACCCTCGAATCCCCTATCTGGTTTTTACAGCATGCCCGGGAGGAAATGCAGCTGGCACATTCTATAGTTTTCTTTTGCTCCCATTGTATAGACGGGAGCAGGGAGAGACAATTAAACAAGTTGAATGCTGATTAATAACTGATTATATTTGGATAAGGCAAGCGTTTATATAGAATAGGATACATGATGGTTACATAGGTTCTTACTATACTATACTACACCATGCCAGCATGCATTAATCATAGTATTATAATATATCCAGTTGTTTAGTTCAGGTTCAGGAAAATTAAGGTGTTTTTTATTTGGGAGGTATTTTTTGAAGTCCCACCGGCCTGCAGCCATCAATACTATTATGAGCAAGGTGTGCTCACGTGCCCTAAGTTCGCACGTTAGCCACGTAACCAACGTAAACCGGACTCCGGACGCACGAGCGCAATACCGACTAGGAGTCGAAGTGGCTGCCATGGCCGATAAATCGGTTGGAAGGATCATATATCCAGTTGTGTAGTTGAGGTACTTTTATTTGATACTTATATGGAATTGATCTCGATTCTATTTAGGTCAGAGGTGAAAGAGATAGAATCGATAGCAAACTCACTCAGACTTTAAAGAGGTGTAGTGTATGTTGTATGGCTTCTGAATAGGTGCATAATTTTTAATAATATTCGCGGACAAGGAATGTGAGTTAGCACTAGCTAACATAAATAATATAGGCTACAAGTTCTAATATTAGTAGGAACAGGTAGGAATAGATTTGTCAATGTTGCCATAGTAACTAACCAAGTCATAGGAACGAGAAGGCTTGTGGTGGTATGATGGTAGTGTTGGTTGTTTTTTACTATACTACTCCTCCATGCTGGCCTGGGAGTGAAAGAAAAACATAGAATTTGCCAGCTGCATTTCCTTCCTGGCATGCTGTAAAAACATGGCAGAAATACAGATGGAGCATTTTCTAGGTTGTGGATACCAAACATATACATGTTACTTAGTATACTTATCCTTAGAGCAATCTAAAAATGGGGTCCATTCTAGATTGGCGGCTTATCTATCATTTTTATCTGCCGTCATATGATATGGAAACGTGCAAGAGCATGTCAAAATCTAATGGATAAAGTGTGTAAAACCATAGAGTATAAATCGCCTGTCGTTTTTCAATTTTATTACTATGAAACTGACAGATAGATTTTAATTTTAGTTTTAACCTGTGGTATCTAGAATCGAGCCCAATGTATGACTAATATATAGCTTTTACCACCATCTGACCATTGCATGCAGAACAAAAGCGGAATAATTCAAAATACCATGAAAGAATGTGAATTACTCTACACACTGTAAGAAAGCATAATATTATGGATATTTCATTGTATTATTTATGATTTGATTAGTGTTGCACTGTGAATTATAGTGAGTAGTGAAATGAATGATGAGTTTTAATAACTTCAAAGATTAAACTAAATAACCTTAATCATGGTCATGTGACTGTTGGAGCCTATTTATATTTAGTACAACAACTTATTTGAAATAACATTGTATACCAGATTGATTTCTAATTTATATGATACTAGCGACTCGCCCCGGCTTCGCACGGAAATAATCAGTGTTTCTCTACTACATTAAGCATGTATTATACATATAAACCTTCCTCTTGAATCACTCTATCCATTAAAACAAACCGCATCAAAATCCATTGCGTAGTTTTAAAGATTTATGCATACATAGGGATATAGGGACAGAGAAAGCGACTTTGTTTTATACTATGTAGTGACTAGGAAGGAAAAGATAATACAAGGATATGTAAATTAATGTTTTATTATATAGATAGACCCTATTACAGTCACCCCATCATCTCTCTACCTCCCTAGCGTTTTCCGGAATCTCTCAGGGTCAGCTACCTAGTACTGGTTTTTATATAGAGCAACTGCCATCTGACTTCTGCAACCCAGAAGGGAAACCAGACCCAATCCAGCAGAGGTGTAAAAAATTGACTTTTAAAAAAAAAACCTGAATTCAATGAAAGTTATCTTCAACACGTGAGTTGACATAATAATGTTATCAGTTATTATTATACCTGGTTGATAAGGACAATATTAAACAGAGCATACTTAGTACTTATGTAATAATTTGTTTATTTAAACAGCTCGTGTATTTGTTGTACATAAGATTTTTGGACAAATAAATTCACAGGTGGCTTTACTGAAAACCTAGAGCTTAACTTGGTTTTCAAGTTTATTTGTTTGGTTTGCTCTAGACCAGAGGTGACCGAGACACAGCTGAAGTTGAAAAATATAGTGCACACACACAACAGCTCAAGGGTGGAACCCCCAGAACTGTGTTTTTTTGTACTGTAGAGGTACTTCGTGACAATTATTATTATTATTAGAGGTACTTCTAAGTATGTACATCGAAGTCCACACTTTGCATATTCCTGATGAATTGAAGTATTACGATGGGCCACCTTCAGTGGAGAGGTAATTGCCATATTCAACACTAGTGACCTGCCCCGACTTTGCATATAACAGTGTTTTTCTGTTATTATTATGCATGTGTTATACATATAAACCTTCCTCTTGAATTTCTCTATCTATTGAAAAAAGCTGCATCAAAATCCCTTGCGTAGTTTTAAAGATCTAAGCATATACAGGGACAGACACTGGAAGCGACTTTGCTTTATAACATGTAGTGATGCTTTGCTCGTGAGTTAGCAAACAAAACAAGAACATGATGCTATTTTCATAGGGATCTCTGCTGCCCTATCCCCAGGGATATAACATAACACAACAATAACAAGTTATTGCTTGTCTTTACAGCACCCTCAAATGCAATGAGTGCTTTTCTGACTCTGGTACCACATCCAAGATGTTTCTAGTTTGGCTAGGACATCATAGACTGTATTGTCTGTTGGATAAGTAAGATGATTCCATGCATCTACAAGGTGGTTTATATAAAGACAGTTGAAAGTACAGTGCATAAGTTGGTAAGTTGGCTTTCAAGTAGACGTTTACATGGATCCCAGTTCTATTTTGCTTCAAGTTGAAAGGCAACTTAAACTTTAACTTGAAAGCCCACTGTTAGAACGGTTTACATGTTTCAACTTACCAAACCTATTAGTACCACGGTTGCTATGTCAGTTAGTTTGATAGGGTTGGGTATAGGTTGTTACCATTCAAAAGAAGCTACCTACAGACTATCACAATGAAGACATAGGTTGTAAATGAAAGGAAAGTTAGGAGAAACAGATCTACAGGAACAAGATACAACAACTTACTACAAATGAGTAGCAAATAAGCTCACAACCTTCACTCTAGTCTGATATGGTCAACAACATAAAACAACCAACATTTTTCTGCTAACAACAATATTATCTATGTCAACAAGACAATAGAAGGTCAAACAGCCCCAATGAAAATTAATTACACATTTGCACTCATAAATGGTTAAACACGACGCGAGGAAGGTAATAAACCTTCGCCTGAACAAAAGACTGGTCGTTATAACCTAGAAAACTCAGAGATGCGTAAATCGCATAGTACAGTTATGAAAGGTGAACTTGACTTACCGATAGCGGCGAATTCATCAGGGGTTCTTCCACCGGCCAGCAGCCAGCGGCACCAGTCGATGGTCTCCCATTCATCGATAGTCTTGCTAGGGTTCAACAACACGTCCAGCAAAGGACCCAAGTGCTGAGGAGAACCACTGGCGCAGTCCGCATGGATGTAAGCGGCGGCGCCCCGCTTGCCCTTCTTCATCAACACTTGCGCCGTCGAATTAGACATTGTCACGATTGTAAATTCAACGCAAACTAAAACACTCACACATCATCCGAGTCACTGTATATTTCGGTCACTTACGGAAGAAACACCACTTCTAGTTTTACATAAGGCAATGAACCCGTAACGCACTCGCGGTGTAGCATGTCGCGGTCGCGTCAAAAACACTTCTAAACGTGGAAATACACAAGAGCAAGGGATAATTACGAATTTAACAATATTGAAAAGAGTTAAAAATATGTTTTCTGAATTTTACGGACGAAAATAAGCAATGCGAAACAACTCGGCCATTCAATCGGGGTTTCCAATGGAAAATAAATGTGACCTTTTTAAACTCTGCGCATTTGAAACGCAAGGGTCGGTCTACAAATAGGAAGTAAACATGAGACAGTACTATACAAAAATGTGCTATCTGTCCTTGTCATGTGCTGCTTTGTATAGTAAAACCGTGCAAAAAAAACGCAATTAAAAAGTAAAAATAAGTATATTTTCGTGTGGCAATACTGAATAGAGCTGAGAGCATGGTTAAACTGAATCGATATATTTATATCGATACCTAAATTGTTTTTCTTTTAAAACCAACTTGATTTACTTAAGGCGCTTCCTAAAATAAATCTGGGCTAAGTGGCGCCCTCAGCAGTCAAAAAATTATAATTCACTGAAAACATAATCAATCGAAAATACGGTAGATCAGATTGAGGTTAAAGCAATGAAGATCATTTAGAATCGCATAAAGTTAAAACTTATAGTTTGTTGTAGTTAAAATAGAAAATTTGCGAAAAATGGCTACTTTTAACACTTTTGCTACCTGTAACTGCAGTGAACATACATACATATAATCACGCCTTTATCCCTAATGGGGTAGGCAGAGCGTAAACGACCTAAGGAAAGGTCGTTCCGCCACGTCTGACAAAGTTCTGAGGGTTATTCAAGATAAATTTATAGGTTTATTGCTGTAGTGACAGGTTGTCAGCCCATCGCCTAAATTACAATATACTAAAACCCTCGGATCCCTTAGCTGGTTTTTACAGCATGCCCGGGAGGAAATGCAGCTGGCACATTCTATGTTTTTCTCTCGCTCCCAGTCCAGCAGTGAACATTGAATTATAGAGATTTATTATATGTGTAGATAAATTATTATCTACACATATAATAAATCTTATTATATGTGTAGATAAATTATTATCTACACATATAATAAATCTCTTGAAGGACCGCGTCTGTACATTGAATATTTTACAAAAAATAATTGCAGCAGGCATTATTAACGATACAAAGATCAAAACGATTTTGTTTTAGAATTTTTGTCTTTCTGTCTGTCTATATGTTACTACTTCACGCCAAAATAACTGAACCGATTTGGGACGATGACATTCAACTGTGTGTACCCGGGTTGCAACTTACGATACTTAAAATCACGCTACCTGACTTAGGGGGTAAGCAGGAAATTGAAATTTAGCTGTTTCTTAACCGATTTTTATGAAACTTTTTTTATTTGACTGAGCATTATTTAAAATCAAAGTTACAATACAAATAATCACGCCTCATGACTTAGGAGGAAAGTTGGAAATAGAATTTCGGTTGATTTTAACCGATCTTAAAGAGACTTTTTTTAATCACCTGGTGTCCAGCCTAGGTTACAAATAATCACGCAAACCATTCTCATATTGTACAGTACTTCCAGGCTGGACTGAGAGAAAAACATAGTTGTTGACTCATAACCCGCGGGTAGATGTCTTTGCAGATATGTGGCACTACATTAATAAAGAATCTTTGAGCTTTTGTGAAAATTTATAAATGTTATTTAACTTCGGTAGCTTATTGTTTCTCTTTGTTTGTACAACCTATTGAAATAGTTTTAGTTATGTTCTATTATACATATTTATAATGGTTTTATAATTTATAGTTTTGTTTAATGTATACATACATACATAAATCACGCCTTTATCCCTTACGGGGTAGGCAGAGCGTTTAACGCCTCGTAAAAGGCGCTTTCACCACGTCTGACAAAAATTGAGATCAATTTTAGATTGTAATATGTATTGCTTTAGTGACAGGTTGTCAACCCATCGCCTAAATTATAATACACTGTAACCCTCGAGTCCCTTTTGCTGACTTCAACAGCATGCCCGGGAGGAAGGGCAGCTGGAACATTCTATGTTTTTCTATCTCTCCCAGTCCAGCATGGAAGAAATAAGTAAGTTTAATGTATGGATTTGTTAAAAATCTCATGGTCTCAATTTATAGATCTCGTTAAGTTTAATAGGTAGGTATATAAAATAAGTAGTTTTAAGTTTAGTATTATATTATTTTATCTTTCTTCTACAATCGCTTTAGGGTTGCCTGTAATGGTTGTATAAATGTTATAAACAAATAAACATAGAATGTGCAAGCTGCATTTCCTACCGTGCATGCTAAAAAAACTGCTGATCCAAGGGTTTCTGTATATTGCAATTTAGGCGATAGGCTGACAACATGTCACTACAGCAATATCCTCTATCAACAACAAATCAACAAATCTATCTTAAACAACCCAGATTTCTGATTCTGATTCTGAAAAAACTTTGTCAGACGTGGCGAAACGACCTTTGTTAAGGTTCTTTACGCTCTGCCTATCCCATTAGGGATTAAGGCGTGATTATATGTATGTATGTATGTACATCATTGATCTGAAATAATATCTCGGTAATGTGACGCATAACCCAAAAATTACAAAAATATTTCATATTTCTATTTGTGTGTAATCGAACTGTTTAGGTTTGATTTATTTATTTCAAAGCATTTACACAACCATGACAAGAAATCCCAAAGCGATTGCATAAGTAATATTAAACTTATAACTATTTAAAACTATAAACTACTTAAAACTAAACAATAAAATGAGATCAAAGATTATGAATTAAATTAACAAATAACATAAAACTTTGCAAACCAGTTCGAAAAACAAAATATAAAACAGCAGTTATGAACAAATTAAATAACTACTTCTAAATCACACATTCTTACAATATCTCAAACACTCTCTGTACAAAATCGGCCATTCACCTACAAATATATCTACTTGTGGGTTAGCAGTCAAAAGCTGGCTCACAAGGTTAATTCCACGAGGAATCGGTGACTCGCTATGCGCTACCGTGCGACACTCAGCGTTCGCCGCGATGTGTTTTATAAAAAATAAGGGTCACAGTTTGCCAGGCTCCACATAAAAATGTTACATCCCTAATTTTGTTATCCTACCCGTGTGATATCTTCATTTTCGTGAAGTTGACGGAACTGTGACAACACAAAAACCTTTTAATCTTTGAATTGAATTGAGATTAGTAGTGCAATTGCATGACTCGATCGCGGAGCGGAGATGGGTTTGGTGTAGCAGTGGCCTGACCAAACTTGCGGTTCTATGTCTCATTCACGTCACGTCACGATCTATGTCTCTGATTTGATTTATGTATCAACCATAATCAAACATACCGACCGGAAAAATCAAGGAAAATCTTGCAAAATGGTAAATTGACAAATATCACGTTGTGTTCTCTCCGCCCGAGGAAATTGAATTACGACCTCCCAGATGGGAAGATAGCACTTGGACAAGGTACTGACGTGTAATCGATTTTTGTATCGATATAGAGTTAGCTTAGCGTAGCTCTACCTTTTAAATGGACGATTGCGGATGGCGCATGTTGAATTTTGTAAATAAAAGCTAAAAAGTGCGAATAATTCTAAAGTATTCTAAGGAGCAACTAGTAATAAATTAATAATTAAATTGCCCACATAATTTTTATGTCTGCTAGTTTTTAAAGTGTAGTAAAAATAATAAACAAACATGAGTGACGAAAAGAAGGTTATGTTTCACGAGATGGAACTTGATGATCGTATTTTAAAGGTAAAATTGCAGTATTTCATATCTATTTATTTACAGAAATACTGTTCAAAAATGCACCTTGCTTTTCCACCTTATAAACTTTCTACATCATTCCCTTGTGTTTACAGGCTATTTCGCAGTTAGCATGGTCAGAACCCACGTTGATCCAAGAAACTGCCATTCCTCTACTTCTAGAAGGTAAAGACGTTCTGATGAGGGCTCGTACTGGTTCAGGGAAGACCGCTGCGTTCACTATACCGGTCATTCAGAAGCTTTTGAACCTCAAAAACACAAGTACACATCAATGTATCAGAGCGCTTGTATTGTCGCCTAGTAAGGAACTTTGTGGGCAGGTAAATAAACAACAGTTCTTCCTAGTAATATATTCTTCTAGGTCAATAATTTGGCTGCTATTAACTACACTTATTGCTATAATTTTGGCTGAGAGATTGTTCTGGGTTAATTAAAGGAGCAACCATGCTTTTTACAGGCATTTGATGTTGTAGTTGACCAAGTGTTAAATCCAGAACACTTTCTTAGCCAATAGTATAATAGCTTACATCAAGCAAATACAACTTGGAGTATAATAACAAACAAATACAACTTGGAGCCTTAATCGAGCTGCAAATTTATTTCTTTCTGACAAAAGTAAATAATTTATTAATATTATCCAAATTGTTGTAGATAACATCAGTGATAAACAGTCTCACAATAAAATGTGCCAGAGAGGTCCGATGCATTGACATTTCTTCCAACGGCGAGATGACAACACAGAAGTCCCTACTATCCGACAAACCCGACATCGTAGTCGCCACTCCATCCAGAGCCCTAGCACATTTGAAAGCCGGGAATATGATCCTCAAAAAAGACCTGGCCATGTTAGTTGTGGATGAGGCTGACTTGATATTCTCCTTTGGATATGAAGATGAAATCAAAGAGCTTTTGGGGTAAGCTATCACAAATATAAAGTTTGTAAGGGATAGTGTACTGAAAACTGAAAGGTGTTGCTCAGTCAACATAACTCAACAACTTTTGTAAAGATATTCTAACGGTAAATAAAATAAAATTGTATCTCCACTTTGTTCCAGCAATTTGTATGAAAATATCAGAATAAAAAAATATATATAAGAATTTCTTTGTAAAAGTTGTTTAGTTCTTTTCTTATCACTGAGCAGTGAGCATGAGCTACCCATTTCAGATATTGAAAGAATTGAAGTGATCTCCTGAAACAACCTAATAATCCAAACAATTTGTTGATCTTACAGCTACCTCCCAAAAATCTACCAAGCAGTCTTAGCATCAGCGACTCTATCAGATGATGTCCTGAGCCTCAAGAAAATAGTACTCCGAAACCCTGTGACCCTCAAACTGGAGGAACCAGAGCTGGCTCCATCATCACAGCTGCAGCATTATCATCTGTTTGCTGAGGAAGATGATAAAGCTGCCATTTTGTATGCACTCCTGAAGCTAAATTTGATTAGAGGAAAGAGTATAATTTTCGTCAGGACTGTTGATAGGTGTTATAAGTGAGTATCATTTTGGGCACCTAATATTTACACAGGACAAATAAACATTGTACTACCTCTATACATAAATGACTGAACAAATTAAATCACCATTCTGGACTGGACGTCCAGGCCAGACTACATAGTTATAACAATAGTAACTGCACTATCCCGCATAATATAAGAAAACTACCCCTTTACCCAAAGGTTGCCTGGCAGAAATTGCTACCCTAGCAATAAGGCTGCCTAGTTGTACTGTTTGTTTTGTAATGTTTGTACCTGTAAATAATATTTGTATTGTATTGTATTGTGATTAAGAGCTAACTCATAGTCATAGTAAACAAATAACGAATATCTTTAGAAATAAGTCTGTCAGTTAGTCTGTTTGTACTAGTGTGGGGTGCCCTACCGGGTGTTGATGAAAACAGTAAAACTGTTAGATCACGGCCGGTTTATTGCCCACACATTATTTACACACATTATATACAATTCACAGACCTAGCACTAACACTACTTGAAATAACGAAAAATATTAAATTAACAAATCACAAGAAAATTGTCTAAGTTTTTTTCTATGTTGCCATGGCGCTGCTAGTGCTGCCACACTAATTTTCACTATTATTGTAGTTATTTATAAAATTTAAAACTCTTCACAGTTTATAAGGAGGTGTTTAAGATTATGAAAGCCCCAGTTAATCTTGTATGTTTTAATTTCAGACTAAAACTCTACCTAGAGCAGTTCAAGATAGGCTCATGTGTCCTCAACTCAGAACTGCCCGCAGCCATCAGATGTTTATCCGTAGACCAGTTCAACCGGGGCCGATACCAGATCATTGTGGCTTCCGATGAGAAGGCGCTGGAGAAACCTGACGGAGGACTGATTGGGGATGATGAGCAGATTGGCAAGAAGAGGAAGAGAAAAGTTTGTATATTTGTTTAGGATAGTTTATTGTAGTTAAGTTTAACTGGGGACAGTACTAGATTGTTGTGGCTTCTGATGAGAAGGCGCTGGAGAAACCTGACGGAGGACTGATTGGGGATGATGAGCAGATTAGCAAGAAGAGGAAGAGAAAAGTTTGTATTCCAAATTTGAACTTGCTTATGTAACTTTTTTATGCCATATGGGGATGGTAGAGAGTGTGGCAGAGTGTCAAAAGTCTGAAAAGGTATTATCGCCAAGTCCTGGCCTATATTGAAGGAAAAACGTGTCTTATTGCAGCCCTTTCACGTACATTCTTTCAATACCCCAAAACAAAAGTTGTATACCCAGAAACAGAAGTAGCTGGATCATTCTAAGTTACTTGGTCACTCCCAGTCCAAGTCAAAGAAGTTTTTCAGTAAAAGAGAAATCTGTATGTAGAAATCGTGTAACTTATGTTTATGTATGTCCTTTTTGCAGCAAACATCAAAACGCAAGAAAGACAAAGAATCAGGCGTATCTCGTGGTATAGACTTCCAACACGTGTCCAACGTGATCAACTTCGACTTCCCACTGGACATTACTTCATACGTGCACAGGGCAGGCAGAACGGCTAGAGGAAATAATCAGGTAATTTTACCTTACATTAAATCACACCCATATTCCTTACGAGGTTAGCAGAGCTTCAACGCAATGTTCACCACTTCTGACTTGAGGCATATTCTAGAACTGTTTATAGGTAGCCAGCTCATCACTTTCAACACATTAACCCTTTAAACACGGTAATTTCTCTACTACTATTACACACTAGTACACTCGAAATTGCGTTACGTATAACTGTGCTCTATCTAACCTTAGAGTTTTAATTTTTTGTCAATGATCAATGTGTGAGAAATTGACCACAATATTTACGAATGTTTTTGTCCACAGGGAACAGTTTTATCTTTCGTATCAATACGAGAAAAGCCACTATTAGATGCAGTTGAAGAACACTTGGCAAAGAGCTTCAAAGACCAGAAAGTTATACAGTATGTTATTTGATATATAGTATTTTTTCTGTAAGTTATTTATGAGACCTGTCTACTGACTTTATCAGTCTTCTTGACAACTATTTCGTAAATGCTCAATGCTTTAAATCAAATGTCCCGCCCACCTCGAATATTCTTCCTTATTATTACCAAACCATGTCAGAGGTCTATTAGCTGAGCTATTAGGCGGTTCAAAAACTGACACCAGGGTTCATCGGGTCGATTGACTCGATACCCACTCGACTCGAAAGTATCTGAAAGGAATCTTCAACTCTTGTTTTTTGTTGAATGTCATCAGGTAAGAAACTAAGAAGCCGCCACTTTTTTGTATTGTTCCCAGGAAATACGAGTTTGCCTTGGAAGAAGTAGAGGGGTTCAGGTATCGGTCACGTGACGCGTGGCGCGCTGTGACCAGAATCGCGGTGCGCGAGGCCAGATTGAAAGAAATTAAACAAGAGCTACTCAACTGCAACAAACTACAGGTATGTACACTTAACACATAATAAAATAAATAAAAATAAAAAAGCCTTTTATTCCAAAATTTTCATCAAAAGTTACAATTGGTATAACATGACTTTCAAATACTTAATTGCAATAGTAACATAATATTGATTAAATTTAAAATTTGTATTAAATAATATTTTACATGCATTTTATATAATTAATTGTGGTCTACTTAACACATAGATAACGTTATTATAACTTAGACCTTTTAAGCCGAGAGTGAAATGGCAATAACGAGTACGATATAACATCGTCTCGTCAGAGCACCTACTTCAATATCTTATGTTTCCTCTACCTTCATTAGAACCTACCTAGACATTTAAGTCGAAATTGATTGAACATTCTCTGTAAACTTGTAGGCAACAAAAATGATGACAACCACAATACAACATAGCACATTCAGTGTGCCACTTGATGAATGACTAATCTTCTCTCTGAAATACCTTCCTAATAAAAATAAACTCTAATTTAACCTTCACATATTCTAAAACCCCTTTATATCCTGACAGGGTTACTTCGAAGAGAACCCGAATGATCTAGCAGCTTTAAGAAGAGATAAGGCACTTCATACAGTGAAAGTACAACAGCATCTAGCTCATGTGCCTGAGTATCTTCTCCCGGCTGCTTTGAGGAAAGAAGAAGAAGTGGGGACAGAGGAAGGGAAGACGGAAGAAGCGCCGGTGGTCAAGAAGAAGAAAGGAAACTTTGGCAGCGCTAAGAGGCATAAATATCAGGTAATAATTCACATCATACCTGGTGTAAGGGACAGCATCCCACAAACTGATAGGGGTTGCTCAGTCAAAGACACTGAACAATTCACAGGAAATTCTTTCAGGAACTGTTATTTTTTTCCATTTAATTTGTTTGGTCATTTTGTATTTCTTCCATGCTGGACTGGGAGAGATAGAAAAACATAGAATGTTCCAGCTGCCCTTCCTCCCGGGCATACTGTAGAAGACAGCAAAAGGGACTCGAGGGTTACAGTGTATTGTAATTTAGGCGACGGGCTGACAACCTGTCACTACACATTAGCAATACACATTACAATCTAAAATTGCCCTCAATTTTTGTCAGACGCGGCGAAAGCGCCTTTTACGAGGCGTTTAACGCTCTGCCTACCCCGTAAGGGATAAAGGCGTGATTTTATGTATTATGTATGGAAAATCCATTTTTTTATCACTTTCTGTTGTTAACTGATCAACCTCTATCAGTTTGTCGGACGCTATTCTTATACCCTGTATACTTAGATGATTATATGATGATAATTTTTTATTTATTTATTGAAATTGATTGTAATTTATTTATTTTTAGCATGTATTTTTTTTCACTAAGTATTATGTACGACTTTTGATGTCTTAACCTAATTTTATAAAATTGATTTATTATTTTCAATCTTTTTACGAGTGTTGTTTGTTGTTAGAAGCCTTGGTTTTAACTGTAATTTTTTACATTCTATTAAAATAAATGAATTTGAATTTGATTTTCTTTGAGAAAATTGTTCAGTTTCGTTGACTGAGTAAACCCTATCAGTTTCTCTAACACCATGTATTTACAAGATCCAATCGACATATATGTCTGTTTCTGGGTCTGGATGTTCTGTGTGGTTGTTTCTGTGTATGTCCATGGCACCCCGATGCAGGGAATCCTAGTGGGGGCTATGAGTGAGATCGTGTTTTTTTTTTTTTTTTGAGATATCTAATTCTGAATTTCAGTACTAAATAACATATATAAAAATTGAACAGCAAAGAAACATAATTTTGTTTTCGAATCTATTTAACCTAATTGATAGTGCAGTTTCCTAACCTAACCTATTTTATTCCAGGCTCGCGCCGCCGATCCTCTCAAGAGTTTTGACTTGAAGACCCTGAAGAAGACAACCAGTGCAGTCGACGCGTAGATATATTGTTAGTACTCAGGCATCTTCCATGCTGGACTGGGAGTGAGAGAAAAACATAGAATGTGCCAGCTGCATTTCCTTCCGAGCATGCTGTAGAAACCAGCTAAGGGATCCGAGGGTTTCAGTATATTGTAATTTAGGCGATGGGCTGACAACCTGTCACTACAGCAATATACGTACAAATCTATCTTAAATAATCCTCAAAACTTTTTCAGACTTGGCGGATTGACCTTTGTTTAGGTCTTTTCGCTCTGCCTACCCCATAAGGGATAAAGGCGTGATTATATGTATGTATTTTTGGACTCAGGCAGAATTTTACACAGTGTTATAATTAAAAGAAGTAATATTTCCATTTGATTATTACACGGAATATTTTTATATCGTTACTGGATGTTTTTTTATTTGCCATGTTTTCCAATAAGACGAAATAAAATCTGTTTTTAATCATGCCTGTCTCTGATTTGTTATTTTTTGTTTCACACAGCTCATCGCAAGACGTAGCCAGTGAAAGGTTATTTCGGTTAGTACTTTCCGAAAATTGTACATGAAATTAAATGGACGATACTAGACAAATGGCTCGCCAATTAGTAAAAAAAACCTAATTCACTTAAAACGCAGTGAATCGAAAAACCGGTCCAACAGAATCAAGTTATAGTAATTAAAATAATTTAGAACCTTATAAATTTGCGATTCCATGCTGGACTGGGAGTGAGAGAAAAACATAGAATGTGCCAGCTGTATTTCCTCCCGAGCATGCTGTAAAAACCAGCTAAGGGATCAGAGGGTTTCAGTATATTGCAATTTAGGCGATGGGCTGACAACCTGTCACTACAGCAATATACGTACAAATCCATCTTAACCCTTAATTGGTCGCGTGGGGTGTCATACACCCCAGAGCAGGTTTCCAGGCTCACAACTTTTTAAAATTTGAATTTAGCGCGCTGTTCTTCCAGGTAGCTTCGTAAACACGTAAAACGTACACGATTCAGTTGCGAGCGGCGCTCGGTTGTGGACGGTTTGGCTCGGAGAGCGTGTTTGGGGTGCACGACACCCCAGGTGACTGTTTGTGTGGTCTAAATTCCGAGTAAGTGGACAATCGTTAATTTTATTATTTCTGTTTTAAAACATTGTATTTTGCAAGTGATAAATGTTAACAGTGTTCAATTATAATACTTTGAAATTTTTGAGGTTATGTTGTGATATTTTTGTTTTAGGTTACCAGTAAAATGCCACGTGGACTAAAAGATCCGGAAATTATGCAGTTGATAGAAGAAGAAGAGGAAGAGGCTATCGATAGTGCATCTGAAAATGAGCAAGATCATGACGTAATAGTAAGTGACCATGTCACCGAATCGGAGCAAAGCTAAAACGAATCGAATGATCAGTGGAGTAGTGAGGATGAGGTCCCTTTACAAAATTTAGTCAGCTCCTCTCAAAGTCATGATCAATCATTTTACCTCGGAAAAAATAGACTAACAAAATGATTCAAACATCCACCGCGCTCCATGGTAAGAACTCAATGTTAAAATATTGTGACAGAAACTGCTGGACCCAAAGGACCCGCTGGAGATATAATGACTTTGAGCGATGCATTTTTGAGTATATTTTCAAGGGAAACCGTAGATCTTATTCTGACTTACACGAACGAATATATATTATCCATTCAAAACAACTTCCAGAGAGAACGTGATTGCAAAGTTGTTTCTTACGAAGAGTTACTCGCATTCTTTGGACTCCTTTATATGTCGGGAGTGCTTCGATCATCGCATTTGAATTATCAAGATTTATGGGCTGCTGATGGCACCAGAATCGATTTTTTCTCGAACACAATGAGTTGCAAGAGATTCCTTTTTATTCTAAGGAGTTTACGGTTTGATAGCTGAACAACAAGGGAAGTGAGACAATCACTGGATAAACTGGTGGCTATCAGGGACTTCTGCAATTTGATGAATGACAATTTTCAAAAATGTTAAATAGTATGTCTGAGAATGTTACTATTGATGAGCAGTTACCCGCGTTTCGTGGAATATTCTGTGGCGTCGTGTATATGCCTAGCAAACCCACCTAATATGGGATCAAGCATTTTGCTCTCATGGACTCCGCAACATACTATCTCCAAAGATTTGAAGTTTACGTTGGGGTGCAACCTGATGGACCATTCAAACTGCCCTCTGATACCAAAAGTCTAGTAAAACGATTGGTAGAACCTATTTCCGAATCGCTTTTAGATGACCATACGCTTACCATGGTGGCACACTGAGAAAGAACAAGCCCGAAATACCAAAGTGTTTCTTACCGGAAAAAACACGAGAGACGATTTCTAGCATATTTGGTTTCCAAAAAGATATGACTTTGTGCTCTTATGTGCCGAAACCAAGAAAAGCAGTTCTGCTTTTATCGACAATGCATCACGATGATAATGTTGAGGGTGAGAAAAGAAAGCCCGAAATTATTCATTTTTATAATAAAACGAAAGGGGGAGTTGATACGAACGACCAAATGTGCGCCACTTATAATGTAGGAAGATGTACTAAAAGATGGCCGATGGTAATATTTTTTCATATTTTCAATATCACAGGTATCAATTCCTATGTAATATACAAATCTAAAATTGACCCCAATATATCACGAAGACTATTTTTAAAGTTACTGGCTGTTGATTTAGTCAAACCTCACCAAATATCAAGAGCCAGCATACCCACACTACCACGACCGCTGCAAAAACGACTAAAAAGACAGCATGAAATTCCGGACCAAGAATCTATTTATGAAGCAGGCCGATCGCAATCATACAAAAGGTGCCATGTATGTCCAAGAAGTAAGGACAGGAAAACAAAGACTGAATGTTTTAAATGCCGAAAACATGTGTGCAATGACCATATGATTGTAGTCTGTAAAAATTGCAACGATTAAAACTAGGATTTGTAAAAAATATTTTTCATATTAAAAAAATAAGTTTATTTATATTCAAAATGTTTAAAAGTTGATTAATATGTAAGTTCAAATGTTGTAATTAATAAAAGTCTGATTTTGCATGTATTTCGTATTTTATTTTATTTCCTAATTCTGGGGTGCTACACACCCCACGCGACCGCTTATGCAACTTTGTAGGCGCGCCCAATTAAGGGTTAAATAGCCCTCAAAACTTTGTCAGACGTGGCGGAACGACCTTTGTTTAGGTCGTTTACGCTCTGCCTACCCCATAAGGGATAAAGGCGTGATTATATGTATGTATATGTAAATAGTGTATGTAAATTTGCGATTAATTGTTCTTTGTAGTAACAAGAAGAAAAATTGCGAATAACGGCCACCAACGGAAATTTTCTATCATTCACTGCGTTTTTAGTGAATTCTATTCAATTTCTTTCATTATGATTCCGCCAAGTGCGGATACTAGGGCTCGTATTAATGAAGCGATATCAAACTTGAGAGCGATATTAAGTATATAAGGATTTGACACGCCAGTTTGAACTGAAATTACATTTCTGATCATAGATTTAGAATGGTTCGCTGTTTCTGATACGAACTCAAACTCGCTGTCACTCATGACAAATATAATGATAAATAAGATGACTTTAACTGTCAAATGGGCAGTATTTAGTGAATCATGTTTTTTTTTTACTTATGGGGGCGCCACTTGGCAAGCATCGGCACCTTAAGCGATTAAATTATTGGATAAAATAAATATAATTATTAGAAAGTTGATTATCATTATACTTTTCTTATTTCCAAAGGAGTACCGAATGGATTAACTGCATGCTGCTTGTCGTACCATTAAGTGCATGTTATTTTTTTGGCGTACGTAGATATAGGTGTTGGATTAGAATAACATCGTCTCTTCCCGGAATGTGGTAAAATAATCTGATAAATCCAGATCTAAAATTACCCTTTCTTCCATGCTGGACTGGCAGCGAGAGAAAAACAAATAATGTGACATGCCAGCTGCATTTCCTCTCGGTAATGCTGTAAAAACCAGCTAAGAGATCCAATGGTTTAAGTATATTGCAATTTAGAGGATTGGCTAACTGTCAGTACAGCAATATACCTACAAATCTATTTTAAATAACCCTAAAAACTTTGTCAGACGTGGCGGCAACGGCCTACCCCATTAGGGAGGCGGCGTGACTATATATATGTATGTAAAATTACCCTCATAATTTGTCAGACGTGGCGAAAACGCCTTTTAGTTAGGTGTTTTACGCTCTGCATACCCCGTAAGGGACAAAGGCGTGACTTTGCATACGGGCTGTATGGGACAGCATCCCACAAACTGATAGGGGCTGATCAATCAATGAAACTGAATAAGTATCATCAGGAAATTCTTTCAGAAAATAAAAAAAAAACAAACTGTGAATGAGGTGGTCATTTTGTATGGGAAAGTATTATTTTTTTCATCTCCTCAAATAATTTTCTGGTAAATATTGTTCAGTGTGGTTGACTGTGCAACCCCTAACAGTTTGCGGGACGCTGTCCCTTACGCCTGGTATGCATTTTATTTATTTATGTAAATTGAAGGGTCTAAGGTATAGGTAGCAGCGTTTCTATTATATACAATACACTTATTATATTGTTTCTATTATTATATTCTTGTAGAAAAATATCTTCTACTGCATTCTATTGCGCTCGCCAATTTGCCTGCCAAGCGTGGCGAGAGTACATTGTGCGAACTTACGTGTATGGGTGATACAATACATATACAATACAAATATTCTTTATTGCACATAAACAACACATTGTACAGGAACAAACATTACAAAACAAACAGAGTACAATTAGGCGGCCTTATTGCTAGGGTAGCAATTTCTGCCAGGCAACCTTTGGGTAAAGGAGTAGTGATACTTTTTTTTTTTCAAAAAATATTTTTGATTCTCAGAGACACAAGAGACCACCATTATTATTTTCGTTTGCTCAATGAAGGACCGCGTTCTAACGCAAGTCCAACTAACAAAAATTGCACGCACGACGTACCCCACAGGGATAGTCGCAGGGAGACCTCGTCCAGCCGCAGTGCAATGGCCGGCGTCTCCCCGGGGCAACCGCCTTCCTGATCACGGTACACCCTACGCAAGGTTAGTATGACATGACGTAATGCCTAGGGAGGTTATATAGGCGGGAAGAAAAATCTCATCACCGCGGTTTAACTGAAAATACTGCAAAATACAGTGACATCTATTGTTGAGGTTAAGAAGCGTTGCTGAATCTAATATAGTAAAAAAAAAAACAGGTAAAGTATTCTGCTACGTGATGACGGAAAAAAATGTCTATTTGGAAAGAAAAAAAGACCATCATCATCTCCCTAAATAAAAGATTTTGTTTAGGGGGAGAGGGCAAGGCAAAGCAATATCTATAATCACTCACGTATGAAATCGGTTACCGCCGCCGTAAACGGCGGCCTAAGGCGGTCGGGTTGTCAATTGTCTCGGTGAACGTACAATCATTTGCCCCTCTTTACTTGTATCTAGTCTCGGTATCGCGCGGTCGCCAACCCTAACACGTGTAGTTGTGTGCGGAATTTTCACCGTTAATAGCGAATTGAGCGAGTGTTGTAGTGGAGAGAGACTTGGTGGTACTATTTATTATTCTGTGACAATAAATCTAGGATTAAATTCAAGGCGCGCCGTTAGGCGTCCAAACTCAGAGCGTACCGACAGGACGAGCGTATAGATAGACGTCCATAATTCAGGGTAGTTTAATTTAGGCATCTGACGGCACGCACTGAATTATAGACACCTGACTGTACTATACGGTCTTAATTTAGGCGCCTGACGGGGCGCCCTGAAGTATGGACGCCTGACTGTACGCTTTTGATTTAGGCATCTGACGGCGCGCCCTGAATTATTGACGCCTGACTGAACGTTCTTGATTTAGGCATCTGACGGCGCGCACTGAATTAAAGACACCTGACTGTACTGTACACTCTTAATTTAGGCGCCTGACGGGACGCCCTGAAGTATGGACGTCTGACTGTACGCTTTTGATTTAGGCATCTGACGGCTCGCCCTGAATTATTGACGCCTAACTGTACGCTCTTATTTAAGCATCTGGCGGTGCGCCCTTAATTATAGACACCTAACTGTACTGTACGCTTTTAATTAAGGCGCCTGACGGCGCGCCCTGAAGTATGGACGCCTAACTTTTGGTTTAGGCATCTGACGGCGGCGTGTCGAAGGAAAGAAGTAAGGGGTAGGTGTTGTCCATAATTCAGGGACGCCTGACTGTACCCTTTTGATTTAGGCATCTGACGGCGTGCCCTGAATTATGGCCGCCTGACTGTACACTTTTGGGTTAGGCATCTGACGGCGCGCCCTTTTGGACGTCTAGCTGTCTGTCTGGTCTCTCCCTCAAAAGTAGTTAAGAAAAGAAACGCATTATCACTGGCAATGTTTATTTATTACACACATTTTGTATATTGAACACACACACTACTCAAACGGACTTGGAATATCGCTTCTTCTTGACGGGCTCTTTGGCGATCTTGGAGTCGGAGAAGGCTCGTCGCGCAGACATGGCCTGCTGACGGATTGAAGTGTTAGTGGTGGAGTGGAGTGACGACAACGGGCGGTTCAGGTAGTAGCCATAGGCTCCCATTTCACGACGCTGCCATGGACTTGTTGTGATCCTGGAAAATGAGCTTTAGTTAGTGTTTGTTCAGAAAACGTGGGAGGATCGTCAATATGAAGATATTAGTGGTCTGATAATGCAGAGAGCTGGTGTTCACTTCATGTATACTCAACCGACAAGAGCTAAGCTTCTGAATGATAATTCTGGTGGTTAAGTTGAGTGTGTTATATTATTTAAATTACACAGTTCTATACCATATCATAAGCGGCGGACGCTCTGGCCTGGGTCTCGTGTGGATATAGAACGCTAGCGGCATGACGCCGAACATCCAGATGATCCACTGCTGCATCAGCTTGCGACTCGCGTCTTCCACGGCTTGGATTTGCTCCTGAAACACCAGGTCCTTGATGAGAGGGTCCCAAGACGGTGATACGCTCCAAAGGACGCTCTGGAAAGCCAGAAAATAACATGTGCCTGTTACTGTTACCTGATGAAGACCATCATAGTCTTAACTATAATGAAGACAGAAAACGTGTTCAGAAATTGAGTTTTTTTTATAGCCCAGGTCGTCCCACTGCTGAAAGGCGTAACTGCCAAATTGTGGTTTAAAGAAAAAAAAGTAACTTACGTCATGATAGCAGTAGTCTACAAATACTTTGAGGATCTTCACAAATAACGCCCAAAAGTGAAGACTGTAGATGACCATCCACAAAAACAGCAGGTGCTGGAAAAAGAAGGAATTTGTGAAGAAGCTGAAGAAAAACGACGATTAGGTGACTATATCTGAAATTCCCCTCAAAGTTATAGTAGTTATGACGGATGTGGATGTTGATCGGCTTTATTGTGACTCTCTGCCTACCCCTAAGAAAGTAAGTAAGGGGTATAGTCATAATTTTATGCATGTATGTACGTACAAATATTTGGGATTTTATTTATAAAGCTTTCATAGACTGCAATGGCAAACTCAAGATCTTTACCTGAAGTATGAGCTCCCAGAGTGGGATCCTTCGGAACAAGAACCGTTGAAAAATAGCGGTAAGCATGCGGTGCGCCAGCGCAGCAGTGCCAACTGTCCACAGAAGGGTAGGCACCAGCGACCACAAGCTCTCCCCGCATTTCGCCCACTCTATCAACTGAGGACATCTTTGATTAACTCAGGATTCTTGAGAGGTATTACGAAGTCAAGAAATGCAAGCCTTGATTGGGTAGTCTAACTCCCAAAGAGCATCAGAATTGGTGATTGTCCTGGTTTACGACTTTTGATACCTGGTTGAGATTATAGCCCTGGTGTACCCCACAAGGATACTAAACTAAGGCTTGAAATTTAAGTAAAGTTCAGACGATTGCTTTGTGGGTTGATCAACACTGGATCAAGCAACTTATAGAATCTGTAACTATTTTCTACTTACTGCATCTGTTTCAACCTGCAGATAGTTTGTGATATTCTGCTCCCACATTGCTGAACGGCAAGTGGGTTTCTTCCACGACTAATTTTAACATTTGGCCAGGAATTCTAGGGGTTAGTACCTTGAACTTTTGGATGGTGTGTGGTTTTATTACAAAAAAGTGTGCTTTTATTATGTTACCATGATCGATAAACCTGATGTAAACATGACGTGCACAGCTGACATGTTACCTTGGAGCTGTCGAAGTCATGGGTCGAAGTTGACAGTGAGACGTTGTCAGTTTATTTCAACTTGTCAACCAGCAAGGAGTATCAAAAAGTAGTTTTTGCTTAAAGTTAAGTCTCTCTTGTCTCAGTAAGGGGTTTTAAAATAGATTTTCGTTCACTCATTGTACATCTCATCTACTTAGGTCTGTGGATGGTTGAGCTGAGGGTTCATGAGGGTGAGGGTCTTTCGATGTTTTAGTAAGAAGAAACGGGGTTAGCCTTGAAAATTCATCTTATTTCCTGGTTTGATATGCCTGCAATATTGGGGGGTTTTATTGAAATTACAACCAAATTGAGTTGCCAGATTTTCATTTATTTTGTAGGTACTTACAAATAAACATTCTATAAAATATCATTGAAATTAAATAAATCCCAATAAACATTTACACAATTTGACTTGACAAACTTTTTTTGAACACTTAGAAGTGAACATCGAAAACGTGACGGACCTTCGGCGGATGTACCAGATAAACTGGTCATTCTAGCTCCAGATGATAGGAATCCAATCTGGAATCATTCTGTCTAAGAAAAGGAAAATAGCGCGTACCTACGTAAGTTTTTAAAATCTGTCTTCGTTTTTAAAGTGAAATAGGAATGTGAGCAGTTGCCGCTATCGGAAATATTATCTTTATTTTCCAATATAGCGGCAAATCCTTAAGATATTGGCGAATTTGGAAAAAAAGGACGGCTAGTATAAAACTCCTGTATAAATATTTCTCCAATTGGCTCCCACATCAAGGTCTAGGATGACCTAGCACTTGTTTATCATCATCCGACGCGGTCGGTGACGGCTCGATGACAGGTGGCGTGGCGATCTTCAGTCGATGGGTCGAGACGCCATAGTCCTCCAGGGAAAGTCTTCCAGACTTCTTTGCCTCCGGGGTGCCTGTATTGATAGCGTTGCTGACGCCGGGGACCTGTGGACCGCTGCACGAACATCTTGTTGACTGAAAAAAAAGACCTATTATGGATGATGAAGTCCTGCTATCCCTCATCAGGGACATATAATATCATGTTTTACAAATAAATTATCTTTATCTTTACATAGGGCTCGAAGAAGGGATTATATATCATCATCATCTCCCTACCCTTATCCCGTACCTCACGGGGTACGGCTACCTAATCTAGATGATAGAACGAGGGTACTGGTTTTTACACAGAGCAACTGACATCTGACCTCCGCAAACCAGACTCAATCCTAGATAGTAGGAGTCATATTTTTGAACCGCTCGATAAAGCAATATATACATACGAAAAAGCAATATTCGCATACGAAATCCCAAAATCACAATTTTTTAATACTCATATGTATGCGACTCTGCAACGAGTGGTCAAAACCAAACGTTTTCTTCTCTACTACTCGAAACCTAAGTAGAGAGTCTATGGGTCGTATTTATAATCAGCTCTCATAAGTGAGAGCGAGCTTGAGTTCTTATCAGAAATATCATTTCAGTACAAACTGGCCTGTCAAATCCATAATTAATATTGGTGTCAAGTTTGAGATCGCTTCATAAATACGAGCTTAAGATCTCACAGTGACACAGACAATTATTTGCCAAGTGACACTTTAACTTTTTAATTTACTTTTACTTGGGTACGTTCCGTTTCTCTGCGATTCATTTCCGGTTTTTTAAATCAACGATTTTTGTTACAGGTTGTAGTGGTATAGTAGGTGTATCTCTGCATAGAACGAAAACAATTTATGGGATTAGATTTTATTGGCAACACAGATTTCTACTGCTTCAAAATACGTAAAATCGTGTGTGATAGAATTTGATTTCGTACACGTATGATTTTCGTATGCGTTTTCAGTTTTCATACGAGCGGTTCAGAAATACGACTCCAGGTCATAGTTTTCAAGCCGCAAATGCGTAGGACTGGCCTCTGACATGGTTTAACGACTAATAATTACGGTGTTAAACGATATTAACCGGGACCAACGGCTTAACGTGCCTTCCGAAGCACGGAAAAAGCGCCGAATAAACGTACATATGAAATTCGAAAACCGAAAAACACATTGGTACGTAGTGGGATTTGAACCACGTCCTCTCGACGAGCTCAGGAGGCAGGGGCCCTATCCACTACACCATCGGGCTCTAAATACTGTCTTTTAATTCTTTGATTGACTCTACAATCTTTACAGTGTAAGTGAGAGAGTTCGCAGAACACAGATTTCGATATTCGAATGCAGTTCCGCTTATCTACAGAATTGGCATTGCTTGTGTATGGGTTCTGACTTGATGTCATACCTACTTGCTAACTGCCTCCGTGGTCTAGTGGTTAGAGCCATGGGCTTACGATCCAGACGTCTTGGGTTCGATTCCCAGGGAGGAAACATAGAGTTGATATTTTTTAATTTATCACTATGAGAGATTTTTCCCAGTTTGGTTAGGACATTGCAGGCTGAATCACCTGATTGTCCGAAAAGAAAAAGATTCCGTGCTTCGGAGGACACGCTAAGCCGTCGGTCCCGGTCGCTGTCTTTGATAGTGGTCGTTACTCAAACCATGTCAGAGGCCTATTAGCTGTGCTACTAGGCGGTTTGAAAACTCTAACATCAGGGTTCATCGAGTCATTCGACTAGAAAATCCACTCGCTAAGAAGACTTGATGTCATTGGATTGATAATTGAGAGCTGTTGCAACAAAATTTTAATCCTTAATGGAACCAACATTCTCATCGTCTGAAAAGGAGTCGGGGTTGCTCAGTCAACACCACTGAAGGAACAACTTTCACCAGGAAATTCTTCCAGGAAGTGAAAAAAAAAATGGGTTTTCCATTAAAATGGTCTGATCGAGGTGGACATTATGTATGAAAAAGCCAAAAAGATTTTTTATTTCCTGAAATAATTTTCTGATGAAAGTTATTTAGGTCAGGTCTGACTGTCTGTTTCAATCTGTCTCTTTCAATTTGTGGGATGCTGTCCCTTACACTCCGTTTGTTTGAATATAGTTACTCACGGCGATATAGCTCCGGAGCTTTTCAATGGCATCTGCCGTCGTCTCGCTCGACTGACTGAGGAGCCGGACGCAGACCTCTCTTCCCGCATCTTTCGGGACGAAGCCGTCGCTCCCTCGCCGGCACCCCCACGAGATCTTGCTGGGGTTACAGCTGATCGGACCCCTAGGCGTCGCGCTCTCACTCTAGAACAAGACTCACTCTACAGATACGGCATTGGCTGAACCCTCTAGCACATGTTTCATTGTTTATCTTTCGGCACGATGCCGGCACCCCCACGAGATCTTGCTGGGGTTACAGCTGATGGGACCCCTAGGCGTCGCGCTCTCACTCTAGAACAAGACTCACTCTACAGATACGGCATTGGGTGAACCCTCTAGCACATGTTTCATTGTTTATCTTTCGGCACGATGCCGGCACCCCCACGAGATCTTGCTGGGGTTACAGCTGATGGGACCCCTAGGCGTCGCGCTCTCACTCTAGAACAAGACTCACTCTACAGATACGGCATTGGGTGAACCCTCTAGCACATGTTTCATTGTTTATCTTTCGGCACGATGCCGGCACCCCCACGAGATCTTGCTGGGGTCACTGCTGATCAGACCCCTAGGCGTCGCGCTCTCACTCTAGAACAAGACTCACTCTACAGATACGGCATTGGCTGAACCCTCTAGCACATGTTTCATTGTTTATCTTTCGGCACGATGCCGGCACCCCCACGAGATCTTGCTGGGGTTACAGCTGATCGGACCCCTAGGCGTCGCGCTCTCACTCTAGAACAAGACTCACTCTACAGATACGGCATTGGCTGAACCCTCTAGCACATGTTTCATTGTTTATCTTTCGGCACGATGCCGGCACCCCCACGAGATCTTGCTGGGGTTACAGCTGATCGGGCCCCTAGGCGTCGCGCTCTCACTCTAGAACAAGACTCACTCTACAGATACGGCATTGGCTGAACCCTCAAGCACATGTTTCATTGTTTATCTTTCGGCACGATGCCGGCACCCCCACGAGATCTTGCTGGGGTTACAGCTGATCGGACCCCTAGGCGTCGCGCTCTCACTCTAGAACAAGACTCACTCTACAGATACGGCATTGGCTGAACCCTCTAGCACATGTTTCATTGTTTATCTTTCGGCACGATGCCGGCACCCCCACGAGATCTTGCTGGGGTTACAGCTGATCGGACCCCTAGGCGTCGCGCTCTCACTCTAGAACAAGACTCACTCTACAGATACGGCATTGGCTGAACCCTCTAGCACATGTTTCATTGTTTATCTTTCGGCACGATGCCGGCACCCCCACGAGATCTTGCTGGGGTTACAGCTGATCGGACCCCTAGGCGTCGCGCTCTCACTCTAGAACAAGACTCACTCTACAGATACGGCATTGGCTGAACCCTCTAGCACATGTTTCATTGTTTATCTTTCGGCACGATGCCGGCACCCCCACGAGATCTTGCTGGGGTTACAGCTGATCGGACCCCTAGGCGTCGCGCTCTCACTCTAGAACAAGACTCACTCTACAGATTCGGCATTGGCTATGCTTTCTGTTATGTGCATACAGAGAACTCGATGCCCAATATAAAATGAGATTCCACTACAAACCTTGGGGTGGTATAGGATCTGCCTCCTAGTTTACCTAGTTTAACCTGGGCAACAGCATTGCAGAACGAACCTACATAAACAGTGGTAGGCTACGCAAAGTCTGCCTTGTTTTCGACCGGCCTCTTAGTACATTATAATGATTAAAAACGGGATATCCGATATTTTAATGCAGTTTCATGCGTTATGATCACGGAGCGACTAAGGAAATTGCGAGCGGTGTGGTGACTACAGTCCGGCGCAATTTGGGGATGCCTGCCTGAATTAGTGGTTTCAGGTCCTTCATCAAATCTGTCTTAATCTCCACAGCTCTACTCCGCAGTCAAAAATCATAAAGAAAAAAGAAAAAACCGAAGTGATAACATACGTATGGGGTTCACTGCTGGCTTGTTCGGGAGTTGCGGGCACGTACCCACGCAGCCGCTGATGGACAGCGCCGACGAAGCTGTTGACCTTCGCCATTGTGCTGTTGACTTTGCGCGAGGCGCGTTCGTGCAGCTCTGCTTGCCTGGCGCCACCCGCGAACATAAACACATTATAATAGGTGGGGAAAGTTCCTGTGGAAAGGCCGCTCATACGCCAGACGCCATAGATTTAGTAACTGTGTTCAAGAGACAAAGTGTATGCAAGAAGATTTTGCTTCAGTTTGTGCTGAGTGGAAAGTTAGCCAACAGGATAACAAGCAGTAGCCATTGCTTACCAATGTTCCCATCAGTTCTGTCAAATCATTGTGATCTTTCGGAAGAATGAAGAGAAGCAGTGATATTGCGTTTAATGGTGGCACTTAAGAAAGTTTTTTTTTTTCGAAAAATCAATAGGTCCAAATAATACCAACCACTGTTCCAAATACGGCAGATTGAACCTCTGACAGTAATGCTTCCTGACGTAGTCCGCGTAGCAGAGTGACAGGAACCAGCAAACCGTTATGTGGATCTGAGGCTGCTGCTGGCGAAGGAATCTCGTCAGGGGTCCAAGGGGAACGATCTCCGCTTGGCTCCCTAGGAGCCCGGCTGTTGTCATCTCCAGGAAGAAGTTGGGGCTCTGTGGAAGAGTTAAAGATCAGAAGAGGAACAATAGTAGGTAAACCAGGTGCAGATATGAAGAAACGAGGAAATCAAACTTGTAGCAATTAATATCCCATCTTGAACAGGCCAATATATTGCGCAAAAGGAATATACTATGGCTTACAATTTTCTACCACAGAAAGGATTTATTAAAAGGGAAGGGAGGAACTGAAAATAAAAAGGAAGACATATGTAGTAACACTTACGTCTTTAATGAGCGTGTCCAAGTAGTACTGGAAGAACCGCATCGAGCATACCCACATGTGGATCATCAGTGCAAGCATGCCAAGTACCATAGTCGACTGAAAACGAGATAAACTGTGAGAGTTCTCAATTGATAGATAAAAACCTTTTTCACTAATCATACCTGATGATGAGCAAATTGAAATGGGCATATACTGAGATTGCTAATGGCTCTTGTCTTTTTTCGACACCAATGGGATTAAAATAGAGTCAACGATAGAGCGATCTCACCCCAAAGCCATAAATTCAATTATAAATTAAAATTATAGCTATTTATATTAATTATGTATTATTATATTAATATTACATATTTATAACTATATGTATTATTATATGTATTTCTTGTATTTTATGATAGTAGGGTTTGAATTGTTCACGCTATATCTGCCTCACTTATGCACTCTCACTACCGTAAGTCAGCTGGAAGAGATTTCTTTTCAGAGATAAGCTGTACCTGTTGTGCTATTGTTTTTTACGTTTGTGTCCTCTGTATGTTCATGTGTGTGCAATAAATTGTTAAATAAATAAATATATTCTATAGGCACTGGTATTCATAACAGACACTGAAAACTATCTGGTGCTGGACTCCTGTGGGAGGGTAGTCACAACACAAAGCCCTCACTAACCCTATCATTCAATCCGGTTCCCCTAACGTCTATCGCTTATGGAATCTTTCAGCAAGGCTTTCTCAGAGATAAACTTGTGATTCTGTTGCTCTTACAAAAAGCATCTCCTTTAACATGGTAACCCTCGCTGCGTCTCCTGGCATGAACACGGTTGTCTCTAGCTCTGGATGCAAATACCACTGTCGCCACATCTACCCAGTTATTTGGGGGGAGTGGCGCGGAGCCACTTTAACCAAATACAATACGGTAGACAGTCCATTTAAAAATCATCCTCTAATTATGAGAATCTCCTTACAACAAGCGTCTTCTCCAACATGGTAACCCTCGCTGCGTCTCCCGGCATGAACACGGTTGCCTCCAGCTCTTGATACAGGAAGAGAGCGGCAGCGCTGGCGAACACTGCCGTCGGACCAACGCCCCAGATCTCGCCGTTGCAGCTCAGCCATTTCGCCAGACACGCAAACTTCGATTCCAGAAGATCCTGGTAGAAGGTTGATAGTGCTTTTTATGTTTAGTTCTAGTACTAAAAAAGTTGTTTGTTTATAGTAAATGGTGGAAGTATTATGGCGAAGTAACAGTGAATGGTTATTTCTATGTCATATTCGATAGAGCGAGCTTGCCTGGAAGGCACAACTAAGGAACACAGAAAGCTCTTCCACGCTTGAAGGTGTTATACAAATTAGGTAGTCTCTTACAGCCAGGCCCCGAAATTTACGTTACAATGCTGCAAAAAGTTTGGTGGGCAGCTTTTAAGCCTACCACCAGTAAGCAGGTTTATTCAGACGGACTTTTTCACAGTCAATCTTTGGATACCATTGCTTGGGCAGACCGCTAGGAAGTAAAGGCCAAAATACAGTCTAAAGTGAAACAAAAATAATACTTACGCAATTGGAGTTAAAGCTTACAGTTTTACCCGCCATCCATCCGTCAGTGGCCCAATTTTAGAACTCTCCGCCCTTAACATTTTCACTTGACGATTTCATTTCACCAATTTAGATATTTGTGTGATTTTCAACAGGAAACTGTGCGACTTGTTTGACGATTTATCGAGTTTGACATTCTGACGCCGTTGACAGTTGTGTCATTGTAATCGCGATGGCGTTATTTGTCAGCTTAGAAAAAGAATGGATGCATATAAAAAACAAAGAGATCTCAACCGAGCGTTTTGGCATTGCATTTTCTCTACGATTATTCGTAGCATTTTCTGCATTTACTTTCATGCTGTTCTGGGAGTAGCGTTGCCAGGTCCTCATACCGAAAAGCCGGACAGAGCTGTGAGTTTGGCCTAACATTTGGGTCAAAAAGCCGGACATCCTGCATTTTCAACAATTTTAAATATTCGTGTAAAAAATCATTTTTTTTTGGCCTAACATTTTGGTAAAAAAGCCGGACACTTTGCATTTTAGGGGATTTTTTGGTATTAATGTAGAAAATTAATGAAAACCAAGCTTTTTGATAATTTACAATAAAACTAATGCCAAATTAGTCTAAAAGTACTTTATTATTAATCAGTCGAGTCGAATTCGGTCTCGATGCGCGCGAATTTTGAAATCTAAAGAGCCTAACAAAAGCCGGACACGCCGAATGACGCTTATTTTGGCCGGACAGGCAATCAAAAAGCCTGACTATGTCCGGCTAAAGCCGGACGCCTGGCAACGCTATCTGGGAGCGATAGACAAACATAGAATGTGCCAGCTGAATTTCCTCCCAGGCATGCTGTAAAAAGCAGCTAAGTGTTTCGAGGGTTTCAGTATATTGTAATTTAGGCGATGGGCTGACAACCTATCACTACAGCAATTTACATATCTATCTTAAACAACCCTCAAAAACTTGTTAGATGTGGAGACACGACCTTTCTCAGTTTGTGTTGGGTCGTTAACGCTCTGCCTACCCCATTAGGGATACAAGCGTGATGATATATGTATATTTTGCAAGGTTGTGGATTTATTGATATTGTTTCAAAATTGTCTGTAATCGACGGGAAAATCCCGATATGAAACTAGTATACACAACAAATTGTTTTTCTTGTTGTTTCGCTAGCCCGGTTTCCAGATTTAGTAATTAAAATGCTTAACCCTCTTTAATCGAAAGCTGTAATTTTGATTCTGAGAAATTGTTTCTGAGCCGAGTAGAGTTATTTATCGTTTCTTCAATCGTCTTTACGTTGTGACCGATTCAAATATTGTTTAGGGAAAGATTTCTCAATTCGACGACAAATTCTCTCTTAATTTCATTCGTTATAAACTTCCATGCTGGACTGGGAGCTATAGTAAAATATATAATGTGCCAGCTGCGTCTCTTCCGGGCATGCTGTAAAAATCAGCTAAGGGATTAGAGGGTTTCAATGTATTGTAATTTAGGGTAATGGGCTGACAACCTGTCACTATATATTTTTTTTATTATTTTTATTAATGATTGTTTTATTTCAGGCAACTGAGGCCCATATCAATACAAAAAAGTATACGTTATAAACTCAAATCTAATAAACGATACTATAAATACACTACAAATAAACTAGACCTAAAAATAAAATAACATAGCACTATTAAAACTATGCTGACTCAGGAGCTGTGCGCCGCGTATTCCCACGGAAACACTACTCCTTTCGGCTAAAACTCCGGCGATGTGAAGATGCCCAGATGTGGAGTCGGGACCCGCGCCACGAACGCGTTGAAGCTCACCCGGTGGCGCGACTCCAGAGCCTCCACACACACGCCCAGTCCCGGCGAGTCCTTGAAGACACCAGCTTTATGTCTCGCGAAGATGTAGTCCAGCACGTCTTGCGCAGTGCAAGTTTCGTGCAAGTGAGAGACATGACATACAATACAATACAAGATACTATATTGCACAAAGAAACACAAATACATACAGCAGAAAAGTAAGGAACAAAATAGTACAATATAGGCGGCCTTATCGCTAAAGCAGCAATTTCTACCAGGCAACCTTTGGGTAGCTGTCACTAAGCAATATACCTTCAAATCTATCTTAAATAACACTCAAAGCTTTGTCAGACGTGGCGAAACGACCTTTGTTTAGGTCGTTTACGCTCTGCCTACCCTATAAGGGGTAAAGGCGTGACTATATGTATGTATGTATGCAACCTTTGGGTAGTAGTAGTAGGATAGTACATAGCAGATAGCGGGATAGTGCATACTAAGTTAATCTTAAACGCTCTGCCTACCCCGTAAGGGATAAAGGCGTGATTTATGTATGTATGTATGTAAGTTAATCTTTATACTTAAACAATATAAATACTACTAAATAAATACATAAATAAAATAAACTAATATATATTTATAATAAACTAATACATATTATGCTAATGGGAGATAGGATAAATAACCAATTATTATTCTCTAAGAAGAACTTTCTTGTTCGCTCTTTAAATGTCTCTATAGACGGTGCTCGTCGAACGTTTTCGGGAAGGGAATTCCACAATTTGACTGCTCGGACCGTGAAAGATTTTCCGTAGAAGTCCGTCTTGTGGGAGGGTAAGTTTAAAGCTAAACTGTTGCTGGAGTGCAAATTACGCGCCAGAGTTGAGGAATGAAAGGTAAATCGGTCCTTAAGGTAAGGAGGGGAATTGGGATTAGACAGGACGGAGTATAAAAGGGAAAGGATATGGCAGTCCCTCCTACGGGATATTGGCAACCATTGAAGCTTGGATCTATGGGCAGATATGTGGTCATACTTCCGCAGACCAAATATGAACCGAACACAAAGATTCTGCAGACGTTCGAGTTTGTTCAGCAGTACAACAGTTAGGTCAGGATAGGAAACGTCTGCATAATCCAGTATCGGTAGAAGGAGAGAGTGTGCCAAGGAGATTTTTGTTTTGGTTGGCAAAAGATTCCTAAGCCGTTTAAGCGAACCGTACGCGGCAAACATCTTCCTGCTTACCTCCGAAACATGAAGCTTCCACGAAAAGCAATCGTCAAAAATAACGCCTAGGATGTATAGCTATACATATACGTATATCTATCTTAAATAACCCTCAATATTTGTCAGACGTGGCGAAACGATCTCTGTTTAGGTCGTTGACGCTCTACCTACCCCATTAGGGATGAAGGCGTGATTTTTGTTTTGTATGTATTAAGCGGAATGAATGGTTCAAACATGGGTGACACTATATTTATAGTCAACTGGTGGATTTGGTGTTTATTATTCCTGTGAGGTTAAGGGAAAAATGCTAGATCTTTGTCTCATTTGAGCCAGTAATAATACAACTTTGTAAAATAAATATTCAACTTCAAAAATATTATAATTTTGCTTTGATCAAGTTTTTCAGTTTCACGCTTAAGTCCGAGCTAATTTGACCGTGTGTAGAAACAAATTCTTACTTACAATACTTCCATGCTGGACTGGGAGCGAGAGAAAAACATAGAATGTGCCAGCTGCATTTCTTCCCGGGTATGCTGTAAAAACCAGCTAATGGAGCCGAGGGTTTCAGTATATTGCAATTTAGGCGATGGGCTAACAACCTGTGACAGGTTACAGCAATATACCTACAAATCTATATTGTAATGTAATGTAATCTCCTCAGACCGTTTTCGGTCATGGCGTCCGCTGTCGACTCCTATATTGGTTTTGGCGTTCATGCGCCCTTACGGCTTACATAGTCAATTTTTGCGGTGAAAATATCTATATTAAATAACCTTCAAAACTTTGTCAGACGTGGCGGAACGACCTTTGTTTAGGTCGTTTACGCTTTGCCTATGCCAACCCCATTAGGGATAAAGGCGTGATTATATGTATGTAAGTTTTTCAGTTCTTCCATGCTGGACTGGGAGCGAGAGAAAAACATATGTTATTTGTAACGTATGTAATGTGCCAGCTGCATTTCCTCCCGGGCATGATGTAGAAACCAGCTAAGGGATCCGAGGGTTTCTGTATATTGCAATTTAGGCGATGCGCTGACAACCTGTCACTATAGCAATATACCTACTAATCTATTTTAAATAACCCTCAACACTTTGTCAGACATGGCGAACGACCTTTGTTTAGGTCGTTTACGCTCTGCCTACCCCATTAGGGATATAGGCGTGACTATACGTATGTATGTAAGTTTTTCAGTTTCATGCTTTAGATTCTGTCGGACCTAATTTCATCGAGAAACAAATAAAACAACATTTTTTTATATGCAAATGGTTAGACAGACCTGCAATGGCTGATGCAGACCGTATCTATACATTTGCGCGTTTAATTCTAGACATCAATGGTTGATTACATTATTCTACTTCACAATACATGCACTACTACTTTAACAACTACATTTAAAACCACGAATTACAACAACAAAAACTTACGCTAAATTAACAAATGCAAAATATTTTAAAAATATCTCTGTGGGTGTACGAACTATTTTCCAAAACGTTTTTTTATAAAAACACTTAACGTTTAACTACAATTTTAATGGTACTACACTTTATTACTTGAACACGTTAAGTAAATGAGATATCAACAATCTACATTTTCAGTAAAATCACGACTCTACGTTTGTTTTATATTTAAGTAAATAAGTTAGTCGAAATATTATAAGATCATACTACGATTAATCGATATTTTAGAAAGATGATTGTAAGATGAGAATAGTATTATTTTTCTACATTATTTTCTACTAGTATATAACAACTACATACTCCTTTTTTATTGATGATCTCTATACATTTGATTTCTCTAATGACTACATAATAACTACTGTAGGTTAAGATCCCATAAAACATTTTCTCGTCAAAACAAGATTTACACTTTCAAATTCTTTATGCAACATTTCTGCATTCATTGCCCGGGAATGCAAAAATATTAACATAGCTTTTTTTTTGGTTTTTAATTTTATGAAAATAAGCAATATTTACAAGGGGTTTGTATTAGCGCAGTTATTAAAGCATTAAATATATATTTAAAATTAATTAATTCGCTAATATGTTGCGTATTTTATAGTCTGTCCAGCAATACTGTTAAAATATGTACAATACGTCTTATTATAATATCTTAAACTAAGCGATATCATATCATGGGTTCGTTGTAGTAACGGTGAATATAGCATGAATAGATATGAATATTCTTAAAATATGTTTATAGCTCTTACAAAGTTTTAAACTCTAGATAATGGATTTTAATATGTATTAGATAGCAAAATATCTTGAATAATGAAAGTTGTCTCAACCCTACATATTAAAGATTTTTTTTTGTCATACAATACGTTTTTCTCTTACATTTTACTATAAGTATTATGAGTATAAATATTTTAAAAAGAGAATAAATATCGGAAGATTACATACTTACGTTCAGAATACTATTTTCGTAAAATTCTCATGTTGGATAAATACTTGGAGCCCCCTATTCATCAAAACTGCGCTGTTGTTGCCTGTAGGGTAGATACATAAAACTGCGATGCGATTTCGTGCGGCAAGGCAAGGCGTCTCCATAGTAGTTTGATGTTCTTGTGATGCGTCGTGCGAGCTAGCAGATGTTTACGATGTCGCATCGCATTTTTCTAAACAGGGCAAAGTTGCTACAACAGGGCCCCAATCTTCCAAATATCTACGGCTTAAAAAACGTTCTAAGTATTTTATTTATGTGATTAATACTTGACACTGGCTGAATTATAGAAGCCAGAAATTTTAAATAAGAAGAAAATGTTCTAAATTCAAACAAGCCACTCGACGCTCGGTGGTTTGACGGTGAGCGGAGTGGGAGTGGAGAGGTCAGGTCACAGGTTGAAGACCGTCGCATCCGCCGGCGGTATGGATGTGATCTCGGGACGCTGGATGGTCTTGATGCGCTGGAGGATGAAAACATGGAGATGATTCAATGAAGACAGGAGTTACAGTTGACACTTTGATGGAACTTAGAAGTTCAGTTGAGTGGGCCAAGGACGAATAAGAAACTCGAAAAGATGATGGAGAACAAAGAACCAATGAGAAACCAGAAATGTCGTCGAAGACTAGGATGAAGGACATGTGGTTCCCATCATAATCTAGCCTAAAGTGGTAGATTATGAATATCATATTCAAATTCATGTTGATGAATCTGTTAAGGACGATAGAAATTGGTAAACGATGAAGACTGATAGGAGGTATTCGCAGTCATGATCATGCCCCAGCATAATTGAACCAGAAATAATATTGATAAACGTGGAAGATACTCACTTCGATAAAGCTGCCAGGCGTGATGAGGAACTTGTAGACGATGTAGAGTGGGATGAAGGAAACTGTGGTGCCAGTCATGACCCACCCCACAGTGATGGACCAAGGCGGGTAGGTATACTCCGGGGTACCCAGCATCTCCTCATGCGCGAGGACCGAGAACACGAACAGGACTAAGAGGAACACGGGGCTGGAAGAAAAAGATGGAGTATCAGTAATCAGGAAGTTTTTAATCATGAAACTGAAAATAAACATGGTTGAAATTTTACCATCTATATATACTAAAGCTGTCATGTCAACTGATGAAGTCGTACTTTTGGGAGGCTTTTTTTATTTGGGTAACTTTTTCCGCTTTATGAGCTCCCTTAAACCCGTGAAGTATTTGCGCTTGTCAAAGGACGCTCAATTAGACATATACTTAAAATAAAGATGGGCGTAAAGATTTCATCTGAAAAGAAAATAAGTTTTGAACGAAATAGTTGGTTCTTCAATTGTCAAACCTGATATAAGTCCAGCAACATCGCCAGAACCACCCAGGTGAATGGCCCAGCATGCTCTTGACGTCTTGGGAGAATTTGTCTACACCATACACCCAGCAAACACCGGCTGCTTCCGCGAAGACTACGAAGAGGATCGCCAGACCAGGACCATAGACGTTGAGGAGGTCTACGAGGAAGACTCCACCCTAGAAAAAAGAATTTAAAGTTTAAATTTTCTTGTGAAATGACTTTTTACCAAGTGATAAAAGCAGCAGTTTCAAGATCCCAAATTATTTTCAAATAACTCAAATTTCAAAGTAAGGGTACACTCGCTACCATGTAAAATGGTAAAACAAAATTAAAACAGTTTCAGTCGTAATAATACACTTGAACAGTCGTCTTGAGTCGTCGGTTTCATTACCATTGCGTCGAAAATTAGCACCTAATCAAATCAGAATCTTCTAGAATTTTTAGAAGTATTGGACTTATTCTCAAATTATTTTTGGTTTCAGTCTTTCATTAATATTCTTCCATGCTGGACTGGGAGCGATAGAAAAACATAGAATATGCCAGCTGCATTTCCTCCCGGGCATGCTGTAAAAACCAGCTAAGGGATTCAAGGGTTTCAGTGTATTGTAATGTAGGCGATGGGCTGACAACCTGTCACTACAACAATACATAGATCTATCTGAAATGATCCTCAATACTTGTCTGAAGTGGCGCAGCGACCTTTGTTTGGGTCGTTGACGCTCTGCCTACCCCATTAGGGATAATGGCGTGATTATATGTATGTATTAATATTCTTGCTCTTACGAGTCCGGAAATCTGGAATTCTCACACTCATGGTTTTCCAAGTATCACATGACCAAATCAAGTATTACAAGAAATTCTACGTTATTTGGAACCAGGGAAAGATTTATGACTTCGTCGTTCACACTCAGAATTCAGCGTGTTGGTAAATCTACAAAAGATACTGGGAGGCATCCACAGACATATATAGACAGGCTAGATAGAGCAAGCTGTCGGTTCAACTTGATTATTATTTAACGATGGTTAGTATGAAAAACATTAATAAAATGTTAGTTGCTATTAAACGCAAGCCTCCTTCGATTTGAAGGTAATTCCCATGCTTGGCAGGCGAATTATTACGTTTCACAGGGAATGTTTCCTGGCCTATGGTTGTAACCCTTACTCAGCTTTTATGATACCCGCGGCACAGGGCGTGGACTCCATACAAGCCGCCGATTTTCGTACTACATGCTCAATAACGTGTTCGTACAGGTTTGAAGTAAGTTTGTGTGCGTGCTGACGCCAAGTCGAACCGGCTCGCGTACCCTTTGGCGCGGGGGAGATAAAGTGAGGTAATATTTCAAATCAGGGGTGGGAGTGCCTCTTCTTTAGCGTTAGCTAACATTGTATTTTGTTTAAATTGCTGCTTAGCAATAAAGCTGCCCTTTTGTACTACTAATTTTTTTATTGCCTTTTTTTGTGTCTTTTCTGTGCAATAAAGTATATTAGTGTAGTAAAAATATACTCTTATCTTATTTTCTTTGCCCGCGGTAAGAATAAGACATGAGGTGCTATTCCATTTCCATTTGACTTATCTAGCCCGCTTTAGATCTGCGGCGGCATCAAAACGAATGCTCAGGCAATGAATCGCGGTATCTCCACCGGTCACTCGTAAGTGATGGCATGAATTATGCAGTGAATACATCCAGATACGAGGTTATTTATCGATGTGTGCGGTGTGCTGCCTTCATATGAGGGTCTTAGAAATAGGGGAGGTGTTGACTAGGCAAAGATTCGAATTAAAACAATTGTTTTTATCAGGTTTCGTAACACGTGCGATTTACTGTCTCTTCCAAGTTTGTCTTTATTTATCAGCATCTCCCTAGCCTTATCCCGTATCTTACGGGGTCAGCTACCTAATATAGGTTATGGAACGAGGGTACTGATTTTTACACAGAGCGACTGCCATCTGACCTCCGCAACCCAGAAGGAAAACCAGACATAATCCTTTATTACGTCAGAGTTTTCAAGCCACCAATGCTTAGCACTGGCCTCTGACATGGCTTAACGACTAATATCTACGGTATTAAACGATATTAACCGGGACCAACGGCTTAACGTGCCTTCCGAAGCACGGAAAAAGCGCCGAATAAACGTACATATGAAATTCGAAAACCCAAAAGGACAATGGTACGCGGTGGAATTCGATCCACGACCTCACGCTCAGGAGGCAGCGGCCCTATTCACTACACCAACGGGCTCTATTCTATTGTCTTTATTTATATGAACTTATTTGTTACGTCAGTTTGTGCAATATCCAAACTAATCAAACTAAGAAACACCAACACAATGATTATTGCTTCCGTGATCAAACCCTTAACCAACGGATAATCTATTAGTCAAAGTTACTTAACATCCAAATTGTTAATAGAATGGACTTTTGAGATCAGTTACAACGATCAAATACAGTCTATGTCGTAGTAGATAGAACGTAACCAATGTCTACGTATTTGACTACGTTTGCTTCGTTTCGCAGTCGCAGAAATTACATACGATTATTTTATTAGCAGCTACGAGTATGAGTTTGCCTTTTCTAGTTATGAGGTGCTCTTGTCTAGGCTGTAGTGACAGAGACATAGTCGACGATTGAGCGTGCTCACTTAGAAAACTTCTATCTCTGCGTCCTTAGTTATTTCTAATACATACAGTCATACATACATACATTCCGTGCTTCGGAAGGCACGTTAAGCCGTTGGTCCCGGTTAATATCGTTTAATACCGTAGATATTAGTCGTTAAGCCATTTCAGAGGCCATTGGCGGCTTGAAAACTCTGACCTAATCTAGGATTGGGTCTGGTTTCCCTTCTGGGTTGCAGAGGTCAGATGGCAGTCGCTCTGTGTAAAAACCAGTACTCTCGTTCAATCCCCTAGATTAGGTAGCCGACCCCGTAAGATACGGGATAAGGCTAGGGAGATGATGATGACAGTCATACATACATATAATCACGCCTTTATCCCTAATGGGGTAGGCAGAGCGTAAACGACCTAAAGAAAGGTCGTTCCGCCACGTCGTACAAAGTTTGGAGGGTTATTTAAGATAGATTTGTTTATTGCTGTAGTGTCAGGTTGTAAGCCCATCGCCTAAATTACAATATATTAAAACCCTCGGATCCCTTAGCTGGTTTTTACAACATGCCCGGGAGGAAAGGCAGCTGGCACATTCTATGTTTTTCTGTCACTCCCAGGCCAGCATGGAAGAATTAGATTTTTCTAATAAACAACCGAAAAACAATGTGTGAAGTGAGATATAGAGTAAAGTGTGCTATGTGATGTGATACTTACGTAGGTGGTAGTGGGAAGAGCACAGATGTAAATGAACAGCAGCAGGAACGCGACGAATATCTCGCGATGTCTACCCAAAACCCGCGGATACTCGTCACATAATGCTGTTGTCACAGCCTCCAAACCTGACATAAAAAATATTATAAAATATACAAAATACAAAAATCATTTATTTACTAAAAAAGCTATTACATATTCAGAAATATCGGGTCCCCGCACTAGGTAAACCTGTATCGCGGGAAACCTTTGGACACATTTTGTACAACAGGATGTTTAATGAGCACTCGAAAATACATTTCTTTTAATTTTAAAAATATATTTATAATAATTTAATACTAATATAATTGTAGCATGCAATTTAAATATAATAAATTAGGAATAGTTATTTCATTATTAAAACTAAACAAAATCATTAACACTTCCTAATATTTTAAGTATATATAATATTTTAGGTAGAAATAAAATAGTCCATGTGACTTGAACCACAATCATGGAGGAACGTACCCGGCTCTACCAACTGAACTTTTGCGTGTTGTTTCAGTAAACTGTGCGTTATTTTTGATTTTATAATTTTTTTTCAAACATTTTTATATAAGTGAAGAAGTAATTCGTCACAGAAAAAAGACAACTTGTTGATGGTATTTTTTTGTTTTACAAGGCACAAGATAAGGTCTCTATATTTATAAATTTTTAAAACATGAGGATTTCAAATATTTTCAAATTCACACGATTAAGATTAAAAGCTGCAAAGAACATCGAATATAATAGAATTAACATACAATCAGCGAATATACTCATCAGCGTCAACACGTCAGAAATATATTTTGCTTGGCGGTGCAAATGAATTAGAACAATAACAAGGGATAACATACATTTTGTTTACGGAGTTTATATTTATAATAATCTTTTTAAAACGATAACTTTCTTTACTTACTCGAATTTGGGACACTATTTTATATAGTTTGTATCCAATATCTATAGATCCTGAAAACTGACAAAGATATTCAACAAAATTAATTTAAAAAATTGATAATGTTGTAAATGCTTCATAACTTAATAATTTACTACTTACCTCCAAAAGTGCTATCCAACCCCAACGTGATGAGCATGAGGAAGAAGATGATGGCCCAGAACACGGAGCCGGTCATGGTGGCGATGGCCTCAGGGTACACGATGAACACCAGCCCTGGACCCTCCAGACCCACGTCCTCGATGCTCTTGTTCTGCACGTGGGCCATGTAGCTGGGGTGATAAAAAATAAAAATAAAAATAAAGCACTGTTTATTTCAATAAAAGCATTACAATTAAAACCATGGTGATTGGAACCTCCTTTTAAGCTTAGATTAGCCTGTGCCAGCTGATTCCGCTCTTCTTCATTGATTTGTCATAGATGAAGATAAAGAAAATTGATGATTTGATAATATATATACTATTATCATATAAAATAAACCAAATGAAAATAAACAAAATAACAAACCTGTTGAAAAAGACAGTATTATTTAACTAAGCACGAATTTGGCAGATATAACGGAACTCCTGTAAAAAAGAAATAAAAATTGAAACAATCGCAAAACAAACAAAGATGCAGATTCTGTGAAAAAAGAAACAGAAATTAAATTTATAAGTGACAATAAAAAGTAAATGATCAACAATGATAAACTCAACAAAAAACTAAAAATCAAGGAAATAATATTTAACAAAAACATTGTTAAAATTTACATGAAGTAGAATAAAAAACATATTCTAAACATACAAAACAGTTCTTACCCTAAGACTGAGAAGATGACGAATCCAGCGAGGAAACTGGTGAGGCAGTTGATGGAAGAGGTGATGATGGCGTCTCGGTAGCAGTTGTTGTTGAACTTGTTGTAGCTGGACAACGCGAGGAGCGTACCGAACCCAGGGCCGAGGGAGAAGAAGATTTGGGAGGCTGCGTCAATCCATACCTTGGGAAAGACAACACAGTAAAATATGATCTTCCGAAATCGATTACTCTTTGTTGCGATAAAGAACAGAAAAATCTATAGATATCTCCTTATAATAGACACAACTGTTTGATCTAAGGATAATAAAATGCATTTAGTCCAAGTTTTTACACTTGGTGAAGTCACGTTGTCACAATTTAGGTAAAGTGCACTAAGATTTTTTCTACAACTTACCTTCGAGTTCTTCAGTTTGTGCCACTCAGGAGTCAGATAATATCGAATGCCTTCAGCTGCACCTGGTAATGTTACACCTCTCGCCAGCAAGATTAGGAGCACTACGTATGGAGCCAAAGCTGTTACCCACACCACCTGTTAAAAAATAATAGCATTGGAGTATTTGGAGGCAAAATGGAAACGCACTTGAAGTAGATGGGTTCTCGAATGAAGATGGTCTTCATTCGAGAACCGATCTACTACATTAGAGAGTATAGTCCGATGCCGTCTAATGAAGCGATGACATAAATATAAGCTAGTTAAACTGAATACCGGACTCAGTGACGCGCATTTGGACAGGCCTATATTCAGGAAGTAGACTGACATTGGCTGATGACGATCATGATTGTTTGGAATATTCATTTGATTTTAGAATTATAGCACAAGTTCATATTGTGATAATTACCTTCCCAGCGCTCCTGACACCCTTCCAAAGTGAAAAGTACACAAGCACGAAGACGCCAAACACACACAAAGCCAAAGATGGTTTGATGGGGCCCATGTAGTCTAGGCCATTAGATTTTTGTTGCTCCAGTACATTGCGCCTGTAATAAAAACAAGTTGATGAAAATAATAATGAGAAACAAGAGCACACATAAGCATCTATCCCTACGCGAAAGAAGAGCATATATGTAGCATATATTATGTATTAGTTTAACGTAAGATATATAGCAGTACATTTTATTGAAATATTTATTTAATAGTGTCTTAATATTGTCTAAGTACTATATGTAGTAATATGCACTATCCCGCTTTCTACTTGTACAATTTCTATACCCAAAGGTTGCCTGGTAGAAATTGCTGCTTTAGCAATAAGGCCGCCTACATTGTACTGTCACGTTCGTTCCTTTTTATTTCTGTTGTTTGTGTTTCTTTGTGCAATAAAGATTTTTGTATTATATTGTAAGAAAGGAGGTTCTCATTCCGCTTGCATTGAAACCACCCCTATCCTACTAGTGTCTGGTGCAGAGCAGTTTGCTGTGAGATATAGCCAGTGATTTTAAGTTTTTTGGATGACTTGACTCTGTAGTTGATACTGTCTCAGTCACCTCTAGTCTAAACTGGAGGTAAGAGTGATCTCATTGCAAACAGCCATAAAAATACTTACTCAAAGAACTCCTTAGCCGGCGTTGTAGAATTAGCATACAGCTGCGGCGTGGTGACAGGACTACAGAGCGGGGTGTTCCATTCATTATTGCAACTGGTCCAGGGTAGCACAGAGTTGATGGAAGCCAGAGACGCAATCAGGTAGTAGACCGCCCAGCCGATGATGGTGTTGTAGTACATGCCCATGTAGATGTCGATCATGCAGATGGCGTAGCCTACCCCTGTTTATAGAAAAATACTCATGCTTTTAATAATTTCAAAACTAAGATCGTAAACTTTTTATCCTGGAAATGTGACATGGTTACTAAACTATAGGTAAACTTGTAACTGAGGAGTAGCATTCAGTTGTTCAAATACTTAGGTACCTATGTGATCTAGTAAATATTTAAAATTATGCAGAAGCTAACAAATAAATGCAGCAGTAGGTGTGTTAATAAGGATTTAAGGTCTTTATTTAATCGATATTACTTTTTTAAGTCATTAATTCACAATTAAGAGCAGGAAGTTAATAGCGTTGGACGTAAAACACAAAAAAATAAAAGCGCTTAAATGTTTGATTGAATCCGTAACTCTTTGACGGTCCACAAACTTAATTACTCGCGCAGCAGCCTACAAACACGGGTAACAACCGTTTTATCAACTGACAATAAATCTTGGAGCGTTTAAAATCGAATTAATCAGGCCAATTTTCGCGCGCAAACTTGTAGCGTCTTGTGACGTCACAGGCGCGGCCATGTTTAAATCGAATCAGCGCCATCTGTCGGTAATCAAATGATATCGCATCGGGTGACGTAATTAGTTTAAGCGTCGTCGTGTCTCTCGAAGATGTATGCGACGCGGCGAAGTTATTGCATGTATTTGTGTGTTTATGAATATCTGATTGAATGCAGTGATTGGCCATTCGACATGTGAAATGAAGTGTAAAGTATGATTCATACATATATATAATCACGCCTTTATCCCTAGTGGGGTAGGCAGAGCGTAAACGACCTAAACAAAGGTCGTTCCGCCAAGTCTGACAAAGTTTTGAGGGTTATTTAAGATAGATTTGTACGTATATTGCTGTAGTGACAGGTTGTCAGCCCATCGCCTAAATTGCAATATACTGACACTCGAATAGAGAGCCCGATTGTGTAGTGGATAGGGCCACTGACTCCTGAGCGGGAGGTAGTGATTCGAATCCCACCACGTAACAATGTGTTTTTCGGTTTTCGAATTTCATATGTACGTTTATTAGGCGCTTCTTCCGTGCTTCGGAAGGCACGTTAAGCCGTTGGTCCCGGTTAATGTCGTTTAATACCGTAGATATTAGTCGTTAAGCTATGTCAGAGGCCAGTGCTAAGTATTGGCGGCTTGAAAACTCTGGCCTAATATAGTATTACGTCTGGTTTCCCTTCTGGGTTGCGGAGGTCAGATGGCAGACGTTCAATCACCCAGATTAGGTAGCCAACCCCGAGAGATACGGGATAAGGCTAGAGAGATGATGATGACTGACACCCTTGGATCCCTAAGCTGTTTTTTACAGCATGCTCGGGAGAAAACGCAGCGGGCACATTCTATGTTTTTCTCTCGATCCCAGGCCAGTATCGAAGTAAACTCAATTTTAATAAAATAATACTGTAAAACCCGAGTGGAGTCGCGTTACAAAAACCTGGTAAACAATGTTCTCTCGTATCAAATTGAGGCAATAAAGAGTGTATCTGCTGAGTCTTGATCAGCCCTTGATGTGGAGCACCCTTCAGATAACGCGGTTACTCGTGTTTATTGCGCGTTATGAGTGCGAAAGGGAAACCATATGTTTGTGATGTCATCTTTACGCATACTATAATGTGATATATGATTTGTGATCGAATGGTACAATTTTTGGGGGGCGTTAGGTAGTTGATCTGTTTCAAGCACCAAACTCACAATATAAACTACTAGCGACCCGCCCCTGCTTTGGACGGAAGTCATCAGTGTTTCTCTACTATATTATGCATGTATTATAAAAAAAATAAACCTTCCTCTTGAATCATTCTATCCATTAAAAGAAACCGCATCAAAATCCGTTGCGTAGTTTTAAAGATCTAAGCATACATAGGGATATAGGGACAGAGAAAGCGACTTTGTTTTATACTATGCAGTGATTAGTATAATACCAGGTGTGGGGGACAGCGTCCCGCAAACTGATAGTTTGCTCAGTCAACGACACTGAACAACTATCAGCAGGATTTTTTTTCCGGAAGTAACAAAAAATGGTTTTTTCATACAAATTCCATAAAAATGTCTGATCGACGTGAACATTTTGTATAGAAAAGCCAATTTTCTTTTTTATTTACGAAAAAAAAAAAACCTGCTGATTGTTGTTCAGTGTCGTTGACTGAGCATCCCCTATCAGGGGACGCTGTCCCTTACACGACTGGACCGATTTCAAAAATTCTTTCACCATTAAAAAGTTACGTGCACCCTGAGTAACAGGCTTGCATAACCACGCAGCAGTATGTATTATGATTTGACGTGTAAACGCATATAATGGCATATTTATTTGAGTCGATGAATGACCCTTAAGATTTAATATAGAGATTTGAACTAATATGTCTGTATCTCAGACATGGTTTGTGTAACAATAGTATCCCGGAACAACGGCTTAACGTGGCCAGTGAAACACGGAATTATTTAACTTGTCAAGATAATCGAATCATTGTTCTATCACAACGGAGAAAAAATCAAATTAAAAACCGTGAACTAAACCTCAAATCATTAACTAGAGTAATCCGTAAAACTTTTACGAATCATCTGGACTAGAAGTTCCTTCGCTCGCGGATTGTTGCTGATTGGTCAAATTATAATACTTGCCGTCTTCGAGTTTCTATTCCACTGATACAGCCAATAGGACACGCACAAAAATGCCGTGAGATCTTGCGACTCGCTGAGATATTGTCTCGAGTCGTCTGATACTTTTCTCCTGCAATAAGATTCATTCAAGGATGCCAGCTACGTGCCGATGCGACGCGTGGAAGCGACTAGTTTGCTGGCTGTTTATTATGATCCGATTATATTGAAACAGTAAGAGAGTCCGATGGTGTAGTGGAAAGGGCCGCTGTCCCTGAGCGGTGAGGTCGTGGTTAGAATCCCATCACGTACCAATGTGATTTTCGGTTTTCGAATTTCTTACATACATACATATAATCACGCATTTATCCCTAATGGGGTAGGCAGACCTAAACAAAGGTCGTTCCGCCACGTTCGAATTTTATATGTACATACGTACGGAAGGCACGTTAAGCCGTTGGCCCCAGTTAATATCGTTTACTATCGTAGATATTAGTCGTTAAGCCATGTACGAGGCATGTGCTAAGCATTGGCGGCTTGAAAACTCTGACCTAATCTAGGATTGGGTCTGGTTTCCCTTCTGGGTTGCGGAGATCAGATGGCAGTCGCTCTATGTAAAAACCAGTACCCTCATTCAATCCCCTATATTAGGTAGCCGCCCCCGTGAAATACGGGATAACGCTAGGGAGATGAGATGACATTGAAACAGTACCCTGAATGACCTCGCTTGACGTAGCAGTTGTTCTCAGTTAGTTTCAGGTTTCCAATCATACAATATCTTGTAGCATTATATATATATATATATTTTTAATGTATTTATTTTCTCTTTTGGTAAGTACATTTTTACATTACAGCATTCCTCGCCATACTTAATAGTTTCATGGCGAGACTCGCTCGATTACATACAATATACCTACCAAAGACTAAAAATGAACTTAATACTAATGTCTATCTATACATATAATAAATCTCTAGAAGGGTCGTGTCTGTACATTGAATATTTTTCGAAAAAAATAATTGCAGCAGGCAACTGTCTGTCTGTATGTTACCACATCACGCCAAAACTACTGAACCGATTTCAATGGGACATTTTTATTCAACTCAGTGTTACCCGGGTTGCAACTTAAGATACCTAAAATCACGCCAACTCACTTAGAGGGTAGGCAGGAAATTCGAATTTGGCTGTTTTTTCACCGATTTCGATCAAACTTTTTTTATTCGACTGATTGTTATCTAGGAAAAAACAAAGGATACAAATAATCACGCCACCTGAGTTGGGGGTAGGTAGTAAATTAAATTTTGATTGTTTTTTACTCGATTTGATGTTTTTTTTTATTCGGCTGAATGTTACCTCACCTAAAACTTTATAGATATATACGTAAAAAACTACGCCACCTGACTTAGGTAGTAGACAGAAAATTGAATCCTGTTTTTTTAAAATCTCATTAGAATACAGTAAGTCTCATTACGCACACAAGTATCATTTTATACACGTGTTAGGCTTAGCTAACGCGATTCGTAATGTCAGAAATATATAAGAGAAAAGAGATTAAAACGTTCATCGAGACGAAGTACAACCCGACCCCGACTGCCTTTAGCGCTAAAAACGTAAAGAACGGAGTGATCTATTCCTGCTTAAATTGTTGTCCCTTTATGTTCCCTCATGATAGGAAACGTCGCGTAATGACTTTTTTGCTACTACGAATTGGCTCAATTATAAAATTAAATCGAGCAAGGGGATCGCAACCCGCCGAAATTAAAACCGCGGCCGAGTGACCTGAGACTCCCTGGGATCGGCGAAGTCGACGGCTTTCCAACGCGGTAAAAACTCAAGAGTTCATCAGAAGTATTTGTGTTCCCAAGAAAAATCTCTCAATCGCGATCTAAAAATATCGCCAAATCGCACAGCGACAACTGTACATGGTATAGAGTTTTTTTTAATGTATTAACAGTAAAAACCATGAAACCTAATCAAAAACTATAGCACTAACAGTTTACAAAACGTTAAAGCATTTATAAATTTGATAGGTCCGCCACTGACCACTAGATGACATTATGTAAAATTCAAAACAAAAAATACATACATACATATAATGACGCCTTTATCCCAAATAGGGTAGGGGTAGGCAGAGCGTTAACGACCTAAACAAAGGTCAATCCGCCACGTCTGACAAAGTTTTGAGGGTTATTTAAGATAGATTTGTAGGTTAATTGCTGTAGTGACAGGTTGTCAGCTCATCGACTAAATTACAATTTACTGAAACCCTCGAATCCCTAAGCTGATTTTGACAGCATGCTCGGGAGAAAATGCAGCTGGAACATTCTATGTTATTCTCTCGCTCCTAGGCCAGCATGGAAGAAAAAAATACATCGCTGTTTAAAATAATAACCACCACGCGAACGGAGTCGCGGGCACAGCTAGTACCTAAATACGTTTCTTTTAAAATATAAAGTATTAATAGTTATAGAAGAATTAAATTAAAATGACACATATCTATCCAAACCTATGTGTTCTGAAGCCTATCCAAGAAATATGATTTGAAATACGAAAAGAAATATGCATGAAATCAACCTCGACTCGATCATAAAGAATTCTGCAGCTTGCTACGCTTACTACGTAGCAAAAGTCTAGAGACAAAACCTTAATTTTTATAAAATAATTTTGTGTCTTGTGTCTTTCATTCGTATAAAAAATCGAATACCGACTAGTAAAGTAGCTACGGTTCCGATGGTGTGACTCGTTCGATCTCGGCCGGAATCTCTCCGCAAATATTGGACTTGCCCTTCATTGGCTGCGGAGTGCAACGCGAATGTCAGTTAAAAAAAAAACTTTTTACGTCGCAAGAATCGTGCCCTGTAGCGTCCTCAATGGTTTACGCCTTTTCTACAGTACTTTAGCGCTTTGTGTACATTTCTTCTTAACTCTCAGCTGGTTAAAACACAAATCCAGATCCGTCAGTAAAGCTGTTTTGATTACCGTCCTATTTCGAAGTCAGTTCTATTTGTCTCACTTACATACATCTTTATTTATCCACCATCTTATTACAGACCATTACAGTGCCATGGACTCCTGATCCGGAGGTGACTACCTCCGTGGTCTAGTGGCTAGTGCCATGGACTCCTGATCCGGAGGTCCTGGGTTCGATTCCCAGGGGGGAAACACAATGTTGATATTTGAGAATTTATCACTTTGTGAATTTTTCCTCATTTTGGTTAGGACATTGCAGGCTGAATCTCCTGATTGTCCGAAAAACAAAAAGATTTCGTGCTTCGGAGGGCACGTTAAGCCATCGGTCCCGGTCGCTGTCTTTGATAGTGGTCGTTACTTAAACCATGTCAGAGGCCTGATAGTTGTGCTACTAGGCGGTTTAAAAACTCTGACACCAGGGTTCATCGGGTCGATAGACTCGATACCCACTCGACAGAAGAAGAAGAAGAAGATTACAGACCAAAAATTACAATTTGTAAAATAAGCGGCAGGTTATTTGCTAGCCTTTATACAAAAAAAAGTAACTTCACTATTTTAAATCATACTTTTTCACGTAGCTTCCAGAATCAAGCCCACTATCTACAAAGTCAGTCCTTCGAAGCCTGAGGTCAATAGGTTTCATCCATTTTAACCAGCCCATCGCCACTCCATCCGGGGAAGTGGCCAGTATTTGTCTCGCCACTAAAAGCATTGCCTCTTGTATATTTATAAAGGCCCCGGTAATGTCTGACGTATAAAAGATTGGACACGTGGAAAACTATAGAACTGACTATTCGGTTTTGGGTATTATGAAAAGAGAAGATAAAAGATCTATACTCATTAAAAGTTTCGTGAAAATTTACAGCGTTACTTTTCAGCCCTTTAAAAATTAAATTAGTGTCAAACTTAAACGCAACGTTATAAGGCCGTTGACACTCTGCCTGTTCTTTACGAGAAATAGATGTAATTTTCTGTGTTTACAGTTTCTTGTATAGCTACAAAAAAGACTTAATTTTTGACAGTGGTTAAGAAACGTGTCATTGAATAAATGTGTTAGTCGAAAAACCCTTAAATATGGTATCATAAAAAGAGGTGAAAATAATAAATATCGATATGACCCGAATGAAACTGCCAGTTATAAGTGCCATTAGTACCTTCTTAAATCATTATTAGGTCGTACAGAGTGGTAGAACATTAAAATTCTGTACCTTTTTATGCTAGTGAGCATATGCCGTAGCAAAACTCTAAGGGAAAAAACAGTTTAAAGTTTATAGAGAAAAGAAAACTAGATAAAAATATTCTTAATTAGCCGAATTGACATCACAAATCATATTACTCTGACGAATCGGCAAAATTTATTTCGTTTTCGTCAATCTATAGTGCCGAAGAGTCGTAAAATCATGTAATGTAAAGTATATTCTTCAATGCTGGACTGGGAGCGAAAGTAAAAAATAAAATGTGCCAGCTGCATTTCCTTCCGATCATAAAAAACAGCTAAGGGATCCGAAGGATTCAGTATATTGCAATATAGGCGATGGGCAGATAACCTGTCACCACAGCAATATACCTACAAATCTATCTTCTTCCTTGGTGGACTGGGAGCGAAAGAAAAACAGAATGTGCTAGCTGCATTTCCTCCCAGGCATGCTGTAAAAACCAGCTTAGGGATCCGAGGGTTTCAGTATATTGCAATTTAGGCGATGGGCTGATAACCTGTCACTATAGCAATATACCTACAAATATATCTTAAATAACCCTCAAAGTTTATCAGACGTGGTGAAACGAACTTTGTTAGGTCGTTTACGCTCTGCCTACCCCATTAGGGAAAAAGGCATGATTATATGTATGTATAGAAATTGATACATTTACTATGCCGTAATAAAACGCTACAACAAAAAAAAGTTCATTTTTTTACATTCAAGCAAATTAGTAAAATTTACCCATACATTCAAATATCACACGGTCTTTGTCCGTCACAAAAGTTTCAGATAAGGATGTCACTGGACCTTGCGAAGGGTCTCTGTGTATTCAAACGAATCACAGATTAAAAAGGGCTTTCTGGGTAACTATCGCTTTCCAGTAGTGGTTTCATTCGACTTGCTTTTTAGGTCGGCAAACAAAATAATAGTAGGGAAAATGTAGTATTGTTTGCACTCCTAGAAATTGGAACATATTTCTTTTTCCAATATTATTTTTTTACATACATACATATGATCACGCCTTTATCCCTAATGGGGTAGGCAGAGCATAAACGACCTAAACAATGGTCGTTACGCCACGTCTGACAATGTTTTGAGGGTTATTTTGAAAGATATTTTGCTGTAGTGACGGGTTGTCAGCTCATCGCCTAAATTGCAATATACGGAAACCCTCGGATCTCTTAGCTGGTTTTTACAGCATGCTCGGGAGGAAACGCAGCTAGCACATTCTATGTTTTTTTATCGCTCCCAGGCCAGCATGGAAGAATATTTTTTTTGGTTTGACATATTTCTTATGTAATTTAAATCATATACAATTTCTATGATAATATTTGTATTATCATGTTGGTGTTCCTACTTATAATAAAATTTAAAATAAAAATAAAATTGTGTGCTCAAAAAAGTCAAAAAATATACTTATCAGTTTATTCTGAAGCTAAACTGGTTTTTTAAGTAGTTAAATTTTATTTATAGTCTTTAGTCCTATCAAACAATATGTAAAATTTAGGTTATTTAAAAGTAAATAAAGCGAGAGAAGTTAGAAATTGCTAATCACTGAATATTTCATTTATTTATATGGTTATTGTCCACAGAAACACTTACAGAACAATTAGTTACATAGTGAATTAAAACACAACGGGCACTTCTTATTCTTAAAAATAAATTTATTACAGCAGACCTAGTAAGCGACTATTTTCGCGAGTTTTCACGAGATTTTCAAGGAAAGTCCAGTCCTAAAGTGTCGTGGTATGATTGATAATGATCAAAGTTTCCTTTTAAATAATCAGAGTATTTTATGAAAGGAAATATGTATTCCGCGTGTGATGTCAATGATGTAGGCTAGATAAGATAAGTGCCGGGGGCGACACGGGGCGGGTTATATCAATGACATATCCCTTTAGTTTAAAAAAGAACAAAAAACAAAAACATGTTATTGTAAACACCGCATTGAATAATCATACCAACAGATTTAATTCATTTATCGATAAGATAAGAAGATAAGATTTTTATAATAATAGAAATCAACATACTTCCATGCTGGCCTGGGAGCGAGAGAAAAACATAGAATGTCCTAGCTGAATTTCCTCGAGGGCATGATGTAAAAACCAGCTAAGGAATCCGAGGATTTCAGTGTATTGTAATTTAGGCGATGGGCTGACGTCCTGTCACTACAGCAATATACCTACAAATCTATCTTAAATAACCCTCAAAACTTTGTCAGACGTGTCGGAACGACCTTTGTTTAGGTCGTTTACGATCTGCCCACCCCATTAGGGATAGAGGCGTGATTATATGTGCATATGTATGTATGTATAGAAATTAAGTTGAAGTCTACGAGTACAAATCAGTCAAATAATTACAAAACAAAATCATAATGTCACCAATCACCATTCGTCCAACGCTCATCAATAGAACGTTTCAAACTCGCAAACAAGCCACTCGTCTCTTTACAAAGATTTCCCAATCGGATGTTTAAACACAAAATAAAGGTTTTAATGGATCCCCGATCAGGGAGGACTGAGGGGAGTGGAGAGGGGAGGGGAATAAACAGGGTCCCACAGGGTGCAAGCAATCACTCAGCGCATTATGGGCATTGTGAGTTCTATTAGGTATGAAATATGTATCTGGGGTTTAAGATTTGTTGGATGTAATAATAATACTTTGTATTTGTTTCCTGATTTCTTCATATTATTTAATAATCTTTATCACTTTGAAAGATAACTGTTTACTGGTGACAAACTGTACGAGTATGTACGAATATGCTTGGACAACGTAGCCTTTCAATTCGTTTTCTATTTTTAGTCCTTTCATTGTAAATTAAGTTTGATAAACTTAATTAAGCAACTAAAAACAAAATAGGTTTATAGTTTCTTCATTCTTCCATGCTGGACTGGGAGCGAGAGAAAAACATAGAATGTGTCAGTTGCATTTCCTCCCGGGCATGCTGTAAAAACCAGCTAAGGGATTCGAGGGTTTCAGTATATTGCAATTTAGGCGATGGGCTGACAACCTGTCACTACATCAATACACCTACAAATCTATTTTAAATAACCCTCAAAACTTTGACAGACGTGGCGGAAGACGCTCTGCCTACCCCTTTAGGGATAAAGGCGTGATTACATGTATGTATGATAAATTAACCAAACGGATAAAAAATAGGAGAAAAGTTTTCCGTATGTATTAGCACAATATTAGGTTGGCTCTTTGCTAAATAGGCCATTAAACACTACAATTTTACTTCCATGCTGAACAGGGAGATAGAGAAACACGTAGAATGTACCAGCTGCATTTCCTCCCGGGCATGCTGTAAAAGCCAGCTAAGGGATCCAAGGGTTTCAGTATATTTCATTTAAGGCGATGGGCTGACAACCCGTCACTACAGCAATATACCTACAAATTGAACTTAAATAACACTCAAATCTTTGTCAGACGTGGCGGAACGACCTTTGTTTAAGTCGTTTACGTTCTGCCTACCCCATTAGGGATAAAGGCGTGATTTTATGTATGTATGTATGTAACACTACAATTGCTTTTGAAAACAATGGGGCACTGGAAACCAGTCCTGCGTTTTATTTCTCTTCTTCTAGATTTAGATTAGACAATGTAGTTAACTGCATATACCGGGTGTAAGGGACAGCGTCCCGCAATCTGATAGGGGTTGCTCAGGCAAAGAAAATAAACAACTATCACCGGAAAATTCTTTCAGGAGATGAAAACAAAATAATACTTTACCGCACAAACATTGTATGTTTATTTTTTATGAAGAAAGTTGCTGGTGATAGTTGTTCGGTTTCGTTGACTGAGCAACACCTTTGAGTTTGTGGAAAGCTGTCCTTTACACCCGGTATATTTTACAACAATATATCGAGGGCCAGTTCGAGGAAGAAGAGCGGCAGACCACCGAACAGCAGCATGATGCTACTGCATCAGGAAACAGGAACGCCCTAGTGGAAGGAGAACAGTTGCTATTTACCTTTAAGAGCAGGACAGATGCGTTTCCAAAGGAAAAGACAGCCATAGAAATGGTATTGCCCCAGGGCCAATTCCAGGAAGAAGAGCTGCATATCATTGAAAAACAGCATGATGCAGTAGGGAATCAGAAACGTGCCTGGTGATCAGTTGCTTCTTACCTTTAAGAGCGGGACAGATGCGTTTCCAAAGGGTGAGACAGCCACAGCGATGGTATTGTCCCAGGGCCAGTTCGAGGAAGAAGAGAGGCAGACCGCCAAATAGCAGCATGATGCAGTAAGGAATCAGGAACGCGCCTGGTGGACACAGAAGGTATAATTAGAAAATTCAAGAAAATCATTGAAGTTTAGGACGACCATAAACTTGGATGGATGTGATTGCTGCTAAGGCCGCGTGTCAACATTTAAAATGTCCTTCTAAACTGTTGTTTGGTTCTTTGGTGTTTTTTTACTACATATGCCACTGCAATCTGCAGTATATGGGCAATATGGGCATCTTCTAAATAGAGGATATTGGCTACACTCATCACGTCTATCAGGATCGGTGAGCGCAGTGCAAGATGTTACGTTAACAGGAAGTACTCAATACCATTCCGTGGATATACTTTCCCTTCCCAATCGACATCTGCTGGAAGATATGACGAGATGCATTCTGGCTCGGCACCACACAGCTAAGGGTACTTACCACCGCCATTCTGGTAACAGATGTAAGGGAACCGCCACACGTTGCCGAGGTCGACGGCAAACCCCACCACCGCCAATAAGAACTCCGCTTTCTTGGCCCATGTCTCGCGTTGTCTTGGTGGGGTTAGAGACACTACTACTGCGCGGGGCTTTGCCACCTGCTGTATAAAATTGATATGTTATTTTTGAGTTTTAGTGTTTCTGGGCTAGTCTTATAAACTTGTCGACTTAATATTAGCTGAAGCATATATACTACATCTTGTTACAGCATCACTTAACAACGGTCTGTTTCTTTTTGGAAAGCCAGCTGCGGTAGTTCGGTCACTTTCAGTTTAAGCGCATGCCTATGGACCTTAAAACCGCACAACGTCGATTCCATTTCCAGTTCCTGTCCTAATAGAGGAAGAGTTTCTCTGTATTTGTCTGACTATGCAGTAGTTAAACTTACGTTGTTGGTAGGCTGCTGGTTAGCCTGCTGCTCCAAAGGTGCGGGAGGGGGGGTGTCTGATGGTGACATGTCGGGCGGCGCGGGCGAGCTCTCGCCACACTCGCTGCGCCGCTCCGGCCCCGGGCTCTCGCCCTGGGGAAGATTAAAGTCTAAAACACTGGATCGTTATGTATGTGAGATTAACATGATTATTGCCTGATTTGTGACTATTCTCCAAACGGAATTTTGCGCTAATCAGTTTGCCCTGTCCGCTGTTGAGTGAGAATGCCAGAAGCCTGTAGTCTTTTGTAAGAGCGGCATCCATCCACGATTATGTTTCGGACACTGCCTATAAAACGAGAGCGTAAAGCAAAACCGATTGAGTTAATAAAACATTAAATGTGTTTTTAACAACAAGTAAAAACATGAAATTTAATTGAAATTGGTTCTCACTTCAGAATTAAAGCAACTTGGTAACAAGTTGTGGAGCTGCCTTCAATAAAATTCCATCACTTTAAACAAGCAACAATCTGCAGTGTTGACAAGTCGAGTGTCCGCAAACACGCGAGTTGCGAACCGTTAGAGACGATGCAGTACCAGTTTATACAAGAAAGAAAACTGAGTGGACTCTATTAGTGATTTTAAAACTTTAAAACAGAATAAAACTTTGCTGGGTCGGTAGAATATTAAACGCTTCATAAAAGCGGTTTCCGCAACGACCGACTTTCATAAAATTAACAAATAGGACAGGATTTCACTGTATTTTTTTATGACTCTCAGATATACCGATAGTCAGGTTACTGTTAAATAACTGCCAATATTTAACACATTAATTATATGTTCTTTTATAAAGCAGCTTGCAAATTTATTAAAGACAATAAATTTACAGCTTGTCAAATTCAAACTGACTAAAACAACTTATTGTTGTTTGAAGTTGTTAATCCAATAAAAATAGAGAATCGAACCAACAAACTAACTCAGACTTGAATCAATGGGCTTCAACCGACTGGAAGAGTATTTGCAGTTGATGTCCGCAACAAATTGCTTCTCAAATAAAAAATAATACAAGGTGACCCTCAATTCCTTTCCCGAGTCAAGGGACAGTTAAAATTACAGGAGTCGCTGGAGAGAAAGTTACATCTGTTTTTTGTAAATAGCCATTTGCTGAGGTAACGTCTGGGAAACAGTTTGTTTAGGGTTTATTTTCACGTATTTTTTGTATCCAAGATTATGTTTAGTTTGTTTCTCACAATTTCTTATTCATTTTATAATAACGTGATTAACAATGAAACGACAAACTTATGAAACGATTTTATCACTTTGAGAGATAGGACAATGTAAACTAAAATACCTGATTATCATTTGTTTAAAAAAGAAGACGATTCCATGCTTAGGAGTGAACGTTAAGCGTAGGTACGTGTGACACAATTCCAAAAATCTATACACAGTTTAGAAACTTTGACGGCAGCGTTCTTGTAGGTTACCTGACTTTCCAAAACTTTGAAAAAAGGTCTATTATCAAGTGCGCGTAATAGGAACTACCTAGTACTTTTTAAAAGAAGCGAATCCTTATTTCCTTACAGTTGCTCGAGTCTTGAGTGGTAATTGCACGTATAAAGGTTTACTGCTTTCTCGACTCGTTTAACGAAAGATTAGTGCGATTAATTCGGTTGGTCGATCTTCTATACAGGTTTGCCAGGGCCGGCTATAGGTTAAATTTACAGGGCCCTCGACACATGGTACCTAAAGTTTGAGACCTTTTCAGATGATATATGGTACCATAAGTTTTGATACTCAACTCTATTTTTTTTCACAGTATTTATTATATCCAATTTCTTTTATAAAAAAGGCGATTTATTTTTATTTTAATTATGATTAAAGCTTGTATTTCACATGAAAAAGGCAAAATTTGAAATTTATGTTTGTTTGATTACACTTCGAGTCACAAACGGTTCACTTCTAGTTGAGAAATAAATGAATCATAATCATCATTCAAAGCATAACTACAAGTATGAATTGTCCTGACTAACTACTATGGGGAAGAACCGTATCTAGTTTTAATGTTTTAGGCTGAAATGTATACCAGCCCACTAGTTCAACTTATATTTTCCTGTGATCTCAGGTGGCCTGGAAGAAATTGCTGCTTAGCAATATGGCCGCTTATTTGTACTACTTATTGTTTTATTTATTTATTTTGTCCTTTCTGTGCAATAAAGTATATTCTTATCTTATCTTTTGGGCCCACATCAATTTGTTCGCGGCGCACAAATGCCTGTAAATACGGCCCTGGTTTCAACAGTTAGAAGCCATTTAGTCGTAATGTGTGAAGACGGGATGTAATGAAAACTGGCAGCGAGGGCAAACATCCTTCCCTTTCTAATGTTAATAGGCTAGTTATATTACTTCCTTTTTAACTGATTAATACATACATACATATAATCACGCCTTTATTTCTAATGGGGTAGGCAGAGCGTAAACGATCTAAACAAAGGTCGCCACGTCTGACAAAGTTTAGAGGGTTATTTAAGATAGCTTTTTAGGTATACTGCTGTAGTGTCAAGTCGCAAATTACAATATACTGAAACCCTCGAATCTCATAGCTGGTTTATACAGCATGCCCGGGAGAAAATGCAGCTGGCACATTCTATATTTTTTTCTCGCTCACAGGCCAGCATGGTTACCTATTAATTCTAGAACTAACGTTATGTGTGAGGTAGAGACAGATATTTCTTTATAAATGTTAAGTGTGTATTTACATATTTTTCACAACATATTCCACTTGTTTAAGTACTAGCATTTCTTATCACTCCGTCATTTAAATCGTGGTACATTTTACCAGACAAATATTGGTCCATGATTTTTACCTCAAAGTCTCAAACCGCAAATAATTTCCACATTTTTTGGATAATTAAGTCTATCATCATCATCATCTCCCTAGCTTTATCCCGTATCTTTCGATTATGTTAGAGTTTTTAACGTGCCTTCCGAAGAACAGAAAAAGCGCCGAATTAACGTACATATGAAATTCGAAAACCAAAAAACACATTGATACGTAGTGGGATTCGAACTACGACCTCCCGCTCAGGAGGCAGCGGCCCTATCCACTACACCATCGGGCTCTTCTTTATTTTTCCACACAAATATTGGTCACTTTTCCCTCATACATACATACATACATAAATCACGCCTTTATCCATTACGGGGAAGGCAGAGCGTTTAACGCCTCGTAAAAAGCGCTTTCGCCACGTCTGACAAAAATTGAGGGCAATTTTAGATTGTAATATGTATTGCTATAGTGACAGGTTGTCAGCCCATCGCCTAGATTACAATACACTGTAACCCTCGAGTCCCTTTTGCTGACTTCAACAGCATGCCCGGGAGGAAGGGCAGCTGGAACATTCTATGTTTTTTTACCTCTCCCAGTCCAGCATGGTAGTAAAGAAGCTTTTCCCTCAAACCGCAAATAATTACCACATTTTTTTTAGAAAACTATGTCTATGTTGACAAGATATGTTTCTCTTACCTGTTTGCTTCCAAATATTGCACTTATAAAAATATAGTCCCATCACAAATTATGTAAAATAAAATTGGCGTTAGTTTATCTTTTTTATATCTTTCGCGTTTATGTTTATCTTTATTTATATCTTTATCTCTAGGTTTGTCTGTTCACCCTCTTTCCGTTCCACTCTGTTTACTACTGCATTCTATATTCTGAAGGGAGATGCATCTATTCTAATGTATTGTTTGATCTCAATGAGCGTCCTAGCCCGTCGTTATGAGCTCATCAGTCTACCAGCTAAAACAATTAATCAGAGATCTAGTGTACAGTTTGTGAACTCATTTTAATGAAGCAAATTTTATTATATTATATATTCTTCCATGCTGGACTGGGAGCGAGAGAAAAATATGTAATGTGCCAGCTGCATTTTCTCCCGGGCATGCTGTAAAAACCAGCTATGGGATCCGAGGTTATCAGTATATTGTAATTTAGGCGATGGGCTGAAAACCTGTCCCTACAATAATATACCTACAAATCTATCTTAAATATCCTTCAAATCTTTGTCAGACGTGGTGGAACAACCTTTGATTAAGTCGTTTACGCTCTGCCTACCCCATTAGGGATAAAGGCGTTATTATATGTATGTAATTTTATTTTCATGCATACTTACATCAATGACGTATACGATTTTCGTAGTATTTGGCATGCGAATGTAGCTCTTTCGTGTTTCCTATGCGAATTACGATTCGAGTGCTTCAAAAATAGGACTCCACTGTTACGATATGCGAGTGTGTAATTAAAATACACTCGCAGCTTTGCACCTAATAATCCAAAACTCGGATCACCTTATTTGGCAATTTTTTACCACAATTTATCCATACATACATATAATCACGCCTTTATCCCTAATGGGGTAGGCAGAGCGTAAACGACCTAAACAAAGATCGTTCCGCCACGTCTGACAAAGGTTTTAGGGTTATTTAAGATAGATTTGTAGGTATATTGTCGTAGTGACAGATTGTCAGCCTGTCGCCTAAATTGCAATATACTGTAACCCTCGGATCCCTTAGCTGGTTTTTACAGCATGCCCGGGAGGAAAAGCAGCTGGCCCATTCTATGTTTTTCTCTCGCACGCAGTCCAGCATGGAAGATTTTTTTTAAACTATTTATTCAAATTCTTTAAACTGTTGTAATGCCAAGCAACAAATTTGGGGATAAAATGCAAAACACCCGACGTAAGGGTTCCGCAGGCTTTGTACACTTTACAGCCGCTAAACTTATATGACCGATAAAAGAGATCGTCGCATCATTCAATGGGACGCTAAAATCTCAAGATCACGTATTTATTGAAAGTTTACTTGGTAACCCACGCCTGTATCCCTTAGGGCTGCGGCAGAGCAATAAACGCCTAATAAAACGCATTTTCATCACGTATTTATTGAAAGCTTACTTGGTAAAATACGAAAATCATGTCTTTATCCCTTAGGGCGAGGGCAGACCGTTAAAAGCCTAGTAAAACGCATTTTCGCAACGTCTGACGAATATTGAGGGCAATTTTAGATTGAAATGTGTTTCGCTATAATGACAAGGTTTCACACCTACGCCTAAACTAAATTACGATAAATGTACTGTTACTCATAACCTACTAAGCTAATTTGATAACATATGTAAAATCACGCCCGTAGCAGGGCAGGTAGAACGTCTATCTACTACATTCGCATCATTCAATGAGACGCTGCAAACTCAAGATCAAGTATTTTAGTTTTAAAAGGTTTCTTGGTAACATACGTACAATCACGCCTGTAGCTGGGTAGATAGAGCGTCAAAGAAGTTTGATATCTGCCTTATTTTCTGCTGCGTAGTATCATCATTATCAACATCAATCTTATTCATGTAAATTAAACTCATGACATGACTCTGGATTTGAAAACGTATGTTTTCTTCCATGCTGGACTGGGAACGAGAGAAAAACATAGAATATGCCAGCTGCATTTCCTCCCGGGCATGCTGTAAAAACAAGCTAAGGGATCCAAGAGTTTCAGTATCTTGTAATTTAGGCGATGGGCTGACTACCTGTCACTATGGCAATATACCTACAAATCTATCTTAAGTAACCCTCAAAACTTTGTCAGACGTGTCGAAATGTCCTGTTTTAGGTCGTTTACGCTCTGTTTACCCCATTACGGATAAAAATGATTATATGTATGTATGTTTTGCTTGTTTTGTACATATTTAAGCTAACGTCATCTTTTTCCAAGCATGGTAAAGGCGGTACAGCCATGTTGTTTCATGGAAATCCATAGAGTTTCGAATTTGCATTATCTGATGATACTTCTCTTCAAACCCTTTGCCAATGAATTTGTAATTGAACAAACACAAAAATCTTGCTTTTCATTTGAATATTTATGTAATTCCAAAAACCGAAATTAATTAATCAATCCATTTTATAAAATTGACTGAAGCTTTTGGTTCTTTTATGTGAGTTAGAAGATTAAATAACTTTTTGAGAAGTCGATGTAATAAAGTCATCTGTCATACCTACAATTTCTTCTACATTCAACAACGATTGAAAAGAAAGTTATTCTCAAGAAAAACACAACAAAGATTAAGAAGGTTCATCGTGTACCTCATAAAAATGCTGAGGACACACAGCAAATAGGACAATATATAATAATTTCAGTTTTAGAATTTCAATATAAGCCATATATTGTAGTTTCCAGATCCCATTTACTGTTAGCTCTTACCCTTAGCTCTTTTTCCTGGGCAAAAACAATCTGCTCTAAAACTTTCTCATACATCATTATTTCATAAATAATCGTCTACCTGCATTTACTATTGGATAACAATGTATCATATTTTAAGTTATAGTTATAAATATGTAACATTATGTACATTGTTATAAAATAACTTCCATACTGGACTGGGAGAGAAAGAAAAACATAGAATGTTCCAGTTGCCCTTCCTCCCGGGCATGCTGTATAAGTCAGCAAAAGGGATTCGAGGGTTACAGTGTATTGTAATTTAGGCGATGGGCTGACAACCTGTCACTACAGCAATACACATTACAATCTAAAATTGCCCCCAATTTATGTCAGACGTGGCGAAAGCGCCTTTTAGGAGGCGTTTACGCTCTGCCTACTCCGTAAGGGATAAAGGCGTGATTTTATGTATGTATGTTATAAAATAAATAAATATTGATTTTTGATTTATAAACAAGTGTATACGATTACAGATATTTTGATTTTAGGGTCGCAGTAAGCACTTATTTTTGTTTTTTTTTCTTATTAATTTGAGGCATATTTTTTATTTCTTAAGTACTAAATAATACAGAATCACCAAATTGATTTATTGTCTGACTAACTGCCATTTTGACTCACACTTGGTCAGGTGATCTCAGCCCTAGGCACTTCAGAGCGTAAATTTAGTTAAACATAAAATAAAATGATGTCACTACGACCCCATAACCTGACCTTGACCTCGGGTACTAAATTCCATGTAAATTGTACCTGCATTTGGTGTAACTGTACGCAGGTCCGCTCAGCAATGCTCGGCGCGCGGGTGCACATACCGGGGTGATGTCGCTCTAAGGTCAAACTTGCTTTGATGTAATAATGTTATCTATGTAAATTACGGCTGCGTCCTTTAAGGTGATTCCTAATGGCAAATGGTTGTTTATAAGTGCTTATTTTTCCTAAACGAATCAATAGAAAATTCTACAAAAATATCCTTCTGAGTTCATGGCCTGCAATTGCAACATTTGAAAATATTCTAGTTCATAAATAAGTATACTAAAAAAATCTGGAAGTTAAGCGGTTTTAATCAGTTAATTTGATATTCCTTCTAAACTATTACGAGCGCTTTCAGGGTTCCGTCGGGAAATCACCCGTATTATGATTATCTAAAATCGCAACATAGCTTTTTTAAAATATGACTCGTAGTTTTTATGGAATCAGCTGTTTTGTGCGTTCTTCGCCCCGCGCTACGGATTAATCGCCACGCCGAAGCGCACGCTGATTTCAACGATATTCTAAGGCATAACGGGCGATAGTTGCATATCTTGAAATCTACCTGCTCATCTGCCGGCAGGATACACCTTAAGGAGGCAGCCAGAGCTTCAACGACTTATTTAAAAGGTGTTTTAGCTAATAGTCTGATTCGCTGTAATATGCGTAGGTTCCATATAATATGATGATGTTTAAAGTGTGATAGCGGAGAGTTATTATCAACAAAAAATAAACAAAGATAATGTAATATTTTATTCAAATAGATCGAAACTAGTCACAAACTAAAACGACGAAAACAAGAGACGCGAAACCTAACATAGTACATAGTATAAAACAAAGTCGCTTTCTCTGTCCCTATATCCCTATGTATGCATAAATCTTTAAAACTACGCAACGGATTTTGATGCGGTTTCTTTTAATGGATAGAATGATTCAAGATAAAGGTTTATATGTATAATACATGCATAACATAGTAGAGAGAACGCTGATGATTTCCGTGCGAAGCCGGGGCGGGTCGCTAGTGCCTTATAATTCTTAAGCTGTTGACCTCGACCTACACCGAAAGATATCCTCTTAAAAACCTAAGCATGTCATCAAACAACTGTAGCCATAAAAAATACCTGAAATGCTTTGAAAAAGCATGATCAAACTAGAGACGAGTACACAAAAACGGAAGTATTTACCGAGGGTGAAAGTAATTACCGAAGGAATTCTGTCGCAGCCGCCGGCCGACGGGGTTTGTCGAGTCAGAGGACAGAGGTACGTAAATACTGTCTACATCGGACACTTGTAGATGAACAAATTATTTGGTGGCCTTCATCTTAAAATAAGTTAATAAGCTGCATTCCTTAGCGGAAATAACTCTTATGAAATTATGAAGACATTTATCATGCACTTATCGATAGAAACTGGCTACAACTACCTGTGTGGTCTAGTGGTCAGAACGATGATCAGAAATTGCCAAACTCACGCTACGGAGGTCCTGTGTTTTATTCCTAGAGGGGAACACAAAGTTGTTATTTGTCAATTTAAATCTTTGAGACATTTTCCCCAGTTTAGAACAATGCAGGCTGAATCACCTGATTGTCTAAAAGAAAAAAAATACTCGACACGTTAAGCCGTCGGTCCCGTGGTCGCTGTTTTTGATAGTAGTCGTTACTCAAACTATGTCAGAGGCATATTAGTTGTGCTATTAGGTGGTTTAAAAACTCTGACATCAGGGTTCATCGGGTCGATCGATTTGATATCCACACGACAGAAGAAGAAGAAGGGTACAATGGCATGGTAGTCTGCGTTAAAAAATGCAGTATAAGGGCGCCGGCGGCATTTCATACATAAATATAATCACGCCTTTATCCCTAATGGGATAGCCAGAGCGTAATCGTAACCCTAAGCAAAAGTCTTTACGCCACGTCTGACAAAGTTTTGAAGGTTATTTAAGATAGATTTGTAGGTATATTGTGGTAGTGACAGGTTGACAGCCCATCGCCTAAATTATAATATACTGAAACCTTCGGACCCCTTAGCTGGTTTTTACAGCATACCCAGGCAGAAATGCAGCTAGCGCATTCTATGTTTTTCCCAGGCCAGCATGGAAGTATAAGCATTACTGATAAGATTGTGTATTGACAATGACAGATAGTCAGCCCACCATGGGCACCGAAAACCTTGAGTTCCTCTTCTAGCTTATACAGAATGCCCGAAAAGACAAACAGCTGGTGCATTCTATGTTTTTGTATTTATAGGGAGTTGTATTTAGCCGCTATCGACCCCCTATGCAACGCGTGCCGTCGCCTACAGCTTAGTTACATGCTTAGGTTAGTAAGGTTAGTAAGTTAGTTTAGTAAGGTTCCTACTGACAACCATACTTTCATGCAGGCCTGGGAGCGAGAGAAAAACAAAGAATGTGCCAACTGCATTTCCTCCCGGGCATGCTGTAAGAACCAGCTAAGGGATCTGAGGGTTTTGGTATATTGTAATTTACGAGATGGGCTGACAACATTTTACTTTTACCAATATACCTACAAAATATCCCTCAACTCTTTGTCAGACGTGGCGGAACGACCTTTGTTTAGGTCGTTTACGCTCTGCCTACCCCATTAGGGATAAAAGCGTGATTATATGTATGTATGTACTGACAACCAGCGCTTCAGTCTTTGACTGGAGCATTATGCTATAAAGGAAACCTTTTCGGTTTTGTGTGTAACTGTTGGGCTATCTAGTTTTTAAGTTGTCCAATTGTTATTACTGGTACTGAATATTTTTTTATCTATCTATCTTCTCATTGCCAAGGTGGATTTTTGGGGTGGAATGGGATGGGATCTACCTCCTAGTGGTCCAACGTGACGATTTTAACGACGTGGTCGTTTTGTATGGAGGAGGCATATTTTTCATTTCCTAAATGAATTTTCTGGTGAAACTTGTTTTGTTTCGTTTACTGAGCTGAACAACCCCTATCAGTTTGCGTGAAGCTATCTCTTACACCAGGTATGTTAATCTTGAATGTCGAAAATTAAAATGTGATCTAGTGGTCCACCCCGGGCAACGGCAACACAGGCTTGCCTGTGAAAAAGACTGAACGATCCCAACAAAGCGGTGGTAAGCTCCGCAAAGGGCCGCCTGGCTCGCGACCAACAGCTACAAACAGCTTGCTGTGTTCCGTCGGTGCATGAGATTAATGGTTATAGGTATATTATTTTCTTAATTTATATTACTTTTCTAGTGACAATTTAATTGACATGTAAAATTCGAACACAACATTTAATTGTATATGAATAAATAAATATCAAATAGATTACCAGTGCCATAACAGACATCTTCTGGGTGAGCTCGCTCTATCGTCGACTCTGCCACGGTCATCCCTGAGCTTGTGTCTAGAGTCAAGAGCAAATCCATCTATACTTCTGTACTAATATTAAAAAGAGGAAAGATTTGTATTTTTGTGTGTATGTATGTTTGTAACGAATAAACTTAAAAACTACTTGACTGATTTTAAAAATTCTTTCACTGTTAGAAAGCTACGTTCACCCTGAGAAACATAGGCTACTTTTTACCGCGGAAAAATATGCCTTTCCCGAGGGAGAACTTAGTTAGCAGGGGGTGACACCGCTGACAGAAAGCTAGTTTCAGAAAAAAAGTAAATCTAACATCACCACTGAAAGAAGTCTATGCTTTTTATCTAGAATTTTGCAACAGACTAGATATACTTTATTCATTTTAATTTAATTATGACTTTATTAAATATCAGGAGTAATCAAGTGAAATTAAGTAATTCCTTGATTAAGCAGATCATAATTGCGTACTTCAATAAAATATAAAATCTATAAACGAATATTGAACAGGCTTTTACAAAATGACGCGGGTATTAGTTTCCATGCTGGACTGGACGTTTCTATGCTGGACTGGGAGTTTCTATGCTGGACTGGAAGCGATGGAAAAACATATAATGTGCCAGCTGCATCTCCTTCCTGGCAGGCTGTAAAAACCAGCTAAAAGATGCGAGCGTTTGTGTATATTGCAATTTAGGCGACGGGCTGACAATCTGTCACTTCATCAATATACCTACAAATTTATCGTAATTACGACCTTTGTTTAGGTCATTTACGTTCTGACTACCCTATCAGGGATAAAGGCGTGATTATATGTATTATTATTAGTTATGTAGTACCTAGTCAGTTTATGTAGTATCAAAATTACGACATTCCTTAATAAGAATCGATTAGTAATAGCATATTGTAATTATTTATTTTATTGTGAAAGGGTTTACTTCCATGCTGGACTGGGAGAGATAGAAAAACATAGAATGTTCCAGCTGCCCTTCCTCCCGGGCATGCTGTTTAAGTCAGCAAAAGGGACTTGAGGGTTACAGTGTATTGTAATTTAGGCGATGGGCTGACAACCTGTCATTATAGGAATACATATTACAATCTAAAATTGCCCTCAATTTTTGTCAGACGTGTTTTGTTTTTGTTAAACGCTCTGCCTACCCCGTAAGGGATAAAGGCGTGATTTATGTATGTATGTATGTGAAAGGTTTTGTTTATATTCTAGTTTGGATGGTGATCTAGGCAGAGCCAACAATAGAGCAAAAATACTGGGTGTAAGGGACAGCATCCCACAAACTGATAGGGGTTGCTCAGTCAACGACACTGAACAACTATCACCAGGAAATTCTTTCAGGAAGTGAGAAAACCAAAATGTCCACCTCAATAAAAAAAAATGAATAGAGAAGCCAAAAAAAAGTTCACTTCCTGAAATAATTTTCTGGTGAATTTCCAGGATAAAGGCATCTTCTTTTTAGCGAGTGGATTCTCAAGTCGAACAACGACCCGATGAACCCTGGTGTCAGAGTTTTCAAACCGCCTATTAGCACAGCTATTAGGCCTCTGACATGGTTTTGATTAACGACCACTATCACAGACAGCGACCGGGCCCAACGGCTTAACGTGCCCTCCGAAGCACAGAATCCTTTTCCTTTTCGGACAATCAGGTGATTCTGCATACAATGTCCTAACCAAACTGGGGAAAACTTCACAAAGCGATCAAGTGATAAATATCAACTTTGTGTTTCCCCCCTGGGAATCGAACCCAGGACCTCCGGACCGTAAGCTCATTGCGCTGACCACTAGACCACGGAGGCAGTTATAAAGGCAAGGATAAATGCGTGACTTTATGTATATATTAAAGTTGTTAAGTGTCGTTGGCTAAGCAACCCCTATCAGTTTGTGATGCTGTTTCTTACAGCCCTTGTAAAAAAATACACTGTTTGATTTGCAATTTCTTCCATGCTGGACTGGGAAAGAAAGAAAAGCATAGAAAGTACCAGCTGCATTTCCTCCCGCGCAAGCCTTAAAAACCACCTAAGGGATCCGAGGGTTTCGGTATATTGCAATTTAGGCGATGGGCTGACAACCTGTCACTACAGCAATATACCTACAAATCTATCTTGGATAACCCTCAAAACTTTGTAAGACGTGGCGGAATGACCTTTATTCGGGTAGTTTACGCTCTGCCTACCCCATTAGGGATCAAGGCGTGATTATATGTTGATTTGCAAAGTTACACACGATTTCAAAGCAATTTTTTAGCACCATGCGTATAATAAGGGTAGTACCTAACTATTAACCACCTAGTAGATAGTTCGTCAAACTTGGATTGATCGTCACCTCTTGATACTGCAGCAGCCAACTAGTTAACTAAAGTTTAAGGTACATTCTACACTGAGCTATTCGCTGTTGCAAAGGTGTTTTACAACTGTATGGAATTGTTTGAAACTGCGTTTGCGTTTCATTATCATCTCCTTAGCCTTATCCCGTATCTCTCGGGGTCGGCTACCTAATCTAGGTGATTGAACTAGGTTACTGGTTTTTACACAGAGCGACTGCCATCTGACCTCACCGCAACCCAGAGGGGAAACCAGACCCAATCCTAGATTAGGTCAGAGTTTTCAAGCCGCCAATTCTTAGCACTGGCCTCTGACATGGCTTAACTACTAACAAACATACACGCATATAATCACGCCTTTATCCCTAATGGGGTGGGCAGAGCGTAAACGACCTAAACAGAGGTCGTTCCGCCACGTCTGACAAAGTTTGAGGGTTATTTAAGATAGATTTGTAGGTATATTGCTGTAGTGACAGGTTGGCAGCCCATCGCCTAAATTGCAATATACAGAAACCCTCGGGTCCCTTAGCTGGTTTGTACAGCATGCCCGGGAGGAAATGCAGCTGGCACATTCTATGTTTTTCTTTCACTTCCAGTCCAGTATAGAAGAACAACTAATATCTACGGTATTAAACGATATTAACCGGGATCAACGGCTTAATGTGCCTTCCAAAGCACGGAAAAAGCTCCAAGTAAACGTATATTTGAAAATCGGAAATCAATTAACACATTGGTACGTGGTGGGATTCGAACCACGACCTCCTGCTTAAGAGGCAGCAGCCCCATCCACTACATCATCGGGCAATTTTTTTTCTGAATCTGCGTTTGCGTTTGATAGGGAAAATCTGTTATTTGTACTATACTTCGCTGTTTTTACTTAAAATGAGACTTCGCGTGAAATTAATGTTTTGAAAGTTATGAAGGTTTGATGGATGCGAGCGAAAATAACGCTAGTAATATCTCGAAAATATTCTCACATAAAATTTATTCATATATAAAACGAAGACACTTAAAACTTAAATAGGTGGTCAAAATCAGCTTCCGACGGACTATTAGAAATACTATAATAGTTTTCTTCCGTGCTGGCCTGGGAGCGACAGAAAAACATGTAATGTGACAGCTAATGCAGCTGTCACATTACATGTTTTTCTGGCGCAAGTAAACGTATATTTGAAAATCGGAAATCAATTAACACATTGGTACGTGGTGGGATTCGAACCACGACCTCCTGCTTAAGAGGCAGCAGCCCCATCCACTACATCATCGGGCAATTTTTTTTCTGAATCTGCGTTTGCGTTTGATAGGGAAAATCTGTTATTTGTACTATACTTCGCTGTTTTTACTTAAAATGAGACTTCGCGTGAAATTAATGTTTTGAAAGTTATGAAGGTTTGATGGATGCGAGCGAAAATAACGCTAGTAATATCTCGAAAATATTCTCACAGAAAATTTATTCATATATAAAACGAAGACACTTAAAACTTAAATAGGTGGTCAAAATCAGCTTCCGACGGACTATTAGAAATACTATAATAGTTTTCTTCCGTGCTGGCCTGGGAGCGACAGAAAAACATGTAATGTGACAGCTGCATTTCCCGGTCATGCTGTAAAAGCCAGCTAAGGGATCCAAGGGTTTCAGTAGGCGATGATGGACTGACAACCTGTCACTACAGCAATATACCTACAAATTTATCTTAAATAACCCTCAAAACTTTATCGTACGTGGCGGAGTGACCTTTGTTTAGCTCGTTTACGCTCTGCCTACCCCATTTGGGATAAAGGCGTGATTATGTATATGTATTTCCGTTGTGCTCTCATGGTGTTTTGTTTATCTTCTTTGTACCGCTGGTGCAGTAATGTAAACATTGATGTCAAAGGCTGCCACACCTCGCCGCAGTTGCGGTGCAGCTGACAAACAAGCTGTTCTCTAAAACACCTAAAATGGTGACGGCCCCTTTGGTAAATCACTCAGTTTCTGGTTTTTAAACTATTTTATGGCTTATTTATCAGAGTGGCACACAGGTAGTTTTTGGATTCCTTTATGGCTTTAGATTTGTACTCGGAGTGTAGAAGATACATGAAGTAAAAATAAATAGTCGGCCATATTTTAGGGTGTGATTCTACTCTTGAAACTGAACAACTTTTCCCAAGGAACATAGGCCGAAATACGAAAAAGGAATTCATGAATGCCGTCCCATACAAATGGTGTCAGCAGCTCGAGTTAATTTGTATTGGAGAGCAATTTTTTTCTCATATTTCGTTCTATGTTTCTTGGGGAACGTTGTTCAGTTTTATGGGTAAAATCACACCGTTTTTATTCACTTCGGTTAGAAAACTAACAGTGGTGTCGACGCTGAATGACACATACTAAACCAATGCTCCATACTAAACCAATGCTCCATTAAATTGACAATGCAAATAATAGACCTAACTCATAAGAGAAAGAAAGTTTAAAAAAATGTTAAACTAATCGTCTATATATCACGTTCGTCACACATTCCGGTGTTTAGAAACGTGTTTAGTTCCGACATATATTTCCGAGTAGAGTAATATCAGAGATTGAACCGAGCAGTCCGATATTCGTATAAATTATACGAATTTATACTTGTATAAACATAGAATGTGCCAGCTGCATCCCATCCCGGGCATGCTGTTTAAACCAGCAAAGGGGTACGCGGGTTTCAGTATATTGTAATTTAGGAGATGGGCTGACAACCTGTCAGTACAGCAATATAATATAGATATATCCAGGTGAGATGGCGGACAAATGCTCGCCTATTTTAAAAAAAAAAAAATATCTTAAACAATCCTCAAAATTTGTTAGTCGTGGCGGCACGACCTCTGTTTGGTTCGTTGACGCTCTGTCTGCCCTATTAGGGATACAGGCGTGATTGTATGTATGTGTGTGTGTAGTATTAAATCAGCTGTGACATGCCTTGATTTAACTTGGGCCTCCGTCGATTGGAGGTTAACCTACCTCGAATTACACCGTAAAATACTGTACCTGTCTATAATTGATAATTGTTATTAATATTATTTTTTATTAAAAATGGGTTTGCTCTTGACTCCAGTCTAGGTCGGTAACGACTGAGACGGAGTCGACGATGGTGCGAGCTCACCCAGAAGATGCCTGTTTACTCTAACTTTGAAATGTTGGGGGTTGAAGGCGTTCGGAAACACAGACGCACAGGTAGTGAGTTCCACACTTTTGCCGTGCGCATTATAAAAGAATTTTGGAAGCGCTTAGTACGTTATCCTGTTACTACAGCAATTTACCTAAAATCTATCTTAAATAATCCTCAAAACTTTGTCAGACGTGGCGGAACGACCTTTGTTTAGGTCGTTTACGCTCTGCCTACCCCATTAGGCATGAAGGCGTGAATATATGTATGTATGTATGTATTGTTATCAATGATAATATTGTTTTTATAGAAAACTTAATGTGGGGTGACGTCATAGAAAAGCTGCCGCATATGATATAAGGCTCGTATTCATCAAGCGATATCAAATTTGAGAGCAATATTAAGTATGGATTTGACAGGCCAGTTTGTACTGGTATGACATTTCTAGTACGAACTCAAACAAGCCGTCAACCTCAAGTGCTGTTCATCAATATGGGCCTAAGTGTGCCGCATTAAATTATTAAGGTGCAAGGTTGCAAGTAACACTCTTATTTTAAATAAGAACTGCCTCCGTGGTCTAGTGGCTAGTGCCATGGACTCCCGATCCGGAGGTCCTGGGTTCGATTCCCAGGGGGTAAAACACAAAGTTGATATTTGAGAATTTATCACTTTGTGAATTTTTCCCCAGTTTGGGTAGGACATTGCGGGCTGAATTTCCTGATTGTCCGAAAAGAAAAAGATTTCGTGTTTCGGAGGGCACGTTAAGCCGTCGGTCCCGGTCGCTGTCTTTGATAGTGGTCGTTACACAAAACCATGTCAGAGGCCTGATAGTTGTGCTTCTAGGCGGTTTAAAATCTCTGACACCAGGGTCCATCGGGTCCATAGACTCGATACCCACTCGACAGAAGATGAAGATTTTTAAATAAAAAGTCTATTAGTTTTTAAAGCTATTTAGTTTAAATAATGTATACCGACTTTTTATCACTGTAAGAGATCTTTAGGAACCTTGCTGAAAATATTCAAGGTTTGTAAAAACTTCTGAATATACTTCCGATGTTGTTAATGTTTTGTAAAACACGTAAAGAAAATTAATTTTAATTATTGCCATAAATTGATGTCGGTTCTGGCTAAACAATACGTAATTTTAAACTTGCCGCTCTAATAGACAAAAATAACAGATATAGAAATGTGATAAAAAATCAAAAGCCGACTGTTTCAAAGATAAGTTAGCTGCCTAAAGTTATTAATTGTCGAAATATAATAATCTATCTGTCACTTTCAAAATAATAAAATTGAAAAAGCACAGGCGATTTATACTTTATGGTTTTACACTTTGTCCGCCAGATTTTGACTCGTTTTTGCACGTTTCCCCAGTATTTCTGTCAATTTTATCCGCCATATCATATGACGGCGGATAAAAATTACATATGTCCCATAAAACCACCGACTATAAATCAAAAACCGGGGAAAATAGATCTCCTGTCCTTTTCCAATGTTTTTAGTCTGAAAGTAACAAATAGAATTGAATTCTAGTTTTAGCCGGTAAATCTAGATTCGAGCCCACTATTCTATTTCATATTTAAAAAATAAGTTAGAACTAAACGACAACTCCATTTAACTACCCTTTAAGCCTTAAAACCGTCGAACAATTTACAAAGCCAAGGTCATGTCGCGAACAATAAAAAAAAAAGATTCACAAAAATGCTGAGTAGCAAATGTAGGAATGTCCGAATCGCGGATATACTTTGTCTTAACTTTTCCCCTTTTTTCCGTTTTCGTACATTGTTTAGCAGACCTTTCACTTTTCACTGGTCTTGGTAAATGTTTTGGCTGGAATAAGTGAGGATTTTAATGCTATTATTTTCACTTTTTTAGAGCTTTGTGGTTTCTTGCGCTAGGTAATTCAGGGGAATAAGTTTGTTTTTAAATGGCGTTAATTTAAATAATAAAATAAAGGGGTTTTTATAACTCTAATCTTACATGCCGGCCTGGGAGCAAGAGAAAAACATAGAATGTGCCAGCTGCATTTCCTCCCGAGCATGCTGTAAAAACCAGCTAAGGGATCCGAGGGTTTCGGTATATTGTGATTTAGGCGATGGGCTGACAACCTGTCACTACAGCAATTTACCTACAAATCTATTTTAAATAACCCTCAAAACTTTGTCAGTCGTGGCAGAATGACCTTTGTTTAGGTCGTTTGCGCTCTGCCTACCCCATTAGGGATAAAGGCGTGATTATATGTATGTATGTATGTATAACTCTAACACCAGAGTTCATCGGGTCGTTCGGCTCGAGAATCCACTCGCTAAGAGAGAAAGAAGCAGGTCGATCGACTCTTAAACCCACACGATAAAAGAATACATACATACATATAATCACGCCTTTATCCCTAATGGGATAGGCAGAGCGTAAACGACCCAAACAAAGGTCGTTCCGCCACGGCTAACAAAGTTTTGAGGGTTATTTAAGATAGATTTGTAAAAGAATAGGATATTTTATACCAAGATTTGAAAACTCATAACTACGTTAGATACCATTCTTACGTAGGCCGTCGGACAAAAAGCTAGTGACAATATTTATCGTAGGTTTGGAGCCCAGAAGTTTAATATAACTTCAAAGAAATTTGACAGCAGTTCGTAGATATCAGAATATCTTGGTATGAAATAACTAATTGTTCAACAAAATTGTCAAATGTTTGTACTCATTTTTAATCTTTCAGGTTTTATTTATATGTAAAATACGTTTGTATCCGTATGTGTCTTACACATAGAAGCTAACACAAATAACATTCAAACCCGGGACAGATGTTACAATTCATCATTCGACATACGATACCGGACCGGAAATCGAACCCGGAAACCTTGAGGACGCTGTACGGATCGCATTTGTTCCAATTACCTACATCTTACCAAATCAGGGACGTTGTAGAGAAAGGTCATGTCAGGAGTACCCTAAACCGACGAGCGTGCATAAAAAGATTGATGAATGTAGATGAAGCTAAGAAGTTTTCAAGAACCGTAGCAAGTGGAAGGATGTGATCTCTGCCTACCCCTCCGGGAAAGAGGCGAAACTTTATGTATGTACCTACATCTTATTGAAAAAACGTCCTAAACTGAGTGCGTAGCACTTCGCTACGGCGTAGAGATTTGCTACGAGTTGACTTGTTATACTACGACGTCTACGAGGTAGAGTTAAGCCTTCTAGCTAACTATAGTTTCCGGCAGTTAACTTGACTTAGATTGACACGAATCGAAAATCCGATTTTGAATTCAAGTGTTCAAGTTTGAATTTTAGTAGAATTTTAGATTCGCCAACTTTCTCACTCTACCTCAAGCAGTCTACCGTTTAGTGTATTAAAGTTACGTGTGGATGGATTAAGACTGTAATATAACGAAGGATAATATGATAAGATATTTACCGGGTCAGAATAAAATAAATGCTATATGTAATATCAACATTTTGTATCTCTCAGAATCAACAGATTTACTGTAAATAAGATGTAATGTAAAACTTATAGAAAGATGACTCATAGTTTTACAGCAATATGTACTTGTATGTATAATGAGAGCCCGATGGTGTAGTGGATAGGGCCGCTGCCTCCTGAGCGGGAGGTCGTGGTTCGAACCCCACCACGTACCAATGTGTTTTTCGGTTTTCGAATTTCATATGTACGTTTATTTGGTGCGTTTTCCGTGCTTCGGAAGGCACGTTAAGCCGTTGGTCCCGGTTAATATCGTTTAATACCGTAGATATTAGTCGTTAAGCCCTTACAGAGGCCAGTGCTAAGCATTGGCGGCTTGAAAACTCTGACCTAATCTAGGATTGGGTCTGGTTTCCCTTCTGGGTTGCGGAGGTCAGATGGCAGTTGCTCTGTGTAAAAACCAGTACCCTCGTTCAATCCCCTAGATTAGGAAGCTGACCCCGTGAGATACGGGACAGGCTAGGGAGATGATGATGTACTTGTATGTATAATCTACTCCAAAATTTTCCTTAGTTTTTTAACCATTGTTCATATCAGACTTAACGATTTATGAAATGTCCGATGACATTATTAATGAATTAAAGTTTTGGTCATGCAAATAAGTTTTTTTTTAAATATATAAATATATTACGTATTTGTTAAATAAATAGATATTCGCTCTTTATTTTTGTTAGTCTATAAGTCTGGTTTAATTATTATTTAGACGACAGCGAATGAAGTTCACCCATTAACTATGCCTACAATCAAGACTGAATCAGGAAAGAAAAATCGTGGGACCTATCGCGTTTTAAATTAATAAAGTAAATAACTTCTTAGATACTCCCAGTAACTTTCCACAAATTATTTGGGGGTATTCCGCAGAATTCCAAGGCTTAGGAAACTAAATTCTTTAATCCCTTTGTAGTTTTAAACTCATATTAGATCCGCATTGGAAAACTTTTATAGTAGTTTTTAATTGTCTCAAACTTTTAGAAATAATAAATAAGTCTTATGAAACGGGAACCAGGAAGACTGGCTTCTTTAAATAAGTTTTTAAATAATTAAGATTATTTAAAGTAACTTAATTTCCCATTATTCAAATCATGATTGATAGGACAGGAAGAAAGTCTTCATATTTATTTTACACTACTTATGTATTTTGGTAATCGTTAGAAAGTTAGGAACGACCCAAAAAAAATTGAAAAATTCTTTTTTATTAAACTTTATCATAAAATATGAAAATTTGAATGATTTCTTTTTAAATGTACCTTGATGGAAACTTTTACAAATTCTCCTCAGTTTTATTTAAAAAAAAAAAATCATAAAATATTAAAATTTTAATGTATTTTTTTAAATGTACCTACCTTGGTAGTAAGTAGACGTCAGCGTTCCGGCGAGAGAAGTCGCATGTCGAAACGTAGCAGGCCAGCCATGTCTGTCGCGCGGTCACTGTTAGACTGCCGCAAGGGGCCTGCTGACGGCCGCTGCTACTGGATGCTGCCGGGAGGCGTGATTTCAGCCGCCAAACAGAAGCTGGGAGGGTAAGCTGGGGGTACACAGATGGAGAAAAACGCGACGCTATTTACGTGAATACAAAACGTGAAACTAAGAAAAACGCGTAGTGAAAATGAGTCTAACAATTTGCTTTTCTGCGTTCCGTCAATGGTCGTCGTCAAAATGAGAGCTCTAATGATTTGTTTCTCAGCTATCAATGGTTATCGTAAGGTCGTGTTTGAATGCCGTAAGGGGGCGCTGCTGACGGCCGCTGTCACTGGATGCTGTCGGGAGTCGTGATTTCAGCCGCTAAACAGATGCTGGGAGGGTAAGCTATCCAGTTGAATAAAAACGTGTAGCTAAGAAAATCACGGAGGGGAAATGACTCTGTTCTAACAATTTGCTTTTCTGTGTCATCCTGTCAATGGTTCGAAAATCTTATTTCTAAAATAAGTTTTAGCTATTACATATAACAACATAATAAAATAGTAGTTATAGTTACTTAACTAATTTGCCAACACGTATAATTTATTTTTAAAATAAGTTTTTGAATAAAAAGGCATGAAATTTGTTTACCTTTATTCTTAAACCGAATTGGAAATACTATAATGATTTCTTTCTCTGCTATCAATAATCATCATAAGGTCGTGATGCTGGGGGTTGTTTATCTGGTATGAAGCTAAGAGTGTAAGAGTATGTGAAAAAAAAGTTAGGCTTTAAAGTTCGGCTGGTTTATGAAGTTCGTCTTGAGACATCTGATTTGGAAGAATAATCAAATTGTTAAGCCTTTATTGGTCAAATACCAAATGTGTATACAGACCATTACACAAAATCAAGCGTGGGTAGTATTTTATATCCTTCCCTTAATTTGAGAGCCATTTAATTCATCGAATAATTTTACTAACAATACACATCACTTCAGAGTACTATAAATACACATTCAATGGTCAAAACATTGACTTATTGGCTGAAAGGGGCAAGTTCAAGGGGCTTGGCTTTATTCCTTGAAAGCTTTAAAGGCTCTATTCATAAGTTGAGGTATGGTAATGGATTACTCATTTGTAGGAACTTAAACTTATAGTACTTTCATGCTGGCCTGGGAGCGGCAGCAAAACATAGAATGTGCCAGCTGCATTTCTTCCCGGGATGCTGTAAAAACCAGCTAAGGGATCCTTCAGTATATTGCAATTTAGGCGATGGGCTGACAACCTGTCACTACAGCAATACACCCACAAATATATCTTATATTACCCTCAAAACTTTGTCAGACGAGGCGGAAAAACTTTTTTTTAGGTCGTTTAAGCTCTGCCTACCTCATTAGGGATAAAGGCGTGATTATATGTATGTATTTAAACTTATTGCAAACTTGGTTTAAAGGAATAAAGATTATGTTAAAAAAAACGTGCAAAACGTAGCATCGCAGGTTTGTTACCTTTAGATAGACTTGATTTTGTATTTCTGCAAGTTCTTCTTAGCAAGTGGATTCTCGAGCAAACGACCCAATGAACCCTGGTGTCAGAGTTTTTAAACCGCCTAGGAGCTATTAGGCTTTTGACAAGGTTTGAGAATCGTCCTCTATCAAAGACAGTGCCCTCCGAAGCACAGGGTCCTTTTTTATTTTCGGACAATCAGGTGATTCAGCCTGCAATGTCCTAACCAAACTGGGGAAAACCTCAGAAAGTGATAAATTGACAAACATCAACTTTGTCCTGGTGATCGAACTCAGGACCTTCGGATCGTAAGCCTATGGCTCTGACCACTAGACCACGGAGGCAGTTATTTTTCTGAAGATTCTGCAGGTTAGATTATAAGAGTTGAAAAAAATCTAATAAGGCCTAATAAGGCTTGTATTTAAATTTGGTGGTTTTCGTTGTTTCAAAGTGTTGAAAGTGGTTAGTACAAATTAGGCTGTATCGCCTAATTGTCTCTATCAATCTATGAAAAAAGATGACTCTGTGCTTCGGATAGAACGTCAAACCAATAGTAACCATGTTACTTATCCAAAGAATACAGAAAGATGTCGTTACACAAACCATCGTTTCGAAAAATAGAAGACAAAGAGATGATATTTGCATTTCAAGTTTAAAACCGCCACGTTTTTTCCAACATCCTACCCTAAGCCTTAGCATTCTCACAAGACAAATAAACACCGCGGTAGACCCGCCCACACGCTGTGATGTTCACAGATTTGACCAATCAACCGACACGCCCCGCTTTTTACCACCCTGTGTAATGTAGTATAGCTAACACCCTGTATACTGAACTGATTGATGATTACGCGGGATAAGTGATTTCTTTCCTCTATAGACACTTGTTGAGTGTATACCTGTTGCATTGTAACAGGTGTGTTTTGCGTTCTGAAATATTACGGGTATAGGATTCTTTAATCCTTACTAGCTTTGGTGCCGATTCGGGCTGAATTATTTCTACATACATACATACATAAATCACGCCTTTATCCCTTACGGGGTAGGCAGAGCGTTTTAACGCCTCGTAAAAGGCGCTTTCGCCACGTCTGACAAAAATTGAGGGCAATTTTATATTGTAATATGTATTGCTATAGTGACAGGTTGTCAGCCAATCGCCTAAATTACAATACACTGTTATAACCCTCGAGTCCCTTTTGCTGACTACAACAGCATGCCCGGGAGGAAGGGCAACTGGAACATTCTATGTTTTTCTATCTCTCCCAGTCCAGCATGGAAGTATTATTATATATATGAAATATTTCTCAACTGATATAAATTATCCTTACAAATTGGAGAAGTAAAAGAGAAGGAAAAAATAAATGATTGGGTGTGATATATAGAACGCCCAATTTGGAAATGCAGGCATTTTTTTTTACGTAAATTTTTTTGGCTAGCTAATGTGTTATGTTTATTAGGATGTAAAATGTGTTTATTTGTATATTTTTAGAAATAAGGACTTCTAATGCTCTGAAAGTGCTATTTTGTGCAGGCTGTAGGTTGCACAAGGGCAAAAACGAATCTACTTATAAATGCATCTCTTCTAAAGCAAATTGGGCCATACAGCCAAACATAATAAGAAGTTCATAGGTGAAACATGTTATTTTATAATATTTACTTTAAATTATTTTGCTTTTCGGTTTTTATCACATAAAATGATGTTTTAATACAAGAACGATAGTGACTACCTGTCACTACAGCAATATACCTACAAATATATCTTAAAATTCTCTCAAAACTTTGTCAGACGTGGCGGAACGACCTTTGTTTGGGTCGTTTACGCTCTGCTTACCCCATCAGGGATAAAGGCGTGATAATATGTATGTATGTATTTATATTATTAGGATTAACGCAATCGAATTGAAAAGCAGAGTTCAAAACTCGTGTACGAAACCATTTTTTTCCTCGATTTAATATCAACCCTTGCCAACTAAATATCTCGGGCTAAGATGACTTGTTTTGTACACTTGTCGTAAAATCTACTATTTTTACGTACATGCTTACAGGCAAAATTTATTGTGCATACTGAATTACTTACTTAGCTTAATGTTTCCTATTCTTCTTTCCATAACTATAAGAAAACGTAATGTTGGAAAAAGAGTTTCCAGAAGTTGTAATTAAGAAAGGGTTCAACCGTTTATCATGTTTTATGGTGTGGAAATAATTTTCGTCTGTTTCCTTGATATCAATGTTTCTACGGTTATTCCACAGAAGTATTTTTTATGAAGGTTAAAGTTTTTTTCGTGAAGTTTTTTTTTTTCTTTTTTTTAATTAAAAATTGATTTGCTCTTGTCTCCAGTCTAGGTCGCGAAAGACTGAGACGGAGTCGACGATGGTGCGAGCTCACCCAGAAGATGCCTGTTCACTCTAACTTTGATGTTCGTATGATAGGTAATTTGAGAATACTTCCAGTTTCGTGAGAACATGCAAACCTGGGCCCATATTTTTAATCAGCACTTGAGACTGGCAGCGAGTTTGAGTTCGTATCAGAAATGTCATTTCAGTACATTATGAACTGTCAAATCCATACTTAATACTGCTCTCAATTCTTTTTAAATACGGGCCTTAATTAAATGATTATTCAAAAAGAATGATTGACTGATTTCGTGCTTCGGAGGGCACCAAAAGCCGGTTTAGTCTCTTTAACAGTCATAGATTCACAAGTCTTCCATGCTGGACTGGGAGAGATAGGAAAACATAGAATGTTCCAGCTGCCCTTCCTCCCGGGCATGCTGTAGAAGTCAGCAAAAGGGATTTGAGGGTTACAGTATATTGTAATTTAGGCGATGGGCTAACAACCTGTCACTACAGCAATACACATTACAATCTAAAATTTTCCTCAATTTTTGTCAGACGTGGCGAAAGCGCCTTTCACGAGGCTTTTTATGCTCTGCCTACCCCGTAAGGGATAAAGGCGTGATTTTATGTATGTTTTTATGTATAGATTCACAAAAATCTGTTTCCGAAAACTATTACTGTGTACCAAAGCTCAACACGTCATTATGATGTTCTTTTTTTTAAATAGTTATACATACATATAGTCACGTAGTGACAGGTTGTCAGCCCATCGCCTAAATTGCAATACACTGAAACCCTCGGATCCCTTAGCTGGTTTCTACAGCATGCCCGGGAGGAAATGCAGCTGGCACATTCTATGTTTTTCTCTCGCTCCCAGGCCAGCATGAAAGATATTTTTAAATAATTTAATCTACCTAAAACTTTTCTTCCCGAAATTCTGCAGCCACATTTGGCGTCAAGGTCAAGTTGAGGCTTCACTGTAGCGTGCTGACCTCTGTATAGCTAAATAGTTGTATAATAGTGTCAGATAAGCCGGCTGACCATGCGGGCTGCTTATCAGCTGCACTGCATTATATGTTATTGTAATACCGAGATGAAATTACATTATAAACCACGTTTAGAATGTTTTAGAAAGATCGAAAGACCAAAGTTAAATAATTATGCTGCATATCCTAGCGCTTTCTTCTATTTTGTGGTGCATATGTCGTAGGAAGTTTTGTTTACACTGATTACTTCCATGCTGGACTGGGAGGGAGAGAAAAACATAGAATGTACCAGCTGCATTTCCTCTCGGGCATGCTGTAAAAATCAGCTAAGGGATCCGAGGGTTTTTGTATATTGTAACTTAGGCGATAGGCTGACAACCTGTCACTACAGCAATATACCTACAAATCTATCTTAAATAACCCTCAAAACTTTGACAGACGTGGCGGAACGACCTTTGTTTAGGTCGTTTATGCTCTTACCCCATTAGGGATAAAGGCGTGATTATATGTATGTATGTAAAAATTTGGCTAAAACTTTTTTTCAAAAAATTCTGCAACCACATTTGGCGTCAAGGTCAAGTTGAGGCTTCACTGTAGCGTGCTGACCTCTGTATAGCTAAATAGCTGTATAATAGTGTCAGATAAGCCGGCTGACCATGCGGGCTGCTTATCAGCTGCACTGCATTATATGTTATTGTATTACCGAGGTTAAATTATATTATAAACCACGTTTAGAATGTTTTGGAAAAATCAAAAGACCAAAGTTAAATAATTATACTGCATATCCCAGCGCCTTCTATTTTGTGCTGCATATGTCGTAGGAAGATTTGATATACTCGAATCTTCACGAAGATCCTAGGGATATTGTGAAAACACGGATAATTCAAAGGTTGCCAATATCCCGTAGGAGGGACTGCCATATCCTTTCCCTGTTGTACTCCGTCCTGTCCAATCCCAATTCCCCTCCTTACCTTAAGGACCGATTTACCTTTCATTCCTCAACTCTGGCGCGTAACTTGCGCTCCAGCAACAGTTTAACTTTAAACTTACCATCCCACAAGACGGACTTCTACGGAAAATCTTTCACGGTCCGAGCAGTCAAATTGTGGAATTCCCTACCCGAAAACGTTCGACGAGCACCGTCTATTGAGACATTTAAAGAGCGAACAAGAAAGTTCTTCTTAGAGAATAATAATTAGTTATTTATCCTATCGCCCATTAGCACAATATGTTTTAGTTTATTATAAATATATAGTAGTTATAGCGTATATAGGTTAGTTTATTTTATTTATGTATTTATTTAGTAGTATTTATATGGTTTAAGTATTAAGATTAACTTAGTATGCACTATCCCGCTATCTGCTTTGTACTATCCTACTGCCCAAAGGCTGCCTGGTAGAAATTGCTGCTTTAGGCCGCCTATATTGTACTGATTTGTTCCTTACTTTTCTGCTGTATGTATTTGTATTTCATTGTGCAATAGAGTATCTTGTATTGTATTGTATTGTAATTAAATAAATATAGGTTTTATGTCAGAAGGTTAAAATGTAGCCAATCAGAGATATGGATATCAATACCTGAACGACTCGTTTTTTCACAAAAGACCTATCTTTTTTCATTATGATTAGACATTGTTTTCACTATTATCTAATTATCCGTGTTTTCGCAATATCCCTAAGATTTTGACAAAGATTAAAATTATGAAATCTTCCTCGACTCATATACCCAAGTCAAAGAAAACAAAATTTCACATGTTTGTATTGAACAAAGTAATTTTCTGTTATAATGGTGATACTGATTAAAATACACTCTTCTTCTTAAATTTAAGTGCTGGGCACTTGTCGGTGGAGTAATCGCCAATTTTCTCTGTCTTCTGCCAACGATTTCACTTCCTGATACGACCTTGACATTCATCTTCTCTTTAATTTGGTCCAAGTAATTGGTTCTCGGTCTTTCTCTTCCTCGCTTGCCTTTTAATTTCCCTTCTATGATCTCTTTTAAGAATTCGTCATGTCGTATTACGTGGCCAATCATACACTCACATAAACATAATTAAATTAATATCAGATTTTACGTAGGTAAATGAATTCAAAGAAACTGTAGGTGATATTTACCATAATACCGATAATAACATAATAGTACTGTCCGTGTGTAGCGCTTATGTCAACTAATAATTATCGAATCAGTTCAGGGGTTAGATACATTTGTCAATCTTTAAAAATTAGTACAATTATTAGGTCGCTACACTGACTTTGTTCGTATAAAACTAAAAACGTTTCGTTATTCGTATAAAACTAAAAACGTCTAATCCGATGAGCGATTCAGATTTTTAGCTAACACGGTTCTATGGTTACAGGTGATTCTTAACGGCAAATGGTTGTTTTTAACAGCTTATTTCTCTTAATCGAATCATTGGAAAATTGTAAAAATACATACATCTAAGAAAGTAGTTCCTGGCCTGCAATTGTAATAATTAAGAATATAATACTCATTAATAAGAATGCTTAAAAACTTAAAGTAAAGCTGATTTATATAAGTAAATATGATATTCCTTCTAAACTATTAGGAGGCTTTCACGGGTCCTTCGGAAAAATATCTGTATTATGATTATCTAAAATCGCAACATAGCTTTTATTAATCCGACTCCTAGTTTTTAAAATCCAATTCCATGATTTTTTATGTTTTTCGCACTTTTTGACGCGGCCACGTATGTTACCGCAGCGCCGCAGCGCGCACTGATTTGAACGATATTCTAAGGCATTACGGGCGATGGTTGCATATCTTGAAATCTACCTGCTCATCTGCCGTTGGGATACACCTTAAATTACCAACAACAAACTGAGGTTTTAACTTAAGATTTTATTGCGAGTTGAAAGCTATCATAGCAAACTCGTTTATCAAAAACTATTACTATTGGTAAAATTAATTTATCTATCTATCTTGTTGTTTAAGAAAACTGGGACAATTCATTTTCTGTTCACATGATTTCATACATTCATTCGTGAAATGTTTGCATCCACTGACTTAAGTAATTAACATTTTTAATGAATGCTTAGATTACTTAATTGTCAAATTTATTTTACAGTCAATTCGGTTGCAAAGTCTGTTTTAAATCGGTCGTTTTCATAAGCACCATGACAATCTTAATAAAAAACGTGAATTTTTCCGTTACTTTATCTCTAACGGCTCTGAGATTTGTAGGCTTTTGGGCCCCTGAAGGTCTCACGGAAACTCAAAAGCTACTGTATAATGGTTATACTTGTTTCTCTTTCATGTTCCTTTTAGGTAAGTTTTGGTTTCAGGAAGCCAAAGAAAATAATGCTAGAGTATTTAAGGAACAACATATTTTTTTATTAATTAATTTAGTTCATTGCGGATATAAATAGATTTAGTTTAGGTGATATAATTTCTACAAGGCTTTAGTAATAAAACTCTTAAAATACTAAGATTAAGAGATTATTGTAAAAGAGTAATCTATCTATACATATAATAAATCTCTAGAGAGGTCTGTACATTGAATATTTTTACAAAAAAATAATTGAAGCACGCATTATTAACGATATAAAGATCAAAACGATGTTTTTAAGAATTTTTGTCTGTCTGTCTGTCTGTGTTACCATATCACGCCAAAACTACTGAACCGATTTCGATGGGACTTTTTTTGTTCAACTGTGTGTTACCTAGGTTGCAACTTAGGATACCTAAAATCACGCTACCCGACTTAGGGGGTAGGCAGGAAATTGAAATATGGCTGTTTCTTAACAGATTTTTATGAAACTTTTTTATTCGACTGAGAATTATTTAAAAACAAAGCTACGATTCAAATAATCACGCCTCATGACTTAGGAGGTAGGTAGGAGATTGAATTTCGGTCTTTTTTAACCGATTTTGATGGAACTTTTTTTGTTTGACTGAGCATTACTTAAATTCAAAGTAACGATACAAATAATCACGCCACCTGACTAAGAGGGTAGGCAGGAAATTTAACTTTGATCGTTTTTAACCGATCTTAAAGGGACTTTTTATTTCAAAGAGTTTTTATGTGAGAGAGTTTGTGAGTTACCTGGTGTCCAGCCTAGGTTAGCCATAATAAAAAAAAACCATTCTAATATTGAGTAAGTACCCCAGTTTGTATGGAAAACACGCAGTGTCGAACATACTGATAACGTTTCTCCGCGCGTAGGAGCGGGATCTGCTAGCTCACGCGCGGATTTCCATTTGTTTTCCATACAAAAGCAAAGATCAGACAATGCGAAACACGGTTCTGCTCGCGGGTTAGCACATCCCGCTCCTACGCGCGGAGAAGCGTTTCCAGTATGTTCGACACTGCGTGTTTTCCACACGAACCGGGCGTACGAAGTCGCGGGCACAGCTAGTAAATTAATACATACAAACACCGTAAATGCGTGTTTAAAAACCTAAGGCTAAGAAATAATCTAAACAACTCTCTGATCATTTGGAAAGTTGAGTTTGAAGTCGATTGGCTTTTAAAAATCTTTGACATAAATGCATAAGAATTTGAACTTAACTAGTATTTCAGTTTTTTTCACATTCGTGTAAGTATTTTAGATTCTATATTGTGACCCTCCACTAGGAACCTACCTGATCATCCAATTCGTGGACCTGTTCAACATCTGGGGCAACCTGCCGCTCATGACGGGCACCATCTTCCTGCTGTTCACCAACTTGGCTCAGGCCGCGAAGATCGCCAATCTGCTGGCGAGGAAGCGCAGGGTCCGTGACGTCATCGATGAGGCTGATCAGGTGCTGGGCGCCGAGACTAGCGGAGAGGGCAGGGAGATTGTTAAGAGGTTGTTTTTTTTAAAAATTTAGGGCCGTATTTGTAATCAGCTCTCATGAGTAAGAGCGAGTTTGAGTTCGGAAATGTAATTTCAGTACAAACTCACCTGTCAAATCTATACTTAATATTGCTCTCAAGTTTGATATCGCTTCATAAATACGACCCTAAAGGTTATACAGCGGCAACTAGCCAGCCGGATTAACCATGTCCGGGGCCCATAGGCAATTTCAATTTTTCGGCCCCCTTTTCAGCCATCGCATAGTTAACATTAGGTACATTACGCGAGAAAAACGATTGAAACATTTAACTAATCAAAGCCCAACAAAAACGGTACGCGAGCGAAGCGAGCTCAAAATTTCTACAAAATAGATACACATAAAAGATTTTTAAAAACCCGAGGATCCTAGCCGAGGCGGTTGCTTTTTGTGTCCAATCAATTTGTGGAAATGTTTCCTTTTGGGTTTCTGGATGAATTTGCAAAAAAATCTCTTTTTTGTTGAACACTACTGGAATTTATGAAATTGCCCAAAAATAGGTCAAATCAGTTATTCAATTTTTTGATGTTTTTCAAAGATGTGATCGTCAAACCATCTTCCTGCAAGCGGTGTACCTGACACTGACTCTGATCACCACCACAGGATGGGCCACCAGCGCTGAGAAGGGACAACTGCCATTAAGAGCATGGTTTGTAATGGGCTCGATTACGCTAGATACCACCCGGTTAAAACTAAAATTAAAACCAGCCATGTCACTTTCGAAATAATAACATTGAAAAAGGACAGGCGATTTATTATGGTTTTACACTTTGTCCGCTTGATTTTGACACGCTTTTGCACGTTTTCCTAGTATTTCTGTCAATTTTATCCGCCATATCATATGACCCTCATAACTTTGTCAGACGTGACGGATCGACCTTTGTTTAGGTTGTTTACGTTCTGCGTTAATTAGGGATAAAGGAGTGATTATATGTATGTATGTATGTATATTATATGACGGCGGATAAAAATGACAAAGAAAGATAAAACCACTGAATATAAATCATTAACCGGAGATAATAGATCACCTGTCCTTTTCTAATGTTTTTAGCCTGAAAGTGACAAATTGAGTTTAATTTTAGGTTTAGCCGGAAAATCTAGAATCGAGCTCAATATCAACTATAGGTAAGGTTTACTACCTTACCTATTTGCGAAATTGGCATTATATTACTGTTTTAAAAATTGTGTATGAAACCGATCATTACAAATCGTGGTACCGCGTTTCTTCTTCAGCGTTTCGTAAAATTTATCGTGTTTATACCAGGCCACTCAGAAAGTATTGCGATAAATAGTTTTTATATATGGCAGACTGGCCGGTTAGAATCTTTTTTGAAAATATGATTACTTGTAAGTAAAAATATGTGTGTTCCATTTTCAAAATTTCCCTCCACATTTTTTGCGAGCCAATTCAAAGTATCGTGTCTTACTGAAAAATGGATCTGCGCCGGGAACATTTTAGAGCTATGATTTTTTACGATTTCAAGTGTCGCCTGAAACCGGATGAATCGTTCGATAGACTTCAAATGGCATTTATGGATGAAAGCCCCTCCAAGGCAACCGTGTATCGTTGGTATAACGAATTTAGGCGCGGTCGACCAACCTTGGGGGATGAAGAAAGAAGCGGTCGCCCTTTGACGGCTATTACGGAAGAAAACGTGCTAGCAGTGAAAAATTTAATCCAAGATAAAGGCGAATTACATATCAGGAGATTCAGCACATATTAAAGATTGGATCGGGAAGCGTTCACGAGATTCTACAAGGGCATCTTCGCGTGAGGAGGATAGTATCGCGCTGGGTGCTGCACTACCTCACCGACGCTCAGAAGCAGGCCCGGGTGGAATGGTGCCGTGATATGCTGAACAAATTTGAAGCAGGCTCGTCTCGGCGTGTTTACGACATCGTAACAGGTGATGAGTCCTGGATTTATCAATACGATCCAGAAACCAAGCGCCAGTCGACAGTTTGGGTGTTTCAAAATGAACCAACGCCTACCAAAGTGAAGCGATCTCGAAGCGGGGGGAAGATTTTGATCGCCAGCTTTTTTAATTTGACTGGCCACTTGGCCTCAATTCCCTTACAAGATCAAAGAAGCATTAACGCCGAATGGTATACTACCAAATGTTTACCAGAAGTTTTTTCTGTTGTGAGCAACAGGGGACCAAACACAGGGCTCCGCGGACTACTGCTCCACCACGACAATGCGCCTGCACACACCGCGCTCAAAACGAGGGACTTCCTGGACAGCACACCAGTCAAACTCCTGGGTCACCCTCCTTACAGCCCTGATCTAGCACCGTGTGACTTCTTTTTATTTCCAAAAATAAAAAATCAGCTCAAGGGGATACCATTTTCGTCGCCGGAAGATGCGCTGGCTGCGTTCGAGCAGGCTGTAAACGAGGTGTCTACAGCGGACTGGAAAAAGTGTTTTGAAAACTGGTTCAGACGCATGAATCTTTGTATAGAGGCTGGTGGAGAGTACTTTGAAAAGATTTAATAAAAATATATGTACCTGTAGAACAATTTTTTTTAGTGTCGCAAATCTTTCTGAGTGTCCCACGTATTTTGTTGAAAATAAAGATCTCAAAATTCTAAAATCTAAAGTCGTGTTCATGGAATGTATGCATGCAATTTAATTCTCTAGGTATCCATACGATACGTCAAAGTCTCCGGCATACGAGATGACATATTTCCACCAGGTGGGTGCCATCAACATCGCCGCCTGTCTCAACGTCGGCAAGGATACTCTTGGTAAGAAGAAGAGTCATGCAGTTATAACCCCGCATTTTTTGGGGGGTTCAAACAGCGAAGGTAGCGCGCTATTTTTGGTTGTTAAAAATGTACCTAGTACTACCGAAACCCCATTTGGAAGAGCGTAACAGAAGAATTTGTGAAATATATCGCAAGCGCAAAAACATAGAATGTTTCCTCTTGGGCATGCTGTAAAAATCAGCTAAGGGATCCGAGGGTTTCAGTATATTGCAATATAGGCGTTAGGCTGGCAACCTGTCACTACAGCAATATACATACAAATCTATCTTAAATAACTCTCAAAACTTTGTTAGACGTGGCGGAACGACCTTTATTTAGATCGTTTACGTTTTGTCTACCCCAAGCGAAGCGAGCACGTTTTTATTTGTTAAAATATGCCAATACCAAATGTATATACAAAAACTACTTGTGCTAACAAGCAAGAGACATCGAAACGTATCGCAAGCGAAGTGATCGCGAAAATATTGTTTTTAAAGAAACCAAGTACTTTTTTTGAATCTGGTAGGTAAATAGTAATCTGCGCTGATGAGTTGTCAAACCTTGGTGTATTGTACCCTGGATGGATTTCGGGCGGGCGTTTGAAACCCCACATCCCCCCTGGCTACGCCTATCGATCGGCTGAACGATTCTAATTCCATATCCTTCTGACGGAGTCCGGTGCCGAATAGCTTGCTGTGTTCCCTCAGTGTCCATATCTATAGAAATGCCACCGTTATCTTTCAAGCTTCTCGGTGAATTCGCGCCATTGACGACGACTCAGTCTCAATCACCACTGGTCTTCACATTTTAAGGCCCGTAATTATAAACAGCACTTAAGACTGACAGCTAGTTTGAGTGCGTATCAGAAATGCCATTTCAGTACAAAAGGACCTGTAAAATCCATACTTAATATTACTCTCAATATTGAGATAGCTTTATTGAGCAATATTGAGATAGCTTTCATTGAGCCTAAGAAGAAAATACAAGAAAAGAAAAGGAATTGAATATGTAAAAAATATTCAATTTAATAGATTTGTTAACGTTTAGTTTCAGCTCTGATAGCGCAATGTCGGTGTCGCCTGCAGCTTTTAGGTCTCTCACTGAGAACGTTATGTCGCGGACTGGAAAAGACAGATAAGGTCAGTATTTTACACTAAGATAATCGTTAAACATAGAGTGTGCCAGCTGCATCTCCTCCCGGGCATGCTGTGAAAACCAGCTAAGTATTCCGAGGGTTTCAATATATTGTAACTTAGGCGATGGGCTGGCAACCTGTCACTACAGCAATGTAGTGATAGGTTGCCAGCCCATCCTTCCTATTCCTACAAGTCCTACAAGTCTATCTTAAACTTAAATAACCATTAAAACTTTTGTCACACGTCTTTTACGCTCTGCTTATCCTCATAAAGGCGTGATTATACGTATGTATGTATGTTAACGTTACTTATGCTAAAGTATATCTGCCTGGCTAAAGGCGTGATTTTATGTATGTATGCTAATGATTATCACATGTCCATGCCGCGTACTCTATAACGAATAAATATTCAGATTAGTTAAGATCACTAGAGGCTAGGGTCGAGAATATGTCAAACTTCTCGGTCAAACTGAAATGACAACCATAACTTGGCATCGCTTTTTAATGTGACAGACGTCAATTCATATACTAAAAGAAATCTATCTAAATCTATATATAATCTATTATCTGAATTGACACGTTCTTTCGAGCCTAGCCTCTAGCGAAAGCTCATTGGGATAAAATAAGAATACTAACTACACTAAAGCGTAGCGCCATCTGTCGATCTCACCGTTGAACTAGATCTGTTCTCCCGGGGTTCGTAGTCATCCGTCCTCTCGCCTCCATCAAATGCGTTGGAAACCACTTGGCTTGAACGTTTCTTAGTTTGAAGCTAATTCCTAGATGGCGTTCAATTTGAAATTTTGGGAGTAGCAGCCTGCACCCCCATCAGTAAAAAATAACTCACTAAAAAGACAGTGAATCGAAAAACCGGTCAAATAGACTCAAATAATAGTAATTAGGATAATTTTGAACATTATAAATTAGCGGTTTATAATTCGTTGTAGTAACAGGTAGAAAAATTGCAAATAACGGCCATCAACGGCAATTTTTCTTCCTGTTACTATAACGAATTCAAAATCGCAAATTTATAACATTCTAAATTGTTTTAATAACTCACTATTACTTGAGTCTGTTTGAACGGATTTTGATTAATCTTTTTTTTTACTGGGGCGCTAATTAGCTTCTATAGTTACTTTTAATGAAAAGGTTGAATTCACCGACTCTACAAATTATGTTCGGTGTTATTTATTTTAAATTTAAGATATTGCGACAGTTCTTCAGCTCATCAAGCTAACCTAGAAGTTTTGCTATACATCTCCAAATCACTTGCAGCTCGTCTTTAACCCAGAACAAGAGGCCATAATAAACTCCCGTCTCCGTAAATGCATAAAGGCTCATCAAGCCGCCCTGGACGCGGCTAAGGAAATACAGGACTGCTTCTCCATACCCACCTTCTTCCAGTTCGTGGTGTCTCTGGTCATCATCTGTGTCACGGCTTTCCAGTTGATCTCTGTGAGTTGGTTTTACAGTTGCTAAATCAAAATAACGTAATGAATAGATATTTCTATCGATTCGTAGATTGAAAATAATCGCCGTCCCTTTCTGTTCTCTCATGATAGAAAATAATAGGTATAGACTTATATCAGTTTAGTCAGAATTTGGGAACTACGAATTTCTATCGATATAAACTTTTCACACACTTCCATGCTGGACTGGGAGCGAGAAAAAAACATAGAATGTGCCAGCTGCATTTCCTCCTGAGCATGCTGTAAACACCAGCTAAGGGTTATAAGGGTTTCAGTATATTGCAATTTAGGCGATGGGCTGACAACCTGTCACTGCAATATACGTACAAATCTATCTTGAATGACCCTCAACACTTTGTCAGACGTGGCGGAACGACCATTGTTTAGGTCGTTAACGCTCTGCCTACCCCATTAGGGATGAGGGCGTGATTATATGTATGTATGTATAAACTTCCCTCTCGTGGGAATCTAACCCACGTTTTGGGGACTGAGAGCTTAAGGCTAAGAATACCAGACCATAGAGGCACGGTCTTGTAGACACAGTAATGGTACAGGTAGGTAAACCAACGATCTAGTGAAGGTTGCGGGAAGCTACTGGATGCCAACTGTGCGGATTGGTCTATGCTTGGTTGAAGGCCTATATCTTGCATTACATGTTTTTTAACTACGGACGTGGGTTCGAATCTTGGAATCCTAACTGGAGTCAGAAACATGTTTCTGATAAATGGTTTGTCAGTCATCCTCTGCTTCTATATAGTCTTGTCTTGTGAATTGAATTGATGGTTCCATGTTTAAAATTTGTTTTAGCAAACCGGCAACTTAGTTCGTCTGTTCTCAATGGGGACGTATCTACTGAACATGATGTTTCAAGTCTTCATCTATTGTTACCAAGGCCATCATCTCTCTGAAGAGGTAAGATCGACGGATTGCAATCCAAACATACTCTATGGTATCGGGCAAAGATTGAATAAGACCAAGCTCAGCGACGCGCCATAGGAGAGGACTATGCCCAACAGTGGACTATTAAAGACTGATAATGATGAAGACTGCACGATCTATTCAACGCTTCCTCAATAACCCAGACGAAGTGAAATGTCCCGAAATGTTTCTTTAGAAAACCAATATTGCCCTATTCCCCAGAGTGCAGACGTAGCTGGCTATGCTTACGAGTGTCCCTGGTACTCCTGCTCAGTGAAGCTTCGTAAGATGCTCCTCATAGTGATGACTAGAACTAGAAGAATTACTAAGCTGACTGCTGGTGGTTTCACCACGCTGTCACTCGCTTCTTTCATGGCTGTAAGTTATCATGAGCCAGTAGGTTTTAGGGTCAGTTTACACCGAGAAACGACGCAACGCGATTTGGAGTGTGTAAGTAGCGCAGTGCAACGCCGCGAGGAGTTTTGTCTTTGAAATGGGTATCTTTTTGCATAGTTAATAAAGTTCTATATTGTATCGGGACGGCTACCCGGTGTGAATTGACCCTTAGCAAGCAATTAACGAATCTCAATAACGACTGTCCTGGCAAAATTTTATATGCAGAGCAACTATGCATACAAAACAACTTGAAATCAGATCTATTAGTCATAATATTTGTGTTGTACGTTTATGGGCATCGGGTCTGAAACTCGAGAATCCACTCGCTAAGTAGAAGATGGAAGCCGTGCCCTTGCACATCAGGCAAATAAAAACCACCCACTGTAATAATGACTCTTCTTCCATGCTGGACTGGGAGCGAGAGAAAAACATAGAATGTACCAGCTGCATTTCGTCCTGGGCAGGCTGTAAAAACCAGCTAAAGGATCCGAGGGTTCATGTATATTGCAGTTTAGGCGATAGGCTGACAACCTGTCACTAGAGCAATATACCTATAAATCTATCCTCTAATATATCTAACCCTCAAAACTTTGTCAGACGTAGCGGATCGACCTTTGTTTAGGTCGTTTACGCTTTGCCTATCCCATTAGGGATGAAGGCGTGATTATATGTATGTATGTAATAATGACGGTATGTTAGTTTGCGTCACTTTTCATTGGGCGTTTTTCCACTTGACAGCACGGCGACGGTACCGTCAAAATGCTGTAACTCTGTTTTTCAACTAGACGGCACGGCAACGACACGGCAACGTCTCGATAATTTTCACCTAGTTCTAATTTGAGCGCGCACACTCGCATGCTTCGTACGAATACAAAACACATGCAGTTTGGCAGGCCGACGACGGTACCGGTGGGAATCAATGCTATTATAAATATATTCTCCCAAACTTCGTAAAAGTTTAACGGGAGATCAGTTGCTCTACGCAATACAACTTACTTATACTAAAACATTAAAAACTAACTTAATTATTATGCTAATTTGAATTTAAAAATATATATGATTTATGATTATGATTATCTCTTCCACGGTACCGTCGAGGGTGCCGTCCCGTTGCCGTTGCCGTCGTCGTGCCGTCAGGTTGAAAAACGCCCATTAGCATAATAACTTTAATTTTAATATTATTTTTATGGTTTTATTTTTCAGATCATCAAGGCGTCCTATTCGTTGTTCACATTACTGCAACAAGTTACTGAATAAAATAATTGAATATATATTATACTGCTCTAATGATATAAATTTAGGACTACAATAAAATAATTCAAACTTAGTTCTAATTTTATTACCTTTCTATATTATATTTTATTTTTGTCTTAATCTTCTTGTATTTTAGTTTTAAGATTTTTAAGGTACAATAAAGAGCTTTTTCTTCTTCGTGTCAATGATCCAAATATTATAATATGTAAATAGGTTAAATCGTCCCTTGCCAGAATTTGGCGACGGCTATTGCATTATCAGTCGCCAGGATTAGCTCCTCCCTGCTGCATGAGACGGGCAGCTGAGGGCAAGAGAGCAAATGTGGCATTGATTGTGATGGGGCTCCACAGTCGCAGTTACGTTGCGTGTTTTCGACGAAGCCCCATTTTGCCATATTTTCCTTGCAGCGGCCAACCTGTGAACGTAGTCGGTTCAGCGATTTTCATGTCGGCCACTGAAGGTTATGCCCTTCTGGCAGAGACTCTGATGGCGATATGAATCCTGGAGGTGCAGGCCAACGAGTCTGCCACAATTGCTTTCTTGTCTCTTGCGGGTCATTGTCTGTTGCAATTGTACACCTCAAGAAGCTTCTCCGACTTTTTAGACGAGCTTGAGGCATGGAGTAGCTGTGCAATGGGTGTATAAAGAGCTTACATACATACATACCTTTATCATTGATCCCCAATGCATGATTGGCAGAGTACTGGTCGAAATTAATTTAAGCCATTACGATCGATACGATAAGAAGAAGAATGCATGATTTTGATAACTGACATATTATTAGTGGGTCAGATATAATACATCAGATCAGATAGTCACAATATACGTTAATCTATGCAGGGTCCTAGTGATAGTTGTTCAGTTTCGTTGATTGAGCAACACCTATCAGTTTGCGGGCCGCTGTCCCTTACACCCGGTATCTACCGCAGCAAGTAATCGGCCACTCACAGCCCACGGCTAGTAGGCGTGTGTGTGACGTAGTACGTACACTCATTCACACATTGACATACAGTGCGACCGACATAGCTGTTCAGGTGGCGACATTAGGAACTAAAATTTGGCTAGGTTGAGGTAAGACCGCACTAGGACGTAGCTGCAGCGGAGCGGCACGGCACGACACAACGCGACAAATGATTGTTTATATGAAAATGTATGAGAGGTCCCGCACTGACGCAGCACTGAAGCTGTAGCAGAGCGGCGCGGCGCTGCACGACGCTTCACGGCGCGGCAATGTCAGATTAATTTTGACAGATTTTATCAACACAGCTGTTTAGTAACCGACATAGCTGTTCAGGTGGCGAAATTAGGAACTGTAATTTGGCTAGGTTACACTGAAAACAATTGAAGCAATGACCACTATAGTGGCGACGTGACAGCTTCACAGGTTGTTCGGTTTGTCTGGTTTATCTGTTAATTTGAAATTAACAGATGTCTATTTTTTTATTTGAAAATGTAGAGCCGTTGTCTTTATTTTTTATTGGCAAGAGCATAGGGAATACTCATGATTTTTTTAAAACTATTAGTAAGAATTATTGTCACCATTGATGAACGGATGTGAAGGAATTTTCGCAAAATATTCATTAGTTTAAGAGTTATAATGCCTTAAAGTGGTTAGTTAAAAAGAGAGGTCCGAACTGTCATGTGACGTCATAAGACAGGAGCGCCATACTTATTCCATATAAATTGTCGTTTCGAAGAGAGAGATAGATAGTCTATCTTTATAATGGTATATCTCGGTGATTTTTTGATCAATTTTATTTCTGTTTTCACTGTTCTTTTCATAATTTAAGATGTTTTTAGACAATAGGTTCAGGAACTGAAAATATTTTATATGCATATAATCTCGCCTTTATCCCTAATGGGGTAGGCAGTGCGTAAACAACCTAAAACAAATATTGATTTGTAGGTATATTGCTGTAGTGACAGGTTGTCAGCCTATCGCCTAAAGTACAATATACTAAACCCTCGGATCTCTTAGCTGGTTTTTACAGCATGCACGGGAGGAAATATAGCTTGCATATTCTTTGTTTTTCTCTCGCTCCCATTCCGGCATGGAAGAATGGCCAAGAGCAACACTGTTAAAATAATACATGTACCTTCCGAAGCACGAATATCAAGCCAATGCGATTGACTGTATGCACTTGTCGTGCGGATTGATACTAATAAAATTGATCGTATGTCTGTTATCGTATATCCGTATCATTCATGCCGGTATCAGCATCACTGAAGGAGATAGTCTTCCCCACTCGTGCTATAATGAGATAATTCGTAAGGAGTCGTTTAGATTTGGGTTTTGGATTAGTTTGATGACATAATATAAAGTGTGAGTAGGTTTTGATTGAGACTACTAGGTACTATTATTGTTTAAGTATTAAGATGAACATAGTATGCAGTATCCCGCTATCTGCTATGTACTATCCTACTACCCAAAGGTTGCCTGGTAGAAATTGCTGCTTTAGCAATAAGGCCGCCTATATTGTACTGTTTTGTTCCTTACTTTTCTGCTGTATGTATTTGTGATTTTTGTGCAATAAAGTATCTTGTGTTGTATTGTACTATAGCTCATTCGTTTTTTAAGAGATATTTCCCGCCATACTAATAAAACGATTTCGTGCGGCGAGAATTATCTTTTAAAAACGAATGGGGAATAAACAACCGCGCTTTGTACTCAAAAATGCTATCGATGCTATCGATTCGGCGAGTAAGTACACGACTTAACTAAATCTTGACTTAAATTATTGCCGTCCCGTTTCGTTCTTTCATGATAGAAAATGACAAGTGACCATTTTAGTCAAGATTTTAATTAAATTCGATTTGCCTCTTATGACTACTGATGCAACTACAAAGACCATATTTATCCGTTAAAACTAATCAAAATATACGTGTTAATACACGTTTAAAACATAATAAAAACGTAAGTTTCAAAACGTAAACACGTTTAAAGATAAACGCACAAAAACATTTTCATAGAATTTTCACATATAAAAACCTTACAATTGTTTAAAATTATACAAAAAAATATAATTTCATAATGTATGGTGGCACTTTGGCCTTTACGATGACTGTAAGAGAAAAACATTGTTCCATGCTGGCCCGGAAGTGAGAGAAAAACATAGAATGTGCCAGCTGCTTTTCCTCCCGGGCATGCTGTAAAAACCAGCTAAGGGATCCGAGGGTTTCAGTATACTGTAATTTAGGCGATGGGCTGACAACCTGTCACTACAGAAATATACCTAGAAATCTATCTTAAATAACCCTGAAAACTTTGTCAGACGTGGCGGACGACCTTTGGGTCGTTTACGGTCTGCCTACCCCATTAGGGATAAAGGCGTGATTATATGTATGTATGTATGTGAGAGAAAACGAAACGCATCGGTTCATAATGTATGGTTGGTATAGTATGTATAGTTTATGTTCGTTTACTTATTTGAACATCATCATCATTACGATGCTATTTTACGAATACTAAGGTGTGATGATGACATTTTGTTCGTAATATTGTCTGATTCTTTATTCAAACATAAATCCCGTTAGTGTGTATGTGACCGCTGCCTTACACGCACGTGCTTGTCACAGCTTAAATTCAGGTTCTGTGATAATATACCATCATTCGGGATAGCGCTAGCTTAGGATAAAAACAAAATAAAATACGTTGCAACGTTTTAAAAATATAAAAGAAATCTGTGATATTTTTTTAAAGTCTTCAGTATTAATATTAAATACTCAGTGTTATAAACTCTTTATTAAAAGTTTAGTTTTTAAACTGTCAACCGAAAAAATATAAAACAGAAGACTCTAGTTGACGAAAAGTCACTGGCCGGCTAAACAATAAAAATGCTTTTAAAAATATTATTTTCTTTTTTAATTTTCGGCCAAATAAGCGCAAGATTGAAGTCCATTGATAATTTTGGGTGCAACTGGAACAACCGATGTGGGTACCAACTGTTCGGGTCAAAAACCCCATACGATGCGGTCAGAGGCGACTTACGGGACTTCCAGAGACCTCAAGGTAAGTTTACCTTATATAGATATACTAGAGACCCGCCCCGGCTTCGCACGAAAATTATCAGTGTTTCTCTACTATATTCTGCATGTATTATACACATAAACCTTCACTCTATCCATTAAAAGAAACCGCATCAAAATCCGTTGCGTAGTTTTGAAGATCTAAGCAGACATAGGGATATAGATTACTGTGGAGAGGGCCCAGCGGGCTCTTTTAAAAGTTATAAAACGACTTCCTTACAGACATCCTACTGATGACTTGTATAAAACTTGTAAAGTCCTCACTATAAGGAAGTTATATATTTTACAGGCCTTACAAAGATATCACCGTTTCACTATTCCTACAATACCTGATAGCAAAAAGAGACTGAATATTGTTCCAAAGCCTAAACGTAATAGCCAGTTTGCTGAACGACATTATGAATACAATGCGCCACTATTATACAATAAACTAATAATTAACAAAGATAATGTTAAACAGCTGAATAAATATGAGTTTAAAAAATATGTACTACAATGGTTAGATAATTATAATTATGACGGAATCGAAAACCTCTTCACTATTTTAACTTAATAGCTACTATGCACACAAGCACGCAGTTAAGATAACTATGAATACACGCACACACACATACACATACACACAATAATTATTTCTAAAAGATAAAAAACTGTAATTATTTTGTTTGGTCGTCGAAATTGTGGGGCCTGGCGATCCGTCACACAGTTTATACTAGCTCGGACACCAGGCTCTCACACTCTTAAGTAACCACTGTTGTTAAAATACATAGTAGTTAAGTTCATGTTAAGAATGTGAGAGCAAATAAATACATTTTATTATTATTATTTTTATTATTATTATATAGGGACAGAGAAAACGACTTTGTTTTATACTATGTAGTGATGATACATTGGGATAAAAACAGGTTTTGAATTAGTCAAAGATCTTGGTACTCTTTTGGTACCAAAGGTATTTATTTGTAGCGTATACTATCAAAATATGAAATGGAATTGAATAGAATCTTTTACATTTTCCCCAATCCCTATTACAATAATCAAATTTATTTTTCATAGAAACTAAATTTATAACAAAAAGTTGTTAGATAATATTATGTTAAAATTAAAGTAAACTTGATTTCATTTAGAAATATAGAGAAAAAGTTAAATAAAAGATCATAAACCGAAATTCAATTCACCACAAAGTTTAGTACCATTCTGTCAAACTCATTTAAAGTGTTCGATGGGCTTGGTTCTAGATTTGCCAGCTAAAACTAAAATTAAAATCTATTTGTTACTTTTAGACTAAAAACATTGGAAAAGGACAGGACATCTATTCTCTCCGGTTTTTTAATTATAGTCGGTGGTTTTTTGCGTTATATGTATATAATTTTATCCGCCATCACATGATATGGCGGATAAAATTGACAGAAATACTGACGAACGTGCAAAAGCGCGTCAAAATCTAGCGGACAAAGTGTAAAACCATAGTGTATAAATCGACAAGCTTTTTAAATTTTATAATTTTGATGTTATTTTTATTCCATGAGAGCCCGATGGTGTAGTGGATAGGGCCGCTGCCTCCTGAGCGGGAGGTCGTGGTTCGAATCCCACCACCACGTACCAATGTGTTTTTCGATTTACGAATTTCATATGTACGTTTATTCAGCGCTTTTTCCGTGCTTCGGAAGGCACGTTAAGCCGTTGGTCCCGGTTAATATCGTTTAATACCGTAGATATTAGTCGTTCAGCCATGTCAGAGGCCAGTGCTAAGCATTGGCGGCTTGAAAACTCTGACCTAATCTAGGATTGGGTCTGGTTTCCCTTCTGGGTTGCGGAGGTCAGATGGCAGTCGCTCTGTGTAAAAACCAGTACCCTCGTTCAATCCCCTAGATTAGGTAGCCGACCCCGTGACATACGGGATAAGGCTAGGGAGATGATGATGCGGGCCTAGGAGCGAGAGAGAAACATAGAATGTGCCAGCTGCATTTCCTCCCAATCGGCATGCTGTAAAAACCAGCTAAGGGATCAGAGGGTTTCAGTTAATTGTAATTTAGGTGATGGGCTGACAACCTGTCACTACAGCAGTATACCTACTAATCTATCTCAAATAACCCTCTAAACTTTGTTAGATGTGGCGGAACGACCATTGTTTAGGTCGTTTACGCTCTGCCTACCCCATTAGGGATAAAGGCGTGATTATATGTATTATTTTGAAAGTGGCAGAATGATTTTAATTTTCGTTTTAGCCGCTGGAATCTAGAATCGAGCCCAATGTCTTTGATTGATTAGTAGTCCTTCTTTTATTTAAAAATAAAACACTATTATCTCTATTTAACCAATGACTTTAAAGGTTGCAGAGCGGTCAGTTTCTGGTCCCTCCACCGCCACGGAAACAGGAACCCAGGTGATAGTGTCACTGAGAATATGAAGAATGTTGCCAGCCTGAAAGACCAAATTGTAGCCGCGTATGATGAGGGGAAGAGTCAGCTTTGTGCTCAGGTGAGGCTTTTTGCTGCTGTACTCTTCTTCACAGCTTGTCGATGGAAGACACTACGCTGTTGCAGTCCAGAATTAGGCCACGTTAACAGCATTATCAGCCGCTGTCATGAGGTTTACCTGCGTGCAGGTGTAGGATCACGCAGGGCACGATGTTAGGTGTATCATCGTATGAACTGCACCACACAAACAGTTCAAATTACAATCATCTAAAAATCACCATGTTTTCTGTGCTTCGACCGGTCTGGGTTTGGAGTCTTTTAAAGACTTCCGAATTGGCCATGGTAAATCATGTTCAGGGAGAAGGCTTTCGAATATCGGGACAAAGGGTGTTGGTAGGCTTAGCTCCTCCTGCCAAAGGTTGCACATAGCTTGCTTGGGTTCTACTGCTAGAGGATTGACACACATAATAAAACTATTTCGGCTTTTCAGACGTTGTTGCAATGGCTGCTGTACTTGTAATGTATAAAGAAATGGTATGTCTATGGACAAAACAAACGATAAAATCTGCTTCTGTCGTGTGGGTATCGAGTCAAGCGGCCCGATGAACCTTAGTGTCAGAGTTTTTAAACCGCCTAATAGCACAGCTAATAGGCCTCTGACATGGTTTGTGTAACGACCACTATCATAGACAGTGACCAAAACTGACGGCTTAACGTGTCCTCTGAAGCACAGAGTTATTTTTCTACCAGACAATCAGGTGATTCAGCCTGTATTGTCCTAACCAAACTGGAAAAAATCTCACTAAATGATAAATTGATAAATATCAATTTTGTGTTCTGTCCTGGTAATCGGACCCAGGACCTATCATAGGAGTAATTCAATAAAATGAAAGAAGTTTGACAAACCTGTGAAACTGTACTATGTGCTTGGTGCCCTTTTTAGATTGACCTGTACACAATAATTTAATTTTACTTTTTTAATGATATGCGATGAATAAACTAAGATAACCATTAGGTACAGATTTAGTAATAAGGTCTTTTCAAGGTGACCTTAATAGTTTCAAAAGCTCCATCAGATGGCTCTAGCTGTACATAAGCTGTCAAATTTTTTGGGTACGTTCACACGATCGCCATGCATAAAACATTTTTTTACGTGAACTTTAGATATTTACAGCAGAACTAGCGCAGGCTTCCATGTTATCAAGCACCTATTTCTTAGTAAAAAAACATGCAAGAACAGTTTATTGTAGTATTTTACGTTTTTTTTTCCAAAAACATTAACATGACAGAAAAATAATAAAAAGATTATCATAGGATCAAGATATATGACAAAGACAAGGATAAGTTTTCAAATCAAACAAAAATAAGCATAACATTGACAGCTCATATTTTGATAAGCCACCTGTCGGCAATAAGAGAATCTTATCACTTATGTCATTCTGAAAACATACATACATACATAAAATCACGCCTTTATCCCTTACGGGGTAGGCAGAGCGTTAAACGCCTCGTAAAAGGCGCTTTCGCCGCGTCTGACAAAAATTGAGGGCAATTTTAGATTGTAATGTGTATTGCTAATGTGTAGTGACAGGTTGTCAGCCCATCGCCTAAATTACAATACACTGCAACCCTCGAGTCCCTTTTGCTGTCTTCTACAGCATGCCCGGGAGGAAGGGCAGCTGGAACATTCTATGTTTTTCTATCTCTCCCAGTCCAGCATGGAAGAAAAGACCTAATAATTATTAAAAAAAAAACACAGTAATAAGTAGTACATACACGATTGTGGAATAAATGCCCACATTAAACTACCTATTTTATTACTGCCTGAGTCTGGCAGAACGTGCAATACCTTGATCATAATTCTGAATGGAGAGAAAACCAGTGCAATGATTCAGTCAAACGGAAATAATCAATTTTGATACGCTGCTATATTTCAGTGAGAAGGCTAATAAGCATGTTTTTCATGCAAATTACTATATATTTCAATCAGTGGTAAAGTTAATTCAAATTATTTGAATTTCATCCTTCGTCTTCTTCTGTCGAGTGGGTATCGTGTCTATCGACCCGATGAACCCTGGTGTCAGAGTTTTTAAACCGCCTAGTAGCACAACTATCAGGCCTCTGACATGGTTTGAGTAACGACCACTATCGAAGACAGCGACCGGGACCGACGGCTTAACGTGCCCTCCGAAGCACGAAATCTTTTTCTTTTTCGGACAATCAGGTGATTCAGCCTGTAATGTCCTACCCATTTTTTTTATTACAAATTAAAATATATTACATTACTTCCATGCTGGACTTGTAGTGATAGAAAACATAGAATGTGGTAGCTGCATTTCCTCCCGGGCATGCTGTAAAAACCAGCTAAGGGATTCGAGGGCTTCAGTGGATTGCAATTTGGGCGATTGGCTGACAACCTGTACTATAGCGGTACATATTCCAGTCAAAAATTTGCCATCAAAACTTGTCAGACATGGCGGAACGACCTTTTCTTTGGTCGTTTATGCTCTGGCTTCCCCATTCGGGATAAAGGCGTGATTAATGTATGTAAGATAAATAAAATTATTACGAAACGTTTTTATCATCGCCTGCGTAAGTTTGCACACAAAAAAAAATTCTGAGCTCATCTTTCAGATAAGTTTATCAAATTCAAGGAAAAATATGGGTAACTTGAGTCTCTGTGTTTTGATTATGCGTAAATCTGTTATTTAAATACCATTTAAAGTACTTAAGCCGTTCGCCATAGCATGAAATGTTTTGCAGTTTTTTAGTTCGTCTTTAAGTGTTTTTTTTTTTGTAATCGCTGATGATTTGCATAAAGAATTATAATCTGCAGTAGGTAATCCATTAAACTTCAACTGCCTCCGTGGTCTTATGGTCAGAGCCACGGGCTTACTATCCGGAGGTCCTGGGTTCAGTCTATTATCTAATCTGTGGTTCTGTTCCTAACATAAAGTTGATATTTGTCAATTTATCACTTTGTGAGGTTTTCCCCAGTTTGGATAGGACATTGCACCCTGAATCACCTGATTGTCCGAAAAGATAAAGGATTCCGTGTTTCGGAGGGCACGTTAAGTCGTCGGTCCCGGTCGCTGTCTTTGACAGCAGTCGTTACTCAAACCCCGTCAGAGGCCTAATATCTGTGCACCTAGGCAGTTTGAAAAACTCTGACACCAGGGTCGTTCGACTCGAGAGTCAACTCGCTAAGACGAAGAATTCATTATGATAAACTAAGTTTGTTTTGTCAAGCAAGAAGGTTTTCTACATCGTTTTCCTTAGATTAAGGCTCACTGTCTTTATCTATACTATGAATTTACGTACAAGGTTTTCTAGATATTTTTCCTTAGATTTAGTATGAGTTAGTATAATCGAATCAAGAAATACTTATATTCAAGTTAGAATAATTATAATTTTTTCATAGTTACCATTTGCTTCATATAAGTTTTGATACTTTCGCGGTTGTTCATTACAATTAGATTATTATTTTTATTATTAGTCTGCTCTTGACCATGTCGCATGAAACTGCGATGAAATATCGAGGTAACAATAGATATAATCGCGGTATTAATCCCGTTCAAAATAATAATACCATTGGGTTCAGTTCATCTACGAATAATTAATTCGAAATTTTCAAGAGGACTAAAAGAAGAAGATTCAATTTTTGAACTGATACTTAGGGTTTTACCGGATCGTTTCTTATTCCCCGGGTACAGAAAATCGAGTAAGTAGTTTAAACAACATTAAGGCCCGTATTTATAAAGCGATCTCAAGATTGAGAGTAATATTAAGTATGGATTTGACGGCTCTTTTTGTACTGAAATTACCTTTCTGTTACGGACTTAAACTAAATATCAGCCTCAGGTGATGTTTATAATTACGACACTAAACTCATTTATTTTTTAGGACATCGACCAATTCCGCAAATTCGTCTGGAACACGACCCTCGAAGTCGCCCAATCTGAGCTCACTGGGATTGGTTACGAAGAACTCTATGACATCGGCACAAGGGTCAAAGCTGCTTACCCTGAACTCCTCAATGGAACTGTGAATGATTACTACTTCAGACCAACCAATGAACAGAGGACTATCACTAGTGCTATGGCGTTTGTACATGGATTGACTGATGGGATGAACCTTACTCTGCCTATTGATGGTGTGAGGGAAGTTGAAGATGTTTTTAGGGTAAGTAGAACTTATCAGTGGCGAGGGGTGCAATTTTATCGAGGGTAAGCCAAAACAAAAAAATCATTCTAGTGCTTTATAGTTTCGACGTAATTCCGGATTTGGTGGAATTCTTGAAAGGGAAGCCGACGGGAATCGGCCTGTATGGACGCTTCGCCACTGGTATGTATGTATATTTCTATGATGTATCTAAGATTTCTTCCATGCTGGACTGGGAGCTAAAGAAAAACATAGAATGCGCCAGCTACATTTCCTCCCGGGCATGCTGTAAAAATCAGCTAAGGGATTCGAGGGCTTCAGTGTATTGCAATTTAGGCGATGGGCTGACAACCTCTCACTATAGCGATACAGATTTCAGTTTAAAATAGCCCTCAAAACTTGTCAGACGTGGCGGAACGACCTTCTCTTTGGTAGTTTACGCTCTGCCTACCCCATTCGGGATAACGGCGTGATTATATGTATGTATGTATATGTATCTAAGAAGATTTTACAAACTTTTTCATTCTACTTATCCGCATTATCTGAATGAAGCAGTCTGACCACATCACCTTATTGCATGATTTTGTTTTCTTCTTCTTCTCAGCGAGTGGATTCGCAAGTTAAACGATGAACCCTGGTGTCAGAGTTTTCAAACCGCCTAGTAGCACAGCTATTAAGCTTCTCACATAGTTTGAGTAACATCCACTAACAAAGACAGCGTCCGGGACCGACTACGGCTTACCGTGCCATCCGAAGCATGGAATCTTTTTTTCTTTTCGGTTAATCAGGTGATTCAGCCTGCAATGTCCTAACGAAACTGAGGAAAACCTCACAAAGTGATAAATTGATAACATCAACTTTGCCCCATCTCTAGGAATTGAATCAAGGACCGGAGGCAGTTATGATTTTGTGATTAAGTTTTAATTTAGGAGACACTTAGTTCTATTTTGTATCACATATAAATAGTCATGCGTACTTGATTTTGCAACAAAATTGTATAACAATCGGTAATCAAACGATCACATTCATATAACGAGTAACTGAAGTTACTCTTTAGATTAAGTACGTATGATAACGACAAAGTTATTGAACGATGATAACTACTAACTAGATACAATTAAAACGTAAAAAAAAACTGATTACCAATTTAAATTGAGCTTAGCAAGAGACTGTCATTCTTGCCGTTCTTCTTCTTAGCGAGTGGATTCTTGAGTCGATCGACCCGATGAACCGTGGTGTCAGAGTTTATAAACCAACTAGTAACACAGCTATTAGGCCTTTGACATGGTTTGAGTAACGACCACTATCAAAGACAGCGACCGGGACCGACGACTTAACGTGCCCTCCGAAGCACGGAACCCTCGGAAACAAGGGTATTCATTAGCTTGAAAAGTTTGCTAAAGTTTAATAATAGAATATAGCAATATTGTAAAATTGTTTCATTTTATCATCAGACCTACCAAAACTGCGACAGATATCAACAGGTGGTAAAAGGCGCTCCAATCGTGTCTCAGGTTGTCGAAGATTTTGAATTATCTGCTGACTATCAGATTGTAAGTAATCTTTTCCTATTTCATTTCATACACAGAAAAAATCTAGATGATAAGAAACTGCTATCTGCCTTACTTAGATTATGTGTCAAAATCAAGATATAAATAAAGTCTTCCATGCTAGCCTGGGTTCTTCCATGCTGGCCTGGGAGCGAGAGAAAATCAAAGAATGGGCCAGCTGCATATCCTCCCGGGCATGCTGTAAAAACCCAGCTAAGGGATCCGAGGGTTCAGTATATTGTAACTTAGGCGATGGGCTGACAACCTGTCACTACAGAAATATACCTACATGTCTATCTTAAAATAACCCTCGAAACGTTGTCAGACGTGGCGGAACGACCTTTGTTAAGGTCGTTTACGCTCTGCCTACCCCATTAGGGATAAAGGCGTGATTATATGTATGTATGTAAATAAAGTAGTTTTCGTCGATTTCAAAGTCATGATCATCATCTCCCTAGCCTTCTCACGGGGTTCGGCTACCTAATATAGGTGATTGAACGAGGGTACTGGTTTTTACACAGAGCGACTGCTATTTGACCTCCGCAACCCAGAAGGAAAACCAAACCCAATCCTAGACTAGGTCAGATTTATCAAACCGTTAATGCTTAGTACTGGTCTCTGACATGGTTTACCGACTAATATTTACGGTATTAAATTATATTAAACGGGACCAACGGCTTGCCGTGCTTTCTGAAGCACGGAAAGAGCGCCGAATAAACGTACATATGAAATTTGAAATCCAAAAAACACATTGGTTCGTGGTGGGATTCGAACCACGACCACAGAATATATAATAGTACTAGCGTACAGAAGGCTCACTCCCTAAGAAACAGCAAGTTTAGGTATGATTAGATACCAACACTTCCCAGCGCCGCTTGCCTGCAAGCTAAATTGTACCTTATGTCAGCGCGCGAACTGTGAACGTAGTTTGCGCGCCGCAGTTCAAGGACGTTGCCGCCGGCGATCGCAAAGGTTGTCACTTGCGAACTTTTTGAATCTTATTCATAAATGCGATTTTGATTTTAAACTAAGACATTATTATGTGTAACTAAGAAAACTACGAATCATTAAATTATTTAGCATAATAAATACACAACGAATCCATAATCTAGCCTTATTATGAATACGAATTAGTAGGTACAGTGGGCAGCAGGTCGAGTGGTCTTTCTTTTATTTAGACATCCGTAAACACAACAATACCTTTTATACGGATTACTATAACTTTTAGTTTTGGTTTTATTATTAGATGCCATATTGCTTGTTGATTTAAGCAGCAAAATCACGAAAAAGAAATTGACGCAACGCAACTAGCGTGCGAACTGCGAGCCGCGCGGCAGCCTACTGACATTAGCCGCTCCAAGCGGCAGTTCGGCCGAACCTACCTAAACTCGCGAGTGAACCAGGCCTGCCACGACTTCTCGCTCAGGAGGCGGCGGCCCTACCCACTGCACCATCAGGCTCATATTTTCGATTTTATATTCATGATGATAGGTATAATTTGACGTAATATAAATTTTATCCTATTTTACATAAAGAAAAGCGACAAGTCAAAGGTGCTCAAATCAAGGTTGACTTGAAATTTTGCTCAATTTGACGTCTAAGTTAATTATTAATATTTCGTCATCTTCCACCAGATCTTATACTACCTAAGGGCTGATTTAACCAAACTCAGATAAGTTTTATTCCAAGGATAATGACGTAAAAACCAAAGAATAGCAAAGTTTACATTTCACTAATAACTTAAACTGAGCAGTCTAAGCACCTACCTATTTTATTTTTGTTTTAGATTAAACTAGCCGTCCAACAGCGTCTCGGTATCTCCTACCAGCTCAATGACGCTGACATCTACTCCTTCTACGAGAGCTGCAGGTTCTACAGGTCCTGGGATGTGTCATACCGATCCCCTTGGTGCTCTGTCTTCACTGATCAGGAGTTGGAAGTTCTTGACTATAGGGATGATGTCAGACACTACTATAGGAATGGTTATGGGTCTTGGGTAAGTCTGGTTGGTTTTCTTATTTCTATGTAGATTTCTAGCTCTTTCAGTGAGAGCTTCAGGTTTTAGCCATCGTGCGTGAGACGTTTAGTATCTAGGAGAATTGTTTTTGCGTTGATAAGACATAAGACATGTTAGAAAGAGAAGACGTAGACGCAAACGAAAATATAAAACACAAATAACAAATACTTGAAAGAGTAAATTCTTACAAAATTATAGAGCACGAAGTTTCTGCAACTTGCCAAAATCACAGCAGAAGAAAATGTTATTATTGTATACGAAATGGTCACGCATTTGTTATTCCTCTTCTTTTCGATTCAAGGCAAACTCAATTTAAATATCCTGTTAATATTTACTGAATACCCTAAGACTCCCGTTCTCTCCAGGTAAACGTACGCTTGGGAGGTCCTCCTTTAAAAGACCTCTTGGAAAACTTCGAAGCAGCAGTCCAAGGTCAAGGCAAGAAGGTGGTTTCCTATTTCTCCCACGACACCATGATGGAGATGGTCTGGTGTGCCCTGGGCCTCTACAAGGATTCTGAGCCTTTGCAAGGAGGTCAGAGGAACGATGAGAGGTTATGGAGGTCCAGCTATATGGGAGCCAAGTCTATTAACTTGATGGCTGTGTTGAATCGGTAAGATATTTTTACATATTTATTCCCTTACAAATAATTTTAACTTGTAATGAAACGTGCTCTTGGGCTTGAAATTAAGATCAGCACTTGACAGCCAGTTTAAGTTCTTATCAGAAATGTTATTTCAGTACAAAATGGCCTGTCAAATCCATACCTTATATGGCTCTTAATCTTAAGATAGCTTATTAAATACGAGCCTTAGTACTCTCATATTTTAAAGAAGTTTATGAGGAGAAAAACTGCTCTTCTCTGCCTTTAATTTTTCGGGCCTTATGCTGGAGTACGTTTTCTGGCTTCATTTACTCTATTTTTCTCAGCACTCAGCATCTGTTGGTGTAAGATCATTTTCCTCCATATCCACTTTCATGACGTCCAGCTAAATGCTTCTTAAGTCTGCTGCGCGATCTAGAGATTTTGACAAAGGAATAACTTCTGTGTATAGAAAAATCTAGTAAAGTAAATGTGTATGATGGATTAAACTGAGGCAGGCCGACAAGTGACTACACGATTGCCCACTTTACTTTTACAGTTGTTGTTGTTGTTGTACAATTTGATGAATAGAAGGGACACAATGGTACCATCATTTGCAGTGGTATTCAGTTCAATGCTTATAGATCAAGTACTTATAGTTTGCAGTATTGAAATTTATGTAATATTACATTCATTTTTTTATTTTTTTTATTTTAGTTTATTTGGAAAACACAACAGGTAACAATCGATACATGAATGAGATAACTATACATTTTTAACTTAACTAGATTGATACCCTAAGCGTGTTTACACAGCATGATAAAGTTGTTACAATAAACAGTTATTACAAAACAAAATTATAGGTAAAAAAATAATATTTTTGGTTAAATCATATTTAAAAAGTAAATATTTTACAATTGGATGGTATTTTACATTTGGTGGAGTCTATTTGAGGACATCTGTAACAGCCTTTTTAAAAGTGTAAGGCCGTGAATCAAAAATATCAAGTTCGTGCTGAGAAGATGTCTCGTTGTAGAGACGGCACATTCTAACTACTGGATTATAGTAAGAAGTATATTATTGGTGTATGTTTGGAGCAAAAAGGTTCTGGGTTTACGGCGTTTATGAGCAGTATAAATATTTAATTGAGAAAGCAGGGATGAGGAATCGAGTATTGAGTGAAGTATTTTGTGTAAGTATATTAAATCTGTTCTTTACGTCTGACAGAGAGAGAAGTAACATGGAACTGTTTCAATCTATTGGTGTAGTGAAATAGAGTTCGACCAAAATGATATCTAAAGCTAAGCATTCGTAGAAAACGTTTCTGCACTCTTTTAATACTACTATCGTGAACTAGGTAACAAGGAGATCAAATAACTGCAGCATATTCTAATATGCTTTTCACTAAACTGTAATAAAGTGTTAGTATTGTAGATGGGCGTTTGAAACCTTTAGTGGACCGCATTATAAACCCGACAATTTGAAAACCTCTCATCATCATCATCATCTCCCTAGCCTTATCCCGTATCTCACGGGGTCGGCTACCTAATCTTGTTGAAAACCTCTATTGGTAATATATTTGTAGTGATCCCTAAAAGACAGTTGATCGTCGAACAAGACCCCCAAGTCCTTTAAAACGGTTTTTCTTTCAAGTAAATCATTGTTAATGGTATATACAAATATATTTTATGATTTTTTTTAGTAAAGGATATGACATAACGAATTTTCTATATTAAGTATCAAGCCATATTCTATGCTCCACTTATATATAGTATTCACATAATTTTGAAGGGTGAGACAGTCCGAGTTGTTATTAACATTACTAAACACCTTTAGATCATCAGCATATAGTAAGTTTGGACAGTTCAGTTTACCAGCTAGGTCGTTTATGAAAACGATGAAAAAGATTTATTACATTATATAACAACTGTATATATGTTACCACGTGTTTCGTCTTAGCTACTACGTGGTTTGTTGTATACCTAATCTATGCTAAATTAGCAAATAAACTTTCATAAAAACTGTCTACATACAACATTCATAAATTTACAAATTATGTGTTAAACATCAGAAATAGTGCTTGACTGAAATAGATTATCTATAACTTGGATATTTTAAAACAATTTGGCAAAATCAAGACTGATACAAATCAGTAGACTTTCAGTCAAGGATTTGTCTAAAGTTGATAATAATTAGCAAAGGCAATACATATAAGATTATGCAAATTCGGCGATATGTTTAATTATTTTCGTATTATTTCTACTCTATCAGCAATCAAATTACATGCATCATTTGGGTGATATTATATTTATCAGTCTCGAGAATATGATTTGATATCGTGTTAATTCACTTATCATAATCTTTCATTGGTTGTATAATTGGATGACTTACAATATTTTTTTAATAGACTAGGTATATGCTTAGGTATACCCAAGTTGAGTTTTCATAAAATCTTTCATGAATCATAATTTTCGTTTTATTATCCCAACGGTCCTCGAATTTTAATCAAACAAATGCCAACTTTTTGTTTTGTTCTGATTCATACTATATTTACCCATTTTATTTCTAGCTGTGAAGATTCCGGCACCCAAATCTATCGCGTCCAGCTCTTCATCGGAGAAAAGCCGACAGAGCTCTGTCCCCTCGAGGGTTGCACCTGGGAACGATTCCAGGAGATCTTCCAACCCTTCAAGAGTGCTAACCTGGACTTCTGCAACTTGACTTACCCTGAACCTGATGCTCTGGCTTCTGATGCTTTCTCTCAAGGACTTAGTTGGGTGCTGTTGGCACATTTAGTTGTGGTTTTATTTTGGTTATGATAGCGTAATTTATCTAGGTGAATATAAGTATAATATGAAATAAGGAAAATAATGAATTCGTTTCTGGCAAGACTCGAACCTGCGTCTCTGGAATGCCGGTCCAACAATCTACCAACTGAGCTATAAAAACGGTAGCGGAAGTGACGAATTTATCATAGTCTTTCTTGTGCACACGACATAGCGACGTAAGCGACATCTAGCCATGTAGTTTAAGAACTACGTAGGGCTTAACCAGTACAAATTAAGATTGAAATTCAAGTCAAAATTTAATTGATTATTTTACAGTTATTAATTAGTCAAGAATTTATTATTTTATTTCTCTCATAGTATATGAAATATAAACTGAATTGTAAGTGCTAAAAATCCTCAGAATATAAATATAAGTACTTGTTTTTATGATTGTAAATATGTTTTTGTTTTAAGATTCAATAAATATTGAATTTGTAAGTATTGAATTGAATGCGTTTTATTTTCCTAAGTTGTTGTCTCGGCTGTATATCATATACGTGGATAATATGGCATTTTATTTACTTGCTGCAGTTACAAATATCTATAGTTCTTTATTTTTATTTGTTCTCTTATTTATATTTTTCACTTCATTTTTCATGTAAACTGCTTTAAGTATTTTAGGACTACAATAAAGATGTAAAACGTGGATAATTTATCACCTTTATCGCTAATTCTGATTGCGTGATTGATTTTAATAGCTGGCATGTAGCGTTGCAGACATCTGTAAATTATGATCGTGGTCATTCAGCTGATAAACTCTTACGGTATGTATCACACAGAGTACACTTGCGGTTCACATTATAATCTAACAGTCGTATTAGATATAAGATTTGAATAATCAATTGACAGAATGTAAGAACGATATGCTGGACATAATTATTAAGAGGCCTTACCGCGAGTGGTGGCGCCCGCATTCGTAAAAAAATTATAACTCGGTGAGTGAATTATAAGAATATTGACCGAGATAGAATAAACAAAAATTCTCCCATGCTGGCCTGGGAGCGACAGAAAAACATAGAATGTGCCAGCTGCATTTCATCCCGGGCATGCTGTAATAACCAGCTAAGGGATCCGAGGGTTTCTGTATATTGTAATTTAGGCGAAAGGCCGACAACCTGTCACTACAGCAATACATATATACAAATCTATCTTAAACAACCCTCTAAACTTTGTCAGACGAGGCGAGACGACCTTTGTTTAGGTCGTTTACGCTCTGCCTACCCCATCAGGGATAAAGGCGTGATTATATGTATATATGTTTAAACCATGCGCTAGATAATAAAAGCAGACAGTTTTCATGTATTGTAGCCATTGCCTTATCTGCACGTGCTTGAAACTGCATAAATTAAGGTATCGTGATATCCATCATTCAGATTACGGCTAGCTAAGTATTTATAAGTACTTAGGGAAAGTATTTTATGTTCGTAAATCATTTAAAAAAACGGAAATTGTTAAATAAGTAACAAAAACCTTGTCATATTTTAAAGTAAGTATGATTATAAAAATATTTACTTATAAAATGGTAAACTGATCGGCAACGCACAACCCAAACCGCTGGACTAGAGACTTGATTTTTTTAAATATATATTCTGTAACGATCGTTTATCATTACATATAGAATAATTAGTTTATAAAATCCTCCCAACACTTAAACAAATAGCATTTAGATTTTTCGTTCAAAAATTGAGACATCTTTACCTGACATGAGCCTTCCATTTAAACAAGAGTATCAAATGCATAAATACCCATACTTGTTTCTTGGAAATAGAGTTAAATTTTGAATGTTACAAAATATATTTTACTTTGTCTTAATATAGCATAGAACTTGGAAGACTAAAAAAAACAGAGGAACAGCAGGCATGCAGTGGGGGTTGGAGTTGCTGACGGGCCGGGACGATGTTCTAACGTGGAAATTGGCGATGCCGAGCATCATGTGTTGTTTATTTTCGGCGTTGTGTTTTAATTCGAAGTCCATCGTTGTGATTATTACTGTAAGTGTTTCTTAACCTTACCGATAGACGATTTCGTAATAAAGTGATAGTTTCAGCTTTCTGTACCTGCAGCGTTGCGAGTTTTCAAACATCATTCAATGATAATCGTAGGGAAATGTGTTATTAGAATAGGAAATAGTAGGTGTGTGTTATGTGTAAAATATCAGTGTGCGAGAGTGTGAGGATGAATAAATGCAATAAAAAACTAATAGGAATATTTTGATATGTCTTTTAGATACAGTGTTACACGTTAAAACAAAACACGGTGTTTTAAAGATATTAGTGGTTAAAATCAATTACTTGTATTTTGAAATATTTGATTATTTTTATATTCAGGATAACACTTTACATACATTAACTACACATCGACAAGGCTTATGGGCTCCGAGAGTAGCTGGCCCATAATCCCTCTCGAGAATTCATTCGAATAGGTATTCATACAAACCTCTAATGGTCTATTTCTCAGCTGACGTAGCGAGCTATAAAGGTGATAATTTCTTGACACAGTCTCTATCATTTGAACTGACTTCTTAGCGCATATCATGTGATTTTGGTACAGCAGACCTTGAAAATTATACCATATTGCTAACTGAACAGAGAAATTGATTATTAAAAGGTTTGAACAATAGTACACCGTCACAGGTGACCAAAACTGCAGTTAATAGGTAACTTGTATGACTGATGAATGATTGGTAGTATGAAAGAAGTTTTTGAATGAATTAAGATGATCGGAATATTTGATGGAAGGTTTGCAAGTTAGATAAGACTAGGGTTTAGTGTTAGTCTGTGCAAGGTTTTCGCGCGTTGGCATGGTCTGTAGGTTGGAAGGGAGGGCCATTTCATTTGCCTAGGTATCCTAATTCTAAGATCTTAAAGATCTTTATTCAAATTCCCTTCCCTGGTTATTGAGTCTTTTTACCTTTCAGCACGCTACATTAGCCGGGAGATTTAATATTAAGTATGTTTGGTTTTATTTTATTTGGGTTAGTTATGCGCAAGAAGAAAGAAGATGGAGATTCCTGATTCCTGCATTTCAGCTGAAAATATTTTATGTGAGTCGCATGCTTTATATTACTCATTTATATTTTTTGTCATTCTGTGTTATTTTTCAGCTGAATTTGATTATGAACTTTTTTACAAATAATTTATTTACTTACGTCATAATTTCAATTACGATTACCCTATTCAAACTTATCTTAGATTTATTTAAATTTTCTATTTGAATACACAATGTATGGGTCTTTTAATTTGACATAAAATCAGTTTTTAGACGATCACATATTTATTTATCTTTGGCCATATTAATATTATCAGATTATTATTTAATTAGGGATAGGGTGTTACAATACGTCATTACAATGCCTACTAAGGAATATATTTTAGAAATTCTACCTCTAAGGGTATTAAATAGGAAATGGAAGTATGTATGAACGTCCGTAAATTTTGGAGTTAGGATCTTCCAATTTTGTGATGAGTAAAACATAATGGACACGTGTATCACAGTTTGTGATAATCTTACGCTTGAGATTTTACAAGTGCTAATTCATGTTTACAATTTTGGAGATCTATAGCTCCTTACCCCTTATTGTGTATGTATTTTATGAAAACTATTATAGTAATTTTATATTGCATAAACGCATATACCTCTAAAGATATGCATATATTTATTTTAGTTTTCAGTTATTCTTATTTTCACTATTCTATTTTTGTTGTTTTTAAAGTATTTAAATATTTCCTATACTTCAGCACAATCTTCCATACTGAACTGGGAGAGAAAGAAAATCTTCCATACTGGACTGGGAGAGAAAGATAAACATAGAATGTTCCAGTTGCCCTTCCTCCCGGGCATGCTGTATAAGTCAGCAAAAGGGATTCGAGGGTTACAGTGTATTGTAATTTAGGCGATGGGCTGACAACCTGTCACTACAGCAATACACATTACAATCTAAAATTGCCCCCAATTTATGTCAGACGTGGCGAAAGCGCCTTTTAGGAGGCGTTTTACGCTCTGCCTACCCCGTAAGGGATAAAGGCGTGATTTTATGTATGTATGTATACGTCAGCACTACTCTCTTCTCTTTACATTCTCCTCTACCCAAAGGTTGCCTGGAAGAGATCGCTTCCAACGATAAGACCGCCTTTGAACACATTAATTTAAGTTTATTTTTGTGTTTCTTGTTTTTTGTATACAATAAAGTGTTTTTACTTACTTACTTACTTACCCTACCGTTAAAAGGGTAAATACTAATAACTCTTTTTCTCATCAAAATAACAACAAATAACTATCTAAAGCTCAAGGCAAAACTGATTGAAGAATAAACACCGACCGAGGCCCAGATGCTTTTGAAAACTTTATTATGTTTGCTTACTGTCGGTAAAATAAACACCAGCTTATTAAGAAAAAATAATATAAAATTCAATGGTGATGACGATGGTTTCGGGTGCTACTGGAAAAACCACTGTCCATATCAACTGTTCGGCACCAAAACCCCGTACGATACTGTCAGAGGAGATTTACGGGACTTCAAGCAACCAGAAGGCAAGTTTCTTTAAGTAGCTTTGTTGTTGTTCTTTTAATAATTGGCTCATTGCAAATGCAAGCCAATATTAATAAGTTTGTTATTAAAGAAACACTTGTACTCATTAACAACAAACTATTAAAATTGTTCTTCCATGCTGGCCTAAGAGCGAAAGAAAAACATAGAATGGGCCAGCTGCATTTCCTCCCAGGCATGCTGTAAAAACCAGTTAAGGGATCTGAGGGTTTCAGTATATTGTAATTTAGGCGATGGACTGACAACCTGTCAATACAGCAGTATTCCTTCTAATCTATCTTAAATAACCCTCAAAACTTTGTTAAACGTGGCGGAATGATCTTTGTTAAGGTCGTTTACGCTCTGCCTACCCCATTACGGATAAAAGAGTGATTATATTTATGTATGTATTATGATGATGTACCAAGCGCCGACAGTGGGCTCGATGCTAAATACCGCCGGCTAAAACTAAAATTAAAATCTCCCTGTCACTTTCAAAATAATAAAATCGAATAAGGACATGCGATTTATACTTTATGGTTTTATACTTTGTCTGCTTTTGCACGTTTCCCCAGTATTTCTATAATTTTATCTGCCATAGCATATGATAAAAATGACAGATAACGCATAAAACCACCGAATATAAATAAAAATCCCACGAGAATATATCTCCCTTCATTTTTCAATGTTTTAAGTCTGGAAGTGACAAATAGGTTTTAATTTTAGTTTTAGCCGGCAAATCGAGAATCAAGCCCATAGTTTTGTTTTTAATTATTTTCAAGTTCGAAGTTTACCACCACCGCTTTTAAGTGGACGATTTTTTTGTTATGATGTATGATCCTGTCTACTGTTGAAATTTTATATTTGTTGTTTCTCATATTTTGGAAATAAAATAGCACTGTAAGTGCAAATAACACATATAATATACTCTGTCAACGAAACTGAACAACATTCAGGAAATTCTTTCCTAGATTGGAGATAAAAAATAAAATACTATACGAAATGACCACCTCAATCAGACAATTTGTATGGAAAAGCATTTTTTTTTACAAATCTTGATGACAGTTATTCGGTTTCGTTGGGTGAGCTACCCCTATCAGTTTGCGGGACTCTGTCCCTTACATCCCGTATATATGTTTTTGCTATTCACATTGACGAATTAATTTATTGCTTCCAATATCAAACTGCGTCAATCCTTCGGTGATATAGGTTGCGAAGCAGTCAGTTTCTGGTCAATACACCGACATGGAAACAGGAACCCAGTGCTCAAATTGACTAAAACAATGAAGCACGTCGCTTGTCTGAAAAAACAGATAGTCGCAGCGTATGATGAAGGGAGAAGCCAGCTGTGTGCTCAGGTAAGGTTGGTTACGACAGTACCTCTAACATCACTATCACTATCACTACATAGTATAAAACAAAGTCGCTTTCTCTGTCCCTATATCCCTATGTATGCTTAGATCTTTAAAACTACGCAACGGATTTTGATGCGGTTTCTTTTAATGGATAGAGTGATTCAAGAGAAAGGTTTATATGTATAATTAATGCATAATATGGTAGAGAAACACTGATAATTTCCGTGCGAAGCCGGGACGTAAGAATACAAATGTTCCATGCTGGACTGCGAGCGAGAGAAAAACTTAGAATGTTCCAGCTGCATTTCATCCCGGGCATACTGTAAAAACCAGCTAAGGGATCTGATGGGTTTGGTATCTTGCACATTAGGCGATGGGCTGGCAACCTGTCACTACACCAATATATCTACAAATCTGGATTATAAAACCCTCAAAACTTGTCAGATGTGTCGGAACGACCTTTGTTTAGGTAGTTTACGCTCTGCCTAACCAATTCAATTTCATTCATTTGTAGGTGTATTGCTGTAGTGACAGGTTGTCAGCCCATTACAATTGCGATATACAGAAACCCTCGAATCTCTTAGCTGGTTTTTACAGCGTGGGAGGAAATGCAGCTGGCATTCTATTATTAACCTTGAAAATGATTTACCTCTTCACTTAGAAATAGGCCTCTTTCAGGGTATGTGCTTCAGCTCGATATTCAGCTGCTCCATCTAGCAGCGGGACGTCGCAAGATTCAGGGCTTAATGAAAATTGAAATCATATTTCAAACGGCCCGCACAGCCTAGTTGGCAGATGCCTGCTATGCGGGTCCTGGGTTCGATTCCCGGTCGGGGCAGACATTTGAATGATGAATTTAAATCTCTCTTTCTGGGTTTGGGTGTTCTTTGTGGTTGTTTCTGTGTATGTCCATGGCACTTCGATACAGGGACACCTAGTGGGGTCTATGAGTGTGATCGAGTTTTTTTTGTAAAGCTGGACTATTTTAAATGATCTCAAATGTCATGCATAAAACTGTTCTTCACTTCAGAATATGAATACAAATACAAATCAGTTTATTTCCACAAAACACATTACAAAAAATAAAAACACACAATCAAGAATAACATAACAAACAGGAGAGGTAGGCATATAGATATTTGACAGAAGTGGAAGAAGGTGTGGACACAGCTTGGCTGTTTTTAAGTCCACCCTACGTCAGGTGTACAGAAGAGGATAAATAGCACAGAACAACTTAAACTACAATTTGACAAATCTTTGTAATATATATTTTTATAGCAACAATATTAGGCATATATAGCGTTTATTTATGAGCAAACTTAGAAAAGAAAAAAAAACAAATAGTAACAGTAATAGGCACATTCTTCAAAAGTAAAGGTAAAGGTAAGAAATTTTACTATTGTATAATATAATACCGTGGTTAAAACTTATAATGTAGATAGATTATTGTTATATACTTGCCTTAGGTACACAAATCTGTTCCTTGCAGGACACCGAATGTCTTCAAAACTTTTTTGAAGTTTTAGATACAGTTGTTTTATTTGACGTTTGAATTGGTATATGGTTTGAGAGTTCTAATGGGCGGGGGGATATTATTCCAAATTTTTGCTGCCGCAAATCGAAATGAGCCTATAAACTTGGCAGTGCGATAATATGCATACAAATTGAAAACAAAATTTCATTGTAGGACATCGACGAATTTCGAAAATTTGTATGGAATACAACCCTTGAAGTGGCCCAGGCTGAGCTCACTGGCGTTGGTTATAAAGAGATCTATGACATCGGCTCAAGGGTTAAAGCCACCTATCCTGAACTCCTCAATGGGTCTCCAGAAGACTATTACTTTAGACCCACCGATACGCAGAGGACCATCACCAGTGCTATAGCTTTTGTTCATGGGTTAACTGATAGGACGAATTTGGATCTTCAAATTGATAAAGCGAGAACGGTTGAAAATGTTTTTAATGTAAGTAACTAGTTTAGTAGGCAAATATTTTAAGTAGTTATACTTAAATAAACTGAGACTAAAAAATAATAATTTAAAATTAAATTAAATGTTCGCAGAAAGTATAAAAATCATTCATGTTTTTTAACATGGTATCTACCTATGAGCCTATGGTATTTTTGATTAGCTCTCATGAATGGCAGGGAGTTTGAGTTCGTATCAGAAATTTCCTTTCAGTACAAACTGGCCTGCCAAATCCATACTTAATATTGCTGTCAAGTTTGATATCGCTTCATAAATACGAGCCTATACTCATTGTAGGCCTATATACCTATATTTTTTCCCAGACCTACAGAAAGTGTGACAGTTACCAAAACCTGGTTAAAAACGCATCTGTTATCGAGAAGGAGGTGGGCGACTTTGTAAATTCTTCTGAATATCAGGCTGTAAGTATTATTTTTCTCCTTCTTACTAAAGCACGCTCACGCTACCTACTAATAAATGATGAAAATCGTATGTACGTAATCGTATATCTACTCAATGTCGAAAATTGAATGTTTTGACAAACACCGTTTGGAAAGTGAAGGAGAACGTTTTTGAGGACTAACCGCTACTCTACATAGTTTTTTTTGGGACGGGATGGGATCTACCTCCTAGTGATCCGCTCTGGTTAACGTCAACTCAGTCTTACCTGTGAACAAGCCTGGCTGAACGATCCCAGAAAAGCGGTTACCTTCCACCGGAGTCTGGCGCAAAACAGCTTGCTGTGTTCTGTCGGTGCGCGATAGAGCCAGTGCCATAACAAGCATCTTGTGGGTGACCTCGCTCCATAGTCGATTCTGTCACGGTCATCCCTGATCTTGTGTCATAAAATAATATTGAAATCTATTTCGCGGTTAGGATTTGATTTTGAAGGACAAATAAGGATATTTATTCTTCACTAGCTGTGCCCGCGACTTCTTACGCCCGGTTTGTATGGAAAACACGCAGTGTCGAACATACTGAAAACGCTTCTCCGCGCGTAGGGGCTGGATCTGCTTATCCGCGCGCGGAAGCGTGTTTCGCATTATCTGATCTTTGTTTTTGTATGGAAAACACGATTATGCGCGCAAGCTAGCAGATCCCGCTCGTACGCGCAGAGAAACGTTTTCTGAGAACTGTTTTGAAATTTTCTTTTCCCTTTTAGATCAAAACAGCTGTTCAAGAAAGACTGGGCATCGACCACCAGATTAACGAAACTGAATTAGATGCTCTATACAACAGCTGCCGGTGCTATAGATCTTGGGATGTGTCATACCGGTCTCCCTGGTGTGCTGTCTTCACTGATGAAGAGTTGTCCATCCTCGATTACAAGGGAGATGTCAAACATTACTATAAGGACGGGTATGGCTCTTGGGTGAGTTGCTTAATTCTTCTTATTCTTCTTATCGAACGGATTTTCGAGTCGAACATCGACCCGAAGAACTCTGGTGTCAGAGTTTTCAAACCGCCGAATAGCACAGCTATTAAGCTTCTGACATGGTTTGAGTAACGACCACTATCAAAGACACCGATGGTTTAAAGTGCCCTCCGAAGCACGGAATCCTTTAATTTTCGAACAATCAGGTGATTCAGCGTGCAATGTCCATACCAAACTGGCAAAAACCTCACAAAGTTTTGAAACATAATAGAATCGAACCCAGGACCTCCGGATCGTAAGCCCATCATTATCATCACATCATCGTATTAGCTATTTAAAATCCACCTCACATATTTTTTTTAAACTGGCATTGTTATATGGTGCACACATTTTGTGACCTGTCTATTTATTCCTTATCAAATATTGAATATGCTTATGTTTTTCTTTAGATGAATTCACGTCTAGGTGGCCCTCCTCTAAAAGACCTGTACGAAAGTTTCGAAGCAGCTGTCGAAGGTCGCGGCAAAAAGATCATATCTTATTTCACCCACGACACCATGATGGAGATGATCTGGTCTGCTCTTGGACTCTATAAGGATTCCAAACCTCTGAAGGGAAAACATAGGAATGATGCAAGGCTATGGAGCACTAGCTATATTGCGCCGATGGCTATGAACATGATGGCTGTATTGAATTGGTAGGTTTTTTTATATTTTGCCGATTATGAGCAAAATCTCAACGGACTCAGCAAAAACATTGTTAGCGCTTTACACACATGGTTGAATTTTCCAGCTGTGAAGAATCCGACGATCAGGTCTATCGTGTTCAACTCTTCATCGGTGAAAAACCAACAGAGCTCTGTCCCCTCGAGGGTTGCACCTGGGAAAGATTCCAGGAGATCTTCCAGCCGTTCAAGAGTGCTAACCTGGATTTCTGCAGTATGAACTACACTAAACCTGATTTGGATGTTAAGTTCAATTTCAATGTACATATAGATTAGGGTTTGGATGGACTCCTATGTAAGAATTATTTTGAAAAGACTTTTGGCTTGGCCTTATTTTCTTATTCAAAATTAATGTCACAACCTGTATTGTAGTACGTACCGGGTGTAAGGGACAGCGTTTGCGATACGTTGTCCCTTACGCCCCGCCCCGTATATATACGTGGGTGGATGATATGCCTTATTTTCTAATTCACCATTTAGGTCTCAACTGTGTATATGTGGATGATATGGTGTTTTTTCAACTGCCAATCCAAATATAATTTTCCTTGTACTTTGTAGTTCTTTAGGCACTTTGAGAGTGAAATTTTAAGGTCACATCTCGGCAATACCGTCAAGGCGTATGAGGCTTTCGATTTTTGTCTACGTCTAATAAAAAAGTCGAATTCGAAATCAAAAATGCAATGTGCATGACAATCAAACAGATTTCAATCTATCTTGCCCAATGTGTGCTCGGTGTGACGCGTGGCTCGGCAAACATGCTCTTTTTTTCTTTGTTTCACTATGTGTGTGATATCTGCTTATTTTTTTCGTAAATAAAGGAGTTGTACAATATAATAGTACAGCTATACATATTATGCTGTTCATATGTTTTTGGTTTCTCGCTTTCTTTGGTAAGGATTTTTTAAATATTATTTTGTTTTCTTTTGGTTTGTTATTGGTTCATTGTGATATTTGTATTTTTGGGTATTTCAATATTAGTAAATAAAAAGTAATTGGTAATATTTTATTACAACCATATCGCTTTATTGCACTCGGGGAGCGAGTGTGCGCGCACCGGTGTCGGGGTGGTGGGCGTGTCTCTGAGAACGCGGCGCCCGCGCACGATTCCCTCCTCGGCCACAAGATACATATATCCAAGGTAATAAATTATATAAATAGTAAATAAATATCAACAATTACAAAATAGCCTTTCGTAAAAAGATTAGATTACTAGTGTATATTTTTTTGTTGGTTTACACAATTTACAGTTTCTCGTTGCACATTCGCGTAACACGTTCAACTGCTTACCTGAAAATAAAGAAAATAATGAATTCGTTTCTGGCAAGACTCGAACCTGCGTCTCTGGAATGCCGGTACATCAATCTACCAACTGAGCTACAAAAACGGTAGCGGAAGTGACGAATTTATCGTAGTATTTCTTGTGCACACGACATAGCGACGTAAGCGACATTTAGCTATGTAGTTTCAGAACTGCGTAGGGCTTAACCAGTCAAAATTTAATTAATTATTCAAGAATTATTAATTAGTCAAGAATTTATTATTTTGTTTCTTTCATACTATATGAAATATTAATTGAATTGTTAGTGCTAAAAATCCTCAAAATATAAATAAAAGTACTTGTTTTTATGATTGTAAATATGTTTTTGTTTTAAGATTTAATAAATATTGAATTTGTAAGTATTGAATTGAATGCGTTTTATTTTCCTAAGTTGTTGTCTCAGCTGTATATCAATACGTGGATAATATGGCATTTTATTTACTTGCTCCAGTTACAAATATCTATAGTTCTTTTTTTTTTTTTGTTCTTACGGTGTATATTTATTTCACTTTATTTTCCATGTAAACTGCTTTAAGTATTTTAGGACTACAATAAAGATGTAAAACGTGGATAATTTATCACCTTTATCGCTAATTCTGATTGCGTGATTGATTTTAATAGCTGGCATGTAGCGTTGCAGACATCTGTAAATTATGATCGTGGTCACTCAGCTGATAAACTCTTACGGTATGTATCACACAGAGAACACTTGCGGTTCACATTATAATCTAACAGTCGTATTAGATATAAGATTTGAATAATCAATTGACAGAATGTAAGAACGATTTGCTGGACTTAATTATTAAGAGGCCTTACCGCGAGTGGTGGCGCCCGCGGCCGCTTACTCGTAAGCTTTCAATCCAAAAATAAGAATATTGACCGAGATAGAATAAACAAAAATTCTTCCATGCTGGCCTGGGAGCGAGAGAAAAACATAGAATGTGCCAGCTGCATTTCCTCCCGGGCATGCTGTAATAACCAGCTAAGGGATCCGAGGGTTTCTGTATATTGTAATTTAAGCGACAGGCTAACCACCTGTCACTACAGCAATATATCTACAAATGTATTTTAAACAACCCTCTAAACTTTGTCAGACGTGGCGGAACGACCTTTGTTTAGGTCGTTTACGCTCTGCCTACCCCATCAGGGATAAAGGCGTGATTATATGTATATATGTTTAAACCATGGGCTAGATAATAAAAGCAGACAGTTTTCATGTATTGTAGCCATTGCCTTATCTGCACGTGCTTGAAACTGCATAAATTAAGGTATCGTAATATCCATCATTCAGATTACGGCTAGCTAAGTATTTATAAGTACTTAGGGAAAGTATTTTATGTTCGTAAATCATTTTAAAATCGGAAATTCTTAAATAAGTAACAAAAACCTTGTCATATTTTAAAGTAAGTATGATTATAAAAATATTTACTTATAAAATGGTAAACTGACCGGCAACGCACAGCCCAAACCGCTGGACTAGAGACTTGATATTTTTTTATATACGAGTATATACGTCATTACAATGCCTACTAAGGAATATTTTTTTAGAAATTCTACCTCTAAGGGTATTAAATAGGAAATGGAAGTATGTATGAACATCCGTAAATTTTGGAGTAAGGATCTTCCAATTTTGTGATGAGTAAAACATAATGAACACGTGTATGAGAGTTCTTGATAATCTTACGCTTGAGATTTTACAAGTGATCATTCATGTTTACAATTTTGGAGATCTATAGCTCCTTCCCTTATTGTGTATGTATTTTATGAATACTATTATAGTAATTTTATATTGCATAAACGCATATACCTCTAAAGATATGCATATACGAGGGGCGGCTGATATAAAATCTACTTTGTTAAAGAAAGTTTTGAAAATCGAACTGGCCATTGCAAAATCATATTCTATATTCCTTTTTCAAAATTATGACGCTTATTTTTTTTTCGCTTGCTTTTGTTTTTTTGGCGCGGCTTTGATTTCACCATGTCAAAAGAAAATTGCATAATGATGAAATTTGAGCATCGAGCAGTGATTAAATTCCTAAGTAAAGAAGGAAATACGCCTACGCAGATCAGAGAGCGCATGTTAAAGATGTTTGGTGATTCAAGTCCTTCTGAATTCGTCATAAAGTTTTGGTCGAAGCAATTTAAACATGGCCAATTTCTGCTGTTACCGCAGATAATGTTGAAAAGGTGAAGAACCTGATTCTTGCAGATCGGCGAATCAAGCAGTGGGAGATAGCCAGAGATGTGGGCATTAGCAAGGAACGAGTTTATGAAATTATTCACGAACATTTGGGCATGTCCAAGAGCGCGCGTTGGGTCCCTAGATTGTTGACCCCCTTTGACAAACAAAGGCGAGTAGAATGTTGTCAGGCATTTCTAGACCTGGTCTAAGGTAAAGAAGAAGAGACTATCTCTCGAATTGTGACCTGTGATGAAACTTGGATTCGCCAGTGGGATCCGGAAAGCAAACAAGAGTCAATGCAATGGAAATTTAAAGGAGAAAAGCCGCCAAGGAAGTTCAAGGTTCGGCCGTCGGCTAGAAAACTAATGGCCACCGTATTTTGGGATGTCGAAAGGATTTTGATGATAGATTATTTGCCTAAAAATACAACAATGAATGCTGAATATTATGCAAACTTGCTTGACCAGCTTCGTGAACAAATCAAAGAAAAGCGGACAGGCAAACTCAGCAAAGGTGTTCTGATTTTACAAGACAATGCTCCTGTACACACAGCCTTAACGGCGAGGTCAGCCCTGAGCAAAAACGGCTTCACAGAAATTAACCATCCACCTTATAGTCCAGATCTGGCTCCCTGTGACTATTTCTTATTCAAAGATTTAAAGAAAAAATTGAGGGGTCGCAGATTTTTGACGGACGAAGAAATGAAAGAGGCTGTGACTGACCATTTTGACGAGCAAAATAAAAATTACTATTATAACGGCATGATGTCACTTATTTGCAAATGTCATAAGTGTATTTCACTTGCAGGAGACTATATAGAAAAATAAAAATAAACTAGCCATCAAAGTCTTTTCTTTCATAGTTAGGTAGATTACTTATCAGCCACCCCTCGTATTTATTTTAGTTTTTAGTTGTTCTTATTTTCACTATTCTATTTTTGTTGTTTTTAAGTATTTAAATATTTCCTATACTTCAGCACAATCTTCCATACTGGACTGGGAGAGAAAGAAAATCTTCCATACTGGACTGGGAGAGAAAGAAAAACATAGAATGTTCCAGTTGCCCTTCCTCCCGGGCATGCTGTATAAGTCAGCAAAAGGGATTCGAGGGTTACAGTGTATTGTAATTTAGGCGATGGGCTGACAACCTGTCACTACAGCAATACACATTACAATCTACAATTGCCCCCAATTTATGTCAGACGTGGCGAAAGCGCCTTTTAGGAGGCGTTTTACGCTCTGCCTACCCCGTAAGGGATAAAGGCGTGATTTTATGTATGTATGTATGTATACTTCAGCACTATGTATGTATACTCTCTTGTCTTTACATTCTCCTCTACCCAAAGGTTGTCTGGAAGAGATCGCTTCCAGCGATAAGACCGCCTTTGTACACATTAATTTAAGTTTATTTTTGTGTTTCTTGTTTTTTGTATACAATAAAGTGTTTTTACTTACTTACTTACCCTACCGTTATAAGGGTAAATATTAATAACTCTTTTTCTCATCAAAATAACAACAAATAACTATCTAAAGCTCAAGGCAAAACTGATTGAAGAATAAACACTGACCGAGGCCAAGATGCTTTTGAAAACTTTATTATGTTTGCTTACTGTCGGTAAAATAAACACCAGCTTAAGCAAACAAAACATCAAATTCAATGGTGATGACGATGGTTTCGGGTGCTACTGGAAAAACCACTGTCCATATCAACTGTTCGGCACCAAAACCCCGTACGATACTGTCAGAGGAGATTTGCGGGACTTCAAGCAACCAGAAGGCAAGTTTTTTTTTAGTAGCTTTGTTGTTGTTCTTTTAATCATTGCCTCATTGCAAAAGGAAGCCAATATTAAAAAGTTTGTTATTAAAGAAACACTTGTTCTCATTAACAACAAACTATTACGATTGTTCTTCCATGCTGGCTAAGAGCGAAAGAAAAACATAGAATGGGCCAGCTGCATTTCCTCCCAGGCATGCTGTAAAAACCAGCAAAGGGATCCGAGGGTTTTAGTATATTGTAATTTAGGCGATGGACTGACAACCTGTCAATACAGCAGTATACCTTCAAATCTATTTTAAATAACCCTCAAAACTTTGTCAAACGTGGCGGAACGGTCTTTGTTAAGGTCGTTTACGCTCTGCCTACCCCATTAGGGATAAAGGCGTGATTATATTTATGTATGTATTAATATGGTGTTCCACCAAGCGCCGACAGTGGGCTCGCTGCTAGATACCGCCGGCGAAAACTAAAATTAAAATACGAGGGGCGGCTGATAAAAAATCTACTTTGTTAAAGAAAGTTTTGAAAATCGAACTGGCCATTGCAAAATCATATTCTATATTCCTTTTTCAAAATTATGACGCTTATTTTTTTTTCGCTTGCTTTTGTTTTTTTGGCGCGGCTTTGATTTCACCATGTCAAAAGAAAATTGCATAATGATGAAATTTGAGCATCGAGCAGTGATTAAATTCCTAAGTAAAGAAGGAAATACGCCTACGCAGATCAGAGAGCGCATGTTAAAGATGTTTGGTGATTCAAGTCCTTCTGAATTCGTCATAAAGTTTTGGTCGAAGCAATTTAAACATGGCCAATTTCTGCTGTTACCGCAGATAATGTTGAAAAGGTGAAGAACCTGATTCTTGCAGATCGGCGAATCAAGCAGTGGGAGATAGCCAGAGATGTGGGCATTAGCAAGGAACGAGTTTATGAAATTATTCACGAACATTTGGGCATGTCCAAGAGCGCGCGTTGGGTCCCTAGATTGTTGACCCCCTTTGACAAACAAAGGCGAGTAGAATGTTGTCAGGCATTTCTAGACCTGGTCTAAGGTAAAGAAGAAGAGACTATCTCTCGAATTGTGACCTGTGATGAAACTTGGATTCGCCAGTGGGATCCGGAAAGCAAACAAGAGTCAATGCAATGGAAATTTAAAGGAGAAAAGCCGCCAAGGAAGTTCAAGGTTCGGCCGTCGGCTAGAAAACTAATGGCCACCGTATTTTGGGATGTCGAAAGGATTTTGATGATAGATTATTTGCCTAAAAATACAACAATGAATGCTGAATATTATGCAAACTTGCTTGACCAGCTTCGTGAACAAATCAAAGAAAAGCGGACAGGCAAACTCAGCAAAGGTGTTCTGATTTTACAAGACAATGCTCCTGTACACACAGCCTTAACGGCGAGGTCAGCCCTGAGCAAAAACGGCTTCACAGAAATTAACCATCCACCTTATAGTCCAGATCTGGCTCCCTGTGACTATTTCTTATTCAAAGATTTAAAGAAAAAATTGAGGGGTCGCAGATTTTCGACGGACGAAGAAATGAAAGAGGCTGTGACTGACCATTTTGACGAGCAAAATAAAAATTACTATTATAACGGCATGATGTCACTTAGTTGCAAATGTCATAAGTGTATTTCACTTGCAGGAGACTATAAAGAAAAATAAAAAATGAACTAGCCATCCAAGTCTTTTCTTTCATAGTTAGGTAGATTACTTATCAGCCACCCCTCGTATATCTGTCACTTTCAAAATAATAAAATTAAAAAAGGACAGGCGATTTATACTCTATGGTTTTATACTTTGTCCGCTAGATTTTGACGCGCTTTTGCACGTTTCCCCAGTATTTCTATCAATTTTATCTGCCATAGCATATGATAAAAATGACAGATACCGCATAAAACCACCGAATATAAATAAAAATCCCGAGAGAATCGATCTCCCTTCATTTTTCAATGTTTTAAGTCTGGAAGTGACAAATAGGTTTTAATTTAAGTTTTAGCCGGCAAATCGAGAATCAAGCCCATAGTTTTGTTTTTAATTATTTTCAAGTTCGAAGTTTACCACCACCGCTTTTAAGTGGTAGTTTTTTTTGTTATGATTTATGATCCTGTCTACTGTTGAAATTGTTGATTTGTTGTTTCTCATATCTTGGAAATAAAATAGCACTGTTAGTGCAAAGAACACATAAAATATACTCTGTCAACGAAACTGAACAACTTTCAGGAAATTCTTTACTAGATTGGAGATAAAAATAAAATACTATACGAAATGACCACCTCAATCAGACAATTTGTATGGAAAAGCATTTTTTTTTCAGTTTCGTTGGCTGAGCTACCCCTATCAGTTTGCGGGACTCTGTCCCTTACATCCCGTATATATGTTTTTGCTATTGACATTGACGAATTAATTTATTGCTTCCATTATCAAACTGCGTCAATCCTTCGGTGACATAGGTTGCGAAGCAGTCAGTTTCTGGTCAATACACCGACATGGAAACAGGAACCCATTGCTCAAAATGACTAAAAAAATGAAGCACGTCGCTTGTCTGAAAAAACAGATAGTCGCAGCGTATGATGAAGGGAGAAGCCAGCTGTGTGCTCAGGTAAGGTTGGTTACGACAGTACCTCTAACATCACTATCACTACATAGTATAAAACAAAGTCGTTTTCTCTGTCCCTATATCCCTATGAATGCTTAGATCTTTAAAGCTACGCAACGGATTTTGATGCGGTTTCTTTAGTGATAGAGTGATTCAAGAGAAAGGTTTATATGTATAATTCATGCATAATATAGTAGAGAAACACTGATAATTTCCGTGCGAAGCCGGGACGTAAGAATACAAATGTTCCATGCTGGACTGGGAGCGAGAGAAAATCTTAGAATGTTGCAGCTGCATTTCTTCCCGGGCATACTGTAAAAACCAGCTAAGGGATACGAGGGTTGGTTTTGGTATCTTGCACATTAAGCGATGGGCTTACAACCTGTCACTACACCAATATACCTACAAATCTGTATTATAAATCCCTCAAAACTTGTCAGATGTGGCGAAACGACCTTTGTTTAGGTAGTTTTCGCTCTGCCTAACCCATAAGGAACAAAGGCGTGATTATATGTATGTATGTAAGAATACAAATCAAAGAACACAACAGATAACAAAAAAAAGACAAGTACAACATAGGCGGCCTGATTGCTAAGATAGCAATTTCTTCCAGGCAACTTTTGGGTGAAAGAAAAATGCGTAGCGGTAAGCGGGATAGTGCAAACTTAGTCAAATAAGTATCCTAATTACATTACATATAATACATAAACTAAGTAAAAGCTAATACATAGATATTTGTAAAATAAACTAATGCATAATATATAATAAACTAATGGAATATAGGATAATGCAAACTACAATCAGACAGAACTAGACGAAGGAAATGACAGCAACAGCATCTACAGTACAGGATAAAAGTGAAGGAAACTAAAGATCAGATAGTAATGATTTGTTCTAAGAAATGTTTTTTTATACGGCTCTTAAAAGTCTCAAGAGACGAAATAAATCGATAATTAAACGTACATCAATATAATCACGCCTTTATCCCTAATGGGCAGAGCGTAAACGACCAAAACAAAGGTCGTTCACCACGTGAATGATGAATTTAAATCTCTGTTTCTGGGTTTGGGTGTTCTTTGTGGTTGTTTCTGTGTATGTCCATGGCACTCCCATACAGGGACTCCTAGTGGGGTCTATGAGTGTGATCGAGTTTTTTTTTGTAAAGCTGGACTATTTTTAATGATCTCAAATGTCATGTATAAACCTGTTCTTCACTTCCGAATATGCATACAAATTGAAAACAAAATTTCATTGTAGGACATCGACGAATTTCGAAAATTTGTATGGAATACAACCCTTGAAGTGGCCCAGGCTGAGCTCACTGGCGTTGGTTATAAAGAGATCTATGACATCGGCTCAAGGGTTAAAGCCACCTATCCTGAACTCCTCAATGGGTCTCCAGAAGACTATTACTTTAGACCCACCGATACGCAGAGGACCATCACCAGTGCTATAGCTTTTGTGAATGGGTTAACTGATAGAACGAAATTGGATCTTCAAATTGATAAAGCGAGAACGGTTGAAGATGTTTTTAAAGTAAGTAACTAGTCTAGTAGGCAAATACTTTAAGTAGTTATACATACATACATAATAATATTTAAGTAGTTATACTGAAATGAACTGAGGAAAACAATAAAAAATAATACTTTAAAATTAAATGTTCGCAGAAAGTATAGAAAAATCATTCATGTTTTTTAACATACGGGCCGTATTTATGATCAGCTCTCATTAGTGGCAGTGAGTTTGAGTTCGTATCAGAAATGTCCTTTCAGTACAAACTGGCCTGCCAAATCCATACTTAATATTGCTCTCAAGTTTGATAACGCTTCATAAATACGAGCCTATATACCTATACTCATTGTAGGCCTATATACCTATATTTTTTCCCAGACCTACAGAAAGTGTGACAGTTACCAAAACCTGGTTAAAAACGCATCTGTTATCGAGAAGGAGGTGGGCGACTTTGTAAATTCTTCTGAATATCAGGCTGTAAGTATTAGTTTTCTCCTTCTTACTAAAGCAGGCTCACGCTACCTACTCATAAATTATGAAAATCGTATGTCCGTAATCGTATATCTACTCAATGACGAAAATTTAATGTTTTGACATATTGTACAATCGTACAATATGTCTAAACAAACACCTTTAAGAAAGTGAAGGAGAACGTTTTTGAGGACTAACCGCCACTCTACATAGTTTTTTTTGGGACGGGATGGGATCTACCTCCTAGTGGTCTGCTCTGGTTAACGTCAACTCAGTCTTACCTGTGAACAAGTCTGGCTGAACGATCCCAGAAAAGTGGTTTACCTTCCACCGGAGTCTGGCGCAAAACAGCTTGCTGTGTTCTGTCGGTGCGCGATAGAGCCAGTGCCATAACAAGCATCTTGTGGGTGACCTCGCTCCTTAGTCGATTCAGTCACGGTCATCCCTGATCTTGTATCTAAAAAAATATATTAAAAACTTTTTCGCGGTTAGGATTTGATTTTGAAGGACAAATAAGGATATTTATTTTTTACTAGCTGTGCCCGCGACTTATTACGCCCGGTTTGTATGGAAAATACGCAGTGTCGAACATACTGAAAACGCTTCTCCGCGCGTAAGGGCCGGATCTGCTTATCCGCGTGCGGAAGCGTGTTTAGCATTATCTGATCTTTGTTTTTGTATGGAAAACACGATTCCGCGCGCAAGCTAGCAGATCCCGCTCCTACGCGCGGAGAAACGTTTTCTGAGAACTGTTTTGAAATTTTCTTTTCCCTTTTAGATCAAAACAGTTGTTCAAGAAAGACTGGGCATCGACCACAAGATTAACGAAACTGAATTAGATGCTCTATACAGCAGCTGCCGGTGCTATAGATCCTGGGATGTGTCATACCGGTCTCCCTGGTGTGCTGTCTTCACTGATGAAGAGTTGTCCATCCTAGACTACAAGGAAGATGTCAAACATTACTATAAGGTCGGGTATGGCTCTTGGGTAAGTTGCTTAATTCTTCTTCTTATCGAATGGATTTTCGAGTCGAACATCGACCCGAAGAATCCTGGTGTTATAGTTTTCAAACCGCCTAATAGCACAGCTATTAAGCCTCTGACATGGTTTGAGTAACGACCACTATCAAAGACAGCGACCAGGACCGACGGTTTAACGTGCCCTCCGAAGCACGGAAACCTTTTACTTTTCGAACAATCAAGTGATTCAGCGTGCAATGTCCATTCCAAACTGGGGAAAACCTCACAAAGTGTTAAATTGACAAAATCAACATTGGGAAACATAATAGAATTGAACCCAGGACCTCCGGATCGTAAGCCCATCATTATAATCACATCATCGTATTAGCTATTTAAAATCCACCTCACATAATTTTTAGTTTTGTAGTACCTTTATTGGCAAACTGGCATTGTTATATGGTACACACATTTTGTGACCTGTCTATTTATTTCTTATCAAATATTGAATATGCTTAATTTTTTCTTTAGATGAATTCACGTCTGGGTGGCCCTCCTCTAAAAGACCTGTACGAAAATTTCGAAGCAGCTGTCGAAGGTCGCGGCAAAAAGATCATATCTTATTTCACCCACGACACCATGATGGAGATGATCTGGTCTGCTCTTGGACTCTATAAGGATTCCAAACCTCTGAAGGGAAAACATAGGAATGATGCAAGGCTATGGAGCACAAGCTATATTGCACCGATGGCTATGAACATGATGGCTGTATTGAATTGGTAGGTTTTTTATATTTTGCCGATTATGAGCAAAATCTCAACGGACTCAGCAAAACCATTGTTAGCGCTTTACACACATGGTTGAATTTTCCAGCTGTGAAGAATCCGACGATCAGGTCTATCGTGTTCAACTCTTCATCGGTGAAAAACCAACAGAGCTCTGTCCCCTCGAGGGTTGCACCTGGGAAAGATTCCAGGAGATCTTCCAGCCCTTCAAGAGTGCTAACCTGGATTTCTGCAGCATGAACTACACTAAACCTGATTTGGATGTTAAGTTCAATTTCAATGTACATATAGATTAAGTTAAGGGTTTGGATGGACTCCTATGTAAGAATTAGTTTGAGAAGACTTTTGGCTTGGCCTTATTTTCTTATTCAAAATTAATGTCTCAACCTGTATTGTAGTACGTACCGGGTGTAAGGGACAGCGTCCTGCTTACTAACAGGGGTTGCTCAGTCAACGAAACTGACTAACATCACCAGAATATCTTTCAGGAGATGAAAAAAAAAAATACCTTCCCATACAAAATGTCCACCTCAATCAGACAATTAGTATGGAAAATCAGTTTATTTTTCACTTCCTGAAAATAAATCCTGCTGCTAGTTGTTCAGTTCTGTTGACTGAGCTATCAGTTTGCGCCACGCTGTCCCTTACGCCCCGCCCCGTATATATACGTGGGTGGATGATATGCCTTATTTTCTAATACCGTCAAGGCGTATGAGGCTTTCGATTTTTGTCTACGTCTAATAAAAAAGTCGAATTCGAAATCAAAAATAACAAAAAAGTCTAATTTTAAACTTAAGACTACTATTTATTTGACAATCAAACAGATTTCAATCAATCTTGCCCAATGTGTGCTCGGTGTGGCGTGTGGCGAGCCACATGTTTGTCGAGGCAAACATGCTCTTTTTGTCTTTGTTTCACTATGTGTGTGATATCTGCTTATTTTTTTCGTAAATAAAGGAGTTGTACAATATAATAGTACAGCTATATATGCTGTTCATATGTTTTTGGTTTCTCGCTTTCTTTGGTAAGGATTTTTTAAATATTATTTTGTTTTCTTTTGGTTTGTTATTGGTTCATTGTTATATTTGTATTTTTGGGTAATTCAATATTAGTAAATATAAAGTAATTGGTAATATTTTATGACAACGATATCGCTTTATTGCACTCGGGGAGCGAGTGTCCGGTGTCGGGGTGATGGGCGTGTCTCTGAGAACGCGGCGCCCGCGCACGTCTCCCTCCTCGGCCACAAGATACATATCCAAGGTAATAAATTATATAAATATGATATAAATATCAACAATAACAAAATAGCCTTTCGTAAAAAGATTAGATTACTAGTGTATATTTTTTTGTTGGTTTACAAAATTTACAGTTTCTCGTTGCACATTCGCGTAACACGTTCAACTGCTTACCTGAAAATAAAGAAAATAATGAATTCGTTTCTGGCAAGACTCGAACCTGCGTCTCTGGAATGCCGGTACATCAATCTACCAACTGAGCTACAAAAACGGTAGCGGAAGTGACGAATTTATCGTAGTATTTCTTGTGCACACGACATAGCGACGTAAGCGACATTTAGCCATGTAGTTTCAGAACTGCGTAGGGCTTAACCAGTCAAAATTTAATTAATTATTCAAGAGTTATTAATTAGTCAAGAATTTATTATTTTGTTTCTTTCATACTATATGAAATATTAATTGAATTGTTAGTGCTAAAAATCCTCAATATATAAATATAAGTACTTGTTTTTATGATTGTAAATATGTTTTTGTTTTAAGATTTAATAAATATTGAATTTGTAAGTATTGAATTGAATGAGTTTTATTTTCCTAAGTTGTTGTCTCAGCTGTATATCAATACGTGGATAATATGGCATTTTATTTACTTGCTGCAGTTACAAATATACATACATACATACATATAGTCACGCCTGTATCCCTGATGGGGTAGGCAGAGCGCAAACGACCCAAACAAAGGTCGCTCCGCCACGTCTGACAAAGTTTTGAGGGTTATTCAAGATAGATTTGTAGGTATATTTACAAATATCTATAGTTCTTTTTTTTTGCTCTTACGGTGTATATTTATTTCACTTAATTTTCCATGTAAACTGCTTTAAGTATTTTAGGACTACAATAAAGATTTAAAACGTGGATAATTTATCACCTTTATCGCTAATTCTGATTGCATGATTGATTTCAATAGCTGGCATGTAGCGTTGCAGACATCTGTAAATTATGATCGTGGTCACTCAGCTGATAAACTCTTACGGTATGTATCACACAGAGAACACTTGCGGTTCACATTATAATCTAACAGTCGTAGTAGATATAAGATTTGAATAATCAACTGACAGAATGTAAGAACGATATGCTGGACATAATTATTAAGAGGCCTTACCGCGAGTGGTGGCGCCCGCATTCGTTAAAAAATGATAACTCGGTGAGGCCTCTTAAGCTTTCAATCCAAAAATAAGAATATTGACCGAGATAGAATAAACAAACATTCTTCCATGCTGGCCTGGGAGCGAGAGAAAAACATAGAATATGCCAGCTGCATTTCCTCCCGGTCATGCTGTAATAACCAGCTAAGGGATCCGAGGGTTTCTGTATATTGTAATTTAGGCGACAGGCTAACCACCTGTCACTACAGCAATATATCTACAAATCTATTTTAAACAACCCTCTAAACTTTATCAGACGTGGCGGAACGACCTTTGTTTAGGTCGTTTACGCTCTGCCTACCCCATCAGCGATAAAGGCGTGATTATATGTATATATGTTTAAACCATGGGCTAGATAATAAAAGCAGACAGTTTTCATGTATTGTAGCCATTGCCTTATCTGCACGTGCTTGAAACTGCATAAATTAAGGTATCGTAATATCCATCATTCAGATTACGGCTAGCTTAGTATTTATAAGTACTTAGGGAAAGTATTTTATGTTCGTAAACCTTTTTTAAAAACGGAAATTGTTAAATAAGTAACAAAAACCTAGTCATATTTTAAAGTAAGTATGATTATAAAAATATTTACTTATAAAATGGTAAACTGACCGGCAACGCACAGCCCAAACCGCTGGACTAGAGACTTGATATTTTTTTTATATATATACATCATTACAATGCCTACTAAGGAATATATTTTAGAAATTCTACCTCTAAGGGTATTAAATAGGAAATGGAAGTATGTATGAACGTCCGTAAATTTTGGAGTAAACATCTTCCAATTTTGTAATGAGTAAAACATAATGGACACGTGTATTAGAGTTAGTGATAATCTTACGCTTGAGATTTTACAATTCATGTTTACAATTTGGGAGATCTATAGCTCCTTACCCCTTATTGTGTATGTATTTTATGAATACTATTATAGTAATTTTATATTGCATAAACGCATATACCCCTAAAGATATGCATATATTTATTTTAGTTTTTAGTTATTCTTATTTTCACTATTCTATTTTTGTTGTTTTTAAAGTATTGAAATATTTCCTATACTTCAGCACAATCTTCCATACTGGACTGGGAGAGAAAGAAAATCTTTCATACTGGACTGGGAGATAAAGAAAAACATAGAATGTTCCAGTTGCCCTTCCTCCCGGGCATGCTGTATAAGTCAGCAAAAGGGATTCGAGGGTTACAGTGTATTGTAATTTAGGTGATGGGCTGACAACCTGTCACTACGGCAATACACATTACAATCTAAAATTGCCCCCAATTTATGTCAGACGTGGCGAAAGCGCCTTTTACCCCGTAAGGGATAAAGGCGTGATTTTATGTATGTATACTTCAGCACTACTCTCTTCTCTTTACATTCTCCTCTACCCAAAGGTTGTCTGGAAGAGATCGCTTCCAGCGATAAGACCGCCTTTGTACACATTAATTTAAGTTTATTTTTGTGTTTTTTGTATACAATAAAGTGTTTTTTCTTTCTTACTTACCCTACCGTTAAAAGGGTAAATATTAATAACTCTTTTTCTCATCAAAATAACAACAAATAACTATCTAAAGCTCAAGGCAAAACTGATTGAAGAATAAATACCGACCGAGGCCCAGATGCTTTTGAAAACTTTATTATGTTTGCTTACTGTCGGTTAAATAAACACCAGCCTATTAAGCAAAAATAATATCAAATTCAATGGTGATGACGTTGGTTTCGGGTGCTACTGGAAAAACCACTGTCCATATCAACTGTTCGGCACCAAAACCCCGTACGATACTGTCAGAGGAGATTTGCGGGACTTCAAGCAGCCAGAAGGCAAGTTTCTTTTAGTAGCTTCGTTTTTTTAATCATTGCCCCATTGCAAAAGGAAGCCAATATTAATAAGTTTGTTATTAAAGAAACACTTGTACTTATTAACCACAAACTATTACGATTGTTCTTCCACACTGGCCTAAGAGCGAAAGAAAAACATAGAAGGGGCGAGCTGCATTTTCTCCTAGGCATGCTGTAAAAACCAGCAAAGGGATCCGAGGGTTTTAGTTTATTGTTATTTAGGCGATGGACTGACAACCTGTCTATACAGCAGTATACCTTCAAATTTATCTTAAATAACCCTCAAAACTTAGTCAAACGTGGCGGAATGATCTTCGTTAAGGTCATTTACGCTCTGCCTACCCCATTAGGGATAAAGGAGTGATTATATTTATGTATGTATTATGATGGTGTTCCACCAAGCGCCGACAGTGGGCTCGATGCTAGATACCACCGGCGTAAACTAAAATTTAAATCTATCTGTCACTTTCTAAATAAAAAAATTAAAAAGGATAGGCGATTTATACTCTATGGTTTTATACTTTGTCCGCTAGATTTTGACGCGCTTTTGCACGTTTCCCCAGTATTTCTATCAATTTTATCTGCCATAGCATATGACGGTAGATAAAAATGACAGATAACGCATAAAACCACCGAATTTAAATCAAAATCCGGAGAGAATAGATATCCCTTCATTTTACAATGTTTTAAGTCTGGAAGTGACAAATAGGTTTTAATTTTAGTTTTAGCCGGCAAATCGAGTATCGAGCCCATAGTTTTGTTTTTATTTATTTTCAAGTTCAAAGTTTACCACCACCACTTTTAAGTGACCGATCTTTTTGGTATGATTTATGATCCTGTCTACTGTTAAATTTTTGATTTGTTGTTTCTCATATTTTAGAAATAAAATAGCACTGTAAGTGCAAATAACACATATAATATACTCTGTCAACGAAACTGAACAACATTCAGGAAATTCTTTCCTAGATTGGAGATAAAAAATAAAATTCTTTACGAAATGACCACCTCAATCAGACAATTTGTATGGAAAAGCATTTTTTTTTTACAAATCTTGATGACAGTTATTAAGTTTTTTTTTTTTTTTTTATATAAATAGGCGAGCATTTGTCCGCCATCTCACCTGGTGGAAAGTGACGATGCGGACTATGTTGAAGCATACTCACCTATGTAGTGCCTATTCACTCTCGCCTTGAAAAGGCCCAGGTTATATTGTTCCGGAAACAGATCCGCCGGCAGGGAGTTCCACTCCTTAGCCGTTCGCATTAAGAATGTGGAAGCGAACCGCTTCGTGCGAATTTGTGGTATATCCACGACATAAGGGTGGAACCCCTGTCCACGCCTCGTGCTCCGGAGATGGAAAGGGGAGGGGGGTATAAGGTCATGAAGTGCTAACGCGCACTCCCCGATATGTATCCTGTAAAATACCGACATGCACGCCACTCTGCGACGGTGCTCAAGGTTCTGTAGTTTTGCCTCAACCGGTGCTGAGTCTCCAATGAGCTTCTTAGCACGTTTCTCGATTGAGTCTAAGGCAGCCAGCTGGTATTTAGCTGAACCGTCCCAAAGGTGGCAGCAGTACTCCATACACGATCGGACTTGAGCTGTGTTCAACTGCAATAGCTGTCCCGGTGTGAAGTATCGCCTCACCTTCGAGAGGATACCAAGTTTTTTGGCAGCTGTTGTGGCCAGAGACTCAATGTAACGTCCAAAGTTCAAGTCGGACGTAAGGCTCATACTAAGAAGTTCAAGATGGTCAGAAATCGGTACGGATACATCCCGGAAAGTTGGAGCCAGGTTAAAAGGACTCCGTTTTGTCGAGCATAGACACGCCTGGGTTTTGGATGCGTTGAACTTGACGAGATTGGCATCGCCCCACTCGGATATCACCCTTAGCGATGAGTTCAGACGATCCACTATGGACTCCCGACAAGACTGGATTATTTCACTGTTGGCCCTTGCACTGGACAGATATCTGTCAACAACCGTGCTGTCATCAGCGTACCCAAAGGTATCGGGTGTCAACATGTCATTGATATGCAGCAGGAATAAGGTTGCAGACAGGACAGAACCTTGAGGAACTCCGGCATCAATAGCCTGTTGTCCGGAGGAGCAGCCTTCTAAGACCACTTGTATGGATCGTTCACTCAAGAAGTCCGAAATCCAGTTGCAAAGGCCAGCAGGTAACCCGTAGGCGGGAAGCTTGCCAGTAAGGCTAGCGTGCCAGACCCTGTCAAAGGCCTTGGAGATATCCAGAGACACGGCAAGTGCTTCACCATGTCTCTCGATAGCCTCGCTCCATAAGTTAGTGGCATGCACGAGGAGGTCCCCCGTCGATCGCCCTCGGCGGAAGCCGTATTGGTGATCGTTAAGGAGATCATTATCCTCAAGGTATGCCAGGAGCCGATTATTCAGTACACGCTCTATAATCTTGCAGAGGTTACCGATATGGGTCTATAGTTGGCAGGGTCTGCTCAACTACCTTTTTTGGGTACAGGTTGCACATTTGCAAGCTTCCACGATTTGGGAACAACACCAGTCTCAAGTGAGAGGCGGTACAGGCGTGTCAACACCGGAGACAACTCAGGCGCACAGTTACGCAGGACGATTGCAGGGATACCGTCAGGGCCACTTGCTTTATTCACGTCTAGATTTCGCATGGTTTTAAGGACCTCTTTTTGCCGGATGCGTACGGCTGCCATAGAGCAGTCGACACGAGGTAACGGGGGTGGTATTTTACCTGCGGCATCAAGACGCGAACTTTCCGCAAAATAGGAGGCAAAAAGATTGGCTTTCTCCTCCGCAGTATGAGCAAGCGACCCATCAGGTCTCTGCAGAGGCGGTAAAGATGGCTGGCAGAAATTGGTTTCCACTGCTTTCGCAAGCGACCAGAATGCTTTACTGCCAGCCGGATAGGAAGCAAGCTTAGCGCCTACTCGGCCTATGTGGGCGAATCGAGCCCTGCGTAATTCCTTTTTGCTTAACTTGGTGGCTTTGTTATAGTTTTTCTTCAGATCGCGAGTATTCGGAGCTTTGCGTGCACGAGCATCAGCCCAAGCAAGGAATGCCGACTGTTTCTGCGATTCCGCGCAGTTACAGTCAGTATTAAACCACGGGCGAGCTTTGCTACCGGTAGGAACATCAGAGAACGGTATGAAATATTCCATAGTCTGACGTATGACTTCTGTAATAGCATCCGCGCAGCTCGACGATTCGCCTGAAGAAAAACAGTCCTGCCAAGGATACGAAACAAAGAAGTGGCGCATCTCATCCCATTCTGCTGACCTGTATCGCCACACCCATCTTTTACCAGAAGGGCCCTGATCGGGTGGTGAATACACTGATACAGATTTCCCCAGACAGTGATCTGAGGTGCCCAATGGGGCAGAAACAGACACAGAGTATCGGTCTGGATCGGTAGTCAGCAGAAGGTCTAAGCAGTTGGCTGTATGAGACTCAATATCCGGGACCCTTGTTGCACAGCTGACAAGCTGGGAGAGATTTAGCGACAATGCAATTTTGCGCGAGGCGCGCAATGCCCAGCATGATCGGTCTCTAGGTATGGGAACAACCAGTCTTTATGATGAGCGTTGAAATCCCCCAGGATGACTAGCTGCGCTGCCGGGTATCTCTGCAGAGCTTCATCAGCACCTTCACTGAGGTGTTCAAACAGTTTGGTTGTCTCCGTGTCTCCACTATGCGAGCGATAGACGCAAGCATACACATTTTGAGCTACACCAGTATCGACCAGAACCCACAATACGGAAAAACTTGGTGCCTCAAGGTTCTTGAGACGCTTGATGCAAAAGTCATCGCGAGCGTACACACAGACTCCGGCACGAGGTAGAAACCTGTGTTCTAGGGTGTAGCCGGGATAGCTGAGGTACGCCGCGTCAGCCGGACAATTGATCTGCGTCTCAGTGAGGAACAGCAGATGCGGTTTTTCAGTCTCAAGATGGTGATGGACGGGGTTGAGATTTGAGTGCAAGCCTCGAATATTTGAGAGGTGCACTTTAAGTGGGAGGACGTGCAACCGCTGTTTAACCATTTTCCGTTTTTTGAGTGTTTTCATAATTGGTGATGTGGGGAAAAAGTGAATAGGCAGGAGGAAGGCAGTTGTACGAGGTACCGCGTTGCAATAAGCTTAGAAAATGAGCTGATTGCAGCCACACGCAAAGATAGCTGGCTTGGAGACCGCGGGGACGCCCGAGCCCCCCCCGGGGATTGCCACCTGGTCCTCCCATCCGGTCGCCAACCGGCAAGGAGCATCCCGGGATTTTTCGTGAGGTGGCAGGGCAGCCTTTCGCGGGTGGCTTTCCCGCTACTTGGGCCCTCAACTTCCTACGGTCGGCCAGCGGTGCACCGTGCTTCGGATCCCGCTATCATCCAGAACCAGCCACTCGTTGTCGCAACAATCAGCCACTCCGACCTGCTACATGCCGCGGTACTACTGTACAGACCCAACCTCCATACTGGCTTCTCCTTACTACATGTCGGAACACGGCGGTACCGCTTGGCGACATTATTTAGTTAGGAGGGTGGTAACCAGCCGCGACCGAAGCCTACCATCGGAGAGAGTGCTGTCCATTTTGCACTGCCCAGGGGCCACGTGTAGGGAAACTCGAGTAAGAGGCCCAGAAAAGGGCCTCGCCTACGGAAGCGGACAGCTTTGACCCCCAAGTTCAAGTTAAGTTGCGTTGGCTGAGCTACCCCTATCAGTTTGCGGGACTCTGTCCCTTACATCCCGTTTATATGTTTTTGCTATTGACATTGACGAATTAATTTATTGCTTCCATTATCAAACTGCGTCAATCCTTCGGTGATATAGGTTGCGAAGCAGTCAGTTTCTGGTCAATACACCGACATGGAAACAGGAACCCAGTGCTCAAATTGACTAAAACTATGAAGCACGTCGCTGGCCTGAACAAACAGATAGTCGCAGCGTATGATGAAGGGAGAAGCCAGCTGTGTGCTCAGGTAAGGTTGGTTACGACAGTTCCTCTAACATCACTATCACTACATAGTATAAAACAAAGTCGCTTTCTCTGTCCCTATATCCCTATGTATGCTTAGATCTTTAAAACTACGCAACGGATTTTGATGCGGTTTCTTTTAATGGATAGAATGATTCAAGAGAAAGGTTTATATGTATAATTCATGCATAATATAGTAGAGAAACACTGATAATTTCCGTGCGAAGCCGGGACGTAAGAATACAAATGTTCCATGCTGGACTGCGAGCGAGAGAAAAACTTAGAATGTGCCAGCTGCATTTCTTCCCGGGCATACTGTAAAAACCAGCTGAGGGATCCGAGGGTTTTGGTATCTTGCACATTAGGCGATGGGCTGACAACCTGTCACTACACCAATATACCTACAAATCTGGATTATAAAACCCTCAAAACTTGTCAGATGTGGCGGAACGACCTTTGTTTAGGTAGTTTACGCTCTGCCTAACCCATTCGGTTTCATTCATTTGTAGGTGTATTTCTGTAGTGACAGGTTGTCAGCCCATTGCAATTGCGATACACAGAACCCCTCAGATCCCTTAGCTGGTTTCTACAGCGTGCCCGGGAGGAAATGCAGCTGGCACATTCTATTATTAACCTTGAAAATTATTTACCTCTTCACTTAGAAATAGGCCTCTTTCAGGGTATGCTTCAGCTCGATATTCAGCTGCTCCATCTAGCAGCGGGACGTCGCAAGATTCAGGGCTTAATGAAAATCGAAATCATATTTCAAACGGCCCGCACAGCCTAGTTGGCAGATGCCTGCTATGCGGGTCCTGGGTTCGATTCCCGGTCGGGGCAGACATTTGAATGATGAATTTAAATCTCTGTTTCTGGGTTTGGGTGTTCTTTGTGGTTGTTTCTGTGTATGTCCATGGCACTTCGATACAGGGACTCCTAGTGGAGTCTATGAGTGTGATCGAGTTTTTTTTGTAAAGCTGGACTATTTTAAATGATCTCAAATGTCATGCATAAAACTGTTCTTCACTTCAGAAAACATTACAAAAAATAAAAACACACAATCAAGAATAACATAACAAAGAGGACAGGTAGGCATATAGATATTTGACAGAAGTGGAAAAAGGTGTGGACACAGCTTGGCTGTTTTTAAGTCCACCCTACGTCAGGTGTACAGAAGAGGATAAATAGCACAGAACAACTTAAACTACAATTTGACAAATCTTTGTAATATATATTTTAATAGCAAAAATATTAGGCATATATAGCGTTTATTTATGAGCAAACTTAGAAAAAAAAAACAAATAGTAACAGTAATAGGCACATTCTTCAAAAGTAAAGGTAAAGGTAAGAAATTTTACTATTGTATAATATAATACCGTGGTTAAAACTTATAATGTAGATAGATTATTGTTATATAGTTGCTTTAGGTACACAAATCTGTTCCTTGCAGGACACCGAATGTCTTCAAATCTTTTTTGAAGTTTTAGATACAGTTGTTTTATTTGACGTTTGAATTGGTATATGGTTTGAGAGTTCTAAAGGGCGGGGGATATTATTCCAAATTTTTGCTGCCGCAAATCGAAATGAGCCTGTAAACTTGGCAGTGCGATAATATGCATACAAATTGAAAACAAAATTTAATTGTAGGACATCGACGAATTTCGAAAATTTGTATGGAATACAACCCTTGAAGTGGCCCAGGCTGAGCTCACTGGCGTTGGTTATAAAGAGATCTATGACATCGGCTCAAGGGTTAAAGCCACCTATCCTGAACTCCTCAATGGGTCTCCAGAAGACTATTACTTTAGACCCACCGATACGCAGAGGACCATCACCAGTGCTATAGCTTTTGTTCATGGGTTAACTGATAGGACGAATTTGGATCTTCAAATTGATAAAGCGAGAACGGTTGAAAATGTTTTTAATGTAAGTAACTAGTCTAGTAGGCAAATATTTTAAGTAGTTATACTTAAATAAACTGAGACTAAAAAATAATAATTTAAAATTAAATGTTCACAGAAAGTATAAAAATCATTCATGTTTTTTAACATGGTATCTACCTATGGGCCTATGGTATTTTTGATCAGCTCTCATGAGTGGCAGCGAGTTTGAGTTCGTATCAGAAATGTCCTTTCAGTACAAACTGGCCTGCCAAATCCATACTTAATATTGCTCTCAAGTTTGATATCGCTTCATAAATACGAGCCTATACTCATTGTAGGCCTATATACCTATATTTTTTCCCAGACCTACAGAAAGTGTGACAGTTACCAAAACCTGGTTAAAAACGCATCTGTTATCGAGAAGGAGGTGGGCGAGTTTGTAAATTCTTCTGAATATCAGGCTGTAAGTATTATTTTTCTCCTTCTTACTAAAGCAGGCTCACGCTACCTACTCATAAATGATGAAAATCGTATGTACGTAATCGTATATCTACTCAATGTCGAAAATTGAATGTTTTGACAAACACCGTTTAGAAAGTGAAGGAGAACGTTTTTGAGGACTAACCGCCACTCTACATAGTTTTTTTGGGACGGGATGGGATCTACCTCATAGTGATCCGCTCTGGTTAACGTCAACTCAGTCTTACCTGTGAACAGGCCTGGCTGAACAATCCGAGAAAAGCGGTTACCTTCCACCGGAGTCTGGCGCAAAACAGCTTGCTGTGTTCTGTCGGTGCGCGATAGAGCCAGTGCCATAACAAGCATCTTGTGGGTGACCTCGCTCCATAGTCGATTCTGTCACGGTCATCCCTGATCTTGTGTCAAAAAATAATATTGAAATCTTTTTCGCGGTTAGGATTTGATTTTGAAGGACAAATAAGGATATTTATTCTTCACTAGCTGTGCCCGCGACTTCTTACGCCCGGTTTATATGGAAAACAAACAGTGTCGAACATACTAAAAAGGGGCTGGATCTGCTTATCCGCGCGCGGAAGCGTGTTTCGCATTATCTGATCTTTGTTTTTGTATGGAAAACACGATTCCGCGCGCAAGCTAGCAGATCCCGCTCGTACGCGCGGAGAAACGTTTTCTGAGAACTGTTTTGAAATTTTCTTTTCCCTTTTAGATCAAAACAGTTGTTCAAGAAAGACTGGGCATCGACCACCAGATTAACGAAACTGAATTAGATGCTCTATACAACAGCTGCCGGTGCTATAGATCTTGGGATGTGTCATACCGGTCTCCCTGGTGTGCTGTCTTCACTGATGAAGAGTTGTCCATCCTCGATTACAAGGAAGATGTCAAACATTACTATAAGGACGGGTATGGCTCTTGGGTAAGTTGCTTAATTCTTCTTCTTCTTCTTATCGAACGGATTTTCGAGTCGAACATCGACCCGAAGAACCCTGGTGTCAGAGTTTTCAAACCGCCGAATAGCACAGCTATTAAGCTTCTCACATGGTTTGAGTAACGACCACTATCAAAGACACCGACGGTTTAACGTGCCCTCCGAAGCACGGAATCCTTTAATTTTCGAACAATCAGGTGATTCAGCGTGCAATGTCCATACCAAACTGGCAAAAACCTCACAAAGTTTTGAAACATAATAGAATCGAACCCAGGACCTCCGGATCGTAAGCCCATCATTATCATCACATCATCGTATTAGCTATTTAAAATCCACATCACATAATTTTTTTAAACTGGCATTGTTATATGGTGCACACATTTTGTGACCTGTCTATTTATTCCTTATCAAATATTGAATATGCTTATTTTTTTCTTTAGATGAATTCACGTCTAGGTGGCCCTCCTCTAAAAGACCTGTACGAAAATTTCGAAGCAGCTGTCGAAGGTCGCGGCAAAAAGATCATATCTTATTTCACCCACGACACCATGATGGAGATGATCTGGTCTGCTCTTGGACTCTATAAGGATTCCAAACCTCTGAAGGGAAAACATAGGAATGATGCAAGGCTATGGAGCACTAGCTATATTGCGCCGATGGCTATGAACATGATGGCTGTATTGAATTGGTAGGTTTTTTTATATTTTGCCGATTATGAGCAAAATCTCAACGGACTCAGCAAAACCATTGTTAGCGCTTTACACACATGGTTGAATTTTCCAGCTGTGAAGAATCCGACGATCAGGTCTATCGTGTTCAACTCTTCATCGGTGAAAAACCAACAGAGCTCTGTCCCCTCGAGGGTTGCACCTGGGAAAGATTCCAGGAGATCTTCCAGCCGTTCAAGAGTGCTAACCTGGATTTCTGCAGCATGAACTACACTCAACCTGATTTGGATGTTAAGTTAAATTTCAATGTACATATAGATTAGGGTTTGCATGGACTCCTATGTAAGAATTATTTTGAAAAGACTTTTGGCTTGGCCTTATTTTGTTATTCAAAATTAATGTCTCAACCTGTATTGTAGTACGTACCGGGTGTAAAGGACAGCGTTTGCGATACGCTGATGATATGCCTTATTTTCTAATTCACCATTTAGGTCTCAACTGTGTATATGTGGATGATATGGTGTTTTTTCAACTGCCAATCCAAATATAATTTTCCTTGTACTTTGTAGTTCTTTAGGCGCTTTGAGAGTGAAATTTTAAGGTCACATCTCGGCAATACCGTCAAGGCGTATGAGGCTTTCGATTTTTGTCTACGTCTAATAAAAAAGTCGAATTCGAAATCAAAAATGACAAAAAAGTCTAATTTTAAACTTAAGACTAGTATTTATTTGACAATCAAACCGATTTCAATCAATCTTGCCTAATGTGTGCTCGGTGAGGCGTGTGGCTCGGCAAACATGCTCTTTTTTTCTTTGTTTCACTATGTGTGTGATATCTGCTTATTTTTTTTGGAAATAAAGGAGTTGTACAATATAATAGTACAGCTATACATATGCTGTTCATATGTTTTTGGTTTCTCGCTTTCTTTGGTAAGGATTTTTTAAATATTATTTTGTTTTCTTTTGGTTTGTTATTGGTTCATTGTGATATTTGTATTTTTGGGTATTTCAATATTAGTAAATAAAAAGTAATTGGTAATATTTTATGACAACGATATCGTTTTATTGCACTCGGGGAACGAGTGTGCGCGCGCCGGTGTCGGGGTGGTGGGCGTGTCTCTGAGAACGCGGCGCCCGCGCACATCTCCCTCCTCGGCCACAAGATACATATCCAAGGTAATAAATTATATAAATAGTAAATAAATATCAACAATTACAAAATAGCCTTTCGTAAAAAGATTAGATTACTAGTGTATATTTTTTTGTTGGTTTACAAAATTTACAGTTTCTCGTTGCACATTCGCGTAACACGTTCAACTGCTTACCTGAAAATAAAGAAAATAATGAATGCGTTTCTGGCAAGACTCGAACCTGCGTCTCTGGAATGCCGGTACATCAATCTACCAACTGAGCTACAAAAACGGTAGCGGAAGTGACGAAATTATCGTAGTATTTCTTGTGCACACGACATAGCGACGTAAGCGACATTTAGCTATGTAGTTTCAGAACTGCGTAGTGCTTAACCAGTCAAAATTTAATTAATTATTCAAGAGTTATTAATTAGTCAAGAATTTATTATTTTGTTTCTTTCATACTATATGAAATATAAACTGAATTGTGAGTGCTAAAAATCCTCAAAATATAAATATAAGTACTTGTTTTTATGATTGTAAATATGTTTTTGTTTTAAGATTTAATAAATATTGAATTTGTAAGTATTGAATTGAATGCGTTTTATTTTCCTAAGTTGTTGTCTCAGCTGTATTGATCAATACACGTGGATAATATGGCATTTTATTTACTTGCTGCAGTTACAAATATCTATAGTTCTTTTTTTTTTTGTTCTTACGGTGTATATTTATTTCACTTTATTTTCCATGTAATCTGCTTTAAGTATTTTAGGACTACAATAAAGATGTAAAACGTGAATAATTTATCACCTTTATCGCTAATTCTGATTGCGTGATTGATTTTAATAGCTGGCATGTAGCGTTGCAGACATCTGTAAATTATGATCGTGGTCACTCAGCTGATAAACTCTTACGGTATGTATCACACAGAGTACACTTGCGGTTCACATTATAATCTAACAGTCGTATTAGATATAAGATTTGAATAATCAATTGACAGAATGTAAGAACGATATGCTGGACATAATTATTAAGAGGCCTTACCGCGAGTGGTGGCGCCCGCATTCGTTAAAAAATTATAACTCAGTGAGGCCGCTTAAGCATTCAATCCAAAAAAAAGAATATTGACCGAGATAGAATAAACAAAAATTGTTCCATGCTGGCCTAGAGCGACAGAAAAACATAGAACGTGCCAACTGCATTTCCTCCCGGGCATGCTGTAATAACCAGCTAAAGGATCCGAGGGTTTCTGTATATTGTAATTTAGGCGAGAGGCTGACAACCTGTCACTACAGCAATATATATACAAATCTATTTTAAACAACCCTCTAAACTTTGTCAGACGTGGCGGAACGACCTTTGTTTAGGTCGTTTACGCTCTGCCTACCCCATCAGGGACAAAGGCGTGATTATATGTATATATGTTTAAACCATGGGCTAGATAATAAAAGCAGACAGTTTTCATGTATTGTAGCCATTGCCTTATCTGCACGTGCTTGAAACTGCATAAATTAAGGTATCGTAATATCCATCATTCAGATTACGGCTAGCTAAGTATTTATAAGTACTTAGGGAAAGTATTTTATGTTCGTAAATCATTTAAAAAAAAGGAAATTGTTAAATAAGTAACGAAAACCTTGTCATATTTTAAAGTAAGTATGATTATAAAAATATTTACTTATAAAATGGTAAACTGACCGGCAACGCACAGCCCAAACCGCTGGACTAGAGACTTGATATTTTTTTCATATATATACGTCATTACAATGCCTACTAAGGAATTTTTTTAGAAATTCAACCTCTAAGGGTATTAAATAGGAAATGGAAGTATGTATGAACGTCCGTAAATTTTGGAGTAAAGATCTTCCAATTTTGTAATGAGTAAAACATAATGGACAAAACATAATGGACACGTGTATCAGAGTTTTTGATAATCTTACGCTTGAGATTTTACAAGTGATCATTCATGTTTACAATTTTGGAAATCTATAGCTCCTTACCCCTTATTGTGTATGTATTTTATGAATACTATTATAGTAATTTTATATTGCATAAACGCATATACCTCTATAGATATATTTATTTTAGTTTTCAGTTATTCTTATTTTCACAATTTTATTTTTGTTGTTTTTAAAGTATTTTAATATTTCCTATACTTAAGCACTACTCTCTTCTCTTTACATTCTCCTCTACCCAAAGGTTGTCTGGAAGAGATCGCTTCCAGCGATTGAGACCGCCTTTGCACACATTAATTTAAGTTTATTTTTGTGTTTCTTGTTTTTTGTGTACAATAAAGTGTTTTTACTTACTTACTTACCCCACCGTTAAAAGGGCTCTTTTTCTCATCAAAATAACAACAAATATAAATCTTAAGCTCAAGGCAAAACTGATTGCAGAATAAACACTGACCGAGGCCCAGATGCTTTTGAAAACTTTATTATGTTTGCTTACTGTCGGTAAAATAAACACCAGCTTAAGCAAACAAAACATCAAATTCAATGGCGATGACGATGGTTTCGGGTGCTACTGGAAAAACCACTGTCCATATCAACTGTTCGGCACCAAAACCCCGTACGATACTGTTAGAGGAGATTTACGGGACTTCAAGCAGCCAGAAGGCAAGTTTCTTTTAGTAGCTTCGTTTTTTTATTCATTGCCCCATTGCAAAAGGAAGCCAATATTAATAAGTTTGTTATTAAAGAAACACTTGTACTTATTAACCACAAACTATTACGATTGTTCTTCCACACTGGCCTAAGAGCGAAAGAAAAACATAGAAGGGGCCAGCTGCATTTTCTCCTAGGCATGCTGTAAAAACCAGCAAAGGGATCCGAGGGTTTCAGTTTATTGTTATTTAGGCGATGGACTGACAACCTGTCAATACAGCAGTATAACTTCAAATCTATCTTAAATAACCCTCAAAACTTAGTCAAACGTGGCGGAATGATCTTCGTTAAGGTCATTTACGCTCTGCCTACCCCATTAGGGATAAAGGAGTGATTATATTTATGTATGTATTATGATGGTGTTCCACCAAGCGCCGACAGTGGGCTCGATGCTAGATACCACCGGCGTAAACTAAAATTTAAATCTATCTGTCACTTTCTAAATAAAAAATTTAAAAAGGATAGGCGATTTATACTCTATGGTTTTATACTTTGTCCGCTAGATTTTGACGCGCTTTTGCACGTTTCCCCAGTATTTCTATCAATTTTATCTGACGGTAGATAAAAATGACAGATAACGCATAAAACCACCGAATTTAAATCAAAATCCGGAGAGAATAGATACGTGGGACACTCAGAAAGTTTTGCGACACTAAAAAAAAATGTTCTACAGGTACATATATTTTTATTAAATCTTTTCAAAGTACTCTCCACCAGCCTCTATACAAAGATTCATGCGTCTAAACCTGTTTTCAAAACACTTTTTCCAGTCCGCCGTAGACACCTCGTTTACAGCCTGCTCGAACGCAGCCAGCGCATCTTCCGGCGACGAAAATTGTATCCCCTTGAATATTTTTTTATTTTTGGAAATGAAAAGAAGTCACACGGTGCTAGATCAGGGTTGTAAGGAGGGTGACCCAGGAGTTTGACTGGTGTGCTGTCCAGGAAGTCCCTCGTTTTGAGCGCGGTGTGTGCAGGCGCATTGTCGTGGTGGAGCAGTAGTCCGCGGAGCCCTGTGTTTGGTCGCTTGTTGCTCACAACAGAAAAAACTTCTGGTAAACATTTGGTAGTATACCATTCGGCGTTAATGCTTCTTTGATCTCGTAAGGGAATTGAGGCCAAGTGGCCAGTCAAATTAAAAAAGCTGGCGATCAAAATCTTCCCCCCGCTTCGAGATCGCTTCACTTTGGTAGGCGTTGGTTCATTTTGAAACACCCAAACTGTCGACTGGCGCTTGGTTTCTGGATCGTATTGATAAATCCAGGACTCATCACCTGTAACGATGTCATAAACACGCCGAGACGAGCCTGCTTCAAATTTGTTCAGCATATCACGGCACCATTCCACCCGGGCCTGCTTCTGAGCGCCGGTGAGGTAGTGCGGCACCCAGCGCGATACTATCCTCCTCACGCGAAGATGCCCTTGTAGAATCTCGTGAACGCTTCCCGATCCAATCTTTAATATGTGCTGAATCTCCTGATATGTAATTCGCCTATTATCTTGGATTAAATTTTTCACTGCTAGCACGTTTTCTTCCGTAATAGCCGTCAAAGGGCGACCGCTTCTTTCTTCATCCGCCAAGGTTGGTCGACCGCGCCTAAATTCGTTATACCAACGATACACGGTTGCCTTGGAGGGGCTTTCATCCATAAATGCCATTTGAAGTCTATCGAACGATTCATCCGGTTTCAGGCGACACTTGAAATCGTAAAAAATCATAGCTCTAAAATGTTCCCGGCGCAGATCCATTTTTCAGTAAGACACGATACTTTGAATTGGCTCGCAAAAAATGTGGAGGGAAATTTTGAAAATGGAACACACATATTTTTACTTACAAGTAATCATATTTTCAAAGAAGATTCTAACCGGCCAGTCTGCCATATATAAAAACTATTTATCGCAATACTTTCTGAGTGGCCTGGTATCCCTTCATTTTACAATGTTTTAAGCCTGGAAGTGACAAATATATTTTAATTTTAGTTTTAGCCGGCAAATCGAGTATCGAGCCCATAGTTTTGTTTTTATTTATTTTCAAGTTCAAAGTTTACCACCACCACTTTTAAGTGACCGATCTTTTTGGTATGATTTATGATCCTGTCTACTGTTAAATTTTTGATTTGTTGTTTCTCATATTTTAGAAATAAAATAGCACTGTAAGTGCAAATAACACATATAATATACTCTGTCAACGAAACTGAACAACATTCAGGAAATTCTTTCCTAGATTGGAGATAAAAAATAAAATACTATACGAAATGACCACCTCAATCAGACAATTTGTATGGAAAAGCATTTTTTTTTTTACAAATCTTGATGACAGTTATTCAGTTTTTTTTTTTTTTTTTTTATATAAATAGGCGAGCATTTGTCCGCCATCTCACCTGGTGGAAAGTGACGATGCGGACTATGTTGAAGCATACTCACCTATGTAGTGCCTATTCACTCTCGCCTTGAAAAGGCCCAGGTTATATTGTTCCGGAAACAGATCCGCCGGCAGGGAGTTCCACTCCTTAGCCGTTCGCATTAAGAATGTGGAAGCGAACCGCTTCGTGCGAATTTGTGGTATATCCACGACATAAGGGTGGAACCCCTGTCCACGCCTCGTGCTCCGGAGATGGAAAGGGGAGGGGGGTATAAGGTCATGAAGTGCTAACGCGCACTCCCCGATATGTATCCTGTAAAATACCGACATGCACGCCACTCTGCGACGGTGCTCAAGGTTCTGTAGTTTTGCCTCAACCAGTGCTGAGTCTCCAATGAGCTTCTTAGCACGTTTCTCGATTGAGTCTTAGGCAGCCAGCTGGTATTTAGCTGAACCGTCCCAAAGGTGGCAGCAGTACTCCATACACGATCGGACTTGAGCTGTGTACAACTGCAATAGCTGTCCCGGTGTGAAGTATCGCCTCACCTTCGAGAGGATACCAAGTTTTTTGGCAGCTGTTGTGGCCAGAGACTCAATGTAACGTCCAAAGTTCAAGTCGGACGTAAGGCTCATACCAAGAAGCTCAAGATGGTCAGAAATCGGTACGGATACATCCCGGAAAGTTGGAGCCAGGTTAAAAGGACTCCGTTTTGTCGAGCATAGACACGCCTGGGTTTTGGATGCGTTGAACTTGACGAGATTGGCATCGCCCCACTCGGATATCACCCTTAGCGATGAGTTCAGACGATCCACTATGGACTCCCGACAAGACTGGATTATTTCACTGTTGGCCCTTGCACTGGACAGATATCTGTCTACAACCGTGCTGTCATCAGCGTACCCAAAGGTATCGGGTGTCAACATGTCATTGATATGCAGCAGGAATAAGGTTGCAGACAGGACAGAACCTTGAGGAACTCCGGCATCAATAGCCTGTTGTCCGGAGGAGCAGCCTTCTAAGACCACTTGTATGGATCGTTCACTCAAGAAGTCCGAAATCCAGTTGCAAAGGCCAGCAGGTAACCCGTAGACGGGAAGCTTGCCAGTAAGGCTAGCGTGCCAGACCCTGTCAAAGGCCTTGGAGATATCCAGAGACACGGCAAGTGCTTCACCATGTCTCTCGATAGCCTCGCTCCATAAGTGAGTGGCATGCACGAGGAGGTCCCCCGTCGATCGCCCTCGGCGGAAGCCGTATTGGTGATCGTTAAGGAGATCATTATCCTCAAGGTATGCCAGGAGCCGATTATTCAGTACACGCTCCATAATCTTGCAGAGGTTACCGATATGGGTCTATAGTTGGCAGGGTCTGCTCAACTACCTTTTTTGGGTACAGGTTGCACATTTGCAAGCTTCCACGATTTGGGAACAACACCAGTCTCAAGTGAGAGGCGGTACAGGCGTGTCAACACCGGAGACAACTCAGGCGCACAGTTACGCAGGACGATTGCAGGGATACCGTCAGGGCCACTTGCTTTATTCACGTCTAGATTTCGCATGGTTTTAAGGACCTCTTTTTGCCGGATGCGTACGGCTGCCATAGAGCAGTCGACACGAGGTAACGGGGTGGTATTTTACCTGCGGCATCAAGACGCGAACTTTCCGCAAAATAGGAGGCAAAAAGATTGGCTTTCTCCTCCGCAGTACGAGCAAGCGACCCATCAGGTCTCTGCAGAGGCGGTAAAGATGGCTGGCAGAAATTGGTTTCCACTGCTTTCGCAAGCGACCAGAATGCTTTACTGCCAGCCGGATAGGAAGCAAGCTTAGCGCCTACTCGGCCTATGTGGGCGAATCGAGCCCTGCGTAATTCCTTTTTGCTTAACTTGGTGGCTTTGTTATAGTTTTTCTTCAGATCGCGAGTATTCGGAGCTTTGCGTGCACGAGCATCAGCCCAAGCAAGGAATGCCGACTGTTTCTGCGATTCCGCGCAGTTACAGTCAGTATTAAACCACGGGCGAGCTTTGCTACCGGTAGGAACATCAGAGAACGGTATGAAATATTCCATACCCTGACGTATGACTTCTGTAATAGCATCCGCGCAGCTCGACGATTCGCCTGAAGAAAAACAGTCCTGCCAAGGATACGAAGCAAAGAAGTGGCGCATCTCATCCCATTCTGCTGACCTGTATCGCCACACCCGTCTTTTACCAGAAGGGCCCTGATCGGGTGGTGAATACACTGATACAGATTTCACCAGATAGTGATCTGAGGTGCCCAATGGGGCAGAAACAGACACAGAGTATCGGTCTGGATCGGTAGTCAGCAGAAGGTCTAAGCAGTTGGCTGTATGAGACTCAATATCCGGGACCCTTGTTGCACAGCTGACAAGCTGGGAGAGATTTAGCGACAATGCAATTTTGCGCGAGGCGCGCAATGCACAGCATGATCGGTCTCTAGGTATGGGAACAACCAGTCTTTATGATGAGCGTTGAAATCCCCCAGGATTACTAGCTGCGCTGCCGGGTATCTCTGCAGAGCTTCATCAGCACCTTCACTGAGGTGTTCAAACAGTTTGGTTTTCTCCGTGTCTCCACTATGCGAGCGATAGACGCAAGCATACACATTTTGAGCTACACCAGTATCGACCAGAACCCACAATACCGAAAAACTTGGTGCCTCAAGGTTCTTGAGACGCTTGATGCAAAAGTCATCGCGAGCGTACACACAGACTCCGGCACGAGGTAGAAACCTGTGTTCTAGTGTGTAGCCGGGATAGCTGAGGTAATCCGCGTCAGCCGGACAATTGATCTGCGTCTCAGTGAGGAACAGCAGATGCGGTTTTTCAGTCTCAAGATGGTGATGGACGGGGTTGAGATTTGAGTGCAAGCCTCGAATATTTGAGAGGTACACTTTAAGTGGGAGGACGTGCAACCGCTGTTTAACCATTTTCCGTTTTTTGAGTGTTTTCATAATTAGTGATGTGGGGAAAAAGTGAATAGGCAGGAGGAAGGCAGTTGTACGAGGTACCGCGTTGCAATAAGCTTAGAAAATGAGCTGATTGCAGCCACACGCAAAGATAGCTGGCTTGGAGACCGCGGGGACGCCCGAGCCCCCCCGGGGATTGCCACCTGGTCCTCCTATCCGGTCGCCAACCGGCAAGGAGCATCCCGGGATTTTTCGTGAGGTGGCAGGGCAGCCTTTCGCGGGTGGCTTTCCCGCTACTTGGGCCCTCAACTTCCTACGGTCGGCCAGCGGTGCACCGTGCTTCGGATACCGCTAGCCTCTAGAACCAGCCACTCGTTGTCGCAACAATCAGCCACTCCGACCTGCTACATGCCGCGGTACTACTGTACAGACCCAACCTCCATACTGGCAAACTAGCAACTCTCCTTACTACATGTCGGAACACGGCGGTACCGCTTGGCGACATTATTTAGTTAGGAGGGTGGTAACCAGCCGCGACCGAAGCCTACCACCGGAGAGAGTGCTGTCCATTTTGCACTGCCCAGGGGCCACGTGTAGGGAAACTCGAGTAAGAGGCCCAGAAAAGGGCCTCGCCTACGGACGCGGACAGCTTTGACCCCCAAGTTCAAGTTAAGTTGCGTTGGCTGAGCTACCCCTATCAGTTTGCGGGACTCTGTCCCTTACATCCCGTTTATATGTTTTTGCTATTGACATTGACGAATTAATTTATTGATTCCATTATCAAACTGCGTCAATCCTTCGGTGATATAGGTTGCGAAGCAGTCAGTTTCTGGTCAATACACCGACATGGAAACAGGAACCCAGTGCTCGAATTGACTAAAACTATGAAGCACGTCGCTGGCCTGAACAAACAGATAGTCGCAGCGTATGATGAAGGGAGAAGCCAGCTGTGTGCTCAGGTAAGGTTGGTTACGACAGTTCCTCTAACATCACTATCACTACATAGTATAAAACAAAGTCGCTTTCTCTGTCCCTATATCCCTATGTATGCTTAGATCTTTAAAACTACGCAACGGATTTTGATGCGGTTTCTTTTAATGGATAGAATGATTCAAGAGAAAGGTTTATATGTATAATTCATGCATAATATAGTAGAGAAACACTGATAATTTCCGTGCGAAGCCGGGACATAAGAATACAAATGTTCCATGCTGGACTGCGAGCGAGAGAAAAACTTAGATTGTGCCAGCTGCATTTCTTCCCGGGCATACTGTAAAAACCAGCTAAGGGATCCGAGGGTTTTGGTATCTTGCACATTAGGCGATGGGCTGACAACCTGTCACTACACCAATATACCTACAAATCTGGATTATAAAACCCTCAAAACTTGTCAGATGTGGCGGAACGACCTTTGTTTAGGTAGTTTACGCTCTGCCTAACCCATTCGGTTTCATTCATTTGTAGGTGTATTTCTGTAGTGACAGGTTGTCAGCCCATTGCAATTGCGATACACAGAACCCCTCAGATCCCTTAGCTGGTTTCTACAGCGTGCCCGGGAGGAAATGCAGCTGGCACATTCTATTATTAACCTTAAAAATTATTTACCTCTACACTTAGAAATAGGCCTCTTTCAGGGTATGCTTCAGCTCGATATTCAGCTGCTCCATCTAGCAGCGGGACGTCTCAAGATTCAGGGCTTAATGAAAATCGAAATCATATTTCAAACGGCCCGCACAGCCTAGTTGGCAGATGCCTGCTATGCGGGTCCTGGGTTCGATTCCCGGTCGGGGCAGACATTTGAATGATGAATTTAAATCTCTGTTTCTGGGTTTGGGTGTTCTTTGTGGTTGTTTCTGTGTATGTCCATGGCACTTCGATACAGGGACTCCTAGTGGGGTCTATGAGTGTGATCGAGTTTTTTTGTAAAGCTGGACTATTTTAAATGATCTCAAATGTCATGCATAAAACTGTTCTTCACTTCAGAATATAAATACAAATACAAATCAGTTTATTTCCACAAAACACATTACAAAAAATAAAAACACACAATCAAGAATAATATAACAAACAGGACAGGTAGGCATATAGATATTTGACAGAAGTGGAAAAAGGTGTGGACACAGCTTGGCTGTTTTTAAGTCCACCCTACGTCAGGTGTACAGAAGAGGATAAATAGCACAGAACAACTTAAACTACAATTTGACAAATCTTTGTAATATATATTTTAATAGCAACAATATTAGGCATATATAGCGTTTATTTATGAGCAAACTTAGAAAAGAAAAAAACAAATAGTAACAGTAATAGGCACATTCTTCAAAAGTATATATACTTTATTGCATAAACACAAAAGAAATGTAATTTACAAATATAGTGTGCAAGGGCGAACTTATCTCTATGAAGAGATCTCTTCCAGCCAACCCAATGGTAGTAAGAGAAAGTGAATAATTTTGAGGGGACAAGAAAATGCAACATTAACAGAGACTAGTAAAACAAAAAAAAATAAAAAATACTTACATACCTATACATAGAATAAATACCTACCGTATATTACTATCTTAAATAAACATACATATATACTAAACAATATATTGATACATACATATACGAATAAACTACTACATAAATACATACATCAAAATTGTTCAGATAAGAAGTGCTCTTTTAATCTTTTTTTAAAGACATTCAGTGAGGGACTGGGGGAAGTAAAGGTAAAGGTAAGAAATTTTACTATTGTATAATATAATACCGTGGTTAAAACTTATAATGTAGATAGATTATTGTTATATAGTTGATTTGGGTACACAAATCTGTTCCTTGCAGGACACCGAATGTCTTCAAATCTTTTTTGAAGTTTTAGATACAGTTGTTTTATTTGACGTTTGAATTGGTATATGGTTTGAGAGTTCTAAAGGGCGGTGGGATATTATTCCAAATTTTTGCTGCCGCAAATCGAAATGAGCCTGTAAACTTGGCAGTGCGATAATATGCATACAAATTGAAAACAAAAATTTAATTGTAGGACATCGACGAATTTCGAAAATTTGTATGGAATACAACCCTTGAAGTGGCCCAGGCTGAGCTCACTGGCGTTGGTTATAAAGAGATCTATGACATCGGCTCAAGGGTTAAAGCCACCTATCCTGAACTCCTCAATGGGTCTCCAGAAGACTATTACTTTAGACCTACCGATACGCAGAGGACCATCACCAGTGCTATAGCTTTTGTTCATGGGTTAACTGATAGGACGAATTTGGATCTTCAAATTGATAAAGCGAGAACGGTTGAAAATGTTTTTAATGTAAGTAACTAGTCTAGTAGGCAAATATTTTAAGTAGTTATACTTAAATAAACTGACACTAAAAAATAATAATTTAAAATTAAATGTTCGCAGAAAGTATAAAAATCATTCATGTTTTTTAACATGGTATCTACCTATGGGCCTATGGTATTTTTGATCAGCTCTCATGAGTGGCAGCGAGTTTGAGTTCGTATCAGAAATGTCCTTTCAGTACAAACTGGCCTGCCAAATCCATACTTAATATTGCTCTCAAGTTTGATATCGCTTCATAAATACGAGCCTATACTCATTGTAGGCCTATATACCTATATTTTTTCCCAGACCTACAGAAAGTGTGACAGTTACCAAAACCTGGTTAAAAACGCATCTGTTATCGAGAAGGAGGTGGGCGAGTTTGTAAATTCTTCTGAATATCAGGCTGTAAGTATTATTTTTCTCCTTCTTACTAAAGCAGGCTCACGCTACCTACTCATAAATGATGAAAATCGTATGTACGTAATCGTATATCTACTCAATGTCGAAAATTGAATGTTTTGACAAACACCGTTTAGAAAGTGAAGGAGAACGTTTTTGAGGACTAACCGCCACTCTACATAGTTTTTTTGGGACGGGATGGGATCTACCTCATAGTGATCCGCTCTGGTTAACGTCAACTCAGTCTTACCTGTGAACAGGCCTGGCTGAACAATCCGAGAAAAGCGGTTACCTTCCACCGGAGTCTGGCGCAAAACAGCTTGCTGTGTTCTGTCGGTGCGCGATAGAGCCAGTGCCATAACAAGCATCTTGTGGGTGACCTCGCTCCATAGTCGATTCTGTCACGGTCATCCCTGATCTTGTGTCAAAAAATAATATTGAAATCTTTTTCGCGGTTAGGATTTGATTTTGAAGGACAAATAAGGATATTTATTCTTCACTAGCTGTGCCCGCGACTTCTTACGCCCGGTTTATATGGAAAACAAACAGTGTCGAACATACTAAAAAGGGGCTGGATCTGCTTATCCGCGCGCGGAAGCGTGTTTCGCATTATCTGATCTTTGTTTTTGTATGGAAAACACGATTCCGCGCGCAAGCTAGCAGATCCCGCTCGTACGCGCGGAGAAACGTTTTCTGAGAACTGTTTTGAAATTTTCTTTTCCCTTTTAGATCAAAACAGTTGTTCAAGAAAGACTGGGCATCGACCACCAGATTAACGAAACTGAATTAGATGCTCTATACAACAGCTGCCGGTGCTATAGATCTTGGGATGTGTCATACCGGTCTCCCTGGTGTGCTGTCTTCACTGATGAAGAGTTGTCCATCCTCGATTACAAGGAAGATGTCAAACATTACTATAAGGACGGGTATGGCTCTTGGGTAAGTTGCTTAATTCTTCTTCTTCTTCTTATCGAACGGATTTTCGAGTCGAACATCGACCCGAAGAACCCTGGTGTCAGAGTTTTCAAACCGCCGAATAGCACAGCTATTAAGCTTCTCACATGGTTTGAGTAACGACCACTATCAAAGACACCGACGGTTTAACGTGCCCTCCGAAGCACGGAATCCTTTAATTTTCGAACAATCAGGTGATTCAGCGTGCAATGTCCATACCAAACTGGCAAAAACCTCACAAAGTTTTGAAACATAATAGAATCGAACCCAGGACCTCCGGATCGTAAGCCCATCATTATCATCACATCATCGTATTAGCTATTTAAAATCCACATCACATAATTTTTTTAAACTGGCATTGTTATATGGTGCACACATTTTGTGACCTGTCTATTTATTCCTTATCAAATATTGAATATGCTTATTTTTTTCTTTAGATGAATTCACGTCTAGGTGGCCCTCCTCTAAAAGACCTGTACGAAAATTTCGAAGCAGCTGTCGAAGGTCGCGGCAAAAAGATCATATCTTATTTCACCCACGACACCATGATGGAGATGATCTGGTCTGCTCTTGGACTCTATAAGGATTCCAAACCTCTGAAGGGAAAACATAGGAATGATGCAAGGCTATGGAGCACTAGCTATATTGCGCCGATGGCTATGAACATGATGGCTGTATTGAATTGGTAGGTTTTTTTATATTTTGCCGATTATGAGCAAAATCTCAACGGACTCAGCAAAACCATTGTTAGCGCTTTACACACATGGTTGAATTTTCCAGCTGTGAAGAATCCGACGATCAGGTCTATCGTGTTCAACTCTTCATCGGTGAAAAACCAACAGAGCTCTGTCCCCTCGAGGGTTGCACCTGGGAAAGATTCCAGGAGATCTTCCAGCCGTTCAAGAGTGCTAACCTGGATTTCTGCAGCATGAACTACACTCAACCTGATTTGGATGTTAAGTTAAATTTCAATGTACATATAGATTAGGGTTTGCATGGACTCCTATGTAAGAATTATTTTGAAAAGACTTTTGGCTTGGCCTTATTTTGTTATTCAAAATTAATGTCTCAACCTGTATTGTAGTACGTACCGGGTGTAAAGGACAGCGTTTGCGATACGCTGATGATATGCCTTATTTTCTAATTCACCATTTAGGTCTCAACTGTGTATATGTGGATGATATGGTGTTTTTTCAACTGCCAATCCAAATATAATTTTCCTTGTACTTTGTAGTTCTTTAGGCGCTTTGAGAGTGAAATTTTAAGGTCACATCTCGGCAATACCGTCAAGGCGTATGAGGCTTTCGATTTTTGTCTACGTCTAATAAAAAAGTCGAATTCGAAATCAAAAATGACAAAAAAGTCTAATTTTAAACTTAAGACTAGTATTTATTTGACAATCAAACCGATTTCAATCAATCTTGCCTAATGTGTGCTCGGTGAGGCGTGTGGCTCGGCAAACATGCTCTTTTTTTCTTTGTTTCACTATGTGTGTGATATCTGCTTATTTTTTTTGGAAATAAAGGAGTTGTACAATATAATAGTACAGCTATACATATGCTGTTCATATGTTTTTGGTTTCTCGCTTTCTTTGGTAAGGATTTTTTAAATATTATTTTGTTTTCTTTTGGTTTGTTATTGGTTCATTGTGATATTTGTATTTTTGGGTATTTCAATATTAGTAAATAAAAAGTAATTGGTAATATTTTATGACAACGATATCGTTTTATTGCACTCGGGGAACGAGTGTGCGCGCGCCGGTGTCGGGGTGGTGGGCGTGTCTCTGAGAACGCGGCGCCCGCGCACATCTCCCTCCTCGGCCACAAGATACATATCCAAGGTAATAAATTATATAAATAGTAAATAAATATCAACAATTACAAAATAGCCTTTCGTAAAAAGATTAGATTACTAGTGTATATTTTTTTGTTGGTTTACAAAATTTACAGTTTCTCGTTGCACATTCGCGTAACACGTTCAACTGCTTACCTGAAAATAAAGAAAATAATGAATGCGTTTCTGGCAAGACTCGAACCTGCGTCTCTGGAATGCCGGTACATCAATCTACCAACTGAGCTACAAAAACGGTAGCGGAAGTGACGAAATTATCGTAGTATTTCTTGTGCACACGACATAGCGACGTAAGCGACATTTAGCTATGTAGTTTCAGAACTGCGTAGTGCTTAACCAGTCAAAATTTAATTAATTATTCAAGAGTTATTAATTAGTCAAGAATTTATTATTTTGTTTCTTTCATACTATATGAAATATAAACTGAATTGTGAGTGCTAAAAATCCTCAAAATATAAATATAAGTACTTGTTTTTATGATTGTAAATATGTTTTTGTTTTAAGATTTAATAAATATTGAATTTGTAAGTATTGAATTGAATGCGTTTTATTTTCCTAAGTTGTTGTCTCAGCTGTATTGATCAATACACGTGGATAATATGGCATTTTATTTACTTGCTGCAGTTACAAATATCTATAGTTCTTTTTTTTTTTGTTCTTACGGTGTATATTTATTTCACTTTATTTTCCATGTAATCTGCTTTAAGTATTTTAGGACTACAATAAAGATGTAAAACGTGAATAATTTATCACCTTTATCGCTAATTCTGATTGCGTGATTGATTTTAATAGCTGGCATGTAGCGTTGCAGACATCTGTAAATTATGATCGTGGTCACTCAGCTGATAAACTCTTACGGTATGTATCACACAGAGTACACTTGCGGTTCACATTATAATCTAACAGTCGTATTAGATATAAGATTTGAATAATCAATTGACAGAATGTAAGAACGATATGCTGGACATAATTATTAAGAGGCCTTACCGCGAGTGGTGGCGCCCGCATTCGTTAAAAAATTATAACTCAGTGAGGCCGCTTAAGCATTCAATCCAAAAAAAAGAATATTGACCGAGATAGAATAAACAAAAATTGTTCCATGCTGGCCTAGAGCGACAGAAAAACATAGAACGTGCCAACTGCATTTCCTCCCGGGCATGCTGTAATAACCAGCTAAAGGATCCGAGGGTTTCTGTATATTGTAATTTAGGCGAGAGGCTGACAACCTGTCACTACAGCAATATATATACAAATCTATTTTAAACAACCCTCTAAACTTTGTCAGACGTGGCGGAACGACCTTTGTTTAGGTCGTTTACGCTCTGCCTACCCCATCAGGGACAAAGGCGTGATTATATGTATATATGTTTAAACCATGGGCTAGATAATAAAAGCAGACAGTTTTCATGTATTGTAGCCATTGCCTTATCTGCACGTGCTTGAAACTGCATAAATTAAGGTATCGTAATATCCATCATTCAGATTACGGCTAGCTAAGTATTTATAAGTACTTAGGGAAAGTATTTTATGTTCGTAAATCATTTAAAAAAAAGGAAATTGTTAAATAAGTAACGAAAACCTTGTCATATTTTAAAGTAAGTATGATTATAAAAATATTTACTTATAAAATGGTAAACTGACCGGCAACGCACAGCCCAAACCGCTGGACTAGAGACTTGATATTTTTTTCATATATATACGTCATTACAATGCCTACTAAGGAATTTTTTTAGAAATTCAACCTCTAAGGGTATTAAATAGGAAATGGAAGTATGTATGAACGTCCGTAAATTTTGGAGTAAAGATCTTCCAATTTTGTAATGAGTAAAACATAATGGACAAAACATAATGGACACGTGTATCAGAGTTTTTGATAATCTTACGCTTGAGATTTTACAAGTGATCATTCATGTTTACAATTTTGGAAATCTATAGCTCCTTACCCCTTATTGTGTATGTATTTTATGAATACTATTATAGTAATTTTATATTGCATAAACGCATATACCTCTATAGATATATTTATTTTAGTTTTCAGTTATTCTTATTTTCACAATTTTATTTTTGTTGTTTTTAAAGTATTTTAATATTTCCTATACTTAAGCACTACTCTCTTCTCTTTACATTCTCCTCTACCCAAAGGTTGTCTGGAAGAGATCGCTTCCAGCGATTGAGACCGCCTTTGCACACATTAATTTAAGTTTATTTTTGTGTTTCTTGTTTTTTGTGTACAATAAAGTGTTTTTACTTACTTACTTACCCCACCGTTAAAAGGGCTCTTTTTCTCATCAAAATAACAACAAATATAAATCTTAAGCTCAAGGCAAAACTGATTGCAGAATAAACACTGACCGAGGCCCAGATGCTTTTGAAAACTTTATTATGTTTGCTTACTGTCGGTAAAATAAACACCAGCTTAAGCAAACAAAACATCAAATTCAATGGCGATGACGATGGTTTCGGGTGCTACTGGAAAAACCACTGTCCATATCAACTGTTCGGCACCAAAACCCCGTACGATACTGTTAGAGGAGATTTACGGGACTTCAAGCAGCCAGAAGGCAAGTTTCTTTTAGTAGCTTCGTTTTTTTATTCATTGCCCCATTGCAAAAGGAAGCCAATATTAATAAGTTTGTTATTAAAGAAACACTTGTACTTATTAACCACAAACTATTACGATTGTTCTTCCACACTGGCCTAAGAGCGAAAGAAAAACATAGAAGGGGCCAGCTGCATTTTCTCCTAGGCATGCTGTAAAAACCAGCAAAGGGATCCGAGGGTTTCAGTTTATTGTTATTTAGGCGATGGACTGACAACCTGTCAATACAGCAGTATAACTTCAAATCTATCTTAAATAACCCTCAAAACTTAGTCAAACGTGGCGGAATGATCTTCGTTAAGGTCATTTACGCTCTGCCTACCCCATTAGGGATAAAGGAGTGATTATATTTATGTATGTATTATGATGGTGTTCCACCAAGCGCCGACAGTGGGCTCGATGCTAGATACCACCGGCGTAAACTAAAATTTAAATCTATCTGTCACTTTCTAAATAAAAAATTTAAAAAGGATAGGCGATTTATACTCTATGGTTTTATACTTTGTCCGCTAGATTTTGACGCGCTTTTGCACGTTTCCCCAGTATTTCTATCAATTTTATCTGACGGTAGATAAAAATGACAGATAACGCATAAAACCACCGAATTTAAATCAAAATCCGGAGAGAATAGATATCCCTTCATTTTACAATGTTTTAAGCCTGGAAGTGACAAATATATTTTAATTTTAGTTTTAGCCGGCAAATCGAGTATCGAGCCCATAGTTTTGTTTTTATTTATTTTCAAGTTCAAAGTTTACCACCACCACTTTTAAGTGACCGATCTTTTTGGTATGATTTATGATCCTGTCTACTGTTAAATTTTTGATTTGTTGTTTCTCATATTTTAGAAATAAAATAGCACTGTAAGTGCAAATAACACATATAATATACTCTGTCAACGAAACTGAACAACATTCAGGAAATTCTTTCCTAGATTGGAGATAAAAAATAAAATACTATACGAAATGACCACCTCAATCAGACAATTTGTATGGAAAAGCATTTTTTTTTTTACAAATCTTGATGACAGTTATTCAGTTTTTTTTTTTTTTTTTTTATATAAATAGGCGAGCATTTGTCCGCCATCTCACCTGGTGGAAAGTGACGATGCGGACTATGTTGAAGCATACTCACCTATGTAGTGCCTATTCACTCTCGCCTTGAAAAGGCCCAGGTTATATTGTTCCGGAAACAGATCCGCCGGCAGGGAGTTCCACTCCTTAGCCGTTCGCATTAAGAATGTGGAAGCGAACCGCTTCGTGCGAATTTGTGGTATATCCACGACATAAGGGTGGAACCCCTGTCCACGCCTCGTGCTCCGGAGATGGAAAGGGGAGGGGGGTATAAGGTCATGAAGTGCTAACGCGCACTCCCCGATATGTATCCTGTAAAATACCGACATGCACGCCACTCTGCGACGGTGCTCAAGGTTCTGTAGTTTTGCCTCAACCAGTGCTGAGTCTCCAATGAGCTTCTTAGCACGTTTCTCGATTGAGTCTTAGGCAGCCAGCTGGTATTTAGCTGAACCGTCCCAAAGGTGGCAGCAGTACTCCATACACGATCGGACTTGAGCTGTGTACAACTGCAATAGCTGTCCCGGTGTGAAGTATCGCCTCACCTTCGAGAGGATACCAAGTTTTTTGGCAGCTGTTGTGGCCAGAGACTCAATGTAACGTCCAAAGTTCAAGTCGGACGTAAGGCTCATACCAAGAAGCTCAAGATGGTCAGAAATCGGTACGGATACATCCCGGAAAGTTGGAGCCAGGTTAAAAGGACTCCGTTTTGTCGAGCATAGACACGCCTGGGTTTTGGATGCGTTGAACTTGACGAGATTGGCATCGCCCCACTCGGATATCACCCTTAGCGATGAGTTCAGACGATCCACTATGGACTCCCGACAAGACTGGATTATTTCACTGTTGGCCCTTGCACTGGACAGATATCTGTCTACAACCGTGCTGTCATCAGCGTACCCAAAGGTATCGGGTGTCAACATGTCATTGATATGCAGCAGGAATAAGGTTGCAGACAGGACAGAACCTTGAGGAACTCCGGCATCAATAGCCTGTTGTCCGGAGGAGCAGCCTTCTAAGACCACTTGTATGGATCGTTCACTCAAGAAGTCCGAAATCCAGTTGCAAAGGCCAGCAGGTAACCCGTAGACGGGAAGCTTGCCAGTAAGGCTAGCGTGCCAGACCCTGTCAAAGGCCTTGGAGATATCCAGAGACACGGCAAGTGCTTCACCATGTCTCTCGATAGCCTCGCTCCATAAGTGAGTGGCATGCACGAGGAGGTCCCCCGTCGATCGCCCTCGGCGGAAGCCGTATTGGTGATCGTTAAGGAGATCATTATCCTCAAGGTATGCCAGGAGCCGATTATTCAGTACACGCTCCATAATCTTGCAGAGGTTACCGATATGGGTCTATAGTTGGCAGGGTCTGCTCAACTACCTTTTTTGGGTACAGGTTGCACATTTGCAAGCTTCCACGATTTGGGAACAACACCAGTCTCAAGTGAGAGGCGGTACAGGCGTGTCAACACCGGAGACAACTCAGGCGCACAGTTACGCAGGACGATTGCAGGGATACCGTCAGGGCCACTTGCTTTATTCACGTCTAGATTTCGCATGGTTTTAAGGACCTCTTTTTGCCGGATGCGTACGGCTGCCATAGAGCAGTCGACACGAGGTAACGGGGTGGTATTTTACCTGCGGCATCAAGACGCGAACTTTCCGCAAAATAGGAGGCAAAAAGATTGGCTTTCTCCTCCGCAGTACGAGCAAGCGACCCATCAGGTCTCTGCAGAGGCGGTAAAGATGGCTGGCAGAAATTGGTTTCCACTGCTTTCGCAAGCGACCAGAATGCTTTACTGCCAGCCGGATAGGAAGCAAGCTTAGCGCCTACTCGGCCTATGTGGGCGAATCGAGCCCTGCGTAATTCCTTTTTGCTTAACTTGGTGGCTTTGTTATAGTTTTTCTTCAGATCGCGAGTATTCGGAGCTTTGCGTGCACGAGCATCAGCCCAAGCAAGGAATGCCGACTGTTTCTGCGATTCCGCGCAGTTACAGTCAGTATTAAACCACGGGCGAGCTTTGCTACCGGTAGGAACATCAGAGAACGGTATGAAATATTCCATACCCTGACGTATGACTTCTGTAATAGCATCCGCGCAGCTCGACGATTCGCCTGAAGAAAAACAGTCCTGCCAAGGATACGAAGCAAAGAAGTGGCGCATCTCATCCCATTCTGCTGACCTGTATCGCCACACCCGTCTTTTACCAGAAGGGCCCTGATCGGGTGGTGAATACACTGATACAGATTTCACCAGATAGTGATCTGAGGTGCCCAATGGGGCAGAAACAGACACAGAGTATCGGTCTGGATCGGTAGTCAGCAGAAGGTCTAAGCAGTTGGCTGTATGAGACTCAATATCCGGGACCCTTGTTGCACAGCTGACAAGCTGGGAGAGATTTAGCGACAATGCAATTTTGCGCGAGGCGCGCAATGCACAGCATGATCGGTCTCTAGGTATGGGAACAACCAGTCTTTATGATGAGCGTTGAAATCCCCCAGGATTACTAGCTGCGCTGCCGGGTATCTCTGCAGAGCTTCATCAGCACCTTCACTGAGGTGTTCAAACAGTTTGGTTTTCTCCGTGTCTCCACTATGCGAGCGATAGACGCAAGCATACACATTTTGAGCTACACCAGTATCGACCAGAACCCACAATACCGAAAAACTTGGTGCCTCAAGGTTCTTGAGACGCTTGATGCAAAAGTCATCGCGAGCGTACACACAGACTCCGGCACGAGGTAGAAACCTGTGTTCTAGTGTGTAGCCGGGATAGCTGAGGTAATCCGCGTCAGCCGGACAATTGATCTGCGTCTCAGTGAGGAACAGCAGATGCGGTTTTTCAGTCTCAAGATGGTGATGGACGGGGTTGAGATTTGAGTGCAAGCCTCGAATATTTGAGAGGTACACTTTAAGTGGGAGGACGTGCAACCGCTGTTTAACCATTTTCCGTTTTTTGAGTGTTTTCATAATTAGTGATGTGGGGAAAAAGTGAATAGGCAGGAGGAAGGCAGTTGTACGAGGTACCGCGTTGCAATAAGCTTAGAAAATGAGCTGATTGCAGCCACACGCAAAGATAGCTGGCTTGGAGACCGCGGGGACGCCCGAGCCCCCCCGGGGATTGCCACCTGGTCCTCCTATCCGGTCGCCAACCGGCAAGGAGCATCCCGGGATTTTTCGTGAGGTGGCAGGGCAGCCTTTCGCGGGTGGCTTTCCCGCTACTTGGGCCCTCAACTTCCTACGGTCGGCCAGCGGTGCACCGTGCTTCGGATACCGCTAGCCTCTAGAACCAGCCACTCGTTGTCGCAACAATCAGCCACTCCGACCTGCTACATGCCGCGGTACTACTGTACAGACCCAACCTCCATACTGGCAAACTAGCAACTCTCCTTACTACATGTCGGAACACGGCGGTACCGCTTGGCGACATTATTTAGTTAGGAGGGTGGTAACCAGCCGCGACCGAAGCCTACCACCGGAGAGAGTGCTGTCCATTTTGCACTGCCCAGGGGCCACGTGTAGGGAAACTCGAGTAAGAGGCCCAGAAAAGGGCCTCGCCTACGGACGCGGACAGCTTTGACCCCCAAGTTCAAGTTAAGTTGCGTTGGCTGAGCTACCCCTATCAGTTTGCGGGACTCTGTCCCTTACATCCCGTTTATATGTTTTTGCTATTGACATTGACGAATTAATTTATTGATTCCATTATCAAACTGCGTCAATCCTTCGGTGATATAGGTTGCGAAGCAGTCAGTTTCTGGTCAATACACCGACATGGAAACAGGAACCCAGTGCTCGAATTGACTAAAACTATGAAGCACGTCGCTGGCCTGAACAAACAGATAGTCGCAGCGTATGATGAAGGGAGAAGCCAGCTGTGTGCTCAGGTAAGGTTGGTTACGACAGTTCCTCTAACATCACTATCACTACATAGTATAAAACAAAGTCGCTTTCTCTGTCCCTATATCCCTATGTATGCTTAGATCTTTAAAACTACGCAACGGATTTTGATGCGGTTTCTTTTAATGGATAGAATGATTCAAGAGAAAGGTTTATATGTATAATTCATGCATAATATAGTAGAGAAACACTGATAATTTCCGTGCGAAGCCGGGACATAAGAATACAAATGTTCCATGCTGGACTGCGAGCGAGAGAAAAACTTAGATTGTGCCAGCTGCATTTCTTCCCGGGCATACTGTAAAAACCAGCTAAGGGATCCGAGGGTTTTGGTATCTTGCACATTAGGCGATGGGCTGACAACCTGTCACTACACCAATATACCTACAAATCTGGATTATAAAACCCTCAAAACTTGTCAGATGTGGCGGAACGACCTTTGTTTAGGTAGTTTACGCTCTGCCTAACCCATTCGGTTTCATTCATTTGTAGGTGTATTTCTGTAGTGACAGGTTGTCAGCCCATTGCAATTGCGATACACAGAACCCCTCAGATCCCTTAGCTGGTTTCTACAGCGTGCCCGGGAGGAAATGCAGCTGGCACATTCTATTATTAACCTTAAAAATTATTTACCTCTACACTTAGAAATAGGCCTCTTTCAGGGTATGCTTCAGCTCGATATTCAGCTGCTCCATCTAGCAGCGGGACGTCTCAAGATTCAGGGCTTAATGAAAATCGAAATCATATTTCAAACGGCCCGCACAGCCTAGTTGGCAGATGCCTGCTATGCGGGTCCTGGGTTCGATTCCCGGTCGGGGCAGACATTTGAATGATGAATTTAAATCTCTGTTTCTGGGTTTGGGTGTTCTTTGTGGTTGTTTCTGTGTATGTCCATGGCACTTCGATACAGGGACTCCTAGTGGGGTCTATGAGTGTGATCGAGTTTTTTTGTAAAGCTGGACTATTTTAAATGATCTCAAATGTCATGCATAAAACTGTTCTTCACTTCAGAATATAAATACAAATACAAATCAGTTTATTTCCACAAAACACATTACAAAAAATAAAAACACACAATCAAGAATAATATAACAAACAGGACAGGTAGGCATATAGATATTTGACAGAAGTGGAAAAAGGTGTGGACACAGCTTGGCTGTTTTTAAGTCCACCCTACGTCAGGTGTACAGAAGAGGATAAATAGCACAGAACAACTTAAACTACAATTTGACAAATCTTTGTAATATATATTTTAATAGCAACAATATTAGGCATATATAGCGTTTATTTATGAGCAAACTTAGAAAAGAAAAAAACAAATAGTAACAGTAATAGGCACATTCTTCAAAAGTATATATACTTTATTGCATAAACACAAAAGAAATGTAATTTACAAATATAGTGTGCAAGGGCGAACTTATCTCTATGAAGAGATCTCTTCCAGCCAACCCAATGGTAGTAAGAGAAAGTGAATAATTTTGAGGGGACAAGAAAATGCAACATTAACAGAGACTAGTAAAACAAAAAAAAATAAAAAATACTTACATACCTATACATAGAATAAATACCTACCGTATATTACTATCTTAAATAAACATACATATATACTAAACAATATATTGATACATACATATACGAATAAACTACTACATAAATACATACATCAAAATTGTTCAGATAAGAAGTGCTCTTTTAATCTTTTTTTAAAGACATTCAGTGAGGGACTGGGGGAAGTAAAGGTAAAGGTAAGAAATTTTACTATTGTATAATATAATACCGTGGTTAAAACTTATAATGTAGATAGATTATTGTTATATAGTTGATTTGGGTACACAAATCTGTTCCTTGCAGGACACCGAATGTCTTCAAATCTTTTTTGAAGTTTTAGATACAGTTGTTTTATTTGACGTTTGAATTGGTATATGGTTTGAGAGTTCTAAAGGGCGGTGGGATATTATTCCAAATTTTTGCTGCCGCAAATCGAAATGAGCCTGTAAACTTGGCAGTGCGATAATATGCATACAAATTGAAAACAAAAATTTAATTGTAGGACATCGACGAATTTCGAAAATTTGTATGGAATACAACCCTTGAAGTGGCCCAGGCTGAGCTCACTGGCGTTGGTTATAAAGAGATCTATGACATCGGCTCAAGGGTTAAAGCCACCTATCCTGAACTCCTCAATGGGTCTCCAGAAGACTATTACTTTAGACCTACCGATACGCAGAGGACCATCACCAGTGCTATAGCTTTTGTTCATGGGTTAACTGATAGGACGAATTTGGATCTTCAAATTGATAAAGCGAGAACGGTTGAAAATGTTTTTAATGTAAGTAACTAGTCTAGTAGGCAAATATTTTAAGTAGTTATACTTAAATAAACTGACACTAAAAAATAATAATTTAAAATTAAATGTTCGCAGAAAGTATAAAAATCATTCATGTTTTTTAACATGGTATCTACCTATGGGCCTATGGTATTTTTTTGATCAGCTCTCATGAGTGGCAGGGAGTTTGAGTTCGTATCAGAAATGTCCTTTCAGTACAAACTGGCCTGCCAAATCCATACTTAATATTGCTCTCAAGTTTGATATCGCTTCATAAATACGAGCCTATACTCATTGTAGGCCTATATACCTATATTTTTTCCCAGACCTACAGAAAGTGTGACAGTTACCAAAACCTGGTTAAAAACGCATCTGTTATCGAGAAGGAGGTGGGCGACTTTGTAAATTCTTCTGAATATCAGGCTGTAAGTATTAGTTTTCTCCTTCTTACTAAAGCAGGCTCACGCTACCTACTCATAAATGATGAAAATCGTATGTACGTAATCGTATATCTACTCAATGTCGAAAATTGAATGTTTTGACAAACACCGTTTAGAAAGTGAAGGAGAACGTTTTTGAGGACTAACCGCCACTCTACACAGTTTTTTTTGGGACGGGATGGGATCTACCTCCTAGTGATCCGCTCTGGTTAACGTCAACTCAGTCTTACCTGTGAACAGGTCTGGCTGAACGATCCCAGAAAAGCGGTTACCTTCCACCGGAGTCTGGCGCAAAACAGCTTGCTGTGTTCTGTCGGTGCGCGATAGAGCCAGTGCCATAACAAGCATCTTGTGGGTGACCTCGCTCCATAGTCGATTCTGTCACGGTCATCCCTGATCTTGTGTCAAAAAATAATATTGAAATCTTTTTCGCGGTTAGGATTTGATTTTGAAGGACAAATAAGGATATTTATTCTTCACTAGCTGTGCCCGCGACTTCTTACGCCCGGTTAGTATGGAAAACACGCAGTGTCGAACATACTAAAAACGCTTCTCCGCGCGTAGGGGCTGGATCTGCTTATCCGCGCACGGAAGCGTGTTTCGCATTATCTGATCTTTGTTTTTGTATGGAAAACACAATTCCGCGCGCAAGCTAGCAGATCCCGCTCGTACGCGCGGAGAAACGTTTTCTGAGAACTGTTCTCTGTTCTGTCGAAATTTTCTTTTCCCTTTTAGATCAAAACAGTTGTTCAAGAAAGACTGGGCATCGACCACCAGATTAACGAAACTGAATTAGATGCTCTATACAACAGCTGCCGGTGCTATAGATCTTGGGATGTGTCATACCGGTCTCCCTGGTGTGCTGTCTTCACTGATGAAGAGTTGTCCATCCTCGATTACAAGGAAGATGTCAAACATTACTATAAGGACGGGTATGGCTCTTGGGTAAGTTGCTTAATTCTTTTTCTTCTTCTTATTGAACGGTTTTTCGAGTCGAACATCGACCCGAAGAACTCTGGTGTCAGAGTTTTCAAACCGCCGAATAGCACAGCTATTAAGCTTCTGACATGGTTTGAGTAACGACCACTATCAAAGACACCGACGGTTTAACGTGCCCTCCGAAGCACGGAATCCTTTAATTTTCGAACAATCAGGTGATTCAGCGTGCAATGTCCATACCAAACTGGCAAAAACCTCACAAAGTTTTGAAACATAATAGAATCGAACCCAGGACCTCCGGATCGTAAGCCCATCATTATCATCACATCATCGTATTAGCTATTTAAAATCCACCTCACATATTTTTTTTAAACTGGCATTGTTATATGGTGCACACATTTTGTGACCTGTCTATTTATTCCTTATCAAATATTGAATATGCTTATTTTTTTCTTTAGATGAATTCACGTCTAGGTGGCCCTCCTCTAAAAGACCTGTACGAAAATTTCGAAGCAGCTGTCGAAGGTCGCGGCAAAAAGATCATATCTTATTTCACCCACGACACCATGATGGAGATGATCTGGTCTGCTCTTGGACTCTATAAGGATTCCAAACCTCTGAAGGGAAAACAAAGGAAAGATGCAAGGCTATGGAGCACTAGCTATATTGCACCGATGGCTATAAACATGATGGCTGTATTGAATTGGTAGGTTTTTTTATATTTTGCCGATTATGAGCAAAATCTCAACGGACTCAGCAAAACCATTGTTAGCGCTTTACACACATGGTTGAATTTTCCAGCTGTGAAGAATCCGACGATCAGGTCTATCGTGTTCAACTCTTCATCGGTGAAAAACCAACAGAGCTCTGTCCTCTCGAGGGTTGCACCTGGGAAAGATTCCAGGAGATCTTCCAGCCCTTCAAGAGTGCTAACCTGGATTTCTGCAGCATGAACTACACTAAACCTGATTTGGATGTTAAGTTCAATTTCAATGTACATATAGATTAAGTTAAGGGTTTGGATGGACTCCTATGTAAGAATTATTTTGAAAAGACTTTTGGCTTAGCCTTATTTTCTTATTCAAAATTAATGTCTCAACCTGTATTGTAGTACGTACCGGGTGTAAGGGACAGCGTCCCGCTAACTAACAGGGGTTGCTCAGTCAACGAAACTGACTAACATCACCAGGATGTCTTTCAGGAGATGAAAAAAAAAATACCTGCGCATACAAAATGACCACCTCAATCAGACAATTAGTATGGAAAATCAGTTTATTTTTCACTTCCTGAAAATAAATCCTGCTGCTAGTTGTTCAGTTCCGTTGACTGAGCTATCAGTTTGCGCCACGCTGTCCCTTACGCCCCGCCCCGTATATATACGTGGGTGGATGATATGCCCTATTTTCTAATTCACCATTTAGGTCTCAACTACGTATACCAGGCCACTCAGAAAGTATTGCGATAAATAGTTTTTATATGTGGCAGACTGGCCGGTTAGAATCTTTTTTGAAAATATGATTACTTGTTAGTAAAAATATGTGTGTTCCATTTTCAAAATTTCCCTCCACATTTTTTGCGAGCCAATTCAAAGTATCGTGTCTTACTGAAAAATGGATCTGCGCCGGGAACATTTTAGAGCTATGATTTTTTACGATTTCAAGTGTCGCCTGAAACCGGATGAATCGTTCGATAGACTTCAAATGGCATTTATGGATGAAAGCCCCTCCAAGGCAACCGTGTATCGTTGGTATAACGAATTTAGGCGCGGTCGACCAACCTTGGGGGATGAAGAAAGAAGCGGTCGCCCTTTGACGGCTATTACGGAAGAAAACGTGCTAGCAGTGAAAAATTTAATCCAAGATAATAGGCTAAGGTTAAGGTTAAAGATTGGATCGGGAAGCGTTCACTAGATTCTACTAGGGCATCTTCGCGTGAGGACGATAGTATCGCGCTGGGTGCCGCACTACCTCACCGACGCTCAGAAGCAGGCCCGGGTGGAATGGTGCCGTGATATGCTGAACAAATTTGAAGCAGGCTCGTCTCGGCGTGTTTACGACATTGTAAGAGGTGATGAGTCCTGGATTTATCAATACGATCCGGAAACCAAGCGCCAGTCGACAGTTTGGGTGTTTCAATATGAACCAACGCCTACCAAAGTGAAGCGATCTCGAAGCGGGGGGAAGATTTTGATCGCCAGCTTTTTTTAATTTGACTGGCCACTTAGCCTCAATTCCCTTACGAGATCCAAGAAGCATTAACACCGAATGGTATACTACCAAATGTTTACCAGAAGTTTTTTCTGTTGTGAGCAACAAGCGACCAAACACAGGGCTCCGCGGACTACTGCTCCACCACGACAATGCGCCTGCACACACCGCGCTCAAAACGAGGGACTTCCTTGACAGCACACTAGTCAAACTCCTGGGTCACCCTCCTTACAGCCCTGATCTAGCACCGTGTGACTTCTTTTTGTTTCCAAAAATAAAAAAATCAGCTCAAGGGGATACAATTTTCGTCGCCGGAAGATGCGCTGGCTGCGTTCGAGCAGGCTGTAAACGAGTTGTCTACGGCGGACTGGAAAAAGTGTTTTGAAAACTGGTTCAGACGCATGAATCTTTGTATAGAGGCTGGTGGAGAGTACTTTGAAAAGATTTAATAAAAATATATGTACCTGTAGAACAATTTTTTTTTGTGTCGCAAATCTTTCTGAGTGTCCCACGTATGTGAATGATATGGTGTTTTTTCAACTGCCAATCCAAATATAATTTTCCTTGTACTTTGTAGTTCTTTAGGCGCTTTGAGAGTGAAATTTTAAGGTCACATCTCGGCAATACCGTCAAGGCGTATGAGGCTTTAGATTTTTGTCTACGTCTAATAAAAAAGTCGAATTCGAAATTAAAAATGACAAAAAAGTCTAATTTTAAACTTAAGACTACTATTTATTTGACAATCAAACAGATTTCAATCAATCATAGAAAGAGCCACATGTTTGCCGAGGCAAACATGCTCTTTTTTCTTTGTTTCAGTATGTGTGTGATATCTGCTTATTTTTTTCGTAAATAAAGGAGTTGTACAATATAATAGTACAGCTATACATATAAGATAAGATAAGATAAGAATATACTTTATTGCACAGAAAAGACACGAGAGAAAATAAAATTAAATGAAACAAATAGTAGTACAAATAGGCGGCCTTATTGCTATGCAGCAATTTCTTCCAGGCAACCTTAGGGTACAGGAAAATAAAAAGTTGAACTAGTGGGCTGGTATACATTTTAGGCAATATATTGTATAGGTAAGTAAATAAGCTACTTAGGTGTATTTATATAATTAATAACAATAAATAGTCATACATATAAATTACTTATACCTACATAGAAATACATAAATACTATAATACATATATAAAAATATATAATACTAATGAAAGAAAATGCTACAACCAAATTATTATACATATGCTGTTCATATGTTTTTGGTTTCTCGCTTTCTTTGGTTAGGATTTTTTAAATATTATTTTGTTTTCTTTTGGTTTGTTATTGGTTCATTGTGATATTTGTATTTTTGGGTAATTCAAAATTAGTAAATAAAAAGTAATTGGCAATATTTTATGACAACGATATCGCTTTATTGCACTCGGGGAGCGAGTGTGCGCGCGCCGGTGTCGGGGTGGTGGGCGTGTCTCTGAGAACGCGGCGCCCGCGCACTTCTCCCTCCTCGGCTACAAGATACATATCCAAGGTAATAAATTATATAAATATTAAATAAATATCAACAATTACAAAATAGCCTTTCGTAAAAAGATTAGATTACTAGTGTATATTTTTTTGTTGGTTTACAAAATTTACAGTTTCTCGTTGCACATTCGCGTAACACGTTCAACTGCTTACCTGAAAATAAAGAAAATAATGAATTCGTTTCTGGCAAGACTCAAACCTGCGTCTCTGGAATGCCGGTACATCAATCTACCAACTGAGCTATAAAAACGGTAGCGGGAGTGACGAATTTATCGTAGTATTTCTTGTGCACACGACATAGCGACGTAAGCGACATTTAGCTATGTAGTTTCAGAACTGCGTAGTGCTTAACCAGTCAAAATTTAATTAATTATTCAAGAGTTATTAATTAGTCAAGAATTTATTATTTTGTTTCTTTCATACTATATGACATATAAATTGTTAGTGCTAAAAATCCTCAAAATATAAATAAAAGTACTTGTTTTTATGATTGTAAATATGTTTTTGTTTTAAGATTTAATAAATATTGAATTTGTAAGTATTGAATTGAATGCGTTTTATTTTCCTAAGTTGTTGTCTCAGCTGTATATCAATACGTGGATAATATGGCATTTTATTTACTTGCTGCAGTTACAAATATCTATAGTTCTTTTTTTTTTGTTCTTACGGTGTATATTTATTTCACTTAATTTTCCATGTAAACTGCTTTAAGTATTTTAGGACTACAATAAAGATGTAAAACGTGGATAATTTATCACCTTTATCGCTAATTCTGATTGCATGATTGATTTCAATAGCTGGCATGTAGCGTTGCAGACATCTGTAAATTATGATCGTGGTCACTCAGCTGATAAACTCTTACGGTATGTATCACACAGAGAACACTTGCGGTTCACATTATAATCTAACAGTCGTAGTAGATATAAGATTTGAATAATCAATCCACATAATGTAAGAACGATATGCTGGACATAATTATTAAGAGGCCTTACCGCGAGTGGTGGCGCCCTCATTCGTTAAAAATGATAACTCAGTGAGGCCTCTTAAGCTTTCAATCCAAAAAAAAGAATATTGACCGAGATAGAATAAACAAAAATTCTTCCATGCTGGCCTGGGAGCGACAGAAAAACATAGAATGTGCCAGCTGCATTTCCTCCCGGGCATGCTGTAATAACCAGCTAAGGGATCCGAGGGTTTCTGTATATTGTAATTTAGGCGACAGGCTAACCACCTGTCACTACAGCAATATATCTACAAATCTATTTTAAACAACCCTCTAAACTTTGTCAGACGTGGCGGAACGACCTTTGTTTAGGTCGTTTACGCTCTGCCTACCCCATCAGGGATAAAGGCGTGATTATATGTATATATGTTTAAACCATGGGCTAGATAATAAAAGCAGACAGTTTTCATGTATTGTAGCCATTGCCTTATCTGCACGTGCTTGAAACTGCATAAATTAAGGTATCGTAATATCCATCATTCAGATTACGGCTAGCTAAGTATTTATAAGTACTTAGGGAAAGTATTTTATGTTCGTAAATCATTTTAAAAAACGGAAATTGTTAAATAAGTAACAAAAACCTTGTCATATTTTAAAGTAAGTATGATTATAAAATATTTACTTATAAAATGGTAAACTGACCGGCAACGCACAGCCCGAAAAGCTGGACTAGAGACTTGATATTTTTTTATATATATACGTCATTACAATGCCTACTAAGGAATATTTTTTAGAAATTCTACCTCTAAGGGTATTAAATAGGAAATGGAAGTATGTATGAACGTCCGTAAATTTTGGAGTAAAGATCTTCCAATTTTGTAATGAGTAAAACATAATGGACAAAACATAATGGACACGTGTATCAGAGTTTTTGATAATCTTACGCTTGAGATTTTACAAGTGATCATTCATGTTTACAATTTTGGAAATCTATAGCTCCTTACCCCTTATTGTGTATGTATTTTATGAATACTATTATAGTAATTTTATATTGCATAAACGCATATACCTCTATAGATATATTTATTTTAGTTTTCAGTTATTCTTATTTTCACAATTTTATTTTTGTTGTTTTTAAAGTATTTTAATATTTCCTATACTTAAGCACTACTCTCTTCTCTTTACATTCTCCTCTACCCAAAGGTTGTCTGGAAGAGATCGCTTCCAGCGATTGAGACCGCCTTTGCACACATTAATTTAAGTTTATTTTTGTGTTTCTTGTTTTTTGTGTACAATAAAGTGTTTTTACTTACTTACTTACCCCACCGTTAAAAGGGCTCTTTTTCTCATCAAAATAACAACAAATATAAATCTTAAGCTCAAGGCAAAACTGATTGCAGAATAAACACTGACCGAGGCCCAGATGCTTTTGAAAACTTTATTATGTTTGCTTACTGTCGGTAAAATAAACACCAGCTTAAGCAAACAAAACATCAAATTCAATGGCGATGACGATGGTTTCGGGTGCTACTGGAAAAACCACTGTCCATATCAACTGTTCGGCACCAAAACCCCGTACGATACTGTTAGAGGAGATTTACGGGACTTCAAGCAGCCAGAAGGCAAGTTTCTTTTAGTAGCTTCGTTTTTTTATTCATTGCCCCATTGCAAAAGGAAGCCAATATTAATAAGTTTGTTATTAAAGAAACACTTGTACTTATTAACCACAAACTATTACGATTGTTCTTCCACACTGGCCTAAGAGCGAAAGAAAAACATAGAAGGGGCCAGCTGCATTTTCTCCTAGGCATGCTGTAAAAACCAGCAAAGGGATCCGAGGGTTTCAGTTTATTGTTATTTAGGCGATGGACTGACAACCTGTCAATACAGCAGTATAACTTCAAATCTATCTTAAATAACCCTCAAAACTTAGTCAAACGTGGCGGAATGATCTTCGTTAAGGTCATTTACGCTCTGCCTACCCCATTAGGGATAAAGGAGTGATTATATTTATGTATGTATTATGATGGTGTTCCACCAAGCGCCGACAGTGGGCTCGATGCTAGATACCACCGGCGTAAACTAAAATTTAAATCTATCTGTCACTTTCTAAATAAAAAATTTAAAAAGGATAGGCGATTTATACTCTATGGTTTTATACTTTGTCCGCTAGATTTTGACGCGCTTTTGCACGTTTCCCCAGTATTTCTATCAATTTTATCTGACGGTAGATAAAAATGACAGATAACGCATAAAACCACCGAATTTAAATCAAAATCCGGAGAGAATAGATATCCCTTCATTTTACAATGTTTTAAGCCTGGAAGTGACAAATATATTTTAATTTTAGTTTTAGCCGGCAAATCGAGTATCGAGCCCATAGTTTTGTTTTTATTTATTTTCAAGTTCAAAGTTTACCACCACCACTTTTAAGTGACCGATCTTTTTGGTATGATTTATGATCCTGTCTACTGTTAAATTTTTGATTTGTTGTTTCTCATATTTTAGAAATAAAATAGCACTGTAAGTGCAAATAACACATATAATATACTCTGTCAACGAAACTGAACAACATTCAGGAAATTCTTTCCTAGATTGGAGATAAAAAATAAAATACTCCACCTCAATCAGACAATTTGTATGGAAAAGCATTTTTTTTTTTACAAATCTTGATGACAGTTATTCAGTTTTTTTTTTTTTTTTTATATAAATAGGCGAGCATTTGTCCGCCATCTCACCTGGTGGAAAGTGACGATGCGGACTATGTTGAAGCATACTCACCTATGTAGTGCCTATTCACTCTCGCCTTGAAAAGGCCCAGGTTATATTGTTCCGGAAACAGATCCGCCGGCAGGGAGTTCCACTCCTTAGCCGTTCGCATTAAGAATGTGGAAGCGAACCGCTTCGTGCGAATTTGTGGTATATCCACGACATAAGGGTGGAACCCCTGTCCACGCCTCGTGCTCCGGAGATGGAAAGGGGAGGGGGGTATAAGGTCATGAAGTGCTAACGCGCACTCCCCGATATGTATCCTGTAAAATACCGACATGCACGCCACTCTGCGACGGTGCTCAAGGTTCTGTAGTTTTGCCTCAACCAGTGCTGAGTCTCCAATGAGCTTCTTAGCACGTTTCTCGATTGAGTCTAAGGCAGCCAGCTGGTATTTAGCTGAACCGTCCCAAAGGTGGCAGCAGTACTCCATACACGATCGGACTTGAGCTGTGTACAACTGCAATAGCTGTCCCGGTGTGAAGTATCGCCTCACCTTCGAGAGGATACCAAGTTTTTTGGCAGCTGTTGTGGCCAGAGACTCAATGTAACGTCCAAAGTTCAAGTCGGACGTAAGGCTCATACCAAGAAGCTCAAGATGGTCAGAAATCGGTACGGATACATCCCGGAAAGTTCGAGCCAGGTTAAAAGGACTCCGTTTTGTCGAGCATAGACACGCCTGGGTTTTGGATGCGTTGAACTTGACGAGATTGGCATCGCCCCAGTCGGATATCACCCTTAGCGATGAGTTCAGACGATCCACTATGGACTCCCGACAAGACTGGATTATTTCACTGTTGGCCCTTGCACTGGACAGATATCTGTCAAAAACCGTGCTGTCATCAGCGTACCCAAAGGTATCGGGTGTCAACATGTCGTTGATATGCAGCAGGAATAAGGTTGCAGACAGGACAGAACCTTGAGGAACTCCGGCATCAATAGCCTGTTGTCCGGAGGAGCAGCCTTGTAAGACCACTTGTATGGATCGTTCACTCAAGAAGTCCGAAATCCAGTTGCAAAGGCCAGCAGGTAACCCGTAGGCGGGAAGCTTGCCAGTAAGGCTAGCGTGCCAGACCCTGTCAAAGGCCTTGGAGATATCCAGAGACACGGCAAGTGCTTCACCATGTCTCTCGATAGCCTCGCTCCATAAGTGAGTGGCATGCACGAGGAGGTCCCCCGTCAATCGCCCTCGGCGGAAGCCGTATTGGTGATCGTTAAGGAGATCATTATCCTCAAGGTATGCCAGGAGCCGATTATTCAGTACACGCTCCATAATCTTGCAGAGGTTACCGATATGGGTCTATAGTTGGCAGGGTCTGCTCAACTACCTTTTTTGGGTACAGGTTGCACATTTGCAAGCTTCCACGATTTGGGAACAACACCAGTCTCAAGTGAGAGGCGGTACAGGCGTGTCAACACCGGAGACAACTCAGGCGCACAGTTACGCAGGACGATTGCAGGGATACCGTCAGGGCCACTTGCTTTATTCACGTCTAGATTTCGCATGGTTTTAAGGACCTCTTTTTGCCGGATGCGTACGGCTGCCATAGAGCAGTCGACACGAGGTAACGGGGTGGTATTTTACCTGCGGCATCAAGACGCGAACTTTCCGCAAAATAGGAGGCAAAAAGATTGGCTTTCTCCTCCGCAGTACGAGCAAGCGACCCATCAGGTCTCTGCAGAGGCGGTAAAGATGGCTGGCAGAAATTGGTTTCCACTGCTTTCGCAAGCGACCAGAATGCTTTACTGCCAGCCGGATAGGAAGCAAGCTTAGCGCCTACTCGGCCTATGTGGGCGAATCGAGCCCTGCGTAATTCCTTTTTGCTTAACTTGGTGGCTTTGTTATAGTTTTTCTTCAGATCGCGAGTATTCGGAGCTTTGCGTGCACGAGCATCAGCCCAAGCAAGGAATGCCGACTGTTTCTGCGATTCCGCGCAGTTACAGTCAGTATTAAACCACGGGCGAGCTTTGCTACCGGTAGGAACATCAGAGAACGGTATGAAATATTCCATACCCTGACGTATGACTTCTGTAATAGCATCCGCGCAGCTCGACGATTCGCCTGAAGAAAAACAGTCCTGCCAAGGATACGAAGCAAAGAAGTGGCGCATCTCATCCCATTCTGCTGACCTGTATCGCCACACCCGTCTTTTACCAGAAGGGCCCTGATCGGGTGGTGAATACACTGATACAGATTTCACCAGATAGTGATCTGAGGTGCCCAATGGGGCAGAAACAGACACAGAGTATCGGTCTGGATCGGTAGTCAGCAGAAGGTCTAAGCAGTTGGCTGTATGAGACTCAATATCCGGGACCCTTGTTGCACAGCTGACAAGCTGGGAGAGATTTAGCGACAATGCAATTTTGCGCGAGGCGCGCAATGCCCAGCATGATCGGTCTCTAGGTATTGGAACAACCACTCTTTATGATGAGCGTTGAAATCCCCCAGGATTACTAGCTGCGCTGCCGGGTAACTCTGCAGAGCTTCATCAGCACCTTCACTGAGGTGTTCAAACAGTTTGGTTGTCTCCGTGTCTCCACTATGCGAGCGATAGACGCAAGCATACACATTTTGAGCTACACCAGTATCGACCAGAACCCACAATACGGAAAAACTTGGTGCCTCAAGGTTCTTGAGACGCTTGATGCAAAAGTCATCGCGAGCGTACACATAGACTCCGGCACGAGGTAGAAACCTGTGTTCTAGTGTGTAGCCGGGATAGCTGAGGTACGCCGCGTCAGCCGGACAATTGATCTGCGTCTCAGTGAGGAACAGCAGATGCGGTTTTTCAGTCTCAAGATGGTGATGGACGGGGTTGAGATTTGAGTGCAAGCCTCGAATATTTGAGAGGTGGACTTTAAGGCAAACAACCGCTGTTTAACCATTTGCCGTTTTTTGAGTGTTTTCATAATTGGTGATGTGGGGAAAAAGTGAATAGGCAGGAGGAAGGCAGTTGTACGAGGTACCGCGTTGCAATAAGCTTAGAAAATGAGCTGATTGCAGCCACACGCAAAGATTGCCACCTGGTCCTCCCATCCGGTCGCCAACCGGCAAGGAGCATCCCGGGATTTTTCGTGAGGTGGCAGGGCAGCCTTTCGCGGGTGGCTTTCCCGCTACTTGGGCCCTCAACTTCCTACGGTCGGCCAGCGGTGCACCGTGCTTCGGATCCCGCTAGCCTCCAGAACCAGCCACTCGTTGTCGCAACAATCAGCCACTCCGACCTGCTACATGCCGCGGTACTACTGTACAGACCCAACCTCCATACTGGCTTCTCCTTACTACATGTCGGAACACGGCGGTACCGGTGCAGTCCATTTTGCAGTGCCCAGGGGCCACGTGTAGGGAAACTCGAGTAAGAGGCCCAGAAAAAGGCCTCGCCTACGGACGCGGACAGCTTTGACCCCCAAGTTCAAGTTAAGTTGCGTTGGCTGAGCTACCCCTATCAGTTTGCGGGACTCTGTCCCTTACATCCCGTTTATATGTTTTTGCTATTGACATTGACGAATTAATTTATTGCTTCCATTATCAAACTGCGTCAATCCTTCGGTGATATAGGTTGCGAAGCAGTCAGTTTCTGGTCAATACACCGACATGGAAACAGGAACCCAGTGCTCAAATTGACTAAAACTATGAAGCACGTCGCTGGTCTGAACAAACAGATAGTCGCAGCGTATGATGAAGGGAGAAGCCAGCTGTGTGCTCAGGTAAGGTTGGTTACGAAAGTTCCTCTAACATCACTATCACTACATAGTATAAAACAAAGTCGCTTTCTCTGTCCCTATATCCCTATGTATGCTTAGATCTTTAAAACTACGCAACGGATTTTGATGCGATTTCTTTTAATGGATAGAATGATTCAAGAGAAAGGTTTATATGTATAATTCATGCATAATATAGTAGAGAAACACTGATAATTTCCGTGCGAAGCCGGGACGTAAGAATACAAATGTTCCATGCTAGACTGCGAGCGAGAGAAAAACTTAGAATGTGCCAGCTGCATTTCTTCCCGGGCATACTGTAAAAACCAGCTGAGGGATCCGAGGGTTTTGGTATCTTGCACATTAGGCGATGGGCTGACAACCTGTCACTACACCAATATACCTACAAATCTGGATTATAAAACCCTCAAAACTTGTCAGATGTGGCGGAACGACCTTTGTTTAGGTAGTTTACGCTCTGCCTAACCCATTCGGTTTCATTCATTTGTGGGTGTATTTCTGTAGTGACAGGTTGTCAGCCCATTGCAATTGCGATACACAGAACCCCTCAGATCCCTTAGCTGGTTTCTACAGCGTGCCCGGGAGGAAATGCAGCTGGCACATTCTATTATTAACCTTGAAAATTATTTACCTCTTTACTTAGAAATAGGCCTCTTTCAGGGTATGCTTCAGCTCGATATTCAGCTGCTCCATCTAGCAGCGGGACGTCGCAAGATTCAGGGCTTAATGAAAATCGAAATCATATTTCAAACGGCCCGCACAGCCTAGTTGGCAGATGCCTGCTATGCGGGTCCTGGGTTCGATTCCCGGTCGGGGCAGACATTTAAATGATGAATTTAAATCTCTGTTTCTGGGTTTGGGTGTTCTTTGTGGTTGTTTCTGTGTATGTCCATGGCACTTCGATACAGGGACTCCTAGTGGAGTCTATGAGTGTGATCGAGTTTTTTTTGTAAAGCTGGACTATTTTAAATGATCTCAAATGTCATGCATAAAACTGTTCTTCACTTCAGAATATGAATACAAATACAAATCAGTTTATTTCCACAAAACACATTACAAAAAATAAAAACACACAATCAAGAATAACATAACAAACAGGACAGGTAGGCATATAGATATTTGACAGAAGTGGAAAAAGGTGTGGACACAGCTTGGCTGTTTTTAAGTCCACCCTACGTCAGGTGTACAGAAGAGGATAAATAGCACAGAACAACTTAAACTACAATTTGACAAATCTTTGTAATATATATTTTAATAGCAACAATATTAGGCATATAATATAGCGTTTATTTATGAGCAATTTTAGAAAAAAAAAACAAATAGTAACAGTAATAGGCACATTCTTCAAAAGTAAAGGTAAAGGTAAGAAATTTTACTATTGTATAATATAATACCGTGGTTAAAACTTATAATGTAGATAGATTATTATTATATAGTTGCTTTAGGTACACAAATCTGTTCCTTGCAGGACACCGAATGTCTTCAAATCTTTTTTTGGAGTTTTAGATACAGTTGTTTTATTTGACGTTTGAATTGGTATATGGTTTGAGAGTTCTAAAGAGCGGGGGATATTATTCCAAATTTTTGCTGCCGCAAATCGAAATGAGCCTGTAAACTTGGCAGTGCGATAATATGCATACAAATTGAAAACAAAATTTAATTGTAGGACATCGACGAATTTCGAAAATTTGTATGGAATACAACCCTTGAAGTGGCCCAGGCTGAGCTCACTGGCGTTGGTTATAAAGAGATCTATGACATCGGCTCAAGGGTTAAAGCCACCTATCCTGAACTCCTCAATGGGTCTCCAGAAGACTATTACTTTAGACCCACCGATACGCAGAGGACCATCACCAGTGCTATAGCTTTTGTTCATGGGTTAACTGATAGGACGAATTTGGATCTTCAAATTGATAAACCGAGAACGGTTGAAAATGTTTTTAATGTAAGTAACTAGTCTAGAAGGCAAATATTTTAAGTAGTTATACTTAAGTAAACTGAGACTAAAAAATAATAATTTAAAATTAAATGTTCGCAGAAAGTATAAAAATCATTCATGTTTTTTAACATGGTATCTACCTATAGGCCTATGGTATTTTTGATCAGCTCTCATGAGTGGCAGCGAGTTTGAGTTCGTATCAGAAATGTCCTTTCAGTACAAACTGGCCTGCCAAATCCATACTTAATATTGCTCTCAAGTTTGATATCTCTTCATAAATACGAGCCTAAACTCATTGTAGGCCTATATACCTATATTTTTTCCCAGACCTACAGAAACTGTGACAGTTACCAAAACCTGGTTAAAAACGCATCTGTTATCGAGAAGGAGGTGGGCGAGTTTGTAAATTCTTCTGAATATCAGGCTGTAAGTATTATTTTTCTCCTTCTTACTAAAGCAGGCTCACGCTACCTACTCATAAGTGATGAAAATCGTATGTACGTAATTGTTCGCGACGGCGCAAATGTATTTAATTTTTGTATTTTTTATTCCCATAGAAATAAAGAGTATTTTTTAGGATGGCCACAATTGATAGCTGTCATCCCTAAAATAAGAGGCAAATTCAAATTAGCCAATCAGAGCGAGTGATAGAACGAGATAGCAATAGTGTTCTATTCTTGTCTTTTTACGAACTTTACGTATGATCAAGAATATTCGAGAATCGATATAACGCCATCCCTTTCTGACCAGTGACAGTTTGTATTTAGCTATCTCGATCGAACATTACAGAACACACTTGTCATTTCGAGAAAAGAGTTGCCAGCTGTTTCCCGAAGATTCTTTACTACCGAGATTGGGGTATATAAACGGCTGCGTGAGCCGCATCAAGCATACAGTTTTCAGATTCAGTTTCGAATCAGTGATCGAATAGTGGGAAGAAATAGTGAAGTGAACAGTGAATAGTATATAGTAACAGTGACAGTGATTCCGTGACATTCGTTTATAGTTATCGACAAACAGTTCCGTAATCGTTTCGCATAGTGTTTCCGTGATAGTTCGTTTATAGTTATCGACAAAGAGTTCCGTAAACAGTTTCCGTTTCGTATCCGTTTTTAAATAGTTCCGAAAGCAGCAAGTATAAGAATAACAGTGGAAATATTAAGATTAATAGTGATAATAGAAGTGTGAAGTGCCGTTTATAGTTTAATTAATAAATATTTAAGATTTTGCACCATTCTGTTTTACAGTGTTGCCAGATAGTTTCAACATTTCATTGTTAGTAGTTTTTCGTTAATAAATATACAGTCCATTTATAGTATAGTTTTATTTCGTGTACATTGAGGTAGGCACGTTTGGTTACGCCGAACACTATCTCGTACATAATGGTCCTTCGAGCCGGATCCGTATCAGTGTTTCGTGTAGTGATAGTGACAGATTTCGTGTTATTTCGTGAATAGTACCGTATTATATCGTGGTTGGACATATCGTATGTGTGAAACAGTGTTTATAGACTGTTTAAATAGACAGTTAATTAGTGCTCAAAAACAGTGATTGAACAGAGATAGTTTCCGTGGACAGGATAGTTTTTGTGTTCCGTACAGTAAATTATTTTCAATATGCCAGTTACAAGATCTATGTCAGGAGTTTCATCCCGGCGCCTGGTGCAAGAGACTGGGCACCGATCAACTGATGTCGTCGATCCGCAACCGCAACCACCGCAGCTGTCACAGCCTGAAGAAGTAGAGAAAGAACAGACAGCAGCGAGTAAAAAATCCTTTGCGGAACATCGTGACATGTCTGTGAAAACTAAAAGATCTTCGAATTCGAAGAGATCTGAACGTATTCAATTGCAACTTCAAAAAGAGTTATTAGAAGAAAAAGAAAATATAGCGAAAATACGATGTGAGAAAATTTCAATTGAAATGAAGATAAGAGAATTAGAATTCGAAGAAGACGAAGAAGATTCGTCATCAAAAGTCAGCGTTTTGAGCAAACAGTTAATCCGAGGTCAAATGACACATGAATGGGTGTACAATATTCCTAATCCTAATGTTGCTTGGAATTTTGAAGATGAAGAAGAGGAAGAAATGAAGGTGAAGCAAGAGCAAGATAACCTGAAAAAAGAAAAGACCATAACAAAGAAGATTAAAGATATGAAGACTGAACCATTTAGAGGAGTGAAGTCGGAAGACCAGAAGTTTGAACAAGACAGAAAACTGAAGATACCTGAAGAATTGAAAAGCAAGAAAAATATAGATGAAGAAAAGAACCCTGAAAAATATGGAAGACAGGACGACGATTTCAAAATTCAACTGAATTATTACGAAGACAGATTAATGAGAGAAAGAGAACTGTGCGCTGCGAAGAAAACAGAAAATAGCAAAAAGGAAGACGACAAAGATAATCAGAAAATCGACCTCACTGACTTAGCAACAGCAATCGCCCAAGCAGCACGCTCGGGTCAACCCGCAGCAGTACCAAGGTATATAACAGAGCTACCTTTCTTTAACGGAGCACACGAAGATTGGCTCGCCTACCGTGCTGCTTACCTGGAAACGGATAAATATTTCACTGACGTTGAGAACACTGCAAGACTGCGCCGGTCCTTAAAAGGAAGAGCCCTAGACGCCGTGCGCTACCAACTAATTGCCAACAGTAAGCCTGAAAAAATACTCGACACGCTTGAAACCAGATTTGGAAGACCAGATTCAATTGCACGCTCCGAACTAAAGAACCTCAAGAACCTGCAAAGGACTACAGAATCGCCACATGACATTTGCTTGTTTGCCAGCAAAGTCCAGAATGCTATTGCAACTTTGGAAGCCCTTAAACGCCAGCATTACCTTTACGACCCCGATGTTATTAAAAGCCTAACAGAAAAGTTAACACCGACTCTACGTTCGAAATGGTTGGATTTGATAGAAGAAAGAAACGATGACGACGAGCCACATTTAGGAACCTTTGGCAAGTTTATTGCAAAAGAAGCACGAAAAGTAGGAAGATTTGCGTCTCCAGAACGTATCAAGAATGAAAATTTTGATCGTCACCGATTTAGTGACTTTAAAAGAGAATCGTACCGACCCCAAACATTCAGAAGAGAAGAAACGTATCGCAGAGAACCGCAAAGAGAATTCAGTCGATTCCGCCCCAGTCCACAACATACTGGCAGAAGACAAGACAGGATTTATCGAGCTTCAGACCAGAAGGAAGTTCGAAACCCAAGATATTGTGACTTATGCCAGGCTAATCATGAAACCAAGGGATGCCAGAAATTTTCAGATGCTAATAGTAACGACAGATGGAAATTAGCAAAAGAACACCGTCTATGCTTCCGTTGTCTTAAGAAAATAACTCCACCTCACAAGTGCGAACCACGTCCCTGCAGAGTAGACGGATGTGAAGGAACCCATCACCCTTTACTACATTATACAGTTAAGAATGAAGAACCTAACGCACCCAGAATAGAAGAACGCGTGAATTCAGCTGTTGAGGAGAGACAATTCTCATTTCTGAAGATGATACCTGTTACAATTAAAGGTCCTCGAGGAGAAATGAACACTTATGCGTTTCTTGATGATGGATCAACCATCTCCTTAATAGATGCCGAAGCAGCAAATAAAATTGGATGCATAGGACCAACAGAGTCTCTACACATAGAAGGTTTGTCTGGAGCAAAAGTGGATACCGATGATTCACAAAAAGTGACATTTAAAATCAAAGGTCAGAGAGGAGAATTTCCCATTTCAGCGAGAACGATAGAAGACATGAAGCTAGGACCCCAAGCTGTCAAGGTGGAAGACATCGAGCATTGCCAGCATCTTGCAGACATCAAAGAATTTCTTCTGTACGAAGAAGGCAAGCCCACAGTTTTGATTGGTCAAAACAACTGGCCGTTCCTAATAGCAGACGAAAGCAGAAAAGGACCTGATGACCAACCAGCCGCATCGCTAACAAGGCTAGGTTGGGCGTTACATGGGTCGAATACAAGGACCCTTGGAAAACGAGTCAATTACTGCTACAGATCAGTTGAACAAGTCTTAGACGAACAGATGAAGAATTTTTTTGCCATAGATTCGTTGGGAGTAACAGAAAGGAAACCACGAAGTGATCCGGAAGAAAGAGCACTTGCGATTCTTCGAGAGAAAACAGTGGAACGAATACAAAATGGATATGAAACCGGTTTGTTATGGAAAGAAGACAATACGAAGTTACCAAATAACTACGACCAAGCTTTGAAGAGGCTTTATGGACTCGAAAAGAAGTTGGATAAAGACGCAAAACTAAAATCAAAATATGAAAAACAGATAGACGACTTAATTGATAAGGGATATGCTGAAGAAGCAGTTTCGCCACCAAAACCAGAAAAGACATGGTATTTATCTCATTTCCCCGTGCTACATCCAGCGAAACCAGGAAAAGTTAGACCCGTATATGATGCAGCTGCTAAGTACGGAGGTACTTCTTTAAACGATCACTTATTGTCGGGACCAGATCTTCTGCAGTCTCTACCTGGAGTACTAATGAGATTCCGTCAACATCCGATCGCAGTAGCAGCAGATATTGAAGAAATGTTTCTGAGGATCGGCATTATAGAAGAAGACAGAGATGCCCTCAGATTCCTGTGGCGTCGAGACCGGCGGGAGGGTCCGCCAACAGAATACAGAATGAAGTCAGTAATCTTCGGTGCCGCCAGCTCACCGTGCACCGCATTATATGTTAAAAATTTCAACGCTGAGAGATACAAGGAAGAATATCCAGAGGCAAGAGATGCCATAATTTCTCATCATTACATGGATGATTATTTACAAAGCTTTAAGACAGAAGATAAAGCTATCAAAGTTGCAACAGAAGTCCGGTTAGTACATCAAAAAGGGAACTTCAATCTGCGAAAATGGTCGTCCAACAAGCAGGCAGTATTGGTTGCATTAAGAAGCACTTCAGAAGAACCAACAGTAAAAGTAGAACTCGATGATGGCATCAAAGACGAAAAAGTACTGGGTCTTATATGGAAACCACGAGAAGACACATTAGGTTTTAACCTCAATTTCTCGCGAGTCCCTGAAGAAATAGTTAAAGGAACAAGAATCCCCACCAAGAGAAAAGCACTAAAAACAGTTATGTCGCTTTACGATCCTTTGGGGTTGGTTTCACCGACCACCAATCAAGCTAAGCAAATACTACAAGAGACTTGGAGACATGGAACCGGATGGGACGAAGAATTACCGAAAGAGGCCGCACAGAAATGGAAGTTATGGATTAATAATATGCAAAATCTCCGTAATATAGAAATCCCTCGTTGTCATCTGAAATTCAGTACTGCCCAAGAAAGAGAACTTCATACTTTTGTAGATGCCAGTGAAGTCGCATACGCTGCTGCAGTGTATTGGAGATTAATCGACGAAGAAGGAAACGTTCATATCAGCTTAGCCGCAGCTAAAGCGCGTGTTGCGCCATTGAAACTTACCTCGATACCGAGACTTGAGCTACAAGCAGCACTTCTCGGCAGCCGTTTAGCGAAGACAGTAGCAGAAGAATATCAAGAAAAACCAAACAAGAGATATTTTTGGTCAGACTCCAAAACAGTGTTGCAATGGTTACGATCAGGCCCTAGAGTTTTCAAAAGTTTCGTCGCTCATAGGGTCGCCGAGATAGAAGAAGATACTACAGTAATTGAATGGAGATGGATTCCGACATTTCATAATGTAGCCGATGATGCAACTAGAGACGTGCCAGTAAACTTTTCACAAAATCACCGATGGTTCAAAGGTCCAGAATTTTTGAAAACAGATCCAGAAAGCTGGCCGAAGGAAAATGTGACGGATATTATCAAGACAGGAGAAGAACGAGTACATGTTATTCAGAGCAAAAATATAAAGACTACAGATAGTTTGCCCGACATTACAAGATTTTCATCGTGGTTACGACTGATAAGAGCTACAGGGCGAGTACTACAATTTATAGACTTGCTGAAGACGTCAAAAGAGAGAGTAAACTACAAAAGAATAAATAAAAGAACAGAAGAAGATCCAGATTGGGGAAGAACACTAAATAGGGAAAATAGACCATTAAACACACAGCAACGATTGACATCAAAACAACGAAATTATCGTCCGTTGAATGGAGAACTCATAAAGAGAGCAGAAAACTTATGGGTCAAGGCATCCCAGGAACAATCTTTTACAAAAGAAATCGTCGCATTAAAGAATGGAAAAGAAGTCCCAAGAGAAAGCAGATTGAGACAACTTGCACTTGTTTTAGAAGACTCCATGGTCAAACTGAAATCAAGAATTGCAGCCGTAACGGGAGTATCTTCGCAACAAAAACAACCATCAATTTTAGATGGAGACCATAGATATACCAGACTTTATTTAGAATGGTTACACCATAAGCTACAACATGCCGGGACAGAGATGATAGTGAATGAAGCTAGACAACATTTCTGGATTCTGCAATTACGACCAATAGCCAAGAACATAATGAAAAGCTGCCTCAAATGTCGAATTAGAAAAAGTCTACCAGCAGAACCTCCCACAGGCGATCACCCGTATACTCGATTGGCACACCATCAAAGAGCATTTACTTTCAGTGGTATTGATTACTTCGGCCCTCTCACAGTTACCGTAGGAAAAAGCCATCAGAAAAGATATGTTGCTTTGTTCACTTGTCTTACTACAAGAGCAGTTCATTTGGAAATCGCATCAAATCTAAGCACAGACTCTGCTATATCAGCACTTAGTCGTTTTATAGCTCGAAGAGGATGTCCAACTGAAATATATTCTGATAACGGAACCAATCTACGCGGAGCAGATCGAGAACTTAGAGAAGCTCTTCAAAATGAAGCCGCAAATCATAGGATCACCTGGAAGTTTATTCCCCCTGGTGCACCATTTATGGGAGCAGCATGGGAAAGATTGGTCAAATCAGTAAAGAGTGCACTCTACAGCGTTTTAGAAGACAAACATCCACAAGAAGAGACACTAGCAACTCTACTTTGTGAAGCAGAATACACAGTAAATAGTAGACCATTGACTCACGTATCAACTTCACCAGAAGACGACGAAGCTTTGACATCAAACCATTTTTTAATCGGTGGATCAGGTAGCATAGTACAGTTGGGACAGTTCACGGACAGAAATCTAAAACTTCGTCATAAATGGAGACAAGCACAGAGACTAGCAGACATATTTTGGCAGAGGTGGTTAAAAGAGTATCTTCCAGAACTACAATACCGGCGGGAGCCCAGAGGCCAAGGGAAACCGTTACAAGAAGGAGATTTAGTATTAATCGCAGATTCAAATCTACCCAGAAATACATGGCCTCGCGGAAAAATTGTTAAAATGTATCCAGGTCAAGACGGAATAGTTCGAGCAGTTGACGTTCAAACTAAAGGTGGAGTTTTGAGAAGACCAACAAAACGGCTAGTCGTTCTTCCAGTATTCCACGAAGAGATATCCGTCGCTCCACTTAAATAGATGCGACGCCGTAACCGACCTCACACGGCGGGAGTATGTTCGCGACGGCGCAAATGTATTTAATTTTTGTTTTTTTTATTCCCATAGAAATAAAGAGTATTTTTTAGGATGGCCACAATTGATAGCTGTCATCCCTAAAATAAGAGGCAAATTCAAATTAGCCAATCAGAGCGAGTGATAGAACGAGATAGCAATAGTGTTCTATTCTTGTCTTTTTACGAACTTTACGTATGATCAAGAATATTCGAGAATCGATATAACGCCATCCCTTTCTGACCAGTGACAGTTTGTATTTAGCTATCTCGATCGAACATTACAGAAGACACTTGTCATTTCGAGAAAAGAGTTGCCAGCTGTTTCCCGAAGATTCTTTACTACCGAGATTGGGGTATATAAACGGCTGCGTGAGCCGCATCAAGCATACAGTTTTCAGATTCAGTTTCGAATCAGTGATCGAATAGTGGGAAGAAATAGTGAAGTGAACAGTGAATAGTATATAGTAACAGTGACAGTGATTCCGTGACATTCGTTTATAGTTATCGACAAACAGTTCCGTAATCGTTTCGCATAGTGTTTCCGTGATAGTTCGTTTATAGTTATCGACAAAGAGTTCCGTAAACAGTTTCCGTTTCGTATCCGTTTTTAAATAGTTCCGAAAGCAGCAAGTATAAGAATAACAGTGGAAATATTAAGATTAATAGTGATAATAGAAGTGTGAAGTGCCGTTTATAGTTTAATTAATAAATATTTAAGATTTTGCACCATTCTGTTTTACAGTGTTGCCAGATAGTTTCAACATTTCATTGTTAGTAGTTTTTCGTTAATAAATATACAGTCCATTTATAGTATAGTTTTATTTCGTGTACATTGAGGTAGGCACGTTTGGTTACGCCGAACACTATCTCGTACAGTAATCGTATATCTACTCAATGTCGAAAATTGAATGTTTTGACAAACACCGTTTAGAAAGTGAAGGAGAACGTTTTTGAGGACTAACCGCCACTCTACATAGTTTTTTTTGGGACGGAATGGGATCTACCTCCTAGTGATCCGCTCTGGTTAACGTCAACTCAGTCTTACCTGTGAACAGGTCTGGCTGAACGATCCCAGAAAAGCGGTTACCTTCCACCGGAGTCAGGCGCAAAACAGCTTGCTGTGTTCTGTCGGTGCGCGATAGAGCCAGTGCCATAACAAGCATCTTGTGGGTGACCTCGCTCCATAGTCAATTCTGTCACGGTCATCCCTGATCTTGTGTCAAAAAATAATATTGAAATCTTTTTCGCGGTTAGGATTTGATTTTGAAGGACAAATAAGGATATTTATTCTTCACTAGCTGTGCCCGCGACTTCTTACGCCCGGTTTGTATGGAAAACACGCAGTGTCGAACATACTAAAAACGCTTCTCCGCGCGTAGGGGCTGGATCTGCTTATCCGCGCGCGGAAGCGTGTTTCGCATTATCTGATCTTTGTTTTTGTATGGAAAACACGATTCCGCGCGCAAGCTAGCAGATCCCGCTCGTACGCGCGGAGAAACGTTTTCTGAGAACTGTTTTGAAATTTTCTTTTCCCTTTTAGATCAAAACAGTTGTTCAAGAAAGACTGGGCATCGACCACCAGATTAACGAAACTGAATTAGATGCTCTATACAACAGCTGCCGGTGCTATAGATCTTGGGATGTGTCATACCGGTCTCCCTGGTGTGCTGTCTTCACTGATGAAGAGTTGTCCATCCTCGATTACAAGGAAGATGTCAAACATTACTATAAGGACGGGTATGGCTCTTGGGTAAGTTGCTTAATTCTTTTTCTTCTTCTTATTGAACGGATTTTCGAGTCGAACATCTACCCGAAGAACTCTGGTGTCAGAGTTTTCAAACCGCCGAATAGCACAGCTATTAAGCTTCTGACATGGTTTGAGTAACGACCACTATCAAAGACACCGACGGTTTAACGTGCCCTCCGAAGCACGGAATCCTTTAATTTTCGAACAATCAGGTGATTCAGCGTGCAATGTCCATACTAAACTGGCAAAAACCTCACAAAGTTTTGAAACATAATAGAATCGAACCCAGGACCTCCGGATCGTTAGCCCATCATTATCATCACATCATCGTATTAGCTATTTAAAATCCACCTCACATATTTTTTTTAAACTAGCATTGTTACATGGTGCACACATTTTGTCACCTGTCTATTTATTCCTTATCAAATATTGAATATGCTTATTTTTTTCTTTAGATGAATTTACGTCTAGGTGGCCCTCCTCTAAAAGACCTGTACGAAAATTTCGAAGCAGCTGTCGAAGGTCGCGGCAAAAAGATCATATCTTATTTCACCCACGACACCATGATGGAGATGATCTGGTCTGCTCTTGGACTCTATAAGGATTCCAAACCTCTGAAGGGAAAACATAGGAATGATGCAAGGCTATGGAGCACTAGCTATATTGCGCCGATGGCTATAAACATGATGGCTGTATTGAATTGGTAGGTTTTTTTATATTTTGCCGATTATGAGCAAAATCTCAACGGACTCAGCAAAACCATTGTTAGCGCTTTACACACATGGTTGAATTTTCCAGCTGTGAAGAATCCGACGATCAGGTCTATCGTGTTCAACTCTTCATCGGTGAAAAACCAACAGAGCTCTGTCCCCTCGAGGGTTGCACCTGGGAAAGATTCCAGGAGATCTTCCAGCCGTTCAAGAGTGCTAACCTGGATTTCTGCAGCATGAACTACACTAAACCTGATTTGGATGTTAAGTTCAATTTCAATGTACATATAGATTAGGGTTTGGATGGACTCCTATGTAAGAATTATTTTGAAAAGACTTTTGGCTTGGCCTTATTTTCTTATTCAAAATTAATGTCTCAACCTGTATTGTAGTACGTACCGGGTGTAAGGGACAGCGTTTGCGATACGCTGTCCCTTACGCCCCGCCCCGTATATATACGTGGGTGGATGATATGCCTTATTTTCTAATTCACCATTTAGGTCTCAACTGTGTATATGTGGATGATATGGTGTTTTTTCAACTGCCAATCCAAATATAATTTTCCTTGTACTTTGTAGTTCTTTAGGCGCTTTGAGAGTGAAATTTTAAGGTCACATCTCGGCAATACCGTCAAGGCGTATGAGGCTTTCGATTTTTGTCTACGTCTAATAAAAAAGTCGAATTCGAAATCAAAAATGACAAAAAAGTCTAATTTTAAACTTAAGACTACTATTTATTTGACAATCAAACCGTTTTCAATCAATCTTGCCCAATGTGTGCTCGGTGTGGCGTGTGGCGAGCCCCATGTTTGCCGAGGCCAACATGCTCTTTTTTTCTTTTTTTCACTATGTGTGTGATATCTGCTTATTTTTTTCGTAAATAAAGGAGTTGTACAATATAATAGTACCTACAGCTATACATATGCTGTTCATATGTTTTCGGTTTCTCGCTTTCTTTGGTAAGGATTTTTTAAATATTATTTTGTTTTCTTTTGGTTTGTTATTGGTTCATTGTGATATTTGTATTTTTGGGTATTTCAATATTAGTAAATAAAAAGTAATTGGTAATATTTTATGACAACGATATCGCTTTATTGCACTCGGGGAGCGAGTGTGCGCGCGCCGGTGTCGGGGTGGTGGGCGTGTCTCTGAGAACGCGGCGCCCGCGCACATTTCCCTTTTCGGCCACAAGATACATATAATAAATTATATAAATAGTAAATAAATATTAGTTAGTGTATTGTAATTTAGGCGATGGGCTGACAACCTGTCACTACAGCAATACACATTACAATCTAAAATTGCCCCCAATTTATGTCAGACGTGGCGAAAGCGCCTTTTAGGAGGCGTTTTACGCTCTGCCTACCCCGTAAGGGATAAAGGCGTGATTTTATGTATGTATGTATGTAAATAAATATCAACAATTACAAAATAGCCTTTCGTAAAAAGATTAGATTACTAGTGTATATTTTTTTGTTTGTTTACAAAATTTACAGTTTCTCGTTGCATATTCGCGTAACACGTTCAACTGCTTACCTGAAAATAAAGAAAATAATGAATTTGTTTCTGGCAAGACTCAAACCTGCGTCTCTGGAATGCCGGTACATCAATCTACCAACTAAGCTACAAAAACGGTAGCGGAAGTGACGAATTTATCGTAGTATTCCTTGTGCACACGACATAGCGACGTAAGCGACATTTAGCTATGTAGTTTCAGAACTGCGTAGTGCTTAACCAGTCAAAATTTAATTAATTATTCAAGAGTTATTAATTAGTCAAGAATTTATTATTTTGTTTCTTTCATACTATATGAAATATAAATTGCATTGTTAGTGCTAAAAATCCTCAGAATATAAATATAAGTACTTGTTTTTATGATTGTAAATATGTTTTTGTTTTAAGATTCAATAAATATTGAATTTGTAAGTATTGAATTGAATGCGTTTTATTTTCCTAAGTTGTTGTCTCAGCTGTACTTGGATAATATGGCATTTTATTTACTTGCTGCAGTTACAAATATCTATAGTTCTTTTTTTTTTGTTCTTACGGTGTATATTTATTTCACTTTATTTTCCATGTAAACTGCTTTAAGTATTTTAGGACTACAATAAAGATGTAAAACGTGGATAATTTATCACCTTTATCGCTAATTCTGATTGCATGATTGATTTCAATAGCTGGCATGTAGCGTTGCAGACATCTGTAAATTATGATCGTGGTCACTCAGCTGATAAACTCTTACGGTATGTATCACACAGAGTACACTTGCGGCTCACATTATAATCTAACAGTCGTAGTAGATATAAGATTTGAATAATCAATTGACAGAATGTAAGAACGATATGCTGGACATAATTATTAAGAGGCCTTACCGCGAGTGGTGGCGCCCGCATTCGTTAAAAAAATATAACTCGGTGAGGCCGCTTAAGCTTTCAATCCAAAAATAAGAATATTGACCGAGATAGAATAAACAAACATTCTTCCATGCTGGCCTGGGAGCAAGAGACAAACATAGAATATGCCAGCTGCATTTCCTCCCGGGCATGCTGTAATAACCAGCTAAGGGATCCGAGAGTTTCTGTATATTGTAATTTAGGCGACAGGCTGACAACCTGTCACTACAGCAATATATATACAAATCTATCTTAAACAACCCTCTAAACTTTGTCAGACGTGGCGGAACGACCTATGTTTAGGTAGTTTACGCTCTGCCTACCCCATCAGCGATAAAGGCGTGATTATATGTATATATGTTTAAACCATGGGCTAGATAATAAAAGCAGACAGTTTTCATGTATTGTAGCCATTGCCTTATCTGCACGTGCTTGAAACTGCATAAATTAAGGTATCGTGATATCCATCATTCAGATTACGGCTAGCTAAGTATTTATAAGTACTTAGGAAGTATTTTATGTTCGTAAATCGTTTAAAAAACGGAAATTGTTCAATAATTAAAAAAAACCTTGTCATATTTTAAAGTAAGTATGATTATAAAAATATTTACATATAAAATGGTAAACTTACCGGCAACGCACAGCCCAAACCGCTGGACTAGAGACTTGATATTTTTTTTATATATATATACGTCATTACAATGCCTACTAAGAAATATTTTTTAGAAATTCTACCTCTAAGGGTATTAAATAGGAAATGGAAGTATGTATGAACGTCCGTAAATTTTGGAGTAAAGATCTTCCAATTTTGTAATGAGTAAAACATAATGGACAAAACATAATGGACACGTGTATCAGAGTTTTTGATAATCTTACGCTTGAGATTTTACAAGTGATCATTCATGTTTACAATTTTGGAGATCTATAGCTCCTTACCCCTTATTGTGTATGTATTGTATGAATACTATTATAGTAATTTTATATTGCATAAACGCATAAAGCTCTAAAGATATGCATATATTTATTTTAGTTTTCAGTTATTCTTATTTTCGCTATTTTATTTTTGTTGTTTTAAAGTATTTAAATATTTTCTATACTTCAGCACTACCATCTTCTCTTTACATTCTCCTCTACCCAAAGGTTGTCCGGAAGAGATCACTTTCAGCGATAAGACCGCCTTTGTACACATTTATTTAAGTTTATTTTTGTGTTTCTTGTTTTTTGTGTACAATAATGTGTTTTTACTTACTTACTTACCCCATCGTTAAAAGGGTAAATATGATTAACTCTTTTTTTCATCAAAATAACAACAAATAACCATCTTAAGCCCAAGGCAAAACTGATTGAAGAATAAACACTGACCGAGGCCCAGATGCTTTTGAAAACTTTATTATGTTTGCTTACTGTCGGTAAAATAAACACCAGCTTAAGCAAACAAAACATCAAATTCAATGGTGATGACGATGGTTTCGGGTGCTACTGGAAAAACCACTGTCCATATCAACTGTTCGGCACCAAAACCCCGTACGATACTGTCAGAGGAGATTTACGGGACTTCAAGCAACCAGAAGGCAAGTTTCTTTAAGTAGCTTTGTTGTTGTTCTTTTAATCATTGCCTCATTGCAAATGCAAGCCAATATTAATTATTAGTATATTGTAATTTAGGCGATGGACTGACAACCTGTCAATACAGCAGTATACCTTCAAATCTATCTTAAATAACTCTCAAAACTTTGTTAAACGTGGCGGAATGATCTTTGTTAAGGTCGTTTACGCTCTGCCTACCCCATTAGGGATAAAGGAGTGATTATATTTATGTATGTATTATGATGATGTACCAAGCGCCGACAGTTGGCTCGATGCTAGATACCGCCGGCTAAAACTAAAATTAAAATCTCCCTGTCACTTTCAAAATAATAAAATCGAAAAAGGACATGCGATTTTTACTATATGGTTTTATACTTTGTCTGCTTTTGCACGTTTCCCCAGTATTTCTATCAATTTTATCTGCCATAGCATATGATAAAAATGACAGATATCGCATAAAACCACCGAATATAAATAAAAATCCCGCGAGAATAGATCTCCCTTCATTTTTCAATGTTTTAAGTCTGGAAGTGACCAATAGGTTTTAATTTTAGTTTTAGCCGGCAAATCGAGAATCAAGCCCATAGTTTTGTTTTTAATTATTTCAAAGTTTGAAGTTTACCACCACCGCTTTTAAGTGGCCGATTTTTTTGTTATGATTTATGATCCTGTCTACTGTTGAAATGTTTGATTTGTTGTTTCTCATGTTTCGGAAATAAAATAGCACTGTTAGTGCAAAGAACACATAAAATATACTCTGTCAACGAAACTGAACAACATTCAGGAAATTCTTTCCTAGATTGGAGATAAAAAATAAAATACTATACGAAATGACCACCTCAATCAGACAATTTGTATGGAATAGCATTTTTTTTACAAATCTTGGTGACAGTTATTCAGTTTCGTGGGCTGAGCTACCCCTATCAGTTTGCGGGACTCTGTCCCTTACATCCCGTATATATGTTTTTGCTATTGACATTGACGAATTAATTTATTGCTTCCATTATCAAACTGCGTCAATCCTTCGGTGACATAGGTTGCGAAGCAGTCAGTTTCTGGTCAATACACCGACATGGAAACAGGAACCCATTGCTCAAAATGACTAAAAAAATGAAGCACGTCGCTTGTCTGAAAAAACAGATAGTCGCAGCGTATGATGAAGGGAGAAGCCAGCTGTGTGCTCAGGTAAGGTTGGTTACGAAAGTACCTCTAACGTCACTATCACTACATAGTATAAAACAAAGTCGCTTTCTCTGTCCCTATAGCCCTATGTATGCTTAGATCTTTAAAACTACGCAACGGATTTTGATGCGGTTTCTTTTAATGGATAAAATGATTCAAGAGAAAGGTTTATATGTATAATTCATGCATAATATAGTAGAGAAACACTGATAATTTCCGTGCGAAGCCGGGACGTAAGAATACAAATGTTCCATGCTGGACTGGGAGCGAGAGAAAATCTTAGAATGTTGCAGCTGCATTTCTTCCCGGGCATACTGTAAAAACCAGCTAAGGGATCCGAGGGTTTTGGTATCTTGCACATTAAGCGATGGGCTTACAACCTGTCACTACACCAATATACCTACAAATCTGTATTATAAAACCCTCAAAACTCAGATGTGGCGAAACGACCTTTGTTTAGGTAGTTTTCGCTCTGCCTAACCCATTAGGAACAAAGGCGTGATTATATGTATGTATGTAAGAATACAAATCAAACAACACAACAGATAACAAAAAAAAGACAAGTACAACATAGGCGGCCTGATTGCTAAGATAGCAATTTCTTCCAGGCAACTTTTGGGTGAAAGAAAAATGCGTAGCGGTAAGCGGGATAGTGCAAACTTAGTCAAATAAGTATCCTAATTACATTACATTACATATAATACATAAACTAAGTAAAAGCTACTACATAGATATTTGTAAAATAAACTAATGCATAATATATGCATATTTTAATACGGCTCTTAAAAGTCTCAAGAGACGAAATAAATCGATAATTAAACTTACATCAATATAATCACGCCTTTATCCCTAATGGGCAGAGCGTAAACGACCAAAACAAAGGTCGTTCGCCACGTCTGATAAAGTTTTGAGGCTTATTTAATTTAGATTTGTAGGTGTATTGCTGTAGTGACAGGTTGTCAGCCCATTGCAATTGCGATATACAGAAACCCTCAGATCCCTTAGCTGGTTTCTACAGCGTGCCCGGGAGGAAATGCAGCTGGCACATTCAATTATTAACCTTGAAAATTATTTACCTCTCCACTTAGATATAGGCCTCTTTCAGGGTATGCATCAGCTCGATATTCAGCTGCTCCATCTAGCAGCGGGACGTCGCAAGATTCAGGGCTTAATGAAAATCGAAATCATATTTCAAACGGCCCGCACAGCCTAGTTGGTAGATGCCTACTATGCGGGTCCTGGGTTCGATTCCCGGTCGGGGTAGACATTTGAATGATGAATTTAAATCTCTGTTTCTGGGTTTGGGTGTTCTTTGTGGTTGTTTCTGTGTTTGTCCATGGCACTCCGATACAGGGACTCCTAGTGGGGTCTATGAGTGTGATCGAGTTTTTTTTTGTAAAGCTGGACTATTTTAAATGATCTCAAATGTCATGTATAAAACTGTTCTTCACTTCCGAATATGCATACAAATTATAAACAAAATTTCATTGTAGGACATCGACGAATTTCGAAAATTTGTATGGAATACAACCCTTGAAGTGGCCCAGGCTGAGCTCACTGGCGTTGGTTATAAAGAGATCTATGACATCGGCTCAAGGGTTAAAGCCACCTATCCTGAACTCCTCAATGGGTCTCCAGAAGACTATTACTTTAGACCCACCGATACGCAGAGGACCATCACCAGTGCTATAGCTTTTGTGCATGGGTTAACTGATAGAACGAATTTGGGTCTTCAAATTGATAAAGCGAGAACGGTTGAAGATGTTTTTAAAGTAAGTAACTAGTCTAGTAGGCAAATACTTTAAGTAGTTATACATACATACATAATAATATTTAAGTAGTTATACTGAAATGAACTGAGGAAAACAATAAAAAATAATACTTTAAAATTAAATGTTCGCAGAAAGTATAGAAAAATCATTCATGTTTTTAACATGGTATCTACCTACGGGCCGTATTTATGATCATCTCTCATTAGTGGCAGCGAGTTTGAGTTCGTATCAGAAATGTACTTTCAGTACAAACTGGCCTGTCAAATCCATCTTAATATTGCTCTCAAGTTTGATATCGCTTCATAAATACGAGCCTATACTCATTATAGGCCTATATACCTATATTTTTTCCCAGACCTACAAAAACTGTGACAGTTACCAAAACCTGGTTAAAAACGCATCTGTTATCGAGAAGGAGGTGGGCGACTTTGTAAATTCTTCTGAATATCAGGCTGTAAGTATTAGTTTTCTCCTTCTTACTAAAGCAGGCTCACGCTACCTACTCATAAATGATGAAAATCGTATGTCCGTAATCGTATTTCTACTCGATGACAAAAATTGAATGTTAATCTAAACAAACACCGTTAAGAAAGTGAAGGAGAACGTTTTTGAGGACTAACCGCCACTCTACATAGTTTTTTTTGGGACGGGATGGGATCTACCTCCTAGTGGTCCGCTCTGGTTAACGTCAACTCAGTCTTACCTGTGAACAGGTCTGGCTGAACGATCCCAGAAAAGTGGTTTACCTTCCACCGGAGTCTGGCGCAAAACAGCTTGCTGTGTTCTGTCGGTGCGCGATAGAGCCAGTGCCATAACAAGCATCTTGTGGGTGACCTCGCTCCATAGTCGATTCTGTCACGGTCATCCCTGATCTTGTATCTAAAAAATGATATTAAAAACTTTTTCGCGGTTAGGATTTGATTTTGAAGGACAAATAAGGATATTTATTTTTTACTAGCTGTGCCCGCGACTTCTTACGCCCGGTTTGTATGGAAAATACGCAGTGTCGAACATACTGAAAACGCTTCTCCGCGCGTAGGGGCCGGATCTGCTTATCCGCGTTCGGAAGCGTGTTTCGCATTATCTGATCTTTGTTTAAGTATGGAAAACACGATTCCGCGCGCAAGCTAGCAGATCCCGCTCCTACGCGCGGAGAAACGTTTTCTGAGAACTGTTTTGAAATTTTCTTTTCCCTTTTAGATCAAAACATTTGTTCAAAAAAGACTGGGTATCGACCACAAGATTAACGAAACTGAATTAGATGCTCTATACAGCAGCTGCCGGTGCTATAGATCCTGGGATGTGTCATACCGGTCTCCCTGGTGTGCTGTCTTCACTGATGAAGAGTTGTCCATCCTCGACTACAAGGAAGATGTCAAACATTACTATAAGGTCGGGTATGGCTCTTGGGTAAGTTGCTTAATTCTTCTTCTTCTTCTTATCGAATGGATTTTCGAGTCGAACATCGACCCGAAGAATCCTGGTCTTAGAGTTTTCAAACCGCCTAATAGCACAGCTATTAAGCCTCTGACATGGTTTGAGTAACGACCACTATCAAAGACAGCGACCGGGACCGACGGTTTAACGTGCCCTTCGAAGCACGGAATCCTTTTACTTTTCGAACAATCAAGTGATTCAGCGTGCAATGTCCATTCCAAACTGGGGAAAACCTCACAAAGTGTTAAATTGACAAAATCAACATTGGGAAACATAATAGAATCGAACCCAGGACCTCCGGATCGTAAGCCCATCATTATAATCACATCATCGTATTAGCTATTTAAAATCCACCTCACATAATTTTAAGTTTTGTAGTACTTTGTTTGGCAAACTGGCATTGTTATGTGGTACACACATTTTGTGACCTGTCTATTTATTCCTTATCAAATATTGAATCTGCTTAATTTTTTCTTTAGATGAATTCACGTCTGGGTGGCCCTCCTCTAAAAGACCTGTACGAAAATTTCGAAGCAGCTGTCGAAGGTCGCGGCAAAAAGATCATATCTTATTTCACCCACGACATCATGATGGAGATGATCTGGTCTGCTCTTGGACTCTATAAGGATTCCAAACCTCTGAAGGGAAAATATAGGAATGATGCAAGGCTATGGAGCACTAGCTATATTGCACCGATGGCTATAAACATGATGGCTGTATTGAATTGGTAGGTTTTTTATATTTTGCTGATTATGAGCAAAATCTCAACGGACTCTGCAAAACCATTGTTAGCGCTTTACACACATGGTTGAATTTTCCAGCTGTGAAGAATCCGACGATCAGGTCTATCGTGTTCAACTCTTCATCGGTGAAAAACCAACAGAACTCTGTCCCCTAGAGGGTTGCACCTGGGAAAGATTCCAGGAGATCTTCCAGCCGTTCAAGAGTGCTAACCTGGATTTCTGCAGCATGAACTACACTAAACCTGATTTGGATGTTAAGTTCAATTTTAATGTACATATAGATTAAGTTAAGGGTTTGGATGGACTCCTATGTAAGAATTATTTTGAAAAGACTTTTGGCTTGGCCGTATTTTCTTGTTCAAAATTAATGTCTCAACCTGTATTGTAGTACGTACCGGGTGTAAGGGACAGCGTCCCGCTTACTAACAGGGGTTGCTCAGTCAACGAAACTGACTAACATCACCAGGATATCTTTCAGGAGATGAAAAAAAAAATACCTTCCCATACAAAATTACCACCTCAATCAGACAATTAGTATGGAAAATCAGTCAATATATCCTGCTGCTAGTTGTTCAGTTCTGTTGACTGAGCTATCAGTTTGCGCCACGCTGTCCCTTACGCCCCGCCCCGTATATATACGTGGGTGGATGATATGCCTTATTTTCTAATTCACCATTTTGGTCTCAACTGTGTATATGTGGATGATATGGTGTTTTTTCAACTGCCAATCCAAATATAATTTTCCTTGTACTTTGTACTTCTATAGGCGCTTTGAGAGTGAAATTTTAAGGTCACATCTCGGCAATATCGTCAAGGCGTAGCGTCATGATGAGGCTTTAAATTTTTGACTACGTCTAATAAAAAAGTCGAATTCAAAATCAAAAAAGTCTAATTTTAAACTAAAGATTACTATTTATTTGACAATCAAACAGATTTCAATCAACCTTGCCCAATGTGTGCTCGGTGTGGCGTGTGGCTCGGCATACATGCTCTTTTTTTCTTTGTTTCACTATGTGTGTGATATTTGTTTATCTTTTCCGTAAATAAAGGAGTTGTACTGTATAATAGTATACCTATACTAGTGTTCATATTTTGCTTTGTGTGTTTCTTTGGTTTCTCTCTTTCTTTGGTAAGGATTTTTTAAATATTATTTTGTTTTCTTTTGGTTTGTTATTGGTTCTTTGTGATATTTGTATTTTTTGGTATTTCAATATTTTTAAGCTGTGGGGGTAGTAGTAAATAAAAAGTCATTGGTAATATTTTATGACAACGATATCGCTTTATTGCACTCGGGGAGCGAGTGTGCGCGCGCCGGTGTCGGGGTGGTGGGCGTGTCTCTGAGAACGCGGCGCCCGCGCACATCTCCCTCCTCGGCCACAAGATACATATCCAAGGTAATAAATTATATAAATAGTAAATAAATATCAACAATTACAAAATAGCCTTTCGTAAAAAGATTAGATTACTAGTGTATATTTTTTTGTTGGTTTACAAAATTTACAGTTTCTCGTTGCACATTCGCGTAACACGTTCAACTGCTATGTATAAAAAAAGTTACATTTTGAACGAAAAATCTGTACAGTCCGTTTTGTGTTTTTTTAGTGGAACGTTTAGAAATCTTCACCGTGCGCGCCAAGGTCGAACCTTGGTGGGAAGGTGCCGAAACCGTCCAGGCCGGCGGGGCGCGTACGCTGGGGCTGCAAAGCGAAAAACACCATTAGAATACACCCTTCATCGCCAGGGTACGAGGCTGTTAATATTGCAAATCGACCCTTGGGAAGAAACTGCGTCTTTTGCCAGTCGTTGCTGATAAGCCGAACTAATCCGTACAATATTGACGGCCTCGTACTGTACATCGATCACATGCAGTGTGGACTAAACCCTGATGAAATTCCAACAGGATCATATAACGTTGGAATTTGTGCAGAGAATGGGACTACACATGCCGGATAGTTTATTATTATACAAGGCAATTAAGTAGAACGGGATGAAACCTCTATAATTATTGTTTACTAAGGGACAGCATCGCTCCGAGTGCGTTTGGGGTGCAAGATCCCAACTTACATAGAACTCCAGTGCTGATTTAGGGACGCCCTTTAACGGACGCCTGAACGAAAGAATAACAGTTTAGTATCTAAAAGTGCTCATAATATTGTACTAGTACTAAAAGCCTGGTATTATGTGACTGAGGGTCACAGCAGTGGTTGAATAGGTTTTTTAAAGGCTCGTTACTAATAATTGGAGTAAAAAATGTCAACTTACCGCCGGGCTGACTCCTCTCGCGGCGGATCCTGCGCGTCCCTTTCCGCGGAATTTGCTGATGGCCTGTTCAGCGAGGTCGGCGCGCTCTTCGGCCTCCTCAAGCTCCTGCTGTGCTTTGCGGAACTTGGCCAAGTTGAGGGCGGCGATCTCCTCTGCCTCCTCAATCTGCCTCTTGTAGGTCTTGATCTTCTGCTGCAGTTTGTCGACCAGGTCCTGCATACGTTCGTGGTTCTTGCGGTCCTCGTCAGCCTGGAAGGTGAGCTCCTTGATGCGCCTCTCGGCCTTGCGGAGGTTCTTCTGGGCGTCAGCGTGTCTCCTCTGTTCACCGTCAAGTTCGTTCTCGAGCTCTCGTACTCTCTGTTCGAGCTTCTGGATAGCCTTCTTGCCTCCCTTGAGCGCGTTAGCCTCGGCCTCGTCTAACCTGACCTGCAGCTCCTTGATCTGTTGCTCGAGAGCCTTGCGGAGTTTCTCCTGAGTCTGGGCGTGTTCCTGCTCGGCGCGGAGCTCGTCAGCGAGGCGAGCTGCGTCGACCATGGCCTTCTTAGCCTTCTCTTCGGAGTTCTTAGCCTCGTTGAGGAGCTCGTCGAGGTCGGAGTGGAGGGTCTGGAGCTCGGACTCGAGCTTCCTCTTGGCAGCGGACAGAGAGCCGTTCTGTGCGGCCAGCTCGTTGAGCTGTTCGTGGGCGTCGCTGAGTTCCTGTTCGGCCTGGCGGCGGGCGCGGTCGGCCTGTTCCAGGAGGGTGCGGGACTCTTCCAGTTCGTTCTGGAGGGCGTTGGCGCGGCGCTCCGAGATGCCGAGCTGTTCGCGGGCGTCGTCGCGGGCGCGCTGTTCCTCCTCGAGGGCGGTCTGGAGGTCCTTGATCTGGGCCTGGTAACGCTTGATGTTCTTCTGGGCTTCAGCGTTAGCCTTGTTGGCGTGGTCAAGAGCGATCTCAAGCTCGTTGATGTCAGCCTCAAGCTTCTTCTTCATGCGCAGGGCCTCAGCCTTGCCCTTAGCCTCGGCTTCGAGGGAAGCCTGCATGGAGTCGAGGGCACGCTGGTGGTTCTTGCGGGTGTTTTCGAACTCCTCTTCCTTCTCCTGGATACGCCTGTCGATCTCCTGTCTGACCTGAGACAGCTCGAGCTGGGCGCGGAGGACCTTGTTCTCCTCCTGTTCGAGGGCAGCCTCGGCTTCCTCGAGGGCAGCCTGGAGCTCGTCCTTCTCGGCTTCCAAGCGCTTCCTGGCCTTCTCGATCTCGTGGATGTTGCGGCCACCCTCTCCGATCTGGTCGAGGAGGTCCTTGACTTCGTCGGCGAGGTTCTTGTTCTCGCGGCGAACAGCCTCGAGCTGCTCCTGGCCTTCTTCGTAGGCACCCTTGAGACGGAACAGTTCGGTGGAGTAGTTGCGGCATTCCTTCTGGCTGGCGTCAAGCTCGGCGGCGAGGTCGTCGACCTTGAGCTTCCATTCTCCGATAATCTTGTCGAAAGCCTTCTGCTTCTTCTCGGCGGCGTTGGCGATGGCGGTGGCACGGTCGACCTCGAGCTGCAGGTCCTCGACCTCGGTGGCGAGGCGCTGCTTGGTCTTCTCGAGGGCAACGACCTTCTGGTTGAGGGACTCAATGGTCTCCTCGGCTTCGGCAAGGCGGGCCTGGAGCTTGCGCTTGGCCTCCTCGAGTTCCTCGGAGCGGGCGACGCCCTCGGACTCGTACTTGGAGCGCCACAGCTGGGCCTCGGCGTTGGCCTTGGAGAGCTGGCGCTGGAGGTCAGCCTTGCCTTCGGCCTCCTCCTCGACCTGTTCGCGGATGTTGTCCAGGTCGTGCTCCAAGTTGCGGAACTTGCCAAGAAGGGTGGCGCGTTCCTGTAGACAATAACAAATCATTATCATCCATGTTCAACTTTTAAAAGAAGAATTATTAGAACTTGTATCGATTGATGTAGAATACTGACCCTGGCTTCCTCGTCGGCGAGCCTCTTGGTGTCCTCGAGCTGGGTGGTGAGCGACACCTTGATCTTGGACAGCTGAGACACCTGGGACTCGGCCTCCTCCAGTTGGCGGAGCAGGTCGGAGTTCTCGATGGACAGCTTCTTCTTGGCGGCGTCCAGGTCATTGAGGGTGCGGTTGGCCTCGTCAGCCTTGGACTGAACCTCGTTGAGCTGGTGCTGGAGCTGCTTGACAATCTTCTCCTGGGATGCCTATTTTGAAATGTTTGTGTTAGTTTGAAGCTTTGGTACGGATCAGTCCAACGAATGAAAACCTTGAGGTGTCATCGTCCGACTGATCTTAACAAAGTAGACATGTGGTAGTATTTATGTTAATTTGTTTGATTCCATGATTTTAAGGTTGGTTTTGTTGAAAAGGAAATATCTATATACAAATTATGAAGTTGTAATAGGTTAGTAAAATGTCGGTACTTTACCTGTGTGTTAACTTTTATTTAGTTTTGATCAGGGTTATGTTTTTCTTGGTTGATTGATTATAAATTTTGTTATTTTATCAGATTATTATGACACAATTTATTCATGCTTTCTCATTTCTAATTTCTATGATTAGTGTATTATCATTTTGATCCTATTTCTAATTTATTTGATAACACGTTGTTACATTACAAATCACAAGAAAGCAGTTTAGCTTTTGTGCTATTGTATGGATGGTAAAATTTTCTAGGTTAGCTGTTAAATTCCAATTCTTGGGATCATTAGTGATGTGTGGTAAAGTTTGTGTTTCATCTATTCATTTTGGCATAATTTTTTGATAAGCTGCGAAGCGGTAGCGTAGCGGTATGTCCAGCGAGGCCAAACATATTTTCTCCATCTTTTTGTACCTTTTCGTTGGACAAGTGGTCGAGACCGGCACGAAGGTCATTGACTTCGCTAAAGTATTGAGAGCGCTCTTTCTCAGCCCTGAATAGAATTTACACAAAAGTTTTAGTTCATTGCCTGTCCACATTGCGTAGGGGGGATCAATCTAAAAAACATGAAATAGGACCTCAATTTCACATTGTTTTGTGTCGTGTGTTGTGTGAGGGTCCATGCAAGGGTCACCCAGGCATACACATGCCCTTAAGGCGACGTGTTACCTTCTCCCTCGCGACTTGATCAACAGCCGCACGCGTGTTGTTAAGTTCGTTGTAGGTAGAAGCGCGGTCATGTTCAGCCCTGGATTCGCATTACATTAAAGTAAATAACTGCTTCAGTAAACTCTACGCTTACATCGGATTTCAAATACTGTTCTATTTATAGAGTCGCAGCTGAGTCACGTATTTGCCAGACATCCAGATTTTTTTACATAGTAAATAAAGTTGGCAAATGTGCTCTAAAATTGAGGTAATTACGAATTTAAATCGATTTAATTTTATGGGCATTAAAAGTGACTAATACTTACTTAGCCTTGAGCTTGTTGAGCTGGTCGAGCTGCTCGCCCATCTCGGCAACAGCATCGTTGTGCTTCTTGCGGAGGTTGGCGAGGGTGGACTCGTGCTGGATGTTGGCCTCTTCCAGGTCACGGCGGAGCTTGCTGAGCTCAGCCTCACGCTTCTTGTTAAGCTCGATCTGGGCGGAGGTGGCGCCACCGGCTTCCTCGAGACGCTCACCGAGCTCCTCGAGTTCGCGGGCAAGGTCAGCGCGCTGCTTCTCAGCCTTAGCGCGGGCCTGGCGTTCGGATTCGACTTCCTCTTCGAGCTCTTCGATGCGGGCCTGCAGTTCCTTGATCTGTTTCTGGAGCTTGCTGACCAGAGACTGTTCGTCCTCGAGCTTGGCGGTGAGGGAAGAGATCTCCTTGTCCTTGCGCTGGATGGTCTGTTCGAGTTCCTTCTTGTTGCGCTCGAGGTCGGCGACGGCCTCCTGGGTGAGCTTGAGGTCACCCTCAACCTTCCTCCTCTGCTTCTCAACGTCACCACGGAGCTTCTTCTCGCGCTCGAGGGAGTCCTCAAGCTCGTCGAGGGTCTGCTCAAGCTTCTGCTTGACCTTGTTGAGGTGGTTGACCTTGTCCTCGGCAGCCTGGAGCTCCTCAGAGGTCTTCTGGGTGGACTCTCCCTGCATCTTCTTCTCCTTGTTGAGCTTGTTGATGAGCTCGTCCTGGTGGGCGATCTCATCGTTCAAGTTGCGGATCTGGTGATCCTTGGTGGCCTTGTCCTGCTCGGACTTCTGGACGGACAGTTCGAGGTCCTCAATGTCCTTCTTCAGGCCAGCGACTTCCTGTTCGAGCTTCTTCTTACCCTGGAAGAGCTGGTTGCGGGCGTCCTCCTCCTGAGTGAGGCGGTCCTGGGTGTCCTGTGCCACGAAAACGCAAAGTCAGTTTCGATAATATCGGTAGATGATCGGTATTACCTAAGCGGTGTCTGCTTCCTGTCTATCCGCACGTAATAGTACAATTAATGTTTTGCAATAAGCCGGGTAAGTTGCAGACGTGCAATTTATTTTTAACCCGAGTTCAAACTATTTCCCGTATAAACATATCCATGTTTATTTAAAGAATCACGTTAAGGGAAACACGCAGTGCGATGTTGCTTCGGCTCGGCTACTTATTTGGATAGTAACATCAGTTCAGTATTTTTATAACAGCACTTCATTAGATCAGATGCTCTTTAATTGAATGGCACAACAGGTGAGCCGAGTCCTAATGACCTAGATTTCCTATTGCTATTTCTGTTCCGGCAGTTTCAGAACGGATATAATCCTGATAGATTTCAAAATATCCTGATATTCATGCATTCCAAACATTAATCTCATACCACTAGTGTATTTAGGTACACCTTTTAACTTTTCGCTGATAAAATGTTTTTCGCCTTCAATTATTTTTTTTATTTTTCATTTCGGTTTATTTTATTTAAATAGCAAAATATTTAATTAAATATTACTTATAATACAGGATACGCCTGTTTTTATACCTTAGTTATTTTATTTTTAATTGCTACGATTATCCAAAAAAAAATACTTCGAGGACCTATCAGTAACTTTCTATCCCTGCAAAACTTCTATTAATTTCGTTGAACTATCTAAAGGATTCTGGAAGGATCATTAAATTTTCGTGGGATAGTAATATAATCATAAAGAATTTCAAAGAACTCACCCTGAGCTGGGCCTCCAGGTCGTTCTTTTGCGCCTGCAGCTTGGCAGCGCGCTCCTGGATCTCTCCAAGAGAGCCCTTCTCTCCCTCAAGGGAGGACAGCAGAGCGGTCTTCTCCTCGAGCAGCTTGGCGTTGAGCACCTCCAGCTCCTTGCGTAGTTTCTCCTCCTTCTCGAAGGCTTCCTGGGCCTTGGTGGCCTTCTCCTCGAGTTTCTGTAACATCACATCCGCTTTATCCACTCCGTCCCACACCGACACTACCACGTCCGTCATGTTGAAAACATTAAATGTTAGAGGAATGTGAGTTCGTTCGTTGGGGGTGCGCGCGCCGCCGACCGCCGCACTACTGAGCACTGGAGATTTCCAGCGAGGCGCCCCCGCACGCTACTTTGTGTTAGGAAAAACGCGCTGGAAGGGGGGAGTCCAGAAATGGACGCGGCTGCCGCGGCAGGTGCTGCGGTGTCACGTAACCGTCAGGTGGGCGCGGTCGAAACTATTTTCGTTCCTGAATCATGCGCCCGCCGAAATATTTATTGGGTCAGTGCTTAATCATTTTAATCAGGTAAGTGGCGTTGATGGATACGTACCGCGAGCTCATCCTCGACACGGGTGACGTTGAGGAGAGGCTTGACCTTCTGCCACAACTTCCACCAGGGCCAGGTGCGGAGCTGCAGGTATTTGCGCAAGTTGCGCTGGACAACTTGGAGGGAGACCCTTTAGGACAAAAAACAATGCTTACAAAAAAAGCACAGAGTTGTAAAAAAAATATATAAAAAAAATCTATTAAGTAAAGTAAAATATTTTTGACAAGGTGAAGTCAAAGACTGTTTTAATTTATATGTTATTTTGAAATTATTACTTGAGTAAGTAATAGCAAAGGTACAAGCAAGTGTGAAAACAAGTCAAAATTATCACAATATCTCACCTCTGTTCCTGCATCTTCTTGAACTCCTTACGGGAGAGGTAACCACGGATGTAGGCCTGGAGCCAGGACATGATCTTGGACAGCCTGTCGTCACGCAACTCTTCCATCTGACCCAGGACTCCGGCACGGAAGAACACCTATGCGCACAAGTCATGGTTACAACTAGCCCTCATAAAGTGCGGGCATAGACAATTAGCAAGGTTTTAATATATGAGCAAAATTTTGTATTAAACATCCAAATAATTTAAGGAAATTTAGTTCACATCGAGATGCGAGTTTCATACATGAATATAGATAAAGATAATATTGTTACACATAAAATTGATAAAATTGGTAATAATAATAAAAGTGTTGTTAGATTCTATTGAGATACAGATTCAAATAAAAAATAACACGGCACATTAGAGAGCATGCAATAGAAGAGAAGTTAGTATTGTGTAGTGTGTGTGACATGCGTGTCTACCTTGGTCCTGCCCATTCGGAAGGACTCCGAATCCAAGCCGGTACTTTCGAGAATTTTCTCGGTGGCTTTGTCAGCAGAAATGGGTTCTTTAAGCTGGGCCGGGCACAGAATTTTGTATCTGCGTTGGATAAGCATAGGAAATAACAACCGTGTATATGTGTTTTGTAGGGGAAGGAGGAATAGACAAAACAACAAACGGGAACCAAGTAGCTGGGGCTCCGTGGAAAAGCTGCTAAATAAACAAATTACCACACCAGTCCTTAAAGGTGCTGCGAATTTGATAAGCTTATAAAACTAAAGCCTCATAAAATTGTCGATAAAACTTCTAACTACGGAATAGAGGACATGCCTTGGTGTGACCGAGACGGTAGGATTCAGGGTCAAGACCCGTAGCGTCCAGGATGACTTGAGCGATTTTCTTAGGATCGGTTTCCTTGTCGACAGCTTGAGGGGCCAGGATCTTGTAACTACATATCAAAATCCACACAATGAGGGAGTGTACATAAAAGGTCATAATAAATACGAGGTATATGGGTAGGTAATTTAGGTATAGGTAACACATGGGACTGAATAGGAAATCTAAAAAGTCATCCGTATATAAAATATATTTTTCTAGGATAACTGTTGACTATTGGATTGTGTTTAGATTATTTACTGACATAAGTAAAATCTAAATGTATATCGTATAGAATGTAGGTGGGAGTTTCAAAAACTGTTCGATAGGGGCGTTCATTATTGACAAGATGTGGCTGTGGTGTGGGTACACAAATCGGGATCGAAAACTCTATTCTTTAGAGCATCATTTTGGATATCTACTCGTGCTAACTCCATTCTAGGATGGTATTTATCATTGTCATATCATCTTGCCTTAGTGTGACCAATACGATAGCTCTCTGGGTCTAGTTCGACAGACTCCAAACACTTCCTAGCTGCCTCTTTAGGATCTTTTTCTGAAGTCATGATGGCTGGTGCAAGAATCATGTAACTGTTTATAAAATAAATCGGTCAATATGTAAACCTTATACATCGGTAGGCCTGAATATCTCAAAATAGTATGATGCTTCAACTCAGATGCAAGGTGTGAAACAGCTAAGTGTTCATCCTTCGAATTAAATTTAGATTATGTTTCGGCTATGTTTGCATGACTGTTCGAAATGACGTCAGCAGTCAGCTGCACTACCAGAATAAAATCTATGTTGAACATTCCAGATCTAAAAGAAACTTCTTATAAATAAACTTAGCAATACGAATATTATAAGTCACGTCAAAACATTCTAATTTTTGAGGAAATAAAATACTAATTTGATGACTCGATCTCGTAAACAGATATCTATCTGAATCTTAAAATAGTTCAAGCGGGTGTTGGAATCTTACCGGAGCTTGAAGTCAGGGTAGACCATCCTGTTGGGGAAACCTTTACGGCAAATACGGATGCCTTCAAGCACACCGTTACAGGTGAGCTGGTGCATCACAAGGTGGGAGTCGATGAGACCTGGAGGACAAAGTCTTGGCGTCAGCCTAATATTCTTAAGGAGTATCACATCTTCGAAGACGAAGATTGACTGTATGAAGATGATTTCTTCGAAGATGAAAATTTTGAGAGACTGTAAGAAAGACAGATAACTTACCAGGCTGCTTCAACTCATTGGGGATAATACAACGGACGAAGTGAGGCTGGGTAGACCTCAGAGTAGCCATCAGGTTGTTAAGTTGTTCCTGTGGGTACATAATAAAGTTAGGAAATTGGCTTTCTCTGGAGCAAATATTAGTATTGTTGGTAAAGCATTATCTATATTCGTAAAGCTTTGATTCGTTTTACGATTGCTTTTATTAAAATTAATATTTCCGTTTTGTGAATTAGACCTTTCCATGTTATATGATGGAGCTAATTCATATATTTTTCTACACAAAGCAACACAAAAATGAGATGAAAAATTGATCGTATCTTTTTTTGGTAATGAAAAGGTGAACATTTATTTGTTTATTGAAAACAACACATATGTTAAACTAAAGACAAACGAACACCACACATGTAAGTAGCGAACATACGCACAGCAGCAAAAGATGCCTATTCAAAGGTTTTACTTTGCAGCTGATAGTAATGTGCTAAACAGTAAGACTTCTACTTGGGGAAGTGCTTATTATATTAATTTTGGTAGTCACTTTGGGAATTATACGATGTGATTAGGTAACTTCTATATAACCTTTAATCAACATCTACAAAAAAACGATTCAAAAGACGTAGATTTACACGCAAGTAGTTGTCTACGCCATCACAAATATAGATGATAAAAACCAAAACTGTATAAATCTGAACCGTTGTTGTACCTTGTAGGCGGAAGAGACGGTAGCGAAACCACCACCCTTCTTACCACGCCCTCCTAAGAATGTACATTAACAAGCAAAGATTAGTAATGGAGGAACACAATATTGCTAGACATTGAACGTATACAATACTCGTAGACCTGCGAGACATTGGCGACATGAGCTGTGCTGTAAAACATACATGACTGACATGGACATGAACAAGAGATTAATGTGAAAGCATAGGCTAAAGGCTGACCCTAATTGGTTGAATATATACCAAAGTTTCACGTGATCATGATTGATGGTGAGGTAGGTAATTTGAAAGTCGGTATAGACCATATAGACGCCAGCCGTAAGCGAGTTGATAGACGCGGACAGATAAGCGACGTAGAAGGCACAGAAGCTAATTTTGTAAATGAACTCCTGTTTACCCTGTAGAGTGATGATACGGTCTGGAAAGCAGACCCCTTGGCGCGCTTGCCACCTATTTTATTAAGAGTCAAAAATATTGTTAGTTTCATGGAATAATAATATTGTCGTCAAAATATAAGGTTAATCACAAATGGTTTGGAAAATTGATGGTCCGAATTCGCTGAAGTATAGTTTTCGCGAATCTGGTAGTTTTCGGTATCTCAGTGAGGTTAATGTGTTTGTGTAACCCGTTTTCTGTTACACAGTTGATAATGAACATAAAAGTATATAATGTTGTGAAGTAGGTACGTTTACAGAAGTAAGACTACAGCTCATGATACCTGATTATTGGTCCTCGTTGCTATTGCTAAATTCATCAATATCATCTAAAATACTTTTTTCATAAAAATGTTTAAATATTTCATTGTCGTTTCAATCTGGAGGTATATAATGATACGCACCCTTGGCCTCAGCACCACCAGACTGTCCAGGGTGGTCAGCGAAGATCTCTACCAACAGCTTGTTGGATCCCTTCTTGAACAGGTCAACCACGGTGTCGTTAAGGGGGTCCTTGTTCTTCTCAAGCCATCCGGTGATGTTGTAGCCGACCTGGTTCACAAGGAAGAGTTCTTGGTAAGGCAAAGTTGTTGAAGAAATACCATAAGTAAGAGTACCCAGTTAGACAAAGCTCGTGAAGATTCTACTACTTGAATTTATCTTGACTACATGCTAAGTTAGGTTACTAAGTAAATTGGACAATCATATAAGCTTAAATATCATGTAGTTGGTAAAGAAGTTAAGGTAGATACTTACGTTACCGGCGTAGTGACCAATCGCGAAGTGAGCCGCCTGGCAACCGGGCTTGGGGGGCTTGGGCTTCAAGAATGGGGGCGACTTGCCCAAGTGGTTGTTGTTCAACTTCTCAACGAAGGTCTGGTCAGTGGCTTTCGGGAACATAGACTCTTCCTCAAGGATGGAGAGGATACCCATGGGCTGGAATCGTACCAGTGAGATTAGAACACGAAGTGGCCGCGGGGAATATTTGCGACTCTACTGAACTGAAAATTTTACTTCGAAAGGACAATGATCAAGATCTAAATAATCATATTACGGAGCATTCTCCTGAAACATAATCTGAAATAATCAAACACCATTAAAATTTTGAAAATTGCGTTTTAATTTAAGAAGGGTGACAACATAGACTTAATTCTAAATAGTGGTTATGCGTTATATTGTAAAGCGACATGCAGATAGAGAAAATGTGTAGTTATACCTGTGCTATAAAAAATTGCGTGACTTATTATAATTATTGAACAGCATAGAGGTGCAAATACTTGAAGCTAATTTTGAGTGCTATGCCTAGACATAATTTATTATATATTTTTTTATATCATTAAAAGCTGTTATATTTCGCGTCAAAGGGAAAAAATTGCCAACGATTACAAAATGTAAAATATTAAGGAAGCCTACAATTGCAAAGAATATAATACGTTAACTAACTACAAATTCTTTAGGTTTGTGTGCAATTATTTATCAGCAGTGTAATTCTGTATTTATTGGAATATATTCGCGACAGCGATGTGCAAAGTCTAAAGATTTCATGTACAGCATTTTGCAATAGCTTTGCTTTCGCGTGTTCTGCAAGACGGCAAGCTTTGTTTTTTCTTCGCCTACTTTTTACCGCGGAGCCAAAAATATACAGCCTATTTTTCCAGCCTTTTCAGCATTTGCAGTTGCGGTGAGGTCTCGTCAGCCGCAAGCTCGCTGTCTACGCGGTCCTATAGCTTCAAGCTAAATATATCACCGTTAATACCTTTTCTATTAACTCTATTGTCGGCTGAAGGTCCATACCGAAATCTATGAAGGTCCACTGAAGCCCTTCCCTTTCATATTCTTCCTGCTCTAGTACGAACATGAAATGGTTAAAGTACTGCTGTAATTTTTCGTTCGTAAAGTTAATGCAAAGCTGATTGAACCCGTTCATCTGCCTCCGCGACATGGAAAAGAATTTAATTTCTCTGTTAAAAAACTAAATATTGACGGAGTTGTGTAGGTTGTCTTGGAAGACTGTGTCGAGGTTTAAGAAGAGAGACACACAAATACAACAGATACACACAAAAACACAGTGAGCGTAGAGCATTGATTAGGTCACCCAAATAAACGTTCCATTTCTATGGCAATTAGATTGGTTAGAAATTTTTCTACAATTAGGCCTATAATAGATGGTTGAAATGGAATGGTGTTTATTTGAGGACCTACGTGGCGTGATGCAAGCGTTCATTGCTGCTTTACCGCCAACTACCTTTTCAATAAGGTCAATGCAATTTTGGAGATCCATGCCAAAGTCAATGAAAGTCCATTCGATGCCTTCGCGTTGGTACTCTTCTTGCTCCAGCACGAACATGTGATGGTTAAAGAACTGCTGTAGTTTCTCGTTGGTGAAGTTAATGCAAAGTTGCTCAAATCCATTGAACTGTAGGGAAATGAGTCATGTGGAAGGTTAAGGGTTTAACACAAAAAAGGTCTACGGATCTTCCGCAGATAGGGTCCCTATATGTAACTCCTGATAGAATTGTATCCGCTACGCAGTCTCTACTTGCGCATTGGATGTGTTGAAGAGGAAAGGTTGTGTTCCGTCTTCGGCTCCCAGCGTCGACGGGTCATGTGACACCCGCGACTATTACCTTCTCGATCAGATCGATACAAGCGAGCAAGTCCATTCCGAAATCGATAAAGGCCCAGTTGATGCCCTCCTTCTTGTACTCTTCTTGTTCGAGTACGAACATGTGGTGGTTAAAGAATTGCTGGAGCTTCTCGTTGGTGAAGTTAATGCAGAGTTGCTCGAAACCGTTGTACTTTTATAAACAATAGGAGATCACATAAATGGAGAGGTCAAAACAGTTAGAGACATACTATTCTAGATAGTCCGTATTAGTCTGCGGGTTTTTCCTTAAGCGCTAAGCTGGAACACTAAGCTAAACACATAATTCTATGAGGGGTGACTAGATGCCATCCGACGGTTTCCCACTCCTGGGGTACCTTTTCAATAAGATCAATGCAGGCTAACAAGTCCATTCCAAAGTCAATGAACTCCCAGTGAATTCCTTCCCTCGTGTACTCTTCTTGTTCGAGTACGAACATGTGATGGTTGAAGAATTGTTGCAGTTTTTCGTTGGTGAAGTTAATACAAAGTTGTTCGAAACCGTTGTACTAAGAATATAAATATGCATTATTATCATAGAAATTAACAATTACAATAATTTTGTCTATTCTAAAATCTTAAAACTAGGACTGTACTTCGTAATTAGTACTATATTTTTGGTATTATTTTCTTTTTATTATTTTTTTGTATTTTTTAACAAGTTCCAATGAAGAAAGGATTTTTAGGTTCAATAGATGAAGTCCAATATAGTTAATTCTTTTCAAAGGTATCTAAAACCTTTACTTCTTTTCAGATCTTTCTTCAATTAGAACTAGTTATACTATAGGTAGTCAACCAGTTAAGTACCTAAAGGTAACCTAAGTGATTGGCCGGCCTAAGATACTCACGTCGAAGATCTCGAAACCGGCAATATCCAGTACACCGATGAAGTGCTGCCTCTTCTGCTTGGTGTCCAGAGTCTCGTTACACTTCTTGACAAGCCACTTGAACAGCCTGTCGAACACACCCTTGCAGAGGGCACCGACGGAGTTGGCGACCTGGTCCTTGTTACGACCCTGGGTGACGAACTCGTTTCCGACCTTGATGCGGGGCTTGAGCAGAGCCTTGTACAAGTCCTGGCAGTCGACACCGAGGAGCTTGGCGACTTTCTCACCGTCCTGCAATAGAAGGTAAATAATTTGGTAATACAACGTTATTTTCAGGCAGATTTTTAAGTAAATTCCTACTGTAATTATAGATAATGACCTCGTAGAAAGACAAACTGGAAAAAAGTTGGGTATTACTTCTCAGTAAATCTAAGACAGTGAAAGTATGACTGGTGCAAAATAATGAGACAAATTATGTAGATGGTTTTACTTGTGCCAGTAACGATGATACTTGCCTCGGTACCGTCAGCCTCAGCCTGTTCCTCACGACCCCTCTGCTTGAACTTCATGGATCCCATGTGCATGACAGCGGCGGTGATCTTGTATACGTTGTCCTTCTCCTCTTGGGTGAAACCAAGAATGTCGAAGGCTTGCTACAACACCAAAACACATATTAGCATCGTGAATGTGACGGTATCGGAAGCTGTAAAATATTGATCGTTAATTTACTAGATTATTTTTTTGATAGTATTATTACTGAGTTAAATTTCTAAAATAATATTGGTAATTAAATGAAATTTGCGGAGAAAAAAATTAATACGAATATTGATATTTACATAAAATTTAATAATTAAAGATATGTTAGTGGTGGCAAAAAAAGCATTATTATATTGCCCTTCTTTGCAGCAAATAACACTATGAATATAACTGGTGCACAAGGTTCACTGAAAGGAATCTCACAGGTTTTTATTTAATCTACGATATGGGTAAAACCGTGGGTAAAACAAAGGTGAACTTAAAATTTGGAAAATGGGTTTATAGGGCGGTTTATCCAGATCAGTGGATTTTTCTAACCCGTAATGATAGAGGTAGAGGTTCACTTAATCTAGTTGGGTATGGATAAAAACCTGGTAAAATGAAAATCACACATGGTGGGGTGTTTCTGTCCATTAATTGGATTTTGTATCTAATTTACCATTCATACTACAAAATATACTATTTTAAGGATAAGTTGATCGTCCATTAATGTCTTCAGTTTAATGACCTTTATCAACTTGTGACCACTGTTCCACCAACTAGCAGACAGGATCGATTGGAACTAATAAATAACCACATCAGAAAAGGGGTTTCTTCAATTTTCTGATTCACTTACGTCGGTCAAAGTACTTTCCTCGCCGTCATCCATGCTGGGGATGGTAATCTTACCCTGGGAGACGTTGTAGTAATCATAGATGTTGTCCGACAACATACATTTTTCTGGAGAATAAAGCCCATAATTTTGTTGAGAATTTACGTCGCCAAAACATGATACCTAAAATGCTGTCAAAACCCTAACTGTCTGTGTCTTGTCTGTGTCGAAACATGATTAGTTCCCGGCAGGGGTGCTTGTGCTGGGTTGGGGTACGTGTTTTACAACCGTGAACAAAACCTGTGCAAAAATATTCCTTCTCTGAACTTTTGCAGGGAGCGGGCATTGCCAACACGTGTATGTCAGAAATTTTGGTGAAAAGGGATCAAATGGATATCTGAGTCAAAGACGCACGCTCCTTGCGCAGGTTCGGAACTTACGACCGTCAGTTCGAACTCTTCGCCGTCGTTGATCCCAGGTATCCGAGTCTTCCCTTGACTAATGATAGGATAATCACCGATGCGGTTGCTTAGCATCGTTTGCTCTGTAATCACCAAGCCAATATCTGACATACACATGCAAAGACTGAGTAGCGCAGCCTTAAGCGAAGCAAACAAAAGAAAGAAAGATGAAGAGAGCACGAGAGAATGAGATGAGCCAGTTGTCATATATCTGGACTCACGTCGGTAAGCCTCATTTCTTCGCTGTCATCGACACTAGGAATCGTAGTCTTGCCTTGAGCCACGATGTAGTAGTCATTGATGTTGTTGGACAACATGCAGATCTCTATAAAAACGACACCAATCACAGTCACATTGGTTTATTGGTGCAGTTGGCAGATGAGAGATCACACACACGGAAAAACTAAAAGCTCCTCGTAGGAGCTATAACTATAAACTATTGTAAAATATCTAGTGCCGCTCATAGGCCAGATATTCCGACTGGTTTTCGTATTGGTTTTTGTATATTTTATAAGCCGATTGCCAGTCGGGAAGCAGTAACAAACTCCACCACTCTGTTCTAAGCTTCTGCCTTTGGAAGCTTGACTTACGTCGGTCAAAACACACTCTTCGCCATCATCTACATTGGGGATGGTGGTTTTTCCTTGCGCTATGATGTGATAGTCATATACGTCGTTTGACAGCATACATGACTCTAAACATGGGAATCAAGGTTAAAATCACAAAAGGGTTGGATTGTGTGTGTGTGATTGTCTGTGTACATGGTGATAATTACTTGTCAATGTACTTAAGTCAGTGTTAACTATAAAATAATTCGCATCAGGTGTAAATTTCAAATTATTTTTATGCTTTTTTATATGATTTGGTCCAATAAATTGATCAAAATATTCTGGCTTAGAAGGAAATGCACTTCGGTCCATTAAACACATGCTCTTTTCAAGATAGAACAACTTTTCCGAAAAAAATAACGTAATTAAAAAATCCATCGCCCCTCATATAAAAATGTTCATCATACAATTTTCAATGAAGTAGATCCAATTTATTAGCGAATGATTTTTTCTTCTTCGGGAAAGTTCTTTAGTATAATGAGAAGTACAAGTATCTAATAGATCCGCATTACTTTAATTTATATCAAATACAATATTGTTATGATCAGTGATCATACTTTTAGTAAGTTTTTCAATTGCAGTATCTTTATTAGCATTACTATATTTAACTTCAATCAGTTTACTAATAATCTTGAAGTTGTTGTCAACAGACATGTGTACTTACGTTTAAGACCGTCGACGGCGCCAGACATCATCTGGTAGAAGATGTGGTAAGAACGCTCGAGGGACTGTTGGGAGATGACACGAGCCTTCTCCAGCAGATCTGGTGGTTAGAGGTGATCAGTCAGAACCAGGAAACGTCAAAGTCAAAGTGGATCACGAAAAGGGACGAATTATTTCAAAGTCAAAGAACCACGAGTAAACCAACAGGATGGTAATTTTGATTTTAAACTTTTATCTAAGAAAATATATTCATAGAAATATCTATTTGATATATGTGATGTTTTTTAAGATTTTATTAAGAGATGATATCTAACTATGATAAAAATTTACAAGTGACATAGTTTGTTATTGATTTTGGGTTCCCTTTCAAGACAAAAACTAAGAAATCGTTGAAATATAATCGTGTTTCTGAATCAATGGTAAATATAAAGTGTCAAAACGTTAAAGATACTTACAGGTCTCAATGTCAGCTCCGGCCAGTTTTCCAGAGGGGCCGAAGTGGATACGGATGAATTTACCCTGGGAAAAGAAGATAAGAACATTTTGTACTAAACTGCTATCAAGTTGAAGGTTCTGGTAAGTTAAGAAAATTTGGTTTTGTATTTGATAAGGTTTCCATAAGTTTGAAATGCATTCAAAATATTTTGACTGTTTTATGCTTTGATATTACGGTTAATTATATAATTTTGAGTTTAAGTTCTTTAAAAGACTTAAGTAATAAAAGTGTTTGTATACTTACGAAACGAGAAGAGTTGTCGTTACGGACGGTCTTGGCGTTACCGAAGGCTTCAAGCACAGGGTTAGTCTGGACGACCTGGTCCTCAAGAGATCCCTTCTTCTCCTGGTTGGGGTCCTTCTTCTGGGAGGCACCGACGGTGGCGAAGTACGCAATTACCTTCTTCGTGTTCTCAGTCTTACCAGCACCAGACTCTCCGCTGTTGGGGGTAAAGGTTTTGTTAAGTCGTGTGGTGGACAATGAAATCGTTTAGAGACAACGCATCTGATTTTGTGATACTGATGTTTTACGAATTTTCTTATGATTCAAGTTAATACAAATTAATTGTGAACTTTGTTACATCACATTTTAGAAGTATCGAATTCTTTAGAGTCAATTTATCTAATTTTGAATCTAATTATAATTTGCACATCTTCTTGTAACTAGTGTTTTTTGTATGTAATTTTACACAAAATAGTGAAAGTTGTGACAACATTATTGAAATTTCATCCTAATGAAATTTTCAACGAAAAATAGATATTTACTATATTAAGTTAAGAAGTTGATGTAAAGAAACTTACGTAATCAACATAGATTGATTCTCGTGGTTGGTCAACATGTTGACGTAGGCACCGTCAGAAATGGCGAAAATGTGGGGTGGCACTTCCGAACGACGCTTGCCACGGTAGAGCTTGGCACAACGGAAGGTGTACACGGGGAATCTCTTGTAAGGGTTGATAGCCACACAGAAGAGACCGGAGTACGTCTGTATGGGGAAAATGACATTAGTAATCACGTTGTTAGTAGGGTTGATGAGGGTGATGGTTGTAGAGAATTTGATACGGAAGATGAGGGTAAAGTTTGAGAAGAAGTTAATCTTTACGGGGCGATAAAACGCATATTTCGTAAAAAGACTGAATCTCTCTTAAGACGAAATTTGCGTTGCTGATGCCAAATATTTTGTTACAGTAACGGTGAATATTATATGAATTGCAGTAGTGACACAGTATGTGTAATGAGAGATTTAGAAAAGTTTTTAGAGCAATAACCGAGAAGCCATAAGGTACAAATTATATCTTAAACTTAGTTAAAACACACACTGACATAGAGAAAGGGTATTGTAACGATACCTTGTTTCTCTATGACAAAGAAAAAACATGTAACAGAATTCTCTACAATAATTTTGACAAATTTATACCTATATTTTTTATACAATCCTTCTTCCAATTATTGACGTAGAGAGTTCTATTATTAATTATTACAAAATACATTAAAACAAAGTATCAGAATAGAAAACAATCAGGGCTATGGGTACAGTAATGATACCTTTTTGCCCGAATAAAACAAACGATGGTGCGATATTTCCATGTAATGAGGAAAATACGCTCCGAACACAACACGAAAATTCTATTCTAGACATCGAAAAATCATGAGAAATATCCTCCGGAAGTTGCTGAGTCCTGTTCACCGACTTGTCCTGTGTAGAGGGTTCAAGATCGGCTCCATGGAGATTAGATTTAGTCACAAAGGGAGGGAAACCAAGAGGATGGGAATTGTAGACACAATTTATAACAATCTATAGAATACATATTAGAGTTTTCTTGGAAGTTTTCCAGTAGGATACATATCCAGCTTTGAAGATTAAGATAATCTCAAGCATGTTGGAAATATAAACATAAATCTGTCAAGGAGCGCTTTAGGAACGCGCTCTCAATTTGACGTTAAAACTGATCTCAACGAGAGAGAAAATTCTTGAAGGCTACTGAAATAGACTGTCGATAAATACAGAGCTGAAATAGCTTCAGTTGGCGTATCGATGCACTATTAATAAGATCCAAATCTGAACATCAATCCAAGATTAATTGCGCCGTTCATGGACAGCTATTGATCTTTAAAACTTGGTCTTTATCCAATTTGTGTCTACAGGTGTTGGGGCCAGGTGGGACATGCACACTCATCGCCATCTCCAAATCCATCGCCGATCCTAACTTACGTAGATGAGCTTATGGTAATATCTCTGCTTCAAGTTATACAAAACCGAAGCGTCGTTGAGGTATGTCAAGTTGGACATATCCTCGGCCTTTTCGTATTTAGGTGGGTTCACTTGTCCTACTAGATCCTTCTTGAAGTCTTTGGTCTGTGGGAAAAGATTGGTTCATTAGTTAACTATAATGGTTGGGGCGCGCTTGGCGCCTACTTACATAGATAAGTTTCGCATAGTATCGTTGTCGCAGATTATGTAGCACGGCTGCGTCGTTTAGGTACGTCAGGTCGGCCATATCTTCGACTTTTTCGAATTTCGGCGGGTTAACTTGTGATAGGAGATCCTTTTTAAGTGTCTTCTCCTGCTCATTATAGAAATTAGTTAAAGTATATGTTAAGGGCTAGATTTTTAGAAATTGTTTTATTCCACTGCGGGAAAAAATCTTAGAATTCTATGTTAAATGAGGAATAATCCTAAAGGATAGGCATCTGATTGAAATGATGCGTATCTTGTTTCTTCTTCTTTGATCCTATCTTATTTCTTGCAGTTCTATTCAAACTGTTAAAATAATTTTAGTCATATTTCTTCTATCTGTATAACTTCTAATTCCTTGTAAACTCATTATTAAAACTATAATATTTTTTTACTATTATAATCATTTGCTACTATCATTATCATCAAAACAATTAAGTTGCGTAATCTCAGTCATCAATTATCTCTAAGTACCATATGTTCTAAGACACATGGTGTTTGATGCTTTATCAAGGTCAAAGCTCCTTTACTAATTTAATTGCAAATCTTATGTAGATCTCAGACTACTATCGTCGTAACTACTCGTAAGTTAAGGGCTAAGGTCCTCACCTCGCCTCCAGGCAGGCTGACGGTCACCAGGTCGCCCTTGGTGGCCTTAATTTCACCCTGCACGAACCCCTCCTTCTCATCAGGCACCCAGCAGGCTTTCTTGCCATCGTAGGGTTTGCTCTGGTCGATACGCTTCTGTTCGAGGGAGACAAACAGGTACGGAGTTGGATCGGGATCGTCTCCCACTTGTGCTACCGGCCTCGGCATATTGGAGAACTAACGAGACGTGGGCTAGTCGAGACACGGAAACTTAGCCCTGGGCCGTCCTGCGAAAGCACAACACGATAAGTCACTGTTCGAGGGTTAGGTGTAGTTGTGGCGGTATGTCCCGGGCGCGGTGGCGCGTGCGTGGATTTGGTCTATTTGCGTCTGTAACCCGAGGAGCGGCCGGTTCGGGAGCGCTGCCAGAGTGGAGCGCTGCGCAGGCGCACACGTTTGCGTAACGCCGAGTTTTATGCGCGCGTTTTTTTATAACCCGACCGGCCCTTCGCGGATGTTACGTCACAGGTATGCGAGACTGGAGTCACGCCAACCGATTTATCCGATCGTGGATTGTAATGTTGTTATTGTCTTTTATGGTGCTGGTTGATGGGTCAGTACGATCAGGATTGTTTCTATTTGTTTCTGTTAATTAGTTGTTTACTTTCTTTTGACTAATGAGGCCTTTTCTATTAGCTTTCTTAGTTCTTTTATATTCTTTAGCCACTAGCCTCAATATAACAGCACAACACTACAACTACTGTATTGACTTTATTTATTTTAAATTCTATTCATTGACTCTTTTTTCTTTGATTCTAACTATTATGCAAGTAAAATCTTATTATCAGGTATGAAATTCAATTGTTTCAATTTCAAAATTTTATGTCGACCCACTGTTTAGTTCAATTAAATATTCAGTTTCAAAACTTTTCAAAGCTCAAACAACCAGTTAACAAAAATCGTACAGACAATTTTCACAATAACATCAAAATCCGTTATGCAAAACCACTGTCGAACCAATCCTTCACGACACCAACACAGGACCACACTGCACAAATCCACGATCAATCAGGTGGCGTCACACACTTTTTCGTCTCGAAGGTATATATTCCACGAGGATTGCACTGCACTCGCGCGCGCCGGGACATGCGCGCGTACTCACGTTAGAAGCCGTTCTGACCGGCGGCGGGGAGAGGAGATGCTTTTTATACCGGCAATACGATACCACTGCTCGCGATCACCCCATTTTAGGCGGATGCCAGCACAACGGCCGTTCAGACAAGCTTAGCTTTCACTTGCTACGCGGCGGCGGCGTCCGCTGCTACGCTCTGCTCTACAAACGAATGCATTTCAGCATGCAGCCTGCACACAGCCTTATCTACTTGGACCATGTGCCTGGATTGGCTGGAGTGTGTTTACAAAATAAAACATGGCGGATCTAATTGAAAACAAACTGTTAATCTGTTCACTAAAAGTGGTAACGACTGGTGCTGTTTAAATTGTGGATCGGCGATGATGTTAACGTTTACTGATTTTTATGTTTTTTTATTTGTCCCGATATTGAGTGTTTTGCTATCCATTTATCAACCAATACAATCAATCTTTACTCTAAGAATTATTTGACTGTCAATAATGTTTTAAAAATATTTCAGACCCAAAACAAAGAAGTTCAAAAACACGGACCCGTGGATGAAAATACATCGAAATCAGAAGTTTGAAATGCTGAAAATGTACCCTCTGTATCAGAGGCTTATAAATAATTTTGAAGAAGGATATACAAATCAAAACAAGCGTACAACTGTTTGAATACATTTCAGAAATATCTAGGACTAAATATACAGGGTGCTTTCTTTATGAGCATAGGAAATGTATAAGTAAACAGATTATGTTAATTGCTAGAACGTATTGAAGTATTCGTGAAAAAAAAATATGTATATGTCATTCTATTTACAACTTCTATTCATCACCCTAGCCTTATCCCTTATCTCACTGGGTCGGCTACCTAATATTCGGCTACCTTCTATTTGCTCATAATTTTAACAGAGCTAGAAAATTTACTTACATAGTTAACTTTGTTAACATAGAAAAGTAATTAATCAAATTGGGTTCGAAAGAAAAACATGAATCTAAGGAAATTGTTGTCATTGTCATTGTAAGCATTTTACATTTTATTCATGCTGGATATATAGCTAGTTTTTCCCTATATTTTGTAAACTAATGAAAAATTTTAACACTTTGTGTTTAGTTTCCAGAATAATATAAATCATCAGCATCTGTAAAAACATTTATAAGTGAACTGACAGCTAGACAGACAGCGGTAGATTCCATACTAAAGTGATAAAGAATAATTTTAATTTCTCCATTAATTCCATAGATTTTAAGATTTATTTACTGTATACTTACATACAAGTATGAGTAGATTACATAGGTGACAGTCTGACCAGTCAGTTTTTGAAATTTTTATGTTTTTTAGAAAGACGATAAAAATAATATTTTTTATCGTCTCTATGTAACGGCGAGAGATATATATATATATAAATGTTGGGAGTACCCTTAATTAAAATATACACATATATAATATATTTGATAAAATTTATACAAAGTAAGGAAACAAAATGTGACAGCTTATCACAACTATCTAGTAAAATTGACAATTTTTAGTTTTTAATTAAGATGTCAATTTCAATTATTCCTTCACCAATCACAAAGCTATATTAAACAGAAATAACTTAAAATATTTTTCATTGCATAGCTGAGGTCAGATTTCTAACCTTACAAACCGTTAGGTCAGATTTCTAACCTAACGGTTTGTAAGGTTAGAAATCTGACCTCAGCTACGGCGGCGTAGCAATCTGCTACGATTGCTACGAAATTTTCCAAACATGGATTCTACCTTTTACGAATGGTTTCGCAAAGCTTCTTGCGATGTCAAATTTCCATGATATCTGTAAGGTAGAGCGCAGATTGAAAAACCATAATTTAAATGTCGTGCACCGTGTTATGACATCCGAGATCTGGGCTTAAATTTAAATGGCCGTTCAGCTGAAACTACTCATAAATTACTGCTGGAATACATTTTACAAATTGCTAGTACTCTTCAACATACATTGCGTCACCGGTTAGTCAATCGATCCTTCTGATCCTACTAACTACGCAATGTACATCGTACTTGTAATTTTTGGTTTTAGGAAACGTGCAGTGAAAAATTGCGTAATTCGCTCAACATTTATGAGTCGATTTGCTTTAGTTCTGGACAAGTTTCAGCGGCATTTAGTGTAAACTATATTGAATCAGTTTGCTTAGCAACGGGGTCAATGAACTTTCTAACGAAATATAGGGTAGTACAACTACCAGACATTACGATAAAAATGAGACAATATGCGGAACTGGAGGGCAAATATTATTTTGTTCCCCTGGCAGTGGAGACTTTGGGTTGATGGGCATCGGAAGGGATGTCATTCCTTAAGGAAATTGGGCACCGCCTTCGGGAGAGAGGTTGCGACAACTGCGCTGGGGCGTTTCTGCTGCAAAGGCTGTCTATTGCAGTTCAGCGTGGTAACGCAGCGAGCGTAATGGGCACCTTTGCACCGGGAATGACCCAGGGCGGGCTTTTCGTTTAGTTTTTAAGCAGGCTTTATATTTGTATTTGATTGATTTTGTTATATATTTTGTAGTAATAAATTTATTAATTATTTAAAAATAAGACAAGTAAATAATAGCAATATTTTGCGAGAGAAAAACATACAAATTTGCCAACTGCATTTCCTCCAGGGCATGCTGTAAAAACCACCTAAGGGATCCGAGGGTTTCAGTGTATTGCAATTTAGGCGATGGGCTGACAAACTGTCACTACAGCAATATACCTAAAATTCTCTCAATATCTTCGTCATCTTTAAGTTTATCGGTTATAATATGACCTAGGTATTTAAAGGTACCTAGGTCATATTATAACCGATAAACTTAAAGATGACGAAGATATTGAAAGGTATTTAAAGGTACCTAGGTCATATTATAACCGATAAACTTAAAGATGACGAAGATATTGAGAGACAAAGACGATCGATCGCGGCTCGTTGCAACATGTTAGCGAGACGTTTTGCTAAATGTTCAAACCAGGTTAAAATAACTCTGTTTGGTGCGTACTGCCAGGCGCTGTACACCTGCCAACTCTGGACCAACTACACGCAGCGCGCCTACAACGCGCTGCGTGTGCAATATAACAATGCGTTTCGCTGTTTACTACATTTACCATGGCGGTGTAGCGCGTCAGGTATGTTCGCATCAAGCAGAGTAGATGATTTTTACACAGTAATTAGGAAGCGGCTCGCGTCATTTACAGACAGACTTTTTAAGACAGACAATGGGGTGTTGAGGGCTGTATGCGGTGCATGTAATATTCCCACGTACGGTCCTCAACACTCCGGCTAGTAAGCTAGTAAGCAACATAAGAATGATAATTTAATTAATTTAACTTAATTTTATTTAATTTTAATTTTATTTAATGTAACATAATATAATTTAATTTAGATTATATTGTGATTTTGAATATGGGTGTACATTTTAAATGCCTGAAATAAATTATTATTATTATTATTATTAATAACCCTCAAAACTTTGTCAGACGTGGCTGAACGACTTTTGTTAAGGTCGTTTACGCTCTGCCTAACCCATTACGGATAAAGGCGTGATTATATGTATGTAAAAGATAAGTACAGTCCGGTGCAGTTTTATGACGTTTATTTTTGCATAATATCTAAATGCAATAATGACAGTAATTTTAATTGATTAAACATCCGTTTTTAACAACATTATGTACCTAATAAAAATTAAAGATTTTACAAAATTGTTACCTACCATTTATTATACAATTAATATGATTCATTAGTCAAGGATCCTGTTAAATCATTTCAATGCTGACAGTATTTCTAATTACTAGCCGGTTGGCGTAAACTAAAGTCACAGTTTATCTAAATGTGTGCCACTTAACAAATTACTTTTATACGTATAAATATTCACGCCTTTATCCCTAATGGGGTAAGCAGAGCTTGTAGTTTTACTGAGAGTTTTTGACGGCCTTTTACGACATTCACGGTATGGGGTGATGTGATGCTATTCCGACGCAGCACCGCACGAGAAACCCCAATCACTTTTACATACATACATATAATCATACCTTTATCCCTAATGTGGTAGGCAGAGCGTAAACGACCTAAACTAATGCCGTCCTGCCATGTCTGACAAAGTTTTGAGGGTTTTTTAAGATAGATTTGTAGGTATATTACCTACTGTATAAACAGGTTGTCAGCCTATCGCCTAAAATGCAATACACAAAAACCCTCGGATCTGCAGTTGCAGAAATGCAGTTGGCACATTCTAGGTTTTCTCTCGCTCCCAGTCCAGCATGGAAGTTACATATCACTTTTGGTCTAGCACAAATGCTTCTGAATAGGAAAATCTTACATGAATCGTCCTTAGTATATTTACGCTGTAGCACTCGAAATACTGAGATATTAATAAAGTCTGCAAAATAGCCGTGACTCATATACTGGGCCTTATATCAATCAACTAGCGACCCGCCCTGGCTTCGCACGGAAATTATCAGTGTTTCTCTACTATATTATGCATGTATTATACATATAAACCTTCCTCTTGAATCACTCTATCCATTCAAAGAAACCGCATCAAAATCCGTTGCGTAGTTTTAACGATTTATGCATACATAGGGATATAGGGAAAGAGAAAGCGACTTTGTTTTATACTATGTAGTGATAGAGCAATTATTACAGTTCCTTCTGTATGCTGTTTAAAGTAATACAATTGGTTCGGTGTCCTAGTAGTCTGAGCCTGGGGCTCTCGATCCGGAGAACGTGGGTTCGATTCCAGTTTGGTTAGTATTACGCTTAATCTCTGGTATATCGGGCGTAAAAGATAGCAATCATCAAACTAACAGGAGTTGCTCAGTCGACGAAACTGAACAATTTTCAGTGGGATTCTCTTTCAAGAAATCAAAAAGAAATTGACTATCTCATACAAAATGAGCACCTCAATCACAAAATGCGTATGGGGAAGCTAAAATTATATTTAATTTCTATGTGAAAGTTGTGAGCTTCGTATTCCGGGCAAGCCTATTATGGGTTATTTAAGATAATTCGTTTGATAATTCCAATAAGTCCATGCTGGACTGGGAGGGAGAGGAAAACATAGAATGTGCCAGCTGAATTTCCTCCTGGGCATGCTGTAAAAACCAGCTAAGGGATCCGAGGGTTTCTGTATATTGCATTTTAGGCGATAGGCTGACAACCTGTCCCTACAGTAATATATCTACAAATCTATCTTAAATAACTCTCAAAATCTTGTGAGACGTCCTTTGTTTAGGTCATTTACGCTCTGCCTACGCTATTAGGGATAAAAGCGTGATTATATGTTTGCATGTATATATCTTGCAAAATAATAAGGGATTAAAATCGTCTCAAATCATCAAAGATGCTGCGAAGGTAAACATTTACATTACCACTAATTTGAAACTGTAACTCTAACTTTACAAGTTGTGATGGAAATAAATGTCTATACAACTATTAACAACGATTTTTACCACATTTTATTGGATTAATGCATTTTCATTCTGGTTTGAATTGCTTTTCATCGATAAAACTTATCTAAACAAACTCTGCCAAGATTTTTCTGTGAGCAAAATTTAGCTCGAGAAGAAACTATTTCTGTTTGCATAATACCGGGTGTAAGGGACAGCGTCCCGCAAACTGATACGTTGCTCAGTCAATGACAATGAATAACTTCCACTAGGACTTTTTTTTCAGGAAGGTCTTTATTTTTTCACTTCCTGAAAGAGAATCCTGGTGGAAGTTGTTCAGTATCATTTACTGAGCAAACCCTATCAGTTTGTAGGACGCTGTCCCTTACACCTGGTATTTAACTACAAACACAGCATAGCAGGGAGAGCATCTGCCTTCAGTGACTTGTTAGTTTGGGATCAATTCCTAGTCTTTAACCATTCTTTGAATATTTCGTGGTCTTAATTATCTACAATAAAATTTTACGTAAATCTTAGTCTTCTTCTTAGCGAGTGGATTCTCGAATCGAAAGACCCAATTAACCCTGTTTTCAGAGTTTTCAAAACCGCCTAGTAGCACAGCCATTAGGTATCTGACGTGGCTTGAGTAACGACAGCTATCAAATACAGCGACCGGGACCGATTGTTTAACGTGCCCTCCGAAAACCTCACAAAGTGATAAATTGACAAATATCAACTTTGTGGGGACCCCTGGGAATCGAACCCAGGACCTCCGGATCGTAAGCCCATGGCTCTGACCACTAGACCACGGAGGCAGTCAGTACGTAAATCTTAGTGAAGACAGTGCGATGCCTGTAGTAACATATAATATCTGATGTAATCATAGTTTTCGTCGATGTAAGTACGTGGATACCTGCGTTGCGTTTCAATGCAACCATGCAGAGGTGACAGACTCAATTATGATGACGGAACAAGAAGCTCACTTATGACCGTATTTGTAATCAGCTCTCATAAGTGACAGTTTGAGTTCGTATCAGAAATGTCATTTTAGTACAAACTGGTTAAGACATTGCAGGCTGAATCACCTGATTGTCCGAAAGTAAAAGGATTACGTGCTTCGGAGGGCACGTTAAGCTGTCGGTCCCGGTCGCTGCCCTTGATAGTGGTCATTACTCAAACCATGTCAGAGGCCTAATAGCTGTGCTACTAGGTGGTTTGAAAACTCTGACACCAGGCTTCTTCGGGTCGTTGTTCAACTCGAGAATCCATTCGCTAAGAAGAAGAAGTACTAACTGACCTGTCAAATCCATACTTAATATTGCTATCAAGTTTGATATCGCTTCATAAATACGACCCTTAGAACCCTCAAAGGCAGAGGCAGACCAGACTAGACTTAGACTAGACTTATCTAATGGCAAGCTGCGATCCCGTCGACTTGGGATTTTGATGGTAGTTCTTCTAACTCTTTAAAATAAATGCAACTATAGCTGAGAGTAGTAACAAGGAAGCGCAAGGGGCTATCATAAATGATTAACGATTAGGTTGCTTTTAGCTTCGAGGAAGCAATAACAGTGCCCTATTTGCAACAATGTCAGATGTAACATGTTTTAATAGCAAACTTAAGTTTTATCTTTTCCACTGAAAACATATTAATCAATTTCTCGATAAGGCCTCTTTAGAAAGTTTGTAATAAAATAGTTAACTGCTAAACATGTCACGAATCCACACATCTCCTGCACGTAAAAGATACTTGAAAATTATTACTTTTTAGCAATAACGCCGTAAAAAGGTAAACCTGAGCGTTTCATCATAAATAGGAAATGATGAAATAGGAAAAGTTTTGTAATGCTCTTGATATGTCAAGATTTCCTATGTCGTCCATCATCAACTAAAAACCATGAAATGTAGATGCATCATTCATCAAGGTTTGTGAAACTGCTATAAGAATTATGAATTCCACTTATAAGATAGAACCGCGTCAGAATATTGGAATAATTCTTGGCCTATAAGATTACAACTATCAGCTATAGGTTCAATAAGTCCAGTAGATCTGCCAGATCTTGCATCAGGTCAACGACAACCTTCAAATCATGTACTCATATACTCATTAGAAGAAGATGATCTAAATTCAATAGTTGTGATATATGGATGACATACAAGGTGTGTGTTTTGCATCATATTAGTATGACACATTTATCATCCAATATGATTACTGCTTACGCTATTTTATATAGGTATAAATAAGCTGTCAGAAAATGTTGCAGAATAACTATTATAATACACTAGCGACCCTCCCCGGCTTCGCATGGAAATAATTAGTGTTTCTCTACTATATTATGCATGTATTATACATATAAACCTTACCCTTGAATCACTCTATCCATTAAAAGAAACCGCATTAAAATCCGTTGCGTAGTTTTAAAGATCTAAGCATACATAGGGATATAGGGACAGAAAAAGCGACTTTGTTTTATACTATGTAGTGATATATTATAATCACGCCTTTCTCCCTAATTCTTTCATGCTGAACTGGACTGGGAGCGATGAGAAAAGATAGAATTTACTATCTGTTTGTCTTTCTAAGCACTTTAGCCAGCTGAAGCCAGCAGAAGTATTTGATTTGACAATCAACAATGTTACGGAAGTAAAATTTATTTGACGTGGCAAAAATGTTTTCTTTTCGTTGACGCTCTGCCTACCCCACAAGGTGTGCATATACCTTAGTGTGCCCAGTTGGGTTTCCAAATTGTAAACAACAACAGTTACTAAATTATAGCCCATTTAAAGCTTTAGTTTAGATTTAAATAGCATTACTTTGTACGGCTATACTGATCGCGTGCCAAGATCTTGAACTCTCTAGTTTTTTCTCAACTTGCATCAGCTATCAACAAAACAACTTCATTCAAACATATACTATTTTTACTCATGCTATTAGATACTACTTTTACTAGTAAGTCTATTCCTCTATTAGGTAAAGATATTAATAACTACTTTCCTACCTTCTACGGGACGTACTCTGGTTTTCCCTGTCAGATCATCTAATTAACAACCCAGAGGTTTTTATTAAGTCATATAGATAAATCTAAAAAGTACTGTAAAGTTTAAGAAATCTTTCACTGAATGTTGGAAAATCAAACCGAAGTTTTACAAGTCGTCAGTTAAAGGCCTCTCACAAAGCCTACAACCCTTACGAAGTGCTTAAACTTGTTCCACGAAGCACAAAATCATGTTTCTAGTGAGTAAGTCAGCTTTTTTCTAACCAAACTGGAAACAAATCATAATAATGGTCTACCTACTGTGGAAATCAAAGCCACGACATCTGGATTAAGGCCCGTATTTATAATCAGCTCTCAAGAGTGACAGAGAGTTTAAATTTGTATCAGAAATGTCATTTTAGTACAAAACGGTCTGTCAAATACATACTTAATACTGCTCTCAATATTGAGATCGCTTTATAAATACGAGCCTATGAGTCAAATGCTAACAACACTAAAAAGCTACGAGTATTATCTCTTATATGCTGGACTGGGAGCGAGGGAATAACATAGAATTTTCCAGCTGCATTTCCTCCCAGGCATGTTGTAAAAATAAGCTAAGGGATCCGAGCGTTACAGTATATTGCAATTTAGGCGATAGGCTAACAATCTGTAATATACATTCAAATCTATCTTAAATAACGCTCAAAACTTTGTCAGACGTGGCGGAACGACTTTTGTTTAGGTCGTTTACGCTCTGCCTACCCCATTAGGGATAAAGGCGTGATCATATGTATGTATGTAATACCACTACCGCTGACTGTAGGGCAAAAGCAGATTTATCACGAATAGCTACTGAAATCTCTATCAGCTAGACCACGGCATCTGACAACATTATACCTCGTCATGACGTCAGAGCTTCGTGGATCCTGGCAAGTCGCCAGCCGGTCTACCTCAGCTCAACGCAGGAGGTATTTGTGCTGAAGACTGATCTGTTTTCCATGGAGAGCTAACTGGATATGTACGCTTGCTTATAGAGACAACGACGTAAAGTAGGAGAATAATCTTTAAAATAGGTACATTTCATTTCAAATACAATAAGGACACGACTGTAGCTAGAGAGTTAGCAATAAACCGAAAAAAAGCTGCAAAACGCACAGGCATTTTTTTTTAAAGATGTGTGATTTCCTCACAAAAAATACATTAATATATACTAAGACAGTAAGTATTTTAAAGCTTAGGTACCTGTGCTTTATAAATGCGTTGGTACACAGAATTTTAGTTTCAAGTCTCTATATTGCAGTACCAGTAAAAGGCTGCATCTTCTTCTCAGCGAGTAGATTCTCGAGTCAAACAACGACCCGAAGAAAGCTAGTGTCAGAGTTTTCAAACCGCCTTAGGCCTCTGACATGCAAAAGCTGCTTTCTCCAGGAATAACAGAGAGGCCACTTTTTATCGAACAATAATTTTTATTGTACAATATCTTGGACGACATAGTCGCCTTATTAAGAACAGTCGAATTCATTCAAAAGCTTAGAGCTATCATATACTAGATCAGCAAGAGTGTAGTTATCCATTCTATACAAAATCCGCTCACGCAAGCAGCCAGGTCTTGCCAAGAATGTCGGCCGATTGTTAACAGTTTAACTGCTGGCATGTGGGCTTTTAGCTTTTGACACGGAGTAATGAATAATATTACAGAACTAACTGTTTCGTCATCGAACGAAATGTACTATCATGTGCTGTGTTAATGAGTTCCTGTAAGTACTTTCTGAAATTGGCAGATAATATATTAAAAAAAACTTAAACATCAAGAAAGTTCCCTACTTAGTTGTCTATGAAGTCCGTAGCTTATAAATACTACTAATGCGTAAATTTATAAATACTAAGACGACCCGCGCAGCCTAGGTGGCAGTGTTCCAGGTTCGATCCCCGGTCGGGGCAGACATTTGAACATACATACATACATAAAATCACGCCTTTATCCCTTATGGAGTAGGCAGAGCGTTAAACGCCTAGAAAAAGGCGCTTTCTCCACGTCTGACAAAAATTGAGGGCAATTTTAGATTAAACTGTGTATTGCTATAGTGACAGGTTGTCAGCCCATCGCCTAAATTACAATACACTGTAAACCTCGAGTCCCTGAATGGTGAGTTAAAATGTCTACTGTCTGGGACTGGGTGATCATTGTCGTTGTTTCAGTGTATGTCCATGGCACCCCGATACAAGTAATCCTGGTGTGGGCTGTGAGTTTTTTTGTTAACATAAAGGTCCTAAAATAATAATAGTTGATTATCAGCGAGTTTGAGAATGGACCAGAAATATCATCACTACATAGTATAAAACAAAGTCGCTTTCTCTGTCCCTATATCCCTATGTATGCATAAATCTATAAAACTACGCAACGGATTTTGATGAGGTTTCTATTAATGGATAGAGTGATTCAAGAGGAAGGTTTATATGTATAATACATGCATAATATAGTAGAGAAACACTGATAATTTCCGTGCGTAGCCGGGGCGGGTCGCTAGTAAAATATATTCTTATCTTATTTATTTTTATTTACAACATTGCATAAAATAATGGTTGACATGTGAGGTTATCAGGGTAGTGAAAGTGTTAACGGGTTGTGTTTATTTTCGCATCAGTACACACATTGTTTGTTACCAGCTGACGGACGGTTTTAATACTGTTATTGCTATGAGCTTTATCTTTAAACGTAGCGTTATTTTTATTCACGCGAGAGAGATCTGATAACTGGGTATTTCAGCTTGAAGGAAATGATTTGACTTTATTATCACTATTACATAAAAACTATTTTTTTTACAATTTTAATTAGGTGACCCACATCCAAAAAGCTTCATTTAAAAGCTTGTAACAGTATAACGTTTATCTATCTATCTATAATTATTCTAATGTATTGTTTTACACTCGTTTTATGCTCGTGTAATTTCCGTCAATCAGGAGAACTACCCAACTAACAAATCTAAAAATACATGCATAAACGCATTTTATGTACCCTCGGTAACATAAAAAGTACTTGTAATTTTTCAATGAACCCTTTTCAGGACTCTTTCTGGTATGAACTGAAATGCCCTGAAATGTTTGTGCTTTTTATTTGATTGTCACTTGTCATAACTAGCACGTATCATAATATTTCTTTAACAGACATAAAAATTAATTGAATACAGTTGGCAGATAGTGGGCTCGATTCTAGATACCACCGGCTAAAACCAAAATTAAAATCTATCTGTCACTTTCAATCATAATAAAATCGAAAAATGACAGGCGATTTATACTCTATGGTTTTAAACTTTGTCCGTTAGATTTTGACGCGATTTTGCACGTTTCATTCGTATTTCTGTCAATTTTTTCCGCCGTATCATATAACGGCGAATAGATCTCCTGGTCTTTTATTTCTTTTTAGTCTGAAAGTAACAAAAAGATTTTAATTTTAGTTCTAGCCAACAAATCTAGAATCGAGCCCATTATTTGCTACAATGAACCCTTTTCAGGGCTCTTTCTGGTATGAACTGAAATGCCCTGAAATGTTTGTGCCTTTTATTTGATTGTCAGTTGTCATAACTTGCTATGATTCATTATTATTTGCTATAATGTAGCAAATAAAGGCTTTAACTCAGCCACCTTAAGCACGTATCATAATATTTATATAACAGAGATAAAAATAAATTGAATATAGTTGAATAGAATAATGGTTGATACTTTATATTTCTTAATGACTATGGAATTTAGCTTGGAGCTAATATTGTTTGTTCATTGTTGTAATTATTCATCAATTGTTATTGACTGTCAGGTTTTTAGTGACGTTCTTGTTACGTTTTGTGTGACCTTTCTTGCCAACTTGTTGCTATTATTAAGAAAACATTCACAATAGTAAAACAGACTACGCAAGTTCGGAATTTCTAAGGGTATTTTAGGCTCGTATTCATTAACACCACTTGAGACTAATAGCTAGTTTGAGTTCGTATCAGAAATGTCATTTCAGTACAATGTGGCCTGTCAATTCCATACTTATATCGCCCTCAATCTTGAGATCGCTTTATAATTACGACCCTTAGTTGTTTGTAAAACCTATAGGTACACCTACTTATGATAGAGATTATGAAATTGTCACCTGGCACATATATAATTTCATATGGCACTGTCTGCGTGGACGAAAATGACGCCAATATTATATTATTCCATGCTGAACTGGAAGTCATTAAACTCAAAGTAAGTAGAAGCAAGTCCCTTTTAGTGTATTGAACAACTAAGATTATTATTTTGAACGGGCAACTATGATTATTATTATTAACTAAGATTATTATTATTATTTTGTTCCCAAGATTATATTTATTGTAACCTCTATATTTCATCGCAGTTTCATGCGACATGGTCACGAGCAGCAGAGAGAAAAACTTATATTAAATAACTGTAACTTCTTACAGCAATGAATATCATCTGTAATATACATCCAAAGACAGGCGTGGTGACAACACTTTTAGTAAACCGATGACCCTCAGCCCACCTAGTAACGGAAATAAACGTGTTTCTATGCATTTATAGCTGTATCTGTCATGAAGTGCATTCTATCTTTTCATCAGCCTCTAAATCAATCATCGTTGGCGAATACTTGGATGATGTGCTTGTAACGTGATTGTAGTACAACATTATAAATAATATTGTAGCTACATGACATATACTTTGAAGATGCATGTCAGTATGCAATAAAAAGGTATGTATACTTTACTGGCACCGAATAATACGTAGGTCATCATCATCTACCTAGCCTTATCGCGTATCTTACGGGGTCGGCTACCTAATCTAGGGGATTGAACGAGAGTACTGGTTTTTACACAGAGCGACTACCATCTGACCTCCACAACCCAGAAGGGAAACCAGACCCAATCCTAGATTAGGTCAGAGTGTTCATGCCGCCAATGCTTAGCACTGGCCTCTGATATAGCTTAACGACTAATATCAACGGTATTCACCGGGACCAACGGCTTAACGTGCCTTCCGAAGCACTGTAGCTACAATATTATTTATAGTATAATATTGTAGCTACAGTGCTATATACTTTGAAGATGCATGTCAGTATGCAATAAAATTTATGTATACTTTACTGGTACCGAACAATACGTAGGTATATAATATAATATACATATATATATATATATATATATATATATATATATATATATACGTTTTTCTTTCTTTCTAAAGTTGCTAGGCGTCGACATACTCATTAATTACCTTCGTTAATACAAGTAATAATAAGTCAAGTTAAAAATAATATTTTATTCATATTAAATCTTTACATTTAACTTAAGACTAAATAAAACAATTTATTTATATACATTTAAAGCAAAATGTATTGACAGAATTATGTTGTCGGGCTTAGAGAGCTCGCTCCATTATCAAGTTTGTCTAAGTGATCTCTTGCTTAAAACAATCATCTCACAAGCGTGGAAATTTTTGTGGTATATTTTAAAGGATTTCTATTTATTTGATTGTGTTGAGTTCATGCTCCATGTGTCATGCGTGCATGCTGGCCTGGGAACGAGAGAAAAACATAGAATGCGCCAGCTGCATTTCCTCCCGGGCATGCTGTGAAAACAAGCTTAGCTTGGATCCGAGGGTTTCAGTTTACCTATTGTAATTTAGGCGATGGGCTGACAACCTGTCACTACAGCAATATACAAATCTATCTTAAATAAAACAAAACTTTGTCAGACGTGGCGGCATGACCTTTGTTTAGGTCGTTTACGCTCTGCCTTAACCATTAGGAAAAAGCGTGATTATTATGTGTGTGTTGAGTCACCTGCAGAATACAGGATAAATGTTAACTTAGTAAAACTATCATCAGATGCAGTGTTTGGTGTTTATGTGCAACGTGAAGACGGCATGATTGTGGAGGAAGTATGTGTTTACTACTGCCTTTCCATCGGACATTTATCTTTGCACCAGATCAAATTCAAATTCATTTATTCATGTAAAGAAATCAGATTTAATGGCTAAAATATAGTTTCACTGAATGCTGCCTTTGCAGGCGTGTACATGTTTAGAAATTACAATTCACAAACAAAATAAGTAACATAATATAAAATTTATTATGTCAAATATTCGAAGAGAGAGAGACAATATAATAATAATAAAACCAATGGCAAAATAAAAATAATATTACAAAAAATATATAAAATAAAAGATCTACAGCTATAGCAGAGTTATCTACAGGACCCTATATTAGGCCAGAGCCAGATACTACTCTTTTCGGTTGTACTGAAGAAACCTGATTATGTACTTTATACAACGGGTTGACGATATGTCACTATAAAGGATGCAAAAGACGGTATGTAAACGAAAGAAATATATTTGGCTCTTGTCTGTTTGAAGTGGTCATTTTGTATGGTCGGACAAAACTTCATGAATTCCCTGAAAAAAATATTAGTGAAAGTTGTTCAGTTTTTTTGACTGAGCTACCCCTTTCAGTTTTCGAGACACATACCTCTACAACGTGTAACAGAAAGGGTATATGCACCCGATAAAATATGAACCAGCCCATTAAACTGAACAACTTTCTCAAAAGAACATAGGGCAAAAAATATATAAAAACTAAGTTTAACTCCCCATATTGCACGTGCTATCAGCTGATGACTTTATTTTTCTTATTTTCACCTATATTCCTTTGGGAAAGCTGTTCAGTTTCATGGGCTGGTTCATATACTTTCCGGTGCATATCCCCTTTCTGTTACGCGTTGTATATACTATGTAAAGCGTCTATTACAAAAGACCTTCTTAGATTCATGATACTGGATCTACATGGGCGACAGCTTGCGACAATGCGCGCTATATCGGTGGCTGGCCGCTATTTCGGCCGCGCTATATATAGCTGCGCGCGCGCTTGTGGGTCGACATTCCTCCGCAGACTCACATCTGAGCAACACTCAGTTCACGGGTTTGCGTAATCCGTTTTGTGGGATAATTGGGGTGTTAGTTGATGATTCATTAAATTTTTCTTCTTTCGTGTTGGTGTCGATTGGATCGACCCGTTGAACCCTGGTGTCTGAGTTTTTGAACCGCCTAATAGCATAGCTAATAGGCCTCTGACATGGTTTTATGTAAAGACCACTATCAGAGACAGCGAACGGGACCGACCGGTTTAACGTGCCCTTTCGAAGCACGAAATCTTTTTTCTTCCAGATTATCAGGTGATTCAGCTTGCATTGTCCTTACCAAACTGGGGAAAATCTGACAAAGAGATAAATTGATAAATATCAATTTTGTGTTCACCGCTGGGAATCGAACCCAGAATCGAACACTAGACCACGGAGGCAGTCATTCTTTGAATGGTATACATAAATTACGCATATATTAAAGGATAGCCAAAAATTTAAGCGCACCATCCCCTTAATAACGGCGTCAAGTCAAACGCCTCGTCTGACAGGGCAATTTAGTTAGGATTAGATTAAGATTTGTGTACTACTCGGTACGCATATCTAATCTCTACTATAAGTGACAGGTTGTCAGTCCATCGCATTTATTGCAATACACCGAATCCCTGGTTTCATCTACTGTTTTTTTACAGTATGTTCATTGTCCAGAAAGAGACGCACTTTAAATCAGTTTGGCAGATGTAAGGAATATGTAATGTGGTTCTGAAATCAAATAAACGTATTTTTCATTTCATTTTAATTTTACTCTATGTTTTTGTTGTTCTCAATCCAGTACGGAAGCAACTTCTATAATTTGTGTGTCATTATTGTCAGCTGATTCAACCACATGTTTTATGAGACAGCAGTTGCCTCCCATGTGTAGAGTAATAATATTTCGTAATATTAGATGTCTATTTATAACATCATCAAACTATTATAATTATGTCATGAGTCACTACTTCATCATTTTCTATATGACAAGTGGACATTGCTAATTTGTTGTCAAGATTATAATTATGTTATAGGTTTATAATATAACCCATAAGATGTTAGAAATCAATAATATTTTAGTACAGTTAATAATTTACCAACCTGCGCAGAACTCTAATAATAATTGTACGGCATCGTCAGAATTATTTTAGTAAATATAAAAAAAAACATAATAAAAAATATAAAAAATATATATATATAATAAATAAATACAATACAATACAAAAATAGTAATAACTAATAAAAATATCGTCATCTCCCTAGCCTTATCCCGTATCTCACGGGTCGGCTGATGTTGATTGACCGAGGGTACTGTATTTTACACAGACCGACTGCCATCTGACCTCCGAAATGCGGGGTAGATCTACAGACCATGTCCCATTTGATAGCTTGCTCCACATGCCCTACCGCTTGCTGGCAACCGACAACGCAGTCAGGGTTGCGGACTACTGGGCAGGGGAAATAGGAAGAAAAAATACAAGGTGTTGTCCTGTCATCGGCATGATAGAAAGAGATCTGACCTCCGCAACCCAGAAGGGAAGTCAGACCCAATCCTAGATTAGGCTTTTATCCAGGTCAGTGACTAACCCAGCAGTCAAAGTTTTCAAGCCGCCAATGCTTAGCACTGGCCTCTGACATGGCTTAACGACTAATATCTACAGTATTAAACGATATTAACCGGGACCAACAGCTTAACGTGTCTTCCAAAGCACAGAAAAACCGCTGAATATAACATAAAAATATAACTAATCTAAATAGTGCGTATTTTTCTTCAGAAATTTTAGGATGCGCTGTCAGTCACATTCGAGTTATCTCGCAATATATTAACGGAAAGCCAAAACTTTCAACATCGCTTTGAAGTTGTATTTATTTTTATTTTTACAGACTACATCATTTCCAGTCATAATTTAATATCGTTGATATAAATCTTACCACAACATACAATTATATTGGAAATATTCAAGTAATTTACTCTCGCTTATTCAAAACATACGCTGCTACTTTTTGCTGACATACACATAACAGTCTAATATTTCCCTCAAAACTTGTCAAACGTGGCGAAATGACCTTTTCTTTGGTCGTTTACGCTCTGCCTACCCCATTCGGGATAAGTGCGTGATTATAATGTGTAAGTATGTATGTAGTCTTCTTTTTCTTTCGTGTGGGTTTCGAGTCGATCGACCCGATGAACCCTGGTGTCAGAGTTATTAATCCGCCTAATAGCAAGCTAATAAGCCTCTGACATGGTTTATGTAACGACCACTATCAAGACAGTGACCGGGACAAACGGCTTAAGAACGGTCCTCCAAACCACGGTATCCTTTACCTTTTCGGACAATCAAGTGATTCAGCCTGTAATGTTCTAACCAAACTGGGGAAAAACCGCACAAAGTGATAAATTAACAAATATCAAATTTGTAACCTCCCTGGGAATCAATCCCAGGGACTCCGAATCGGGAGCCCATGGTTCAGACCACTAGACCACGGAGGCAATTAGTTATGTACGTAGTTAAAGATTGTGTGTTAAAATCAGAGACGTCCGGAGCGTTCAAGCTTAAACGGTGAAATGAATGATGGATCGACATCTCAAACTTTTGAGCTCTGCTGCCTAGAGACATCTATTTATAACGTGTCGTGTAGTTGTAACGATCTTCGTAGTCAGAGTCTGCGGTGGGCTCAATTGTATTTCCGTTTCATTTATCAACTTACATTGTTCCATGCTGGCCAGGGAGCGTGAGAAAAACATAGAATGTACGAGCTAAGGGATACGAGAGTTTCAGTATATTGCCCTATAGGCGATGGACTGACAACCTGTGACTACAGCAATATACCTACAAATCTATCTTAAATAACCCTCAAAATTATGCCTGACGTGGCGGTTTTGTTTAGGTCGTTTACGCTCTGCCTACCCCATTAGGAATAAAGGCGTTATTATATGTATGTATTTATAAACTTCCAGGGAAGTTATGAATATGAAAAATTAATCCTACCTACTACACGAACAGGTAGACCGAGACGTAGTTATATCGATCAAGTAAAGGAAAAAGTAAATGCCAAGTCGTATCAGGATATCAAATAACTGGCCAATGATCGACAAAAATGGAAGTTGCTCCACCGACAAGAGCCCAACTCTTAAGTGAAAGAAGAAGACTACACGAACCCAACTTACATATTTAGTGTTGCAATTTGAATTGCAACACTTTAAAAAAATATGAAAATGGGTTTGCTCTTGACTCCAGTCTAGGTCGGAAGCGACTGAGATGGATTCGACGATGGAGCGAGCTCACCCAGAAGAAGTCTGTTAACCCTAACTTTTACACTTCACATAAAATAGCAATTATTATAAACAAACATTTGAATTTTGGGTTATAGTTCTTTAAAGTAAGTAAGTCCGAAAGATAATATTGTTTGATTTTAGAAGTTCTTATTTGTTTTAATTTGCCTAATAGGTTAACCTTGACTCCAGTTTATTTCAGAGATGACCAAGACAGTCTACGGTAGAGCCAGCTCACCATGATACTTCAAATGTCCCATTTGCTGACGGAATACAGGAAACTGACTTCGTGGTCTAGTGGTTAGAGCCATGGGCTAACGATCCGGAGGTCCTGGGTTCGATTCCCATGGGGGAAACACAAAGTTGATATTTGTCAATTTATCACTTTGTGAGGTTTTTCGCAGTTTGGTTAGGACATTGCAGGTTGAATCACCTGATTGTCCGAAAAGAGATAAGATTCCGTGCTACGGAGGGCACGTTAGGCCGTCGGTCTCGGGCGATGTATTTGATAGTGGTCGTTACTCAAACCATGTCAGAGGCCTATTAGCTGTGCTACTAGGCGGTTTAAAAACTCTGACACCAGGGCTCATCGGGTCATTCGACTCGAGAATCCACTCGCTAAGAAGAAGAAGAGGAAACATATTGATGACTGACCCCAGAGACGAAAGCTAGTTAGCACTTAGGCCCATATTTATAATCAGCTCTCAAGAGTGACAGCGAATTTAAGTTCATATCAGAAATGCACTTTCAGTACAAAACGATCTGTCAAATCCATACTTAATATTGCTCTCAATCTTGAGTTCGTTTAATAAATACGAGCCTCAAACTTATAGATTTAGATTAATTTATTTCACATTATCAATTTCGTTATAACATTACAATAATAATAAAAATTACAGAGAATAATATAAACAGAAAAAAATACAAATTTCACAATAAAATAAACCAAAAATGTCAAAACAAAAATTACAATCATAGAAATTAACTCCAACAGATGTATATACATTTGTAATATCAAATTTATAAACTTATTATAAATAGGCCAGAGAAAAAAATAAATTACACAATAAAATAAACCAAAAATGCCAAAACAAAAATTACAATCATAGAAATTAACTCCAACAGATGTATATAAATTTGTAATATCAAATTTATAAACTTATTATAAATAGGCCAGAGAAAAAAACAAACTACACAATAAAATAAACCAAAAATGTCACAATAAAAATTACAATAATAGAAATTAACTCCAACAGATGTATATAAATTTGTAATATCAAATTTAAAACATACATATAATCACGCATTTATCCCTAATGAGGTAGGCAGAGAGTAAACGATCCAAACAAAGGTCGCTCCGCCACGTCTGACAAAGTTATGAGGGTTATTTAAGATAGATTTGTATGTATATTGCTGTAGTGACAGGTTGTCAGCCCATCGTCTAAATTACAATATACTGAAACCTCCAATGCCTTAGCTGGTTTTACAGCATGCTCGGGAAGAAATGCAGCTGACACATTCTATGTTTTTCTCTCGCTCCCAGGCCAGCATGGAAGACTTATTATAAATAGGCCAACTACACGATGTCAAAGCTAAAATAAAAATATAAATCAGTATACTATGTGAATATGATAGATCAGTAAAAATAAAATAGTACAGTAAAATTACTTTTGAATACATACATACATACATAAATCACGCCTTTATCCCTATCGGCGTAGGCAGAGCGTTTAACGCCTCGTAAAAAGCGCTTTCGCCACGTCTGACAAAAAATGAGGGCAGTTTTAGATTGTAATATGTATTGCTATAGTGACAGGTTGTCAGCCCATCGCCTAAATTACAATACACTGTAACCCTCGAGTCCCTTTTGCTGACTTCAACAGCATGCCCGGGAAGAAGGGCAGCTGGAACATTCTATGTTTTTCTATCTCTCCCAGTCCAGCATGGAAGTACTTTTGAATATATATTACTTAAAAAAAGGTAGTTATGATAGTAGAGAAACATGCTGCAAGTAATCAATTTATCAGTTAAATAAACAGAATATTCTAGATTGCACTCTGACATTTTGATCAGTTCGACAGTCTTTTCGATAGCACAATTAAAACCAAAGCTGGATCATTATCAAGCTAAAATTATACCTACACGAATAAATATAGGACTCAAATTTGTAAAACATCCAAATACCAATACTGGTATTGGAAAAGTGATTGTTTTATGAAGAGAATAAAATTTAAAATGGTTTGGGTTTTGTCAAACGGAGACGTAAGAATAGACTTGGCAACAGGTCTGATTTTGGGTGCCTAAGGAGCGGTACACACATGTGCGTATCAAAATATTGCAAATATGATGAATCTTCTTTTTCTTCTTCTGCCTTGCATGTTCCCGGTCTGATGCTGGGTCCGCTTTCTGTCTTTTTCTACTCCACTTTGCCTGGTCTTCGGCATCCGTTGGTGTGAGATCGTTCTCTTCCACGTCCGCTTATACGACGTCTGGCCAGCACTTGTTAGGTCTGCCGCGTGACCTACGAAATGAATTATGAATGAACTACCAAAATGCGATTTATGTCCTTTGTAGCACCTCGTAGCTGAGTCGCAGACATGTAGACCTTTTACTACGAAAAAAGCTACGATGTAGACCTTTGCTACATAATCCAAGTACCAAGATTATTGACGCAAGTTATTAAATCAGTATTATTAAATATATATCTTTTTTCTTAATTATATTGTAACGATTCATTGACTCTTTTAGCAACCCAATAACTAACATTAAAATAAATAAATTTGTACAATCATAATTACGAACGTAAAAATATTGAATCAACAGACCAAATAAGGTAATAAAACTTGTGTGAACATCCCCTAACTTTTGCCAGTCATGACTCAATATTTCCGATCGTATCACAAGGCCAAAACATTCAGCCAATCCAAATCCAACGTGACTGATAATGCATCCAAAAACAACAACACTCTGGATGCTTCTAGAATATTCTCGATTTCTAACCTTGTTGTATTATTGTAAAGAAAATGAAAGTATAAACACACTTTGTTACTATAGTAAATAGATCACTTCCTTAACCTATTGGTGCCAAACTATTTTACTATAAAAATATCTCATAATGATAGTATGAGTTTACTTTGGACAAATTCTTGAGTGTTCTTGAAAATATTTGATTTCACACGTGTAACTTTTGTACAATTTGGAATAATAGTAAGGATTTTTAAAGCACTGTCATAATAATTTTATCATACTTATATTTCGATGATGCGCTGTTTACTTGTTCAAGTATGGATGGAGAGATTTACCAGCGTGCGACTGTGGAGCCCCTGTACAGAACGTGGACCATATTATTAAAGACTGCCCCATAAGAAAATGCAACGGAGACGTCAAGATTTGCTCATACTTACTGACAACGCAGTCCAATAGGCAAAGAATTTAGATATCATCACTACATAAAACAAAGTCGCTTTCTCTGTCCCTATATTCTTTTATGTATGCATAAATCTTTAAAACTACGCAACGGATTTTAATGCGGTTTCTTTTAATAGATAGAGTGATTCAAGAGGAAGGTTTATATGTATAAAACATGCATGCGGGGCAGGTCGCTAGTTCGATTATAATTTGTAGTGCATTGACTAAAGCGATCTGGTATAATGCCATACGATTAAATAAAAAAATAAATGTATTTTATTGCTGTTAACGCTAAAGCATTGAAATATTAGAAATACACATTGGAACCGTATAAACATGTATGTTAAGCCCCTGACGTTAGCCAGCCGGTGAGTCAGGTTGTCAGGTCATAGCTAACTAAACTATGCGTAGCGTCAAAGAGGCACGCACTGACAAACTATACTTTCTATGATGCTAGAAAATCTACATTTTCTTTAACACGTATATTCAAATAAAAGAAATAGGGTAAAATCCATGTCATTTATAGACCTTCATAGCATTTGGACATATCTTAACTGGACATATTTGCAACTGAACTAAGTTACGTTACCCTTTTACTAATAGGCGGAACGTATGCCAACTATTGTTTATTATACAAAAAGGTGTATAATGAAGGGCCGTATTTGTAATCAGCTCTCATGAATGACATCGAGTTTGAGTTCGTATCAGAGATGTCATTTCAGTACAAACTGGCCTGTCAAATCCATACTTAATGTTGATCTCATGTTTGATATCGCTTCAGAAATACGAGCCTAAATGACACGACCTTATCCCGCCAGCTCCTTTCTACTATCGGACATCTAGACGCACCGCAGGAAACCATCCATATTTGATTGGTATTCCACCAATTCCAACAAAAGCGCTTCCAAAACTTTTTCATAATGCTCACGGCAAAAGACTGGAACTATCAATACCTGCGTCTGTGTTTCCAAATTTATTCCATGCTGGATTGGGAGCGATAGAAAAACATAGAATATTCCAGCTGCATCTCCTCCCGGGCATGCTGTTAAAACCACCTAAGGGTTTTATTGTATTGTAATTTAGGCGATAGGCTGACAACCTGCTACTACAGCAATACACAGATCCATCTAAAATGGCCGTCCATACTTGTCAGACGTGGCGCAATGACCATTGTTTGGGTCGTTGACGGTCTGTCTACCCCATTAGGGATAAAGGCGTGATTATATGTATGTATGTTTTTTCCATATGCATTCAACTCCTAACACTTCAAAGTTAGAGTGAACTGTCCTTCTGTCTGTGTCGACCGATACCTAGACTGGAGTTAAGACCAAACCCATTTCAAATAAAAAAAATGCAATGGGCTCTATTCTAGATACCACCGACTAAAACTAAAATTAAAATCTATAAAATAAAATCAAAATAATAAAATTACTCTATATTATATACTCTTTTGGTTTAACGCTTTGTTCGCTATATTTTAACGCGCTTTTGCAAGTTTCCCGAGTATGTCTGGCAATTTTATCCGCCATATCATATGACGGCGAATAAAAATGACAGATCACGCACTAAACCACCGACTATAAATCAAAAACCAGAGATAATAGATCTCCTGTCCTTTTCCAATGTTTTTAGTCTGCAAGTGACAAATAGATTTTAATTTTAGTTGTAGCCGAAATATCTAGAACCGAGTCCAATATGACATTGAACTTTAGATAGACCAGCTTCTGGCCTAGGCCTAACTAAACATACTCCAGTTGACAAACGTACTCGCGTGTTATCAGCGATCTCCATTGAAGCAGGCCTTCGCAAGATTGTTTATGAATGACCGGACACCTTGCCTGGAGACGCTCCAGTTGGCCAACAAACCAGCTGCTAAAAATATGGCGGATTGTGGAAGACAGGACCGGAGTCAGTTTATAGTCTGTGACTTATGAAGATGGTGATGCGAATTTATTTATGGTATGTGTGGGTTGGTGAAGGTGCAATTGTTTTGGTGGAAGTACATGAATCCTGTATTGATATTTTAATACCACATAGGTAACTTAAATGGTCCGTTATAAATGAAGGAAGGGTGACACATGGGTATATAGACTCGTTACCCACTCAACAGAAGAAGAAGAATGTAAGAACCATGTCAAAGGTCTATTTGCTGTGCTACAGGGGTTCAACAACTATAACAACAGAATTCCATCGGTTCATAAGTCTACTCAAAGAAAAATGAAAAAAGCTCGTTCAGGCCTTTGTACTTTAGATATAGGATCCAAGAAATTGTAATAATAAATCTTACTTAAAATACTGATACATTTAAATGATAAACTTAAATACTGATAGCTATAAAAGCTAAGCATTTGACAGGATGTTTTGTACTAAACATAGCTAACACAAATTTTAAATAGGCTGTGATCTTATCTTAACAGTTTACACATCAAAGTTTTTGAATGTTTGTATAGCTGTTCACAAATCTCTAAATCAGTAATTTGGCTGAATCCATCTCTGTGCAATCTAATAGCACTGGAAACGCCACTCAATTCCACTTTACGTGACGAAGCCGCAGCTGCACAATTCAGCTGCTATTCAAGTCACAAGTCACATCTGACTGCATTTGCAGTCAATATTATTGGCAGCTGAAAGTGCAGTTTATAGTGAGCTTTGACGTTTACAAGGAAACGATAGTCGTCTAAATTATGTCCGAAGTCAACAGCTTTTTCAAAATATTGAAACATACGAACATATTTTATTTGTTCATAGATTGAAACGACACGACTATACTTTTAATTACAAGCCTACGCCAAGCAGTAGCGAGTGGATTCTCGAGTCGAACAACGACCTGAAGAAGGTGTCAGAGTTTTCAAACCGCTTAGTAGCAAAGCAATTAGGCCTCTGCCATGGTTTTGAGTAACGACCACTATCAAAGACAGCGACCGGGACTGATGGCTTAACGTGCCCTTTGCAACACGGAATCCTTTTTACTTTTCGGACAATCAGGTGATTCAGCCTGCAATGAAACTGGGGAAAATCTCACAAAGTCATAAAGTGACAAATATCAAATTTGTCCCCCCCCCTCCTACTTGGGAATCGAACCCACGACCTCCGGATCGTAAGCCCATGGCTATGACCACTAGACCACGGAGTCAGTTAAAAGTACTCTGCCAGAACATTGAAGGGTGAGCTCGCTCCATCGTCGACTTTGTCGCGTCGCGGTCACCAATACTTGACTCTGGCCTGTCTTACGAATAAGGATTCGTAGGGCATGTTGGTATTATGATTATAGCTTGAAATCATCGCCTTATTCGAGTCCAAAGTAAAGTAGCTTGTTATTTCTAGCTTCTGAATGATATGGCCCTCCGTTGCCTCTGTCACCGCTCGCTTAGACAAGAGTCAAGAAAAAACGTATCCAAATATTTCTATTTTCTTTTACATACGATGATCTTAAGATCAATTCGGTTTATACAAACATAATACTGATTGCTTACATCGCTTTACGATCCGCTGTTTGACGTAAATGCTCGTAATATACAGATGCGTCAGAAGCGCGAATATAGATAACACCGGGGTCGAAAACTTTACTCTTATTTGGTCTTTGAATTCTGTAAAACGTTTTTAGATATTCATCTCATTAAAATTATGGAATTGTCATCGAAAATCAATTGTAATAAAGGTACATACATATAATCACGCCTGTATCCCTAATGGGGTAGGCGGAGCGTAAACTACCTAAACAAAGGTCGTTCCGCCACGTCTGACAAAGTTTTGAGGGTTGTTTCAGATAGATTTGTACGTACATTGCTGTAGTGATAGTTTGTCAGCCCATCGCCTAAATTGCAATATACAGAAACCCTCGGCTGCCTTAGCTGGTTTCTGCAGCATGCCCGGGAGGAAATGCAGTTCGCACATTCTATGTTTTTTGCATTGCAGCATGGAAGAAATAAAGATATTTAATACATGTCATAAAGATATTTATACCTACAATAACATCACCCCACAAGTGTTGTAAAAGTCGAGCCTGGTCTTAATGAATATTGCGCATTGTGATCAGTTTTTAACATGGTTCTAAACTTCGATATCCTGTATAATGTAATATCCTATGTAATAAGAACGATATTTAAGAATTTTGTATCTCAATAAATAAATAAAGAATCGTAGGAAGTTTGGTCAAACCAGGTTTGTCATTTCATGTGTGTCCTTTCTGTGATCCTGTGCACATTCTGACATTCCCAAAGTTTATTGAGTACGGTAAATATTTTTCAACTAGTGGGTCTAGTTCAGATGAAGATATAGTGTAGGATGTAGTGTAGGTATATCGAATTCCCCCGGATGCCAAAAAATATAGTACCTATTCCAAAAAGTTTAACGAGTGCGTCGACTCTCTTCCAAAAGCAGGTCAGTCAGGGAGAATACATCTAAATCTGGACACATTCCTCTCTCCACCGTTCTGGATCCTGAATCCAGCTGACGTCTGTGTACTTGTTTATAAATACACCCATATCTTCCACACCTCAAGATCTCCTTACGAGTTTATCCTCCTAAAATAGGTCAGTCAGAGTACGTCTAAATTTGTAAACCGTCGTGTAACATACTTGTTTTTGTCGCGTTATGGCGGTGGCTCTGACGTAAAGCAGAATACCGCAATATATTTAGACGTCGTGAAACGCGACGGCCCTGTACGTAGGTACCCGGTGATTCACATCTTGGTTATGATGGAGTGGAAAACAACGAAACGTCAGTGGATGTACTTGGGAGGGAAAATACTGTAGAAAACTAATCAATTTAATTTCAGGAAACTGTCTACTTATAATGATATTTGCGATTTTATAATGCTTATCTGCGTGTTATTTGACTTCAAGAAGATACATACATATAATCACGCCTTTGTCCCTAATGGGGTAGGCAACACGTAAACGACCTAAACACAGGTCGTTCCGCCACGTCTGACAAAGTTTTGAGGGTTATTTAAGATAGATTTGTAGGTATATTGCTGTAGTGACAGGTTGTCAGCCCATCGCTTACATTGCAATATACTGAAACCCTCGGATCCCTTAGCTGACTTTTACATCATGCCCGGGAGGAAATGCAGCTGGTACATCTATGTTATCATCTATGTTTCTCTCTCGCTCCCAGTCCAGCTTGGAAGTAAGAAGAATAATTCGAGAAGATAATTGATACTATTCTCAGAAAAGTAAAACGCCTCAAAAACAGTTCAAGAAAGATGCACTGGTGAACGCAGAAAACAATTTGTAACTTATCAGACAAACGATTGTAGCAGCTGACGACGAGGAGAATGCATAAACTATGTATTCGCAAGCTAAAAATAATAAAACGCATCTCGATATAACCACTGCTACTGACAAGGCGGGAAGAAGACGCATCGCCAGCGCCATCCAAAATATGCAGGATCATTTTAAAGTAAGTGCAAATTTTTGTCATGATAATACATACATAAAATCACGCCTTTATCCCTTACGGGGTAGGCAGAGCGTAAAACGCCTCCTAAAAGGCGCTTTCGCCACGTCTGACATAAATTGGGGGCAATTTTAGATTGTAATGTGTATTGCTGTAGTGACAGGTTGTCAGCCTATCGCCTAAATTACAATACACTGTAACCCTCGAATCCCTTTTGCTGACTTATACAGCATGCCCGGGAGGAAGGGCAACTGGAACATTCTATGTTTTTCTTTCTCTCCCAGTCCAGTATGGTAGTTTTGTCATGAAACTGTTCTTTTTCTAGAAAATCAAATCGAAAATGACTACACCGCAAAACTTGTCTAATGATTTGAAAATTAGAATCTTCGCGACAATCCTAGAGATTGCTTCTCGTTTTTTCGCAAAGAATCTATTTAGAAAATTTTTACACCTCGGGAAAAGGGAAGTCATCTAGCCACGGGAAAACCGCAGGTGGAAATCTAGTACAGATGTAATTCCACATTCAATCTCCTACATTGAAATTGAATGACAAACAGATAAGAAACATGTTTAAAAGATCGATAGCAAAATTATGATGCGTGTCGACATACTTTACACATCACTACATAGTATAAAACAAAGCCGCTTTCTCTGTCCCTATATCCCTATGTATGCATAAATCTTTAAAACTACGCAGCGGATATTGATGCGGTATCTTTTAATAGATAGAGTGTTTCAAGAGGAAGGTTTATATATATAATACTTGCATGATATTGTGGAGAAACACTGATTATTTCCGTGCGAAGCCGGGGCGGGTCGCTAGTGCAAAGTAAAATAATACACAGTAACAATAACCACAATGCATTATACGGGATGTAAGAGACAGCGTACCAGAAACTGGTACGTGTTGCTCAGTCAACGAAACTGAACAACTCTCACCAGAAAATTCTTTCAGGAAATGAAAAAATAAACAGTCTGTTCCGTACATATTGTCTGATCTAGTTATCATTTCGTATGAGAAAACCTTTTTGCGCAAGTTCCCGTTCAAAAAAGGCCAACGCAAAATTATACGTAGATATTTCAGTGACCAAAAATAAATTTGAACTCGCCACTGGTTGCTCTGACTTCGTAATTAAAGATATGAACGTCAAGAAAAATGGCAACGGAAAATTATCATGGGTCATAAATAAATTCCTAAAGATTCTTCAGTAAGTGCAGTAACATACTTACTGCGCGCAAGGTAAAGCTCAACACGCTGCTTAGTTAGAAACTCTACGTCGGCGCATTCCTCTGCCAGTAAACGCGCATAGAGCGTAAGGTGACGCATGTGTATTATAGGCAACGCAACATGCACTGACAGCGTGTTGAGCGCAACCTTGCTAAAGTGACGCCTGTGTGCTGCTGCCTACAAAAAGGAAACTTAACTTTACTAATCATTATACATACATACATACATAAATCACGCTTTTATCCCTTACGGGGTAGGCAGAGCGTTTAACGCCTCGTAAAAGGCGCTTTCGCCACGTCTGACAAAAATTAAGGGGACTATTTTAGATTGTAATATGTATTGCTTTAGTGACAGGTTGTCAGCCCATCGCCTAAATTACAATACAATGTAACCCTCGAGTCCCTTTTGCTGACTTTAACAGCATGCCCGGGAGGAAGGGCAGCTGGAACATTCTATGTTTTTCTATCTCTCCCAGTCCAGCATGGAAGAAATACTAATCATTATTATTATACTAACTACTATTTATCGTATAATTATACTTATTTTATTAAAGTGATCAGTACTTAGCCAGAGGGCGTCGTAATGTAAACATCGACTCCGCGACAAATTAAAGTAAAAATTTGTAAATATGATATTAGTGTACTAAAAACAGTGTTATTATATAAACAATAATTCAATAGTCATGTGAGAGTGTTGGTGACAATATCTGCCTGTGGAAAAAATATAATTTCTTCAAAAACTATACAGTGCTAAAAAACTAAGATTGATGGATATTTAACCACATAAATACGATTATAAGCAACTTAATTTAACTGTGAACTAAATTATCTAAGTAGACTTAAGTGAATAACGTGGAAAAGTGCTTAATTTTTAAAAATAAAACTCTAACGAACCTCTAATGAAAATAGCATTATCAGTGTGAACTGATCGCTTATTTCGCCGGTGACTTTAACCGCTCTGTGGCGCTGTGGTCTGCGCGTGTCAGTTTTTTGCACTCTACGGATCAGAAATCGCCGGGTCGAATCCTGGCCAGAAAAACTTTCTTTTTTTCTTTTTTTACATTAGAATTTTATGCGATTTGTTTTATTTTATTTTTTTTCTTTTATTTTATAAGAATTCAGTTAATTGTGGTTTCACAAATCTTTATTAAGGCAAAATACTAGTAAACTGTTAGTGCACCGTCTTTAAGCAGAGAGTGCGCCATCTGTCGTGCAGGAACAATATAACCAATTACAAAGAAAAATATTTCATGATGGCTTCAAAGTGCGCTGGGTGTCTGCAAACAATATCAAAGGAATACCTTACCTGTTCCCTTTGTGTCGAAAAATATGATTTAGAATGTGCAAATGTATCCATACAGCGTTTTTTAAATACAATGACAAGGGAACACAAAGCAAATTGGAAATGTCAAGCCTGCCGTTCTAGAATGCCAAAACAGCTTAATATTAATACTCCAATAAGACCAAATCTTCAGAATGCTCCGTCTATTAAGGATATCGCTTCTACACCACAAGAAAACAGTTTTGATTTGCACTCAGATGATGAACAAAGTATTATGGGAGACACAAGTTACATGGAGAAGACTACAAAGAGTAACACTCTATCTGGTTCTGTAACCTTAGATCAGATTGAGGCTTTGTTTGATAGAAAACTGGAAGCTGTAAAGACATCCCTTCTACACGAACTACAATCGACTATAATTTCACTTACGAACAGCGAAATATCAAAATTTAAGGCAGAGGTAACTGAAAATACAAATCACATCCAGTTGCAACAAAGTTCATTAAAAGAAGATATAGAGAAAGTAAATAAAATAATAGCCGAACTCAGGACAGAAAATAACAAGTTAAAATGCGAGATGGAAATAATTAAAAGAAAATTGACAGATGGAGAACAAGCAGGTCCAAGAAATATCCAAAATGTCGAAAATAATGACAAAAAGTTTGTATTATATGGCCTGGTGGAAAGCAAGTACGAAAATGAAAACGAAGTCTATGATAGAGTGATAAATGTATTTAGAGACATCTGTAACATTAACCTAACCGGCTATATCGAGGATATAAAGCGGTTAGGAAAACAAGCTCGCCGAAGACCTCTTATCATTGAATTGCTGAGCAAGAATTTGACTAAGCATATATTACAAAATCGACACTGCTTCAAACATTCAGGGCTTTCTGTTTCGCATATATTAACTTCAGAATCGCTACAAACTAGGAAAAAATTAGTTGACATTCTTATCGAAGCTCGCAAAAAAGGTCATCGTGCGAATATAGTTGATAACAAACTTTACATTAACGGAATAGAGTACAAAACAACGCAAGAATCTACCACAAATATACAAAACTCTAACTCTTCTACTCACAAACATAATATACCTCAGGATGATTTAAATGTAAGCAGCATCATACGTAGTACCACCAACGAACCATCACCACCACCTCAAACATATGCAAAAGCATGCTCCGAGAAGACAACAACAAAACCCAATAGTTCCTCCCAGTTTTTTCGAGTATGAGTTCAATGTATTGTACCAAAATATTTGTAGTTTAAACAGTAAACGGCATCTCCTAGAAGACATTACCGAAGATATCAAAATTCATGCTGTGTGCCTCTCAGAGACATTGATTACTGAAAATAAAATGGATCTCCTACGCTTAGATGATTATAAACTGGCAGCGTCATATTGTCGACCAAACCGTGAAGGAGGAGGAGTATGTATATTCCTAAAAGAAGATATAGATTATGACGAAATAGGTATAATAATATAAATAGTAGAGTTTAGTGCAATAAAAGTTCCTAATTGTAATTTAATTATAGTTATAGTATATTGGCCTGATAGGAAAAGATGTCCCGATATATTTTTTAAAACCTTAGAGAAAGTTTTGCTTTACTTACAAAAGAAATTTAGTAAGAATGATATTTTGATTGGGGGCGATTTTAATGTAGATATTCTAGACAAATCCACCTGTACCTCTAACTTATTAGATTTAATGAAAGGTTACAATTTTTATCAACATGTTAAAGAAGTTACAAGACTCACTGATAGTACTGCTTCAGGTATAGATTTACTGTTTACAAACTTTCAGATGAATAGAATAAAACACACGATTCAGGAATATGGATTTTCCGACCATAAAGGAGTCCTATGTAATATTGATACAAATAAAATAGAGTCATCAAATAGAGGGTTTATATACAAAAGAATATTCAGTGAGAAAAATATGCAAGTTTTTAAACAGGAATTAGGAAAAATAGATTTGTGTAATATTATTAGCCAATTTCATAATGCAAATGAAAATTATAATTTATTTATTAAGACAGTATTACAAATATTAAATTTATGCGTACCAAAAAATTTGAAAAAAATAAAGAAAAAACGTGGAAAAGCATGGTTAACTACTGGAATAAAAACTTCTTGCAAACACAAACGATTATTGAAAATATTTGCATCTCAATTAAATAATCCCATTCTTAATCAAAACTATAAAAAATATGAAAAAATGCTTAAAAAAACCGTAACAACTTCACGAACACTTCATAACATAAGAATGGTAAAAGAATCAGACAATAAGATTAAAACAGTTTGGCAAATAGTAAAGGAACACACAAACAAGCTCCCTAGACAAGATCAAAAGAACATAAAATTAAATATAGGAAATAAAATGACAGATGAACCGGTTTTAGTTTCAAACACATTTAACAAATATTTTTCAACAGTAGCGGATTGCCCAGATCTTTCACTAGCACCTCCAAAAGGTCAAGCAGTAGTAAATATTTCTGAAAATTCCATGTTCTTAAAACCTGTCACTGCTAAAGAAATATTTAACATAATCCGTAATCTCAAAAATAAAAGAAGTTTTGGTCATGACGAATTGCCTCCTGTGCTAATACGTCATTGCGCAGAAGAACTTGCTCCAGTACTATCATTATTAATTAATCAGTCGTTTCAGGAAGGCACCGTCCCAGATTCATTAAAAATTTCTATTATTAAACCTCTATTCAAAAAAGGCGACAAAACCGATTGTAATAATTACCGACCCATAGCACTTCTCCCTACTTTTGCCAAAATATACGAAACCGCTATGTCTAAAAGACTCTACTCGTTCTGTGAAAAATATAAATTATTCAGTGAACACCAATATGGTTTCAGGAAAAAAAGATCAACCTCATTAGCTGTATTTAAATTTATCTCGGAAACTCTAAATATAATAAATGATAGAAAATATGCAATAGGTATTATGCTTGATATGAGCAAAGCTTATGACAGAGTCTTATATAACATCCTTTTAAAAAAGATGCACGGTATTGGAGTAAGAGGTTGTGCCTATGAGTGGTTCGTTTCCTATCTCAATAACCGGAGCCAATACGTAGAAATAGAAAATTATAACAGTGATACAGGTTATAAAGAAAATGTCAGATCCAACAAAATAAACGTAACAAAATCTATACCTCAAGGAAGTGTTCTCGGCTGCCTGCTCTTCTTGATTTATATCAATGATTTACCCCTTGAAATAAATAACCCTTGTACTGCATTTGCAGACGATATCTCGATAGTAATATCTGCCAAAAATAATGCTGAAGTTAACCTTAAACTTAATAATATACTTACAAAAATAATGCACTGGCTAAACGAACATAATTTACAATTGAACTTCACAAAAACTAAACTAATCCAAATGAAACCTTACCAAAAACTTCCTTTAGATATACATTTTTCATACCAAAATAACACAATAGAATGCGTAAACTCATATCCATTACTAGGTATACATATTGATTCTAACGTTCACTGGAAAGAACACATTACAAAATTAACAACAAAACTATCGAGGTTTACGTATGCTTTATACGAACTAAAAAAAAATACTGATAAACAAACTGCTCTATGTACCTATTACGCATATGCACACTCCTGGCTTCAATACGGGATAGCGTTGTGGGGGAACGGAACTGATATTCAGCAATTATTTATACTACAAAAGAAGTGCGTAAGGATAATTATGAACATTAACAATTTGGTAAGTTGCAAGCCATATTTTAAAGAATTAGAAGTATTAACACTTACATCGATATACATACTAGAAGCGAGTTTATTAGTCAGAAATAATATGCATCTTTTTCAACAATATTGTAGACCACGAAACCTCAGACCACAAAATAGACTAGTATTTCCCTTTTCTACACTAGAAATGTACCATAGCGGACCCCATGCAATGTGTGTAAAAATTTATAACAATATTCCTGAAATAATAAAAAATGAATGTGTTGATATTAGATTCAAGAGAACATTAAAGAAATTTCTTAGTGATAAATGTTATTACACTTTAGAAGAGTACTTTAGTGAAAAAACCTAATGTTAGTATTATTAATAACATTCAATTCTTAAATATATAGATATTATACGTATAAATAAGTAATATAATAAACGATATGATAATACTGTGATAAATAATGTTCATTAAAATAATAATGTTAATTATTTGTAGGTATATTAGTTAAGTATTACTGTATTTTGCTGTGCCCTAACCGGGTTCATGTTGAAGCCTTACCCTGTATTGTGAACAACTTTTGTACAACATGAATGCAATAAACATTTGATTTGATTTGATTTGGATATTTTCCGTCCATAACGTCTCTCTTACCGTATACGCCTCTTTCTATCCTTGCATCCCTTTCATCCCTTTCATCCCTTACATCTCTCACGTCTCTGTCGTCCAAAAATAAATATCGACGTGTGTATAGGGTCAAAAAAAAATTACCGGCTATTTTGACTAAGTAACGTGTCATTTTTATAGTAAACATATATATACTACAACTTGTCATAGTTATATTTGAATTAATGAGTATTAAATTTAGTTATGAAATTTATACAATAAAATAATTCGATTGACAAGTCTTACTTTTGAATATTCATGAAACAAAAACTTATGTTGATGATAATAGATGTTTTTCTAAAGCCTAGATTTCTTTAATGGTTTATCAATCTTCTTTTATTGCTTGAATAATGTTAACAGCCTCTAAATCTGAGCATCTCTTTGTTGTTCGTTTTATTGTAAACCCACATTATTTAAGGATTTGGAACAAGCTAGTTTAGATTGACATTTCGATGTATTCAACCCAAATCTGCTTTTCTATTCATGTATTACGAGACCTTCTATTCGATTATTTTATTTAGTGAACATTCTATGTTTTTCTTATAATATACGGGGTGTCCTTACACCCCACGCTATCCCTTGATAGCGTCCCACAAACTAATTGGGGTTGCTTAGTCAACGATACTGCACAACTTCCACCAGGAGATTCTTCAAGAAAAAAAAAAGGCTTTTCCAGACAAACTGTCATTTTGTATGAAAAACCAAATTTTTCGGTGGAAGAATTTCTCGGTGGAAGTTGTTCAGTATCAATGAATGAGCAACCCCTATCAGTTTGCGGGACGCTCTCCCTTACACCCGGTATATTGTCATCTTCATCAACTTAGTAACTTATTCTGTTTCTATTATAAAATTCTGTTTTCTGTGAGTAGTTTTCACTTTGAATTACATATTCATGGCAATAGGCTGTATTCAAAGATTAAAAGCTAGCAAATATGTAATGAATTTTCAGTTTATACCTAGGTCTGTTTGGATTCGGCCATGAGCTGCCACTGATCTCAAACCTTGACATAAATCGTGAACTTCAAACTGCAATTCTCAACAACTATTGCTGTAGCTATGTTTTATCATATGCATGACAGCGTTTTGGTTTTGCCTATCGTTTATTTTACCAGCCAGTACGTTTGAGCTTCAAACATTTATTCTGATGTTTATTTTTGTTCTTGATTGGTATTTATTTAACTTTTAGAAATTATGATCAATGAAACCCCTTCCGAATGCTAAAATGATTATACTCACTCGTTATTCTAGTTCACTTTTCAATTGTTCCGATAATATTCATTAGTCTAAGAAAGTGTCTGTTTGTTTTTTGCATTTTGTATAATGTATTTATTTATTTGTTGTCTGCTTTCAATTTAAGTTTACCTTTAGTTAGTTATTCTCGGTTTTTCATACCATTTCCTATAAATGTTATAAGTATGTACACTATTACGTTTTCAGGCATTTTCTAGGCAATCATGCTCCATCATAGTCTACATCATCACTTACCATCACGTGAGATGGCGGACAAATGATTGCCTATCAAATATAAAAAAAAAAAATTACGTTATTACAGATTTTCCAACTTTGATTAGCTCATCATCATCATGAATCCTATTTATTTTCGTTCAATTCAAACGGTATACTATAAGCTCCGGTAATTTACTCTTTTTAGTTCCTGCATCTTTTTTTGCATTTCTGCTCACAGATACTTAGACAATTATTCGATTTTATTATGGCTGTGATGTTCTATGGCAACACCTACAAATGTTACATCAAATTTTATACCTTTGTATAGCCCAGTATCATAATCTGGGTAAGGATCATCAGTCATCATCATCTCCCTAACCTTATCCCGTATCTCACGGGGTCGGCTACCTAATCTAGGGGATTGAAAGGGTATTGAAGGGGTAAGGATCATCAGTCATCATCATAATACATAAATATAGTCACGCCTTTATCCCTAATGGGGTAGACAGAGCGTAAACGACCCCAACAGACCGCCACGTCTGACAAAGTTACGAGGGTTATTTAACATAGATTTGTAGGTATATTGCCATCATCATAATATGTTACCCTATCGTGTTATATAGATCTTCAACTTTGCCTAACCCATCATCATCTTGTATCCTATTCTCGGGACCAGGAAGTTGTCCCCCCCCCTCACCGCCGACCCGTCGTGCGCGTCGAACGGTTCTCTCCTCTGCGCGCGCGCATATTTTTGCCGCGGCGTGATTCAACGTGCGCTATTTACGGCGCGACCTGTATTTGTTCGCGGCAACAAAACCGGACGATCACCTGAAAGATAGAACGAGATTTATGGGTAAACGAAACCTTTGAATAGAATTTAAGGAACCTCATATAAATGATAAGATCACGTACGCGAAAAGTGAAACTGTTGTTTATGAAAGGTATTCCAATATTCCATAATAACCGTAAAAATATCAAATTATTAGCTAGAGAGACAAGCAATCTAATTTAGGGGGGAAATTTTTATTTTTGGTTAAGATAGAAGCCAGGATAAAGCATGATTCTTTAGAAGTCGTTTTCCTTCAATTATAAATGTACCTACTGTTTTCATAATCTTTAGAATTTTGAAGGAACACACAATAATAAACAGATTTTGACGCTCAGCAACCAAATTTCAGTTATTTTTGGAATCACTTCCCACTCTGCTAAATCGCTGATTGTTTCGTGGTGTCAATCTATTATCATTAACCTTGTTTGTCCTACAGAAACACGCTGCTTTCGTTCTGTTTTAAAACAATTTTTTTATAATTTTCTTTTTCATTTCATTTTCATTTCCATTGATTGCAAAGCCGAAGAGGACAAGAAATTGTATACTTAAATTTACAGGACAATGTTGTCAGCTAATGAAAATTTTTGTAAGAGGGACGGAATGAAGAGAATGATTTTAACTTTATTTCGTTTTCATCACTAAAACCAACGCCAGCCTACTAATACTTAAGATCATGCAGTTGTACTTTTAATGGCCAAACCGTTCCTACCGTTACACAGTGTGGAATCCTTAGTTACCATCCATCTGTAATAATCTTATATCCCAATTAAATTATTCCGATTCCACGTAAACATTTTAGATACTTTTCCGTCTATTCTTTCGCCCACCATTTGTCGTCATGTCGTCAGCATAGCAACCGTCAGAATACCTGACCTCCGCCCCTAGATCACGACGCCTGATGATGCATCTCTCATACCGCAATCCCTGCTAAATGGGCTGTCACTTATTTAGGTTATCGACACGCGGCTGGTGACTAATACTAGCTCGGGAGAGGGCATAGGGTTGGAGTGACGCGGTTTGCGCATAAAAAAAAAGACGAACGATGGTTTCTTTTTTCCGGCTTGAACAGCGTAGGAGCCACCGAAATTACTGATACAACAAGATAAGCAACGTGCTTTTGTGCATACTATAGTGGCAATTCAGAAGGCGCAATACAAAACGTATACAGGGAGCGCTGTTGAGCATTCCCCAAGGATATCTCTTTAAAGCTTTTTACGATAATACCTGCGGAAGACGTGGAGTGACGCCCAGTAGAAGTCATATTATCTGAATTTTGTCTTTTATTTGTTTCTCAATTTAGTCAGTTTTTAAATCTTAATGACACCGCTGTTCTGATGCAACATAGCCACTACCTTCCATCATTTATGCGTCACCATATTGAAATCGCACCAACCTGCCAAGAGGTGCAACCGACAGGTATATCGTGAGCAATCAAATGATAGCTGCCACTTTCTTGATATTTCTGTCCCTTCTGTTTACAAAGGAATTGGTTTGATAGAGTATACAGAGCAGTCACATAAAACACTGCATATAAAGGGTGTCCAGCGGAGATTTTTAAAGTTTGAAATTGATAAATAAAAAGCTAAAGATTGTAGCTCATATTGTATTATACCAAATTGTGCATTCATGTTACGAATTTTAATTTATAAAAATAATGTCATCAAAATGACTAAAAATTTTTTTCAGCTAGGGACTATCTCATTTGTAATAGAAGAAATATCACGCCAATGTGGTTTTCGGACAGTGCAAACGCATTTAATGAATTCTTTAGCGATTTTCGGGTAACAATAACACATGTTTCGCTTGTTTATGAAACCATCAATATGAAAATATGTTTAATCACTAGACAGCATGTTTCCGAGCATTCGTATAGATCGAAAACGTTCGAACAAAGTTTTTGAGAAAATATATCGCGAAAATTGCCATTTTCATGAAAAGCTTACATGATTTGCGTTTTGTACTGTTAAAACATTTTTTTTCTTTATTCCGGTAGTGACTTCGATCTGTCTTAAATGGGAACCAAATCAAAATCCGTTGCAACGGATTTTGCATGATTTGGTGTCGAAATTGAGCCACACGTTCCGGTGTTGCTGCTGATGTAGAGGAACCCAAAGAAGTTCGGTTCACCACTGTCTCTTCAAGTCATTTATAATACGCCCACGATCAGATAAGTTACGTGCTCGAGCCATCTCATCGTCGATTTACTCATTTGTTCGACCACAAACGCGCGATGAACTTTTTATCAGTAATTCATCGCGACTAATAAATCCGAAACATTGATGTTCAATTTAGTAAAATAACTCTCTAGTCTCCCAAAGACAGTGGGATGAGCCTTTCTGCAAGCTTGCCCTGGAAAATCCGGTGAGCTCTGCATCGAACCTAGTGGAGCGAGCGCGTCTGCTGGCAGTTTAGAGAAGGAGTCAGGTCTGCAATAAGCCTACCCCTCTTCCAATGTTGGCACCCTGTTGGACGGCACCACTTTGGCGGTAAGACTTTGTTTGTGCGAGAGCCATCGTTGTCTTTGTGCAGAGTTGGTTGGAGAGTTGGGTTATCATGGCCTGTCTTGGCAAAAAAACGCAGGTCGCATCCCACGACATGCCTTTTTGAACGATACCAGCAGGCGAGCTCTGGTCGTAGCGTAATATTCCAGCTGTTTTAGATCCGACTGGACTTTCACGGACTGACGGCAAAAGGCCTGATGGAATGTCACTAGTGCCGTTGAAGCTCGGGAAAAGTCTAGTATGGGATGCGACCTGTGTCGATACAATGGCTCCTTCTCATATACCCTCCACTTCCTCGCGAGCAGGTGCCGCAGCAACTTCGGCAGAGACTCTAAAAACAAGGAAATATTCGCGCCTAGGAGATTTATACACTTTCATTCCTTTCGTGGTAGAGACCATGGGCCCATGGGGTGCGCCAAAAGTATAAGCCATCAAGAGAGGCAATGCTGCCAGCCTCCTGGGAACCCTGCCTCGATGTGACGTGTTGGATAAAAGTTTCTATTTATAAAACGTGAATTGTAATGGTCTAATAAAAAGTTTCACACTCTTGTTTAGTTTTTCATTTATTCAATTAACTATAAATATAAACGTTCCCGGTCGCTCTCTTTGATAGTGGTCGTTACTCAAACCATGTCAGAGGCCTGATAGTTGTGCTACTAGGCGGTTTAAATCTGAAACCAGGGTTCATCGGGTCGATAGACTCGATACCTACTCGACAGAAGAAGAACTTGAAAATTAGGAGACCCTTTAAAATAATTTTGAACTATTCCGTTACATTGATCTTAATCTCCTTTTCTATTGTGTAGGTTGAAAGACTCGATGAACCTTGGACATCTATAACGCAAAAAGCTTTAGTTACCAAAACATTTGACAATAGTATCGACTCCTAGAGGACTCAACTTAACTAAAATTGTTGCCATCCCTTTCTGTTCTCTCATAATAGAAAATGACATTTAACGATTTTAGACAATATTTATTAATTTCGAGCGCATATGAATTGCTCTCATTGACATTTACTCAACTCAGTGACGTTTTCATTTCATCTCTATCAACAAATCATCCAAATATACATACCTCGAGCCGCACATGTTGACGCTATTCCATTAAATCTAGATTTCGCCTGGATCTAGACAACATTCCAATGCTCTACTACTACTACCGCTATTACTCTGACGTTTGCCTTCCGGCTGTAATTCTGTGAGCATCTGGCAAAATATGCGTTGAAACTCAACATCAACAGATTATCATTATGTACATATTATTTGTAGAGTTCATCTGTTTAGGAAGTACCTAACCAAAAAAATAAAATTGGTAGGTTAGGTATTTTATATTATGCCATCATAATGATGACGAATGAGCATAATCATTATAAGAAAATAGCTGTCCCATGGTTTTCTTATACTATGAGCTGACATAACCTCCATGACTGGGAGCGATAGAAAAAATATAGCTAACATAGGTAGCTGCAACTCTTTCAGGGAATGCTGTAAAAATCAGCTAAGGGATTCGAGAGTTTCAGTGTAATTTAGGCGATGGGCTGACAATCTGTTACCACAGCAATATACAGATCTTAAACAACTCTCAAAACTTTGTATACTAAGTTGGAATTCTTTGTTGGAATATTACTACAAAGCCTACAAAATGTATCTTAAATAACCCTCAAATCTTTGTCAAACGTGGCGGAGCGACCTTTGTTTAGGTCGTATACGCTCTGCCTACCCCAGGGATTAGATATTAAGGCGTAATAGTATGTATGTAATTAGCTGTCCAGCCAGCAGATTTGATCTTGTTACTAAAGATTATTCGGTAAGGTAGAGATTACGATAGAAATGATATTTGGGACCAGCGCGGCGGCGGCGACTTCTCAAATCAGTGGTAATATGTGGTACACAGTTAAATTATAATTCTTGACATTTGAGAAAATATAACTTATAGGTAGGTAAAATAAATTTCAAATAAAATGCTCAAGAATTATGTATTAACAATTATCTTAACTATATTAATTGGTATAAAGTCCTTTTTGATATCGTAGAAGTCTACTCCGTTTGCAGCTCTTTCAAACTCTTCAACTGCCAATCATTGCACTTCTTAAAGAACTCCTGGTTCTTGTAAGATTCCAGCTGATTATTCTGCTTCTTGTATAGTTCTTCAATGGTGACAGTTGAGTTGGTGACGCTTGGAGCTGGCTTCTTATCCTTCGAAGACTTGAAGTAGGGCATAAGGATGCTGCACCACATTTGGCCAGCGATTGTTATGAGGCCGATCACAGATAGGCCAAGGAGGAAACCCTGGTGAATATAAGAAATAGATTATAAGCTTTTTCTTAGTTAGTTTTTAGTTTTTTTTTTTGTTTTTTTTGTACACAATTTAACAAGTTAAATGACATCGCTCGATGTCATTATCCGCTTACATTTAAAACAAAATAAACTTAACTAACATTATATAGCACACTTTCACCCGAGCAATCATCGTCACTCATTGAATCTGCTTACAGCACTGTCATACTTTTTGTCTCTAGATCCTATTAAAAACAGATACTAAACAAATAGATCAGATATTTTCCTAGCAAAGTTTTCTATAGGTGATTCAAAAAAAAAGAATTATAGTTTACTCACGACACTGCCACCAAGATCAGCCAAGAAAATGTTCCAATCGTACGTGTAGCTCTCTTCATAAACAGACACCATCATAGAGTTGAAGTGGATGAATAACTGGAAACAATAGTTAGATTAAGGATTTCATAAGCTAAAGCTAGGTGAATTGTAGTGGTCAGATTTAGCAGAGAGCGCGAGCTCAACCAGCCCTACTGGCACTTCCTTCTTTTTAGACGAGGGACCTCCTGGCTTTCAACCTGGAGCTCCTGACAACACTGCTACTGGACTGTGCTTCGATTCTAGGTCTACTTCTTCTGTCGTGTGGATATCGAGTCAATTGACCCAATGAACCCTGGTGTCAGAGTTTTAGAACTACCTAATAGTACAGCTAACAGGCCTCTGATATGGTTTGTGTAACGACCACTATCAAAGACAGCGACCGGTACCGACGATTTAACGAGCCTTCCTAAGTACGGTTTTTTTCTTCCAGACAATTAGGTGATTCAGCCTGCATTGTCCTAATTAAATGGGAAAATCTCACTAAGTGATAAATTGACAAATATCAAGTTTGTGTACCGCCCCTGGGAAGTACACCCAGGACCTCCGGATTGTGACCCCATGGCTCTGACCACTAGATCATGGAGGCAGTTATTATGCAGTGATTCTGGGCGAGCTCGCACCATTCTCGACTCTGTCTCGGCCATCTCTTGCCTAGGCAATCAATATAAAAGCAATTAAAATTTAGGTACCTGAGATTGCAACTCAGCTTCTCCGACTCGCTCAGACCAGAGATGGGTCTTGGAGTCCCAAGTGTACAGCTTCTGTCTTTCCTGGACGAAGGCGTTGTAGAGATACGCGCGGCAGATGCGGGGACAGAAGACCGTGTTGTGCCGGTTGTATTTGCTGGAGGGGAAATATGCAATAAAATATTATAGAAGACAATGTTCATATCAGTCGATGCTAAACTGATGTGAAAGGGCCCACAGAATACCATTGACGCGGTCTCACAAGATCGCAGCATAAGCTGACTGAGTCCTTTTATTGTTACATCGCGACACGCACTTTTGGGTAGCATTAACTGTTTATTTATACCCTCATTTGTTTTTTACTTTCGTTTGTTTTGATTTTGTTTGAATATTATTATAATATCTGTGTTGTGTTTGTGACGTCATGAAAAATGTTTTTCTTTTCTATATATAAACGACTAAAGACCTACGTGGCGTGCCCTGGGAGAGACCTATGTTCTGTAGTGGACTAATAAAGGCTGATGATGATGATGATAAGATCTTACTTACTCCATGTAAGCAACGATCAATTTTCTTATAGAGGAGTAGTTGGAGCACCTCGGTAGACGACTTGTCACCATCCAGGGTCCGGAGCAGCCGGCTGCTGCTCCAACTAGGTTCCAAACATGCATAGCTGTGCACTGAGAACGACAAAAAGACAAACTCTTATCAGTGTCAATATTTGTGCTTGAGAAGTACCACTTGGCCATGTTATGCCGAGGGATGAAAGTTATATAGGCAAAAGGGTAATGAATTTGAATGTGGATGGTTATGTTGGGAGAGGACGACCAAAGAAAAGATGGCTGACGTGTTGAGCTGACGGCTGTCAGGGATGAATGAAAGAAGAAACCCCATGACCCCAAGTAAATGTATCACTTGGGTAAAACACTGCCACTAGATCCCGGTGACAAACAGCTTGCTATATTCCCTCAGGGAAATGCCAATATTTTTAAAGCTTCTGCTTCTGATCACGACTTCTGTTTTAGTTAGTCCTGAAATTTGGTAAGAAATCATTTAACCCGGACGACAAGGATTCGATTAGATGGAGTGATGAGTCTGACAATATTGAGTATCACTTACATTGTTCTTCTTTTTTTAGCGAGTGGATTCTCGAGACGAACAACGACCCGATGAGCCCTGGTGTCAGAGTTTTACTAACCGCCTAGTAGCACAGCTATTAGGCCTCTGACATGATAGTAACGACCTCTATCAAAGACAGCGACCGGGACCGATGGCTTTACGTGCCCTCCGAAGCACGGAATCCTTTTACCTTTCGGACAATCAGGTGATTCAGCCTGCAATGTCCTAACCAAACTAGGGAAAACCTCACAAAGTGAACTCGAACACAGGAATTCCAGATCATAAGGCCATGGCTCTGACCACAAGACCACGGAGGCAGTTACTTACATTGTTGGCGTTGTAGTTGTCTTCATAAGTGCAGGGATCCTCTTCGCTGCTGATCATCACATATTGATCCACCGTCAGTTTCACGTCTACTGTCTCTCCGGTGTTCACGTACAAATAGTCCACCAGCCCACCGTTGTATACTTGCACTTCTGTAATAGAAAGTTCAGCTTCATCTGTATTATCTTCTTTTTTCTAGTCACATCAAACATCTTCTTCTTCCTAAATCTAATCAGTATTTGGAGTCTGCGCAATACGTTCGTTAGTTTAATTCATCTTTACCAGACATTCAAATTTACGTACATTCATATTTTTATTATTTTACTGATTTCCTAAACGAATCTAATAATTAATTAACTTCACATTCATTAAGCTTTCTAAGCAGTACTTGTCTATTCAACTCTGCAAAAATCTGTCTTTCGGACCTAAACTAATAGCAGCAAAGCTCCTGTGATTTACCGACAAGGTCAAACGTCCTGTTATGATGAAAGCTGTCTTACCAGTAAAAGGTTCTCTAGAATAATGTACATAAAGATGGTATCCTGGAGGAGAGACGCTGGTGCTGGTAGCTACGTCTTCACGGCTGTGCTGGAGGGTCACGGAGTATCCTGTTTCTCTGGACGCCTGGTTGTGGACGATCTTCGGCTTTAGGGTGTAGCATCTTCCTGTCATGAAGCCGATGGTGGTTTCGACTTCTACATCTGAGGAGATATGTCAGCTATTGAGAAGAAATATTTTGTTTTTCTTCCGTGCTGGACTGGAAGCAAGAGAAAAACGTAGAATGTGCCAGCTGCATTTCCTCCCGGGCATGCTGGAAAAACCAGCTAAGGGATCCGAGGGTTTCTGTATATTGCAATTTAGGTAGGCGATGGGTTGACAACCTGCCACTTCAGCAATTTACGAGTACGTATAAATTTATCTGAAATAACCCTCAAAACTTTGACAGACTTGGCGGAACGTCCTTTTCTTAGGTCGTTTACGGTCTGCCTACACCATTAGGGATAAAGGTGTTATTATTTTATATGTATGTAGACATATTTTGTAAAGTTTAAATGCATTATTTCTTCCTTCCACCTCTGAAGAACAACAATAAGACTGATGAGTATGAATTAGAAAGTCTAATAAGCACATGATCTAACGCTTAGGCAAGTAGAGCGTCTATGGCCCGGCATTAAAAAACCGTGTCCGTCGCAACTGTTGATGGTTACTTAAATGAGAATATGTATCATCATTATTTCATCCCAAGAATTCTTTCTTCTGACATCGAAACTAAGTATTTTTGAATCTAAGTTCTGAATTTCTTCCATGCTGGACTGGGAGAGATAGAAAAACATTGAATGTTCTAGCTGCCCTTCCTCCCGGGCATGCTGTAGAAGTCAGCAAAAGTGATTCGATAGTTACAGTGTATTGTAATTTAGGCGATGGGCTGACAACCTGTCACTACAGCAATACAAATTACAGCCTAAAATTGCCCTCAATTTTGTCACACGTGGCGAAAGCGCCTTTTACGAGGCGATTTGCGGTCTGCCTACCCCGAAAGTGATAGAGGCGTAATTTTATGTTTATGTTTTGTATGTAGTTCTGAATTTGCACAATTATGTATGATCCATTGACATTGTTAATTATTTAATTCTCATAAAAAAACCATTGGCAGACTCATATTTCTGCCACAAATAGCTGCCTATTCCTAGAGGCAGGTATTATCGACATCAACTCCCTGATCTCAGCGAGAAAGGGAATCCGGAACACTCATCTGACATTTTGAGGCGCTGCCAACTGCCCCAGTGGCCAGATTTGCTGTAAAAAAAGCTGGACTATTCGCGGGAAGCTAAAAATAGACCGCAATTGTCCGGAGGAACATTACTCAGAAAATTATAATTAACTACTTAGATATGAATGTAAAAGAAACCCAACTAACCCAGTGACAGATTTGCTTTAAAAAAGAAACTATTCGCTCTGCTAAAAAATAGGTCTTTTGTCCTAAAAAACATTTTTTCTAAGATACTTAGATAATTATTCACTAATATAGAAACATCTATTATATTATCGTATTCCTCTCCTACAATAACCATCTTCACTTGATTTCTACTTCTACTTCTTCATTTCATTAATACTTATCAGCTGTTTCTATTTATATCCCGCAAATTGTTTTCTGAAAGCTTTGGCAGCTGCGAAGAGTTGAACAATGATTTTTAAATTAATCGCTATAAAGTCGAAGGTTAAGTGTGCACTGATATTTGTAGGACTTGGAACAAAAATGTTATATCATATATGAATCCAAGCCTGTATTCCTTATAAGTTATGTAGAATGTCACTGGTTTTAATGTTGTCTGCTTCTTTTTAAATGCTTTGTCACTTTCAAAAGATTTTCGACGACGATTCACCGCACATCTGTCGTTTTTAAGGACCGTTTCAGCAAAGAGTTGTGGTTTGCTGTGTTCTTCTTCTTCTATCGAGTCGACGGCAAGTCAAACCCCATCTCAAATTTCTCTAGCCCAGTAGTCGGCAACTCTCACCGCATCTGCTGTGGCTTGCATCAATTGCTCTCTCGTACAGGTGGTAGGGCACGTAGAGCACGATATTAGATGGGCCATGGTTTGTGGGTCAACTCCGCATTTGCACCGAAGGTCGGGGTCACGTGTAAATCCCCACCCGAAGCGGTTATCTTTGCTCCGTCCGACTTGAGTTCTTGAGTTTTGCTGTGTTGAAAGTTGTCTACCCAGCATGGACAAGAACTGAGTGGAGTGAAGATTCATCAGCATGCTAGTTACATTTAGTTTAAAAGCAATACTTACTATTTGTATTACTTCCATGCTAGACTGGGAGCGAGAGAAAAACATAGAACGTGAACTGCCTAAAGGGATCGAACCTGATCAAAACCCTGGTGGTCGTCGTATGCACTGCTGTTGTAGCCCAACAGGTAAGTGTCTTGAACATGATTTATAAAATTATATCAACCATAAAACTAATGTTGTTGTTTCTTCCATGATGGCCTGGGAGTAAGAGAAAAACATAGAATGTGCCAGCTGCATTTCCTCCCTGGCATGTTGTAAAAATCAGCTAAGGGATCCGAGGGTTTCAGTATATTGCAATTTAGGCGATCGCCTGAGAATCTGTCACTACAGCAATATACTTACAAATCTATCTTAAATAACACTCAAAACTTTGTCTTTGTCAAACAACCTTTGTTTAGGTCGTTTTCGCTCTGCCTACCCTATTAGGGATAAAGGGGTGATTATATATATATATATATGTATGTACTTACTATTAGCGCGTCCATTAAGCCCATACTGTACGAAGAAGTCACTGGGCTCGTAAGTGATGTTTGTCCACACTTCGTCCAAATCATGGACTGAGAAGTTAAACTTGATCCAGGGAGATGTGAAACGAGGGTGGGCGTAGAGATTGTATTCCTGGAAGTAATATGATAGTATAATCCAACAAACTGTGCTAAAATTACAGGTATTTATTTTATAAAAAATAATACTACACTCACTAAGCAAAACATCACATCGGAACCCAGAAAAAGTCTTAAAATTTATGATTTAAAATCAATGACGTGAAATGTAAAAGGAGCTAGGAATTTATGAACTTGATGCCATAATCTCGTAAACCCGCCGGCCCGTTGAAAAGGACCAAATAATACATACATACATATAATCACACCTTTATCCCTAATGAGGTAGGCAGAACGTAAACAACCTAAACAAAGGTTGTTCCGCCACTTCTGACAAAGTTTTGAGGGTTATTTAAGATATATTTGTAGGTATATAGCTGTAGTGACAGGTTGTCAGCCCATCGTATAAATTACAATATACTGAAACCCTTGGATCCCTTAGCTGGTTCTTAAAGCATGCCCGGAAGGAAATGCAGCTGGCACATTCTATGTTTTTCTCTTGCTCCCAGGCCAGCATGGAAAAAAGGACGAAATAATTATAGCCATAAGGGCCGAGCATTTCAAATAAGACTTTTACAGGGGCAGAAACTAATGTTGGTTTATGGCTAATCTTGTTGAAGTCATAATAGGTATTAGTAGTTTTGAGGGTAAAGAACTAAAAGTGGCTGAAGATATTTACCAGCATCTTGTTGAACTTGTAAGGAGGCTCTCTGCAGAAGGTGATGCTTGGATACTGGATGGTCTTGTTAAAATCGAAATGGGTGTAAGTTGTCACCGGCACATTGATTAACTTACGTACGCAGACGACCACCTGGAAATAATGTCTGAAGTAACTTAGCTCTCTACAATGATAGTGATAGTTTGTATTTTTCTTGTGTTTATATGATCTGTTACCCCTTTACCTTAACCATCATATTTTTTCCTAAGAGCTTTGTAGTATATTTTTTCTTGAATCATGCTTTTATCCCTAATGGGGTAGACAGAGCGTAAACGACCTAAACGAATGTCGTTCCGCCACATCTGACACAGTTTGAGGGTTATTTAAGATAGATTTATAGGTACATTGCTGTAGTGACAGGTTGTCAGCCTATTGCCTAAATTGAAATATATAGAAACCCTCGGATCCCTTAGCTGGTTTTACATTGCATGCCCGGGAGGAATTGCAACTGATACATTCTATGTTTTTCTCTTACTCCCAGTCCATCATGGAAGAAATAACAACATTAGTTTTATGGTTGATATAATCTTAGACGGCGGTGGCGAGACGAACTCGATGCCTTTCTAGAGAACTGGCCGGAACAGGCACAGGACAGAGAGTCGTGGAGAGACCGGAGAGAGGCATTTGCCCAGCAGTGGCACACAAATGGCTAGATAGGATAGGATAATCTTATAAATCATTTTTAAGACACTTACCTGTTGGGCTACAACAGCAGTACAAACGACGACCACCAGGGTTTTAATCAGGTTCGGTCCCTTTAAGCAGTTCACGCATTTTTGCTTGATGGTCTTTACTGGCTTCTCTACAACCTTAACATAAAAAAAATATTCTAATATAAGATACCTAAGGTTAGCTCTAGACTCTAATCTAGGCCAAAATTGAAATAGGCAGAGTCGTAGATGTAGCAAGATTTATATTAAAAGTCTTACTAAAACTGGCATAACTAATTAACCATACCTTTTCTTCATCTTTTCCATCTTTTTCACTGAACACAAAGGACATTTTGTCGCTTCTCATTTAACTATTGCAAATATTACCATTTTCCCCATAGGAACGTCCTTTCCGCCATGAAAATATTCCATCTATGACATCCCCATAAAAGTTGATATTGAATACGATAGGCCTAATGGTTATGGTGTGATAACTGTGAATTTACAACTCACTAAATTGGAAATTAGATGGTTTATGAAAATACCATTGACAACATTATAAAATTGAAGTGGTTATTATCTGGAAAGCGTGCCCCTAACGTTCTAGGCCATTGATAGTAATTGTTTTTGTAGTTTTATTATTGTGTCCTTGAATAATGGCCGTTTTATTGAAATATCAAGTTTAATATGGCGTGTTATTCAATAGATTATCGAGTACGATGGATTAGCTTAGAGTGGTCAACTGATCATCCATAAATAAGCACGCACTTATCATCAAATAAGCACGGGCGTTCCACAGGTTTCCATCCTTGATCCATTTCTATTTCTTGCGTATATTATATCCCTAAATCTTTCATTATAAAGGAGATAAGGTAGCCAGTACAACTAGGCAGGACCTATCCTTTCTACCTTTATCTGTAAAGTAACAAAAACTAGAATAAATACATACATACATATAATCACGCCTTTATCCCTAATGGGGTAGGCAGAGTATAAACAACGATTAAAGATCGTTCTGCGCCACGTCTGACAAATACTTAAGAGTTAAATAAGCTAATAGCAATGTACTGAAACTCTCGAATCCCTTAGCTGGTTTTTACAGCATGCCCGGGAGAAAATGCAGCTGGTACATTCTATGTTTTTCTTTCGCTCCAAGTCCAGCATGGAAGAAGGAAAACTAGAATGATCTGTGGTAACAACTTACACTGTTAATACAATAAATTTCTAAAATAAGGTATATGCCTATCTATCTATATTTAGAAACTTACGAAATATCTATGTGGATATGTCTCTCATCTCCTCTCGTTTTATTTCTTCTGATAGCGCCATCTGTTGGATATTGAAGGTTTGATGTGATGTTCGAACATTCTAGTTGGGACTCAGTTTGAAAATAGATCGATTGGTTGCCAACAACAGGTTGAAAGTTCTCAGATGGTCGCAACAGGTGGCGCTAGCTGTTCGTTAGAACTTGATTTATAAAACTTTAATTTTTGAATTTAAATATATGTTGCAGGATTATGATGAATAAACTAGGATTTGGATCAAACCCGGACTCAGAGAAAAATCTAGGATTTGGTCAAAGTCAGGGTTTTGTCTCAGGAAAAAATATAGACTGAGCAAAATGTAGGTAGCAAAGATATTCTTCTGGTAAATGGAAAACAAGATCAAGGTTGTAATATTGTACAAAAAAAATGGTTTCCTGAAAGAATTTCCTGGAGAAAGTTGTTCAGGTTTATTGACTCAGCAATCTCTATCGGTTTGCGAAAAGCTGTCCCTTACACCCGCTATTAAACCACCTCCCACCTTTTGATTGCTACTCGAGATTCTATACTAATTCTTTTGGACTCTAAGTGCAGCAACACACAGACGTCACTTACTGCGCGCAAAGTTGCGGTCACCACGCTGTCAATGCTTTCTGCATTGCCTACGACACACACGCGTCACCTTACGCTCTACAAGCCCGCACTTACGTCAAGCATCATTCAAATAAAATGACTAATACATCAATTTACAATTGAAACGTTTATTTAACGCAAAAAATATATTTACAAAAGTACACTTCTTAGTTTAACTTATGACTACGTTATCAACTTAACAATTACAATATCACTTTTGAAAAGGCACAAAATAAACTTAAAATACAATGGTTCTTCGGGTGAGACCCGGTATAAGGTCAACCCGTTATGTCTACGACTATAGTATTAAGGAAACAGATATACAGGGTGTGATAAATGTTAATTACAATATTTTATTGAGTAAGTACGAGAAATTTAAATAACAGTAATACTTATAAATTGATAGTATTATTTTCAGACAACTTAATTTATGTTTTAGAGTAAGATGATGGGGGCGATTCGACTGCGCACTGGATCATTATATCTTTAAAATATCTAAATCTAGTAAATTACAGGTAACCATTTTAGAATAAATTGGGCACGCGTAATTTTCTACCCGAGAGAACAGAAAGAGAGATAATGGGCTCGATTGTGAATGATAAAATTGATAAAGCACAGGCGATTCTCAAGTGCAAAACGCTTTGTCTGTTAAATTTTGACGCGCTTTTGCACGTTTTTCCAGTATATCTGACAATTTTATCCGCCATATCATATGACGGCGGATAAAAAATTACAGATAACCCATTAAATCACCGACTATAAATCAAAATCCGGAGAGAGTAGATCTCCTTTCGTTTTTTCAATGTTTTTAGTCTGAAACTGGCAAATCAATTTTAATTTTAGTTATATATTTAAAATAGCATTGCTATACCCGTTGAAGGACACATACCCATATTAAAAAAAATGCATGGACATAAACGTAAAGACAAGTAAATAATTACCCAGGAAAGCTTATACAACGTGTCACAGAAACTTTATAAGCACCCGAAAGGATATGAACCAGCCCATGAAACTGAACAACTTTTCTAAAAGATAATAAGTCTAAATACGAAAAAATAATGGACGCGCTATCAGCTGATGTATTTTAGTTATATGGAAGGACTTTTTTTTAGTATTTCGAAGTACTTTGGAAAAGTTATTCGGCTGATTCATATCCTTTCGGGTGCATATACCCGAAGGTTACAGTGTATTGCAATTTTAGGCAATGGGCTGACAACCTGTCACTATAGCAATAAACATCATAATCAACTGTAATTACCCTTAAAACTTGTCAGACAGAACGACCTTTGTCTAGGTCGTTTTCGCTCTGCCTACCCCGTAAGGGAAAAAGGCGTGATTTTATGTATGTATGCATATACCCTTTCTGTTACATGTTGTATATATTAGGATATTTACCCAAAATTAGAATAAAGAATATTGCTCTGCGAATAGTTACACTACCGCTGTAGTGTAGACGTTCATTCAAATAAAATGACTAATACATCAATTTACAATTGAAACGTTTATTTAACGCAAAAAATATATTTACAAAAGTACACTTCTTAGTTTAACTTATGACTACGTTATCAACTTAACAATTACAATATCACTTTTGAAAAGGCACAAAATAAACTTAAAATACAATGGTTCTTCGGGTGAGACCCGGTATAAGGTCAACCCGTTATGTCTACGACTATAGTATTAAGGAAACAGATATACAGGGTGTGATAAATGTTAATTACAATATTTTATTGAGTAAGTACGAGAAATTTAAATAACAGTAATACTTATAAATTGATAGTATTATTTTCAGACAACTTAATTTATGTTTTAGAGTAAGATGATGGGGGCGATTCGACTGCGCACTGGATCATTATATCTTTAAAATATCTAAATCTAGTAAATTACAGGTAACCATTTTAGAATAAATTGGGCACGCGTAATTTTCTACCCGAGAGAACAGAAAGAGAGATAATGGGCTCGATTGTGAATGATAAAATTGATAAAGCACAGGCGATTCTCAAGTGCAAAACGCTTTGTCTGTTAAATTTTGACGCGCTTTTGCACGTTTTTCCAGTATATCTGACAATTTTATCCGCCATATCATATGACGGCGGATAAAAAATTACAGATAACCCATTAAATCACCGACTATAAATCAAAATCCGGAGAGAGTAGATCTCCTTTCGTTTTTTCAATGTTTTTAGTCTGAAACTGGCAAATCAATTTTAATTTTAGTTATATATTTAAAATAGCATTGCTATACCCGTTGAAGGACACATACCCATATTAAAAAAAATGCATGGACATAAACGTAAAGACAAGTAAATAATTACCCAGGAAAGCTTATACAACGTGTCACAGAAACTTTATAAGCACCCGAAAGGATATGAACCAGCCCATGAAACTGAACAACTTTTCTAAAAGATAATAAGTCTAAATACGAAAAAATAATGGACGCGCTATCAGCTGATGTATTTTAGTTATATGGAAGGACTTTTTTTTAGTATTTCGAAGTACTTTGGAAAAGTTATTCGGCTGATTCATATCCTTTCGGGTGCATATACCCGAAGGTTACAGTGTATTGCAATTTTAGGCAATGGGCTGACAACCTGTCACTATAGCAATAAACATCATAATCAACTGTAATTACCCTTAAAACTTGTCAGACAGAACGACCTTTGTCTAGGTCGTTTTCGCTCTGCCTACCCCGTAAGGGAAAAAGGCGTGATTTTATGTATGTATGCATATACCCTTTCTGTTACATGTTGTATATATTAGGATATTTACCCAAAATTAGAATAAAGAATATTGCTCTGCGAATAGTTACACTACCGCTGTAGTGTAGACGTTCATTCAAATAAAATGACTAATACATCAATTTACAATTGAAACGTTTATTTAACGCAAAAAATATATTTACAAAAGTACACTTCTTAGTTTAACTTATGACTACGTTATCAACTTAACAATTACAATATCACTTTTGAAAAGGCACAAAATAAACTTAAAATACAATGGTTCTTCGGGTGAGACCCGGTATAAGGTCAACCCGTTATGTCTACGACTATAGTATTAAGGAAACAGATATACAGGGTGTGATAAATGTTAATTACAATATTTTATTGAGTAAGTACGAGAAATTTAAATAACAGTAATACTTATAAATTGATAGTATTATTTTCAGACAACTTAATTTATGTTTTAGAGTAAGATGATGGGGGCGATTCGACTGCGCACTGGATCATTATATCTTTAAAATATCTAAATCTAGTAAATTACAGGTAACCATTTTAGAATAAATTGGGCACGCGTAATTTTCTACCCGAGAGAACAGAAAGAGAGATAATGGGCTCGATTGTGAATGATAAAATTGATAAAGCACAGGCGATTCTCAAGTGCAAAACGCTTTGTCTGTTAAATTTTGACGCGCTTTTGCACGTTTTTCCAGTATATCTGACAATTTTATCCGCCATATCATATGACGGCGGATAAAAAATTACAGATAACCCATTAAATCACCGACTATAAATCAAAATCCGGAGAGAGTAGATCTCCTTTCGTTTTTTCAATGTTTTTAGTCTGAAACTGGCAAATCAATTTTAATTTTAGTTATATATTTAAAATAGCATTGCTATACCCGTTGAAGGACACATACCCATATTAAAAAAAATGCATGGACATAAACGTAAAGACAAGTAAATAATTACCCAGGAAAGCTTATACAACGTGTCACAGAAACTTTATAAGCACCCGAAAGGATATGAACCAGCCCATGAAACTGAACAACTTTTCTAAAAGATAATAAGTCTAAATACGAAAAAATAATGGACGCGCTATCAGCTGATGTATTTTAGTTATATGGAAGGACTTTTTTTTAGTATTTCGAAGTACTTTGGAAAAGTTATTCGGCTGATTCATATCCTTTCGGGTGCATATACCCGAAGGTTACAGTGTATTGCAATTTTAGGCAATGGGCTGACAACCTGTCACTATAGCAATAAACATCATAATCAACTGTAATTACCCTTAAAACTTGTCAGACAGAACGACCTTTGTCTAGGTCGTTTTCGCTCTGCCTACCCCGTAAGGGAAAAAGGCGTGATTTTATGTATGTATGCATATACCCTTTCTGTTACATGTTGTATATATTAGGATATTTACCCAAAATTAGAATAAAGAATATTGCTCTGCGAATAGTTACACTACCGCTGTAGTGTAGACGGTTTATCAGTGGTTTTATACTGTTGTAACACATACCAGGCGTAAGGGACAGAGTCCCGCATACTGAAGGGGGTTGCGCAGTCAACGACATTATATAAAAAAAAAAAGACACTCAGCTGGCATTATTTTTCGGAAAGTAAACTGAAATGGCTATTCCATACAAATTGTGAACATTTTTAATGGAAAAGCCATTTTTTTCTCTTCCTGAAAAAAGTTCTTGGTCTAAGTAATTCAGTATCGATGACTAAGGAACTCCTATCAGTTTGCTCGCTGCCCCTTCTTCTTCTGTCAAGTGGGTATCGAGTCTATCGACCCGATGAACTCTGGTGTCAGAATTTTTAAACCGCCTAGTAGCACAGCTGCCTCCTACACTGTAGAAACATTCCTCTTGAATCACTCTATCTATTAAAAAAAACCGCATCAAAATCCGTTGTGTAATTTTAAAGGTCTAAGCATAGGGACAGACAGACACGGTAAACGACTTTGTTTTATACTATGTAGTGATGGGTAGGCACTGTAAGATTTTAAACACATCAGTTTTGCAGCAGAAGATGGACGGAAGATGATACTCATGTATCTGAACAACTTTTCGCACTGAACAAACTCAAGATACACAAAAACCAATTGAACGTCAATTTCACGTACAAAATTGATGTTCAATGGGTTTTTGTGTGATTCAATATCATTTTTTTTTATTGGATTTTGTTTATTTAGTTTGAATAGAAAAACAACCCAAATAAATAGAATATTATTTGAATATATGTAGAGTAGATATTAGAATATGACATGCACAGGCTCGAACCTGCGACCTTAAAACACCCTTCCATCGCTCTTACTTTGCTTTATAAGTACATTCACTCATCAAAAGCATAATATTTGTCAATTCAATTTAAATGACAAGGAATCAAATGTATGCTTTATGAGACGAATACAAATAAGTACTTTAAGTAAAATTTCTTTTCATATAAAATGTACTCTAAGCAATAATAGATAAGATAATTTGGTAATACAAATGTTATAGATTGATTTTATCATGTATCTAATAACATTTGGACACATGCAGTTATAAAAAAAAATAAGAAAATGGCATAGACTAATCATTTAAATATGAAGTCACACATTCATTGAAATACAAGTTTAAAATTGACTGCTTCTACTCTTTTCCTCTACTTTCATCAAACACACATCACAAATTATCAAAGCCATACATTTTCCCGAAACATTATGGCTGAAACAATCACAGATTTCACATAATTATCATAATCACATTCAAAGGAACAAAGCAAATAAACTGAATAACGCTACAGATGCGACTGATAAAGGATTTGTGGCATCAACACCACTGGTCTTCGAAGGAGTCAGCTTAGAAACCAACTTGTTAGTGGTATTCTTCACCTTATTCACGAATTTATCCAAAATATCTGACCGAGGAGTGACGTCACAGGCAGTGTGGCTTATAGCATCTAAAACAGGCGCTGTGAACACTCTGAAATTAACTTCCTCAGGGTTAAGCTTATCGTACATCCAAATGGGTAAACGGTTAGATAGGATCCAAAGGTTCTGATTGTAGTCAACCTTAATGTCAGTTGGGTAGATCATAGTAACTTCGTTCATGTAGATTCTTCCCTGGTTCTTCATGTTATACTCCTTGTTAGAAGTTCTCCAGCAAGCAACAGCATTTAGATTCACCAAGGAGTAGAATAGTACTCCGGTGTTTTGGTCGAGGAATGACACACTAGACTGAGCGTTAGGTCCTCTGCTTCCCAACAGCTTGAACGCAAAGAAATCTCTGTCATCAGATTTGTTTCTCAAGACCTCAGTCGAAACAGAGAATTCATTGTAACTGGACATTGGATGGAAGTACAGAGTACTGTAGTTAGATTCAGGGTTAGGAGGCGAAAGACCAAGACCAAATAAGGCATCGGTCCAGCTAAAGTTTAAGCCTTTCACGTTATAGTCGCAAGCCAAAGGATCGATGTTGAAGAAGTGGTGTTGCACTCTCCACGATTCGTTCTTCTCCCAGGAGTATACCACTAATCCTGGTTTTCCAACATCACCAGCATACGCAAAGGTCTTATCACAATCGGAATCTTCGACTACAATATTGGCGAATCCAGATTCTTTCTTAACCTGGTCTTCTGGAAACACATACTTCATAAGAAGGTTGTCAGTTTTAAGGTCGTAGACGATGATGGAAGGTGGGTTTCTGGTGGAGTTGTCTTCTAAGCTACCGATCTTCCCGCTGTCCAGGACCCAAAGGCGTCCACACTTGTCAGCGCGGACCCTGAAGGGGGAGATGATTTCTGGTGGTCTTCCGTCGGAGCCCATGGTGTGAGCAGCCCAGCTTGGGTAGGGGATCAGTTTTGGCGAGTTTGTTGAGTTATCTGGAAAGGAAACACAAGCAACATGAAATCTTTTTAAGTCAAAAAATGTTTTTGCAAGTTTTCCTATTAATTTGCAAACAAGGATATGTATTATTTTCTTGTAAAGTTCCTCAATATATTAATGTATTCGATAGGTTATATGAGTCAACCTTAAGGAAATGAGGTAAGCACTTTAACTAAACTTGTTAGATTTTTGTAGTGGTTTTGTGGTAACAACATTTAGCATTTAGCTCTAACTTGTATTTAAGTCTATCTATTTAAAACAAAGTTTCCTACAGTGATGTCATTTCATCAATGATTCGTAAAGTCATGTGTTTATATTCCAATTTCGTTGTTCTTGTCATTTATTATTTTTTGAAACTTATATTGTTCCCTATTTACTACCCATGGAATAACTATTGCTCTACCAAATTTTGTATCTGACAGTACAAAGCAAGGGCATAGCATAAATCTGTTCAAAATTAGAGTAGATAATCTCAAACTTGACTTCCACCGTCCGCCGGATGTTATACAATCGTCACGTCTTCGTGAGAACCAGTTCCAAGGTGGAAACGATACTTCAAATGTTCAAATTGGTCGTGTTTTTGGTAAACGTGTAAACCTAGCTGATACATGGTGAGAAATAATTGTTAATTTTCGGCAGTCACTAGATAGCAGATAGCAAATTATGTATATTTATTATGATATTAGGCTTTAAATCTTATTTAATGTAATTTTACCTATATTATTATTGTACACGCCTCATCTATCTGCCTCACTTATGCACACTCACTACCGTAGGTCAGCTTTTTAGAGATAAGCTGTACCTGTTGTGGTATTGTTTTTTTTATGTTTGTGTCCTCTGTATAATATATGTGTGCAATAAACTATTCAATAAATAAAAATAAATGCAGTGAGTGTTTCTTCTCTCTTTAAGTGTTTTTAATTATTCTTATACAATTCAAGATGTAAGTATAGTCTAGAAAGTAACAGAGATTTATGATAATTAATCTTAAAACAAATAAAAATGGACTTTTACAATTAACAAAATTTATGATCCAAGAAATTGCATAACTTTTGTTTTAACATACCTAGTTTTGTCCATATTTTAACTAAGTGAATCTGGTGCACAGGAACGTCAAATCGTGTGTATGTTAGTGTGACAGAACTCTATTATAAATGTAACTGCCTCCGTGGTATACTGGCCAGAGAGGTCCTGGGTTCGATTCCCGGGGGAATCGAACGATCGTACGAGCCGGGGGGACACAAAGTTGATATTTGTCTAATTATCACTTGCGTGACTATATGTATGTATGTATCACTTTGTGAGGTTTTCCCCAGTTTGGTTCTGAATCACCTGATTGTCCGAAAAAGAAAAAGGATTCCGTGCTTTGGAGGGACGTTAAGCCGACGGTCCCGATCGCTCTCTTTGATAGTGGTCGTTAGTCAAACCACGTCAGATGCCTAATAACTATGCTACTGGGCGGTTTGAAAACTCTGACACCAGGGTTTATCGGGTCGTTCGACTCGAGTATCCACTCGCTAAGAAGAAGAATCGTAAATGTCGAAATACGCTACAGCTTCCTCTGAGGCCGTAAAGTTAACGCGGTCTTAAGTCAACTTAAAATTAACGACTCATGGTGGCATAACATACAATATTAACATAGAGCTTTCACTGGCATTTTCACTTAGGTGACATTTTTTTTGTTCACCTTAAAGTATATACGTATATAAAATGTCATAATACAATAATCTTAGTTAATCTGCCTAGAAGTACTTAATATGAAATGGTTTTAGTAAGTTCTTCCATGCTAGCCTGGGGGCGAGAGAAAAATATAGAATGTGCCAGCTGCATTTCCTCCCGAGCATACTGTAAAAACCAACTAACGGAGCCGATGGTTTTAGTATATTGTAATTTAGGCGAAGGGCTGACAACCTGTCACTACAGCAATATACAATACCTACAAATCCTTCTTAAATAACCCTCAAAACTTTGTCAGACGTGGCGGAGCGACCTTTGTTTAGGTCATTTACGCTCTGCCTACCCCATTAGGAATAAAGGCGGGATTATATATGGACTATGGACCTGTCACTACAGCAATATACCTACAAATCTATCTTAAATAACCCTCAAAACTTTGTCAAATTGTAGGATGCGGGGCCGGCACGGAGGCAAGTAAACACCGTCTTCAATTTAAATCACCTTCTTTATTCAGCTTAAACTTCTAAAATAGATTCACCATCCGTCGCCTTGGCCAGCTCCATTCAGACTTAACTTCCATACTGATTCGCTCTCCCTTTCGCACTTGTACAACATAACTCTATCACCTTCTCTTTCACACATCTTCGTTTAAAAACTATCATACTCGAAAATAATCTAAACACCAAATAAACCCAATCCCACATATGTATGTAATCATGTATGTATGTATGTTTAAGTAAGCTGCATTTAGTAAGTAAATTTACTTACCATATTCTATACCTACTCAATTTTGAAAGTATATTTTGGTTTAATGCTGGACTGGGAGGGAGAGAAAAACTTAGAAGGTGCCAGCTGCATTTCCTCCCGGGCAAGCTGTAAAAACCAGCTAAGGGATCTTAGGGTTTTTGTATGTTGCAATTTAGGCGATGGGCTGACAACCTGTCAGTACAGCAATATACCTATAAATCTATCTTAAATAATCCTCATAACATTTTAAGACGTGGCGGAACTACCTTTGTTTAGGGTAATTACGCTCTGCCTACCCCATTAGGGATAGACGCGTGATTATATCTATGTATGTATGTATGTATTTTGGTTTAAACAATAATTACCTTTCAGATTGATATAGTTCAAGCTGGAAGCCACTCCATTTCTCCACCTGGGCACGGTGATGAAGAGTCTGTCTCCATAGATCTCCAAACCCATCGGCAAATTATTCTCAGGGATGAAACTGCCGCTGTCCAAGGCCTAAAATACGAAACCATTTATTTTTAAATATTACGTAGCAATTATTACTAACTGCCTCAATGGTCTAGTGGACTGAGCTTTGGGCTGCCGATCCAGAGATCGTGGGTTCGATTTCCATGTTATAAATATGAGAGATCCACGAAGCACAAAGTTTATATTTGTGAATTTTTACTCAGTTTGGTTAGGACAATACATGTTGAAACACCTGATTGTCTGTTAAGATTTCATAAGTCGGTCTCGGTCGCTCTCTTTGAAAGAGTTTTTGGTGGGCACACAAACCACGTTAGAGGCCTATTAGCTATGTTATTAGGCGGTATAAAATCTCTGACACCTGAGTTCATTAGGCCTTTCGTCGCCTCGACATGAAGATAACATGGCACTTATTTTAAGAATTCTTCCATGCTGGACTGGGAGCGAGAGAAATACATAGAATGTGCCAGCAGAATTTCCTCCCGGGCATGCTTTAAAAATCAACTAAGGGATCCGAGGGTTTCACTATATTGCAATTTAGGCGATGGGCTGACAACCTGTCACTACAGCAATATACCTACAAATATAACTACAAATTAGGGATAAATATTTGACGACCGTGCAGCCAACTTGGCAGTGTACATGCCTGCTACGCAAAGGGTGCCGGGTTCGATTCCCGGCCGGGCAGACATTTGATGATGAGTTTAAATGTCTGTGTCTGGGTCTGGGTGTTCTTTATGGTTGTTTCTGTGTATGTTCATGACACCCCAATAAAGAGAATCCTAGTGGGGGCTGTAAGTGTGATAGGGTTATTTTTTTTTAAATTTATGTATTTTAAGAACCTACCACACTGCATGACACTTAATAGCTGGAGAACACTCTTTTGTTAACCTGCTTCTTGTCCTCCTCAGTGGAGTAATGAAAGACCAGCTGCGTCTACTCGTAAAACATGTGCAGCTGGTCCAGAAGTAGCGCAGCTGCAGGAATATGAGGGAGTGGAGAACTCACTCATGCTGGAACTGCTGGAAATGAGTGTTACCTGTTTCCTGGCCTGCTCAGTAGGGTACTGGAAGTCCAGCTGCTTCCACTCGTAGACGATGTGCAGCTGGTCCATGCAGGTGCAGAAGTAGAGCAGCTGCAGGAATATGAGGGTTTGGAAACCCCTCATGGTTAAACCTGGAAAGGGAAAAGATAGAAAAATAATTTGTTGTCTTTTCGTGCTTCGGAGGGCTAGTTATACCGTTGGTCCTGGTTGGTATCTTGGGGTGGCTATAGGGTCTAACTGGCGCCCCCATCAGTAAAAAAACATAATTCACTAAAAACGCAGTGAACCGAAAATCCGAACCAAGTAATAGTTACCAAGATAATTTAGAACTTTATAAATTCGAAAATTGCCGTTTGTGGCGTTAATCGGAATTTTCTTCATGTTACTACAACGAACTATTGTGTTTTATTGAGTTTACTAATGGGGGTGCCACTTAGTTTCTATAGTCACCTTAAGAAAATCACTTAAGAGATCTAGAATGGCGGTTTTTCAAAGGTTCGAAAATGGACAAATAGTGGGTGGGTGCATAATTTAATTTCCATAGGCCGCTGGTTCGTATCCAGCTCGAAGAACAAAATGAATAATTTAACAGCGGACTGAAGTTTAATGCTGTTTTTTTTGTATAGTAAATAAAATGCGCTTGTACAACAATATAAGCGTGTAATCTTGTTCAAGAAGAATTTGAAATCTACAAATTAATACAAAATAGAATCAAAATTAAATTCGTAGATTTTGAATTCACCTGCACCTGTTATAAGAATTCACCTGTTATACTATAAGAAAAGGTTTCGATTTTATGTTTTAGAGAATCTGACAGTGGGTTTAGAAACCCTTAGGTGCTGTCGAAAATGCCCCTGCTATTTAGATATTTACGATCGTCAATTCGACACAGTATGACAAACTGGTGGATTAGTGAGTTGATTAGATGCTAAGTGGTGGTGCACGGATAGGTAGAGCAACCACATTGCTATGCAAACTGCGCCTGGGCAGTGCTGCCAAGTGCGGCGATATATCGCTATCTAGGCTATTTCTTCCATGCTGGACTGGGAGCGAGAGAAAAACATAGAATGTGCCAGCTGCATTTCCTCCTGGGCATGCTGTAAAAACCAGCTAAGGGATCTGAGGGTTTCAGTATATTGCAATTTAGGCGATGGGCTGACAACCTGTCACTACAGCAATATACGTACAAAATACAAATCCATCTTGAATAACCCTCAACTTTGTCAGACGTGGCGGAACGACCTTTGTTTAGGTCGTTTACGCTCTGCCTACCCCATAAGGGATAAAGGCGTGATTAAATGTATGTATGTATGTAGGCTATATCGGAGAGTGCTGTGGGGACCAAAATTTGCGATTGACGACTAGTCGCAATTTAGGTTATCTCGAAAATAATATTAGGCGATATTTGCAACTTCAAAAATAATAGGCGAAGTAGACTAATTTCATCAAATAGTGTAAGAATACGAAAGAAATGGGCCCAAACGCAAGGGGTTTCTTAATAATCATTGAAAATTTCTACCATCCACTCATGATCCACCCTCTTTGGCTCAAGATTTTGAGATAGAACCAAAATATTTAAATGACATCCGTACTAAATAGTCTAGGAATAGGTCTCAAGCATTGAAAATAGTAGCTATTTAGACTATTCGTAAATTATTGGGGAGATTTTAGGCATCACATCACATGGGGCGACTTGAAATTGACTTTTCTGCGATTTCATACTAAACAGACTTGGCAATACTGAGCCTTGGCAGGTTTTCCCTGAGCGACAGTTTCGACATCAGCTGGTTGAAATGCTCCTTATTAACGTGCTCTCAAAAGCACGAAATCAGCATATTTGACAGATGATCTGGTAATTCGGCGGCCATTGTCCTAACCAAGCTAAGGAAAATATCACAAAGCGAAGATTCTTAGATAATTGATTAGAGCTAAAGCCCAAGCCTTAGACCACTGAAAAACAGCTAAGAAGTTTATTAAAATGGCATCGACACAGAATGACAACTAGAGGATTAGTGGACACTTAGGCCCGTAATTATAATCAGCACTTGAGACTGACCGCCAGTTGCAGTTCGTATCAGAAATGACATTTTAGTACAAAATCGCCTGTCAAATCCATACTTAATAAGGCTCTCAATCTTGAAATAGCTTTATAAATAAGAGCCTATAATAGAGCAACCACATTGCTATGCAAACTGCGCCTTGGCAGCCTGGGCGAGTTTTCCCTAAGCGACAGTTTTGACATCAGCTGATTGAAATGCCCCGTATTAAATAAGGTTAGTAAACTAAATTATTGTGAAAGTTATTTCAAGTCTGTAACTGAACTTTTTGGAAAAACGCGACTTCTAAAATATAATGATATGATGTTATATTAGATATGACATGTAAATATTATTATTATTTTTTGGCCTAATAAATTATTCTTATTATTCTTATCTATGTACGTACATACATATATATAATCACGCCTGTATCCCTAATGGGGTAGGCAAAGCGTAAACGACCTAAACATAGGTCGTTTCGCCACGTCTGACACAGTTTTGAGGGTTATTTAAGATAGATTTGTAGGTATATTCCTGTAGTGACAGGTTGTCAGCCCATCGCCTTAATCACAATGTACTGAAACCCTCGGATCGCTTAGCTAGTTTGGACTGCTTTGTTTATCACTACATAGTGTAAAATACATCCGTATGTATGCATAAATCTTTAAAACTACGCTACAGATTTTGATGCGGTTTCTTTTAATAGATAGAATTATTCAAGAGGAAGGTTTATATGTATAATACATGCATAATATAGTAGAGAAACACTGATAATTTTCGTGCGAAGCCGGGGCGGGTCGCTAGTTAAGTTATAAAAGGCACTCTTTAGTTAAAAATAGGTAGGCAATTCAATAGGCATTATGAACAGTAAAAGTTTATAAAGACAGATAATTATTAGGTCTTCTGTCGCCTTGCTTCAAACAATGGAAGTTATTTTAACGTTTTGACTGTCTTCAATATGATTATTATAATAATAGTCGTCGCAATTTCTAAACTATAATAATACAGGCACGTGTTTCGATGAATAACTTTTTTTGCAATTAGTATGAGAATATCTAGAAATTCACCAGGGACACTAAAACTTTATCGGGCTATTTATAGGCTACACTCAAAGGACAACTTTGATGACACAATCATTTTAATGTTTTTTTTACGTTTTTCGAGTTTCACAAGTAATTCAACATACATAAAAATCACGCCTTTATCCCTAATGGGGTAGGCAAAGCGTAAACGACCCAAACATAGGCCGCCACAGGGTTATTTAAGATGAATTTGTAGGTATATTACTGTAGTGATAGGTTGTCAGCCCATCGCCTAAATTACAATATACTGACACCCTCGGATCCCTTGCTGGTTTTTAAAACCTGGGAGGAAATGCAACTAGCACATTTAATGTTTTTCTCCCGCTCTCGGGCCAGCATGGAAGAAAGTAGAAATTGAAAATGTTTGTATTTAAGAAACAATTGATTTTACACAGATGGCGCCACAGTCACAGCTCTGTTTGCCCCTTTATATCGGTTAGAAGGAGGATATCCCTAACGGGTTGACACGCAAGACTCTCTCTATACAGGTTGTATTTTAATTGCGTGTCATAGGTTAGAAGCTGTTTCAGTAACGTAAAAAAAGGACAAAAAAACTCTACAAAAATAAATTGTCGGTATTTATTATGATTCCCACAGCTGCATCTGGCCTCACAGCTATAACCGAACCCCCGCAAGTCGCTGTACCTGGTCGATAGCGACTCTAGCATCGCGCGGGATTGGTTTTCGCCTTATCGTACGTCACACGGGATCGGTTATAGCTGAACGGCCTGACGCAGCTTTGGTAACGTAATGATATCATTATAATTTCCTACCGACTTTTGTTAATCTTTTTAATTTTTGAGTTAGATTTTATTTTTTATAGGCTCCTTTTACGTTACTGAAGCACCCCCTATGCTATGTCACACAATTAAATTAACATCCTGTATGAATGCAAATATTTAAGCAATATCACCACTATAATTTACAAAACGACCTCTCAGTGCAGGAAGTTAACAAAAAACCCGATTAAGTCTCACTGAACTCGGTTAAAAATAACAAGGGTCATTTAAATCATTTAAAAGGCCTCTTCACGAGAGGTGGCGCCCTCACTCGTTAAAAAATCATTGCTCGCAAAATATAGACATATTCAAAGATTTAGACCTGAGGAGTTATCAGCAGTAATGAATTGAGGAGCAAATAGTACCGGGCAGTTACTATCGAAATTATTGCTAAAAACGGCCACTTTTAGCGGAAATTTCGGTAGTAACTCCAGGGTACTATTGGCTCCTTAATTCATTACTTCTAAAATAAAACCTTAGGTCTCAATCTAAGGAAGTGACAGAGAAAAGTTTAGAATATGTCTATATTTTGCGAGTGATGATTATTTAACGAATGTTGGCGCCACCGCTCGTGGAGAGGCCTTTTAATCGGCCGAATGACATGATCGATTAGAGGTGAGTGACCTTGCAGGCTTTCGGGGTCGCCTGCGCAGGCGCACGCTTGCATAATGAGAGCTTTATTGGCAGACACGCTGTAGCATTGTTGCGAGAAACGGTATACAAGAATAGGAGGTTAGTAAGTATTGTAATCTTCTATGCGAGCGATAAATAACATACTATTAGAAGGTTAAACTTCCATACTGGACTGGGAGAGAAAGAAAAACATAGAATGTTCCAGTTGCCCTTCCTCCCGGGCATGCTGTATAAGTCAGCAAAAGGGATTCGAGGGTTACAGTGTATTGTAATTTAGGCGATGGGCTGACAACCTGTCACTACAGCAATACACATTACAATCTAAAATTGCCCCCAATTTATGTCAGACGTGGCGAAAGCGCCTTTTAGGAGGCGTTTTACGCTCTGCCTACCCCGTAAGGGATAAAGGCGTGATTTTATGTATGTATGTATGTATTAAAAGGTTTCTCTTGAGTAAGATCGCTATATTGTCCTGACCTAGAGTGAAAAGCAAATCCATTTCTTATGACCTTTGTTTAGGTCGTTTACGGTCGTCTTAAGAATAAAGGCGTGAATATATATATGTAATAAAACTGACAAGATCCTGCTGATCTTATTGTTCTTCCACGAGAAAATGTTGAGCCACAGATTAATATAATAGTTAGCGGAGTATTATTAGGCCTGTATTTATAATTACTTCCATGCTGGTCTGGGAGCGAGAGAAAAACATAGAATGTGCCAGCTGCATTTCCTCCCGGGCATGCTGTAAAATCCAGCTAAGGGATCCGAGGGTTTCAGTATATTGTAATTTAGGCGATGGGCTGACAACCTGTCACTACAACAATATACCTAGAATTCTATCTTAAATAACCCTGAAAACTTTGTCAGACGTGGCGGGACGACCTTTGTTTGGGTCGTTTGCGCTCTGCCTACCCCATTAGGGATAAAGGCGTGATTATATGTATGTATGTATGTATAATCAGCTCTTGAGACTAACAGCCAGTTTGATTTCGTATCAGAAATGTCATTTCAGTACAAAACGACCTGTCAAATCCATATTTATTATTACTCTCAATATTGAGATCGCATTATAAATACAAGCCTTAATAATGCCATGTTATGGTCTTGAAGGATGCAATCGGAAATTCTTCATTCGATATGTGAAGAATGTTGCTATTGTCACGATTTGTACACACATATGTCATGCTTTTAACCCTAATGGGGTAGGCAGAGCGTAAACGATCGAAACAAAGGTCATTCCGCCACGTCTAACAGACTTTGAAGGGTTATTTGAGATAGATTTGTAGATATATTGCTGTAGTGACAGGTTGTCAGCCCACACCTAAATTGCAATATACTGCAACCCTGTGATCCCTTAGCTGGAATTTACAGCATGCCCGGTAGGAAATAAATATTTTTTTACTTTACTTTAAATGCAGCTGGCTTATTCTATGTTTTTCTCTCGCTCCCAGTCCAGCATAGAAAGATTAGCAGAGTATTATAACTAATGCCATGTTATGGTCTTGAAGGATGCTCGGAATCGGAAATTCCTCATCAGATATGTGAAGAATGTTGCCATTGTCACGATTTGTGTATATTAAAATATCCTGTACTGTACGTACGTACTGGGATTGATTCTAGATTTGTCGGCTAAAACTAAAATTAAAATCTATTTGTCACTTTCAGACTAAATACATTGGAAAAAGACACTACATCTATTCTCTCCTGATTTTAAATTATAGTCAGTGGTTTTATGCGTTATTTGTCATTTTTATCAGCTGTCATATGATATGAAGGATATCATTGACAGATATACTAGGGAAACGTGCAAAAACGCTTCAAATTATAGCGAACAAAGTGTAAAACTATAGAGTATTAATTGCCTGTCCTTTTTGTATTTTAATATTTTAAAAGTGACAGATTGATTTTAATTTTGGTTTTAACCGCTGATACAAGAATCGATCCCATAAACTGCATATTATTTTCGAATTCTTTCGTCGTCAAGATTTTTCGTTTAGTTCACAATGGTGTGTGATGTGATCTCAAATTTTGGAGATTAATTCTTTGACATAAGTGACATCATCATCGTCATCCTTCAACTGCCTCCTTGGTCTAGTGGTCAGAGCCATGGGCTTACGATCCGGAGGTCCTGGGTTCGTTTCCCAGGGAACACAAAGCTGATATTTGTCTATTTATAACTTTGTAAGGTTTTTCTCAGTTTGGTTAGGACATTGCATCCTGAATCACCTGATTGTCCGAAAAAAAAAAGGATTCCGTGCTTCTGAGGGCACGTTAGGTCGTCAGTCCCGGTCTCTGTCTTTGATGGTGGTCGATACTCAAACCACGTCAGTGGTCGAAACTGTGACACCAGGGTTCATCGAGTCGTTTGACTCGACAATCCACTCGCTAAGAAGTTGCCTGTGTCCCATTTACTGGAGGTCGGCGCAGTAGTGACATAAGGATGTCGAAATAAAAATGATGACAATGAAACTTTGTTATTCATAAAAAAATATGTGAAAGAAGTCATCAAAATCTTATCAACCATGATTTTTGTGGCTTTTCTATTCTATTTTCTTTGCCATTATATAAAATTTAGGCGATGGGCTGACGACCTGTCACTACAGCAATATACCGTTGTTTAGGTTAAAAAAGGCGTGATTATATGTATGTGTGTGTTAAATAAAATTATAGCAGATTTTTTTAACGCTTGGAGCGTCTTAAGTATGTAGGGTGTCTTAAGTCAAAATATTTCTGCAAGACATTGCATTTACATAAAATAGGCATTTTATAATTTAAGTAGCCGTGAGCTATGCCACTGGTTATGCTAATATAGAACCGGACAATGAGCAAAACTGTGTTTTGAGTGTAATTGCTACAACTCTTGTTGCAATTTGGGTCATGGGAAAAATATATACAAAGTTAGAAAGAAATCTAAAATTTTAGCAGATAGGTACTACGAGTATATTCGCATTTGTAGTTTTTGGATATCATTTAACCTCATCATCTCCCCAGCCTTATATCACAGGGTCGGCTACCTAATCTAAAGAAAATTCGAAAACCGAAAAACACATTGGTACGTGGTAGGATTTGAACCACAACCTCCCTCAGGATGGTTGCTCAGGATGGTTGGTCAGGATGCTCAGGAGGCAACGGCCCTATCTACTACACCATGTGGCTCTCGGGATATCATTTAACCTCTACGGAAAAAATACATTTGGAAGTACTTTTAAACTTTCTTCTTCTTGATCTTCTTCTTCTTTCTGGTCATTCCCTCAATGCTGAGGATCGTGACTGTATGTCAATCTTCTCCACTGGGTCCGGTTCTTGATCTAAAGAATCCTATAGGGATAAATCCAGGGAATGGGCAGCAGCGTTCCCTGTGAATGGAAAACTTCTACTGCGCTCACCAACCCGCCTGCCAAGCGTGGTGAGTATGGCATATACCCCCAATTTTGGGGAGGCCCATGTCCAGTAGTGGACTGTTGTGGCTGATGTTGTTGATGACACCACTGTCATCAAATGTTTTTACAGTAAACACATAATCTGTCAAAACACACATCTTAATTTCAATGACAAAATCCGCGTCATATACCTCTAATTCGCATGATTACTTTGATTAACCCCTGCCACATTCATGACCTAGGTGCAGTCTAGCCCAGTCTCACCTACAGTTACCATAATGTATAATCTAGGTCCAGATTACAATTCCTTAGTGCAGTTCGTTGACCCTCTATTGTTCTAGCTATGCTATAAAACTATGCTAAAGCAATAATATATGCGCGGCCGCCTCACTGCGTATGTGCTAGGGGTAAATGACATAACTGGGTTTGTAATGTCCAGCTTTTGAACGAACTGTGTATATAGAAAACTGATGAAACTGAACAAGTTTTCCTAAGGAACATATTCAAAAATTAAAAGAAAATTTGACCTCCCATACAAATTGACTCTAGCCGCTGACACCCTTTGTATGGGAGGGCCATTTTTGTTTTTGTATTTCGACTTATGTTCCTTGGGGAAAGTTGTTCAGTTTCATAGGTAGGATCACACCCAGAAATATGGTCAGCTAGTTGCAATATACAGAAACCCTTGGATCCCTTAGCTGGTTTTTACAACATGCCCGGAACGAAATGCAGCTGACTCATTATACGCTCCCAGTCCAGCATGGAAGTATAACCAGTGACCATGTTCAATTACCTAGATTAGGTAGCCGGCCCTGAGAGATACGGGATAAGGCTAGGGAGATGATGACTGATTAGTGATTAGGTACATCTGATATCTGTTTTATCTAAATGTTTACCAAATCAAATCTGCTCTTGTTTTAATAAAGATGGCCAATGACCCCGGAACCTCATTAAATTGAAATTTATTCCTTTTGTTTGTAAGTTCAAGTGTGAATAAAATAGAATAGAATAGAAGAAATTTATTTGGTAATAAATGTTACAAAATATTACAAACTTATATTTATTATTTCTCACGATTATTATTTTACACCTGTGTTAAACCTTTCTGTAGCTACCACGCCGCAGAAATTTAAACCTTATTCTTATCCAAATTTCGGACCAAATTCGCATGTATTGGAAACATGCCGTCAAGAAATTCGTCTCGAATGCCGTAAAAACACGATAAAGTTAATAGAGACGTTGTTTTGATTATGGAAACTGCATATTATATTGCGATACTTGAAAATTGTGCGTAGTTTTCGTGAAGGTTTGTTTTCGTAGGGCAAAATTTCCATAAGATCTTATCATGGAAAATTTAAGTATTTACTAGGTAGAGAGGTCACAGTTTCTTATGGGGTGTAAAGGACAGCGTGCGGTTATTTGATAGGGGTTGCTCAGTCGACGAAACTGATGGTGGTCATTTGGATGGGAGGGATTTTTTATTTCATCTCCTGAAAGAATTAACTGGTGATAGTTTTTCAGTTTCGTTGACTGAGCAGCCCCTATCTGTTTGCGGGACGCTGTCCCTTACACCAGGTATTTTGTATTTTGTAACCTCTGACAGGAAAGCTATAAGTTTTCATGTCCAAGAATAGAAGCAGATGGTTCATTCAATATTTTTTACCGTTCACTCTCCAATATTTATGACAAGGCTAGAAACAACTTTATTACGAAATAGGTACCTACTTATATCGTAATTGATTGATAAAAACAGGTGTCTGTGATAGATTTACTTATTCATTATTATCAATTTCATAGATCTTTATATTGCATTAACAATAAGAATGTCCAAGAATAATATTTTGAGTTTATTTTTGATCTAAAGGTGAAGTTGTGCCCAAAGTTTTTTTTATAATTTGCTCTTAAATTACCAATCAGCCAGCAATCAAGAATCAATACAAATTAATAAGGTATAAGGTAGCTACCGTGAAATGAATAAAATAACGTTTACTTACTTCCGGAGTACAAGGTCTGACTGACTGGTTGATTGCAATATTGACACGGTCAGCAAATAAATCTAGCCAGCGAGACTCTAAATAAAAAAAGTTCTTTAATTATTTTTTTTACAATTACATGGCCGAATTTTTCCATTAAGTAATCATGAGATACTTAGAGTGGCAATGACTCGCTCTTTCCTGTTGGATTACAATTTATGTAAAGAAAATTCATTATACTCGTAAATGTAGTGTTCAATCAATCGATCCTGCACGCTACTACTTCAGCTGTAACAGTCCACTACTTGACAAAACCCTTCTTCGATCGAGGGTAATTTCCATACCCTTTATTCTTCTTACTGGACTGGGTGCGAAAGAAAACCATAGAATGTGCCAGCTACATTTCCTCCCGGGCATGTTGTAAAAGCCAGCTAAGGGATTTGTTTATTGTGTTTGTTTCTAAGGGTTTAAAATTTTCAATATATTGCAATTTAGGCGATGGGCTGACTACAATACAGACAACAATAGTGTCAACAATGACAGCAACATACCTACAAATCTATCTAAAATAACCCCTTAAATCTTTGTCAGACGTGGCGGAATGACCTTCGATGAGGTCTTTTGCGCTCTGCCTACCCCACTGCATTAGGTATAAAGGCGCGATTAGATATGTATGTATTAACGAGATATTCCATTTAAAAAGAACTCTGCTAACGTATCTTGAATCTTAGCAGAGCTTCACGACTGCTGTTGCAAGTTAATGCTATTTTGTTGAAGGTAGAGTCAAACCAATCTTACAAACTTGTCTGCTGACGGTACCTGCGCCTGCGCCTGAGTCGACCGCACTCAAGGTCCTTCCGATCGCCTTTCTACACATACCTACCAGCCTACCGCGTTGGGAAATGCAACCTTGTGACCTCTGTAGTTGAGGCTGATAAACTGTGTTCGGCATTTTGATTATTTGTCTTTTGAATGTGGTTTACATTTCACTGCAGCAACGAACTGCCTTTAAAAGAAATGAAGACGCTAAAATACAGCCAGGTCCTATTTATAGAAAAATTTCCATGCTGGACTGGGAGCGAAAGAAAAACTTAGAATGTGCCAGCTGCATTTCCTCCCGGGTATGCTGTATAAACCAGCTAAGGGATCCAAGGGTTTCTGTATATTGCAATTTAGGCGATGTGCTGACTACCTGTCACTACAGCAATGTAACTACAAATCTACCTTAAATAACCCTCAAAACTTTGTCAGACGTGGCGGTACGACCTTTGTTTATGTCGTTTACGCTCTACCTACTCCATAAGGGATAAAGGCGTGATTATATGCATGTATGTATGTATGAAAAATCAAGCTATATAAGAAAATCTGTAAATAACGAAATTCCTTCCAACCTGACTGTATTGTATAGGTGGATTCGTCACTTTCCCGGTATACATTTTTGAAGTCTTCTGTCAGAATGACCAATATATTGACTCATAGAAAGCGAATCTTCAATCTAGAATAAGTTCAAAAAATTTCCTCTGTCAGTCTCAGAATGCATGCGTCATGCACAAACCCAGCTCAAAAATGGGCTTTAGTATCCCATTCGCTAATTGACGAAAAAAAAGCAAATAAAGGTTTGAATATCAGGTTGGCTGGTTTAGCGAATCGGGTTTTGGAGCCCTTTGAATGTCTTATGAATTTTGATGAGAATGCTGCCGGCATTTTAGCACAAAAAGATACACGTAGAAAGTAATTATGAAGTAGAGATTCAAAATTATTTTAAAATATTTAAAGCCAGAAACTATAAGTAGGATTCGTACAATAGTTATTTACAGAATTTCGACGGAGTGGACTTCTTTCAGATATCGACAAAAAACTAATAGTGTTACAAAAAAAATTTTTTGCAAAGTAAATTCTTATAATGCCAGTATCCACTGATTTGGGTAATAAACGGCACAGTCAACAATTCAAAATCAAAATTGCTTTATTTGGTTTAAACAGGGTACATTTATTTGGTGTTCATTATATGCAAGTTACAGAACATGCCTGCTTAGCCACTAAGTATAAATAGCAAATATAGAATACCTATGTCATAAAAACCTATTTCTTCCATGCTGGACTGGGAGAGATAGAAAAACATAGAATGTTCCAGCTGCCCTTCCTCCCGGGCATGCTGTAGAAGTCAGCAAAAGGGACTCGAGGGTTACAGTGTATTGTAATTTAGGCGATGGGCTGACAACCTGTCACTAAAGCAATACATATTACAATCTAAAATTGCCCTCAATTTTTGTCAGACGTGGCGAAAGCGCCTTTTACGAGGCGTTAAACGCTCTGCCTACCCCGTAAGGGATAAAGGCGTGATTTATGTATGTATGTATGTATGTCAAAAAATAAAAAAAGAGTACAATAACAGACAAAAGAATATCTAAAACATAAAAAAGTACTCTTACAACATTGAAACCTCGATTCCATTGAGTTCACCTCTAAACCTTACACGTCTCCAATTAATCTCTTCATCTGAGAATCACGTTTAGTATAGCAATGAGTAAGTACAATAAGATGAAGCGGGGTTATTGCAACATCAAGGTTGAGCAGCCTACGTGGTGCGTATGGAAAAGCTTATGGCATAAACTTTTCAATTATAAAATACAAGCGACCCGCCCCCGCTTCGCACGGAAATTATACGTGTTTCTCTACTATATTATGCATGTATTATACACATAAACCTTCCTCTTGAATCACTCTAACTATTAAAAGAACCCGCATCAAAATCCGTTGCGTAGTTTTAAAGATCTAAGCATACATAGGGATAAAGGGCAAAGAAAGCGACTTCGTTTTATACTATGTAGTGATTAGGGTTTAAGATTGGCAGAATTGATGTTAGACCTCTCAAATGGTCGTAAACGGGGTGTAAGGGACAGCGTCCCGCAAACTGATAAGGGTTGCTCAGTTAACGAAACTATAAGCAGGTTTTTTTCAAGAAATGAAAAAAAAAAACTTTTTCATACAAATTGTCTGATCGAGGTAGTCATTTTAGGAAAGCCAATTTTTTTTAGTCTTCTGAAAGAATTTCCTGGTGGAAGTTGTTCAGTTTCGTTGACTGAGCAACCCCTATCAGTTTGTGGAACGCTGTTCCTTTCACCCAGTATATTTTTACTTAAATGTATATTGATTTGAAAGGAACTTTACCTATAACGGCTATAATACAACTAACTATAACGTACATAGTAATAAGTAATATTTATTTAAGTAAAAATGGCGTCATCGGGGTATTTTCCTTTACCACTTTGCCTTTTATACTTCTTAAAATAAGGAAATGTCGCAAAAATATTCCATTTAAGATTGACTTGCTTTAGCTTACTGCAAAATAAAACGATAAAATCTACTTGACATGAAAAGATATTTATTTAAATGTACACAATTTGCGAATTAGGTTTCATTAAAAGACCTACGTATAAGCTAAAATACATGCCTTTACTAACCATCATCTCCCTAGCCTTATCCCGTATCTCACGGGGTCGGATACCTAATCTAGGAGATTGAACGAGGGTACTGGTTTTTTTTTACACAGAGCGACTGCCATCTGACCTCCCCAACCCTGAAGAGAAACCAGACCCAATCCTAGATTAGGTCAAAGTTTTCAAGCCGCCAATGCTTAGCACTAGCCTCTGATATGGCTTAACGACTAATATCTACGGTATTACACGATATTAACCGAGACCAACCGCTTAACATGCCTTCCGAAGCACGGAAAAAGAGCCGAATAAACGTACATATGAAATTCGAAAACCGAAAACACATTGGTACGTGGTGGGATTCGAACCACGACCTCCCGCTCAGGAGGCAGCGCCCCTATCCACTACACCATCCGGCTATTCATGCCTTTACTAAACAGAGACCTATAAGTAATATCATATTTGGTACATCTTGTTTCCACCGTGTAATGTTTTGATCAATATAATTAGACGTGGTGAGGCGTGAACTTCACAAAGGGAAAAGAATGCTATTCAAAAGAAAAATATGTTAGACATAATTATTTAATTAATTGATGTAGTTTAATGCGAATCACGTGTAACGATAATATTATTGGAAAAAAAAAACTCACATGATCGTGAGAAACACATTCCAAACAATGTTTTTATATATACATACATATAATCACGCCTTTATGCCTAATGGGGTAGGCAGAGCGTAAACCCTAAAGAAAGGTCGTTCCGCCACGTCTGACAAAGTTTTGAGGGTTATTTAAGATAGATTTGTAAGTATATTGCTGAAGTGACAGCCAAGAGTGGTGACAGGTTGTTTAATTACAATATACTGAAACCTTCAGATCCCTTAGCTGGTTTTAACAGCATCCCCGGGAGGAAATGCAGCTGGCATATTCTATGTTTTTCTCTAGCTCCCAGGCCAGCATGGAATGCTTTTATATAAAAAAAAATTACTCTTATATTGATTTTAACATTAATCGTATAAATAGGTATAAAACTCATGATGAGTCATGTTTCTTTCTGCTCGTGACTGATATTCTCAAATGAGGCCAAATGGGCTCGATTCTAGATTTGCCGGCAAAAACTAAATTAAAAATCTATTTGTCACTTTCAGACTGAAAAATTTTGAGAAGGACTGTATATTCTCTCCAGTTTTTGATTTAGAGTTGGTGGTATTATGCGTTATCTGTAATTTTTATGCGCCGTCATATGATAAAATTGACAAAAATACTAGGAAAACGTGCAAAAGCGCGTCAAAATCTAGCGGACAAAGTGTAAAACCATAGAGTTTAAATCGCCTGCCCTTTTTCGATTATATTATTTTGAAAGTGACAGATAGATTTTAGTTTTAGCGGGTGGAACTAGAATCGAGCTCATTGGTAGTTATTATTTATATCAATTGGCTGCTTTGTCCAGCAAACCTACGAGAGCTTTAAAGCTTCATCGTATTTTAAATCCCATTTTGGTTAACTGAATACCTTCCTTTCTTCCATGCTGGACTGGGAGAGATAGAAAAACATAGAATGTTCCAGCTGCCCTTCCTCCCGGGCATGCTGTTGAAGTCAGCAAAAGGGACTCGAAGGTTACAGTGTATTGTAATTTAGGCGATGGGCTGACAACCTGTCACTAAAACAATACATATTACAATCTAAAATTGCCCTCAATTTTTGTCAGACGTGGCGAAAGCGCCTTTTACGAGGTGTTAAATGCTCTGCCTACCCCGTAAGGGATAAAGGCGTGATTTATGTATGTATGTATGTATGAATACCTTCCTACTTTATATGACCTGTTTATAAAGTACATTTTTCTAATGAAATTTCTCCACTTGACACAAGTGATGCGTTCCATAGCTTACTGACAATCCTTGATTTTATGTAAGTAGAGTATACCAGGTGTAAGGGACAGCTTCCCGCAAACTGATAGAGGGTTGCTCAGTTAACGACACTGAACTACTATCAGCAGGAACTTTTTTTCAGGAAGTGAAATAAAAAGGCTTTTCCATACAAAATGTTCACATCGATCAGACAATTTGTATGGAAAAGCCAATTTAAAATTAACTTCCTCAAAAAAAACCTGCTGATAGTTGTTTAGTGCCATTGCAGCAGAGCAACCGCTATCAGTTTGCTATCAGTAAACTGCCTCCGTGGTCTAGTGGCTAGTGCCATGGACTCCTGATCCGGATGTCCTGGGTACGATTCCCAGGGGGGAAACACAAAGTTGATATTCGAGAATTTATCACTTTGTGAATTTTTCCCCAGTTTGGTTAGGACATTGCAGGCTGAATCACCTGATTGTCCGGAAAAGAAAAAGATTTCGTGCTTCGGAGGGCACGTTAAGCCGTCGGTCCCGGTCGCTGTCTTTGATAGTGGTCGTTACTGAAACCATGTCAGAGGCCTGATAGTTGTGCTAATAGGCGGTTTAAAAACTCTGACACCAGGGTTCATCGGGTCGATAGACAGAACCCACTCGACAGAAGAAGAAGTTTGCGGGACGCTTTCCTATACACCTGGTATATCAGAGATGTATGTACCTACAATCGTAACAATCAGACAAAGAAACAATCCGCTAAGTTGCTAACAACTCGACAGCAGTAATTGCGTTTATATGAATCGTGATAAGACCTCATTACAGAAGTTTAATTGTTGGAGACGTCAGGGAAGTCCTGGGAATCCTGCGTTCCGCTTATTGAGTTACGGTGATCAGCTGCTAAGTGCTTCAATTGTACATTCGAGGCTGTGATAAAATACTACTTTGCTCTTTGTTCTTCCGTGTTGGACTGGGAGCGAAAGAATAGCATAGAATGTACCAGCTGCATTTCCTCCTGGGTATGCTTTAAAAACCAGCAAGGGATCCGAGGGTTTCAGGCTGATAGCCTGTCACTACAGCAATATACCTACCAATTTATCTTTAATCACCCTCAAAACTTTGTCAGACGTGGCGGGACGACCTTTGTTTTATGCTCTGCCCACCCCATTAGGGATAAAGGCGTGATTGTATGTATGTTGCCCTTTGTTCATATTACGATAACCATAGAAGACGCAGCAACGCAACATGATTGAAACTCCTCATTAACCGTTTGCCCCACCGCACCTATAATTTCACCTTCCACTCATCTCTGTCAGTCACTTTGACACTCACCCTATCTACTACTTACATATAATCACGCCTTCATCCCTGACAGGGTAGGCAGAGCTAAAACGATCTAAATAAAGGTCGTTCCGCCACGTCTGACAAAGTTTTGAGGGTTACTTAAGACCGATTTGTAGTTTGGTATTGCTGTAGTGACAGGTTGTGAGCCTATCGCCTAAATTGCTATATACAGAAACCCTCGGATCCCTTAGCTGGTTTTTACAGCATGCCCGGGAGGAAAAATACCTGGCACATTCTATGTTTTTATCTCGCTCCCAGTCCAGCATGGAAGAAACTTACTACCTATCACCTTTTAAGCTATCTTTTCGGTCGCATACATACATACATAAAATCACGCCTTTATCCCTTACGGGGTAGGCAGAGCGTTAAACGCCTCGTAAAAGGCGCTTTCGCCGCGTCTGACAAAGGTTGAGGGCAATTTCAGATTGTAATGTGTATTGCTAATGTGTAGTGACAGGTTGTCAGCCCATCGCCTAAATTACAATACACTGTAACCCTCGAGTCCCTTTTGCTGTCTTCTACAGCATGCCCGGGAGGAAGGGCAGCTGGAACATTCTATGTTTTTCTATCTCTCCCAGTCCAGCATGGATTCGGTCGCACTTTTCCATAATCTCTAAATTCATTACTTTTTTACCTACATGACTTACATCCTTATGTATTCCAAATCCACAGATGCAATGATAGAATAATGTACCTAAGCCAAACGCTGTTGTCTATTCCCTAGTTTTATCTTTTAGTCAGTTTTTGCGGTACCCGAAATTCGTATGATACCAAAAAAATACATATCCAACATCTAAGAATCAAAACTTTACTTATTAGCAAGTTCGATTCTGCAGAAATGCAGCCACTGTACCAAATCTGCGATCGGTCACCCAAGGCAAACCACATATCTTAACCTACACAGCTAGACTAGTTAGCCAAAACAAATGCTTAAAATAGTTGCTACCATTTCGGTATTAGAGCAGATAGCTAGACAAGGCATTACTTCAGTCTTCTTTTTCTGTCGAGTGGGTATCGAGTCTATCGACCCGATGAACCCTGGTGTCAGAGTTTTTATACCTATACTTTTATACCCTTTATATAAGTAACTAGCACTATCAAAGACAGCGACAGGGACCGACGGCTTAACGTGCCCTCCGAAGGACGAAATCTTTATCTTTTTTGGACATACAGGTGATTCAGCCTGCAATGTCCTAACCAAGCTGGGGAAAAAATCATAAAGTGATAAATTCTCAAATATCAACTTTGTGTTTCCCCCCTGGGAATCGAACCCAGGACCTCCGGATCAGGAGTCCATGGCACTAGCCACTAGACCACGGAGGCAGTTACAGTTAATACTTCAGTAAGTTGTAATAGAAAAATTAGGTACCTAGTAAATTATTTATATAATCGGGTAATTTGTCACTTCAGGAACCCTAAAACAGTGACTCCTGCTCTCAAACAAAACACGAAACATACCTCCGCGGGGCAGAGGGGAAGGGAAATGTTTGAGAAACCCTTCCGTTCTTCTTCCTTACTTCCATGCTGGCCTGGGAGCGTGAGAAAAACATAGAATGTGCCAGCTGCATTTCCTCCCGGGCATGCTGTATAAACCAGCTAAGGGAATCGAGGGTTTCAGTTTATTGCAATTTAGGCGATGGGCTGACAACCTGTCACTATAGCAATATACCTATAAATCTATCTTAATGGCGTTGGCAAAACGTTAACGACCCAAACAAAGATCGCTCCGCCACGTCTGACAAGGTTTTGAGGGTCGCTCAAGATAGACTTCTAGGTATATTGCTGTAGTGACAGGTTGTCAGCCTATCGCCTAAATTGCAATATTCAGAAACCCTCGGATCCCTTAGCTTACATTTACGTAACAATATAAATTTTAGCACGTGTCTATTTAGGTATAGTTACTCAGTTAAATTCAATGTCAGAACTAATATTTATTGAAGGTTACTAATTAACAAATTGATTATAATGGAATGTCTGCATAATTAGTTTACGAAAACTCTTATACAAAATAGACCTGTGTTATTTTTTCAGGTTAATTTTTTAGGTGTTTTCAAAATACAGCTTTACAATTCATATAATCACGCCTTTATCCCTAATGGGGTAGGCAGAGCGTAAACGACCCAAACAAAGGTCGTTCCGCCACGTCTGACAAAGTTTTGAGGGTTATTTAAGATAGATTTGTAAGTATATTGCTGTAGTGACAGGTTGTGAGCCCATCGCCTAAATTACAATATACTGAAACCCTCGGATCCCTTAACTGGTTTTTACAGCATGCCCGGGAGGAAATGCAGCTGGCACATTCTATGATTTTCTCTCGCTCCCAGGCCAGCATGGAAGAAATAATCAAGGGTTACTGCCTGGTGCTCTGTGACACAGGTTTATCCTAGTATGGACACCAGACTCCCACAAATAAAACTTTATTCATTTAACAAATTGTAGCTACATTTAGGTCTGTTTTGTTTGTAAGATAAATAATGAATATTTTCATTTCTTTCATAAAGGGACAACTTGAAAGTGGTTACTTAGTATCTACTTTTACTGTGGTTTCAAATTGTACAACCATTATGTCTGAACCAGTATACCTAAGTTTCAGTGTTTTACTGACGTAATTAAATACAATGGTCTCTAGACAAAACACGATCAGAAACAAAGCCAAATTGTTATAATATCAGGGTGTAGGCTGAGTAGGCGTCACGGTCGTGTGAATTTCGAAGGTGAAGGTGATGCGGGCACTTGCTCCAGTAACCTTCAAATTCAGATTGCTTTTGGCAGTTTGGCTGATTATTACATTTTACTGCTACTGTGGTTTAGTGGTCTACAAAGGTCTTGGGTAAAGAAAGGTTTTTTAGTTGGGTTGGAAGTTTGGTTAGGATAATGCAGACAGAATCAATAGATAAGATAGTGTGCTTCGAAAAAACGTGTCCTGTCCCAAATAAATTTTCGTGAAAATATCAATCACGAAAGAAATAATGGCGGACATACGATTTTGCGTGAAAATGGCTCAAAATTGTATTTTTCTCTTATTTTGTATAAGGTTAAAATTTTGATACCAAAAGTAATTATAAGCATAGATAAGTTGGATTTGAATCCGTGTATAAAGTTTGGAGAAGTTCAGTCTTACCGTTTAAAAATTAGAACGAAACTACGTTTGTATGGTATTTTGGTTGTTTCTAGCAGCTTAATACAGAGTTATTTGTAGTTATACACGACCACGTCTATTATGTCACAGTTATTTCTAGTTCTTTGATAACTTGTATGTGTGTATAACTAAATGTAAGTAGCACACGTCACTGCATCTACTGGAAAACCATAAATCTTTAATTCAAAGTGACCTCATCGATCTTACACTGCGAATTACATGCATATTTAAAATAACGCCTACGGATTAGGCAGCGCGTGAAGCTGGTTAAAACTTTTTAGGGCAGATTTTGAGGGCTGCTTATACAAACCAGGAAGGCATACTTAGAGTGATGCTATTCATCATCTTTTATCGAGTGGGGTGTCGAGTTGAGACGAGACCCTGGTAACAACGTTTTTAAACCGCCTGATTGCACACCCAATAGGCTTCTAATATGGTTTGTTTTAATAACCTTGTCAACGACTGCTACCGAAATCGACGGCTTTACGTTCCCTCCGAAGGACAGACCACTAAAACTCGGGTTATATCACTACATATAGTAGGTATAAAACAAAGTCACTTTCTTTGTCCCTATATCCCTTTGTATGCTTAGATCTTTAAAACTACGCAACGGATTTTGATGCGGTGTCTTTTATTGGATAGAGTAATTTAAGAGGAAGGTTTATATGTATAAAACATGCATAATATAGTAGAGAAACACTGATGATTTCCGTGCGAAGCCGGGGCGGGTCGCTAGTACTATATATAGTTCACACGAGTAATTTGATAACTGTGATCTATCGGCAATTCAATTCGTTACACCGGCGATCACCACGTGATGTTGCGAGGTGCGCGGGCGCGGCCGGCGGCACTCCACCAGCCCACCGTGACCCACAAATTGAGTCCCTGGGGCATTCAGGGATCAGAATCAGCTGGAAATCGTATTGATACATTCTATGTTTTTTATGCCCAGTTCAGTATGAATGCATCCAAGTCCCATCTGAACACACTATTTTGAAAACCTGGAAATTATGATAGAAGCTGTGATCTATTAGCAGCAAACTGTACTTTTACTATTAACCTGCGCAGGCGCTTACCACGTGATGTGTTGAGGTGCGCGGGCGCGGCTGGCACTCCACCGGCCCACCGTGACCCACAAATTGGGCCCGGCTGCGGCTGCGGTTTGCTCTAGTCTAGAGATTGTTCACCTTACTAACGAACGATTATCGGCGCGATCGAGAACAGCGCATTCGAAATCGAAAACAGTGCGTTTTATATCCAAATTGAGATTCAGGTATTTATAATCAGCACTTGAGTGTGAGAGCGAGTTTGAGTTCGTATCAGGAATGTCATTTCAGTACAAAATGGCCTTAAAATTCCATACTTAATATCGCTCTCAATCTTGAGATCGCTTTATAAATACGAGCCTAAGTTATTTATTACTGTGAACAATTGTTTTGGTAAAAAATCTTCCTCGATCAATTTAAACCTTCAAACTAACAAAAATTGTTGATTTGAAAAACCGGTAATGAATCGCAGAGAAACGAAACGTAAATTCAAGTAAATTAAAAAGTTAAAGTGTCATTTGTCAAATGATTGTCTGTGTCACTGTCATGATCATAGACTACTTAGGTTTCGAGTGGTAGAAAAGAAAACGAGTGGTTTGGAGCACTCGTTACAGAGTCGCATACGTATGAGTATTCAAAAATAGAGATTTTGGGATTTCCTATGCGAATGTTGCTTTTTCGTATGCGAATTCGGATACGAGCGGTTCAAAAATACGACTCCCGGACGATGTCGTGCCGTCTAGTGGAAAAACAGAGCCACGGCATCGTGTCGCCGTGCCGTCCAGTGGAAAAACGCCCAATGGTGGAGAGAAATGCAGTGTATTTTTAATGTCTACATAGCGTCATGTACGGACAGGATTCCATAGAGTCTATGGGGTAAAAGAATGCTGCAATGAAAGACAAATTAAGTTTATCCACTAGAAATTATGGTAGTATGAAACAAAAAAAAGCTAATTTCTTGTGAACGTGCTAAAATGTACGATACTTGATTTATTACCGTGTTTTTTACATTGCATACAAGATGTAAGGGACAGATTTCCACAAACTAGTAGGGGTTTCTCATTTGTTTTTTTTAATATTTCTCTGTGAAAGGTTTATCTTCCATGCTGGCCTGGGATCGAAAGAAAAACATAATGGGCCAGTCGCATTTCCTCCCGGGCATGCTGTAAGAACCAGCTAAGGAATCCGAGGGTCTCAATTTAGGCGATGGGCTGACAACCTGACACTACAGCGGTATACCTACATATCTATCTCAATTCCAGCATGGAATTCTTAATAGCTAGAACCAATGTCCTTTACACGTATAATAATAAAATAATCAAGGTTATTATAATAAATGCACATTACGCCATTGATTGAATAGCTGTGTTTGTTTAATACTTTTATAAAATATTATTATAATTGTAAATTAAATAATGAAAATCGTAAATCAATTATGAGTCACATATTCACAATACGTTCCGTCTGCATAACTAAAGTTATTTGAATAAGAAAATATTTTCAAGACTATTCACATTATCACGCCTTTATCCCTAATGGGGTTGGCAGAGCGTAAATTACCTAATAAAAGGTCGTTCCGCCACGTCTGACAAAGTTTGAGAGTTATTTAAGAGGGATTTGTAGGTATATTGTTGTAGTGACAGGTTGTCAGCCTATCGCCTAAATTGCAATATACAGAAACCATCGGATCCCTTAGCTGGTTTCTACAGCATGCCCGGGAGGAATTGCAGCTGGAACTATCTATTTTTTTCTGTTGTTGGAGTCCAGTAACAGAAAACATACATTTGTCATCCGTAAATTCAGTTGATTTTATTTTCTACATCGCTTCTTTTTCTTTTTATTATAATACGGTATACTTAAAATAATTGTATCAGCCATAATAAACACTAATTTGAAACACTATTTTTCAGGCATAATAAACACTAATTTGTGTCTTATCAATGATCAATACTTAGCAAGAAAATTCTTCAATTACTTCCATGCTTGACTGGGAGCGAGAGAAAAACAGAATGTGCCAGCTGCATTTCCTCCTGGGCATGCTGTAAAAATCAGTTTAGGGATCCAAGGGTTTCTGTATATTGCAATTCAGGCGATAGGCTAACAACATTTGTAGGTATATTGCATTTGTAGGTATATTGTACAAATCTATCCTAAACAACCCTCAAAACTTTGTCAAACGTGGCGGAACAACCTTTGTTTAGGTCGTTTACGTTTAGGAATAAAGGCGTGATTATATGTATGTATGTACAATCCTTCAATACCCAATTTAACCTCGTGCACAATAACATATTGGTACAACAAGTGTGTTATCATAAACCTGTCCAATAGGGTGGCCCAAAAAAAATAAAATAAAAATTTCTTAGGTCTTACCCCTTATTTTTGTGACACCTACCCACAGTATCATAACTGCAAAATTTCAGCTTTGTAGTCACAACGGAAGCCGGTGCTCAATGACCTATTGACTTTGATTTTTTGTTAAAAACTAATACTTAGAATTCTGTTTGTTACAGGTAAAAACTAAATGTTAACTTGTTAAAATAGTGAATGTTAAGTGTAATTTAGAGTTAAAGAACTATAAAAAACCTTTAAACAACAGTGAGTGAGTGCACAAGTACTTGAAGATGGCGTCAACTACACGTCAGAAAGACCAGATATTTCTCATTGGCGTACGTGACTTGGAGCCATTATCTCGGTTTAATCAGCTACCTACAATAAGACAAGTTCTTCTACGTTTTCACGTATTCTTGAGCGAGAAAAAGAGTATACGAGTTGCTTCAAATTTGCTTGTAGAGGAAGTAATAGAACTATGGAATAAAGCAAGCATTCCTACCAAACAAACATATAATTGCACAACACAATTTGAAAAGATTCATAAACTGGCTACTCCTAAAGAAAAACAAAGGACGCGATTCGCAAGCGCAGAAGCAAAGAGAGCAATTATTTTCATCTCAGTTAGATCAACTCTTTGATATCGCGCACGCAGACGCTCTGCAATTAATAAAGATCCCGGAAGATAAAAAATTTCTTGCAGACCAAAGAGGTGAACGTAAGATGTTTATGACTTCTGTAGATCTAAAACTGGTCAAACAACAAGAACGTGCTCAGAAACGTAAGTTAAAGGCTGAAAAATACAAACAAAGTTATACTGAAAGTGTTGCTTCTTCGTCATCAGCATGCCAACAACTCAGCTTTAACAACAGTTCTTCTGAAGAGGAAAACGTAACTGATGAATATAAACCATCTATCTATCATCAAAGTGTAGTCACAGAGGTCACAGAGCAGCCCGTTTTAACTTCTGTTGATTCGATATTTACAACCCACGTCACCAGCGCTTTAGATCGAAATAAAATTACGGATCGAGAGGCGGTACGTTTGATAATTCCACTAGCTGCAGCACTCGGCTATGACCCATCTGCACTTCCTATTTCTCGGAACACTATCAATCGAATACGAAAGAAAGCAAGGCTGGATTTCAATATTGAAGTGAGAGGTTCATTTGCGCCAGATTATCCTCTAGTAGTTCACTGGGACGGAAAAATCTTGCCTGACATTCTAGATAATAAGAAAGTTGACCGTCTTCCAGTCCTAGTTTCTGGAGATGGAGAAGAAAAGCTCCTTGGTGTACCCAAATTGACATCAGGAACAGGAGAGCAAGTCGCTAGTGGTGTGTATAATTTATTGGAAGAGTGGAACGTTAAAGATAAAGTTCGGGCAATGAGCTTTGATACAACATCTTCCAATACCGGTCAAAACAAAGGGGCATGTACTATTCTTGAATCCAAAATGTCTCGCGAACTCTTGTGGCTAGCCTGCCGACACCATGTGATGGAAATTATACTTTCGAAAGTCTTCACACTATGCTTTGGACCATCTAGTTCACCGGAGATACCCTTATTCAAAAGGTTTAAGACTGTTTGGGAAAATATTTCACGTGATGATTACAAAGGCCTCGACTTAAGCTCCAATGCTGAAGAATTCGTAAAAAGCACCCTGGAATCAATTTACAATGTTATAAGCGGAGAAAAACAAAGTAGAGATGATTATCAAGAGCTTATGGAGCTGACCATGATAATTTTAAATAAACCTCCAGAAAAAATACACTGGAGGGCCCCAGGTGCAATACATCACGCGAGATGGATGGCAAAATTATTGTACTCCATTAAAATATTTTTATTTAAAAGCCAGGATGTCATGAAACTAACAAGACAAGAAGAGACTCAGCTTCATCGCTTTGTCCAATTTGGTGCGCTTATTTATACTAAAGTGTGGATCGAGGCGCCTTTAGCAACTGAAGCGCCAGGTGGAGATCTTCAACTTTATCGTAACCTTTGTGCGTACGAAAAAATTTATTCTGATATTGCAGTTACTGCCAAAAAAGTTCTGGAGCGACACTTGTGGTATTTGTCAGACGAGCTTGTGGGCGTTGCCTTATTTTCAGACCGAGTGACAAGTTCTGAAAAAGCTAACATTGTCGATCAAATGAAAAGTGAACCTGGGCCCCGCTTGGTAAGGGGTAATCCTGTAATTCTGACGAGTAACTCGACCTTAGCAGATTTCGCATCTCGTAGAACATTACAAATGTTCTCTATTTTGGAGATTGATGATTCTTTTTTGTCGCTACCTCCTGATCTCTGGGAAGGAAATAGTGATTACCTAAAAGGCAAACATCGAGTAAAAAACTTACGAGTTGTAAATGACACAGCTGAAAGAGGTGTGAAATTGTTCGAAGAATATAATAAGGCACTTACCAAAGATGAAGACGAGAAGCAATTGTTGCTTCAAGTGGTGGAAAGGAACAGAAAAATAATACCCACTCAGACGACAAAAAAAAGATCTTACTAAGGTAGTTTTAAATAAGGAAAAACAATAATAATTGATTAATACTAGCTTTAAATACCTTGTGCAATTAAAATTTAACATGTTTCCCTATGAATAAATGATTAAAAATATCACTTATTGTTTTATTTCTTGTAATTTAAATGATTAAGTATCGAATTCTTTTGCCAAAAGTTTTCAATATTTCAACCTCGATGAGCACCGCTTTTCTCTATTCGTAGAAAGCTGAAACTTTGTATATATATTGTCATATATGACGGTCACAAAATGAGGGGGTAAGGCAATCGCCAGCAGTTTTTTTTTTTTTCTCCATACAAGCCTGAGCCACGCTACTGTCCAAATAAAATATGTAACTGCCTATTATAATTATAATTTGCAGTCTTCGAAGGTTGTAACGTAATATGTGGACTTAGTTATCGACAAATGTTATGTGAACATGATTCTATTAATTTTATTAGGTACCTACTTTAAGTTCAGCGTTAATTGTAACGATCTTATTCTTTCAATTCCATAACCTGGCCGTTGCTATATTTATAAATATAGCAATAAACTTGTCAATCTAAAATTGCACTCAATTTTTGTCAGACGTGGCGAAAGCGCCATTTACGAGGCGTTTAACGCTCTGCCTACCCCGTAAGGGATAAAGGCGTGATTTTATGTATGTATGTATTCATATAATTATTATTTATTGTTACTTATAATATTCTGGTATTATTTTAATATGATGCTTGATTTGTGCACGCCTAATCAGCCTCTCAATATAAGTCTCACTTCCGTAGATAAGATAAGATAAGATAAGATTCTTTATTCATAACAATTGTTACACGTTATTTTGCTTAATAAAAATAATTACATTTATTACAATTCATTTAACTATCTATATATTATGTAAAATCTATTATATTACAATAGGTAACTTTAAAAAGTCGTCATAACAGTAAAATGACTCGCTATGCAGCCACTTATTTAATAGGTGTTTGAAGGACACGATGGAAGCTGCATTGATAATGTGTTTGGGTAAACGATTGTAAATATCGGGCCCTATGAAGTAGACGGATTGCTCGGATTTCACCAGCTTGTGCGGATCAGTAGCAAGCAGTTTCTCGTTCTTGTTACTGCGCAGGTTATATCTGGTATTGGCACCCTTTGGCTTAAATAAGTGGAGATTAGTGTGCATGAACACGGCCACTTGGCTAATAAATAAACAAGGTAGGGGCAAAATCTGGAGTTTCCGGAAATAAATAGTAGGTCAGCTGGAAGAAATTTCTTAGTAGAAATAAGCTGTACCTGTTGTGTTGTTATTCCTTATGTATTGTCTATCTCATTTTACTTATGTACAATAAACAGTAAATAAATAAATCTAATGTAAGCGTTTGTTTAAGACTTTTGCGCTTTATAGTTTTTTTTTTCTTTCTGGTCTATAATAATATTATTGAGGGCAGCTTGCGACCACGACTGTTGTAACATAATCGAAAAGTCGGGCAAAGACTTTAAAAATATCTAAATTAATCCGTGCTAGTGTAAGCGGTTCTTGTTGCGTTTGACATATTCATTTTCCTATATTCTCTCCCACGTCGATTCATTCTTCTAAATTACAAGGAATTAATTCCCTCTAGTTCACTTTGCACTCAAGAGTCATAAGGATTAACCCATTTTTCTAGTAGTTTTGCCCCAACAATCCGCGACAGACCTACAAAAAACTAGAAAGCACACCGAAAGAAAGACCTATGAATCATTAGACACGGCCTTATGCAATGCTCAGGCACACTGGCAAGGCAACATACTCGTACGGTTCTCGTGAGACATGCAAATTGAAATCATAATTATGTAAGGTCATATTATGACCTAACATAAGTTTGTCACATGCCTACCGGTTTGTGCCTTGACGCTTCGAAGTAGTGCAAGAGAGTGGAGGTACGAAATCCCTTATTCTTCTTCTCAGCGAGGAGATTCTCGAGTCGAACGTAGTTTCGTTCTTAATTGTATACGGTAAGACTGTACTTCACTAAACTTTGTACATATCATCAAATCCAATTTATTTATGTTTATGATTAGATTTCGTAAGTAAATATCAACCACCAATCAGCTCATAACGCTCTTTCAATAGATACCCCATACGATAGGTTTAAAAAAAAATACCCCCTTTGAAATCCCAGCTACCCCCCCCCCCTCCCATTTTTTCAGATTTCGGTTGGGCTACAAAGCGATTTGAGCTTGTACAGACATGTACATCCCAGATCAGCGGTATTGCTGGCTGTATTCCTAGTTTTTTTTTCTCTCCATACATTGACTTTGCTTATCAAACCCACTACATGATCATGACCATGAGCAAACGCAATTTCAAAATTTTAAAAAGTTGGTGCATATTTTTGGCTGCTCTACCTGTTTTCCTAAACATACGGGATGTAAGGGACAGCGTCCCGCAAACAGATAGGGGTTGCTCAGTCCACTGATTTGAGAAGTCGAAGCGCTAGCTTTTACTCGTCTGTGGCTCAGTCAACGAAACTCGACAACTATTAGCAAGTTTTTTTTTCAGAAAGTGAAATAAGTATTTTCCTTTTCCATACAATTTGTCTGATCGGGGTGGACATTTTGTATGGAAAGGTCTATTTTTTTTTATCTCCTGAAAAAAAATCCTGGTGAACGTTGTTCAGTTTCGTTGACTGAGCAACCTATCAGTTTGCGGGAGGCTGTCCCTTACACCCGTTATTGAGGTGACATTTACAATTTGACACCATGATATTTAGAAGGTGTATTAATACCAACTAACTTGCATAAGAATGTAAATGAGAGCCGAAAAGGCAATATCGTAGGCCGACTTGACCTTCTAAATAATTACAGTTTATTTATGTGGCGTGGTAAAAGACATGTGGGCACAAAAACTTAGTATGATACATATACGTATAAGTATTATTGACAGGTAGTTTTCAAAACCGCGTTTAGATTATTATATTATATTTAGATTTTTTTCATGCTGGCTTGGGAGCGAGAGAAAAACAAGCTATGCCAGTTGCATTTCCTCCCAGGCATGCTGTAAAAACTCGCTAAGGGATCCGAGGGTTTCTGGATATTGCAATTTAGGCGATTTGCTGCAACCTGTCACTACAGCAATATACCTACAAATCTATCTTAGGTAACCCTCAAAACTTTGCCAGACGAGCCGAACGACCTTTGTTAAGGTCGTCTACGCTCTGCCTACCCCATTAAGGATAAAGTCGTGATTATATGTATGTATATATGTTTAGATAAATCCATTTACATTATGATTCGTGTTTAAAACAAATAAATAGTAGTACTTATTTTGTGGTACAAGTCAGCTCTTCGGGTAACTTTTGTCGATTAATCGAGACGCTTTTCTTTAGACATAACATAAGTGTTGAAATCGTTCTAATACTCTGGAAAGTCTCATGTTTGTACCGGAATATCCAGGACACAATATACCACTGAATGGTTTTAAACTTCATAATATAAAGTTTAAGTTTAGATATCCTAACAAGATTTTTAATAATGCTTGAAGATGTAGAGTCAATGGGCTTAATTCTAGATTCACCCGCTAAAATTAAAATCTGTTTGTCACTTTCAGATTAAAAACGTTGAAAAAGGACAGGAGATCTATTCTCTCCGGTTTTTGATTTCAAGTCGGTGGTTTGTTGCGTTATCTGTAATTTTTATCCGCCGTTACATGATATGGCGGATAAAATTGACAGATATAAATAAAATCTAGCCGACAAAGTGTAAAACCATAGAGTATGAATCTCTAATCTTTTTCAATTTTATTATTTTCAAAGTGATAAATTGATTTTAATTTTAGTTCTAGCCAGTGGCATTTAGAATCATTATCGTTTCAAATTATAGGTAGGCAGTTCAAATACATTCCCGCCAATTTTGCCTGAGTTAGGTCACGCTTGGGTTGGGTCCTGGCTGATTCACCAACGAAATATTTTTTGGGGATTGAATTGCCTCGCAAAACTGGTTTAGCAGAAAAAAAACAAGGGCTTTGGAGGTCAAAAGGGTTGAAACGCTTGACCGCGCGTGCTAAAAGCTAAAAGTTTAAATGGAACACTTTTATTTTCAAAGTGTTGAGTCCTTTTATTGTCCGTTGTTCTGAAAGACAAATATGAGATTAAAAAATACTCATATAGATCATCTCAAAATCTTTTTCCTATCATTAATGGTTGGTAACTTTAATTTTAAGACTAAGAAAATTAATTAAAACTGAAAGAAATCAGAGTGTGTTGTTTTATGTTCAATTAAAATGCCTCTACGTTTTCGACCGAATCACGGCTACACGTTACCTTAGCAATAAAATTTACGCTTAACGAGATAAACTTTACAGCGAACTTCGTATTTTAACACGATAAATCTATGTACCGGTACTTTTTGAACATTAAACAGTTAAAATTCAACTAAAGCGCATACCTAACCGTAATGTTGTAGAGATTTTTGAATTTAGAATCGGTGACCTCAAAAAGCGCTCCCGAAACCGATAAAAGAAAAATAAAAAAGAAAATTTGCGTACCTTTTTAATTTCCTCCGATAAGTCAGGCACTGGTTGTGGCACGATAGAGTCTTATAAGAAATGGTCTTGATTCACACGCGACCGTCTTGTGAAGAGGTTGTACGCACACTGTGGCTACCTACAACCGCCAACCGGCTCTTTGTCGATCGTATGCCCCTACTAAGGTAACCTACTTAAGTATTAATTGACAGGAAGTTGTTCGATTCGATGTCATCGCCTCCTGAAATGTTATTGACTGTGGTTTCAGGCATGGACATCGAAATAGGTTCGAATAAATAAATAAATTTGATTGACAGAAAAAGACTAGAGTAGGTAAAGTTCATTCTAGTTTAGATTAGAAGCATTTCCTTAGTTCATAACGAGTATAGAAGTAAAACCATTGTACCGGGTGTAACGGACAGCGTCCCGCAACCTGATAGGGGTTACTCAGTCAACGAAACTGAACAACTATAACCAGGAATTTTATTCAGGAGATGAAAAAATATGGAACTTCCCATACAAAATGATCACCTCGTTCTGACAATTTGTATAGAAAATCATTTTCCTTTCACTTCCTGAAAAGAAAACCTGCTGATAGATATTCAGTACCGTTGACTGAGCGACCCTTTCAGTTTGTGGGACGCTGTCCCTTACACTCCGTATAGGTACTAAACGCCAAAAAACACATTAGCTTAACTGTTTAATAAGTGCTAAGGTACCTTCATGATGAGAAATGCTTGATTTGTAAATTTCTAACATTTCCGAAACTAACAGGTGTTTACATTTCTTATGCTCTACTTAGTTACCTATATAGGTATAACATCTTCTTTTCTTAAATTTAAGTGCTAGGCACTTGTCGGTGGAGTAATCGCCAATTTTATCTGTCTTCTGCCAACGATTTCACTTCCTGATACGACTTGACATTCACCTTCTTTTTAATTGGGTCAAAGTAACTGAGTCTCGGTCTTCCCCTTCCTCTCTTGCCTTCTAATTTCACTTTTATGATGTTTTTTTAAGAATTCGTAATGTTGCATCACGTGGCCTATCATTCTTCCTCTTCGGTTCTCTATTTTTATTATCTTCTTTTTTTCTTCTTTTGTAAACGTTTTACCTATTAAAGTAACATCATTTAAAAATTACGATCTAGCCTAATCTAAAGCTAATGAGTAATTTTACTTTGACTTAATTTGATAGGTAGACTAAACTAAGAATTTGTCCATTAACACGTTTCTTATTGTCTCTATTAAAGGGAAGACACTTTGTTTTTGTGTTCTTTATATATAACACTCAATACACTATATTACATTGTCACTTTACAAAACTAACTCAAAAGGTTTTATCCTCTTCAGTCTTCTCACTTCGGTTCTCTATTGTGGTTAGTATATTTCTCTTCTCCTTTTCCATTCTCAGTACCTCTTCATTTGTTGTCCTTTCCATCCAGCTAATTCTTTCCATATATTATTTCAGGTATAACATAATTCATAAAAAAAAACATTTATTTTTAAACTAAATACCTATTTACTGTGAGAAATGTGTGAGAGAGAACTTTTGGTAGGGGTAATTGCAGGTCGCATACCGAAAGGACTGAGGTGACAATGAACTATGATTTGTAGTATGTCCTGGTTTCTGTCATGTGAAACACCCAACTGAACAGAGAAAATATTAAGGTCCAGTGAGTTCTTCGTTTTCTATCGGATGTGGATGTCCATTCTTCCATGCTCGACCGGGAGCGAGAGAAAAACATAGAATGTGCCCGCTGCATTTCCTTCTGGGCATGCTGTAAAAACCAGCTAAGAGATCCGAGGGTTTCAGTATATTGTAATTTAGGCGATGGGCTGGGATGGATAACCTGTCACTACAGCAATATACCTACAAATCAATCTTAAAATAACCTTCAAAACTTTGTCAGAGGTGGCGGAACGAACTTTGTTTAGGTCGTTTACGCTCTACCTACCCCATTAGGGATAAAGGCGTTATTATATGTATTTATGTATGTATTCACTGTGCAGTTTCTACACTCACTATTTAAAAAAAAAACCGAGACACAACCGACAACGTCCTTAAGTACCTACGTGCCCTCCGAAGCGCAGAAAACCTGCATTCTTCTAGCTAGACTCTACCTAGAGAATATCGTTATGTCACAGACCTGTTTAACTTATTTAACTGCCTCCGTGGTCTAGTGGTCAGAGCCATGGGCTTACGATCCGGAGGTCCTGGGTTCGATTCCCAGGGGGGAACACAAAGTTGATATTTGTCAATTTATCACTTAGTGAGGTTTTTCCAGTTTGGTTAGGACATTGCAGGCTGAATCACCTGATTGTAAGAAAAAGAAAAAAGATTCCGTGCTTCGGAGGGCACGCTAAACCGTCGGTCCCAGTCGCTGTCTTTGATAGTGGTCGTTACTCAAACCATGTCAGAGGCTTAATAGCTGTGCTACTAGGCGGTTTGAAAACTGTGACACCGGGGTTCTTAGGGTCGTTGTTTTCCTCGAGAATCAACTCGCTAAGAAGAAGAAGACAAATCTGTGATAACCAAACCTCTCAGCTCAGATCACCGGACTATATACGCAGTTACGGTAGGTACTCTTTCAATTTACTTTCGATGGATTTTAAGCCGAAAGGAAAACCAAACAAATTCTCAAAATGCTTTATTATTACTATTACACATTTGGTATACTTTATGTGGTACGTGCGGAACGGTTCCACCGAGTTATTGTACCTAAATAAGATACCGACACGAACGTCCTCATCAACTCTACATTTGATTAACTATGCTACTTACTAATTAATGAAGAAAAAATATTGTTTTGATTTTTAAAAATAACATAAGAACTCATTCTGAAGAATGCCTTTGAAATAGTAATATCGCAAAATTTGAATGAGCTCTACATTCGGCTCTACATTTTATTAGCCAATAAATTCTAGTATCCAAACCCGTAATAATAATTTAAAAAAACAAAGTGTCAGTATGAGTGGTATGTTCTTTTTGAAAATATTGCGGTGACTGTGATGTATTATCGGTATTATATATTTAAAATAAATTAAAATTATTTCTATTCGCTACTTTGAATGTTTAGTTTATTTTTTTACAAATTACTATCCGCTTATGACCAGGAGAGACGACTAGCGGCTCAACTTCGGCGTTTCCGGGATGACTAGCGCTTTAGAACACAAAAGAACACACCCATTCTACACTACACTTGTCAATGTCAAGTCAAAAACAGCTGAGATTTGTTATCGGTAGATTCGATCGGCTTTTCTCACTGAAAATCTAGCTAAAATATGTATATTTAAGACAATTGTCGTGCTTTAGAAAATTTAAACACGTTTGCCATCTTTCCGGTTAAATTTTGAGCCTAAAATTGAATGTCTTAGTTCAAGTTATGGCGTCTTTTAGTGGAACTTTATATTGTGTTGTGTTTTTTGGTGTTGTTACTCTAATATCAGGAGATGCGTGTGATTTTAACGTGAGAGTTAAGCAAGGACTACTCAATGATGGTTTCCACAGGTAAATTTTAAAGTAATATAGTGCCCAAATAAAATGAACAGCAGTTTAACTTTATAACCTCACTTTCAGTTTAGATACAAATCATAGTGCTTATTTTGCCATTTTCATACCTTAAAACCCAGATATCTGTCTTAAAACTGAGTAAACTGCCTTAAACACATATACTTGAGTATTTTATTTCTTATTCCCATGCAGAATACGTAAAACTATTGATGAACTTTCATATCAAATATTTGCACAGATCTTTAATAGATATTTTATGTTTCCTTGTTAGCTTGTATAAAGTAATGGTCATATTATGTACATTAATAGGAAAACATAGATTTTTATTGTGATCACCTGCAATCTAACAAGTAGCTTTGTTAGGAACCCTTTTCAATTACACCACAAAACCAATATTACCTTATTTCAGGAACATAACCTATGGGGTAGTGTTCAACGCTGATGATGAGAGAACCCGGTGGTTGTACCAGGGATGTTTACTCGGCATTGACCAAACATTGCCGAGTGGAGTGTTCGCCAATCCTGATGAGCTGGGGGATTTGAAACGGCAGAATAGGGTATGTTTTTCTTATTATTATCAATTCATCATCACATATAATATGCCAGCTGAATGGCGTGTGGGGGTGAGGGTTTCTTTATATTGCAATTTAGGCGATGGGCTGACAACCTGTCACTACAGCAATATACAATACAATACAAAATTCTTTATTGCACAAAGAAACACATACAACAGAAATAAATATACCTACAAATCTATCAATACACACCTAACCCTCAAAACTTTGTCAGACGGGGCAGAACAACCTTTGTTTAGGTTGTTTACTGATGTTGGCGGAATTGTGACAACACAAAAACCATATAACCTAAGAATTGAATTGAATTAGGTTGTTTACACTCTGCCTACCCCATTGAGGATACAGGCATGATTATATGTATGTATGTATCAATTCAGAAAATATAATAGATAAAATAAATATTTGTTAAACTACAGAAAAAAAAAATATAACTAAGAAGCTTAATTTTGTGTAAAACAGCTATTCAACTAAAAAAAAGCCATTAATTATATCATGCTAATTAATATTTTTTGAGGATTTTAGCATTCACAATCACAATGCTTACACATATGTATAAATTTGTTTCTGGCAGTTTCTGGCAAGACTCAAACCTGCATCTCTGGATGCATACATAAGAAAAACTATGATAAAGTCGTCACTCCCTCCGTTTTTGTAGCTCAGTTGGTAGAGTGATGTACCAGCATTCCAAAAGCACATGTTTGAGTCCTGCCAGAAACGAATTCTTTATTTTCTTTCTTTCATATTATTTGCTGATTAATTTTAAAATGCAATCTTTTTTGCAACATTCCAGCTACAAGCAATAACACAGAAAAGAATCAACGTAGAAATGCCAGCAGAAGACTCTGAGCCAAGCAGTGTCTATGTGTTTGGAAAAGTCACTTCTAGCAAGGTGTATCTGTGGCTGCCGGTGCATGCTAGATATCACCGAGCTAGGGCTGGCGGAGGGTAAGTGGAATAAAAAATAACTCTTAAGAAGTTTTATTTTCTTCCATGCTGGACTGAGTGACTGAATGTGCCAGCTGCATTTCCTCCCGGGCATGCTGTAAAAACCAGCTAAGGGATCCAAGGGTTTCTGTATATTGCAATTCAGGCGATAGGCTGATAACCTGTCACTAAAGCAATATACCTACAAATCTATCTTACCCTCAAAACTTTGTCGGACGTGGCGGAACGACATTTTTTTAGGTCGTTCACGCTTTGCCTACCCCATTAAGGATAAAGGCGTGATTATATGTATGTATGTAAGTTTTATTTGAAATGCTTTAAAGATTGTACAGAGCAACAGTTGTCAATAAATTTGCTTTTTCAAAATATCAGGCACCTCCTGCCTAAGTCAATTTAATTTTGAGTCAAGTCAAGAGCTAACCAATAAATTTATAAACATACGATATACTTTGTTTGCCAACTATAGTATCACACAGAAGTCAATGTTTGGTCCTTTTAATATAGAAAAGGCAACAAGACATACCACCAAATTTTCTAAAACAAACAATCTTGTAAAGTTCATTTATTTCATGTTGAGTTATCGATACCAGCTTGTTTTGCAGACCATAAACTGCTTTTTCGTTATAACTTTAAAAAAAGTGAACCGCAAAACATATGTTTGTAACAAGGATATAGTCTGCGGTTCCGAAATTTGATCCTCTTGATCTGCTTGGTTCCAAAGAAAATGCTATTTACGGGCCGCAAAACACGTTGGTATCAAAAACGCATTACAACTGTTTTAAACAAGACTGTAGCGCCACTATTCAACGAAGCTGTATGTAATTTTTTGTTATCCTATTCCAGGTTAGTCCAGAATGAAATATCGAAGCCGAAGCTCTACCTGCGCTGCCCTGACCAGCGCCTGGACACTTGCAACAGGAATATATCACCGGCTGTGTTCCTCTGCAACGGGAGTTCAAAGGAGAAATGTAGCTGGAAAGAGATACCTTATAAAATGGTAAGCCGGAATGAATATTTTGCAGTCTTATCTTTCTTCAAGGCGGCTTGCGTGGTATGTACATGTAATGCGGAGGAATGAAAGTCATATAAGTAAAAGGGTATTGAATTTGAATGTGGGCGGATATGTTGGGAGAAGATGACCAAAGAAAATATGGATGGACTGAAAGATGATATGTTGAAAACAGGTGTTAATGTCGAACTGACGGCTGACAGGGATGAATGGAAGAAGAAAACATACAGCGCCGACCCCAAATAATGGGATAAGGGCAAGGGAATGATGATGATCTTTCTTCAAGGCACGCAAAGGTCCTTTATTGAAGCAGTAAAGAAGGTTGTGGTGAGCTTAAACACTTGCCTTCTTCAGCAGCCTACCAGTGTGAAGCTTTAAGGCCAGTTCTTGAGCTCCGGCTTGCTTTAGATGGCCAAATAGGGTCACCGGCCCAAAATACTAAAATGTTCCATTTGAATTTATGATATTTAGTTTTTAAGTAACCTATTTGCCAGTAACCTTTCTTCCATGCTGGACTGGAAGCGGAAGAAAAACATAGAATGTGCTAGCTGCATTACCTCCCGGGCATGCTGTAAAAACCAGCTAAGGGATCCGAGGGTTTCAGTATATTGCAATTTAGGAGATGGGGTGACAACCTGTCACTACAGCAATATACCTACAAATCTATCTTAAATAACCCTCAAAACTTTAGTCAGACGTGGCGAAATGACTTTTGTTTAGGTCTAGGCCTACCCCATTTGGGATAAAGGCGCGATTATATGTATTTGCCTACAGTCGAATAATCAACATAAATAATCGTTTTTTTTTCAGATGTCAACTCCAGAATCCTGGCCTGTCCCCGTTGGCAACACTGACCACTATTACATGGTAGCGGGCGGTACTGCGGGAGTTATTATGGTTGGATCCATCTATCTTATCAAGACTATACATGAGTTTAAGCTTAGAGAGAAGATGAAGAAACAGTGATGAGTTGCTAGAGATTAGAAGGTCATCTTCTACCTAGCCTTATCCCGTATCTCATTGGGTTGGGTACCTAATCTAGGCGATTGATAGAAGGTACTGGTTTTTACAGAAAGCGATAGCCATCTGACCTCCGCTAACCAGAAGAGAAACCAGACCCATCCTAGAGATTAGAAGGTATTCATTAGAAATTCATTTCTTCGCGTAATTTTGAAATCATTCGCAAATAGAATAAATTTAAAAAGAGCATTATAAATCAATAGCAAAGAAGAAATCGTTTTCGAGTTGATATATTTTAATTATTTTATTAGAAATGGGTTTGCTCTTGACTTTAGACACTAGGTCAGGGATGACCGTGACAGAGTCGACGATGGAGCGAGCTCACCCAGAAGATGCCTGTTATGGCTCTGGCATTCTCACGCATCGACGGAACACAGCAAGCTGTTTGTCGCCGGACTCCGGTGGTCGGGTGGTCGTAATCTAGGCGGCCCCTTGCGAAGCCTACCACCGCTTTGTAGGGATCGTTCAGCCGGACTTATTCCCAGGCAAGCCTGTGTTGCCGTTGCCCGGGGTGGACCACTAGGAGGTAGATCCCATCCCACCCCAAATATTATTAGATTAGGACATCATTTTGATCGTGACAAAAAAGAGTGAATAGACTTGTGTTGTGTATGTACGCTTGGGTAGAGTTTCACTAGTATTATTATCAAAGAAGGATTTTGTTAAATTTAATAATAATAATAAAAAACAGAACAAATAGATATGTAACTGTAAAGGGGTTAAGAAGATTTTTAATTAAAAAAACGGAAATTATTTAACAATAATCACGCCTTTATCCCTAATGGGGTAGGCAGAGCGTAAACAATCTAAGCAAAGGTCGTTCCGCCACGTCTGACAAAGTTTTGAGGGTTACTTAAGATAGATTTGTTTGTATATTGCTGTAGTGTAAATTGCATTATGCAGAAACCCTGGAATCCCTTAACTGCTTTTTACATCATGCCTGGGAGGAAATACAGCTGCCACGTTCTATGTTTCTCTCTTGCCCCCAGTCCAGCATGAAAGAATATTTTGGTTGTACTAATTTTAGTATTATTGTTTCGGTGCTAGTCTTTAATAATATATATTGTGAGATACTATATTAATAGAATTATTTTTATATTTAAAAGAATTAAAAAGCACATTCCAAAATAAAATTTAAAGTACCACAAAAATATTTGTTATAATTTAATCCCACTAATATAAATTCAATTAAATCAATTTGTTTCTTAAACAACATACATTGCATTAAAATTTTGACATGCATACATATAATCACGCCTTTATCCCTAATGGGGTAGGCAGAGCGTATACAACCTAAACAAAGGTTGTTTCGCCACGTCTGATATATTTGTAGGTATATTGCTGTAGTGACAGATTGACAGCCCGTCGCCTTCATAATAATATACTGAAACCCTCGGATGCGTTAGCTGGAATTTTTACAAAAGAATTAAAGATTTGTTATAAAATTTAAATAAAATCAAAATTAATTATTTATCCATCAAAATTAAATATTATTAACAAATATGTCAAATACATGATGTCAAAGGCAAACAAATATGAAACTCAAATGTCAATCATAATTTATAATCTAGCAACTTAAACATTATATAGGGTATCTAGGAAGCCATGGATACTAATAATAGGAGCAATTTGAATGCGTATAAAATCACAAAATCTTGACTAAATTAAAATTGCCACTTGTCATTGTCTATCTTGTGATAACAGAAAGGGATAGAAATAATTTTAGTGGTTCCTAACGGCAAATGGTTGTTTTTATGAGCTTATTTCTCCTAAACGAATCATTGAAAAATTGACGTCCAAGAAATTAGTTCATGGCCTGCAATTGCAACATTTTAAAATAATCTAGTTCATAAATAAGTATGCTAAAAAACTGGAAGTAAAGGTGTTTTTATAAGTAAATTTGATATTCCTTCTAAACTATTAGGAGCGCTTGTACTGTTCCTTCGGGAAAATAATCGTATTATGATTATCTGAAATCGCAACATAGTTTTTTTAATCAGACCCGTAATTCGCATTTTTTTTTTTGCGCTTTTTCACACTTTTGTCGCGGGTACGGACTTAACCGCTACGCCGCCGTAGTGCGCGCTAATTTGAACGATATTCTAAGGCATTACGGGCGATGGTTGCATATATTGAAATCTACCTGCTCATAGAGAGATACACCTGAAGTCGTGTCCTCAACGAATCGATAGCAATGAGTGAGATATATTATATTGTGTTCTTTTAAAATTTATCGAAAAAATCATAGACTTAGGTAGAGTCCTACAAACGTAGATTTGTAAAAATAGAACCATATTCCAACAAGAATTTTTATTTTTAACAACGCCACCTCTATCTTTTCTCAAGAACTAGCTTCATCGAATATACTCGTTACGTCATCGTAGGCGCTTGCTCCGCAAGATGCACCCAAGAATTTCTCCCAGCTCTTGTTTCCTTCTTATTCCCAAAGGTGCCGCTACTTGTATGTATACAGAGGGGGTCACAGGGTCACGACATGACCCCCCAAATACCAACAACCTACCTACATTTGATTTGAATTTCTGAAACAGCTGTGTTGTTTTTAGACTATCTTTGGTATAGGAATATTTTGGTATGCTTTTCGTTTGCATAGAGTTTGCGTTAGATAGAGCTACAATTTGCCTAAGTTCGTATCTGGATGATACCTACATTTCTAGATTGAGAAAAAAATGCTAGTTCGGTGCTGTTGGTTTTAATATAGTGAGCAATGTCGATGTATTATGCCTGGGATCAGGTGGCATGGCATCGACAAAATTACGCTCCGGAGCATTCCCTCATATCGGTTCGCTACCCTTTTGTTGACAACAAGCCGTTTCCTGTTTTGATCAGTGTGCCCTTCGGAAATGAATCCCTTTGATGTATCGTTGCATCGTTCCGCGCGGCGCGTCTGTCGCGCGTTATTACCGCGTCAGGCTCGCTGAACCGCGAACTGCCGCCGCCGGCACCGGACAGCCAATTATTCCAGAGTAGTCTGCGGTCGGCTTAACGACCTAGCTTCCCATCCCCATGTCCTGTAGGTATAGGAGGTGTAGTATGCGTGGAGCCGGCAGCTCGGGTCGCTCGGGCGCTCGCCCGGTTCGGACGGTTTCAAGGTGAGCCTCATCTCGCACTCGCACCGGCAGGAACAGGAAGCGCCGGGGGCGAGCCGGGGCACCGGGCGAACGGCCGCGCGAACTTACGCTCGCGCCACAGATATGGATTTAAGATTAACGAGGCCACGGGCGCGCGGGGCGGCTCGGGTGCGGCGCGCGGGCGGTGTTTACATGCGGGTGCAGGCGCGGGCCGGGGGGGTGCAGCGCGGGGCGGTATCGATCGCTGGGCGGGGCGAGAGGCGGGGAGCCGGCGCGCGGCGTCAGTCCGCCCGGGGGCCGCGTCCGCGCGGTCGTGGCAAGTCGCAGTGCCGGAGTACGGCCGGAGTGTGTGAGCGGGCGGAGTGCGGCGGCGGCGAGCCTCGCGCCGCCCGCGCGCGCGCCGATGGCCGGGCCCGCAGCGTGCCTCCGCTCCGCGCATCCCGCGCGCCGCGCCGCGCGCGTAGCCTGCCCGGTCGCCGCGCAGAGCCTGTGCCTAAACTGCGCCCCGTGTTCCTTTGGGCGCGCCAGAGCGAAGGTACCGTGCAAGAGGTCCGATGTGAAGACTACGATTCGCGAAACCGTATACGCATAGCGAGAACCGCGAACGGCTGGCGGGTCATCCCGCTCACCGAGATCTATAACTCTATCCGTGTTCCGCCGCTTCCGCAGCGCGAGAGACGCGAACGGCGCCGGCGCCGACGATACGGCAAGAGCAAGCGGCGCCGCTCCGAGCAGCAAGACGGGTGGGTTACTGCGCCTGTACCCGACCTGGAAACCCATATTCCTTCTCATACGATAGCTGTGCCGCGGTCCGAGTCGCCGCGAGTGCCCACACCGCCTTCCCTGCCGACGCCGGTCCCGGCCGAGCCGACGCCGCTCGACAGCCTGCTGGCGGTGGCCGAGCTCGAGTTCAACCAGCAGCGCGGCTCCGAGCTGCTCGACCTGGACGCGGGTGGCACGCTGCACGCCTTCCTGCCCCAAGAGGAGGTCGCGCGTGACGTCATGTCCTTCGAGCTCGGGGAGCCGAAGCAGCCCGACGAGTTGTTCTTCGAGAGCAAGACACACGCGGGCGGCGAGCGGCCCGAGGAGGCCGCCTTCACCAACGAGATGAGTGTGCACAAAGACTTGTTCGACACAATCAGCGAGGCGCACTACCTGCCGGAGCTGAGCGGGCCGCATGACGAGCTGCTCGACTCGTTGGTCGAGAAGGGCTGTGAAGATAATCAAATACTGGGCCAAGCTCTCGACAAGCTGGCGCATCTGGTGAATACAGCGCCCGATTACAACGAGGAAGAGGACGACATGCTGCTGGGCGGAGCGCCAGTGTCCGACATCATCGATCGGCTGGAGCACGAGCTGGAGTCTCCAGGCCGCAGCAGCATGACGGCCGCTCAGGGTCTGTTACACCTCCATCACCTCACCGAACACATGCCCACGGATCACCAGCACCAACAGCAAGCCCAGGAGCAGCCCTATGTGTCGGATGAAGTGTTCGCGCAACAAGCGCCTATTCAGTGCGCGATAGACTCTTTGAATTCTCATCCTGAATCTAATGATGTTAACCACGTAGAGTATGGTGATAGTGCCGATAAGAGGCTACAAGACGGCGGCGAAGCTGCCAACCTTATGTATACTGACACTGTACCTGATACCATCGAATATGATAAATCCTATGAACAGCAATCCACACTTTTACCCGACCATATTGTACAACAAAACCCCAGTCAAACGCTAATCGAAGAGCTCAATACAGACATCAGTGATAACTGTGACATCAAGGAAAGTCCATCACATTCAAACGACCAAGACGAGCGAGCAGAATCAGTAGAAAGTGCTGATTTCCAAGATATCAAGCAGTCACCTAAAACGGAGGAATCCTCAGAGCCTACAGATCTAAGTATAAAGCAAGTAACAATCGAAGATAGTAACGACGCGCCTGTAGTAGAGAGTGCTGCCGAAATAACAAACGCTATGGAGGATAATTTATCAGAGAAAAGCGACGAGCAGCCTAAAGACTTGAGCGTGCATCGGCGGTTGCCGACTCCGCATGCGTCGCCCCGAAGGACGGACGTCCCACGCGCGCCGTCTAGAGAATCAGACGCGATGCAGTCGCCACAACCTAGCGGCATCCCCGCTGTGCCGTCCTCGCCAGAAATATTCACCATGCCGCTTACTAAGAGCAAACAAACCTTATTCCTAGAGACCCTCCTATCATCGCCTTCACCGAAAATGTACACGTCCGAGGTCACAATCACGAAGCAGCAATGCGAGCCGCTAAACCTAGGCAAACATCGAAAATCTGCAAGTCCTACCGTGTCGAGTTGCTCAGATGAAATACGGAAATTAAATAAAGATTACGGCGAGCCATATGAAAAGCGAATGAAACGGGAATCGACTGAGGACATAGTGAAGATTACAAAAGTGTTTAGTAAGTGCAGTGAGGAGGTATCGGATACCAGTACCGGTAATAAAAAAAAGCCTGAAAAATCAAGTCATAAATCGGGCGATGAAAATAGTCCGTTGAAGCAATTACAGGCACTCAAGGCGAGCCCCGATTTCAACATTCCAGACCCCTTACTAGTCCCTAAGGACAAATTAAATATGATCCTCGCAAACCCGGGGAGGGAAATCCCTGCGTTGCTTATACAAAGGCCGGAACTCAGGCTGCCCGAGGCGTTCGCATTCCCTGCAGTCCTGCAGGACCCCGACATCATCGTAGTATCATTATCCCAGTTAGAAAATATTTTACAAAATGATGCCAAAAAGTTACAGTCACCGAAAACTAAAGAACCTAAGTCTGCGCCACCGAAAATTGCGCCAACTGAGCCAACTCGAGCAAGTACGAGTACACCGCACGCTGAAACAACAACGAGCTCAAGTCAGCCTAAACCGATACCATCAATGGACGCATTAGCGGGCGATATTGATGCGGCGACGTCAGCTGCACTCAACCAGATGATGTGGCTACCGTACCTCAGCCAACTGGAAGCGATGGCGGCATGTTCCCAAAACATGGATTTCCTGAAAGCTTTAAATAACTCCGGCTATAACGGGCCGAACTATCCTGACCTATCGCAAATGTTTAACCCTTCTGCTCGGTTTCCGATGGGTCCTTCCGGGTTTCCTATGATGCCACCGATGGACTACGAAAACAGATTGCAGTTCGCGATGTGGCAGGAAGCGATGAATCAAGCAAACAATGCCGCTTCCCAACGAAAACAGGCGCAGACGAACGCCGCCAGCGCGTTAGAAGCTCAAATGAAGGAAATCGCGTCAAAATCAAGCGACGTGCAGAACCCTTACGTGCATTCCACTAAAAACCACCAGAGCAAACCACATTCCTCGGCGCGAACGAGTCCCATAGCGCACAATTACAACAATAGCCAGAGGTCGATGACACACAATCCGTTCCTACAAAGCATGTACTCAGGCATGAACCCGAACATCCGACCCAACATGCCTCTACCAGGACTACAGATCCCATATTTCAATCCGAACATGATGAGTGCGAGTCAAAGATCGCCGCGAACCGGACAGCAGAAGAGTCCAACGTCTCCGTACTATCCGAACAATAATTACTTACAATCAGTGAAACAGTCCGAGCAACAACAACAGCGAAGTAGTAGTTCGAGCTCGCAAGAGTCGCCGCGGCCGCGTATCAGTGTGAAATCGTTGCATAACCTATTGGAGCCGGGTACGGCTGGTGTGTCAGGAATGAGGAGGAACTCCAACCCTTCATCATCGCTGGGGAGACGACGTGAGGAGCCTGAAGTTGGCAGCACGACGCCAGGCGAGCCACCAGCGCATCCGCATCCGCACCTGCCAATGCCGCCACATCCGCACGACCCATCGTCCTTCCATTTATGGCATCCGCTATTCGGCAAGTAAGTTGCATGTTTATTTATCCCGTAGAAATAAAGCAGGAAATTAAGACTTTGATTTGCGTATATCAGATGCAATCTATGCTCGTCAATCGTATATTTACAACACAATTTACATCATTGTTGATCCATGTTGTTGATATAAATGTTAATTTATTTATACGTATTTACGATCGAAGCGAAGTCTAATCATGGCTAGACCATAATCCGGTATTATGTTTCCTTTCACTTAATATATATTATTATCCTTATAGCTTTATTACAATAATTATGATGAAAGATTTATGCTTCGAGAAACTGCTTTTCTGCAGAAAATTCTATTATTAATTTACAACATGTGCCAGCACGGAATTAATATAATTAATCATTACTAATGATTCATTAGTTTCTTAAATGAGAAATTTTACTACGAATCATAAATTTTAATATTCTTTGCTGGTAATTTGCTATTAATTACTACTAAAGAAAAACACTTTGTTTAATATCGCATTCAGGGAAAAGTTGCCGCTGCAGTTTTTTCTGATTTAGTTCGATGTTGATTGATATATATTGATTGATATATGTATATATATTGATGTTTATGTTATTACTAGCTTTCCGCTCCGGAGTTTTAACCCGCGACTTAATGAGATTTCATATTTGGGAATTAAATATTTTCCAGCGGTAAAAAGTAGTCCGTCCCTAGGTTACCATCTATCGACTTGCCAAATTTCATGAAAATCGGTTTAGCCGTGAAAGAACAACAAACAAACAAACAAGCAGACAGACAGAGCTACTTTCACATTTATAATATTATTATGAATATACCAAAATCAGAAACAGTAAAAAATACCAAGTATACGGGAGCCTTCTGGAAACTAATAGAGGGATTGCTCAGACAACGAAACTGAACAACTCAGATAAAAATTGCTTAACATATAATTTGTCTCATTGTAGTGATCGTTTTTTAGTAGAAATAATTTTGTTTTCCTGAAAGAATTTCCTTTTGAAAGTTGCTCAGTTTTGTTGATTGAGTATCTGTAGAAATATTCAATTCTCTGACATTCTAGAATCTGACAAATATTAAAATAGTGATCCCAAATAAGCTATGTAGGGCACATATTTATTCCCAGACCATTTATTAGGCCAGAGAGGCTAGACTAGTTTAATTTAGACGAATCGATTGTTTCAGAATAGTCTCCAGAAATGGGACCGAACTAAATTCAGTCTAGCCTAGATTTTGGGAATAAATGCACTCAGACATACATGTGGAAGTCGGAAACAAAAATAGATTTAAATTAGTTGGTGTTATTGTGCATATACTGGTTTATTCATTAATTTATTTCAGAATTCGGAATATTAATTAAGTATTGTTATGTAGGATATAGTCCGTCCATGAATGATGAGGTGATTGCTGACAGCTCATATAAAATTACATTTCACTCAAAACTACTGGACAGATTTCAGAAATTCGTTCGTCATTAGAAAGCTACATTCAGCCTTATTAATATAGGCTACTTTTTGTATTTCCTTGCTGGTCTGGGAGCGAGAGAAAAACATAGAATGCGCCAGCTGCATTTCCTCCCGGGCATGCTGTAAAAACCAGCTACGGGATTCGAGGGCTTCAGTGTATTGCAATTTAGGCGATGGGCTGACAACCTGTCACTATAGCGATACACATTTCAGTCTAAAATAGCCCTCAAAACTTGTCAGACGTGGCGGAACGACCTTTTCTTTGGTCGTTTACGCTCTGCCTACCCCATTCGGGATAAAGGCGTGATTATATGTATGTATGTATGTACTTTTTATATGGGAAATATCTGATTCCTACGGGAAAATTAATTAAACCTGAGCTGTCAGGATTAATCATTTATAGTGGACGGCAGATGGTATAAGGCGCTTTTAACTGACGTAGTTTTCCGTGATCTCTTGACGTGGCATCGCATGGTTAACGTGAGCATTCGTAACCAGGAATCGATGCTTGTAACATCCTGTAGCTGAGTTAATTAATACGTTAGCTGCAAATCGCTACGGCGTAGCAAAGTGCTACGAGGCGGAATGACGGGGGAGTATTGTTTTAGTGATTGTCTCTATGTGTGGTCTAGTGGTTGAAGTCTTGGGCACTCAAGTCGGTGGTGTTGGGTTTGATTCCCACACGTCATGGGGTGGACTAAAATTTTGATATGTTTTCTCTTCTTCCTGAGATTGTCCTCGTTTAGGTTAGGACAATGTAATAAATTAATATTTTGCTTGATTGGCTTTAAAAGTTTATTGTCTGTAATAATATTTCGTCCTTCGGAGAGCACGTCACACTTTTTTCGGTGCCAGCCGCTGTGTTTAGTAGCCACAAACCAAAATGGCTCTAACATTGCCAATAGTAAGAAAAAATAACTTAACTTTATACAACCGTAACTAAATTCCATATAAAATGCAAAATACCTTTAAATAATAGATAAACTGTTAAAGCTAGAAAATTACAGCGTGTAGCTGGTCGTAATGAACGCAAATTATAAGGCTTAAGCGAACATATACTACTTCTATAGATACCTTCGATATCATGTCAGATTGTGCTCATTGTGGTAAGGACAATGTATACAAAACCGGGTGTTAATGTACTGAAACACTAACTAAACTATGACTCATAATTTAATTAACACCGCAAGTAAAAATGTTGCGATTCGGAGGGCACGTTAAGTCCTCTTTTATGATAATGGTCATCACAAAATCCAAAATGGCTGCAGCATTTATTCAAGAAATAATTATAAGAATACTTTATCAAACCATAACGAAACTCTAAACGCTATGTAAAATGCAAAATACCTTAAAATAACAGATAAACTGTTAAAGCTAGAAAATTACAGCGTGTAGCTGGTCCTAATGAACGCAAATTATAAGGCTTGAGCGAACTAGGGCGATGTACACGTCACCTGCGCCCTACATTCGGTAAATGCTGCATTAAATACTATATGTGTTAGATAAAAGAGGTATTTCAATTGAAAATACATACATACATACATATAATCACGCCTTTATCCCTAATGGGGTAGGCAGAGCGCAAACGACCCAAAACAAAGGTCGTCCCGCCACGTCTGACAAAGTTTTGAGGGTTATTTAAGATAGAATTCTAGGTATATTGCTGTAGTGACAGGTTGTCAGCCCATCGCCTAAATTACAATATACTGAAACCCTCGGATCCCTTAGCTGGATTTAACAGCATGCCCGGGAGGAAATGCAGCTGGCACATTCTATGTTTTTCTCTCGCTCCCAGTCCAGCATGGAAGTGAAAATACTGTGAGAACATTGTGGCTACTAGTTAGCCTTCGAAACCTAAAAGGAATATTTTAATGCTTCCATGCTGGACTGGGAGCTAGAGAAAAACTTAGAATGTGCCAGCTGCATTTCCTCCCGGGCATACTGTAAAAACCAGCTAAGAGATCCAAGGGTTTCTGCATTTTGCACACTAGGCGATGGGCTGACAACCTGTCACTACAGCAATATACCTAATAATCTATCTTTAATAACCCTCAAAACTTTGTCAGACGTGGCGGAACGACCTTAGGTCGTTTACCCTCTGCCTACCCCATTAGGGATAAAGGCGTGATTATATGTATGTATGTATGTAATGCTATTAATAGGAGGATGAGAAAAAAATAATATAAAATAAATCAGGGAAGATCTTTAACTCACGTGATTGTCTGTAAGGAAAGGGATTCCGTGTCTCAGAGGCCCTACACACATATAATCACGCTTTTATCCCTAATGGGATAGGAAGAGCGTAAACGACCTACACAAAGTTCGTTCCGCCACATCTGACAAAGTTTTGAGGGTTATTTAAGATAGATATTAGGTATATTGCTGTAGTGACAGGTTGTCTGCATTTCGCCTAAATTGCAATAAACGGAAACCCTCGGATCCCTTAGCTGGTTTTTGCAGTATGCCCGGGAGGAAATGCAGCTGGTACATTCTATGTTTTCTCTCGCTCTCAGTCCAGCATGGAAGTAAATAAAAACACATACTGGTTTCAAAGTATGTATTATGTTGTCTTTTCCAGAATATTCTGTATCAATTTTTTAATGAAATAATTGCCAATAATGTTCTAGAAACTTCTAACTAACTTACGTTTTCGCGGAACTTTGTCATTTCTCCTAACTCATTATCTTGACTTATTTATTCACGGCAGTTATAAACCGTTCTCTGTAATTAGCCAGAAATGGGTCGGACCTGATAAAAAATTCGTCACCGTGAGACTGGGACACCCTGCGACTGTCTTACTTCGCAGTTCTGATATAATTATTACTAATCTATACAGGGGTTTTCCGAAATATGGTCCACCATCCATTTTTATTATATTATTGTTCCACGCTGGACTGGGAGCGAGAGAAAATCTTAGAATTTGCCAGCTGTTTTTCCTCCCGGGCATGCTGTAGAAACCAGCTAGCTGAAGCACCTGTCACTACAGCAATATTCGTACAAATCTATCTTAAATAACCCTCTAAACTTTGTCACACGTGGCAAACGACCTTTGCGTAAACGATCTACGCTCTGCCTACCCCATTAGAGATGAAGGCGCGATTATATGTATGAATGAATGTATATATTTTTTTAAAGGGTGGTCCATACTATAAGCGATTTCAGGAACGATTTGTTAGATTGATTTCCGAATATTTTTTCCTTAAGGTTTAACAGTTAAACAATAAAACTTTAAAGAGAAATTACAAATTTAAAAATTATATTCTTATTTGAAAAGGAAATTTATTTATAATTTAATTTACAATTTAGAAACAAAATTATTTATATTTTAAAAAGGCATTCGATTTAAATCATGATTTAAATCAAAATGATTTAATCATGTCAACCCTAGAGGACCAATGTAAAACAATGAGTGTTTAGGGTAATGAATGAGTGTTTACCCTAATAGCGTACTGAATTATTAAGGTCCGATGTCTTTCATGTGATGGAAAAATTGGATGATTGTATTAGAAAATAGCACAGTTTTTCTTTGAGAATAGCAAATTGCTCTTTATGTTGCCAATTAAGTTAATACCTAGTCTTGTAATGTCAGACGGTATGTTTAGTATGTGAAATTCGCTTGGTCATATTTCGAATTAAATGCAGGAAACGCTACTATGTATACCGTGTAATTAAAATCTTAATATCTTGAAGTTTTTCCATTAATAGTTTCGCTGTTTTTCTTAAATCACGTGCATTTCTGTGATTGTAGCATGATGTGACCTATTATAAATCATCCTTTAAAGCAGTCGGAATTTTTCTACCGAATCTAATATACATACATACATATAAACACGCCTTTGGGGTAGCGTATACCCAATGGGGTAGGCAGAGCGTAAACGACCTGAACAAAGGTCGCTCCGCCACGTCTGACAAAGTTTTGTGGGTTATTTAAGACAGATTTGTAGGTATATTGCTATAGTGACAGGTTGTCAACCCATCGCCTAAATTGCAATATGTACAATCTATGTTTTTCTTTCGCTCCCAGTCCAGCATTGCAGAAATCTAATATTCAGTAGCTAAATGACTAGGAGGCCAAACCAGAAAACCTTTCACTCATTCGTTCGTTGTGACTCTTTATCTTGACCGAGTTATAAATACTTAGAACACCCACTACTTAGGTGCAGCTGCATTCTAAATATTCTATCAGACATTTGATTATTTGATTGACCCTAATGAATCTTCAGTCCGTTCCTTACTAACTTATTCATTCACGGCGGCCATATTCTAGGTTTCCCACAATTTCTGCACGCCACGTCAGTTCTGGCTAAGAGACACGTCAGTCTTTTACTAATGGACGGGTTACATAAGAGGGTGGCTCTGATTGCGATGAACTGTGTCAGTTTTTATCGATCAGGTCAGAGGGGGCATTTATTGTCTTCAGGTACCTAACCTATATGGTACAGTATTTTCTGCATGTATTATAATTTCTGTATTATTTATCAATTTTAACTATTAGGTACTCTTCATTCTTCTTCTTCAGTATTGTGATTTTTTGATTTAGGCCATTTTAGCTGGAGATTTGTGGATTCTTATCGGATCCGTACTTCTCTGGCTGATCTTTAACATGTTCAGGGCGCCCATTTTCCAGGTTCCCACGATTTCTGCAAGCCACGTCAGTGGAGACAGAGACACGTCATGTCTGTTACTAATGCAAGGGTTATGAAACCTAAGTAGGTATCCGTGGGTGGTGTGGTGGCATTGCGGTGGGTCAGTTTGCGATGATGCCAATAACCTGTGACAGTTTTTTATTGATTAGGAGGGTTAGTAATGGTTACCGCCGTGGGGTCTTAAAGAGAATATTTATTTGCTGCTTCTGTAATTTCTGTAATACGTGTGCACATTAACTGTAACATGGAAATATAGATTTAAAGGTTGCTTTATTTTTGGAATAGTCGCCACTATGAACTCTTATATGGAAGTACGGAAGAACTTCTGTCTGTAGGTTTCCTTTGAAAATAGAATTTAAGTTGAGAGAGAGAGAGACATAGAGAGAGTAGAAGTTCCTGAATTTTGATCCGACAATCCTGATCCCTATTTCTCTGGCTGATTTTAACAAAGTCGGGGCGCCCTTTTTCTAGGTTTCCCACGATTTCTGCAGGCCACGTCAGTGGAGACAGAGACACGTCATGTCTTTTAATAAGTCAAGGGTCACATAAGTCTTAGGCCCGTATTGATAAACAACACTTGAGACTGACAGCTAAATTGAGTGTGCATCAGAAATGTCATTTCAGTACAAAACGGCCTGTCAAACCTATACTTAATATTGCTTTCAATCTTGAGATTGCTTTATAAATACGACCCTTATTAGTGGTAAGTGGTTGGTGGTGGACATGGGCCAGTTTGCGATGACCTGTGTATTTTTTTATCGATTAGGTAGGTTGTGTAGGGGGTTGTAATTGTTAGCATTGTGAGGAACAAAAGACATAGTACTTTCTTTGTTGTTTTATTAATAGCTACATAGAAGTAAACAGGGCAGGGACTTTGAATACACTTATTTGCTAAGTGTAACTGCCTCCGTGGTCTAGTGGCTAGTGCCATGGACTCCCGATCCGGAGGTCCTGGGTTCGATTCCCAGGGGGGAAACACAAAGTTGATATTTGAAAATTTATCACTTTGTGAATTTTTCCCCAGTTTGGTTAGGACATTGCAGGCTGAATCACCTGATTGTCCGAAAAGAAAAAGAATTCCGTGCTTCGGAGGGCACGTTAAGCCGTCGGTCCCGGTCGCTGTCTTTGACAGTGGTCGTTACTCAAACCATGTCTGAGGCCTAATAGCTGTGCTACTAGGCGGTTTGAAAACTCTGACGCCAGGGTTCATCGGGTCGATAGACTCGATACCCACTCGACAGAAGAAGAAGTGTAATGATAGTGATAGATAGTAGACGCCCCTCCATAAATTCCTGTGTAACGCAAACTCAGGTAGCCGTTAACTTTGCTATTCTTTCTAAATCTGAAACTTAGGAAGACTAAATGAGAATTTTGGTAAAATTTGTATTTTTTTTAGTTTTAATTTTCTTTACAAAGAAGCTTGTGTTTTCTTCCATGCTGGACTGGGAGAGATAGAAAAACATAGAATGTTCCAGCTGCCCTTCCTCCCGGGCATGCTGTTGAAGTCAGCATAAGGGACTCGAGGGTTACAGTATATTGTAATTTAGGCGATGGGCTGACAACCTGTCACTAAAGCAATACATATTACAATCTAAAATTGCCCTCAATTTTTGTCAGACGTGGCGAAAGCGCTTTTTACGACGCGTTAAACGCTCTGCCTACCCCGTAAGGGATAAAGGCGTGATTTATGTATGTATGTATGTGAAGCTTGTGTTGCTAGATAAACCATCTTCAATCATGATAAGAAATTCCGTAGCTCCTTTAAAATAGAGAGAAACGTCTTTGAGACGTCCTTCCCTTATCTTAGTTCCTAGCGAAGCTCATCTCTTTTAATCTCATAAAATACCTTTTACTGTGACAAAATAGAAGCTAATAGTTTCCAGACCATTAGCTCTACAGCGATGACGTCACCCCGGCGTCTTCCCTTCTTCTGATTGGCTGATGTCATTCGCCGGTTGGTCGATAACATTTTAATCTCGCGCACTGATTGGCTGTTTGTTTTATCTGTTACGTGATTAAGCTAACTCCTAATTGGGTCGTCTGGCGAATGAATGAATGAATGTTTTTGTTTGAATAACGAACGTTAGGAAAATCTTCTGTAAATGTTCCTGAAGGAAGGGGCTTTGGTGATAAAGCTTTGGCTTTGAGGTCTTTAGATGAATTCTGTCAATTACTGATTTGGATTTGGGTGAAAGCTCCTTTGATTACAAATCTTAAGGAGCAAATTGACACTAAAAATACCTCATTGCTTTGGAATTTGTGGGATTGTGTTTGTGGGTTTGGGGAGGTATATCTCCAGGCTTAAAACCTGACCTAGAACAACAACCATTTTATTGTTTCCGAAAAATTTAAGCTAGTATGATAAATAGATCTGATTATCAACATCAAATATATACTGACTTTTCTTATTCAAAATGCAGCAAACCTTTTGAGCTAAACTGCTATTATAGTCGGCATCCTAATTCCGTTTGACCCTAAAACATTATCTTACACAAGTTTCGTGTCAATGTAACTTTATTAGACACAGGTGACAAAGTGCCAGACCCTTTCACGTTCCTCTGAGGGTCATAGGTCGTCCGTAATATTACTTAAAGGTGCTTAAAGTGAGGATCGCAAAGGTTTCTAAGTTCCTAAAACATTTTGGTTAGAATATCTAAGTAACAAAGTTTATGTAGTAACTTGCCTTAGTTTATCCACTAGTTACGAATTGAAATGTAGTGAGTTTTCTAAGTCTAGCCATGCTTAGAAATTTCTAAGACAATAATGATTTTCCTTGGTTCCTAATAGGTACAATTACTGGTAGAGTCAGTACCTAACCACTCTACCATTTTTAGGGTTTCGTAATAACTGATCAGTTGTCCATGCTGGCCTGGGAGCGAGAGAAAAACATTGAATGTACCAGCTGCATTTCTTTCCGGGCATGCTGTAGAAACCAGCTACGGGATCCGAGGGTTTCAGTATATTATACTTTAGGCGATACGCAGACAACCTGTCACTACAGCAATATACCTACAAATCTATCTTAAATAACCCTCAAAACTTTGTCAGACGTGGCGGAACGACCTTAATTTAGGTCGTTTACGATCTGCCTACCCCATTAGGGATAAAGGCGTGATTATATGTATGTATGAAAAGCTCTGCATTGCCAGTCACTTCATAAATATACTCCCAGTCCATAACCACATCATGTTGAACAAACCCTGGCTAACCTAGACTTCAACCCGTAGTCTAGACCCGTAGAATGTAGACCTAACGACCTATTGTTCGACTGGCTGTCAAATGGGAATACGCAGAACATTTTACTTGATTTTTAGTTCTCACTCTTGTTCATACAGCGCGACAAGGGTTAAATTGAACGTGGGTGAAGGAGTTGCATTGTATGTAGAGTTCTACATACATACATACATATAATCAGGCATTTATCCCTAATGGGGTAGGCAGAGCACAAACGACCTAAACATAGATAGTTCCGCCACGTCTGACAAAGTTTTGAGGGTTATTCTAGATTGATCTGTATATTGCTATAATGACAGGTTGTCAACCCATCGCCTAAATTGCAATATACAGAAACCCTCGGATCCCTTAGCTGGTTTCTACAGCATGCCCGGGACTGTTGGCACATTCTATGTTTTTCAATCACTCCCAACTGACTGCCTCCGTGGTCTAGTGGTTAGAGCCATGGGTTTACGATCCGGAGGTCCTGGTTTCGATTCCCAGGGGGGAAGGGGTTCCCAGTTTGGTTAGGACATTACAGGCAGAATCACCTGATTGTCCGAAAAGTAAAAGGATTTCGTGCTTCGAAGGGCACGTTTAGCCGTCGGTCTCGGTCATTGTCTTTAATAGTAGACGTTACTCAAAACCATGTCAGACATCTAATAGCTGTACTTCTAGGCGGTTTGAAAACTCTTGACACCAGGATTCATCGGATCGTTTGACTCGAGAATCCACTCGCTAAAAAGAAGAAATAAGCAGTACCTGTTGTGTCTTGATTCCTATGTAATTGTTCTGTGTATGTTTCTGTGTACAATAAACTGTTAAATAAATAAATGAGAAGAATAACTCAAAGTATGTAAGTGGAGAACTCTGAATGTCACAAGAGGCTTAGTTCTTTTTTCCCCACGTTCATAGTAACCCTTGTCGTAGTGTACACAGTCATATATTCAGCATTGTTTCTCACTTACCTGCAGGATTGATGGTTTAAGGCTGGCGTGTGCTGGGAGAGAGGTTTTTAAGACTGGTACTTAAAATTTAATAACTCAATCTTGGGTGCTAGTTTCCAAAGCGTGTCATTTTTACATTCATACATATAATCACGCCTTTATTCACAAATGTGGCTCCACAGCTTGTCAAAACAGCACTTTTACTTTTACACATTTATCTATAGCTCAATCTAATAAGCGTCTAATAAACTTCCATGCTGGCCTGGGAGCGAGAGAAAACATAGAATGTGCCAGCTGCATTTCCTCCCGGGTATGCTGTAAAAACCAGCTAAGAGATCCGAGGGATTCAGTGTATTGCAATTTAGGCGATGGGCTGACAACCTGTCACTACAGCAATATACCTGCGAATATATCTTAAATAACCCTCAAAACTTTGTCAGACGTGGCGGAACGACCTTTGTTTTGGTCGTTTACGCTCTGCCTACCCCATTAGGGATATAGGCGTGATTATATGTATTTATGTATGTATGTCAATCTAATAAAACATATGTTTTACCGATTTGGGGTAGCGCAACAAAAACTTTAGTTTCTGAACCTTGAAAGATCACAGAGAACACTGATTAAGGTTATGTACTTCAAACCTTACAAATATTCAACACAGTGCCTTTATAAACTTGCTAATTTCCTAACTGTCAGAAAATATATATTAGAAATTCAATACTAAAAAAGCACAAGACATTACCTTTAAACAACAATGTTTATAAAGGAGGGCGATATTACGAAGTTGGTACAGAACCAACAACCAGATCTGCCTTTGCTAGGCAACAATCAGTCAAACTATATAATGAAACCAACAAAAAACTACATATATACCCTCTAAAATATAAACAATGTAATAAAACAATTACTGATTGGCTTATGACTCTTAGTTATGATGAAGTTGAGAAATTATTATATAAAAGAAAAAAGCAAAAAATAACATAATAAAATCTACACATATTTACATTCACTTACAAAATACACACACACTCACACACACACGCACGCACACTCACATACTTGTTCGAGATCGCGCACATGAACATTTATATTTTAATTAAGTACTTCATGTTTACTTTTATATAGCTCTTTGGTTTAATTTAAACTAAATATGTTTTTAAGTGTAATTTTAGCCATTGTATAGGTAATGTGTTTAATTATTTATAGAAGAGCGGAGCCACAAGTAACTGTTTTACTTAAAAGGGGACTTCGAAAATTGATAGAAATTTATATCTACTTGTTGATGCAATGAATATTTTTATTTATTAATTTTACTTTATCCCTAATGGGGTAGGCAGAGCGTACACGACCTGAACAAAGTTCGTTCCGCCACGTCTGACAAAGTTTTAAGGGTTATTTACAGTTGATCATGATGTATATATTGCTATAGTGACATGTTGTCAGCCCATCGCCTAAAATTGCAATATACTATAACCATCAAATCTCTTAGCTGGCTGTTACAGCATGCCTGGGAGGAAATGCAGCTCGCACATTCTATGTTTTTCTCTCGCTCCCAGTCTAGCCTGACAACAGCCTGTAAGTGACAGGACAAAATTAACCTTTAAATAGTCTGAAGATGATACCATCGTGTTATTGCACAGTGTACCATAGATAATAAAGTTACCACTCTCTATTATACATATAAACTGAAATGTAACAACGTATGACGTGTTTGAACTCAAAGCACCCTAGCACTATTATATATTCTGTGCTCAAAGCGGCCAAGCTCAATATCGTGCCAAACGTACCCCTTCCCAAACGACCACTCCAGCTCAACGTCAAAACATCCATAACAACTCAATTTTAATTAAATACCACTAAAATACGAAATGGCCAACAAAATTGGCAGCTAACCGTCCCGTTTACACATTCGGGAGAGTGCTGCTCTCTCGCTCAGGGCGAGCAGGTTTCAAGGGATAGCTACATCGATTTTGCTACGTTCATACGTCCGTGCATTGGTACAGCCATGTACATACCAAGTTGTACACTTGGACTGTACATCGATTGATGTAAGAGTCGAACTAAGTGTAACGTAGGAGGCTGTATGTGTTTACGGACCGTACGACTAGTAAATATGTATAGGTATTGAATTCGAGGTTAAATCTCGAACCTTCACACTGTTTTGGTAGTATTTCAATGTATTTTTTTCTACGCAATATTTTACTTTCAGAAAGGCCTTGATTCAGTTTTGCATACGCATTACGCAAATAGGTAATTGCCTAATGTGGTAAATACTTATTTTTAAATTTGCTTAACAAAGTTTGCGTAACTTAATGAAAGAATATTTTTTTATTCTACCTATTAGATATAATAATTTATTTATTTTATTGATCACCAACAGGTAAGCAACAATACAGACATAGGGGATACATACAATACATTTTAAGCTAATTGCCACCCCAATTATAGGTGATGGATGACTGGATACACAATAATAATTAATTGCACGCAGTTGTAACAAAATAAAAACTAGGTAGGTACATAGCAAATAGATACATACATACATACATACATATAATCACGCCTTTATCCCTAATGGGGTAGGCAGAGCATAAACGACCTAAACAAAGGTCGTTCCTCCACGTCTGACAAGGTTTGAGGGTTATTCAAGATGGATTTGTACGTATATTGCTGTAGTGACAGGTTGTCAGCCCATCGCCTACATTGCAATATACTGAAACCCTCGGATCCCTTAGCTGACTTTTTTGGCACATTCTATGTTTTTCTCTCAATCCCAGTCCAGCATGGAAGATAATTAAAGAGAATTTCGTTGTAAGGTCTCATTATTCTATTTAAAGGCGAATAAAAGCCCCAAATTGGTCCGAGGAACATTCTCTTTGAAAAGTTTATCATTTGCACTGCCTACCTACTTGTTGTAAATATCAATAAAAGTTAATGGAAAATCATAGGTAATTCGTAATTTGATAATCCAAGGGCACAAAATATAAATCATTCCAATTTAGAGTCTGCATTACGTCACAATCGTTTCATTCTTTTTTTGTGTCCGAAACATGAAAGGATTTTGTAATTGTTACTCACAAACACTTTGCCTCACGTGTTCTTTGTCCAATTAAAAGGATATCAGTTAATTACTTTCATACGTGTAGGTACATGAAAGCAAACACGATTATTTGTATTGATTACTTCCATGCTGGCCTGGCAGCGAGTGAAAAACAGAATTTACCAGCTGAATTGCCTCCCTGGCATGCCGTAGAAACAGCTTAGGGATCCAAGGTTTCAGTATATTGTAATTTCCAATCCGATCCAAGGTTTCAGTATAGGCGATGGGCTGACAATCTGTCACTACAGCAATATACCTACAAATCTATCTTAAATAACCCTCAAATCTTTGTCAGACGTGGCGGAACGATCTGCCTACCCCATTTGGGATAAAGGCGTGATTATATGTATGTATGTTTTCATCCAAAGACGCAGGAGCCGGTATATGCGTTTGCCCAGAGAGGTTTTATGTCTGTCTGTCTGTTTGTTCTCAAAAATACCCGAACCTATTTTTAAAGCGTTTTTTTTAGTTGACTGGTGGTGCTTCCTTACTTTAAATTGTAAGAAACTGCCGAATGTTTTATTTTTTTTATTTTACAAATATCACGTATGTTTCTAAAATATTCGGTAACACACTTGTCGAAAGTCGCACTTGACGCGCGAAGGAGTGAGACTTTCTTCCCTCTTGAAGGAGATCCTCGTATAGGGTCGAAACGTCGAGGGGAATACCTCTATCAAATCCACAAGTATAACACTTGTTCATCGTTTAGTGATAAAATATGAAACATAAACTAACGTTTGTGTAGTTTTCTAGTAAATAGGCTTACTTTTGTAGTAAAGAATATTACTCTGTAGTTAATTTACTTGTATTTTAAAATAATATAATTGTTCTTTTTTTTAATACATACATATATTATACTCACGCCTTTATCCTTTATTTACGTTGTAGTTAGAGCGTAACAGCCTTACGCTTTTGTCAAATTTAGAAACGCAATTTCAGGTATTAAAAAATAAATAAAATATAAAATCATAAATAGTTTATAAGAGTATTATATATTATGCAACTCATTCGTGCCTCGCATAAACCTTTAGGGGTTTTCTGAGGGACGTCTCATCTTTAACTATGTAAAATCTGTTATTTTCATTTTGAATAAAATTCTTAAAAAAATGGTGGAAATGTGTTTCTTGAATTACGGTAACATGTTAAGGTTAGGTTAGGTCAGACTTTTGCATTATTCTTCATGAATATATGTATCTCTTTCGCAAATCACTAAACTGCCAGAGTATTCTATTTTTCCGTATACTTTTAAATAATTAACTTGGAACATTACTGTGGTCTGTCGAGGCCTGAAACAAATAAGGAACGAGGAAGGAATATTGGAAGGCTGAGTGTTGTAACAATAATTGTTAAACATAATTTTTCATTCGGCTTAAATAGGATTTTCCATATTCCTCTAAATAAAAACTGATGAGATGTGTAGCAGGTTATGCGTGGAAATCAAGGAGCAGGCGGTGGCAAAAAAATAACAGCTTTCTCTCGATGATAGTTATAATTCGTCACAAACTATACATTCATCACTTTAGTTTACTTATGGATTCGACCGAAATAACGGGTTAAATATATTGAGGTTTTAGACCTATTAACGACCTATTAACATCAGAATGGGATTTTTCGTGCGATGCGCTAGCGCCATCTAGGTTTTGCTCGCATTTTGATCTTTTATCGAGATACGCTCTCGAGTATGGCGATTGTCGGTCCTCTTGTATTATTCGTCATTTCAGATTTCATTTCATTTCATTTATTTATTCCAGTTACAAAAACATTTGTGTCGGAAATTACATCATAGAAATTACAAATTACATCATAGAAATTACAATTTTAAAAAACTTACAAAGAAAATTTTACTAATTATCTATATCTAATGTACATATACATATACGTACAACTAATCCATGATAAAACTAACAAAAATACTCCAAAACTACCTTTAATTTAGATCTTCTAATGTTGCTAGCTAAGTACCTATTTAAGTTAATTTAGATAATAACTTAAAATTGTTACATTGTTAAGCAAGAATAATTGTAAACAGTTTTCTTTTTGTGTGTGGCAAATAAATGGTTTAGGCCGAGCGTCGGCCATCAAAGCGAGCAAAAACAGGAAGAAGAAGTTGACAGTGACAATACACTAGTCTTTGAGATTAAGAAAAAGCGTTCAGAAATATTATACAATATCAAAATCTTACGTTCATAAATTATGTTCAACAAAAACAGAATTGGCACGAACGAAAATCCTTTACATAAAAACATTCGTATTCGATTTGGCCTTCCAAGTATTTAATTGTATGACGGCTTGTGCATTAATCTATTTACGTGTCATATGGAATTTATTCTGATATGAATTGGATACGAATCTAATGTGGATGAGTGCAAAAAACGCTGTTAGGGTTTCTTTTCGTCAATTAGGTTTGCTTCTTTTCCAGTTTTCTATCTTCTTCTTAGCGAGTGGTTTCTCGAGTCGAACAACCCGATGAACCCTGGCGTCAGAGTTTTCAAACCGCCTAGTAGCACAACTATTAGGCCTCTGACATAGTTTGAGTAACGACCACTATCAAAGGCAGCGGCCGGGACCGAAGGCATAACGTGCCCTCCGAAGCACGTATGAATGTTCGATTTCTAGTAACAATAATAAATAATAAATTAGAAAGATAAATTTGATAATCTTTTGGTAGTAAAATTGGGGCACCAACCACATCACGAGACCTTGCCTTTGTCAGTAATATAGATTGATCGTGAAATAGCTACAGCCAGCCTATGTAATAATAGCAGGGTTGTTGGAAAGTTCCAAGGACTTCCCAAAGTATCAACTTTGTGTGGATTTACAGTTTCCACTTACCGGTGTGGTTTATAAACTTTACTTTGAATGAAGGTAGCTCTATTAATGTATCTATTATACAAGAGCCAGGCTCTCGGAAAATCATAGGGGTATATGACCTCAGTTAAGTGCCTAAATAAAAGGCTTCAAAATCGAAAGGCTAAGAAAATAATCCAGATAATAATCAAAATCCAATCAAATAATTTATTCAACCTTAATTATTGTGACAATTAATTGATATAGCATTTCAATTAAATATTTCTTGAAATCTACCTGCTCATCTGTCGACAGGAAGCACCTTAAAAACAGGCAGTTCCACAAGGACATTTTATCTTGTAGTCCTCTTAGCCGGTGTGTGGGCAACCTTGTGCATAATTTAGGCGGAGTATCGACCGGCGGTGTCGAGGTCACGGGTTCGGATCCCGGTTATTCACCTTAGTTACATCACTGAATTGGGGTGTCTCGTGCTAAAACCGAGCTCTTGGGGACATAATAACATGCCATTAGGTTATTTTGTTTTAGGAACGAAGTGTAGTTATACATACATACACATAATCACGCCTTTATCTCTAATGGGGTAGGCAGAGCGTAAACGACCTAAACAGAGGTCGTTCCGCCACGTCTGACAAACTTTTTAGGGTTATTTAAGATAGATTTGTAGGTTTACTGCTGTAGTGACAGGTAGTCAGCCCATCGCCTAAATTACATACTACCAAAACCCTCTGATCCCTTAGCTGGTTTTTTCAGCATGCCCGGGAGGAAATGCAGCTGGCACATCTATATCTTTCTCGCACTCCCAGGCCAGCATGGAAGCAGTGTGGTGACTGGTATAACGAGTCTGCGAACGACTCGATAAACCTTGGCGTCAGAGTAATTTGAACCTCAGACAACTACAACTATCGACGACTATAACCAAAAACAGCGACCGTTTAACGTGCAAATTACACAGATTAAATCTTGACAGACGTCTATCTGCATTATCCTACACAAACTGGGGGATCCTACAATTTTGTGTTCATCCCGCGAGGAATCGAATCCACAACCACAGGGTCGGCAGCCCAAGTCACAGACCAATAGACCATGAACGGAGGCAGTTAAGTTACATCACTGAATTGGGGTGTCTCGTGCTAAAACCGTGCTCTTGGAGACATGGCGTTTGCTTGTTTTGTTTTGGGTTATGCGTGTAGGTGGGTATCGTGGTAAAGATACATACATACATACATAAAATCACGCCTTTATCCCTTACCTGGTAGGCAGAGCGTTAAACGCCTCGTAAAAGGCGCTTTCGCCACGTCTGACAAAAATTGAGGGTAATTTTAGATTGTAATGTGTATTGCTTTAGTGACAGGTTCAGCCCATCGCCTAAATTACAATACACTGTAACCCTCGAGTCCCTTTTGCTGACTTCTACAACAAGCCCGGGAGGAAAGGCAGCTGGAACATTCTATGTTTTTCTATCTCTCCCAGTCCAGCATGGAAGTAAGTGGTAAAGATAAGATAAGATAAGGCATTTATTTGCAAGAATACATGTAAATAACAAAAGATCTTAAAAATAAAAAATAGCCTCTATGTATTCGACTGAATAATCAGTGTGCAAAGTTTTATGATATTATCATGCATGAGTGTCAATATACTCGTAGTTAGTCCCTTGGGTACTAATACAACAATTTAGAGTTTTTTTTTAAATAAATAATATTATCATCGAAGATTAAAGATTTTTGTAGAATTATCTTATAGTTTCTTTTAGAGATTCAGGGGACTATAAGGTTCTTTTCTACTTATATTTTTGTGATAATTTGTTCTTTTAATTCTTAATTTGCAAGGTATGATGTCTCTGGAGGTCTTAGCTTGTGATTTTTTTCAACTACATACATACATACTATCACGCCTGTATCCCTAATGGGGTAGGCAGAGCATGAACATCCTAATCAAAGGTTGTTCCGCCACGTCTGAATAGTTTTGAGGGTTGTTTAAGATAGAACTGGATATTGCTGTAGTGACAGGTTGTCAGCCCATCGCCTAAATTACAATATATCCTCGAATATAACCTCGAATCTCTTAGCTGGTTTTTACAGCATGCCCGGGAGGAGATGCAGCTGGCACAGTATACGTTATTCTATCGCTCCCAGTCCAGCATGGAAGCAATTTTTCAACTATCCACGTGTTTTTTCTTCTGCCAATATTTGTCAATTTCTCCTGTTCCTCATATCATCTGTTTTACACTTTTTTGTGTCTTTTACATCTTTATTTCAAACGGTTTAACACACATACATATACATGATCAGAAACATATGAAAACTCGCTCTTCGCTCGCGGTTTCACCCACGTTAAATAACTTTTCCCGTGGGACTTATTCCCATTATTTATCTATTTTCCACAGATAGACTGAGTTGCATTTATAATAGGTATTAGTTCTTCCATGCTGGCCTGAGATCTTCCATGCTGGCCTAGTATCTTCCATGCTGGCCTAGTATCTTCCATGCTGGCCTAGTATCTTCCATGCTGGCCTAGTATCTTCCATGCTGGCCTGAGATCTTCCATGCTGGCCTAGTATCTTCCATGCTGGCCTAGTATCTTCTATGCTGGCCTAGTATCTTACATGCTGGCCTGAGATCTTCCATGCTGGCCTAGTATCTTCCATGCTGGCCTAGTATCTTCCATGCTGGCCTAGTATCTTCCATGCTGGCCTGGTATCTTCCATGCTGGCCTGAGATCTTCCATGCTGGCCTAGTATCTTCCATGCTGGCCTGGTATCTTCCATGCTGGCCTGAGATCTTCCATGCTGGCCTAGTATCTTCCATGCTGGCCTGGTATCTTCCATGCTGGCCTGGTATCTTCCATGCTGGCCTGGGAGTGAGAGAAAAACATAGAATGTGCCAGCTGTATTTCCTCCCGGGCATGCTGTGTACCAGCTGAGGGATCCAAGGGTTTCAGTATATTCTAACTTAGGCGATGGGCTGACAACCTATCACTACAGCAATATACCTACAAATCTATCTTAAATAACCCTCTAAACTTTGTCAGACGTGTCGGAACAACCTTTGTTTAGGTTGTTTACGCTCTGTCTACCCCATTAGGGATAAAGGCGTGATTATATGTATGTATTAGTTCGTATAGATAGGTACCATTAGCACGAAATCTCGTGCTTGCCGAAACGTGTCATATTATCAAAGTAGAAATAAAAAAAAACTCGCATAGGGGCTCTACCCCCCACATCCATTAAGCCAAGAGGGGTCCCCTCCCCCCTTCTACCCAATCATTTTATTTTACTAAAAGTGTCCGTCATTTGGACGATGTCCGTTTGGAGTCCCTAAAATCCGCGCGAACAGTTTTTTTTTCTTTAATTTTTCATGCTTTTTAATCCATTTGCCTGCCGATCGCTGTGTATCTTTGGATTTGGATGCTTTTTGGGATGATTGCATAAGGTTTAATTGAATTTGTTCCATTTGGAACCTTAGATATATAGAATATATCTTCCATGCTGGACTGGGAGCGAGAGAAAAACATAGAATTTGCCAGCTGCATTTCCGCTTTCAGCTCCCGGGTTTCAGTATATTGCAACTAAGGCGATGGGGTGACAACCTGTCACTACAGCAATATATCTACAAATCTATCTTAAATAATCCTCAAAACTTTGCCAAACGTGGCGGCACGACTATTATTTAGGTCGTTTACGCTCTGCCTACTCCATTAGGAATAAAGGCGTGATTATATGTATGTATGTATGTTATTTAAATCTTTTCGTACGACAGTTCTAAAAACACTCCGTCAGCTATTCATTAAAACTTTGCATAAAACCCTTTATTTATTCTGTATTTTTCTGTTATGCAAGCCAGTGCAACGACCGAAGCTGACTGCAATGAACTTTGACATCACCTCGACATGCATACATATGTATTATACACGTACATTATGTGGTAGTGAAACAAAGTGCATTTGTACATAGTAATAGGTAAACGGTATGCGAGCAGTGAACCTTTGGATGCGCGTTTTTAACTTGATTAGGGACTTGGGTTCTTGGTAGAGACAAGTTTTTCTGTTAAAGTGACTATCTGCTGTGCTGAAGAACGTAGGTTAACCTTCAAAAATATAAGTTGAGCTGCCGGAGTAGTGAAATCCCATACAAACGTAGTTTCGCTTTTATACCCATACAGTAAAACCAAACTAACCTAACTTAATAAACTCCAATCGTAAACTACTGACCTGTGTAAACTATTAAGAGCGTGGTGGGTGCCTGGAGACCTATCTTACAAGCTGGTCTTAGTTTAGGCTTCAGTCTCCCACAAACGTAAAAAATATTTTGTATCTACACTTTAAGGCTCTTTGTTTCTTATGTGGAGAAATTGCAAGATTATTTTTTCATTATTATTTCAACTAATATTTATTGCATGCCCGGGAGGAAATGCAGGTGGCACATTCTATGTGTTTCTCTCGCTCATAGGCCAGTATGTTCATTCAATGAACAATAAATTCCCTATTACAAAACATGGACGTCAAATGTCAACTCACAATCATCGAGCACGCTCTACCAATTTACATAATTATTCATGTAATAGTATTACGTTATGTTTTTTTTTTTATAGCTAAGGACCGTATCAATAAACAGCACTTGAGACTGCAGCTAGTTTGAGTTCGTATCAGAAAAGTCATTTCAGTACCATATAGCCTGTCAAATCTATACTTAATATTGCTCTCAATCTTGAGATTGCTTTATAAAAACGAGCCTAAGTGTAGTTCCTTGGTATACCAAAGGAAAGAAAGCGCGGTAGTGGACAGGCCAAGTTTTGAGGCATGTTTATTTTGTGCAGCGTTGTTGCAGCGTATCTGCTTCTTATATAAATAACGTCGAAGATAACCCTAAAGAAAAAACTTAAAACTGTTACGAAAATATAACATATATATTCTGTAAATACCTTTTTTGTGAAATAAAATAAATAATAAATAAATAAATATCGAGAAATCGAAGTTTGTTTCAGTGTCACAAGTTTAGGTAGTTAGTTATTTTTAAACAAGTGAGGTTAGTTGGTATTGTTACTATAGATACAGGTACCTCTTATATCGCAATATAGGATGTTTGTACAGGTGTCTTAAATTCGTCACAATTAATTTAAATTATAAACGAAACGCATACAATAAACGTTAGTTCAGGTGCTGTGTTTATATCCATGCTGGGCTGGGAGCGACAGATAAAAGTAGAACATGCCAGCTGCATTTCGTCCCGGGCATGCTGTAAAAACCAGCTTAGGGATACGAGGGTTTCAGAATATTACAATTTAGGCGATGGGCTGCCAACCTGTCACTACAGCAATATACCTACAATTCCATCTTAAATAACCCTCAAAACTTTGTCAGACGCGGTGGAACGACCTGTATTTAGGTCGTTTACGCTTTGCCTACCCCATTAGGGATAAAAGCGTGGTTATATGTATGCATGTGTTTATATTTAAAGTTGAATTGCTGAATAATAATATTCAACGAATTTTCCGTATTGGTTTTTACCGTTCACACCGAAGTAAGTTCATCGAAAAGCCACCTTTATGGATGTCACCTTTTCATTGAGCCTTGGAACAATATCGGGTGATTTAAAAATTACCTACCCATGAAACTAAACAACTTTGTCAAGAATTAAAGGCTCCTTTCTGATGAGAGACGAAGAATACGAAACGCATCGGTTCTATGTTAACCACTGTTTCGTCTTCATTTCGACTCTTCTGAACAACTTTCCACAAGGAACATAGAGTCAAAAATATGATAAAAATGGCCCTATCATACAAAATGAGTCTGAGTCGCTGACACCATTTGCATGGGAGACCTATTTTTTCAGTAGGTATTACGCTGTTGTAGTTCTTACCGCTTAGTATAGTATAATAGAACTTGGCAACTTTTTTACACAATCCCTTCCTTATGTAATCGTCAGTCTTTGTTTTGAGTTTGTATGTAAATATACGAGTGTTTGACACGTGTATGGTCCATTGTTGGAATGGAAAGTGAGGTCAATCCTGGCTTTCATACTGTGATCCGCTTATGAAGAATGAGTAGATGGTCGAAATAGATTTTGTATTTTCCTGCATCTTTATTGTACACAATAAAATACAAAGAACATATACATATAAAACAAAGACACAACAGGCACAGATTATTTCTTAAAATAAATCTCTTCCAGCAGACCTAGGCTAGTGAAATAGCATTCTGAGAGGCAGATACGACATGCACAATTAAAAATATTGAAAACTGTAAACAATAAATTATGATTTAATTTATAATTTCCTCTTCATCACTCAACAATTGTAAGAAATATAATAACGTTTACACGTTTAAACGTTTTACAATTTTTAATCAAATTTATTTTAAGAAATTTATTGTTATTGAGACGATGGGCTGACAACCTGTCACTACAGAAATATACCTACAAAACTATCTTAAAAAACTCTCAAAACTTTGTCAGACGTGGCAGAACGACCTTTGTTTAGGTCGTTTACGCTCGGCCTACCCCATTAGGGATAAAGGCGTGATGATATACATGTATTATGTTATTTTAAGAATGTGTGGTAAGTAGTTAAATTCCTACTCAGTATCCGTTGAAATTTTGACGTTAATAAATTAACAAAGACAAATAGATAAGCGAGCTGCAATTCGCAGTTATTTAGCCTTCATTATAATTCAGTTTTTATTTGTACAGATGAGGTTCTATAAATAATATTTTATTAGCGTACTGCTTGTTACTATGAGAATAAATAATTTATGTTTAAAATATTTTTTTATCATAAATCTATCTTGGGTAACTCAACAAAATCAGAAATTAGCTTAGGGGAAGAAACAAATATATAAATGCAGTTAATTACTATCTTTTAGTACACACTTTCTTCACCTGCATTTTTTCTCAATCTAAAACAAAATAGTAGTAGAAGAGAAAAGTGATTTCTGTAAGGAAAAGGCGCAAGTTGATATAGCTTCTTTAAACATTGATGGGCACCCGTTGAATTTAGGACCGGGGAAGACACTGAATAATTTATAAAACAGTTTCTCACCTCCTAACTCGTTTTTCATCGCGTTGCAATATTCCTGAGCTGAAATAGTGAAATACCGATGTTGGGAGCAAACGTTTGAAAATTGCATGCCATTAGTTAAGTTGACGCTTACAGACGCAGCAATCTTAGACCGGTAGTTCTCATCTATGAGGAAAAGGAACTTGGCCAATTTTTACACATCTGTAAATGGTAAACTTCCATGCTGGACTGGGAGTGATAGAAAAACATAGAATGTTCCAGCTGCCCTTCCTCCCGGGCATGCTGTTGAAGTCAGCAAAAGGGACTCGAGGGTTACAGTGTATTGTAATTTAGGCGATGGGCTGACAACCTGTCACTATAGCAATACATATTACAATCTAAAATTGCCCTCAATTTTTGTCAGACGTGGCGAAAGCGCCTTTTACGAGGCGTTAAACGCTCTGCCTACCCCGTAAGGGATAAAGGCGTGATTTATGTATGTATGTATGTAAATGGTAAATCTGATATTTAGAATGTGCATCAAGCCATATTAATTATTCGCCAAATATCATTTATTCCAATAAAAATTATGAACACGTCAAATAAAAAAATATTACATACAATCACGCCTTTATCCCTAAAAGGGTAGGCAGAGCGTAAACGACCTATACAGAGTACGTTCTGCCACACATGACAAAGTTTTGAGGGTTCAAAACTTACGTAGGTATATTGCTGTAGTGACAGGTTGTCAGCCCATAGCCTAAATTGCAATGTTCTGAAATCCTCGAATCCCTTGGCTAATTTCTACAATATGCCCGGGAGGAAATGCAGCAGGAAGTCCAGCATGAAAAATTAAAGATTATTAAATGTCAAAATTATTTAGTTACGTTGATTTTGTTTGCCTACTTAATATTTTATTGTTCGATATTAGTTTCTGTCCTAACATTCATACAGTTTTAAATTGTGATGGGTTAGTATTTCAATTTAGTTTTGGAAAATATCATACAGAATTGATTGAGTACGATTGAGGCCATAAAATGCAAAATGAACTTCAACAGCATGGGCACCAATTGGAATCAATTGTACTTCCATGCTGGACTGGGAGAGGTAGAAAAACATAGAATGTTCCAGCTGCCCTTCCTCCCGGGCATGCTGTAGAAGACAGCAAAAGGGACTCGAGGGTTACAGTGTATTGTAATTTAGGCGATGGGCTGACAACCTGTCACTATGGCAATACACATTACAATCTAAAATTGCCCTCAATTTTTGTCTTTGCCTTTTACGAGGCGTTTAACGCTCTGCCTACCCCGTAAGGGATAAAGGCGTGATTTTATGTATGTATGTATGCGCTTTCGCAAACCCTTTTTTAAGTGTCCCTAAAACACTTAAGTCATCGTGGCATTCCATTACCTTAAGTGTATAAATTATATACCGCACGCCTGCCATATGCTATGCGATATACTCTCTGATAGCCATAAGGCGCCGATCTTAAGTGCCCTTTGAGGACAATCTGTTTTTAGCATTACATACATACATACCTAAATCACGCTTTTATCCCTTACGGGGTAGGCAGAGCGTTAAACGCCTCGTCGAAGGCGCTTTCGCCACGTCTGACAAAAATTGAGGGCAATTTTAGATTGTAATATGTATTGCTATAGTGACAGGTTGTGAGCCCATCGCCTAAATTACAATGCACTGTAACCCTCGAGTCCCTTTTGCTGACTTCAACAGCATGCCCGGGAGGAAGGGCAGCTGGAACATTCTATGTTTTTCTATCTCTCCCAGTCCAGCATGGAAGAAATTCCGATAAGTATTTCCGATGTTAATTGTATGTCTCAACTTTTAGGTGCCAATTCCTAACGTAGAGAGATTAAAAACTACACAGCACTTGTTTTTAGTGTTATTGTCCACTCTATTAAATTCACTGCAATCCCAAATGCTAGGTCCTTTCAGAGTGACAGCTCTCCATCATCAATTACTCCTAACACTTTAATTACTATTAACACTTTAAGACCTTCTAAATTCAAAAGTAGGTAAACACATAGAATCCTTTTGATTCTTATCCCGTCAATCAACATGCTCCCATACTGCAATAATATATTCTATATACGTAATTTTCTGGATTTGGAATTCTTTACTGTGGCTATTTGGAAAGTCTTGGATGTTGTGACTACACGTTTGCTAACCAGGATCAAAACCATTTAAACCACGAGCCATAACCACCAAACCATCGAGTACATACATACATACTTACATATAATCTCGCCTTTATCCTTAATGGGGTAGGTAGAAAGTAAACGACTTAAACAAAGTTCACAAGGTTATTTACAATAGATTTGTAGGTATATTGCTGTAGTGAAAGGTTGTCACCCCATCGCCTAAATTGCAATATATCTACAGAAACTCTCGCATCCCTTTGCTGGTTTTTACATCATGCATCGGAGGACATGCAGCTTGCACATTCTATGTTTTCTCTCGTTCCCAGTCCAGCATGGAAGAACCACCGAGTATACACGAGTATTCACTGATTCAAACATCCCTTCCGTCGCGTGTAATGCGAAATTTAACGTCATGGACATAAATCGACGATGTTAAATTTAATGATTTTCGTGGTCAGCCGAAAACCGATTTGATAAATAAAAATGTTGTAGCGTTCGCGTCAGTTTGTTGCGTAATGTTTAATCTTTGTTGCAAAATTCAAAACATACAGTCAAATTTTTTTTTTTTTTATTTATTTTGTAATTGCATTTCAGATACGAAATTTGCAATTTTCATTGTCCACAAACTCCGGGTATAATTCTATATAAAAAAATCAATTTAACAATAGTTTAAAGTCACTTCATAGAAGTCAAAATTATCATGGAAGCAAAAGGAAACTCAATAAATAAAATAACATTGCACGTGAATCTAAAGAATCGTGTTTCGCGTGATGATGTTGACATTTAAGAAAATATTTGAGATAGTTTCTTTGTGAATATAACAGAGCCTGTATAAAATTTCTCTGATCAAACTCCACATAGTTTCCTAAATTTTCGTGTCGTTTCAAGTATCATGTCAATTGACTTCCTTGATATCTACCAGCGGTGTTTAAAGTTGATCAAAAGAGTGTGTGACGATGAACAGTCTTGTCTTGCGAACATCGAGCAAAGCTATTTAAAGATACGACGGAGTTTAGGGGATTTAATGAGCAGATTAGATCGTTAGACTTGATGTTGACAGGGGTTATCGATATCAGTATTACATACATATAATCACGCCTTTATCCCTAATGGGGTAGGCAGAGCGTAAACGACCTAAACAAAGGTCGTTTACACCACGTCTTACAAAGTTTTGAGTGTTATTTAAGATAGTTTTGTAGGTATATTGCTGTAGTGACATATTGTCAACCCATCGCCTAAATTGCAATATACTGAAACCCTCGGATCCCTTAGCTGATTTTTACAGCATGCCCGGGAGGAAATGCAGCTGGCATATTCTATGTTATTCTCTCGCTCCCAGTCTAGCGTGAAAGAAATATCAGTATTAGTTAGCAGATAATATTTTCGTGCTTTGGACTACATGTTTTTGGGTCAGACATAGATTGAACTAGTAGATTGGAATCTCTGACAGTACGAAGATCTATGATCATCTAACATGCTGGCAGATAATTTTCCAGCAGGCAGGTTGCTTTGTATATCGATCCTAATAAATCTTTCCTCTAATAAAAAAATAAAAAATCGCTGTCCGTCCTTTCCTAGCTCTGCATAATTATTTTGGAGGTCTGTAAAAAAACCTTCTAACTTCCATGCTGGCCTGGGAGCGAGAGAAAAACATAGAATGTGCCAGCTGCATTTCCTCCCGGGTATGCTGTAAAAACCAGCAATATACCTACAAATATATCTTAAATAACCCTCAAAACTTTGTCAGACGTGGCGGAACGACCTTTGTTTTGGTCGTTTACGCTCTGCCTACCCCATTAGGGATAAAGGCGTAATTATATGTATGTATGTAAAAAAAACTCTATCAGTATTGAAAAATATCTAAAGTTTAGAAGTTACTAAGGGAAAAATATATGCGTGGAATTCGGATCCTTTCTTTTACCAGCATTAGCGCCTAATGAAATTCTTTTTATTTTGATATTTGTTGGAAAATTCCAGGAAAATTCCTTTGAGTTAATCAAAAGTTACATTCTCCGATGTACTTTCCGTTGGGCTCTATGTAATCAAATTTTCGTTTTTGTTGAATATAAGCAGTTTCGGGCGTGTTTCTTTATTGAAACTGAAACTTTATTCTTTCTAGAAAAGAACTCGTTTTTGTTACTCAGTTTCTATTGATAAGTATGTTAAAGTAAGACGTAGTTTTATAACTTTATTTGTAAATTATATTCTTTTCTGTTTTTAATGGAATAATGTGCTCAGTACTGTCTTACTTACACAATCTTGAAATTCATATTAAGATTTCCCCGATCTTGAGAGATAAACAACTACTGTTTATGATGTTTTATGTTTACAATAAATTGTTAAATAAATAAATAGACTAACTTATATGACATTATGTATTCTTCTTCTGTCGAGTGGGTATCGAGCCTATGGACCCGATGGACCCTGTTTAAACCACCTAGTAACACAACTATCAGGCCTCTGACATGGTTTGAGTAACGACCACTATCAAAGACAGCAACCGGGACCGACGGCTTAACGTGCCCTCCGAAGCATGAAAACTTTTTTTTTCGGACTATCCGGTGATTCAGCCTGCAATGCCCTAACCAAACTGGGGAAACATCACAAAGTGATAAATTCTTAAATATAAACTTTGTGTTTCCCCCCTGGGAATCGAACCCAGGACCTCCGAATCGGGAGTCCATGGCACTAGCCACTAGACCACGGAGGCAGTTACTAGACTAACTAATATGACATTATGTATAAATGTAGTGCTACAGCAAAATTTTAAGTCGTTTACGCTCTGCCTACCCCATAAGGGATAACGGCGTGATTATATGTATGTAGAGATTTTGTAAAGACTGACTATGACTAACATGTCACTTGCATGACGTTATGAGTAAATATTGAAAGAGTTGAGATACTTGTTTGAAATCAGATGAATAGTTATAATTACTCTTTACCTTATTTGTCATATTTTACTTACATACATACATATTACCTTTACTTACTTACATACATATAATTAAGCCTTTATCCCTAATGGGGTAGGCAGAGCGTCAACGACCCAAACAAAGTTCATTGCGCCGCGTCTGACAAGTATTGAGGGCCATTTCAGATAGATCTGTGTATTATTGTAGTGACAGGTTGTCAGCCCATCGCCTATATCACTATACACTAAAACCCTCGAACACCTTAGCTGGTTTTTACAGCATGCCCTGGAGAAGATGCAGCCGGCACATTCTATGTTTTTCTTTCGCTCCCAGTCCCTTACCTTTACTTGCATGGCACAATTTTATTTAATCAAGTAAAAGTCAGCATTTTCTCACAAAACGAAACCTCCCAAGTTTCCTTGCTACAATCACAATGAAAATGGACGTAGCATTGTAGAACTCTTTCCGCCATTTTGTATTATGAAAGTAAATCTATTGAATTGAAACTCTATATGTCTGAAACCTTATACGTTGTGGACGGACCAAATTGCTCTGTCCTACTTGGAGAGAGTTTCAAAGGGAATTTCTCCATTATTAAGAGTTATTTCTCTCTTTTCATTCATACGTAGAGTCACGTCTATATACCTATGGGATAGGCAGGTTGTTGCCGGACTAAATTGCTCTGTCCTACTTGGAGAGAGTTTCAAATGGAATATCTCCATTATTAAGAGTTATTTCTCTCTTTTCATACATACGTAAAGTCACGTCTATATACCTATGGGATAGGCAGGTTGTTGCCGGACCAAATTGCTCTGTCCTACTTGGAGAGATGTTCAAAAGGAATTTCTCCATTATTAAGAGTTATTTCTCTCTTTTCATACATACGTAGAGTCACGTCTATATACCTATGGGATAGGCAGGTTGTTGCCGGACTAAATTGCTCTGTCCTACTTGGAGAGAGTTTCAAAGGGAATTTCTCCATTATTAAGAGTTATTTCTCTCTTTTCATTCATACGTAGAGTCACGTCTATATACCTATGGGATAGGCAGGTTGTTGCCGGACTAAATTGCTCTGTCCTACTTGGAGAGAGTTTCAAAGGTAATTTCTCCATTATTAAGAGTTATTTCTCTCTTTTCATTCATACGTAGAGTCACGTCTATATACCTATGGGATAGGCAGGTTGTTGCCGGACCAAATTGCTCTGTCCTACTTGGAGAGAGTTTCAAAGGGAATTTCTCCATTATTAAGAGTTATTTCTCTCTTTTCATACATACGTAGAGTCACGTCTATATACCTATGGGATAGGCAGGTTGTTGCCGGACTAAATTGTTCTGTCCTACTTGGAGAGAGTTTCAAATGGAATTTGTCCATGATTGAGAGCTATTTCTCTCTTTAAATACTTACCTACGTAGAGTCACGTCTATATACCTAAGGGATAGGCAGATTGTGGCCGGACCAAATTGCTCTGTCTTAGTTTGAGAGAAGTTTAAAGGGAATTTCTCCATTATTGAGAGCTATTTCTCTCTTTTCATACATATGTAAAGTCACGTTTATATACCTAAGGGATAGGCAGGTTGTGGACGGACCCCATTGCTCTGTCCTTCTTGGAGAGAGTTTCAAAGGGAATTTCTCCATTATTGAGAATTATTTCTCTCTTTTCATACATACGTAGAATCACGTTAACATCCCTAAGGGGTCAGCTGAGCGTAACAAGTTTCTACAAAAGGATTTCCACCACGTCTGTAAATTTTTCAAGGGTGTTTCAAATAGGCAACTGGACTTAGCCGTGGTGATAGGTTGTCAGCTCACATTGTATCTTTTCAAATATAAGCAACAGACTCCGAAGTCAAAGTAATCTGCTTAGGAAAGAGGAAAGGAAAGGCAAGAAATACTAAGGTCATTTCATTTCATATTGCTTTAACCTCTTTAAATGTAACTTTATATTTGATGTTCGTGTTTTTCTATTTGCTAATAAGTATTGCGTCGAACGTAATCTACTTAGCAGATGGCATTTGCAAAGGAAATACAAGAAGAAATATATCAAAACATTACTTCCATGCTGGACTGGTAGCGAGAGAAAAACATAGAATGTACCAGCTGTATTTCCTCCCGGGCATGCTGTAAAAACCAGCTAAGGGATCCGAGGGTTTTAGTATATTGCATTTTAGGCGATAGGCTGACAACCTGTCACTACAGCAATATACCTACAAATCTATCTTAAACAACCCTCAAAACTTTGTCAGACGTGGCGGAACGACCTCTGCCTACCCCATTAGGGATAATGGCGTGATTATATGTATGTATGTATAAGTATATCAAAATAAGCTCCAGAAACCATTTGTATGCTTTTCGATTCGATGTTGGTAAATAAAATATATTTCTAAATATTTTTCCTCTTACGTATGCTGAAAATTATGACCTATATTTTTACATTTTGTCCAAAAATATCTTCGAATTCATCATATTTTGTTACTCACAAGGCTTTTTCCTTTTTCTAAGCTTTATGTTTTTCCTCGTTTCAAAGTATAGTTATTCTAAATATAGGTACTTTATTTACACATGCTGGCCTGGGAGCGAGAGAAAAACATAGAATGTGCCAGCTGCATTTCATCCCGGGCATTCTGTATTAACCAGATAAGGGATCCGGTGGTTTCTGTTTATTGCAATTTAGGCGATGGGCTGACAACCTTTCACTACAGCAATATACTTACAAATCTATCTTAATTAACACTCAAAACTTTGTCAGACGTTGCGGAATGACTTTTTTTAGTTCGTTTACGCTCTGCCTACCCCATTATGGATAAAGGCATGATTATATGTTATTTACACATCTCATTCTTCTCTTAGCATATAAAATACTTATTCAGTAAGTAACACTAGGACGCAGAGACGAAACACGGGGCGAGGTTTTCTGAGGGACGTCTCATCTTTAACTATGTAAAAATGTGTTATTTTTATTTTGAATAAAACTCTTAAAGAAAAAAGTATAAATCCCCCGGGTTTGTTTTATTTTATTTTGTCATGACTCTCTCCAGTCCAGAATTGATAAATATGACGATGGAACGAGCTTTAAAAGCACTACCATATTTCAACGGCGTAAGACCGATTTTATTAACGATATTAAAGCCCTGAAACATCTGGCAACACTGGCATACACCCCGTCCACGTATATAGTATGTTTATATAATATACGGGACGAATCGATCACCCTCCACCACGCATGCCTCGCCCGGTACGATAATGATTGACTTTTTTGACATCTCGCCGGGTTCTGACGAGGGATTGTGGGTCGTATTTATAATCAGCTCTCATGAGTGACAGCGAGTTTGAGTTCGTAACAGAAATGTAATTTCAGTACAAATAGGCCAGTCTACTACGTACTTAATATTGCTCTCAAGTTTAAGTTAGACTGGCTGATCAATTAGTTGGCAGTCTACGAGTACATGAGAATAGTTTAACAGAGCTAGTCTAAAAAAATATTTAACAAATAGCCTTAACGGTAAAAGTTTCTAGTTTCAGGTAGATATTAAAGGGAATTTCAGGTAGAATCTGTTTCTAGGACTGTGTATTGCTGTATGGCTGTGCAGTCAATATGGTGCGCAGATTAAGATTCAATGAAGGAAATAGGAGTCGCTTTACTAGTTTTTACAGTAGGTGTGTCTGGAAAAAAAACAATATTCATTATTTTTAAATAGAGACAACTTTATTATAATAATCCTCCAACCGAATTTCGGTGATGGTGGCCAATCTCCCAGAGATCGGCCAAATGCGCAGGACTAGTTTTTAGTGCCCAAGTGTTTGCGGTACACACAGATACACTCTCTATTTCTTCAATCTCTTATTCTGATGGGACAGATTGAATGACATGACCAGAGAGAAATAAGCCGCAGGACCGACTATTTACATGCCCATCCGACAGCATGGATCATCTTACTTTTCAGACTATCAGGTGATCAGCCTGCTATGTCCAAACTAAAAAAGTCGGGAATCGATCCCGGGAGCTCCGGGTCGAGAGCCCATGGTTCAGACCTCTAGACCACGGAGGCAGTTGCATCTTTATTTATTATACTTACTTCTTAAAAGTCACGTTATGTCTAGCTAGGAGACCAATAAAATCAAAATTTTATGATCCAACAATAAATTTTAAGTACTTTTTTTTTCTAGACAAAAAATATGCTTAGGGCGCTTTAACTCAGAATAACAACGTCTAGGCATTATTCGAAACATCGCTTAATAGGTCTCTTGAGACTAAAAAGAGGTTTTATTTTTTAACAATGCCTGATAAAAGATAATTATGAAGTCTGTCTGATACGAAGTACATTTTATTTTTATGAAACCACTTTTGAAAAGTAAACGATTTTAGGATTTTATCTCAAAAGCTATATGGTGGCTCTACATTTGTTTGGTTTTGGTACTGGAGGCAGCCCGAGAGAGAGCCCGATGGTGTAGTGATAGGGCCGCTGCCTCGTGAACGGGTCGTGGTTCGAATTCCACCACGTACCAATGTGTTTTTCGGTTTTCGAATTTCATATGTACGTTTATTCAGCGCTTTTTCCGTGCTTCGGAAGGCACGTTAAGCAGTTGGTCCCGGTTAATATCGTTTAATACCGTAGATATTAGTCGTTAACCCATTTCAGAGGCCAGTGCTAAGCTTTCACGGTTGGAAAACTCTGACCTAATCTAGGATTGGGTCTGGTTTCCCTTCTGGGTTGCGGAGGTCAGATGACAGTCGCTCTGTGTAAAAACCAGTACCCTCGTTCAATCCCCTAGATTAGGTAGCCGACCCCGTAAGATACGGGATGAGGCTAGGCCAATGATGGTACTGGAGGCAGCCCTATACAGGGTGTAATGAAATTAATATCAATTATGAAATCAATATTTAAACCACAAAATTAACAAACTTTACCACATTACGCCGTTGCTCCCGTTCAATGTTTTTGAACGTAGTCCTTACGTTACATATATAAATTATATTAAATGGCTATTAGCCGTGCTATTAGTAAATATACTAGCCTGTGCGCGGAAACGTGTTTTCTATACAAAGACAAAGATGAGGAATACGCTTCCCCGCGCGGGCTAGCAGCTTCCGCGTGCGGGCTAGCAGATCCCGCTCCTACGCGCGGGGAATCGTTTTCAGTATGTACGACACTGCTACACAGCGTCTGCAATAATGCAGAAACCCTCGGATCCCTTAGCTGGTTTTTACAGAATGCCCGGAAGGAAACGCATTCTATGTTTTTCTCTCGCTCCCAGACCAGCATGGAAGATGTAGAATGTATACGTATATTTGCATCTTGCGATATACTAAATCAACTTCTCAAGTCAACGGAGCGGAGTGCAAGTGACGCTGCAACTTGCACTAATGCATCGCGAATCTGGCGTCGAGTGCAACGCCCCCTGCCGGCTATCGCGGGAAAATCAGTGCACTTTCTCGCCACGGACCACCGTTTGAATACATTATTTTTATACATACATATACATATAAATCACGCCTTTATCCCTACTGGGGTTGGCAGAGTGTAAACGACCTAAATATAGGTCGTCCCGCCACATCTGACAAAATTTTGAGGGTTATTTAAGATAGATTTGTAGGTATATTGCTGTGGTGACAGGTTGTCAGCCCATCGCCTAAATTGCAATATACAGAAACCCTTGGATCCCTTAGCTGGTTTTTACAGCATGCCCGGGAGGATATGCAGCTGGCACATTCTATGTTTTTGTCTTGCTCCCAGGCCAGCATGGAAGTTATTATTTTTATACATACATACAATCACGCCTTTATTCCTAATGGGGTAGGCAGAACGTAAACGACCTAAACAAAAATCGTTCTGCCACGTCTGACAAAGTTTTGAGGGTTATATTTGTAAGTATATTGGTGTAGTGACAGGTTGTTGCCTAAATTGCAATATACAGAAACCCTCGGATCCCTTAGCTGGTTTTACCGCATTCCCGGGAGGAAATGCAGCTGGCACATTATATGTTTTTCGTTCGCTCCCAGGCCAGCATGAAATAGTATGTATTACAGTTCCAACTTACATGCTTTAAAATATATACAGTGCCAAGGACAGGTAGCCAACACCGTGAGATACAGGATAAGGCTATTGAGATGATGGCTTCCCTTAACAAAATTAACTAGCAAACAGTACCTCGATCAAATAATTTTGTATGGTGTTTTTTTTTCATGGAAATTATGTTCGATTGCTTTGTCTGAGCATTGTATCAGTTTGCGTACTGACTAAAAAATAACATACATATATACATACAATCACGCCTTTATCCCTAATGGGGTAGGCAGAGCGTAAACGACCTAAAAAAAGGTCGTTCCGCCACGTCTGACAAAGTTTTGAGGGTTATTTAAGATAGATTTGTAGGTATATTGCTGTAGTGACAGGTTGTCAGCCCATCCCCTAAATTTTAATACACTTAAACCCTCGGAAAAACCAGCTAAGGGAGCTGGTTTTTACAGCATGCCCGGGTAGAAATGCAGCTGGCACATTCTATGTTTTTCTCTCGCTTCCAGGCCAGCATGGAAGCATAAACCAAAGTAAAATCACGTTTAAATAATTGATATACTATAAATTGAAGGCATAATAAAATCAAGGGCTATTGTACTGTAATTCTTAGGGAACGTTTAGCTGTCGGTCCCGGTCGCTGTCTTTGATAGTGGTCGTTGATCAAACCATTTTAGAGGCTGTGCTACTACATACATACTATCACGCCTGTATCCCTAATGGGTTAGGCAGAGCGTGAACAACCCAAACAAAGGTCGTTCCGCCACGTCTGACAAGTTTTGAGGGTTGTTTAAGATAGAACTGGATATTGCTGTAGTGACAGGTTGTCAGCCCATCGCCTAAATTACAATATACCCTCGAATCCCTTAGCTGGTTTTTAACTGCCTCCGTGGTCTAGAGGCTAGTGCCATGGACTCCTGATCCGGAGGTCCTGGGCTCGATTCCCAGGGGGGAATCACAAAGTTGATATTTGAGAATTTATCACTTTCTGAATTTTTCCCCAGTTTGGTTAGGACATTGCAGGTTGAATCACCTGATTGTCCGAAAAAGAAAAAGATTTCGTGCTTCGGAGGGCACGTTAAGCCGTCGGTCCCGGTCGCTGTCTTTGATAGTAGTCGTTACTCAAACCATGTCAGAGGCCTGATAGTTGTGCTACTAGGCGGTTTAAAAACTCTGACACCAGGGTTCATCGGGTCAATTGACTCGATACCCACTCGACAGAAGAACAGCATGCCCGGGAGGAGATGCAGCTGGCACATTCTACGTTCTTCTGTCGCTCCCAGTCCAGCATGGAAGCTGTGCTACTAGGCGGTTTGAAAACTTTGACATCAGGATTCTTCGGGTCGTTGTTCGACTGGAGAATCCACTCGCTGAGAAGAAGACTGTAGTTCTCAATTGACGAATTGCTTAATTAATTTCCGAGTACAAATCTAAAATATATCTCTTCGAAACCTATTGCATTTTACGATCATGAATCCATTGATTTACTAATGATATTGATCGCATTAGATCACGTTACCATTTAAGTGTCAATCCAAGTGGGTGGTTTGAAAAGTAAAAATTCTAATTAGAAAGTTATTGGTTAAATTTCAAAAGGATCTCAAGCAAAGACAAAGCAGGCCTACGTAGAATTAAGATATCAGCATGATATTAATAAAGGTCTGAAAAGTGAAGCTACCAAAAGTACGGGAGATTTCTATGTAACATAATTTTTCTTCCATGCTGGACTGGGAGCGAGAGAAAAACATAGAATGTGCCAGCTGAATTTCCTCCCGGACATGCTGTAAAAACCAGCTAAGGGATCCGAGGGTTTCTGTATATTGCAACTTAGGCGATGGGTTGACAACCTGTCACTACAGCAATATTCGTACAAATCTATCTTAAATAACCCTCAAAACTTTGTCAGACGTGGCGGAACGATCTTTGTTTAGGTCTTTCACGCTCTGCCAACCTCATTAGGGATAAAGGCGTGATTATATGTATGTATGTATAAATTTAAGATGCGTAAGATCATGATACTTTATATTTTACACTGTGTTATTCCAACTAAGAATTCCAACTTAGTATCCCGTTTCTAACTGGGCCAACCAGTCAACGACTCTATGTGCTAGTATATGTATGGTATGGTAGTTCAATCTATGAGTAAACACCCCATTGCCCTGGATATTATAATAGTCGATTCATTATACACTTTATCTCTCATGAAGTAAAGCTTATTGCCCATTAAAATACTTGGATCACAACGAAATGACAGATTTATAGTACTGGCTCTTACTGCTAAAGATATTACTGGAACATGGTTAAAGTTCTTGAAACTCAACTGTATAGTCTCATAACTGCAAGTTATATCAAAAACTAAACTAAAGGGAAAAGTCTATAAAAACAACTGATAACGATAAATGATGTAGGAATAAAATGGGACTTAGAATTGACCCTTGCGGCACAGCGCTAGTTTATAAGGCAAGGAAATTAGACATTGCCATTGGGCTCATTGAAATTCGAATTATCTCAGTAAATTCAAAACCAAAAGCAGGCAATCGAATCACGACGATTTTAAGTCCATCCTAATCTTATTCAATGACACTCAAATAGTCAAAAAGGACTTTTAGTTAAACATGTAGCGGAAGTGTTAATACAGGGACCAGTGGATTGTGTTTTTGAATTAACGGTAACAAACAAAGATAGAATAATTGAGTCCATCAAGCTTAACCAAAGTACCAAAGACATTCCGAAAGGTCTTTTAGGTAAACACATGGCTCTTCGAAGCGTTAATATCGGGGCCAGTGGAGTGTTTAACCACGGTGATTGAACTGCTGTCGTGCGAGGCTACTGACCCAGTTATAACATGCGGGTGTGATTTTATATTGTACTAGTTTGTTGCTTTCTTCTATGCAACAAAAGAGGGTGTTCATCCTGAAAGAATTGTGGTCCAGAAACCAAAGATATTTAGTGTTTGATGAAGAAATCGATTGTCGAGGAACAATCCTATTCTGTCGCGCAATACGGGCACATCACTAATGTTGCATTTGACATTTGTGGAGTAAATCGATCCCGTGTATCGAGCGGTGCTTCTATAAATCGTCAGGAGCTTATATTTTTGTTTTAATTATATATTTTTAAACATTAATTCTCTATTTAATAGTAGGTAGTAATTTGTGATAGTAATATTGAATAAACAAAGTATGTAATTTCTAAAATTCATAACAAACCATTGTGTCGGAAGAGTCTATTTTAAGTCCCATTTCATTCCTATAATCATCTGTATCGATTGCACTTGAAAAGGCGTTTATAAAAGTATTTATTCCCGTTATTTATTGACTTGTGAGCTTCCTTGCATCAATGTCTACCACCAATTAGCTTTCTGCGTTTGGTTGAGGCATTGCAAGTACCAAGTACGTCAGGGACGATCAGAGTCATTTTGTGAGTTAAAAGTTGTCAACATCAATACAATACAATTTAACTAAAGTGACAGGTCGTTCCGATAAAACATTATGTATGTATTGTTCCTTACCATCAATAAAATATAGTTAAATTCTGATTTATGGAGATGTCAATATAGTTTAATTTCTAATCTAATAAAGTTCGATATAAATCTTTACAGTTCAATTTCTTGAAATGAATATCTTTAAGATATGTTTCAATGTTCAGTAAACGGGTTAGAACCCGGAATCATCATGGAAAATACCAAAAAGGAAAATTCGATACAAAAAAAAACATAAAATTGATTGCTCTAAATTTTGTGCCTAAATATTTGAAAATCATAAAAAAAACCATGCTGGCCTGGGAGCGAGGGAAAAACATAGAATGTGCCAGCTGCATTTCCTCCCGGGTCTGCTGTACCAGCTAAGGGATCCGAGGGTTTCAGTACATCGTAATTTAGGCGATGGGCTGACAACCTGTCACTAAATTTAAATTCAAAATATCTTTATTACTCACACACTTAAAACAAAAACATATTAAATAACAATTATAATACAATTACTACAGCAATGTACCTACAAATCCATCTTAAATAACCCCCAAAACTTTTGTCAGACGTAGCAAGACGACCTTTGTTTAGGTCGTTTGCGCTCTGCCTACCCCATTAGGGCGTGATTATATGTATGTCTGTGTAAAAAAATATTCTTTGCTAGAGTTTCAGCCTTAAGTTTTTTACCTGGATTGAACACTCAATATACTTATGTAGGTTATCTTTAGGATCCCGTGTATCTCCGATACACCTGTGAGTTCAATCACCATACATAGCACTGAGTGACCCCAATACATCACATCTAGGTTCCGAGAAGGGTCGCTATTTGCTTAAAACAGGATCTTCGTCAAAAGATGTTGTACTACGTCAAAACAAATTAAACAACATACATACATAGAATCACGCCTTTATCCCTTATGGGGTAGGCAGAACGTAAACGACCTAAACGAAGGTCGTGCCGCCACATCTGACAAAGTTTTGAGGGTTATATTAGATAGATTTGTAGGTATATTGCTGTAGTGACAGGTTGTCAGCCCATCACCTAAATAACAATATACTGAAACCCTCGAATCCCTTAGCTGGTTTCTACAGCATGCCCGGGATGAAATGCAGCTGGCACATTCTATGTTTTTCTCTCGCTCCCAGGCCAGCATGGCAGCAAATTAAACAACAAATCTTGAAAAGCCTTTATTACTTACTGTTCTTGGCAAAACTAGCTTTAACAGTGTGCCTGTGCAGAGAGGCATCTGATACCAATGTTTTCATTATTGCAATTGTGTGGATTTGCAAGACTAGATTTTTTTAATCAAATCATAAAGTATAACCACACCACAACACAACATTCGTTTTGTACTGACAATCTCCACTTTTTTTCCAGTCTTCCACACTTTTATTTTCTTCCAGGCTGGCCTGGGAGCCAGAGAAAAACATAAAATGTGCCTGCTGTTTTTCATCCTGCATGCTGTAAAAACTAGCTAAGGAAACTAAGGGTTTCAGTATATTGCAATTTATGCGATAGGCAACCTGTCGCTACAGAAATATACCTACAAATCTATGTAAAGTTAAGTAACCCTCAAAGCTTTGTCAGACGTGGCGGAACGACCTATGCTTAGCTCGTTTACGCTGTGCCTACCCCATTAAGGGTAAAGGCGTGATTATATGTATGTATGTATATTGGATGATGTCTCTAGCTCTACCATCGGCGACTTACAAGACCATCTCTTGGAATTGCTCGTGACAGTGATTAAATAATTGATACAATTTGTGTTCTGAACTTCTGACCTCGTCTTGGCCGTTAGACCGTGTAGGAACTAAACCTCCGTAATTATTTTATGATTTTGTAAGCATTGTTCGCTGATTATTTCAATGGATTGATTAATATAAGTGATTTGTTAACAATGAAAGACGTGATGAACAAAAAAAGCAAAGCCTACGAAGTAAAAAATATGACGATCACGAAAGAAGTTACCTTTATTAGAGGTACAAATTACATACGTAATCACGCCTTTATCCCTAATGGGGTAGGCAGAGCGTAGACGACCTTAACAAAAGTCGTTCCGCCACGTCTGACAAAGTTTTGAGGATTAATGTTATTGTACGTATTTTGCTGTAGTGATAGGTTGTAAGCCCATCGGCTAAATTACAATATAGTGAAATCTTCAGATCTCTTAGCTGATTTTTACAGCATGCCCGGGAGGAAATGCAGCTGGCACATTCTATGTTTTTCTCTCTCGCTCCCAGGCCAGTATGTTACAAATTATTCTAGGTGGTTAGATGGTGATATGTACCCGAACGGATACATATCACCATCGTGTATATCTTTTATTCATGCCATAGCCGTCGGTCCCGGTCGCTGTCTTTGAGAGTAGTCGTCACTCAAACCACGTCAGAAGCCTAATAGCTGTGATACTAGGCGGTTTGAAAACTCTGACACCAGGGTTCATCGGGTCGTTTGACTCGAGAATCCACTCGTTAAGAATAAGATTAATGTCATATTATTAAAAGACACGGTTTCTGCTCTGCGTAATACGAAATTTCTGTTCCTTGGATTCCAGTTTCAAAGACCTTAGCAAAGACCTTGTAAGGTCTTCGGGTGAATAAGCGCTGATTTCGGGACCCTTGTTAGGACGCCTTTGCTTGCAAGGCGTGAAATTATTGTTTATTTAGGAGGGCCTTGTCCTTTGTAAAGTAACTTAGGAACTAGGTGGAAGGAAAGCCGTAAAGGAAATTGTACCTTATTGTCAACACGAAAAAGGTGTCAAATTTGGTACTATGCAAACTTATGGATGAGGAATCTTGTAAGATTTCCACCATATGCAAAGATCGTAAGATGGTAGAATCGCTACAGACGGAAGTATAGATTTTTTTCTGAATTTCGTCGGTAGCGAATCTATTAAGTACTTTTACAGAATACAAAAAAATGTCTCCAATAAAAGAATGAATAAAACATAACCAGAAACCACGCACGTTACTGTTTTCAGTTTCCTTAGAAAACCAGAAGGCACTAAAATATACGGACTATTTCAGAAGGCTCGGAGAAAATGTAACTAGGAGAAGTGAGGGGGGTACGGTACCGCGGTCGATCGCCTTAGCTCGGAGCGGCAACGCCGCACTGTGTGCGTGGAAGAGTGGCAACGTCGCCCCGATATCAGCTGTTGCACGCTCCAGAGCTTATAAATTCGTTGCGACTCCCTCGGGATGAAAAAGTGGGTTGCCAACGCCAAAACATTGCTTTGGTGTGGCGTTGGTTATGGTTTGTGGGGTAACGTGACGGTCTGTTTATGATTGGGGAGAGATTTGCTCAAGGTGAAGACAGTTTCGATAAACACGTGAGATATGAGGAACATGAATGTATAGAAAGGAAAAATGAAATCAAAATGGCGACAAGTGCGTGTAATGCTATTAAGGATTTAAAGAAATCTCATTTTACTTTGGTAGAGAATATTTTGCAGTAAATACAAGGGGTATTCTACAGATACGTCACAATTTTTCATATTTCTGCCCGTATTTCACGAGAAAAGTTGTTTATTATCATCAGGACGTGAAAGCTTTTACAGGGTTCTTACTAACACCGTTTCTCCTTATTTATGTATTGTAACTATGTCACTCATTTCTTCCATATTTAGTCCTTTGTTATCATTTTCTTCATCAACTGAATCTATAGTATTTTCCCTACTGTCATTGTCATCGTCTCCATACTTTGTTTCATAACAAAGACGGGATGAACGGCTAAGCATCTTTTGTCTCGCATACAAATCTATTGTTTTGCTTCAGTTACTTTCTTGCTTTTCATGGACGGTGACAGGGGAAAGATTTTATTTACTGCTAGCCTTGGATGCTACTAGATTCACTGGATTGTGGAAAATGATTTTTTGTATATTTTTATTGACATAAGATGTCGGAAAAAATATGGTTAAGAGTCAGGAATAGCATAAATACCACTTTGTGAATATCGTTTTGATGTGGAGTTACAAGTATACTTCTATACTCTGAATATTTTAAGGTAGGTAGCGGCGATCCTAAGGAAAACAAAAGAAAATGTAGATATAATCCTTAGGGATGGAATCTGTCACGGTTACCACCTTACAAATTTTAAAGTATAGTTATCTATTTCAATAACTATGAATTCTACTAGGTTTGTCCAAGGGCATAGGAGTTTTTTATTATCATTTTATTACTTTATATATATCCAACGTAATTATTTGCAATAATATTCCCATTAACACCCACGTGGTTGATATTACTTCCATGCTGGACTGGGAGAGATAGAAAAACATAGAATGTTCCAGCTGCCCTTCCTCCCGGGCATGCTGTAGAAGACAGCAAAGGGGACTCGAGGGTTACAGTGTATTGTAATTTAGGCGATGGGCTGACAACCTGTCACTATGGCAATACACATTACAATCTAAAATGACCCTCAATTTTTGTCAGACGCGGCGAAAGCGCCTTTTACGAGGCGTTTAACGCTCTGCCTACCCCGTAAGGGATAAAGGCGTGATTTTATGTATGTATGTATGGTTGATATTAAAACGATTAGGTCGAGGTCTTGCAGTTAAAACATGGTCATTACTGCAAAACCAGACATTGAATAGGCTATAAACCAGTGGCTAGTAAAAGGGGCCTTATGGACCAATGAAAGGAAATAATCAGAAAGGTGAATTGTAAACTTTGTACAAACAAAAACAATGTTAGATTTTGAAGAACCATACAGAGTATAAAAATTACCGAGCGAGGTGCGTGATGCAACTTCCATACCCGTGTTCAAACATAAACTTAGGAATTAGTTGTTGGACAAGCAATTTTACGAATATGATGAATTTATGGAATTAGAACTGACATTATTGTGGACTGCCGCGATACAGGCTTGACCTAGTGCGGAGTTCTAAGGAAACATTGTGTTTTTGTAAATCTTTATGGCAAATAAACGTTTTTATTTATTTATTTATTATAAAAGCAATTAACAAAGTATATCTTTTTTATTACGAATGACTTTAATGAAATAAAACTTCTACAAATTGTAATGTATTGCATGTATTAAGTTTTAATATTATGATGTTAGGTACTTAAAATGAATTGCGAATTAATATTATTAAATGAGATTTGTAACATTATTACCAATAAAATATTGTATTGAGTAAATAAATCTGATTTCCCTTTTCAAAAACTTTTAGAGAATGGCTTTCAAAATTGAGAACGATCACTTTGAATTATATGTCCAAGTTATAGTTGGTTATAAGTGATCCAAGTTTTGATATACTGCTGAACTTGCGAGATACCTTCTAAACTACTCCTAACTTCTTAACAAGATAGCTTTAGAATTCAGCATCAGAATTTTAAGTGACACGAAGATCTCTTCACTGATCAAACTTTAGGGTCCTTTTCTGCAAATTCCGAGTGTTTTTCTATCACAGCTCCAACCAAAGAAGGAATGCAATTTATGAAATGCAATAACACGCAAATAAAATTGGAATGGAATTTTATGCAATCTTTTTCTTTTAGAGAGTAAAAACAAAGACTGTATAAAGCTATGATAGTTTGCATTTTTGCATTGAACTTAAAAGCACAGTTTCAGAGCTTGAAAATATTGCAAATTCTATTTTAAAAATCATTGCCTGCCTTTATAAATTTGATAGCTAAGTACAATAGATACACGCAAACATAGGTCTATTTTTATTAAAGTTAACATACATACATATAATCACGCCTCTATCTGTAATGGGCTAGGCAGAGCGTAAACGACCTAAACAAAGGTCGTTCCGCCACGTATGACATAGGTTTAAGGGCTATTTAAGATAGATTTGTAGGTATATTGCTGGAGTGACAGGTTGTCTAAAATCCTCAGATTCCTTAGCTGGTTTTTACGACATGCCCGGGAGGAAATGCAGCTGGCACATTCTATGTTTTTCTTTCGCACCCAGTCCAGCATGGAAGAATATTAAAGTTAATACGAGTATTAAAATGAATCTGAATTGACAAGACTTACATGTCCCGCATTGTCAATCCAATGTTATCCAATGAACATCGTTAAAACTTTAATTGGCTAAACATATGACTGGTCCGCTAAAGGATTATTAGAATCGTTCCCGATTGAAGACAGCACGTCAGACGCAGCGTGACCAGACTAGCTTAGACTTTAGACTGAATAATAGTGCTAGAAACGTGCCTAGGAAATATACAGGGGGTTCAGGAAGTCATGAATATTTCTGAGACAGATGAATTGCTACAAATATCAATCAAAGGTTCTCCATGCTGTGCGGATCAATTGATATTTAGGGGACTTATTTCTGAAAAATTTATACCTTCTTCTTTGATTTAAGTTTCTGGAGACAAATTATCACTAATCAGTTTAACGTACGAGTCGACCCGTAGGTATTTGGAAAACTTTGTTACATAAATTCTCACTCCTATTTCGACCATGAAAGCTGTTTCGGTTTCATGATTATTACCGCATTGAACTTCTTCGGTATTTTCTCTTTCCTTTACGTAATCACGTCTTTATCCCTAATGGGGTAGGCAGAGCGTGAACGACCTAAACAAAGGTCGTTCCGCCACGTCTGACAAGGTTTTGAGGGTAATTTAAGATAGATTTGTAGGTATATTGCTGGAGTGACAGGTTGTCAGCCTATCGCCTAAATAACAATATACTGAAACCTCGGATCCCTTAGCTGTTTTTTACAGCATGCCACGGAGGAAATGCAGCTGGCACATTCTATGTTTTGCTCTCGCTCCCAGTCCAGCTTGGAAGTTACACCCTGTGTAAGAGTCTGTACCTACCTAGGAACATAGACAGAACCTAGGAACCAATTAGGTGGTGCAGTGAAGCGGAAATACGAAACGTCGCGTTTAACTAAACGCGTCTATCGTATATCTAGTTAGTGCTTCAAATTCAGTGAGCTGTTATAATCTTATATACTGAAACGGAGGTAGACAGACAGATGTCTCTACATAATGTACTGTCTATTTCATATGAGGCATCTATCCCGTACGGGGTAGGCCTTTGTCACTGGCTTAATACATGCAAATTACGCAACGTCTCTCTCAATTGAGAATTGAGACTGATAGTAGGGTTTGAATTGTTCACGCCATATCTACCTCACTTATGCACTCTCACTACCGTAGGTCAGTTGGAAGAGATTTCTTTTTAGAGATAAGCTGTACCTGTTTTGCTATTGTTTTTTTATGTTTGTGTCCTCTGTATGTTCATGTGTGTGCAATAAAATTGTTAAATAAATAAATAATAATAATGACTCTTAGACAGCATTTCAAATAAGGTCGCAGTTTAAAATCCAAACTTAAGGTTATTCGTCCCGGCAAATGGTTGTTTTCATGAGCTTATTTCTCCTAAACAAATCATTGTAACATTTAAGTAAAATATACATCTTAGAAATTAATTTAAGGCCTGCAATTGCAACATTTAAAAATATTCTAGTTCATAAATAAGTATGCTAAAAAATCTTGAAATAAAGCTGTTTTTATCAGTAAATTTGATATTTCTTCTAAACTATTACAAGCACTTTCATAGTTCCTTCGGAAAATTTATACGTATTACGATTATCTAAAATCTTAACATGGTTTTTTTAATCCGACTCGTAGTTTTTATGGAATTAGCATTTTTGAGCGATTTACGCATGTTTTCGACGCAGCCACAGACGTAACAGCCACACCGTAGCGCGCGGTGATTTGAACGATATTTTGGTATTATGATCGATGGTTGCATATCTTGAAATGTACATGCTCATCTACTGGTAGGATACACCTTAAAAGGAGAAGACTTGAGATTTTAAGTCTAGTCCAAATCATGTCAGGGGACTTAGATCATAGATAAAGTGCACGGGATAATCTAGCTGTAGCGAATAGCGAGGAGACAACGAAAAGTGTTAGGGCATTGACTAAATATATTTTTACCTATTTAGATTGTCCTATACCCGATGTAGAGAATGTAGTTGCTACGAAAGCTAGAGTTTACGATTACGGTCAAGCACAACAAAGGGAAATTGAATTATTAAAATTCGCACGACCTCATTTGCTACCTCCAAGCCCTAACCCAAACAAACTCTAAACAGGGTAAAAGCGGCAGTAGTGGCGCAGGCAATAATTATGAGCTGTGAATGAGAAGTGGCGTGCATTCGGTCGGCACTGACCTTGCGGGCCCGCTCGGCTGTTGCACCGCACGCGCCGCCCCCTCCCCCCCGCGCGGCTGTGCCCCCCTCTGCTTCCCCCGCTACCCGCACGCAAATTTATTGAACTTGGGTTGCCATGCGGAAACCGTTTTGGGAAGATTGTAAACTATTTTACGGTTTGACTATAAGTCTAGGTATACTAAATTATTTTAACTGATGTTAATTATTGTTTTATATAAACAATCCCATGTGTTGCTATGTGAAAAAAGTAGTACTCAATTTTTTTGTACTCTTTTTTCATCATCATTGATCTCAGAGATTTGCCTTCTAACTAATAATATAATCATAACACACTCTTATGCAGTTATTTAAATACCCTATTTAAATAACTTTATTCGTACGTCATTAAATTTAATATAGTTAAAGACCGTTATTAGAACCATAAAGCACCTATCTAAAATTACTTATTCAATAGCAGCTGTAATGAATAATCAAACGAATCAGGTGATTTAAAAAGCATTAATTTAATTTAAATTTCAGATGGCGTTTGAACTCCATTCTCCGCATTTTGTAAAATAGCAAAGATATTTTAATATCATACGTAACAAATCGGCATATTTATGCTCAAGCTTATTTCCGTTGTATTTAAATAAATTGCATAATACTCTATTGATGAAGTGATTTAAACAATACCAAAGTATAATTATTCTAAATAAGGTTTAATATTTATAAGGTTTAATATTCTGCTCCCATGTTGGCCTAGGAGCTAGAGAAAAACATAGAATGAGACAACTGCATTTCCTCCCGGGTATGCTGTAAAAACCAGCTAAGGGATCTGAGGGTTTTAGTATACGGCAATTTAGGCGATGGGCTGACAACCTGTCACTATAGCAATACCTACAAATCTATCTTAAATAACCCTCAAAACTTTGTCAGACGTGGCGGAACGACCTTTGTCTAGGTCGTATACGCTCTGCCTACCCCATTAGGGATAAAGGCGTGATTATATGTATGTATGTATTTTTATAAGCAGTGAAAATGTTTTTGGTAGAAATCTTATTAATTTTATCTAAACGGCGAGAGTGTGTCTTTCAATGACTATCTCTTTTTAAAAACTAAACTGAATGTGCAGAAAACCCCTTATACTGGCAACACAGCGATCTCCAACGGGAGAACATCGAAGTGGGGGGAGATACCCCACTGCATTTCCTTCCTGCCCCCCTTCGGGCCTGCTCTGCCCGGGCCGTCCGGGCCTAGGTTTAGTTTCGAGGTTATAATTCGGAAGGGTGACGGTGACTGGGCTGCTGACCTTACTTTGGATTACAGGAAAGTAGATGGAAAATTGAAGAATTTTGTTTATAATGGAGAATAATGATGGATTATTTTTAAAGGTTACAGGAATTTCAGCGATGTTTATTAAAATTTACTTTTAAGGGATTATTCGGGAAGGTTAGAATATTATGCTGGATTGTAAGCAACACAAAATAGTAGGTACATTGTTCTCTCTCTCTCTTCCCAGGCCTAATGTTGAAACCCAATGGTTTTAGTGTATTTGAATTAAGGCGATGACAACCTATCACAGAAAGAGCATTCATCAGGCTGGCCTACACAGTCAAACACTTTGGGAATCGAACCCGCAACTTCCGAATCCCTAGCTCAAAGTTCAGACCATTTATACCACACAGAGGCGAACCCATTCATAATTTTGTAATGATCGCGTGCACTCACAGGGGCTTTTACCCTAAAGTGGTGACGATTCCGTTGTAGGCAAAATTCAAATTATAATCAGCTGTCTGTTTTTAATTCTCTGCCTAAGAGCCCGATGGTGTAGTGGATAGGGCCACTGCCTCCTGAGCGTGGTTCGAATCCCACCACGTACCAATGTGTTTTTCGGTTTTCGAATTTCATATGTACGTTTATTTGGTGCTTTTTCCGTGCTTCGGAAGGCACGTTAAGCCGTTGGTCCCGGTTAATATCGTTTAATACCATATATATTAGTCGTTAAGCCATATCAGAGGCCAGTGCTAAGCACTGGCGGCTTGAAAACTCTGACCTAATCTAGGATTGGGTCTGGTTTCCCTTCTAGGTTGCGGAGGTCAGATGGCAGTCGCTCTTTGTAAAAACCAGTACCCTCGTTCAATCCCCTAGATTAGGAAGCCGACCCCGTGAGATACGGGATAAGGCTAGGGAGATGATGTGTTTTTAATTCTCTGCCTGCGGATATGTTTCCGAAACGCTATAACCTGGGCCTTTTCAAGGCAAGAGTGAACAGTCATTATTTAGGCAAACATGCTGCATCATCGTCTGCATCGTCACTTTCCATCGGGTTAGATAGCGGACAAACGGTTTAGCTATTAATATGCATACAAACATACTATCACGCCTATATCCCTAATGGGGTAGGCAGAACGTCAACGACCCAAACAAAGGTCGTTCCGCCACATCTGACAAATTTTAAGGGGTTGTTTATGATAGATCTGTAAATTGCTATAGTAACAGATTGTCGGGCCATCGCCTAAATTACCAATAATTGATTCCCTTAGCTGGTTTTTACAGCATGCCCGGCTTGCCCGGGGATGCAGCTAGCACATTCTATGTTTTTCTATCACTCCCAGTCCAGCATGGAAGTTATTATTAATATATTATTTAAAAATACATATTTTAGAACTGGAAAGGTCCATACTAAAAGAAATTAAGTTGTATTTACCACCGAATCGGCCCCTGTCCCACTTGTTTTAGGTTTTGTGGGTTTGTTTGGGTTTTACACCCCGTCGCCCCGTTTGCTTTTGAAATGTCCCTGTCAGAAATAACCACTATGCGACTAATGATTGCTTGATTGAGTGTCTTTTTATGTTTCTGGAATGGGGTGGTTCCCCTAACCCTAGTTTGGAAAATTACCAGAAAACAACAGTGTATGAATGGGAACGGACATTTGGAGATGCAACTTTGATTTCAGAGCCTAAATGTATCTATAGTATTTCCAACTCAGTTTTAAAATAAAGGTAAACCAAGTTTCGTGTCTTTTTCATTAAAACACACATTTCAAAAATAAATAATATGTGTTGGCGAATGAGTTAATTTACTAAAAGTACTATTTCATTATGTCGTCATATCTTATAGCTAAAACTTATTTTAAACCTAAAAGATATAAAACTTTGTTTACCTTTATTCTAAAACTGAGTTGGAAATACTTTGGATTGAAATTTAATGACGTTCGGATATTAGAATGAGAACTGTGGCAAAATGCGCGGCCATGTTTTTAACATAAGTTTCCACTTGTGTAAAAAAAAAGTTTTTTTATTTTCACGGTCAGATTTATTGGTAGAATCACTGTTTACTTTTGGCTTTAAAAGAAACTTTGAATGCATCAAGAATTTGGTGAACTGAAATAGTTACTAAAGGTAAACCTTTATTTTTATTTATTTATTGAGAGAATAACATAGAATGTGTCAACTGCATTTCCTCTCGGGCATGATGTAAAAACCAGCTAAGGGATCCGAGGTTATCACTACAGCAATATACCTACAAATTTATCTTAAAGAACCCTTAAAACGTTGTCAGACGTGACGGAACGACCTTTGTTTTGGTCGTTTACGCTCTGCCTACCCCATTAGGGATAAAGGCGTGATTATATGTATGTACGTATTTCGAGGAGTTGTCAAAACAGGTAAAATAATTTTCTGCCCACGTAATTGTCTTAAAATATTCTTACACGCACTTTTTATGGCATTTCTGAAAAATAAACCATGTTAACAATTTTTAAGCAATCAAAATATTACACGTTCCATCTTTTACATTCATTTATTTAAAAAAAATGTTTAAAAAGGCTGTTACAAAACAGTTGCGGTTAACTTCAGGTCAACAACCAAGACGGTGGTTAAAGTAATGGTTAAAATAAACCACGAGTTTAAACTCAAGCTTAAGCTAAACTTTGTAAAAACAGCGATTGCGACTACTATATAAGAGAGTAATATAATGTAGTGTATCAGATAATATAACAGGTTATATATACTCAAAGTTGTTTTTGAAACCGAAGCTTTGCTTTTTCATGATTCTACTTTGTGTGGTCTAGAAAATATCTTTAGCTTTTGGGTTTTTAAGACGCAAGCTACAAAGAAAAAAAACATGATCACATTCACAGCCCCCATTAGGATTCCCTGTATCGGGGTGCCTTGGGCTTACACAGAACCAACCACAAAGAACACCCAGACCCAGAAACAGCGATTAAATTCATCATTCAAATCTGCCCCGGCCGGGAATCGAACCCGGGAACCCACTGCGTAGCAGGCAGATACACTGCTAACTACGAGTAACTAGGCTGTGCGGGCCGAAAAGGCCGAAATGTGATAACGCCGCGTAGCAGTTCAATGTTAGCTGGTTATAAAGCAAACTAAGCATCGTCCAGTGAAACTTGACCTAGACGTAGCGATAATTATTTCTAATCATTCAAGGATAGATGCTCTGATTGGATATGGCATGAGCCTTTCGGATATAAAAAAAAAAACTTCAACTTGCTTTATCTCCACATGAGATACGAAAAATCTAACTTAAAATAAGATTAAAACTTTAAATAGTGGACGATGAAGTTTTAAGAAAATTAAAACTTCATCGTCCACTATTTAATTTCTATAACCATTTTCCATTGTTATCAGTTATCCCTTACGTCACTGATTTAATTGCTATTTCCTTATCAGTTATTTCCTACTGAGTACGTCACTACTGCCAAGATAGCAGGTATTATCTAAATCGTTCCAGCCCAACCCTACTACCGGATGTAGTTATCGATAAATCTATATTTTCTTTCGTAACGAACTAAAAAAAGCAATCAAGTGTTTAAAATAAAATTGCAGAGAGATTGCCGCGGTTAGTGGTATTTCCTTTGAGATAACGAAATTGCTTCAAATACCATGTTTTAATACTTCTTTGAAATATCTTTTGTTTCGTATCTATACAAATATTATGAAGAGGACATAGGTAGTTGTGTTTGTATCTCTATAAAGTTTACCGGATAAAAAATGTTTGAATCATATGTCTCTAAAAGAATACTTGTTTGTTGTGCATTCTATGCCGCTTGCCATATTATTACATACATTCCTACAGACATATAATGACTCCTTTATCCCTAATATGGGGTAGGCACAGCGTTAACGACCTTAAACTAAGGTCAATCCACCACGTTTGAGGGTTATTTAAGATAGATTTGTAGGTTTATTGCTGTAGTGACAGGTTGTCAGCCCATCGCCTAAATTACAATATACTGAAACCCTCGAATCCCTTAGCTGAATTTTACAGCATGCTCGGGAGGAAATGCAGCTGGCACATTCTATGTTTTTCTCTCGCTCCCAGTCCAGCATTTTCTAGAAGTAGGTTATATTATATGTAGTATGTATATTTTATGTTTACAGTTAATTATATACGTAGCCCATAATTTAAAAGAAATAAAATTAACAACAGATATTAAAAGTCCAATTAAAGCTATGAAATTAACTTCATAATTTACTATTATTAAAGAGAAATAAACATGCGAACTACTTATTAAATACCATTTATTTGAACATTTTATTTATTCTTTAACTACTTAACAAGGTTATTTAGCTAATATAATTGAAATAGGAGGTTGTGGGGTATACTTAAATAAATAATAATTTTAACCTACATAAATAACTTAAATATTTCACATATAGATAGGCTGACAACCTGTCACTATAACAATATACCTGCAAATCTATCTTAATTAACCCTCAAAACTTTGGTTACTAACGGAGCTCACACAGACGTGGCGGAACGACCTTTATTTTTTATTATTTATTTAACAGTTTATTGTACACAATAAAATACAAAGTACATATACATATAAAACGAAGACACAACAGGCACAGCTTATTTCTAAAAAGAAATCTCTTCCAGCAGACCTAGGCTAGTGAAATAGCACTCTGAGAGGCAGATACGACGCGTACACGACCTTTGTTTAGGTCTTGTACGCCCTGCCTACCCCATTAGGGCTTAAGGCGTGATTATATGTATGTGTGTACAAATAACGTAATGAACAAGATTTCTATAAATAATAAAAGTTTTAGTAACGCTGTATTTTATGATTGTGTGTTGTCAAGGTACTTATTTTAATTAACTTTCTCACCAACTTGGCGAAGTAATCGATAGAATCCTAATACCAAACGTACTAATATCTAAGTACATTCGACTGTCACATTATATAGAAAATTGTTATAGTATTTAACAAACAATGTCAAATTCCCCGTAAGGTGCCAGGTTAGAAAAGCATCACCCCTAACTTCCCGTGAGTGTCGTCAAAGGCAACTAAGGGATAAATCCAGGGAATGGGCAGCAGCGTTCCCTGTGAATGGAAAACTTGTACTGCGCTCACCAACCCGCCTGCCAAGCGTGGTGAGTATGGCATATACCCCCAATTTTGGGGAGGCCCATGTCCAGCAGTGGACTGTTGTGGCTGATGTTGAATGTCAAATTCATAATGTGTCATTAAAGTGGTCCTATGTATTGTATATCACACCTACCTAAACCAACTTGTGCGATGTCAGCTGACACATAAATATCAATTTACCAGCAACTTGTCTTATGGACACCTCGTTAAAAATAAATAGTTGACAACACATAACAATCTATCATAGTTAATAAGCAATTTTATACACCACCGGCGAATTTCTGAACGAATAATTGCAAAAAAGCCGCTGCAATTAAAGATTTTTGCCGCAATTGCAGTTGTAGACCTGAATTCTTTCGTAATAACGCCAATAAAATTAAATAAGCAATGCCATAGTCATACATATTTCATGGAATTGTCAATTGTATTGAAGTATGTCAAAAGTAATGAATACATTATTCATAGTTTTTATACATACATACATATAATCACGCCTTTATCCCTAATTGGGTAGGCAGAGCGTAAACGATCTAAACAATAGTCGTTCCGCCACGTCTGAAAGTTTTGAGGGTTATTTAAGATAGATTTGTAGGTATATTGCTGTAGTGACAGGTTGTCAGTCCATCGCCTAAATTTCAATATACTGAAACCCTCAATTCCCTTAGCTGGTTTTTACAGCATGCCCGGGAGGAAATGCAGCTGGCACATTCTATGTTTTTCTTTCGCTCCCAGTCCAGCTCCATGCTGGACTGGGAGCAAGTTAGTTTTTATAAGAATGTTTAATTTATTGACAGCGTAAATGAGACTTCAAATAATATTTCGCATTTAATTAATAGTTTTTCAATTCTATTGAGACAGGTCAGGTCCGGGTTGGTTTGATATATTGATATTATTTGCCACATTTTATGTGAAACAAAACATGTATAGTACAGCATGGAGTTACTATGTCTAAGGGCCTGTTTCCCACAAACTGATAGGAGTTGTTCAGTCAACGAAACTGAACTTTTTTTTTTTAACCGTCACTGTGGTCTAGTGGCTAGTGCCATGGTCTCCCGATCTGGAGACCTGGATTCGATTACCAGGGGGGAATCACAAAGTTGATATTTGAGTATTTATCATCACTTTGGGAATTTTGCCCCAGTTTGGTTAGGACTTTGCAGGCTGAATCACCTGATTGTCCGAAAATTAAAAGATTTCGTGCTTCGGTGAGTACGTTAAGTCGTCGGCCCCGGTCGCTCCCTTTGATAGTGGTCGTTACTCAAACCATGTCAGAGGCCTGATAGGGTTCATTCATGGACTCGATAACCCACTCAACAGAAGAAGAACGAAACTGAACATTTTTATAAAATTCCGGAAAACTCAAAAGTGTTGTGAAGCTTCTCAAACGCTACCAAAAGTTACTAAAGAAAATATTTGCCTGACGACGCGACGTAAATAAAAATAAACTTCCAAGAAAAGATAAGTACGTACTTAATGAAAATTCTTTCAGAAGTTCATGAAATTATCTGGATTCCTGTAAAAGCAATCGTGGACAAACTTTTACTGAAATTCTTATCGAATTTCATGAATAAGCCTGAAGGCTACTAAATGTATGATGTTACTAAATAAACGAGATTTCTTTTAATTGTATGTAAATATGTATTTAATAACTACACCGTTTCTTTATAAAATGGACCTCTCAGCTTGTCAGACGTGTCGAAAGCGCCCATTTAGGAGGTCGTTGATACCTACTTACCTCGAAAGAGATGAATATTTCCTTTGATTCTACTCCTCATATTTTCATTTGCAATCCTACTTCTATAAGTCTACGGTCATCTTGTGTTTCGTTTTCAAAGTATGTTGGTGCAAGATAGCTAGCTCGTAGTGTGTTTTACGTCATTAAATTGATGCTGCACATACCTCGAAAGAGATGAAATTTATGAATATTTCCTTTGATTTTATATCTTTCATATTTAATCCTACTTCTATAGAAGACTTATAAGTCTGCCGCCATCTTGTGTTACGTGTTCAAAGCAACTTCCATCTCTTTACAAGACAGCTTCGCTGGAAACTTGTAGAGACTTAACAGAAACTACGCTGAGACTTTATACAAACTTCTTTACACAAATATGAAAAGTTATATACTTATACAAATACTTATGTACTATAAAACATCTCTCATATATCTACTCTACATTTTGAAATGGAATTATAATCATTATGAAATACCTTTACCTACGTATTTTTACGTTGTAAGTGTCATTAAATGAAACATAACAAAATAGGACGTAGTTTCTTTATCTATAAGATGAGATGACTCAAATGATTAATTTGTCTAATATATTTTATTCAATAAATAACTATTATATGACATTGCAATAACTATTATATGACTCTAAGCTAGTGCAGATGCAGTGTCATCACAAATGTCTAGCTTGTAATTTATGATAGATAGACAAACTCTTTATTGCGCATAATTTGTACAGCTTGGAATAGCAGCATAACAGTGCGCGCAAAGGCGGCCTTATCGCTTCAAGCGATCTCTTCCAGACAACCCTGCATTTAAGAAAGAACAATTATACATAGCAAGTATTGCGGCTGTGATTCGTAACAACAAATAGTTATTACCACTGAATGAACATAACGAACCGAACATAAGAATCTATGTATATTGGGGTAAAACCATGGTAAAACCCTAACACTTAATACTGCATAAATTCTACAATACACGAACACATAATAATGTGGAAGTGACATACCGTAAATCACTATAACGAAACGGTCATCAAAACAGAAATCATATTATATCCCCCACGGACACTTATCCAATCTATTTCACGATGCAATCATATTTGAACTTTATTGTGTTTGCTTTAGTTTTGTTTTTCTTTGCCTTCTTTTCCTTGTGGGTCTTGTGTGTGATTGCACAGAACGGAACGAAGTAGAATGAAGCAAATATACCTAGTTACTGTGTAAATATCTGACAAACTGTGTAGGTATTTACTCTTGAATCTAAAAAATATTTATTATTGCTTTATACAAAATTTACTCCTATTACTGAATTATTTCTCTAACTCTTAGTTTATGGATCAGTGATTTAATTTTATAATCGTTCATCAAGATAGTATCCTCGCAAATGAACTGTATGTTGCTTTATTTAATTATTTTTTGACACACACACACACATTGTCAACTTTTTATATTCTGCGTGTGTTCGTGCTTTAATAAATGTACATATCTGTAGAGTTTAATGTTTCATCAGTTACATAAAGTTGCTTTCATCTTCCTGTGTTTCATTCGTGTTTATGTAGAGTCACGTCCATTCATGATGATTTCCTGTTTTCTATTCCACTTCTATTTCTGTATAAGTAATTATATTCTGTGGGGCTTCGTCAGTTCGATGCGTTATTATTTAACAAGTGTATTTCGAACGGTCTGTCTGTCTGTCTCCCCTTTATGAACCCACCCTTATATTATACTGTCACATTCCGTCAGTGTATTGAGTGATGTTTTTATTAAATTCCTTGTTCTGTGTATGAATTTTAATAACGTGTGTTTCTTTCGTACAACAATTTTTGTGACGATTTATTTATGAACTAGCTGACATAATATAAGGTGGTCTACCACGTTGATTATACATTTGTCTCGACTCTGGATGTCACTATCAATAGCTAAATTCAGTACAGTCTCTGACAGATGTACTGTGTATGTATTCTTCTAAAATATCACACTTGACGCTTGAGCACCCGATGCCACAGGTGCTTAGGCTCGAATTTATAAAGCGATATCAAGATTGAGAGCTATATTAAGTATGGATTTGAAGGGTCGCTTTGTACTGAAATGACATTTCTGATACGATCTCAAACTTGCTGTCACTCTTGAGAGCTGATTACATATACAGGCCTTAGAGATGCGATGCAACACGAATCGTTGAGGTCGTGCGTTCGAGGTCCAGCCCACATACTATTGTTTGTCCTAATATATTTTTTTCGCTTACGCGTAATGCTCTTATTCTTGTCACTCTTGTAGACAAGACACCATACAGATAAACTGTTATTCGAGTCGTAATACTTCACGTATTTCCTTGTATCCTCTGTGAATGAACACAAACACAAAGACAGCTTCAACAAAAGGGTGTGGAAGGGTCAAAGTGGACGTGGAGTCTAAAGGAGTTCATCGACCCGTTACTTAGAACGATTGCTTTTATCAATTAAACAATGGAATTGGCCACTTTAGTTGTGCAGACTTTTATAGTGGCAATGTTGTTAGGGAACTAATGATTTTGGGGAAACCATATAGAGATTGGCTAGTTAGGCCATAAATCCAAAGAAACTATTTCTGTGACAATATACTTCCCAATTTGGAGTAGATCCAGGATCTAGCAATCATGGTAAATTAGTCTGCCTTCTTTGAATATCCTCCTTGAATCTTCCTTCAAAGGTTGTCTGGAACAGATCGCTGACATCAATTACACCGCTTTTGGAAGAAATAATAATATATGACATGTTTGTTAGTATATAACAATTTTGCTTAGTGTCACATTTGTTTTTCAATATTTTAAGAACATGCCCATTTGCATGGAAAATTACGACATTCTATACAATACCACGATTTCATCAGTTCTCGCAATATTAATTTATCCTTTTCAAACATAACCCGACATATAGAGGTCAAGTTAAACCCGGCAAGTTCAGCCATTATGATTCCAGAACAATAAACTCCAATGGCCGTGCGTTTGTCACCAAATGCGGAGACAAAGGGAATTGTTCCACGCCCTTACACTCATTGTATGAACTGTCGCTTCTGTTTATGTATAAATATTTTATTGTTCTGTGAGTCGTCTATGGTTAAGAGGCTTGGAACTTGGAATTGTGCGGAGTTATGAAGTGTTTTCTTCTTATCTATAAATATTTTATTGTTTACTAGCGACCCGCCCCGGTTTCGCACGGAAATCATCAGTGTTTCTCTACTATATTGTGCATGTATTACACATATAAACCTTCCTCTTGAATCACTCTATACATAAAAGAAACCGCATCAAAACCGTTGCGTAGTTTTAAAGATTTAAGCATAAATAGGGACGGAGAAAGCGACTTTGTTTTATACTATGTAGTGATTTATTGCCATGCAAAGTAAAACATTGGATGTTCCAAATGTTTCTTTTCCCAAGCTTACTGTAGGAACTAGTAGAAGTAGACGAGGGTTCGGGTTGTATTGTAATTTAAGCGAAAGGCTGACAACCTATCACTACACTAAAAACCAGTTCGTCCTTTCTAAAAAACACGCAAAACTTGTCGGTCGTGGCGAGAACGTCATAATATGAGATACTCTGGACGCTCTACCTACGACCTATGGAATATAGGAGTCATTATATTGTATGTATTTTATTGTTCTATGAGTGCACTATGGTTGACAGGCTTGAAACTTGGAACTTGGTATTGTGCGCAGAAGTTATGAAGCGTCTTATCTGCGTTTAAGTGGTTGTTAATCTTTGCCCTGTCATGTTTAAAGTAGCTTTTAAAATCATGTGTTATTTTTAAGAGTTGTGAACATCCTTGTTTGGTATGTAGATGTGTTTAAATGATAATATCATGACATGGTGTGGGTATTTCTTAAAGTGTCGACATAAGATGGTTGTAGTCACAGTTGGTATGGTAGAGGAGCTATCAAATCAAAAGCAGTTCTTTGATGCTACTAAGGCCCGTATTGATAAACAGCACTTGGAGAATGACAGTTAATTTTAGTTCATATCAGAAATGTCATTTCAGTACTATAACCACGTCAGAGGCCATTAGGCAGCTATTAAGCTGTGTTGCTAGGCGGTTAGAAAACTCTGACACCAGGGTTCATCGGGTCGTTCGACTCGAGAATCCACTTGCTAAGAAGAAGATTAATGAATTCAAGTTTAGATCTGATATGAGTAAGAAGAAGTACAATATGAGATCGCTTTACAAATACGAAATAAGAATAAGTATGGATTTGACAGCCCTTTTTGTACTGAAAAGACATTTCTGATACGAGCTGAAACTCGCTGTCAGTTTTAAGAGCTGATTATTAATACGGGCCTAAGTGTGGTATCATTCTAAAGACAGCGAGTGCTTTTCCAACATAAATTCTCGTCTTTTTCTTTTCACGATAAATATCTATTAGAAGCTCTTCCTTTAATGTTGGAGGAAACCTATTTAGTTCCTCCCGCAGTTTCGTACCAGTGATGTAATTTGTGCAATCGATTCTATACTCTATGGTTTTACACCTTGTCCGCTTGATTTTGACGCGCATTTGCATATTTCCCCAGTATTTCTGACAATTGATTTCTGATTTAGGCGATGGGCTGACAACCTGTCACTATAGCAATACATATTACAATCTAAAATTGCCCTCAATTTTTGTCAGACGTGGCGAAAGCGCTTTTTACGAGGCGTTAAACGCTCTGCCTACCCCGTAATTTATGCGTGATTTATGTATGTAAATACATAAATCACGAAATACATAAATGATTTATGTATGTATGTATTTCTGATAATTTTATTCACCATATCATATGACGGCGGATAAAAATGACATATAACGCTTAAAGCCACCGATTATAAATCAAGAACCGTAAAGAATAGATCTCCTGTCCTTCTCCAATGTTTTAGTGTAAAAGTGGCAGATAGATCTTAATTTTAGGTTTAGCCGGTTGAATCTAGAATTAAGCCCAACAAGTGGTATGGTAGAGGAACTATCAAATCAAAGACAGTTTTTTGGTGCTACAATACAAATATTCTTTATTGCACATAAACAACACATTGTACAGGAACAAACATTACAAAACAAACAGAGTACAATTAATCGGCCTTATTGCTAGGGTAGCAATTTCTGCCAGGCAACCTTTGGGTAAAGGAGTAGTTTTCTAATATTATGCGGGATAGTGCAGTTATTGCTACCAAGTATCGTATCTTTCTAAAGACAGTGAGTCCTTTTCCCACAGAAATTCTCATTTCTTTTTACGAAAAATATCTATTAGAAGCTCTTCTTTGAATGTTGGAGGAAACCTATTTAGTTCCTTCCGCAGTTCCGTACGAGTGATGTAATTTGTGCAATCAGTTAAGTGCTTTTCCCAGTTGCTCGCTAATAAATACATAAGTGCACCATAGAGTAGGTACAGGTCAGTTACTTTAGAATACAGATCAGCAGTCTGTATATATATGTGCTAAAAACGACACAGAACATAACACACCTACACACACACACACAACATAACTCACTCAAACAACAATAAACCTTAAATTCATATTATTCTTAAATCTTTAGTCAATTAACTTCATATTTGATAGATAAATGCATGTTATTTTTCTCGTTATTCTCTTCCATGCTGGCCTGGAAGCGAGAGAAAAACAAAGAATCTGCCAGTTGCATTTCCTCCCAGAAATGTTATAAAAACCAGCTAAGGGATCCGAGGGCTCCTGTATATTGCAATTTAGGCGATATGCTGACAACCTGTTACTATAGCAATATACCAACAAATCTATCTCAAATAACACACGTCGAACGATCCGATGAAGCCTAGTGTCAGAGTTTTCAAACCCTAAGTAGTACAAGTAGCACAGCTATTAGGCCTCTGACATTTGCTTGAGTAACGACCATTACCAAAAACAGCGACCGGGACCGACGGCTTTACGTGCCCTCCGAAGCACGGTACCTTTTCTGACAATCAGGTGATTCAATCTGCAATGTCCTTACCAAACTGGAAAAAACCTTACAACAAGACAAATATCAACTTTGTGTGTGATCCTCCGTAAAACCCATGGCTCTAACCACTAGACCACGGAGGCAGTTCCCAACTTCAAATGATTCCCTAATTTTTTCATGGTTGTACTTCGTAATTTAAAGTCTGTGTGGCATCAATCACACCCCACACTTGTGATAAAATCTTTATTGCTCTCTCGGTGCATTTATTATGTGGGATTGACGCGTGACGGTGTGATGCGTACCGAGGGGAGCTTTCTTTGTTCGGATAGAGAATTCTGATTCTAATTAAAGATGTTTTTTTATAGTTGCCTACAGTGCAGTGCCATTCGGGTATAAAAATAACGCGTTCTGGGTTTTACTGGGGATACACACATATAATCACGCCTTTATCCCTAATAGGGTAGGCACAGCGTAAACGAACTAAGCTACCATAGAACGTTCCGCCACGTCTGACAAAGTTTTAAGGGTCATTTAAGATAGATTTGTAGGGATATTGCTGTAGTGACAGGTTATCAGCCCATCGCCTAAATTGCAGTCTACTGAAACCCTTAGATCTCAGGAGGAAATGCAGCTATCACATTCTATGTTTTCTCTCGCTCACAGTCCAACATGGAAGATGTTTGCTGGTGATGTCACGGTATTAAAGCGATATATTTTTCATCATTATGCAAAATAAGTGTAAGAGCCCGATGGTGTAGTGGATAGGGCCGCTGCCTCCTGAGCGGGAGGTCGTGGTTCGAATCCCACCACGTACCAATGTGTTTTTCGGTTTTCGAATTTCATATGTACGTTTATTCGGCGCTTTTTCCGTGCTTCGGAAGGCACGTTAAGCCGTTGGTCCCGGTTAATATTGTTTAATACCGTAGATATTAGTCGTTAAGCCATATCAGAGGCCAGTGCTAAGCATTGGCGGCTTGAAAACTCTGACCTAATCTAGGATTGGGTCTGGTTTCCCTTCTGGGTTGCGGAGGTCAGATGGCAGTCGCTCTGTGTATAAACCAGTACCCTCGTTCAATCCCCTAGATTAGGTAGCCGTCCCCGTAAGATACGGGATAAGGCTAGGGAGATGAATGCAAAATAAGTGTATAAAGAGTCGAGTATAAAGACGATACACTGATGATCTGGAACAAGTTTTTATAGTAGGTTATTTACATACATATAATCACGCCTTTATCCCAAATGGGGTAGGCAGAGCGTGAACGACCTAAACAAAGGTAGTTCCGCCACGACTGACAAAGTTTTGAGGGTTATTTAAGATAGATTTGAAAGTTTATTGCTGTAGTGACAGTTTGTCAGCCCATCGCCTAAATTGCAATATACAGAAACCTTCGGATCCCACAGCTGGTTTTTACAGCATGCCCGGAAGGAAATGCGGCTGGTACATTCTACGTTTTTCTCTCGCTCCCAGTCCAGCATGGAAGAATGGTAGGTAGGTAGTAGGTTATCATGTTGCTTATACTATTCAGTTGAATAAACACTATAAAAACTATTCTAGTGTATGAAACCTATTAATAGATCAGCTGCATAACAATATTTAGGGTTCCTTACACATTAAAATTATTATTACATACATATAATCACGCCTTTATCCCTATTGGTGTAGGCAGAGCGTAAACGACCTAAATAAAGCTGTAAAAACCAGCTAAGGGATCCGAGGTTGAATTTAGGCGATGGGCTGACAACCTTTCACTACAACAATATACCTACAAATCTATATTAAATAAAAATAACCCTCAAAACTTAGTCAGAAGTGGCAGAACGACCTTTGTTTAGGTCGATTACGCTTTGCCTACTCCATTAGGGATAAAGGCGTGATTATATGTATCTATGTAGGTATGTATTATTTAATGCGTTCAAGTCTACAAAACAATCTATTCATAAAATTAAAAGTTTTTAGGTCGAATTATGAAAAATATCGTCTCTCCTTACATGACAGTACAAAATAATTGTATCCATCTTTAATATTTGCAATGGGTTTGCCTTTGACTCTAGGCCAACTCAGGGATGATCTTGTCGAGTGAGATAGAATGAGTTAGGGACGTATTTATAATCAGTTCTCATGAGTGATACCTAGTTTGGGTTCGTATCAGAAATGTCATTTCAGTACAAACTTCGTTTCGTGCTTCGGAGGGCACGTTAAGCCGTCGGTCCCGGTCGCTGTCTTTGATAGTGGCCGTTACTCAAAACCATGTCAGAGGCCTGATAGTTGTGCTACTAGGCGGTTTAAAAACTCTGACACCAGGTGTCATCGGGTCGATAGACTCGATACCCACTCGACAGAAGAAGAAGAAGTACAAACTGGCCTGTAATATTAATGCTTAATATTGCTCTTAAGTTTGATATTGCTTCATAAATATAACCCCTAGAGCCAGCTCAGTTTCTCAAAAGGTTTGGCCTTAAATGCACTTTTTTGCAACCCGTTGAAAGTCATTAAAAAAAAAGTTCAGAACCCGCAGAAGCTACTTCACCACGTACTCAACCACATTTTTCATAATTAAAATGTGTGTCTCGACACTCCTCGTCAAAGCTGCAAGGATGCTCAAACATCCAGACAACCAACTTTGTAGGAATGTACTAGAACCAACACTTTCCAACTAAAAACACTTTAAATTCAACCATATTACAACGGCATAACCAGCACTTGATATGCAAAATACACTTGGTAAAAGACCATTGTAATGTTTCACAGGAATTTAAACTCTGTTCAAACGTGTTAAAGGTTAAACGGTAGGAATCTGAGGGCAAATTGCTTAGTTCTGTTCCGTTGCGGTTTGGAGTTGGGAGGGTCGTAACAGGTAGGGAGTATATCGGTTACAATTAATAACAGTTTGGATATTTCTTACTTCCAGATCATAATAATTTTCGAGACCTCTTTAGAATATAAGTAACCCTATTTTGTTATATACAAACATATAATCACGCTTTTAACCCAAATAGGGTAGGCAGAGTGTAAACGACTTAAACAAAGGTCGTTCCGCCACGTCTGACAAAGTTTTGAGGGTTGTTTAAGATAGATTTGTAACCTATTTTGTATCTAAAATAAATGCATTTTCTTTCTTTCTTTCATTGCTGTAGTGACAGGTTGTAAGCCCATCGCCTAAATTGCAATAGCGCCCTCGGATCCCTTAGCTGGTTTTTACAGCATGCCCGGAAGGAAACGTAGCTGGCACATTCTTTGTTTTTCTCTTGCTCCCAGTCCAGCATGAAATAATTACGCTATAATTTAATTTGTAATTGGTTTTACTTAATAAATATTGGAAATAAATTAGTAAAGTTATGCTATATCTAAGTATACTAGACTGCTTTTTGTTACTTCTTATTATTGAATGCCTATTTTGAATGTGTTGAGTATGTTTTCTTAGTAAAATTAGATAGCTGCTAGTTGACTAGACTAAGGGCCGTATTTGTAATCAGCTTTACATCAAGAGTGACAGCGAGTTTGAGTTCGTATCAGAAATCTCATTTCAGTAACGGTACAAACTAGCCTGTAAAATCCATACTTGATATTGCTCTCAATCTTGAGGTTGCTTTATAAATACTAGCCTTACAATGCTCTTGTATTGAAATTTAATATTTGATTGTCTTTTGTTACAGGTAAGTATCCATTCTTCGCTGGTAACTGCCAATTTGGAATCACGAATGTACATCCCAGCTACTCCTATTTATTTCGTAAGTACCTGTCGACTTTTATATACCCAAAAATAAAAACTAAAATTATTTTTACTAATACTAGTAGACATATTTTAGACGCAAGACGGTTTATAAATTTAAAACATGTGTATTAAATTAAAAATTTACATACATACATATATTCACGCCTTTATCCCTAATGGGGTAGGCAGAGTGTAAACGACCTAAAGAACGGTCGTTCTGCCACGTCTGATAATTTTTTTAGAGTTATTTAAGATAGATATATTGCTGTAGTGACAGATTTTCAGCCCATCGCCTAAATTGCAATATACTAAAACCCTCGGATCCCTTAGCATGTTTTTACAGCATGCCCGGGAAGAAATGCAGCTGGCACATTCTATGTTTTTCTATCGCTTCCAGTCCAGCATGGAAGAAATTAAAAATGTAACTGTTATAAAATGCATTTGCTACCTACACTAGCCACAGCACTATTTTGGTGGTCGGGAGCACGTTTCCATTGTATACGTAGATACGGATATGTACCCTGACGTGCGTCAAACGAAATTATCTCGTGTTTCGACCTATTGTTAGACACTTATGTTAATACATACATATAATCACGCCTTTATCCCTAATGGGGTAGGCAGAGCGTAACGACCTAAATAAAGGTTGTTCCGCCACGTTTGACAAAGTTTTGAGGCTTATTTAAGATAGATATGAATGTATGTTGCTGTAGTGACAGGCTGTCAGCCCATCGCCTAAATTGCAATATATTGAAACCCTCGGATCCCTTAGCTGGTTTTTACAGCATGCCCGGGAGTTGTTCTTTCGCTCACAGTCCAGCATGGAAGAAATGGTTATATAATTTGCTGAAAATACGCTGTCTGCGTTTGGTAGCAACAATACATCATCATCTCATCATCTCATCATCTCCTTAGCCTTATCCCGTATCTCACGGGGTCGGCTTCCTAATCTAGGGGATTGAACGAGGGTACTGATTTTTACACAGAGCGACTCTGACCTCCGCAACCCAGAAGGGAAACCAGACCCAATCCTAGATTAGGTCAGAGTTTTCAAGCCGCCAATGCTTAGCACTGGCCTCTGATATGGCTTACCGACTAATATCTATCGGTATCGGTATTAAACGATATTAACCGGGACCAACGGCTTAACGTGCCTTCCGAAGCACGGAAAAAGCGCTGAATAAACGTACATATGAAATACGAAAACCGAAAAACACTTTGGTACGTGGTGGGATTCGAACCAGGACCTCCCGCTCAGGAGGCAGCGGCCCTATCCACTACACCATCGGGCTCTCTGCGTTTGGTAACAACAATACATCATGGCGATAAAGAAATGAACATACTCGTAATTGTTATCTCGCGTGCGTTTGAAAATATTCGTGACCTAGAAGATTTTTAATTTCAGCCTGTTGCAGATATATTGGGGTCGATTCTAGATACCACCGGCTAAAATTAAAATATATCTGCCACTTTCAAAATAATAAAATTGATAAAGGACAGATGATTTTACACTTTGTCCGCTAGATTTTGACACGCTTTTGCACGTTCCCCAGTATTTCTGTCAATATATCCGCCATATCATATGACGGCGAATAAAAATATCAGGTAACGCATAAAACCACCAACTTTAAATAAAAAAACCGGAGAGAATAGATCTCCTGTTCTTATCCAATGTTTTTAGTCTGACAGTGACAGATAGATTTTATTTTTAGGTTTAGTTGGTTGAATCTAGAATGAAGCCTATTTCTTGATTTTACTTTTGAATTCTTACTGTAAATTATTTGACATACATAGAAATTTGATCTGAACCTAAAAATTCATATCCAAATTGTGCCTAAACATTCATAAAAGGGAAATATGTTTAATGTCATATATTTCTGGCAGTCTTTCAATACTAAAGCTTAATCAAAAAGTAAAGTCTACATAAAAAAAAAGCTCTGGTTTGAAAAAAGCAAAGCTAATCAGTTTATTGATCACGTCTGCATGAATAAATATCCGAAACCTTTGAGATGAATTCCCAAGCTGGGCTTTACTTCTTTTTCTCTCTGTCATCGAATGACGTTGCGCTTGCGACCAAAGCTTTTGAACGTAATTCTGTGATTCCTCTAATGCGCTTCGCAATAAGAAGACAGATATTTTTGTACAAAAAGCACACGAAAAACTTAGGTTCAGTGGAGTGATCGAAATTGTTTAGTGTCATGTTTTCTCATTTTGATGTTATATCGAAAATAATGTCGTTTATTGAAGTTTTTGTTTTGCAAATCAATATGAGCTTTACTTTCATACATACATATCACGCCTTTATCCCTGATGGAAGGCAGAGCGTAAACAACCCAAACAAAGGTCTTTCCGCCACGTCTGACAAAGTTTTGAGGGTTATTTAAGATAGATTTGTAGGTATATTGCTGTAGTGACAGGTTGTCAGCACATCGCCTAAATTGCATATAATATATATATATACTGAAACCCTCAGATCCCTTAGCTGGTAGCTGGTTTTTACAGCACGCCCGGGTGAAAATGCAGCTGGCACATTCTATGTTTTTCTTTCGCTCCCTGGCCAATATGGAAGGAAGCTATCTTCCTTTAAAAATAATTTTACTGAAAGAAACGTTTTAATAGCGTCAAGCTAAAAACTAATATTTTACCCACGTTATTAAAAACGTAAAAAAAAATGTTACTGGTTAAAATATCATTTTTCTTGATTCCATTCATTAATTTTGCGATCTCAGATAATGAAAATAAATCGGTTCGCTCCAAGCGCGTTGTTAAACCAATCACCAAGTATTTTTATAGAGTGTGATAAAAACTACATATTTCTTTGATCTTTGGAAGTTGTCAAATAACAGTTCTTTCATCAAATAATTTATTGAGTTTCGGGGGTTAGTAAACCAAGCATCTACTCGTAATATGAAATTAATCATCAGTTTCCAAATTTTTATATGAACCACGGAAAATTTGTTTTTTTTTTATTTAGCGCTGTGTGATTTTTTTCAAAAGTGCGAATATAATAGGTATACATCTTAAAGATCTGTACCTCTCCAAATTTCATGCCGTTTTGATCGCTACTTCCTTTGAAAGTATCACTTCTAGGATATTTAGCAACTTATTTATTTTTTCCATGCTGGACTGGGACCAAAAGAAAAACATTGAATGTGTCAGCAGCATTTCCTCCCGAGCATGCTGTAAAAACCAGCTAAGGGATCCGAGGGTTTCAGTATATTGTAATATAGGCGATGGGTTGACAATCTGTCACTACATCAATATACGTACAAATCTATCTTAAATAACCCTCAAAACTTTGTCAGAAGTGGTGGAACGGCCTTTGTTTAGATCTTTTACGTTCTGCCTACCCCATTAGGGATAAAGGCGTGATTATGTGTGTGTGGATATATTGATATCAACTTCCAGTGACGATAGATAGCATACCTACTACGCTTCAGTCTGTGTCGGCATTGTCGGCCAACAATAGGCATCATTACGGTTGTTGCTAGTTTGTTTGAGAGACCTTTTTTGGTCTGTATTTTTCACCAGTGGTATTAATTTCTTATGCATTGGTATTGAACCATACTTCACCAGTTATTTGTCTCACGTGCAAAAAGTTTAAAACCATGTCAGAGGCCTGATAGTTGTGCAACTAGCCGGTTTTAAAACTCTGACAACAGGGTTCATCGGGTCGATAGACTCGATACCCACTGGACAGAAGAAGAAGTTTAAAACCATAGATAGGTATATTATACAACATGTGTGTACAGGGTGAAAGGGACAACGTACAGAAAACTGATTGGGGCTGCTCAGTCAATGAAACTGAACAGCTATAGCCAGGAAATTATTTCAGAAGATGTTCCCATACAAAATAACCACCTCGATAAGACAATTTGTAGTTGTAGTTGTTCCAAGAACTTGTTTCGTTGACTGAGCAACGACTATCACGTACTGGTGCGCTGTCCCTTACACCCGGTATAATATGAGTCAGGTTCAACGTTACCTTTCAAGGCTGTCTCTCACCGCGGTTGTTCAACGCGTTAGCTTAAATGACTAAATACGGAAACGTGCTGCCATTAGGACAAATGTGTCCTATAAAAACAGCATGTGGCCATGTTGATAATACATACATACATAAAATCACGCCTTTATCCCTTACGGGGTAGGCAGAGCGATAAACGCCTCGTAAAAGGCGCTTTCGCCACGTCTGACAAAAATTGAGGGCAATTTTAGATTGAAAAGTGTATTGCTATAGTGACAGGTTGTCAGCCCATCGCCTAAATTACAATACAGTAACCCTCGAGTCCCTTTTGCTGACTTCTACAGCATGCCCGGGAGGAAGGGCAGCTGGAACATGCTATATTTTTCTATCTCTCCCAGTCCAGCATGGAAGGTTGTTGATAATGTGATAAAGAAATGCCTACTTACGTCTCTTGGTCGTAAAATTACGGGATTAAAACTAAAGCATACCTGTTTCGGTATGCATACATACATAATATCACGCCTGTATCCCTAAAGGGGTAGGCAGAGCGTGAAGAACCCAAACAAAGATCGTTCCGCCACGTCTGACAAGTTTTGAGGGTTGTTTAAGATAGAACTGGATATTGCTGTAGTGGCAGGTTGTCAGCCCATCGCCTAAATTACAATATACTCTCGAAACCCTTAGCTGGTTTTTACAGCATGCCCGGGAGGAGATGCAGCTGGCACATTCTACGTTATTCTGTCGCTCCCAGTCCAGCATGGAAAAAGTATGCCTTGAAATGAAGTGAGTTTTAAATCTCGGCGAAGTGAATTTCTACTAGTTACATAACATACGTAACTGCCTCCGTCCGTGGTCTAGTTGTTAGAGCCATGGGTTGACGATCCGGAGGTCCTGGGTTCGATTCCCAGGGGGAAAACACAAAAGTTGATATTTGTCAATTTATCACTTTGTGAGGTTTTTCCTAGTTTGGTTAGGACATTACAGGCTAAATCACCTGATTTTCCGAAAAGGAAAAAGATTCCGTGCTTCGGAGGGCGCGTTAAGCCGTCGGTCCCGGTCGCTGTCTTTGATAGTGGTCGTTACACAAAACCATGTTAGAGGCCTGATAGTTGTGCTACCTGGCGGTTTAAAAACATTTTTCACGTGGTATTTCGATAGAACATGGAAAATCAGCTCATTACCACGGGAAAACTGATTTAGCTGTGTTTAAACCCCGGGGCGCAAAGCTCGTATTTGTTTTGTCACGGCACCAACACATCCTGTTTATAAAGATTTTAATAACGGCAGTCATTTTGGAATATAAGTCGCGTACGACATGTTTCGGGATATTCGGAGTCCCCTCATCAGGTTGAGTGTAAGTAAAGTCCGCGACTTATATTCCAAAGTTAGTGCCCGTTATTAAAATATTTATTTAGAATGTCTCACTTAAGTTTAAATAGTTTGACACCCTGTATAGTTGCAACAAGTATAAAACACCACAGTAGTAGAGTCAGGCCAATGGCAGACACAACAATCGTGCCAACATGACCACATTACGCAAGGGAACAACAACTACTCACTAAAGAGTCGATGAACTGCCGCCAAATGTGAGGTAGACGATTGTATACCGGGTGTAAGGGACAGATTCCCGCGAACTGATAGGGGTTGCTCAGTCAACGACACTGCGACACATTTACCAGCGGGACATTTTTTCAGAAAGTGAAAAAAACAAAAAGAAAAACCTGCTGATAGTTGTAACATATATACAGACATATAATCACGCCTTTGTCCCTAACAGGGTAGGCAGAGTGTGAACGACTGACAAAATTTTGAGGGTTATTTAAGATAGATTTGTAGGTTAACTGTATATTTTTTTTTATTTGTTATGAATGAGTCATGGTTATATTGGAACATTTGGCGGTTACATACATCTGTAGAGTCGCAAAGTTGTACCTAAATTACGAGTAGTGATCGATCATCATTATAACCTAATAGACGCCAGAGGCTTCAGCTTATTTGGTTCTATTAAAGACGTTTCATGTTTTAACAGCACCTTAGATGACTTTAGTAGTTGGAAGCCTACAAAAATTCAATACCAATACTTTAGTTAGGGTATGAAGAAGTTTTCAGGTCTGCAAATCATAGGGGAAACTTACGCTCCTGTCTTGGGAGAAGCGGATATTTTAGTCAAACACATCAAAATATTTATTTATAATAATCCAAATGTTTTTAATAACTAGATTGCAAAATCTATTAGATCGTTATACAAAAGACCATTAAAGGTACTGTGTGAAATTATTAAGGCTTTGCTATAAATAACTAAAGCTGGTATCTATAAAGCGAACTCAATATTGAGAGCAATATTAAATATGGATTTGACAGGTTGTTTTGTACTGAAATGACATTTCTGATACTATCTCAAACTAGCTGCCAATCTCGAGTGCTGTTTATCAATACGGGCCTTATTGTTTTCAAAGGGCTCTATCTAAGGCATGGGACATCTAAATAACTTGGTTAAATTCCTTGCAATAATGTTAATAGAATAGATTTTGAAAGGATACGCCTTTGACTATTTAGTTTCTGAGTCAGCTGACTCCATCCGTGAAACCTGACTTTTTCTCAGTTACCTTTGGTCTAAAGTAGAGCAAAACTATTGCAAACTATTAAATTAGCCTAAGACACAGAAATAATAAAAAAAGACAATTTAATTGTACAATAGGTTGTAACATGACGCAATACAGCAATACATCAGTTTTATGGCAAACTGCGAGTCTGACGAAACGTGTAACAGCTTTTTGTTTACGTTCTGATGGAGGGTTTGAAGTGGCTACTGGTTGAACGCCATGGTTGAACCACTTTGAACATTGGAATTTTTAATATAGGCGGTCTTATTGCTAAAGCAGCAATTTCTACCAGGCAACCTTAATACAAGAAATCAAATCCTTATTACAAGAACCTAGTTGAAATAGTTTTAAACTGTTAGTAGCAAGTAAGATAACAACTGGACGTCTGGAAGGTTTTTTTAAACGGCACTTCATCATAGACTGTTCTACGTCTATCTACAATTTTATTCAAAAGTAATGAATTTTCCAAACGAAAGCACCCCTCCTCGAACATCTCATATTTCAAAAAGAGACAATATTTTCACACACAAACATTCTTCAAGACGTCTCCTCTGTGAAGGTATGAAGGCAGACTGCAGCGGTCATTCACCCCGACACACTATACACTATTCTATGCAATACGTTTTCTACGTTTGTCTCTAAAGGCCTCACTACTCGACACATCTGGACAAAGAAACTGCGAGGTACATTGACGTCTTGAAATACGATTCTAGCTAGAAATCTAGGATCTATAAAATGTGACTCAATGATGATAGTGACATTTTCTTTGATGTCATTGTCGGATCAAAAATACATCATAGTATTGACTGAATTTGGCGTCGGGGCATAATTGGAGGTTCGATACATTACATTACATTTAGACCTGTTTAAGAGACTATAATTCTAGGGATATAGGAATTCTAAGCAATGGCGGCTTGGAATCTCTAACCTAATCTAGGATTGGGTCTGGTTTCCCCTTCTTAGTTGCAGAGGTCAGATGGCAGTCGCTCTATGTAAAAACCAGTAGCCGAAGCCGTGAGATACGGGATAACGCTAGGGAGATGATGATGATGATAGGAATTCTAGTTGTGTACAAATCTGTCTCGGTCATCTTCAGCTTAGTTAGTTTAACTGCCTCTGTGGTCTAGTGGCTAGTGCCATGGGCTCCCGATCCGGAGGTCCTGGGTTCGATTCCCAGGGGGTAAAACACAAAGTTGATATTTGAGAATTTATCACTTTGTGAATTTTTCCCCAGTTTGGGTAGGACATTGCAGGCTGAATCACCTGATTGTCCGAAAAGAAAAAGATTTCGTGCTTCGGAGGGCACGTTAAGCCGTCGGTCCCGGTCGCTGTCTTTGATAGTGGTCGTTACACAAAACCATGTCAGAGGCCTGATAGTTGTGCTACTAGGCGGTTTAAAAACTCTGACACCAGGGTTCATCGAGTCCATAGACTCGATACCCACTCGACAGAAGAAGAAGCTTAGAGTCAAGAAAATCCTATCACAAAAATCATATCAAAATAGTCACTTTCAAATAAAAATATTCAATGAACTCCTCGTAATTCGCCAAACAGTAAGACGTTGAAACTCACCAAGCGTAAATAAAGATGTATTGAATGTCTGTTTATTCGCAAGTCTTAGGCAACTTTAAGTCTTTTGTCTACCTTCCTGTTTGTATTTATTTTGTCATATTTATGAGTGTGAATAGACTCACAAAGAGCTTAGAACAAAGTACGAACAATAACAAAAAATAAACGACTTTCGTCTTTTATTTCTTTACCGTCTTTACTAGCTTGTTTTCAAGCTGCTTAAAAAGATTTATAAAATTTTCTTTGCTGTTTTAATTAACAATTTAAACACAGGTAGAGTTGGTCGTTTAAACAACATGAAAAAGCTTTGCCTAGCAACCAATGATAATATTATTAAGTTTATACATACATATAATCACGGGGGTAGGCAGTGTGTAAACGACCTAAAGGCGTTCCGCCACGTCTGACAAAGTTTCGAGGGTTATTTAAAATAGATTTGTAGGTATATCGCTGTAGTGACAGCCCATCGTCTAAATTACAATTTACTGAAACCCTCGGATCCATTAGCTGGTTTTTCAGCATGCCCGGGAGGAAATGCACCTGGCGCACTCTTGTTTTTTCCCCGGCCAGCATGGAAGTAAGTCAGGTTTATGATTTTTCTAATAACAATAAATTCAATGAATTATCTAGATAAGAATTCTGAACCTACTAATCATAGTCACGTACTTGAGCATAAGCTATATGTCGCATAGCTTGACAGCCCATTGGCACGTTAAGCCGTCGGTCCCGGTCGCTATCTTTGATAGTGGTCGTTACTCAAACCATGTCAGAGACCTGATAGTTGTGCTACTAGGCAGTTTAAAAACTCTGACACCAGGGTTCATCGGGTCGATAGACTCGATACCCACTCGACAGAAGAAGAAGAAGCCCATTGCCTAAATTACAATATAGTGGAACCATCGGATCACTTAGCTGGTTTTTACAGCATGCCCAGGAGGAAATACAGCTGTCTCACTCTCCCAGGCCAGCATGGAAAATAGAATTCTTTGCAAATCTATAAAAAACTTCAGCTCTTGCATTAAACAAGTATGACCTTCATTAATTATACTTAAAAGCATTTTTTGTTACCATGTCAATGATAGTAACATGAAACCCGACAAACATGGTTAATCCAAATCAAATTACACATCAAAATTAGTTACAGTTGAACCACCGGATCAACTGTTGCAAGTACAGTTACTGTTGCTGGTTAAAGCCGTTAGTCATACTTAACCAAGTAGGTAGGTACTTATAACTATAAGTATACTGACTTATATTTCTATTTTAGTTTTGACAACGTGTCATAAATAAGTTTTTAAGTTTGATTTTACAAATTGTCATATTTTAAATCATTCATACATCTGTTGGAGTTCATTTCACAAATATACATACATATAATCACGCCTTTATCCCTAATGGAGTTGGCAGAGCGTGAACGACCTAAACAAAAGTGCAAACGACCCAAAAAAAGGTCGTTCTGCCACGTCTGACAAAGTTTTGAGGGTTATTTAAGATAGATTTGTAGGTATGGTGCTGTAGTGACAGGTTGTTAGCCCATCGCCTAAATCGCAATATACTGAAACCCTCGGATCCCTTAACTGGTTTTTACAGCATGCCCGGGGGAAAATGCAGCTGGCTAATTCTATGTTTTTCTCTCGCTCAGTCCAGCATGGGAGATCAGTATGAAGCAGTGTAAAATGTCAAAGCCTTTTTAACTGTGCTTTTTTATATGAATATTTTGTCAGTTTTTAATTCAATCAGTCAAAATTTACACAAATTTTAGTATAGTTGTAGCAAGTGACTCTACGAACTGTATAATTCATGTACTTACCTATTATCATTTTAATTTAATACAATCATCGTTCCCATTTCATTTATAGGGTACGTACTAATCATTGTACAATTTACCGTTCGGCTTCTATCGGCAATATCTGCTTTCGAGCAATAAAATCAGGAAATTGAGCAGTAAACGTGCAGATAAAACAAAACAATACAAATTAAAACGGGATTTATTGCCTAGCAGTAAAGAAAGAAACAATAAAATAAAAAGTAAAGCAAAAAACTGGCCGTAACACGAAATAGGCTACAAAGTATGGAGGATTCCGTGCATTGTTTAAAACTTGGTTTTGCTATAAAATTTGTATTTTAATGGCAAGATTGTGGTTGGCCTGAAAAAATACTTTTATTTTACCATCATCGTCTCCCTAGCCTTATCCCGTATCTCACGGGTAGGTTACCTAATCTAGGGGATTGAACGAGGGTACTGGTTTTTACACAGAGCGACTGCCATCTGACATCTGCAACCCAGAAGGGAAACCAGACTCTATCCTAGATTAGTTCAGAGGTTTTAAACCGCCAATGTTTAGCACTGACCTCTGACATGGCTTAACGACTAATGTCTATGGTATTAAACGATATTAACTGGAAAAGCATGGAAAATGCGCCGAATAAACGTACATATAAAATTCGAAAACCGAAAATCACATTGGTACGTGGTGGGATTCAAACCACGACCTCCCTTAACTCAGGAGGTAGTGGTAGGGCCACTGGCCCTATCCACTACGTCATCGGGCTATTTTGACTTTTATTTTACCATTAAAATGGTTACAAAATGTCTAGGTATTATGCCATTATGATCAATACAAAATAAAATGCTGCAATGTCACTTTTTCGTCGGTAATGTGTTTTTTTATAACGTTACTTTGCTACTTTCGATGGAAATGCAATAATGGAAGTGTTATGATGACTTAAGAGGGTACCGTGGTCGATTGTTTTTTTTTTTGTAATTTTACCATCTCTATCATTCTAATATCCATCTGTATCGCCTGAAATATCAGTTATATTTTTTAGGTAGGTATCTAATTAGCTAAATTAACTTTGTCTTTACGTAAATTTTCCGGAGTGACTCAAACTTATCTAAGGGCCCCGTATTTGTAATCAGCTCCCAAGAGTGACAGCGAGTTTGAGTTCGTATGAGAAATGTCATTTCAGTACAATATTAACTGTAACTTCCATGCTGGACTGGAAGCGAGATAAAAACATACAAGCTGCATTTGCTCCGGGCATGCTGTAAAAACCAGCTAAGGGGTACAAGGGTTTCTGTATATTGCAATTTAGGCGATAGGCTGACAACCTGTCACTAAAGCAACCTACAAATCTATCTTAAACAACCCTCAAAACTTTGTCAGACGTGGCGGAACGACCTTTGTTTAGGTCATTTACGCTATTTCTACCCCATTAGGGATAAAGGCGTGATTATATGTATGTATGTAACTTTTAAAACTGATGGGCCTAAGTTTTCTTTAGACCTTGATTCAACAGAAGTAACTTATATTTGTAAATATAATTCATCATAAAGTTTTCCTTGTAGAACTTCTAAAGAGCCCCTATAAAAACAGTTGTCTACTGAACTAAGTTTATAAAATGTTTGTGCTTGAAGCAATTGAAAAACAATTCCGTCTGAGGTATACCGGGTGTGAGAGACAGCTTTCCCTCAAACTGCTTGGGGTTGCTCAGTCACCGAAACTGAATAATTTCCTTGAAAATTCTTTCAGGAACTTATGTTTTTTTTACTTTTCTCATATTTTTTTAATTTAGAGCCTCAAGACAAAAACTTTTTTGATTTCCTAAAAGAAGTTCTGTGTAGTTCAGTATCGTTGACTGAGCATCTCAATATCAATTTGTGAGAAGCTGTCCCTTACACCCTGTGTTTTCGTTTCGATTAATTGTTTTCCTCGAGGGCTTCCAAGAAGCTCTTAACGAAAACAGTAATGTAAACTATCTTGAAATGTAAGAGGAAGAAAATGTTTGTTTATTAGATGCTTTGTTGAAAAGGGAGTACTGAGAAACTATACTTACAATTAAAGAAATAACAAAAACTTCTTGTACCTAATTTATATATCATATGTAATGTAATGTATTCAGGATACATATTTGACTAGGTTTGCACTACTTGCGCTACGCATTTTTCTTTTACCCAAAGGTTGCCTGGAAGAAATTGCTACCTTAGCAATAAGGTCGCCTATGTTGTACTTGTCTTTTGTTGTTATCTGTTGTGTTGTATGATTTGTATTCTTACGTGCAATGAAGTATTTTTATGTTATGTTATGTTAAAAGTATTTTTCCCAAACATACAGAAAAGCTTATCTATCAGAACATAACATGGTAGCAATTCGTAGTGCCAAATATCACGACTTGACTAATTTAAGTCTATACCTATCATTTTCTATCATTAGAAAACGGAAAGGGACGGCGATAATTTTAATCGAGATTTAGTGAAGTTTAGACCCTCCACGAATTGATAGCAATGAAACATTACTGTCTAAAGCAGATTAAAATAAAAATGTATTTAAAATTACGATTTAAGAGATAAAAATGTCTCTTGAAACTGAGTTTCTCTACCATTTGAATTTTTAATTTCATAATTTAAACAAAAATACCAGCAATACTAAATAATGATTTGCCAAATAAACAAATATCGGGATATTATTGCCAAATAAATAAATAAACAGATATAGGAATCGGTATTGAACCTCCGGGGACAAAACAAAAGAAGATCGATCGAAAGTTGTCTGCGTGTAAAGTAGGTTTTGTGGAGTTAGAGACGATCCATAGGCGTTACATTTTTATATAGGAATCAAATGTTTTTTAAGATTAGATTTATTTATTTCATAATATCAATTTCATAATTACTACATTTCAATAATAATAAAAATGACCGAGCATAATATGATATGGACAAAAAATTATTATACATATATGTCAAACAAAAGTAAAATAAATAAAAGTTTTACAAAACATCCGAAAGAAAATCCATATAAGATGAAAATTTGTGAAATAAAAGCTAATTTTTATAATGCCACACAAAATGAACGTCAAAATAAAAATGCTATATTTTTCAGAAATAACTAATGTCGAATTAGTAAAATAAAAATGTCAATTGTCAAAAAGTATATGAAAAAAAATACAATATTAAGGCTCGTATTTATTAAGCGATCTCAAGATTGAGAGCAATAATAAATACGGATTTGACTGTCCATATTGTACTGAAATGACATTTCTGATACGAAATTAAAGTAGCTGACAGTCTCAAGTGCTGTTTATCAATATGGGCCTAAAAGTATTGACAAAATGACAAACTTAAGGTGTAATAAGTATGTAAATATTAAATTAAATTGATTTTATTTTACCAATTCATAATATTCATCAACTATACAATATTCTTTATCCAATAAAAACTTTTAGCTGGCTGGAATAGTTTGCGGTAGTTTTACATTCATAAAATCACGCCTATTTCCCTTACGGGGTAGTGTTAGCATTATTTGTTAAATTATTTAGCCTTATTTATTTATTTATGACAATACAAGCTTACAGATTTCTCCAAAGCGCTTATACGTTAATTTAAAAGCTAACTACTGACTAACTTATCCTATTTAGATATATGTACATTTTCTATGTTCTTTGGAGAAGTTGTCAGTTAGCAACACATAACTGCGTTTTAAATATCTACCTTTATTATAGTAACTGTGCTAATGGGAGGTTTTTAAAAAAAAAAACAAAGAAAAATTTGGGCATTACAAACAATTTTTAAAACAGTATAGTGATTGGTGTCTCCCTTTAAGCTAAATTGCCTGTGTCGGGAGACACCACTCTTCCTAAACATGCACTTACTTATAAATTTGTAGGTAATTTTACTAAGCTAACAAAATTAAATAAAAAAAGAGATAGTAATAATAATTCAAACTCTCATGGATGTACATTAAGTTTAAAACCTCTGACACCAGGTTTCAACGAGTCCCTTTGTCCTGCTTGCCGCGAATCTCCCTCCTGGAAATGAATTACCGTGGCCGATCGAGAAGTCCATAAACAGCCTTCGGACTCAGGTTAGCAGAAGTAAGGAGAACATGGTCAGATGGGGATTTTCCGTTAGCTCCTTCGAGCAAGCTCCGATGTGGACTGTGTTTGCGGTGCAGTGTAAACCATGGCATACTTAACAGCGTGCCCGGCGTGCCCCAACACTTGCACGCCAGCGGATTTAATGAAGGGCAGTCAATCCGCAATACAAGTGGCTGAATTCATGGCCGCTACGATGTAATTTCTCGTGTTCCATCGACACGCTAAGATGAAGAAGATTGGATGGATCGACTCAAAACCTAAACTAGGAGGAGAAGAAGTGCAATTATCTGTCTTTAGAATGTCCTGATCTTCTTCTTAGCTAGTGGATTCACGAGTCGAATGACCCGATGAACACTGGTGTGAGAGTTTTCAAATCGCCTAGTAGCGCAACTATTAGACCTCTGACATGGATTAAGAAGCAGGGTATCCTTTTTCTTTTCGGACAATCAGGTGATTCAGCCTGCATTGTCCTAACCAAACTGAGGAAAAACTCACAAAGTGAAAAATTAACAAATCGAACCCATAACCTCCGGATCGTAAGCCTATAGCTCTGACCACTTGATTATGGAGACAGTTTGTCCTGATACAATCTATGGAGTACATTGTTGCTAAACTCTGACGTATTAGTATAATTGTGTTTGTTTCAATCAATCCAATTAGAGCATTTACGAGTACCTACTTTATATGAAGACTCAACAGAATACCTATTAGTGTTTCAAGGTAAACCGCCATGTTGTCCTGAATTAAAATATATATGGTCATTTTAAATCAACTGCAAATATTTAAAGGGTATGTATATTTATGTGGAATACCCCACTAGGGATAAAGGCGTGATTATATGTATGTATAATAAACTAATACGTAAAAACCAGTACCCTCGTTCAATCCCCTAGATTAGGAAGCCGACCCCGTGAGATACGGGATAAGGCTAGGGAGAAGATGATGATGATATTATGCTAGGTAGACAGAATAAATAACTTATCTAAGAAGAGGCAAGGCTATATCGAACTACCAGGGCGACAGAAAAAGAAGAAAGCAGCTTTACATAACAAGGCACTTTCCAGGGAGCTATTCGTTTAAAAGGATATGCCCTTTTGGGATTGAATTTCCTGTACCTCTCCTAGACTTTGTATCCCTAGTAGATTGGATGTATACTTATTGTATAGAAAAGACGTAAAGCCTTTCTAAGTTCAGCTCCAGGGAACTTTCGTGCCCTGTAACTAAGGGGGAAAAGCACCTAAGTACTGTACCTAGGTGCTTTTAGTGGTGACAATAGGGTCTAGTCTAGGCATGTTACTAAGGAAAAAGTATCAACGTTTATATCTAGAAAAGTATGTTTAGGGTATATCTATGACGATTACTTTTAGACCTAATATTGCAAAAAAGTACGAGAAATATCAGTAAAGAATGGTATGTTATTTTTACGATTTTCAATGCTTTCCACGCCAGTATCGAATGCAATATTTCATAGTCAAAAGAGCCTATTTTAATTGGACTGAACACCAATTACGAACGTAGATTTTACCTTGAAGTACCGATCTTTGAATTCAGACGTATCGAAGCATAAAAGCCTGCTTGTTAGCTCTCACTCTGGCTAGACTTCGCTCTATTCATTGGCATCTAATAACTTGTTGCAAAAGCATTCATAGTGCTCTTCGCTGCATCTTGTAAAAGCGCTGAGCTTAATGGATACCAATAATAGTAGAATACCAGCTACCCACACAGCTCGTAGTTGAGGAAACTTCAATCTTTGAATGTTACTGTAGGTATGTTCTACCTTCGGTTTGCGGTTAAACAATACATTCAAACATTCAAGTGTAAGTGTGAGCTACGAAATTATCTGCATTTTATACTAGCTGTAAATTTTTAAGTTTTCACAGTATTCGCGTGATTTTTGGGTTAAATTTATAACTTCCATGCTGGACTGGGAGCGAGAGAAAAACAAAGAATGTGCCAGCTGCATTTCCTCCCATGCATGCTGTAGAAACCAGCTAAGGGATCCGGGGGTTTCAGTATATTGTAATTTAGGCGATGGGCTGACAACCTGTCACTACAGCAATATACTTACAAATCTATCTTAAATAACCCTCAAAACTTTGTCACACGTGGCGGAACGACCTTTGTTTGGGTCGTTTACGCTCTGCCTACCCCTTTAGGGATAAAGGCGTGATTATATGTATGTATGTATGTAATTTTCAGGGTACGATAATAACTTTGACGTCTTGATCTTCGTTGGATTGGGTCTACGTTTTGTCAGAATATTATGGGCTCATATCATATTTTCAATCATTCCTTTAACTGAGAAAAGTTTATGTTTGTTTGAGAGATTGTAACCTCCGTCACCAGAATTAGCTTCTTATCTGACTGCACAACTACGCAACCAGTAGGAAATATCTCTGTCCGAACGAAAAGTCCATCAAATCTTCTTTCAATATCAGTGAAATTCGCAGTTCACTGAACCTTTTTCTACTTCCTATCCGGTTCTGCTGTCGACTTTGTGACTTTACATCGCAAAAAGCTTGACGTTTCAGCCAGATACGTATATTGCTTTTAGTCTATTGGGCCTGTATAAAGGACTTAGTCGACCAGAAAGAAAGGGAGCGCAGCGTACCTACTCTCTTTTACTGATAAATCACAGAGGGGAAAAGATCTGTACCTACAAACATACATACTAACAAAAATCTTTGTTAAACATGGTATAAATTGTAATAAGACTTAAAGTTATCTGTCTCGCCTACATGATTTCAAATTGGAGTTGTGTATGAATTAAGTTAGGTCACGTAAGGGAGATTCAGTCGCGGAATCTCTGTACTCAAACTTATTTTTTTTACCTTCCATTGGTAATCGAAGTTACGCTCCTAAACCACAGAAGATACAGAAGACAACCCCCGTCCGCCACGAAATGCCATCCCTTCGTCCCTCGTCTTAGATTCCCTTCGTCTTGTCCCAAGGGAGTGTTCGGCTCTCCTACGATTGATACCAATCCAATATGTTGTGTTCTAATAAAAACGTCCAAACCGCGGTTATGTATAAGTTACAAAAATCTTTGTTAAAGCCACGGCTTTTGAGCGTAGCTGGAAGGAACTGTCCAGTTTGCTGAACCACATTGTACATACATACATATAATCACGCCTTTATCCCCCATGGGGTAGGCAGAGCGTAAACAACCTAAACAAAGGTCGTTCCGCCACGTCTGACAAAGTTTTGAGGATTATTTAAGATACATTTGTAGGTATATTACTGTAGTGACAGGTTGTCAGTCCTTCGCCTAAATTGCAATATACTGAAACCATCGGATCCCTTAGCTGGTTTTTACAGCATGCACATTCTATGTTTTTCTTTCGCTCCCAATCCAGCATGGAAAAACCACATAACCGAAGTCCCGCTCGTCTGTTTTTTTTATTCCATACCTTCATATTGTGATCTCAAGGGATCGTCCAACTCTCCTTCATACATACATACATATAATCACGCCTTTATCCCTAATGGGGTAGGCAGAGCGTTAACGACCTAAACAAAGGTCGTCCCGCCACGTCTGACAAAGTTTTGAGGGTTATTTAAGATAGAATTGATCAATCAATTTTGTTTCTTCTAATAAATACGCCCAACCTGCTTTTATGTCTACAAAAAACTGTGTTCAACATCAGCCACAACAGTGCTGGACATGGGCCTCCCCAAAATTGGGGGTATATGCCATACTCACCACGCTTAGCAGGCGGGTTGGTAAGCGCAGTAGAAGTTTTCCATTCACAGGGAACGCTGCTGCCCATTCCCTGAATTTATCCCTTAGTCGCCTTTTACGACACCCACGGACAGTTATGGGGTCCGGTTAAAGAGCCCCATAGTGTAGTGGAAAAGCGCTGCCTCCTGAACGGGAGGTCGTGGTTCGAATCCCACCACGTACCTATGTGTTTTTCGGTTTTCGAATTTCATATGTACGTTTATTCGGCGCTTGTCCGTGCTTCGGAAGACACGTTAAGCCGTTGGTCCCGGTTAATATCGTTTAATACCGTAGATATTAGTCGTTAAGCCATGGCAGAGGCCAATGTTAAGCATTGGCGGCTTGAAAACTCTGACCTAATCTAGGATTGGGTCTGGTTTCCCTTCTGGGTCGCTCTGTGTAATAGCCAGTACCCTCGTTCAATCCCCTAGATTAGGTAGCCGACCCCGTGTGATACGTGATAAGGCTAGGGAGATGATGACGGGAAGTTTTGGGGTGATGCTATTCGGCACCACACAAATTTGTGTTGTATGCTGAAAATACAGGATTTTTAGCGAAGCTGTCAGGGTCTTGTCCACGTTTCTAAACCACATTTTATAGAAAGAAAATCCAGTTCGTTTTTATTTTTATTCCATCCCTTCGTCTTGTCCCAAGAGAGCGTTCGGTGCTCGGCTCTGCTTCGATTGATTTTTATCCAATTTGTTTGGTTCTTATAAAACCGCAAACAAATTCAATGCCCAAACCGGTAGTACTATTATATCAAACATATATACAATATAAACTGATCCGTGTATTAATTTTAGTGTACCGTTTTTTTTTTTGTGATTGTCCCTTGTTTACAAAACGTACTGCCAAGTTGTTTACCGAAAGCTCGTACCTTTATTATTGTTAAAATTACAGTAATGAACCTCCAGGTCTGTTTATTATTATATCTAAGAATTATGTTTATGTATGACTGTTTGTGTTCTAAATATACAAAATAAAAAATAAATAAAATATATTCTGTGCCCAAACCACAGTTATATCCCGCCTCGTTCGTAAGTAATCTGTGGTTATGTGTAGGAGCAGGTTTTTATTTGGTTCTTATAGTTTTTTTTACATAAATGAAAATATTTCGTCGTCAAAATACATACATACACATAATCACGCCTTTATCCCTAATGAGGTAGTCAGAGCGTAAATGTCCTAATCAAAGGTTGTGCCACCACGTCTGTCAAAGTTTTGTGGGTTATTTAAGATGGATTTGTAGGTATATTGCTGTAGTGACAAATTGTCAGCCCTTCGCCTAAATCACAATATACTAAAACCCTCAGATCTCTTAGCTGGTTTTTACAGCATGCCCAGGAGGAAATGCAGCTGGCACATTCTACGTTTTTCTCTCGCTCCCAGGCCAGCAAAAAAATAAAAGGACGGATATTTTACATTATACCTCTCTGGTAGATTCATCATAAATTGTACCTCATGGTATTGTATACCAGAACTATCGTTCAATCCCCTAGATAAGGTAGCCGACCCCGTGAAATACGGGATAAGGCTAGGGAGATTATGGTATTGTTTACATTTATGCTTGCTTCTTATGGAATAGAAGATAAACCAAGAAGCTTGGACGAATCAACCAAGAAGCCATTAATTATCGATTACACATAAACTTCCCCTATACACTTATCGCGACCCGAGAATCGAACCGGCACCCTGACACCCCGAGGCGTTTCCAACATACCAACAAACATATAGAACAAGTTATTATCTGCACAGAAGACAATGGTGTCTATTCGGTTAGCAGGAGGACATTATCACATGAAAACATAAAAAACCAAGTACAGCTCGACCGCCATTTTTGTTCCGGCGGACAAATTAAGAACTACAAAATGATACATACATATAATCACGCCTTTATCCCTAATGGGGTAGGCAGAGCGTAAACAACCTAAACAAAGGTCGTTCCGCCACGTCTGACAAAGTTTTGAGGATTATTTAAGATACATTTGTAGGTATATTTGTGTAGCGACAGGTTGTCAGCCCATCGCCTAAATTACAATATACTGATCCGAGATCCCTGAGCTGGTTTTTACAGCATGCTTGGGAGGATATGCAGCTGGCACATTCTATGTTTTTCTCTCGCTCCCAGGCCTAGCATGGAAGAAACAAAATGATGGTTGCCATTTGACACTTTATTTGACTACAGCGCCGCTGACAACTGTACAAAAATCGTGGTCGATCTGTACTTAGTTTTTTGGGTATTTTGTTGCCAACACATACAATTTATTATTGAAATTAGTTAAATTACTATCACCTATATTTCATTCTATTGTCATATCTAAAACTTATAGCTAAAACTTATATTTGAAACAATATTTTCGATTAAAAGGTATGAAAGGTAAACTTCCATGCCGGCCTGGGAGCGAGAGAAAAATATAGAATATGCCAGCTGCATATCCTCCCGGGCATGCTGTAAAAACCAGCTAAGGGATCCGAGGGTTTGAGAATATTGTAATTTAGGCGATGGGCTGACAACCTGTCACTACAGCAATATACCTACAAATCTTTCTTAAAATAACCCTCATAACTTTGTCGGACGTGGTGGAGCGACCTTTGTTTTGGTCGTTTGCGCTCTGCCTACCCCATTAGGGATAAAGGCATGATTATGTGTGTATGTATGTAGGTATGAAACTTTTTTAATCTAAATTTTAAAACTGATTTGTAAATACTATAGAACTGAAAAGGTTTTAATAAATCCCTCTATCTGCTGTCTTTTTCTGTTCGCTCATGACAAAAACAACTTTATATAGTTGTCTTGTAAAACGTCGAATAGGGGCCAGTATCTTGTTGGAAGACAGTACTATGCCATTATAAATTATATCCACTTCCTTCGCACAGAACATTAATAATTACATACAGAGAGATTAATGTTCGGGATTGTCTGTATGTTGAAGAGGATCTTTATCTTAAGTAGGTATATAATGGGAGCATCTGCCTCCGTGGTCTAGTGGCTAGTGCCATGGACTCCCGATTTGGAGGTCCTGGGTTCGATTCCCAGGGGGGAAGAAGATATTTGAGAATTTATCACTTTGTGAATTTTTCCCCAGTTTGGTTAGGACATTGCAGGCTAAATAACCTGATTGTGCGAAAAGAAAAAGATTTCGTGCTTCGGAGGGCACGTTAAGCCGTCGGTCCCGTTCACTGTCTTTAATAGTGGCCGTTACTCAAACCATGTCAGAGGCCTGATAGTTGTGCTACTAGATGGTTTAAAAACCCTGACACTAGGGTTCACCGGGTCGATAGACTCGATACCCACTCGACAGAAGAAGAATGGGTGCATCTATGTTGGACTGGGAGCGACGAAAATTGTAGAATACGGGGTGTAAGGGACAGTGTCCCGCAAACTGATAGGGATTGCTCATTCAACGACACTGAACAACTTCCACCAGGATGTATTTTCAGGAAGTGCAAAAATAAATGTCTTTTCCATACATATTATCTGATCGATAAGGACATTTTGTATGGAAAAGTCAATTTTTATTTTCACTTCCTGAGACAATCGCTTGGTGGAAGTTGTTCAGTGTCGTTGACTGAGCAACCCCTATCAGTTTGCGGGACGCTGTCCCTTACACCCGAAGTCGAAGGGCTTTAGTGTACGTAATTTAGGCAATGGGCTGATAACCTGTACATACATATAATCACGCCTATATCCCTAATGCGGTAGGCAGAGTGTTAAACGCCTCGTAAAAGGCGCTTTCGCCACGTCTGACAAAAATTGAGGGCAATTTTAGATTGTAATTTGTATTGCTATAGTGACCGGTTGTCAGCCCATCGCCTAAATTACAATACACTGTAACCCTCGAGTCCCTTTTGCTGACTTCTACAGCATGCCCGGGAGGAAGGGCAGCTGGATCATTCTATGTTTTTCTATCTCTCTCAGTCCAGCATAACCTGTAACTACCGCAAATACTTAATACCAACTTCATAGTCAACAAATTGTCGGCGTTAACTATTCTTCTGTCGAGTGGGTATCGAGTCTATCGACCCGATGAACCCTGGTGTCAGAGTTTTTAAACCGCCTAGTAGCACAACTATTAGGCCTCTGACATGTTTTTTTTTTGTAACGACCACTATCAAAGACAGCGACCGGGACCGACGGCTTAACGTGCCCTCCGAAGCACGAAACGTTAACTATTCCTAGTACCATACTCTAGAGATATTTATGTATGTTTTTTTCATTTTAGTGACGATTCTGAGTAACACATTTCGTCCTAAAAAATGTTTATTAAGTACTAGTAATTCTTCCATGCTGGCCTGGGAGCGCCAGAAGAACATAGAATGTGCCAGCTGCATTTCCTCCCGGGCATGCTGTGTAAACCAGCTAAGGGATCCAAGGGTTTCAGTATATTGCAATTTTGGCGATGGGCTGACAACAATGCAATGTACTTACAAATTTATCTTAAATAGCCCTAAAACCTTTATCAGACCTGGTGGAACGACCTTTGTTTAGGCAGAGCCTACCCCATTAGGGATAAAGGCGTAATTATATGTATGTAACACTACATAGTATAAAACAAAGTCGCTTTCTCTGTCCTTATATCCTATGTATGCTTAGATCTTTAAAACTAAGCAACGGATTTTGATGCGGTTTCTTTTAATGGATAGAGTGATTCAAGTGGAAGGTTTATATGTATAATACATGCATAATAGAGTAGAAAAACACTGATGATTTCCGTGCGAAGCCGGGGCGGGTCGCTAGTGTATGTATAAATTTGAGAACTTCTTCGTCCTTGGAAAACATACAGAATTACCTAAAATTCCTAGGAAACAGAATACTTTGGCTAAAGTTTCGTCCTAAGTGCCCGAGCATCTTTGCTGAAACTTGATTCCGGCTTCGTAAGTAGATACTTCTTCCAATGTTCGGATATCTCCCAGCGAACAAACATACCGGGTGTAAGGGACAGCGTCCCGCAAACTGATGAGGGTTGCTCAGTCAACGAAACTGAACAACTATCACCAGGAAATGCTTTCAGGAGATGAAAAGAAATGAACTTCCCATGCAAAATGGCTACCTTACAAAGCATTATTTTCTTCTATTTTTTTTTCTATTTCCTGTAAAAAAAAACGTGGTGATAGTTGTTCAGTTCCGTTGACTTTGTTGCTTGTATAAATAAGTTGTCGGTCCAGGAGTAGTATTTTTGAATCCCTCGAATCGAAATGCGCATGCGAAACAGCAACATGTGATTTCCATACTATTTGGCGTTCGACTGTTAGTCTTTCGTATGCGAATTTGATTCGAGCGATTCAAAAATACATTTCACGCCTATATAGACCGTTATACGGCTAAGAATGATTAAAATATTTCCTTTTCAATTTTACCATGCTGGACTGAGAACGAAAGAAAAACAAAGAATGTGCTAGCTTTCGGAGTGACAACCTGTCACTGCAGCAATATACAGATCTATCTTAAACTACCCTCAAAACTTGTCAGGCGAGGCGAAACGACCTTTGTTTAAGTCGTTGACGTTGATGCTCTGCCTACTCCATTACGGATAAAAGCGGGATGTTATGAATGTCAATTGAATGACAATTATGCAGGAACTAAAATTAGATAATTTGCAGAAATACAACATAGTAATATTTTTTTTAAGATCCTATATTATCAAACACATGCGGCTTCCAATCGATCTTGGGATATATCTATGTACCAGCATATATCACTGAGAAGAACTCATCGAAATTTAAGTTTTATCCCCTAGGAATAAGACTCACATTCATACATCGCTTTTTGACCTACAAACTGGGATTAATCAGAGGCAGGGTCGTATCGAGGCGGGAACTTAGGGGCCCTAAAAGGTGCCGAGGGACGGGGGGCCCTAATAGGTTTATTAGATTAAAATTGCATGTAATTTGAAGCGATTGTTTCGTTTAGGGGACGTCAAATACATTTAAAGTGATGAAGTTGATTAGGAAAAATGTGAATGAAATGAATTTTCTTTTAAATATCGCTAATTTCAAGGATAGTATGTGCCACCCCAATTTTTTGCAAAGTGAAATAATGAAGACAACTCTTTGCAGGATAAAAGCAAAGATAATAAAATAAATGAACTTTTATATTGATAAAATAATATTGATGATACCTTGAACATAATAATTCTACTTCCATGCTGGAATGGGAGCGAGAGAAGAACATAGAATGTGCCAGCTGCATTTCCTCCCGGGCATGCTTTGAAAACCAGCTAAGGGTTCCGATGGGCTGACAACCTGTCACTACAGCAATATACGTACAAATCTATCTTAAATAACCCTCAAAACTTAGTCACACGTAGCGGAACGCTCTGCCTACCCCATTAGGGATAAAGGCGTGATTATATGGATTGTACGCATGTATAATAATTTTGAATTTTAAATAAATAAATTTTAAATTTCATTTCCATGCTGGTCTGGGAGCGAGAGAAAAACATAGAATGTGCCAGCTGCATTTCCTCCCGGGCATGCTGTAGAATCCAGCTTAGGGATCCGAGGGTTTCAGTATATTGTAATTTAGGCGATGGGCTGACAACCTGTCACTACAGCAATATACCTAGAATTCTATCTTAAATAACCCTCAAAACTTTGTCAGACGTGGCGGGACACCTTTTTTTAGGTCGTTTACGCTCTGCCTACCCCATTAGGGATACAGGCGTGAATATATGTATGTATGTATGTATAATAATTTTGTGGACTTTAATATACGCTAACTCTGTAATATATATTTTTTTCTGTTTGCATGACATGTCATCCTCATTAATTTGATTGGACTTGATGCATACGACATTTTAATTTCTGAAAATGATGGAAGTTTTTTCTCATTTTTAGCGAGAGGCGAAATATTTTTTGATGACACGTATTTGACATTACCAGTATTAACGCAACAAATCCCAGCATATTAAACAATGAGGACAGTATTATTAAAAATAGATAGATAGATAGATAGATATATTCTTTATTGCACATAAAAACAAAAACAACAGGAATTGAGAACAAATTATTTAAAAATAAAGTACAATGAAGGCGGCCTTATTGCTATGGTACTAATTTCTACCAGGCAACCTTGGGTAGAGGAAATCAAATAAAAATACATGTTTTCTTCCATGCTGGACTGGGAGAGATAGAAAAACATAGAATGTTCCAGCTGCCCTTCCTCCCGGGCATGCTGTTGAAGTCAGCAAAAGGGACTCGAGGGTTACAGTGTATTGTAATTTAGGCGATGGGCTGACAACCTGTCACTATAGCAATACATATTACAATCTAAAATTGCCCTCAATTTTTGTCAGACGTGGCGAAAGCGCCTTTTACGAGGCGTTAAACGCTCTGCCTACCCCGTAAGGGATAAAGGCGTGATTTATGTATGTATGTTTCTTCCAGTAAACACTTTATTATGTAAATAATTCGTCGCTAAAGTAAACACGCCTCCTCAATTTTGCTTTATCATGATTTGAATAAGCATTATGTAGGTAGAAGCTTCGTCAAAACATTTTTTTAGAAAACTTTCGTTAATTTGAAACAAGCTTCTCTTTCAGTGTATTTTTTTTTCTATAATAATCTTCAAGTACTTTCGCCAAAGATTATTTTGGTAATAAATAACTTCTTAGAACTCTTAAAGCCTTTCTCGTGTAGGATATTAAATAGGTACTTACTTATGTTTTCCATCAGAAAAGTAATAAAAGTTTTTATATTTTTCTTTGTTATTGCTGCTGAATAAAATCTTGCGCGAGTGTTTGCTCATAAAACTGAGAGTAAGGATTTGTACATATAATCACGCCTTAATCCTTAATGGGGTAGGCAGAGCGTAAACGATCTAAACAAAGGTCATTCCGCCACGTCTGACAAAGATTTGAGGGTTATTTAAGATAGATTTGTAGGTATTTTGCCGTAGAAATAGTGGGTCAGCCTATCACCTAAATTGAAATATACTGAAACCCTCGGATCCCCTAGCTGGTTTTTACAGCATGCCCGGGAGAAAATGCAGCTGGCACATTTGAAGGTTATTTAAGATAGATTTGTAGGTATATTGATGAAGTGACAGATTGTCAGCCCATCGCCTAAATTGCAATGCATTGATACCCTCGGATCCCTTACTGGTTTTACAGCATTCTCGGGAGGAAATGCGGCTGACACATTCTACGTTTTTTCTTTAGGCCAGCATGGAAGATATTTAATCTAAAAAGTGTTTATTAATCCAGAACCCATTTGGTTGATTGATTGTGTGTAGTGTTTCCGAGTTCTCGGAAATAATTATTTTAAATCGTTCTGATACAATATGAACGAATTTCCGATTTCGTGTTTTGGAGCAGATGAAAGATAATTCAAATTTTTTATATTCCGATGAATTGCTATCTTTATGACAGAGTTAGAATTTTTAACTGTGTCAAAAACTGTAAACATACCTTCTATCTTTTTGGCTTCTAGAAGCAAAGTGATAATAAAAGGAAATAAAAGAAAACGTTTATTTCGTCCATTACGGCTTAGGCCTATAACACGTAAAAGGCTAATGGATCTAACAATGCCGAAAGTTTCAGCGAACCACGTACGTTTTTGGCAGACGAATGTGTCATAGTGGTGAAACAGTATGATTATGTATATAAGGTTGATACATACATAAATATATTGACGCCTTTATCCCTAAAGGGACAGGTAGAGCGAAAACGACCTAAACAAAGGTCGTTCGCCACGTATGACAAAGTTTTAAGGGTTATTTAAGATAGATATAAGGTCAACAAAATATTTAGATTTGGAAATCGAAAATGTATAAAAAATACCTTTGATTTGTTTTCCCATTCCTTGTCTATTTTACGTTGTTTTGGAGATATTATGGAGTACATTTCAAAATTTTGTAATACCTAATACATAAAATCACACCTACCTATATATCTCCCTTACAGGTTAAATTGAGCACATGCAAGTTAATAAAAGTTATCTTATTAATTTATTTTTATTCGTTATTTTTGTTATCAACTTAAGTAGGTATAACTTACTGGATTTTTTCAATTATAAAAATTGCTAGTAGAATGCCATTTCATCACTCCAAATCCCACATTGAAGCGTAGATTGAAGCCCATTCAATTCAAACAATATTGCCTTGAGATTAAGTACCTAAATGTTCATATCTCCGTGCAATATTCCTCGTAATTCCAACAAAACAAACAGCCTAAGCATGTAATCTTGTTGATCTCATTCAGTACAACTGGGAATCCTTTTGTGGCGGGAAACAAAAGGCAGAATTTAATTAAAGGTACATCGCCGGCTTATCTGTCACGTCCGTAATCCTTTTCTGTAGAAACGTCGATGTATAAGTAAATAGATGTTGTTTTTATTAGGCTTGGTGCACTATGGAGGAATGGTTATTTATTTATTATTAATGGTTTTGATTTTTAGGATAGCTAACTAAAAAACATTACAATTTTTAACCCAAAATTAGTAACCCTAGTTGAAAATATATAATAAGTAATTCACAACAATAAATAACACATAGGAGAAAATTGGCACTAGATCGAGAGAAATGGAAGGAAGGGAAAGAGGCCTTTACCCTGCAGTGGGACACCACATGCTAATAAATAAATAAAAATAAAACTACTTTAGAAATATGTAGCCCAAATCTTCATAGACATAACAAACAAGTACCGCGTATTCAATACGTATTAGGCAAAATACGAGTATCACCAAAAAGTTAAATAAATATTCTCAAAATACGTCTACATTACACCAAAAATACTCAATGCCGGTCTAAAAATACAAATAGCATGCGTTTATTTACGGTCTCAGTATGCACTATTCTTATCACTACGCATAGGGTGGTTACTGGGTCAGGGGGTGGCGCCCCCTTCCTGTCGCCCCCTGGGGTGGCTCCTCCCAGTCCCACCCCGAACCACCCCACCCCGTGCGTCTACGGATTGGGCGGCTTTTCAACAAACGTGTTTTTTGTAAAAAAAAAAAACATTTTTTGTCTATTTTATGTGCTGTTGTCGCGAGCTTGTAATTAGCTTTTTTGTCCGTCTGGCTTTTGTGTCGTGTGTGAAGATGACACGGGCCATGTTAAGTGCATTTTTGTTTAACTTTTTGGAGAATAATTGGTATGGCGTTAAAGCTTCCGTCTGCCTTTTTGTGTTGGAAACATGTTGGAATTTTAGGTTTTTTTATATACATACAATCACGCCCTCAACTCTAACGGGGAAGGCAGACTGCAAACGACCCAATATATATATATATATAAAGTTTTGAGGGTTATTTCAGATAGATTTGTAGGTAGGTATTGCTATAGTGACAGATTGCCCAAACTGCATAATACTGAAACCCTAGAATCCCTGAGCTGGTTTTTACAGCATGCCCGAGAGGAAATGCAGCTGGCACGTTCTATGCTTTTCTCTCGCTCCCAGTCCAGTATGGTTTTAATTTACCCATCTATAAAGAACATTTGACTAAGTGAGTACGACGCGAGTCTTAATGAACGTCTGTGAATCAGCTGCAGCATAAGATAAACAGACAAATCAATGTGAAATCTCAAGATGCTAACTTTAGTCCCTTTTTGGCCATATTCATTTGAAGCGTTGTCGAAATGTATTTTTCGTAAAAAGTACAAACATGAGGCAAAAATCAGGTGTTTGTTTCTTTTTAAATGAATGGCTCTATTTACGAATACAATAAATTCACCGCCGTTGTTTCCCGCCTAAGTTTTCTTGTAAGCTCCAGAATTTGGACCACATTTTATTTTTATTTTCGCTAAAGGTAACTTATGGCAGCGGATATTAATAAAAACAGCCATATTTTTGTCAACTTACGTAAGTAAAGCTGCGTATTTTTTTTGTTTTCCTTAGAGTAAGTCAAGACGTCCACGCCATTTGCAATGTTTTTCGTGAAATATTATACCAACATAAAATGGCGAAAAACAAGTTGTAAGACGTACCTAACTGGCAAGATTTATTATACTTTATGGGACCGAATTTGCGTAACTGAAAATGAATATTCAAAGCAATGTTTGACATTACCTACTGTTTTTTTTTTAACTTTTATTTATATCACTTAAATGTCAACTGTAACTGTTTGTTTCCCTTGATTAACTAAATAACATTATTTGTCTTATTCTATAATTTTGATGTTAAACGTATTTCTTCCATGCTGGCCTGGGAGCGAGAGAAAAACATAGAATGTGCCAGCTGCATTTCCTCCCGGGCATGCTGTAAAAACCAGCTAAGGGATCTGAGGGTTTCAGTATATTGCAATTTAGGCGATAGGCTGACAACCTGTCACTACAGCAATATACGTACAAAATACAAATCCATCTTGAATAACCCTCAAAACTTTGTCAGACGTGGCGGAACTACCTTTGTTTAGGTCGTTTACGCTCTGCCTACCCCATAAGGGATAAAGGCGTGATTATATGTATGTATGTATGTAACGTATTACAATAATTTTATACAATTCTTTAAAGTTAGCATGTCTTGCCCCGCGTGCCCTTCATCTTGCACGCAAGAAGACCTGTACAACGCCACTGACGTCAAAATTAATATAAAAACGCCTAAACGATCGACACGACAAGAAGAAGAAGAAAGTTAGCTTAATAATAAGTTAAAATAAAACAAATAGTTAACTTTAATCGTTCCTTTAAAAGCAATTCCTATAAATAGATTTTATCATTATCATTCCCTAATGGACAAACTGCATTTATAACTTAATTATACCTTGACTTCATATACTGCATTTATAACATGAATATTTAAAAAAAAAAAATTCAACATCTGGGTCCCCAAAATTACCTTATTACACCCCTGGTTAATACCCTTAGTGCGTACATCCACCCCTTTCACTTACGACCCCTCTACACCCTGCAAACCCCGTTACACTACCACACGGAAAAGCGAAGAAAAAAATAACCGGGCATTTTTCTTTTTTCATTTTTAGTTGGCAAGTATTCGCGAATGTTTTAAAACTTTTTCCGAGCAGACGGATTTTTTGCGGAGTTTGTTCTGAGTTTTTAATCAGTTAAAGGGTGTTCTAATTTTAGAAAGGTTGTGACCAAGGTTTCAGTCAGATTTAAATGTAGATGTAGGAACATCTATGCAAAACCGCATCTCTTCCTGCGCATTCTGTGAAAAACCAGTAGAGGAATCCGAGGGTTTTATTCGGTGGTCTAGTGCCTCACGATCCGGAGGTCGTGGGTTCGATTCCTAGGAGGAACACAAAGTTGATATTTTTCCCAGTTTGGTTAGGACAATGCTGGCTGAACCCATTTCGTGCTTCGGAGGGCACGTTAAGCAGTCGGTACCGGTCGCTGTCTTTGACGGTGCTCGTTACACAAACCATGTCATAGGCCTAGATGTGCTATTAGCAATGCGCTAGTATAATCAGTGGCGGTTTAACAACTCTGACACCAGTGTTCATCGAGTCGATAGACTCGATACCCACACGACAAAAAAAGAAGATTCATTGCAATTTAAGCGACAGGCTTACAAAAATACAGTGGCTACAGAAATATGCAATCATATTTGAATATTAAACCTACATTACAAAAATTCTAATAGAAGACCGATGATGTAGTGAATAGGGCCGCTGCCTCCTGAGCGAGAGGTCTTGTTTCGAATCCCACCAAGTACCAATGTGCTTTTCGGTTTTTCAATTTCATATGTACGTTAAATCTGTGCTTTTTCCGTGCTTCGGAAGGCACGTTAAGCCGTTGGTCTCTATTAATATCGTTTAACACCGTAGATATTAGTCGTTAAGCCATGTCAGAGGCCAGTACTAAGCATTGGCGGCTTGAAAACTCTGACCTGGTCTAGGATTGGGTCTGGTTTCCCTTCTGGGTTGCGGAGGTCAGATGGCAGTAGCTCTGTGTAAAAACCCGCGTTCAATCACCTAAATTAGGTAGCCGACCCCGTGAGATACGGGATAAGGCTAGGGAAATGATGATTTAATTTTTACGATACAGATCTACCCCTATGTGTAATAACTATAACGTTAGTATGACTATTGCGTAGTACAAAAGTTTTAACTAAAACCATCTAAAACTGTAGTTTAACATCTAACCAGTTTATTATGTCATGTCGTATTAGTCACGTACGAATAAAAAGTTAAATTAGAAACGTTTATAGGACCTAGTAGTCACCTCATAACTATTATAAGACTGCTATGCAACTCGATTTTGTACAAGTCAAGCTTATATGACCATTTTTTTGTCAAGTTGGGAGGTATATGATAAAATAATTATTAGGATTACCTTTTAGCATTTTACCTGTTTTTCCCTTCCATACATACATATAGTCACGCCTTTATCCCTAAAGGGGTAAGCAGAGCGTAAACGACCTAAACAAAGGTCGTTCCGCCACGTCTGACAAATTTTTGAGGGTTATTTAAGATATTTTTGTAGGTATATTGCTGAAGTGACAAGTTGTCAGCCCATCGCCTAAAATACAATATACTAAAAATCCTCTGATACCTCAGCTGGTTTTTACAGCACGCCCGGGAGGAAATGCAGCTGGCGCATTCTATGTTTTTCTCTCGCTCCCAGTCCAGCATGGAAGAAATCCCTTCCATGCTGGAGATTAAAAGATATACACGATGGTGATATGTATCCGTTCAGGTATTTAGCTAGAATAAATTGTACTGTACTGGCCTGGGAACGAGAGAAAAACATATAATTTGCCAGCTGCATTTCCTTCCGGGCATGCTGTAAATACCAGCTAAAGGTTACGAGGGTTTATGTATATTGCAATTTAGGCGATAGGCTGACAACCTCTACAGCAATATACCTACAAATTTTACGGTGACGCCTTATGTAATAGAACTCAAAATAATTGTTTTTATAAGTCTGTAATATTAATATGTTCGAAGACGTATGGAGCGACATCTTCGTTACTGAAAAAGCTCCTTAATAAAGGAAAAAAAAAACCTGTTACTACAGCAATATACCTACAAATATATCTTAAATAACCCTCAACACTTTGTTAGACGTGGCGGAACGACTTTGTTTATGTCGTTTACGCTCTGCCTACCCCATTAGGGATAAAGGCGTGATTATATGTATGTATTATACCTGCGTCAACTTTGTGACACCGGTTAGCACAAATGTCAGGGTTGTCTAACCACGTATCATGTACGGTCGGCATAAAAACTTGTACGGGACTGAATTCCGTGATCCGGCTTTATCAAATTTAATCACGGCAACGTCGCGCGCACGAATCACATTACGTGGTACAGTCGGCAAAACAAATCTCAACCTTGAAATAAAATAAATAAGTGTCTTTTTTTTATAGTGTCCGTGAGTCTAATCTAATTATAGCCTACTTGAACTTAAAAATGGCACAGAAATTTTTCTCGATAAATTAAACAAAATACGGAGTTTAGAGGTTTTTTTAAAAAATAAGTAAGTATGATATATAGTTTAATGAAATTAATTTGACGTAGAATGCACAGTCCGCGCATTGAATATTTGCTCTTAAAATCAAGCGCTTAAGTGGGTAGGTATTTTAAACTGGCAAAATTTCTTAGTATTTTCTTTGAAATACATTCTACAAAATCGTGCCATTGAAATAATGTTTAAAAATAAAAATATACCAGATGTAAGGGACGCTGCGTCTCGCAAACTTATAGGGGTTGCTCAGTCAACGACACTAAACAACCATCAGCAGGATTTTTTCTAGGAAAATGAAAAAATCATAAAAATGTTCACCTCGATCAGACAATTTGTATGAAAAAGCCAATTTTTTTAGCTTTCTAAAAAAAAAAACTGCTGGTAGTGGTTCAGTGTTGGTGACTGAGCAACCCCTATCAGTTTGCGGGACGTTGTCCCTCACACCTGGTACATACATACATACATAAAATCACGCCTTTATCCCTTACGGGGTAGGCAGAGCGATAAACGTCTCGTAAAAGGCGCTTCCGCCACGTCTGACAAAAATTGAGGGCAATTTTAGATTGAAAAGTGTATTGCTATAGTGACAGGTTGTCAGCCCATCGCCTAAATTACAACGCACTGTAACCCTCGAGTCCCTTTTGCTGACTTCTACAGCATGCCCGGGAGGAAGGGCAGCTGGAACATGCTATGTATTTCTATCTCTCCCAGTCCAGCATGGAAGGAACACACCTGGTATCATTTTGGGAATTTACTTATTTATTTACATATTTTTCCCCACCATTTTCGAATCTTTATTTGTACACTTCTGTCAAAATTTAGTTTATTTATTTAGTTATAATGTTTTCTGAAACTAAATCTAAACCAAAAAACGTTCCTAGTCTGCTGTCGGTATATTTAGATTAATTTCCCTGAGCGACAGCGTGGGAAAGTTTATCTTCCTTATCTGCTAACGGTACCGTGTCAGTTCTACCCCGTATGAGTAATGGCTTCCCGACAATATCAATATATCTATGCTAAGTATATTGCGAATTATATTGATCTGAATTTTCATCACGTTCCTGCCATGCTGGACTGGGAGCGAGAGATTAACATAGAATGTGCCAGATTAATTTCCTCCCCGGCGTGCTGTAAAACCAGCTAAAGGATCCGAGGGTTTCTGTATATTGCAATTTAAGCGATGGGCTGACAACCTGTCATTACAGGAATATGTAGGTCCGTGGCGGAACGACCTTTGTTAAGGTTGTTTACGCTCTGCCTACCCCCTTACGGATAAAAGCGTGATTATATGTATGTATTTTCATCACGTTACAGCAATATCATAAATTCGGAAAGTTCTGTGTGTGATTGTCACTTCTTCACACGTCTACCGATTGAGTTGTCAAGTCCACAGACGAAGTTTTTCAACCACCTAATAGGCTTCTGACACGGTTTGTGTATAAGTATACGGGGTGTAAGGGACAGCGTCCCGCAAACTGATAGGGGTTGCTCAGTCAATTCAACTGAACAACTATCAGAAGGTATTTTTGTTTTTCAGGAAATAATTAAAAGATTTTCCATACAAATTATCTGATCGAGGTGGTAGTTTTCCTGGTGATAGTTGTTCAGTTTCGGCGACTAAGCAACCCCTATCAGTTTGCGGGACGCTGTCCCTTACACTCGGTGGACAAGACCGACACATATGTAATTTTCTTTTTATTTAATCAGGTGATTCAGTGCATAGTCAAAAAGGAAAAAAAAAGGGTCAAATTTTGCAAAGTTATAAATTGATAGTGACGTCAACATTGTGGTCCCCGTATTCATATATACTATCATGTTTTTATCCCTAATAGGGTAGGCAGAGCGTCAACGACCTAAACAAAGACCGTTCCGCCACGTATCTCAAGTTTTGAGGGTTGTTTAAGATAGATCTGTATATTGCTGTAGTGACAGGTTGTCAGCCCATTGCCTAAATTACAATACACCCCAACCCTCCCTTAGTAATCCAGCATGGAATAGGTATTCATAATAAAACGAATTCATGTTCTTCGAATAGAATGATGAAGTCTTACAGAACATCAAAAAAAAAATGTTTCTGTCGACTCTACTAAATTAGACTAATTTCTAATTCCCTTAAGCGACAGCGTGGGAAAGTTTCTCGCCGAGTTCTCGCCCTTATCTGCTAACGGTACCTCCTGCGGTCTACCCAATTCCTTGAGTAATGTAGTGATAGAGGCCTCCTTAAGAATCGTTCCTACGCCCTACGAACAAAACCCAAAGGCTAGAACTACTAGACCACGTACAATATTACACTTTTTCTGCTGACTCTACCTCCAAATTAGACTAATTTCAAAGTCCCTTAAGCGACAGCGTGGGAAAATTTGTCGCCCTTTTCCTAGAGAAATGTGGTGATAGAGGCCTCCTTGAGAATCGAAACCCAAGGGCTAGAACTACTCGTACTAAACCACGTACGTAAAATACTAAACTTTTTCTGCTGTCTCTACCTCCAAATTAGACTAATTTCTAATTCCCTTAAGCGACAGCGTGGGAAACTTTGTGCCCTTATCTGCTGACGGTACCCCCCCCCCGGTCTTCCCAGTTCCCAGTTCCTTGAATAATGTCTGGTAATTCAGTCGATGTGTTATCAGGACTATGTAAATGTACCTTCATGGCGAATGAAGAGATAGCACAGTACTTGCTATGTTTTGGTATTGAAATGAAGATAGTACCTAAATAAAATTATATCTGTATTCCTTGCAGTGCGGGCAGATTATCAACGGCTTGATAAAACTGTTTTCGTTTATTTTACTTTTAATATTGTCTTTAATAACTTTTATACATATTTGATGCACGATGGCGGGCTCAATTGTAATTTTTGAGTTTGCTATTTATAAGGAAACTAGCGACCCGCCCCGGCTTCGCACGAAAATTATCAGTGTTTCTCTACTTTATTATGCATGTATTATACATAAAAACCTTCCTCTTGAATCACTCTATCCATTAAAAGAAACCGCATCAAAATCCGCTGCGTAGTTTTAAAGATGTATGCATAAATCTCCCTATATCCCTATATAGGGACAGAAAAAGCGACTTTGTTTAATACTATGAAGTGAAGTTAATTTAACATCGAATGTGCAGAGCCGCTACAAACATTGTTATGTTTAGTGTGGCAAATTAGCATGTTATGTAATATTTTAACAAATAAATAAATCTAATCTAACCACTGCATGAAAGTACTGACTATTTTGATTTTAAGATTTTTTGAAGCCATGGCATGTACTATGTCATTATCTCCCTAGCCTTACCTCGTATCTCACGGGCAGCTACCTAATCTAGGTGATTGAACGAGGGTAATTGTGTTTACACAGAGCGACAGCTATCTGACCTCCGCAACCCAGAAGGGAAACCAAACCCAATCCTAGATTAGGTCTGAGTTTTCAAGCCGCTAATGCTTAGCACTGGCCTCTGACATAGCTTAACGACTGATATATATGGTATTAAACTATATTTACCGGGACAAACGGCTTAACGTGCCTTCCGAAGCAAGGAAAAAGCACCGAAAAACGTACATATGAAATTCGAAAACCGAAAAACACATTGGTACGTGATGGGATTCGAACCACGACCTCCTGCACAGGAGGCAGCGGCCCTATTCACTACACCATCGGGCCATGTAAATTTTTCAAAACTGTAAAAGCTGAGTTAAAGTCGCCTAAAATACTTAATACATTGTACATCCCTTTATTTTTTTAAATCCATTATTGATATGTTATTTTATAAGCTTGTATAGTAGACTGCGTTTACTCGTCTCAGAGTGTCGAGTAATAGCCTAGTAAGGACAATAGTCAAAAAACAGGTACTGCTTATTTCTAAAATGAAATGTCTTACAGCAGACCTAAGAAGTGAGATAGCATAAAACGTATTATTATGTAACGTTTTATATCCCATTTAAGGCGAGAACACTTTAAATAGTATCACTATTAGAATAATGTTTTTGCAGCTATGTAGGTATTGTGAACCGCGATTGAATAGGTATTTCACATGGCTTACAGATCGCAAGCGCAGCTGCTTGACCCGAGCGGGCCTTACAATTGAGACCAATTGCTGCAGTCGAGGCCATGCGAACTGAACACACGTTCGCACATGAGAAACAGGCTTGTTATAAATTCACGCCAGTATCACTCATGGGGTAGGTAGAACGACAGATAAAAGTCGTTTTTGCCACGTCGGACTGTAGCTTCCGTACACAGGTATAGGAGGGTAATTGTTGAAAGATCTAACTGTGAAATGCTATAGTGATAGTTTGCATGCTTGTTGTCGCGTTTAAATACTACATAGTCACGCATATATCCATTGTGGGGTAATTAGAGCGTCAACGTGAATACTTGATAAATGATGATCAAATTTACTCAGTTTATTTTTAAGATCTATGCGCTTGCCTCTTATTATGACGGCAGTAATAAGAGGTCATCGAAATAGTATCCAGTTGAAATTAATTAATGCATAAAACACAGTATAAAAAAAAGTTTTCTGCTCTTTTAAAAAGAGAACTCCGTTAATAGGCGAGGTAGTTGAAGCGGCTCTTTTTGTTGAAGTACCGGAAACGGGGTGCCAACTTTCCGAATTCGACGGACTTCCGTATCCGTACGCCAAGGGAAATTGTACTTTTTTTGCGCGGAAATTTCGGCGCGTCTCATTCGCATTCGTTTGTTTTTAGTCAAAATGTCATGTTGCGAAAAAAATAACAAGCAAGTAGAAAGAGTAGGGGAAATCCATCGGGGAAATCGGATTGACCCTTGGCAGGGTTTGTGGTATCAGCTGATGCATGGTAGACCAAAAAACTAATGTTAGGCCTTCAATATATCTTTATCCCCAATGTGGTAGACTTAAGCAAAGGTCGTTCCTCCACGTTATTTAAGCTAGATTTGTAGGTATATTAGTGGCAGATTGTTAATTGATTGCCTAAATTACAATATACTGAAACCCTCGAATCCGTTAGCTGGTTTTTACAGCTTGCTTGAAATACAGCTAGCACATTCTATGGATTTCTCTTGCTCCCAGTACAGCATGGAATGTTAGGCCTTAAAAAATGTTACACATTAAATCCCAAAGATTTATATAATCTAACACACAGAAGCCTTTACAGGCGTGGTATTTAGAATCCTAACCATGATAACTGGCTTAGCCCTAACTCTAATTTGACATTTGAACCAAATGTCAGTAGACTGACGACCGCCCTTCAAGCCTTGTTAAGTTGTTAGTAGTTGATTGCCCATTATTTATGAGGATAGAGTTTACTTTACTCACGGAAAAACATGTAGAGCTATCATTAAGAATCAACATGGTTAATCTTTAATTTAATTGGTATATTTTTAAGTAAGTCTAGCACGCACGCCAAGTCTAGAAGAACCATATTTCTTCCTTATAGTAATGGTGATAAAGATTAGATGATCATATAGATTTTTATGATCGTAAATTTTACTTCCATGCTGGCCTGGGAGCGAGAGAAAAAACATAGAATAAACTGCATTTCCTCCCGGGCATGCTGTAAAATTCAGCTAAGGGATCCGAGGGTTTCAGTATATTGTAAATTTAGACGATCGGCTGATAACCAGCCACTACAGCAATATACCTAAAATTATATCTTAAATAACCCTCATAACTTTGTCAGACGTGGCGGAACGACCATTGTTTAGGTCATTTACGCTCTGCCTACCTCATTAGGAATAGAGGCGTATGTATGTAGTAATGATAGTCTGACGACATGTCACTGCATCAGCACATAGTACCACTATATAGTTGTATAGTCCTGGTACACTATTTGAAATGCCCCTAAAAAAATATTAAACGTTGTGAAAACGCGTTGACGTTCTACCTACACCTTAAAGGATCTCAAATTAATTTAAATTATAAATATTTACATGTTTTTCCATGCTGGACTGGGAGAGATAGAAAAACATAGAATGTTCCAGCTGCCCTTCCTCCCGGGCATGCTGTAGAAGACAGCAAAAGGGACTCGAGGGTTACAGTGTATTGTAATTTAGGCGACGGGCTGACAACCTGTCACTACACATTAGTAATACACATTACAATCTAAAATTGCCCTCAATTTTTGTCAGACGTGGCGAAAGCGCCTTTTACGAGGCGTTTAACGCTCTGCCTACCCCGTAAGGGATAAAGGCGTGATTTTATGTATGTATATATATTTACATACATGTCCACGTGTTGGAGCAACAAATATTTATTTTCCTCTATTGGTCATTCTCATTTCAATCGCTGGACGTGTGGTGTGATCTTTTCCTATTTTCACTTCAAGCTTTTCAATTGTCACCTTAACTTAAGACTTCTTAGCGCATATTTAACATCCCTACATATTTTCTCCACTGATGACAGGCTTAAAATGCTGGTATTTAATATGCAATCATACTGGGTCTTCTTGATCGCTTTTACTCGACATTCTTCAAAAGTGCTATAAACGTTTGCTAGATATTTTTATAGTACAACATACATACATACATACATAAATCACGCCTTTATCCCTTACGGGGTAGACAGAGCGTTTAACGCCTCGTAAAAGGCGCTTTCGCCACGTCTGACAAAAATTGAGGGCAATTTTAGATTGTAATATGTATTGCTATAGTGACAGGTTGTCAGCCCATCGCCTAAATTACAATACACTGTAACCCTCGAGTCCTTTTTGCTGACTTCAACAGCATGCCCGGGAGGAAGGGCAGCTAGAACATTCTATGTTTTTCTATCTCTCCCAGTCCAGCATGGAAGTTTATAGTACAATTTAGTAAAAATTGCTTATTACTTAATAGGACGACAAATTATAGGACGTGTTGGTAATTTAGTGATGGAAACTCAGCTGTTATTCGATTGTGCCAAGCTTTGGTGCCAAGTCCATTTTATTCTATAAACGTTTGCTAGATATTTTTATTGCACAATTTAGTCAAAACTGCTAATTCGTAAATAGGACGACAAATTTATTTATAGGACATGTTGGTAATTTAGTGATGGTAACTCAGCTGTTATTCGATTTAGCCAAGTCCATTTTATTCTATTAACGTTTACTATATATTATTATTAAAGCACAATTTAGCAAAAATTGCTAATTAGTAAATATTACGACAAATTATAGAGCATGTTGGCAATGTTATTCGATTGTGCCAAGTCAATTCTTATTCGACTATTTTGCTGGTTGGGAAAGACAAAAGGTTACAGGCTCTTTCCGTTCCTACTAAAGAACATATCATAATTTAAAAAAAAAATCGTTAGACCCAGTATATGCGCGGGCGTAGGTGCGGTGTCCGCACACGAACTTGACCCACTTGTGTTGTATGAATTATTTACTCTCCAGCGGACCGACGGACCGACGCATTCCACACACGCGTGGACACATGCATGCGATGCAACGTGGGGTAGGCAGCGTGCGTGCAAGCGTGATTGAGCCACAGAATATATAATAGTACTACACACAGAATGGACACTCACCTCCCCTCCCCAGTCCGATATACGTCAAGGTCCGCGCCGGATTGTGGGTCACATTGAGCGTACGCTTAGCGGGTATGGCGCGCGCATGTTTCCCAGTGTAACGGAAATAAGAAAGTTTTGTGTTCCAAAGATGGTTAGGTACTGTTTCGTGTACGGATGTCTTTCTACCACAAGATATGACTCCAAAAGGAACTTTTTTAGATTCCCAAGTGATGAGAGACCGTGAGTAACTTCATACAAAATATACAACCTAACCTATTCTAACTATCCAGTTACAGTGAACTACTTTAAAACGTTGTTTCAATCAAAAACCAGATTAATCAAGTGATGATTATGACCAGTATAACAAAATTTGTCAACCCTTATAACACGCACACAAACGCAGGCCAAGTGCAATATGCCGTCTGTCGATGTATGACCAAAATTACATTGTAGTTAGGAGTGTCCGAGCTGTGATTGAGCGGTATGTGTGGTCGTTGGCAAGGTGCTTTAGGCTCTTGATCTAGCTAGGCTAGACAAACGGACTGTAATTTCGAACTAGGTAGGTTTTTCCAAGTTACAGTTCAGATATATAAATGCATCTTTTATGTATTCAGAGGGCAAGTTTACTTTTTTAATGGGTTTGATGATTCCATAGTAGACTAGAAGCCAAATGTGATTGATAAAGAGTCGACGATGGAGCAATTTGATTTAACTTAGATGGCGCTGACATTCCCATACACTCTTTATTCTCACAAATAAGCGTTTCTTTTCCTGATTTATCTGTGACTTACTCCACACCCATTCAAACAAAAAAACCGGAATGAAACACGCATGCCACTGGTTTCCGCAGCTCAGCAAAAACGTGCAAACAACGAACAAAAACTGAAATCGTTTGCAAACTACGTTTGGGTACAATTAGTTTAATTAGGTCTTCAGAGAATACGTACAAATGGAATGCTAATAAAATGTCGAGTAAACGTCTACTCGTCTTTTTTAATTAAAGCATAATATTTTGGTGTCGGGATTAAATAGTACCCTAATTCTTCCCGCGGGAAAAGACAATGAGGGAGAAATGATTATTGTTATTTTGTCTGACCATGGAAAGTATGAAAGCCGCAATGAAATTCAGAGATTTTTTTTTCTGGGTAAGATTGAAGGATTCCTTTCTTTAGGAAAATCCTCTAGGTAACAAACCAACAATCTAATATTAATAAAAACATATTATTTTCGAGTGCGAAATGGAAAGGTGACAACATAGTTGTATAGCAGCGGTTTAAACGAGTTAAACTGAATGTTAGCAATATTTCATAGTTATATGACGGTTTGGGGTTAAATGTTCGACCTAACTGCGCCTAGAATTACTTTGTAACCACGATTTAACCATAATGTTAAATTAAATCGTATATAAATGTCAAATATTTTATAGGTTTGTAAAGAAAGGTTAATAGAGTCAAACAGTTTAAAAGTCATAAACTCGATTAAGACGGAAAAACATACGCTGAATCCTATTGTAATACTAATAGTATTATGATAATGAAAACGAAATAATGTTCTTATTTTAGGAAACAGGTTTCTTATTTTGTTGGTAAATCTATATTAAAATAGTGTCATTATAAAAATAAGTGAAAACTATTTTCCGACCTCCCCGCGCGGAAACTGCAGAATCGCATGATGAAGAGATGACGTTAACTTAGCAAATCATATATAATACATAGATGGAGGTAGGTAGGTAATAGGGTAATACATTATTTTATCAATATAATGTTAAAAAGCAATTGTAGCACAAAAAAGAGCCATATAAACAATTGTTCGGATTCCACAGTGGAAATCATACAAGGAACATTTTTAAAGGCTAGGTATTCTGTCAGTTCCTACTCGGTACATTATGGTAATACTAACAGACGTTATAAAGCATAGATATATTTATGAAAATGAAACTGAAATGGCCGTCAGAGAAAGCACACGACGAAAGGACATGAAACCGATTATACAGTCTTCGCTTAATATTGTTGAACATTGTGCAAGGAACCAATCAGTTAAATTGTTTAACAAAATGCCCAAAGAGTTTAAGACCATTCATAAATTAGACACATTTAAAACTAAACTAAAAGAGTATCTTGTTGAAAGGTGTTGATACTCGGTAGAAGATTTTTAATACAAATGGAATTCTACTTAATTCATGCCATATTTGATGAACTATTATTTTTGATATTTATTTTTTACTTATCCACATGACATCAATGTAAAAAGTTACTTAATATTGTTCTCTAATGTATAGACATGTTTTATCATATTACTGTATTTTCGTTATAATTTTTTAAATTGATGACATATTTTTATCATTGGAATTTCTTTGACATTATTTTAATTTGTTTATTTTTTTATGTTCATTATTATTGTTCTTTTTTTGTATATTTTACTATTAATTAATTCAATATTATTGTTTTTTATTTACTACCACTGATAACAAGTTCCTTTTTTTAATATATAAATTTATTGTGAATGATAAGATTTTATGTTGTTAGTTGTATGAAAATTGTCATACACAAATATTAGGTTGGGTTTGATTAAATAAATTGATATCAACTATTATTAATTTAATTTTACGAATACGCACCGAAGTTTTTAAGTTCATCGTTTCTCTAGGCTCTCTATCTATAACCCTTTAATTAAGACGAGCATACCAAATTAATATGTAAATGAAAATGGGTATTTAACAAATTCTTTAACATTAATTAAGATATTAAAGTAATGTTATGCCTGTAAAAACTCTCCGTACAGACGCTATGAGCCATTACTATACAAATATGGAACATTAAATGATCTTCTCTGTTGTCTTCTCTCCATTATTTATTACTAACATTGTAAATTTACACCTTGCTCACATTATATATCCATAAAATATCTTCATAGATTGTTAATCTATAAATAAGTAACGCAAAAGTCTACGTTTTACAAATTGATGCATTTTCGTCATATAAAAGTGTAAACTTGCATTTTACGACGTATATTTATTTTTTCGACAGGCACATCTCACTGTTTGAACCATACCGGGTGTAAGGGACAGCGTCCCGCAAACTGATGGGGGTTGCTTAGTCAACGAAACTGAGCATCTTCTACCAGGAAATTCTTACAAGAAGTGAAATAAAACTGGTTTTTCAATACAAAATATCCACCTCGATCAGACAGTTTGTAAGAATAATTTCCTGACAAAACTTGGTAATGGTTGTTCAGTTTCGTTGAATGAGCATCCCCTTTAAGTTTGCAGGACGCTTTACCTTACACCCCATATTTACCACACCATCCTAACCAATTGTCTCTTTTGTTGCAGCCAAAAAGGCTACGCATCGCCGTGGTCTTGGACGCAGGTGACGGCGACGGGCGACTGACGCAACGCGCCGCGCGGGCCGTCGCCTGCGCACCCACAGTGATCGGCTGCGGAGAGGGAAGAGAGGAGGAGATTGGGAGAGAAAGAAGAGAGAAGAAGTTGGTAACGTGTGGAGAAAGAGCTTGAATTCAGAGTTTGAGTATCTTAATCCTAAAGCAAAACATCAGAACACTTTGCTTGTGGAGAATTCTATCATCCAGAAAGATAGTGGCCAACGTTGTAAAGGTAATACCTGGTGAGGAGCAGTGTAGGTTGTGAATATTAATTAAGAGAGTCAGTGATGTTGGAAGTTCTTGCGTTTCTTGGAGAGCGCTCAGGATATAAAAAAAGCGAAAAGTAATTAATGCTGATCAGCTAAGAATGTATCTCAACGGAGAGCTAACTTGATAAGAGTTATAAGGAGGCCTTATAACACTTGTGTCTTTTCAAATTCCACAAGATCTTCCAACAGTTTCTCTATTAAGACTCTGGCCTCCCCAATCTTCTTTCTACCTAGAAAAGCGTACAGATCCGTCCGAAGTTGAATTGTAACCCGCGCCGCGGCATTGTGGGGTCCTATGACGAAAGGACACATACCTAATAGGTACATTCTATGTGTAACTTGGTGTGAACTTGACTTTTGGGTCGCTTCTATGCAGTGGAAGTATCTTGAGCTGATTCTATGCATTTTCCAGGTCGAGCAAGTGCGAAAATATAGAAAATATCAGCATGTAATTTTGTAGACTTGCTCTAGATTTTTTCACCGTATAGAACCTTTACCATCACTGGTAACTACAATAAATTTATCAAAGAATTATTTAAGCAATTTGTTTAAGTGGATGATATTATGCAAAATGTTGTATGAAAACGAGTTGTGATGATTTTGTCGTCATTTATTTATTGAATTTATGATATTGTTATGATGGCCTACAACTTAATCCTTTTGCACTTTATCAATGGACTATAAAATCATAGAAAATGAAGAAAAAAAAAGGTAGTTTGTGACGTTTTTAAAGATTCATAGTATTCACAGTTTAGTATACCTACTTAATTACAAATCAGAGAGAAAATGGCGTTAATTATTATTTATTACACCTATTATCTAAGTTATTGACTGTCCTGTATGATTGAAGAATAATTTAAGTATTTAAATATTTAAGTGCTATTTGAGAATAAAGTTAGCCCCAAGGATATTTTATAAGCACAACTTAATGTTAAAGTCACATAAACCTAAACATAATTAATTATTACTTTAAAAGACCTAACTACCTACACATTTTACGAATTAAGACTTTAATTGCAATTATAAGTACCGTAGCCATAGAATAATTTGTACCGTACATAGTCAACCACAAATTTAATTATATCGTGCAAAGTTTAATGAAATTAATGTAAACTTTATGTCGTTGGATTAGAGTTCAGTTTAGATATCATGGATTATCAATAATGTTACACTATAGAATATACCAATTACTATGGTATTCTCACTAATTATGTACAGTCAGGTTCACACCGATTATGTTTAAATAACTGGAACGGAATTTAAAAAAAAAAACAACTATAGACGAGCATCATATATTACCTTGAATATGAATTAATCCTATTGTAATTTTAAGGGGTTGTATCAAAAGTTTTTAGGAATTAGGTTACTAATTTCGAGATGTAAAGTACCCCTTTTAGGGTCAAGCTACATTTAATATCTATTCACCATGACATTTTTTTCTCTTGCATTCTGGTATTAAATTCCTAAGGTGTGCCAAATGCCATCTCATGTTAAAAAATATCTTTTTTAGTAAAGATAAGAAATGAAACTTGACCCTAAAAACTGATAAGTAGATGCTCCCAAATACCATATCCCTAATCTAAGGTGCGTATCGGGTACGGTTGAAAAAAGTGCATTGAGCATAATTTTATTATATTTAGTTGTGATATATAAACGCATTTGCGTTTAGTTCCAAAATGTGCAATCCGATTGGACTGTAATGATGTATATCGTAGTTAGAAAAGATAAGTGGCAATTCAATGCATTTATTTATGTATAGGGGCCAGGCAGGCAGAATTTGAGATCTTTATATGACTATTATACGACTAATAGGCGCTATAAATACTTTGAATCAAAATTATCGTTTTATATCACACTATACAGCAACAGTGTCTGATAATAAATATACACTGTCAGATAATAAATATACACTGAAAAAGAATAGAACTTACGTCTAATAGCACGGGTTACCATTTTAGCCACTGACCGACAGATGTTGAGTGCTACGAACACTTAAATTTTCATTATCTTTCATACACTATGCCTGATTTGATTGACTTCTACACATAATTTAAAATAGATTAGGAAAGTATACCTACCTGTACACCTAGTAACAGATCGTGAATATGGATTTTTATAATAATGATTGATCATGCGTTACATACATGCTTGCACGCAAACCATGCTTCCACCGCAAGAAACTCGCGCTCGTTAACAATTCTTACGACCGAAAAGAATAAAGTCATTAAAATTGTAACTAGTCCACATTGATTAATTATACAAAATTATAGCAGGCACGTAACTACAACTATTTGAGCTTCTATTTAACCTTTATTTATCGGACAATATTAAGAAATATTTCCATCTGATTAGCCTTTACTGGTTACTCAAGATATTCACCCGATAATTTTAATGAACGCAATATAACTAAAAATAGGGTTAAAGCCCCAAGCTAGTATTTAAATTAAACCATTTAGTCATTAACGGCAAGCCGTACTTGCTTATATTGTAGGACAGTTTTCATTAAGGCAAATAAACATAGATCTACTAAAGCCCTTATAAGCCTGTTAGTTCTATAATTGGTCTATAAAAGTATTACCAAATTCAGCCCGCGTTATCGCCCTTTATATTTAATAATCTCAGTGTTACAAGTCGAAACCTTCTAGCCCTAAAGTAGCTATTACTGCGCAATACATCTAGGAATACATAATATAGACTATTTTTGTAGCATGATACCTTTTAAATAGGCTTTATGAAACTAAATGTTGTAATACTAAGGATTTGAGCAAAGATTTGACTGCGTTCTGAAGTCTTTATGATCTTCAAAATGCATTTAAGTCTTAGCTAAGTAAAATAAGTACTCTGTGTTGATTAAAACGACAACTTGAAAGGGTTGTGTACATTTTGAAATTTTAAGGCATTATGCAACTAATTGTATGGTAGGTGTTTATGGACGATACGTATAACCAAGTCTTAGGATTATTGCGCGGTAATGTAGATATTTGTGTAGTTTCCATAACTGCATTTAGTATTAGAAATGCAACGTGATTTGCGACAGATTTCCGACTATTTATCTATATATTTTAAAATAAATCTTGTAATGGCGCCTTGATATAGTTTTAAAAAGTGATTTTACTCGAAATTTGGGAAAAAGTAGTTTATCTCAATCAATCATTTTGAAAGTTCCTAAAATTTTACTAGTGAGAAGGATGCAGTTATGGCTTCTACATAAAAGCTTTGGCTAAAATGAGACTAGTTCGCAACAATTCAGGATCTCTTCACAATAATATAATATCATAGTCACATGACAGTAGCCGTTGCCTCTCATTTTAGCCAGACTGTAGAGATGTAGTTTACTGATGGAGTTCTTATAACTTTTAATATGTCTGAGTCGAATTTTATTGCCGCACATAAACCACACGCTTGAGAAATATCTGGGAAATATGCGCGCAAAAGAACATCATTCTTTGCGACAGCAAGCAACGATTATATATTTCATGTTTCATTGCTGCAAAAAAGTTCGTGTTTGGCCAAAAATATGAAAATATAACTAAATGTACTTTGATATTTTTCCTTCAGTACAAAAATATTTTCACCACCTCAAAGTTTGTAAAGTGCTAAGAGAAAAGCCCTGATTTAGATAGTTTGTTTATGCATTACAGAAAGTCTTATCATTTGGTAAAATTACTCGTTACATTATCTTGCATTAAGAGTATTACACATTGCGGCGAGATTCTCGTGAGAGAAAGCATAGCTTTTACTTATAAGTGAGTTATTCGAGTGACAGATAAATACCTGCATCCTGTTGACAACGGAAGTCGTATATCAGTCTTATGGGTCGCTCATATAAGAGTAATAGCTGTATATGAGTCTTATAAATTATTCTAAATCGCATTAAGTTTAACATTTCAACATCTGTATACGCAAAGCAATGATTTTATGTGCGACAAGTTACGAAAATGTAATTAAAAGTTATGAGAATTCTCCATACTTGTAATTCCTTTCTTTAACGATAAAAATCTATTTATTTTCGTTACTCTTTAAGTTTTCGATGATTTTAATTGTTCTCGTTGCTTTCCTTGGGAATCTTTATCGATTATTATAATAGAATTATACATAATAGTAAGTACAATTTTCCTTGAATATATGCGAATGGGGATGTTATACCGATAGTTGATAAGTAATATCACTTGTCACTTAGGATCTAAGATATCTTTAACGAACACTTTTAGCCCTTCTGAGTTTATTGGCGATATGTAAGCTATTTAGCTGTATAAGAGCGTTATCAATGTTATCATCATTCAAGTAGAAATAAATAAGATTAAGTGTGAAATAGCTTCTTTGTGACAAATAAAGTAAAAAATGTTCTTTGGAGAAAAGTCGGTGACCATCAAACATTGAAAAAGTTACATCAACACATAAAGTGGAAATTAAAATTGAATTAATTAAAATCATTTATAAGGAAATGTTTTAAAAAATGGAAAGGTTTCTTTAAAGGTATTCAAAGTATTCTAAGTGACATGTGTTTTGATGTTAGTTCATAAAAAAAATACGTGAAACTGTGCCTTTGAAAACCAAAATATCTCATCTCAGGTAGATAAATTTAATAAAACGAGGCTTAGAAACAAGGGGTCCTAACTGACAACATACCTACAGCATAAAGACGTAATAATCTAATATTGCATTCAAGTATATGTATTACAGAATTAAAGTGTTATAAAGGCACGGTTTCACAACCACTATATGACTAAATTCTACTTTTCTAGTGTACAATTCCATTTTTTCTATTCCGAATTGAATTAAAATTGTAACGAAAAAATCGAAAAGGACCTATTGTATCTTAAAGGTTCTATTTCGTCTGAGTTAGTACGGTATCCCCTTCGCGAAGTTGGGTTTGAGGCAGAAAGTGTGATTTGGTCACAGATGAAAGTTACGTTTGGTCATAACATAAGGAACATTATGAGGGGTTGCAATTAATGTTGTGAGATTCGTTAGAAGGTTTTTTTTTCAAATTTACATACATATATTAACACCTTTATCCCTTATGAGCTAGGCAGAGCGTAAACGACCTTTACAAAGGTCGCTCCGCCACGTCTGACAAGTTTTGAGGGCAGATAGATCTGTATATTGTTATAGTGGCAGATTGTCAACCCATCGGCTAAATTAAAATACTGAAACCCTCAAATCCCGTAGGTGATTCCGACAGCATGCCCGGGAGATGAAGCTGGCACATTCTATGTTTTTCTTTCTCTACCAGTCCAGCATGGAAGTAAAATTTATGATCATTAAAAATCTGTATGATCATAAATTACAACCCTGTGGTCCAAGATGCAGTTTAAATTTAGTTTTGAATGTTGTTCAGTTTTGCTAAACGAACAAGCCTTTATCCTTTTGCGTTAAGCTGTCCCTTACACCTTAGCCGATAAAAAAAACGTTTGTGAATAATTTTATATTTTTAACAGCATGTTGTGGCCAATAAATATTTCAATATTGTTTTGTAGCACTTATATATTATTATTATATATCAGTCACAAATTGTCAAATGTTACACAAATTCGAAAAGCTTATGTATTATCCAAGAATATTTGATTTGGGATTTTTTATTATGATTAGGTACTGTTCTGTTTTCATGCTGTAGCTACAAAAATTATGACCAAAATTTACTGTGACCAAATCACACTTGAAGCATTTTTGAACCCAACAGTGTTGTTGGTATTATGAGTACTCCATATTCGAAACGTTTCCTCATTGTAATTTATGACTTGAGTAAAAAAAATACGCTTCTAAAGTGTACTATTACATAATTATGTAAATATAGGACGAACTAATACCTATAATAATAGTAAATGTTGTAATTTGTATATAAGTAATGAAAATTAAATTTTAAATACATAGATACAATTGTGCGTATTTCAATGCTTTTATTTTCCTTGTTCCCTTTCCTAACCAATAGATATAAGTACGAAAATAAATCAATACATACATATAATCAAGCCTTTATCCCTAATGGGGTAGGCAGAGCATAAACGACCTAAAGAGAGGTCGTTCCGCCACGTCTGACAAAGTTTTGAGGGTTATTTAAGATAGATTTGTAGGTATATTGCTGTAGTGACAGGTTGTCAGCCCATGGCCTAATTTGCAATATACAGAAACCCTCACTAGTATATTAGCAAACCATTCAATTCTATTCACAAAATGTTAGGTACACAATTTTTACAAATTGGTCAATTTCATAAATCAATTAAACCATATTAAACAAAGAGAAAGTTATAAGAATATTCCAGGAAGGGTCACTCAATGAAACTCGTATTAAAAATGTCAATATACAGAAATATATTATAATTATAATAATTGTTATACACAATAGGTAAATGTACAATACACATGGAACCGGAGGAATATTATAATATGAGCTTTGTACAATTAATAATAACTAAGTATTTAGTTTAGCTTCATACTTTGGAATAATACAGGGTGTAAAAACGTTCTGCGTTCCGTTTAACCACGTAATGTATTAGTGATATACAACACAAAACACGCACTAAATAAAAAGTTTAAAAAACACTGGAAAAACACATACATAAATCACGCCTTTATCCCTTACGGGGTAGGCAGAGCGTTTAACGTCTCGTAAGAGGCGCTTTCGCCACGTCTGACAAAAATTAAGGGGACTATTTTAGATTGTAATATGTATTGCTTTAGTGACAGGTTGTCAGCCCATCGCCTTAATTACAATACAATGTAACCCTCGAGTCCCTTTTGCTGACTTCAACAGCATGCCCGGGAGGAAGGGCAGCTGGAACATTCTATGTTTTTCTATCTCTCCCAGTCCAGCATGGAAGAAAAACACGCTTTTATAAATGCACGTAAAAACCAAAAATTCATCATCAGACATTGAAATTTAACCGTGGTCAAAGTTCATTCAAGACCTTTCTAACAAGTCCAAACACAACTTTGATACGATGTTCCATCATGAAGTTCCAGCTCATATCTTCCGGCTCCATCATCAGATCAGTTCGACAGTACCATATTATTATACTGTTATCAGAACTACATACAGCTGCCAATTTTTATGACGCTACGATCCTTGGAAAATGGTTAAATTAGATACCTTAGATTCCGTTACATACAGATCGACCTAATAAAAGCGTGTTAATTATTAAAAACTTTTTAGTTTGATTAAATTCGTAAAACCAAAATTAGTTAAGCATCCCTACGGCACGCATACTAAGGCGTTCGTCACATGCACACTGCCGCCGCTCGCCGCGCGCCGCACCGCCCCCCGCGCTCGCCAGGACACGTTTTAGTGTGCGTGCCGTAAAGATAGGGTTACTTGTTTCTGTTTGATGAATCATCACTACATAAAACAAAGTCGCTTTCTCTGTCCCTATATCCCTATGTATGCTTAGATCTTTAAAACTACACAACGGATTTTGATGCGATTTCTTTTAATAGATATAGTGATTCAAGAGGAAGGTTTATATGTATAATACATGCGTAATATAATATAGAAACACTGATGATTTCCGTGCGAAGCCGGGGCGCGTCGCTAGTTAAGTATTAAAAAACATATATTTTTTATTCTTTTTATTTATAACGAGCACATCCGTGGCAACCTTGGACACCGCGACGTAGCAGATAAGCTGCAGGAAAGTAATCTTTGATGATATGGGCATTTAAGTCGCAGACCGCCAGACTACGTCGGAAAAAGATGCCTCGATCTCACTGTCCAAGGCCGTAGATCACGCGGGTTGACTTCGTAAAAGCGGATATTGAAAAGAACGATCTCACACCAGTGGAAGTCAAAGACCGGGCAAAGTGGAGTAGAAAATGACGGAAAGCGGACCCGTATTTTTTTTTTTAATGAACCTGTTTGCAAAATACTACAAAGTGTATATAATGCGTCACCGGGCTAAGGCGGGGAGTTGCTACACGCAATCTACACTCTTAACATCAGGCCGGGAAAACGCTAGGCAGAAGAAGAAGAATGTGTTTTGTGTTGTATATCACTAATACATTACGTGGTTTAAAGGAACAGAGTTTTTTTTTAACACCCTGTATAGGACATGGTCACATTAACCATATTTAAGTAATGAAAATGTATTAAGATAATGTAGTCAGCAGCTAAACATTATAACGTACACAATAATTTTATTGACCTGGGATTTTCGAGTGTCTTTATAAAATTAACTTTGGATACACTAAAACATTTATTTATACCGGGTGTAAGGGACAGCATACCACAAATTTATAGGGGTTGCCCAGTTAATGACACTGAACAACTTCCATCAAGAAATTATTTCAGGAAATGAAAAAAGTAGCAATTTTATTCAAATTGATAGAATCGGTTATTTTGTATAAAATGTCATTTTTTCCCATTTCCTGAAATAATTTCTTGGTGAACGTTGTTCAGTTTCATTGACTGAGCAACTCCTATCAGATTCTGGCACATTATACCTTACACCGTGCATTTAAAAGGTATGTACGCAAGCAGTATCTATGTGATAAACGGCTTGGATTTTATATTACCAGTATTTTGAATACATACATACATAAAATCACGCCTTTAATGGGGAGAGCAGAGCGTAAACGACCTAAACAAAGGTCGTTCCGCCACGTAAAGTTTTGAGAGTTATTTGAGATAGATTTGTAAATATATTGTTGTAGTGACAGGTTGTCAGCCCATCGCCTAAATTGCAATACTGAAACCCTCGGATCCCTTAGGTGGTTGTTACAGCATGCCCGGGAGGAAATGCAGCTAATACAGCTGAATACGCTATGGCATAAAAATAGTGAAGATTAATAGATAATATTTTGTTATACAAAATACCTCGGACATTCTAGGGTGGAATAGAGATCTAAATAAATTTAAACATACACATAATCACGCCTATATCCCAAATGGGGTAGGCAGAGCGTCTACAATCAAAGAAATAGTCGTTCCGCCACGTCTGACAAGCTTAGATTGAAATTTTAGATTGAAATAATTTCAACTTTGAACAATTTCAAAGAGTCAACCATTTAGTAATATTTTCTATCAGTAAACAGGACACAATCTACTGAATGGTACAAAAACTTAATTATTCTTAAGTAGCCCAAACAAATCACTAACATTATATTTGGAAAATACATATCGATTTACAATTTAAAATCACAGCACACAAGCATGAAAAAAAACAAGCATGAAAAAAAACATACATAGCTGTATTTTACACACTTAAAAAAAATGTGGTAAGAATATTAGTATTATACCATTAGGTTAGTTACATACATTGGAAAAAGAACAGTATTCAAACTAAGTAAAAGGCCCTCAAACATAAAATGTTTGCATAATTTGGTATGACAGAGATATTAACTACTTACAATTGCATTAGTTATAGAATAAAGGATATTGAAAAATTGCAATCTTCCTCTATAGCATTTCCAAATCAATTTTAGAATAAAGGTAAGCAGTTTCATGTCTTTTAATCGAAGATCTTGTTTCTCAAATAAGTTTTAGCTATTTGATATGACAACATAATGGTGTCGATTCTCGCGACATAATCTTAATTCTAATTCTTAGCTAGCGCTGTCACTTTCTTAAGTTTGACATAAGAACAGGACAGCAAATAAACATATGACTTTGACAATCCTGATCTGACATTTGACGTAAAATAAGGAAGCATGCTCTATGCTCAGTTCTTATTTAAAGCGTCTTACGTCAAATAAGAAATGTCAAAGTTATGTGTTCACTTCCTATCCTGTTCTTATGTCAAAATTAAAAAAGTGACAAGAGAATCGACGCCAAAGAAATGTCGTTTTAGTAATTTTACTAATTGGCCAACACGTATAATTTATTTTTAAAATGTATTTTTGAATGCCTGAAGACATGAAACTTTGTTTACCCTTATTCTAAAACTGAAATTTAAATACTATAATCTCTTCACGGTTTTGATTTAAATATGGACCTTCTTTACAAATATCGGAACCTAGAATGTGGTAATCGGTTTGTTTAGGGATCTACTAGGATAGAGCCTGCTTTATCCTGTTTCCTAAAATTTAAAAAAATAATAACTCGGAATCTGCATAATATTTTAGTTAAAAAATAACTATTATTTTAGTTTGATCCGTGAAAACGAACGTAATTTTTTACACCTATTTGTGTAAGCGCGTATTGCTAATCACTTATTTATTGAAATAATCACATTCATAATACTCAAATTGACAATCCATTACACAATTAATTATTAAAATGAGAAATATATGTGTAATAATTAGATAGGAACATAAAATTAAAAAATGTATCTTACATAATCCATAAAATATTAAATTAAAAGAATTTACTGAATTTCTGAAACAAAATTTTATATTTTCGCGAAATTACACCAGAAATGAGCAATAGGTGAGGTTTATTAATTATCAATGTTATACCGGGTGTAAGGGACAGCGTCCCGCAAACTGATAGGGGTGTCTGATCGAGATGAACATTTTGTTTGAAAAAGACAAATTTTATTGTCACTTTCTGAAAGATTTTCCTAGTGGAAGTTGTTCAGAGTCGTTGACTGAGCAACCCCTATCAGTTTGCGGGACGCTGTCCCTTACACCCGGTATGTCTATTCTATTTATCATACATCATAGTCATAGCAATAATTTCCAGTCAATTCCATACAACTTATATAATAACCCTTATTAATTTAGATTCGAATAAATACAGTTCCAGTAATATTGCAATTTCTTTGTTTTTTTAACATGGAATAAACATTTTAAATATTTCATATTGCAAGGGGCGCTAAGGTAAAATATTAATATAGGTAATTATTATATTAATTAAACTAATTTACATACAATTAGGTAAAGTCTTCATTTTGTGGACACTTCACGTTGGTGAAAATGAGATCTGGAAAGCAAATAGAAATTTATAATTAGTAAAAAAATAAGAGTGTGGCAGGTGTCAGTCAAGTTATCAAAACTTCCGATTACTGCCTATTAAAACTCCGATCGCTCAATCTCCAATTTTTTACTGGCCTGCAATCCTTTCCTCATATTATTCTTTCAATCCCTCCCTCATTATAAAAACCTTCATCGACGGCAAATTTCCCCCTCATATACTTTGAATTTCTTCCTCGTACAGTTCTTAATTGGGAGGGAGGGATTACAAGTGTACGAGGGAGGAATTAGAAGTATACGAGGGAGGGATTAGAAGTGTACGAGGGAGGGATTAGAAATGTACGGGGAAGGGATTATAAATGTTCGAGGGAGGGATGATCCACTTCTAAATTACGAAGAAGGGATTAGAAATGTACGAGGGAGGGATTACAAGTGTACGAGGAAGGGATTACAAGTGTACGAGGGAGGGATTAGAAATGTACGGGGAAAGGATTATAAGTGTACGAGGGAGGGATGTTCCACTTCTAAATTACGAGGAAGGGATTAGAAGTGTATGAGGGAGGGATGTTCCACTTCTAAATTACGAGGAAGGGATTAGAAGTGTACGAGGGAGGGATGTTCCACTTCTAAATTACGAGGAAGGGATTAGAAGTGTACGAGGGAGGGATGTTCCACTTCTAAATTACGAGGAAGGGATTAGAAGTGTACGAGGGAGGGATGTTCCACTTCTAAATTACGAGGAAGGGATTAGAAGTGTACGAGGGAGGGATGTTCCACTTCTAAATTACGAGGAAGGGATTAGAAGTGTACGAGGGAGGGATGTTCCACTTCTAAATTACGAGGAAGGGATTAGAAGTGTACGAGGGAGGGATGTTCCACTTCTAAATTACGAGGAAGGGATTAGAAGTGTACGAGGGAGGGATGTTCCACTTCTAAATTACGAGGAAGGGATTAGAAGTGTACGAGGGAGGGATGTTCCACTTCTAAATTACGAGGAAGGGATTAGAAGTGTATGAGGGAGGGATGTTCCACTTCTAAATTACGAGGAAGGGATTAGAAGTGTACGAGGGAGGGATGTTCCACTTCTAAATTACGAGGAAGGGATTAGAAGTGTACGAGGGAGGGATGTTCCACTTCTAAATTACGAGGAAGGGATTAGAAGTGTACGAGGGAGGGATGTTCCACTTCTAAATTACGAGGAAGGGATTAGAAGTGTACGAGGGAGGGATGTTCCACTTCTAAATTACGAGGAAGGGATTAGAAGTGTACGAGGGAGGGATTAGAAGTGTATGAGGGAGGGATTAGAAGTGTACGAGGGAGGGATTAGAAGTGTATGAGGGAGGAATTAGAAGTGTACGAGGAAGGGATTAGAAGTGTAATAGGGAGGGATTAGAAGTGTATGAGGGAGGAATTAAAAGTGTACGAGTGACGGATTAGAAGTGTATGAGGGAGGAATTGGAAGTGTACGAGGGAGGGATGTTCCACTTCTAAATTACGAGTAAGGGATTAGAAGTGTACGAGGGAGGGATTAGGAGTGTACGAGGAAGGGATTAGAAGTGTACGAGGGAGGGATTAGAAGTGTACGAGGGAGGGATTAGGAGTGTACGAGGAAGGGATTAGAAGTGTACGAGGGAGGGATTAGAAATGTACGGGGAAGGGATTATAAGTGCACGAGGGAAGGATGATCTACTTCTAAATTACGAGGAAGGGATTAGAAGTGTACGAGGGAGGGATTAGGCGTGTACGAGGAAGGAATTAGAAGTGTACGAAGGAGGGATTAGAAGTGTACGAGAGACGGATTAGAAGTGTATGAGGGAGGAATTAGAAGTGTACGAGGAAGGGATTAGAAGTGTACGAGGGAGGGATTAGAAGTGTATGAGGGAGGAATTAGAAGTGTACGAGGAAGGGATTACAAGTGTACGAGGGAGGGATTAGAAGTGTATGAGGGAGGAATTAGAAGTGTACGAGGAAGGGATTAGAAGTGTACGAGGGAGGGATTAGAAGTGTATGAGGGAGGAATTAGAAGTGTACGAGGAAGGGATTACAAGTGTACGAGGGAGGGATTATAAATGTACGGGGAAAGGATTATAAGCGTACGAGGGAGGGATGATCCACTTCTAAATTACGAGGAAGGGATTAGAAGTGTACGAGGGAGGGATAAGGAGTGTACGAGGAAGGGATTAGAAGTGTACGAGGGAGGGATAAGGAGTGTACGAGGAAGGGATTAGAAGTGTACGAGGGAGGGATTAGAAATGTACGGGGAAGGGATTATAAGTGCACGAGGGAAGGATGATCCACTTCTAAATTACGAGGAAAGGATTAGAAGTGTACGAGGGAGGGATTAGGAGTGTACGAGGAAGGGATTAGAAGTGTACGAGGGAGGCATTAGAAATGTACGGGGAAGGGATTATAAATGTACGAGGGAGGGATGATCCACTTCTAAACTACGAGGAAGGGATTAGAAGTGTACGAGGGAGGGATTAGAAGTGTATAACGTAGGGATCAGAAGTGTACGAGGGAGGAATTAGCAGTGTATTGAGGGAGGGATTAGAAGTGTACCAGGGAAGGATAAAGAGTGTGTTTAAAATAATCCTCTTTCAGAAAAAAATGTCTTCAACTTACCGGTCACTTATCTAACAAAGACAGTCGCAGCGCTTCATCCAAAGCGCGCTGCTCATTGGCCAGTTCCTGTTCTATGCGCTCTTGCTCCCTCGCACTTAGCGCCAATGCTTCAGCCAATTCTCTGTCTGTCTCGCTCTCGTAGTCGACTTCTTGAGGTGGTGACGTCATGTGCATAGATGCCAGGGATGCCTCTATTGCGCTGGAAGTACTAGCTAAGTTAGCGACTAGCTTACTGGTGCTTATTTAAGTATGGAGGTGTTTAAGTAAAATAATAACGCAAAATAAGGAGAAATAAAAATAATATTATGATCATGATAATCAAAATTTTGATACAGTGGCAAACAGGTTTTCTTTATTTATATTAGAAATGGGTTTGCCCTTGACTCTAGGCACTAGGTCAGGTATGACCGTGAGAGAGTCGACGATGGAGCGAGCTCACCCAGAATATGCCTGTTATGGCGCCAGACTCCGGTGGTCGGGTGGTTGCGAGCCAGACGGCCCCTCGTTCAGCCGGGCAACCCCAGGGTGGACCACTAGGAGGTAGATCCCATCCCATTCCAAAAAATATTGATACTTCAGCCACCAATAATCCACTAGAGGACACGAGTCTCCCTTGAATGGGAGTAGTATTTGCCATATTCAATGGTAACTCGAATGCTGGTCAATGTACAGCAATAATATGTTTAATTATTTTTAGCAATTTTGAAATCAAAAGCTTGTTATAAAATAAAAATGATAACTTTCAGAAAATAAAAATGTACGTAAACAATAAATCATATGTAGAAAACAAAGAAGTAGCCACTCAATAGATTGAATATATGTAGATAAATAAATACTATTATTCAGTATGTATCGTAAAAAACCTATGAATACAAAACTTAAGTAAAAACTCATAACTACATAAAACTAGAATCTGGCTGAACGTCTGTAAAAAGTAGCACACATTAGTTTTGGTCAGATAAGACGAACGAATGTCAATGTAATAATACTGTTTCAAAGATTTATTAGATTATTGCAAGCCTACACTAACTACATCGAAAGAAGATTGCTTGTAATATAATTTATAGCCCTGACCAGGAATTCAAAATACTTGTCATAGAGAAAAATAGAGACAGAAAAGAGGAATTTAATTGACTATCCCATTGATGATAGTCACATTATTTTTAGTGTAGAAATTATTTGACATTAGCTATTGCTTCATTTTAATTTAATTTTACTCCTTGACATTGTGTATTGTTTTTATTTTGCCTTAAGCTATTGCTTCATTTTCTTTTGACTTCAACTATTGCTCCATTTTATTTTGACTTAAGCTATTGCTTCGTTTTATTTTATACTATTTGAAATGTACTTTTAGCATTTTTACAAATTGACATGTTTTAGTTTTTAAATATTTTATATTTCTGACTATCATTATCATTGGACATTTTTAGTATTATTGTAATGTAATTATGGAATTGATAAAATTAAATAAATAATTCTAATCTAATCTAAGAGAGGGACTTAAGCACTTCCTATAAGGCCTTCTCTTAGGTATCTCTATGACAGGTATTTTTAATTCCTAGCAGGGCTATAACTTGACCTTATACAGGCTGATCGGCAGATGAATTAACATAATATTGCAACTGTTACCCATATCATGTAACTGATTAAATTACTGCGAGAAACAGTTATTAGATACATACATACATAATGTCACGCCATACATACTGCCTCCGTGGTCTTGTGGCTAGTGCCATGGACTCTCGATCCGGAGGTCCTGGGTTCGATTCCCAGGGGGGAAACACAAAGTTGATATTTGAGAATTTATCACTTTGTGATTTTTTCCCCAGTTTGGTTAGGACATTGCAGGCTGAATCACCTGATTGTCCGAAAAGAAAAAGATTTCGTGCTTCGGAATGTCACGTTAAGCCGTCGGTCCCGGTCGCTGTCTTTGATAGTGGTCGTTACTCAAACCATGTCAGAGGCCTGATAGTTAGTAGCACAACTGGCGGTTTAAAAACTCTGACACTAGGCTTCATCGGGTCCATATACTCGATACCCACTCGACAGAAGAAGAAGAAGAATGTCACGCCTCTTTCCCGGAGTAGGCAGTGATCACATCCTTCCATTTGCTCCGATCCTTGCAAACTTCTTTCGCTTCATCTACATCCATCAATCTTTTCATGCACGCTCGTCGTTTTAAGGCACTCCTGACCTGAACTTCCACTAGAAGTTGTTAGATAGTTGAACAAAAAATATCAGATACATGAAATGAGTAACCAGCAAGGAAACCAGGTATCAAATGTTGATTCGTCTATCGAACACTCTACATATTTCAGGACATACTAGCAAACACACGTTCGTCTCACCTGGTAGTATTGGTTGAGGGGGACGTAAATAAGTTTCGCGGGTCCAAGAAATGCCTATAAAATAATTGGAACCAATCAAAATCATTGGAGATCATCTCCTTGTATAAAAAAAATATAATTGGACATTCGGTGTTGATTTGGGGTTATTTGAAATGGATTTAGGGGCACTTCATGTCGGATTTGGGGCACTTCGAGCCATGTTGGAGGCACTTCGTGCAGTTGGGAGCACTTTGTGCCAAGTGCGGAGCACTTCAAACCAAGTTGGAAGCACTTCGAGCCATGTTGGAAGCACTTCGAGCCAAGTTGGAAGCACTTCGAGCCAAGTTGGAAGCACTATGTGCCAAGTTGTGGGCACTTCGTGCCGAGCTTGGAGCACTTCGAGCCAAGTGGGAGGCGATTCGAGTAAAGTGGGAGGCACTTTGTGCAGAGGTGATGCAACTATGTGCCGAGTTGAGGGCACTTCGTGTCGAGTTGTTTTAGCACTTCTTGTAATATTGGGGGCACTTCGTGTTATATTGGGGGGCACTTACCGCTGCAATAGTCTTTCCTCGGCGTGCTTGTGGTCGGCTTGTGCGACGGCGTCGGGCAGCGGGGGGAGGGGGGACGGCGGGGAGCGCGGGGAGCGGGGGGAGCGCGGCGAGTGCGGGGTCGATGGCGGCGCGCCGCGGAGCGCTTCCCACACGTCCACCTAGACACCAAATTACATATATACATACATACATACATACATAAATCACGCCTTTATCCCTTACGGGGTAGGCAGAGCGTTTAACGCCTCTTAAAAGGCGCTTTCGCCACGTCTCACAAAAATTGAGGGCAATTTTAGACTGTAATATGTATTGCTTTAGTGACAGGTTGTCAGCCCATCGCCTAAATTACAATAACACTGTAACCCTCGAGTCCCTTTTGCTGACTTCAACAGCATGCCCGGGAGGAAGGGCAGCTGGAACATTCTATGTTTTTCTATCTCTCCCAGTCCAGCATGGAAGAACATATATTGTTATAAGATCATGAGGCAAAGTCAGATGCAAACCATATATGCTTTGATGAAACAATAAACTAACTAGATGCACAATCGTACTCAAAAAGTACTAACTATAATGAAATACTTACTTCCATGCTAGTCTGGTAGCGAGAGAAAAACATAGAATGTGCCAGCTGTATTTCCTCCCGGGTATGCTGTAAAAAACAGCTAAGGGATCCGAGGGATTCAGTATATTGCAATTTAGGCGATGGGCTGACAACCTGTCACTACAGCAATATACCTACAAATATATCTTAAACTAGCAGTCCGTCCCAGCTTCGCACGGGGTAGACAATTTTTTTTTTTAAGTAATTAAAGTAAAGACATTCTAAGACTAATTTTTCTACACCTTCGGTTACATTGTTCAAATTTTACCAAGGATCCCTAATTTTTTTCAAAATGAAATGTAGCCTTTGTCAAATTGGAAGAATGTAGCATTCTATTGGTGAAAGAATTTTTTAAATCGGCCCAGTACTTTTTGAGCCTATTCATTACAAACATACAAAAATAGATACAAATCTTTCCTCTTTATAATATTAGTGTAGATAACCCTCAAAACTTTGTCAGACGTGGCGGAACGACCTTTGTTTTGGTCGTTTTCGCTCTGCCTACCCCATTAGGGATAAAGGCTTGATTATATGTATGTATGTATGTATAATGATAACTATACGTATGTGCAGTGCGGCTCGGACATTTTTTGGTCGGCTTTTCTTCGTGATTGTGCGTCTAGTTAGTTTATTGTTTATCAAAGTATATATGCTACATTCATACTTGTGAGTGTAAATGTAGGTAAATGTAGCATAAGGGCCAAGCGGCAGTCGTGAAATAAAACAACTGTACCTTAATGCGGCAGTCGTTAAATAAAACAACTGTACCTTAATGCGGCAGTCGTGAAATAAAACAACTGTACCTTAATAAAGACTGAGTTAACATTATATCAGTTTATAAGTTGAGATAATTTGGGATTTAGAAATGCAGGTTTTAGAGCACAGCCTTTTAAGTCGAAATACGCATATGAAACGCCACGTTTCGAACAAAACATAACTGCCTCCGTGGTCTAGTGGTTAGAGCCATGGGCTCACGATCCGGAGGTCCTGGGTTCGATTCCCAGGGGGAACACAAAATTGATATGTGTCTATTTATCACTTAGTGAGATTTTCCCCAGTTTGGTTAGGACATCGCAGGCTGAATCCACCTGATTGTATGGAAGGAAATGGATTCCGTGCTTCGGAGGGCGCGTAAGCCCTCGGTCCCGGTCGCTGACTTTGATAGTGATTACACAAACCATGTTAGCGGCCTACTAGCTGTGCTATTAGGTGGTTTAAAACATCTGACACTAGGGTTCAACGGGTCGTTTGACTCGACAATCCGCTAAAACATTAAGCATACATACATAAAATCACGCCTTTATCCCTTACGGGGTAGGCAGAGCGTAAAACACCTTGTAAGCGCCTGTTTCGCCACGTTTGACAAAAATTGAGGGCAAATTTTAGATTGTAATCTTCTTCTTTCGAGTGGGTATCGAGTCTATCGACCCGATGAGCCCTGGTGTCAGAGTTTTTAAACCGCCTAGTAGCACAACTATCAGGGCCTCTGACATGGTTTGAGTAACGACCACTATCAAAGACAGCGACCGGGACCGACGGCTTAACGTGCCCTCCGAAGCACGAAATCTTTTTTTATTTTCGGACAATCAGGTGATTCAGCCTGCAATGTCCTAACCAAACTGGGGAAAAATTCACAAAGTGATGAATTCTCAAATACCGACTTTGTGTTATCCCCCTGGGAATCGAACCCAGGACCTCCGGATCGGGAGTCCATGGCACTAGCCACAAGACCACGGAGGCAGTTAGATTAGTTAGATTGTAATGATTTGTATTGATTTAAAACATTAAATCTAGCAGTAAAACCGACTGTCTGTACGCACCTGGTCATCGTGCGTGCCGGCCTCCATAAGGCTCTGCTGTATCGCGTACTGCAACAAGCCCTCCTCCTCGTCTGTACAAAGCCGCTCGTCCGGGCCGACCGCGTCCCGGTATCTATACAAATCACAGGTGAGTCCCGGTACTAAGGAAGTTTTGCTATACATTGCATTATTGGGCAAATTTCCCTAGCCTTATCCCGTATCTCTTTGAGCTACCTAATCTAGGTGATTGAACATCATCTTCCTAGCCTTATCCCGTATCTCTTGGGGCTACCTAATCTAGGTGATTGAACATCATCTTCCTAGCCTTATCCCGTATCTCTTGGGGCTACCTAATCTAGGTGATTGAACATCATCTTCCTAGCCTTATCCCGTATCTCTTGGGGCTACCTAATCTAGGTGATTGAACATCATCTTCCTAGCCTTATCCCGTATCTCTTGGGGCTACCTAATCTAGGTGATTAAACATCATCTTCCTAGCCTTCCTAGGGGATTGAACGAGGGTTTTTACACAGAGCGACTGCCATCTGACCTCCATAACCAAGAAGGGAAACCAGACCCAATCCTAGATTAGGTCAGTTTTTCAAGCCGCCAATGCTTAGCACTGGCCTCTGATATGGGTTAACGACTAATATCTACGGTATTAAACGATATTAACCGGGACCAACGGCTTATCGCGCCTTCCGAAGCACGGAAAAAGCGCCGAATAAACGTACATATGAAATTCGAAATCCGAAAAACACATTGGTACGTGGTGGGATTCGAACCACGACCTCCCGGTCAGGAGGCAGCGGCCCTATCCACTACACCATCTGGCTCTCATAATCTAGGTGATTGAACGAGGGTACTTAATAAATAGATTGGTGGTGGTTTGCGTCGCTAAGACATGATCTTTGCTCGGTAACCAGAAGTAGCTAGTCCTGGCACGGGCCTTGGTCTATTTGGACTGCTACTGACATATCTTCCATGCTGGACTGGGAGCGAGAGAAAAACATATAATGTGCCAGCTGCATTTCCTCCCGAGCATGCTGTAAAAACCAGCTAAGGAATCCGAGGGTTTCAGTAAATTGCAATTTAGGCGATGGGCTGACACCTGTCACTACAGCAATATAAACATCTACAAATCTATCTTAAATAACCCTCAAAACTTAGTCAGACGTGGCGGAACGACCTCTGTTTAGGTCGTTTACGCTATGCCTACCCCGTTGGGATAAAGGCGTGATTATATGTATGTATGTTCGTATCTTCCTAGCCTTATCCCGTATCTCTTGGGGCTACCTAATATAGGAGATTGAACTAGGGTACTGGTTTTACACAGAGCGACTGCCATCTGACCTCCGTAACCCAGAAGGGAAACCAGACCCAATCCTTTAGGTCAGAATTTTCAAGCCGCCAATGCTTAGCACCGGCCTCTGATTTAGCTTAACGACTAATATCTACGGTATTAAACGATATTAGGCTTAACGTGCCTTCCGATGCACGGAAAAAGCACCGAATAAACGTACAAATTCGAAAACCGAAAAACGCATTGGTACGTGGTGAGATTCGAACCACGGCTTGCTCAGGAGGCAGTGGCCCTATACACTACACCATCGGGCTCTCTCGGGTTAAATTTTCGTATATTTGAATGAAATTTTTTGATCTGATCTAATCTGTAATCAATCATCGTTTCTTTTTACCAATATGCTCGCACTATGGACTAAACAGTTGGCCGAATTTGAGATATTTTTCTCATACATACATATAATCACGCCTTTATCCCAAATGGGGTAGGCAGAGCGTAAACGGCCTAAACAAACGTCATTCCGCCACGTCTGACAAAGTTTTGAGGGTTATTTAAGATAGATTTGTAGGTATATTGCTGTAGTGACAGGTAGTCAGCCCATTGCTTAAATTGCAATCAATATACGGAAATCCTCGGATCCCTAGCTGATTTTAATAGCATGCCCAGGAGGAAATGCAGCTGGCTCATTCTTTGTTTTTCTCTCGCTCCCAGCCCAGCATGAAAGATATTTCTCTCAGTGAGGAAAAAAAGGATCTAACTATCGTTATCATCGAAAACTTAAGAACGCTGCGCTTGTCGGTGGAGTATGAAGTACATACATACATATAATCACGCCTTTATCCCTAATGGGGTAGGCAGAGCGCAAACGACCTAAACAAAGGTCGTTCCGCCACGTCTGACAATTTTTTTTGAGTTATTCAAGATAGATTTGTAGGGATATTGCTGTAGTGACAGATTGTCAGCCCATCGCCTAAATTGCAATATACTAAAACCCTCGGTTCCCTTAGCTGGTTTTTACAGCATGCCCGGGAGGATATGCAGCTGGCACATTCTATGTTTTTCTTTCGCTCTCAGTCCAGCATGGAAGAAGAGTATGAAGTAAACGACAGACATCTCTGTTGTTTTCATCTTCCTAATACTCTTTTTAAGGTATTTTTAGTGTGGTGGTTTCTTTCTTGCCGACTATCGGCCGACTTAAAATCGCAATTGCGCGCAAAATATCGTTTTGGACCAATGATTTTAATTTGCTACGATATATTACGATTACCACGAATCTTTAGAGTCAAAAAGACACTCAATTAAAAATTAAGTTTAGACTATGTTTGTATAGCGACGACAGGTATAGCAAAACTTTATACTTAGCAGCGGGACATAAACAATTAATACCAGTTTTTCCCAACGTTAAAGTACAGCATTTACAATATGCTTGAAAACGACGTTGTTTAAAAACGAATGCAAAATGATTAAATAATAATAATAAGCAGTTTATAAACGAAAAAGTTAACATAATAAACAATCACATTTATTAGGATTAAGGATTTCTGTGAAGGATTTCATCATCTTAAGGGGTGAACAGTGGCGCCAGTAGTTTTAAATTAATTGTGCCCAAAATACAAACTTATTTATGAATATTTTAAGTTTCGCGGTAATTCTGCATTTTATAATCCAGAATACAATTATCACACTAAGCATAAAAGCTTTGTACTGCATAGCTTAAATACTCAATATGAATTGTTAAATTTAAGGTTGATAAAATGGAGAATTAGTTGCAATTCTCGCGAAACGTAGAATATTTATTAAAATATTTGTATTTCAGGCAAAATTAATTTAAAACTGCTGGCGCCACCGCTTTTAGTGAATGGGGGCGCCACTTGGCTAGTTTCGTCACCTTAAACCGTGTCGGGAATCGAACCCCGGAATAAATAACCTAACAATACCGTCCCTACGCTTGAAGTCAAGTATAAGCTACCGCGGCTTTTATCCTGAGTAGCGAAATTAATTGCTGGTTGCTTCTTAGGAGCGGTTTACATTAGGACAGTGGTAAATACAGTAGGTAATTTAGTTTTCAAGTTAGTAAGTTGGTACATTTGCTTTGAAAGGCAACTTGAATCATCATCTCTCACGGGGTCAGCTACCTAATCTAGGCAAATGAACGAGGGTACCGGTTTTTACACAGAGCTACTGCCATCTGACCTCCGCAACCCAGAAGGGAAACCAGACATAATCCTAGATTAGGTCAGAGTTTTCAAGCCGCCAAATGCTTAGCACTGGCTTCTGACATGGCTTAGCGACTAATATCTACGGTATTAAACGATATTAACGTGGACCAACGGCTTAACGTGCCTTCCGAAGCACGGAAAAAGCGCCGAATAAACGTACATATGAAATTCGAAAACCGAAAAACACATTGGTACGTGGTGGGATTCGATCCACGACCTCAGGAGGCAGCGGCCCTATCCATTACACCAAAAGCAACTAGAATGTCAACTTGAAAGCCAACTAGCAGAACCGCTTACACATTTCAACTTACCAACTCTACTTACAGCTTGAACCGTCTAAACCTAAACTACTTTATTTAAGTAGAAACATGTAGTAAACGATTCTGCAAGTTTTCTTTACAAGTTCAAGTTGCCTTTCAACTTGAAAGCCAACTTACCAACTTATGCACTGTACTTACAACTGTCCTAATGTAAACCGGCCCTAGCTCAAGACAAGATCCGCGGTAGCTTAGTTGGTTCAAATCCTGTCTGCAGTTGAAATTTTTGATCTGGTCTTGCTCATATATTAGAAAAAAGCTCTTCACATTACCATACATACATACATATAATCACGCCTTTATCCCCAATGGGGTAGGCAGAGCGTAAACGAACTAAACAAAGGTCGTTACGCCACGTCTTAGAAAGTTTTGAGGGTTATTTAAGACAGATTTGTAGGTATGTATATTGCTATAGGGACAGATTGTCAGCCCATCGCCTAATGTGCAATATACAGAAACCCTCGGATCCCTTGGCTGGTTTTTACAGCATGCCCAGGAATAAATGCAGCTGGCACATCTTTTTACAGCTTTTCCGGGAGGAAACGCAGCTGGCACAATCTAAGTATCTCTCTCCAGTCTAGCATAACCACTCACTAAAAACACACACTAAGCATAACAAAATAAGTAACAATGGCGGTGCAAGCTTCGACATTCGCATGATGGCAGTTATATCTCCACCTTGGAGTTGGGAAACTCTGGTGAATTACCTTTCGTCGGTCGCAGGCCTGGTCCGCAAGCGTCGTGTTAACAGCAGCTAAATAAACTGACCAGAATACGGCATGCAAGCTAAGGCTGATTATGCAATAGTACATTACTTTAGGAGTCGATGTTTTTTTTTTTTTTTTTTTTTTATATTTGATAGGCAATCATTTGTCCGCCATCTCACGTGATGGTAAGTGATGATGTAGACTATGATGGAGCATGATTGCCTAGAAAATGCCTGTTCACTCTCGCCTTGAAAAGGCCCAGGTTATAACGTTCAGGTTTGACGTTTAATGATAAAGGTATGGTCGAGAACGAGACCATATATTGCGTTTTGGCGGAGACCAGTTTAGTAGTTTTCTCTCATTTGCTCAGAATAAGATGCATTATTTAAAAAAAGTAACCTACTTTCACTGTTTTCGATCGTCAAATTCGCAGACGCCAGAAATTTCTCCAAACGACAACAATGAAATTAACCACCTCTTCAAGAAGTCTTTAAGGAGGCAGTAGTATGGTTTAGGTGTATTCACATTATTGATTATTTTAAGGCTGAATGAGGATAAAACTTTTTGAATTTACAAAATGGAATGAATGAATGACTGGAATGCTTTCTGCCATGCTGGACTGGGAGAGATAGAAAAACATAGAATGTTCCAGCTGCCCTTCCTCCCGGGCATGCTGTTGAAGTCAGCAAAAGGGACTCGAGTGTTACAGTGTATTGTAATTTAGGCGATGGGCTGACAACCTGTCACTAAAGCAATACATATTACAATCTAAAATTGTCCTCAATTTTTGTCAGACGTGGCGAAAGCGCCTTTTACGAGGCGTTAAACGCTCTGCCTACCCCGTAAGGGATAAAGGCGTGATTTATGTATGTATGTATGAATGACTGGAATGTGCGCCTGTCAAAGGCGCCATGCAAATTTAAAATGTCAACATATTATGGAGGAATCGCAAGTTTGATGTTTATTTTCAAGTGTATTGTTGTTGTTACATACATACATAAATCAAGCCTTTATCCCTTACGGGGTAGGCAGAGCGTTTAACGCCTCGTAAAAGGCGCTTCCACCACGTCTGACAAAAATTGAGGGCAATTTTAGATTGTAATATGTATTGCTATAGTGACAGGTTGTCAGACCATCGCCTAAATTACAATACACTGTAACCCTCGAGTCCCTTTTGCTGACTTCAACAGCATGCCCGGGAAGAAGGGCAGCTGGAACATTCTAAGTTTTTCTATCTCTCTTAGTCCAGCATGGAAGTATTGTTGTTGTTTTCTCGCAAAATGAGAGAAAAGTACTATGCTTCTCTCAGCCGAAAAAGCAATTTAAGATCTCGTTTGTATTGGAAGGCCTCGACTGCTTCGAAAAGACTGAATGTATGTTTTTTTTTTTAATAATGATGCTATTTCTGAGCAAGTGGGAGAATCTTCACCTTTGTAAAAAAGGAAGCAGACATCCAAGTAGCTCGTAGAACCGTCGATCGATGGAGACGGAAAGATTCAAGATTTGCTCCAAGTGGAAAGTTCTAGCGGAGCGAGAAAATGGAGTGCCTTGTTTTTATTACCTTACTTGGTGTAAGGGACAGCGTCCCACAAACTGATAGGGGTTGCAGTGTCTGAACAACCATCACCAGGAAATTCATAAAGAAATGCTTTTTCATACACATATTTGTCTGATCGACGTGGTCATTTTGTATAAGTAAGAAAAAAAACCAGTTCTTGAAAGAATTTTTTGAACAAACCATTCAGTTTTGTTGACTGAGCAACCCTATCAGTTTGCGGGACGCTGTCCCTTACACCCCATATATCACCTTACCTTACTAAAGAACCACCAAATCGCCTACATACAGGAATCCATTTCTTGAACAATATTAAGGTAGATGCAAATTTTCTTCACCAAAACATGGGTCGGAAATCGCAGCTATATCACTTACCCTCGTCCAAAAAGGTAATAAGACAACTGTAAGGGTCGGACAGTTCTCTGGCAGCTTTGTCACTTACCCTCGCCCAATCAAGAAGCAGGCATCATCCACAATGCAGGCCAGCCTGTCCCCCTCCGGTATGGTATCGATGTAAGTGACCGGGGAGTCTGTCGCGAAGATGTTGCCGAATGTGATGCGCGCGTTTAAAACGTGGAAAAGAGGGATTTCTGGAAAAGATGATGACAAGATGTTTGTGAAATTCTAAGACACAAATAACATCAAAGGCTTGCCTGTGGAAATATCCTGAACAGTCTCGTTAAGTAGTGGGAACGACATACGTCTGTGATAAGTAAGCTCTTGACTCTAGCTTGCGTAGCAGCGTGTTTCATTCTGTTCTTTTTTTGGTTTAAATGGGTGTGGTGTAAGTCACAGATAAATCAGGAAAAGAAACGCTTATTTGTGAGAATAAAGAGTGTATGGGAATGTCAGCGCCTTCTAAGTTAAATCAAATTGCTCCATCGTCGACTCTTTATCAATCACATTTGGCTTCTAGTCTACTATGGAATCATCAAACCCATTAAAAAAGTAAACTTGCCCTCTGAATACATAAAAGATGCATTTATATATCTGAACTGTAACTTGGAAAAACCTACCTAGTTCGAAATTGCAGTCCGTTTGTCTAGCCTAGCCAGATCAAGAGCCTAAAGCACCTTGCCAACGACCACACATACCGCTCAATCACAGCTCGGACACTCCTAACTACAATCTCATTTTGGTCACACATCGACAGACGGCATGTTTTACTTGGTATGTGTTTGTGTGCGTGTTATAAGGGTTGACAAATTTTGTTATACCGGTCATAATCATCAATCACTTGATTAATCTGGTTCATGATTAAACCAACGTTTTAAAGTACTTCACTGCAACTGAATAGTTAGAATAGGTTAGGTTGCATATTTTTTTATGAAGTTACTTACCGTCTCTCATCACTGTGGAATCTAATCTCTATTGGAGTTATATCTTGTGGTACAATAACATCCGTACACGGAACAGTACCTAACCATCTTTGGAACACAAAACTGTATTATTTCCGTTACACTGGGAACCATGCGCGCGCCGTACCCGCTAAGCGTACCCACAATCCGGCGCGGAGTGTGACGTATGTCGGACTGGGGAAGGGAGGTGGGTGTACATTCTGTATGTAGTACTATTATATATTCTGTGACTCTAGTCTAGACAAGCGGGTATCGAAGCAGATTTTTCGAACGTCCGCCCAGAAGAATATAAGGCACTGATTTTCATATACTTCGGTGATACACAGCTTAACTGTTTGGTTCAAACCAGACAGCTCTTTGAGTCAACCACAGATTTTGTGAAATTGATCAGCCAGATTGGTCCAAAGGTAAGCCCGTTTGTTATGCTGTTGTCTAGGATTGACTGCTATGACATAAGCATACAAATAACCAAGGGTCGTATTTATAATCAGCTCTCATGAGTAACAGATTTTCAGACAGTTTGAGTTCGTATCAGAAATGTCATTTCAGAACAAACTGGCCTGTCAAATCCATACTTTATATTGCACTCAAGTTTTGTCAGTTTGTGAGTTCGCTCCAAAAATACTAGCCTAAATCACACTCACCGATTTTGACAGGGAACCCTGCCGGTAGTTGCATTTGTATGAAGTCCTTCAGTTTGGCGAAGTGCGGAGACGAGATCGCGGCCATAAGATCTAAGATCGGCATTATTTGCTCCTGTAACTGTAGAAACATTCAGTATTATTAAACATACATACAAGCGCCTGCTGACTACGTGCCAGGAAAGGATCCGGAGTTTCTTTGGGCACATAATGCGATCCCCATCGCATAGCCTGGAGAAACTCATCATTCTCGGTCAAATGGAAGGGAAGCGCGCCAGAGGAAGAGCGCCAGCTAGATGGGTGGACCAACTCAAGGAGGTGACTGGAAGCCAGATACAGGGAGCGGTACATCTGGCACAGAACCGGACCCAGTGGAGAAGATTGACATACAGTCACGATCCTCAGCATTGAGGGAACGACCAGAAAGAAGAAACATACATACATACTTAAAATCACGCCTTTATCCCTTACGGGGTAGGCAGAGCGTCAATCGCCTCGAAAAAGGCGCTTTCGCCACGTCTGACAAAAATTGAGGGCAATTTTAGATTGTAATGTGTATTGCTATAGTGACAGGTTGTCAGCCCATCGCCTAAATTACAATACACTGTAACCCTCGAGTCCCTTTTGCAGACTTCTACAGCATGCCCGGGAGGAAGGGCAGCTGGAACTTTCTATGTTTTTCTCTCTCTCCCAGTCCAGCATGGAAGAAATTATTATTATGGACTGAAATATTGGTTGGTAAAAGAAATCAGAGTTTGTTTGTTACACTCGCTGATTTCGTATCGACCAATCTGTACTTCTTCCATGCTGGACTGGGAGCGATAGAAAAACATAGAATGTGCCCGCTGCATATCCTACCGGGCATGCTATAAAAACCAACTAAGGGATTCTAGGGATTCAGTGTGCTGACAATTTGTCATTACAGCGATACACATTACAATCTAAAATTGGCCCGAATTCTTGTCAGATGTGGCGAAGGCGCTTTTCACGAGACGTTTTACGCTGTGCCTAGTCCATTAGGGATACAGGCGTGATAATATGTACGCATGTACTTACTTGTAACTTTCTGTATGTATGTCTACTTTTGTAACGGATAATCTTCACACAACCACAGTGTAGTTTGTACTTTAGTAGCAATATCCCTTGTCCGACCGATGTCTTTATCTAACGGTTCTTCTGGGAAATATTCCTCCCAAGCTACCTATTTTATTATATCTACTTACTTCAATGCTGGACTGGGAGCGATAGAAAAAAATAGAATGTGCCACCTGCATCTCATACCGGGCATGCTATAAAAACCAGCTAAGCAGTGTATTGAAATTTAGACGATGGGCTGAACATCTGGCTGGTCTATATTATACAGTCTCATCTGAATTAACCCTCAAAATTTGTCAAGCTTGGCGGAACGACCTTTGTTTAGGTCGTTGACGCTGTTCCTAGCTCATTAGGCATAAAGGCGTGATTTTATGTATGTATCTACTTAGAATAGAAAAAAAAATACTTACTTGTAAAGGATTGTCTTCACAGAGTAGCTTTAAACTTCTGTACTTTGGTTGCAATATCTCTTCTTCGTTCACCATATCAACTTTGTGTGGAATCGATCCCAGGACCTCCGTATCGGGAGCCTATTGCTTAAACCACTAGACCACGGAGGCAGTCGCAATGGTAGCTACTTATTTTACTATGTCTACTTACTTGTAACGGATAGTCTTCACACAACCACAGCGTAGCTTTGAACTTCTGTACTTTGGTAGCAATATCCCTTGTTCATTCACCATATCAACTTTGTGAGGAATCGATCCTAGAACCTCCGTATCGGGAGCCCATGGCTCAAACCACTAGACCACGCAGGCAGTGAGCAGAGCTACTTATTTTACTCTGTCTACTTACTTGTAACGGATAGTCTTCACACAACCACAGCGTAGCTTTGAACTTCTGTACTTTAGTAGCAATATCCCTTGTTCGACCGATGTCTTTATCTAACGGCTCTTCTGAGAAGTATTCCTCCCAGGATACGGGAGGAGATAGATCCTCGCGGGACCTACTGCTTTGAGGCGAGTCCTCCTGAAATATGGAGAGAGTAGTAAATTACGGTCTCGTTTGGATTCAAAAGTTGCCCTTTGCTAACAAAACGGGCAGAAGAAAGACTGATAAATTCGTCACTCTAGTCACAATTAGTCTCGGTAGCTCAGTTGTGTTTGTTGTCATAGCGACGTTAGCGACATCTAGCCATGTAGTTTAAGAACTACGTAGGGTTTGCCCAGCCCAAATTAAGATTGGCCTCGCCTTACTTTTTACATATTTTGAGGATTATTAGCAGTCGCAATGCTATTTTTATTTCATATAAAAGGAAAGAAAGAAAATGATATCTGAAAAATGATAATTGGACTGTTCGAACCCTACGTAGTTCTTAAACTACATGGCTAGATGTCGCTAACGTCGCTATGACGTGTGCATAAGAAATACTATGATAAATTCGTCACTCTCGCTACCGTTTCTGTAGCTCAGTTGGTAGAGTGACGGATCGGCATTCCAGAGACGCAGGTTCGAGCAAAACCCGGCGAATTTATTAATTTCTTCATGTTTATATGAAATAAGAGATGGGCTGACAACCTGTTTCTACAGCAATATACCTACAAATCTATCTTAAATAACCCTTAAAACTTTGTCAGACGTGGCGGAACGACTTTGTTTAGGTCGTTTACGCTCTGGCTTCCCCATTAGGGATAGAGGTGTATCAAAGTAGCTAGGCGTGATTATATAATCACGCCTAGCTACTTTGATACATACATATGTATGTATTATATGAAATAAGTGAGTGCTATCAATCCTCAAAAATACAGAATGGAAATATTAGAAAATGTTATGAGGCAAATGAAAAACAGCTCAAAACCGGTATTCCTCATTTTATAGGCACAGTGTAGACTCGTGAAGAGTGTGAATTCCTATAAATTCAGATTTTATTTCTTCCATGCTGGCCTGGGAGAAAAACATAGAATGTGCCAGCTGCATTTCCTCCCGGGCATGCTGTTAAAACCAGCTAAGGGATCCGAGGGTTTTAGTATATTGCAATTTAGGCGATGGGCTGACAACCTGTCACTACAGCAATATCTCAACACTTTGTCAGACGTGGCGGAATGACCTTTGATTAGGTCGTTTACGCTCTGCCTACCCCATGAGGGATAAAGGCGTGATTATAATGTATGTATGTATGTTTATTTCATAAATTCTTAAAATAATTTACATGTCAGATGGTATTAATTTTAGGTTAGTAAAATAAGTACATTTTACATTTTTATTAATTCATTAATGTCTTGGTCAACAATCCGTTTTAATTTTGTAACATGCAAGTTTGACTAGTATTTCTTTTAATCTTTTTGAGTACAATTGTGTGTTAGGAGCATTTTTTACCTTTTCACGAAGGCTGTTATATAGATTAGGACCGACAACATCAAGTATTTAACGGGACTTGGCGAGACATGAATGGGCACAAAGTATGTCTGAAATGGGCACAAAGTATGTCTGAAATGGGCACAAAGTATGTCTGAAATGGGCACAAAGTATGTCTGAAATGGGCACAAAGTATGTCTGAAATGGGCACAAAGTATGTCTGAAATGGGCACAAAGTATGTGTGAAATGGGCACAAAGTATGTCTGAAATGGGCACAAAGTATGTGTGAAATGGGCACAAAGTATGTCTGAAATGGGCACAAAGTATGTGTGAAATGGGCACAAAGTATGTGTGAAATGGGCACAAAGTATGTGTGAAATGGGCACAAAGTATGTGTGAAATGGGCACAAAGTATGTGTGAAATGGGCACAAAGTATGTGTGAAATGGGCAAAAAGTATGTATCAAATGGACACAAAGTATGTTGTAATAGACACAAATGAGAACTTTGTATATTTGAAATAAACACTTTTATATGTTGAATGAGTTTTTTGTATGTTTCGAATGAACACTTTGTATTTGTCAAAGTAGCACATTGTATGTGTCAAATGAGCATTTTGTATGTTTCAAAGGAGCACTTTGTATTTGTCAAATGAGCGCTTTGTATGTTCGATATGAGCACTTCATATGTCTCGAATGAGCACTTTGTATGTTTCAAATTAGCACATTGTATTTCTCAAATGAGCACTTTGTATTTGTTAAACGAGCACTTTGTATGAGTCAAATAAGCAGTTTTATGCTGCAAATGAGCACTTTTATATTTCGAATTAGAACTTTGTATGTTTCAAATGAGTGTATTTAAAATGCGTCGAATAGTGTCTTACCGGTGTGAACAGTGGTTCTAAGGTCTCGTTATCCTTATTATCAGCTAGAGCTAACAGCCCAGCGAAGGGCGCTTTGGACACGTGTTTCCTCAGGCCCTTGGGTAGATGTTCAGCCCTGAAATAATGAATTACTTGTTACTTAACATAGATTACTACTTATATAGATTTATATTATATGACATTCTTCCATTCGAGAGAGCGAGAGAAAAACATAGTGTGCCAGCTGCAATTCCCCCCGGGCATGCTGTAAAAACCAGCTAAGGAATCCGAGGGTTTCAGTATATTGTAATTTAGGCGATAGGCTGACAACCTGTCACTACAGCAATATACCTAAAAATCTATCTTAAATAACACTCAAAACTTTGTCAGACGTGGCGGAACGACCTTTGTTTAGGTCGTTTTCGCTCTGCCTACCCAATCACTACATAGTATAAAACAAAGTCGCTCTGTCCCTATATCCCTATGTATGCATAAATCTTTAAAACTACGCAACGGATTTTGATGCGGATTCTTTTAATGGATAAAGTGATTCAAGAGTAAGGTTTATATGTATAATACATGCATAATATAGTACAGAAACACTGATGATTTCCGTGCGAAGCCGGGGCGGGTCGCTAGTTAGGGATAAAGGCTTGATCATCATCATCATTAACTGCCTCCATGGTCTAGTGACTCCCGATCTGGAGGTCCTGGGTTCGATTGCAGCAATGTACCTAAAAATCTATCTTAAACAACCTTCAAAACTTTGTCTTTCGACGACTTTTGTTTAGGTCGTTTACGCCCTGCCTACCCCATCAGGGATAAGGCGTGATCTTCATCATGATTGGTATCGATAACTGGAAATTCACCTGGTCTTGGAGACCAGCTCTACGTTGTTGGCGCTGAACACGCGGCACTCGTACCCGTTGATAGCCTCCGTCTTGTCCTGCCTCCAGCCCCAGATGCCGCTTTTGTTCCTGGAAGAGACAGACAAAATAGCTCATTTTGTTATGATTACATACTTACAGATAGCGCGCGAGTTGAATGCCGTCGGGGCCTGAGGTGAAGAGCGGGAGCATCTCCCCCCGCCGTCCGCACGCCGCGTCTCGCGCGCCTTCAGTTTAGTGCTGTGCTGTCCTTGACAACTATCATACGCTTACTGTGTTATCGCGTTAAGATAAAGTTGCAGCCGCGTGTTATTTTTGTTTTTAATTATGTCTGATCCGTGTACGTCAAGTTCTGTTACAAAAAAACGAGTTTTTATTCATCGCCAAGCACGGGAAATGGCGAAAAATGTTCTAGACATGTGTGTTGAAGAAAGGCAGAAAAACAATTTAACCTTCACATTAAATAATGCTTACGATCGCGCAAGCCGTTACACTGGACTTTCAAAGAGAACATTGTCTGCAATTCAAAATGAAGCCAAAAAAGGGCCTCTTTGTTCGCCTTCTAAAAAGAAAAGACAGTGTAACAAGAAGACAAATTTAAACGTCGATGATTTTGATCGAGATGTTATACACAGAATTATTGAAGAATTTTATTTAACTAAAAAAATTGTTCCGACCTGCATTAAACTCCTCGCAGCTATTCGAGAAAAAATCGAGTTTCCATGGGGAGTGACGAGTTTAAGAAAATTGTTAAAAGACATGGGATATAGATGGCTTAAATGTCATAATAAACGTAGAATTTTGGTGGAGAGGCCAGCTGTCGCATATGCACGGTCAATTTATTTGCGGAAAATTCGTCAATATAGGCAAGAAGATCGAAATATTTTTTTTCTCGATGAAACATGGGTAGACAACAACCTCACATTTAAAAAATGCTGGAGAAATGAAATGATCGACGCCGTGTTGACGGATACAAGCTCCACGAACAGGCTCATTCTTGTCCACGCAGGATCGAGAGGAGGGTTTTTAAATGGTGCAAAGTTACTTTTTAAAGCTGGTACTACGTCAGGTGATTATCACGGACAGATGAACAGTGTTAATTTTGAGAAGTGGGCCACTGATATGTTAATCCCAAATCTACCACAAACCAGCGTTGTTGTGATGGACAACGCACCGTATCACAGTGTACAAGAAAATAAAGACCCAACAAAGTCCAGCACGAAATCAGTAATGTTGGAATGGTTAACCAAGAACAATATCGAAGCTTCACTTACTATGAGAAAAGATCAGCTCTTTCACTTGGTTCAGTTACATAAACCTACGGAAAAATCTTTCAAAATCGATGAATTCATCAGAAGTCAAGGCCATATCGTAGTAAGACTACCACCGTACATGTGCGACCTCAACCCTATTGAGTTGGCTTGGGCAAAAGTAAAAAGAATTGTAAGGCATCACAATGTTACTTCTGATTTCTCCCTAAAAAGGTTAAAAGAAGTTACGGAGCTGGCTCTCTCTCAGGTCACAGAGGAAGATTGGCGTGGCTTCGACGATCACGTCATAATTTTAGAAGAAAATTATTGGCAAAGAGATGGATTAATGGAAGATACCATAGATCGATTCGTAATTGAGGTCAGCGATGGTGAGGATAGTGACACCGATTCAAACATGTCTGCCATTTCAGAATCTGATGCTGCATAAATTATATTTTTTTTATTGATTTTAATGTGTAAAATAATAAAAAATGTGTGATATTATTACCTTGTTTTTTTCTAAACTTAAAACGCTAAACTTAAAACAATGTTGAAATTTATCGACATATTGTCATCATTAATTCTAATTAGGTCACAGCACAATCGCATTCCTGAGCTCTGCATTCAACTCGCGCGCTATCTGTACATCATCATCTCCCTAGCCTTATCCCGTATATCACGGGGTCAGCTACCCAATCTAGGGGATTGGACGAGGGTCCTGGTTTTTACACAGAGCGACTGCCATCTGGCCTCCGCAACCCAGAAGGGAAACCAGACCCAATCCTAAATTAGGTCAGTTTTCAAACCGCCAATGCTTAGCACTGGCCTCTGATATGGCTTAACGACTAATATCTACGGTATTAAACGATATTAACCGGGACCAACGGCTTAACGTGCCTTCCGAAGCACGGAAAAAGCGCCGAATAAACGTACATATGAAATTCGAAAATCGAAAAACACATTGGTACGTGTTGGGATTCGAACCACGACCTCCCGCTCAGGAGGCAGCGGCCCTATCCACTACACCATCGGGCTCTTTTTACATACTTACATATGATCACGAATTTATCCCTAATGGTGTAGGCAGACCGTAAACGACTTAAACAAAGGTCGTTCCGCCGCGTCTGACAATGTTTTGAGGGTTATTACTTATTATAGATAGATTTGTAGGTATATTGCTGTAGTGACAGGTTGTCAGCCAATCGCCTAAATTACAATATACAGAAACCCTCGGATCCCTTAGCTGGTTTTTACAGCATGCCCGGGAGGAAATGTAACTGGCACATTCTATGTTTTTCTCTCGCACCCAGGCCAGCAATATACCTACAAATCTATCTTAAGTTACCCTCAAAACTTTGTCAGACGTGGCGGAAAGACCTTTGTTTAGGTCGTTTACGCACTGCCTACCCCATGAGGGACAAAGGCGTGATTATATGTATGTATATTTTTTTTCGTTGTTACCTTTCCGCAACATTTACTTTACTCAAATGTAATTTCTCGAAACGACTTTCTCAAAATGTCTTTATACGCCTAAAAAGCGTTGCTGTGGAAAAGTTATTTTTAGGCAATTACATTATGCGGAAACGACATTTTGCGAATAGGATATAATGTACTCATATCATTTGACCATGGCATCAGATAGTATCACAAATATTACCTTTCAAAACAAATCTTGTCAGTATCCAGGTAATTAATAGCGATGGGCGCGCCAAGTCTCGAGTCGATGGCATTCTTGTGCGGAGGAGGCCATTCGCGTTCGGCTTCCACTGGTTCAAGATATTCTATCCATGAGGTTCCCTGTTCGTGGTCTAACTCCATTAAGCTCGCTTGTTGGCCTGGAAAGACAGGAAAAGATATCACAAACATACATACATATAATCACGCCTTTATCCCTAATTGGGTAGGCATAGCGCAAACGACCTAAACAAAGGTCACTCCGCCACGTCTGACAAAGTTTTGAGGGTTATTTAAGATAGATTTGTAGGTATATTGCTGTAGTGACAGGTTGTCAGCCCATCGCCTAAATCAGAATTTACCGAAACCCTCGGATCCCTTAGCTGGTTTTTACAGCATGCTCGGGAGGAAATGAAGCCGGCACATTCTATGTTTTTCTCTTGCTCCCAGGCCGGCATGGAAGAAACACAAACAGATATCACAAATAGAAATAAAATGTTCTTACTAATATTAGCACACTGTCCCTTTATTCAAAAGTTACTACGAATGCAAAAGAGCCATAAAACAATATCTCTTAGACAATCATACGAAGACACTGAATCCATTCTACAGATAATCACATAAAAACACTAAATATGTCCTACATACAGCACTATTTCTTCCATGCTGGACTGGGAGCGAGAGAAAAACATAATGTGCCAGCTGCATTTCCTCCCGGGCATGCTGTAAAAACCAGCTAAGGGAACCGAGGGTTTCAGTATATTGTAATTTAGGCGATGGGCTGACAACCTTTCACTACAGCAATATACAGATCTACCTTAAATAACCCTCAAAACTTTGTCACACGTGGCGGAACGATCTTTGTTTAGGTCGTTTAAGCTCTGCCTACCACATTAGGGATATAGGCGTGATTGTATGTATGTGTGTATGTACAGCACACTCGTATAGTTAGGTTTTACACGTACACACACACACCTTTTATGTTTTGTTTCCAATAATTTATTTTTTTAGTTCAATAATTGTATTTTTATAACTTTAACTTATATTGTATCGTTTTAAACCACAATATTTAGTTTTGTTAAATCCTTATGGAAGAGCGGGGCCTCCTAACACAAGTTTTTAAAAAACTTAGAAGGAGTTCCTCACACTTTTGTTACTATAAACTAAGATTCTGAAATAAACTCTTTTTTTTTATTCAAACGCAATAGAAAACATTTAAGTCGAATGGACACTTTGTGTCGAATGAATACTTTAAATTTTCCAAATTGATATTTCAGTCGAATATAATTTTTTCGTGCCGAATGAACACATCTTTGTGTCGAATACTCTTTTGTGTCAAATGGACTTTGTTTGTGTCAAATGGACTTTGTTTGTGTCGAATGAAGTTTGTGTGTGTCGAAATGACAGTGTAACGTGTCGAAATGGCACCTTCTATATTCAATACTAACATACATACATATAATCACGCCTTTATCCCTGATAGGCTAGGCAGAGCGTAAACAATCCAAACAAAGGTCGTACCGCCACGTCTGTATAGTTTTTAGGGTTATTTTAGATAGATTTGTAGGTAAGTATATTGCTGTAGTGACAGGTTGTCAGCTAACTCACTTTATACTGAAATCCTCGCATGCCTTAGCTGGTTTTTATAGCATGCCCGGGAATCACTATATTGCTGTAGTGACTGGTTGTCAGCTAACTCAGTATATACTGAAACCCTCGCATGCCTTAGCTGGTTTTTATAGCATGCCCGGGAATCACTATATTGCTGTAGTGACTGGTTGTCAGCTAACTCAGTATATACTGAAACCCTCGCATGCCTTAGCTGGTTTTTATAGCATGCCCGGGAATCACTATATTCCTGTAGTGACTGGTTGTCAGCTAACTCAGTATATACTGAAACCCTCGCATGCCTTAACTGGTTTTTATAGCATGCCCGGGTATCACAGAATCTTAAAATATTAGTTTAGTGTAACTGTTTTTACATTTGTATGTGTAACTTTACCTATTCATTATTTTTATGTTAGACTAAGCAATTTACTTTCTATATGTGGAAGCTTCTAATTGGCATTTATTTAATATGTATATTTCAATCATTTAAGAGCCCGCTGTTCGAATCCCACCAAGTACTAATGTGATTTTCGGTTTTCGAATTTCATATATTCGGCGCTTTTTCCGTGCTTCGGAAGGTACGTTAAGCCGTTGATCCCGGTTAATATCGTTTAATACCGTAGATATTAGTCGTTAAGCCATGTCAGATGTCAGTGCTAAGCATTGGCGGCTTAAAAACTCTGACCTAATCTAGGTTCGGGCTGGTTTCCCTTCTGGGTTGCGGAGGTCAGATGGCAGTCGCTCTGTGTAAAAACCAGTACCCTCGTTCAATCCCCTAGATTAGGTAGCCGACCCCGCGACATACAGGATAAGGCTAGGGTGATGATGACTTGAATAATTTGTAAATGTTGCTGTAAGCTCCCCAAATAAAATAAATTAAAGTAATTAATAACTTATTTGTCGAAGGGACACTTGGTATGTGTCGAATGAGCGGGGTATCGTTGCAAAATGTCCCATTCAAAAAATGACTCTCGGTCGCAAAATGTCACTATTGTTTGCGAAAGAGAGATATTATTAGACCAAGGGATATATTGCGAAAGAGACACTCTACGACATCATCATCTCCCTAACCTTATCCCGTAGCTCACGGGGTCGGCTGCTTAATCTAGGGAATTGAACGAGGGTACTGGTTTTTACACAGAGCGACTGCCATCTGACCTCCGCAACCCAGAAGGGAAACCAGACCCAATCCTAGATTAGATCAATCTAGATTAGATTTTCAAGCCGCCAATGCTTAGCACTGGCCTCTGATATGGCTTAACGACTAATATCTACGGTATAAAACGATATTAACCGGGACCAACGGCTTAACGTGCCTTCTGAAGCACGGAAAGAGCGCCGAATAAACATACATATGAAATTCGAAAACCGAATAACACATTGGTACGTGGTATTAGTACTCAGGAGGCAGCGGCCCTATCACTACACCATCAGGCTCATCAGAGATTCTACGACATAAGGGAATGGAAGTACACTTTACTGCGAATGGATACAATTGGTCTGGACTGGGTACATACCTTGTCCTCTGAATATGTAAGTCCTATCACCGCGCTGCCACCGATTGTTCTCGAAGCCAACAAGTGTTGTATCAACCCGGACATTGCCTCCGCGTTTGTACACTTTATACGTGTCGAAGGGACACATCCGAGACACTAGAGGCACTGAAATATAAATAAATAAAAATTGTATTACACGAATCTATAAATCAGTAATTTGTAACCATAACCTCAAGAAGTTCAAGTCATGAGACAACAGAAGCAGTTCAGTTCATAGACAAAATCAGAATGCAAATTTAAAGAAATATAAGTATTTGTATGTTTGGAATAGTTTTTGGGGGAAAGCTAATAATTAGGTATTATTTACTGACCCCAGCTAGTGAATTCCCATTTCATTTCCACATAGAAATCAGGCGCTAGTATGTTCGGAATAGTCTTTGGGGGAAAGCTAATAATTAGGTATTATTTACTTACCCCAGCTAGTGAATTCCCATTTCATTTCCACATAGAAATCAGGCGCTAGTATGTTTGGAATAGTTTTTGGGGGAAAGCTAATAATTAGGTATTATTTACTGACCCCAGCTAGTGAATTCCCATTTCATTTCCACATAGAAATCAGGCGCTAGTATGTTTGGAATAGTTTTTGGGGGAAAGCTAATAAGTAGGTATTATTTACTGACCCCAGCTAGTGAATTCCCATTTCATTTCCACATAGAAATCAGGCGCTAGTATGTTTGGAATAGTTTTTGGGTAAAAGCTAATAAGTAGGTATTATTTACTGACCCCAGCTAGTGAATTCCCATTTCATTTCCACATAGAAATCAGGCGCTAGACTGAGTCTTCTCAGCAAGTCTGGTATGCCCGCTGAGCGGACCACGTGGCGTTGAAAGTCTCGTCGGGAAAGTACTAAGGACAGGAGCTCTGGATCGCCAGTTGCTGTGGCTTCTTGGACCGCTGTGAGATATAGAAAAATTATGGTTGCAGATTGGAGAAATTCTCTTTTTTTATGGTTTCACATCTCTATACAACGTGTAACTGAAAGGGTATATGTACCCGAAAGGATATGAAACTGAACAACTTTCCCATAGGAACATAGGTCAAAATAAGAAAAAAAAGTTTGACCTGCCACACAAAATGCATCAATTGTTAGCGCGTGTAGTATGGAGATTCAAACATTTTTTTCGTTTTTCGACCTAGGTTTCTTTGGGAAAGTTGTTCAGTTTCATATCCTTTCGGGTGCATATATCCTTTCTGTTACACCTTGTATAAAGGAGAGACGTATTTCGCCAACAACAAGTAGAGAATCACTCAAACCACATAGGAGACTGTTCGGTAGAATAATTTTGAAAGAAGGAACAGATTGAAGAAGAATTAAAGATAAATGATAAAAGTATTTCTTGAATTTGTGATGGATTTGCTTGCCCTTGACCTGAGTTTAGTCTAGACTTAGAATAAGAGACCTCGAAACAGTCAAAGATGGAGCAAGTTTATCCAGAAGCGTAAAAAGGTACTGGTATTTCGAGGTAGCTAGCCCTAGCACGGACCTAGGTCTTTTTGGGCTGCTACTGATATCTTAATCAAATAAGTCCATGCATCAGTTGAAACCAGTTTGTATCTACTTAGTCACCAAATAATATTGAATAAAGCATAAATACAAAAAAATACACACTGGAGTCTCTGGTAGGAGAGTGGTCGTAATCCAGGCGATTTGCGGATTCTACATCACCGCTTAAGTAGTGGATCCTTCGGCCGAAAAGCCTGTGACATTGCCTAGGGTAAATTAGTAAAATAATAAAAAAAAAATGCTTTAAATACCTGTCCAGCCATCCTTCTCGCAGTTAACATCGGCTCCGGCCTCAATCAGAGCCCGAACGCATTCAGTATGTCCAAGCGTCACAGCCAGAAGAAGGGGCGTGCGACCGCGACTGTCAGGTGATTCTATGTCTCCGGGAGAGTACTGGAAGGAGAGAGGAAATGATTTATTAATAGTAATGACTAGCTTTTTGCACCGCAGTTTTACATACATACATCCATATAATTACGCCGGCAGAGCGTAAACGACCTAAACAAAGGTCGTTCCGCCACGTCTGACAAAGTTTTGAGGGTTATTAAGATAGATTTGTAGGTATATTGCTGCAGTGACAGGTTTTCAGCCCATCGCCTAAATTGCAATATACATAAACCTTCTGATCCCTTAGCTGGTTTTTACAGCATGTCCGGGAGGAAATGCAGCTGGGACATTCTATGTTTTTCTTTCGGTCCCAGTCCAGCATGGAAGAAGCAGGGGGTCAGACAGTTAGCGAAATTATAAGAATTGATCAGTACTCCCAAGATAACAAACTTAGAACAAACAAACTTCATACAAACATGACCTTTAAATCTTCCATTATTTTACATAACAAAACAAATACAATTATACGTGAAAGCTAATTTAGCAAACCAAAAACAATTTGGCCGTCTTCTCATGCCCCTGACATTGTAGGGTTTCCCACAATGAGATTAATTTTGCATCATAACGGACGCTACTTGGCTTCATCCGTTATCCAATACCAACCTTCACCTTTATAAAAACTCAGTCATTGTTAGGATATCAAAATAATTTAAAAAATTTAATGTACTCTCAATGTACAATTTAATGAACTCAGTTTTAGAAAAAAGGTAAACAATGTTGCATGACTTTTTATTCAAAAACATGATCTGTGATTAAAAGACAGGAGGAAATTTTAAAAGAAAGGAAATACTATAGGAGTTTTTCTCATAGTTAAGTTGCTGGGAGACAAAAACTGTTTTAGAAGTAGATTTTTCCTGTGTGAGAAGCTAAATTTAGTACCACATCCTGTTTTTTTCTTCCAAGCTGCCCTGGGAGCGAGAGAAAAACATATAATGTGCAAGCTGCATTTCCTCCCAGGCTAAAAAACCAGCTAAGGGATCCGAGGGTTTCAGTATATTGTAATTTAGGCGATGGGCTTACAAACTGTCACTACAGCAATATACGTACAAATCCACCTTGTCAGACGTGGCGGAACAACCTTAATTTAGGTCGTTTATGCTCTGCCTACCCCATTAGGGATAAAGGCGTGATTATATGTATGTATGTACGTATATTAATTTTATGTAATGTAAATAACCTTAGTTAATTAGGAAATAGAAGGCTCAATTATTATGTTTCATGATTACTATTAGAATTAAAAGGTTATGCATAGCACAATTCTTTCTTAATATTAATAGTACCAGAAATTAATTATTGATATTCAATAAGTACAATAACAATTTGAAATGAATGTCATAGCAATGGCAAGCAAATATAATTGATTGTATATTTTGCTGATAAGATAAAATAGCTTTCTGCTATTGTATGATTCATACACACAGTTAGTTCCCCCTGAGAATAAAATGTTGCCTATATTTTTTGTTTCCTGCAATTACTTATTATTATATTAATAAAACATTACTTGGAAGAAATTACTATCTGATCATTAGCTATCCTTCACTTTAATCCTGTGCTGATGCTGTCATTTCCTTCGTCTAGTTCTGGTTGTAGTTTGCATTATCCAATCTTTCATTAGATTATGTATTAGTTTATTATATATTATGTATTAGTTTATTTTACAATATCTATGTAGTAGCTTGTAACTAGTTTATGTATTATATGTAATGTAATTTAGGATACATATTTTACTAGATTTGCAATATCCCGCTTACCGCTACACATTTTTCTTTGACCCAAAGGTTGCCTGGAAGAAATTGCTACCTTAGCAATAAGGCCGCCTATGTTGTACTTGTTTTTTGTTGTTATCTGTTGTGTTGTATGATTTGTATTCTTACGTGCAATAAAGTATTTTTATGTTATGTTATGTTACTTTTTTGGGAAAATTGTTCAGTTTCGTTGACTGAGCAATCAGTTGGCGGCAACCTAGGGAGGCTGTAAGGGTACAGCCATTATATGCCATAACAGGTCATAGATTTCCTTATATAAAAAAATCAATTTTCAACTTCTTTTAGAAATGGTTTTCTGTTTCATGGGCAGATTCAAATTATATCAGGTGCATATACCCTTTCTGTAACACCTGTATAAACATACACTCAGTATTAACTTAGATTTATTTATGTGTCTATTATTTTATGACATTATGACACATACATACATACATAAAATCACGCCTCTATCCCTTGCGGGGTAGGCAGTTTTTTTTTTTTTTTTTTTTTTAATGGACCTGTTTGCAAAATACTACAAAGTGTATACAATGCGTCACCGGGCTAAGGCGGGGAGTTGCTACATGCAATCGACATCGACACCCTTATCGGGGTAGGCAGAGCGTTAAACGCCTCGTAAAATGCGGTTTCGCCACGTCTGACAAAAATTGAGGGCAATTTTAGATTGTTATGTGTATTGCTAATGTGTAGTGACAGGTTGTCAGCCCATCGCCTAAATTACAATACACTGTAACCCTCGAGTCCCTTTTGCTGTCTTCTACAGCATGCCCGGGAGGAAGGGCAACTGGAACTTTCTATGTTTTTCTATCTCTCCCAGTCCAGCATGGAAGAATTTTTATATTATGACACACCATCCTTGAAAGAAGTTATTAAGTTTCACAGTAAACTAGTTATCAGGTGATTCATAGGTCGCAAACTTAGAACACAATTATACCTCTAAGAATTATGTTCTGGACTTATAGACATGTAAGATCTGATAGTATAGTATCTCCGACTATCGACAAAGTGCTGTTTCGCGTTTTATTTATTCTACATACATACATACATATAATCACGCCTTTATCCCTAACGGGGTAGGCAGAGCGTAAACGACCTAAAGAGAGGTCGTTTCGCCACGTCTGACAAAGTTTTGAGGGTTATTTAAGATAGATTTGTAAGTATATTGCTGTAGTGACGGGTTGTCAGCCTATCGCCTAAATTGCAATATACTGAAACCCTCAGATCCCTTAGCTGGTTTTTACAGCATGCCCGGGAATAAATGCAGCTGGCACATTCTATGTTTTTCTCTCGCTCCCAGTCCAGCATGGAAGAATTTATTTATATTTATATTTTTTATTTATTCTATTATACAAAAAATCTACAAAATCCTGTTTAAGCTACATACAAACATATAATCACGCCTTTATCCCAAATGGGGCCCCTAGTCCAGCATGGAAAAAAGTAATAAACTTAATATTTATTTACTTTATTTTACAATACTTCTACAAATTCTTGTTTTAGCTGCATATAACAAATAGGACATATTAAATATGGTTGCGTACAGATGTAGTTATAGGTTGTTAGCTCATTTCCTAACTAACAATATATGTAGCACTTCAATTTTATTTCTGTTCTGTTCCATTGACTGTGGCTATTACAGTTTGCCCAGGAACAAATATTCTATGTCTTTATCACATTTCCATTTTGTTCTTTTATGCTGGTGTGGGAGAGAGAGAAAAACATAGAATATGCCAGCTGCATTTCCTTCCGGTGCCGGTCCGCTTCCGGGTTTCAGTATATTGTCTTTTAGGTGATAGGCTGACTACCTGTCACTACAGCAATATACCTGCAAATCTATTCTAAATAACCCTCAAAACTCTGACAGATAGAACAATCTTAGTTAGTTAGTCGTTTACGCTCTGCCTAACCCATTAGGGACAAAGGAGTGATTATATGTATGTTATTACATTTGAATGTGTAAGTCTTTTATTTTCCGCTACTAATATAACTTGTTATAAATCTTTAGATACAGCATAAAAATAAAATCATGATTAAAAAATAATAACTAGTATGTTGTTTTGAGATTAAAAGAAGCTTGTTAGATAAATGAATGCTAGAAAATATATACATACAGAAACCACCTAAATGTATTTGTAGTTTTTTTTTTTAACCTACCTATTAGTTTAGTACATATGTTAGAAAATACTTGACGAAATCGTACCTTTTTAGCGTCCAAAGCAGTCTTCAGCTCTTCATGTCGGTTGTGCCAGACTAGCCAGTGCAATGGGTATCGGTTTTCAACCTCCTCTGCAGTAAACGCCATTGCACCAAACCATACAACACACGCTCCTCAGAGAAACACAGGTATGAAAGTACAACGTAACACTCCTAATGAACTATAAACAATGGTCCTAAGCCGCTAATTAGATAAAAAAACCAACAAATTCGGCACCGAATTCACAGCGAAGTGACCAGCCAAAAGCGCCAGTCACAAAGTAATACTGGATGTAGTTTAGATGAAATTCACTGCGTGCTTGCTTAATAATCACGTTTTCTAAAATTACCACAGCTTATTCGTGTAATTCACTTAGTAAAATACGCAAAATCCTCCTAATTTCTAAATGAGCAACGAAATGTCATCGGATAAGTTTTCTTTTTTTTTCTGGGCTTGGATTTTAGCTTTGGAACAACGCGTTTTTAACCAAATAATATTTGACAACTGTCTCCGTAAACGTAACGACTTATAAAGGTTCGATCACACTGATCAATTAAAAGTTCTTGTTCTGCTGCAGCGAGATAGATTTTCATTGGTTTTTCGATCTGAAATTCGTGACTTTATTTCGAACGATGTGTTGTTGGATCATTCTTAGTTTCGTTACTTACGACAATACATTAGATTGTGATTTATATTGTCTAACGTACCTAACGAAAGTGTGAAGAGTCGTATAAAAACATAAGTTTAAAAATTATGTGCTCAAAGACACGGCTCGTCTGGAATATTTCAAAATGCGTTCTTTATCCGATAGGAGACAAACACTGGATAGCGTGTTTCTGTACAAACTAGTTAATGGTATTTTCAATTCACCCAATTTGCTCGGACGTATTCGCTTTAACTTGCCCTATAATATACCACTTTGCAATGTTAAACATAAACTTTTCAAAGAGAATGTTTCTCGGACCAATTTGGGTTTTTACTCGCCTTTAAATAGATTAATGAAACATTACAACGAAATTAGTTGCCACACAGATATTAATGTTTTTAGGGGTAGTATTCCTACTTACAAGGCGCTCATCATTCCCAAAAAATAACAACTTTAATTTAAAATGTTTGAATATCTATTTGCTATGTAGGTACCTAGTCTTTCAAGTTTTTATTTTGTTAAAACTGCATGTTAGTACTTACTAAATTTCCCTTGTATTAATTAAGTAGTTGTTATACGTGTCAGAACTGTGCATGCCGTGCCGTCATCACCTATAAATGGGGTGGCAATTAGATTAAAATTTATTGTATGTATCCTCTATGTCTGTATTGTTGCTTACTCTGTTGGTGATCACTAAAATATAAATAAATAAATAAAGATGGTACTGTCTATCTCATTTATATCAGTCAATCCTCACTTATGGAGCGAGGCTATCGAGAGACATGGTGAAGCACTTGCCGTGTCTCTGGATATCTCCAAGGCCTTTGACAGGGTCTGGCACGCTAGCCTTACTGGCAAGCTTCCCGCCTGCGGGTTACCTGCTGGCCTTTGCAACTGGATTTCGGACTTCTTGAGTGAACGATCCATACAAGTGGTCTTAGAAGGCTGCTCCTCCGGACAACAGGCTATTGATGCCGGAGTTCCTCAAGGTTCTGTCCTGTCTGCAACCTTATTCCTGCTGCATATCAACGACATGTTGACACCCGATACCTTTGGGTACGCTGATGACAGCACGGTTGTTGACAGATATCTGTCCAGTGCAAGGGCCAACAGTGAAACAATCCAGTCTTGTCGGGAGTCCTTAGTGGATCGTCTGAACTCATCGCTAAGGGTGATATCCGAGTGGGGCGATGCCAATCTCGTCAAGTTCAACGCATCCAAAACCCAGGCGTGTCTATTCTCGACAAAACGGAGTCGTTTTAACCTGGCTCCAACTTTCCGGGATGTATCCGTACCGATTTCTGACCATCTTGAGCTTCTTGGTATGAGCCTTACGTCCGACTTGAACTTTGGACGTTACATTGAGTCTCTGGCCACAACAGCTGCCAAAAAACTTGGTATCCTCTCGAAGGTGAGGCGATACTTCACACCGGGACAGCTATTGCAGTTGTACACAGCTCAAGTCCGATCGTGTATGGAGTACTGCTGCCACCTTTGGGACGGTTCAGCTAAATACCAGCTGGCTGCCATAGAATCAATCGAGAAACGTGCTAAGAAGCTCATTGGAGGCTCAGCACTGGTTGAGGCAAAACTACAGAACCTTGAGCACCGTCGCATAGTGGCGTGCATGTCGATATTTTACAGGATACATTTCGGGGAGTGCGCGTTAGAACTTCATGACCTTATACCCCCCTCCCCTTTCCATCTCCGGAGCACGAGGCGTGGACAGGGGTTCCACCCTTATGTCGTGGATATACCACAAATTCGCACGAAGCGGTTCGCTTCCACATTCATAATGCGAACGGCTAAGGAGTGGAACTCCCTGCCGGCGGATCTGTTTCCGGAACAATATAACCTGGGCCTTTTCAAGGCGAGAGTGAAAAGGCACTACATAGGTGAGTATGCTTCAACATAGTCCGCATCGTCACTTTCCACCAGGTGAGATGGCGGACAAATGCTCGCCTATATATATTAAAAAAAACAAAAAATTAGGAATTTGTGATCAACTGTAATGTACTGTGGTTTTTCGAGAAGAAGAAGTGTAAAGTGGTGGAGCATTTTGCAACTTTGAAAGCACATTCTTTGTAAGCAGGATTCTGAATAAATCACCTAGATCTATAGAAGGGTTCTGTGGCCAGCCATGGAGATCAATAAATTGGCGAAATCTGGCTACAGGGTGATTAATCTAGCTTCGAGCGACCAACGGACAACCCATTTAGCGATAATGGGACCACGCTAACTTGATACATTTTGTAGAGTGGGCTGATTTAACAATTTTACCTAACTTTACAGTAGGAAATAGTTTAAGCTTCAGGGAACTTCAGGTTACCGGAACCTACTCCCGTCAGACTTCTACTAACTTCCCGATATTGATCTATGATTCATCTACTTATCCAAAACTTCTTGGTACTTATAAACATTTTGTCAGACTCTTGGGAAAACATAGACTATCACATAGAAATCTCACAGTGCATAGGCAGACCATTTTTCCAAGCTGGCCTGGGAGCGAGAGAAAAGCATAAAATGTGGCATCTGCATTTCCTCCCGGGCATGCTGTAGAAACCAGCTAAGGGATCCGAGGGTATACTGTTGCGATGGTTCACCGACAAACTAACGGGACAAAACTGGATGAGACTGGCGACCGTGAGGATTGGCTTAGAAAAACTGCAGCAATTTGTCGCAAATAAAGAATAGAATAGAAGGTACTTTATTGCACACTAAAGAAATCACGTACAGAAACAGCAAATAAGGAATATAAGTGTACATGTAGGCGGCCTTATTGCTAAGTGGCACTCTCATCCAGGCAGCCTAGGTACAGGAAATGGTTTATGGAGCTGCGGGAGCAGTGCAAAAGTATACTTAGCTACAATACTTATTAATCTAGTACTGCAGGTAATACCAGGTTGCTCAGTCAACAACACTGAACAACTTCTATCAGGAAATTCATTCAGGAAGAGATAATAATAATTGGCTTTTCCATACAAAATGTTCATCTCGATTAGACAATTTGTATGGAAAAGCCAATTTGTTTTTCATTTCCTTGAAAAATATCCTGCTGATAGTTGTTCAGTGTCGTTGACTGAGCAATCCCTATCAGTTTGCGGTACGCTATCTTTTACGTGGTATAATAAAGTAGGTATTTGAATTGATGAATAAATATACAAAAACATCGAGTTCGCGCCCGGGCCCCTTCTTTTATAATAATAATAAATTTATTTCATAAAATTTGTTTGCATAACTTTACTGATATAATTTATTCTCGATAGGTACGCCCTTAACTGGATTAAGTTCTATTTCTATCTAATACCGTGGGTCCTCGTGTTCTGGTCCAACCCACGCAATAGGTAATCAGACGAGCGTAGTGCGACTCATTCATCAATCCCGGTGATTAGTAGCTGATATTTGCTGACTGATCCGTAATTTAGGGGTTACAGCTCCATCACAGAATAATAAATAGTACCCGAACGGTTCAGAAAATTTATCGGTTTCATACCTAAAGTGCGGAGTGAGACAGTGCCTGGCTACACGTAGTTTTACAACTTTACCGGATTATTAAATAAATACAGCAGACTTTTAACATAACATCAGTACATAGTATAAAGCAAAGTCGCTTTCTCTGTCCCTATATCCCTATGTATGCTTACATCTTTAAAAATACGCAACGGATTTTGATGCGGATTTTTTTAATGGACAGAGAGATTCAAGAGGAAGGTTTATATGTATAATACATGCATAATATAGTAGAGTAACACTGATGATTTCCGTGCAAAGCCGGAGCGGGTCGCTAGTAAACATAAAAATATTTTTTTGCACGTAAGAATACAAATCATACAACACAATATATATATAACAAAAGACAAGTACAACATAGGCGGCCTTATTGCTGAGGTAACAATTTCTTCCAGGCAACCTTTGGGTGAAAGAAAAATGCGTAGCGGTAAGCGGGTTAGTGCAAACCTAGTCAAATATGTTTCGGTTAGAGTCCGACCGAAACTGGTTTTCCGGCCGAAACCGAAACCGAAACCGAATATTCGGCCGTGGCTTCAGTTTCGGCCGAAACCGAAACCGAAACTCACGTGGTCAAGTATAAAATTCCTTAAAATACTGAAATTTGGTGCATTTTACCCATTATTCTGCATTAATTAGGACATGAAATGGAAACACAGTATATTAATTTTGTTGTAATCATTTATTTAATATAATTTTAAAAATATGAATAATATTTTTATTATTTTTTTCAAATTAAGTTCTCATAGCAAAATGTTTATAAGTTATCAATAATCAAATCAATAATTGTTACTGATTCATTAAATACTAAGTATTGGTATTTTAAAATCTTATTAATGATTCAATAAAAGTGTCTTTATTGATAAAAATATAAGATTATAAACATAAGTTTAAAATAAAACTTACTAGCTACTTAATTAAACTAAATCTAACATCCCGTCCCGACTCATACCAGGTCCAAACGTGCCCATTGCGCTGGCCGCGTTGCCACGTTGAATAGCCAACGAAATTTGTTGGACCAAGTACGAGCCGGCCCGAGGATCACCACCACGGTCCCGCAAGCGAAGCCCAATCTGATGGACAAACTTTTTTGCTTCCGCACCCCAAGCGCCCGAAGTCTCTACCGCGAAAGGAACAAAATCGTAATTTTGCATTAGGTCATGGTACTTTGCCCGTTTTTGACTTGCTAGCCACTCTGCTGCTGAACCAGCTGATCGAGTCGTTTTGGGAAGGTGAGAGGCAGCGTACGTACACGCACACGTCGCATCCCATAGGAGACATTTTCCCTTTTTCCACGGGACTAGCGTGAGGCCATCGGGTCTCCTTCCATCAGTCCGTGATAACCCTGGTGGCTCGAGGACGCAGGGGATGTTAGCAGACACCATGGCACGCCGAATTAGATCATTAATAGCGTGATGTCTTGGATGTCTGCCCGCGCTGGGTCTGCAGCTTAGTCCATGGTGACCACTAGCATCTACCTGCACTCCACACCTGCACGCATGTGGCTCGCATAGACTACACCCGAGCCGAAGTGCCGCCGCTATCCGTAATGAATTGTTATCCAGCAATGTCCCGAGGTGCGTTGAAGGTAATGCATGAAGCCATGCGCCAGACTCGTGGCAAGAAATCGCTTTCAGCCGGGCCAGATCTGCACCAGAGGAAGACTCGATTAAATCATTGAGCACCGATTTCGCCCACAAGTCGTCCCAGGACCTTTGTACTTCGGGTCTGTCAGGGGGTGGGGAGTTAGGGCAAACCGCAGTCCAGGCCGTCAGAGCCTCATTCTGAAAAGGAATATCGAAAGCGTCACCTTGGTTAGATAAAATAAGTGTGACGAGTTTTAAAACCCCATTCGCAGAAGACAAAAAGGCCGACGGACCGGTATCCTGCACTCGCCTAACACCCAGACCACCATGACGTACAGGTAAACAGGCTTGTTGCCATTCCCGCTCGCTAAGTCTAATGTTAAGCACCGTTTCGAGTGTGTTCTTGAGTACTTCATCCAAAGCGACCACTGTTTGGAGAAAGAGCCATGTCGGGCACGTTCTGATCGTGTATATCAACTTGGGCAACGACAAACAGTTTCTGAGCAAAACAAGAGCAACATGAGCCGAAATATTTTTTAGCTGGTCTTGTGCTTTACCTAAAACGGCTCTTTTCTCATCCAGGAAATCTGGAACTGCTTCTGCGAAAATTGGAGTACCCAGCAGAGAAAAATTTACTCTATTCAAAGTTCTTAGACCCGGTATAAGCGCCTCGATTCTGGGACAATCTCTAACCGCTTCCGAACCACAAGGAAAAATCTCGCATTTCTGTGTATTTACTACAAGCCCCATTTCTTCCAATTTTGGAAAAAGACGCTGGATATCATCCGCTACCTGATCGACTGAACCGCCTATCGTGCCATCGTCTAAATACCATATATTTAACGGGGATTTTAGTTCAGTGATCGCTCTATTTATGGCCAGGCTAAAAATTAAAGGCCCCAAGGGGTCGCCTTGTTGAGCCCCTACTTTTGAAGAAATCACAGAACCGCCATAAAAAAGGTTTGTGGGCGCCGCATAGCATTGATAGAGGAAAGGAAACAAAGATGGAATCCTTTCCTTTGCTTCTGCAAGAATGACATCGCGTTCCAGACTATTAAAGGCGTTTTTTATGTCTAGTTTTACAATTACTTTGTCAGAGTTGGAATCGTCCATCGCAAACGATCTTGTGGCATGGATAGCTGCTTCACATCCGAGCACCGTCCCAAACCCTAACTGGTGTGGCTGGAGAAAAGCAGCCATTTGATCTTTCGTTGCCCTGCATCCGAGTTTTGCCACGAGACGGCGAATTGTGTTGCCGATAGCTATAGGCCGTATCCCGCCATCTTTCTTTTTCAGAGCAATTAGAGACGCCCCATAAATAAAGGGACGAACTTCCGGATTTAACATTCCTTTAAGTAAAAAGTTGCACAACCGAGTCAAGCTACCCAAAAGCCGCTTTCCGTTGTCACCCGCTGAAGGAGAAATTAATGCTTTTAAGTGTTGTGGGCGTAACCCATCCAAGCCTGAAGCGGAGCTGTTATAAAACGACCCTATAGCTGAAGCAACATCATCACTTTCAACAATAAGAAAGGCAGATGCCCGATCTGGTTCACGGGGAAGAGACAAAGATCGTGAAGGAGACGGATGCTTTTCTTTTAAAACTGTCAAAGTGTCGTCATCTGCAGGCGCGAGACTACAATCTGAAACTAATAAACGGACTGCGCTTCTCAGATCTCCTTCGTGAACTTTTGCCTCAATACGCTTAGATTGCGATTGCGGGCGAGCATCTCCCGGTAAAGGTAGAAATGGACACAAATCTTCAATATTTTCCTTTACTTTGGTAGTCAGAGATCTTTTGTCTCCTTGTTTCGGAATTTTGAGCCCAAAAAAGGCAAAAGATAACAAGGAAAACCGGCATGGTTTCTCTTTACTGTTTAAACGGAGACAGTCATCAATAATCGCATAAAGTTTACCGGCCGCTGAACACCGAGCGCCTTTCGGGATGTGTTTAAGAATTCTGCCATTCGTTTTTAAGTCCGGGAGATTATCAAGGCCCAACGATGAAGTAGATGTTCTTGATGGCTGACTGATGTCAGTGTTATCATGGGTGTTATCATTATTTACTAATGAGGCTTGCGATGTTGGAATATCGTTATGCTTGCTTCTAATGTGAAGTTTATGACCTCGAGCAGTGAAGAGCTTAACCCTGTTGGGATCTGAAGGCATAGGGCAATGCGGGCATGGAGGTCTTGAGGGACCGTTCATAATTGATTAATTATGTATCTTATCTATAGATAATCGAATACTTATGTTTTTTTTTTACATATGTTATTGTTTGTATTGACAACTCAACTAGTAACAGAAATTCAAATATATATTATTATTTTCTTACCAAATTACCTAACTTATAAACATTTAAAAAAAACAGTGTACGTTAGTACATTCAATGATAGCTAATAAACCTAATAGTGAAACGTAACAGGAATCCTATTTTAAAATGTATTTTTATAAAAGGGCAATGCAGAGGGCACTACAAAGACGCCGCGGCTCGCATAATTTTGGCCTAGGTGGTGTTGCGTTAATTTAAACATAAACTATGTGCATGCAAGACAGAATGACAAATTAAATAGGTATTATAGTAAAATTGAAACGAAAAACAAACTTGACTAGGCTAAAACTAGACAGGTACGAGTAAAAATATGGTAGTAGAACGTGCTAAAATATTATTGGAAATGGGTTGTGCAGGGGGCTCAGAGGCGTCGCGGATCGCAGATGTATGTACGGCTGTACTGGGACGGGCAGGCAGGAAGGCAGGATTCTTTATCATAGACAGTGCACCGACAGGTCTTCGGTCTTCAGGTCTCTTATCATCACCGCGTTCCGCCCTCTAGTTTCCAATAGGCAGTATCATTTCGACATTGGTTAAAAATATCATGTCTCCAAACAGCACCGAACAAAAAAAATATATCTATATATATATATAAGTTCAGCTACTCCATAACAGATGGCGTTAATAGCTTCATGTTTTCAATCGTTAATTGTTCTTTTTGCGTTAAAGTAGTAATATTTTAATATCTTATTAATTAATACTTTGGTTTGTATTTATACTTATAATATCATCATCCTCTTTTAGGTACCTCTTATATAAAAATAATAATTAGTAATTACTAAAATTACTATTACACTCTTAGTTCTAGTCTCAATAAAGATAATTATATTCGTATGACACTCATAGTATTACTGTGGCCAAAGCGTTGCCGCGAGAAACGAAAAGAAACCAGTTTCGGTTTCGGCATTAGTTTCGGTCAATTTTGGCCGAAACCGAAACTGCCGCCGAAACTACATTTTTGGCGAAACTGAACTTTCGGTCGGACATTAGTTTCGGTTTATACTGGGTAACAGCGTCCAGCAAACTGATAGGGGTTGCTCAGTCAACGGAACTGAAAAACTATCAGCTTTTCCATAACAATTGTCTGATCGAGGTGGTCATTTTGCATGGGAGGGTCAATTTATTTTTCATCTGAAACTAACTATCTTAACTTAACTGCGTCCGTGGTCTAGTGGCTAGTGCCATGGACTCCTGACCCGGAGGTCCTGGGTTCGATTCCCAGGGGGGAAACACAAAGTTGATGTTTGAGAATTTATCACATTGTGAATTTTTCCCCAGTTTGGTTAGGACATTGCAGGCTGAATCACCTGATTGTCCGAAAAAAATAAAAGATTTCGTGCTTCGGAGGGCACGTTAAGCCGTCGGTCCCGATCGCTGTCTTTGATAGTGGTCGTTACTCAAACCATGTCAGAGGCCTGATAGTTGTGGTACTAGGCGGTTTAGAAACTCTGACACCAGGGTTCATCGGGTCGATTGATAGACTCGATACCCACTCGACAGAAGAAGAAGAATTTCCTGAAAGAATTTCCTGTTAATAGTTGATCAGTTTCGTTGACTGAGCAACCCCTATCAGTTTGCGGGACGCTGTCTCTTACACCCCGTGGAATAGTGCCTACAATGATAGCTTACTGATAAAAATTATGACGAAGGCGGGTTACCATAAGAAATACAATACATACATACATATAATCACGCCTTTATCCCTAATGGGGTAGGCAGAGCGCAAACGACCTAAACAAAGGTCGTTCCGCCACGTCTGACAAAGTTTTGAGGGTTATTTAAGATAGATTTGTAGGTATATTGCCGTGGTGACAGGTTGTCAGCCCATCGCCTAAATTACAATATACTGAAACCCTCGGATCCCTTAGCTGGTTTCTACAGCATGCATTTCCTTCCGGGCGGCCGGCTGTTTACGCTCTGCCTACCCCATTAGAAGGCGTGATTGTAATGTATGTATGTAAAATTATTTACTTACCTACAAAAATTAATGAAATCCCACCAAAAATGTTGCCTTAGAATTGCACAAAATGTTGTAAGATCTAAAAAGGGAGCCAAGTCTAGTTTTTATTATAGTAATTCTTAGCTTTTCAATAAGGTTCATTTCATGTGACTTGGCCGTTGTACAGTGGCGTTGTAGGTGACAGGTTGAATAATTCTCTACAACGCCAAGTCACATGAAATTAACCTTATTGAAGAGCTAAGAATTACTATAATCCTCGCCCTTTTTAGATCTCACAACATTTTGTGAAATTCCAAGACAAAATTTTTGGTGGTCTTTAGCAACCTGTCTGGTCTATTGTCTGTCATTAGCAAGTTCATACTTGGCTTTCACTTTTATATTTATGTTTTTGGTGGTCTTTAGCAACCTGTCTGGTCTTTTGTCTGTCATTAGCAAGTTCATACTTGGCGTTCACTTTTATATTTATGTTTTGGTGGTCTTTAGCAACCTGTCTGGTCTTTTGTCTGTCATTAGCAAGTTCATACTTGGCTTTCACTTTTATATTTATGTTTTTGGTGGTCTTTAGCAACCTGTCTGGTCTTTTGTCTGTCATTAGCAAGTTCATACTTGGCTTTCACTTTTATATTTATGTTTTTGGTGGTCTTTAGCAACCTGTCTCGTCTTTTGTCTGTCATTAGCAAGTTCATACTTGGCTTTCACTTTATATTTGTTTTTGGTGGTCTTTAGCAACCTGTCTGGTCTTTTGTCTGTCATTAGCAAGTTCGTACTTGGCTTTCACTTTTATATTTATGTTTTTGGTGGTCTTTAGCAACCTGTCTGGTCTTTTGTCTGTCATTAGCAAGTTCAAACTTGGCTTTCACTTTTATATTTATGTTTTGGTGGTCTTTAGCAACCTCTCTGGTCTTTTGTCTGTCATTAGTTCATACTTAGCTTTCACTTTTATATTTATATTTTTGGTGGTCTTTAGCAACCTGTCTGGTCTTTTGTCTGTCATTAGCAAGTTCGTACTTGGCTTTCACTTTTATATTTATGTTTTTGGTGGTCTTTAGCAACCTTTCTGGTCTTTTGTCTGTCATTAGCAAGTTCATACTTGGCTTTCATTTTTATATTTATGTTTTTGGTGGTCATTAGCAACCTGTCTGGTCTTTTGTCTGTCATTAGCAAGTTCGTACTTGGCTTTCACTTTTATATTTATGTTTTTGGTGGTCTTTAGTAACCTTTCTGGTCTTTTGTCTCATTAGCAAGTTCATACTTGGCTTTCATTTTTATATTTATGTTTTTGGTGGTCATTAGCAACCTGTCTGGTCTTTTGTCTGTCATTAGCAAGTTCATACTTGGCTTTCACTTTTATATTTATGTTTTTGGTGGTCTTTAGCAACCTGTCTCGTCTTTTGTCTGTCATTAGCAAGTTCATACCTGGCTTTCACTTTTATATTTATGTTTTTGGTGGTCTTTAGCAACCCGTCTGGTCTTTTGTCTGTCATTAGCAAGTTTGTACTTGGCTTTCACTTTTATATTTATGTTTTTGGTGGGATTTTATTTATTGTCTAAAGAAGACGACTGAACTAATTAATTATACATTTACAAGGCTGCTTTTCATAATAAGTTTGCATGATGTGACCCGCATGGTTGACCCAGATATACATGTTCCTACCTAATTAAAACTTTTGTGATTGGAATGGTTCATTTAGAGGCTAGTTACGAATTTCATAAAAATAATTAATAATAATAATTACCTACTCTATTATACAAAAGTGGATAAAATATGATAAAAGTACCTACCCAAAGTAGTCCCTTACAGGTGGGAAGGATTTTTACTGGGTGTAAGGGACAACGTCCCGCAAACTGTTACGGGTTGCTCAGACAACGAAACTAAACAACTATCAGCAGGAAATTCTTACAGGAGATGAAAAATTGAATGATCTACCCATACAGAATGACCACCTCAATCAGACAATTTATATGGAATATTTTTTTATTCATTTCCCGAAAAAATAAAAACATACTTGCAGATAGTTGTTTAGTTTTGTTGACAGGGCAACCTCTATCAGTTTGCGGGACGCTGTCCCTTATACCCCGTATTTGCAAGGGCAATTTTATATTAATCACTCCTTTTTCCCTAATGGGGTAGGCAGAGCGTAAACGACCTAAACAAAGGTCGTGCCGGCACGTCTGATAAACTTTTGAGTAAGAAAGATTTGTAGGTATACTGCTGTAGTGACAGGTTGTCAGTCCATCACCTAAATTACAATATACTGAAACCCTCGGATCCCTTAGCTGATTTTTATATATATATACCTATTCTTTATTGCAGTAGAACACAAGAAATTAAGTTTACAGAAAGGTATGCAAGGGCGAACTTATCTCTATGAATAGATCTCTTCCAGCTAACCCACTGGCAGTAAAGATAATGAGTAACACTTTAAGGGTAAGACAAATACAATACGATTACGATACGATTACGATATACGATTAAAAAGAAACAGATATACTCTAAATTATATGAAGTAGAATTTCAACGTAAACATAATAAATCAATCAAATTAAATCAAACAATATTTACCTATTACTTATATGTATATCGTATATAAATACTTCCATGCTGGACTGGGAGCAAGAGGAAAACATAGAATGTGCCAGCTTCATTTTCTCCCGGGCATGCTGTTAAACCAGCTAAGGGATCTGAGGGTTTCCGTATATTGCAATTTAGGCAATGGACTGACAAACTGTCACTACAGCCATATACATACAAATCTATTTTAAATAACTCTCAAAACATTGTCAGACGTGGCGGAACGACCTTTGTTTAGGTCATTTACGCTCTGCCTACCCCATTAGGGATAAAGGCGTGATTATATGTATGTATGTGTGTATATACACATACGAACATGCATAATAGGTATATAAACTACAATACATAAACACATGTAACAGCATGACCAGGAGGAAATGCAGCTGGCAAATTTAAAATAACATGAAGGAAAACATTATCTAACATCAGTTGGCAGTAAATGGCAATTGGGCATATCGGCAAAACATTTGGCAAACGAGTGGCATTGAAGGCAATTCGGGAAGAACACGACCTAACACAATATCAACTAATATTATTGCTGTCTGATGATATTAACTGCCTCCGTGGTCTAGTGGTTATAGCCTTGGGCTTACGATCCAGAGGTCCTGGGTTCGATTCCCTCGGGGGAAACACAAAGTTGGTATTTCTCAATTTATCACTTAGTGAGGTTTTTTCCAGTTTGGTTAGGACATTGCAGGCTGAATCACCTGATTGTCCAAAAAGATAAAAGATTCCGTGCTTCGGAGGGCACGTTAAGCCGTCGGTCCCGGTCGCTGTCTTTGATAGTGGTCGTTACTCAAACCATGCCAGAGGTCTATTAGCTGTGCTACTTGGCGGTTTAAAAACTCTGACACCAGGGTTCATTGAGTCATTCGACTCGAGAACCCACTTCCTAAGAAGAAGATTGCTGTCCCGATCTGATCTCTAATTCTAGAAAATTATAGAGATATGAACTAGTCGTGTCATTTTCAACGCCGGATTGGCATCATTGGGCCATTGCAACCAGCCGCGGCCGCATCGCACTTTTATTGAAAAGATAAAGCAACGCCAGTACGTAACGAGAGTTTCAAATACGACATACATACATGTAATCACGCCTTTATCACGCCCTAATGGGGTAGCCAGAGCGTAAACGACCTAAACAAACGTTGTTCCGCCACGTCTGACAAAGTTTTGAGGGTTATTCATGAAAGATTTGTGGGTATATTGCTGTAGTGACAGGTTGTCAGCCCATCGCCTAAATTGCAATATACTGAAACCCTATATTTTAACTTTTATTTAATTTTATTGAAACTTTTGGACGCTTATCATGGAATGATATACTAACGTACCTATTACTAACTGTATCTATCTACAGATGCAGTAATTTTATAGAAATCTCATCAGCTCCCTAGCCTTATCCCGTATCTCATAGGATCGGTTAACTAATATAGGTGATTGAGGCTACTGGTTTTTACACAGAGCGACTGCCATCTGACCTCCGCAACCCAGAAGGGTAACCAGACCCAATCCTAGATTAGGTCAGAGTTTTCAAGCCGCCAATGCTAAGCACTGGCCTCTGATATTGCTGAACGACTAATATATACGATATTAACCGGGACCAACGGCTTACCGTGCCTTCCGAAGCACGGAAAAAGAGCTAAAGAAACGTACATATGAAATACGAAAACTAAAAAACACATTGTGAAACACGTGGTGAGATTCGAACCGCGACCTCCTGCACAGGAGGCAGCGGGCTTATCTACTAGACCATCGTGCTCTCAATTTTATAGAAATATCAAACTGTTAAATTGTTGTTGTAAACTTCCATGCTGGTCTGGGAGGGAAAAACATAGAATGTGCTAGCTGCATTCTAAACAAAGGTCGTTCGTTGCGCCTCGTCGGACAAAGTTTTGAGGGTTATTTAAGATATATTTGTAGGTATATTGCTGTAGTGACAGTTTGTCAGCCCAGTGCCTAAATTACAATATACTTAAACACTCGGAACCCTTAGCTGGTTTTACAGCATGCCCGGGAGGAAATGTAGCTGGCACATTCCATGTTTTTCTCTCGCTCCCAGGCCAGCATATATATATATCAGTACATTGGGCTCGATTCTACATTTGCCGGCTAAAACTAAAGTTAAAATCTATTTCTCACTTTCAGACCAAGATGATGACATTTCTATAAAATTACAGCATCTGTAGATAGTTGTTCAGTTAGTAATAGGTACGTTAGCATAGTATATTACTCCATGGTAAGCCTCCAAAAGTTTCAAGAAATTTATTACTAAGCCATAGTTAGTAGCTGTATCTTTGAATATAGTTTTCGGAAGTCAGCTGACAAACATCTTCTGACTAAAAGATATTAACACAAATCGTTTTTGAGTTAATTTTACTTTTGTTTAATTTCGATTCTTTTTCCATGCTGGAACGGGAGCGAGAGAAAAACATAGAATGTGCCAGCTGGAATTTCTCCCGGGCATGCTGAAAAAAACACATAAGAGATAAAGGGATCCGAGGATTTATGTATATTGCAATTTAGGCGATAGACTGACAACATGTCACTAAAATAGAATAGAATAGAAATCACTTTATTTGGTATTATTACAGCAATATACGAGGGGTGGCTGATAAGTAATCTACCTAACTATGAAAGAAAAGACTTTGATGGCTAGTTTATTTTTTATTTTTCTATATAGTCTCCTGCAAGTGAAATACACTTATGACATTTGCAAATAAGTGACATCATGCCGTTATAATAGTTATTTTTATTTTGCTCGTCAAAATGGTCAGTCACAGCCTCTTTCATTTCTTCGTCCGTCGAAAATCTGCGACCCCTCAATTTTTTCTTTAAATCTTTAAATAAGAAATAGTCACAGGGAGCCAAATCTGGACTATAAGGTGGATGGTTAATTTCTGTGAAGCCGTTTTTGCTCAGGGCTGACCTCGCCGTTAAGGCTGTGTGTACAGGAGCATTGTCTTGTAAAATCAGAACACCTTTGCTGAGTTTGCCTCTCCGCTTTTCTTTGATTTGTTCACGAAGCTGGTCAAGCAAGTTTGCATAATATTCAGCATTCATTGTTGTATTTTTAGGCAAATAATCTATCATCAAAATCCCTTCGACATCCCAAAATACGGTGGCCATTAGTTTTCCAGCCGACGGACGAACCTTGAACTTCCTTGGCGGCTTTTCTCCTTTAAATTTCCATTGCATTGACTCTTTTTGCTTTCCGGATCCCACTGGCGAATCCAAGTTTCATCACAGGTCACAATTCGAGAGACAGTCTCTTCTTCTTTACCTTTGACCAGGTCTAGAAATGCCTGACAACATTCTACTCGCCTTTGTTTGTCAAAGGAGGTCAACATTCTAGGGACCCAACGCGCGCTCACCTTGGACATGCCCAAATGTTCGTGAATAATTTCATGAACTCATTCCTTGCTAATGCCCACATCTCTGGCTATCTCCCACTGCTTGATTCGCCGATATGCAAGAATCAGGTTCTTCACCTTTTCAACATTATCTGCGGTAACAGCAGAAATTGGCCTTCCACTACGTGTGTCGTCTTCCAGGCTCTCACGGCCATGTTTAAATTGCTTCGACCAAAACTTTATGACGAATTCAGAAGGACTTGAATCACCAAACACCTTTAACATGCGCTCTCTGATCTGCGTAGGCGTATTTCCTTCTTTACTTAGGAATTTAATCGCTGCTCGATGCTCAAATTTCATCATTTTGCAATTTTCTTTTGACATGGTGAAATCAAAGCCGCGCCAAAAAAAACAAAAGCAAGCGAAAAAAAATAAGCGTCATAATTTTGAAAAAGGAATAAATATAGAATATGATTTTGCAATGGCCAGTTCAATTTTCAAAACTTTCTTTAACAAAGTAGATTTTATATCAGCCGCCCCTCGTAACACAAATCTATATTAAATAACCCTCAAAACGTTGTCAGACCTTTGTTTAGGCCTTTAACGCTCTGCCTACTCCATTATGTAAACGCTCTTACAATTTTGTATGAAAATATAGAAATAAACATTTCTGTTTAACATCTACATCTGTTGTAACTTAGTAACCAACTGGTGTTTGAGCTTTCCCCCAAGACCCGAATACAGCAATATTACATGCATCTGGCAAATATAAAATTGCATGCAGCTAGGATAGCCATGGGTTTGCTACATCGGAAAGACTTATACGCTAGCTTCTTACCATGAGCTACGCACATGCACGCCCATATCCTTCACAGGGTAGGCATAGTGACGTCCTTGGAAAAAGCTAAGCAATTAACGACGCTCTACCTACGTTGCTGACAAAACGAAAATAAATGTACGATTAAAGTAACAGTTTCTGCTACATTTGACAAATGAAACAATGGCGGATTTACTCCGAAGAACGGTGTATTTTTGTATCCTAGAGGTTCCATCACAGGACATACTTAGAAGCACAGTAAATACTTGTGCCCACCCTCCAGAAATAAACCTGGATCCGCCCTTGAATGGAAACATAGTATAAATATTCAGATAGAATTGTGTATTACTGTATTATGACGAGTAACCACTAGCCAGCCCTTCGCCAAAATTGCAAATACGTTTCTACTGTGTGTCCGGAAAGTAAATCATTCTATATACCTGTGTGATTTTTAGTTCAACAAGGAAAATAATTCACATACATACATATAATCACGCCTTTATCTCTAATGGGGTAGGCAGAGCGTAAACGACCTAAACAAAGGCCGGACCGCCACGTCTGACAAAGACTTGAGGGCCATTCAAGAAAGATTTGTAAGTTTATTGCTGTAGTGACAGGTTGTCAGCCCATCGCCTAAATTACAATATACTGATACCCTCAGATCCCTTAGCTGGTTTTTACAGCATGCCCGGGAGGAAATGCAGCTGGCACATTCTATGTTTTCCTCTCACTCCCAGTCCAGCATTGAAGATAATTTTGTCCTGTTTAATTGAGCTGGGCAAGCATAGTAAAAGCCAGATTCTGTCCTGTTATATTCGTAAGCCTGGTCACCCTACGGAGCGTAGCTTAGCGTTAGCTTACTCACCGCACGTGAAGATTAAATTTAATAAATTTTGAAAATTTCAACTTTAGCATTTCCTACGAATGGCGGTTGCGTGCAAGTAGTTATTCTACATTTTTGTTCTAGTCTCTCTATCAGGCTTGGCTTGACAGATGCTCAAAAGTGGCCGTAAGTTACTTTTATTATATGCTTTTTCATCTTTTCTTGGAAACTTTAGGTGGATGAGGATTATGAAATAAAATTGTTAAATTCTATTTAAAAAATAATAAGGTTCTTTTTGTAAATAGTAAACCAGGATGCACTAGCATACTTACTAAAGCCTCTCGATCTTCAGCCGCGCTGCGCTGCAGCGCTGCCGAGATCGGAATGCCACCCATACATTTCCATACCTTTAGTTGTTACATACATACATATAATCACGCCTTTATCCCTGATGGTGTAGGCAGAGTTCGTTCCGCCACGTCTGACAAAGTTTTGAGGGTAATTTAAGTTAGATTTGTAGGAATATTGCTGTAGTGACAGGTTGTCAGCCCATCGCCTAAATTGCAATAAACAAAATCCCTCAGATCCCTTAGCTGGTTTTTACAGCATGTCCGGGAGGACATGCAGGTGGAACATTCTATATTTTCTCTCGCTCCCAGTCCAGCATGGAAGACTTATATGATGTATTTGGTTCGGTACAGCTAGGTTGAGTGACTTCGACATTAATATGCCAGACGGTTGCGTTGGTAAAAGAGATTTATTTTTTATAATTTTGATGAGTAAATTGAATCTGGTCTGGTAGGCTTAAACTTACGCACGTGTAACTTTTGACTTTGACGCGTTTTCAGAATATCATTTAAATCAACGAAAAAAAGAAAAAAATATATGTAAGCCGTAAGTGTCCTTAAGATTAACTAGATTTTTGCGGCTAGAGATAAGATTGGTATTAACTTCTTACATTTTAATTGTTATGCTATTTAGGTTTAAGTTGTCTAATTAATAACTAAACTTAATAACAAAAATTTAAAGTAAATATCAGAAAGGCATAACGCCATTTTGTAATGAAACTGAGAAAGTGCAGTATAAAAAACAACTTCAAGTTCTCAAAGTGACCTACTTTTTATTCCCAGTAAATAAAGATATTGTAGTTTAGCATTGTTTCGTTTAGTTTCTACCATGCTGGACTGGGAGCGTAAGAAAAACATAGAATATGCCAGCTGCATTTCCTCTCCGTCATGCTGTAAAAAACCGGCTAAGGGATCCGAGGGTTTCAGTATATTGGAATTTAGGCGATGGGCTGACAACCAGCAATATACCTACAAAAGCCTACAGATCTAACTTAAATAACTCTCAAAACTTTGTCAGACGTGACGGAACGACCTTTGTTTAGGTCGTTTACGCTCTGCCTACCCCATTATGGATAAAGGCGTGAATATATGCATGTATGTAGTTTAGCATACTGGTGGGAATGAGGCGAACTAACTTAGTGCATTCAAATACACTAACAGACTTTAAATGCTTGAACTTAGTAGCAGTGTCACCCTGTTTAGGGCTCAGTTCACACCGGAAAGTGACGCTACGCGGCGCGTTGCTGCAAGCCGCTTGAAGATGCATGTCATTTGACTGGGTGCAACGCGCGACGCGAAAATTTCGAGTTCTTTTAAATCAAAATGTATATTTTTTGCATACTAAAGTAAATCTTATGTAATTTTATTATTGTATCAAGATCTTCAAATTCAAAGTTAAAATATCTTTATTATTTACACATTTAAAACAAGAACACATTAAATAACAATCACAATAGTACGGTTTGAGATTAAAAGGTGAGGGTCTCAGTATTTTGCTACCATGTCACTCAAAGCAACAGTTTATCTTGAAAAGTGAGCGCCGCGACATGTCGCTTCCCGGTGTGAATCGCCCTTTAAAGTGAACTAATTCCGCCAAAGCACAAAATGCAAATTAGGCATTTGCTATGTAAATTCCAGGGCCGGATTTAGAGCTCACATGCAAGGTCGGCGCGGAGGGCTACGCTACTTCGTAAATACTGCCGACGACGTACTTATACAGACATGGGTGTAGTCGCAAATTACATACATTCATATATATAATCACGCTTTCATCCCTAATGGGGTAGGCAGACCGTAGACAACCTAAACAAAGGTCATTCCGCCATGTCTGACAAAATTTTGAGGATTATTTAAGATAGATTTTTAGGTATATTGCTGTAGCAGGTTGTCAGCCCATCGCCTATATTACAATATACTGAAACCCTCGGATCCCTGAGCTGGTTTTTACAGCATGCCCGGGAGGAAATGTATCTGGCACATTCTATGTTTTTCTCTCGCTCCCAGGCCTGCATGGAAGAACCACATTATAACCTGGTAGAATCGCAAATTAGTTGTAAATATCTGGTTCATACACTGCTTTGGTGACTGTCTTCGATAGGGTAGGGTTGTTTGAAGACTCCATTAAAGTTGACGGATGCCTTGAATACATTTCTCAATTATTCGGTAGAAAATTGCACATGTTTGTAAGAAGCGATGAATTTGGAATTGCGACAGATGCTGATACATATATACATATAATCACGCCTCTATCCCTAATAGGGTAGGCAGAGCGTAAACGACCTAAACAAAGGTCGTTCCACCACGTCTGATAAAATGTTAAGGGCTATTTAATATAGATTTGTAGGTGCATTGCTGCAGTCACAGGTTGTCAGCCCATCGCCTAAATTGCAACTTACAGAAACCCTCGGAAGGGAGCTGGTTTTTACAGCATGCCCGGGAGAAAATGCAGCTGGCACATTCTTTGGTTTTCCATCACTTCCAGCCCAGCATGGAAGTTTTAAATACATTTCGCAAATATTCGGTAGAATATTGCATATGGTTGTTAGAAGCGATGAATTTGGGATTGCTTAGAAGTAGGATAGATGCTGATCGAATTAGAAGTAGGATAGACAGCGTCCCGCAAACTGATAGGGTTTGCTCAGTCAACTGAACAACTATAACCAGTTTGTTTTCAGGATGTGAAAAAAAGGGCTTTTCCATACAAATATTTCTCCTCAATCAGACAATTTGTATGGAAAAGCCTTTATTTCACTTCCTCAAAAATATTTACTGGTGATAGATGTTCAGTGTCGTTGACTGAGCAACCCTTATCAGCTTACGGGACGCTGTCCGTTACACCCTATATAATTAAATCAACATTATTATTAATAAACTAAAGTAGGTACATCATTAAGATTAATTTTATTCAACTCAAACATAAAATACTTGAATAATTTACATAATATTCCTGAATACGTCCCTGTTGTGTGCACAAAAGAATAAATTGCTATGCACCCGCAGAGGCGACTCATAAATAACTATTACAGTGCGTTCTAATTTCCCATTTACCCGACTGGATGCTGATATAGGGTGTTAATGGGCTTAATTCTAGATTCAACCGGCTAAACCTAAGGCTCGTATTTATAAAGCAATCTCAAGATTGAGAGCAATATTAAGTATGCATTCGACAGGCTACATTGTACTGAAATGACGTTTCTGATACGAACTCAAACTAGCTGTCAGTCTCAAGTACTGTTTATAATTAAGGGTCTAAAATTAAAATCTATCTGTCACATTAAAAATAATAACATTGAAAAAGGACAGGCGATTTATACTCTATGGTTTTACACACTTTGTCCGCTAAATTTGACGCGCATTTGCACGTTTCCCCAGTATTTCTAAAGATAACGCATAAAACCATCGACTATAAAAAAAACCGGAGAGAATAGATCTCTTGTCCTTTTAAATGGTCTTTGTCTGAAAGTCATAGATAGATATTAGGTTTAGACGGCATGTTTTCAACATTTCAAAGGATTTATTTTCAAATTAATGGCAAAATGAGAAATCCAAAATGTTCTAGGCTCCGCATTCTACATACATACATATAATCACACCTTTATCCCTAATGGGGTAGGCAGAGCGTAAAGGACCTAAACAAAGGTCGTTCCCCCACGTCTGACAAAGTTTTGAGGGTTATTTAAGATGGATTTGTAGTTAGGTATTGCTGTAGTGACAGGTTGTCAGCCCATCGCCTACATTTCAATATACTAAAACCCTCTTATCCCTTAACTGGTTTTTACAGCATGCCCGGGATGAAATACAGCTGGCACTTACTATGTTTTTCTCTCGCTCCCAGTCCAGCATGGAAGTATTTTGGATGCATTCTACATAGTGCTTTGGAAAGGATTAGGGTTTACGACTGGTAGCTAAAAAGGTTTGAAGGGTCATAAATTAGATCGAAGAATTCAAAAGCCTGCTGACTGATCTCGGATCGGCGTTGAACTGACGGCTGACATGGAATCAAATAAATGGGATAAGGGCAAGCGAATGATGAAGGCTTAATGTTAAAACCTATAAGAAACGAGACTACTAAGGCTTAATAATGAACAGTATTTGGGACTGACAGCTAGTTCGAGTCTCTCAATCTTGAGATAGCTTTATAAAAACGGGCCTAAGAGCCCGATTGTGTAGTGGATAGAGCCGCTGCCTTCTGAGCGGGAGGTCGTGGTTCGAATCCTACCACGTACCTTGTTTTTCGGTTTTCGAATTTCTTATGTACGTTTATTCGGCGTTTTTTCCGTGCTTCGGAAGACACGATTATTCATTGGGCCAGTTTAATATAGTTTAATACCCTAGATATTAATCGTTAAGCCATGTCACAGGCCAGTGCTAAGCATTTGCGGCTTGAAAACTCTGACCTATTCTAGGATTGGGTCTGGTTTTCCTTCTGGATTGCGAAAGTCGGATGGCAGTCGCTCTGTGTAAAAACCAGGACCCTCGGACAATCACCTAGATTAGGTAGAAGACCCCGTGAGATACGGGAGAAGACTAGACAGATGATGATAAGAGACGAGAATTCTTATCTACATCTATTTGTCATAGAATTCAACTGCTAGATTCATAATTTTTAAGCATTCTCATCATCTCCCTAGCCTTATCCCGTAACTCACGGGTTCGGCTACCTAATCTAGGTGATTGAACGAGGGTACTGGTTTTTAAGCATTCTATGGCCCGTATTTACAATCACCACTTGAGAGTGACAGCGAGTTTGAGTTCGTATCAGAAATGTCATTTCAGTACAAAACGTCCTGTCAAATTCTTATATTACCGCTCTCAATCTTGAGATGGCTTTATAAATACGACCCTAAGTGGTAAAGTAAAACAATATGTTATTGTAAATATTTTCTGTTAACACCCTGTATACTGCACTTGTAGTTTTTAATTATTGTTTGTGTTATGCCGTGCATACGAGAGATCCACTTTGTTTTCGGGTCAAGTACTCACATTGTACATACATTTAAAAAGAAAATACGAGATGCAATACAATGTCCGCTGTAACTAAAGTTTTTATGAGTTAAAAATTAAACATTGTCTGGAAAAAAAAAAATATAATCCCGGGTGTAAAAGAACAGCGTCCCGCAAACTGATAGGGGTTGCCCAGTCAACGACACTGAACAACTTCCACCAGGAAATACTTTTAGGAAGCAAAATAAAAATTTGGTTTTTCGATACAAATTGACTGATCGAGGTGGACATTTTGTATGGAAAAGCCATTTTTTATTTTCACTTCCTGAATTTCTCGTTGGAAGTTGTTCAGTGTCGTTGACTGAGCAACCCTTAATATTTTGCGGGACGCTGTCCCTTACACCCGGTATAATACTGTAATTGTTTTAAACTGTGAAGATTAGAAAGCAGAAAGACAAGGAATATGTATTTCTTCAGAAACTACATACATACATACATATAATCACGCCTTTATCCCTAATGGGGTAGGCAGAGCGTAAGCGACCCAAACAAAGGTCGCTTCGCCACGACTGACAAAGTTTTAAGGGTTATTCAAGATGGATTTGTACGTATATCGCTGTAGTGACAGGTTGTTAGCCCATCGCCTAAATTGCAATATACTGAAACTCTCAGATCCCTTAGCTGGTTCTTACAGCATGCCCGGGAGGAAATGCAGCTGGCACATTCTATGTTTTTCTCTCGCTCCCAGTCCGGCATGGAAGTAAAAAAAAAAGAAGTGAAGTCTTCAGAAATTATAATTTTATTTTGATATTTCTACTTACTCTAAGCCTTTATCCTTAATCTTAGCCCGAAAAGTAGTAGGTACATAAGGAAAAACTTTAAAGAGGCCATCGAAACAATAAATTTCGTGGGTTGTATGTTTTGGATGAGCATGGCAAGCATGCTTAGTCAACTAGTAGACATAACCGATAGCAGGAATGCTTTAATTAAAAGCATTCTTCCATGCCGGCCTGGGAGCAAGAGAAAAACATAGAATGTGCCAGCTGCATTTCCTCCCAAGCATGCTGTAAAAACCAGCTAAGGGATCCGAGGGTTTCGGTATATTGTGATTTAGGCGATGGGCTGACAACCTGTCACTACAGCAATATACCTACAAATCTATCTTAAATAACCCTCAAAACTTTGTCAGACGTGGCGGTCGTTTGCGTTCTGCCTACCCCATTAGGGATAAAGGCGTGATTATATGTATGTATGTATGTTTACCACGTTGAATCAAATTCAGTCGTTTAACCGCATTAGCGACTATTTACTTTCGAAATTTCAGAATGCGGTGATTAGTGGGCTTCGCGCGGCATTTGTTTTACTATACGACCTTAGTTTGTTACACGACTCACATCCGCAAAAAAATTAAGAACATGTTTATACTACCGGGAAATGTTTATTTGGGAAGTCTGAAACCTTTGAGATTGACAGCTAGTTTAAGTTAGTATCAGTAATGTCATTTCAGTACAATGTGGCCTGTCACATCCATACTTAATATTGCTCTTAATCTGAGATGGCTTTTTGTGTATATCTCGTTCTTCTTTTTCGAATAAAAGTAACATAGATACATACATAAAATCACGCCTTTATCCCTAATGCAAGGTAAGCATAGCGTAAATTACCAAAAAAAAGTCGTTCCGCCACGTTTGACAAAATTTTGAGGGTTATTTAAGATAGATGTGTAGGTATATTGCTGTAGTGACAGGTTCTCAGTCGATCGCCTAAATTACAATATACTGAAACCCTCGGATCCCTTAGCTGGGTTGTACAGCATGCCGGGGAAAAAAAGCAGCTGGCACATTCTATGTTTTTTCTCAGGCCAGCCTGGAAGTACAAACAAACAACAAAGTTTACAGTCACAATTAAAAGTTACCAAAGCATTTCATAGCTACAGTTATAAAAGGTGTCTTGCGAGATATTTCTGTCAGGGGGTTGACCCCTCCCCCCTTAAGTTCGGGGGAAAGCCCCCCAATATAAACTTTGCGGCGACAAATGGCCAAGGAAAGATTAATCTTAGATCCTAACGGCAGTTTAGGCGGGCATAAATTTACATTGACTATAAAATATGAAGATTAAAAATACGAGATTTTCTTCTTTGATGAGTTTCACCTGGCAGTAAACGAAAGTTGCTTCTTTTAGGTATTAAATTCTAAGATTGTGGTTTGACAGTTTCGATTCCAGCTAGTTTTATTAAAACCATGAATCAGTATTTACTTACCTTGCATTTATATTATTAATTTTCTATGACAATGGCGGCAATTCTGTACGCAATATACATTAACTAATTCTTAGCTACCGCTGTCACTTTCTTAACTTTGACAAAAGAACAGGATAGCAAATATATGATCAGATGCTTTGAATAAGAACTGAGCATGGAGCATGTTCACCGCTGTCACTTTCTTAACTTTGACAAAAGAACAGGATAGCAAATATATGATCAGATGCTTTGAATAAGAACTGAGCATGGAGCATGTTCACCGCTATCACTTTCTTAACTTTGACAAAAGAACAGGATAGCAAATATATGATCAGATGCTTTGAATAAGAACTGAGCATGGAGCATGTTCATCGCTGTCACTTTCTTAACTTTGACAAAAGAACAGGATAGCAAATATATTATCAGATTCTTTGAATAAGAACTGAGCATGGAGCATGTTCACTTATTTTACGTCATTTAAGTGGTCTTATATCAGATTAGGAATGTCAATCTTGTGTTTAATTGCTATTCCTAATCCTATTTGTAAATTCATTGTGTAAAATTTAGTGATAAGATTTTGATATGATGACCGACGCACGACGTGCACATGAAGAAGAATATTGAATTATTCGTCAGAAACTGTCAAAGCCATTGTACCTAATAGATATTTGGTCATTAATTAGTCTTCATTTAATTATTCTTGTCGTCAGCTTTTTCTTCTTAGCGAGTCGAACGACCCGATGAATCCTGGGTGTCAGTTTTCAAACCGCCTCAAGGCTTTTTTCCAAGGCTTTGTTATGCTTTGAGTAATGACTACTATTAAAGACAGCGACCGGGACTGACTGTTTACCGTGCTCTCCAAAGCACGGAATCCTTTTCTTTTCGGACAATCAGGTGATTCAGCCAGCAATATCCTAACCAAACTGGGGAAAACCTTACAAAGTGATAAATTGATAAATATCAATTTTGATTTTGTGCCCAAGTGTTTGCGCTACACACAGGTGCACTCTCTATTCATTCAATATCTTATTCTGATGGGACAGATTGACTGACACGACCAGAGAGAAATCAGGCGCTTTACATGCCCATCCGACAGAATGGATCATCTAACTTTTCGGACAATCAGGTGATCAGCTTGCAACGTTCTAACTAAACTAGAAACAACAATACAAAGTCATTGTCCCCCGCCGGGACTCGAACCAAGGTAAGCCCATGGCTTTGACCACTAGACCACTGAAGCAGTCATCAGCTATACCTACAAATATTTTTACATTAACCTAAAGTGCTAAGTAAAATGTACAGATGAATTTCTTATTATACTTGAAGGTTGGCACCTTGTTATCATTTGATATCAGATCCTCGACGCGGCTGCCGGGAAATTGATTTTGGAATTGGGTCGCTTTTCCAATAAATACGGGAGTCCAGGAGGCTTGGACCACTTTTTACATAGGGCTTAATACTTAATGCTAAAAGATTGAAATGAAATCGGAGGTAATTGAGTCTTAATTTGTGTAATGAATTTTCTATCTATATTTTATGCACATATTTTATATTAGAAATGAATTGAAAGTTTTGCCCTTAAGGGTCAGCCGGAGTAGTGAAATCCCATACAAACTTAGCTTCGCTTTTATTCCTAAACAGTACAACCAATCTTAACCAAACTCCGCACATATGACCAAAAGTATCATATCTATGCTTCTAATTAAATATGGTTTGAAATGATTAAGAATAAACAAAATAAGTCCGAAAATACGATTTTGTGTGAAAACAGCCTAAAATTAAATTTACATACATACATACATATAATCACGCCTTTATCCCTAATGGGGTAGGCAGAGCGTAAACGACCTAAACAAAGGTCGTTTCGCCACCTCTGACAAAGCTTTGAGGGTTATTTAAGATAGATTTGTAAGTATATTGCTGTAGTGACAGGTTGTCAGCCCATCGCCTAAATTACAATATACTGAAACCCTCGGATCCCTTAGCTGGTTTTTACAGCATACCCGGGAGGAAATGCAGCTGGCACATTCTATGTTTTTCTTTCGCTCCCAGGCCAGCATGGAAGTAAATTGGAAGGAACATGGATTGCAACATGGAAGGAAATAAATTAAATTTGGTTTTTAATTTTGTACTTATTTAATATTTTCAAACCTAACCTACACAAAAACAGTGCTATATTGCAGTTGATTATGTATACAGAGTTTGGTTAAGTTTGATTTTACCGTTTAGGAATAAAAGCGAAACTACGTTTGTATGGGATTTCGCTACTCCGGCAAACCCTTAAGATCAAGTCAAAGTCAAATATGAATTTGAAATTGTGAATACTTGGCGCTTCACTATACCTCATTCGTTTTTCAGAAATAATTCCCGCTTTACTAAAATTCCGATTCTGTACGGCGAGAATCATCTTTTAAAAACGAATGGGTTATATACGTAGTTGTGTAGCGTTACGTAGTTTCATCTCTACGCTCTACGGTTTTCGTAACACATTGCTACGGCTGCTACGCATTGCTACGAAGCTACTTCATAGAAGATTTGTAATAATATACGGTCAGCTGAAATGAAGAGATACAAATAAATAAGATAAATTACTTCCATGCTGGTCTGGGAGCGAGAGAAAAACATAGAATGTGCCAGCTGCATTTCCTCCCGGGCATGCTGTAAAATCCAGCTAAGGGATCCGAGGGTTTCAGTATATTGTAATTTAGGCGATGGGCTGACAACCTGTCACTACAGCAACATACCTAGAATTATATCTTAATAACCCTCAAAACTTTGTCAGACGTGGCGGGACGACCTTTGTTTGGGTCGTTTGCGCTCTGCCTACCCCATTAGGGATAAAGGCGTGATTATATGTATGTATGTAATCTACTAACTTCCATGCTGGCCTGGGAGCAGGAGAAAACATAGAATGTGCCAGCTGCATTTCCTCCCGGGTTTGCTGTAAAAACCAGCTAAGGGATCCGAGGGATTCAGTATATTGCTGACAACCTGTCACTACAGCAATATACCTACAAATTTATCTTAAATACCCCTCAAAACTTTGTCAGACGTGGCCGAACGACCTTTGGTCGTTTACGCTCTGCCTACCCGATTAGGGATAAAGGCGTGATTATATGTATGTATGTATGTAATCTACCATTACCTAGCAGGCACTTGGTAAAAATTACAAGTTGCTACAGAGCTTGTTTGTTACGTTAATGGAGCCCTTTTAAATCGGTACACTGTTTACGCGATCTTATCTTTAGTTACGCAGAAGGTCCACGGTATAGGTGGTAGCGGTTTTAATTTTAATTTAATTTATTATTTGCAATATTACATGTGTTTTTCGGTTTTCGAATTTCATATGTACGTTTATTCGGTGCTTTTTCCGTGCTTTGGAAGGCACGTTAAGCCGTTGGTCCCGGTTAATACCGTAGATATTAGTCGTTAAGCCATATCAGAGGCCAGTGCTAAGCATTGGCGGCTTGAAAACTCTGACCTAATCTAGGATTGGGTCTGGTTTCCCTTCTGGGTTGCGGAGGTCAGATGGCAGTCGCTCTGTGTAAAAACCAGTACCCTCGTTCAATCCCCTAGATTAGGAAGCCGACCCCGTGAGATACGGGATAAGGCTAGGGAGATGATGATGATTTGCAATATTACATACATACACAAATACATATAGCCACGCCTTTATCCCTAATGGAGTAGGCAGAGCAAAAATTACCGAAACAAAGGTCGTTCCGCCACGTCTGACAAAGTTTTGAGGGTTATTTAAGATAGATTTTTAGGTATATTGCTTTTAGGTTGTCAGCCCATAGCCTAAATTGCAATATACCGAAATAAAATGATTTGATTTGACTTGACTTGACTTGAATTGCACTTCAAAGTGATGGGGTTGCTCAGACACCGAATCTGATCAACTTTCACACAGAAATTCTTTCAGGAAATAAAAAAATATATATATTGACCTTCCCATACAAAATTACCACCTCGATCAGAAAACTAAAAATTAAATATCAAAAATCAAAAAATTATGATCTCTTCCTGAAAATAAAAACCTACTCATAGATGTTCAGGTTCGTTGACTGAGCAACGCCTATCAGTTTGCGGGACGCTGTCCCTTACACCCGGTATGGAGTGATACGGGTAAAACTACATAAATAAAAAGCTTATCATTTATACCAACCCCCAGTCCCTAAACTTTAAGCGGAAATTAAACGTTTTGTATACCGTCGTCACAAAAAGAATGTTCATAGAGATAGCGTCGTTCACCTCTCAGATTATAAAGCATATTAACAAGAAATTTCTTCCATGCTGGACTGGGAGCGAGAGAAAAACAGAATGTGCCAGCTGCATTTCCTCCCGGGCATACTGTAGAAACTAGCTAAGGGATCCAAGGGTTTCAGTATATTGTAATTTAGGCGATGGGCTCACAACCTGTCACTACAGTATTAGATCTACAAATCTATATTAAATAACCCTCAAAACTTTGTCAGATATGGCGGAACGACCTTTGTTTAGTAAATTCCGTGTGTTGTTGATCAGAATAGCATCACCCTATTTTTTACTTACTTCCATGCTGGACTGGGACCGAGAGAAAAACATAAAAGGTGTCAGCTGCATTTCCTCCCGGGCATAGTCTAGAAACCAGCTAAGGGATCCGAGGGTTACCTGCCACTACAGCAATATACCTACAAATCTATCTTAAATAACCCCCAAAACTTTGTCATACGTGGCGGAACGACCTTGCTTAGGTCGTTTACGCTATGTCTATCCCGTCAGGTATAAAGGCGTGATTATATGTATGTATGTTTCCTTTAACTGCCTCCGTGGTCTAGAGGTCAGAGCCATGGGCTCACGATCCGGAGGTCCGATTTGTATTCGTACGATGCATGCGTGTGTGTGTGTGCACTCAAATTGGAACTAGGTGGACGTTATAGGGACGTTGCCGTGTCGTTGCCGTGCTGTCTAGTAGAAAAACAGAGCTACGGCGTTGTGAAGGCACCGTGGCGTATAGTCGAAAAACGCCCTATCTCATAGTCTATTATGAAAAGTTCAAAGTTACAAATAAAAGATCTTCTTCTTCTGTCGTGTGGGTATCAGGTCGATCGACCTATTAAACCCTGGTAAAACCGCTTATAGCACAGCCAATAGGCCTCTGACATGATTTGTTTAGCTACCACTATCAAAGACAGCGAGTGGGACCAACCGCGCAACCTGCAACAACCCGCAATTCGAGGCACGGTTTTTGTTTCTGCCAGACAATCAGTTGATTTGGCCTGCATTTGCGTAACGTAACAAAGTGATAAATTGACAAATATCAACTATGTGCTTCTGACCACTAGACCACGGAGGCAGGCAATCTATTAAAATAAATATCTGATTATTTGATGAGGTCGTCCTTGCAAAATTTCTCGTAAAAATATAGAAATGACAATAAGAAACACTCCGATGCGAGTTTTTATGTCCAGCGATAAAATAAATATTATTTTCTTAGTACAACCGAATGTACAGTTAGCAAAGGCGTTTGCTGGGCAGGACCGCTCGAAACGTATGAGATTATTTCAGGAAAAAAATATGGAATTTCATGAAATTTTGTATATTTGTTGCATTCGATATATTGTGTAATTATACGAATTTTATATAATTTCAACCGTTTCGATCGGGCCTACCCTTATATTTCCTTTGCTCTGTGTACATCAGCGTGTAAATGTTTTGTTCAAAGACCAACATTATTGAAAAACAAAATGTTACATACATACATACATATAATCACGCCTTTATCCCTAATGGGGTAGGCAGAGCGTAAACGACCCAAACAAAGGTCGTTCCGCCACGTCTGACAAAGTTTTGAGGGTTATTTATGATAGATTTGTAAGTATATTGCTGTAGTGACAGGTTGTCAGCCCATCGCCTAAATTACAATATACAGAAACCCTCGGATCCCGTAGCTGGTTTTTACAGCATGCCCGGGAGGAAATGCAGCTGGCACATTCTATGTTTTTCTCTCGCTCCCAGGCCAGCATGGAAGATAATGTTTATGTTTATGTTAAACAAAATGTTTTTATTTTAAATATATCTGCAATAGAACAGTCCTTTTTTATCTCGAATCCTTGAATTAATGTGATTACTGATACCAGTACGAACCTGACTGATATCCCAATTTGAACTGCGTCAGAGTAGCAGCATCCCATAACTCTCTGTGTAGGAGGCCAATTTATCTGCCAAATATAGTAAGTAGGTATGGCAATTTCCTTTTTTAGGGATGTTGGATGGCATCTATTTCCTAGTGTTAGTTACTAGCAACACAGGCTTGCCTGTTAATAAGTCCGGCTGAACGATCCCAACAAAGTAGTGGTAGGCTCCGCAAGGGGCCGCCTGGCTTACGACTACCCTCTCACTGGAGTTCGGCGCCAAACAGATTGATGAGTTCCTTCGGTGCGTAAGATTGCCAGTGCCATCTTCTGGGTGAGCTCACTCCATCGTCGACTCTGTAACGGTCATCCCTGACCTTGTGTCTGTCGTAGGATGATATGATAATTCGAATCGTAGCGAAAATTTTAGGGATTTTGCTGAAACACCGATAATTAGACAATGGTGACAACTCATCATTCTAGTAATTAATTCTGATTAGCTGGATTTTTAAATATGTGTTTATGATTGACATTTAAAACGTCAACCAATCAGAGGTGATCTTGTTTTCAGCGCGGCAACCGACCAATCAGCGTTTTTATTTCAGTTAAAGATATTGAATGTAATTTCGTATTCGTATTTTCAAATCATCCTACAACATGTCTAAAGTCAAGAGGAAACCCATTTCTTTCCATAAGGTCGATGTCCAATAGTAGGTGGGTTGTTGTGGCTGATGAAGGCCCGTAATTATAAACAGTAGTTGAGACTGACAGTGACAGCTAGTTTGAGTTCGTATCAGAAACGTCATTTCAGTACAATGTGGCCTTTCAAATCCATATTTAATATAGCTCTGAATTCTGAGATTGCGTTATAACTACGAGCCGTAGTGCTTATTTGAAATGTTTAGGTACTGTCCTTTACTTCTTCTGTGCCCCCAAAGCATAAACTTTATATTTAATTTATTCTCAAAGTCTCACTCATTAGCACTTTCAAGTTTAGGGCCGCAGTCGTAAAACAATCCGAGTTACAGCGTTTACTTACCTGGAGAACGTTTCATTTAAATTCAATTCATCAAATACAAATAGAATTCGATATACATTGCCCTATAGAACATTGACTGATACAACCAGAGAGCCGCACGTGCAGGGCAGGACCAACTATTTACATGCCCATCCGACAACAAGATTTATTTTACTTTTCGGATAATAAGATGATCAGCCTGCAATGTAATCATTATCCAACATTGAGTCTGGACCTCCACATCAAAAGCCCATGGCTCAGGCCACTAGACCACGTAGGCAGTCAACATAATTAGCTAACTGACTACGCATTGTACATCGAATTGAGTGTATATTTTGTGTAATAATTGTAGTTCTAACAAAAGCGCTCTTCATAGTTTTTCGGAAGGACACTTCAACCTTTATATACTTGGCGAATTCGTTTCTTTCAGTTCAAGCAGAAAAATAAATGAAAAGAGGTTGATGCCTATTCTATTTTATGTTACCTAGAACGTGGAAGGGTAAAACACGTGTAGAGGCTAACGATCGTTCCTAACATCTATTTGTTCTCGATATCACGGTTTATTATCTAAAAATTAGTTTGTTATGAAGCATTTTTCTTCGAGTTAAGAGCAATCATTTCTAGCGGTGGCGCTATTTTACGTTAAAAATCAAAACTCACAAAACATAGACATTTGAAAACCTGGTTTTAACCACTTCTTTACAACTAGAGTGAGTTGCCATCGGAAATTTCCAAAAATTGATGTTTTTGGCAATTATTTCGATAGTATCCTGTGGGGTACTATTTACCCTTAATGCATTACTTCTATAAAATATTAGATCTAATTCTAAAGAAGTGTCAAAATAAATTTATGAAATAGGCTACATTTGCTAGTTAGGATTTTTAAAGAATATGGTGGCTCCAGGGCACTGGATGAAGGCGCTTAAGCGCCGTGAATCCTTACAAATTTCGCTGCTTATTTATTAAGTGGCAAAGGCTGTATATTATTCGATTTTCTTCCATGCTGGACTGGGAACGAAGGAAAAATTTAGAATGTGCCCGCTGCATTTCCTCCCGGGCATGCTGTAAAAAAAAGCTAAGGGATCCGAGGGTTTTAGTATATTGCAATTTAGGCGATAGGCTAACAACCTGTCACTACAGCAATGTACCTACAAATCTATCTTAAATAACCATCAAAACTTTGACAGACGTGGCGGGACGACCTTTGTTTAATCGTTTACGCTCTGCATACCCCATTAGGGATAAAGGCGTGATTATATGTAGGCATGTATCAATCTTACCATGAAACCAAAGTGTCAGTAAACACACACACTAGTATTTACACATTAACATCATCATATATTGACGAGCTTTACTTTAGACGGTGGAGTAATCGCCAGCTGTAATCCTGTTCATATTTACTTGCCTTCCACACCGCAGTATATGAAGCGAAGCTTGTCCGCGTCATACAGTCTGGACATGAGCCCTTCCAGAATCCATTTCCTCGGTCTCCTATCAGTACTGGTGCCACCGCTGAATGATACCAGGGGAATGCTTATTTAGTGGCGGCCTTGACTCGCAACGCCATTAGATCTTTTTCGGATATTTGTGGCTTTTTTTAGGGAATGCATGCCACTGGAATCCCCACCACATCCTGATGATCTTGCTGCTGTTTTGTAGCTAGCCACCGTATCTTGATGAGCATTCCTCTATCTTTCACCTGTGGACTCCGTTAGTAGAATACAGCTCAGCCCCAACCCTCAGTGTTTTTTACACAGCTGTTTTAATTTCCGCTTGTCACTTCCTCTGCTGCTTTAGGAAAATGTGACATTGAATCTTGTGTATACATATTTTGCCATCTAAAACCTTAATTGGTAATACCGAAAGTGGGCTCGATTCTAGATTCCACCGGCTAATACTAAAATTAAAATTTATCTGTCACTTTCACTTTCAAAACAATAAAATTTAGAAAGGACAGGCAATTTATACTCATTGCCTGTCCTTTCTAAATTTTATTGTTTTGAAAGTGAAAGTGACAGATAAATTTTAATTTTAGTATTAGCCGGTGGAATCTAGAATCGAGCCCAGTATGTATTCAAACCGATACACTAATAAACTCAAAAAGTACAATACAATACAATACAAAATTCTTTATTGCACAAAGAAACACATACAACAGAAATAAAAAGGAACAAACGTGACAGTACAATATAGGCGGCCTTATTGCTAAAGCAGCAATTTCTACCAGGCAACCTTTGGGTATAGAAATTGTACAAGCAGAAAGCGGGATGACTGTTATTGACATTCGACATAGCTTTATCTAAGAAGCATCAACTTATTTCTTCCATACTGGCCTGGGAGCGAAAGAAAAACATAGAATGTGCCAGCTGCAGTTTCTCCCGGGCATGCTGTAAAATTAACTTAGGGTTCCGTGGGTTTCAGTATATTGTAATTTAGGCGATGGGCTGACAACCTGTCACTACAGCAGTATACATACAAATCTATCTTAAATAATTCTCGATACTTTGTCAGTCGTGGCGGAACGTCCTATGTTCAGGTCGTTTACGCTCTGCCTACCCAATTATGGGAAGCGTGACTATATATGTATGTAATATCGAGGGGATCTTACGGGAGTCAACCCGGGTTTGGGGAGATCTGTTCAAAACACAGTTTGTTTATTATCATATGACTTGACTCACAATATTGAGTTACATATCGCTACTTCTATCCCAACCCTACTATCGACATGGGAGCTTACGCAAATCAACCCGGATTAGGAGAGATCTACGCAAAACACTGTTAGCTCATTATGATATGACTTGACTCACAAAATTGAGTCACATATCGCTACTTCTATCCCAACCCTACTATCGACATGGGAGCTTACGGGAGTCAACCCGGGTTAGGAGAGATGTGCTAAAAACCCCGTTTGTTCATTATGATATGACTTGACTCATAAAATCAACTCACATATCGCTACTTCTATCCCAGCCCTACTATCGACATGGGAGCTTACGGGAGTCAACCCGGGTTATTAGAGATGTGCTCAAAACAACGTTTGTTCATTATGATATGACTTGACTCATAAAATTAACTCACATATCGCTACTTCTATCCCAACCCTACTATCGACATGGGACCTTACGGGAGTCAACCCAGGTTAGGAGAGATGTGCTAAAAACCCCGTTTGTTCATTATGATATGACTTGACTCATAAAATCAACTCACATATCGCTACTTCTATCCCAACCCTACTATCGACATGGGACCTTACGGGAGTCAACCCAGGTTAGGAGAGATGTGCTAAAAACCCCGTTTGTTCATTATGATATGACTTGACTCATAAAATCAACTCACATATTGCTACTTCTATCCCAACCCTACTATCGACATGGGACCTTACGGGAGTCAACCCAGGTTAGGAGAGATGTGCTAAAAACCCCGTTTGTTCATTATGATATGACTTGACTCATAAAATCAACTCACATATCGCTACTTCTATCCCAGCCCTACTATCGACATGGGAGCTTACGGGAGTCAACCCGGGTTATTAGAGATGCGCTCAAAACAACGTTTGTTCATTATGATATGACTTGACTCATAAAATTAACTCACATATCGCTACTTCTATCCCAACCCTACTATCGACATGGGAGCTTACGCAAATCAACCCGGATTAGGAGAGATCTACGCAAAACACTGTTTGCTCATTATGATATGACTCGGCTCACAAAATTGAGTCACATATCGCTACTTCTATCCCAACCCTACTATCGACATGGGAGCTTACGCAAATCAACCCGGATTAGGAGAGATCTACGCAAAACACTGTTTGCTCATTATGATATGACTCGGCTCACAAAATTGAGTCACATATCGCTACTTCTATCCCAACCCTACTATCGACATGGAAACTTACGGGAGTCAACCCGGGTTAGGAGAGATGTGCTAAAAACCCCGTTTGTTCATTATGATATGACTTGACTCATAAAATTAACTTACATATCGCTACTTCTATCCCAGCCCTACTATCGACATGGGAGCTTACGGGAGTCAACCCGGGTTATTAGAGATGTGCTCAAAACAACGTTTGTTCATTATGATATGACTTGACTCATAAAATTAACTTACATATCGCTACTTCTATCCCAGCCCTACTATCGACATGGGAGCTTACGGGAGTCAACCCGGGTTATTAGAGATGTGCTCAAAACAACGTTTGTTCATTATGATATGACTTGACTCATAAAATTAACTTACATATCGCTACTTCTATCCCAGCCCTACTATCGACATGGGAGCTTACGGGAGTCAACCCGGGTTATTAGAGATGTGCTCAAAACAACGTTTGTTCATTATGATATGACTTGACTCATAAAATTAACTCACATATCGCTACTTCTATCCCAACCCTACTATCGACATGGGAGCTTACGGGAGTCAACCCGGGTTAGGAGATCTACTCAAAACACTGTTTGTTTATATTTATTCTATCCACCGTGAACCCGCTTTTTCAACTTCCCATCAAATTCTTTCGTATTAAATCAGACGTGAAGCGTGTACCAATTTGGAAACGTTGGCAAGTTGCTTCGCGTATTTTTTATTAGCAATGAGTATTTTGTACCGCAGTTTTACCTGTAGATTAGAATGAAATTTCCTGCCGAATTCTAAAATTTTAAAACGGTAAAAAGTAACCTACGTTACTCATGGTGGACGTAGACTTCTAATGGCGAGATCTGATCTGATCTGATCTTTTTGAAATCGGTTCAATACAGTACTTTACGGTACAGGCAATTAAACTGTGGAATTCCTTGCCCGAGAATGTTCGACGAGCTCCGTCTATCGAATCGTTTAAGGAGCAAACAAGAAATTTCTATTTAGCTGTCTAATTTATAAGTATCATTTAAGTAAGTATATGTAGTGATATTCTATCTACGAAATTCTCTGATATATAACATAGAGTATCCTATCTTATGTAGCATATATTATGTATTAGGTTATCATAAGATATGTATATATATATATATATATATATATACATCACGCCTTTATCCCTTACGGGGTAGGCAGAGCGTTTAACGCCTCGTAAAAGGCGCTTTCGCCACGTCTGACAAAAATTGAGGGCAATTTTAGATTGTAATATGTATTGCTTTAGTGACAGGTTGTCAGCCCATCGCCTAAATTACAATACACTGTAACCCTTGAGTCCCTTTTGCTGACTTCAACAGCATGCCCGGGAGGAAGGGCAGCTGGAACATTCTATGTTTTTCTATCTCTCCCAGTCCAGCATGGAAGAACGATAAGATATGTATCAGTATATTTTATTGAAATATTTATGTAATAGTATGTAAATATTGTCTAAGTATTATATGTAGTAATATGCACTATCCCGCTTTCTGCTTGTACAATTTCTATACCCAAAGGTTGCCTGGTAGAAATTGCTGCTTTAGCAATAAGGCCGCCTATATTGTACTGTCACGTTTGTTCCTTTTTATTTCTGTTGTATGTGTTTCTTTGTGCAATAAAGAATTTTGTATTGTATTGTATTGTACTTTTTGAGTTTATGAGTGTATCGGTTTGAATACATACTGGGCTCGATTCTAGATTCCACCGGCTAATACTAAAATTAAAATTTATCTGTCACTTTCACTTTCAAAACAATAAAATTTAGAAAGGACAGGCAATGAGTATAAATTTTTCCATGCTGGACTGGGAGAGATAGAAAAACATAGAATGTTCCAGCTGCCCTTCCTCCCGGGCATGCTGTTGAAGTCAGCAAAAGGGACTCAAGGGTTACAGTGTATTGTAATTTAGGCGATGGGCTGACAACCTGTCACTAAAGCAATACATATTACAATCTAAAATTGCCCTCAATTTTTGTCAGACGTGGCGAAAGCGCCTTTTACGAGGCGTTAAACGCTCTGCCTACCCCGTAAGGGATAAAGGCGTGATTTATATATATATATATATATACATATCTTATGATAAACTAATACATAATATATGCTACATAAGATAGGATACTCTATGTTATATATCAGAGAATTTCGTAGATAGAATATCACTACATATACTTACTTAAATGATACTTATAAATTAGACAGCTAAATAGAAATTTCTTGTTTGCTCCTTAAACGATTCGATAGACGGAGCTCGTCGAACATTCTCGGGCAAGGAATTCCACAGTTTAATTGCCTGTACCGTAAAGTACTGTATTGAACCGATTTCAAAAAGATCAGATCAGATCAGATCTCGCCATTAGAAGTCTACGTCCACCATGAGTAACGTAGGTTACTTTTTACCGTTTTAAAATTTTAGAATTCGGCAAGAAATTTCATTCTAATCTACAGGTAAAACTGCGGTACAAAATACTCATTGCTAATAAAAAATACGCGAAGCAACTTGCCAACGTTTCCAAATTGGTACACGCTTCACGTCTGATTTAATACGAAAGAATTTGATGGGAAGTTGAAAAAGCGGGTTCACGGTGGATAGAATAAATATAAACAAACAGTGTTTTGAGTAGATCTCCTAACCCGGGTTGACTCCCGTAAGCTCCCATGTCGATAGTAGGGTTGGGATAGAAGTAGCGATATGTGAGTTAATTTTATGAGTCAAGTCATATCATAATGAACAAACGTTGTTTTGAGCACATCTCTAATAACCCGGGTTGACTCCCGTAAGGTCCCATGTCGATAGTAGGGTTGGGATAGAAGTAGCGATATGTGAGTTAATTTTATGAGTCAAGTCATATCATAATGAACAAACGTTGTTTTGAGCACATCTCTAATAACCCGGGTTGACTCCCGTAAGCTCCCATGTCGATAGTAGGGCTGGGATAGAAGTAGCGATATGTAAGTTAATTTTATGAGTCAAGTCATATCATAATGAACAAACGTTGTTTTGAGCACATCTCTAATAACCCGGGTTGACTCCCGTAAGCTCCCATGTCGATAGTAGGGCTGGGATAGAAGTAGCGATATGTAAGTTAATTTTATGAGTCAAGTCATATCATAATGAACAAACGTTGTTTTGAGCACATCTCTAATAACCCGGGTTGACTCCCGTAAGCTCCCATGTCGATAGTAGGGCTGGGATAGAAGTAGCGATATGTAAGTTAATTTTATGAGTCAAGTCATATCATAATGAACAAACGGGGTTTTTAGCACATCTCTCCTAACCCGGGTTGACTCCCGTAAGTTTCCATGTCGATAGTAGGGTTGGGATAGAAGTAGCGATATGTGACTCAATTTTGTGAGCCGAGTCATATCATAATGAGCAAACAGTGTTTTGCGTAGATCTCTCCTAATCCGGGTTGATTTGCGTAAGCTCCCATGTCGATAGTAGGGTTGGGATAGAAGTAGCGATATGTAAGTTAATTTTATGAGTCAAGTCATATCATAATGAACAAACGGGGTTTTTAGCACATCTCTCCTAACCCGGGTTGACTCCCGTAAGTTTCCATGTCGATAGTAGGGTTGGGATAGAAGTAGCGATATGTGACTCAATTTTGTGAGCCGAGTCATATCATAATGAGCAAACAGTGTTTTGCGTAGATCTCTCCTAATCCAGGTTGATTTGCGTAAGCTCCCATGTCGATAGTAGGGCTGGGATAGAAGTAGCGATATGTGAGTTAATTTTATGAGTCAAGTCATATCATAATGAACAAACGTTGTTTTGAGCACATCTCTAATAACCCGGGTTGACTCCCGTAAGCTCCCATGTCGATAGTAGGGCTGGGATAGAAGTAGCGATATGTAAGTTAATTTTATGAGTCAAGTCATATCATAATGAACAAACGTTGTTTTGAGCACATCTCTAATAACCCGGGTTGACTCCCGTAAGCTCCCATGTCGATAGTAGGGCTGGGATAGAAGTAGCGATATGTAAGTTAATTTTATGAGTCAAGTCATATCATAATGAACAAACGGGGTTTTTAGCACATCTCTCCTAACCCGGGTTGACTCCCGTAAGTTTCCATGTCGATAGTAGGGTTGGGATAGAAGTAGCGATATGTGACTCAATTTTGTGAGCCGAGTCATATCATAATGAGCAAACAGTGTTTTGCGTAGATCTCTCCTAATCCGGGTTGATTTGCGTAAGCTCCCATGTCGATAGTAGGGTTGGGATAGAAGTAGCGATATGTAAGTTAATTTTATGAGTCAAGTCATATCATAATGAACAAACGTTGTTTTGAGCGCATCTCTAATAACCCGGGTTGACTCCCGTAAGCTCCCATGTCGATAGTAGGGTTGGGATAGAAGTAGCGATATGTGAGTTAATTTTATGAGTCAAGTCATATCATAATGAACAAACGTTGTTTTGAGCGCATCTCTAATAACCCGGGTTGACTCCCGTAAGCTCCCATGTCGATAGTAGGGTTGGGATAGAAGTAGCGATATGTGAGTTAATTTTATGAGTCAAGTCATATCATAATGAACAAACGTTGTTTTGAGCACATCTCTAATAACCCGGGTTGACTCCCGTAAGCTCCCATGTCGATAGTAGGGCTGGGATAGAAGTAGCGATATGTGAGTTGATTTTATGAGTCAAGTCATATCATAATGAACAAACGGGGTTTTTAGCACATCTCTCCTAACCTGGGTTGACTCCCGTAAGGTCCCATGTCGATAGTAGGGTTGGGATAGAAGTAGCGATATGTGAGTTGATTTTATGAGTCAAGTCATATCATAATGAACAAACGGGGTTTTTAGCACATCTCTCCTAACCCGGGTTGAGTCCCGTAAGGTCCCATGTCGATAGTAGGGCTGGGATAGAAGTAGCGATATGTGAGTTGATTTTATGAGTCAAGTCATATCATAATGAACAAACAGTGTTTTGCGTAGATCTCTCCTAATCCGGGTTGACTCCCGTAAGCTCCCATGTCGATAGTAGGGTTGGGATAGAAGTAGCGATATGTGACTCAATTTTGTGAGTCAAGTCATATCATAATGAGCAAACAGTGTTTTGCGTAGATCTCTCCTAATCCAGGTTGATTTGCGTAAGCTCCCATGTCGATAGTAGGGTTGGGATAGAAGTAGCGATATGTAACTCAATATTGTGAGTCAAGTCATATGATAATAAACAAACTGTGTTTTGAACAGATCTCCCCAAACCCGGGTTGACTCCCGTAAGATCCCCTCGATATTACATACACATATAGTCACGCTTCCCCTAATTGGGTAGGCAGAGCGTAAACGACCTAAACATAGGAAGTTCCGCCACGACTGACAAAGTATCGAGAATTATTTAAGATAGATTTGTATGTATACTGCTGTAGTGACAGGTTGTCAGCCCATCGCCTAAATTACAATATAATGAAACCTTCGGAACCCTAAGTTAATTTTACAGCATGCCCGGGAGAAACTGCAGCTGGCACATTCTATGTTTTTCTTTCGCTCCCAGGCCAGTATGGAAGAAAGAAGTTGATGCTTCTTAGATAAAGCTATGTCGAATGTCCATAACAGTCATGGCAAGAATTTGGTGATATATCCGATTCCAAAAGTATTTGTCTATTGAATCATCTCACTAAATCATCCCATCCTTGGCATAACTGCCTCCATGGTCTAGTGGTCTAAGCCATGGGCTCTTGATACGGAGGTCCTGGGTTCGATTCTCAGGGGGGAACACAAAGTTGATATTTATTAATTTATCACTTTGTGGGATTTTCCCGAGTTTAGTTAGGACATAGCAGGCTGAGTCACTTGACTGTTCGAAAAGAAAAAGGATTCCGTGCTTGCGAGGCCACGTTCAGCCGCCTGTTCGCCGCCGTGTGATCGTTACACAAACCATGTTAGAAGCCTATGGCTGTGCTATTAGGCGATTTTAAAAACACTGACACCCGGGTTCACCGAGTCGATCAACTCGAAACCCACACGACATAGCATATCCCATCCCTATTACCTACCCCGTTTATGCGATGTGTGTTCTTTATTATGAACCGTATAGGGTTAAAGCAATATGTTGGGGATTATTTAATATCGCACAACATCATATAATAATGTATATAACAAGATGTATATCTACCTAACAACACCTCTGATCATGAAGCGTGATATGAAAACACCTGTGTCCCTCTTTGTGCTGATACGGAACGGCGAAACAAATTTCTTCTTCCATGCCAGACTGGGAGAGAGAGAAAAACAGAATGTGCCAGCTGCATTTCCTCCCGGGCATGCTGTGAAAACCAGCTAATAGATCCAACTCCAAGGTTTCTGTATATTGCAATTTAAGCGATGGGATGACAACTTGTCACTATGTTAAATAACCCTGAAAACTTTGTCAGACGTAGCGGAATGACCTCTGGTTAGGTCGTTTACGCTCGCTCTGCCTACTCCATTATGTATAAAGGCGTGATCATATGTATGTATGAAATATATTTTTACTTTTGCTTGTAAGCTTTTTGTTGATATAAAATAACGAAACCGATGATTAAAAATCCCGAGCTTGATTTATCTTCAGTTCAGTCCAGACAGAATAATCACTTCTGAAAGTGTAATGGAAATCAATTTTAAAAACACAGAAAAAATGGCAACGCATCATGACTGATATAAAGGCAATGTATTAAGTTTTGGCCAGGCAGGAATAGAACAGGTAGAGTAGGTAAGGTAGATTATGGACGCTGGAAAGGAAAAATCAGACATCAGACCAATTTTACAGTAGAGCTGTTCAAAGTTTGTTTAGTTTTCATGCCTTTATCCATGACTTAAACTAATTATTTTTCATGACTTAAAAATCTTTTGCCGACCAAAACTAAAATCAGCTTGGCACATTTGCTTCTCCTTCCTATACTGGATTATGCAGACGTTTGTTATCCTGATCTATATGTTCAATTATTATTGAACTAGCTCGAACGTCTGCAGAATCTCTGTATAAGATTTATATTTGGCCTGCGTAAGTATGACCATGTCTCTTCTTATAGGTCCCAACTTCAATGGCTGCCTATTACCCGTAGAAGGGACTGCCACATCCTCTCCCTCCTTTACTCTATTCTTTCCCACCCTAACACCCCTCCTTATGTTAAAGATCGCTTTATTTTTCACTCGGCAACCCTGGCTCGCAATTTGCGTGCCAGCTCTTAATTGACGCTTAACCTGCCTTCTCACAAGACTGACTTCTACGCAAAGTCTTTCACAGTGCGAGCGATCAAGCTGTGGAATGAATTGCCCGAAGACAGTCGACGTGCACCGTCTCTTGAGACCTTTAAGAGCCGAATTAAAAAACATTACTTGGAAGAAATTACTATCTGATCATTAGTTTTCCTTCACTTTTATCCTGTGCTGTTGCTGTCATTTCCTTCGTCTAGTTCTGATTGTAGTTTGCATTATCCTATCTTCCATTAGTTTATGTATTAGTTTATTATATATTATGTATTAGTTTATATTACAATATCTATGTAGTAGCTTGTAACTAGTTTATGTATTATATGTAATGTAATGTATTTAGGATATATTTTACTAGGTTTGCAATATCCCGTTTATCGCTACGCATTTTTCTTTTACCCAAAGGTTGCCTGGAAGAAATTGCTACCTTGCTAAGGTAGCAATTTCTACCTTAGCAAGGTAGCAATTTCTTACGCTATAATAAGGCCGCCTATGTTGTACTTGTTTTTTGTTGTTATCTGTTGTGTTGTATGATTTGTATTCTTACGTGCAATAAAGTATTTTTATGTTATGTTATGTTATCCCTAATGAGGTCGGCAGAGCGCAAACGACCTAAACAAAGCTCGTTCCGCCGCGACTGACTGTAGTAAAGGTTGTCAGCTCATCATCTAAATTGCAATATACTAAAACCCTCGGATCCCTTAGCATGCTCGGGAAGGAATGCAGTTGGCACATTCAATGTATTTTTCCACTCCCAGTCCAGCATAGAAGAAAACCACATTGTGTTACCAGTACTTACCACATTGTGTAATAATTTCGTAGGCAATGTATGAACTCTGTCGCCGAGTATAGAATGGAGCAATCCCTGCGTGGCGTAGGTAATCGCGCTGTTTAAAAACGCGTTTGATGTTGATACGTGCGGGAGCGGCTTGTGATGAATGTGAATATATTCCACGAAATGAGGTTACAAAGTACTAGGACATTTATTTTTTGACAATTATTTAAATTAGTATGAGCACAACGTTGTTTACTTCCATGCTGGACTGGTAGCGAGAGGAAAACATAGAATGCGCTAGCTGCATTTCTTCCCTCCAAATTGCTGGCCGTTACGAACTTGAGTACCGAAAAGAGTGAATGTACGCAAATTTTTTTTTTATAATGAAGCTATTTCCGAGCAAGTGCGAAAAAAGGATATTTCAGGTACTGATCAGGTAAAAATTCTGAGATTTACAGATTATAATAAAACCTTCATATGGAGTTTTAAATCTAAAAAGCTTAAAAATATAGTTTTACCACAGGATTGTACTGATCGTTCATATGTCCAGAATATTTTGAAATGTACTCCCCAGGAAAGTAGATATTATAAACTTCTTCTTTTTAGCGAGTGGATTCTCGATTCAAACAACCCGATGAATCCTAGTGTCAGAGTTTTTAAACCGCCTAGCAGCACAGCTATTAGGCCTCTGACATGGTTTGAGTAACAACCACTATCGAAGACAGCGACCGGGACCGACGACGGCTTAACGTTCCCTCCGAAATACGGAATCTTTTTCTTTTCAGACAATCAGGTGATTCAGCCTGCAATGTCCTGACCAAACTGGGAAAAACCTTACAAAGTGATAAATTGATAAATATCAACGTTGTGTTACCCCCCTGGGAATCGAACCCAGGACCTCTGGATCGTAAGCCCATGGGTTTGACCATTATACCACGAAGGCAGTTATTATAAACTAAGAGTCTAAGGACTAGGAACCAACAAAGTCTTAACTTATAGTGGTCACCGGGTGCACCGGGGAAACTAGATGCATCTTTAAAACTTTAAGCGACCAAAAGTTTGCCAATTTGTGTTTTAAAGATCAGATATTGCCTGGTAGAAATTGCTACCATAGCAATAAGGCCTTTATTGTACTTTAGTTTTTATTTCATTTGATCGCATTTCCTGTTGTTTTGTTTCATGTGCAATACAAAATACGGGGTGTAAGGGACAGCGTCTCGCAAACTGATTGACTGACGGGTTGCTCAGTCAACGAAACCGGACAACTATCACCGGGAATTTATTTCAGATAATTAAAAACTACTTCCATGCTGGACTGGTAGAGATAGAAAAACATAGAATGTTCCAGCTGCCCTTCCTCCCGGGCATGCTGTTGAAGTCAGCAAAAGGGACTCGAGGGTTACAGTGTATTGTAATTTAGGCGATGGGCTGACAACCTGTCACTATAGCAATACATATTACAATCTAAAATTGCCCTCAATTTTTGTCAGACGTGGCGACTTTTGCGAGGCGATAAACGCTCTGCTACCTACCCCGTAAGGGATAAAGGCGTGATTTATGTATGTATGTATGTAATTAAAAAAGAAATTGGGTTTTCCACACAAATTGCCTGACAGAGGTGGTTCAGTTTCGTTGACTGAGCAACCCCTATCAGTTTGCGGGACGCTGTCCCTTACACCCCGTCTATCTATATGTCTAATACAACACATACCAATACTGGAAAAACGCTTTGTTTAATACAGTTTTAGATTACTTTATTAAAGTTTTGCTTTTTTCTAAATACTTTAGTTTAACCACAGAGTAGACAATATAGCGAGCTCACTAAAGACCTAAAAAGCACTGGCATAGAACAAAGCATCATAATACTCACTGATGTTGCTGATAAAATATAAAAACAAAGCTTCATTGTTTGAATAAGACTATTCACTATGACATACGTAATTATGACATACATAATTATAGATATACGTAAATAACCACGCCACCTGACTTAGGGAGTAGACAGAAAATTGAATCCTGTTTATTTTTAAAATCTCATTAGAAAACAGTTAGTCTCATTACGCACAATTTGACTAAGTGTTAAAATGTTTCCATTTAGTGCACATTTTTATAGAATTTGTTAACCTACTCTCTTTTGCGTTTAAAGGATGTTAAAGATTGAAGGAACCTCTTTACTCTTTTGTTTTATACTAAGAAAAATAAAGTTTGACACAGTCTCTACGACATAATCATCAAAACTGAAATGTTGTTTTTCTTATTTAAAAAAAAATATTTATATATAATTATTCGGCGTCGCCCTGCTATTTCTTTCACTTGTAATGTTAGATTTAACTAACGCGATTCGTAATGACACAAATAAATAAGAGTAAAGAGATTAAAACGTTTATCGAGACGATGGACAACCCGACCCCGACCGCCTTTGGCGCCATAAACTTATTCCTGCTTAAATTGCTGTCCCTTTTAGTTCTTTCATGACAGAAAAAGTCGTGTATAGACTTTTTTGCTACTACGAATTGGCTCAATTATGAAATTAAATCGAGCGAGGGAATTGCCAACCCGCCGATAATAAAGCTGCGGCTGAGTTATCTGGGACCCCGTGGGATCGGCGTAGTCAACGGCTTTCCAACGCGGTAAAAACTCAAAAGTTCATCAGAAGTATTTGTGTTCCCAAAAAAAATCGCACCAAATCCTACAGCGACATCTGTAAATACGCGGTATAGAGATATATTTATGTATTTACAGTAAAAACCATGAAAACCTAATCAAATACTTTAGCACTTATGGTTTACGAAACGTCAAAGCATTTATAAATTTGATAGGTTCGCCACTGACCAGTAGATGACGTTATGTCAAATTTAAAACGAAACACAGACAGCCTCTACAGTGAATGCAGAGGACTCCGTGTACGCCAACTATACCTGCTGAGAGCATCTATTTGGATGCACAAAAAAGTAATAACCTCACTGGATTATGGAGTGCTGCTCAGACGCAGAGTGTTTAGAGTTGTGGTACCAACGGTTCGTACCACATTTGCATAGCGTCATCCAGTTTATCTCATTCCCTACATATTAAATAAAATTTGCCAAAAACTACCCGATGTTAAAATCTCTTCGACTCCAGTGGCTAAGACAATGATAGAGAAATGGTTGCTGGGCTTAACCTATGCAGAAACTGAGAAAATTTTACCATCGGCAGACTCTTGAACTCTCAAGGCATTATGGTAGTTATTTTATTTCTTAGCGCCTATTTACATATATATCTACATACACTCACACACTCACTCACACACAAACACAAAGTCATCATTACCAATCACACACATACACACTTTTTCTAAAGTATTGTTTCCGTCCTTTTTAAATAAATGTATGTATAAAGTAGAGTTTTTTATTCTACTTATTTAAGGTTGTAGCAAAATAATATAAATTTTTCATTTAATTTTATAAAACTTTTCTGTACTTCTGTATGAAAAAGTCAGACTTTGCTATTTTTGTATAATTACTGCCATGATGACAAAGATAACCAGCGTCCTATTGAGATTGGCAATCAAGTTCGGGCCCCTGCGATACAAGCTGTGCTTAGTGTTGGGTCCGCTGTTAAGTGTTGTTGTTTTGTACTAAACTGTTTTTATTTGTAAGCCGAATTGTCATTATTATATTTTTTTGTACAACTCCTTTCTGGTAATAATTTTTTTTTTTCATAACATACAATTCCAAAACCTACATGGCTGTTTAAAATCATAACTACCACGCGTACGGAGTCGCGGGCACAGCTATTATATAATATAATAAATAAAATGTATCCTATATTTCATCTTATCAATGTATAATCTCAAAGAAATTTTATCCAATCTTCATCTAAGATTTAGTCGATCCTCTCCCGGAAGCGTTTAGTTGCAATCTCTAAAGTATTAAACTTTGCTTAGTTAACGTCTCTATCAACTTGCCAGTTATCAGTTCTAAAGTTAAGTCAGGAAGTTAACTGAAGGCTTTTACGGTTAAGTATACGGGCGTAAAATCGTTTAGATAAAAGCCTGATATGGACAAAAGGGCATTAATTATGTTTTAGGGTTCCAGATAACATCTAAGTGGAATTAGGAACTATTAACCTTCTGCCTCTATATGGTTTAATTGTCTGAACTATGATTACGGAGGTACTTAGTTTGGAATTCGAAACTTCGCAACATAGTATAAAACAAAGTCGCTTTCCCTGTCCCTATATCCCTATATATGCATAAAATTTTAAAACTATGCAACGGATTTTAATGATTTTATGAGAATATTTTTAGTTAGTTGAGAATTTCAAACCATTTTGGCTCAAAAATTATCTTCATTTTTTTGAATTGCTTAGGTGTGTAACGATTCAGGGCCTCGTTCTATTGTTATTCCACAAATATGTTTGCATTATGAGAGTAATTAAATATATATTGTAAACAAACAAGTTTTATTATTACAAAGGCATTTTCAGATAAAATCGTAAGAAGGAGAACTGAAGGTAGGTGCTGATGTGAAATTTAATAGAGCAGAGTCATGTTGCAAGACACTAAACTTAAATTGATGATTTGTAATGAAATGTAAAAACTACTTATCTTAGGGCATCTTGGGTATATTAGCAGTAGAAATACTTGAGTAAATACTGAAGCTAACATGAGTATTTGCCAAGAAACCCATTGGATCAAACTGCACAGAGAGTCTAGAGCATTGTGAACATTGAGAGGCTGCTAGAATGTTATTTGATTTTTGAGAAGTTAATGTACTTGGTAGTCGTATAGTTGGTCTTCAGTGGATCTAGAAGCACGTAGTAGTATAGTAGAATCTTGCTGGGCCTACATTATTTAGATATCATTCGACCTTCATAGGAAAAAGCTGTAAGGAAAAGAAAGTTATGTTGGTGGTATGAATGGTAAACGAAAAGATATTTAACACACGAACTTATAGGTAGAATACAAACTTCATTGGAATTGCGCGAATTTGGGTTGTAGCCGCACTTGATGTGGTTTGAATTTGTAGCCAGCGTGGACGTTTATTTGTGCGGAGGTGTTCTTGAATAGCAGAAATTAGCGGTTAACTGTTGTTTTTGAAATTGTCAAAATAACAAGCAAAAGCTGATCATAAAATGTTCGATTACAAACATAGTTATTGAAGCTAAACAAAACTGAGGATTATTTCTTGAGACATACGATTCATAATGAGTAGACGTTGTATTTGACATTACACAGGTCGAAAAGATTCATTTTATAAATCGGTTGGGTGTTCCTTGAAAATGATCTTTATTTTCATAGTAGAAAGGTCTGACCCTTATCTCCATAAGAATAGGTTTCAGAAAATGAAAAGTTAGAGATTTTTCAAGAAATTTTCAAGAAATTTTCATGACAGCTGCCACTGATAATAGTAAATTTGACCGTGTCGTAATAGAAATAAGGTCTAAATTGAATTGAAGCTGTCGAATGCTGCTGAAAAATGAGAATGTTTTGAAATTTAAAACCGATTTGAAATAATGAGGACAGATGGACATTATGGTTTAAAATTAAGACGTGTGTCTTTGTTATAAGGATCAAATTGGACTAAAGGTGGCAAATTTCAGAAATAAAAACGATAATAGCGGACAAATTCTGTTGATAGTTTAAATCGAACTTTATTTCTATGGTGAAAAGGCTGTGAATGGTTTGATGAAGCGAATTTTAGTAAAATGAATTTCAGAAAAGTGGATTTCATTAGTTTTTCAAGGAAATATTTGTGACAGCTGCAAACTTGAATCTTATGGACTATTAATATGGATGAAATTGGATTGACTGTAGGCCACATGAACAAAATACGGATTTGAATCGTAAAATTTAGACAGTTTTAGTTTAGGAAGACTGGAAGTGAACTTTGTCTTGTTGGTTGGAAGGTTGGAAATGGAAATTGACTAGATTCTTGGAAAAATAGTATTAAAGCGGAACGGACGAGTGCTCGGGGCTTTTTATGTGTTAATCGTGCGTCAGTTCACACGTATTACTTCGTAAATTTTATTTCTTTTATGTGTTAATCGTTCATCAGTTCATACGTTTTACTTTGTTAATTTAGCTTTTTTACGCGTTTATCGTTCGTCAGTTCACACGTTATACTCGGTAAATTTGGGGTCTTATTTGTTTTGAGTTTGAAAGATTAACTTTAAATTCAGTTACGGTTTGTATTGAAGATTCTCTATGGTTATAATTCCGGGGAGGTGCTTTCGGGCGCGCACTTGCAGCTGTTGCATTTGCGTGTTTCGGAGTGCATGTCTGGAGCTAGGGTCATATTGAATGGGAGATTCTTTTGACAGTATTCGTGTGAACCATGCTTTGGTCATTATACCTGTTCTCCGTACCCACTTCTCAGACCAGGAATTTTGGCTAAAGAACCTAGGAGATTGTATTGGTGCGTACGATCGGCTTGCCCCAAACGCAAGTTTTATGCGCCCAGGTATGGGATACTTAGCAAAACGGTGTAAGGAGTACCTAGAACCACCTCTAGCGAACTGTTCCGTCTCCAGCCCCGATACGGACGACTTACGACTGTTTGTTAAGGATTTCCTATCTGTCCCCCACACAACACACGCGATTATCGGCTTATCTCTTATCTTCGTCAAGCTGGTAATCATCCACACGGGTATAGGATGTAATAGGCACTCTAAATCGTGACAACCTCATCACGTACAAATTAGCAGAAATAGGGTTCTAGAAGTTTGAACTCAGGCTTTCTAGAACATCCACATTACACTACACACCTCACAATTAAATAATAAATGTCGGGATCTCCCTAGCTTTGCATCTTCACAGTAGAAACAATTAGGATTAGACAAAGTTAGACTATAGGATTACTTAGTTCGATTTTATATCTACTAGGGAGGGACCTTAGGCATCAAGTAGGGGAAGGTCTTATTAATAGATTCATTAGGATTGTAGGGATATATTTATTTATAGTCTCAAAGTAAAATTTGCTATTAAATTAACTTCAAAACTATTCTATTAAGTTTATAATACCTACTTTGTTACCCTACCTGCTTCCGAAGCGTGTCAGACGTGATTCATAGTAGTGTACCTTGAGTAGGTACTGGTGAATTCAATTCTCAGGAACCCTATAGTAGATAGAGGCTAGATTTGGTTGAAGGGTCCTAAAGTTGATAATGATTTATAAACTAAATTTATGTAACAAAGAATTACCTAATGAAAACAATTGGTTAAAGTTATCCTGTATTGAATATTAATCATAAACCTTTGATATATAGGAATACATCAACAATTACTTTGATCTGACATTGGTGTGCTGACTGATGATAAGATGTAACAGTTGTTTGGCCTTTTATTGAATAAAATATAATATTCTTGTAGAACGCTCAAAACAATAAGGGTAACTACATTAATGGTTCAAATGATTTCTAATAAAAATTATGTATCTGGCAGTATAATTGATTGTCATGATTGGGAAATTGTTGATAACAAATAAATACTATCAATAGTTGGGATAAAGGATATTCTTAACTGGTTGTTTGAAAGGAAACTGTACCTATGTTGATAATGATATTTGTTATTTCCTGATAAATTCAGTCAGAGAAAGAATAGTTTGGAAAAGTAAGACAAACTGAATCTACATTAATTGTTCAAATGATATCTAATAAAATTATTTATCTGGCAGTATAATTGTCATGATTGGGAAATTGGTGATAATAAATAAATAGTATCAAATGTTGGGATAAAGGATATTCTTAACTGGTTGTTTGAAAGGAAACTGTACCTATGTTGATAATGAAATTTGTTATTTCCTGATAAATTCAGTCAGAGAAAGAATTGTTTGGAAAAGTAAGACAAACTGAGTGACAAATTAATACAGAATGTTGCTTTGGATTAAGATTTTGTCCATGACTATAGACTGACAAGTTTTACCTATATTTTGGAAGTTCCAAATAAATTCACTATTAAGTTAAATTCAGAAAAAAGAGATTTCCAATACAGTTGGCTATTCTTAGAATCATGTTTGCAACACCTTTATTGTTAGAAACCTATATGAAACAATGCTGAGTATTAAGGAACAATACTCTATGTAGCTTTTGATATAAAATATATATTTATTTATACTATAAAGTCCTCTCTATTAGAATAGCAAAAAGAATGTTGAAATTTTAATTACATAAAATAAAGGTGGTAATTTAAATTTAGTATAGGAGCAAAGTATTGGAAATATGTGGTGGGCTTCTATCCAAAGTCAATGGTTGAAAGGAGACAGGGTACCTTATCTGTTGTAGGGCTAGAGGTTATAATAAAATACAATACAGCCTCAATATTGACAGATTGGGGCATAGTCAAACTAAATCAATACCTATGCAGCGTATCGCCGGAGCTGATCCTCTAAAAACCACAATAAAAATGTCTAAAGGTTTCTAAGCATTAGTAAGTGACGCTATCTCAAAAATCTAGGACAGTATCTTAATTCAATAGCATATTCAATTACATTAGAACTGGTAGTATGTTCACAAACTCACTTCTGACTCCGAATGTAAATAAAGTAATATTTATAGAATAGCAACTCTTGGTACACATTTTTCTATTCAAACAAGCCAGAAATAATAAACCAAAACCATGAAAGAATTTAATCCAAGCCGAATATTAAATTGATTGACATAGGAATAATTTTATCAAATAATTGGTTTCCATAGTAGATGTTCTTCCGTTGATGTGTTTAGGCTCATATCCTCTTTCTGTATTAATATGCAGAAACAACTGAAATTAAAACACATAGTTAGGTAAGGTACATACTTTAAATTCTAGTAGAATGAGCTTAGGGTGATACTTTAGAAAAGGAATTTGTGTTATAAACATTTAAACTAACTCAGTAACTATGAGCTAAATTAAATCATGTTTTAACGTTGGAATCCTGATGAGAACTTGTGATCAGACGTAGAAGCTTGTCCTTAAGCGCTGACCATTCTGAGAGTTATTGCACTGACTGTGTTATTTTTAGGTTTCATAACTGTAAGATCTTTCTCAGCAGTGGCTGGGACTGTAAGGAAAGTCATTTGATTTTGTTATCTTTACTGTTGAATGTTATGGAGTGATTTAGGTATTTAAAACATTAGTGATAGCAATTTTGACTGGAACCTATTGTTTCTATTACTAGCCAAACAAAACTTACCTAGGAATCCTAGTTGTAACCACAATTCTTGTGTTGGTAACAATAGTTTTGTAGAGGAACTTATGTTGACAGAATCTTCTGCAAATCTTCTAATTTCAGGGTTTATCCTGGAATTGGTAATGATAGGTAAGATAAAAGATTAAAATTATGGTGGCAAGTATACATAATCTGACAAGTTTAGCAAAATAGTAGCAAGGGAAAGTTCATGTTTTGATCTGAAGTTATGATACTTGGAAAGTATTGCAGAAGTGTTCTTACCTGTTAAATTGGGAAGGGATTGAACTTGTGGAGTTGAGAACTTGTTAGTAGAACCTTGGCGCAGCTTTTAGCCGCATGCTTTTCCTTTTTATAATGGTTTTTGTATTTTCATTGTAAAACTATGCCGCCAATTCGAGTTAAGAAAATTACTTTTTAAATTTGTCGATGACAGTTTTGAGTTTAGGCATGGAAGATAGGATATTAATCCTTACGGGTTACGAAGTAATTTTTGATTGTCGCACAAGAAATAACTTAGCCTTTTGTAAATCAATTAATAAATTTGACGATTTTACTGCTATAATAATCTGAAATATTTTTAGAGGAATTTATGATTAATAGGGTTGACAATTAGGTAAATATTTTTGATGTTTTATGTGAAAGGAAGGTTTAAAAATTAACGTTCCGTTTCAACTTTAAATTTATTCCAGAGAAATTAGTTAAATAGTTAGAGAGAGGAAGGTACGTAATCAACCTCTACTTAGTAGAAATAGGAAGGCTTATTGCCAAAATGTTTTAGTCTGACGTTCGATGCATTGGATATTATCTTACCTTTTTAAGGATCAGGGTTACTCTTTCACTTCGTAGATGTAGACGTATCACTAAAGGCCAGAAACGTGAGTTTCTTATTTTAATCAAAGTTTCTTATCTTCTTTAATTCTTCTTAATTTTAAAAATAAAAAAAAAGGAGGGGTTCGGTACAGGTGTTTTACGATACTCAAGTTTTTAAAGGTTGACCAAATAATAAGTGTAAAATTAACACGTAAACCTTAGCTTATCTTCATGAAATCACAACACAAGCTTGGGTTTCATTACTATATTTTACACGATAATTATCTTTTAATTTGAAACAAACGGTGATAGCTTCTCCTTCGGTTAAAGTTGAAATATGTTTAATTTAAAAATGTATTGTACCTACTTTAAAACATGCACTCACAGGACTATGATAAATTCAGGTTTTTGATCAAAAAACTAGGATTTTGATCAAAACCCGGACTTTGAACAATCCATAGAAAAGTCATTTTGTCATTTTGTCAAATTCCTTAAATAAATACTTGGATTTGAGATTAAATTAATCATCATCTCCCTAGCCTTATCCCGTATCTCACGGGGTCGGCTTTCTAATCTTGGGGATTGAACGAGGGTACTGGTTATTACACAGAGCGACTGCCATTTGACCTCCGCAACCCAGAAGGGAAAGCAGACCCAATCCTAGATTAGGTCAGAGTTTTCAAGCCACCAATGCTTAGCACTGGCCTCTAATATGGCTGAACGACTAATATCTACGGTATTTAACGATATTAACCGGGACCAACGGCTTAACGTGCCTTCCGAAGCACGGAAAAAGCATCGCATAAGCGTACATTTGAAAACCGAAAACCGAAAAACACATTGGTACGTGGTGGGCTTCGAAACAGCTCAGGAGGCAGCGGCCCTACACCATCGGGCTCTTTTAGATTAAATTAATATCGGATGCTATTTTATATTTGAATAAAGTAATTGACACATGAAATAATTACTTTTTTTTATATTTTTTCCTATGACTTTGAAAAAATCCTAGACTTTTCTCTGGATTATACATATATACATATAATCACGCCTTTATCCCTAATGGGGTAGGCAGAACGTAAACGACTCAAACAAAGGTTGTTGCGCCAGGTTTGACAAGTATTGAGGGTCATTTTAGATAGATCTGTATATTGCTGTAGTGACAGGTTGTCAGCCCATCGTCTAAATTACAATACACTGGAACGCTCGAATCCTTTAGCTGGTTTTTACAGCATACCCGTGAGGAGATGCAGCTGGCACATTCTATGTCTTCGTAACGCCCCTAGTCCAGCATGGAAGATTTCTCTGAATTATGACCAGTATTTTGTCAAAGTCCGGGTTTTGATCAAAAATCTTTCTTTCTGCGACATATATACGGAGAATACACATATTTCTTCTATGCTGGCCTAGGAGCGAGAGAAAAACATGGAATGTGCGAGATGCATTACCTCACGGACATGCTGTTAAAACCAGCTAAGGGATCCAAGGGTTTCAGTATATTGTAATGAAGGCGATGGGCTGACAACCTGTCACTACAGCAATAGATTGCAATCTTAAATAACTCTCAAAACTTTGTCAGACGTGGCGGAACGACCTTTTTTAGGTCGTTTACGCTCTTCCTGCCCCATTAGGGATAAAGGCGTGATTGTATGGATGTAAGTATGAATACACAGGGATACCAAATAGACTCTAGTACTAGTACCTAGCTACTATATACTTAATACTACATACATACATACATATAATCACGCCTTTATCCCTAATGGGGTAGGCAGAACGTAAACAACCTAACCAAAGGTCGTTCCGTCACGTCTGACAAAGTTATGAGGACCATTTAAGATAGATTTATAGGTACATTGCTGTAGTGACAGGTTGTCAGCCCATCGCCTAAATTGCAATATACTGAAACCCTCGGATCCCTTAGCTGGTTTTTACAGCATGCCCGGGAGGAAATGCAGCTGGCACATTCTATGTTTTTCTTTCGCTTCCAGTCCAGCATGGAAGAAATACTTAATACTCTTATACTAAATACTCAATTGGATATCAAATGGTTCACGACATCGTCTCTAGAGGAGACCAATTAAATAAAATGGCTCGGCCTTTGAAGAGATTTCAAGTAAAAATTAATCGTCAAGTGCGAGGTATGGTAAGTAATGGTCCTAGATATTTTTGTATTAGTTGTAATTTTTCTATATCTTTAAGGATTCTGGATGAGCTGGCTTCATCATCTTAAACTGAAATCAATACAATACAAAATACTTTAAAGCACAAAAAACACATAATACATACTTACAATAGAAAAAAAGGAACAATACAATATACGCGGCCTTATTGCTAAAGCAGCTATTTCTACCGGGCAACCTTTGTATTGTTCTTCCATGCTGGACTGGGAGCGAAAATAAAATATAAAATGTGCCAGCTGCATTTCCTCCCGGGCATGCTGTATAAACCAGCTAAGAGATCCAAGGGTTACAGTATATCGCAATTTAGTCGATGGGCTGAAAACCTACAGCGATATACCTACAATTCTATCTTAAATAACCCTCAACACTTTGTTAGACGTGGCGAAACGACCTTCGTTTAGGTCGTTTACGCTCTGCCTACTCCATTAGGGATAAGGGCGTGATTATATGTATGTATGTAACCTTTATGTGTAAGGATAGTACACAACAGAAAGCCAATCAAGAGAAAATTTATCGCGAATTAATTCGCAGTAAATTTACGGGTGCACCACTTTTCTGTGTACAGACGAGAAAGAGTAAACGAGATAAAAATGTAGATAGCTGTAGTTAAAGTTTAACCGAAGAAAGCCATCCCATCGCATATTAATGACTTTCTTAACTGAACTCTAAAAACTCGAAGTCCTTTTAAAAAGTTCTCGGGTAAAATTAACTTGCAGATTAAGTAACTTGGGTATTAACATTGCTATAAGTGCACTGAAGTTTTTCATTCGGTTTGCGCTCAGTTATTAAAAAGATGAGTTATTTAAAGTAGCCTGGAGATTATTCGATTTGTGAAAGAAGATTATGTTGTAAAATTCTTCCATGCTAGCCTGGGAGTGAGAGAAAAACAGTGCCAGCTGCATTTCCTCCCGGGTATGTATGGAAGTACAATCATATAATCAAGTATATAATCACGCCTTTATCCGTAATGGTGTAGGCAGAGCGTTAGCGACCTAGACAAAGGTCGTTCCGCCACATATGAAAAGTTTTGAGGGTAATTTAAGATAGATTTGTAGGTCTATTGCTGTAATGACAGGTTATCAGCCCTTCGCCTAAATTACAATATACTGAAAACCTTGGATCCCTTAGCTGGTTTTTAAAGCATGCCCGGGAGGAAATGCAGCTGGCACATTCTATGTTTTTCTCTCGCCCCCAGTCCAGCATGGAAGTTTTTTACAATCGTTTAAGTAGATTTAGTTAATCCTCGTGGGTTTTTTGTGCAGTAACTGCCTCCGTAGTCTAGTGGTCAGAGCTATGGGCTTACAATCCGGAGGTCATGGGTTCGATTCCCACAGAGTGTATATTTTAAATTTATCACTTTGTGAAGTTTTTCACAGTTTGGTTAGGATATTGCAGGCTGAATCACCTGATTATCCGAAAAGTAAAAGGATTGTAATTGTGCTTCGGAGGGCACGTCGTTGGACCCGGTCGCTGTCTTTGATAGTGATCGTTACTCAAACGATGCCATAGGCCTATTAGTTGTGCTACTAGGCGGTTTGAAAACTCTAACACCAGGGTTCTTCGGGTCGTTGTTCGACTCGAGAATCCACTCGGAAAGAAAAGTTAATCCTTCCATGCTGGACTGGGAGCAAGAGAAAAATATAGAATGTGCCAGCTGCATTTTCTCCCGGGCATGCTGTAAAAACCAGCTAACAATCCGAAGGTTTCTGTATATTGCAATTTAGGCGATGGGCTGACAATCTGTCACTACAGCAATATAAACTACAAATCTACACTTTGAAACTTTGTCAGACGTGGCGGAACATTAGGGATGAAATAAATGTATGTTTGTAGCAGTAGCTATTTAGAGGAGCAGACATTTGAATGATGAATTTAAATGTCTGTTTCTCGGTCTGGGTGTTCCTTGTGGTTGTTTCTGTGTATCCTAGTAGGGGCTGTGAGTATGATCATGTTTTATTTTTTAATTTGAATTATACATACATACATATAATCATGCCTTTATCCCTAATAGGCTAGGCAGAGCGTAAACGACATAAACAAACCCTTTAAACTTTGTCAGACGTGGCGGAACGACCTTTGTTTAGGGATAAAGGCGTGATAATATGTATGTATGTATGTACAATATTATTCAGGGCAAGGAATCACTGATTTTTCTAAACAACGTCTCTTGTTAAACATTCATGAAGTAAACTAGAGCCTTGTTCTACTCTAACTCGTCTGTACTCTTATGAGAGTCGCGACAAAATTACATCTTATACAAGGTGTTACAGGATGTATATAAAATCACGCCTAAGCATTCTTCTTAGATAGATAGATATATTCTTTATTGAACATAAAACAAAAGCAGTAGGAATTGAGAACAAACAATATAAAAACTAAAGTACAATGACTTATTGCTATGGTTGCATTTTCTACCAGGCAACCTTGGGTAGAGGAAATCAAATGTAGAAATGTATTATTCCATGCTGGACTGCAATCGACAGAAAAACATAGAATGTGCCAGCTAAATCTCCTCCCAGACATGCTGTAAAAACCACCTAAGGGATTCGAGGGTACTAGTTTATTGATCAAAAATCTGAATGTCTCAGGACTTTGACAAAGTCCTAGACTTTTTTGTGACTAGTATTTCGTCAAAATCCTAGTTTTTGATTAATAATCCTGCGACACTGTGCGCCGCGGTTCCAGGCTATGAAAATATTTAACAAGTTACCCGCTGATTTGAAGGTCTTGCTCGATAAACTCACGATATTTAAAACTAATTTGATTATTAGATATCTTATTAGAATATGATAAAACATGAATTATTTGCTATACACTTTTGGATGACATTAACTTAAATTACTTATATTTAATGAATTATTATACTTATTATAGATTGGCTTTCTGTTTTAGGACTACTTTTATTTGTATTATTATGCATGTAATTATTTTATTATTAATTGGAATGTTTTTATTTTGTATCTAGATTTTAATGGAATTGAGATTTGTTTGACATATTTTAACATAAATTCAAATGTAGTTTTATATTTAAATGATTGAATTGTTATATTGATTGTTGAAGTACCTACCTATTGTTTTTTATGTTATGTGTTTCCATTTCTATACAATGTACTTTGTTATGAAATAAATAAATTGAACTTGAACTTGACATATAATCTAAAGATCGTCACCATATCAACGACTTCATAAACGAATTTTAGAGTTTAAAAAAATATACATAGCTTTTTGTTTACTGCGAGTGATAAAAAAATGTGTACCAGCTGTTTATCTTCTAGAGAGCATTATAAAAAGTCAATAGAAAGAGTAAATAGGGTTTCAGTGTAATATATCAGTCGAGGTCTGACAATTTGTCATCTTCAATTTGTAATCTTGTCACTGTATCTATGAAAATTAAGAAAATATGATCCTATGCATTTTTTTTCTTAACTTCGATGAATAGAACCCTATATTGTCGTGTAGTTTACGTAGCGACTGTCTCATACATGCTTGAAGGAAATGGATGCCATTTCCTATTCCTATAGGAAACGCTGCTGTTTTCCATCTGCCGTTGTGCAGATGCTACGTGATCTTGCTTCTAACCAGAGGGTTTACTACGAAAACAATGTACAAAATGTCAGTACACTTTTCAAGTAGTCGATGCTTCAGGAATATGTAAGTATGTAGGGAAAAAGACAAGCTATCGTATTTTGTTATGCAGGTTTGTCATAAACCTAGAATATAGAAATAACGAACTGTATCTGAATTTAGCGAATGACACAACAACTTGCATCAGGGCGGAAAAAATATCCTAAGTCACCCACTCAAGTCCGACGGAGCAAAGATAACCGCTTCAGGTGGGGATTCACATGTGACTCCGACCTTCGGTGCAAATGCGGAGTTGACCCACAAACCATGGTTCACCTAATATCGTGCTCTATGTGCCCTACCACCTGTACGAGAGAGCAATCGATGCAAGCCACAGCAGATGCGGTGAGAGTTGCCGACTACTGGGCTAGAGAAATTTGAGATGGAATTTGACTTGCCGTCGACTCGATAGAAGAAAAAGAAGAATGATCCCGCTCATTTTCTTAAACTTTATCTTTGTTAAACTTTGTCTTATTTTTTACTTGTTGCAAGGAATTGCTTTGCTTGCTATGGTCGCCTTTCTACGCCTAGCAATAAATTTGATGTTTTCTTATCCTTATAATATGTCAGTGTTTCGGAACGCCAGTGTGTTTTCGGTGAATCGTTTCATCATCAACACTGGTATAGACTCAAATTCAAGAGCAAATACATCACAAAAAAGGAACAGTAATGGGTTATAACATACGGTCCACAGGCTCAACTCTTCTACACAAATTACTTGCTACTCATGACAAATGCTCACCTAAATAATCCCCTTACATACCAATTACAAAAATCCCTGTCCAAGGGATAAAGCCGAAATGCGCTCATATTTCCGGAAAACACGCCCGGAAGCCAGGGATTCCATCTTTTTCTGGTTATCTTCACGCGTCGCACTCTGAACATACGGGCTTTAGGCTTAATAATGTGAGCAATATCGTCACGTCATTTCCATTAGGTGCCTTAAATCTAGGTAAGTGTATTATATTCTTGTATGGCTTTAGGTAGCGTCAATTCTCGCGACATAATACTAATTCTAATTCTTAGCTAGCGCTGCCACTTTCTTAACTTTGACTTAAGAACAGGTTACCAAATAAACACATGACTTTGACATTCCTAATGTGACGTAGAATAAGAGAGCATTCTCTATGTTCAGTTCTTATTTAAAACGTCTTACGTCAAATAAGGACTATCAAAGTCATGTGTTTATTTACAATCCTGTTCTTATGTCAAAGTCAAGAAAGTGACAGCGTTAGCTAAGAATAAGTTAAGGAACAGTGCGTCCAGAATTTCCGCCATTAGAATATAGAGTATAGTTATTTTTGTGCAAGATTTTACCTACTCAACAAACTGCATGTAAAGTTTAGCATAGATGTTGAGTGCTGTTGAGTGTTTCACAATTTAAAAGAAGAGATTTCTTTGCCATTGCAATAAACTCAAAAAATACTGTGACCTGTTCTACAAATTGTTTGATTATTAGAACAAAATACCTTTTAAAGCGCGGAAGTATGTTATTTCAAATGAAGGCAGGTATTTGATATACTTTCCCGGAACAACTTCTCTAAGCCAAGATGTTTGCAGGAAATAAAGCTAAACTGTGTTGTTAGTAAATACCATCTGGACTATCTCATAAGGTAAAACTAGAGGCATTGAAAAATTAGAGCTTATATTTGTAGAGTAATACATACATACATATAATCACGCCTTTTCCCTAATGGGGTAGGCACAGCGTAAACGATCTAAACAAAGGTCGTTCCGCCACGTCTGACAAGGTTTTGAGGGTTATTTATTATAGATTTGTAGGTATATTGCTGTAGTGACAGGTTGTCAGCCTATCGCCTAAATTGTAATATACAGAAACCCTCGGATCCCATACCTGGTTTTTACAGCATGCCCGGGAGGAAATGCAGCTGACACATTCTATGTTTTTCTCTCGCTCCCAGTCCAGCATGGAAGAAGTAGAATAATCTCAAATGAAATGAAATTTATTAATTGTGATTGTCAATAAGAGCAGTATTAAGTATGTATTTGACTGGCCATTTGTACTTCTTCTTCTTCTGTTGTGTGGGTATTCAGTAAATCGACCCGTAGAACCCTGGTTTCAGAGTTTCTTCAAACCACCTTATAGCACAGCTAATATGTCAATCTTCCATGTTGGACTGGTTGCGAGAGAAAAACATAGAATGTGCCACCTGCATTTCCTCCCGGACATGCTGTAAAAACCAGCAAAGGGATCCGAGGGTTTCAGTATTTTGTAATGTAGGCGATGGGCTGACACCTGTCACTTCAGCAATGTACCTACAAATCTATCTTCAATAACCCTCAAAACTTAGTCAGACGTGGCGGAACGACCTTTGTTTAGGTCTGCCTACCCCATTAGGGATAAAGGCGTAATTATAATATGTGTATGCATTAAGTATTGTATTTGACAGGCCATTTGTACTTCTTCTTCTGTCGTATGGATGTTGAGTCAATCGAACCGATGAACCCTGGTGTCACAGTTTCTTTAAACCACCTCAGCACAGCTAATATGCCATTTGTACTGTATGACATTTCTGATACAAACTCAAACTTGCTGTCAGTCTTAGGTGCTATTTATTAATACAGGCTTTAAATAGACAGATAAACTCTTTATTGCGCATAAATCGTACAGTTTGAAAAACTTAAAAATAACAGTGTGCGCAAAGGCGGCCTTATCGCTTTAAGCGATCTCTTCCAGACAACCCTGCATTTAAAAAAAAATGACTGCTGCTTTAATGACTTTGTTAGTTAAGAAAAGGTTTATTAGGTTTAGTCATGCAATATCATGTAAAAATTTTTTCGTCGGTCCGAAATTCAAACCTAATACCTCCACAGCTCCTTAATATCCTACCAACTGCACCAAGTCCCTTTCAAATCCATTTCTCGTATGCTAATATTTGCTGAAGTAGATCGTCGTCTGTTTTTTTGGGACCTCCGGGGGCGCATTTTTCACGGAATATGCATTTCAAGCGTTTTTGGTGTTTTACTTAAATAATAAGGGGATTGTTTTCCATGTTATGTTGAATGTTTTTGTACGTTTGTTTCTTTACAACCTTGAAAGTAACAAAATAGAATTTACGTTTCCTTATTTATTTATTTAACAGTTTATTGTACACATAAACATGCACTGAACAATTACATAAGGAATGAAGGCAAACAGGCACTGTGCCATCCATGTAATTTAATTATTATAAAAAAAATATTTTTTTACAGATTTTTTCATACTGTAGTACCTAAAGCACCTAGATATGAAGCTTATAGAAGTCTAAAAACATAACAACACGGCTTTCGGTAGAGCCTTGAAATCCATTAATATGTGTAAAATTACTTCCATGCTGGTCTGGGAGCGAGAGAAAAACATAGAATGTGCCAGCTGCGTTTCCTCCCGGGCATGCTGTAAAATCCAGCTAAGGGATCTGAGGGTTTCAGTATATTGTAATTTAGGCGATGGGCTGACAACCTGTCACTACAGCAATATACCTAGAATTCTATCTTAAATGGCCCTCAAAACTTTGTCAGACGTGGCGGGACACCTTTGTTTGGGTCGTTTGCGTTCTGCCTGCCCCGTTGGGGATACAGGCGTGAGTATGTGTGTGTGTGTAAAATCCAATCGCTTAAGATCAATCCTCATAAATCTATTCATATGTAGTATTATTTTTACTATATGTAAGTGTGTATAATATGTATATACATACATACATACATATAATCACGCCTTTATCCCTAATATGTATATATTTATTTATATGCCACGTATTGTATATACTAATATTATTTATATGATTATTTGGTTATTATATATACTTATGTATGTAAGGATATTTATATGTAGCTTATTGTAGTCTTTGCGTACACCTGCTGTTATCCATAATAATATATTTTTTTCCTCTCACACGGTAAGTTGGAACACAATTCAATTTTTTTGAGTTAAGCTCGCCTTTGTACATAATGTATCTATATTAAGTTAATTTAAAGAATATCTGTGTGTACAATAAATAATAAAGAATGAAGAAGAAGAATTATAAAATAAATTATTAATTAATGAGTAAGGTTATTGAGACTCGTTGATCTCTCAGACAAACTGTTCATACAGTTTTGAGGGACTATGTATTAGTTTTTAAAATTTATGTGAATGTTTGTAATAAATAAATAATAAATAAGACTACATTTATGTTTCAAAAGAAGAAACATATTATAAATCTCCATGCGATATCAAAGTTGTAACGGCAAACTGCATATTACTAAGTATACAACTGCCTCCGTGGTCTAGTGGCTATTGCCATGGACTCCTGATCCGGAGGTCCTGGGTTCGATTCCCAGGTGGGAAACACAAAGTTGATATTTGAGAATTTATCACTTTGTGAATTTTTCCCAGTTTGGTTAGAACATTGCAGGCTGAATCACCTGATTGTCCGAAAAAGAAAAAGATTTCGTGCTTCGGAGGGCACGTTAAGCCGTCGGTCTCGGTCGCTGTCTTTGATAGTGGTCGTTACTCAAACCATGTCAGAGGCCTGATAGTTGTGCTACTAGGCGGTTTAAAAACTCTGACACCAGGGTTCATCGGGTCGATAGACTCGATACCCACTCGACAGAAGAAGTATACAATAGGTCCAGAAGGATGCACCTTAGTTACTTGCCTACAACCACAACATCCAATCAAGTAGCCTTCCTTTTACCGATCTATTTTTACTGTAAATTTCAAGCCCACCTGTAAGTTTCACATCCCGTCATCCTGCTCCAAAAGTGGTTCCAGATTACTGAAGTACGTATGTTCAGTTTCATACCCTTTAAGCTGGCTACACTCCGAAATGAACGAAACGCATTTATCATGACGTCGGCGTTTAGAACAATTCAATTCCCAAACGGAAGATTTATTTGCCAAGGGTTGTGTAATGTGCAATGAATTTGGTGAAGGTTTGGCAGACTGACGGATTTAGTTGCTATTTGTTTGTACTTTAAGTCGGTAAATAGACATGTGTAATAGACATCGAGTTACCGTCTAGGTCGCTTGAATATAGTCCGTAAAGAGTATAATAGTATCAATAAAGAGCGAGAGAAAAACACAACTCCACATCTCCTCCCGGGCATGCTGTAAAAACCAACTAAGGGATCCAAAGGGTTTCAGTATATTGTAATTTAGGCGAAGGGCTAACAACCTGTCACTACAGCAATATATACAATACCGTAATACCTACAAATCTATTTTAAATAACCCTCAAAACTTTGTCAGACGTGGCGGAACCACCCTTCTTTAGGTCGTTTACGCTGCGCCTACCCCATTAGGGATAAAATCGTGATTATATGTATGTATGTAGTAAAAATAAAAGTTTTCTAGATGTGCTTGTTCCTTGACATTCTAATCTATGTCATGTCCAGAAATAGAGTATAAAGGAATAAATAATTAAGTGCACTTGTGTGTTACAAATACATACCATACAAATACATAAAATACAAACACATACCATACAAACACATACCATACAACCGCATACCATACAAACACATACCATACAAACACAGACCATACAAACACATACCATACAAACACATACCATACAAACACATACCATACAAACACATACCATACAAACACTTACCATACAAACACATACCATACAAACACATACCATACAAACGCATACCATACAAACACATACCATACAATCACATACCATACAAACACATACCATACAAACGCATACAAATACAATAACAAGAGTCCCGCGATAATTTTAGATGAAAAGGAGATAGTCCACTTAAAATCTGTTCAGAATAGTTTATATAGATTCGAGTCAACAGTAAACCTTTTACCATCCTATATTTTGTTCTATAACCTATGATAGAAATTATCAAAAATGTAGGACCGAATCTGACAATCTCTCAAATATTTTGAAGTGACATAAATTTCAAAATGACAGCAATGGCTGATTCCGTAATTTATTGTTTTCGCCTCGACGCGACTCGACATGCCCCACATTTCCTTTCACATTTTATGATGCATTATGTTCATAAATCAATGGAATTATGCCTCTACTCATTATGGTAACAACCCTCTCTCTGGAGTCCGGCGCCAAACAGCTTGCTGTGTTCAAATCAAATCAAAATCAAAATTGCTTTATTTGCTTTAATATGCAAGTTATAGAACATACCTGCTTAGCCACTATGTATAAATAGCATGCAAATATAGAATACCTATGTCATAAACATACATACATAAAAGAGTGCAATATCAGACAAAAGAATATTTAAAACATAAAAAGAACTCTAACAGTCAGCTTGATATTAATCCTAATTCATATATTATTAAATAATTAACCTTAGACTTATATAAATATAGCTCTGATGAGGCTTTCTCGGATTGGTGTGATCTCGTTGCAGGCGTACCGCAGGGTGGCGTTCTATCTCCTCTTCTTTTCTCTATATTTATTAATACTGTTACTTCTATAATTTCCTCTAATTTCCATCTTTACGCAGACGACTTGCAAATTTACCAACATGCTAAAGTGGATGATATCAGCAACGCTTTTGATGTAATAAATAGGGACCTTAATAACATCTCAATTTGGGCTAAATGTTTTGGCCTTTTGGTCAATCCAAATAAATCCAAAGCATTAATTATTGGTAGTCCCTACATGAAGAAACAATTAATTGGTGTTCCCGCTATTATTTACGATGGTACTTCTATCAGTATTTCCAATACTGCTAAAAATCTTGGTGTGGTGTTGGACTCGACTTTATCATGGGTTGCTCATGTCAATGAGGTCAGTAAAAAGATGCATTTCTCTTTTCATTCGCTCAAACGCCTACAATATTTTTTACCTCTAAGCACTAAGATTACTTTGGCCCAGTCCCTTCTCTTACCTATTCTCGATTACGCCGACACTTGCTACTTGGACGCCACTGAGGAGCTTCTTAGTAAACTTGAGCGCCTTCAAAATCTGTGCATTCGATTCATTTTCGGACTGCGCAAATATGACCACGTATCTCATTTTCGATCACAGCTCAAGTGGCTCCCAATTCGTCTTCGCAGGAATACTCATATACTCTCTGTTCTCTATAACATTCTTCACAATCCTTCTTCTCCTTCATATCTACGTGAGCGTTTTGAATTTTCACGTCCGCAAGACAAACCCTGCCGCTCGAGCGTCAGGACGCTTTTATCTATACCCCCACATAAAACTGATTTCTACTCATACTCCTTCACAGTCCATGCAGCTAGGTTGTGGAATGCTCTCCCGCACACTATTCGCGACAGCCCATCAATCGCTGTTTTCAAAAAGAGAATCAAAGAACATTATCTTTCTCTGCGTAATCCGTAGTATGTATTTATATATTGTATATATATGTATCTATGGTATGTATATATTTATTTATTTCAGTTATATTTATTTAGAGTATTTAATATATTTATAGGTATTATAATTTATTTACTTATTGTATGATCGTAGTATAGTATAATTAAGTAGGTATATCCTTATTTACTGTTCATGTACCTAATTTGTATTCATATTGTGCACGTCTTATCCGCTTTACGTTTTATGCTATCTCACTTCTTAGGTCTGCTGTAAGACATTTCATTTTAGAAATAAGCAGTACCTGTTGTGTCTTGATTCCTATGTAATTGTTCTGTGTATGTTTCTGTGTACAATAAACTGTTAAATAAATAAATAAATAAATAAATCACTATACAGACAATTTATTAATACTTATCAGCTAGTCTATAATTTTGATGAAGTCACGTAATACAATGTTACTATTAGGTTTATTCAATATTTAAAAAAATCTTATCTTCCATACTGGACTGGGAGTGAAAGAATCTTCCATACTGGACTGGGAGTGAAAGAAAAACATAGAATGTTCCAGTTGCCCTTCCTCCCGGGCATGCTGTAAAAGTCAGCAAAAGGGATTCGAGGGTTCCAGTGTATTGTAATTTAGGCGATGGGCTGACAACCTGTCACTACAGCAATACACATTACAATCTAAAATTGCCCTCAATTTATGTCAGACGTGGCGAAAGCGCCTTTTGATAAAGGCGTGATTTTATGTATGTATGTATGTAAAAAAATCTTCCAAGGAATAAAAAGTGTTTTCTGTCAACCATCTATACAATTCAGTCCTAAATTTAACTACGTGGTGTTGCTTAATTTTCCGTCGGTGCGAGAGATTGCCAATGTCATAGCAGGCAATTTTTAGGTGATTTCGCTCCGTCGTCGACTATATCACGGTCAGTCCTGACGTAGTGCCTAGAGTCGGGAGCTATCCCACTTCTAATTAAAAAAAATGGTGTTGGTAGAACGTGAATAGCTCAGAATGTATCGATTTCGCCACTCCTGACAAATAACAATATCGAGCATAAAAAATACATGGTCATTTTTATATCATCGGTGTTATAATTTATACTAGCGATTGTTGGCGCTTGGTGAAACTCCATTGTATGATATATAGATAAACTAGCGACCCGCCCCGGCTTCGCACGGAAATCATCATAGTTTCTCTACCATATTATGCATGTATTATATACATAAACCTTCCTCTTGAATCACTCTATCCATGTAAAGTACCCGCATCAAAATCCGTAGCGTAGTTTGAAAGATCTAAGCATATATAGGGATATAGGGACAGAGAAAGCGACTTTGTTTTATACTATGTAGTGATATAATCACGCCTTTATCCCTAAGGCATAGCGTAAACGATCTAAACAAAGTTCGTTCTGCCACGTCTGGCAAAGTTTCGAGGGTTATTTATGATAGATTTGTAGTCATATTGATGTAGTGACAGGTTGTCAGCCTATTGCCTAAATAACAATATTCTGAAACTCTCAGATCCCTTAGCTGGTTTTTACAGCATGCCCAGGAGGAAATGCAGCTTGCACATTCTAGGTTTTTCTCTCGCTCCCAGTCCAGCATGAAGTAATAAATAAATATCTTAATATTGAATGATAAAACATTAATTTCTGCCATGCTGGAAGTGAGAGAAAAACATAGAATAAGCCATCTGCATTTCCTCCCGGGCATGCTGTTAAACCAGTTAAGGGATCCGAGGGTTTCAGTTTATTGCAATTTAGATGATGGGATGACAACCTGTCACTAAATCAATATACCTACAAATCGTATCTTAAATAACTCTCTAAACTTTGTCAGACGTGGCAGAACGACTTTTGTTTAAGTCGTTTACGCTCTGCCTACCCCATAGGGACAAAGGCGTGATTATATGTATATATGTAAAACATATTTGGCATTTTTAGCCGACGTCAAAACGGAGGTGGTTCTCAATCTCTTGTCTGTATGGTTTTTTTGTCACATTACAACATCATTCTCATCGGTGTAATTTATATTTTTTCTACACAACGTATTTTCAACTACATTATTTTTCGTTTCATTTTCCCAATACACTGAACAAGATATAGTTTACGTCGACGATATTTAGCGGAAATAGGATGTCGATCACTATTTCCGGTTCGTAGCGTACCTCTACGACGTAGCATTTCTCTACGCCGTAGCAAACAAAGCTTGAAGATAAACAAAACTAAAGTACTGCCTCCGTGGTCTAGTGGCTAGTGCCATGGACTGCCGGTCCTGGGTTCGATTCCCAGGGGGGAAAAAATCTGATATTTGAGAATGTATCACTTTGCGAATTTTTCCCCAGTTTGGTTAGGACATTGCAGGCTGAATCACCTGATTGTCCGAAAAGGAAAAGATTCCGTGCTTCGGAGGGCACGTTAAGCCGTCGGTCCCGGTCGCTGTCTTTGATAGTGGTCGTTACTCAAACCATGTCAGAGGCCTGATAGTTGCGCTACTAGGTGGTTTAAGAACTCTGACACCAGGGTTCATCGAGTCGATAGACTCGGTACCCACTCGACAGAAGAAGACTTTAAAAAAAAATGGAACTTTGAAATATTTCTCGTACAAAAGTTTCATCTGAAGCAGATGGTGAAGTTAGTTCTCACTTTAGTATATTGTAGGTGACTGGGCACATTAACTGGTACATGAAGAATATATGTGTTGAACGTTTTGACGCTTTACATTGTGGCTACGAAAACTACCATTGCATTTTTGGGGAGAACATACATTCGAGGTGTAAGGGACAATGTCCCACAAACTGATAGGGGTTGCTCAGTCAACGACACTGATCAACTTCCACCTTTCAGGAAGTAAAAAAAAAATGCTTTTCCATACGAATTCTTCACTTCTTTTAACATGTTATATGTTAGAGCACTTTTTTAATAAACTATTTTGTATTGGTTTTATTTTTGTATTTTTTTTATTGTCTGATCGAGGTGGAAATTTTGTATGCAATATCCAAATTTTTGGTTATACTTCCTGAATGAATTTCTTGGCGGAAGTTGTTCAGTATCGTTGACAGAGACCTATCAGTTTGCGGGACGCTGTCCCTTACACCCCGTTTAGATAAAACGCTTATTTTAAAAGTTTTGTCATTATAACTATAAAGACAAAACTACAATTTAGTTAGTACCAGCGACGCGCCCCAGATTCGCACGGAAATTATCAGTATTTCACTAATATATTATGCATGTATTATACAAATAAACCTTCCTCTTGAATCACTCTATCCATTAAAAGAAACCGCATCAAAATCCGTTGCGTAGTTTTAAAGATTTAAGCATACATAGGGATACAGGGACAGAGAAAGCGACTTTGTTTTATATTTTGTAGTGAAGAGTAATAGACAATCAGGCAAAGGATTCCCGATCCCACGGGATCAAACATAGTTACATACATACATATAATCACGCCTTTATCCCTAATGGGGTAGGCAGAGCGTAAACGACCAAAACAAAGGTCGTTCCGTCTGACAAAGTTTTGAGGGTTATTTAAGATATATTCGTAGGTATATTGCTGTAGTGACAGGTTGTCAGCCCATCGCCTAAATTGCAATACACTGAATCCCTCGGATCCCTTAGCTGGTTTTTACAGCATACCCGGGAGGAAATGCAGCTGGCACATTCTATGTTTTTCTCTCGCTCCCAGGCCAGCATGGAAGTTTCTCGCTCCCAGGCCAGCATGGAAGTTCTTTTTCGTAATTTGTGAAAAATGACCTTCCGTCAAAAAACCACCTTTTAGCTTGGTATGGCAGTATACCTAAAGTCGCTTCGTCCACGTAGGTAGTTTACTTATAACTATAGTTTCATAACCAGTTACAGAAAAATATTATTTTTTTCACTGTTTCGTAACCACCGAAGAAGTTCATGACAATTTCAGAATTATCGGAAGCTGAAGAAAATAACACTGTTTCTACTTTGTAATCAAAAGTTTTTCCTAACGCTACTCGGGTTTCAAGCAGTGTTTTAAATACCGATAAAATAAAAAAAAAACTTCCATGCTGGCCTGGGAGCGAGAGAAAAACATAGAATGTGCCATGACAAGCTCTAAAATCCAGCCAAGGGATCCGAGGGTTTAAATATATTTTAATTTAGGCGATGGGCTGACAAACTGTCACTACAATAATATACCTGCAAATCTATTTTAAATAACCATCAAAACCTTGTTGAACGCGGCGGAACTAATTTTGTTTAGGTCATTTACGCTCTGCCTACCCTATTAGGGATAAGGGTCAGATTATATGTATGTAACTTCTTCTCGCTATTTTCCTACCCGCAAGAGTCCCATCTGCGCCTTGCCCACAAGTTGGATCATAGAGTTGGACACTATGGCAGTACGAACACCAGGTGTTCAGTCTAGAAACACGTTCGTTCAGTCTAGGATCTGTTGGAAATCTTAGGATATCATTTCGTCAACTCTACGTGTTGTAGGAGAGAAGTGTAGTTTGAGTTCCAGTGGTCTTTTAATTAAGGTACATTTGTAATCATGCCTCTTCTAATTTGTACATGTATTTATACAATATTATATTTTCTACCTACCTAGTTATATAACTGCCTCCGTCGTCTACCGGTCTGAGTCATTTGTCTGCTATTAAAATATTGCTATGCCCTGACGGGGCGTCATAATTAATGTATAATAAGACCTATTGTAATCATCTTCCTAGCCTTATCCCGTATCTCACGGGGTTGGCTTCCTAACCTAGGTGATTGAACGAGGGTACTGGTGTTTACACAGAGCGACTGCCATCTGACCTCCGCAACCCAGAAGGGAAACCAGACCCAATCCTAGATTAGGTCAGAGTTTTCAAGCCGCTAATGCTTAGCACTGGCCTCCTTAACGACTAATATCTACGGTATTAAACGATATTAACCGGGACCAACGGCTTAACGTGCCTTCCGAAGCACGGAAAAAGCGCCGAATAAACGTACATATGAAATTCGAAAACCGAAAAACACATTGGTACGTGGTGGGATTCGAACCACGACCTCCCGCTCAGGAGGCAGCGGCCGTATCCACTAGACCATCGGACTCTCCTCTAACTCTCTGTAACTCGTTAAGAATGTACCTTATTAATTATGATATTGCAACAAACATTATGAGTATGAGTCATGGGCTCCCGAACTTCTATCTTCCCGGGTTTTCTATCTGATCGTGTCAGTCAATCTGTCCCATCAGAATAAGAAATTGAAGGAGTAAAGAGTGCCCCTGTGTGTAATGCAAACACTTGGGAACTAAAAACTAGTCCTGCGCAGTCGGCCGATCTCCGGGAGATTGGCCGCTATGATCGAAAATCGGTGGGTGGGCTATAATTTTTTATATATTTGGAAACACATGTACAAATTAGAAGAAGAATAATTCAAACGATTGTTTTTTATACTTTGATATATGCTACTTGGCGGAAATTGTCTTTTTATCATTTACCTGCACATACAGCTATTAAAGTACAGGTCACGTCAAGAAATTCACTTTGTATATGTTAGAAGATGGCTCTTATTATAAACCAACAATTCCGTTTACTTTGTAAACAAAACGATCATAAACAAACACACACAAGAACAATCTAAAGCCATAATCCACACGGATTTATGAGTAGACTTGCCAGCGTCTTGCATGCTAATGAAGGCATGGGCTCGCTAGAGTAATGCTGTAACTGGAAAGTGGTATTACCATATTCATTTGAGACATTGATAAAGCATACGAGATGAGGTGCATCGGTATATTAGTAACTATTAGTAGGTATTTTACAGGATACATTTCGGGGAGTGCGCGTTAGCACTTGATGACCTTATACCCCCCTCCCCTTTCCATCTCCGGAGCACGAGGCGTGGACAGGGGTTCCACCCTTATGTCGTGGATATACCACAAATTCGTACGAAGCGGTTCGCTTCCACATTCTTAATGCAAACGGCTAAGGAGTGGAACTCCCTGCCGGCGGATCTGTTTCCGGAACAATATAACCTGGGCCTTTTCAAGGCGAGAGTGAATAGGCACTACATAGGTGAGTATGCTTCAACATAGTCCGCATCGTCACTTTCCACCAGGTGAGATGGCGGACAAATGCTCGCCTATATATATAAAAAAAAAAAAACTATACCGGGTGTAAGAGACAGAGCGTCCCGCAAACTGATAGGAGTTGCTCAGTCAACGTACCAACACAACCTTAACTTGGAAACTCTTTCAAAATATGATAAAAACAATTTTGACTTTCCTGTACAAAATAACCAAAATTTAAATGAAAAAAAAAATCATATCCTGAAAAAGAAAATCCTGATGATAGTTATTCAGTTTCCTTCTCTGAGCAATCCCTATCAGTTTGCAGGGCGCTGTCCCTTACACCCGGTATACTATATCTGCTGGTACCTGTGCTTCGGAGGGCAAGTTAAGTTGTCGGTCGTGGTTGCTGTCTTTGACAACCTCTGGGTTCTTTGGACTCTAATACACCTTGAGTAATTCGTCGAATCAAAAACCCAACTGGATTAGAAGAGATCTTACTTATGGTTTTAGATTACTATTGTATGCAAATATAACACTTACACATAATCACGCCTTTATCCCTAATCGGGTAGGCAGAGCGTAAACGACATAGACAAAGGTCGTTTCTCCACGGCTGAAAAAGTATCGAGGGTTATTTAAGATAAATTTTTAGGTATATTGCTGTAATGCCAGATTGTCAGCCCATCGCCTAAATTACAATATACTCAAACCCTCGCATCCCTCAGCTGGTGTTTACAGCACGCCCGATAATAAATGAAGCAGGCACATTCTATATTTTTCTCTTGGTCCCAGGCCAGCATGTAAGAAAAATAAAGCATCATAATATTTTTAAGTATGAGTAGGAAATTATAACAACAATTAAATAATCATTATAAATAATGAATGCGGTATATTTATTATCACCTTAATTAAGAGTACGGTCATATAAGTAGCATTAAAAATTAAATAAATTACCCTCAGGACGACGACGCAGGCAAAAAATACTTGAATATTTTTACTGCCAACCCTGCATTATAATGAATGACAACCTATTATAGACGAAGGGCCATTTTAATTAGGGTTCCGTATACAAATATAATATACATACATATACATACATAATATCACGCCTTTATCAATAACGGGGTAGTAATATAATATAATATTTATTATTGTATTTCGTGTATAAATGCTGACCTGGGAGCGAGATAAAAAATAACATTGAATGTGCCAGCTGCATTTCCTCCCTGGCGTGCTTTAAAAACCAGCTAAGGAGGGTTTCAGTATATTAATTTAGGCGATGGGCTGACAACCTGTCACTAAACCAATATACCTACAAATCTATCTTAAACAACCCTCAAAACTTTGTCAGAAGTGGCGGAACGACCTTTGTTTAGGGCGGTTTCGCTCTGCCTACCCCGTTAGGGATAAAGGTGTAATTATATGTAAGTATGTGTCTATATAAATATCTCGGTATATGTTTATACAATACAATATACTTCATTGCACAAAAAACCACAAAAATTAGAAATTGCTAAAAAGAAAACTAGTACAATTGGCGGCCTTATTGCTAATTTTATCACTTCCAAGATAAACTCTGCGACTATCAAAGATAGACGTTAAGTTGTCGGTCCGGGCGCAGTCTTTGGTAGTGATCGTCGTATTAATAGTAGGTTTGAATTTTGACATTAGGTTAGGGTTTATTTTATTAGGCCGGTCGGTGACTTGCTAAGAAATAGATATAAGATATAATATACATTGAGATATATTATATATTATTTCTTCCATGCTGGCCTGGGAGCGACAGAAAAACATAGAATGTGCCTGCTGCCTTTCCTCCCGGGTATGCTGTAAAAACCAGATAAAGGATCCGTGGATTTCAGTGTATTGTAATTTAGGCGATGGGCTGACAACCTATCACTACAGCAATATACCTACAAATCTATCTTAAATAAACCTCAAAACTTAGTCAGACGTGGCGGAACGACCTTCATTTAGGTCGTTCTTCCTACCCTATTATGGATAAAGGCGTGATTTTACGTATGTATATATGTTACGGGCCATTTGATATATCCGGGCACTATTAATAATGGCCAGTCTGTATTAATAATGCCCGACCCTTTCGGGCAATGTGATAAAAACAGCAATATTAATCACTTTTCCCGGCCATTATTAATAATGCCCGCCCTATCTTGGGCAAAGTAATAAATAGGTAAACTGTAGTGTACTTGTTTATTAAATAAAATGAAATTTACATAATTGTCATGAAATGTTAACAAAAAATAATCTATTGAATGTAGTAGTTAAAAAGTAAACAGTTAAAAATGTAATAACATCAGTAGTTACCTACTTTTATTTTGATAAAAAATATTAGACGGAGAAAATCAACTGAAATATTTAGGACAGTGCAACAAAGTTATTAAATAAATAGTTATTATTTAAAAATGAAATAACTTCAGTCAGTAGTTATCTACTTTTATTATGATAAACATAATTCTTAAGAACAATAGTTTAAAAATTAGTAAACTGAGAAAAATCAACTGAAATATCTAATAATTAAGGACTTTGCAAGAAAGTTATTAATTAAAAAGTTTTTAGTTAAAAATTTAATAACATCAGTAGTCATCTACTTTTATTATGATAAAAATAATACTAAAGAATAATGGTTTAAAAATAAGTAAACTGAGAAAAATCAACTGAAATACGGGAATTATTAATACGGCCCGGTCCAAGTGATAAATTCAAGCTATTTCAAAGACTGATTTATCACATGGACCGCGGGGCGTCGGGCATTATTAATAATGACCGGTCAAAGTGATAAATTTATCACTTTGCCCGACGCTCTTGGGCCGTATTAATAATGGCCGGTCCTTATTAATAATGCCCGGTTAATCACATTGCCCGTAACATATATATTGGATAAGTTCTTCCACATCTACAAAAACAAAATCGCATATTTTCTACCTCAAAAAGTCCTCCTGATTTTCGCAGGTCGATTGCTCAATAAATTCCGCCATTCTTTTGATCTAACCGCCCAGGATCCTGATTTAAAGCCTCCCCCCTTTCCCCTAGGGGCAGGTCGCGTGTAGCACGCAAGTCTTGCCCGCAATTAATTAAGATTTTTATTGTTGCACTGTACTCTCTAAAGTAGAGTTAGGAAAAGAAATCTAGGCTAGACTTGTTGTACAGGAAATTAAAGTTACAAACACAATATAAATTGCCTACTAAGTAGTTTAATAAGATAAGATTCATTTATTTGTAAGTAAAAAAAAACAAGTTTACAAATTGATATGCAAATCAGTGTACAATAGGAACATAAAACTTAATTAATCATAATAATAACGAATTAGGTACATAATTTATAATGTAATATAGATAAGCATGTCAAATGAAAATTAACTAATTAATTAAAGAAAAAGTCCTAAATATTTTATTACAATTATATTCAATATTGTAGTGTATTTATAGTATGTATTTTAAATTTCAGATTTTGTATTGTATTATTATATTGTGTATTACGGTGCAGACAGAATATCAGTGTTACTGGTTATAGATATAACTTGTAACAAATGCTGAGTCAGCTTCATTTCTTGTGCAATACAGATCAGAGCATTCAATAAGTCTACTTACTGTATGTTGAGTTTTGTATTGTTTCATTAATAAACGTTTTTCTATTCAATTCCATTATAATATTTCTTTATATTTATTTGCAAGATTAAAGCACGTTAAGCCGTCTCGGTCTTTTGGTTCTTACACAAACTGAGAAAAATCTCACAAAGCGATAAATTGACAAATATTTACTTTGTGTTCTCTACCTGGTAATCGAACCCAGGACCTCCGGATCGTGAGTGTCTGACCACGGAGGCAGTTAGTAAGATAATAAAAGAAGATGGCGCCAACACTATTCTGTGGACGTGTTAGACACAATTATAGGCAAGATGTATGTTTTGTACCATCACAATCTAAAGATACTTTACGTTTTTACAGTCATTTAATATACATAACAGCTCTGTATTGTATGCGTGCTACATCACCCTAATTACCTCTACATAAACATTTCTTCCGCTCCAACTTTACTAGTACACTTTTTCTCCTATCTCTACTTCCTACATTTACACCCGTCAAGTGCGAGTTGACATTGCCCCCAGGAAATGTGGCTCTTAACTAAATTACGACTGGCGTTTACTTTATACGTACAAAATATCTAAATTGTGCCCCCAACGCGTTCTTCACGGTGATAAGGCGAGTAAGCGCCACAGAATGCCTACCTACAGAGAGTACAGAAGTAAAGTTTTGTACTATACAGGATGTAAGGGACAGCGTCCCGCAAACTGATAGGGGTTGCTCTGTCAACGAAACTGAACAATTATCACCGGGAAATTCGTTCAGGAAATGATAAAAAAGACCTTCACATACATAACGAACAACTCGATCAGACAATTTGTATATATTTTTTTTACTTCCTGTAAAAAATCCTACTGGTAGTTGTTCAGTTTCGTTCGCTGAGCAACCCCTATTAATTTGCGGGACGCTGTTCCTTACACCCCGTATTTTAATACTTATTCAGATGCACCAATTGTGAGGGTTGCTAATTTTGGCTTATGTACCTGTAAAGGTATGTGTGTTGTGCAGAAAACTAAAGCCACGTTTAGGAATATAGTATGTTTTAGTGGTATCTAGGTATTTGATACAACAAAGAATATAACAGAAATAACATAATAAACCGATGCGTCATATAATAAAGTAACTTGTGTTATTTGCTTCCATGCTGGCCTGGGAGCAAGAGAAACACATAGAATGTGCCAGCTGTATTTCCTCCCAAGCATGCTGTAAAAACCAGCTAAGGGATCCGAGGGTTTCAGTATATTATAATTTAGGCGATAGGCTGACAACCTGTCACTACATCAATATACCTACAAATCTATCTTAAATAACCCTCAAAACTATGTCAGACGTGGCGGAACGACCTTTGTTTAGGTCGTTTGCGTTCTACCTACCCCATTAGGGTTAAGGCGTGATTATATGTATGTATGTGTTATTTAATAAAAAGAAGTTGGCACCGCTCCTGCTTGCTGATTTCGACTTATGGAGGTTCGAGAGCTATGACAGTTTTAAATCAATTGTGCCTGAAATAAAAAAAAAACATGGATATTTTACGATTGGCAACAATCGCAACTAATTTACTTTTAAAATGTTCCTACTTTACAGTATGTAAAACTTCTGTTGTGGAGAAAAATAAATGATTTATAATTATTACTATTGCTAATATGCTAAACTTGGTCACTTTTGGCGTATGTACAATACATAGCTCAGTGTGAATTATTATGATAATATAATGGCACCTATGCTTTGCAATCACCTTAAGCTAAGATTTCGTGACCGTGAGACTAAGAGCGAGGTGTGAGTTTTGCCGAAATATGTATTGTATGAAGTTTACCTTCTGTACTTTCGATATTCTATTCAAGCAGTAAGAAGGTGCTAACGACCTCCTTAAACTCCTGTATGATTCTAAAGTATTTTCTAACTCAGTGTTAGAATGAAGGTAAACGAAGTCCTATGTCTTTTAATCGAAGATCTTGTTTCGAAAATAAGTTTCAAGCTATTAGATATGACAACATAATTAAATAGTAGTTTTAGTAATTTAACTTATTTGTCAACAGGTATCATTTATTTTTGAATATAAAGACATGAAACATGTTTACCTTTATTCTAAAACTGAGTTGGAAATACTATAACAAATGTGCTTTCATCTGCCGTTATGAGATTGGTGGCAATATAGTTGCTACGCGAAGTGATTGCGCATTTTGTGTGCATAAGAGAAGTCATTGCAAAGTTACCTACATATTACCAAAAAATACCACTTTTTCATGTTGTAGACTCCGTCTCGCATTTATCCGATTGTGCTTATACGTGGGTAACACTGAAAATGTTTAGAACTGGCCAATTCGAAACATTGCTAATGTGTGTGTGTGTGTGTGTGTGTGTGTGCCATTGGTGTTGAGATAATGAGTCATCCGCCATACAGCCCTGACCTGGCACCTTTCATTTATTCCCAAGAACTAAAGATAAAATTCGAAGTATTCGCTTTACGAGCCCCGAAGATGTATGCACTATCCCGCTATCTGCTATATCCTATCCTAATACCCAAAGGTTGCCTGGTGGAAATTGCTGCTTTAGCAATAAGGCCGCCTATATTGTACTGTTTTGTTCCTTACTTTTCTGCTGTATGTATTCGTGTTTTTTTGAGCAATACAGTATCTTGTATTGTATTGTAAGATGAGGTGAAAGTGTACGAAAATGCCATAAAAGAGACTCCTAAGGAAGAATGGGTCCACTGCTTTTCTCAGTGGTTCCATCGAATGCGACGATGTGTAGAGAGGAACGGACATTACTTCGAAAAACAATAAAGGTATTGGCAACTTTCTATATTAAGCCGTTTTTCATTATCTAAACATTTTCAGTGTGTCTAGTGGCTAGTGCCATGGACTCCCGATCCGGAGGACCTGGGTTCGATTCTCAGGGGGAAAACACAAAGTTGATATTTGAGAATTTATCACTTGGTGAATTTTTCCCCAGTTTGGTTAGGACATTGCAGGCTGAATCACCTGATTGTCCGAAAAAGGAAAAGATTTCGTGCTTAAAGTTGAAATATGTTTTATTTAAAAATGTATTGTACCTACTTTAAAACATGCACTCACAGGACTATGATAAATTCAGGTTTTTGATCAAAACCCGGACTTTGAACAATCCATAGAAAAGTCATTTTGTCATTTTGTCAAATTCCTTAAATAAATACTTGGATTTGAGATTAAATAAAAAAAAAAAACTTTATTAAAACCCATGAAAATATAAAAATAAACAGATTAAATTAATCATCATCTCCCTAGCCTTAACCCGTATCTCACGGGGTCGGCTTTCTAAACTAGGGGATTGAACGAGGGTACTGGTTATTACACAGAGCGACTGCCATTTGACCTCCGCAACCCAGAAGGGAAACCAGACCCAATCCTAGATTAGGTCAGAGTTTTCAAGCCACCAATGCTTAGCACTGGCCTCTAATATGGCTGAACGACTAATATCTACGGTATTAAACGATATTAACCGGGACCAACGGCTTAATGTGCCTTCCGAAGCACGGAAAAAGCATCGCATAAGCGTACATATGAAATTCGAAAACCGAAAAACACATTGGTACGTGGTGGGATTCGAAACAGCTCAGGAGGCAGCGGCCCTACACCATCGGGCTCTTTTAGATTAAATTAATATCGGATGCTATTTTATATTTGAATAAAGTAATTGACACATGAAATAATTACTTTTTTTTATACTTTTTCCCATGACTTTGAAAAAAACCTAGACTTTTCTCTGGATTATACATAATTATATACATATAATCACGCCTTTATCCCTAATGGGGTAGGCAGAACGTAAACGACTCAAACAAAGGTTGTTGCGCCAGGTTTGACAAGTATTGAGGGTCATTTTAGATAGATCTGTGTATTGCTGTAGTGACAGGTTGTCAGTCCATCGTCTAAATTACAATACACTGGAACGCTCGAATCCTTTAGCTGGTTTTTACAGCATACCCGTGAGGAGATGCAGCTGGCACATTCTATGTCTTTGTAACGCTCCCAGTCCAGCATGGAAGATTTCTCTGAATTATGACCAGTATTTTGTCAAAGTCCGGGTTTTGATGAAAAAAATTTCTTTCTGCAACATATATACGGAGAATACACATATTTCTTCTATGCTGGCCTAGGAGCGAGAGAAAAACATAGAATGTGCGAGATGCATTACCTCACGGACATGCTGTTAAAACCAGCTAAGGGATCCAAGGGATTCAGTATATTGTAATGAAGGCGATGGGCTGACAACCTGTCACTACAGCAATAGATTGCAATCTTAAATAACTCTCAAAACTTTGTCAGACGTGGCGGAACGACCTTTTTTAGGTCGTTTACGCTCTTCCTGCCCCATTAGGGATAAAGGCGTGATTGTATGGATGTAAGTATGAATACACAGGGATACCAAATAGACTCTAGTACTAGTACCTAGCTGCTATATACTTAATACTCTTATACTAAATACTCAATTAAGGAGCCCGATGGTGTAGTGGATAGGGCCGCTGCCTCCTGAGCGGGAGGTCGTGGTTCGAACGCCACCACGTACCAATGTGTTTTTCGATTTTCGAATTTCATATGTACGTTTATTCGGCGCTTTTTCCGTGCTTCGGAAGGCACGTTAAGCCGTTGGTCCCGGTTAATATCGTTTAATACCGTAGATATTAGTCGTTAAGCTATATCAGAGGCCAGTGCTAAGCTTTGGCGGCTTGAAAACTGTGACCTAATCTAGGATTGGGTCTGGTTTCCCTTCTGGGTTGCGGTCAGATGGCAGTCGCTCTGTGTAAAAACCAGTACCCTCGTTCAATCACCTAGATTAGGTAGCCAACCCCGAGAAATACGGGATAAGGCTAGGATGATGATGACTAAATACTCAATTGGATATCAAAAAGGTTCACGACATCGTCTCTAGAGGAGACCAATTAAATAAAATGGCTCGGCCTTTGAAGAGATTTCAAGTAAAAATTAATCGTCAAGTGCGAGGTATGGTAAGTAATGGTTCTAGATATTTTGTATTAGTTGTAATTTTTCGATATCTTTAAGGATTCTGGATGAGCTGGCTTCATCATCTTAAACTGAAATCACACATACATACATACATATGATCACGCCTTTCTCCCTAATGGGGTAGGCAGAGCGTAATCGATCGAAACATAGGTGTGGAAGGCAAGTAAATATGAACAGGATTAAAGCTGGCGATTACTCCACCGACTAAAGCAAAGCTCGTCAATATATGATGATGATGTTGTGTAAATACTAGTGTGTGTTTTTACTGACACTTCAGTTCCATCGGAAGATTGATACATACCTACATATAAAAACGCCTTTATCCCTAATGGGGTAGGCAGAGCGTAAACGACTAAACAAAGGTCGTCCCGCCACGTCTGTCAAAGTTTTGATGGTTACTTAAGATAGATGTGTAGGTACATTGCTGTAGTGACAGGTTGTTAGCCCATCGCCTAAATTACAATATACTGAAACCCTCGGAACCCTTAGCTGGTTTTTACAGCATGCCCGGGAGGAAATGCAGCTGGCACATTCTATATTTTTCTCTCGCTTCCAGTCCAGCATGGAGGATAAATCATTACAATACAAAATACCTCAAAGCACAAAGAAACACATAATACATACAATAGAAAAAAAAACCACAAAACAATATACGCGGCCTTATTGCGAAAGCAGCTATTTCTACCGGGCAACCCTTGTATTGTTCTTCCATGCTGGACTGGGAGCGAAAAGAAAATATAAAAAGGGGCCAGCTGCATTTCCTCCCGGGCATGCTGTATAAACCAGCTAAGAGATCCAAGTGTTACACTATATCGCAATTTAGTCGATGGGCTGACAACCTACAGCGATAATACCTACAATTCTATCTTAAATAACCCTCAAGACTTTGTTAGACGTGGCGAAACGACCTTCGTTTAGGTCGTTTACGCTCTGCCTACTCCATTAGGGATAAGGGCGTGATTATATGTATGTATGTAACCTTTATGTGTAAGGATAGTACACAACAGAAAGCCAATCAAGAGAAAATTTATCGCGAATTAATTCGCAGTAAATTTACGGGTGCACCACTTTTCTGTGTACAGACGAGAAAGAGTAAACGAGATAAAAATGTAGATAGCTGTAGTTAAAGTTTAACCGACGAAAGCCATCCCATCGCATATTAATGACTTTCTTAACTGAACTCTAAAAACTCGAAGTCCTTTTAAAAAGTTCTCGGGTAAAATTAACTTGCAGATTAAGTAACTTGGGTATTAACATTGCTATAAGTGCACTGAAGTTTTTCATTCGGTTTGCGCTCAGTTATTAAAAAGATGAGTTATTTAAAGTAGCCTGGAGATTATTCGATTTGTGAAAGAAGATTATGTTGTAAAATTCTTCCATGCTAGCCTCGGAGTGAGAGAAAAACAGTGCCAGCTGTATTTCCTCCCGGGTATGTATGGAAGTACAATCATATAATCAAGTATTTAATCACGCCTTTATCCGTAATGGTGTAGGCAGAGCGTTAGCGACCTAGACAAAGGTCGTTCCGCCACATATGAAAAGTTTTGAGGGTTATTTAAGATAGATTTGTAGGTCTATTGCTGTAATGACAGGTTGTCAGCCCTTCGCCTAAATTACAATATACTGAAACCCTTGGATCCCTTAGCTGGTTTTTAAAGCATGCCCGGGAGGAAATGCAGCTGGCACATTCTATGTTTTTCTCTCGCCCCCAGTCCAGCATGGAGGTTTTTTACAATCATTTAAGTAGATTTAGTTAATCCTCGTGTGTTTTTGTGCAGTAACTGCCTCCGTAGTCTAGTGGTCAGAGTTATGGGCTTACGATCCGGAGGTCATGGGTTCGATTTCCACAGAGTGTATATTTTCAATTTATCACTTTGTGAAGTTTTTCACAGTTTGGTTAGGATATTGCAGGCTGAATCACCTGATTATCCGAAAAGTAAAAGGATTGTAATTGTGCTTCTGAGGGCACGTCGTTGGACCCGGTCGCTGTCTTTGATAGTGATCGTTACTCAAACGATGCCATAGGCCTATTAGTTGTGCTACTAGGCGGTTTGAAAACTCTAACACCAGGGTTCTTCGGGTCGTTGTTCGACTCGAGAATCCACTCGGAAAGAAAAGTTAATCCTTCCATGCTGGACTGGGAGCAAGAGAAAAATATAGAATGTGCCAGCTGCATTTTCTCCCGGGCATGCTATAAAAACCAGCTAACAGATCCGAGGGTTTCTGTATATTGCAATTTAGGCGATGGGCTGACAACCTGTCACTACAGCAATATAAACTACAAATCTACACTTTGAAACTTTGTCAGACGTGGCGGAACATTAGGGATGAAATAAATGTATGTTTGTAGCCGTAGCTATTTAGAGTAGCAGACATTTGAATGATGAATTTAAATGTCTGTTTCTCGGTCTGGGTGTTCCTTGTGGTTGTTTCTGTGTATCATAGTGGGGGCTGTGAGTATGATCATGTTTTATTTTTTAATTTGAATTATACATACATACATATAATCATGCCTTTATCCCTAATAGGCTAGGCAGAGCGTAAACGACATAAACAAACCCTTTAAACTTTGTCAGACGTGGCGGAACGACCTTTGTTTAGCGATAAAGGCGTGATAATATGTATGTATGTATGTACAATATTATTCAGGGCAAGGAATCACTGATTTTTCTAAACAACGTCTCTTGTTAAACATTCATGAAGTAAACTAGATCCTTGTTCTACTCGAACTCGTCTTACTCTTATGAGAGTCGCGACAAAATTACATCTTATACAAGGTGTTACAGGATGTATATAAAATCACGCCTAAGCATTCTTCTTAGATAGATAGATATATTCTTTATTGAACATAAAACAAAAGCAGTAGGAATTGAGAACAAACAAAATAAAAACTAAAGTACAATGACTTATTGCTATGGTAGCATTTTCTACCAGGCAACCTTGGGTAGAGGAAATCAAATGTAGAAATGTATTTTTCCATGCTGGACTGCAATCGACAGAAAAACATAGAATGTGCCAGCTAAATCTCCTCCCAGACATGCTGTAAAAACCACCTAAGGGATTTAAATTTCTAAGGGATTCGAGGGTACTAGTTTATTGATCAAAAATCTGAATGTCTCAGGACTTTGACAAAGTCCTAGACTTTTTTGTGACTAGTATTTCGTCAAAGTCCGGGTTTAATCAAAATCCTAGTTTTTGATTAATAATCCTGCGACACTGTGCGCCGCGGTTCCAGGCTATGAAAATGTTTAACAAGTTACCTGCTGATTTGAGGGTCTTGCTCGATAAACTCACGATATTTAAAACTAATTTGATTATTAGATATCTTATTAGAATATGATAAAACATGAATTATTTGCTATACACTTTTGGATGACATTAACATTGCTTGACATTCTCTTCTACTTATATTTAATGAATTATTATACTTATTATAGATTGGCTTTCTGTTTTAGGACTATTTTTATTTGTATTATTATGCATGTAATTATTTTATTATTAATTGGAATGTTTTTATTTTGTATCTAGATTTTAATGGAATTGAGATTTGTTTGACATATTTTAAGATAAATTCAAATGTAGTTTTATATTTAAATGATTGAATTGTTCTATTGATTGTTAAAGTACCTACCTATTGTTTTTTATGTTATGTGTTTCCATTTTTTTTTTTTTTTTTTTTTTTTATTTATTTGGCAAATCATCAGCGACAATAAAATAATAATACAAAAATATACAAAACTGAAAGCTATTTACAGATTTGCACATATAGGAAACGAAATAGACAAAACGAGCAAAACCATAAATACTAACATAAATTAACATAATATTATTTATCCTATTACATTGAAACAAGGATCACTGAATTCGGCATAACTGAATGTGCAGTGTACAATGTACTTTGTTATGAAATAAATAAATTGAACTTGAACTTGACATATAATCTAAAGATCGTCACCACATCAACGACTTCATAAACGTTTTTTAGAGTTTAAAAAAATATACATAGCTTTTTGTTTACTGCGAGTGATAAAAAAAATTGTACCAGCTGTTTATCTTCTAGAGAGCATATAAAAAGTCAATAGAAAGAGTAAATAGGGTTTCAGTGTAATATCTCAGTCGAGGTCTGACAATTTGTCATCTTCAATTTGTAATCTTGTCACTGTGTCTATGCAAATTAAGAAAATATGATCCTATCCATTTTTTTTCTTAACTTCGATGAATAGAACCCTATATTGTCGTGTAGTTTACGTAGCGACTGTCTCATACATGCTTGAAGGAAATGGATGCCAGTTCCGATTCCTATAGGAAACGCTGCTGTTTTCCATCTGCCGTTGTGCAGATGCTACGTGATCTTGCTTCTAACCAGAGGGTTTACTACGAAAACAATGTACAAAATGTCAGTACACTTTTAAAGTAGTCGATACTTCAGGAATATGTAAGTATGTAGGGAAAAAGACAAGCGATCGTATTTTGTTATGCAGGTTTGTCATAAACCTAGAATATAGTTGAAATAACGAACTGTATCTGAATTTAGCGAATGACACAACAACTTGCATCAGGGCGGAAAAAATATCCTAAGTCACCCACTCAAGTCCGTCGGAGCAAAGATAACCGCTTCAGGTGGGGATTCACATGTGACTCCGACCTTCGGTGCAAATGCGGAATTGACCCACAAACCATGGTTCACCTAATATCGTGCTCTATGTGCCCTACCACCTGTACGAGAGAGCAATTGATGCAAGCCACAGCAGATGCGGTGAGAGTTGCCGACTACTGGGCTAGAGAAATTTGAGATGGAATTTGACTTGCCGTCCACTCGATAGAAGAAAAAGAAGAATGTAACACTTAATTTTAAACTTTCGCGGTTGTTTTCACTATAACTATAAGACATTTTACGGGTTTCTTACCGCGATTTAAATTATTTGATGAGTTCCCGATATTTCGGCGCTGTTCCAAACGCCCTGATCACGGGTAAACTGGAGAAAACTGCGGGTGGGTTTAGGGACAGACATATCTGTCTACCCTCACTCTTCTTCGTTTTTGCGGTACACTATTCACAACACTGTTATTGTCACCACTGGAACTCACACGAAAGTCATCTCGACAACATACACTGACCACATCATCCGTATTTGTTGTAGGTTTGGCCCGGATTTTCTTTTTACACATGTTTACTACTGGATTCCACGTGCTTGACAATTTAAACCCATCTTCTCTATTGAAGTTTTTGTACTTTGTGATTTCAATAGCTTCACTTATCATTCTTGGTATATAGTGGCGTTCTGTCGATAACACTTTTGGGTCATGCAATTCGATCCAGTGGTTTGAACCAGACTCTAATAAGTGCTCGGCTATGGCTGACTTATGAACTTGCTTTGCTTGCTGTGGTCGCCTTTCTACGCCTAGCAATAAATTTGATGTTTTCTTATCTTTATAATATGTCAGTGTTTCGGAACGCCAGTGTGTTTTCGGTGAATCGTTTCATCATCATCACTGGTATAGACTCAAATTCAAGAGCAAATACATCTAAAAAAAGGAACAGTAATGGATTATAACATACGGTCCACAGGCTCAACTCTTCTACACAAATTACTTGCTACTCATGACAAATGCTCACCTAAATAATCCCCTTACATACCAATTACAAAAATCCCTGTCCAAGGGATAAAGCCGAAATGCGCTCATATTTCCGGAAAACACGCCCGGAAGCCAGGGATTCCATCTTTTTCTGGTTATCTTCACGCGTCGCACTCTGAACATACGGGCTTTAGGCTTAATAATGTGAGCAATATCGTCACGTCATTTCCATTAGGTGCCTTAAATCTAGGTAAGTGTATTATATTCTTGTATGGCTTTAGGTAGCGTCAATTCTCGCGACATAATACTAATTCAAAATTCTTAGCTAGCGCTGCCACTTTCTTAACTTTGACTTAAGAACAGGTTACCAAATAAACACATGACTTTGACATTCCTAATGTGACGTAGAATAAGAGAGCATTCTCTATGTTCAGTTCTTATTTAAAACGTCTAACGTCAAATAAGGACTATCAAAGTCATGTGTTTATTTACAATCCTGTTCTTATGACAAAGTCAAGAAAGTGCAGCGTTAGCTAAGAATAAGTTAAGGAACAGTGCGTCCAGAATTTCCGCCATTAGAATATAGAGTATAGTTATTTTTGTGCAAGATTTTACCTACTCAACAAACTGCATGTAAAGTTTAGCATAGATGTTGAGTGCTGTTGAGTGTTTCACAATTTAAAAGAAGAGATTTCTTTGCCATTGCAATAAACTCAAAAAATACTGTGACCTGTTCTACAAATTGTTTGATTATTAGAACAAAATACCTTTGAAAGCGAGGAAGTATGTTATTTCAAATGAAGGCAGGTATTTGATATACTTTCCCGGAATAACTTCTCTAAGCCAAGATGTTTGCAGGAAATAAAGCTAAACCGTGTTGTTAGTAAATACCATCTCGACTATCTCATAAGGTAAAACTAGAGGCATTGAAAAATTAGAGCTTATATTTGTAGAGTAATACATACATACATATAATCACGCCTTCTTCCCTAATGGGGTAGGCACAGCGTAAACGATCTAAACAAAGGTCGTTCCGCCACGTTTGACAAGGTTTTGAGGGTTATTTATGATAGATTTGTAGGTATATTGCTGTAGTGACAGGTTGTCAGCCTATCGCCTAAATTGTAATATACAGAAACCCTCGGATCTTATACCTGGTTTTTACAGCATGCCCGGGAGGAAATGCAGCTGACACATTCTATGTTTTTCTCTCGCTCCCAGTCCAGCATGGAAGAAGTAGAGTAATCTCAAATGAAATGAAATGAAATTTATTAATTGTGATTGTCATTGTGATTGTCAATAAGAGCAGTATTAAGTATGTATTTGACTGTACATTTGTACTTCTTCTTCTTCTGTTGTGGTTTCAGAGTTTCTTCAAACCACCTTATAGCACAGCTAATATGTCAATCTTCCATGTTGGACTGGTTGCGAGAGAAAAACATAGAATGTGCCACCTGCATTTCCTCCCGGACATGCTGTAAAAACCAGCAAAGGGATCCGAGGGTTTCAGTATTTTGTAATCTAGGCGATGGGCTGACATCCTGTGACTTCAGCAATGTACCTACAAATCTATCTTCAATAACCCTCAAAACTTAGTCAGACGTGGCGGAACAACCTTTGTTTAGGTCTGCCTACCCCATTAGGGATAAAGGCGTAATTATAATATGTGTATGCATTAAGTATTGTATTTGACAGGCCATTTGTACTTCTTCTTCTGTCGTATGGATGTTGAGTCAATCGACCTGATGAACCCTGGTGTCACAGTTTCTTTAAACCACCTCAGCACAGCTAATATGCCATTTGTACTGTATGACATTTCTGATACAAACTCAAACTTGCTGTCAGTCTTAGGTGCTATTTATTAATACAGGCTTTAATGACTTTGTTAGTTAAGAAAAGGTTTATTAGGTTTAGTCATGCAACATCATATGTAATTTTTTTTTCGTCGGTCTGAAATTCAAACCTAACACCTCCACAGCTCCTTAATATACCCTACCAACTGCACCAAGTCCCTTTCAAATCCATTTCTCGTATGCTAATATTTGCTGAAGAGGATCGTCGTCTGTTTTTTTGGGACCCCCGGGGGCGCATTTTTCACGGAATATGCATTTCAAGCGTTTTTGGCGTTTTACATACATACATACATATAATCACGCCTTTGTCTCTAATGGGGTAGGCAGAGCGTAAACGACCTAAACAAAGGCCATTCCGCCGCGTCTGACAAAGTCTTGAGGGCCATTCAAGAAAGATTTGTACGTATATTGCTATAGTGACAGGTTGTCAGCCCATCGCCCAAATTACAATATACTGAAACCCTCAGATCCCTTTGCTGGTTTTTACAGCATGCTCGGAGGAATCGCAGCTGGCACATTCTGTGTTTTTCTCTCACTTCCAGTCCAGCATGGAAGATTTTGGCGTTTTACTTAAATAATAAGGGGATTGTTTTCCATGTTATGTTGAATGTTTTTGTACGTTTGTTTCTTTACAACCTTGAAAGTAACAAAATAGAATTTACGTTTCCTTATTTATTTATTTAACAGTTTATTGTACACATAAACATGCACTGAACAATTACATAAGGAATGAAGGCAAACAGGCACTGTGCCATCCATGTAATTTAATTATTATTAAAAAAATATTTTTTTACAGACATACTGTAGTACCTAAAGCAACTAGATATTAAGCTTATAGAAGTCTAAAAACATAACAACACGGCTTTCGGTAGAGCCTTGAAATCCATTAATATGTGTAAAATCCAATCGATTAAGATCAATCCTCATAAATCTATTCATATGTCGTATTATTTTTACTATATGTAAGTGTGTGTGTATAATATATATTTATTTATATGCCACGTATTGTATATACTAATATTATACATACATACATACATATAATCACGCCTTTATCCCTAATGGGGTAGGCAGAGCGTGAACGACTTAAACAAAGGTCGTTCCGCCACGTCTGACAAAGTTTTTAGGGTTATTTAAGATAATTTTGTAGGTATATTGCTGTAGTGACAGGTTGTCAGCCCATCGCCTAAATTACAATATACTGAAACCCTCGGATCCCTTAGCTGGTTTTTACAGCATGCCCGGGAGGAAATTCAGCTGGCACATTCTATGTTTTTCTCTCGATCCCAGTCCAGCATGGAAGAAACTAATATTATTTATATGATTATTTGGTTATTATATATACTTATGTATGTAAGGATATTTATATGTAGCTTATTGTAGTCTTTGCGTACACTCTTGCCTGCTGTTATCCATAATAATATATTTTTTTCCTCTTACACGGTAAGTTGGAAGACAACTTAATTTAAGTTAAGCTCGCCTTTGTACATAATGTATCTATATTAAGTTAATTTGAAGAATATCTGTGTGTACAATAAATAATAAAGAATGAAGAAGAAGAATTATAAAATAAATTATTAATTAATGAGTAAGGTTATTGAGACTCGTTGATCTCTCAGACAAACTGTTCATACAGTTTTGAGGGACTATGTATTAGTTTTTAAAATTTATGTGAATGTTTGTAATAAATAAATAATAAATAAGACCACATTTATGTTTCAAAAGAAGAAACATATTATAAATTTCCATGCGATATCAAAGTTGTAACGGCAAACTGCATATTACTAAGTATACAACTGCCTCCGTGGTCTAGTGGCTAGTGCCATGGACTCCTGATCCGGAGGTCCTGGGTTCGATTCCCAGGGGGGAAACACAAAGTTGAAATTTGAGAATTTATCACTTTGTGAATTTTTCCCAGTTTGGTTAGAACATTGCAGGCTGAATCACCTGATTGTCCGAAAAAGAAAAAGATTTCGTGCTTCGGAGGGCACGTTAAGCCGTCGGTCCCGGTCGCTGTCTTTGATAGTGGTCGTTACTCAAACCATGTCAGAGGCCTGATAGTTGTGCTACTAGGCGGTTTAAAAACTCTGACACCAGGGTTCATCGGGTCGATAGACTCGATACCCACTCGACAGAAGAAGTATACAATAGGTCCAGAAGGATGCACCTTAGTTACTTACCTACAACCACAACATCCAATCAAGTAGCCTTCCTTTTACCGATCTATTTTTACTGTAAATTTCAAGCCCACCTGTAAGTTTCACATCCCGTCATCCTGCTCCAAAAGTGGTTCCAAATTACTGAAGTACGTATGTTCAGTTTCATACCCTTTAAGCTGGCAACACTGCGAAATGAACGAAACGCATTTATCATGACGTCGGCGTTTAGAACAATTCAATTTCCAAACGGAAGATTTATTTGCCAAGGGTTGTGTAATGTGCAATGAATTTGGTGAAGGTTTGGCAGACTGACGGATTTAGTTGCTATTTGTTTGTACTTTAAGTCGGTAAATAGACATGTGTAATAGACATCGATTTACCGTCTAGGTCGCTTGAATATAGTCCGCAAAGAGTATAATAGTATCAATAAAGAGCGAGAGAAAAACACAACTCCACATCTCCTCCCGGGCATGCTGTAAAAACCAACTAAGGGATCCAAAGGGTTTCAGTATATTGTAATTTAGGCGAAGGGCTGACAACCTGTCACTACAGCAATATATACAATACCGTAATACCTACAAATCTATTTTAAATAACCCTCAAAACTTTGTCAGACGTGGCGGAACCACCCTTCTTTAGGTCGTTTACGCTGCGCCTACCCCATTAGGGATAAAATCGTGATTATATGTATGTATGTAGTAAAAATAAAAGTTTTCTAGATGTGCTTGTTCCTTGACATTCTAATCTATGTCATGTCCAAAAAATAGAGTATAAAGGAATAAATAATAAGTGCACTTGTGTGTCACAAACACATACCATACAAATACATAAAATACAAACACAAACCATATAAACACATACCATACAAACGCATACCATACAAAAACAGACCATACAAACACATACCATACAAACACATACCATACAAACGCATACCATACAAACACATACCATACAAACGCATACCATACAAACACATACCATACAAACGCATACAAATACAATAACAAGAGTCCCGCAATAATTTTAGATGAAAAGGAGATAGTCCACTTAAAATCTGTTCAGAATAGTTTATATAGATTCGAGTCAACAGTAAAAATTTTACCATCCTATATTTGGTCTATAACCTATGATAGAAATTATCAAAAATATAGGACCGAATCTGACAATCTCTCAAATATTTTGAAGTGACATAAATTTCATAATGACAGCAATGGCTGATTCCGTAATTTATTGTTTTCGCCTCGACGCGACTCGACATGCCCCACATTTCCTTTCACATTTTATGAAGCATTATGTTCATAAATCAATGGAATTATGCCTCTACTCATTATGGTAACAACCCTCTCTCTGGAGTCCGGCGCCAAACAGCTTGCTGTGTTCAAATCAAATCAAAATCAAAATTGCTTTATTTGCTTTAAACAGGGTACATTAATTTGGTGTTCATCATATGCAAGTTACAGACCATGCCTGCTTAGCCACTAAGTATAAATAGCAAGCAAATATAGAATACCTATGTCATAAAAGAGTGCAATAACAGACAAAAGAATATTTAAAACATAAAAAGAACTCTAACCGTCAGCTTGATATTAATCCTAATCCATATATTATTAAATAATTACCCTTAGACTTATATAAATCACTATACAGACAATTTATTAATACTTAACAGCTAGTCTATAATTTTGATGAAGTCACGTAATACAATGTTACTATTAGGTTTATTCAATATTTAAAAAAATCTTGTCTTCCATACTGGACTGGGAGTGAAAGAATCTTCCATACTGGACTGGGAGTGAAAGAAAAACATAGAATGGTCCAGTTGCCCTTCTTCCCGGGCATGCTGTAAAAGTCAGCAAAAGGGATTCGAGGGTTCCAGTGTATTGTAATTTAGGCGATGGGCTGACAACCTGTCACTACAGCAATACACATTACAATCTAAAATTGCCCTCAATTTATGTCAGACGTGGCGAAAGCGCCTTTTAGGAGGCGTTTTACGCTCTGCCTACCCCGTAAGGGATAAAGGCGTGATTTTATGTATGTATGTATGTAAAAAAATCTTCCAAGGAATAAAAAGTGTTTTCTGTCAACCATCTATACAATTCAGTCCTAAATTTAACTACGTGGTGTTGCTTAATTTTCCGTCGGTGCGAGAGATTGCCAATGCCATAGCAGGCAATTTTAAGCTGATCTCGCTCCGTCGTCGACTATATCACGGTCAGTCCTGACGTAGTGCCTAGAGTCGAGAGCTAACCCATTTCTAATTTAAAAAAATGGTGTTGGTAGAACGTGAATAGCTCAGAATGTATCGATTTCGCCACTCCTGACAAATATCGAGCATAAAAAATACATGGTCATTTTTATATCATCGGTGTTATAATTTATACTAGCGATTGTTGGCGCTTGGTGAAATTCCATTGTATGATATATAGATAAACTAGCGAAATCATCATCGTTTCTCTACTATATTATGCATGTATTATACACATAAACCTTCCTCTTGAATCACTCTATCCATGTAAAGTACCCGCATCAAAATCCGTTGCGTAGTTTGAAAGATCTAAGCATATATAGGGATATAGGGACAGTGAAAGCGACTTTGTTTTATACTATTTAGTGAAATAACCACGCCTTTATCCCTAATGTATGCAAAATCCAAATTTTTGGTTATACTTCCTGAATTTCTTGGCGGAAGTTGTTCAGTATCGTTGACAGAGCAACACCTATCAGTTTGCGGGACGCTGTCCCTTACGCCCCGTGTAGATGAAACGCTTATTTTTAAAGTTTTGTCATTATAACTATTAAGAAAAAACTACAATTTAGTTAGTACCAGCGACGCGCCCCGGCTTCGCACGGAAATTATCAGTATTTCACTACTATATTATGCATGTATTATACAAATAAACCTTCCTCTTGAATCACTCTATCCATTAAAAGAAACCGCATCAAAATCCGTTGCGTAGTTTTAAAGATCTAAGCATACATAGGGATATAGGGACAGAGAAAGCGAAATTTGTTTTATACTTTGTAGTGGAGAGTATAATAGACAATCAGGCAAAGGATTCCCGATCCCACGGGATCAAACATAGTTACATACATACATACATACATATAATCACGCCTCTATCCCTAATGGGGTAGGCATAGCGTAAACGACCTAAACAAAGTTCATTCTGCCACGTCTGGCAAAGTTTCGAGGGTTATTTATGATAGATTTGTAGTCATATTGCTGTAGTGACAGGTTGTCAGCCCATTGCCTAAATTACAATATACTGAAACCCTCCGATCCCTTAGCTGGTTTTTACAGCATGCCCAGCAGGAGAAAATGCAGTTGGCACATCCTTTGTTGTCTCTCCCTTCTAGTCCAGCATGACGTCATAAGTAAACATCTTAATAATGAATGATAAATCATATTTAGCATTTTTTGCCGACTTCAAAACATAGTTCTCAATCTCTTGTCTCTATGTTATTTTTTTTATTGCTTTTTTTGTCACATTACATCATCATTCTCATCGGTGTAATTTTTATTTTATCTACACAACGTATTTTCAACTACATTATTTTCGTTTCATTTTCCCAATACACTGAACAAGATATAGTTTACGTCGACGATATTTAGCGGAAATAGGATGTCGATCACTATTTCCGGTTCGTAGCGTACCTCTACGACGTAGCATTTCTCTACGCCGTAGCAAACAAAGCTTGAAGATAAACAAAACTAAAGTACTGCCTCCGTGGTCTAGTGGCTAGTGCCATGGACTCCCGATTCGGAGGTCCTGGGTTCGATTCCCAGGGGGGAAACACAAAGCTGATATTTGAGAATTTATAACTTTGTGAAGTTTTCCCCAGTTTGGTTAGGACATTGCAGGCTGAATCACCTGATTGTCCGAAAAGGAAAAGATTCCGTGCTTCGGAGGGCACGTTAAGCCGTCGGTCCCGGTCGCTGTCTTTGATAGTGGTCGTTAGTCAAACCATGTCAGAGGCCTGATAGTTGTGCTACTAAGTGGTTTAAAAACTCTGACACCAGGGTTCATCGAGTCGATAGACTCGGTACCCACTCGACAGAAGAAGACTAAAAAAATGGAACTTTGAAATATTTCTCGTACAAAAGTTTCATCTGAAGCAGATGGTGAAGTTAGTTCTCACTTTAGTATATTGTAGGTGACTGGGCACATTAAGTGGTACATGAAGAATATATGTGTTGAACGTTTTGACGCTTTACATTGTGGCTACGAAAACTACCATTGCATTTTTGGGGAGAACATACATTCGAGGTGTAAGGGACAATGTCCCACAAACTGATAGGGGTTGCTCAGTCAACGACACTGATCAACTTACATACATACATACATAAAATCACTCCTTTATCCCTTACGGGGTAGGCAGAGCGTTAAACGCCTCGTAGAAGGCGCTTTCGCCGCGTCTGACAAAAATTGAGGGCAATTTTAGATTGTAATGTGTATTGCTAATGTGTAGTGATAGGTTGTCAGCCCATCGCCTAAATTACAATACACTGTAACCCTCGAGTCCCTTTTGCTGTCTTCTACAGCATGCCCGGGAGGAAGGGCAGCTGGAACATTCTATGTTTTTCTATCTCTCCCAGTCCAGCATGGAAGAATCAATCTTATCAACTTCCACCAGGAAATTCTTTCAGGAAGTAAAAAAAAATGTTTTTCCATACGAATTCTTCACTTCTTTTAACATGTTATATGTAAGAGCACTTTTTTAATAAACTATTTTGTATTGGTTTCTTTTTGTATTTTTTTATTGTCTGATCGAGGTGGACATTTTGTATGGAAAAACCAATTTTTTTGTTTCACTTCCTGAATGAATTTCTTTGCGGAAGTTGTTCAGTATCGTTGACAGAGCAACACCTATCAGTTTGCGGGACGCTGTCCCTTACGCCCCGTGTAGATGAAACGCTTATTTTTAAAGTTTTGTCATTATAACTATTAAGAAAAAACTACAATTTAGTTAGTACCAGCGACGCGCCCCGGCTTCGCACGGAAATTATCAGTATTTTTCTACTATATTATGCATGTATTATACAAATAAACCTTCCTCTTGAATCACTCTATCCATTAAAAGAAACCGCATCAAAATCCGTTGCGTAGTTTTAAAGATCTAAGCATACATAGGGATACAGGGACGCAGAAAGCGACTTTGTTTTATACTTTGTAGTGGAGAGTATTATAGACAATCAGGCAAAGCATTCCCGATCCCACGGGATCAAACATAGTTACATACATACATACATACATATAATCACGCCTTTATCCCTAATGGGGTAGGCAGACCGTAAACGACCCAAACAAAGGTCGTTCTGCCACGTCTGACAAAGTTTTGAGGGTTATTTAAGATAGATTTTTAAGTATATTGCTGTAGTGACAGGTTGTCAGCCCATCGCCTAAATTACAATGTACTGAAACCCTCGGATACCTTAGCTGGTTTTTACAGCATGCCCGGGAGGAAATGCAGCTGGCACATTCTATGTTTTTCTCTCGCTCCCAGGCCAATAATATCAAATCAAACATAGTTAAGTTGGGTTAATTGAACTGAGATCCGATAATCTAGTTCTGTATACTTCCGTACTGTTGAGGGTTTTTTCGTCATATTGGCGAAATCGACTCTTTAGGCGACTAAGTATTTTATTATTATTATACTAACCAACATCATCCCACTGCTGCTGCTAAAAGTCAGCAAAAGGGATTCGAGGGTTCCAGTGTATTGTAATTAAGGCGATGGGCTGACAACCTGTCACTACAGCAATACACATTACAATCTAAAATTGCCCTCAATTTATGTCAGACGTGGCGAAAGCGCCTTTTAGGAGGCGTTTTACGCTCTGCCTACCCCGTAAGGGATAAAGGCGTGATTTTATGTATGTTTGTATGTAAAAAAATCTTCCAAGGAATAAAAAGTGTTTTCTTTCAACCATCTATACAATTCAGTCCTAAATTTAACTACGTGGTGTTGCTTAATTTTCCGTCGGTGCGAGAGATTGCCAATGCCATAACAGCCAATTTTTAGGTGATCTCGCTCCGTCGTCGACTATATCACGGTCAGTCCTGACGTAGTGCCTAGAGTCGAGAGCTATCCTATTTCTAATTTTAAAAAATGGTGTTGGTAGAACGTGAATAGCTCAGAATGTATTGATTTCGCCACTCCTGACAAATATCGAGCATAAAAAATACATGGTCATTTTTATATCATCGGTGTTATAATTTATACTAGCGATTGTTGGCGCTTGGTGAAACTCCATTGTATGATATATAGATAAACTAGCGACCCGCCCGTAGTTTGAAAGATCTAAGCATATATAGGGACAGTATAAGCGACTTTGTTTTATACTATTTAGTGAAATAATCACGCCTTTATCCCTAATGGGGTAGGCATAGCGTAAACGACCTAAATAAAGTTCATTCTGCCACGTCTGGCAAAGTTTTGAGGGTTATTTATGATAGATTTGTAGTCATATTGCTGTAGTGACAGGTTGTCAGCCCATTGCCTAAATAACAATATACTGAAACCCTCAGATCCCTTAGCTGGTTTTTACAGCATGCCCAGCAGGAGGAAATGCAGTTGGCACATCCTATGTTGTCTCTCCCTTCCAGTCCAGCATGACGTCATAAGTAAACATCTTAATAATGAATGTGTTCGGTAGTTTACGAACTAAAATTTACTGATAAGTAAAAGGCACTGATAAACTGATAAAAACTATATTTAAGTATTCAGAACTTAAACTAGTATGAGACTGATGATTGAGCACGCTAGCTCTCTTGACAGCTATATGCGAACTGAACGGAAGTACGTGAAAAGTGATGAATAATTGATATAATTTAGGTGGAAATAAAATGCATACGCGACAATGTACGTGCGTAGCTCGTACATATTCCCGGGCGAGAAAAAATGGGGTTAGTAGGAGAAATGAGATGCTGATATGATACAAGATGATAAACAATTTTCTACTTAAATATTCCATTTTGTTAGTAAATCTTAAATAAAATTGAAACATTAAAAAGAAAATCTTAAATAACATGAATGCTTATTGCTCTATCCTAATATAGATCAAATATTAAGAAGAGTCAAAAGTTTCTTGCAATCTAAAAATTGAATGATTTAATACGGGCGACGACCCAGTGTCTTTCACTATCACTCCCGCACTGTGTAAGTTGGTTATAGAACGCTTTGGCTTCACGGGTGGACGCGCACTTTTCTTTGTAAATTCACTCACTTCACTATAATGCCCATTACACTGTTCACTAGTGGACGTTGCCGCCGCGGGAGCAGACACGGGCAGGCGCAAGCCTGCTGGGGGCGCGGCAGGTGCAGGCGCATGACGGCTCTTCCAACGCCACCATGCGAGTACCACGACGATGATGATAAGGAGCGCGAATAAAATGTATATCGCAGCATAGTGATGAATGTCGTTGTAAGACACTGTATCAGTTAGGGGTTGATCTTGTTTCATCATGTTTATTTGTTTTTGGATTTCTTGCAACTGTAACAAGTGATCTTGCAACTCGGATTTGTTCGCCTCTAAGGTATCTGGTAGAGACATGTTTACAATATGATTTATCTGTGATATTTCTGGGGCTTGGACCTTAGGGTTAATTTCTAACTGACTGTGTCCTTGTATGTGAGTATAAATGAAGTAATCAGCTGACTTTAGAATGCAACCTTGATCAACCTTAAAAAATCCGGAGTTAGCTATCGTAAGTGGTGTAATCTGATCGCCACATACGAGTTTTAGCAGGCATTGCTCGCAACAAAAGTAAAAATATGTATTGACTTTCTGTAGCTCTGTCCATTTATTTATACAGGGTCTTACAAGAGTTTCGCATTTTCTTGTGTTGGGAACTATTTCACAAAAGCTCTGATCATCCTTTATGACATTAATAGGCCTCTTGATATGGCATAATGTAGTCCCAGGATCTCTTTGCACACATGATTTCAAATCATTTTCTGAAAATTTTACGAATGCATCTTGTTTTAGGCTAACTGCAACGTAACTTGACACAGGCACGATCACTATCTCTTGTCTATTTTCTGCTTTTTTAGGGACCGGAATGATTTTTAAAATTTCATACACGTTTTCGTCGATGAGCGGAATTTTGATTTCAAATATTATAAATTTCTTTGTGACCCTTGCTCTTGCCTGGAGTAAGTTATATAATTCTGATAAGCTGTCTGTCTTTTTGACTGGTAAAGTGAGGTCTTTCGGGAGCTGCTCCGAAATGACCCCTAGTTCATGTCTCAACTGGTCAGGTGAAAGAATATGAAAGTTGAATTTTCCGTTGTAGATATTGGTCACTGTATCAAGTAGCATCTCTTGTGAACCTTTCAGGCTGTATATAAGGTTACTAGCTATCATAGAAATACTTAAGAAATCGTTGATAAGAGTAATGTTTTGAACTCCAAATTTGACCTCATTTAGAGCGCTGTCTACGTCATAAATTTTCTTGTTTATGAACTTGTTCTGCCTGTCCACTAGGTTCTCAGTGCGCTTCAAAGCGTTCAACTCGGCCTCTACTACTGAAGTTTGGTTTTTCCAAAGAGACGCTAAGTGCTTCTGATTTTGTCTGATAAGATGTATGTCCTGCTCATATTTTTCTGCAAAGTGTTCATCAAGGACGCCGAAAAGGCTGTTTGCTACGTAGCCGACACCATTGATCAGGCCACGTCGCCGTCGACGCGATGATGTGTTGGAGTTATGATTCATAAGAATGTCATTAAAGTATTTAAGTTCAGTCACATCGTGACGTAACTGAATTATGATGCCTTCACAGTGTGATAGTTTATGTATTTTTGCACACAAATTATCCAGGTAATTGAAATATTTTGAAAGAGTCATAATTCCACGCTGATAAGGTTGAATGTCGTAAAATGCAATAAGTCGCCAATCGTCTCGTATCATGTTCATGTCCGTGATGCGATCGAAATACAGAGTGTTATTGTTTTGTAGCGGCGACAGCTGATATTTGCAGTCCATTGCTGGTACTGATATAAATAAGAAAAGCAGTGATAAAAGCAATGTAGATAATACTGATGTTTTCTTGATTTTTGATGTCGAACTTTGCTTTTGTTTTGGTTCTGTTTTTTCTTGTCTTTCAGTTTCATAAACAGGTAATATTGAGAGTTTTAATATCGGCCGTTTCATCAAGCCGTTCTTGGTTTTCAGGGTTACGACTCTGACGAAGCCGTCGCTACCCGGGTGCAGTTGTACTACCCGACCTAAGGCCCATTTTCCCGGGGGAAGGTTTTCGTCTCTGATGATAACTACGTCATTTATATTAATATTCTTCTGTGGCTTTCTCCACTTGCTTCTTACTGAAAGTTGGGTCAAGTATTCGTTACGCCAGCGACTCCATATGTCTGTGAATATTTTTTGAGTAAGATGCCATCTTGTTCTTAGATCTTTTTCAGTTTCATATAGAGTTAGGACGGGACCACTTGCCAAAAAATGAGATGGTGTTAAAAAATCGAGATCATCGGGGTCTTCAGTCATGGGGCAGAGCGGGCGCGAATTCAAACATCCTTCTAATTGACTGAGGAGCGTAGCGAATTCCTCAAACGTCAAATGCTGTTCACCTACTACCCTTTTCAAGTGATGTTTAAGGCTCTTCACTGCAGCTTCCCACAACCCTCCTGCTGATGGCCATGCGGGCGCATTAAAGTGCCATTCGATGCCCATACTTACTGTCTCTGCCATAAATTCTGTATTTGATATTATTTCCTTTATCTCCTGCTGAAGGATTTTATTTGCTCCGATGAAATTCGTGCCTTGATCACTGTACATATGACTTGGGAGTCCTCTTCTGGAAGCCATCCTTTTGAAGGCTGCTAGGAAAGCGGATGATGTTAAGTCAGATACAAGCTCCAGATGTACCGCTTTTGTGGCCATACATACGAATACCGCCACGTAACCCTTGGTGGTTTTAATTCCGCGTCCCTTGTTAGCTTTAATGCTAAAAAATCCTGTATAATCTATTCCGCAGTGCTGGAAAGGACGTGATGGATTGCTGCGTGCCGAGGGTAAGTCTCCCATTATCTGATGCTGAAGAATAGGATTATGCCTCCTGCATTTAACGCATAAACGCAGACGCTTTTTCGTAGCATTGTTTCCACCAACAATCCAATATTTCTGTCTGATGACTGATGTTGTTACACGTGCTCCCCCGTGAAACGTGTACTTATGAGCCTGATCTATTATGAGATCAGCTAATCTTGTGTTGCTGGGAATAATGGCAGGATGTTTCGTTTCTTGGTCTAGGTTAGCATGTCTGAGGCGACCACCGACACGAAGGATGCCATTTTTATCTAGAAATGGGTTTAAACTGTATAACTTGCTTTTGCTGCTTATTTTGCTGGTTTCTTTAAGGTCATTTATTTCCTGTGAATAATCGTTCTCTTGTACACCTTTGATTATTATTAGTCTTGCTTTGTTTAGCTCATTTGTTGTCAAGAAATCTTGCTTCTTTTCTTTAGTAATGAATCTTAATACCCATCCTAGTACTCTGACTGCTTTATTGAGTGTTCCTTGTCTTTCTAGTAACTGTCTTACAATCTCGCCTTCACTTGATAATTGAATGGCATTTACTTGTTTCACTTTCTTCATCTCTTCGTTTGTGGTATATTTTTTCTGTGTTTCTATTTCAGGACTGAACGTGGGTAGCCAAGTCGGTCCCTGCCACCACAGAGTGTGCTCTTTCAGTTGAGAAGCAGAGAGGCCTCTACTCGCGCAATCTGCAGGGTTGTCCTTTGATTTGACGTATCGCCAGCAAGGGCCCGGTATGACTTCAGTGACGTGTTTGACTCGGTTGGCAACAAACGGCTTCCATTTTTCGGCTTCGCCACTTAGCCAACCTAAGACAGCCATTGAATCAGTCCAGCCATAAACTGATATGTCGTGATTGCTCAGGCATTTCTTGATTTTTGCCATAAGTTTAGAAAGCAAAACGGCACCGCAAAGCTCCATTCTCGGCAAAGTGCTGTTCTTATTTAGAGGGACTAATTTTGTTTTCCCAGCCACCAGTGTCATGGTCGTTCCGTCTGCTTTGTTTATTTTGCAATAGACTACACTTGCGTAAGCTTTAGTACTGGCATCGCAAAACCCATGGAGCTCAACTTGATCTTTCTCCCCTGTCTGTAGCCATCTTGGAACTTGACACTGTTGGATCATTTCAATATCACTTTTAGCCTTCATCCACTCCTTGGAGATTATTTCAGGTACAGGCTCGTCCCATTGTATATTTGCTTTCCACACATCTTGAAATAGTATTTTAAGCTTCGTATTGACTGGGGCGAGCCAGCCGAGTGGGTCGAATATCTTTGATATATCTGATAAAAAGGTCCGCTTGGTCGGTTGTTTTTCTGATACTGATAACTTGGATTGGAATGTGAACACGTCGTTTTGTGGATTCCATCCAAGACCTAAAGTTTTTGTTGATTCCGCTTGCTTGAAATCAAAATTCTCATGCTGTGTTATGTCAACGTCGACGCCTTCTAGTAAAGACGGCGAGTTGGATTTCCATTTCCTTAAATTAAAACCCCCGGCTTTTAATAATTCAATCATATCCGATTGCAGTTTTTTAGCATCCTGTATAGAATGCGAACCATGAAGTAAATCGTCCATATAAAAGCATTCTTCAAGGACTTGAGATGCTGAGCTATCTGCGTAATTTATCTTCTCGTCATGAGCCAACTGTTTTAGCGTCATCATCGCAAGGAAGGGTGCTGCTTTACTTCCAAATGAAACTGTCGTCATCATAAATTCTTGGAGCCTGTCTTGTGGATTATCTCTCCAAACTATCATCTGTAACATTTGATCTTCCGGATGCATCCATATTTGCCGAAACATTTTTTCTAGGTCGGCAGTAAATACATATTTATGTTGCCTCCACTTGATAATGAGGCTCTGCAAGTCCTGTTGTAAATTTGGACCTCGACACATGACATCATTAAGGCTCACTCCTGTCGATGTTTTCTCAGACGGATTTATAACGACCCGTAATTTTGTTGTTGTTGAGTCTTCGCGTGTGACGCAATGGTGAGGCGAAAAACATTTAAGTTTCAATTTATCACTCGGAAGATTAGGTATGGACGGCGCCGGTATCATATGACCGAGAGCTAAATAATCGGCAATGAACAATTTATATTTTTCTGAGATGTCAGGGTGTTTTTTAAACTTCTGCTCTAACTTATAAAATTGGGCAACCGCTTTTGGTTTGGACTGACCTAATTTTTGCTGATAATCTTTTTTCAAAGGCAATCTCACTTGATAGCGTCCATCATTTCTTCTAATAGTGGTCGCCTTAAAATAATCAATACACTGCTGATCTTCTTGGGATAGATCTGACTGTTCTGATATTTCTTCTATTTCCCAAAAACGGCGAATGTCTTCCACGTCATTCAAAACTACATTGCACTGAAAGGTGAATCGTGGTTTACCGCTGAAAATCCAGCCGAGCTGTGTTTCTTGAGCTAGCTTTGGTAAGTTGGAATTTGAATCCGCTCTGTACACTCCGTCCATCAATATGATTGAATAAATTTCTGCACTTAATAATAAATCTATATGGCGACTGTGATAGAATTCAGGATCAGCTAATTTGATGTGCTCAAGGAATGAATGGTTCGGTTTCGGAATAGATTCACTCGGTACATTTCTCATAAGCTGATTCATGATCAAAATCTCCGTTGTGAAAGAATAATCGCTGACAGTAGATAAACAACGGATTTTAATCATTCCTTTACAGTTGGTATTTTTCTCGCCGACAGCCGAGACTACTCCACTACATTTTTGTCTAGGTAATTTCAGAAGTTGCGCTGATCTCTCGGATATGAGAGAGACTTCTGACGCGTTATCTATCAGGGCGCGCATCCTGATTAGAGAACCGTCAGCCGCTTCGACATTAATGATGGCCGTGGATAAAAAAGGCAGTGGATAGCTAAGTGTTTCAGACGGGCAATATCCTAGCGACACGTGTGAGCTGCTTCTGATATTTCTCGCTGTGTTTGTATTCGCCTCGATCGCTCTGCCTCCGCGCTTGCCGCGTGAGTTTCCAGCGCCCGCGCTTTCCATTGCTGGGCGGGACGATGACGTAAATGCTTCATGTAATAGGCTGTTATGATCTTGATAACATTCGCGACAAACTCTTTCGGATGCACATTGCTGGTTATAATGGTCAAAAAGACAGTTAGGACATAGATTTAATCTTCGTACTGTTTTCAATCTATTCACTGAAGGCATGTCCAAAAATTTCTTGCAAAAATAAATTCCATGTTCATTACTATTGCACAGTGAACAATGGTATTTTGATGACAGGGCTTTATTGATGCTAGCCGATCGCGGTGTCGTCACGAGCGCGTTTTTGTAAAAAATAGGTTGGCGACTGTTGTTGCTATTCTGCTGTTTTACTGCTACTTGATATTTTTGCGTATAATTATCTTGCTTTCTACGCGATGTTTCTAGGATCGTGAACTTTAGTTCCAAAAAGTTTAATAGCTCTTTTAGAACGGGCAGCTCCCTAGGTTCTGATACTGATTCCACGTACTCGGTATAGGTTTCCGAATCTAACTTTTGGGTCATTAGATAAACAAGAATAGGATCCCATGTACTGATATCGATCCCTAAGTTCTTGATAGCATTAAGACATTCGAGAGTAGTGTCGTGCATGCGTTTTATGTGTCCGACTGATTTTTGTTGCATAACCGGAATATTCATAAGTGTACTCATGTGCGATGTAAATATGAGCTTCTTGTTATTATACCTTTGGTTTAAAATATCCCAGCAGGTTGCGTAATTATCTGAGCTTATGTGTAAATGCTGGATCAATTTTTCTGCCTCCCCCTTTACCTTAGATTTGAGGTACTGCATTTTCTGGGCACTGGACATGGTAGGGTTGTTATGTATTGCCTCACAAAATAAATCTTTAAAAGAAACCCAGCTGTTGTAGTTTCCATTAAAGATAGGGATGTCAATTTGTGGTGTTCCTTGCCCAACATGTGTAATTGACCACATCTTTTTACTAATGGATTTCTTTACCTCATCGTATTTCTTCTCGTAGTTAGAGAAAACTACTTCGTACTCCTTATTAGAACCATCAAGCTCGGCATCCAGGTCCCAGTGCAGCGAGTCTATCACACTCCAACGGGCCTGCACGGTGCGGAGAAGGTCTTCTAGCTCCCACTTCTCTGAGACTGATTCTAAGATAATACCTGATATCGTACGATGAAAAGCCTTGAAATTGCTCTGTTGTTTTTTCAGCATTTCTTCACTCTTGCTCGCCGTGGCTGTTGCCTGTTTGGACTCACCTTTCTTGAGCTCAAACTTGGGGAGCGGCAATGTTGGTTTTGAAGGCTGTTCCTCCATTTTCTGCTCGATCTGCTCCTTAATATACGCATACCTTGTGTACACTATCTCTCTCTCCTTATTGATATAATCTCGAACATTTTGCTCCAAATCTGCGCTAGACAGACTAGCAAAATTACCATCATATTCTGCCCAATAGTCTTCAAGGATATTCAGCCTCTGCTTGATATAGGCTTCCGTCCTACGTGAAGGTCCATCCTTCTTGAAGTTGTCGTACAAACGCTCAATTTCTTGCGCAATTTGCTTCTGCGCGTTGACGACCTCATTTACAGACATTGTCATGATGTGTAAAGTAAAAATGGACAGATCTTACTTGATATTCTGCTACTACTTGATACTGCTGCTGCTTCTTGATACTGCTGCCGTGGGGTCCCGGCGTTCTGCTGCTACTGATATCCCGGCCTTGCTGCCCGGACGCACTGTACCTCTTGATAGCACAGGGAACTGTCTCTTAAAACTGTTACTATGACACTTGCTTGCACAGTTACAGTTTATTGCAGGTGACTGTACACCAATTTGCACTGTGTCGTATACCGGAGCGCGACGCAACCGACACGTATATAGAGTCCACGTTACGCGTCACGCGGCACTACACGTGTAAGAGGTCCCGACTTTCCGGAGGCTCGAAGGACCAAATGTTCGGTAGTTTACGAACTAAAATTTACTGATAAGTAAAAGGCACTGATAAACTGATAAAAACTATATTTAAGTATTCAGAACTTAAACTAGTATGAGACTGATGATTGAGCACGCTAGCTCTCTTGACAGAACTGAACGGAAGTACGTGAAAAGTGATGAATAATTGATATAATTTAGGTGGAAATAAAATGCATACGCGACAATGTACGTGCGTAGCTCGTACAGAATGATAAATCATATTTAGCATTTTTTGCCGACTTCAAAACAAAGTTCTCAATCTCTTGTCTCTATGTTCTTTTTTTTATTGCTTTTTTTGTCACATTACATCATCATTCTCATCGGTGTAAATTTTATTTTTTCTACACAACGTATTTTCAACTACATTATTTTCGTTTCATTTTCCCAATACACTGAACAAGATATAGTTTACGTCGACGATATTTAGCGGAAATAGGATGTCGATCACTATTTCCGGTTCGTAGCGTACCTCTACGACGTAGCATTTCTCTACGCCGTAGCAAACAAAGCTTGAAGATAAACAAAACTAAAGTACTGCCTCCGTGGTCTAGTGGCTAGTGCCATGGTCTCCCGATCCGGAGGGCCTGGGTTCGTGATTTTTTCCCCAGTTTGGTTAGGACATTGCAGGCTGAATCACCTGATTGTCCGAAAAGAAAAAGATTTCGTTCTTCGGACGGCACGTTAAGCCGTCGCTGTCTTTGATAGTGGTCGTTATTCAAACCATGTCAGAGGCCTGATAGTTGTGCTACTAGGTGGTTTAAAAACTCTGACACCAGGGTTCATCGGGTCGATGGACTCGGTACCCACTCGACAGAAGAAGACTAAAAAAATGGAACTTTGAAATATTTCTCGTACAAAAGTTTCATCTGAAGCAGATGGTGAAGTTAGTTCTCACTTTAGTATATTGTAGGCGACTGAGAACATTAAGTGGTACATGAAGAATATATGTGTTGAACGTTTTGACGCTTTACATTGTGGCTACGAAAACTACCATTGCAGTTTTGGGGAGAACATACATTCGAGGTGTAAGGGACAATGTCCCACAAACTGATAGGGGTTGCTCAGTCAACGACACTGATCAACTTACATACATACATACATAAAATCACTCCTTTATCCCTTACGGGGTAGGCAGAGCGTTAAACGCCTCGTAGAAGGCGCTTTCGCTGCGTCTGACAAAAATTGAGGGCAATTTTAGATTGTAATGTGTATTGCTAATGTGTAGTGATAGGTTGTCAGCCCATCGCCTAAATTACAATACACTGTAACCCTCGAGTCCCTTTTGCTGTCTTCTACAGCATGCCCGGGAGGAAGGGCAGCTGGAACATTTTATGTTTTTCTATCTCTCCCAGTCCAGCATGGAAGAATCAATCTGATCAACTTCCACCAGGAAATTCTTTCAGGAAGTAATAAAAATGCTTTTCCATACGAATTCTTCACTTCTTTTAACATGTTATATGTAAGAGCACTTTTTTAATAAACTATTTTGTATTGGTTTTATTTTTGTATTTTTTTTATTGTCTGATCGAGGTGGAAATTTTGTATGCAAAATCCAAATTTTTGGTTATACTTCCTGAATGACTTTCTTAGCGGAAGTTGTTCAGTATCGTTGACAGAGCAACACCTATCAGTTTGCGGGACGCTGTCCCTTACGCCCCGTATAGATGAAACGTTTATTTTTAAAGTTTTGTCATTATAACTATAAAGACAAAACTACAATTTAGTTAGTACTAGCGACAGGAAATTATCAGCATGTTTCGACTATATTATGCATGTATTATACAAATAAACCTTCCTCTTGAATCACTTTATCCATTAAAAGAAACCGCATCAAAATCCGTTGCGTAGTTTTAAAGATCTAAGCATACATAGGGATATAGGGACAGAGAAAGCGACTTTGTTTTATACTTTGTAGTGGAGAGTACAATAGACAATCAGGCAAAGGATTCCCGATCCCACGGGATCAAACATAGTTACATACATACATATAATCACGCCTTTATCCCTCATGGGGTAGGCAGAGCGTAAACGACCCAAACAAAGGTCGTTCCGCCACGTCTGACAAAGTTTTGAGGGTTATTTAAGATAGATTTGTAAGTATATTGCTGTAGTGACAGGTTGTCAGCCCATCGCCTAAATTACAATGTACTGAAACCCTCGGATCCCTTAGCTGGTTTTTACAGCATGCCCGGGAGGAAATGCAGCTGGCACATTCTATGTTTTTCTCTCGCTCCCAGGCCAACAATATCAAATCAAACATAGTTAAGTTGGGTTAATTGAACTGAGATCCGATAATCTAGTTCTGTATACTTCCGTACTGTTGAGGGTTTGTTCGTCATATTGGCGAAATCGACTCTTTAGGCAACTAAGTATTTTATTATTATTATATTAACCAACATCATCCCACTGCTGGGCGAAGGCATTAAGATAAGATAATATAAGATTATTATATTCGTTATTGTTTTAAAAATTAAAAATACAGTTCAACTTAAAAAAATAAACAACAGGCGAACTTATCTTTATAAGAGATCTCTTCCAGCCAATCTAATGGGGATAAAAGATGGGAAATTCACGGGAACAGATACAGTTAGTATATTTAATTACAAATTGATATATAATAATTCATATTAACATACTATAATAAACTAATACATATAAATATATTTATAGGATATATAAATATTTTTTTCCGCTTTTTTCGATCTTGGACTCATTCTAAAATTCCCACTATTAACTGAGGTATCAAATGCAGAAATACGTAAATGCGTTGATTTTGCCCGTGATACTAGCCTAAACAACCGTAAGTTATCAATACTAAGCTAAAATGCAGTAATTCATAAAAATATTGAGCATCATCATCTAAGCTAAAAAACCGTATAAGCTGCAGATACAGCTTTCTAGCTTGTCAAGACCTTTTCAAAATAATTTGACATACACATAATTTTAAATAGTAAAAATAAATTTGCTGTTTTCTCCTTTTTTAATTTACAGTTTCATGATATTTGATTGAATATGATTGATTGTTGGACTAACATAATATTAAGTTAAATTTGTTACTTACATCTATGGACTAAGTTGTCTGAAAATTTATGCAATTTTTCTTAACACATACTAACATAAAAAGCGGTATCCTTCATATATTTTAATGCCATTTATCTTAGTTACTTCCATGCTGGACTGGGAGAGATAGAAAAACATAGAATGTTCCAGCTGCCCCTCCTCCCGGGCATGCTGTTGAAGTCAGCAAAAGGGACTCGAGGGTTACAGTGTATTGTAATTTAGGCGATAGGCTGACAACCTGTCACTACAGCAATACACATTACAATCTAAAATTGCCCTCAATTTATGTCCGACGTGGCGAAAGCGCCTTTTAGGAGGCGTTTTACGCTCTGCCTACCCCGTAAGGGATAAAAGCGTGATTTTATGTATGTATGTATGTATGTATTTATCTTAGTATCAGTCACTTACGCCCTTTATGCATTATGAGACCAAGATATAAAAACATAATACTAGCCTAAAAGTCGGTAAGTATCAAATTGGAAATTTAAGAATAACAATACGTGGTATCGAAATTATTTTTGAAAAGTTGAAAGTTGCTCCGATACGTACCGTGTATTTTATGTTTGATTTGAGTGAGGTTATGCTTATCAATTTCTCCATATGAAAATTCTCACTTTTTCGTACATACATACATACATATAATCACGCCTTTATCCCTAATGGGGTAGGCAGAGCGCAAACGACCTAAACAAAGGTCGTTCCGCCACGTCTGACAAAGTTTTGAGGGTTATTTAAGATATATTCGTAGGTATATTGCTGTAGTGACAGGTTGTCAGCCTATCGCCTAAATTGCAATACACTGAATCCCTCGGATCCCTTAGCTGGTATTTACAGCATACCCGGGAGGAAATGCAGCTGGCACATTCTATGTTTTTCTCTCGCTCCCAGGCCAGCATGGAAGTTTCTCGCTCCCAGGCCAGCATGGAAGTTCTTTTTCGTAATTTGTGCAAAATGACCTTCCGTCAAAAAACCACCTTTTAGCTTGGTATAGCAGTATACCTAAAGTCGCTTCGTCCACGTAGGTAGTTTAATTATAACTATAGGTTCATAACCAGTTACAGAATTTTTTTTTTTTCACTGTTTCGTAACCACCGAAAGAAATTCATGACAATTTCAGAATTATCGGAAGCTGAAGAAAATAACACTGTTTCTACTTTGTAATCAAAAGTTTTTCCTAACGCTACTCGGGTTTCAAGCAGTATTTTAAATACCGATAAAATTAAAAAAAAACTTCCATGCTGGCCTGGGAGCGAGAGAAAAACATAGAATGTGCCATGACAAGCTGTAAAATCCAGCCAAGGGATCCGAGGGTTTAAATATATTTTAATTTAGGCGATGGGCTGACAAACTGTCACTACAGCAATATACCTGCAAATCTATTTTAAATAACCCTCAAAACCTTGTTGGACGTGGCGGAACTAATTTTGTTTAGGTCATTTACGCTCTGCCTACCCTATTAGGGATAAGGGCTAGATTATATGTATGTAACTTCTTCTCGCTATTTTCCTACCCGCAAGTGTCCCATCTGCGCCTTGCCCACAAGTTGGATCATAGAGTTGGACACTATGGCAGTACGAACACCAGGTGTTCAGTCTAGAAACACGTTCGTTCAGTCTAGGATCTGTTGGAAATCTTAGGATATCACTTTGTCAACTCTACGTGTTGTAGGAGAGAAGTGTAGTTTGAGTTCCAGTGGTCTTTTAATTAAGGTACATTTGTAATCATGCCTCTTCTAATTTGTACATGTATTTATACAATATTATATTTTCTACCTACCTAGTTATATAACTGCCTCCGTCGTCTACCGGTCTGAGTCATTTGTCTGCTATTAAAATATTGCTATGCCCTGACGGGGCGTCATAATTAATGTATAATAAGACCTATTGTAATCATCTTCCTAGCCTTATCCCGTATCTCACGGGGTTGGCTTCCTAATCTAGGTGATTGAACGAGGGTACTGGTGTTTACACAGAGCGACTGCCATCTGACCTCCGCAACCCAGAAGGGAAACCAGACCCAATCCTAGATTAGGTCAGAGTTTTCAAGCCGCCAATGCTTAGCACTGGCCTCTGATGTGGCTTAACGACTAATATCTACGGTATTAAACGATATTAACCGGGACCAACGGCTTAACGTGCCTTCCGAAGCACGGAAAAAGCGCCGAATAAACGTACATATGAAATTCGAAAACCGAAAAACACATTGATACGTGGTGGGATTCGAACCACGACCTCCCGCTCAGGAGGCAGCGGCCCTATCCACTAGACCATCGGGCTCTCCTCTAACTCTCTGTAACTCGTTAAGAATGTACCTTATTAATTATGATATTGCAACAAACATTATGGGTATGAGTCATGGGCTCCCGAACTTTTATCTTCCCGGGTTGTCTATCTGGTCGTGTCAGTCAATCTGTCCCATCAGAATAAGAGATTGAAGGAGTAAAGAGTGCCCCTGTGTGTAATGCAAACACTTGGGAACTAAAAACTAGTCCTGCGCAGTACCGGTGGGCTATAATTTTTTATATATTTGTAAACACATGTACAAATTAGAAGAAGAATAATTCAAACGATTGTTTTTTATACTTTGATATATGCTACTTGGCGGAAATTGTCTTTTTATCATTTACCTGCACATACAGCTATTAAAGTACAGGTCACGTCAAGAAATTCACTTTGTATATGTTAGAAGATGGCTCTTATTATAAACCAACAATTTCGTTTATTTTGTAAACAAAACGATCATAAACAAACACACACAAGAACAATCTAAAGCCATAATCCACACGGATTTATGAGTAGACTTGCCAGCGTCTTGCATGCTAATGAAGGCATGGGCTCGCTAGAGTAATGCTGTAACTGGAAAGTGGTATTACCATATTTATTTGAGACATTGATAAAGCATACGAGATGAGGTGCATAGGTATATTAGTAACTATACCGGGTATAAGAGACAGAGCGTCCCGCAAACTGATAGGAGCTGCTCAGTCAACGTACCAACACAACCTTAACTTGGATACTCTTTCAAAATATGATAAAAACAAATTTGACTTTCCTGTACAAAATAACCAAAATTTACATACATACATACATACATACATATAATCACGCCTTTATCCCTAATGGGGTAGGCAGAGCGTAAACGACCTAAACAAAGGTCGTTCCGCCACGTCTGACAAAGTTTTGAGGGTTATTTTAAGATCGATTTGTAGGTATATTGCTGTAGTGACAGGTTGTCAGCCCATCGCCTAAATTACAATATACTGAAACCCTCAGATCCCTTAGCTGTTTTTTACAGCATGCCCGGGAGGAAATGCAGCTGGCACATTCTATGTTTTTCTCTCGCTCCCAGGTCAGCATGGAAGAACCAAAATTTAAATGAAAAAAAAACAAATCCTGAAAAAGAAAACCCTGATGATAGTTGTTCAGTTTCCTTCTCTGAGGAATCCCTATCAGTTTGCAGGGCGCTGTCCCTTACTATATCTGCTGGAACGTGTGCTTCGGAGGGCAAGTTAAGTTGTCGGTCATGGTTGCTGTCTTTGACAACCTCTGGGTTCTTTGGACTCTTCTTCTTCTGTCGAGTGGGTATCGAGTCTATCGACCCGATGAACCCTGGTGTCAGAGTTTTTAAACCGCCTAGTAGCACAACTATCAGGCCTCTGACATGGTTTTGAGTAACGACCACTATCAAAGACAGCGACCGGGACCGACGGCTTAACGTGCCCTCCGAAGCACGAAAATCTTTTTCTTTTTCGGACAATCAGGTGATTCAGCCTGCAATGTCCTAACCAAACTGGGGAAAAATTCACATTGTGATAAATTCTCAAATATTATCAACTTTGTGTTTCCCCCCTGGGAATCGAACCCAGGACCTCCGGATCAGGAGTCCATGGCACTAGCCACTAGACCACGGAGGCAGTTACTTTGGACTCTAATACACCTTGAGTAATTCGTCGAATCAAAAACCCAACTGGATTAGAAGAGATCTTACTTATGGTTTTAGATTACTATTGTATGCAAATATAACACTTACACATAATCACGCCTTTATCCCTAATCGGGTAGGCAGAGCGTAAACGACATAGACAAAGGTCGTTTCTCCACGGCTGAAAAAGTATCGAGGGTTATTTAAGATAAATTTTTAGGTATATTGCTGTAATGACAGATTGTCAGCCCATCGCCTAAATTACAATATACTCAAACCCTCGCATCCCTCAGCTGGTGTTTACAGCACGCCCGATAATAAATGAAGCAGGCACATTCTATATTTTTCTCTTGGTCCCAGGCCCGCATGTAAGAAAAATAAAGCATCATAATATTTTTAAGTATGAGTAGGAAATTATAACAACAATTAAATAATCATTATAAATAATGAATGCGGTATATTTATTATCACCTTAATTAAGAGTACGGTCATATAAGTAGCATTAAAAATTAAATAAATTACCCTCAGGACGACGACGCAGGCAAAAAATACTTGAATATTTTTACTGCCAACCCTGCATTATAATGAATGACAACCTATTATAGACGAAGGGCCATTTTAATTAGGGTTCCGTATACAAATATAATATATATACATATACATACATAATATCACGCCTTTATCCCTAACGGGGTAATAATATAATATAATATTTATTATTGTATTTCGTGTATAAATGCTGACCTGGGAGCGAGATAAAAAAAAACATTGAATGTGCCAGCTGCATTCCCTCCCTGGCGTGCTTTAAAAACCAGCTAAGGAGGGTTTCAGTATATTATAATTTAGGCGATGGGCTGACAACCTGTCACTAAACCAATATACCTACAAATCTATCTTAAACAACCCTCAAAACTTTGTCAAATGTGGCGGAACGACCATTGTTTAGGTCGTTTTCGCTCTGCCTACCCCGTTAGGGATAAAGGTGTAATTATATGTAAGTATGTGTGTATATAAATATCTCGGTATATGTTTATACAATACAATATACTTCATTGCACAAAAAACACAGAAATTAGAAATTGCTAAAAAGAAAATTAGAGAACGTCTATATAACATATTTTCAGTTCCTGAACCTATTGTCTAGAAACATCTTAAATTATGAAAAGAATAGTGAAAACAGAAATAAAATTGATCAAAAAATCACCGAGATATACCATTATAAAGATAGACTATCTATCTCTCTCTTCAAAACGACAATTTATATGGAATTAGTATGGCGCTCCTGTCTTATGACGTCACATGACAGTACGGACCTCTCTTTTTAACTAACCACTTTAAGGCATTATAACTCTTAAACTAATGAATATTTTGCGAAAATTACTTCACATCCGTTCATCTATGGTGACAATAATTCTTACTAACAGTTTTAAAAAAATCATGAGTATTCCCTATTGGCGGCCTTATTGCTAATTTTATCACTTCCAAGATAAATTCTGCGACTATCAAAGATAGACGTTAAGTTGTCGGTCTCGGTCGCAGTCTTTGGTAGTCTTCTTCTGTCGAGTGGGTATCGAGTCTATCGACCCGATGAACCCTGGTGTCAGAGTTTTTAAACCGCCTAGTAGCACAACTATCAGGCCTTCTGACATGGTTTGAGTAACGACCACTATCAAAGACAGCGACCGGGACCGACGGCTTAACGTGTCCTCCGAAGCACGAAATCTTTTTCTTTTCGGACAATCAGGTGATTCAGCCTGCAATGTCCTAACCAAACTGGGGAAAAATTCACAAAGTGATAAATTCTCAAATATCCACTTTGTGTTTCCCCCCTGGGAATCGAACCCAGGACCTCCGGATCGAAAGGCCATGGCAATAGCCACTAGACCACGGAGGCAGTTAGATCTTTGGTAGTGATCGTCGTATTAATAGTAGGTTTGAATTTTGACATTAGGTTAGGGTTTATTTTATTAGGCCGGTCGGTGACTTGCTAAGAAATAGATATAAGATATAATATACATTGAGATATATTATATATTATTTCTTCCATGCTGGCCTGGGAGCGACAGAAAAACATAGAATGTGCCTGCTGCCTTTCCTCCCGGGCATGCTGTAAAAACCAGATAAGGGATCCGTGGATTTCAGTATATTGTAATTTAGGCGATGGGCTGACAACCTATCACTACAGCAATATACCTACGAATCTATCTTAAATAAACGTCAAAACTTAGTCAGACGTGGCGGAACGACCTTTATTTAGGTCGTTCTTCCTACCCTATTATGGATAAAGGCGTGATTTTACGTATATATATATATTGGATAAGTTCTTCCACATCTACAAAAACAAAATCGCATATTTTCTACCTCAAAAAGTCCTCCAGATTTTCGCAGGTCGATTGCTCAATAAATTCCGCCATTCTTTTGATCTAACCGCCCAGGATCCTGATTTAAAGCCTCCCCCCTTTCCCCTAGGGGCAGGTCGCGTGTAGCACGCAAGTCTTGCCCGCAATTAATTAAGATTTTTATTGTTGCACTGTACTCTCTAAAGTAGAGTTAGGAAAAGAAATCTAGGCTAGACTTGTTGTACAGGAAATTAAAGTTACAAACACAATATAAATTGCCTACTAAGTAGTTTAATAAGATAAGATTCATTTATTTGTAAGTAAAAAAAAACAAGTTTACAAATTGGTATGCAAATCAGTGTACAATAGGAACATAAAACTTAATTAATCATAATAAAAACGAATTAGGTACATACTCGTAATTTATAATGTCATATAGATAAGCATGTCAAATGAAAATTAACTAATTAATTAAAGAAAAAGTCCTAAATATTTTATTACAATTATATTCAATATTGTAGTGTATTTATAGTATGTATTTTAAATTTCAGATTTTGTATTGTATTATTATATTGTGTATTACGGTGCAGACAGAATATCAGTGTTACTGGTTATAGATATAACTTGTAACAAATGCTGAGTCAGCTCCATTTCTTGTGCAATACAGATCAGAGCATTCTATAAGTCTACTTACTGTATGTTGAGTTTTGTATTGTTTCATTAATAAACGTTTTTCTATTCAATTCTTTTATAATATTTCTTTATATTTATTTGCAAGATTAAAGCACGTTAAGCCGTCTCGGTCTTTTGGTTCTTACACAAACTGAGAAAAATCTCACAAAGCGATAAATTGACAAATACTTTGTGTTCTCTACCTGGTAATTGAACCCAGGACCTCCGGATCGTGAGTGTCTGACCACTAGACCACGGAGGCAGTTAGTATGATAATAGAAGAAGATGGCGCCAACACTATTCTGTGGACGTGTTAGACACAATTATAGGCAAGATGTATGTTTTGTACCATCAAATCCAAAGATACTTTACGTTTTTACAGTCATTTAATATACATAACAGCTCTGTATTGTATGCGTCCTACGTCACCCTAATTACCTCTACATAAACATTTCTTCCGCTCCAACTTTACTAGTACACTTTTTCTCCTATCTCTACTTCCTACATTTACACCCGTCAAGTGCGAGTTGACATTGCCCCCAGGAAATGTGGCTCTTAACTAAATTACGACTGGCGTTTACTTTATACGTACAAAATATCTAAATTGTGCCCCCAACGCGTTCTTCACGGTGATAAGGCGAGTAAGCGCCACAGAATGCCTACCTACAGAGAGTACAGAAGTAAAGTTTTGTACTATACAGGATGTAAGGGACAGCGTCCCGCAAACTGATAGGGGTTGCTCTGTCAACGAAACTGAACAATTATCACCGGGAAATTCGTTCAGGAAATGATAAAAAAGACCTTCACATACATAACGAACAACTCGATCAGACAATTTGTATATATTTTTTTTACTTCCTGTAAAAAATCCTACTGGTAGTTGTTCAGTTTCGTTCGCTGAGCAACCCCTATTAATTTGCGGGACGCTGTTCCTTACACCTCGTATTTTAATACTTATTCAGATGCACCAATTGTGAGGGTTGCTAATTTTGGCTTATGTACCTGTAAAGGTATGTGTGTTGTGCAGAAAACTAAAGCCACGTTTAGGAATATAGTATGTTTTAGTGGTATCTAGGTATTTGATACAACAAAGAATATAACAGAAATAACATAATAAACCGATGCGTCATATAATAAAGTAACTTGTGTTATTTGCTTCCATGCTGGCCTGGGAGCAAGAGAAACACATAGAATGTGCCAGCTGTATTTCCTCCCAAGCATGCTGTAAAAACCAGCTAAGGGATCCGAGGGTTTCAGTATATTATAATTTAGGCGATAGGCTGACAACCTGTCACTACATCAATATACCTACAAATCTATCTTAAATAACCCTCAAAACTATGTCAGACGTGGCGGAACGACCTTTGTTTAGGTCGTTTGCGTTCTACCTACCCCATTAGGGTTAAGGCGTGATTATATGTATGTATGTGTTATTTAATAAAAAGAAGTTGGCACCGCTCCTGCTTGCTGATTTCGACTTATGGAGGTTCGAGAGCTATGACAGTTTTAAATCAATTGTGCCTGAAATAAAAAAAAAACATGGATATTTTACGATTGGCAACAATCGCAACTAATTTACTTTTAAAATGTTCCTACTTTACAGTATGTAAAACTTCTGTTGTGGAGAAAAATAAATGATTTATAATTATTACTATTGCTAATATGCTAAACTTGGTCACTTTTGGCGTATGTACAATACATAGCTCAGTGTGAATTATTATGATAATATAATGGCACCTATGCTTTGCAATCACCTTAAGCTAAGATTTCGTGACCGTGAGACTAAGAGCGAGGTGTGAGTTTTGCCGAAATATGTATTGTATGAAGTTTACCTTCTGTACTTTCGATATTCTATTCAAGCAGTAAGAAGGTGCTAACGACCTCCTTAAACTCCTGTATGATTCTAAAGTATTTTCTAACTCAGTGTTAGAATGAAGGTAAACGAAGTCCTATGTCTTTTAATCGAAGATCTTGTTTCGAAAATAAGTTTCAAGCTATTAGATATGACAACATAATTAAATAGTAGTTTTAGTAATTTAACTTATTTGTCAACAGGTATCATTTATTTTTGAATATAAAGACATGAAACATGTTTACCTTTATTCTAAAACTGAGTTGGAAATACTATAACAAATGTGCTTTCATCTGCCGTTATGAGATTGGTGGCAATATAGTCGCTACGCGAAGACTTTGCACATTTTGTGTGCATAAGAGAAGTCATTGCAAAGTTACCTACATATTACCAAAAAATACCACTATTTCATGTTGTAGAGTCCGTCTCGCATTTGGTTGGTTGGTTCGAACCCCACCACGTACCAATGTGTTTTTTGGTTTTCGAATTTCATATGTACGTTTATTCGGTGCTTTTTCCGTGCTTCGGAAGGCACGTTAAGCCGTTGGTCCCGGTTAATATCGTTTAATACCGTAGATATTAGTCGTGAAGCCCTTACAGAGGCCAGTGCTAAGCATTGGCGGATTGAAAACTCTGACCTAATCTAGGATTGGGTCTGGTTTCCCTTCTGGGTTGCGGATGTCAGATGGCAGTCGCTCTGTGTAAAAACCAGTACCCTCGTTCTATCCCCTAGATTAGGAAGCCGACCCCGTGAGATACGGGACAAGGCTAGGGAGATGGGAGTCCGTCTCGCATTTATCCGATTGTAGGTGCTTATACGTGGGTAACACTGAAAATGTTTAGAACTGGCCAGTTTGAAACATTGCTAATGTGTGTGTGTGTGTGTGCCATTGGTGTCGAGATAATGAGTCATCCGCCATACAGCCCTGACCTGGCGACTTTAATTTATTCCCAAGAACTAAAGATAAAATTCGAAGTATTCGCTTTGCGAGCCCCGAAGATGTATGCACTATCCCGCTATCTGCTATGTCCTATCCTAATACCCAAAGGTTGCCTGGTGGAAATTACTGCCTATATTGTACTGTTTTGTTCCTTACTTTTCTGCTGTATGTATTCGTGTTTTTTTGAGCAATACAGTATGTTGTATTGTATTGTAAGATGAGGTGAAAGTGTACGAAAATGCCATAAAAGAGACTCCTAAGGAAGAATGGGTCCACTGCTTTTCTCAGTGGTTCCATCGAATGCGACGATGTGTAGAGAGGAACGGACATTACTTCGAAAAACAATAAAGGTATTGGCAACTTTCTATATTAAGCCGTTTTTCATTATCTAAACATTTTCAGTGTTACCTGCCTCCGTGGTCTAGTGGCTAGTGCCATGGACTCCCAATCCGGAGGACCTGGGTTCGATTCTCAGGGGGAAAACACAAAGTTGATATTTGAGAATTTATCACTTTGTGAATTTTTCCCCAGTTTGGTTAGGACATTGCAGGCTGAATCACCTGATTGTCCGAAAAAGGAAAAGATTTCGTGCTTCGGAGGGCACGTTAAGCCGTCGGTCCCGGTCGCTGTCTTTGATAGTGGTCGTTACTCAAACTATGTCAGAGGCCTGATAGTTGTGCTACTAAGCGATTTTAAAAACTCTCACACCAGGGTTCATCGGGTCGATAGACTCGATACTCACTCGACAGAAGAAGAAGAAGTGTTATCTAGGTACGCGGCAAAAATCGCCGTTACTTCGCTGACAGCTCCTAAACACTACCCCAGAAGTCGACATATTTGCTGATAATTTATCACAACTACAAGAGATGTCTAGCATTCTCTGCGAAATGTGTAACTGAAGAACTTCGATCTCTAATAATACATACATACATACATATAATCACGCCTTTATCCCTAATGGGGTAGGCAGAGCGTAAACGACCAAAACAAAGGTCGTTCCGCCACGTCTGACAAAGTTTTGAGGGTTATTTAAGATATATTCGTAGGTATATTGCTGTAGTGACAGGTTGTCAGCCCATCGCCTAAATTGCAATACACTGAATCCGTCGGATCCCTTAGCTGGTTTTTACAGCATACCCGGGAGGAAATGCAGCTGGCACATTCTATGTTTTTCTCTCGCTCCCAGGCCAGCATGGAAGTTGTAAGATCTCTAATAAATTTTAAGTATTACCTACTTCATCAGCATTTAAGCTAAAATTATGATGATGATCCCGGGCATGATGTGAAAATTACTAAGGGATCCGAGGGTTTCAGTATATTGTAATTTAGGCGATGGACGGACAACCTGTCACTACAGCAATATACCTACAAATCTATATTAAATAACCAGAGCTCACCCAGAAGATGTCTTTTATGGTACCTACTGGCAATCTCACGCACCGACGGAACACAGCAACCTATTTTTTTTTCTCCCGGTCAAGGGATAAGAGGGTTTCAGTATATTGTTATTTAGGCGATGGGCTGACAACCTGTCACTACAGCAATATACCTACAAATGTATCTTAAGTAACCCTCAAAACTTTGTCAGACGTGGCGAAACGACCTTTGTTTAGGTCGTTTACGCTCTGCCTACCCCATTAGGGATGAAGGCGTGATTATATGTATGTATGTATTAAAGCTTGCGATTACTCCACCGACAAGAGCACAGCTCTTATATTTATGATGATGTGTAAACACTAAATTGCAACATACTGAAACCCTCGGATTCCTTAGCTGGTTTGTACAGCATGCCCGGGAGGAAATGCAGCTGGCACATTCTATGTTTGTTTGGCGCTCCCAGGCCAGCATGGAAGATAAAAAGCATAAAAGATAATGAAATATTAGTTGTAGTAATTTAACTAATTTGCCAACACGTATGATTTATTTTTGAATATAAAGACATGAAACTTTGTTTGCCTTTATTCTAACACTGAGTTGGAAATACTGTAATGAATGTGCTTTTAGCTGCCGTTATAAGATTGGTGGCAATATAGTCGCTACGCGAAGACTTTGCACATTTTGTGTGCATAAGAGAAGTCATTGCAAAGTTATCTACATATTACCAAAAAATACCACTATTGCATGTTGTAGAGTCCGTCTCGCATTTATCCGCTTGTAGGTGCACTGAATAACTTGGGTAACACTGAAAATGTTTAGAACTGGCCAATTAGAAACTTTGCTAATGAGTGTGTGTGTGTGTGTGTGCCATTGGTGTCGAGATAACGAGTCATCCGCCATACAGTCCTAACCTGGCTCCCTGCGACTTTCATTTATTCCCAAGAACTACATACATACATATAATCACGCCTTTATCCCTAATGGGGTAGGCAGAGCGTAAACGACCTAAACAAAGGTCGTTCCGCCACGTCTGACAAAGTTTTGAGGGTTATTCAAGATGGTTTTGTACGTATATTACTGTAGTGACAGGTTGTCAGCCCATCGCCTAAATTGCAATATTCTAAAACCCTCAGATCCCTTAGCTGGTTTTTACAGCATGCCCGGGAGGAAATGCAGCTGGCACATTCTATGTTTTTCTCTCGCTCCCAGTCCAGCGTGGAAGAAACTTCCCAAGAACTAAAGATAAAATTCGACGTATTCGCTTTACGAGCCCTGAAGATGGGGTGAAAGCGTACGAAAATGCCATAGAAGAGACTCCTAAAGAAGAATGGGCATGCCACTGCTTTTGTCAGTGGTTCCATCGAATGCGACGATGTGCACCAATAAAAGTATTGGCAACTTTCTACATTAAGCCATTTTTCATTTTCTAAACATTTTCAGTGTTACCTAGGTACGCGGCAACAATCGCCGTTACTTCGCGGACTTGGTCTCTTTAGACAGCTCCTAAAAACTACCCCGAAAGTTGACATATTTGCTGATAATTTATCACAACTACTAGAGATGCTTCCATGCTGGACTGGAAGAGATAGAAATGCTTCCATGCTGGACTGGGAGAGATAGAAAAACATAGAATGTTTCAGCAGCCCTTCCTCCCGAGCATGTTATAGAAATCAGCGAAAGTGATTCGAGGGTTACAGTGTATTATAATTTAGGCCATGGGCTGACAACATGTCACAACAGCAATACACATTATAATCTAAAATTGCTCTCATTTTTTGTCAGACGTGGCGAAAGCGCCTTTTACGAGGCTTCTACGCTCTGCCTACCCCGTAAGGGATAAAGGCGGGATTTTATGTATGTATGAACTACAAGTGATGTCTAGCATTCTCTGCGAAATGTGTAACTGAAGAATTTTAATCTATACATATAATAAATCTCTAGAAGAGTCGTGTCTGTACATTGAATATTTTTAGAAAAAAATAATTGCAGCAGGCATTATTAACGATATAAAGATCAAAATGTTTTTTTTTTATTATTTTTGTCTGTCTTTCTGTCTGTCTGTCTGTATGTATGTTACCACATCACGCCTAAACTACTGAACCGATTTCAATGGGACTTTATTTATTCAACTGTGTGTTACCCGGGTTGCAACTTAAGATACCTAAAATCACGCTACCTGACTTAGGGGGTAGGCAGGAAATTAAAATTTGGCTATTTCTTAATCGATTTTTATTCGACTTAGCATTGTTTGTAGGAAATTGAATTCATTTCGTTTTAAACCAATTTTGATGGAACTTGTTTTGTTTGACTGAGCATTACTTAAACTAAAAGTTACGATACAAATAATCACGCCACCTGACTTAGGGGGTAGGCAGGAATTTGATCTCTGATCGTTTTTAACCGATCTTAAAGGGACTTTTTATTTGACTGAGTTTTTTTATTTACCTGGTGTCCAGCCTAGGTTAGAAATAATCACACAAACCATTCTAATATAGAGTAAGTACCCCTGTTTGTATGGAAAACACGTAGTGTCGAACATACTAAAAACGCTTCTCCGCGCGTAGGAGCGGGATCTGCTAGCCTGCGCGCGGAAGCGTGTTTTCAATACAGAAATAAAGATCAGACAATGCGAAACACGTTTCCGCGCGCAGGTTAGCAGGTCCCGCTCCTACGCGAGGAGAAACGATTTCAGTATTTTCGACACTGCGTGTTTTCCAATTCTTCCATGCTGGCTTGGGAGCGAGAGAAAAACATAGAATGTGCCAGCTGCATTTCCTCCCGGGCATGCTGTAAAAAACAGCTAAGGGATCCGAGGGTTTCAGTATATTGTAATTTGGGCGATGGGCTGACAACCTGTCACTACAGCAATATACCTACAAATCGATCTTAAAATAACCCTCACAACTTTGTCAGACGTAGCGGAACGACCTTTGTTTAGGTCGTTTACGCTCTGCCTGCCCCATTAGGGATAGAGGCGTGATTATATGTATGTATGTATGTATGTGTTTTCCAAACAAACCGGGCGTACGAAGTCGCGGGCACAGCTGGTCTCTAATAAATTTTAAGTATTACCTACTTCATCGCCATGAAGGCTGGAATAATGATGATGATCACCTACTTACCTACATACATACATTTAATCACGCCTTTATCCCTAATCAATTTCTTCCATGCCGGACTGGGAGTGATAGAAAAACATAGAATGTGCCAGCTGCATCACCTCCAGAGCATGCTGTAAAAACCAGCTAATGGATTCGAGGGTTATAGTATATTACAATTTTAGGCGATGGGCTGACAACCTGTCACTATAGCAATATACGTCATGATCATCTGTAATAACCCTCAAAACTTGTCAGACGTGGCGGAACGACCTTTGCTTAGGTCGTTTACGGTCTGCCTACCCCATTATTATGTATGTATGTATGTATGTTTATCCCTAATGGGGTAGGCAAAGCGTAAACTACCGAAACAAAGGTAGCTCCGCGGTAGTTTTGAGGCTTATTTAAGATAGATTTGTAGATATAATGCTGTAGTGACAGGTTGTCAGCCCATCGCCTAAATTGCAATATACTGAATCTCTCGGATTCCTTAGCTGATTTGTACAGCATACCCGGAAGGAAATGCAGCTGGCACATTCTATGTTATTCTCTCATAGAAGAAACCTTCCTGCTCATTAAGAGTTATAATATAATTTGTGTATGTTTCTATGTAAGATTTTTTATTCATTGTTATGTTTCTGAATTGCATTTATGTCTCGTTTTTTGTACGGTATATTAGGACTACCCTGTCAGTGTAAACTGTACATTGTTATCATAAATAAATGTTTATATTACCGACATTGTTACTGTGAACGAGAAAAGTTAGTATTATGTTTGTGGTTATTTGTCTATGGTTTTATGTTATTTGAGTTCACTAACATAAAACCACGAATGGGAGTCCCTTCCGGGTTGCTTAACAAAATTACCTTGTATTAGTGCACTTTGTACATACGAGTACCTGTAACGGGACGGTAAATCCCATTGGAGAATGGTTAGGAAATCCCATTGGAGACATTTACAGTAAAAAATATCAAAACAAAATGTTATGGTTTCTAAAATGGGGTCAACCCTAATCGATCACAGAAATAGGAGAGAAATTGTATCAAAAATAGCTGTTGTATTCTAGATTACATACATACACACATATATTCACGCCTGTATCCCTAATGGGGTAGGCAGAGCGTAAACGACCTAAACAAAGGTGTCCCGCCACGTCTGACAAAGTTTTGAGGGTAATTTAAGATATAATTCTAGGTATATTGCTGTAGTGACAGGTTGTCAGCCCATCGCCTAAATTACAATATACTGAAACCCTCGGATCCCTTAGCTGGATTTTACAGCATGCCCGGGAGGAAATGCAGCTGGCACATTCTATGTTTTTCTCTCGCTCCCAGACCAGCATGGAAGTATTCTAGATTCCACCGGTTAAAACTAAAATTAAAATCTATGGGTCACTTTCAAATAATAATAAAATTGAAACAGGTCAGGAAATTTATTTTCTATGGTTTTACACTTTATTCGCTAGATTTTGACGCGCTTTTCTTTAAACCTTAAAACGGAGTTAATAGATCTCCTGTTCTTTTCCAATGTTTTTAGTCTGAAAGTGACAAATAGAATTTAATTTTAGCCGGCAAATCTAGAATCGAGCCCAATAACCAACAATATAGATATAATAAGTAAGTATGTACGTAAACTGCCACACAAAACAAATTTTAATTAACTAGGTTATAACGTACATAACTAACTTATTGCTTATCTAATAAATTAATCATAAATTCCTTACGAAAAGTATTCTACCAATCAGCAGACTTCAGTCTTTATGTAATAGAATGTTCGTAACTATCCTTTGGTGTGTGGCCAGAAAAACTGTGACTGAAAATCTACAATATTAAACCGTCTTAGGCCACAATTACTTATTACCCGACTGTCAACGAAGGGTTTTGTTTTTCGCACGTATATTATATGCACGTTTTGATATTTCTTTATTACCTCGTATCTCCGAAACGGCTAAATGGAATTCGACAAATATCGTTCGATTGGTCTTAAGCTGCCGAGTGTTTTTAGGTATGAGTAATTTTTCAAAATTATTAATAGCGGATTTTAGGCGCGTGTAAGTATTAAAAAAAAGATTCGACTGAACGTATCGAGTGTGGTATTTAAAACAAGGAGATTATATAAATATATATAATTCATATTTAAAGCTCAACTTTAAAACTATTAATGCATTTAAAAAAAAAATACAGGTACTGCAGTTGGATTGTTTTTTTTTTAATACTTGCCTATCTGAGTCGACACGCTTTTAAGGAATGAGATCCAATCTTCGCACTTCGCAAATAAATACACAATACCGAATCAAAACCATACAAGATCGTCGTCTTAATATTGCCGTAAGTTTCGTGACCATTGTACAAGCTTCAGAGATTTCCAGAACGGTTAAATATTTACGATACAGTATCTACTCTTAGAAGACACAATAATTTCAATCCTACAATTAATAACAATATAAACTCATTCTTTAACATATATTTATGATGTGTATTAGCTAAAATGACAGCGCTTGCCGCCGTATTGAAAATGTCAAATGCAGTGAAACAAGTTTGTCCAACTTATCTATTAACCATCGCTCGCTTACTTCGTGGCTTCAGTGTTAGCAACAACTAAATCCCATTTCATCACGTACGTAACTTCTTAACAAATCTAATTCTTGGCCGACCCTTCACTTTGCTTCTGTGCGAATACGGAAAAAGTTGGGAAGAGTGTGTCCGGCAGAATTGTGGAGTAAGGGTTCCGGGATAGTACTGAATACGGTAAGGGACAGCGTCCACAAATTGATAGGGGGTGCTCAGTCAACGACACTGAACAACATCCACTAGGAAATTGTTTCAGTAAGTGATAAAAAAAGGCTTTTCCATACAAATTGTCTGATCGAGGTGTATAATTTATATTTTTACTACCTGAAATAATTTCTTGGTGGAAGTTGTTTAGTATCGTTGACTGAGCAACACCTACCAGTTTGCGGGACGCTGTCCCTTACACCCAATATGGAATTTCCGGGATGAAATATTAGGTATAATTTTACATTACATTTTGGTGATAATCTAATGTTTACGAAAATGACATCATGGGCTTGCTAAGCTATTTCAATGAAAAATATTAGTCGTGGGAAATAAAAATATTGACCAACACATCAAGAACCATATTGGAATTTAAATAAGTACTAGGTATTTAAAACTACAATACAATACAAAATTCTTTATTGCACAAAGAAAAGAAATAAAAAGGAACAAACGTGACAGTACAATATAGGCGGCCTTATTGCTAAAGCACCAATTTCTACCAGGCAACCTTTGGGTATAGAAATTGTATAAGCAGAAAATGGGATAGTGCATATTACTACATATAATACTTAGACAATATTTACACACTATTAAATAAATATTTCAATAAAATATACTGATACATATATTACGATAAACTAATACATAATATATGCTACATAAGATAGGATACTGTATGATATATATCAGAGAAATTGGTAGATAAAATATCACTACATATACTTACTTAAACGATACTTATGAATTAGACAGCTACACATTAAACATTATTAGCTACATAGATTTTTTTTTGTTTGCTCCTTAAACGATTCGATAGAAGGAGCTCGTCGAACATTCTCGGGCAAGGAATTCCACAGTTTAATTTCCTGTACCGTAAAAGATTTAACTTATTTATTTACTTCCATGCTGGACTGGGAGAGATAGAAAAACATAGAATGTTCCAGCTGCCCTTCCTCTCGGGCATGCTGTAGAAGACAGCAAAAGGGACTCGAGGGTTACAGTGTATTGTAATTTAGGCGATGGGCTGACAACCTGTCACTATGGCAATACACATTACAATCTAAAATTACCCTCAATTATTGTCAGACGCGGCGAAAGCGCCTTTACGAGGCGTTTAACGCTCTGCCTACCCCGTAAGGGATAAAGGCGTGATTTTATGTATGTATGTATGTATGTATGTAAAAGATTTAGCGTAGAAATCAGTCTTGTGGGAAGGTATGTTTAAAACTACGTCAACATCATCTCCCTAGCCTTATACCGTATCTCACGGGGTTGACTATTCAATCTAGGGGATTGAACGCGGGTACTGGTTTTATACAGAGCGACTGCCATCTAACCTGCGCATTCCAGAAGGGAAACCAGACCCAATCCTAGATTAAGTCAGAGTTTTCAAGCCACTAATGCTTAGCACTGGCCTCTGACCTGGCTTAACAACTGATATCTACGGTATTAAGCAAAATTAACGGGGACCAATGGATTAACATGCCTTCTAAAGTATGGAAAATAAACGTTCATATAAAATTCAATGGGACAGCATAGGCTAATAATAATAAAATAATAAAATTCAAAACCGAAAAACACATTAGTACGTGGTGGGATTCGAACCACGACCTCCCGCTCAGGAGGCAGCGGCCCTATCCACTACACCATCGGGCTCTCCGATAAAACTACGTATACCATGTTAAATGTAGTATGATTTTTTATAAAATAAATAGGCATAGCCTTGGTTTAACATTTTTTTCAGCATAGCAAGAGATCTATGTACGAGTATGTGTGTGTGAATAGATGTATTTCTAACTCAGTTTTAGAATAAAGGTAATCAAAGGTCAGTTCAGGTCTTTTTATTTCAATAGACATTTCAAAAATAAATGATACGTTTTGGTAAATTAGTTTAAAAAATATTAAGGCTCGTATTTATAAAACGAACTCAAGAGTGAGAGCAATATTAAATATGAATTTGACAGGCCACTTTATACTAAAATGACATTTCTAATCCAAACTCAAATTGGTTGTCAATCTTGAGATCGCTTTATAAATAGGAGCCTTTAAGTACTATTTCATTATATTGTCATATCTCATAGATAAAACTTATTTTAGAAACAAGATCTTCATTTAATAGCCACGATACTTTGTTTACCTTTATTCTAAAACTGAGTTGGAAATTTTGACGACCAGCCTTCAGTCACAGCTCGGACACTCCTAACTACAATGTCACTTTGGTCACACATCGTCAGACGGCATGTTGCACTTGACATGCAGTTGTGTGCGTGTTATAAGGGTTAACAAATGTTTTTATACCGGTCATAATCATCACTTGATTAATCTCGTTCTTGTCTAAAACCAACGTTTTAAAGTAGTTCACTGTAACTGAATAGTTAGAATAGATTAGGTTGCATATTTTGTATGAATTTACTTACCGTCTCTCATCACTGTGGAATCTTAAAAAGTTACCATTGGAGTCATATCTTGTGGTAGAATGTCATCCGTACACGGAACAGTACCTAACCATCTTTGGAACACAAAACTTTATTATTTCCGTTACACTGGGAAACATGCGCGCGCCATACCCGCTAAGCGTACGCTCAATGTGGCCCACAATCCGGCGCGGAGTGTGACGTATGTCGGACTGGGGAAGGGAGGTGAATGTCCATTCTGTATGCAGTACATACATACATACATAAATCACGCATTTATCCCTTACGGGGTAGGCAGAGCGTTTAACGCCTCTTAAAAGGCGCTTTCGCCACGTCTGACAAAAATTGAGGGCAATTTTAGATTGTAATATGCATTGCTTTAGTGACAGGTTGTCAGCCCATCGCCTAAATTACAATACACTTTAACCCTCGAGTCCCTTTTGCTGTCTTCTACAGCATGCCCGGGAGGAAGGGCAGCTGGAACATTCTATGTTTTTCTATCTCTCCCAGTCCAGCATGGAAGAAATACTATTATATACTGTATGTAGTACTATTATATATTCTGTGCTTCAGTGTAAAACAGTTCCAATTGAAGAAGAAGGCAGCGGAACCCTAACCCAGTGAGTAAGAGAGAACTAAGTTCGTTTACGATTGTGACCTACATATTGGCCGCCATTTCTAAACTTGTTTTAGTATCTGTCTGGAGCTTTCGTTTGACTACGGCTAGCTCTTAGCCTCATATCTAAACAAAACCGAAACGAAAGTACTCAATAACCTGAAAGAACACAACTACACAACTTTGGAACAAGCTTCCGAAGACAGTTCAAGACTGTCCATCGATATCATCTTTCAAAAAAAGAGTGAAACAGTGAGCACTTCCTATCGCAACAAAATTAGTATTTATGTACGTAGGTATTTGTATTTATTATATGTATGTATTATTATTTATTATAGATGTTTATTTAAGTAACATATATGTATGTTTATGTAGGTTCTAGGTTATATGTATATGTAAAAGTCTACAGCGTGTACAGTCTTGTCCCGGTATATAGTGTTATCTCATATTAAGTTTTACAGGTTGGCTGGAAAAGATCTCTTTATAGAGATAAGCTCACCTTTGTGAACTAAATTTAAATTTGTTTATTTATTGTAATTTTTTTTGTACGCAATAAAGAATATATAATAAAGAAAATGGCTATTTTCTCTACATATAAAGTTCATGTTTTGCGAAAAGTTCTCTAAAGCCTTCCATTTAAAAACAACTGATTTTTTACCTTCTGTTTCTATGTGATAGTGTGTGTGTTTTAATATAGTAGACAAAGCGTCACATGCTAAATAATACCAAGCTGTGTATTATCCCACAGATTTTCGGTGATGGCGGCCAAACTCTCGGTGATCGGCCAACTGCGCAGGACTAGTTTTAGTGCCCAAGTGTTTGCGATACACACAGGTGTCCTCTCTAATCCTACAACCTCCTATTCTGATGGGACAGATTGACTGATACGACCAGAGAGAAATTAGGCGCAGGACCGACTATATACATGCCAGCATGGACCATCGTTCTTTTTGGACAATTAGGTGATCAGCCTGCAATGTCTTAATCAAACTAGAAACAACAACACCAAGTCGTTGTCCCCCGCCGGAAATCAAACCCGGGACCTCCGGATCGAAAGCCCATGACTCAGACCGCTAGACCACGGAGGAAGTTTGTTTTTCTGGACTGTGTTATTGAGTATGTGTGGAATAAGTAGGTACGTACTTAATTTAGCTTCGTTGCCATAGCGGGTTGTGAGACAAACTACTAAATTGCAATTAATTTAATATGAAAGAGAGAAAATAATAAATTCGTCTCGTAATCCTCAAAAATATGTCAAAAGTGAAGCGAAGTCATAATTCAAGCCCTTAGTAGTTATTAAACTACACGGCTAGATAACTGCCTCCGTGGTCTAGTGGCTAGTGCCATGGACTCCCGATCCGGAGGTCCTGGGTTTGATTCCCAGGGGGGAACACAAAGTTGATATTTGAGAATTTATCACTTTGTGTGTTTTTCCCCAGTTTGGTTAGGATATTGCAGGCTGAATCACCTGATTGTCCGAAAAGAAAAAAGATTTCGTGCTTCGGAGGGCACGTTAAGCCGTTGGTCCCGGTCGCTGTCTTTGATAGTGGTCGTTACTCAAACCATGTCAGAGGCCTGATAGTTGTGCTACTAGGGGGTTTAAAAACTCTGACACCAGGGTTCATCGGGTCGATAAACTCGATACCCACTCGACAGAAGAAGAAGAAGACGGCTAGATATCGCTATGACGTGTACTAAAAAAGACTATGATATATTCGTCACTCCCACTACTTTTCGGTAGCTCAGTTGGTAGAGTGATGGACCGGCATTCCAGAGACGCAGGTTCGAGTCCTGTCCGAGACAAATGTATTATTTTCCCTCTATCATATTATCTAAACTATTGTTATAAAAAGGAAAGATTTGTATTTTTGTATGTTTGTAACGAAAAAACTCAAAAACGCCTTGACCGATTTTACAAATCCTTTATTGTTAGAAAGCTACATTCACTCTTAGTAACAAAGGCTTCTATTACCGCGCAAGTAGACAATTCCACGGGAAAACTTATTTAGCAGCGGTTGATACCGCGGAGAGGAAGCTAGTATGAAATAAAATAGCAATGTGAGTGTGAGTGAAATCAATTTTCATTCATGCTGATTTCTTCCATGCTGGCCTGGAAGCGAGGGAAAAACATAGAATGTGCCAGCTGCATTTCCTCCCGGGCATGCTGTAAAAACCAGCTAAGGGATCCGAGGGTTTCAGTATATTGTAATTTAGGCGATGGGCTGACAACCTGTCACTACAGCAATATACTTACAAATCTATCTTAAACAACCCTCAAACTTTGTCAGATGTGGCGGAACGACCTTTGTTTTTGTCGTTTACGCTCTGCCTACCCCGTTAGGGATAAAGGCGTGGTTATATGTATGTATGTATGTAGTGAAATCAAAATTCACTAAAAACTCCAAGGGTCATGTATTCTACTGGGCACCACTACTAGCTTTCAGTATTTTGGTAAAGAAAATATACATAAATATATATAATCACGCGTCCTTCCCCAATAGGGTAGGCAGAGCCCAAACAAAGGTCGCTGGCTACGTCTGACAAAGTTTTAAGTGTTAATCAAGAAGGTATATTGCTGTAGTGGCAGGTTGTCAGCTCATCGCCTAAATTGCAATATACAGACCTCGGATCCCTTAGCAGGTTTCTACAGCATGCCCGGGAGGGAATGCAGCTAGCACATTCCATGTTTTTCTCTGGCTCCCAGTCCAGAATGGAAGATAAACAGCTGCTAAAGCGTCATTCCTTTTTTTTTTCGCTCTAGTTAGTCAAGTATTGCAGAATTTACCTAAATATTTCTTCTTCTTGATTAGATTGACTCTTACATGCCGGACTGGGAGCGAGAAAAAAATATAGAATGTGCCAGCTGCATTTTCTTCCGGGCATGCTGTAAAAACCAGCTAAGGGTTCCAAGGGTTTCAGTATATTGCAGTTTAGGCGATAGGCTGACAACCTGTCTCTATAGCAATATACCTACAAATCTATCTTAATAACCCTCAAAACTTTGTCAGACGTGGCGGGCATTGGGGATAAAGGCATTATATTACAAACATATGTTTGTACATACATACATAGGTACATAACTATGTACCTAAAGATGATAATATTTATTTAATTAAGTTTCCATAATCCTAAGTCAAGCATCACTCGGCAAGTAAATTAATCAGAGTAATCAGAACATGGCGTGTCCTGAAGCAATCTCCGCCATATTTTCATAAAGTCATCCCCTGAAAGCCAACCTTTACATAGGGTGTTAAAAAATTGCTGGCCAAACTTCAGAGTTAAAACTTATCCACGAAACTTATCAAGTTTTGCTAAGGAACATAGGTCGAAATATGAAAAATTTACTTATTTGGGCTTCCCATACAAATTACAATACAATTATTCTTTATTGCACCAGAATTATTACAGAGGCAAAGAACAGAGAAAACAGTTAGTAAAATACACGCAGCCTTATTGCTAGGGTAGCAATTTCTTCCAGGCAAAATTGTGCTGGCTGCTAGCAAAGCTCGGAAACTCCTAACTACAATGTCATTTTGGTCATACATCGACAGACTTCATATTGCACTTTGCATGTGTTTGTATGCGTGTTATAAGGGTTGACAAATTTTGTTATACCGGTAATAATCATCACTTGATTAATCTGGTTCTTAAATAAACCAACGTTTTAAAGTAGTTCACTGTACCTGAATTGTTAGAATAGGTTAGGTTGCATATTTTGTATGAAGTTACTTACCGTCTCTCATCACTTGGGGATCTCATATCTTGTGGTAGAAAGACATCCGTACACGGAACAATACCTAACCAACTTTGGAACACAAAACTTTATTATTTCAGTTACACTGGGAAACATGCGCGCGCCATACCCGCTAAGCGTACCCACAATGTGACCCACAAACCAGGCTCCGAGTGTGACGTATATCGGACTGGGGAGGGCAGGTGATTGGCCATTCTGTATGTAGTACTATTATGTATTCTCTGCTGCTAGAGTAATTTTGTATGGCAGATCTAGTTTCTGTTTTAATTTTTTCATCTATGTTCCAAGGTGAAAGTTGTTGAGTTTCATGGGTAGAATTGTGTACTCTTCTGATCTGCTAATTCTTCTTTTTACACCCGGTATAAAAAATACTGAAGAAATCCAATTAAGTTTCTCTACTATAAATTTCCTCCAAGATTGCTTGATCAAATACTCATTTATTAGTCATACTTAAGACGTTTCTCCGCCCTATGGTTTCAGTCGCAACTTAATTTTATCCGTAGAAGCAATGATTTTTCCACTATAAAATACGGGGTGTAAGGGACAGTGTCCCATAAACTGATTGGTGTTTCTTAGTCAACGATACTGAACAACTTACACCAGGAAATTCTTTCAGAAAATAAAATGGCTATTCCATACAAATTGTTTGATCGATGTGGATATTTTTATGGAAAAGCCCTTTATTTTTACAAGTTGTTCAGTTGTTGACAAAGTAACCCCTATCAGTTTGCGGGACGCTGTCCCTTACACCCGGTGGACTATCGCAAGTACATACATACATTTAAATTTTCAGGATTTTATCCCTAATGGGGAAGGCAGAGCGTAAACAACCTAAATAAAGGTCCTTCCACCACGTCTGACAAAGTATTGAGGGTTATTTAAGATAGATTTGTAGGTATATTGCTGTAGTGACCGGTCAGCCCATAAATTGCAATATACAGAAACCCTAGGATCTCTTAGCTGGTTAATACAGCTTGCCTGGGAGGAAATGCAGCTGGCTTATTCTATGTTTTTCTCTTGCTCCCACTCCAGCATGGAAGAAAAAGACTATCGCAAATCTATCGAAATTCTAATTTATATTGCGCGGTAAAATAGGGAAGCACCTAGTTCTAGAGCTTCAGTATATAGTATTAAACAAAGTCGCTTTTTCTGTCCCTATATCCCTATGTATGCATAAATCTTTAAAACTACGCAACGGATTTTGATGCGGTTTCTTTTGATGGATAGAGTAATTCAAGAGGTTATATGTATAATACATGCATAATATAGTAGAAAAACACTGATAATTTCCGTGCGCAGCCGGGGCGGGTCGCTAGTTTCAAATAATAGCCTTACAAACAAACAAAAATTCCTTCTCTTGTTTTAGTATGGGATGGTTCCTTGAAAGAAACCACATTATTTAATATTGAAGAAAGGGTTTATGCAAAACTTTAGAGCATCGTAAAGTATGGTTCTTACCTAAACTTTTGCCAAAACTGGGTTCAGATTTTTAATTACTAAAAACACGCACTCACCAAATAAACATGGAGAAACTCACCTTTAAATAACAGCCCAGAAATGGCAAATTTCTCGTTGTGTTATTAATACGGGGTGTAAGGGATACCCGCAAACGAAAAGGGTTGCTCTGGGTCAACGAAACTGAACAACTATCACCCGGGAATTCTTATAGGAAATATATGAATTGACATTGTTGCGCCGTGCCGCATCGTGCCGCGCCGCTGCGCTGCAGCTACACTGCTGCTCCAGTGCGGTACATCATTTCTTTTTAATTATTTTCACAAAAAATGTATTTACAAAATATATATGTTACATTCTTCATTCATTTCTTCCATGCTGGTCTGGGAGCGAGAGAAAAACATAGAATGTGCCAGCTGCATTTCCTCCCGGGCATGCTGTAAAATCCAGCTAAGGGATCCGAGGGTTTCAGTATATTGTAATTTAGGCGATGGGCTGACAACCTGTCACTACAGCGATATACCTAGAATTCTATCTTAAATAACCCTCAAAACTTTGTCAGACGTGGCGGGACGACCTTTGTTTAGGTCGTTTACGCTCTACCTACCCCATTAGGGATAAAGGCGTGATTATATGTATGTATATGTTACATTCTCGCTTAACTGCGAAAGCATTACCAATCTTATATTGTACGTTTGTATCTATTCATACAAAGAATTATTTGTCACGCAGTGCCGCGCCGCGCCGAGCCGCGTCGCACCTCTGCAGGTACGTCCTAGTGCGGTCTGACCTAATCTCGTTGTTTCTCAATAAACAGCGGTTAGTTTACGGGTATCTGGCGATCGGCCAGCTGCAGTCAGAATCTGCATTTTGGCTGAACTCAGGTGGCTGCAGATTTCTCAAGAGAATTTTGGATGCCATTTTAGAATTTATCTACTTGCTGGCCACGTGTTTTTTTACCCGCGGGCTAATTAGTTGTCCCTTGGGGTTTTCCAAGCAATATGTTAACAGTAGAGCAGTTAAAGATGCTTATGCCTATTTTTATTGTAAAAAGTATTAAATTGCCCATAAAGGTTTTTAAAAGGGTTTTTTACTCCCATGCTGGACTGGCAGCGAAAGATAAACGTAGAATGTGCCAGCTGCATTTCCTCCCGGGCATGCTGTAAAGACCAGCAAAGGGATCTATGGCATGCATAAGGGGGTGATGGGCTGACAACCTGTCACTACAGCAATATACCTACAAATCTATCTTAAATAACCCTCAAAACTTTGTCAGACGTAGCAAAGCGACCTTCTCTTAGGTCGTACACGCTCTGCCTATCGTATTCAGGGTGGGGGCGTGATTTTCTGTATGTATGTAGGTTTATAACCCATCGAATCATCGACAATGTCTACGTTTATACTGAAATCTTGGGTTCGATCTTGTTGTGTTTTGTTTTTTTTTAGAAATACGTTTGCTCTTGAATCTAGATACTAAGTCAGGGATGAGCGAGTTTGCCCAGAAAATGCAAGTTATGGCAGTGGCAGTCCCACGCATCGACGGAATACAGCAAGCTGTTTGGCGCCGGAGTCTCACACACTTCCATGCTGGACTGGGAGCGAGAGAAAAACATAGAATGTGCCAGCTGCATTTCCTCCCGGGCATGCTGTAAAAACCAGCTATGGGATCTGAGGGTTTTAGTATATTGCAATTTAGGCGATAGGCTGACAACCTGTCACTATGGCAATATACCTACAAATCTATCTTAAATAACCCTCAAAACCTTGTCAGACGTGGCGGAACGACCTTTGTTTAGGTCGTTTACGCTCTGCCTACCCCATTAGGGATAAAGGCGTGATTATATGTATGTATGTATGTATGTCTCACACACTCCGGTGGTCGTGTGGTTGCGAGCCTGGCAGCCCCTTGCGAAGCCTACTACCGCTTTGTTGGAATCGTTCAGCCGGACTTATTCACAGGCAGGCCTGTGTTGCCGTTGCTCGGGGTGGACCACTAGGAGGTAGATCACATGAGAAACAGCTGGTATGTTTTATGGCTCTCTATTTGACATGAAAATAGGTATATTACATACATCACGCCTTTATCCCTAATGGGGTAGGCAGACCGTCAACGACTCAAACAAAGATCGTTCCGCCATGTCTGACAAAGTTTCGAAGGTCATTTAAGATATACTTGTACGTATATTGCTGTAGTGACAGGTTGTCAGCCCATCGCCTAAATTACAATATACTGAAACCCTCAGATCCCATAGCTGGTTTTTACAGCATGCTAGGGAGGAAATGCAGCTGGCACATTCTATGTTTTTCTTTTACTTCCAGTCCAGCAGAAAATAGGTATATTATAACTTCTTTTTAGCGAGTGGATTCTCGAGTCAAAAGATTTGATGAACCTTGGTCTCAAAGTTTTCAAACCGCCTAGTACACACACACGCGCACACACAGAAGACTATTCAGCACAGCTATTAAGGCTACTGACATGGTTTGAGTAACGACCACTATCAAAGACAGCGACCGGGACCGACGGTTTAACGTGCCCGTCAAGCACTATCTTAAATAACCCTCAAAACTTTGTCAGACGTGGCGGAGCGACCTTTGTTTGGGGCGTTTACGCTCTGCCTACCCCATTAGTTATAAAGGCGTGATTATATGTATGTATAATGTAAAGTAAACACAACAATATTTTATTTACTCCGTGTCCGTGAAAAATTAAACATAATACTCTCTCGCTGCTGCTTACTTCCATGCTGGCCTGGGAGCGAGAGAAAAACATAGAATGTGCCAGCTGCATTTCCTCCTGAGATCTAAGGGTTTCAGTATACTGCAATTTAGGTAGGCGATGGGTTGACAAACTGTCACTACAGCAATATACTTTCAAATATATCTTAAATAACCCTCAACACTTTGTCAGTCGTGGCGGAACTATCTTTGTTTAGGTCGTTCACGCTCTGCCTACCCCATTTGGGATAAAGGCGTGATTATATGTATGTATGTATGTATGTATGTAATACTCCCTCGGCAGTCCTACTTGAAATTAATTCATAGTTGCGCAATTTCTCTAATTCAAGATTTATAATACTTTATTTAAAATGAGGCTATGAAGTATGCACTGTAATTACTTTTAATAATGCACCACGACTTGCATTACATTCAAATTAGGTGTGTGGTATAAATAAGGAGATGAAGCGGTAAAATCTCTTCCATGCTGGACTGGGAGAGATAGAAAAACATAGAATGTCCCAGCTGCCCTTTCTCCCGGGTATGCTGTTGAAGTCAGCAAAAGGGACTCGAGGGTTACAGTGTATTGTAATTTAGGCGATGGGTTGACAACCTGTCACTAAAGCAATACATATTACAATCTAAAATTGCTCTCAATTTTTGTCAGACGTGGCGAAAGCGCCTTTTACGAGGCGTTAAACGCTCTGCCTACCCCGTAAGGGATAAAGGCGTGATTTATGTATGTATGTATGAAGCGGTAAAATACGAAACCGGAGATAACTATCTGCCTTTTCCTACCTTTGTTTCCTTTTACATTTTTTAAAGAAAAATTTATCTAAAATCATACATACATTCATACAATCACGTCTGTGTCCTTAATGGGGTTGGCAGATCGTTAACGATCTTTAACTAACTTCTAACTAACTTTCCTTCACGTTTGACAAAGTTTTAAGGGTTATTTAAGATAGATTTGTAGGTATATAGCTCTAGTGATAGGTTGTTCTCATCGCTTAAATAACAAGCAACAGAACAGAAACTCTCGGATCCCTTAGCTGGTTTATGCAGCATACCCGAGAGGAAATGCAGCTGGCACATTCTATATTTTTATCTCGCTCCTAGTCCAGCATGGAAGCATCTAAAACAGCAATTTAAAATAAAGCAACCGGCAATTTTTTTATAACATCATGGAAATTGCCTACAACACACATGCGTCACCTTATGTACTACGCGCGCGAAGTGAGGAACTCTACGTCGGCTCATCCCTCTGTCAGTATGCGCGCGTAGAGTGTAAGGTGGCGAGTGTGTGTTGTAGGCAATGCAAAATGCATTAACACCGTGTTGAGCGCTACTTTGAGCGTAGTAAGTGACGCCTGTGTGTTGCTGCACTAAGGTCAACCTACAAGAGATCAATTTCCACTGTAGACCGAATCCAGCAGCAAACAGCACAAAATATTTGTAGCTTATGACTTATCCCTGCCTAGTTTCTAGTCGGGCAGCCACGGGCAGCCAAGCGAATGGCCTGAATTTACCGGCAACTTTAAGGTTCATAGTAGGTTTAATAATCGGGCTTGAGTTAAATAAGAAACCACGCTTCGAGTTAGTGCTTTATAAAACTCATAACGGCTTTTCATTTATGAATTTTAAAGCATTCAAAAATGGCTGATTTTAAAAACTAATCCAAGTTTGCATTGAGCATTTATTTGAATAGAAACTCGTGAATTCACACTATTAAAAACATAAAGGTGTGTGAATATACGTGCAAGGAAATTATGTATATTACACGCTTACTTTTCAGAAGGTTGCCCTGAATATACTGAAGTGACAGGCTATTTATTTCAGACATTTTCAGATTATAAAATACTAGCCTTCAGCGCCAGGATTTATGAGTTTCCCTGTAAGGTTGAGTGGCTCTCCTGAAGTTCAAAGATGGTTTTGCGATATGATAGTGTTACAGTTTTACACACATAAAGTCACGTCTTTGTCCCTTACGAGGAAGGCAGAGCGTAGAACGCCTAGTACCTGAAAGGCGCCTCCACCATGTCTGACAAATTTTCAGGACAATTTTAGATTGTCATGAGCTTAATAATAATTTATAACGATATTGATAGGTTGCACCCTCGAATCCCTTATGCTGCCTTCCACAGCATGCTCGGGAGGCAGATCAGCTGAAACATTCTATGTTTTTCTATCGCTCCCAGTCCATCAAGGAAGTATTAAATGGAATATTATTCAGAATATCCAGATAAATTACGGTGCATAATTTTTTTCGGGGATCTATTCCGTACACACCGTAAAGTATAATATCCTGGTTAGGACATTGCAGGCTGAATCACCTGATTTTCCGAAAAGTAAAAGATTTCGTGATACGGAGGGCACGTTAAGCCGTCGGTCCCGGTCGCTGTCTTTGATGGTGGTCGTTACTCAAACCATGTCAGAGGCCTGATAGTGGTGCTACTAGGCGGTTTTAAAACTGTGACACCAGGGTTCATCGGGTCGATAGACTCGATACCCACTCGACAGAAGAAGAAGAAATATGATATCATAGATAACATCCCACACACCATTTTGTGCTCAAAATAAAATTATGACGTGAATATCAAAGAAAAAGTTACACGGCAACTGACGAAGTAGGCCAAAAAAGGATACCAACCGCTTAGAGTTCTTTTCAATTAAAAGTTTTTTTATCCCCCCCCCCGTCGCGTCGCGTGGCTTGTAAGATAACGTGTTATTTTATTTATACACTTTGGGACAAAAATTTGACCCACTTTTTGTAGAAGTAGGCTTTTTGCTTTAGCTTGCGTGGATCAAACACATTTGAATGTAAACTGATTCATTTCAGCTTTGTGCTTGTGAAGTATTCTCTGACTTGCTTGGTACGTTTTGCTTATACTATTTTGGCTTGCGTTTTTTGGATAAGTACAGCAGCAAAATTGAATTGGTCGTCGATAACGGAGGTTTCATGAACAGCAGTAAAAAAGGATTCTACTTTAGTGGACGCACAACTTTGTGAGTTTGAAGCTATGCTTTGATAAAAATATTTTTATTGTAGTTGCAAGGTTATTAGGTTTTTTTTCTTTTTTTAACACGATCACACTCATAGACCCCACTAAGATTCCCTGTATCGGGGTGCCATGGACATACACAGAAACAATCACAAAGAACACCAGAACCCAGAAACAGACAATTAAACTCATCATTAAAATGTCTGCCCTGGCCGAGAATCGAACCCGGGACCCTCTGCGTAGCAGGCAGGTACACTGGCAACTAGTCTGCGCAGGTTGCATGGTTATTGTTCGTGGACGCTCGCATGGATGGGTTCCTCGGCAAGTTCCGTAAGACGAGCACCGCCGCGCTGCGCCGGATCTGCGCCAGCTCCAACACCATCCTCTCCCTTATGGAGAGTGGGCGGGACAGCTGTCACACTAAGCACTGGATGGGGAATAATGGTGATGCATCAGAGTATGTGTGTACAAGTAATTATATAAGATGGATAATGTAACAAAATAATATAAGACAAGTTTTCTAAATGATAATCATAATTATATTCTAATTTTTAACTAGAAATACTTCCATACTGGTCTGGGAACGAGAGAACAACATAGAATGTGCCAGCTGCATTTCCTCCCGGGCATGCTGTAAGATCCAGCTAAGGGATCCGAGGGTTTCAGTATATTGTAATTTAGGCGATGGGCTGACAACCTGTCACTACAGCAATATACCTAGAATTCTATCTTAAATAACCCTCAAAACTTTGTCAGACGTGGCGGAACGACCTTTGTTTAGGTCGTCTACGCTCTGCCTACCCCATTAGGGATAAAGGCGTAATTATATGTATGTTATTATATATATGTATGTATGTTAGTAAAAATAATTTTAAATAATTTGATAAAATTTAAAATTATATCAAATTATTTATGTATAATATAACTACCTAGCTTGGTTTGTTTGTTTGTTATCTTTTGTGTAGGTGCTACTTTATGTAAAATTTATCTAAAACTATGGGTGAAATGCCTGAAATAAAGATATTTCATTTAATTAAAAATTCAATGCAGGTTGGAAAATCTTTTTATCATGATTGTTCGCGACGGCGCAAATGTATTTAATTTTTGTAGTTTTTATTCCCATAGAAATAAGGAGTATTTTTTAGGATGGCCACAATTGAGAGCTGTCATCCCTAAAATAAGAGGCAAATTCAAATCAGCCAATCAGAGCGAGTGATAGAACGAGATAGCAATAGTATTCTATTCTTGTCTTTTTACGAACTTGACGTATGATCAAGAATATTCGAGAATCGATATAACGCCATCCTTTTCTTACCAGTGACAGTTTGTATTTAGCTATCTCGATCGAACATTACAGAAGACACTTGTCATTTCGAGAAAAGAGTTGTCTCCCGAAGATTCTTTACTACCGAGATTGGGGTATATAAACGGCTGCATGAGCCGCATCAAGGATACAGTTTTCAGATTCAGTTTCGAATCAGTGATCGAAAGTGGGAAGAAATAGTGAAGTGAACAGTGAACAGTATATAGTAACAGTGACAGTGATTCCGTGACAGTTCGTAAATAGTTATCGGCAAACAGTTCCGTAATCGTTTCGTATAGTGTTTCCGTGATAGTTCGTTTATAGTTATCGACAAAGAGTTCCGTAAACAGTTTCCGTTTCGTATCCATTTTCGAATAGTTCCGAAAGCAGCAAGAACAAGAATAACAGTGATTAATAGTGATAACAGAAGTGTGAAGTGCCGTTTATAGTATAATTGATAAATATTTAAGATTTTGTGCCAATCTGTTTCATAGTGTTGCCAGATAGATTTAACATTTATTTTTTTGTAGAATTTCCGTTTTGATTCGTTCTTTTTTGACAGTTCGTCCATAGTTTTGCCAGTAATTTCGTATATAGATTTGTTAGTAGTTTTTCGTAAATAAATATACAGTCCATTTATAGTATAGTTTTATTTCGTGTACATTGAGGTAGGCACGTTTGGTTACGCCGAACACTATCTCGTACAATGATCATCATGTTTTTGTCCGTAAGTGTGGTACCACATTGTAAGTGCGTAGGCGTAGGAGTTACGCTGTATTGTTGGTGGTAGGACCCGTATTTATAATCAGCTCTTCAGACTGGCAGCAAGTTTGATTCCGTATTAAAAATGATATTTCAATACAAAACGATCTGTGAAATAAACACTTAAGATTACTCTCAATCTTCAGATCGTTTTACAAATACGAAATAGATGTTGTATTTTATACATAAAGTTAGTGTTTTTTTAAAAAAAAGACCATCGGCTTAAAAGTTATTTATCTTGTTTTTATATTATAAACACTGTCAAAAAATTTCTTCTTAAATCTTAATAAATTATTAAGTAGGTAACTAATACATAATTTACACTTGTTTTTCAGTTTTCTCATGAATGCCTTCATCATCAAGGATATCGTTCCATTGCTGTTTTTCACTGGACCCGAATAGTACGAATAGCGTATTACTAGCAATGTATACCGCAGATGCCACGAAGAATACTATCCGCCAGTCGTTGTGGTTTTTCTTAAAGTAAAAAACAGTTTTAAAACAATTAATCTTACAATTAATCTACATTTTTATAGACTTATAATTGAATTTTTGTGTGTGTGTATGTTTGTAACGAATAAACGCAAAAAATACTGAATCTATTTCATAAATTCTTTCACCAATGGTAAGCTATTTACATACACCCTGTGTAATATAGTATATTTTTACCGCAGGAAAGAACATCATTCTCACGGGAAAACTTATATAGCAGTGGGTGACACCGCTGACAGAAACCTAATTTATTATGTAAGGCGAAGTTAAAAGAACAAGCTCCTAGTAAAAAGAACAGATTCTTTGGCTTATCAAACACTTAAGGTAGAAGTGTCCTTTTTCCAGCTGCATCAGTAAGAATATGATGTTATGATGATTTTTCCTTCCATTTGGCGGATATTTGTCTTTTTCTCACCCATATGCTCTGCTCATACTCACTGCACTTAACAGACAGAATTTACAGCAAAAAACAAAACTATAGAAATGTTCAGAATTTATCCCACAGTTAACTTTTCAACCTTGCAACAATTCTAGTTCTGTGTAACTGGTACAAACCAGTTCACCTACTAATCATCGAAGCTTACCTCATCATGAAGCATAGCGCCGGCTGCAAGTGGGGCGATGAGGGAAATTATATTAGCAAAGCAGTTGGTGATGCCCATCAAGGTGCCAGCAAAGTTCGGAGCCATGTCGATGTGAACCAACTACAAATACAAAAAAAATACAAGTAAGCATCACATTCTTCCATGCTGGACTGGGAGAGATAGAAAAACATAGAATGTTCCAGCTGCCCTTCCTCCCGGGCATGCTGTAGAAGTCAGCAAAAGGGACTCGAGGGTTACAGTGTATTGTAATTTAGGCGATGGGCTGACAACCTGTCACTATAGCAATACACATTACAAATTGCCCTCAATTTTTGTCAGACGTGGCGAAAGCGCTTTTTACGAGGAGTTTGACGCTCTGCCTACCCCGTAAGGGATAAAGGCGTGATTTTATGTATGTATGTATCAACAGCAATCTCTAATGATTTCCATGCTGGACTGGCTGGGCGCAACTCTTCTAACTCAGCAGATCTGTAAAAGTTAGTAAGTAGAGAGATCCGAAACCGTTTTGGTGTTACGCGATTTTCACAACATACATACATAAAATCACGCCTTTATCCCTTACGGGGTAGGCAGAGCGTAAAACGCCTCCTAAAAGGCGCTTTCGCCACGTCTGACATAAATTGGGGGCAATTTTAGATTGTAATGTGTATTGCTGTAGTGACAGGTTGTCAGCCCATCGCCTAAATTACAATACACTGTATGTAACCCTCGAATCCCTTTTGCTGACTTATATAGCATGCCCGGGAGGAAGGGCAACTGGAACATTCTATGTTTTTCTTTCACTCCCAGTCCAGTATGGGGTAGAAAATAGAAGAATCAAGTAAATAACTACAAGACTGTACATGCCTATAAGTTGGGCTACACCGAAATGGCAAATACAAGGAACAGGGGATTTAAGACCCGTAAAGCAATTGAGAATGACAGCTAGTTTGAAATTGAATGAAAAATTACATCTCAGTACAAAATAAGCTGCCAAATCCATACTTAATATTGCTCTCAATCTTGAGATAGCTTTACAAATACGGCCCTTAGTTGCTTACCATGACGCCTGCCATCTGGGCTGCGTTGATTCCTACAACCACCATCAAAAGAATGACTGCTAGCGTGAGTTGGCCTGGCGGTATGTATGACAAGCCAATGAGAGCTAATGCTGGACCATACATGCCTGTAAATAGAATAGTATCCTAATTATGGAATGACATCGTCAAATTTAAATTTTGAGGTCAAAATGCGGTAAACACTTATTGAAATACTATTAATATACGTAATCAATAATAATGCAGTTTGTCACAAAGCATTATTTCGGTAAATTATATATGAAACAGATGTTATGAGCATCTTAAATATTATGATTATACATTGTCTTTGATGGATAAATAAATAAGAATTTCTAGATATAGAGAATTCTGAAATAAATTTACCAATAGAATTCATCAATTTCCTGGTGTTGGTTATGCTGAGAAGTTTCTTCTTCAGGATCCAGTCAGCAAGGAAACCCGTGGGAAAACTCATCAAGCATATCGCTAAGTACGGTAGAGCTGAAAGCATTCCGTTCTGAAAAAAATACAAAATGTAAAAATTTGGTGGCTATAGCGTGTATCTACCCGGACACTTCCGCATCTGATGAGTCGAAATGAAGACGAATCAGTGGTCAACAAACGACGAACCGATGCGTTTCCTTTTCTCTCACAGTCATCAAAAAGGCACTTCAATATAAATATTATTTAGATAATTAGCGAGCATACAGTTTTATAATCAAATGCGTAACGGGCTTACTATTGCATAAATTGTATCGTATTCTGTGATTCTACCTAACCTACATACCTACTAACTTATACTATGTATCTAACCTACAACTAAGAACATACTAGCAATGAATTATGTAATCTGAATAATAATAAATGAATTTGAATTTGACAGTACCCATGAAACTGAACAACTTTCCTCGAGGAAGGTAATAAGGAAGGTTTTGTTACACGATATAATTGACCTTCGCTCAATTTGTAGAATGCCCTTTTCTTGACACATCTACAGAGAACCAGCTAATTATGTTATCAAATATTCGTTTGCATGATGCTTTTTGATGCTTCCATGCTGGCCTGGGAGTGGAAGAAATACGTAGAATGTGCCAGCTGCATTTCCTGTCGGGCTGTAAAATCCAGATAAGGGATCCGAGTGTTTCAGTATATTGCAGTCTAGGCGATGGGCTAACAACATGGCACTACATCAATATACGTACAAATATATCTTATCTAACCCTCAAAACTTTGTCAGACGTGGCGTAACAACCTTTATTTAGGTCGTTTACACTCTGTCTACCCCATTAGGAATAAAGGCGTGATTACATGTAAGTATTCGTTTACTTCATTTAAAATTTATATTATGAACGCCATTCATTTACACCTATAAAAATTGTTGCTAGTTTGTTTACGATAATCAATCATACATAACATAGGTACCTTGTTAGTAAAACATGACTGGGTTTTGACTTTGCATTGTAATATTGACATGTTTATGTTGATTTTGATATTTGTTACCTAATTGTTCATGGATATTATCTGTTTAAAATACATATTTTTTATTATGCACTGCTGCTGTTTTAGTTAGTAAATCTTACTTACTACGCTGGCTCAGCGATCCAAAGAGGATGGCCTGCGATACAAGCTTTTGCCATTTGTCCCTGTATTAGAGTGCGTTTAGGTTCTTGACGATTTAGTCACTCCTACCCTACTGTTGGAGTGACTAATAAATCAATTTCTTGAATATTTGATTTTGGCTGAAAACATCAGATTCTAACAAATTTTAAGTGAAGTTTGTTTTTTGAAACTAAAATCCATCTTTCAATATAAAACAGTGGTTCTGCCAGTCTAACCACTACGAGTACCACCAATAAGACTTTGACATTTGTTATTGACTTCTAACAGTCCTCATACCTGTTTAATATCAGCTCCAACAATATTGGCCATGTAGGTGGGTATCAGGGTTATCAGCGTGAAGAAGCCCCAGTTCTGACCGCCGTGTCCTATCATCAGCATGATGAAGGGAATGCTGGTGCAAATTGACTTCCAAGGTGTTTTCAGTTTCTGTAAATGAAATATTTTTATAATCTTATTCTTCTACTTATAAGTTTTGCTATTAAATTCAAATCCATAACAACTTATCATTATTACCATTATAGTTTCTTATTCTGTTAAGTGAGTAGTGTAACACCCTATCCCTAATTAAATAATAATCTGATAAAATTAATATGGCCAAAGAAAAATATGTGATCGTCTGAAAACTGATTTTATGTCAAATTAAAAGACCCATACGTTGTGTATTCAAATAGAAAATTGAAACAAATCTAAGTTAAGTTTGAATAGGGTAATCGTAAATGAAATTATGACGTAAGTAAATAAATTAATCGTAAAAAGTTCAGAATCAAATTCAGCTGAAAAATAACACAAAATGTCAAAAAATTAAATATAAATGAGTAATATAAAACATGCGACTCACATACAATATTTTCAGCTGAAATTCAGGAATCAGGAATCTCCATCTTCTTTCTTCTTGCGCATAACTAACCCAAATAAAATAAAACCAAACATACTTAATATGAAATCTCCCGGCTAATGTAGCGTGCTGAAAGGTACAAAGACTCAATAACCAGGGAAGGGAATTTGAATAAAGATCTTTAAGATCTTAGAATTAGGATACCTAGGCAAATGAAATGGCCCTCCCTTCCAACCTACAGACCATGCCAACGCGCGAAAACCTTGCACAGACTAACACTAAACCCTAGTCTTATCTAACTTGCAAACCTTCCATCAAATATTCCGATCATCTTAATTCATTCACAAACTTCTTTCATACTACCAATCATTCATCAAAGTCATACAAGTTACCTATTAACTGCAGTTTTGGTCACCTGTGACGGTGTACTAATGTTCAAACCTTTTAATAATCAATTTCTCTGTTCAGTTTGCAATATGGTATAATTTTCAAGGACTGCTGTACCAAAATCACATGATATGCGCTAAGAAGTCAGTTCAAATGATAGAGACTGTGTCAAGAAATTATCACCTTTATAGCTCGCTACGTCAGCTGAGAAATATACCATTAGAGGTTTGTATGAATACCTATTCGAATGAATTCTCGAGAGGGATTATGGGCCAGCTACTCTCGGAGCCCATAAGCCTTGTCGATGTGTATTTAATGTATGTAAAGTGTTATCCTGAATATAAAATAATATAAACAAATAAAAATACAAGTAATTGATTTTAACTACTAATATCTTTAAAACACCGTGTTTTGTTTTAACGTGTAACACTGTATCTTAAAGACATATCAAAATATTCCTATTAGTTTCTATTCAGACACAAACCAACTTGGCGCGTTCTTTGGAGAGTTGAGAAAACTTATCGGAAGAACTAATCAGCAGAAAAGTGTACCTATAAGGTCACGCGATGGTACGACGCTGCTGACGTCCAAGGAAGACGTTTTGAACCGTTGGGCTGAGTACTTTGCGGAGCTGCTCAATGTTGATCGATCAGCAGATATTGAACATATAAAGTCGATCACACCCCTCCCGCAAAGGCCTGAGCTTGATGAGCCTCCGACACTGCAGGAAGTGAAGGTAGCTATCAACAGCCAGAAAAATAAAAAGGCGGTTGGCGTTGATGGTATCCCTGGTGAACTTTTAAAGAACGGGGGAGGGAAGCTTTATGACACGATATGGAAACTTTTTGTTCAGATGTGGTGCGAAGAGCAAATTCCGTCTGAATTTAAGATCTCGAATATCTGTTCACTGTACAAAAACAAAGGTGACAGATCTAATTGTAACTCCTATCGTGGCATATCGCTCCTTTCTACGCCCGGAAAGGTCTTTGCCAGGATTCTGCTCAACCGTTTAACCACAGTTTCGGAAGCAATACTACCGGAAACCCAGTTCGGCTTTCGCCCAGAGAGAGGAACTTGTGAGGCTATCTTCTGTGTGCGACAGCTACAGGAGAAGTGCCGTGAACAAGGTCGACCATTGTTCCTGTGTTTTGTCGATCTGGAAAAGGCATTCGACAGTGTTCCGCGTGAAGCTCTTTGGATAGTTCTGGGGAGGGTAGGTTGCCCGGGGAAATTTGTTCGGTTACTGCGGCATTTACACGATGGTATGACCTGCTGTATGTCTGCAAATGGGGAACAAACAGAATTCTTTCCTGTCAGTTGTGGGGTCAAGCAAGGCTGCGTTCTTGCTCCTACTCTGTTCGCCATCTATTTTGCAGCTGTAGTCAAAGAAACCTTGCAGGTAGTCTCTGCGGGCATCAATATCCGTTTCCGAACTGATGGTATGCTTTTCAATCTTGCTAGATTGAAAGCCCGCACCAAGGTCTCTCATGAAATTGTCACCGAGATCATGTACGCAGATGACTTGTGCTTTTTAGCCGAATCCCCAACCTCTCTTCAGCAGCTGATGACTGGTCTTGACGAGGCATGTACAAAGTTCGGGTTGAAGATAAGTGTCAGTAAGACAGAAGTCATGACGACGGGAATGCCAACAGACGAACCTCTGGAAATCAGTCTTAGTCAAGATGTCCTGAAGCGTGCTGAGAGGTTCAAGTACCTGGGAAGCATAATAACATCGCAATGCGGCCTTGACGCTGAAATAAACAGCAGAATTGGTGCTGCCTCAGCTTCTTTCGGCAAACTGCGATCAAAGGTATTTCGCTCGCATGACCTCAAACTAGAGACAAAGATCGCAGTGTACAGAGCTGTTGTCCTGCCGAATCTTTTGTACTCCTCAGAGTCTTGGTGCCTTTATCGAAGACAAATAAAGACATTGGACCAATTCCATCTTCGATGTCTGCGGGACATCATGAACATACACTGGACAGACCGTATCAGAAATACTCAAGTTCTTCGTCGCGCTAATATCTGCGGCATAGAAGCGTACCTGATGCGGCGCCAGTTGCGCTGGTGTGGTCATGTGTTCCGCATGTCCGATGAAAGAGTGGCCAAGCGCATCTTTTACTGTGAGCTTCAAGAAGGCAAGCGCAAGCAGGGCGGACAGCTCTTGCGGTACAAAGATATGCTTAAAAGGCACATGAAACATTGCAGTATTGACCACTTGACGTGGGAGTCATCAGCTGCAAAGCGTCCGGAATGGAGACGTCTCTTAAGGCAGAAAATCGACGCCTTTGAATCTACACGCAGATATGAACTCGACACCAAGCGAGATAAAATAAAGGCCAGACCACCAACGGCCTTAATTTATAATTATAGCGGCGGCGTACACACGTGCCCGAAGTGCTCCAGAACCTTTAAGGCCAAAATTGGCTACAGCAGCCATATGCGAGCACACGACCGCGCGGAGCAGCGAGACGCTAGCTGCTGAGCCCGTCCAGCAGTCGCTGTAGCCGAAATCGGCTTGGAATCATTATTATTATTAGTTTCTATTGCATTTGTTCATCTTCACACTCACGCACACTGATATTTTACTCATAACACACACCTCCTATTTCCTATTCTAATAACACATTTCCCTACGATTATCATTGAATGATGTTTGAAAACTCGCAACGCTGCCGGTACAGAAAGCTGAAACTATCACTTTATTACGAAATCGTCTATCTGTAAGGTTAAGAAACACTTACAGTAATAATCACAATGATGGACTTCGAATAAAACACAACGCCGAAAATAAGCAACACACGATGCTCGGAATCGCCAATTTCCGCGTTAGAACATCGTCCCGGCCCGTCAGCAACTGCCAACCCCCACTGCATGCCCGCTGTTCCTCTGTTTTTTTAATCTTCCAAGTTCTATGTTATATTAAGACAAAGTAAAATAACTTTTGTAACATTCAAAACTTAACTCTATTTCCAAGAAACAAGTATGGGTATTAATGCATTTGATACTCTTGTTTAAATGCTGGGTCATGTCAGGTAAAGATGTCTCAATTTTTGAACGAAAAATCTAAATGCTATTTGTTTAAGTGTTGGGTCGATTTTATAAACTAATTATTCTATATGTAATGATAAACGATCGTTACAGTAGGTAGATTAGTTTTTATTTCTAGGAAAAATATTGTCACGTACCAACAGCTTTTGCATTGCATATGTTCATATTTTTTTTTATTTTGCATTGCATATGTTCATATTTATTTGTCTATGTCAGAATATTTGACACGATTGGTATTCATATTCAAGGCTTTTATTGGGTTTAAATTTTTAAAGCAAGCAGTACATTATGCCCTGCGTCCTGTCTCAATGGCTCTTGAATATACCGCTGCTCTTTATCACTGACAAACAAAGAGCTTTGAGGAGTTTCAGCTCTCCAATAAATGCGTAGACTGCCAACAAAAAGGCTCCACATGCTCCGTTGACAAAGATTTCTGGATACGCCAAGTGGACACTATGAGTTTATAAACATACCGTTTGGTCTCCGACCTGCCCCAACGACTCTTGAATGTACCGCCGCTCTTCAACACTGATGACGGTAGAGCTCTGGGGTGTATCAGCTCCAATGAATGCGTATACTGCTACCCACAATGCACCACAAGCCCCGTTGACGTAAAAGATTGCTGGCCAGCCCCAGGCGGAGACTATAAAACCTGATGAGAAATATTGCAGAGCCATGCCCATCAGTGCTCCTGGAAAAAAAAGGATAAATTTAAAATTACTACCTAATTTGATAATGCAAGACTAACAGGTTGGATGGTTTCTAGTTGAAGAAACTTCTAATTCTATTATTCATTCTCCAGCAGGCAAATATGATAATAACCACTCAATGGGAATGCTTATGTCTAGCAGTGCAGTGGTGCATGCTATATATATACGGGGTGTAAGGGACAGAGTCCTGCAAATTGATCTGGGTCGGTCAGTCAAAGAAACTGAAAAACTATCACCAAGATTTTTTTCAGGCAATGTTTTTGTTTTGTTGTATTACCATACAAATAGTCTGATCAAGGTCGTTATTTTATATGGGAAAGTAAAAACAAATCTCCTGCAAGAATTTCCTGGTAAAAGTTGTTTAGTTTTGTTGATTGATCAACCCCTATCAGTTTGTAGTAGAGGTATACGAATCACAAACATACCAGCGTATACGAATGTTCCTAACCGGCTCTTCTCTTCCAGTGGTGCCCATTTCCCGAGGAGATTGTGAGTGGAAGGAAACAGAAATCCTTGAGACAGACCCTGGACTATCCGACAGGCACATACTACCTTCCAGCCACCCTGTTGACAGAAATGTTATTCAGTTCAAAATTGTTAATTTTGTTTCTTCTTCCATGCTGGCCTAGGAGTGAGAGAATAACATAGAATATGCCAGCTGCATTTCCTCGCGAGCATGCTGATCCGAAGGTTTCATGGTAATTTAGACGATGAGTTGACAATCTGTCACTACAGCAATATCTATCTTAAATAACCCTCAAACCTAAACTAAGGTCGTTCTGCCGCGTCTTACAATGTTTATAGGTATATTGCTGTAGTGACAGGTTGTCAGCCCATCGCCTAGTACAAGTTGTTTGCTAAATCCTTTTGGATAAACGGAGTGACAAACTAGTTACGAGTCAATTTCAAGCTACATAGTATCTAAAATAAGTTCACTTAAATAAAACAGTAGTTACTCAAACAATGTTTGATAGAATATGACCAAAACGTGTAACCTTATCTTCATTAGTTTATGAGTGAACATTCCAATGTATTTAAAGACGATAGGGCCTAAGTGGCGACCCCATCAGTAAAAATATCATAACTTACTAAAACACAGTGAATTGAACAACCGGTTCATCAGACTCAAGCAATAATAATTAAAATAATTTAAAACCTTATAAAGGTAGAAAAATTGCGAATAACGGCCTCCAACGGAAATTTGTCTTCCTTTTATTTTCTACTTATTCATTTTCAGTTTTCTTACATGATAAGCAGCAACTGGTATTAAGATTGAAACCACTGAGTTGATGGTAACTGTGGTCAGAAGAAGGATTTTACTTCCAACCCTGGCTGCCAGCATTCCGCCAGGGATCTGCAGCACGATGTAGCCCCAGAAGAATGAGGATAGGATCACTGATTGAGTCTGGATGCTCCAGTCGAAAAACTGAAAATTGGGAGATATTACATACAAATAATCACGCCTTTATCTCTAATGGGGTAAGCAGTACGTAAACGACCCAACCAACATTCAAAACTTTACCGTTTTTTTATACATACATATATCACGCCTTTATCCCTGATGGGGTAGGCAGAGCGTAAACGACCTTAATAAAGGTCCTTCGTCTACGTCTGACAAAGATATGAAGGTTATTAAGGATAGATTTGTAGGTATATATGTAGTGACAGGTTGTCAGCGCATCGCCTAAATTGCAATATAGGTACTGAAACACTCAGATCCCTAAGCTGGTTTTTACAGCATGCCCTATGTTTTTCTTTCGCTCCCAGTCTAGCATAGAATATAGTATATTTATTAGCTAGGTACTGTTCCAACTTTAAGGATGTGAGACAGATTTATCAATCTTTAAATATTTCATACAAAAAAAGGTTATTGGAAATAGATATCTTATCTTTCAGGCTTAGATAAAGAGACCCCTTCCATCCCTTCCTTCCCTCCAGGGAATAAGCAGCGCCGTTCCCAATTTTTCCCTAAAAATAAATATACGTAAAATGATTCGACGGCGCACGCCAAGCCTCCGAGCCTGCCTTTGCCAAGCGGCGTGCGTAAGTGCAAATGGGCGTTTTTCGACTACACGGCACGGGGACGCCAACGGCGACGGCACGGCACCGTCGACGGTACCGTGAAAGAGGAATCTATGAAAATCTATGAAATTATATGGAACGCTGTTCCACCTGCCCGCACGGCATTTATTCCCACCAGTACCGTCGCCGGCCTGCCAAATTGCATGTGTTTTGTATTCGTACTAACCATGCTCGTGACTTTGTGCGCTCAGAGTGGTGGACGTTATCGAGACGTTGCCGTGTCGTTGCCGTGCCGTCTAGTGAAAAAACGCCCTTATTTCGGCTGATAGTAGAAAGAAATAGGTAAACTTTAAATGCAAAAACGTATTACATTTTCCTTAGAGCTATCTGTCATCGCGACGATGCCGATGCTCAAGTTGACGCGCATGCAGTAGCACACAGCTATCGCCAGGCACATCATCAGGACTTGGACATGTCTGACACCTAGCGCCTCTGGAAAATATATCAATGGTAGTATTTAATGGTATCATCTCCCTAGCCTTTTCCCTTATCTCTCGGGGTCGGCTAGCTAATCTAGGGGATTGAACGAGGGTACTGGTTTTTACACAGAGCGACTGCAATCTGACCTCCGCAACCCAGAAGGGAAACCAGACCCAATCCTAGATTAGGTCACAGTTGTCAAGCCGCCAATGCTGAGCACTGGCCTCTGACATAACTTAACGACTAATATCTACGGTATTAAACGATATTGACCGGGACCCACGGCTTAACGTGCCCTCCGAAGCACGGAAAAAGCGCCGAAAAACGTATATATATAAAATTCGAAAACCGAAAAACACATTGGTACATGGTGGGATTCGTACCACGACGTCCCCGCTCAGGAGGCAGCGGCCCTATCCACTACACCATCGGACTCTCGGTATATAGTATCAATAATGCCAGTAGTATTACTGACCTGTTACGCTTAAGATGGACTCTATATACTCATATCTACCTTCCATACAGAAAAATAAAATACGACCTTATTACATGAAGATATTCAAGGGTGTATGGTACCTGTAACTCTGATTTCCTTCACAACATAGTATAAAACAAAGTCGCTTTCTCTGTCCCTATATCCCTTTGTATGCTTAGATCTTTAAAACTACGCAACGGACGTTATGCAGTTTTACTTTTATTGGATAGGGTGATTCAAGAGGAAGGTTTATATGTATAATACATGCATAATATAGTAGAGAAACACTGATAATTGGTCGCAAGTAAATTATATTTTGACGGTATTCCAAAATACTTAGGCTCGTATTTATAAAGCGATATCAACATTGAGAGCAATATCAAGTATGAATTTGACAGCCATTTTTACTTCCATTTGGAACTGGGAGCGAAAGAATGTGCCAGCTGCATTTCCTCCCGGGCATGCTGTAAAACCTAGCTATGGGATCCGAGGGATTCTGTATATTGCAATTTAGGCGATGGGCTGACAACTTGTCACTACAATAATATACCCACAAATCTATCTAAATAACCCTCCAAACATTGTCAGACGTTGCGGAACAACCTTTGTTTAGGTCGTTTACGCTCTGCCTACCCCATTAGGGATAAAGGCGTGATTAAATGTACGTATGTATGTAATTTGACAGCCAATTATGTACTGAACTGACATTTCTGATACGAAATCAAACTCGTTGTCAGTCTCAAGTGCTGATTATAATTACGAGCCTTACAGTGTTTTGTCATAATAACCCGACCTCACGAGATCATAAATACAGTGTTTGTCATAACAGCTTGACTGCGCTTCAATAGAAAACGGGTATTATTCCGCCACGTCTGACAAGGTTGTGAGGGTAATTTAAGATAGATTTGTAGGTATATTGTTGTAGTGACAGGTTGTAAGCCTATAGCCGGAATTGCAATATACTGGGAACCCTTGGACCCCTTAGCTGGTTCATACAGCATGCCCGGACGGAAATGCAGCTGGGACATTCTATGTTTTCTCTCTTGCTCCCAGTCCAGCATGTAGGTTAGTAGGTTATTATTTCATTAAATTACTTATCAAATAGGACTATGGCTGCAGACTCAAGTATTGTTTTCTTTAATGCATCAAAGATCAGTAAATATTGACTAACAATGTCTAGAGTCTAAAACAATACTTGTATGTTTGTTTGTTATCTATTGTAATCCAAGTTTATTGATCCAATCCACGGGCAAGGAGTCTTACATACATACATATAATCATGACCTTATCCCTAATGGGGTAGGTAGAGCGTAAACGACCTAAACAAAGGTCGTTCCGCCACGCCTGACAAAGTTTTGAGGGTTAGGGTATATTGCTGTAGTGACAGGTTGTCAGCTCATCGTCTAAATTACAATATACTGAAACCCTCGGATCCCTTAGCTGGTTTTTACAGAATGCTAGGGAGGAATTGGTGCTGGCACATTCCATGTTTTCTTTCGCACCCAGTCCAGCATGGAAGTTGAAATGGTACGAAACAACATAATACAAATATTAAAAGGAAAACTCTACCTGGTTTCGTAACTTTTTCATTAGTATCATCACTTTTCACTTCCACTTGATCCATATTTAAAACTTATTTAAATTTTATCACAGGCACTTGTACAGAATATAATATATTACCAGAAAAGACCGCATTTCTCGTTCATTTTGTCACATTCCTTTTAAAAATGTAGTTTCTTAATTAAAATTTCATCATTAGTTTGTTAATGAAAATACTGGTTCTTTACCATCTTTGCACTGCACATAACAAACAGGTCGGTACAAGTACAAGCCAGTTATAATTATGAATTAAAAACAAACAGTACAACGTGTCGTTTGAACAATTGAATATCGAATACAGAGGATGTGTGTGTGTGAGGTATGGCATTGCGCACGATTTGATGTATAGTATTTACAAGTCAGTTTTAGAATGAAGGTAAACAAAGTTACATACATACAGATTTGTACGTAGGTATATTGCTGTAGGGACAAGTAGTCAGCCCATTGCCCAAATTGCAATATATAAATACATTTATTATCCACATTTACAAACAGAAACTAGTTACACACATTTACAAACATTTAAAACTAAAAACAAACAAAATCAGTACATTTACAAACATAATACACATAAGAAAAACCTAGTATAATAATACACAAAACAAAGTAGATAAATGGCGTGGGCACAGCGCATTGCTGGTTTTAAACCCACCCAAAGTCAGACGGCTACTAAATAAAATAAATAAATAAAAAATATAAAACAGGAAGACAAACAGTATAACAACAGTTAGGTACATACGAGAGGTAATTTATTGGCAATATAAAGTAGTATTATTATGAAAATGCTGTTATTTCAGTATATACTGAAAGCCTCGGTTCTTTTAGCTGGTTTTTACAGCATGCCCGGGAGGAAATGTAGCTGGCACATTCTATGTTTTTCTCTCGCTCTCTGTCCAACATGGAAAATTGAATGGAATGGAAAATTCTCTTATATCACTATATTATAATGTACCTACGAAAATGCAACATTATCATCTTCCTAGCTTTATCCCGTATGTTAGGGGATCAGCTACCTTATCCAGGTGATTGAACAAGTGTACTAGTTTTTATACAGAGCGACTGCTATCTGACCTCCGCAACCCATCGTGTTGAACTTGTATTGCTTTCTCCTATTAGGTAGGCGTTTGCAGTCTCTAGTGTCTTGTTATGTTTGTAATGCTGTGTCACATACATACATACATACATACATAAATCACGCCTTTATCCCTTACGGGGTAGGCAGAGCGTTTAACGCCTCGTAAAAAGCGCTTTCGCCACGTTTGACAAAAATTTAGGGCAATTTTAGATTGTACTATGTATTGCTATAGTGACAGGTTGTCAGCCCATCGCCTAAATTACAATACACTGTAACCCTCGAGTCCCTTTTGCTGACTTCAACAGCATGCCCGGTAGGAAGGGCAGCTGGAACATTCTATGTTTTTCTATCTCTCCCAGTCCAGCATGGAAGATCATACATACATATGTTTGTAAAGCTGTGTCTTGTACCTATAATCACGCCTTTACCCTTAATGAGGTAGGCAGAGCGTAAACTATCTAATCAAAGGTTGTTTCGCCACGTCTGACAAACTTTTGAGTGATATTTAAGATAGATTTGTAGGTATATTGCTGTAGAGACAGGTTGTCAGCCCATTGCAATATACAAAAACGCTCGGACCCCCAAAAATACTCGGGAGCATGCTGTTAAAACCAGCTAAGGGATGCAGGTGGCACATTCTAGGTTTTTCTTTCGCTCCCAGTCCAGCATGGAAGAACCACTAATACCACTGTATAATAATGTGTACCTATGAAAAAGGATAGATCAACATCATCATCTCCCAAGATTTATCCCGTATCTCATGGGGTCAGCTACCTTATCTAGGTGGTCAAACGAGTGTACTGATTTTTACACAGCGAATGCCATCTAAGCTCCGCAAACCAAGATGGGGAACCAGACCTAATCTTAGAAAAAGGAGGGATCATGTTGAACTAATATTGCTTTCTCCTATTAGGTAGCCGTTTGCAGTCTGTAGTGTATCAACCTATATGTTTGCAATGGATACATGCATACATATAATCACGCCTTTATCCCTAATGGGGTAGGCAGAGCGTAAACGACCTAACTCAATGTCGTTCCTTAACTTAAATTTTAACTTTTAACTGCCTTCGTGGTATAGTGCCAAGAGCCATGGACTTACGATCCGAAGGTCCTGGGTTCAATTCTCAGGGGGGAACACGAGGTTGATATTTGTCAATTTATCACTTTGTGAGGTTTTTCCAAGTTTGGTTAGGATATTGCAGGCAAAATCACCTGATTGTTTCGACAGAAAAAAGATTCCATGCTTCGGAGGGCACGTTAAGCCGTCGGTCTCGGTCGCTGTCTTTGATAGTAGTCCTTACTCAAAATCATGTCAGAGGCCTAATAGCTGTGCTAATAGGCGGTTTCAAAACTGTGACACCAGGGTACAATCGGTCGTTGTTCGAGTCGAAATTCCACTAGCTAAGAAGAATAAGATGTCGTTCCGCGATGTCTGACAAAGTTTTGAGGGTTATTTAAGATAGATTTGTATATTGCTGTAGTGACAGGTGGTCAGCCCATCGCCTAAATTGCAATATGCTGAAACCCTCGAATCTCTTAGCTGGTTTTTACAGCATGCCCGGGAGGAAATACAACTGGCACATTCTACGTTTTTCTTACGCTCCAGGCCAGCATGGAAGTGTTTCCAATGCTGTGTCTCTATTCTGCATATTGTGTAAATATTATTTGATGTAATTCCCGGTAGGGGACAATGACTTTGTATTGTTGTTTCTAGTTTGGTTATGATATTGCATGTAAGATGATCCATGCTGTCGGATGGGTATGTAAATAGTTGGTCCTGCGCCTGATTTTTCTCTGGTCGTGGCTGTCAATCTGTCCCATCAGAATAAGAGATTGAAGGAATAGAGAGTGCACCTGTGTGTAGCGCAAACACTTAGGCACGTACAATACAAATATTCTTTATTGCACATAAACAACACATTGTACAGGAACGAACATTACAAAACAAACAGAGTACAAGTAGGCGGCCTTATCGCTAGGGTAACAATTTCTGCATATTGTGTACATCTTGTTCCATCTAAAATTCATACCATTAAAATCTACCGCAGATATTTTCGACACTCAATAACAATGCTCCAACCTTTTTCCAAATCCGGAATTCTCAATTTTTGCCTTTTTCATTCAAGAATAGGAACTCTTTTCACCGGAAACCCAATATCTTGATTTATTCTCGGATAAAATTGTTTCCCAAAAGTTCCGGGAGCCATTTTGTCACCAGAATTACGGTATTACTCAAGAACAAACTTAAGCTCGACTTAATACTACAACTTTTAGAACTTGGACGTAAATAATAGGTCGGTAGGTAAAAGTATAGGGATTTGATCGGTGAACAGAAAATCCCAAGATAGACTTTCGACCTAGTTTAATCATTATGTATGTGTTGTACTTAAGTTATGTATTTGTTTATAAGTGTTTTTAAGAAAATGCTTCTTTTAATTTCTTCTCGATTATCTTGCCACCCGGTTAAAACTGACAGAAGAGAGAACTTAGAAATATAATCTATATTTATAACTCAGTAACATTATTATTGCAAAACAACTATGTAGAATAAAAAATACAGAAATAGTGCATTACTCCGAGGCCGAAAAAAAAAAGCAATTTAAGGTCGAGTAAATTTGGAAGGCCGACAATAAAGTTTGTTTTAAGTTTATTGTTTCCTTGATCAGATCATATCAGATCTGATATGATCAGATTCACGATTTCTTAACTTAAATAATCCTCAAAATTTTGTCCGACGTGGCGGAGCAGTCTTTGTTTAGGTCGTTTATGCTATGCCTACCCCATTAGGGATAAAGGCGTGATTATATGTATGCGTGTTTGTAGAAAACACCTTCATGCGAACAAAACTAATGCCTAGTTTTACCTAAGCCTAGTTTCAATATCAAATGATCTAAATCTCTTCCGACCCAGGAAGTTGTAATAGCTCTTCATAACCATTGTAATTTCAACGCAACACGCCACAGTTAGCAACTTGGTGTATCCTTAATCGCTCGTTAGCATAGGCCCTAAAACGCCCGTTTGCCAGGCCTTTAACGCGTTAACAAGTCGTTCGGATCCGGTGAGGGTGGTCCGCTATTTTGGGCTTGAGGTGTGGTGTGGCGAGGCGATGGATTTATTTTGAGTTGCATTGCCCTGTCGTTTCTTCTTATACTTCTGCCAACAACCCCTCGTGCAAATTATTTCTCTTGTGAAAATCAGAGCTGTAGATTCAAGATAGCTATACTATAATAGAGCCAAGATAAAAGTGACATTTGATATTTCTCCCCTCAAGTTAAGTATAGGATTCAAATTCCTATGCTGGTATAAGGGGCGTAAGGGACTGCGTCAGTTGCGTCGTTGTAAAATAAAAATTGTTTTTCCCATACAAAATGACCACCTCGTTCAAACAATTTGTATGGAAAAGCCAATTTCGTTTTTAATTTCCTGTAAGAATTTCCTGGTGACAGTTGTTTAGTATCGTTGACTGAGCAACCCCTATCAGTTTGCAGGACGTATAGAAATCGAAAATACTATTTGTGATTTTTGGCTTAAGCGTCACATTAGCGAGATATTTTAATTCAAAGATAAAGGAGAAAAAGTCGAGAAAATACCTCAATACAATGACACTTTAGACAAAAATCACCGAGTATATTATAGGTTTGTATTTACGTGTAGAATCGAACAGTTTAGGTCCAATCGTACGCCGAAAGATGTTTTAAAAATATAGGGGCGCCATTCACATACATACATACATATAATCACGCCTTTATCCCTAATGGGGTAGGCAGTGCGTAAACGACCTAAACCAAGGTCGTTGGGCCACGTCTGACAAAGTTTTGACGGTTATTTAGGATATATTTGTAGGTATATTGCTGTAGTGACAGGTTGTCAGCCCATCGCCTAAATTACAATACACTGTAACCCTTGAGTCCCATTTGCAGACATCTACAGCATGCCCGGAAGGAAGGGCAGCTGGAACATTCTATGTTTTTCTATCTCTCCCAGTATGCCAAGAAGGTTACATCCCCTTTATAACTTCTTTCTTCCTCTTCTTCCATTTTTCCATTCATCAGGTGGAGCCCGCCAATCTTAGCCTGCAATGTAATGCAAAACCGTCGCTTTGCGAAGTACCGGTGGCGCCTAGTGTTTCTGTTCACCTTGAGTTTAAGCCTTATCTATAGTTTATAGCTCTGAAAATAGGTGTTCATTATTTCCGGTTCCTACTTTAATTTGATCAAAAGAAACTAATATGAATTATAATAATCTAAAACTATACTAGGTGAAAAGGACAGCGTCCCGCAAACTTATGCTCTGCTTATGTGCTGCTATTGCTCAGTCAATGACATACATACATACATACATACATATAATCACGCCTTTATCCCTAATTCCCATTAGCGAGAGAAAAACATAGAATGTGCCAGCTGCATTTCCTCTCGGGCATGCTGTAAAAACCAGCTAAGGGATCTGAGGGTTTCAGTATATTGCAATTTAGGCGATGGGCTGACAACCTGTCACTACAGCAATATACCTACAAATCTATCTTAAATAACCCTCAAAACTTTATTAGACGTAGCGAAACGACCTTTGTTTCGGCAGTTTACGCTCTGCCTACCCATTAGGGATAAAGGCGTGATTATATGATTATTATATGTTTATATTACTATTTATTGGGCCATCACTTTAATAGCTAACATTACCTACCTCCATAGTACCTATATTATATTTATCAGTAAGAGAGTCTTGTTCAAATTTTAATTAATGCTTCAGTCAACATTGCAAATCTTGATACTTTTTTGTAGTTGATCAGACTTGCTGCTAAAAACTTCATTTGCGCTTGTGTTATGTAAAATAAATTATTTTATGTATAGTGATAATGTTACATAAGACAAAATAAATGGAATTTAAATGGATAATAGGTTAATCGTGTATTTTTTTATACTTTTAATTTTTTCGTGTTATTAAGATAACAGGTGGCGCAAAAGAAGTCATCCGATGTTGTTTGGCTCTCATTTTTTTTCTAAATGAAAAACTTCGAATCTGTTTTTTGATTATATTTATTTGCACCTTTAGAATTTTACTGGTCAAGTCGAGAAGATGATATCGGCCAAATGGGCGCCGTTACAATTGATTGCCATACGGGCTCGTTTTATGGCATTTTTCATCACTTCGGCGAGAACTTCGGGCGACAGATTCTCGCACTCGTGTCGAATGTTGTCTTTGAGGGCTTCCAAGGTCTCAGGCTTGTTGACGTAAACACGAGACTTCAAAAAACCCCATAAAAAGAAGTCCGGGACCGTTAAATCGGGCGATCTGGCCGGCCAGTGCAAATCGCCAAAACGAGAGATTAGGCGACCCGGAAATGCCGCCTTCAGAATGTCGGTTGTGGCTCGTGCAGTGTGCGCCGTTGCCCCGTCCTGTTGGAACCACATGTCCTCCAGTCCCAATTCGTCCAATTGCGGCAGAAAAAATTCGGTCAACATGGCCCTATAGCGCGCACCGTCCACTGTTGTCGTTTGACCCGCGGCGTTCTCGAAAAAAAATGGCCCGATGACTCCTCCAGCGTGAACAGCGCACCACGCAGTCACTTTGAGCGGGTGTAACGGCTCCTCGTGCATCACTCGTGGATTCTCGGTGCCCCAGAAGCGATAATTTTGCCGATTCACGTAACCGCTGAGGTGGAAATGAGCCTCATCGCTCATGATGATTTTGGTCGAAAAATTGTCCAATTCTTCCTCGAGATTGAGGATGGCTTGGGCGTAGGTTACGCGCGTTTGGCGGTCGGCAGGCAGCAGCTGATGCACGGTCTGGACTTTGTAAGGAAACATCTTCAAGTCTCGCACCAAAATTCGCTGCAAGGACCGCCGGCTGAGGCCCAATTGCGTGGCACGTCGTCTGGTCGATGTTTCGGGGCTCACTTCAACGTCCTCGGCTACAGCGGCGATATTCTCGGCAGAACGGGCGCTCCGGGGCCGGCCACTCTTAGCAACGTCTCGTGTGGTCCCATACTCTTCAAGGTTGGTGGCTAAACGTCGCAGTGTTTGCGCAGTCGGTGTCGGACGGCCGGGGAATCGGCGACGGAATTCGCGCTGCGCCAACACCACAGACGAATTGTTACTCAAAAAAATAGACACGATTTTTCCGCGTTCTTGGGGAGTGTATCGCTCCATGGCTTGTTCACTTGTATTCTGCATCTGTCTAGTCCACAAATGTCAAAACAGATTTGACATTGGCGGCCATTTGCAAAAATGAGAGCATCTTCCAATAGGGTGATTTCTTTTGCGCCACCTGTATAAATATAGCCATGGCGAGTGATAATGTAGTGTATGAAAGTGTATCTCTAAAGGAAGAAAACGGAGGTCAGTACAAATTACGTCATTATAACCGTTCATACAAAAAATGGGCTCGATTCTAGATACCACCGGCTAAAAATTAAATTTTAATCTATGTGTCATTTTCAAAATAATACAATTGAAAAATGACAGGCGATATATACTCTTTGGTTTTACACTTTGTCCGATAGATTTTGACGATTTTCACGCACGTTTCCCCAGTGGTTCTGTCAATTTTATCCGCCATATCGTATATCATCATCATCTCCCTAGCCTTATCCCGTATCTCACGGGGTCGGCTTCCTAATCTAGGGGATTGAACGAGGGTACTGGTTTTTACACAGAGCGACTGCCATCTGACCTCTGCAACCTAGAAGGGAAACCAGACCCAATCCTAGATTAGGTCAGAGTTTTCAAGCCGCCAATGCTTAGCACTGGCCTCTAATATGGCTTAACGATTAATATCTATGGTATTAAACGATATTACCCGGGGCCAACGGCTTAACGTGCCTTCCGAAGCACGGAAAAAGCACCGAATAAACGTACATATGAAATTCGAAAACCGAAAAACACATTGGTACGTGGTGGGATTCGAACCACGACCTCCCGCTCAGGAGGCAGCGGCCCTATCCACTACACCATCGGGCTCTGTGAATAAAAAAGACAGATGAATACTTCATTTATTTAGCATTGAGTTATCAATACCAACTTGTTTTGCAGCCCACAAATTGCATTTTCTTTACAACTTCAAAGTAAGTCAACCGAACAACATATGTTTGTACAAGGTTATAGTCTGCGGTTCTGAAATTTGAACCTCTGCTAAGTTTGAAAAGTTTTTAAGAAAAAGCTGTTTATGGGCCGCAAAACACGTTGGTAACAATAGCTCAACATTAAGTAAACAAAGTGTATAACAGAATCTTTCTTATTCTTCCATGCTGGCCTGGGAGCGAGAGAAAAACATAGAATTTGCCTGCTGGATTTTCTCCCTGGCATGCTTTAAAATCCAGCTAAGGGATCCGAGGGTTTCTGTATATTGCAATTTAAGCGATGGGCAGACAACCTGTCACTACAGAAATATACCGACGACTTTATCTTAAATAACCCTCAACACTTTGTCAGACGTGACGAAACTACCTTTGTTTAGGTCGATTACGCTCTGCCTATCCCATTAGGGATAAAGGCATGATTATATGTATGTATGGCAGAAATTGCTACCCTAGCAATAAGGCCGCCTAATTGTACTCTGTTTGTTTTGTAATGTTTGTTCCTGTACAATGTGTTGTTTATGTGCAATAAAGAATATTTGTATTGTATTGTATTGTATGTATGTAAAAAAGACAGATAACGCATAAAACCACCGACTGATAAATCAAAAACCGGACATCTCCTGTCCTTTTCTAATGTTTTTAGTCTGAAAGTGACAGATAGATTTTGATTTTAGGTTTAGCCGGTTGAATCTAGAATTAAGCCCACTTTCTCATCATAATATTATATTTATGCAGTTTAGCAGAAAAAATGAAAGCCTCTCTGCTTACTGTTAAAATATGACTTCTCTGTTAAATTTATATTTTTTGTCACCTTTGATTCCAGATATCCCGATTCTACCGATCCCAAAAGACCCCTTTGGATGGGGAACTCGACATACTCAGGTTGTCCTTCTCTTCATCAGCTTATCTGTCCTTTTCACCATGCGGGTTCATTTCAACGTATCTTTAGTAGCCATGACTTCCAATTCTAGTCTAAAGATGTGGTACCCAAACATTTCTGGTAGTTGCTTGAATATGACTGATGGGAAGCATGAAGGAAGAGAAAATGAAAGTCAAGAAGAACATTGTGGTGATGTGACAGATATTTTTGGTGGATGGAACGTTTATAGAGTAAGTAAAAGATACATTGTTAAATTAAATAATTGCTATACTTATTGTATTGTATATTCCTATTGTATTGTATCTCATTGTTTCCATGCTGGACTGGGAGAGATAGGAAAACATAGAATGTTCCAGCTGCCATACTTATTGTATTGTATATTCCTATTGTATTGTATCTTATTGTTTCCATGCTGGACTGGGAGAGATACTGCCCTTCCTCCCGGGCATGCTGTAGAAGTCAGCAAAAGGGTTTCGAGGGTTACAGTATATTGTAATTTAGGCGATGGGCTGACAACCTGTCACTACAGCAATACACATTATAATCTAAAATTTTCCTCAATGTTTCTCAGACGTGGCGAAAGCGCCTTTCACGAGGCGTTTTATGCTCTGCCTACCCCGTAAGGGATAAAAGCGTGATTTTATGTATTACTATTGTAAATTAATATCCCACTGATCTTCGGTGATGGCGGCCAATCTTCCAGAGATCGGCCCACTACTGCTCAGGACTAGTAAAATTCAAGTGTTTGCGCTACACACAGGTGCACTCTCTATTCCTTCAATCTCTTATTCTAATGGGACAGGTTAACAGACACGATCAGAGTGAAATCCGACTATTATGCTATCTAATATACATGCCCATCCGTCATCATGGATCATCTTACTTGTCGGATAATCAGGTGATCAGCCTGAAATATCCTAACCAAACTAGAAACAATATCACAAACTTATTGTCTCTCGCCAAGAATCGAACCCTCCGGACAAGGCTGCACGGAGGCATTGTAAAGTATAACTTTGATAAGATATCTACCAATATTCGGCTTCTATGTTCCGGGAAAGGGCAAGAGAGACAGCAATATTACTGGTTGGTGTTGTAGACTACGGTACTGCTTACCATTAGGTGGGACATATGTTTAATACGCCTTTATTCCTAATGGGGTAGGCAGAGCGTAAACGACGAAAGGTCGTTCCACCACGTCCCATAGAGTTGTTTATTTAAGATAGATTTGTAGGTATATTGCTGTAGTGACAGGTTGTCAGCCTATCGCCTAAATTACAATATATTGAAACTCTCAGATCCCTTAGCTGGTTTTTACAGCATGCCCATTAGGAAATGCAGCTGACACATTTTATGTTTTTCTCTCGCTCCCAGTCCAGCAAGGAATCCTTTCTTATATCGTTATTTGTTATGTAGGTTTACAAATGGGACAGAGCAACGCAAGAGATGATCCAGTTTTCTTTCCTCGTGGGTTACACTGGCTTTATGATGCCAAGTGGTGTGCTCGCCCAAAAATATGGTGGAAAGCAGCTGATAATGGCGGCTCTGGGATTCAACGGAGTGCTCTCTATTTTGACTCCTTGGTTACCTGTTTTTGTAAGTTTAAAGGTGCCTTTACATTAGACTTACGCCACGTACGGGATGTGAGCTGACGTGTTTTGCGGCTTCACACTAGACTTACGCTACTTACATCACCCACGTATGCGGACGCTTCCTCGGATATGGACGACGTCCTTTAACACGTCATCTTACGCGACAATCATCGCGTGCTCGCTTGTATTGTTCGGTGTGCTATAATACTTTCTATCTCGCTCACTGACTATCTATCTCATCTCGTGCGCGCGAAGTCGATTACTTTCTCACTCGCACACATACTATCAATCTCGCACGGATGACGTCGCCCACGTCCGCCCATGTCAGCTGACACAATATTGCATCAGTGATTTGGTTGCATCAGAGACGTCACGTATGGCAAGTGTGAATCTAAACATGTATTTTTCATATATTTACTAAAAAAACTGTAGTGATTACTATAGCACTTGTAAGAGGCAACGTCCCGCAAACTGATAGGGGCTGCTCAGTCAACGACACTGAACAATTATCAACAGGTATTTTTTCAGAAAGTGAAAAAAATATTAGCTTTCGCATTTAAACTGCCTGATCGAGATGAACATTTTGTATGGAAATGCCAATATATTATTTTTTTCAATTGCTGAGAAAATATTTTGCTGATCGATGTTCAGTGTCCTTGACTGAGCAACCCCTAACAGTTTATGGGACGCTGTCCCTTACAACTGGTATGATGAAAATGTTTTGTTTGTAATAGACTCGCTTGTGACTTTCTTAAATAGTTCTTAGGAATCTATTTGGAAATAAATGATTTGACTTTGACCATGCAGTCCTTCAAAGTCGCAGAATTTTAAAGTGTTATCTTTTTCAGGCCACTGTTTATGGACTTTGTTCTGTCAGACTACTTCAGGGCATCACTCAAGCTGCGCTGTATCCCAGCGTCCACAATATGCTGGCTAAGTGGGCACCAGTCACCGAGAGAGGACGATTGGGATCTTTTGTCTATTCAGGTAATGCGAGCTGAGGCTTTTGGGTCAACTCACTTAGCAATATATTGCCCCGCGCTTACAACGCAGGATTAATTTAACAAAGCATCTTCTAAGAAATATTTAGCTTACAACTTTGTATAATAAGTAATTTCTTGTTCATTAACTAAATAAACATCAGTACTTATAAAAGAAAATATGAAAGGCTGGCAGCGCATTTGGTACCCTTCAGGTGTTTAACATACATACATACATACATACATAAAATCATGCCTTTATTCCTTACGGGGTAGGCAGAGCGTTAAACGCCTTTTAAAAGGCGGTTTCGCCACGTCTGACAAAAATTGAGGGCAATTTTAGATTGTAATGTGTATTGCTATAGTGACAGGTTGTCAGCCCATCGCCTAAATTACAATACATTGTAACCCTCGAGTCCCTTTTGCTGTCTTCTACAGCATGCCCGGGAGGAAAGGCAGCTGGAACATTCTATGTTTTTCTATCGCTCCCAGTCAAGCATGGAAGTAAAAGGTGTTTAAAGTATCCATAGACAGGACGACCGTATACCTGCTTACCAGGTGACTAGTTTATTCATCACAATAACATCCTGCTTCTGATTTAAGAGTCTGCCTGAAAAAAGAAACAGGTCAACAGCATAATTTACACACACATATATACACACACACACACTTACAAAAATAGTTCTAGGGTAAGAGTATATCTAGGAAGATATGCCTGTACTTACCTAATTATTTATTTGTCACATTGTTACGAGGAGATAAGCTGAAGCCTGTAGCACAGTTTCTACTAACACAGGCTTCAAAGTTCATTACAATAAGAACTCTGTAATATTAAATAAATAAACTTATTATTATTATGAGCCATGGAGGGAGAGGAGAGAGTCCTTTGCCCAGCAGTGGGACACATAACGGCTACATAAGGTAAGATAAGATTATTATTATTAATAATTATAAAGTACCTAAATGAAAGAGTGTATTAATTAAGACAAAGTTCAAAGAAGAAACAGCTATAATAACACCTGCCAACTGGCAATGTTTCTCAACACTCAACTTATCCAACAAGTTTGTTAAACAAAGTTGACAACTTGCTATGTAGTTCTCGTGCGTGTGTTGCCAAAGTGAGAATTTAAATTTTCACACATTTTACTTATTTTTATAAAATTTACTGTACTGTGACTGGCTAAGTAAAGCTCTAATAAAACTAAGCTCTACAAAGTTGCAATGCAACCTCAGTAAGTTTGCATCTTTTACAAGCTATAATACCTCTATTGAAATTTTAATGGCTACCATTCTTCTACCGATTTATCTGTTCAAGTGGCTATATTTGAAAGGGGAATCTTTAATTGTCGCACTATTAAACGAATTGTGCACCTAAACAGGTTCACCCAATTTACTAATTGTTCACCTATAAAACTGAATGTTCACCAAAAAAATAAATGTTCACCTAATCATGTCGCACTTAAAATTATAAAACGTCGCACTAAGATGCGTTCATCTAAAATACAGGATTTTTCACTTAAATATGTTCACCTATTTATTACCTTTAGTTTACCTAAAATACTGAATACCTATTTATTCCCTTGTCTTCACCTATAGGCAGGCAAGGCAACTCTTTCAGTTGAACAGAAATCTCGGTCGCATTGTAATTATTTGCATTTATTTCTCAACGCTAAATTCTTTTTTTTTCTAGGTTCTCAATTTGGCACAGTGGTAGGTTTCCAAATAGCTGGATTCTTCGCTGGAAACCCCACTCTGGGCTGGCCGTCTACATTCTGGTTCTTCGGAGCCCTGGGTTTGGTCTGCTTTGTCTTATTTGCTTGGCTTGGAGCAGCCACTCCGTATGAACATCCTGATATCAGCACTGAAGAGTTCCTGTATATTGTTGGTAGCAGCAGCAGTGACGTGAGCCCAAAAGTACGATCTTGAAATAGTAATTTTATCCCGAAAGTACATACATACATACATATAATCACGTCTTAATCCCTGATGGGGTAGGCTGAGCATAAACGACCTATAAAAAAAGGTCGTTCTGCCACGTCTGACAAAGTTTTGAGGGTTATTTAACATACATTTGTAGTTATATTGCTGAAGTGACAGATTATCAGACCATCACCTAAATTACAATATACTGAAACCCACGGATCCCTTACCCGGTTTTTACAGCATGCCCGGTAGGAAATTCAGCTGGCACATTCTATATTTTTCTCTCACTCCCAGGCCAGCATGGAAGTACGCGACGACGTAGCGCAGAGCTCAAATTTTATAGGGATTCAGTATATTGCAATTTAAGCGATGGGATGACAACCTGTCACTATAGCAATATACCTACTTTATCTTAAATGACCCTCGGAACTTTGTCGGACGTGGCGGAACGACCTTTGTTTTGGTCGTTTACGTTTTTACTACCCCATTAGAGATAAAGGCGTGACTATATGTATGTATGCTACGTCGCGTAGCGCAGATATTGACTGTTATCCATTGCTGAAACCAACTGCTCTGTGGTTCAAACAATGGAACAGATATTATCTATATAATATCTGCGCTACACGACGTAGCGCGTAGCTCAATGTGTGTACCGCCTTATGAATTCAAACTAAACCAACCATAAACATATAATATTAGCTAAAGCCAAAGAAGGGGCAAACCCACTTCAAGCCTGTACGAACACGATTTTGCGCATGTAGTTCGAAAATCACCTCCTACCACCAGGTGGATCGATGACCCTGTGTAGGTTGCGGGCAGCGGGTGGATGCAGTTGGCCCAAAACCATGCTCAGTAGAGAACCTTGAGGCTTATGTCCAACAGTGGACGTCTCACGGTTGATGATGATGATGAGTATGAAAATTGGCGGCTTGTATGAAGTGCCTATCCTGTGACCCTGGCTATTGTTTTCAGCACCGCAGCACACCTTGGAGGCAAATCTTGACCAGTCCTGCAATATTTGGCATAGTATCGTCGCAGATAGGTTCAAGCACGTTCTATATATTTATCCTGACACAGATTCCTATATATATGAGTAAAATCTTCAACGTTGATATTAAAAGTGTAAGTTATTGTTCTTCTTCTGTCATGTTAGTTGATCGACCCGATGAACCCTGGTGTCAGAGTTTTTAAACCTCCTGAGAGCACAGCTATTGAGCCTCATTGTTTATGTAACGACCATTATCAAAGACAGCAACCTAGACCGGTCGATAACGCGCCCGTTGCAGCACGGAATCCTTTTTCTTTTCGGATAATTAGGTGATTCAGCCTCAATGTCCAAAGTGGGGAAAACCTCAAAATAACAAATAAAAACTTAGTCCTAAATTGACAAATATAAATTTAGTGTGCCCCCGGGAATCGAACCCATGACCTCCGGACCGCGGTGGCAGTCACACAGTTATAAGCATAAAACAAATACAATAGCAGACAGATAATATTGCGTCATAATTTCTGATGAGTCGAAAGGCCAACAACGTGCCTTTACACTAGATTCTGCATTATCCCCTTTGATGAGGCCCCTTTGCGTGGAGGACCACTCTGCGGAGATCATGCTTAACGGATGCTCATAAAGAGTTGGATTCCGTTCCGATCCAAACAAGCTAAGCTTACAAGAGCCAAGCACTTGCAAAGAGATTCAAATACTTTTTAAATTTACATACATACATATAATCACGCCTTTATCCCTAATGGGGTAGGCAGAGCGTAAACGACCTAAACAAAGGCCGTTCCACCACGTCTGACGAAGTTTTGAGGGTTATTCAAGATGGATTGGTACGTATATTGCTGTAGTGACAGGTTGTCAGCCCATCGCCTAAATTACAATATACTGAAACCCCTAAGGGATCTGAATCCCTTAGCTGGTTTTTACACCATGCTCGGGAGGAAATGCAGCTGGCACATTCTATGTTTTTCTCTCACTCCCAGACCAGCATGGAAGTAGCTTTTTAAATTTGAAATACATATTATCGTTTCTTTACTTCTTCTTTCAGAATGGTCTATTCTCATCGATGCCCTATATTTCTATGTATTTGGCGTCAATACTACTAGGTTACTTAACTGACTTGTTGATGAAGAAAAAGCTGTTGACAGTTGTCAATGTTCGCAGACTGTCAAATACTTTGGGTAAGAATCTTCTTCTTCTTCTGCTTAGCGCGTGGTGGATTCTCGAGTCGATAGACCCGATAAACCCCGGTGTCACAAATTTCGAACCACCTAGTAGCACAGCTATTTAGGCCTCTGACATGGTTTGAATAACTGCCACTATTTTCGTCCATGATGGACTGGGAGCTGTAAAAAGCCTCCCAGCTTCGTGCCGACGTAAAAAAGATTATATTTATTTGCTTGAAAATATGGTACAATAGATGGCAATCAAAATTTTTCAGAATCACATAAATTCGTCATTTTCGAGACATACAAATATTAGTTTTTTTTTTTACAATTGGTACTATTATCTGAACAATGTGATAATATATAAATGCCCATTAGAAATTAGAAAATATTAAGTCTTAAATTAAATTAAAGGGTAGATTATCATTATTTTTCATTTTACATTCTGTCAGTATTTCAATATTAAATCTGTCAGCATTAAAAATATTTAATGTCAGAAATGTTTATTAAACACAACTATTACAATAAAAATAATAACAATAATAATATATGAATACTGCTATTTTGATTTATACTTGTAGTCATAAAACTCCTTAAGATTGTAAAAACATCTATCACACAGCCAGTCGAATATATTTCTTTTAAATATCGGAAGAGGTAAGCTTTTTATTTCCTCTGATTAAGCATTGTAAATTCTTACTACCATACGAGAGCAGTTTCTATCAAATAAGGCGTCTGTATGTTGCTGCATTTAAAAGAACGTGAACCAGCTATCCCTGTAATGTAACATCTTGTACTGCGTGTATCTGTTACGGCTAAAGTACTTATTTAGAAGCAGAAATGCTTACTTCCATGCTGGACTGGGAGCGAAAGAAAAACATAGAATGTTCAAGCTGCATTTCGTCCCGTGCATGCTGTAAAAACCAGCTAAGGGATCCGAGGGTTTTAGTATATTGCAATTTAGGCGATAGGCTGACAACCTGTCACTACAGCAATATACGTACAAATCTATCTTAAATAACCCTCAAAACTTTGTCAGAAGTGGCGGAACGACCTTTGCTTAGGTCGTTTACGCTCTGCCTACCCCATTAGGGATAAAGGCGTGATTATATGTATGTATGTATGTAGAAATGCTTATGTGCATCTGCATTGAGTGTTCTTTTTTTTAACTTTTAGTAAAAAAAGAGATAAGGGCAGGCGAATGATGATGATAATAGTAAAAAAAATTAAAAACTTAATGCATGGTGTCACAAATTTCTAAAACTGCGGATCTATTTCCGGAACGTTATAACCTGGGCCTTTTCAAGGCGAGAGTGAACAGGCATTTTCTAGGCAATCATGCTCCATCATAGTCTACATCATCACTTACCATCACGTGAGATGGCGGACAAATGATTGCCTATCAAATATAAAAAAAAAAAAAAAACTTGAGTGAAATCTGTTATGACCAAAAGAGTGGAGCACTCCATCCAGACGTTTGAACAAATTTGAATAGTCTAAATCTCAGAAAGTACAAACTCTGTCATAACAATTCTATTTTACAATTTAGAAAAGAATTTCTTAAATCTTTAAAGAAATTACCAACTCGTTAGGATTTGTTTTGTAACTATAATATGAAATATCATTCGTTGCTCTAGATGCATTAAGTTTTTACAGTTTTTTACTATATTTTCCCATAAACATTTCTTTCACACTTCTTTTACTAAAAGTTGAAAAAAAAAACATTCGATTCAGATGCACATGAAATGGTTCCTAAATTACTTTCATTGTTTCAGGCCTGGTGATTTCAAGTTTCTTCCTAGTGTTATTTTGTTACGTCAAAAATACAACGCTTGCTGTAATCCTACTCGCTTTATGTTTCGCTTCACATTCGGGTATTCGCACTGGCTACCACGTACGTATGCGTTATCTTTTTACCCGACTGCGCAACGCATAGAAGGGTTATTGTGTTTTATCAGTCTATGTATGTGTGTACGTTTGCATGCACTCTAGAGACCGAACGTGTTGGCCGATTTTAATAAACCCTCGAATCTTTGTCAGACGTGGCGCACATTGTGCCAAATGCCGAAAAGAAAAAAAAATGAAATTCCTAACTTCCGTGGAGTTAGGAGCTGATTTTATTTCTGTGAACACTTTAATATAAATCTTAATTTTAAAGAATGAAAATCTACTACCTTACCATGTCGACTAAAAATAAATAAATTGTATTTTTAGAAAAATCATATTTTTCCCGTTTACAGTGATTATTTTATAATACATTCATCATCATCTCCCTAGCCTTATCCCGTATCTCACGGGGTCGGCTTCCTAATCTAGGGGATTGAACGAGGGTACTGGTTTTTACACAGAGCGACTGCCATCTGACCTCCGCAACCCAGAAGGGAAACCAGACCCAATCCTAGATTAGGTCAGAGTTTTCAAGCCGCCAATGCTTAGCACTGGCCTCTGATAAGGCTTAACGACTAATATCTACGGTATTAAACGATATTAACCGGGACCAACGGCTTAACGTGCCTTCCGAAGCACGGAAAAATAATACATTAAGGTGCAATATTTGCTGCTTAAATAGGCGAATGTCAACAAGCATTAAAACCAGCAATTAATATATAACTTTCCAAGAAACCAATAAATTAAGTGATTTAAACATTAAAAATTTGCACACTTTACGTTTTTGTTTTCTCAAAATCCAATCGAAACTGGCACCTAGTTATTAAGGCAACTTTGCTCTACACACTTAGATCTATCTAAAGCTAAAGAAATCTACACATGTCCGATTTCAAGGGCATTTCGCACATTGTGTGGCGGGACGATTTTTGTTTAGGTCGTTTACGCTCTGCCTACCTCACTGGGGATGAAGGCGTGATTATATGTATGTATATTGAAACTCCTGAGCTAAATTTCTGTCACTTTTATTTTTATTTCAGATAAACAGCATCGACATAGCACCAAATTTCGCTGGACCGATCATGGCTTTGAGCAGCATGCTAGGGCACGTAGCAGGCTTTACCATCCCGCTAATGGTATCGACTATTGTCGGCAATGATGTGGTAAGTTATCTCTTACGGTATAGGCAGACAGTCAATGGTCTTCGGAAAAGTTTAAATATCTGACACACTTTACTGCTGCCAGCTGCTCCCAGTAATTAATTTTCTAAACCAACAAGATCAAATATCAAATCAAAATATCTTTATTTCAACAGCTAGACGTGTACATAGATTGATAAATAAATTAGATACGTATTTATAAACTATTTACATGATTAATCTTATTTTATTAAAGAGACTCATAAAGCACACAACGGTAGGTAGGTAATAACTTATTACTTGTACAGGGTTGAACCCTGGTTCCCAAACTAGTATTCCTTGTACGAAGATAGTAGAATAATACTAAATTATTTCAACAAATGCTTTAACGCTATAATTTCAACCCAGCGTGTTTGCATACTTTAAGGGCAGCAACACACAGGCGTCAGCTTATGCAACACGCGCATGTACTGGCAGATGGATGCGCGTAGAGCACACATGCGTCACCGTAAGGTGTTGTAGGCAATGCAAAAAGCATTGACAACGTGTTGAGCGCAACCTTACGCTCAGTAAGAGACGCCTGTGTGTTGCTGCCCTTAACTGTGAGAATTCGTGAGTGAAATACGAGCAACTGCGACAGTAAGCTTGTTGCAACTTCTAACTGTTCCATATGCAAGATTTATTAACTGCGCATCATCTCCCTAGCCTTATCCCGTATCTCACGGGTCGGCTACCTAATCTCGGGGATTCAACGAGGGTACTGTTTTTTACACAGAGTGACTGCCATCTGACCTCTGCAACCAATAAGGGAAACCAAACCCAATCCTAGATTAGGTCAGAGTTTTTAAGCTGCCAATGCTTAGCACTGGCCTCTGACATGGCTTAACGACTAATATCTACGGTATTAAACGATCTTAACGGCTTAACGTGCCTAATGTACCTAAACGTACATAATAAAATTAGAAAACCGAAAAACACATTGGTACGTGGTGGGATTCGAACCACGACCTCCCGCTCAGGAGGCAACGGCCCTATCCACTACACCATCGGGCCCTCCCTACATTTATTAACTGCACAGCAAGCGGGAATTTACTCAGCATGGGGAAGGCAGGCTGCTCTTTAATAGCCTAAATAATAGTACTATGCATCTACCTAGGGGAAATTTTAGTTATTCCTCACTAGCGACCCGCCCCGGCTTCGCACGGAATTTATCAGTGTTTCTCTACTATATTATGCATGTATTATACATATAAACATACATACATACATATACATATAGTCACGCCTTTATCCCTAATGGAGTAGGCAAAGCGCAATCGATCCTAACAAAGGTCGTTCCGCCACGTCTGACAAAGTTTAGAGGGTTTTTTAAGATAGATTTGTTGGTATATTGCTGTAGTTACAAGTTGTCAGCACATCGCCTAAATTGCAATGTACTGAAACCCTCGGATCCCTTAGCTGGTTTTTACAGTATGCCCGGGAGGAGATGCAACAGGCACATTCTATGTTTGTCTCTCGCTCCCAGTCCAGCATGGAAGAAACATACATATAAACCTTCCTCTTAAATCACTCTATCCATTAAAAGAAACCGCATAAAAATCCGTTGCGTAGTTTTAAAGATTTATGCATACATAGGGCTATAGGGACAGAGAAACCGACTTTGTTTCATACTATGTAGTGATTCCTATGGTCTACGCCATAGCAATTCATACATTTACCTAAGCTTAATTATTATTTTTTTGTTACAGTCAAATCAACATAAATGGCAGATCCTGTTTCTAGCGGTGGCAGCATTACAGGTGGTTGCTAACACTGTGTTTGTAATCTTCGCGCGTGGCACCGTTCAGCCTTGGAACTCTTACGAAGCTTATGACGAAACTGGTAAGTTTAAGTTGTTTAAGAGTAAAAGTTGAAGCCAATTTGCTTAGTGATGATGGTTGGAAAAAGGGTAGCTAACCCGTCTGGTCTGGTGTTGTGACCATGGGACCGAAGTCCAATCGTACAAGTTTGGAACTTGCATATCTGCAGATCTCTGATGAAACTTCGATAGCGCGTTTCAGAACTTGTGTTTTTTCTGATGTGGCGCCATCTGTCGGATACAGTTGTTTTATCTCACGACTGCCCCTTGTACATACTTGTGTTCGTAACTACCTACAGGTTTACCGAGCGCAACACACACTAAGGAAATAGGCACATATGCATGTTGGTACACCACACACGACTGTCGCAGAACTATGATAAAATCAGGTTTTTAATCAAAACTACAAAATACTGACTTTAATCCAGAAAATTGATTGCGTCAAAGTCTAGGTTTTTAATTAAAATCCTAGTTTTTTGATAAAAAAACCGATTTCATCATAATCCTGCGAAATATACACAAATATTGTAAATCATGGTATTTTTTTAGTGACTGTTTATAGATTTACACTTTAGTTAAAATAGATCTTGTCCAATTGAAGGTTTAAACTTAGTACCCATTTCAGTACCTAGTTTACTACGTCTAGACAAGTACGACATAAACAAACATGGTTATAAAATATTTGCTTATGATACGATATCAACTTTTGTTTACAGATATCGAGATAACGACTACAAACGGTGATAAAAAAGTGAAAGAAGAGAAAACATAAGATGTACAGATTTGTTAAAGTTTTATATAATGTTGTTAAAACTTCTATGCTGGTCTGGGAGCGATAGGAAAACATAGAATGTGCCAGCTGCATCTCCTCCCGGGCATGCTGTAAAAACCAGCTAAGGGATCCGAGGGTTTCAGTATATTGTAATTTAGGCGATGGGCTGACAACCTGTCACTATATCAATATAAGTACATAATCATCTGTAATAAAATAACCCTCAAAACTTGTCAAACGTGGCGGAACGACCTTTGTGTAGGTCGTTTTTGCTCTGCCTGCCCCATTAGGGATAAAGGCGTGATTTTATGTATGTATGTTAAAAAAATTATCTTCTTTTGAAAGTTATAGTTGTTTTACTTTTATTTTGATCTTTTAAGAACGGCCATGCTTCTTCTTCATTGTGATATAGTTTTATTTTATTTTGTGACATAGATATAATTTTCTTTGTAATAGACTCGCTTGTGACTTTCTAAAAGTGTTCTCAGGAATCTATTTGGAAATAAATGATTTGACTTTGACTTTGACTTGACCTAATCCATACTAGTGTGTACTTTAAAGACCTCGCATAGTGGTCGGTAATGGTTATTAATATCATTTGCCGGCCGCTACGAACTACAGTACCGAAAAGAGGAAATATATGGTTTTTAAAATAAATATGAAGCTTATGCCGAGCAAGTGGGAGAAAAAGAGTCTATTTTTCATTAGTTCATCCTGCGCATGCGCATATAGGTGATTTTGACCCTTTTGAACTACAAGACGGGCGTCCATACAGTATGCAAGCGCGCATAACACGATACATAGATATCGTCACGCCTTAATCCCTAATGGGGTAGGCAGAGCGCAAACGACCTATACGAAGGTCGTTCCGCCACGTCTGACAAAGTTTTATAGGTATTGTATATTGCTGTAGTAACAGATTGTCAGCCCATCGCATAAATTTTAATATACTGAAACCCTCGGATCTCTTATCTGATTTTGATAGCATGCCTGAGAGGAAATGCAGCGGGAACATTCTACGTATGTTTTTCACTCGTTCCCAGTCCAACATGAAAGATGCATTCAGCATAATACGATGCAGTGACAAAATTATATCCTCTCACACATGGTTAAACCGGCTGATGGTAGATAGGAAGCATCAGGCAGAAGAACTTTTTCTACGCTCCGCTGGAAACATTCGGATATACGGGGTGTAAGGGACAGCGTCCCGCAAACTGATAGGGTAGGGGTTGCTCAGTCAACGCCAATGAACAACTTTCACGAGGAAATTCTTTCAAGAAGTAAAAAAAAAGGCTTTTCCATACGAATTGTCCGACCGAGGTGGACGTTTCGTATGGAAAAGCCATTTTTTTTCACTTCCTGAAAGAATCTCTTGATGGAAGTTGTTCAGTGTCGTTGACTGATCAATCCCTATTAGTTTTCAGGACGCTGTCCCTTACACCCAGTATTCCGCGCCGCAAAAACCGAAAACGAGAAACTTCGTCATACGCGTTCAGAGCAAAAGTTGTTAATTAGTAAACAAGTTCTCTCCTGCGAGCTGGTAAACAAATAGAGTTGATTAAATTTGAAAATAAAAGCGGGGTAGGTTCTTTTGGTACCTACATTTATTTACATACATACATACATATAATCACGCCTTTATCCCCAATGGGGTAGGCAGAGCGTAAACGACCTAAACAAAGGTCGTCAGACAAGGTTTCGAAGGTAATTTAAGATAGATTTGTAGGTATATTGCTTTAGTGACAGGTTGTTAGCCCATCGTCTAAATTACAATATACTGAAACCCGCGGATCCCGTAACTAGTTATTGCAGCATGCCCGGGAAGAAATGCAGCTGGCACATTCTATGTTTTTCTCTCGCTCCTAGACCAGCATGGTAGAAAATTACAATTTATTTACATAATTTGAATAAACAGAATATTAAAAGCATAAGTAAGATTCAACCAATAAAATCTAGGGCTGAACTCTACGTCGGAGCAGCGTACTGGCAGAGGGATGAGCCGATGAAGAGTTCCTCGCTACGCGCATATTTTCGTAAAAAGCATTGACAGCGTATTCAGCGCAACCTTACGCGCATTAAGTGACGCTTACTGCTACGGTCTACAGTATCACATAGAGCGCTGCCTATGAAACATCTGGTTCCTGTAGGATGTTAATTGAAATGTTATCTTGAATATTACTTGAGAACCGCAATCAGTCTAATAGTGGCCGCTAGACTTCTTCCATGCTGGACTGGAAGCGAGAGAAAAACATATAATTTACCAGCAGCATTTCCCCCCGGGCATGCTGTAATAACCAGCTAAGGGATCCTAAGGGTTTCAGTAAATTGCAATTTAGGCGATGGGCTGACAACCTATAACTATAGCAATATATCTACAAATCTATCTTAAACAACCATCAAAACTTTGTCAGTCGTTGCGGAACGTCCTTTTTTAGGTGGTTTACGCTCTGCCTATCCCATTAGGGATAGACTTAATGTCAAACTGTCCTAGTTTATTAAATATAATAAAATAAAAAGTGCTTTATTTCCATTTTCTTATGTCTAGGTAATTAACAAAGTTTGGGACACTTCTTAAAAAAATCTGCGTAAAAAATACCTGTGTTAGAAGACCCCGCTCCTCCCACGGGTTATCGTAAAGACGTGTTACAATTAAAATACATTTCTATCGGTGTGTACGGATTACACACCGATAGATATCATTGACATCGTAGACATACTGTAACAGTCAGTTAAGTGGTTTAAGCTTTATTTGAAGTATGTGGCCTTAGCGTCAAAATAGGTTTAAGCCTAGTTCAAGTTCTTCTTCTTCCATGCTGGACTGGGAGAGATAGAAAAACATAGAATGTTCCAGATGCCCTTCCTCCCGGGCATGCTGTTGAAGTCAGCAAAAGGGGCTCGAGGGTTACAGTGTATTGTAATTTAGGCGATCGGCTGACAACCTGTCACTATATCAATACACATTACAATCTAAAATTGCCCTCAATTTTTGTCAGACGTGGCGAAAGCGCCTTTTACGAGGAGTTTGACGCTCTGTCTACCCCGTAAGGGATAAAGGCGTGATTTTATGTATGTATTTTGTATGTCAAGTTTTATAAAATATTTTATACTCTGTGTAGTGCCTTATAAAGAGAAAATGTACCCACTTCAAAGAAACCGTTTAAAAATTGCTTGTAATATTACATCAGGGTCGAATAACTTGCCGTAGCGTAGTACATACATACATATAATCACGACTTTATCCCTAACGGGGTAGGCAGAGCGTAAACGACCCAAACAAAGGTCGTTCCGCCACGTCTGACAAAGTTTTGAGGGTTATTTAAGATAGATTTGTAAGTATATTGCTGTAGTGACAGGTTGTCAGCCCATCGCCTAAATTACAATATACTGAAACCCTCGGATCCCTTAGCTGGTTTTTACAGCATACCCGGGAGGAAATGCAGCTGGCACATTCTATGTTTTTCTCTCGCTCCCAGGCCAGCATGGAAGAATAGTAGCATATGATAGTATCTTAATAGAATTTATTTTTAAAATGAATGTTTTATTAAAGGAACGAACTTGACATTGGATGACACAGGAAACTTCATCAGTCCCGTGGGAAAATAGGGATAAAATGGGCTCGATCCAAGATACCACTGGCTAAAACTAAAATCTATCTGTCACATTCAAAATAGTAAAATTGGAAAAGGACAGGCGATTAACACTCTATGGTTTTACACTTTCTTCGCCAGATTTTGACGCGCTTTTCTGTCAACTTTATCTGCCTTATCATATGACGGCGGATAAAAATGACGGATAACACATAAAACCAGCGACTAAAAATCAAAATGACGGATAACACATAAAACCAGCGACTAAAAATCAAAATGACGGATAACACATAAAACCAGCGACTAAAAATCAAAATGACGGATAACACATAAAACCAGCGACTAAAAATCAAAATGACGGATAACACATAAAACCAGCGACTAAAAATGAAAATGACGGATAACACATAAAACCAGCGTCTAAAAATCAAAATTACGGATAACACATAAAACCAGCGACTAAAAATCAAAATGACGGATAACACATAAAACCAGCGACTAAAAATCAAAATGACGGATAACACATAAAACCACCGACTAAAAATCAAAAACCTGTCCAATGATTTTAGTCTGAAAGTGACAAATATATTTTAATTTTAGTTTTAGCCGGCAAATCTAGAATCGAGTCCATTATTCACTTTTACGTGGGAGTGCTTAAATAGGTTGATCGTATTTTTAGTTCCAGGACTACTATTTACCGCTTGAAAACATCTCATTCCCGCGGGAAATCTCATTTAGCTGCTGGTAAAAGCACTAGATGGAATACTGGTATTTTATAAAAGAGTCAAAGAGTCTCGCTTAGCCGATAAACACTGCAATATAACTCAAAGTTTTCTCATTATCGACTTAAGAACTGGTCTTTCTATTAACTAGTTGATGGTAAAACTATTTGCTAGTAGAATAAACATTATAAAATAAAAAAATTGCCTAAGATAAGTTTTATGAACAAATAATTTATGAATAATTCCATGCTGGCCTAGGAGCCAGAGAAAAACATAGAATGTGCAAGCTGCATTTCCTCCCGGGCATGCTGTAAAAACCAGCTTAGGAATACGAGAGTTTCAGTATATTGTAATTTAGGCGATGGGCTGACAACCTGTCACTACAGCAGAATACCTACAAGTCTATCTTAAATAACCCTCAAAACTTTGTCAGACGTGGCGGAATGACCTACAGGTCGTTTACGCTCTGCCTACCCCATTAGGTATAAAGGCGTGATTATATGCATGTATGTATGTATGTAATTTATAAATCATTGTTTCAGTGGAAGACTATTTTTTATCTAGGTAACAAACAACAACGTTTTTTTGTCATAATCTTTTCTGATATTCATGGATAGGAATCGATCTAACGGCTTCCGATACAAAGCCCAAGCCTCAGTCCTAAAGACCAAACAAACAGTTAATCTCTATTATACGGGGTGTAAGGGACAGCGTCCCGCAATCCTCAGTCAACGAAACTGAACAATTATGACCAGTATTTTTTTTTTCAGAAAGTGGAAAATTAATTTTGGGTTCCTATACAAATTGTCGGATCGACGTGGTTATTTTGAAAGAATTTCCCAGTGAAAGTTGTTCAGTTTCGTTGACTAAGCTAACCCTATCAGATTGCGGCACCCGGTATTACCATGCTCCTTAACTGACTAAGTAAAGGTTATATTGCGCTTGAAACTTGCAAAGACCACAAACAGATGTTTGTTCATCATTAAAACTAAGTAGTGTAATTTCTACCATAGAACTAAGTTATTAATGAAAACATCAAAATGTTCATTGCTGCTTTTAATAACAAAGATTATGCATGTATTACGTATAAACAATCAGCCTAAGTCTAATTAAATAAGGCTCGTATTTATAAAGCAATCTCAAACATGAGACCAATATTAAGTATGGATTTCACAAGACAGTTTGTACTGAAATGACATATCTGATACGAACTCAAACTCGCTCTCACTCATGAGAGCTGATTATAAATACGGCCCTTAGTACAGTAAAATATCTTCACGCAAACAACCGGAACTGGCCATACACAAACCCGATATTTGCTTTGGAATAATAAGGCAAATTTTAATCAAGAGAAGATATTTTAAGAGTATTATCCTGTCTCCTAAAAACAACTTTTTATTTTAATATTTTCCCGAAATATGAAACGAAATTGAGACCCTTATGCAAAAGTGTCGGCTGGTCTAATCATTTAATTTAGTGCTCGTACAAATTTCTCATTTTTATCCGGAAAAGCAATTACCCTGCTTATCCTAAAAGAAATATCATCATCATAAATTTAAGAGCTTTGCTCTTGTCGGTGGAGTAATCGCCAGCTTTCGGGATTCAGCCTTCTCTTTAACCTCTCTATACGAGTTGACCTCAATATTTTCTTTGATTTGTTCCATATAAGCTCTTCAAGGTCTACCTCTCCCTCTCTACCTCTCAATCTTTCCTTCCAATACAGTCTTTAGTAGCAGGTCATGTCTGAATAGATGTTCCAGCATATTTCCCCTTCTATTTTCAATAAAGTTCAATATGTTCCTCTTTTCTTTAACTAGTTAATACCTCCTCATTTGTTTTTTCTCTATTCAGCTTATTCGTTCCATCCTACGCCAACACCACATCTCGAAAGCCTCGAGTCTTTAACTAGTTGTAATACTTCTTCATTTGTTTTTTCTCTGTCCAGCTTATTCCTTCCATCCTACGCCAACACCACATCTCGAAAGCCTCCAGTCTTTAACTAGTTGTAATACTTCTTCATTTGTTTTTTCTCTGTCCAGATTATTTGTTCCATCCTACGCCAACACCACATCTCGAAAGCCTCCAGTCTTTAACTAGTTGTAATGCTTCCTCATTTGTTTTTTTTTCTCTGTCCAGCTTATTCCTTCCATCCTACGCCAACACCACATCTCGAAAGCCTCGAGTCTTTAACTAGTTGTAATACTTCTTCATTTGTTTTTTCTCTGTCCAGATTATTTGTTCCATCCTACGCCAACACCACATCTCGAAAGCCTCCAGTCTTTAACTAGTTGTAATACTTCTTCATTTGTTTTTTCTCTGTCCAGATTATTTGTTCCATCCTACGCCAACACCACATCTCGAAAGACTCGAGTCTTTAACTAGTTGCAATACTTCCTCATTTGTTTTTTCTCTATTCAGCTTATTCGTTCCATCCTACGCCAACACCACATCTCGAAAGCCTCGAGTCTTTAACTAGTTGTAATACTTCTTCATTTGTTTTTTCTGTGTCCAGATTATTTGTTCCATCCTACGCGAACACCACATCTCAAATGCCTCGAGTCTTTCCTTATCCCTCTGTGTCATTGTCCATGTTTCACAGTCGTATAACGCCACGCTCCAGACGTACTTTGTAAGTTTCTTGCGGACGCGAGTTGATATTTTAGCTTTAAGTAGCTGTTTCTTTCCGTTGAAAGCGTTTTTCGCCATTGCTATGCTGGTTTTGCCTATTTACTTCCATACTGGACTGGGAGCGAGAGAAAAACATAGACGTGCCGGCTGCATTTCCTCCCGGGCATGCTGTATAAACCAGCTAAGTGATCTGAGGGTTTCTATATATTGCAATTTGGGCGATAGGCTGACAATCTGTCACTATAGCAATATACGTAAAAATCTATCTTTAGGCGACGGATTGTTCAACAATAATTCTAAAACCGGGCTCGCGCGCCCCGTAACCCGCATACACCCCGCTATATATGAAACCGCCAAATTAATTCGTGTAAAGGCCAATGCGGTCCGGCAGCCGACTAGCACAGACCCGTCGCTGACAGTGGTCAAGAGGGGACTGAGCATGAGCACCTCAGCGGGGCGAGGTTTGCATACGCGCGTTAGCTTATAACTAAAGGACGTAAACGACAAAATGCTTTTTGTTAGTTTATTTACTTAGAAAAGATAACTTGAGAAATTCCGTCTATAATTTTAAAGAGTATGTATTGACTTACCTACAGAGAGAGTTAAGAGGCTTAAATCGGTCCCGTTTGCCCATAGAAAAGAGATATGTTTGATATTTTTTTCTCTGTTAGAAAAGTTACCTAATCATATATTTAAAACTAACAAAATAAGGTTTTGATCATGAACTATCAGGTCACCAAATTATATTTTCAGTCGTTTCGTAATTACTGACAAAAAATTGAGATCCCTAATGCCAAAATTTCCGATGCGTCCTCTTAAATAATCCTCAAAACTTTGTCAGACGTGGCGGAACGACCTATGTTTAGCGTGTACGACGCTCTGTCTACCCCATTAGGGATAAAAGCGTGGTTATATGTATGTATGTATCTGGTTTTGATATCTGGGGTGCATCTGGAGTCGTCGGTGATTAGAAATATAGGTGTGTCGAAGATGGACGTTGGTGCCAACCACCGAATGATGGGCCAAGCTACACCAAACATCATTTTGACAGCTAAATTTGTTATTCTTGGTAGTGCCATAATCACCGTCAGATGGCACTACAGGTCAACCCGACTTTATCATACATTGCTTGTTTAATTCCATAGACAATAATTGTTATTTTTCTTTTAAAATCATGTTGGATTGTCGGGTGCTTAAGACTAAGTTTGTCGGGTCGTGCATAGACAAAGAAACGCAAGCGCATAGAGTTTCCCGCGTTGGACATGGCCTTTTGGAGGGAAGTAACGTTCACTTGGAAAATCAATTTGAATTTCTCAGGACAGTTATTTTTAATCAGTCGAACGGTGCGGTCGTGGATCGGTTACTTTCGGGGACTTGTCTGTTTCTTTGTCGAGTGCACGTGCACTGAATATATTGAGCTAAGAACGTTCCATTTGTAACTAAAATAAGATCGAAACGAATTAAAACTGTGTGATCATTTACTAAGAGTCTTTTTGTGCTTTGGGGAACCCGGGGATGATGGAGAACGCAGAGGAAGGTGATAATAATCGCTAAATGGATTTACGCCCACAAATCCAGCTGGAAAATATTCCACCAGCTGAGGCCAATGCACACCATGATGCGACAGGTGAAACTTTTGTGTATAAATTTTAAGTAAATGTTTCTACGTTTCCATACGCGAAAAGACACTTTTCAAAACTTACTCGCTACACCAGCTGGCGTATGCAAATAACCTTAACACGAATAGCGATAGAATTGTTAAAGAACACTTAAACTTCTTAACATGGATAGCATGCGATACTAACAGGGAAAGTTGTATAAACAAGCGTTTTTCCAGTAGATGGCACGACAACGGCACGGCGATGGCACGGCGACGGCCCGGCAATGGCGTGGCAACGGTAAGATAATGATATCTGAACGCACACTATCACGCGCATGCTACTTACGAATACATAACACATGCGATTTGGCAGGTGGGCGTCGATACCGGTGGGAATTAATGTCATGGCTTGGCCGTGCCGGCGAGTAGAAAAGCGTGCCATATAATTTCATATAATATATAATTTCATATATAATATATATACCTTATGAAGAAACAGAACAGCTCTTAATAGTGACTGCCTAAATCTTATGCCATAACATTAAATATTATTTCAACTAACACATAGAATTAAGTATGAAAATACTAACACTAATTTATTAAGTGAAATCAGTTATTAGTATATTCTTATTTAAAATTGTTTTGTTTTTGTGCACAAGTTCAGGTAAATATTATTGCCTTACTTCATTGTAAGATACCTGAGATACAGGTAAATATTTACTTAGTTTAGGTATAAATAAAATTTTTTGAGACCCTAATTAAATTTTTAGTACTTACTTTAAGCTTATCAGTTATTGTTTACACGTTTTATTCTATTATATATCCTAAAGTTAGTAACTAATAAGAAATTTGCTTTTAAATTTGTCCCTAAATAATATTTCATATTGTAAACATTTTTATTTTTGAAATAAATTATTATTATTATCTCTTGTACGATATCGTCGACGATACCGTACGTTGCCGTTGCCGTGACATCCAGTGGAAAATATCCATACTAACAGGGGAAGTTGTACAAACAAGCACACAAACAACAAACTGCTGTTTGTGAATGTTTGTCGATAAACATTTGAATATATTAACGATATCTGCTTCGCGGATTTAGTTCCAGAAAAGTTTCCGTACGCTTCCTATAATAATGACTACCGTAGTCCGCTGCCAAACTGATTGCTAGTTAGTGTTGAGGTTCTATTTAAATAAACATACATAGATATAACCACTACTTTCATGCTGGATCGGGAGCGAGAGAAAAACATAGAATGTACCAGCTGCATTTTCTGCCGGGCATGATGTAAAAACCAGCTAAGGGATCCGAGGGTTTCTGTAATTTAGGCGATAGGCTGACCACCTGTCACTACAGTAATATACCTACAATTCTATCTTAAATAACCCTCAAAATTTTGTCAGACGTGGCGGAACGACCTTTATTTAGGTCGTTTACGCTCTGCCTACCCCATTAGAGATAAAGGCGTGATTATATGTATGTATGTATGTATGTAGATATAATCACGCCTCTATCCTTAATGGGGTAGGCAGAGCTTAAGCGATCTAAACAAAAGTCGTTCCGCCACGTCTGATAATGTTTTGAGAGTTGTTCCCAGTCATTGTCCCCGCCGAGCATCGAACCCGGAAGCTCCGGGTCGTGAGCCCATGGTTCTGACCACTAGACCACGGAGGCAAATCAGTACATTTATAAGTGAGTTTAACTGCACAATCTGGAGGTCCTGGATTTGATTCCCAGGAGCGGAACACAAAGTTAATATTTGTCAATTTATCACGTTGTGAGATTTTACCCACTTTGGTTAGGAAAAAGCAGCGGAATCACCAGATTGTCTGGAAGACAAGAAATTCCGTGCTTCGGAGGGCACGTTAAGCCGTCGGTCCCGGTCGCTGTCTTTGATAGTGGTTGTCACACAAAACCATGTGAGAGGCATATTAGCTGTGCTATTAGGCGGTTTAAAAACTCTGTCACCAGGGTTCATCGGGTCGTTCGACTCGAGAATCCACTCACTCTAGAAACAACAACACAAAGTTATTATCCCCCGCCGGGAATCGAACCCGGGATCTCCGGGCCGTGAGCCTATAGCTTAGACCGCTAGGCCAAGGAGCCAGTTAAACTCACTTATAAATTTACTGAAACAACTTGGTTTAATTGCACCGCGCAGGAACTCATAAAGCATCCTTTGTTAAACTTCAAAGTTGAGAAATTTCCTATCATCTTAATAGTCGAGTGACTTCGGGCTTAACTCTTTAATGTACCCAATAAATAGTGCACTTTTGGTAAGTTTGGAACTTTGGAGTTTGTGGTTATTTGTATTGGTTTTCAATGATGACCCGTATAGCCTAGTTGGAAGTGTATCTTCCTGCTACCCTCAGCGTCCCAACTTCAATTTCCAATCAAATTAAAATTTAAATGTCTATTTCTGGGTCTAGGTGTTCTTTGTGGTTGTTACATACATACATAAATACATATATATATAATCACGTCTTTATCCCTAATGAGGGAGGCAGCGCGTAAATCATTTAAATTAAGGTCGTTCCGCCACGTCTGACAAAATATTGATGGTTATTTATGATAGATTTGTAGTGTATTTCTATATTGCTGTAGTGACAGGTTGTCAACCCATCGCCTAAATTACAATATTCTAAAACTCTCGGATCCCTTAGCTGGTTTATACAGCATACCCGCGAGTAAATGCATCTGCCACGTTCTTTGTTTTTCTCCCGCTCCCAGTCCAGCATGGATTTCGACTCGTTATCTTCTGAAAAATTTGCTACAGATGTATTTTTGATCACATACGAGTATATCTTATTGGCATGAATTTTTCACCATTTCGAAAATTCCGTATTATGTCGTTTGCAATTAAACAAATGCACATGGTCAACCAACACAATAGTTATAACAAATGATATGTAGCTGTTCTGAGAACGCACTTGCAAGTAAACTCTCTTCTCTTTACATTCTCCTCTACCCAAAGGTTGTTAAGTTTATATTGGAATATGGGCGCAGGAAAAAGAAATGAAAAGCAGAACTGATCAGTACAAAAAGATTGATCAATAATTGCTGGCATGGAATCAAGCTTATTTACCAGACTCAGATTGAGTCAATACTTACTGGGTTTGGAACCCAGTTAATTCATCTATTGACATTGCATATTTGTCTATTACCAACAGTCCCCCTCAAATATGCGGGTATATTTACAATAATTTACATTCAGAAACAAAAACATTGTATGAATCAATGATGATAATTACAATAATGTACTTTATACACAATACATTTTCAATACAAATCAGGTTATATTTATGCATAATTACTTTAAATTATAATTTTAGCTTATGAAAGTTTAACAAAAAAAAAAAAACTGACAATCATAATTGCATATAAGTCTTATAATTATTAAATAAGAATTAAATTAAGTTTAACTTAGATCTTAATTCTAGGAACTTCGATGCAGGAACCATTTTCGTGAATATGTAAGATAGTTGGTTTCCTGTGGAGATGTATTCTAGCTTTATTACTTTGTTAGCAATTTGTTCACGAGTAAAGTGGTACTTAATGTCTATATGCTTAGACCTATTGTGATTAGTGGGGTTATTAGCGATGCTAATACAACTGTTGTTATCTTCGAAGATAATTATGGGCTGCGCTATAGGAATACATATACTATTAAGTAACGATTTTATCCAAATCGCTTCTCTAACGGCTTCAAATAAGGCCATATATTCGGCTTCTGTTGATGAAGCGGCGACCGTATTTTGTTTACGTGTATTCCACGAAACTGTACAATTATCAAACACTTTAAATACGTGCCCTGTTGTACTTTTTCTGTCTGTTAAGTCACCGCCCCAATCAGAATCTACGTAGCCGACTATCAGTTGTTTATAATCACATTTAGTGTAGGTTAGTTTTAAGTTCATCGTTCCTTTTATGTACCTTAGAAGATGTTTTAAGCATTTCCATAATTCCTCATTATTTTTACTCTGGTATCGACTCAAGATATCTATCGCGGCGCACATATCTGGTCGCGTACAAAGCATTGCATACATAAGACATCCTATGACATTTCTGCAAGGAGCATTATAATGCGTATCAGAGTTTAAAGCTGCATAATCTAATTTGGATGGGACTGGTGATTTTGCCGGATTGCATTCACTCATGGAGAATTTGCTTAAAACATTTTGCAGGTACATTGATTGATCTAACGTTAATTTACCTTCACTTCGTTCTATTTTAATACCTAAAAACAGTTTTATTTCACTTAAATCAGTCATTTTAAATTTTTGCATTAAATTGTCTTTATAGAATTGTAAAGTTTGTTTGTCTTTTGTACAGATAATTAAATCGTCAACGTATAATACAATATATACATTTTTATCTATATTATTTTTATCTAAAATATACAAACAAGGATCGACTTCAGAGTTTTTGAAACCAACATCCTTAAGAGCATGATCGAAACGTTCAAACCAACATCTGGAAGACTGCTTCAAGCCGTACAGCGTTTTATTCAGTTTACAGACTTGATTTGGCTCTGCTGAAACGCCCTCTGGCACCTACATGTAAATATCTTCTTTAAGAATACCGTTAAGAAAAGCGGTTTTTACATCCATGTGATGCGCGTGTAAATCAAATTGATTGGAAAGTGCTAACATAAATCGAAAAGTTGATATTCGAGCAACGGGTGCGAACGTTTCGTCATAATCTTGAAGGTATCTTTGTGTGAAACCACGTGCGACTAATCGGGCCTGTAAGCGGTGAAAAAGAAATAATAATGCGAGAAATGATTTTGAACATGGAGCGCGCCCGAGTCGAGAGTTGCCAAGTTCTGACTGCAGAGGGCGTTGCGGCGCTTTAAATTATAAAATGGCCGGCAAAAGGAAACGGAAGCGCTCCTCTTTATTAGAAATAATAGTACCAAACTTTTACAATATGGTTGTAAAGACAATATTACTTATATTCTAATTATAATATTATGAAAATGTAGTGCGTCGCCTACAATATCTGCCTCCTTAGTGATAACTAGTTAGCACTACCATCCCGTGGCGAAAGTAGAGCGACGCGTGTCACCGGTCGGCGCAACACTCCCGTGCGTGTGCGCACATCGACTACACGAACGCGACCATCCCTGCCTGCATGTGTCTCATTCACTACTCCGTGACGCCAACAGCTCCGATCAATATTAGGTTCGACAAGTATTACATAATCGCCCACCTGTAATGATCTGGCCTCCTGATTCCACTTCTGACGAGGCAGTAACGTCGGAAGATATTCCTTAAGCCAGCGAGTCCAGAACATGTCGGCTAACCTCTGCGCAACACGCCACTTCTTACGTAGGTAGAGATCCGAGTTGTCATACTTGCCAAACTGAGGGCTTGATGAAGATGTGCCAATCAAGAAATGATTGGGGGTAAGTGCTTCAGGGTAATTAGGGTCGCTAGAAACGTGAGTAATGGGGCGACTATTCACTAGCGCCTCCACTTCAGCTAGCAGAGTGGCTAACGTGTCAGGGTGAGGTGCGCGCTCTTTGAGTATTACCTTCAGCGACGACTTTACTGTGCGGACCATCCGCTCCCAAGCACCTCCCATCTCAGGAGCACCTGGTGGTATGAACCGCCAGTCTACGCCGCGTATGGCTGCGGCGTCGCGGATCGCCTCCTGGTCCATCGCGGCTATACTGCGTTTTATTTCCGTATCGGCGCCTCTAAGGTTCGTACCATTATCCGATATAATTACCTGAGGCATTCCTCGTCGCGCAGCCATCCTCCGCAGACCCATGATGGTAGAGTCGGTTGTAAGATCCTCGGTGACCTCAATGTGAATAGCGCGAATTGTTAAGCATGTAAATAACATTCCGTACCGCTTCAGTCTCCTACGACCTACTGTGACCTCCTGAGGTCCAAAAAAGTCAAGACCTGAAAAACTAAATGGACGTCTGTTATGCTGGAGTCTAGCATCAGGCAGCTCACACATGCGCTGTGGCTGCGGTGCGGCGCGTCTGTAGCGGCAGAATAAACATCGAGATGCCACGGTGCGAACAGTTGGTCTGAGCTTTAAAATCCAATAATGTTGCCGTAAATTATTTACGACGAGCTCATTTGCCCCGTGACATGCTTGTCTGTGGTGGTACTCCACCAGCAAACGAGCGATTCTGTGCTGACCGTCCAGGATAACCGGCCGCCGGACATCGTGATCAACGCCCACTACCCGGTCCACGCGTCCCGCAACACGTAAGATACCCGACTCGTCAAGGTAAGGTGACAGCTGAAGTAAGCGGCTGTTTATTGGTAGTTGTTTACCTTGTTTTAAACATGAAATTTCTGTACTAAAAGAATCAATTTGACATTTCTTAATCAGTAGGTCTTCTGCCTCCTTCATTAGAAGAATGTCAAGCTGACAGTTCTTACGCTGACATTTTCTAATGAACAGTAAAACTCTTGCCGAAGCGCGCACGAGAGTGATCCAACTCGAGATATTATCTTCACTAGGTAAAGATAAATCTGAGCTCTGAACGACCACTACAAGAACGGAGCGTTCCTCACACATTGCCTCCTCTAGCGGCTTGGTACGCTTAAGGTCCTTGGGCCACTGCTCTTCAGCGCGGGTCAAGAAGGACGGACCACTAAACCAGTCACTAGAGTAGACAAGCGGGGGGGCATCCTCGCGCGTCGCTACATCAGCAACGTTCAGACCAGTGGGTACATGCCGCCACTCGATCGACTTCGATAACTCATCGATTTCGCCTAAACGGTGAGCTACATAAGGCTTATAATTGCGTGGGTCACTTCGAATCCACTGTAATACTGTGCTCGAGTCAGTCCAAAAATATCGCTTAGTAGGCTGAATATCCTTGTGCTCGCGCTGTATAGTAGCGGCGAGCCTTGCTCCTAAGAGCGCACCCTGTAGTTCCAGCCTTGGAATAGAAACCGGTCGCAGTGGACTGACCCTGCTTTTACTGGCAACAAAACACACTAGGACCCGACCATCCGATCTAGTAAATCGCCAATAAATTACGGCTGCGTATGCTTTGGAAGAAGCATCGCAAAATATGTGCATTTGTACATCTATAATGTCGTAATAATCCTTTGACGACTGCGATGTACATTGCGCGCTCGAGTAACATTGCACCCATTCATGCATGTTGTTATAGTGCCGTGGAATGCGAAGCGAACATAAGCTCTGTAAATCATTGAGCCAACCAACGAACAACGTATGCTCCCTGGGTTGGATGCGGAAACTCCAATCTACTCCGCTACGATGTACATTTTGAAAAATAATTTTGCCCTTTATAATAAATGGAGAAAGGAACCCATGTAAGTCGTACACTGACATAATAATGCTTAGCATTTGAGCCTTAGTAGGGGGTTCAGATCCCTTTAAAACATCCAGAGAAATTCGATCTAAATTAATTTTAAACCCAAATGTATCATCGTTCGGATACCACATCAAACCCAGAGTGCGCTCATTAGTGTTCGTAGCTCCGTGTTTGAACTCCATGGCAGTAGGCGCGAGCGCATCGGAGGGGATGGTATGTAGTACCTGCTTGCTATTACTCGACCAGCGCGCGATCTCAAACCCACCTGATTTGTTTATGGAAGTTATCTCTTGCACTAGTTGCGCCGCCTTGCTAACCTCGCTACAAGAATGTACACAATCATCCATATAAAAATTATTAATTATTACGTCGACTGCATCGGGGTGTAAATCTTGATATTTTTGTGCGTTTTTGTTCTTTATATATTGAGCAACGAAAGGTGAACAAGTGGCACCATATAACAATCGTTCCATAACGCATGTTTTTACAGGCGCGTCGGAATTTTCTTGCCAAAGGAAACGAAAAACGTGTTGGTCTTCAGGACGGATTTTAATCTGAACAAAGAATTCTTTAATATCACCAACAATGGCAATTTTGTGTTCACGGAATCGTAACATAATCCCTAACAAGGAATTATACAAATCAGGGCCCGTAAGTAAATAATCGTTCAGACAAACACCTTTCACTTTTCCCGCGCAATCAAATACTAACCGTAACTTTCCAGGCTTATTAGGGTTTTGTACCCCGAAATGCGACAGGTACCAAATGCGACTAACAGCTGAGATTTTATCGTCCACTAGTTCTCGAGCGTAGCCATTTTCAAAAAGTTTCGCCATCTCATTACTCTCCCCGTAAGCTTTATCTGCCTGAAACTTTTTTACTATACCTTTCAACCTGGAGTGCGCATAGTCGTAGGTGTCCGGCAAAGTGAAGTCGTCCTTAGTAAACGGCAAACCAACCTCCCATTTACCTCCTACGAAGCGAGCGGTTTCATCTAAATAGCTACCGCTCTCACGTGCGCGGAGTTCTCGCGGCGCACGGATGACACCCCTATCGAATCTAATTCGAAAGATTTCTTAACAAGGTCATTCAACTCCCTGATAACAGTCAGCTGCCGCGGCGACTCGGTGTGAGCGAGATGGAAGATGTGCCCGTTCACGGAAGAGTGAGTGAGACTGCAGTTACCATGAACACAGATAATATAATACTATACTAGTACAGATGCCTAATGTCATACAACAAAACTGGTCCGCCATAAGTCGGGCCGAGTGACGGGCCGCAAGATTTTAGTACAATCTGACGCAACGGTACCACGTGACAGACCACGGCGGGAAGTGTTCGGTCATAATATTTTGCCGTGATCACAGATGGCCCCACGTAGGTACAATGCACGTTCGAAGTACGTAATTTTCTACTAGACTACTAGATGTCGGTAAGAGAGAAGTGAACGCTGCGCCAGAGCACAGATATTAGCAGTTTTAATCTGTAATTTGTAAGAGATTGAATAATGAAACTTATCTTATGTACTGTCAGCAAAGGCTATTGCAGGGCAGGTCCGTTCGAAACGGATGAGATTGTTTCAGGAAATTATGTATGAATTTTAATGTGGTTTAGTATATTTATTGCAGTAAGTGAATCGTGCAAATAAGCGAGATTTTATTAAAGTTTATCAATAATTTCCTGAAATGATCTCTTTCGTTTCGAGCGGGCCTGACCAGATGTCTCCTTTGCTGACTACGTACACTCTACAATCATATTAGGTGCTATCATTTATAAATTTAATAAACTGCTTTACACGATTGTTACTTTTACTTTTTTTCACCTGGTCTCCTTTCACTTATCACTATTTTGAGCCTCTATTTTTATTTAATTCTTCCATACTGGACTGGGAGAGAAAGAAAAACATAGAATGTTCCAGTTCCCCTTCCTCCCGGGCATGCTGTAAAAGACAGCAAAAGAGATTCGAGGGTTACAGTGTATTTTAATTTAGGCGATGGGCTGACAACCTGTTACTACAGCAATACACATTACAATTTAAAATTGCCCTCAATTTATGTCAGACGTGGCATTTAGGAGGCGTTTTACGCTCTGCCTACCCCGTAAGGGATAAAGGCGTGATTTTATGTATGTATGTATTTTTATTTATCAAGATGGTTCTTATTAATAGAATAGAAATCGGCCTTAAATACACTTTAAAAGTAATAAATTGAACAGTAGTATGACAGTAAAATATTTACCTTAAAAAGTAAAAGAAAGAAAAACTAATACTAAATAAATGTTTCTAACAAAAAGGAAATTGTATTTTCAATCAACGATCGGACTCGATCCGGATAATCTCAGCGCTGAAACCCGACCAACTAACCAACGCGCCATGCCGCCGGTGAACTGAGTTGCGAATAAAAGCTACCCATGAAGTTGTTATTGTTCATCAATGAGTATATTTTTTTTAATAGTAACGTAAACAACAAGTAGAATATCGACATAATTAGCAGGAAAATATATATATGATTTCTTCATTAATACGTTTAGGAGAAAGAAGATCTAAAAAACATACATATAAGTATGTAATTTTTACAAATTTCGGAATCAACGGAGCGGATTCGCATTTACCCATTCATACGTTGACCGGCAACGTTGCGCGCGGGCCCGCACTGAATGGCAACGACGCCACTTGCGGAGCCAACGCTGCACAGTGGGTCAGAAATTGAGATTCATAGAATTAGGAATAAACCAAGTTTCGGAATTTTGCTTACAACTTTCAGAAGACAATCTATAGGTAAACTTAATAAAATTAACGACAAGTATCTCAAAGCAACTAAAACTTAAACTTAAGAATGTTTCATTAGGTTAATTTTAATTTAATAAAAATATATTTATCACTAGGGATAGAGGCGTGACTATATGTATGTATGTATGTATATTTATCACTATTTAACATAAATATCTTTGACATTTTAAGAACACATCGAAGTAAAAGGTGTTACCAAGCAAGGTTTAAGAATCGATATGATTTGTTTTAGGCAGCAGGCAATCATGTCTTTTCATTACAGCTACAATTTACTCGAAATATGTTTTAATTAAAATATGTATGCTTTTAAAGATTCTTAAATAATTAATAATATAAAAATAGCTCTTATAGATAGTGAGAGAAAAAAAGTAAGTTAATCTAATATTTATATTCTTTATGTTAGTTAAATCTAGTCTACGCCGAATCGTGGCCATGTCAATGTTTTGTACATACATACATCACGCCTTTGTTCTTAATGGGGTAGGCAGATCGTAAACAACCTAAACAAAGGTCGTTCCGCCACGTCGGACAAAGTTTTGAGGGTTATCTAAGACAGGTTGTCAGCCTATCGCCTAAATTGTAATATACAGAAACCCTCGGATCCCTTAGCTGGTTTTTTTCAGCATGCCCGGGAGGAAATACATCTGGCACATTCTATGTTTTTCTCTCGCTTACAGGCCAGCATGGAAGAAGATTGTGAATGATTTGTTGTTGGTAAATTAAACAAATATAGAAACAGTTTTCCTGCTGATCGTAAGAAAAATACATACTATCCATACTCTAAGTATACAAATATTATAAAATCCGAAAGTAGCTCCGTCTATCTGTTTGTTTGTTGTTCTTTCACGCCTTAAATTCTGAACGCATTTTGATGAAATGTGGTGGCATGTTGATAGATGAAACGGACAAAGGCAATTTTTTACCGTAGGATAAGATCTTATTCCCTCGGGAAATATTTTCACACGGCATTTAGGGTATAGGGCAACACTTTATGTATCGATTGACTATGACCATGACATTATAACGCTATGGCTGATAACCAGTGATCGGAATTGGTAGAGTATATTTACCTAAACTTCTAAGAACAGAAGCGGAAAATGGAGACTTCCTTACTACGTAAACTTTTTGCGGGACATCACATAAGTAAGCAAGAAATATACTTTGCACCATGGTTTTTAATTCTTTGGACAAATACAAGGTAAAAATATACTTGGTGATATTTGGCTACAGTGTCACATTGCCTAGATATTTTGAATTCAGATTTTCTTACTTTATAGCTTTAAAACTGCTGTGTGCAGGAAAAAAAATATTGAGGAAAAAATTACGCAAATTATGTGCTGTATAATTTCTTCATAGGTGTCAACATCGTACGAGCTACAGAAACCAAGATATTTACGAAAAATTGTTTTATTTTTACATTTGACCTTGAATAGCTTATATTCCTAGTTGGTTTTTTTAAGGCACCATTTCGTACGCCGAAATAAATCTGTGAAAAGTCCTGGGTTCGATTAAGATAAACCGACGCTTTTAATAAGTTCCCCTTAGTCAAACATTGATAACAACGCCGTGAAGAGTATGATATAAAACACACAAAGTAATTTTAATTGTTAAAAGGCTTGCACTGATAGTAATATGCTTTTAAATAAGTGCTGTTTATTCACAAATAAACAAAAACTTCGTAAACAAAGCGATTAAATAGAACTACACAAAAGAAGCTCAATTGTCAAAAGGTTTGCACTAATTATTTTTACCTGAAAAGTGATTCCAGGTAAAAAAAACACTGAAAAAACACGTGCTGTAAATGAATGGCATTTGTTTCCGAATTTCGAACCGTCAACTTTGCAAGATAAAATCAAATGCAAATAAAGCAAGTCATAAAATAATCGAACAATAGGAAATGAGGCTTGAATTTATGCATTTCTGTATTATACGTGACTATACGCCACATAATAGACTAGTAGAGGAATAGTAGGCCCTTTTTGACCGGTTATCTATGGCCAAACGACCAAATCGCAATCTTTAGATCAATGTGTCTTGGTAATGTAATATTTTGTTTTATATTTATTTCATGTTCAAACGTCACACGGTTGATCGTACGCCAGCCAACTTGAACCAAATCTCAGTTAAATATCGGCAAAATATTTAGTATGCCAGATACAATCATACCTCTTTCGAAATATGAATTTTGTTTTTTGTAGTTTTTAATGATAAAAATTAAATTTGTTTTTTGTAACTTAAGGTATAAATGAAAGAACCAATAAAAATTAAAATAAAGCTTATTTTTATTAAAGTAGACAATTATTCATGTAATGCAGTAAAAAAAACCTGATCACGTAAGGTACATCGTAAACGTGATTAATTTTACTTAAAAAATAATATATTTTATATGTTGTCAATGTCTTCGTCTTCAGTGACAGAATCTGAAGATACTGACGAAATATTGCTTTCTTGCTGGGAATTGAAGTAGATGAGCATTATTTTTTCTATATTTTCCGGTTTAAGTCTATTCCTTTTTACACTTAAAATCCACTAATAGGTGTAAAAGGACCTTTCAACATCTACAGATGTAAGAGGAGCATATTTAAAAAATACTTCGTCATCTACTTCGATTCCCTTTACAATTTTTTCACTTATTGTTGTAATAAAATCGTAGTCCGGAATTCTGTTTAAAACTTTTTCAAATTTATTTTGAATTATCTGATTTGTTGACCAGCTTAAAACATAACTAACATCGTCCATAATATGAAAACTGTCAGATATCGTTAAAACGGTTTTTCGTAAATATCTTGGTTTCTATAACTCCAACGATGTTGACACCTATAAAGAAATTATAGAACACAAATTACGCGATAATTTTTTCCCTTAATTTTTTTTCCTACACACAGCCGTTTTAAAGCTATAAAGTAAGAGAATCTTTAATTCAAAATATCTAGGCAATGTGACACTGTAGCCGAAAATCACCAAGTATATTTTTAGCTTGTATTTGTCCATAGAATTAAATGCCATGGTTCAAAGTATATTTCTAGCTTACTTATGTGATGTCCCGCAAGATGTCCCGAAAAAGTTTTAGTAGTAAAGAAGTCTCCATTTTCCTCTCTTCTTTTTAGAAGTTTAGGTAAATATACTCTACCTATTCCGATCACTGCTGATAACATTTCCTCCCAGCCGAATTTCCTCCCGGGCATGCTGGAAAAACCAGCTGAGCAATCCGAGGGTTTCAGTATATTGCAATTCAGGCGATGAGCTGGCAACCTGTCACTACATGAAACTGCCTAAAAATTAAAATCTATCTTTAAATAACCCTCAAAACTTTGTCAGACATGTCGGAACGACCTTTGTTTAGGTCGTTTACACTTTGCGTACCCCATTAGGCGTGATAAAGTCGTGATTATATATGTGTATATATGTATGAGTGACATAGCAACAGGCTAACCTTTAACGCAGAGAAATACTTTATTTCCGCGAGAAATTTCATTTAATCGCGGGTGAAAACGCGGGGCAGAAAGCAAGTGAGTTTTATAAATAAGATACAATATTCATACTTTAATTTTTGTTTTATTGTTTTTTTCAAAATTCAGTGTGCGAGGGTCTCTAAAAGTAAAGTCATAACACATAAACGGCAACCGCTCGATGTAGGTATATTAATTTCATCTGTGGATCGATAATTGTACCAGTGACATCTATTGGTGAATGGTTGGTACTACCTGTATGTGTTTAGGGTTTGAGCGAAAGTCGAAAAACTTCATATCCTTGACACTCCTGTGTGGGTGTCGCTAGAGTAGCCGCTGAAAAGAAACTCTTAATCTAAAACTTTTTAAAAATGAGCATATTATACGATTTTTAATGCTCAGGGTAATCAGAATTATTTATTAAACAATATATTTGCTGGCTTTAGAAACAAAAAACTTGCTTTATGTAAACTTTTATTTAGAATGACCTGCCCGTCTTACCCTTAGCGCCATCTGCTGATATTTTTTAGAAGCTATTTACTGTTCTTCGGAGTGAGACCCCATGCCATGAATAGCCCACCCCAATTTGCATCTCGAAGCATAAGGCTCCTTATCACTGCCTTCTACCATTTCTACTGGCGCGATCAAGTGATAATTATCCTCTCCTATCAATAAGCGAGGCACTACATTTTCCTTGCACACGACATTCTTTAAATTTTGCAAACGTTTACATTTTAAATAATCATTTACACGATATAGGTTTTGCATAGGCAAGTTAAATTTATCTACTTCACGCAAAGTTAAATTATACTTTTGTTTTACATGAAACCCAGAAATGCTTGTACATATTTTAGGAGCATCTGATTGAAAAACTTCAATACCAAAAGCGTCAACAAATTTTATAGGAATAGGCTCTGTACCTACAATACCTAACTCTTGTACTAATTTTTTATCGATCATAGAGATACTAGCACCATCGTCCAACAGCGCATACGCACTCACTACACCCTTGGGGCCACTGAGGTTCACTTTCGCAACCCTGAGTAACACTGCACCGTTATCACGGTTATCACAATCGAGATTAGGACGCGTGGTAGTCGCGGACGGCTGCGCTGCGTCGCCGGCGCCGGGAGGGGGCTGGCGCGCCCCGGGATGGCGCGCGACCTCGGCGAGGGGCGGGGCCGGCGACGCCAGCGCATGTGCGACGGTCTCGTTGCGCGACGGAGGGGGTGACTCACCCCCTGGGGCCTCTGGCATGGACGCTGACTGCTCATCATCCATCTCCTCGACAGTAGTTTGCGTGTGTGGCTTCTTGTAGTGTAGTAAGCGATGGTGTGCGAGTCCACAGTTGTCTATATCGCACACAGGTGCGGGGCACGCATTCCGATCGTGTTTTTGTAGTAAACAACAGAAACAAAGTCCCTTCGACTTTACGTATCGCCACCGGTCCTTTCTCATAGCTCTTTTGAACGGACGACAGTCTGTTAATGAATGTATGGTTTTTTTACAGTAACTGCAAGCTTTTGCACTAACTTCGGAAGCTGTAGCTAGGACTGGACGTTGGTAGGTATCACGGTAGGTATACTGTGTACTAGGGCGATGTTTATCTTCGTACTTTCTAGCGGGTGGCAAGGGATCTGTTTTTCGCAAGTTTGTGTTTGTAACACCGACGACGGACACCATCTCAGACTCGCGTTTGAGGAATGCGGCCAGTAGTTGCAGTTTAGGTACATTATTTGATAGTCTAGTGTAGGCATAGTCAGTCCATTTACTGATAAGAATACTAGGTAGCTTAGAGATGACTGCTGTAGCTATTTCTGGACTGCGTAGGTAATCATGTTGATTGAGACTGTTCAATAATGCTACACAATTATTTATTTTCATGGAAAATGGAATTAATTCGTGTTGATAGTTTGTAGGTAATGGAGATAGTTTCTTAATCTTTGTTGTGATGTTTTCTACTATTAAATCAGATCTACCATACCTCAATTCCAGCGCATCCATTACCGTGGTAGGTGACGTGTTACCTATCAGCAGGTCGGTCACTGCCTCCTTGGCATCACCTCTCAGGGCACGACGCAGTCTCCAAAGGTTTTCGGAGTCGGTGAATTGGCACAGTTCGGTAGATTCCTCGTAGGCACTTTTAAAGTGAAGCCAGTCTATGCAGTCTCCACTAAACACTGGTAGTTCACGAGGTGTAGACAGCCGAGTGAGCAGGCGTTCTTCCTGCTTGGTAGACGACGAGGTCATAATGTCCTTGAGCGTGTGGGCCAGCTGAAGAATGCCATCGACAGGCGGGAGGTGGACATCGGTGCGAGCTGAGTCAACAAATGGAGCTCGCGGTACCTCCGTTGCCGTCGGTGCCTTTCGCTGAAGATCTGGGCCTGGTGGCGGTTGCACATTACTTTTGTTCAACCACTCGTTCACGACAGATCGATGGCCGATGCGATCGTGATATTTTCCAGCTTCTGAGGGACGTTTGGAAGAACTTTTGCTGCTCGAAGCGGCCTCGCTGTTTTTACGAATTTCGTATTCTAGTTCCAGCTTCTTTTGTGCGACCTGGAGTTTGGCCTCAGCAGCCTCCAGCTCGAGCTGTTTGCGGCGGAGGTGCGAAGATGATGAAGCCGCCTTGGAGGTAGCTGATGGCACAGCCGAGCGCCACAATGACGGCACGGGGACTGACGCGGTCACGGACACGAATTTCTCGGTTTTTACCGTGGATTGGCACTGTTTATCAGACATATTTAAGTCCGACTGTAATGTCTGAATGTTTTTCAGCACACTGCACTCACTGTTTGCGCCAGCGCGATTCGTATTGTCCACAATGGCGCCCGCGAGCACGTGCTCAGACGCAGTATCGAGTCGTTTGTTCATTTTCTCGCGATCATTTCTATTTACCGGTGGAGTTTTAAACATCGACATAGTACTGGTGATGATTTGGCTCGAAGGATCAGATTGTAAGCGGTGAAAAAGAAATAATAATGCGAGAAATGATTTTGAACATGGAGCGCGCCCGAGTCGAGAGTTGCCAAGTTCTGACTGCAGAGGGCGTTGCGGCGCTTTAAATTATAAAATGGCCGGCAAAAGGAAACGGAAGCGCTCCTCTTTATTAGAAATAATAGTACCAAACTTTTACAATATGGTTGTAAAGACAATATTACTTATATTCTAATTATAATATTATGAAAATGTAGTGCGTCGCCTACAGGGCCTTATAACGTGTTGGTTCACCTAACTCATTATTTTTAACTGTAAATACCCATTTTGTACTCACTACATTAACATCCTTTGGTCTTTGTACAAGACTCTTACTACGGAGTGATTCAAGTTCACTTTGAATAGCTTCTAACCACTTAGCAGAATCGCTCCTATCAACAATCTCATCATAAGTACTTGGTATCGAATGAACAGTTGTGAGTGCTACGTAATAATCAGGGTCATTCATCTGTTTGTAGTCTTTTGCGGGTAGATTTACAATTCTATCACTACGTCTCAGTTTGCTAGATGAAGGTCCAGCTTCTGAGCTATCGTCATGAGGATTTTTGTGTTTGTTGCCTATTAATTTTGCCAATTCGCTATCGGGCTTATTAATTTCGGCAGGAATTTGTACAGGATTACTAATGACAGGTCTAGTGGTTTCAAAATTTGACTCGTCAAAAACAATATCTCGTGCGATGAATAATTTATTATTTTCTACGTTAAATAACTTGTAACTATTTTGGTCATACCCGACCATGATAGCTTTGAATGATTTCTCGTCAAATTTTGATCCTCTAGTTTTGTCATGGACATATGCCGTTGAACCGAATATTTTTAAATGACTTATTTTCGGTTTCCTGTTGTGCCACATTTCGTATGGTGTTTTATTAATTGCGAGCGCTATTGTGGGCAGTCTGTTCGTTAAATACGTGGCGGTTAAGACAGCTTCGCCCCAGAAAGCTTTATCTAATTTCGCACTTGTAACCAGGGTTCTAGCCATTTCGGTCAATGTACGATGCATGCGCTCGGCTACACCATTTTGTTGTGGCGTATATGGTACCGTCAAATGGTACGAGATTCCTTTACTAACACAAAAATCCTTAAAATCATTTGAAAGATATTCTCGACCGTTATCGCAATATAAGTTTGTCACTTGTTGGTTAAAATGATTCTCGCTTTTAGCTACAAAGTCTTGGAAACATTTTAGAACTTCTGATTTTGAATGCATTAAATAGGTTACAGTATAATGTGTGAAATCATCTATTAATGTAATAAAATAATTTTTACATCAACAGTTGTCGGAGTAATTGGGCCACAAACGTCAGAATGAATAACAAAAAGGGGTCGGTTAATTTTATTAGACTTGTCTTTAGATTTTGCAAAGGGCAATCGGGATTGTTTACCAAGAATACAAGGTTCACATAACGTATCAGTTGGTTCAATCTTATCAATCAAGCTATTATCATCCATGTCAATCACATTTTTAAGTAAACTATACTTTTGTTTGTTTAAATGACCAAGCCGATTATGCCATAATTTATAATAATTAGATTGGCTTTGGTCTTGGGGTTTCTCTTGAACTACATTTAAATTACAGCGAGATATATTTATATTAAATGTAATCTTAAATAAGTTGCCAATACCAATACCTGTCATATAGCATTTACTATTTTTATAAACTCGGACGCTGTTGTTACCAAAAGAAACGAACATACCTGTCTTTTGTATAAGATATACGGATAGTAAATTATGACGAGCTTCAGGCGTGTATAGAACGTCATCAATGGAGCCCTGAAAACCTAAATCCGTTGTTACCTTAATACTTCCTTTACCATACGCCAAAACAGACGTCTTTTCTTTAGCCACGCCGATCTTTATGGGGGTAGGAAATTCGACATATGACGTAAATGCTTCGCGAGTATTTATAACGTGGTCAGTTGCACCGGAATCTAAAAAGAAAGATATTTGGTTAGAACTATTTTCGGTTGCAGTAGGTAACTTACAATTTGAAAACATAAAAGCGAAACCGCCCTCGTCATTGTTGCAGGGTTGAACATTGTTGGCCGTCCTTTGGTAGCTCGTAGATTGATCATTTTTCTGTAGATTCTTGAAGTAACGGCAGTCCTTCTTAAAATGGTTACGGCGCCCGCAATGGTCACAAAACATTTTTGAAATCTTGTACGTAGAATTTCCGGAATTAAATTTTTCTCGCTTCTGGGGGTAATTTTTCTTTTTTTTTTAATGTGTAGCTGGCGGGTTTTGCGTGGGAAAACGTTTCATGCCAGCGTGCAGAACCTTTATTTCCGTTTTAGTCTCAGCCCTCAATTTTACTTCGTAATCTAAAAGACGTGTTTTCACAAAAGCCAAAGTAAGTTGTTCGTCGCCGAGGGTCTCTAAAGCTGTGATCACACCGTCATATGAGCCAGGTAACTTAAGCAGTAGAGGCGAAATTTTGTCCATTTCATCCAGTTTAGCACCAGCACATATCAGCTCAGTGATTAAATTATCGAACTTGGTAAAATGTTGCAATAACATTGAATCTGGATGCAATTTGAGATTCAGTAGGCTTTTACGTAGAGCTAGCTGCGTAGCTAAGCTTCTTCGCTCGTAAATTTTATCAAGGTCATCTAGTATAGCCTTAGCCGTTGAAGCACCTTGGGCAAAGTTCAAAAATGCGTCACCCAAAAATTCAACGACGTACCTTTTGCAATTATGTTTCTCTTGCTCCAACTGTCATCTGGGGAGTCTGGTGTCGACTTGTCGATGACATCCAGCACTTGAAGCTCTTCTAAAAGCGACTTGATGCGGAATTTCCAAGTGCTATACTTTTCACCGTTAAATTGTTGAATATTACGTTTTGAATTACGTGCGTCCATTTTGAAAACTTTTTACTTTTTAGCACTGTTTTTAATGATGTAGTTTTTTATAAAATATTTACCGGTAATTTTTAAGAATTATTGCATTTAAATTACTTTTACTTTTACGCAATGAAAAGGTGGCCTGGGCCCATAACCTATTGGAATATGGGCGCAGGAAAAAGAAATGAAAAGCAGAACTGATCAGTACGGGGTCGTGTATTCGAATGAAAAACGATTTACAAAAAAAGATTGATCAATAATTGCTGGCATCAAGCTTATTTACCAGACTCAGATTGAGTCAATACTTACGGGTTTGGAACCCAGTTAATTCATCTATTGACATTGCATATTTGTCTATTACCAACAGTTTATTTTTGTCTTTCTTGTTTTTTGTGTACAATAAAGTGTTTTTACTTACTTACTTACTTGAAAGTAATGTGGCCGTTCAGGGAAGTGGCCGTTCAATTCAAATTGGCGTCCGTGTGACAACCTGTGCCTACAGCAATACCCTACAAAGCTATATTAAAACTTTGTCAGACGTAGCGGATCCACCTTTGTTCAGGTCGTTTACGCTCTGCTTACCCCATTAGAGATAAGGCATGATTATATGTATGATTGTATGTAATATAAAGGAAAAGCTTTCATTTCAAATACAATAAAAACTCGTTCCAGTAATAACCAATATTTTTCTTTTGAGCTCTCAGGAAATGTTCAATTTACTCAGTTTCTCGTTTCAGTAATTAAATAACAGTTTAAGTTCAATTTCTCATTAACACGTTCTATGCTTCAGTGACATGAAATTGCTTAATGAAAGATAGATCATAATCTTGAACTGTTTATTATGTTAAGGGGATCCCCGGTGCAACGTCGAAAACGCAATTAATAGAAAATCCGTTAGATCTGACTGAAGTATAGGTACTGAAGTTTATTTTAAGCATTGCAAATTATAAATCAGTCTTCACTGCAGTTATAGATAGGTAAGGTGCTAAAAGTGGCCGTTTTTTCCAATTTTTCTGTTGTAACTATAACGAACCATAATTTACAAATTTATGAGGTTCAAAATGACCTTCATTTCTTTAAAGCGCAATCTGATCTACCGGATTTTTTATTTCAAAACAGAATTCACATTCGAGATGAGAAAATAAGGCTGATATAGCGGCAGTAGACAGGGAGACTCAGAAAAAAAGAGAAAATCGGGTGATTATGCTTCTTAACTAGTGATCACGTTTCTCTGACACTATGATAGATTCATTGGATTTCTGAATAACCTAAACAAAACTCAAGAATAACAGGGAATACATACGTACATATAATCACGCCTTTATCCCTAATACCCAATAATGTTTGATCCCGTTTATGGAAATCTCCGCAAACTGTTGTATAGAAGTACTTGTTCCCCTTAACTAACTCGTTGAAACTGCATTTAACTAACTTCTGAGTTGACCGCGGTGCAACTTAAATTAAAGGTTTTTAAACTCTTCGCTAGTTAGAGAAATTTTGATTGAAATTCTTTACCTTAGTGTTAGACGGTGTGCAGGTTATGTTGCGTTTTTCTACGTTAAAAAAGTAAGGTGGTATGAAGATACATATATATAATCTCGCCTTTATACTTAATAGGCTAAGCAGAGCGTAAACGACCTAAACAAAGGCCGTTCCGCCGCGTCTGACAAAGTCTTGAGGGCCATTCAAGAAAGATTAGTACTTATATTGCTGTAGTGACTGGTTGTCAACCCATCGCCTAAATTACAATATACTGAAACCCTCAAATCTCTTAGCTGGTTTTTACAGCATGCTCGGGAGGAAATGCAGCTGGCACATTCTATGTTTTTCTCTCACTCCCAGTCCAGCATGGAAGATAGAAAAACAGGGAATGCTGGATTAAAACTTTATTCCGCTTTAATGACTATGGTGCTATGTGATGCATTCAAAATTCTTGCCTGGCATCTCATGGGTTTGAAAGACACTCAGGCGCATCTTTATAATCAGCTCTCTAGTGTAACAGCGAGATTTGAGTTCGTATCAAATAAAGACCTGTCAAATACATACCTAATATTGCTCTCAAATTGATATCGCTTTAATAATATATGAGCCTCTATCTCGGAATCGAATACCATGTGAACCACGAGATTGAACCTGCAAACGACACTGAAGTTCTAAATACTTTTAGACATTTTGGATCAAATACGACAAACTATGCTAGTAGTTACAGTGTTAAGTTTCAATTTGCCCGCTCCGTTTTCTTACATAGAACCAATCCGTAACTTTTTGTTCCGAAGAAATTTCTTAACAGAAATAGCAAAATTGTTGTTTTTAAACAACAAATAATAAAAAACTTTAGTATTTATTATTTGTTGTTATTATTTGAGGAGAGGTACAATAACTAGCTTTGTTAGGATCCATTTACTTTGGCAAAAATGATTCTGCATTGTAATTTGTTTCTATGTCGGTGGTTAGTAGTACAAATAAAATTATTAATGAACTCTGGTTCTTGGAAAAGCGACTTCTATTAATGATTCCGAACTTTCTTGGAATTGTTTTGCTTTCCTAGAAGTATCATTATATTATTATAATGTAATTTTATTAATACCACTATAATTAGAAACAAAGTTTTATGTTCTATTTTGCACTCATTATTTTAATTTATTAATTACGCTTACAGTGGTCCTCGACAGAACAATGGTAGCTCAGTTATCAGAGCGATGGTTAACCAGTCCAAGACTGTTTAAGTGTTTATTATTAGCAAATTTTTAGATAGCTTATTCCGTATATATTTTATAAAGTGTTGTTATTTAAAAAAAAATGTCATTCCCAAACTTACCGAAAATCCTTATTAAAATATTCAACACCTCAAAAACATGTTTATGCTAGTAGCATCTGAAGAAACGTTTCAAGGGTCGCAAACAATTCCATCAAAGGGCCGATAAGGCAGGCGGCAGGCCTACTTTTGCCGCTTTGCATAATTTTACCCGCCGCATCCTCAGTGTTATGGTGACACCCACTCATTTGACACTTTTACGACTAATATAGGGAGGAGACACAGTTTGTAACTTCAAATTAATATGCGAAAACAATAGAAACGCGAAAGAGCTTTGTATATCAAGAGGCCTCTCCGCGAGCGGTGGAAACCTAACTCGTTAAAAAAATATAACTCGCAAAATATAAACATTTAAACAAAAACAAACTGTCATTTCCTTAGATTTAGGAACAAATAGTTTCCTAGAGTTACTATCGAAATTTTCGCCGTTTTTTGTGGCAGTTTTTGGCAATAATTTTGATACTAACTGCCCGACACTATCAAATTTTCCTTTGTAATTCGTATTTATCCACAAAGAAAAATATCTTATTCATATGGAAGTAAAAATAATTCTTTTTTCGCACGGTATTTCAGTCCAGATGGTTTTGAATACAATTTTGTTTCTTACCGACTATGACTTCGAATTTCAAAGGCTACTTTTGCCCTCGGTAAAATGTCCATAAAAACCCATTTAAAAATTAATTCATGGGAAAACTAGCCCACTTTTTGTACAAGTACATTGTACGTGCTAAAGTAAAAAAACTCATCTCTACAAAAAGTCGATCTTCAAAAGTGTTTTCCTTTTACGTGACAAAAGTAGCTATAACAAGTTATAATTCGGAATAAAAGTTATGCCGCCGCCATTTTGTGTCCACTTACTTTTATAAGCATATTTTTTGTCGGTAACAAGTATAAAAGACGCCAATTTACATGGAAATATTTTTTCTTATAAAATACCGGGTGTAAGGGACAGCGTACCGCAAACTGGTAGGGGTTGCTCAGTCAACGAAACTGAACAACTTTCACCAGATTTTCTTTTCAGGAAATGAAAAAACGTATTTGCCTTTCTATACAAATTATCGAGGTGGTAATTTTGTATGGGAAAGTCAAAAAATGATTTCATCTCCTGAAAGAATTTCCTAGTGAAAGTTGTTCCGACCGAGCAACCCCTGTCAGTCTGCGGACGCTGTCCCTTACACCCGGTATACTAAAACGTTTTTTTTTTATTTGTACTTTATGTGCGGTTGAACTGTTTAGTTTTCTGAAGTTCATTTCAATTACTTTTGCTAATGAATTAATCATTACATTAATTAAATTAGTCACGCCTTTGGGGCCGGTAGTCACTTAACATATCTGTTCTCTTGAGTGTTCCCTATATCCAAATGCTTCAACTTACTAAAATACGTATATTTATAATATAATAACAACTTAATATTTATATTTTTAAATAACCAGCTCTATTGTAAAGTTTGTCTGAAAACGCTTGGATAATTTTTCCTTTACAGGGTCGATATGATTGCCCTTTTGTAACTGTACCATTAATATATACGTATTTATTTGAAACTAGCGACCCGCCCCGGCTTCGCACGGAAATTATCAGTGTTTCTCTACCATATTATGCATGTCTTATACATATAAACCATCCTCTTGAATCACTCTAACCAATAAAAAAAACCGCATCAAAATCCGTTGCGTAGTTTTAAAGATTTATGCATACATAGGGATATAGGAACAGAGAAAGTTAGTTGATAATACTATCTAGTGATATACGTAATTATCTTCAATTATTTTAGATCATTATCATGATTTTAGATGATAAAATTTTGTACGACATTTCATTACTTTCTTGTCATATAATTATAGCCTACGATATGAGATCCTTCCATGCTGGCCTGGGAGCGAAAGAAAAACATAAAATGTGCCAGTTGTATTTCCTCCCGGGTGTGCAGAAAAAGTCAGCTAAGGGATCCGAGGCTTTCAGTATATTGTAATACAGGCGATGGGCTGACAACTTCTCACTACAGCAATATACCTACAAATCTATTTTAAACATACATACAGACTTTTATCCCTAATAGGGTAGGCAGAGCGTAAATGACCCAAACAAAGGTCGTTTCGCCACGTCTGACAAAGTTTTGAGGGTTAATTAAGATAGATTTGTAAGTATATTGCTGTAGTGACAGGTTGTCAGCCTATCGCCTGAATTACAATATACTGAAACCCTCGGATCCCTTAGCTGGTTTGTACAGCATGCTCGGGAGGAAATGCAGCTGGAACATTCTATGTTTTTTTCTTGCTCCCAGGCCAGCATGGAGGTTGTCAGCCTACGCCTAAATTGCAATACAGAAACACTTGGATCCCTTAGCTGATTTTTACAGGATGCCCGGAAGGAAATGCTGCTTGCACATTCTATGTTTTTCTCTCGCACCAAGTCCATCATGGAAGAAAATCTATCTTAAACAACCCTTAAAACTTTGTCAGACGTGGCGCAACGACCTTTGTTTACATCATTTACGCTCTGCCTACCCCATTAGGGATAAAAGCGTAATTATATGTATGTACGAGATAAAAGGGTAAAAAAATATCCTATTTGTCAATTTAATGCATATTCACTGTTACTCAGCCCCCTTTTAGAAAGTACTTTCATGCTGCAGTAATAAATAAAAAGTCGGTAATCTACGTAAAGTTGGGTTCTTTAACAAATGACGGGGTAAAAGCCCATCTACAGTACGTCAAGGTTATAAGTGAATGTGGGCGAGGACGCTACATGTTGGGAGAACAGGGGTTCCATTCGAAGCGACGACACGTCCACGGCAACGATAACGGCACGGTATCATCGGAAATCAATGAAATTATATTGCACGTTTTTCGCGGCAACTTCACGACAACGGGGCATGGCGTTGATTCCAACCGGTATCGTCGCTGGCCTACTAAACTGCATCAGATTTATATTCGTACTTGCCTGCGCGTGTGTGTGTGCGCTCAGAGGAACTAGGTGAACGATTCGACAATGTTATCGTCCTAGTGGAAAAACTGAGTCACGGTATCGTGACGGTATCGTTACCGTGCCGTTGCCGTGCTGTGGACGTAAATAACGCTTAACTACCCAAAATAGTGTTGGCAGCCATGTTTTTTTTTTTTTCAACTAGTAGATAGTCATTACAGGCATGAAATGTTGTCAGGTTTAGTTAATTTCTCCGCCACGTGCATTTAAAGCTTAGACGATCTGTATGTACGGAGTAACGAATAATGAAATGCCTTTGTCAAAGCCTTTGTGAAGGGTTAGACAGGGTCAAATTCATGTAAAGTGGTTATGCTACTTTGAGTATCATAAATAACATTCTATTTTACTTAGCAAAGTAGAAGATAAGTTTTGTGTCATACCTTTAGCCTTAAAAGGCGGGACGGAATAGATACTTATAGACCTATTCCATAATAAAAAAACGATCAGTTATTGCAGATTTTTTTTATGAACAAACGTAAATTGAATAGGTAATGTTCCTTTTCCGATCTTTGAAATCAGTTAAGACATAGGTTAGTTCCTATTTATTTGAAACAATATTGTGTTCATATAAGTTTGACGTCACTATAAATAAAACATGTCTATAAAGGATTAGAAAGATGATATGACTAAAATAGGTGTGAGTGTTACAAGGATGAATGGAAGAAGAAAACGTACTGCACCGAACCAAAAGTAAATGGACAATCGAATGATGATGTTTACGAAGGACAGATGTAAGTTACAACAGACTGAAATGCAGTTAAATGCGTAAGCTACATACATACCGTGTAAGGGACACCGTCCTGCAGACTGATAGGGTTTGCTCAGTAAGCGACTCTGAACGACTATCACCAGGAAATTCATTTAGGAAATGATAATAAAAATTGGCTTTTTCATGCAATTTATCCGTTATTTGTCGGTCATTTTGTATGGGAAGGAAATATATTTATAATAAATTTCTGGCGACAGTAGTTCAGTTTCGTTGACTGAGCAACCCCTATCAGTTTGCAGGACGCTGTCCCTTACACCCGTATTTGTAGATGCATTTCAGTTTTAGTAGCTAATTCTTAAATTCTCATTTCAAAGGTCGTAGATTTGATTCGATGAATAAATATGTTCTAGTATCATACTTAAAATAATAAGAAAAAAGAAAACGGCCTAATAGCTTATTAAAATAAATAGGCAATGTAAATAGCATCCAATTTTGTTTAGGGTTTATAAACGTACCCACATAAAAACCTTTGTCTAGTTTTTTAAGAACTAAAACTAAAGAGCATTGTCATGAATTTAGATTATAACTGTGACCCTTTCTTTGGGCTTGATTCTTATTCAAATATTTTTATTTGTATATTTCAGGACCATTAGGATTTGTATTCATTTACTTTGTTTTAGTTGAATAAATATTGTACTTTTATGAAATATCGTACAACCCACTCGTTTAACTTGGTATAATACTTAAAAAATATTTCTTTTTTTAAATCAAAATGATGGTTGCTTCAATAACGTTTAAATATAAGATTTTTTAACGGTTTTGTGTTTAAAAATATACATACATATAATCACGCCTTTATCCCTGATAGGGTGGGCAGAGCGTAAACGATCTGAACTAAGATCGTTCCGCCACGTGTGACGAAGTTTTGAGGGTTATTTATGATAGATTTGTAGGATATGGCTGTAGTGACAGGTTGTCAGCCTATCGCCTAAATTGATATATAAGGAAACCCTCGGATCCCATTACAGTATACCGTGGAAAAAATACAGCTGGCACTCTCTCTCTCGCTCCCAGTTCAGCATGGAAGTTTATTTATACACCGCGTTTAATTCTTCCATGCTGAGCGAGAGAAAAGCATAGAATGTACCAGCTGCATTTTCCTCCCGGGCATGCTGTAAAAACCGGCTAACGGGTCCGAGGGTTTCAGTGTATTGCAATTTAGGCGATGGGCTGACATCCTGTCAGTAGTGACAATAATAAATAAATGCTGTAGAGCAATATACCTACAAATCTATCTTAAATAACCCTCAACATTTTGTCAGACGTGGCGGAACGACCTTTGTTTAGGTTGTTTACGCTCTGCCTACACCAGTAGGGATAAAGGCGTGATTGTATGTATGTATGTGTGTTTAATTGTTTTATTTCTTTGAATGAATTGAGTGATAATAATTAAAATTAATTTTTAAAGATCTTATCATACATAGGGATATAGGGACAGAGAAAGCGACTTTGTTTTATACTATGTAGTGATGTGTATTGCTGTAATGAGAGGTTGTCAGCCTATCGCCTGAATTACAATACACTGTAACCTCGAATCCCTTTTGCTAACTTCTACAGCATGCCCGGGAGGAAGGGCAGCTGGAACATTCTATGTTTTTCTGTCTTTCCCAGTTCAGCATGGAATAATTGTTAGTACTAATTGTAGTTGAATGTTAAGTGATAAATAATAATGGCTATAAAATACGATTTGACCTATGCTGTTTACATTTAGACTAATTGCAAAATCAATTAAATAGCTTGTTTCACCATTTTGATCTACTAAGAGTTAAAATGTTGGTTGCCATAACATTCAGTAAAATATAATATGAAAGAAAGAAAATAATATATTCGTTTCGGGCACGGCTCAAACATGCGTCTCTGGAATGCCGCCGGTCCATTGCTCTACCACTAAGCTACCGAAACGGTAGTGGGAGTGACGAATTTATCATAGCCTCCTTCCAGCGGTACGACTATATGAAAGGTGCATAGGGCCTCTCGAAATGGATGAAATCCTTCACCCTTATGTCGTGGATATACCACAAATTCGCACGAAGCGGTTCGATTCCACATTCTTAATGCGAACGGCTAAGGAGTGGAACTCCCTGCCGGCGGATCTGTTTCCGGAACAATATAACCTGGGCCTTTTCAAGGCGAGAGTGAATAGGCACTACATAGGTGAGTATGCTTCAACATAGTCCGCATCGTCACTTTCCACCAGGTGAGATGGCGGACAAATGCTCGCCTATATATATTAAAAAAATTCATCATTATTCCCCGATATTTTTTACTTGCTTTTCATGAAATGTCGTATAATTATGAAGTTTAGCTAACTGCACAAGTGTACAAAATTTAGTGAAAATATTAAATTATTTTCAGAGTAAAGTATATCCGTTTCGGGCGGCCTTGTGTACCTTAACCCTTGGCTGTGTAATAGTCTTTTTTTAAAATACTTATTTGAGATATTTTGTATTTATTTATGATCATTTGAAAAAAAAAAAAAATTTTTTTTCATAAAAAAGGAGGCCTTAGATTTAAGAAAAAATAATGCAATGTAATAATGCAATGTAATGATTGTTTTAAGTTTTAAATGAAATTGTTATTTTACGAATATTTAATTACTAAGCATGATTGTATTTTATAACTGATGGATGGCATGTATTCACTTAAAAAAAAGAAAAAAAAAATGTTTTATAGATCACACAATGTAATGATTCTTGATGTAATATTTTTAAATAAAGGCTTTATTATTATGATCATTTACAACAAACTTCCATGCTTAACAGGGAGTGACAGTAAAATGTAGAATGTGCCAGCTGCATTTCCTCCCGAGCATATAATTATTCTCGCTGAATTTATAATTTAGAGCATGACCTAATACAACCTATTTATTAACACATTTCGCGCAAACCATAACGCGTATCTTATACGTAGACAATTCAAAAACAGAATAGCAAATTTAAAACGCCTGATATAATGCATAAATACATAAATGCTGCTAGTGGACGCTATTTAAGAGATATAAAAAAATACTTGACTTGCAAGTTACAACTTATTACATTTTTTTAAAACTTTATTAACATATACATAGACATACAAAGGTAAAAACTACAATAATTATTACAAATAAAAAATATCTTTTTTATTCTTTCATGCTGGACTCGGAACGAGAGAAAAACATTGCCAGTTTTTTGCCAGCTGCATTTCCTCTCAGTCATGCTGTAAAAACTAAGGGATCTGATGGTTTTTATATATTGCAATTTAAGCGATGGGCTTACCACCTGTCACTTCAGCAATACACCTACAAATCTATTTTAAAAACCCTCAAAACTTTGTCAGAAGTGGCGAAACGACCTTGGTTTAGGTCGATTACAAAGGTCGATTATAAAGGCGTTATTATACCATCATTTCCGAGCCCATTATTTGGGATCGGCGCAGTATGTTTTCTTCTTCCATTCATCCCTGTCAGCCGTCAATTTGACATTAACAAATGTTTTCAACATATCATCTTTCACACAGTCCATCCATCTTTTCTTTGGTCGTCCTCTCTCAACATATCCGTCCACATTCAAGTTCAATACCCTTTTACTTATATGACTTTCATCCCTCCGCATTACATGTCTATACCACGCAAGCCGATTTCCTCTCATTTTATCTGTTATGGGCGCAACTTTCAAGCTTCCTCTTATGTACTCATTCCTAATCTTGTACATTCTTGTTACTCCACACATCCATCTCAGCAGCATGAAGCTTTCTTACATCCATCACTTTCATCGCCCAACACTTTGATCCATACATGATGACAGGTCTTATGATGCTCTTATATATTTTCCCCTTTAGCCTAAGGGGAATTCGGGAGTCGCAAGTTGTTCCCGTGACCTGCCGCCATTTCATCCACCCTGTGTTAATTCTGTGCGTAACTGCTCAGTTAATGTCGCCATCACCTTGGATTTGGACCCGAGGTACTTGAAGTCGGAGCAGACCGTTAATGCTACCCCATCCAGAGTCATACCTATAGAACTGGAGAGACCGCCGAAATCGCAGAACATGTACTCAGTCTTGGTTCTGCTGATTTCCAAGCCAAAATTCTTCAGTTTCTGTTGCCATTTCCCAAATCTGCTCCGAGGGTCCATCTTTGCCGACGAGAACGATGTCGTCGGCGAACAGCATACACCAGGGTGCCTCTTCCTGCATGTCCGACGTCAAGACGTCCATTATCAACAAAAAAGTGGTAAGGACTTAGAGCCGACCCTTGGTGTAAACCCACAGCCACACCGAACTCATCACTGATGCCAGCAGCTGACCGGATACGTGTACAACATTTTTCTTATATAGCACGAATTAATACTACATACTTTCCAAGCACGCCTTTCTCTTTCAGAGCCCACCACAAAGCCTCTCGGCGTATAAAGGCGTTATTATATGTATGTATGTAAAAAATATTTTCTAGAACTCCGCATCGAAGCAACATTCCCAGAATGCTTGCTGCGTTTCCCCTTTGCACAGTCAAGCTAAGGCGCTGTGCAAAAAAGCTGCCTGCCCTTGGGTCTGACCCGAAGACAGGACGGCTCAAAATTGGACAAATAAACCTGCAGGGCTCCATCCTAGCCTCGAGGGAGTTGGCCGCCATAGCGGCGGATATAGATTTGGACCTTGCCTTAGTACAGGAGCATTACCGGATTGTCGACGACACGACGTACTTCCTAGACGTGGGGGTGGGCGCCAAGGCCGCGCTTGTCTTATTCGACCGGAGCCTCACCGCCACAGTCCTACATCACCTATGCACCCGCCACTGCGTGATGGCTCACGTCGTCGGGAAAGGAAGGGACATATACATGGTCAGTGCATACTTTCAGTACTGTGAGGCCATCGACGGACACTTAGCTCACCTGGAAGTGGTGCTGGCCACTCTTCACGGAAGGGAAGTCCTGATTTGCGTCGACTCAAACACTCACTCACCCCTGTGGGGTTCTCTGCCCCGGCACCACATCGGAAGGGGTATCGAGAGTCGACGCAAGAGAGAAATGATGGAAGACTACATTGCTACCCACGACCTGGTGATCAATAATGATGGTACGCAGATACCCACTTATAGTGGTCCCAATGGTGGAGAGTCGTACATCGACTTGACTCTGACCACCAGAGGTGTCAAGATTGAGAAGTGGACCGTTCACCAGGTCGTTAGTTCCAGCGACCATCGCCTTATTACTATGGACATCCCTGCAGGGCATCAGGGCCCTCGGTATCTCCAGAAGCGGACACGGCGTACCACATCCAGATTAGGGGAGCGGCAGCATGCATACAGTCAGGCCAAGACTCGGAACCACTGAACCGTGATAGGATCGAGCGCATTATTAGGGAGCTGCCAAATAAGTCCCCAGGCCTAGATGGCATAACGGCTAAGATTCTCAGAATGGCTTGGAAAGTATCAGCGTATGAAATCACTGAGCTTATGGCAAAATGTGTCCGCGAAGGAGTCTTTCCTAGTGTCTGGAAAGTAGGTAGGCTGGTGGTAATCCCGAAGGGTAACGGGAAGGCCGCTTCGGACCCTAAGGCTTACAGACCCGTTACGCTTCTGCTGTTGATGGGCAAGATTCTCGAAAGGGTGATTTGCGAGTGCACACCGGTTTTGTACAGTCGCATCTCAGATGGCCAACATGGGTTTATTAGGGGGAGAAGTACCGTGACAGCGTTAGGAGCGGTTCTGGAGACTGTAAAGTCCTCAGACCGCAAGTACGTCCAGACAATTATGCTTGACATATCTGGGGCATTTGACAATGCGTGGTGGCCGATGGTGATGCTCAAGTTTAAGCAAGGGGGCTGTCCTCCGAATATGTATAGGCTGCTTTCTTCATACTTCGTTGGCAGAAGGGTTGGGATGTTTGCTGGGTGTCAGCAGGAGTGGAAGTCGCTAACTATGGGTTGTCCACAGAGATCGGTCCTGGGTCCCACGTTATGGAACATTTTACTGGACGACTTACTGAGATTACCGGTGCCGACAGGCGTTAAATTAATTGCTTATGCCGACGACGTAACTGTCCTAATCGAGGGCGGAGATCGAGGGTAAGGCACAGACAATCCTAGCGCTAGCGCTGGATTGGGGGAGTCGGAACCGTCTGCAGTTCTCCGAAACCAAGTCGGAAACGATTACCCTCAAGGGGAGGTTCAAACGGTCGCCTACCATTCGAATGGGAGATGGTCCGATTAGGGCCGCCACGGCCGTCAAGCTTTTGGGGGTCACCATTGACGCGGCCCAGTCATACGTAAAGCACGCTCGTGACATCGGCGAACGTGCCGCCGGTTGTTTCGGGAAGATGTCACGCGTTTCAACTTCTTCGTGGGGCGTCCGGTACAAGATACTTAGACTCATTTATCACGGTACTTTTGTTGCGACATTAACGTATGCTGCTGGGATTTGGTATCACAGGGCGGAGTTACGCGTGGTACGCTCGAAGCTTCTGAGCACGCAGCGGGGAGCCTTAGTCCTTCTGACTAAGGCCTACCGCACGGCAAGCACCGACTGCCTGCCGGTATTGGCCGGAGTGCTGCCGGCGGATCTGGAGGTGGTAAGGGCGGGCAAGCTGGAAGAGCAATGCGTGAGAAATCCGTGTGGGGCGAGGGAGGAGCGTTTACGCAAAAAGGCGGCATGGGATGAGGCTCTGCACTCGTGGCAGGAGCGATGGGACCAATCGTACAAGGGCCGGGATCTCTACCGTTTCTTCCTTAGTGTCAACGACCGGGTGGGGCGTAGGTGGTTGGAACCAGACTATGTCGTCTCCCAGATGCTCACTGGGCACGGACACTTCAAGGGTCGGCTCCGTGACCTTGGGCTTCGGTCCGAGGGGACGTGTAATTGCGGGGAAGCCGACGAGTATAGGGACCACATTTTGTGGTCATGTAGGACGTATGAGCGGGAGAGGGCGGCTCTGTTGGGGGTCTGAGCGTAGGTGAGGAGGGACCAGTTCATTTCGCGGAACTGGTATCTTCTGAGGCGAACTTTGCGTGTTTCAAGGAGTTTTGCTACAAATGGCACCGAATGAGGAGAACTGAAGAGATCGAGGAACGGGTTCGAGTGGGTCGAGAAGTGACTAGAGAAGATTTTTTTTTTTTAATATATATAGGCGAGCATTTGTCCGCCATCTCACCTGGTGGAAAGTGACGATGCGGACTATGTTGAAGCATACTCACCTATGTTATGCCTATTCACTCTCGCCTTGAAAAGGCCCAGGTTATATTGTTCCGGAAACAGATCCGCCGGCAGGGAGTTCCACTTCTTAGCCGTTCGCATTAAGAATGTGGAAGCGAACCGCTTCGTGCGAATTTGTGGTATATCCACGACATAAGGGTGGAACCCCTGTCCACGCCTCGTGCTCCGGAGATGGAAAGGGGAGGGGGGTATAAGGTCATGAAGTGCTAACGCGCACTCCCCGAAATGTATCCTGTAAAATACCGACATGCACGCCACTCTGCGACGGTGCTCAAGGTTCTGTAGTTTTGCCTCAACCAGTGCTGAGTCTCCAATGAGCTTCTTAGCACGTTTCTCGATTGAGTCTAAGGCAGCCAGCTGGTATTTAGCTGAACCGTCCCAAAAGTGGCAGCAGTACTCCATACACGATCGGACTTGAGCTGTGTACAATTGCAATAGCTGTCCCGGTGTGAAGTATCGCCTCACCTTCGAGAGGATACCAAGTTTTTTGGCAGCTGTTGTGGCCAGAGACTCAATGTAACGTCCAAAGTTCAAGTCGGACGTAAGGCTCATACCAAGAAGCTCAAGATGGTCAGAAATCGGTACGGATACATCCCGGAAAGTTGGAGCCAGGTTAAAAGGACTCCGTTTTGTCGAGAATAGACACGCCTGGGTTTTGAATGCGTTGAACTTGACGAGATTGGCATCGCCCCACTCGGATATCACCCTTAGCGATGAGTTCAGACGATCCACTATGGACTCCCGACAAGACTGGATTGTTTCACTGTTGGCCCTTGCACTGGACAGATATCTGTCAACAACCGTGCTGTCATCAGCGTACCCAAAGGTATCGGGTGTCAACATGTCGTTGATATGCAGCAGGAATAAGGTTGCAGACAGGACAGAACCTTGAGGAACTCCGGCATCAATACCCTGTTGTCCGGAGGAGCAGCCTTCTAAGACCACTTGTATGGATCGTTGACTCAAGAAGTCCGAAATCCAGTTGCAAAGGCCAGCAGGTAACCCGTAGGCGGGAAGCTTGCCAGTAAGGCTAGCGTGCCAGACCCTGTCAAAGGCCTTGGAGATATCCAGAGACACGGCAAGTGCTTCACCATGTCTCTCGATAGCCTCGCTCCATAAGTGAGTGGCATGCACGAGGAGGTCCCCCGTCGATCGCCCTCGGCGGAAGCCGTATTGGCGATCGTTAAGGAGATCATTATCCTCAAGGTATGCCAGGAGCCGATTATTCAGTACACGCTCCATAATCTTGCAGAGTATAGAGGTAACCGATATGGGTCTATAGTTGGCAGGGTCTGCTCGACTACCTTTTTTGGGTACAGGTTGCACATTTGCAAGCTTCCACGATTTGGGAACAACACCAGTCTCAAGTGAGAGGCGGTACAGGCGTGTCAGGATGTAGCAACTGATGAAATTGTAGGGATAGAGAATTCAGGCAGTGCTTTAGCGAATAATACCGATTGCCCCTTTATTTTTTATTTTGTTTTAATATTAATGAAGAAGCTTAAAATAAGTAACTATGATTAAAATAAGAAACTCACGTTTCTGGCCTTGAGTGATAAGTCTACATCTACGAAGTGAAAGAAAGTAACCCTGGTCCTTAAAAAGGTAAGATAATATCCAATGCATCGAACGTCAGATTAAAACATTATGGCAATAAGCCTTCCTATTTCTACTAATTAAAGGTTGATTACGTTCCTTCCTCTCTCTAACTATTTAACTAATTTCTCTGGAATAAATTTAAAGTTGAAACGGAACGTTAATTTTTAAGCCTTCAGATTCACATAAAACATAAAAAATATTTATCTAATTTTCAACCCTGTTAATCATAAATTCCTCTAAAAATGTTTCAGATTATTATAGCGGTAAAATCGTCAAATTTATGAATTGATTTACATAAGGCTAAGTTATTTCTTGTGCGACAATCAAAATTACTTCGTAACCCGTAAGGATTAATATCCTATGTTCCATGCCTAAACTCAAAACTGTCATCGACAAATTTAAAAAGTAATTTTCTTAACTCGAATTGGCGGCATAGTTTTACAATGAAAAATACAAAATCCACTATAAAAAGGAAAAGCATGCGGCTAAAAGCTGCGCCAAGGTTCTACCAACAAGTTCTCAACTCCACAAGTTCAATCCCTTCCCAATTTAACAGGTAAGAACACTTCTGCAATACTTTCCAAGTATCATAACTTCAGATCAAAACATGAACTTTTCCTTGCTACTATTTTGCTAAACTTGTTAGATTATGTATACTTGCCACCATAATTTAAATCTCTTATCTAACCTATCATTACCAATTCCAGGATAAACCCTGAAACTAGAAGATTTGCAGAAGATTCTGTCAACATAAGTTCCTCAATAAAACTATTGTTACCAACACAAGAATTGCGGTTACAACTAGGATTCCTAGGTAAGTTTTGTTTGGCTAGTAATAGAAACAATAGGTTCCAGTCAAAATTGCTATCACTAATGTTTTAAATACCTAAATCACACCATAACATTCAACAGTAAAGATAACAAAATCAATGACTTTCCTTACAGTCCCAGCCGCTGCTGAGAAAGATCTTTCAGTTATGAAACCTACAAATAATGCAGTCAATGCAATAACTCTCAGACTGGTCTGCGCTTAAGGACAAGCTTCTACGTCTGATCACAAGTTCTCATCAGGATTCCAACGGTAAAACATGATTTAATTTAGCTCACAGTTACTGAGTTAGCTTGATGTTTATAACATAAATTCCTTTTCTAAAGTATCACCCTAAGCTCATTCTACTAGAATTTAAAGTATGTACCTTACCTAACTATGTGTTTTAATTTCAGTTGTTCCTGCATATTAATACAGAAAGAGGATATGAGCTTAAACACAACAACGGAAGAACACCTACTATGGAAACCAATTATTTGATAAAATTATTCCTATGTTATTCAATTTAATATTCGGCTTGGATTAAATTCTTTCATGGTTTTGGTTTATTATTTCTGGCTTGTTTGAATAGAAAAATGTGTACCAGGAGTTGCTATTCTATAATTATTACTTTATTTACATTCAGAGTCAGAAGTGAGTTTGTGAACATACTACCAGTTCTAATGTAATTGAATATGCTATTGAATTAAGATACTGTCCTAGATTTTTGAGATAGTGTCACATACTAATGCTAAGAAACCTTTAGACATTTTTATTGTGGTTTTTAGAGGATCAGCTCCGGCCATACGCTGCATAGGTATTGATTTAGTTTGACTATGCCCTAATCTGCCAATCAATAATGAGGATGTTTTGTATTTTATTTTTACCTCTAGCCCTACAACAGATCAGGTACCCTGTCTCCTTTCAACCATTGACTTTGGATAGAAGCCCACCACATATTTCCAATACTTTGCTCCTATACTAAATTTAAATTACCACCTTTATTTTATGTAATTAAAATTTCAACATTCTTTTTGCTATTCTAATAGAGAGGACTTTATAGTATAAATAAATATATATATTTTATATCAAAAGCTAAATAAGAGTATTGTTCCTTAATACTCAGCATTGTTTCATATAGGTTTCTAACAATAAAGGTGTTGCAAACATGATTCTAAGAATAGCCAACTGTATTGGAAATCTCTTTTTTCTGAATTTAACTTAATAGTGAATTTATTTGGAACTTCCAAAATATAGGTAAAACTTGTCAGTCTATAGTCATGGACAAAATCTTAATCCAAAGCAATATTCTGTATTAATTTGTCACTCAGTTTGTCGTGTGCGTTACCCCAGCCAGATTTTGTCGAAAATCACATTTTTTTTTAAGTAGATAATTAGAAGTCCAACTTCTTCAATTGTTGTGCTGATTTTTAAATTTGTTTTGCTTATGGTTTTTTAGTTATTTGACAAAAACAGATCTGGCTGGCGTAACGTTACCCCAGCCAGATGTTTTGTTAATTAAAGGGTTTATTGAAATAAACTTTAGGTACATAATTAGTATTCTGAACGAGGTAAATGTTGCCACAAAATTTGAATTTGTATCGTTTATGGTTTCGGAGATATTCAAAATCCTGCTGGGGTAACGTTTACGTGTTTGCTGTATCTCCGAAACGGCTAAGCGAATATGTATAATTTTTTGTACACAGCTTCTATGAATTTGTTATAATTTCTTTGCCAATAAAGAAAAACAAAATAATGCACCGTTTAGAAGTATTTTAATTAATAAAAAAACTCAAAAATAGGTCCTAGCTCTTCAAAAAAGAGCTCTAAAGCCTTATTTGAAACGTCATTTTGTAGCTTACAACTGCCTTCAAATGTTTGTAAATTTTCATTAGAATCCTGTAGGTATTTATTAAGTTACAACGATATTTAATTCGGTTCTCGCAAAGATGCGCTCCGGAGATTTTAAGCCTCCGATTTACTGAGTTCCTTGTGGATTTAAAAGTTGAATAAGATATCATTAATTAGTATTTTAGTTCAATTTTCTACCTGTAAAATTTCAGCGTAATACGATTTGTAATTACCGAGATAATTAAAAGAAAGACATTAGGTAGTGCATGATCATGGCAACCCGACCAAGTATAGATGGTTACAAAAAAGCGGCCGCGTAGTACTTTATGCCTACCTTTTAAAACGTATAGTATAATAACGCTACATGCTCAATACAGTCGCGTACAGAATTAAACTATTCAGCCTATAGCATAGTATATATCTTGAAATTAATTAAATTATATATTTTTAATTTGTGTCTACTTATTTATGTTACCTACTTAAAATACTGTACCATTCATTACCTATCTTATTTAACCTGTTGTGACGTAAGCGCTAAACTTATATATTTATTAACAAAATAGTGAAATATTTAATTGGCACAAACACGGTCCCGTTGCAGTTTTAAAATAATATAGATAGAGATAGAAGACTTTGTACTTAGCGCGCTGCATTCGCGCGTGTTCTATGTTCTTCACAGTTATGCACATGAGACGACATCATTGCAACTTACTGAAGAAAGAAAGAGAGCGTCGATAACGCGTCCTTGGGACGAGGGACGGAGGGCGGATGATTGTTTGTTTGCATGATTTATGGTCTGAACTCGTAGTTTTCGCTCGATAGAGTAAGTCAAAGATTTGGTTTTGTTGAATGAGTGCGCATACGCTTCCGTAAAATATTTTCGCAATTTCGTTTAATTTAAAGTGAACTACTATGAAGTACTTCTATTGCGGACCATAATACCTGAGTTCGTGAGTTACTGATGAAAAAGGTAAGCTACTTAATGTATAAAAATAATTTTCCTTTTTAATCATTACATAGTAAAAATAAAGTCGCTTTATCTGTCCCTATTTCCCCTTGAACGCTTAAATCTTTAAAACTACGCAACGGATTTTGATGCGGTTTTTTTGACGATGATGATTGATGATTAAAGAGGAAGGTTTTTATGTATAATTCACATTGGGAAAACTCATTGAACGCGGGTGAAACCGTGGGGCGGAAGTCTAGTCACTGATAAATTACACGAATTATGTGAAATGATTCGCCATGAACCAACCGTGAATAATACACTTTTAATTAAAATTATTAACTAATAATGTTGATGACTTTAATATAAAAAAATAAGACTCAAATTAACTTAGTGTTTCTCTTTAATGTAGGCATAACAATGTAACCACAGCAATTTGGTGGTGACTGTGGCGAGATGAGTAGGTAATAGCGGTGCGGACGGCGCGGCGCCGGCTGCCTATGGAAGATATAAGCAAATCACAGTTGGATGCATGTTGACTTGACACACATCACACTCATAAATCTGGCGACTATCTACCTGTGGTGAGTAGTTATTGTTTTTTTAATTTTCCCCCAATACTCAGAATGGGTCTAGTCCAGCTCTGGCTGGCACGACTGATTGTTGCAATCAAGCTACGTATAATTTGCTTCGTGGTCGCAAACTTGGCCGCTGGCTTGTGCCGTGTGCGACAAAAGATGCAGCCACGAATTATCGTATCGTAGTATTGGTCGTCTAGTACCTGAGTATACTAGATGTGCTTTAATAATTATATTTTTTTTTTGTTGATTTACCACCCCTCTGTTATTGTTGTAAAAAAGGAACAGTAAGCTTCAACTATAATTTTAACAGTTTGATAATGTTTGAGATTCATGATATCCGTATTCTATTCAATGATGTTCCTGTCAATATTGAGATCAACGAAAGATTCTATGAGATTTTGTCTATCATTGAATTTGATCCACCTCTAAGCTCAGAAGGGATTGGTCACTATAAAGCTCATTGCTTTCGGAAACATAATCGGACATTTCAATGTTATGACGATATGTACACCAAAATTCAAAAAAATAAAACAGAAATAATGCCTCATGCGATTATTTATACGTTGCAATCTGATGACATATGATTATATTTGTATCTAATTTTTTAAATGTTGATGTGATTTAAATGCTTATTCTGACAATTCCTCCTGAGCTTAGAGGAACAAAACATCCTTGGAGGTCTAGCTGTAACGTGAAAATAAAAGCACTATGACTGTAAAAAGTTCACTGTCGTTCAACTGTCACTAGAGCTATTAACTAGTGTTAAAAAGTAGATATCTATTTTAAGAATTTTATTTGATTTGAAAATTATTGATCTGTGATTTTAAAACAATATAACTATATTTAGTTTTTACTTTAGAACTATAGAGGTATATATGTACGAAAGATTATTGTAGTACATATTTGAAATCAAACCATTTCCTACTGTAAATATTTTATGAAACGCACTGTGATTTTGTATAGTTTTATATGATCTGTGATTTTTAGGGTGTTAAAAAGTTGGTACATATTGTAAATATTTTCTTTGTTTTTAAAATTATCGATCTGTGATTTTAAAACAATATAACTATATTAGAGCTGTATCTATGTCCGAAAGTTTATTTTGATATTTAAAATCGAACATTTTACTAAGTACAATGTGATTTAATTTAGTTTTAATAATGATCTGTGATTTTAATAATAAAACTATTTTTATAAGAATACTAGCCAGCCAGTCATCGTAATGTGCTCTTAAAATAATAATGTCAGTCAATAATTTATTATGTGATTGTTAGTTCATGATTTGAAAATCAATGTTATTCTTTTTGAAGTTAATTTATAATTATGTTGAGCCAATGAACATTTATTATGCTGCTATAAGAAAATATATAACTAAATTAAAGTGTTTAGGTACTTCGCATTTTTCTTTGTAAGTTTATAAGACATGATTTGTAAATAAAAATACTCAAATTAAGATGATATTGTTTTCGTTTTACACTTCTGTACGTAACTGTACTTTACGTTTAAAACTATCCTATTAATTTCAAAAGTTAGTATAAAGTACTACGCGGCCGCTTTTTCGTAACCATCTATACTTGGTCGGGTTGCCGTGATCATGCACTACCTAATGTCTTTCTTTTAATTATCTCGGTAATTACAAATCGTATTACGCTGAAATTTTACAGGTAGAAAATTGAACTAAAATACTAATTAATGATATCTTATTCAACTTTTAAATCCACAAGGAACTCAGTAAATCGGAGGCTTAAAATCTCCGGAGCGCATCTTTGCGAGAACCGAATTAAATATCGTTGTAACTTAATAAATACCTACAGGATTCTAATGAAAATTTACAAACATTTGAAGGCAGTTGTAAGCTACAAAATGACGTTTCAAATAAGGCTTTAAAGCTCTTTTTTGAAGAGCTAGGACCTATTTTTGAGTTTTTTTATTAATTAAAATACTTCTAAACGGTGCATTATTTTGTTTTTCTTTATTGGCAAAGAAATTATAACAAATTCATAGAAGCTGTGTACAAAAAATTATACATATTCGCTTAGCCGTTTCGGAGATACAGCAAACACGTAAACGTTACCCCAGCAGGATTTTGAATATCTCCGAAACCATAAACGATACAAATTTAAATTTTGTGGCAACATTTAACTCGTTCAGAATACTAATTATGCACCTAAAATTTATTTCAATAAACCCTTTAATTAACAAAACATCTGGCTGGGGTAACGTTACGCCAGCCAGATCTGTTTTTGTCAAATAACTAAAAAACCATAAGCAAAACAAATTTAAAAATCAGCACAACAATTGAAGAAGCTGGACTTCTAATTATCTACTTCAAAAAAAATGTGATTTTCGACAAAATCTGGCTGGGGTAACGCACACCAGTTTGTCTTACTTTTCCAAACAATTCTTTCTCTGACTGAATTTATCAGGAAATAACAAATTTCATTATCAACATAGGTACAGTTTCCTTTCAAACAACCAGTTAAGAATATCCTTTATCCCAACATTTGATACTATTTATTTATTATCACCAATTTCCCAATCATGACAATTATACTGCCAGATAAATAATTTTATTAGATACCATTTGAACAATTAATGTAGATTCAGTTTGTCTTACTTTTCCAAACTATTCTTTCTCTGACTGAATTTATCAGGAAATAACAAATATCATCATCAACATAGGTACAGTTTCCTTTCAAACAACCAGTTAAGAATATCCTTTATCCCAACTATTGATACTATTTATTTGTTATCAACAATTTCCCAATCATGACAATCAATTATGCTGCCAGATACATAATTTTTATTAGAAATCATTTGAGCCATTAATGTAGTTACCTTTATTGTTTTGAGCGTTCTACTAGAATATTATATTTTATTCAATAAATGGCCAAACAACTGTTACATCTTATCATCAGTCAGCACACCAATGTCAGATCAAAGTAATTGTCGATGTATTTCTATATATCAAAGATTTAGGATTAATATTCAATACAGGATAACTTTAACCAATTGTTTTCAATAGGTAGTTCTTTTCTTACATAAATTTAGTTTCTTTATAAATTATTATCAACTTTAGGACCCTTCAACCAAATCTAGCCTCCATCCACTATAGGGTTCCTGAGAATTGAATTCACCAGTACCCACTCAAGGCACACTACTACGAATCACGTCTGACACGCTTCGGGAGCAGGTAGGGTAACAAAGTAGGTATTATAAACTTAATAGAACAGTTTTGAAGTTAATTTAATATCAAATCCCACTTTAAGACCATAAATAAATATATCCCTACAATCCTAATGAATCCATTAATAAGACCTACACCTACTTGATGCCTAAGGTCCCTCCCTAGTAGATACAAAATCGAACTAAGTAATCCTATAGTCCAACTTCGTCCAATCCTAATTGTTTCCACTGTGAAGATGCAAAGCTAGGGAGATCCCGACATTTATTATCTAATTGTGAGGTGTGTAGTGCAATGTGGATGTTCCAGAAAGCCTGAGCTCAAACTTCCAGAACCCTATCTCTGCCAAATTGCACGTGATGAGGTTGTCACGATTTAGAGTGCCTACTACATCCCATACCCGTGTGGATGATTACCAGCTTGACGAAGATAAGAGATAAGCCGACAATCGCGTGCGCTGTGTGGGGGACAGATAGGAAATCCCCAACAAACAGTCGCAAGTCGTCCGTATCGGGGCCGGAGACGGAACAGTTCGCCAGAGGTGGCTCCAGGCACTCCCCACACCGCTCTGCCAAGCATCCCACACCTGGGCGCACAAAACCCGCGCTTGGGGCAAGCCGATCGCACGCACCAATACAATCTCCCAGGTTCCCCAGCCAAAATTCCCGGTCTGAGAAGTGGGCACGGAGAACAGGTACAACGACCAAAGCATGGTTCACACGAACACCGTCAAAAGAATCTCCCATTCAATACGACCCCAGCTCCAGACATGCACTCTGAAACACGCAAATGCAAGTGCGCGCCCGAAAGCACCTCCCCGGAATTACGACCACAGAGAATCCCCAACACAAAACGTAACTGAATTCAAAGTCAATCTTTCAAACTCAAAACAAACAAGACCCCAAACTTACCAAGCACAACGCGTGAACCGACGAACGATAAACGCGTAAAAAAGCCAAATTTACGAAGCAAAACGTATGAACTGATGAACGATCAACACGTAAAAGATATAAAATTTACGAAGTAATACCGTGTGAACCGACGCACGATTCACAATCAAAAGATCCCGAGCACTCGTCCGTTCCGCTTTAATACTATTTTTTCCAAGAATCTAGTCAATTTCCATTTCCAACCTTCCAACCAACAAGACAAAGTTCACTTCCAGTCTTCCTAAACTAAAACTGTCTAAATTTTACGATTCAAATCCGTATTTTGTTCATGTGGCCTACAGTCAATCCAATTTCATCCATATTAATAGTCCATAAGATTCAAGTTTGCAGCTGTCACAAATATTTCCTTGAAAAACTAATGAAATCCACTTTTCAAAAATTCATTTTACTATAATTCGCTTAATCAAACCATTCACAGCCTTTTCACCATAGAAATAAAGTTCGATTTGAACTATCAACAGAATTTGTCCGCTATTCTCGTTTTTATTTCTGAAATTTGCCACCTTTAGTCCAATTTGATCCTTATAACAAAGACACACGTCTTAATTTTAAACCATAATGTCCATCTGTCCTCATTATTTCAAATCGGTTTTAAATTTCAAAACATTCTCATTTTTCAGCAGCATTCGACAGCTTCAATTCAATTTAGACCTTATTTCTATGACGACACGGTCAAATTTACTATTATCAGTGGCAGCTGTCATGAAAATTTCTTGAAAAATTCTTTAAAAATCTCTAACTTTTCATTTTCTGAAACCTATTCTTATGGAGATAAGGGTCAGGCCTTTCTACTATGAAAATAAAGATCATTTTCAAGGAACACCCGAACCGATTTATAAAATGAATCTTTTCGACCTGTGTAATGTCAAATACAACGTCTACTCATTATGAATCGTATGTCTCAAGAAATAATCCTCAGTTTTGCTTAGTTTCAATAACTATCTTCGTAATCGAACATTTCATGATCAGCTTTTGCTTGTTATTTTGACAATTGCAAAAGCAACAGTTAACCGCTAATTTCTGCTATTCATTAACACCTCCGCACAAATAAACGTCCACGCTGGCTACAAATTCAAACCACATCAAGTGCGGCTACCCAAATTCGCGCATTTCCAATGAAGTTTGTATTCTACCTATAAGTTCGTGTGTAAAATATATTTTCGTTTACCATTCTTACCACCAACATAACTTTCTTTTCCTTACAGCTTTTTCCTATGAAGGTCGAATGATATCTGAATAATGAATCCGATTTTATCTGAAGATGCCTTTATAATAATAAAACTTGTTTGTTTACAATATGTATTTAATTACTCTCATAATGCAAACATATTTGTGGAACAACAATAGAACGATGCCCTGAATCGTTACAGTATGCTTTGTAAGTCCCCTGTACGTCCCGTTGTTTCAGTCTGACACGGTCCTGATGACCGAGAGGTCGGTAGGACCATGGGAGGAGGTGGGAGATGCCCTTGGTCCTGACGTTGCTTCGATGAGGTGCATTGGTTGTTTATAATATGTTTAAGGGAACCCCGGTGCACGCCACCGGCCTCATCAGTTAAAAAATCATTACTCGAAAATGCAATAGATCGAAAATCCGGTAGATCAGATTGAGGTACCGGTACTAAATTATTGAAAGCATTATAATTAATAATTAAGTTTTTACTGCTGCTACAGATAGAAAAAGTGCTAAAAGTGGCCTTTCTTTGCAGATGTTTTATCTGTAACTACAACGAACTATAAATTGCAACTTTATGAGGTTCCAAATAACCTTGTGAGTTTGGTCAGCCACAGTATCTTCATCGTAAGCTTAAATGGAGATACTCGTCACATCGTTACAAGCCACGCACATGCTCTGACGTATTTTCCATCTCTCACCACAAAACTGCTCTTTTTTGAGGGTCTTTCAGGTATGCGGCTTCAAAATGCTGGAACGATATTCCTCCTCATTTGCGAAGTATTCAATATTAGATAACATTTAAAAAGGAATATCGTAAATACCTCATTTCAACACAACGCTCAAATACTTGAAATATCTTCGATACTTTCATACCTACATACATACATATAATCACGCCTTTATCCCTAATGGGGTAGGCAGAGCGTAATCGACCTAAACAAAGGTCGTTCCGCCACGTTTGACAAAGTTTTGAGGGTTATTTAAGATGGATTTGTAGGTATATTCATACCTACATGTATTTTTTTGTCTTATAAACTTTGTTATTGGCATCAACCCACTTAGTATATTTTATCTTATTTATCATATTAAGATATCATAATATAATGCTCATATACACTTATAACTACAAAATGGGTTAGTTTCCCAAACTGCGCGCACAGGTAATTTGGTACTGGCAGAATATCAGCGCTGTAGTACTTCACTACAGCACAATTCTGAGTCAGCGCCAAGTTCACTGACACAATGTGGACAGTATGGTACACTGGCACTGTTGTTTTTGTATGTTACATATTAAGTTTGTTTTGTATTTTTGTCATGTTACGTTTGTTAATGATATGTTCGTTATATTATTGTCCTCATTGTTCTTTATTGTAAGTTTTTCTCTTTTCTGTACAATTTCTTGTATCTGTTTTGTTTTAGTCAATAAAACTTTTAATCAAACAATCCAACAACCTTTATTGCTTTAACCTCAATCTGATCTACCGGATTTTCGATTCAATGTGTTTTTTGTGAATTATGTTTTTTTTTACTAATTAGGGCGGCACTTAGCCAAAGGGAGCCCCTTACGACAATAAACTAAAAGATTGTGCACCAGCCGTAAGTGCTAACTGTAACTAACATATATATACATACATATAATCACGCCTTCATTCCGAATTGGGTAGGCAAAGCGTAAAAGACCTAAACAAAGGTCGCCACTAAAGAAAAGGTCGTTCCGCCACGTCAGACAAGTATTGAGGGCTATTTTAGACTGAAATGTGTATCGCTATAGTGACAGGTTGTCAGCTCACCGCTTAAATTGCATTAAATTCAGTATATTGCAATTTAGACGATGGGCTGACAACCTGTTACTATAGCAATATACCTAAAAATCTATCTAAAACACTTAGCCCCTTAAAATTATGTCATACGTGGCGGAACGATCTTTGTTTAGATCATTTACGCTCTGCCTACCCCATTACGGATAAAGGCGTGATTATATGTATGTATGGTTTCTGTATCGACCACTAAAAAAGAGAATGTCAAGGAGTGATAGATTATTGTGCACTTAGAAGCAGCAAACTTGATGGGATCAATTTATCACTTTGTGGGAATCGAACCATCGAACATGGAGACTCTAAGGTTCAGACCTCTAGAACACAGGGCAGTGACTCTATAATAATATGTTTACAGTGTATTGTTCTTCCATGCTGGACTGGGATCGAGAAAAATACATAGAATGTGCCGTCTGCATTTCCTCCCGGGTATGCTGTAAAAACCAGCTAAAGGATCCGAGGGTTCAGTTATTATAATTATAGTTATTATAATTTAGGTGAGGTAAATTATTATAGTTATTATAATTTAGGTGATGTGCTGACAACCTGTCACTATAGCAACATACCTACAAATCTATCTTAAATAACCCTCAAAAAATTGTCTTTTACGGTCTGCCTACCCCATTAGGGATAACGGCGATTATAATACGTAAGTTTACTTATTATTGTGCACGTTATATCCGCTTCACGACACCAAAACTCACTTCTGTAGGTCTGCTGTAAGAAATTTCTTCCTAGAAATAAGCAGTGCCTGTTGTGACTTTTTTCTTTGTGTTTGTGTTTATTCATCTCTTTTTTTGTTCAATAAATTGTTAAATACATATAAATTATAATGTATGTATTGTTCTAAAGTGCTAGCAGTTACTGTATAGATAAACCTCCAGTTTGTAAGTGAACGCACTCAAAGGCGACACAAAGTTTGTTAATTAAATATGGCCGTCCGCGCTAAATGGTACCAGTAGCCTGGTATTGAGTTATAACCAGATTCGGTATCTAGAATACCTACATAAATACATATAATCACGCCTTTATCCCTAATGGGGTAGGCAGAGCGAAAACGACCTAAACAAAGGACGTTCCACCTCATCTGACAAAGTTTTTGTAGAAGGTATATTGCTGTAGTCACAGGTTGTCAGTCCATCGCCTAAATTGCAATATACACAAACCCTCAGATCCTTTAGCTGATTTTTACAGCGTGCCCGGGAAGAAATGCAGCTGGCACATTCTATGCTTTTCTCTCGCTCCCAGACCAGCATGGAAGAAATGTAATCTAGAATAGTCAACTCATATTATGAATCAATACAATATCACCATTCTTTTACTAGGCATTTGAAGATAAAACTCAGAAAAAATAAATTTCATGAAAAGGCATTTTAAAGTATAATAACATAATTTTACATACATACATATAGTCACGCCTTTATCCCTAATGGGGTAGGCAGAGCGTAAACGACCAAAACAAAAGTCATTCCGCCACGTCTGACAAAGTTTTGAGGGTTATTTTAGATAGATTTGAAGGTATATTGCTGTAGTGACAGGTTGTCAGCCCATCGCCTACATTGCAATATACTGAAACCTTCGGATCCCTTAGCTGACTTTTACAGCATGCCCGGGAGGAAATGCAGCTGGCACATTCTAAGTTTTTCTCTCGCTCCCAGGCCATAATTTTATAAATTAATAAAAAAAAAAATCTTATTCATTAGATAGATTTTGATATATTCAAGCAACTATCATCAGTTAATTCAGTCATCAACTTGTAGAGAAAACTCCATAACGCTGCATGCAATTTTTCACCTAACTTTAGAAAACGGCGTATCTCTCTAAAACTAAATGCCGTCGACTGTTAGCGCGGACGCAAGCACACAAATGTTCCTGGTAGCTGAAACTACCTGTTTTCATCTAGTCTATTATTTGAGCTTGCTTAGTGTCAAAGAGGGCTTGGTTTTCGTGTAGACTATTATTTGAGCTTGGTTAGTCAATGAGAGCTTGGTTTCTCTTGATTCTGGTGGCGTTTAATTTGGATATACCTAGTCTGAAATGGATATTTAGGTCTTGTTATTGCGTGGGTGGCCCAGTCTACGACCTGCAATGAACCGTGTCAAAGATTCGTTTTAAAGTGAGTAAAAAGAAAAGTTAACCATATTTTAGTGTGATTCTATGCAGCAATATACTTACAAATCTATCTTAAATAACCCTCAAAACTTTGTCAGACGTGGCGGAACGACCTTTGTTTGGGTCGCTTACGCTCTGCCTACCCCATTAGGGATAAAGGCGTGATTATATGTATGTATGTATGTATGTTCTATGCATAAAACTGAAAAAAGTCTCAAGGAACATAGGTTGAAATGTGAAAAAAGAATTTGGTCCACCCATACAAATTGACTCGAGCCGCTTAAACTATTTGTAAGGGAGGGCCAATTTTTTTCGTATTTCAATTCCTTGAGGAAAGTTGTTCAATTTCATGGGTAGAAATCAACCCTAAAATATGGTCAGGTATTATTCAAATTCGAATTATATTTTAGATAAAAAATTATATACAGTACATTACATTAATTCAGGATAGTAAAATAAAATTAAGTTATTTCACATCTTATATAATTTACTTGGTTTAAATTTAGACAGTTTTATTTTGCAGACAATCAGGTCAATCATCTTTTAACTTTACAACGAGAGAAAAGAGAGTTGTCCTTTAAAAATATGCAAGTATTTACGCTATGACTAACTTCAACAATCTTAACTACATTTTCACGTCTCATCACCCATTGGGCTCGATTCTAGATTCCACCGGCTAAAAATAAAATTAAAATCTATCTGTCACTTTCAAAATAATAGCTCAGTTTACTAATTAGGGCGGCACTTAGCCAAAGGGAGCCCCTTACGACAATAAACTAAAAGATTGTGCACCAGCCGTAAGTGCTAACTGTAACTAACATATATATACATACATATAATCACGCCTTCATTCCGAATTGGGTAGGCAAAGCGTAAAAGACCTAAACAAAGGTCGCCACTAAAGAAAAGGTCGTTCCGCCACGTCAGACAAGTATTGAGGGCTATTTTAGACTGAAATGTGTATCGCTATAGTGACAGGTTGTCAGCTCACCGCTTAAATTGCATTAAATTCAGTATATTGCAATTTAGACGATGGGCTGACAACCTGTTACTATAGCAATATACCTAAAAATCTATCTAAAACACTTAGCCCCTTAAAATTATGTCATACGTGGCGGAACGATCTTTGTTTAGATCATTTACGCTCTGCCTACCCCATTACGGATAAAGGCGTGATTATATGTATGTATGGTTTCTGTATCGACCACTAAAAAAGAGAATGTCAAGGAGTGATAGATTATTGTGCACTTAGAAGCAGCAAACTTGATGGGATCAATTTATCACTTTGTGGGAATCGAACCATCGAACATGGAGACTCTAAGGTTCAGACCTCTAGAACACAGGGCAGTGACTCTATAATAATATGTTTACAGTGTATTGTTCTTCCATGCTGGACTGGGATCGAGAAAAATACATAGAATGTGCCGTCTGCATTTCCTCCCGGGTATGCTGTAAAAACCAGCTAAAGGATCCGAGGGTTCAGTTATTATAATTATAGTTATTATAATTTAGGTGAGGTAAATTATTATAGTTATTATAATTTAGGTGATGTGCTGACAACCTGTCACTATAGCAACATACCTACAAATCTATCTTAAATAACCCTCAAAAAATTGTCTTTTACGGTCTGCCTACCCCATTAGGGATAACGGCGATTATAATACGTAAGTTTACTTATTATTGTGCACGTTATATCCGCTTCACGACACCAAAACTCACTTCTGTAGGTCTGCTGTAAGAAATTTCTTCCTAGAAATAAGCAGTGCCTGTTGTGACTTTTTTCTTTGTGTTTGTGTTTATTCATCTCTTTTTTTGTTCAATAAATTGTTAAATACATATAAATTATAATGTATGTATTGTTCTAAAGTGCTAGCAGTTACTGTATAGATAAACCTCCAGTTTGTAAGTGAACGCACTCAAAGGCGACACAAAGTTTGTTAATTAAATATGGCCGTCCGCGCTAAATGGTACCAGTAGCCTGGTATTGAGTTATAACCAGATTCGGTATCTAGAATACCTACATAAATACATATAATCACGCCTTTATCCCTAATGGGGTAGGCAGAGCGAAAACGACCTAAACAAAGGACGTTCCACCTCATCTGACAAAGTTTTTGTAGAAGGTATATTGCTGTAGTCACAGGTTGTCAGTCCATCGCCTAAATTGCAATATACACAAACCCTCAGATCCTTTAGCTGATTTTTACAGCGTGCCCGGGAAGAAATGCAGCTGGCACATTCTATGCTTTTCTCTCGCTCCCAGACCAGCATGGAAGAAATGTAATCTAGAATAGTCAACTCATATTATGAATCAATACAATATCACCATTCTTTTACTAGGCATTTGAAGATAAAACTCAGAAAAAATAAATTTCATGAAAAGGCATTTTAAAGTATAATAACATAATTTTACATACATACATATAGTCACGCCTTTATCCCTAATGGGGTAGGCAGAGCGTAAACGACCAAAACAAAAGTCATTCCGCCACGTCTGACAAAGTTTTGAGGGTTATTTTAGATAGATTTGAAGGTATATTGCTGTAGTGACAGGTTGTCAGCCCATCGCCTACATTGCAATATACTGAAACCTTCGGATCCCTTAGCTGACTTTTACAGCATGCCCGGGAGGAAATGCAGCTGGCACATTCTAAGTTTTTCTCTCGCTCCCAGGCCATAATTTTATAAATTAATAAAAAAAAAAATCTTATTCATTAGATAGATTTTGATATATTCAAGCAACTATCATCAGTTAATTCAGTCATCAACTTGTAGAGAAAACTCCATAACGCTGCATGCAATTTTTCACCTAACTTTAGAAAACGGCGTATCTCTCTAAAACTAAATGCCGTCGACTGTTAGCCGGACGCAAGCACACAAATGTTCCTGGTAGCTGAAACTACCTGTTTTCATCTAGTCTATTATTTGAGCTTGCTTAGTGTCAAAGAGGGCTTGGTTTTCGTGTAGACTATTATTTGAGCTTGGTTAGTCAATGAGAGCTTGGTTTCTCTTGATTCTGGTGGCGTTTAATTTGGATATACCTAGTCTGAAATGGATATTTAGGTCTTGTTATTGCGTGGGTGGCCCAGTCTACGACCTGCAATGAACCGTGTCAAAGATTCGTTTTAAAGTGAGTAAAAAGAAAAGTTAACCATATTTTAGTGTGATTCTATGCAGCAATATACTTACAAATCTATCTTAAATAACCCTCAAAACTTTGTCAGACGTGGCGGAACGACCTTTGTTTGGGTCGCTTACGCTCTGCCTACCCCATTAGGGATAAAGGCGTGATTATATGTATGTATGTATGTATGTTCTATGCATAAAACTGAAAAAAGTCTCAAGGAACATAGGTTGAAATGTGAAAAAAGAATTTGGTCCACCCATACAAATTGACTCGAGCCGCTTAAACTATTTGTAAGGGAGGGCCAATTTTTTTCGTATTTCAATTCCTTGAGGAAAGTTGTTCAATTTCATGGGTAGAAATCAACCCTAAAATATGGTCAGGTATTATTCAAATTCGAATTATATTTTAGATAAAAAATTATATACAGTACATTACATTAATTCAGGATAGTAAAATAAAATTAAGTTATTTCACATCTTATATAATTTACTTGGTTTAAATTTAGACAGTTTTATTTTGCAGACAATCAGGTCAATCATCTTTTAACTTTACAACGAGAGAAAAGAGAGTTGTCCTTTAAAAATATGCAAGTATTTACGCTATGACTAACTTCAACAATCTTAACTACATTTTCACGTCTCATCACCCATTGGGCTCGATTCTAGATTCCACCGGCTAAAAATAAAATTAAAATCTATCTGTCACTTTCAAAATAATAGCTCAGTTTACTAATTAGGGCGGCACTTAGCCAAAGGGAGCCCCTTACGACAATAAACTAAAAGATTGTGCACCAGCCGTAAGTGCTAACTGTAACTAACATATATATACATACATATAATCACGCCTTCATTCCGAATTGGGTAGGCAAAGCGTAAAAGACCTAAACAAAGGTCGCCACTAAAGAAAAGGTCGTTCCGCCACGTCAGACAAGTATTGAGGGCTATTTTAGACTGAAATGTGTATCGCTATAGTGACAGGTTGTCAGCTCACCGCTTAAATTGCATTAAATTCAGTATATTGCAATTTAGACGATGGGCTGACAACCTGTTACTATAGCAATATACCTAAAAATCTATCTAAAACACTTAGCCCCTTAAAATTATGTCATACGTGGCGGAACGATCTTTGTTTAGATCATTTACGCTCTGCCTACCCCATTACGGATAAAGGCGTGATTATATGTATGTATGGTTTCTGTATCGACCACTAAAAAAGAGAATGTCAAGGAGTGATAGATTATTGTGCACTTAGAAGCAGCAAACTTGATGGGATCAATTTATCACTTTGTGGGAATCGAACCATCGAACATGGAGACTCTAAGGTTCAGACCTCTAGAACACAGGGCAGTGACTCTATAATAATATGTTTACAGTGTATTGTTCTTCCATGCTGGACTGGGATCGAGAAAAATACATAGAATGTGCCGTCTGCATTTCCTCCCGGGTATGCTGTAAAAACCAGCTAAAGGATCCGAGGGTTCAGTTATTATAATTATAGTTATTATAATTTAGGTGAGGTAAATTATTATAGTTATTATAATTTAGGTGATGTGCTGACAACCTGTCACTATAGCAACATACCTACAAATCTATCTTAAATAACCCTCAAAAAATTGTCTTTTACGGTCTGCCTACCCCATTAGGGATAACGGCGATTATAATACGTAAGTTTACTTATTATTGTGCACGTTATATCCGCTTCACGACACCAAAACTCACTTCTGTAGGTCTGCTGTAAGAAATTTCTTCCTAGAAATAAGCAGTGCCTGTTGTGACTTTTTTCTTTGTGTTTGTGTTTATTCATCTCTTTTTTTGTTCAATAAATTGTTAAATACATATAAATTATAATGTATGTATTGTTCTAAAGTGCTAGCAGTTACTGTATAGATAAACCTCCAGTTTGTAAGTGAACGCACTCAAAGGCGACACAAAGTTTGTTAATTAAATATGGCCGTCCGCGCTAAATGGTACCAGTAGCCTGGTATTGAGTTATAACCAGATTCGGTATCTAGAATACCTACATAAATACATATAATCACGCCTTTATCCCTAATGGGGTAGGCAGAGCGAAAACGACCTAAACAAAGGACGTTCCACCTCATCTGACAAAGTTTTTGTAGAAGGTATATTGCTGTAGTCACAGGTTGTCAGTCCATCGCCTAAATTGCAATATACACAAACCCTCAGATCCTTTAGCTGATTTTTACAGCGTGCCCGGGAAGAAATGCAGCTGGCACATTCTATGCTTTTCTCTCGCTCCCAGACCAGCATGGAAGAAATGTAATCTAGAATAGTCAACTCATATTATGAATCAATACAATATCACCATTCTTTTACTAGGCATTTGAAGATAAAACTCAGAAAAAATAAATTTCATGAAAAGGCATTTTAAAGTATAATAACATAATTTTACATACATACATATAGTCACGCCTTTATCCCTAATGGGGTAGGCAGAGCGTAAACGACCAAAACAAAAGTCATTCCGCCACGTCTGACAAAGTTTTGAGGGTTATTTTAGATAGATTTGAAGGTATATTGCTGTAGTGACAGGTTGTCAGCCCATCGCCTACATTGCAATATACTGAAACCTTCGGATCCCTTAGCTGACTTTTACAGCATGCCCGGGAGGAAATGCAGCTGGCACATTCTAAGTTTTTCTCTCGCTCCCAGGCCATAATTTTATAAATTAATAAAAAAAAAAATCTTATTCATTAGATAGATTTTGATATATTCAAGCAACTATCATCAGTTAATTCAGTCATCAACTTGTAGAGAAAACTCCATAACGCTGCATGCAATTTTTCACCTAACTTTAGAAAACGGCGTATCTCTCTAAAACTAAATGCCGTCGACTGTTAGCGCGGACGCAAGCACACAAATGTTCCTGGTAGCTGAAACTACCTGTTTTCATCTAGTCTATTATTTGAGCTTGCTTAGTGTCAAAGAGGGCTTGGTTTTCGTGTAGACTATTATTTGAGCTTGGTTAGTCAATGAGAGCTTGGTTTCTCTTGATTCTGGTGGCGTTTAATTTGGATATACCTAGTCTGAAATGGATATTTAGGTCTTGTTATTGCGTGGGTGGCCCAGTCTACGACCTGCAATGAACCGTGTCAAAGATTCGTTTTAAAGTGAGTAAAAAGAAAAGTTAACCATATTTTAGTGTGATTCTATGCATAAAACTGAAAAAAGTCTCAAGGAACATAGGTTGAAATGTGAAAAAAGAATTTGGTCCACCCATACAAATTGACTCGAGCCGCTTAAACTATTTGTAAGGGAGGGCCAATTTTTTTCGTATTTCAATTCCTTGAGGAAAGTTGTTCAATTTCATGGGTAGAAATCAACCCTAAAATATGGTCAGGTATTATTCAAATTCGAATTATATTTTAGATAAAAAATTATATACAGTACATTACATTAATTCAGGATAGTAAAATAAAATTAAGTTATTTCACATCTTATATAATTTACTTGGTTTAAATTTAGACAGTTTTATTTTGCAGACAATCAGGTCAATCATCTTTTAACTTTACAACGAGAGAAAAGAGAGTTGTCCTTTAAAAATATGCAAGTATTTACGCTATGACTAACTTCAACAATCTTAACTACATTTTCACGTCTCATCACCCATTGGGCTCGATTCTAGATTCCACCGGCTAAAAATAAAATTAAAATCTATCTGTCACTTTCAAAATAATAAAATTGGAAAAGGACAGGCGAATTATACTATATGGTTTTTCACTTTGTCCGCTAGATTTTGGCGCGCTTTTGCAGGTTTCTCTCATTTTCAGTTAAGTTCTGTCATTTTTATCCGCCATATCACGCATAATACCACCGACCATAAATCAAAAACCGGAGAGAATAGATCAGGAGTCCTGTTCCAATGTTTTAAGTCTGAAAGGGGGAAATATATTTTAACTTTAGTTTTAGCCGGTAAATCCAGAATCGAGCCCAATTTCTCATAAATTCTGTGACAGATGACTCATCGGAAAACTTTGAGCAAACTGAGCTGCAAAATGAGCAAAGTATCTGAGAGCAGCTGTGCACTCGACGTCTTTCAAAGTATTGCCTTTTGACGATGAGCAAATATGAGATGGCTCAAATTAAATTGATGAGAACGTTAAGAGTTACGCTGAAAGAAACTTGAAATTGATAAATGTTTGCTTCGATAAGTGTTGTGGGGCCTATGCCTGCCCATAGTTTGTATTTCTTAGTAAAAGTTACCTGTGCCACCCTATATACTGCCTTTCTTATCTGGATGAAATGATATCGATTCGTAGATTTTTCATAACCTAAACTGTTATAATCGAAGATCTTGTTTCTTAAATAAGTTTTAGCTATTAGATATGACAACATAATGAAATTACTTTCATGCTGGCCTGGGAGCGAGAGAAGAACATAGTATGTGCCAGCTGCATTTCCTCCCGGGCGTGCTGTAAAAACCAGTTAAGGGATCCGAGGTTTTCAATATATTGTAAATTAGGCGATGAGCTGACAACCTGTCACTACAGAAATATACCTACAAATATATCTTAAATAACCCTCAAAATTAGTCAGACGTGGTGAAACGACCTTTGCTAGGTAGTTACGCTCTGCCTACCCCATAAAGGATAAAGGCATGATTATATGTGTGTATGTATGTAAACTTTTATATAAATCTATGGATTAATATCATTTATAGATTTATAGATAAGATAGGAACAATATATAGGGTGGCTCAGGTAACTTGTACTGTCGAATATAATCTGAGGTCAAGGGACGCTATTGATTGCACATTACACCCTACGTATGTTACTCGATATTTTGGTTATTTAGGTATAATAAAAAATATATATTTGTAAAACATGAATTCTACTGACCCTTTGAAATTGTTGTCGATGGTAAAGATGTTTATTTTTATCTGTGTTTCAAATAATAATCAGCTTAAAATAATCAACTTATAATATAGGTAGCTGTTTTCTCCGCTTAGATTTTATTTAAAACCTCTTGTATAAATCTTTCAGTATAATCATGTCTGCTAAAAAAGAGCGTATTCGTGCATTATTATAATAAATTTCCAAAGTTATTAACACAAGTCTTTGTTTTAATTTAACAAAGAAACACTGCAAACTCCCGGTGCAGCAAAATTAGCTAAATTCAACACTGAACTATGCAAATTTCCTTACATTTTGAACAGCAAATGCTAATGTAAGTCGGGAGATTAAATTTAAGAAATGTGTTCTAAAGTATTTTATTAAAATTTGGCTGAAAATCAGACAAAGTTTGCCCTCAGACATGATACAGAGATTATTTTATATGAACGTGTTCAAATATATTTACTAAAATCATCATCATTCATACATACATAAAATCACGCCCTCATCCCCTACGGGGTAGGCAGAGCGTCAAACTCCTCGTAAAAGGCGCTTTCGCCACGTCCGACAAAAATTGAGGGCAATTTTAGATTGCAATGTGTATTAATATAGTGACAGGTTGTCAGCCCATCGCCTAAATTACAATACACTGTAACCCTCGAGTCCCTTTTGCTGACTTCTACAGCATGCCCGGGAGGAAGGGCAGCTGGAAAATTCTATGTTTTTCTATCTCTCCCAGTCCAGCATGGAAGAATCATCATTCCCTTGCCCTTATCCCATTATTTGGGGTCAGCGCAGTATGTTTCCTTCTTCCATTCATCCCTGTCAGCCGTCAGTTCGACACTCACACCTGTTTTATCACTAAATGATGAACAAGTGTTATTCATACTGATAAATCAACGACTACTTACTTGTTTGTTTAACGGAAGTGTTAGACCACAACGAGTCTTCTTCATGGAGAGTGAAAATCACACAACAGGGCCCGCCGTGTGTGATCTTTGACTTACACAGAAGTGGTGTGTGATTTTCACTCTGTTATGTAGATAATAAAATAATACATGCTACTTGTTTGGAGCCATGGAAACGTGCAACTTATGTAAAAATATGAGTGTACCTAGACTAGATAGTTTTATCTCTCGCTTATAGAACTCATACTTCTTCTTCTATCGAGTTGGTTTTCAAGTTTACGAATGACCCTATGAACCATGATATCATAGTTATAAACTAAATTCATCATCTTTCTAGCCTTATCCCGTATCTCACGAGGTTGACTACCTAATCTAGGGGATTGAACGAGGGTACTGGTTTTTACACAGAGCGACTGCCATCTGTCCTTCGTAACCCAGGGAAACCAGGCCCAATCCTATTACTAGCACGGGCCATTTCTTAGCACTGGCCTCTGACATGGCTTAACGACTGACATCTACGGTATTAAACGATATTAACCGGGACCAACTGCTTAACGTACCTTCCGAAGCACGGAAAAAATACCGAATAAACGTTCATATGAAATTCGAAAACCGAAAAACACATTGGTACGTGGTGGGATTCGAACCACGACCTCCCTCCCTGCTCAGGAGGCAGCGGCCCTATCCACTACACCATCGGGCTCTTCTGAGTTATAAACTAAACTTAACTACGGAATTAATAATAGTGCAAACTATACATGTTTCTTCAGACGTGTAGTTCACTGCATTAACCCATTTCCTGTCTTGTCGTAGCGGTTCGTAGCGGTTGTCTTTTTGCTACACTGGAGCACCCGGGGCGCCGTAGCAAATGCTACGAACTGCGACCCGGTTCTCAATGAACGTAGGCGCTGCAGGATAAGGAACTAAATGAAAACTAATCGGCTTACTTGTTTGTAAAGAAAGCAGGGTTAGCCCTCGACGTTTCGATCCTATACGAGGATCTTCATCAAAAGAGAAGAGAGACGTGCTGTTGGCGCGGGCGCAGCGAGCAGCGAACCGCAGTCGAAGGTTGCACTAACCTCTCTTCTTTCTTTTGGCGGGTAGTAAAATGTGACTTTTTTTTTTGTTGATGAATATCCTCGTATAGGATCGAAACATTGAGGGCTAACACTCCTTTCAATACAAACAAGTAAACCGATTAGTTTTCATTATGAATAACACGTGTTCATCGTTTAGTATTAAAATAAGGAGAACTGTCAAACCAACGTCAAAACTCAAGATGGCGGCGTTAGTTTCTTTTCTTGCCACGTTCATTTAAAGCGTGGTCGTTCTGTACGAGCTACGACACGTGTTCGTAGCGTTTCGTTTTAGAAAGCAGGACACATTACACTGTTCTTTTGGAGAAGAAGGAGAAAAAGCATTGAATCTCTAAGATATTGTACCTAGTTATTTCAGCTTTTAATCTTCTTAGCGAGTGGATTCTCGAGTCGAACATCAACCCAAAAAACCCTGGTTTCAGAGTTTTCAAACTACCTAGACCACAGCTATAAGGCCTCTGACATACTTTGAGTAACGACCTCTATCAAAGACAGCTACCGGGACCCGTTTTACTTTCCGGACAATCAGGTGATTCTGTCTGCAATGTCCTAACCAAACTGAGGAAAACCTCACAAAGTTACTTTTCGTTCCTCCCCTGGGAATCGAACCCAGAACCTCCTGATCGTAAGCCTAGGGCTCTAGCCACTAGACCACAGAGGCAGTTAGGACAGGAGTTAGATTTTAATAAATAATATGTGTTATTTTTTTGCATAAGGCGCTTGTGATGTGTATAGAAAAAGTTTTCCATTAGGTCACCTTAGATTCAAATTGAATAAAGTAAATAACAAGTTGTAATGTACTAAAGTGTATGATTTAATTCAAGACCAGAATAAACCATTGTGAAACTATAATATGATTCCATTTTGAGATGAGATTAAGCAGGTGCAATAAAAAAAATTGACCAAAATTTTTGGGACGAAAATGTAGCAATTGAAAGCTGATCATTTGATAAGATAAGATTAAATCATAGTTCATGGTCTGCTACCCGACTACGGTGAAGCATAAAGAAGGGTTATGATTTTGAACGGTGAGTACGTATGTTTGTGGGTATGTATGTTAATCTGTTTCCTCATAACTTCTAAACTACTTATTAGAATTTGACAAATGAGGTATCGTATTAAGCGTCTTAATCGTCCGCTGGTTATAGGCTAGTTTGAAATTGTATGTGGCGCCGTCTAGAGAACATGAAGTAAAAGCAAAAAGCAAGTAAAATAAAAACCGCAACGCATTCAGACATGGGTACCGAAGGTTAAAATCTTGGGGTCAACTGGTGATAGTTGAGTTTTTTAGGCTTTGCACCAAACCTCCATTCTCAACAAAAATACAAATAAAAAATGAGTTCAAAAACTAAAACACGACCACTGAAAAGTATGAAACAATAAAATATTCTCATCTGATTTGATATTTAATACATTGTAGTGATGTTCAGAGGATAGCCGTGGTCGTATGCTACCTCTGATCTAAGCGTAAAATTAAAACACATTGTTTAGTTAGGATAGATGGCATACGACCTCGGCTATCCTCTGAACATCACTATAATGTGTTAAATATCAAATCAGATTAGAAAATTATTTGTTTCATACTTTTTAGTAGTCGGGTTTTAGTTTTTGAAGTTTTTTTTTATTTCTTCTGCGTTGTGATAACAAAACGCGCTGTCCAAACCTCTATGTCATTTACGTTATCGTGTGTAATCGTGTAATTTATGAGAGGAAAGATTTGTATTTTGTGTGTATGGATATATTTTGTGTGTATGTGTGTGTGTATATAAAAATAGCCCGATGGTTTAGTGGATAGGGCCGCTGCCTCCTGAGCGGGAGGTCGTGGTTCGAATCCCACCACGTACTAATGTGTTTTTCGGTTTACGAATTTCATATGTACGTTTATTCGGCGCTTTTTCTGTGCTTCGGAAAGCACGTTAATCCGTTGGTCCCGGTTAATATCGTTAAATACCATAGATATTAGTCGTTAAGCCCAGTCAGAGGCCAGTGCTAAACATTGGCAGCTTGAAAACTCTGACCTAATCTAGGATTGGGTCTGGTTTTCCTTCTGGGTTGCGGAGGTCAGATGGCAGTCGCTCTGTGTAAAAACCAGTACCCTCGTTCAATCCCCTGGATTAGGTAGCCGACCCCGTAAGATACGGGATAAGGCTAGGGAGATGTGTATTATGTAGGTGTGTGTGTGTATGTATGTATATGCTTGTAACGAATGAACTCAATTATTAGAAACTCATTAGAAAGCTATATTCACCATAACTAACATACGATAGTTTTTACCGCGGGTAAATATATGATTCCCACAGGAAAACTCATCAAGCCGCAGATGAAACTACGAAGGAATATATAGTTATGATAAAAACGTCTCTGCCAATTTGAACTACTTTCCTGTCTAGAGGTCGGAAAACAGGAAAATTTACTAAAAGTATCTTGATAGTAAAACTTGAACCACTTGCTTAAGGTCTTTGATGTCATAAAAATTGTCTAATCTTATTTTTATAGTGGGTTAATCACGCTACTATAGCACCACTGGAGTTGCAAGGTCACTAAGGGCCATCACTGTAGCTCGCATTTTAAAAAGATCTGTTTGTTTCAAGATTGAGACCAATATAAAATATGGGTTTGACAGGTCGTTTTGAACTGAAATGACATTTCTGATGCGAACACAAACTCGCTGTCACTCTTAAGTGCTGATTATAAATACGAGCCTATGTCACTTTACTTCCATGCTGGACTGGGAGAGAGGGAAAAACATAGAATGTGCCAGCTGCATTCAATCCCGGGCATGCTGTAGAAACCAGCTAAAGGATCCAAGGGTTTCTGTACATTGCAATTTAGGCAATAGGCTAACAACCTGTCACTACAGCAATATACCTATAAATCTATCTTTCAGACGTGGCTGAACAACCTTTGTGTAGGTCATTTACGCATTGCCTACCACATTAAGGATAAAGGCGTTATTTGTAGGTTGTCAGCCCATAGCCTGAATTGCAATATACAGAATCCCTCGGATCCCTTAGCTTGTTTCTACAGCATGCCCGGGAGGAAATGCAGCTGGCACATTCTATGTTTTTCTTTCGCTCCCAATCCAACATGGAAGAAACTTCTCTATAATGTTATAAAAAAGTCCTTCTATTCGTCAAGATAATGAAGTCAGCCAACATAATTGGCTAAATCTGCTACTCGTTTTGGGTCAAGAGGTGATTGACAAACGTTTTCCGGAACTCCGGTATAATACTTCTCCGCGAATGATTTAGGAGTATCCTGTTTCCGGGTAAGACGTTGTCGCTTGTAGAAGAATATCTGGCTCATTTATAAATCGTATGGCAGCAAGGAACACCAGGTCTATGTTTACAGGTAAATATGATGTATCCAGAGTAAAAGTATTTTTTTTTTTATTTCTGACCAAAATACAATACTGTCATGTGAGCATTTATTTGTTCATATATAATTAAATTGAATTAAGTGGAATTTGATACATACAAACATATAATCACGCCTTTATCCCTAATGGGGTAGGCAGAGCGTAAACGACTTGAACAAGTCATTCCGCCACGTCTGACAACACACTGTTTTGAGGATTATTTAGGATATATTTGTAGTTATATTGCTGTAGTGACAGGTTGTCAACCCATCGCCTTAATTGCAATATATTTAAACCCTCCGATCCCTAAGCTGGTTTTTACAGCATGCCCGGGAAGAAATGCAGCTAGCACATTCTATGTTTTTCTTTCGCTCCCAGCCCAGCATGGAAGAAAATAATTTTAATGGAATTTGATATTTAAATTAAATTGATTGATTAACCAATAAATTAAGTAATTAATTATTAGGCGACAGGATGCTTAAAAAGCGTTATCCTTATTTGTTAAATACATTACCTGCGGATATCAGACAGGAAAAAAAAAGAAATAAGTATTCATCCAAGCTTAAAAAATATCTACTTAATAGTTTTAATTTAAAGAACATAACTTAATTCTGTATTAAATATCATATAAGAATAGTGTATAAGACACTCGTCGATCCCACAGACAAACTGCGCAATAAGTTTTGTGGGGCTATTGTAATAGATATAAGTTTATTATAAATGATTATAAACAAATGTAAAATACCAGATTTTTATATTCTTCTTTTTCTATCGAGTGGGGTTTCGAGTCGACGTACTTACGACTGTCATGAAACCTGGTAGCAGAGTTTTTAAACCTAATAGCACTGGGACCATCGGGTTAACATGCCCTCCGATTCACGGAATCTTTGTACTACTGACTATCAGGTGATTCAACCAAACTGTTTTTATTTTTATCACAAATGGAACTCAATTATTATGTTATCCCAAGACAAAGTTGATGATGAAGATGATGTTCTTTTATCCACAATGGCGCTAGCATCGTTGAATAAACATTTTTTTATTGACAGTTATCAGTGAGATGATCCTCTATAATCATTATCATTCGGATATAACAATGAAGATGAAGAAGTTCTGTTATCCTGTTGTAAACGGCAATAAAAAATTAAATCAAACGTACACAGATAAAGATAAACCACAGACAGGTTATATTTTATACATCTAGTTAGATTGATATCTAGTTCAGCGATACAGGATGTCCAGAAAGCTATAGAAAATACTGATAGGGAAAAAAATGCACATTAAAGTAGAAAACCGTTAATCCAGATTCTTTTAGGCATTTTTGTACGTTCTTTTTTTTAATGAAACAACTACTTTTTTATTTGTAATATACCTATAGGAAAATGTACATTTGCAAACTACATTTTCATTAGAGATCTAGTCCAGTTTCATGGTCAGAATTTTCTCTATCAATATTATTTATAACTTCTTGGACACCCTTTATACTCTTGTTATCATGAATATGTCCATCTGAAATGACAAGTGGATATATTGTTAAGTTGAATGCGATCGGACACACTTTAAAACAAAACACCATTGAGGCCACATGTATTTTTAAAAGGCCTTCCTTATCCAATGTTTTTCCACATATAAGAAAACCAGCATTGTTTCCTTAATATAATTTTAATGGTTTTTTGAGTTAATAAGATTTTGTCATTCAAAATTTTGATCAGTTTTCTTTTGTTTTTTCTTGTGCCAGTGTTACGACATTTTCAGTTTAATGAAGACAAAGTGATCAAATTATATTAGAATAAATAGGTTCAAAATGGAGACTTTTAAAAAGGATGCAGGAGATATTAAACCAGGTAAGGATCCTATATTATGAGATATTAAACTTAAGATCCTATACCGAATCCTTCCTTCCATGCTGAACTGGGAGCGATAGAAAAACAGAACGTTGCAGCTGCATCTCCTGCCGGGCATGCTGTAAAAATCAGCTATGTGATCCCAGGGTTTATGTATATGGCAATTTAGGCGATGGTCTGAAAACTAGTCAGTACAGCAATATACCTCCAAATCTATCTTAAATTACCCTCAAAACTATGTCAGACGTGACCGTGGTTTACGCTCTGCCTACTCTATTAGGGATAAAGGCGTGATTATATGTATGAATGTATGTATGTAAGGATCCTATATTATACAGAATAATATTTAAGACAGTTTACAGGAACCACGTCAAAGGCCGAGTTCATTGGCTTTTCCACTCAAAAGAAGTAACAGGTTTTACAATAACTAATAGGATAAATTGTATCATCATCACTACATAGTATTAAACATCATCATATCGTACTGCGTTTTCTGCGAAGATCCTATACACGAATAATCAGATTTCGGAGCCAGCCTAAGGCCAGTATTTATTATCAGCTTTTGAGACTGACATCGAGATCGTATTCGATCGTAGTTCGTAACAGAAGTGATTTTAGTACAAAATGGTTTGTCTTACCATACTTAATATTGCTCTCAATCTTCATATCGATTCAAAGATACGGGCCTGAAACAAAGTCACTTCTTGCTGTCTGTATGTACGTATTATATGTTTAGATCTTTAAAACTATGCAACCGATTTTGATGCCAGTTTTTTAATAGATAGGGTGATACTTCCTCTTAAATATTATATTGTATGTCACTACATAGTATAAAACGAAGTCGGTTTCTCTGTCCCTATATCCCTATGTACGCTTAGATATTTAAAACTACGAATCGGATTTTGATGCGGTTTCTTTTAATGGATAGAGTGTTTCAAGAGGAAGGTTTATATGTATAAAACATGCTGAATATAATAGAGAAACACTGATGATTTCCGTGCGAAGCCGGGATTGGTCGCTAGTATGAAATAATTAGAGATAAGATTATCTATTTTGGATACAAGATTTATTTGAGTACACTTTGAGAACAATGTAACGTTGAGATGTCTTTTGTTTCACATTAATTTTTTATCATTTGGATCTATAAGATCCATCAATCTTGTTGCACTGAAATTTCCAAAACCCTCTTCTTCATGGCGAGCGACCCGAAGAACCCTGGGGTCAGACTAATACATGAGGCATTGCTCAGGATTTGTGTAAAAACCGCAATCAGATAAAATTATTGATGGTTTGAGATGCACTCCGAAGCGCAAAGCGAAATGTCATCGTACTTGTTAATTTTGTAAAACTGCCTCCGTGGTCTAGTGGTCAGAGCCATTTGCTCACTATCCGGAGGTCCTGGGTTCTATTCCCAGGGGGAGGGGGAAGGCAAAGTTGATATTTGTCAATTTATCACTTGTGAGATTTTCATCAATACAGGCCGAATCACCTGATTATCTGGAAGACAAAAGGTTCGTAAGACGTCGGTATCGGCTCCCTTTAATAGTTGTCGTTACGCAAACCATGTCAGAGGCCTATAAGCTGTACTATTAGGTGGTTTAAAAACTCTGATACCAGGGTCCATCGGGTCGATCGACTCGATCCCCACACGCACGGATTAAGGAGAAGAAGAATTCAGATTGCATACATATTTAGATAAGATAAGAATAAATTCTGCCATGCTGGACTGGGAGCGAGAAAAAAACATAGAATGTGCCAGCTGCATTTCCTCCCGGGCATGCTGTAAAAACCAGCTAAGGGATCCAAGGGTTTATGTATATTGCAATTTAGGCGACAGGCTGACAACCTGTCACTACAGCAATATACCTACAAATATATCTTAAGCAACCCTTGAACTTTGTCAGACGTGGCGGAACGACCTTTATTTAGATCGTTAACTCTCTGCCTACCCCATTAGGGATAAAGGCGTGATTATATGTATGTATGTAAGAATAAACTATTGCAAAGAAAAGACGCAAGAAAAAACAGAAAATAAAACAAATAATAGTACAAATAGGCGGCCTTATTGCTAAACAGCAATTCAGCTGTAAATAATCTCACATAGTAATTTATAGAATCAGGCGTTATTTTGCGGAACTTTATCATCACATCCTTATGTTAATGTCACAAAATGATAAATTTAGAGATCCGGAAATTGAAGTGTAAAAGACAGGTTAACGAGGTATGTTTCAGACTGTCGTAAGAATTCCACAATTAAGAGCGATGGCCTTTTGATTATTCATGGATATACACATAAGTACATTGTGTTGAATTTGCTCTTGATCTGAAAAAAATATGACGTTTTTCATTAGATAAGATTTATGCATTTATGATATTAAGCAAGATTATGATGAAATCGGTTTTTTGGTTAAAAAACTAGCATACTAGCATTTCGATCAAAACCCAGATAAATACATACATACATACATAAATCACGCCTTTATCCCTTACGGGGTAGGCAGAGCGTTTAACGCCTCTTAAAAGGCGCTTTCGCCACGTCTGACAAAAATTGAGGGCAATTTTAGATTGTAATATGTATTGCTTTAGTGACAGGTTATCACTTTGTCAAAAGTCTAGAATTTTGTCAAAGTCCGGGTTTCGATCATTTGGTTTTTGGTTTTATTATTAAATTAATATCGGTTGACATTTAATATTTGAATAAGACAATAGAGACTTGAAATAATTATTATTTGTTAAAATTTCCCATCGGACACGTCTTTGCAATAAATTAATGTTTATTTACTTACTTTATTTTTTCGTAAACCAAAAACCAATTAGATCAAAACCCGGACTTTGTTAAAATACTGGTCATAATCCAGGGAAAAGTCTAGGATTTTGTCAAAGTCCGGGTTTTGATCAAAATCCTAGTTTTTTGATCAACAAAACCGATTTCATAATAATACATACATACATACATATAATCACGCCTTTATCCCTAATGGGGTAGGCAGAGCGTAAACGACCTAAACAAAGGTTGTTCCGCCACGTCTAATAATGTTTTGAGGGTTATTTAGATAGATTTGTAGGTATATTGATGTAGTGACAGGTTGTCAGCCCATCGCCCAAATTGCAATATACAGAAACCCTCGGATCCCTTCGCCGGTTTTTACAGCATGCCCGGGAGGAAATGCAGCTGGCACATTCTATGTTTTTCTTTCGCTCCCAGTCCAGCATGGAAGTAATAGTTCATAATAATCCTGCGACATATAGATCAAAATTATCTACTAATTGTAGGTCATAGTTGATATTTGATTTTTTAGGTATATTTGCTTTCTCTTTCCAGTGCCCAGGTTCGGCATCCGCCATGTCCAGGCCTTGATGCTGTGTCTCGCTATGGCAATTTGTTATGCCATGAGAGTCAACATCAGTCTCGCCATCGTTGCTATGACAGACAAAACTGATGAAAAGGTAAGGTCTATATAACGTGGAACAGAAAGGGTATATGCATCGGAAAGGATATGAACTAGTCCACGAAACTGAACAACTTTCCTAAAGGAACATAGGTCAAAATAATTAAAAAAATGGTTTGACCTTCCATACAAAATGCATCCGCTGATAGCGCGTGTAGTATGGGAAGTCAAACTTTTTCTTTCGTTATTCGACCTATGTTCCTTGGGGAAAGTTGTTCAGTTTCATGGACTGGTTCATATCCTTTCGGGTGCATATACCCTTTCTGTTACACGTTGTATATTACCAATCAAACAAACTGTCGAACCGACGCATGATAGGAAGCAGATAATCAACGCGCATGAGTTGCTCTGTGCTGCTGTTGCGCGCTATATTGCTGCAGTGACAGGTTGGTAGCCTAGCGCCTAAATTGCAATATACGGAAACCTTCGGATTTCTTAGCTGGTTTTTACATAATGCCCTGTAGGAAATGAAGCTAGAATATTCTTTGTTTTACTCTCGATTCCAGTCCAGCATGGAAGAACGGCCAGACATGGACAGGGAATTAGTTTTAAACTGAAATAATCAACACGGAACCTAATACCCATTATTTTTTTATTGTAATGTGGCATATTTTCATAAATAAACTTAACTAAGGGTCGAATTTATAAACTTCACTTGGGAATGACAGCAAGTTGAGTTCGTATTAGAAATATCATTTCAGTACAAAATGGTCTGTCAAATCCATACTTAATATCGCTCTCAATCTTGAGATCGCTTTATAAATACGAGCCTAAGGTCCGTATTGGTAAACAGCACTTGAGATTGACAGCTAGTTTGAGTTCGTATTAGAAATGTCATTTCAGTACAAAATGGTATGTCAAGTCCATACTTAATATCGATTTCAATCTTGAGATAGCTTAATAAACACGAGCCTGAGTAAAGTAAAATAAAGGAAGCATCAAATTGAGATTCGAGATCGAGCTAAAACACAATAGACTATGAACAAAACAAGTGTGTTATTTACAGACAAGTACTGTATGTAAGTATATTGACAAGGTTGTCATTAGTCAATTCAAACATTGTTTTGAATCACTCCTGTTTATGGTTTGAATCAGTCCAAATACAACAAGATAGTAACAAATGAGTGCGAATGAATCATGTTTGAGACGAGTAGATAAATGTCATCTTAAATAATCAGACAATGGGCTCGATTCTAGTTTGGCCAGCTAAAACTAAAATTAAAAACCGCCACGTCTTATATTTTTTTTACAATTATTTATTATAGATTTGTGGGTATATTGCTGTAGTGACGGGTTGTCAGCCGATCGCCTAAGTTACAATATACTGAAACCTTCGGATCCCTGAGCTGGTTTTTACAGCACGCCCGGGAGGAAATGCAGCTGGCATTCTATGTTTTTCTATCGCTCCCACTCCAGCATGGAAGTAATATGAAGTATATTCTGATCAAAAATAAATAAATAAAAATACAAAGTCTAGTCTAGACGAATACAAAAACATAATCATCATTATAATAACAAAGAACTTAAAAATAAATTAACTTTCAAAAACACGTGCAGTTTTATCATTAACATTTATTTTACTGCAGACTTTAATGGGTTTAAATGGAAAACCGAACGAAACACGTTTTAATGTTATTAATTAGTGGAAATGTCTAAAATTTTGTATGACTGTGTATCTCTGGAAGTCAAACTGCCTCCGTTGTCTAGTGGTCAGAGCCATCGGCTTACGATCTGGAGGACTTGGGTTCGATTCCGAGGGGGGGGGGACACAAAGTTGATATGTATCAATTTATGAAAATGTGAGGTTTTCCCCAGTTTGGTAAGGATATTGCAGGTTGAATCACCTGATTGTCACCAAAAGAATAAGGATTACGTGCTTCGGAGAGCACGTAAAGCCGTCGGTCCCGGTCGCTAAGGAGATGATGAGATGTACCTACCACCATGACATCTAATCTTTTTCTTAGCGAGTCGAACAACGACCCGAAGAACACTGTTGTCAGAGTTTTCAAACCACCTAGTAGCACAGTTACGGGTGTTAGGCCTCTGACGTGGTTTGTGTAACGACCACTATCAAACACAGCTACAAGAACCGACGTCTTAACGTGCCCTTCAAAGCACGTTGTTTTAAAAAATTAAATCTATAATTATTGGAATCTTATTTCTTCAAGGCAATCAGGTGATTAAGCCTACACTATCCTAACCAAACTGGGGAAAATGACACAAAGTGATAAATTTACAAATATCAACTTTGTGTTCCCCGGGAATCAACCCAGGACCACTAGACCACGAAAGTAGTTACTATCTTTACCGATGAACTAGGTAGCCGTACATAAAAAGCATATTATGATCGAAATTAAAAACAAAGAACATTTTTTTTCAACATCAGAAACTCAGCTCAAAAACTGAAATCATAGTCAAAAAAGCACAAAGAATCTCTCCACGTTTATCAAATATATGTATAGTGAATATTAAAATGTTTATCTTTACGATATCTGAAGATCATTGGGAAAGAGATTGTATAAATCCTATTGGTAGATTAGTACTCTCGATTCGTCTGATAAGAGTTTACAATACGATAAAGACATGTTTGCGCGAGGCATTTAAAGAAAGGTATATATTAATAGAAATTGCTATTATTATACTTCCATGCTAAACTGGGAGCGAGAGAAAGTAATAAAATGTGCCAGCTGCATTTCCTCCTGGGCATGCTGTAAAAAAGAGGGTTTCATTATATTTTAGTCGAAAGACTGAAAATCTGTCACTACAGCAATAATAATCAAATCTATCTTAAACAACCCTCAAAACTTTGTCAGACGTAGCGGAACGACCTTTGTTTAGGTCGTTTAAGCTCTGCCTACCCCATTAGGAATAAAGACGTGATTATATGTATGTATGTATGCTATAATAACAAGTTAAATTTCATTTTGGTGATAATCATCATCTCATCATCTCCCTAGCCTTATTCCGTATCTCACAACTTATCTAGGGGATTGAACGAAGGTACTTTTTTACACAGAGCGACTGCCATCTGACTTCCGCATTCCAGACGGGAAACCAAACCCGATCCTCTGACATGGCTTAACGACTAATGTAATATTAACCGGGACCAACGGCTTAACGTGCCTTCCGAAGTACGGAATCAATTACGAAAAAGAAAATTAACTTTAGTTCAGTAGAGGTGCTATTATTTTTCATCTAAAACCCGTGGCTCTGACCAATAGACCATTAAGATGATGCTAAAGAACAGTTTCGTGATTTACCTAGCCTAGTGTATCAGTAGCATTAATATGTATTTTATTATTTTTATTTATTTTATTTCACATATAAAAGATTCTACAGACATCAAATTCTTAGTACCAATAAACCTTAAAAAGGTTTGTCTTGGCACTGCACATTCCTCCTTAATCTAATAAAACAAAACAAAAAACTTAATTAACTTAAAAAACAACATAACATATTCATATTTTCTAAATATAGCACATTTTTTTTTTAAATACGACACAAACTTAAAATAATAAATAAAATTAAAATATTTTATAATAACAATAAAATATAATTTGAGTGGGAGAATGGTTCGCAAACGCAAGTAAATCTAATTGATGAACAACAACTTGTTTACTCCAAGTTCCTGCGCTGCGCTGGTTAATCCCTTAACAAAGGAAACCGTGCGTCTCTCTTGCACTTGCACCCCATGCGCCCAGCCCACGCCGATAGATAACACAGAAAGAATTTGTACTCGTATATACAGGATGGTATTTTTACAGTAAGATTTGAAAATTATTTGTTTTAAAAAATGATTTTAAATTACGTTTAATATTTTTATGTGTTAAATTTTGTCTGAATTCTAGTGGAAGAGTATTTATTAAACGAGGCACAATGTAATCCGTGGTGAGTTTTCCATAGAAATTACGTGCACCGATTGTGTTTACTTTTTTTTGTTTGATTTGCCGAGTCACTTTTATGCCGGTTGTAATATTTAAGTGAAATCTGAAATAGTTGTCTTTTAATAATATTAATTTATTTTTTTCGTGAATCGGCAAAACATTATTAATTTTAAATAATAACGTATCTTCATCATCATTTATTTATTTTCTTTTCATGTGATACGGTAAAATTTGTTTTAACATTCTACGTTGCAATTTATATATTTTGTCAAGATATGTGCTAAACGTACGACCATAGCTGCTAAGACCATAACCAATTACACTTTCTGCTAAGGCGTTATGAAGTTGCAATCTAATATAATATGGCACTTTCCGTCTTATAATGTGTGGAAGTGTAAGGCCCGAATTGATAAATTCGTATGAGAAATGTCAGTTTAGCACAATATGACCTGTTAAATACATACTTAATATTGCTGTCAACCTTGAGATCGCTTTATAAATACAAGCCTAAGAATCTTTACATTTTGTGACTCTATGAAGCACACGTAAAATAATAATATTTGACCGTATATATTTTTTATATACGTGGGACACTCAGAAAGTTTTGCGACACTAAAAAAAATTGTTCTACAGGTACATATATTTTTATTAAATCTTTTCAAAGTACTCTCCACCAGCCTCTATACAAAGATTCATGCGTCTGAACCAGTTTTCAAAACACTTTTTCCAGTCCGCCGTAGACACCTCGTTTACAGCCTGCTCGAACGCAGCCAGCGCATCTTCCGGCGACGAAAATTGTATCCCCTTGAAATGATTTTTTATTTTTGGAAATAAAAAGAAGTCACACGGTGCTAGATCAGGGCTGTAAGGAGGGTGACCCAGGAGTTTGACTGGTGTGCTGTCCAGGAAGTCCCTCGTTTTGAGCGCGGTGTGTGCAGGCGCATTGTCGTGGTGGAGCAGTAGTCCGCGGAGCCCTGTGTTTGGTCGCTTGTTGCTCACAACAGAAAAAACTTCTGGTAAACATTTGGTAGTATACCATTCGGCGTTAATGCTTCTTTGATCTCGTAAGGGAATTGAGGCCAAGTGGCCAGTCAAATTAAAAAAGCTGGGGATCAAAATCTTCCCCCCGCTTCGAGATCGCTTCACTTTGGTAGGCGTTGGTTCATTTTAAAACACCAAAACTGTCGACTAGCGCTTGGTTTCTGGATCGTATTGATAAATCCAGGACTCATCACCTGTTACGATGTCGTAAACACGCCGAGACGAGCCTGCTTCAAACTTGTTCAGCATATCACGGCACCATTCCACCCGGGCCTGCTTCTGAGCGTCGGTGAGGTAGTGCGGCACCCAGCGCGATACTATCCTCCTCACGCGAAGATGCCCTTGTAGAATCTCGTGAACGCTTCCCGATCCAATCTTTAATATGTGCTGAATCTCCTGATATGTAATTCGCCTATTATCTTGGATTAAATTTTTCACTGCTAGCACGTTTTCTTCCGTAATAGCCGTCAAAGGGCGACCGCTTCTTTCGTCATCCCCCAAGGTTGGTGGACCGCGCCTAAATTCGTTATACCAACGATACACGGTTGCCTTGGAGGGGCTTTCATCCATTAATGCCATTTGAAGTCTATTGAACGATTTATCCGGTTTCAGGCGACACTTGAAATCGTAAAAAATCATAGCTCTAAAATGTTCCCGGCGCAGTTCCATTTTTCAGTAAGACACGATACTTTGAATTGGCTCGCAAAAAATGTGGAGGGAAATTTTGAAAATGGAACACACATATTTTTACTTACAAGTAATCATATTTTCAAAAAAGATTCTAACCGGCCAGTCTGCCATATATAAAAACTATTTGTCGCAATACTTTCTGAGTGGCCTGGTATTTTTTTATTTAATTTTTTTTATATTTTTTGCTTAAATAAAGCTTTTTTATTTTTATTATTTATTATATAGGTATATTATGTTAGACAGTATATTTTTATGTTCGCAGGCCTTCGACTGGAGCGTAAAGACGCAGTCAGTGATCCTCTCATCATTCTTCTGGGGCTACATCATACTGCAAGTGCCGGCAGGTATGCTGGCAGCGAAGGTCGGAGGGAAGAGCCTGATTCTCATGCTGGTCAGCGTCAACTCTATTGTGTCAATTTTCTTGCCACTGGGAGCATACTATGTAAGTCTTATATTTTACTAGCGACCCGTCCCGGAAATTATCGGTGTTTCTCTACTAATATAGTATACATATAAACCTTCCTCTTGAATCACTCTATCCATTAAAAGAAACCGCATTAAAATCCGTTGCGTAGTTTTAAAGATTATTTTAGATATATGCATACATAGGGATATAAGGACAGAGAAAGCGACTTTATTTTATACTATGTAGTGATACCTAGATTTGGGATAAAGGCGATTATATGTATGTGTATGTTTTTCTACGGGTGTTGTAAGAGGCAACTACTTTATATATGCCCAGAGATCTGGCAGCATGCATCAGCACATTCTGTAAGCTGGAGGTGTATTTGATGTAGGTAGAAGGACCGTTTTCTCTTGATAATTCAACAGGCTTAAAAATTACCCAAATGAGTTGCATATTTTTGGATCTATTAAATTATGGGATCATGTGTTTTCTGCCATGCTGGACTGGGAGAGATAGAAAAACATAGAATGTTCTAGCTGCCCTTCCTCTCGGGCATGCTGTAGGAGTCAACAAAAGGGATTCGATGGTTACAGTGTATTGTAATTTAGGCGATGGGCTGACAACCTGTCACTACAGCAATACAAATCATTGCAATCTAAAATTTGCCCTCATTTTTTGTCAGACGTGGCGAAAGCGCCTGTCGAGGCATTTTACGCTCTGCCTACCTCGTAAGGGATAAAGGCGTGATTTTATGTATGTATGTATTATGTCTTTCGACTTGAATTAAATCGTTTACTTTGTTTTCTTCCAGGGAGGCTGGTATGTGGTCTGCGCCTGTAGAGTCCTCCAAGGTTTATCCCAAGGGTTTTTGTTCCCTGCTACCCACAGTCTTCTTGGACAATGGGCCCCTATTGAAGAGAAGAGTAGTTTGGGGACTTTGGCATATTCTGGTAAGAAACGTTACATTTTCAGAGGTTCCGTGTGATTCTGGATATTGAATTATATATTTATTTTGAAAGTAAATTATTAAATTAAAATCAAATACATATTTAAAGGGGCTCCCTTACCTCAAACGTGATTTCTTTGCCGATTTTTCGATAAATATTAATAAACGTAACTTGTAAAAGTAAAAGTAAAGGTTAAAATTTATTGTCTAATACATATAATCACGCCTTTATCCCTAATGGGGTAGGCAGAGCGTAAACGACCTAAAAAAAGACCGCTCCGCCACGTCTTACAAAGTCTTGAGGGCCATTCAAGAAAGATTTTTACGGATATTGCTGTAGTGACAGGTTGTCAGCCCATCGCCTAAATTACAATATATTGAAACCTTCGGATCCCTTAGCTGGTTTTTATAGCATGCCAGGGAGAAAAAGCATCTGGCACATTCTATGCTTTTATCTCGCTCCCAGTCCAGCATGGAAGAAAAAAGTGTCTATTATTGTATAGATAATGGTACGGAACCCTTAGTGAGCGAGTCTGACTCGCACTTGGCCAGTTTTTTAACTGTAGGCATTGTGTCGGATTGAACGAAAGACGTAAGAGCTCTGTTGTCAGTTGAAAAAACCGTCTTATGTAATCTCTGATATGATTTGCATATGATAAATATAAACAAAGTCAGCGAATCATCTTTCATATCAGATATTTAGGCAAATCAGCTTACATTATCTTAACCAAAATAGTAACGGTCTTATTCAGTGATTATTCCCTAGTGACAATCGACTCTACATCATCCAAATCTAGAGCAAGAGACAAAGATCACTTGACCACAAGGGTAGCTATTTACCATATGTGTCTCCGTGGTGTAGTGGTCTGAGCCATGGGCTCCTGATCCGGAAGTCCTGGGTTCGTTTCCCGGGGAGGAAAACAAAGTTGATATTGGCAATTTATCACTTTGTGAGGATTTCCCCAGTTTGGTTAGGTTATATTCTCTTTTTTTCTGTCGAGTGGGTATCGAGTCTATCAACCCGATGAACCCTGGTGTCAGAGTTTTTAAAACCGCCTAGTAGCACAACTATCAGGCCTCTGACATGGTTTGAGTAACGACCTCTATCAAAGACAGCGACCGGGACCGACGGCTTAACGTGCCCTCCGAAGCACGAAATCTTTTTCTTTTCGGACAATCAGGTGATTCAGCCTGTAATGTCCTAACCAAACTGGGGAAAAATTCACAAAGTGATAAATTCTCAATTATCAACTTTGTGTTTCCCCCCTAGGAATCGAACCCGGGACCTCCGGATCGGGAGTCCATGGCACTAGCCACTAGACCACTGAGGCAGTTATATTGATATCGATATTGTAGGTTGAATCACCTGATTGTCCGAAAAAAATAAGGATTCCGTGCTTCGGAGGACACGTTAAGCTGTGGGTGCCGATCGCTGTCTTTGATAGTGGTCGTTACTCAAAACCATGTTTGAGGCCTAAGAGCTGAGCTTCCAGGCGGTTTCAAACCTGTGACACCCCGGTTCTTCAGTTCATTGTTCAAAAACCCACTCGCTAAGAAGAAGACTATTTACCATAATATTCTTTCTACAGGTTGCCAAATAGGTATGGCTCTCCAGAACCTCTGTTCAGGATTCATAGCATCAGCCTGGGGCTGGCCTGCCATCTTCTACGCGAACGGAGCAGTAGGCGCCGTATGGGTGGCGTTGTACGCATTCCTCGGATCAAGCAGTCCAGATACATCTTCCATGATCACTGAAAGAGAGAAAGAGTATATTGAGAAGTCTTTGGACCATGTTGGAGAGCAGAAGGTTAGTTTTTTTATGATATACATTAGGTACGTGGGTAAAGGACAGCGTCCCGCAAACTAATAGGTGTTGATCAGTCAATGACACTGAACAACTTCCACTAGGATAATTTTTCCGGAATTGAAAAAAAAATGCTTTTCCACACAAATTGTCTGACCGAGGTGAACATTTTGTATGAGAAGACAAATATTTTTTTCACTTCCTGAAAGAGAATCCCGGTGGAAGTTGTTCAGTACTGAGTAACCCCTATCAATTTGCAGGACGCTGTCCCTTACACCCAATATAAATATCTCTTGCAATTCCAGACCTACGATAAATGTACGTAAATACTTGAGAAATAATCCTGCACAGAATAGAATCTCTGATTACGATACTTATCTAAATCTCCTAATACGTTTGCATTCTCAATGTAAGACTTACATACATACATAAATCACGCCTTTATCCCTTACGGGGTAGGCAGAGCGTTTAACGCCTCGTAAAAGGCGCTTTCGCAACGTCTGACAAAAAATTCAGGGCAGTTTTAGATTGTAATATGTATTGCTATAGTGACAGGTTGTCAGCCCATCGCCTAAATTACAATACACTGAAACCCTCGAGTCCCTTTTGCTGACTTCAACAGCATGCCCGGGAGGAAGGGCAGCTGGAACATTCTATATTTTTCTATCTCTCCCAGTCCAGCATGGATGTAAGACTTATTACTTTATATCGGTACGGTACCTTCTATGTTTGTGTATGTACAAATTAAAACATGTATGGCAGGTATTGAAGCAACTGTGAAGAAAAATGGATGATATACATACATACTTATAACCACGCCTTTATCCCTAATGGGTTAGGCAGAGCGTAAACGACAACAAAGGTCGTTCCACCAGGTCTAACAAAGTGTTAAGGGTTATTTACGATAGATTTGTAGGTATTGCTCTAGGGACATGTTCAGCCCATCGCCAGAACCCTCGGATCCCTTAGCTGGATTTTACAGCATGCCCGGGAGGAGATGCAGCTGGCACATTCTATGTTTTTCTATCGCTCCCAGTCCTGCATGGAAGTCCAAATGACTGATATGATAAGGCTAAACTCGAAACACATGGTAGTTATGAATTATTATGTAACACGTTCAGTTTAATGCACGCAACTTGTTTCCGGTATTATGTTTAATATCTAATCCGTTGACGATGTATCTTTACCGTAAGAAGTACAGGGTGTAACCTTAAACAATATGCAGAAAGCTGTCCCTTACACCATGCAAGGGACAACTTTCTGTATGATAAGGGTTGCTCTGTGACTGAAACTGAACAAATTTCACCCATAAAAAAAAAATATCTTCATTGATCTTAACATTAACAATTTTGTCTCAATCATATTACTTGATGTGCTCGTATGTAATCAAGTTCCTTGAACAATTTAACCAAGTTTTTTTTTCAGTGTACCACCTTGTTGCGACTATTTGTATGGGGAAACCATTTTTTTTATTCCATTAAGATTCAATTTGTAAAAGTTGGTCATTTTTATTTCCTAAGCAAAAAAAACTTGGTTAAATTGATCAAGGAACTTGTTCACATACGACCACATTAAGTAAAATGATTGAAACAATAAAGTTAATGTTAAAATCCATTATTATGTTGATTAAAATTATTAGGAAATTGGTAGTGGTTATCAAGTAACTTGATTCAATTTTTAACATCATTGTCATAAACACATTACTTTATGTGTTCGTATTTAAATAAGTATTTTTCTCAGTGTAATTTATTCAAGTATTTTGATGATAAAATGTGCCAGCTGCATTTCCTCCCGGGCATGCTGTATAAACCAGCTAAGGGATCCAAGGGTATCAGTATATTATAATTTAGGCGATGGGCTGACAACCTGTCACTACAGCAATATAACTACAAATCTATCTTAAATAGCCCTCAAAACTTTGTCAGACGTGTCGGAACAACCTTTGTTTAGGTTTTTTACGCTATGTCTACCCCATTAGGGACAAAGGCGTGATAATATGTATATATATATATATATATATATATTTTGATGATTGTTGTAGAAGTACAAAACACCATGGAAGTCTATCTGGACCAGCATTCCCTTCCTGTCCCTGATGATAGTCCATGGTGGACAGAACTGGGGCTTCTTCACCATGGCAACACTGATTCCTACGTACATGGCCAATGTACTGGGAGCTGACATTAAAAAGGTTAGTTCATAGAAGACGTGTGCTATTTTCTCATATCACTACATAGTATAAAACAAAGTCGCTTTCTCTGTCCCTATATCCCTATGTATGCTTAGATCTTTAAAACTACGCAACGGATTTTGATGCAGTTTCTTTAAAGGTTAGAGTTATTCAAGAGAAAGGTTTATATGTATGATACATGCATAATATAGTAGAGAAACACTGATGATTTAAGTGCGAAGCCGGGGCGGGTCGCTAGTACTTACATAAGTTCATGCGCTTTATCATAATTTTATCGAGTGCATACTGATATTATAACGGGTGTAAAGGACAGTGTCCCGCAAAGTGATAGGGGTACATACATACATACATAAAATTACGCCTTTATCCCTTACGGGGTAGGCAGAGCGTTACAAACCTCGTAAAAGGCGCTTTCGCCACGTCTGACAAAAATTGAGGGCAATTTTAGATTGTAATATGTATTGCTTTAGTGACAGGTTGTCAGCCCATCGCCTAAATTACAATACACTGTAACCCTCAGGTTCCTTTCGCTGACTTCTACAGCATGCCCGGGAGGAAGGGCAGCTGGAACATTCTATGTTTTTCTATCTCTACCATTCCAGCATGGAAGGATAGGGGTTGCTCAGTCAATGAAACTGAACATTAATCACCAAGATATTTTTTTTAAAGGACAATTTGTATGGAAAAGCAATGTTTTAATTAACCTCCTAAAATTATTTCCGGGTGAAAGTTGATCATTTAATTAAATTAAATTTATTTTGTTACTGTATGTATTGTAAAATGTGGGCCATATTGCGCTGAAATAAAATAAATTTGAATTTAGAAGAGAGCTCATAAGATTTCGAAGATTTCATGTGTAGGTAGTTTGCCATTTTCCACTAATAACTTAGGTCAAAGTATATATACTGGGTGTAACGGATAGCGAAACGGAACAACTGTCACCAGGAATTTCTTTCACGAGATGAGAAAAAAACGAGCTTCCAATACGACATGACTACCTCGATCTGATAATTTGTATAAAAAACAAAAAAAAAACTTGTAAAATAAACCTACTTACAGTTGTTCAGTTTTGTTGACTAAGCAACCCCTATCTGTCCCACACACACCCGGTATATTGTGTCAAATCAAGTCATAGACCGTTATTAAATTATCTATCTAGAATTTAATAAAACTATATACAAAGAAAATAAAGAAGATACAATAAAAGACAAAAACTTATAATTAAACGACAAAATGATTTTAATGAAATGAACAACGTAATAGATTTCTCGATAGAGAAAAAACAATATTAAAACTTGATATTACGATTTATTTTAATAGCCTCTTCATTTGAGTCTATCAAGGAAAATGAGAGATAATAAAACAAAGATATAAAACAACAGTTTTCTATTAGATCAGTAAATATTTGATCCCATAGAGAGTTCATATTTATTAATCTTTCTATAATGTTTGGATTAAGATAAAAGATAAACTATTTATCTCAGAATTTATCCATCGTGAAAGTCACGTTTCTTAAGGAAAATGACATGTTTTCTAGTTATATGATGATATAAACATCTTCTTACATACATATATATATATAGTCTCGCCTTTATAACGGGGTAGGCAGAGCGTCATCGACCTAAACAAATGTCGTATCGCCACGTCTGACAAAGTTTTGAGGGATATTTAAGATTGATTTGTAGGTATATTACTGTAGTGACAGGTTAGCCCATAGCCTAAATTACAATATACTGAAACCCTTGGATCCATTAGTTGCTTTTTACAGCATGCCCGGGAGGATATACAGCTGGCACTTTCTATGATTTTTTCTCGCTCCCAGTGCAGCATGGAATAAAAAATTAACACCTTCTGCATGTACGAAAATTAATACATATCATGAAAATACTACGGCATCCTGTGAAAAACAAAGTATTAAGACTCGTTTATACTGCACTGTGTGAATCTGTAATAGACTACTGTATCTCGGTCTGGGGCGGAGCAGCAAAGATTAATATGATATGCCTGGAGCCGACACAAAGAGCGGTGTTAAAGGTAATGTACAAAAAACTGTACCTATACCCGACCATAACACTATATGAAGAAGCAGAAGTTCTCAACGTTCGGAAACTGTTTATATTAAAGGCCACTCTTACAACCCATTGCAAACTCATAACATCAGAGACTTATCCTACACTGCTCAGGCGGAGAGTTTTTCATATCCCCTACCCACGACCAGCACAACTTTCGCTCGCCGCTTTGCCAGTTATATCCATTCATATATATACAATCGCATCATTCAAAAATGCGATATCCACAATCTCAAAGTAAAACAAGCCAAGATTATAATAAGAAAAAAACTGCTAGTAGAGTCAAAATAGCTGTTAATTCATAGTAAATGTATATATTTGAATATAATCTCTCTGCCGTGAGGTAGCGGCGTAGAATACTGCCTTCCCATTTCCTACTTGTGGGGGTCGTAAGAGGCGAGCGAGAGAACTATCCTCCATAACAACCATACCCAGAGGACAAAACAACAGCATTCCCAAGGAGGGTTGGCGTCTGGCAGGCGGCCGACTGTAAAAAATCTGCCAAAACCTATGCAGTATGAACAGTATGAATACGATGCGCGATAGGACTAGGGCGTTCTCCGGAAGCGACGTGCAGGGGCAGTACCCGGCTCCTGTGGAAATGGGCTAGGGTTGTTGCACCTTCCGCAACGGGTGCAACGCAAGAAGCTAGCACGGAAAGGGAAGGAAGTAAGGTTGAGGTTAGCGAGTTGGAATGTAGGAACGATGACTGGAAGGGGAAGAGAGTTAGCGGATGTATTAAAGAGACGAAGGATAAACGTGGCTTGTTTGCAAGAGACTAAATGGAAAAGTGTGAGGGCTAGAGAGATTGGTGATGGATATAAATTTTACTATTGTGGAAGTGATAGAAAGCGAAATGGTGTTGGAATAGTATTGGACAGTGAATTGAAAGAAAATGTGATGGTTTCTTGTTAGAACCATGCTTAACAATTTGGTTCTCAATATTGTTATTGTGTATGCTCCTCAAACGGGTTGTGATGAAAAATAAAGATCAATTTTGGGAGGATTTTGACAGTGTCTTGATGAATGTTCCGGATGGGGAAGACATCCATGTTCGAGGAGACTTCTACAATCTGCTACCGTCTTTGATCTGGCTATTTCAAACGCGTAGTTTAAAAAACGAGACCAACATCTAATTACGTACAAAAGTGGCAACCACACGACGCAGATTGATTATATTCTTTTCAAAAAGAGTAAAAACAACTGCGTCAAAGATTGTAAAGTGCTACCAGGCGAAGATTTAGTGTCACAGCATCGGCTTTTATTGATGGAAATTAAATTCAGAGTTCAGACCAATAAGAGTAAGAAACATCCTTCCCCCAAAATAAAGTGGCATATGTTGGAAAAAGATGAGTGTGCGAGTAAATTCAGAGAAAAAGTGGTCGTTAAAATGATAGAGATGAAGGATAAAACTGAGAATGAATGCTGGAATGAAATGGCTGGGTGTATAAGAAGTGTTGCGAAAGTTGTATGTACTTTGTCTATGTATTCTATTTAAATTTATAACAATAGTAACTTCACTATCCCGCATAATATTAAAAAACTACTCCTTTACCCAAAGGTTGCCTGGCAGAAATTGCTACCCTAGCAATAAGGCCGCCTAATTGTACTCTGTTTGTTTTGTAATGTTTGTTCCTGTACAATGTGTTGTTTATGTGCAATAAAGAATATTTGTATTGTATTGTATGTGGTGAGTCAAGAGGAAAAAATATGATACATAAGGAGACATGGTGGTGGAATGAGGAAGTACAAACGCAGCTGAGTGACAAAAAAGGGCGTTTATAGAGTGGCAGAATACTAGGAGTGGAGATGACATAGTGAAAGAACAGAAGAAAGCGGTGTACAAAGATTAAGAAAGAGAGCAAAGCGTGCAGTTGCTATTGCCAGAGCTGAGGCTCAGGACAAACTGCACAAGTCCTTGGACCGTCCTAAAGGTCAGAAACAGCTATACCGTATGACAAAAATGAGAGGGAGGTGTTTCGCATGTAAATTGTATAAAGGGAGGGTTTTAACGAACGACGATGAAATAAAAGAACGCTGGAAGATGTACTTTGAAAAACTGATGAACAAAGAGAATGATTGGATTGAGAATGTGAGGGACATACCCTTGAATGTGGGTTTGGTGAGAGAAATTAGTGTGGAGGAAGAAGAAGAGGAAGTATGAAAAATGGAAAGTCTCTTGGGCCGGATGGAATACCGGTTGAAATATGGAAGTTGCTAAGTCCGGATGGATGGGTGTGGTTGAGTTTATTCTTCGGTAAGTTGTTGCAAGACGAAAGAAGACGAATGGTGCAACAGTTTACTAGTGCCCATTTAAAAAAATAAGGGTGATGTGCAAAAATGGAATAATTACCGAGGAATAAAGCTCATGTCACATACCATTAAAGTTTGGGAGAAAATAATTGAAAGAAGGATACGAGAAGAAAGTGATATAACACAAAACCAGTTTGGGTTTATGCCTGGTCGAGGTACAACGGACGCCATTTTCGCACTTCGTGTACTATGCGAAAAACACAAACGTGTTCATAAAAACTTACACATGGTGTTCGTTGACCTTGAGAAGGCATACGATCGTGTACCCTGAGAGGTTTTGTGGTGGGTTCTGAAAGAGAAAGGTGTGCCTGGAAAATATGTGGTGCTATTTCGTGCTATGGACGAAAAATGTTGTACACGTGTCCGGTCAGCTGCTGGCACCAGTGACGAGTTCGGCGTGGCCGTGGTTTACACCAAGGGTCGGCTCTAAGTCTTTACCTCTTTCTGTTGTATAATGGACACCTTGACGTTGGACATACAGGAAAAGGCTCCCTGGTGTATGCTGTTCGCCGATGACAACGTTCTCGTCGGCGAAGATGGACTCGAGGTGCAGAGCAGATTAGAGAAATGGCAACAGAACTGGAGAATGTAGGCTTGAAAATCAGCAGAACCAAGACTGAGTACATGTTCTGCGATTTCGGGGTCTCTTTATTTCTGTAGATATGACTCTGGATGGGGTAGCATTACCGGTCTGCTTTGATTTCAAGTACCTCGGGTCACAAAACCTAGGTGATAGTGATATTGACCGATCAGTTAGGCACAGAATTAACACAGGGTGGATGAAATGGCGGCAGGTCACGAGAACAACTTGCAACTCCCGAAATCCCATTAGGCTAAAGCGGAAAATATATAAGAGCATCATAAGACCTGTCGTCATGTATGGATCAGAGTGTTGGGCGATGAAAGTGATGGATAAAAGAAAGCTTCATGCTGCTGACATGCGAATGCTAACATGGATGTGTAGAGTAACAAGAATAGACAAGATTATGAATGAGTACATATAAGGAAGCTTGAAAGTTGCGCCCATAACAGATAAAATGAGAGGAAATCGGCTTGCGTGGTATGGACATGTAATACGGAGGGATTAAAGTCATATAAGTAAAAGGGTATTGAATTTGAATGTGTAAGGATATGTTGGGAGAGGACGACCATAGAAAAGATGGATGGACTGTTTGAAAGATATTATGTTGAAAAGTGGTGTTAATGTCGAACTGACGGCTGGCAGGGATGAATGGAAGAAGAAAACATACTGCGCCGACCCCAAATAATGGGATAAAGGCAAGGGAATGATGAATATAAACTCTATAATTTAGAGCGTTAAAGAAATATGAAATGTGATGTATTATTGTCTTGACCTTACTATAAATACGTACGTGGTGTAACTTAGTTAGTTTTTAAATCTTTACAGTATCTGTTTAACTAAATTCACAATATATCTACAACAAGCATAATAAAAATTGGAATGAAAATCTATGGACTTATTCGAGAATTAAGTTACTTACATAATATTGAGCTTGATTCTAGATTTGCCGGCTAAAACTAAAATTAAAATCTATTCTCCATTTTCAGACGAAAATCATTGGAAAAGGACAAGAGATCTATTATCTCCGGTTTTTGATTTATAGTCTTTTATACGTTATCTGTTATTTTTATCCGCCGTCATATGATATGGTGGATAATACATACATACATAAATCACGCCTTTATCCCTTACGGGGTAGGCAGAGCGCTTAACGCCTCGTAAAAGCCACTTTCGCCACGTCTGACAAAAATTGAGGGCAATTTTAGATTGTAATATGTATTGCTATAGTGACAGGTTGTCAGCCCATCGCCTAAATTACAATACACTGTAACCCTCGAGTCCCTTTTGCTGACTTCAACAGCATGCCCGGGAGGAAGGGCAGCTGGAACATTCTATGTTTTTCTATCTCTCCTAGTCCAGCATGGAAGAAAGATAATTTTAATAATTTTAATGGTGGATAATTTTACAGAAATATTGGGGAAACCTGTAAAAGCGCGTCAAAATCTAGCGGACAAAGTGTAAAACTATAGAGTACTAATCGCCTGTCCTTTTTCAATTTTATTATTTTGTAAGTGACAGATAGATTTTGAATTTTAGTTTTAGCCGGTGGAATCTAGAATCGAGCCGATTATGTAGTTTTAGTTCTTCCATGCTGGAGAGATAAACATAGAATGTGACAGCTGCATTTCCTCCCGGGCATGCTGCGGGCAGCTAAGGGATCCGAGTGTTTTTGTATATTGAAATTTAGGCGATGAGCTGACAACCTGTCACTGCAGCAGTATACCTCATATAAATTTTAAATAAGCCTCAAAGCTTTCTCAGACGTGGCGAAACAACCTTTATTTAGGTTGTTAACGCATTGCATACCCCGTTTGGGATTAAGGAGTAATTATATGTAAGTATGTAGTGTATGTGCATTATATGAGATACATCTTCCTGCATTTTCTCAATAAATAGACGTTAGAATATTGGTAAATACATTACACAAACGCAGATGGCGCAGTTGGCAACTTTTCCTATTCCCATCTGATCCCAAACGAAAAAGTCCCATAAACTTTCCAACTAATGATCCTACGTCCTTAAGCCCAAGAGCGCAAGGCCAATCATTAATTGTTTTTTTTACTATACGGCACGTCAACGGCAACGGCAACGTCTTATCGATATTGTCGACGATACCGCAGAAGAGATAATGCACGAAAATCAATGACAATACGGGGTGTTAATTTAATTGTGTGCCGTAGCTTATGGGGTGTTTCAGTAACGTATAAGGAGCCTATATTTAAAAAAAAAAACAACTCAAACAGACAACAGTAGTCGGTATTTATTATGATTCCAAAGACTGCGTCTGACCGCACCGCTATAACCAAGCCGGCGCGAGTCGCTATCACTGGTGGATAGCGACACACGTGTCGCGCGGAAGTGGTTTTCGCCTTATCGCGCGTCACGCGAGATCGATTATAGCAGTGCCGCCAGACGTAGCCCTAAGAATCATTCTAAATACCTACAAACTATATGTGTTTTGTATACCTACTTACGTTGTTTGTTCATGTGTATGTGCGGTAATATTGTCACAAACAATATTATTGGTACAAACATACATAATAATCACGCTTTTATCCATAATGGGGTAGGCAGAGCGTAAACTACCTAAAGAAAGGTCGTTCCTCTACGTCTGACAAAGTTTTGAGGGTTATTTAATATAGATTTGTTCGTATATTGCTGTAGTGATAGGTTGTCAGCCCATCGCCTTAACTACAATATACTTAAACCCTTGGATACCTTAGTTGGTTTTCACAGCATGCCCGGGAGGAAATGCAGCTGGCACATTCTATGCTTTTCTCTCGCTCCCAGGCCAGTATAGACCTATTGTCAATACTGCCAAAGGTAATACTGCCTTGGAACCAGCTGCGATATCGTCAACGACATCGTGCTAGTGAAAAACCGTCACGATATTGCTGTCATGCCGTTGCCGTGCCGTCTAGTGCAAAAACGCCCATTACACCAAAGAGTACATACGAAGGGCGATACTCGGTTACAATAATACTAAACATTTAACGGTTACATTGTCGTTACAATGGTTACGATAACAATAGCTTTCAGTCGCATAATAATTGTATATAATTTACTTGTCGGCAGCGTTAATTCAACTGCCTCCGTGGTCTAGTGATCAGAGATATGGGCTTACGATCTGGAGGTCCTGGGTACGATTCCCAGTGGGGGAACACAAATTTGATATTTGTCCATTTATCTCTTTGTGAGGTTTTACCCAGTTTGATTAGGACATTGCAGGCTGAATCCCTTGATTGTCCTAAAAGAAAGACCATTCCGTTCTTCGGAGGGCATGTTAAGCCGTCGGTCCCGGTGGTCGCTGTCTTTGATGGTTGTCGTTATTCAAACCATGTCAGAGGCCTAAATAGCTGTGTTATTTGGCGGTTTTAAAACTCTGACACCAGGGTTCATCGGGTCTATCGACTCGAGAATCTACTCGCTAAAAAGAAGCGTAAATTTACTCGACAAACTGAAGAGGAAATAATATATGGTGGGTGCACCGTTAAGAGGTAGAATTTCACATGAGTGATCATAAAATAGCGTGACTAACATGTTTTTGCTAAGTGGTACATTTAAATTGCACCACTCCATCTCGCAGTATTTAATACTGCTGGCGGTTTGTAAAAAGCAGCTATGTATACATCATAATCTTGCACTGCTGCCAACCACCAGCTAAGCGTGTTGAGTATGAGAAACATTCTCTTATTTAAGATGGCGCATATTCTGTCATTTTAACTAAACTAATGGCTGTAATAATACTATCTTATGAACTCTGTGTGAGAGAACCCGATAGTGTAGTGGATAGGGCCGCTGCCTCCTGAGCGGGCAGGTCGTGGTTCGAATCCCACCACGTACCAATGTGTTTTTCGGTTTTCGAATTTCATATGTACGTTTATTCGGCGCTTTTTCTGTGCTTCGGAAGGCACGTTAAACCGTTGGTCCCGGTTAAATATCGTTTAATACCGTAGATATTAGTCGTTAAGCCATATCAGAGGCCAGTGCTAAGCATTGGCGGCTTAAAAACTCTGACCTAATCTAGGATTGGGTCTGGTTTCCCTAATGGGTTGCGGAGGTCAGATGACAGTCGCTCTGTGTAAAAACCAGTACCCTCGTTCAATCCCCTGGATTAGATAGCCGACCCCGTGAGATACGGGATAAGGCTAGGAAGATGATGAACTCTGTGTTAGGGCCACAGAGCAGATATAGTAGTGGAGCTGCCGTATTTCTATTTCTCTAAAGAATGACGTGATATGAACCCACTAATTGTGGGTTAAGGCGGAGAGCGCGGCGGGTGCGGCGACGCCATCACTATCTGATTGCCTTATAAGTATTTCTAACTGACACTAGATGGCGCTTCTGACAACGTGGAATGTTCTAGAATGAAAATTGAATAAAAATGGAAATCTTCGATCATCAATCACTGTAGCTTTTATATATCCAATTATGCAACACTATTTTGCATCGCGAAACATAAAAAATAAATTGTTCCGAATGGCTAAGCGTGCATTCAGATTAAAACTTATCGCGCACTTATGACAGCGCCTCTCGCGTGGGGTTACTGACACAGGCTGACAATGGTATGATGAAACTTCATGTATAAAGCTTAATAGCTTATTCAATCTATTTCAGAATGGTGCTCTATCCGCTCTGCCGTACTTTACAGTATATGCTATGAGCTTCCTCGTGGGGTTCAGCGCCGACTGGATCTTAAAAAGGAAATTTCTCAGTACAACTAATACTAGGAAACTGTTCAACTCTATTGGTATGTACTTACAGTCACTCTTTTATCTCTTGTAGGATAGGCAGAGCATATATCACTGACTGAAACCTTATTAAACCTCATTCAAATGTCTGACAAATGTTATTCCACAAATAAATGACGCTATAGTATGTAACAGGAACATGTTGTCAGTCCACCACCAAAATGGCAATAAACTTAATCATTTAACTGCCTTTACTTTGTTGAATACACTTGGGACGATAAGTAGCTGGGATATTCTCCCTTTTATACTTTGATTTTTCCATATACCTAAACAGGGGTAGAGTTTGCAAGGTCGCCTGGCTGCCAACCACCATCTTACTCCTCCTGATGACATAATCACAAATAAAGTATGACATTTATGACTTCTTCTTCTCAGCGAGTGGATTCTCGAGTCGAACATCGACCTCAAGAACCTTGGTGTGACTTATGGTATTTTTTCAGGATTGTACGGAGCAGGCTTGGCTCTCATCGGTTTGTCGTACACTCCTCCTGGACAAATAACCATGGCTGTGGTCCTCCTGATGCTGGTTGTAGGCATCAACGCTGGACATTATGCTGGATATATGGTAACACCATCTTTTAAGGTTTTCTCTAATGTTTTATACTCATAAAATCCGATTATCGTTCCAAATATCAGGAAGACCTCGTCAAATACTAAGCAAGTTCACTTAAAATAGAAGGTCCTTAAGGTTCACTCTTGGTATTGTTACTTCAAAAGGTTGGCAAATTGATATTATATAGGTGTTTTATCTTACGACTGCCGCTTTGCCATACTTCTAATTGTAGACTTATTCACTTGTAAATATAATTCATGGCCTTTTTTTTGCAGTTGGTTCACATCGACATGGCTTCTAACTTCGCGGGTATTCTGATGGGCATCACTAACTGCTTCGCTAATATCATTTCCCTCATCGCGCCACTCGCGGCCGGCGCCATGCTCAATGATGAGGTAAGAGTCAATTCATAAATTATATTATTCATTTTGAAAGTTTGGGTGTGTAGGTTATGTTAGAGAGCCCGATGGTGTAGTGGATAGGGCCGCTGCCTCCTGAGCGGGAGGTCGTGGTTTGAATCCCACCACGTACCAATGTGTTTTTCGGTTTTCGAATTTCATATGTACGTTTATTCGGCGCTTTTTCCGTGCTTCGGAAGGCACGTTAAGCCGTTGGTCCCGGTTAATATCGTTTAATACCGTAGATATTAGTCGTTAAGCCATATCAGAGGCCAGTGCTAAGCATTGGCGGCTTAAAAACTCTGACCTAATCTAGGATTGGGTCTGGTTTCCCTTCTGGGTTGCGGAGGTCAGATGGCAGTCGCTCTGTGTAAAAACCAGTACCCTCGTTCAATCCCCTAGATTAGGTAGCCGTCCTCGTAAGATACGGGATAAGGCTAGGGAGATGATGGGTGTGTAGGTTTTGACATGGCATTTCTAACAGCCTGACGATTGGAATTAACACCGTGACCTATGGTGCAAAATGCGCTCCACTCCGAGCTATGTGCTGTGTACTGATTGATATATTTTTTGCACTATCCCCCGCATCGAAGGTTCCTCCGACCAGGGGAGCCTTTGTTGGTAGTGGACGGTTTTACTTCGTCTATTCCTATGCATTTGCTAGAATTCTTAATTTACTTATCTATAACTATACCGCGCTCAATCCCTCCTGGTAGACGGAATACTTAAAACGTTTATCTATATTTCCTATAAAAACTGAAGGTAACTTTTGTGTCTGTTGCTTTTCTCCATCTGCTACTTCTAATAAGCAGAAATATTTAAAAGATGTAAGTATATGTTTCAGAACGTCGTATGCTAGGTAGAATTGGGAACGAAATAGGTAAGTAAGTAAATTAAAATGTTTCCCTCTTTCAGACTGACCCAAACGATTGGCGAAAGGTGTTCTACACAGCGGCAGCGATATACATTGCTTCTAATACAATATTTGTAGCGTTTGGTTCCTGCGAGAAACAGACATGGAACGAACCCGAGGAAGAAAGTACCACAGAGAAGACTGAAAAACATGTATAGCTTAAAATAAATTATTTTAATATAAAACTGATATTTTTTTCTTGATTGACTAAAGTTAATGCTACGGCATTATTTGCTGTGGTTTCTTGCACTATAGAGTTCTATTTGCTCCGTGGTCTAGTGGTTAGAGCCATGGGCTCTCGATCCGATGGTCCTGGGTTTGATTCCAGGGGGGGACACAAAGTTGATATCTGTCAATTTATCACATTGTGACATATTCTCCAGTTTGGTTAGGACGTTGCAGGTTGAATCACCTGATTGTCTGGAAGAAAATTATTCCGCGTTTCGGTGGACACGTTCAGTTATCGGTCCCAGTCTCTGTCATAAGTAGTGGTCGTTACGCAAACTATGTCAGAGACCTATTAGCTGTGGTATTAGGCGGTTTGAAAACTAACACCAGGGTTCATCGGGTCGATCGATTCGATACTCACACGACAGAAGAAGAAGATGCTGTAAGAAATTTCTTTTTAGAAATAAGCAGTGTCTGTTGTGTCTTTGTTTTTTATGTCCTGTGTTTATGATGTTTTTTGTGTACAATAAATTTTTGATGTTTTGATATATTTTTTCATCACGATTTGTATTAGGGGATAACATTTGTAGTTGAAGACAATATTTTATTTATTATAAACCTTATAAACTTTGTATTGCAATGTAAAGAGGTTGCATGCAGTCAGTAGTCAGCTGCTAAACCGAATAAAACGTTTTATTGCGTAAGCACGTACACTACCACAAATATATCTACTTTATGGTAACTGCCTCCGCAGTGTAGCGGTCTGAGCTTGTCTGTGCTTTTGACCCGGAGGTCCCGGGTTCGATTCCCGGCGGCGGACAATGACTTTGTGTTGTTGTTTCTAGCTAGTAACGACATTGCAGGCCGTTCACCTGATTCTCCAAAAAGTAAGATGATCCATGCTGTCAGATGGGCATGTAAATAGTCGGTCCTGCGCTTGATTTCTCTCTGGTCGTGTCACTCAATCTTTCCCATCAGAATAAGAGATTGAAGGAACAGAGTGTGCGTGTGCACCTGTGTGTAGCGCAAATACTTGGGCACTAAGAAGTAAGTCCTGCGCAGTTGGCCGCCGCCATCACCGAATATCGGTGGTAGGACTATTATTATTATAACTTTATGGCTATAGTAACGCTTGCACGTTAGTATATTAAATTATTCCATGGTAATGGTTATTATACTATCTTCATTATCGTGTCAAGTACAAGTAGGTATATTGGTCTATGTATATACGTAGATAGAAAGTAATCTAATAATTTCTAGCCGTTAATACCATCTGTAGCCTAGGATTAAATTTCATTGCGTACAATAACTTTATTTAATTGCTAGCTCGCTAGATGTACCTATTTTACCATTATAGAGAAGACATACCGGGTGTAAAGGATAGCGTCCCGCAAACTGATAGGGGTTGCTCAGTCAATGACACTGAACAACTTCCACCAGGAAATAACGTGTCCTCTAAAGCACGGGATCATTTTTCATCCGGACAATCAGGCTAAAAAAAATTAAAATCAAATAAAATTAACTAAATGTTAAAATCAGCTACGGATCCGAGGGTTTAAGTATATTGTAATTTAGGCGATGGGCTGACAACCTGTCACTACAGCAATATACATACAAATCTATCTTAAATAATCCTCAAAACTTTGTCAGACGTGGCGAAACGACTTTTGTTTAGATAGTTTACGCTCTGCCTACCCCATTAGGTACAAAGGCGTGATTATATGTATGTATGTACAATCAGGCTATTCAGCCTGCATTGTTCTAAACAAACTGGGGAAAATCTCACAAAGTGATAAATTGACAAATATAAATTATGTGTTCCCCCTGGGAATCGAACCCAGGACCTCCGGATCGTGAGTCCATGGCTCTGACCACTAAACCACGGAGGCAGTTGTACAAAGGAGGGGATATACTTACAAATATGCACTTAGTAAGCTACCAACTGCTTTTTTCTACCCTGTTCTTTCTTTGACACTCAGCTTTTCTTTGCCCGTGTTAAAGTATCGAATCATAACCACAATATTTCATTTGCAATTTTTAAATACACGTGCTATATCGCCTACATGCAATCATTAATTACGCTAAACCTCCATGACTACATTTCAAAGGAAATTTTTCATAAATCAAAAATGTTAATTTAAAATAAAAAACGTGCAACATCGCACGCTATATACAGCATGACTATGCTTTAAATGAATGTGGTACAAAAATGTGCTTCTTGTATGAACGCGCCGACAGCCTTAGTGGTTAGTGATCTGAGCCATGGGCTTACGATCCGGATGTCTTGGGTTCGATTTCCAGGTATTTATTATTTTACCAGTTTGTGAGATTTTCCCCAGTTTGGTTAGGACATAGCAGGCTAAATCACCTGATTGTTCGAAAAGAAAGAGAATTTCGTGCATCGGAGCCAATCGGAGTGCACGCTAAGCCGTCGGTCCCGGTCGCTGTCCTTGATAGTGGTCGTTACACAAAGCATGCTAGACATGTTTAAGATCTGTGACACCAGGGTTCATCGGTTCGATCGACCCTGCTGATTTCGAAACCCACACGACAGAACAATAATCGTTCTCCCTGTACTGCGTCCCGATCCGCGTTCATTTAAAGCGTTGTCATACCACACGATTAATTAGCTTTTAATAAAGTTAGAAAATTGCAGAGCGGTATATTTTTAATCTATGCAAGTTGTTAATGAATGTTTGCATTTCACTTGAATAGCATTAAAATATTAAGTTTTTTCATTAAGATTGATTTGGCGATACAAACATTTTCAACGTTGCAGTTAATTTTATTAAGGGAAATCTGTAAAATCCACAGGCTTCGCCTTTATTTATGCTTATTTAATTTACTTCAATTAGTTGTTATTTTTTTATTATATTTATTTATTAGAAACGGGTTTTTTATTTATTTATTAATAATAACTTATTTACTACACTTACAGTAAAACCAATTCGTGTAGTAAATTAAAAATATACAAAGACAATACAACAAAGATAAATTAAATAACACTTCTTTGACAGTCAGGTAAAAAATAAAACAAACACAAAATTAACTTAGAAAACTAATACATTTATTGAAAAAAAAAAAGAAAAATTATCAATAAAAATTTCAACAGAGGATTGCTTAGTAATCATGGAATTGAGTTATCTGATGGCCTGAGAAGTAGGCGCATTCTGCGCCGTGCAAGTGCGCGCGGGTGGCTCGACCAGCAAGTTAAACGAGCGCAGGCGGCTGGCACTCTGGGGCGCAAACAATCTGCACTTCGCAAAGGTGTCAGGGTTGTCTAATTTGCCATTTAAAAGCAGATAGTAGTGGATAAGCAGCGAGCACTTACGTCTGAGTTCCAGCGTGTTAATGCCCACAATACCAGTAACAAACTTTGACGGGTATAAAAAAGGGTAAAATCCATACATCCGTTTATACAAGTGGCGGGCAAATTTACGTTGTAATCTCTCGACCATGGTTTTATATTTTTCCTCGTGCGGATGCCAAGTGACAGATACTTCAATATACTTCGCACACATGCATAATATAGTGCTAATATTGCACTCATGTTAGAGAAGGTGGAGGTTTGTCTCATCACAAAACCAAGTGACCTGGACGCCCGACGACATACATCTTCAATGTGCTGATTAAAGGTGAGTTTTGCGTCCATAATCACACCAAAATCTCGAACCCAGTTTGACTCCAGTCTAGGTCGGGAGCGACTGAGACGGAGTCGACGATGGAGCCAGGTCACCAAGAAGATCAGATGCCTGTTCACTTTAAATTAAAAGTGTTTGAGATTGTATGCACGGGAACACAAACGCAGGTAGTGAGTTCCACACTTTTACCGTGGGCATTATTATTTGGAAGCGCCGAAGTTTAGTCCGTATTGGTGGAATATCGACCAGGTATGGATAGTATCCTGCGGTGCGTCTAGATGTCCAATGGTAGAAGAAGGGAGCAGACATCATAATGCTTAAAAAAAAATAGAGGGCTTTCAACAAAACGGCGTTTTTATACCTCCAAAATAATCGCTTAGGCCGAAGATTCTGACGGTGTTTGAACCCTTATCATTTCTTCATTTTATTGGAGGCCCGACAGATCCCACGCTGCCACGGCATCGAATATAATATTAAAAGGTTTTTGAGAAATGAAGAAAACATAGTTCAAAACGTGTAAAAATTATCAAGTCGAATCTTTTTCTTAGCAAGTGGATTCTTGAGTCGAACGACCGATGAACCCTGGTGTCAGAGTTTTCAAAACCACCTATTAGCACAGCTATTAGGCCCCTGATATGGTTTGAGTAACAACCACTACAAAAGACAGCGATCAGGACCAACGACTTAACGTGCCCTCCGAAGCACGGAATCCGCTTTCTTTTCGGATAATCAGGTGATTCAGCCAGCAATGTCCTAACTAAACTGGGGAAAACCTCACAAAGATAAATCGACAAATATCAACTTTTAAGTTCCTCCCCCCTTGGTAATCGAACCAAGGACCTCCGAATCGTAAGCCCATGTTTGTGATCAGTAGACCACGGAGGCAGTTGTCAAGCCAAAAAATAAAAATGTATTAGCTACAGAAAATAATGGCTCTATTTGAACAATAACTTAATTTCTTCTAAAGCTTGCATTTCCGTGAGTTGAGAAAATTTATTGAATAGAATTCTTCCTGGGAGCAAGAGAAAAACATAGAATGTTCCAGCTGCACCTCCTCCCGGTCATGCTGTAAAAACCAGCTAAGGGATTCGAGGGTTTAAGTATACTGTAGTTTAGGCGATAGGCTGACAACTTGTCACTACATCAATATACCTACAAATCAATCTTAAATAACCCTCGCAACTTTGTCAATCGTGGCGGAACGACCTTTGTTTAGGTCGTTTACGCTCTGCCTTCCCCAGTAGAGATAAAGGCGATATTATGTGTGTGTGTGCGTGTGAGAGAAAATTTATGATGGGCTTACTTACTAAATTACTTTCATGCTAGTAGACGGGAGGCACCTTTAAACAAAATAATTATAATAAATATACTACATACATACATACATACATAAAATCACGCCTTTATCCCTTACGGGGTAGGCAGAGCGTTAAACGCCTCGTAAAAGGCGCTTTCGCCGCGTCTGACAAAAATTGAGGGCAATTTTAGATTGTAATGTGTTTTGCTAATGTGTAGTGACAGGTTGTCAGCCCATCGCCTAAATTACAATACACTGTAACCCTCAGAGTCCCTTTTGCTGTCTTCTACAGCATGCCCGGGAGGAAGGGCAGCTGGAACATTCTATGTTTTTCTATCTCTCCCAGTCGCTGGACTGTGGAATGGAAGAAGTATACTATAAATACAGCATAGAATAAATATACTAGCTGTTTCTCTATCAATTAAGGTTGCCTGTACAATACAATACAAAATTCTTTATTGCACAAAGAAACACATACAACAGAAATCAAAAGGAACAAACGTGACAGTACAATATAGGCGGCCTTATTGCTAAAGCAGCAATTTCTACCAGGCAACCTTTGGGTATAGAAATTGTACAAGCAGAAAGCGGGATAGTGCATATTACTACATATAATACTTAGACAATATTTACACACTATTAAATAAATATTTCAATAAAAACAAATATACTGATACATATCTTATGATAAACTAATACATAATATATGCTACATAAGATAGGATACTCTACGTTATATATCAGAGAAATTGGTAGATAGAATATCACTACATATACTTACTTAAATGATACTTATAAATTAGACAGCTACACATTAAACATTATTAGCCAGATAGAAATTTCTTGTTTGCTCCTTAAACGATTCAATAGACGGAGCTCGTCGAACATTCTCGGGCAAGGAATTCCACAGTAAGAAATTGATACCTCAGCAATAAGGCCGCCTATGTTTTACTTGTCTTTTGTAGTTATCTGTTGTATTGTATGATTTATTTTCTTATGTGCAATAAAGTATTTTATCTTATCTTTTTTAAAGGCATAGTTGAAAAAATCCGTGTACGTTTATGAGAAGTCGATGAAATGTAATTTAGAAGATAGGTCGATGACTCTTCAATACAGCAATACACAGTCTTAAAAAGTATAGTTGAAATCGCATCATTCTGTTTTCTAGGGTGTCCAGGGATAATTTCATCTTTGACCATTTTGTGAAATTCTAGACGCTCTATCCTATCTATACAGGGTGTTATAAACGTACTGCGATCCTTCAAACCACGTTATATATTAGTGATATACAACACAAAAAACACATTAAATATAATAAATAAAAATGTGTAAATGTGTAAATTAGTATAACATACATAAGCTACTCACCCCTACGGCGCGGCGCGCAAACACACTACGACGTTCCTCACAGTTTCACTGTCGCCGCCTCTCACCGCGACCCGCGTCTTAGTGTGCGTGCATTAGAGATAGGGTTGCTTGTTTCTTTTTGTTGAATTTAGTGAAAATACAATATTTTTATTTATTCTCTTTTATGTGAGTACATACATACATATAATCACGCCTTTATCCCTAATGGGGTAGGCAGAGCAAAAACGGCCTAAACAAAGGTCGTTCCGCCACGTCTGACAAAGTTTTAGGGGTTGCTTAAGATAGATATTGCTGTAGTGACAGGTTGTCAGCCCGTCGCCTAAATTGCAATATACTGAAACCCTCGAATCCCTTAACTGATTTTTACAGCATGCCCGGGAGGAAATGCAGCTGGCTCATTCTAAGCTTTTCTCTTGCTCCCAGTCCAGCATGGAATAATTTATGTTGACATGGTTTAATGGAACGCACTACTTTTTTTTACACCCTGTATGTTTCTATATAGAATCAGAATACCAAACTAAATAGAATGTGAAGAGAGGTTGAAAAAGTTATTAGCGAACGTCATTTCGCTTCAAAATGTTTTTACTTATAAAATATTTACTTTTGATTTAAATTTTTGCTTGGGAATTTATTTTGTCAGGCAAGCAGTGTTTATTTTTCGAGTTAAAGGTAAACTAATAAATATCTTAATGCATTGCAAATAATCATAATATAAACAAGTATTTTAAAAAATAATTCAACAACCTGACTGTAGTACCTATAAAAAAATGGTAATGCATTAATTGTTCTAAAATTGAGCTTTTATTTATAAATCATAACATTTATTTTTGTAATATTCTTTTAATTACTTTTATTTTGAAACACCACGCGATAGGTGACTTTTTTAGGGTTCCTTACCTGAAGGGTGAAAAACGGGACCCTGTTACTAAGACTTCGCTGTCCGTCTGTCCGTTTGTCTGTTACCAGGCTCTCTATCTCATTAACCGTGATAGCTAGAAAGTTGAAATTTTCACAGATTATGCATTCCTGTTGCTGCCATAACTGCAAATTCTAAAAACAATAAAATAAATATTTAAGGGGGCTCCTATACAACAAACGTGATTTTTTGTCTGTCACCACGTCGTCACTAGCCTGTATCTCATGACTCGTGTTAGCTCAACAGTTGTAATCTTCAACGATGATGTATTTCTGTTTCTGATATAACAACAAATAATAAAAATAGAATTAAATAAATATTTTTCTTCATATTAATAACGGCAGTTATTTTCACCCAAAGGTTGCCTGAAAGAAATTGGAATTCAGCAATAAGGCCACCATGTTGTACTTGTCTTTTGTTATTATCTGTTGTGTTGTATGATTTGTTATCTTACGTGCAATAAAGTATCTTTATCTTATGTAATTGTAGTGTCTAAATAATGTATAGATAATGGTACGGAACTGATCGTGCGCTAGTCTGACTCGCACTTGGCCAGTTTTTTTTTATTCGTATCATACATACATACATATAATCACGCCTTTATCCCTAATGGGGTAGGCAGAGCGTACACGACCTAAACAAAGGTCGTTCCGCCACGTCTGACAAAGTTTTGAGGGTTGTTTAAGATAGATTTGTAGGTATATTGCTGTAGTAACAGGTTGTCAGCCTGTCGCCTAAATTGCAATATACAGAAACCCTCGGATCCCTTATCTGGTTTTTACAGTTTGCCCGGGAGGAAATGCAGCTGGCACATTCTATGTTTTTCTCTCGCTCCCAGTCCAGCATGGAAGTATCATTAGTTAATTTTAGTAAGTTGTAGGACACGTCTTGTCTTTTAACGTTCGTGGTAAGTATAGGTAGGTCAAAACATAAATAAGAAGGTTGATACATACATACATACATACATACATAAAATCACGCCTTTATCCCTTACGGGGTAGGCAGAGCGTAAAACGCCTCCTAAAAGGCGCTTTCGCCACGTCTGACATAAATTGAGGGCAATTTTAGATTGTAATGTGTATTGCTGTAGTGACAGGTTGTCAGCCCATCGCCTAAATTACAATACACTGTAACCCTCGAATCCCTTTTGCTGTCTTTTACAGCATGCCCGGGAGGAAGGGCAACTGGAACATTCTATGTTTTTCTTTCTCTCCCAGTCCAGTATGAAAGAAGGTTGATCATACTGTCAATATTGTCAGGTTTACCTATTTTAATTTCTATGCATGATCAATTAACATACATACTTATAATCACGCCTTTATCCCTAATGGGGTAGGCAGAGCGCAAACGACCTAATCAAAGGTCGTTCCGCCACATCTGACAAAGTTTTGAGGGTTTTTTTTAAGTTGATTTGCAGGTATATTGCTGTAGTGATAGGTTGTCAGCCCATCGCCTAAAATGCAATATACTAAAACCCTCGAATCCCTTAGCTGGTTTTTACAGCATGCCCGGGAGGAAATGCAGCTGGCACATTCTATGTTTTTCTCTCACTCCCAGTCCAGCATGGAAGTAGGTCAATAAAGAACATTACATATAATATTTATATTCAAAACATCAACGTTACCAAGAATAAATCAATATTGTTTGACATATTACATGACAACGTTAGCATATGGTGACGAAACGTAATATTAATTTGATGTCGTTTGTAACAAATGACAGTTGAACGAAATAATGTGTTATTGATTGAACAACAACACGTCATACAAAATGTATGATAATAATTGATAGCAAATTACATTTCTTCCATGCTGGACTGGGAACGAGACAAAAACATAGAATGTGCCAGCTGCATTTCCTCCCGGGCATGCTTTAAAAACCAGTTAAGGGATCTGAGGGTTTCAGTATATTGCAATTTAGGCGATGGACTGACAACCTGTCACTACAGCAATATACGTACAAAATACAAATCCATCTTGAATAACCCTCAAAACTTTATCAGACGTGGCGGAACGACCTTTGTTTAGGTCGTTTACGCTCTGCCTACCCAATAAGGGATAAAGGCGTGATTATATGTATGTATGTATGTAAATTACATTTACGTACGTAAAATAACAGTTCTGCTAACCGATTTTCTGTGACGGCCATTCTTATTAAAAGTTATTTGGTTTTAGTGCCGGAGTATCGGCGTATTTCTGATAGTATAACTATATTAACCATGGTATCATTGACACGAATAGAAAGAAATTAGGCACAGGACTGACAATTTACATGCCCACCCGTCAACACAAATATTATAATTACCTATAATAGTCCTCTTCCATGCTGGACTGGGAGCGAGAGAAAAACAAAGAATGTGCCAGCTGCATTTCCTCCCGGGCATGCTGTAAAAACCAGCTAAGGGATCTGAGGGTTTTACACATTGTAATTAAGGAGATGGGCTGACAACCTGTCACTACAGCAATATACCTACAAATCTATCATAAATAACCCTTAAAACTTTGCCAGACGTGGCGGAACGACCTTCGTTTAGGTCGATTACGCTCTGCCTACCCCATTAGGGATTAAGGCGTGATTATATATGTACGTTTGTAAAATAGTCCTCCCACCGATTTCCGGTGATAGCAGTCAATCCCAGAGATATCGGCCAACTGCGCCGGACTAGTTTTAAGTGGCCAAGTGTTTACGCTACACACAGGTGCACTCTCTATTCCTTCAATCTCTTATTCTGATGGGACAGATTGACTGACACGACCAGAGAGAAATCAGTCGTAGGACCGACTATTTATATGCCCATCTGACAGCATGGATCATCTTACTTCTCGGACAATTAGGTGATCAGCTTGCAATTTCCTAACTAAACTAGAACCATCAACTCAAAGTTATTGTCCCCCACCGTGAACCGAAGTCGGGACCTCCGGATCGAGAGCCCATGGCTCAGATCGCTAGACCACGGAGCCAGTTACTTACTACTTATCTATACCTACAGATAACATATACGCGAATTAATGACGCCCATATTGAAGAGCGATAACAGCCCAATCTATAGATAATCAGACTTATAGAAAATAAAATAAATATAAACAAACTCACTGAAAATATTAGATACAAAAACCAAATAGGAAAACAAATTAAATCCCTTTACAGAATTCAGGTGTCGAACTCCCGGGCTCTCAAAACGGGCCAACAAAAACAAAAGACGAATTAAGGCCCACGCCTTTGTTCCTTTAATTAAGAAGAATCCGGGTTCCTCTTGTATATAAACAATGAAAGGAAAGTTGCTTAAGTGCCTAATTGTATTAACGTAGTTGTTTACAAATATTTTGGGCATGTTTTTCGATGGTTAATTATCTCATTTAATGAATAGAGTGATTTCGTGTCCGCGTTGTTAAGGATTCATTTTGTTGATATTATGGTTATTGCCGTGGAAGATCGGGAAAAGTCTGGTGTGTAAAACGAAATACGTCGATACAATGGCTCCATCCCATATACCCTCCACATCCAAGCGAGCTGGTGCTGCAGCATCTTCAGCGAAGACTCTTAAAAGAAGAAAATACTCGTGCCTACGGACACTTTTGTCCCTTTTTGGTACAGAGCATGGCCGCTAAAAGTTTTGTACATGATTTATCCAGACGTCTCATCGATGCACCCGAGGTCTAGCAGATTTTTTGCCCAAAGAATAAGCCTAGCCATTCAGAGAGCTAATGCTACCAGCCCCCTGGGAACCTTGCCTCGATGTGACGTCTTGGTTGTTTTTATTTTATTTGTAAAACGTGAATTGTATTGACCCTCTGTTAATAAAGACATAAAAATAAGGTTAACAAACTCGTATTTAATTGTTATTTAATGTATAACTATGTGGGTAATTAACAAGTTGTTAATTTGATGTTTTTGATTACTTCCATGCTAGACTGGGAGCCAGAGAAAAACATAGAATGTGCCAGTTGGATTTCCAACCGGTTATGCTGTTAAAACCAGCTAAGGGATCCGAGGATTTCAGTATATGTTTCTGTTCTGACAACCTGTCACTACAGCAATATACCTACAAATCTATCTTGAATAACCCTCAAAACTTTGTCAGACGTGGCGGAGCGACCTTTGTTTAGGTCGTTTACGTTATGCCTACCTCATTAGGGATAAAGGAGTGATTATATGTTATATGTAAGATTTGTATAAGAACTATCTGGCTTGGTAAATCCATTCGCTTGCTTACGGAGTCCCAAAGCAATGTGAATTTAAATAGTTTGCTCACTCCCAGATTCATAAAGTAATCTAGCTAGCTAGGGAAAAACATATACATACATAGATACATATAATCAGGCCTTTATCCCTAATGGGGTAGGCAGAGCGAAAACGACATAAACGAATGTCGTTCCACCACTTCTGACAAAGTTTTGAGGATAATTTTAGATAGATTTGTATATGACTGTAGTGACAGGTTGTCAGCCCATCGACTAAATTGCAATATATTATATATAGCCTCGGATCCCTCAGCTAGTTTTTACAGCATGCGCGGGAGGGAATGGAGCTGGCACATTCTATGCTTTTCTCTCGCTCCCAGTCCAGCATGGAAGAAAAAAAAATAGATTTTATGTTTCAAGTGAATTATGTTTTTTGACTTAAACCCCTTTAACCGTTTATTTCGTTGTCTTCGCTGCAATTTGATGATTAATCTCTAATTGCTTCGCCAAAGTTACTCTAATCTAAATTGGATCTAGATGCTGACTTAGACTCGTATCTATAAAGCGATCAACATTGAGAGCAATATTAAGTATGGATTATACAGTTTATTTTGTACTGAAATATCATTTCTGATATGACTCAAACTCGGTGTTAATCTCAAGTGCTGTTTATAAATGTGGGTCTTAGTAATTCTGATTATTATTGCGCAACTAGTCAAATTTAGATTTCGTAAACTATGAACGAATTGTTGTTTATTTGTATCTTACTTTTTATTTGCAAAGGTAATCATCTCCCTAGCCTTATCCCGTATCTCAAGGGGTCGGCTTCCTAATCTAGGGGATTGAACGAGGGTAAAAACGCTCTGAACTCTGTGTGAAAACTCTGTGTAAAAAACTGGTTTTTTACACAGAGCGACTGCCATTTGACCTCCGCAACCCAGACAGGAAACCAGACCCAATCCTAGATTAGGTCAGAGTTTTCAATCCGCCAATGCTTAGCACTGGTCTCTGACATGGCTTAACGACTAATATCTACGGTATTAAACGATATTAACTGGGACCAATGGCTTAACGTGCCTTCTGAAGCACGGAAAAAGAACCGAATAAAAGTACATATGAAATTTTACCGAAAAATACATTGGTACGTGGTGGGATTCGAACCACGACCTCCCGTTCAGGAGGCAGCGGCCCTATATACTATCGGGCTCTCTGAAAATGATACCCGATTCAAATAGTGTAGAAAAGAGATTTTTTTAATGTCCTTATACTTACATAATTTTATTTCTTGAGTGGTTGATTTGCAATGAAATGCAAGACACGAAAAGGGTAGATGTTCTTACCAATTCATCAGACTTTTCGGTATAAAAGTTCCACAGTAAACAAGATCACGTATTCGTGGAGATAACTTCATATAATACTTAGAATAAATCTTGTTTTTTTACGAGGTTGCTGACTTGTCTTTAATATAGTTTGACATAAATCATTTGCTAAAAGACGCAGCTGGAAAATCAGCTGTGAGAAATTGTATCTTTGATAAGTATTTTTTATACAAATGTTTAAGGGTTTAACTGCAAGTAAGTAGTTGTAATAGCTCTGTTGAAATGTATTGCATGCTGTGGTAGCCCGAAAGTGTAATGCATTCCAGCATATTGTAATTTTGATATAAGTATTATGTTTTAACCTGTATGTATTATGTTAGCTATCCATATCTTAAATAAATAAATAAAGTACTCTGAATTATATATTCATCTCCCTAGCCTTATCCCGTATCTCACGGGGTCGGCTTCCTAATCTAGGGGATTGAACGAGGGTACTGGTTTTTACACAGAGCGACTGCCATCTGACCTCCGCAACCCAGAAGGGAAACCAGACCCAATCCTAGATTAGGTCCAGAGTGTTCAAGCCGCCAATGCTTAGCACTGGCCTCTGATATAGCTTAACGACTAATATCTACGGTATTTAACGATATTAACCGGGACCAACGGCTTAACGTGCCTTCCGAAGCACGGAAAAAGCACCGAATAAACGAACATATGAAATTCGAAAACCGAAAAACACATTGGTACGTGGTGGGATTCGAACCACGACCTCCCCGCTCAGGAGGCAGCGGCCCTATCCACTACACCATCGGGCTCTGTCTGCTCTGAATTATATATTATACTTAGTTATCATCTCCCTAGCCTTATCCCTTATCTCACGATGTCGGCTACCTAATTTAGAGGATTGAACAAAAGTACTGATGTTTACATAGAGCGACTGCCATCTGACGTCCGCAACCCAGAAGGGCAACCAGACCCAATTCAAGATTAGGTCAGAGATTTCAAGCCGCTTAACGACTAATATCTACGGTATTAAGCAGTATTAACTGGGACCAACGGCTAACGTGCTTTCCGAAGAATGGAAAGGGCACCTAGTAAACGTATAGAATTTGAAAAGCGAAAATCACATTTGTACGTGGTGGGATTCGAACCACGACCTCCTGCTCAGGAGGCAGCGGCGCAATCCACTACACCATTGAGCTCTCTTACTTAGTAAAGACTAACATTATAGTGAAAGAAATTACGATAGAACATCTTACTTACTTAGCCGTCTATCCGATAAATGCTTTCACAGGTATTCTGAATACCGAAGTGTAAGGGACAGCGTCCCACAAACTGATAGAGGTTCCTCAGTCAACAGCACTGAAAAACTGCCATCAGGAAATCCTTTCAAGAACAGAATATATTTTTTAGCTTTTACATACAAATTTTCTGATTTAGATGGACATTTTGTATGGAAAGCAAATAAATCACATACATACATACATACATAACGTCACGCCTCTTTCCCGGAGGGGTAGGCAGAGATCACATCCTTCCATTTGCTACGATCCTTGCAAACTTCTAAATCACATCGTGTAATTATTTTCTGGTAAATGTTGTTTAATGTTGTTGACTGAGCAATATCAGTTTGTGGGACACTGTCCCTTGAACCCTGTATTTATTTGACAAACAGAGCTCTCAATAGGCCTGCAATTTATTATCATCCCGCTTAAAATTGCTGCATGTTTAAATGCACTTTTCTCTACTTATTCCCTCGTTCTTCCATGCTGGACTGGGAGCGGCAGAAAAACATAGAATGTACCAGCTGCATTTCCTCCCGGGCATGCTGTAAGATCCAGCTAAGGGATCCGAGGGTTTCAGTATATTGTAATTTAGGCGATGGGCTAACAACCTGTCACTACAGCAATATACCTACAAATCCATCTTGAATAACCCTTAAAACTTTGTCAGTCGTGGCGGAATGACTTTTGTTTAAGTCGTTTACGCTCTGCCTACCCCGTTAGGGATAAAGGCGTGATTACATGTATGTATGTATTTTCTTGTAAATGTTTATTTTTTTGTGCAGAAGCTATATTTAGCTGTACGTGCGTGATCTAATCTTTCCCTTTTTGAATTTTCTAAACTCAAAGTAACATGATTAAAATGAAGTTTACCTTTTTAGCGCTGCATCAGGAATTGAAGTCAACAATAGCTTAAATTTCTTCCATGCTGGCCTGGGAGCGAGAGAAAAACATAGAATGTGCCAGCTGCATATCCTCCCAAGCATGCTGTAAAAACCAGCTAAGGGATCCGAGGGTTTGAGAATATTGTAATTTAGGCGATGGGCTGACAACCTGTCACTACAGCAATATACCTACAAATCTATCTTAAACAACACTCAAAACATTGTCAGACGTGGCGAAACGACCTTTGTTTAGGTTGTTTACGCTCTGCCTACCTCATTAGGGATAAAGGCGTGATTATATGTATGTATGTATGTAATAGCTTAAAAGCTTATTTTGTCAGGTTTGTATAAAAAAATGTTACAATAATTAAATAACGAGCTAAAGTAAAAAATAAAGTACTAAGCCCCAAATTGCCGTTTTGTCCTAAACAAACGAGGAGACCTAGATTTATCGCTAAAACAAAAAACGCTCTAGATTCAGCCGCATTTATTCTCCCATTCTTCCTGACACTTTTTCAGTGGCAGTTTTTTCAAACTTGATTTACAACGCAAACAGATCCACCGTTTGAGCTGACGTCACATCGTATCTCGATCTCGGAATGCAAATCGGCCTGGCCCCGGACGAGGACTGAGTAAGTAACTGTGCAGAGAGAATGGTTCATACTTAGTGCCGCGCTGAAACCGATATTACATTGGTCGCAACAGTCTATTGGCTGTGCGTGCACAAGCCTTCTATAATATGGGGTAAGCTTGGTATGCACCATACCCGAACTTTGTAGTCAAGTTATATATTTGCGGCCAACTCTGCTGCCTATTTCATGGATTCGATTGTTCATAAGATCATTACTTGACGATTTTTACGAAACACCTGAAGAAAGAGCTTAAGTGATGTTATAATGACTCTGCATCATACAAAACTAATACGAGGTGTAAGGGGCAGCGTCCCGCAAACTGATAGGAATTGCTCAGTCAACGAAACTGAACAACTTTCACCAGGAAATTCTTTCAAGAAATGAAAATTGTTCAGTTTCGTTCACCAAGCAACCCCTGTCAGTTTGCGGGACGCTGTCCTTTACACCTAGTATGTATTACAAAATACTGCAGAATAACTTCAAGCATATTTCCATGCTGGACTGGGAGTGAGGGAAAAACATAGAATGTCCCAGTTGTATTTCCTCCCGAGCATGCTGTAAAATCCAGCTAAAGGATCCGAAAGTTTCAGTATGTTACAATCTAGCTAGGCGATAGGCTGACAACCTTAGGCTGACAACCTGTTACTACAACAATATGGATACAAGCCCATTTTAAATAACCCTCAAAACATTGTCAGACGTGGCGGAGCGATCTATGTTTAGGTCGTTTACGCTTTGCCTTTCCCGTTGGAGATGAAAGCGTGATTATATGTATGTATGTAATTTCAAGCACACAGGTGCTGCTGTGGCGGCGCAAAAGTGACATACCATTTGACGCACGTAGTACACGCACAGTGCGTTTGTATTCAAGCACTGTCTCTGTATACTTATTACTCTTGTGACCGGAGACCGATCTCGACACAGATCTGGAGAAATTGCTTTTTTCATGGCACACGCCATAAATTGTGAAAAGCCCTCCAGGGAAGCGTTGCTTGATATAATGGGCATTGCGCAATTAAGATAAAGGTAAACGAGTCGATGCTGTCGTTCTAAGTATTTTGGGGAATCACCTGAGGCGTAATGTGCTTGTTTTACAAGTCAGAGCAATTTAGTATCCATAAAATTGGACCCCAAATCTGAATCAGCTCTTTTTTTATTGTATCGGGTCGAAGCACCGATTGGCTTAGATAGGTAAAAATTAAGATAAAGAAAAATATTAATAAGAGTTATAAAAATATGTACGAAGCGCAAAAGTCTAAGTGCTGCAACACACAGGCGTCACTTATTGCGCGTAAGGTTGCGCTCAACACGCTGTCTATGCTTTTTGCATTGTCTACAAACTCATGCGTTACAGAGGGATGCTTCGACGTTGAGTTCCTCGCTACGCGCGCTTAGTACGTAAGGCGACGCATGTGTGCAATGCAAAAAGCATTGACAGCGTGTTAAACGCAAACTTACGCGCAGTCAGTAACGCCTGTGTGTTACTGCACTAAAACAAAAATTCTGCTCTTTTTCCTCTAGACCTAAGTCAGGTGTTTCTTTACATACTTTTATATAAAATCTATCAACACGCTACTTAATAGGGGATGTCTTTAGAATCTGTTGAAGTTCGTACAAATGATGTAGTTAGTCGTAAAAAGGAAAAGGAGGTCAAAAGACTAGTATTAGTACTTCCATGATGGACTGGGAGCGAGAGAAAAACATAGAATGTGCCAGCTGCTTTTCCTCCCGGGCATGCTGTAAAAACCAGCTAAGGGATCCGAGGGTTACAATATATTACAATTTAAGCGATGGGCTGACAACTTGTCACTACAGCAATATGCCTATAAATTTAAATATCCCTCAAAGCTTTATCAGATGTGGCGGAACGACCTTTGTTTAGTTCGCTTACTCTCTGCCTACCCCATTGGGGAAAAGGCGTGATTATATGTATGTATGTAGGTCAAAAGAGAAAATACACTTTTATAGTGATTAAGGTTTTTTCGTCGGTGAATTTTATTATTGGACAAGATCTTTCACACGTGTTGGATTGATTTTCTTTTTTTATTAGAAATAGGTTTGCTCTTGACTCTAGACACTAGGTCAGAAATGACCGTGAAAAAGTCGACGATGAAGCGATCTCACCCTGAAGATGCCTTGACTCACAGGCAAGCTTGTGTTTCCGTTGCCCGGGTGGACAAGTAGGAGGTAGAACCCATCCCACCTCAAATTGAAACAATTTTCTAAGTAGCTAGGTAATACATGAAAACAATTGGTAACGATAAAATGTAAAGTTTTTGTGAAAAATTTGCTATACTGTTTGTTTCAGGCATTTTTATAAATTCTGATTACATTAACATTATATCAAAGTGCTTATGTTGTTCATTATGTTCCCAGGTACATAAAATATGAACCTTCATTATAAATTTCCTGTTCATAATCACCAATGGTTGTTGTTTATGTGTATATTTCCACCTATTTCATTATTAGTTAAATTAGTGATGCTGCATAAACTACGGAACACAATTATTTCAGCATGCTCCTAATGTAATGAAAACTGATCGGCCTACTTGTTTGTATTGAAGAGAGTTGCACTTGGCGGGCGGTGGAGTGTGTATAGGATCGAAACGTTGAGGCCTAACCCTCCTTTCAATACCAACAAGTAAGCCGATCTGTTTTCATTATGAATAACACTTTTTTATCGTATAATGTTAAAATGCTCCTAATTTAACAGTAAATAATTCATAATCATTTTGTTAAGGTATAATCATATATTATTTCCTCACAAAAACCCCATGTCTATGGAAAAATCACCATATAATGCGATGCGGCCCTTTCGCCACCTCCAAAGGAACAAGAGGCTCAGGCTTCAACCATTTCTGTCTCATAGCCATAGCCCTGGACATGCGATGGTGTCTTCTCCCCTTCAAGTCTGCGTGACCGAAGAGAGGCCAGTTGTTTGAGGGGCCATCTTTCTTGCAGAAGGTGTAGTAGAGTTCACTGGCCTTCTTCTTGCAATCTCCCGGGTGAGCTCCGATATGTTCTTCTAAAAGGAAAAAATACATGAACCTGTATAAGGCTGTGCGAAGCATCTATTAACCTCTTTATCAGTATTGGTTAGCTGCTCAATACGGGGTGTAAGGGACAGCGTCCCGCAAACTGATAGGGGTTGCTCAGTCAACGACACTGAAACTACCAGCAGGATTTTATTTTCAAGAAGTGAAATATAAAATAACTTTTCCATATAAAATTATCTGATTAAGGTGGTCCTTTCGTATGGGAAGTTATGTTTTTTTTCATCTTCTGAAAGAATTTCCTGGTGTACGTTACTCAGGTTTGTTGACTGAGCAACCCCTATCAGTTTGTGGGACGCTGTCCGTTCCACCCTGGTATATATGCCCTTGTTACGCTTGGCACCCATCCTCCTCATCCATCAGCCTGAACTTCAATACCATCGGAGCAACAACGACCACTCTGTTAAGAGTGTACGAATGAGAAGAAGAAGAAGTTACGCTTGGCTTGAAGTTGAGCGTAATATAAAGTGTTACATTTACATGCATACTTACATATACATGCTGGACTGAGAGCGGAAAAGAACATAAAATAGGCCAGCTGCATTTCCTCCCGAGCATGCTGTAAAAAGCAGCTAAGGGATCCGAGGGTATCTGTATATTGCAATTTAGGCGATAGGCTGATTACTTGTCATTACACATACAAATCTATCTTAAATAACCTTTAAAACTTTGTCAGACGTGGCGGAACGACCTTTGTTTAGGTCAACGCTCTACCTACCCCATTAAGGATAAAGGCGTGATTATGTGTACGAATGTATGTAAATTTACTGAGAAAGTTGCTGCCAGTACAGTACTTCAACAGTCTGCCACCGTAGTCTAGCGGTTTGAGCCACGGGCTCTTGACCTGGAGGTCCCGGATTCGATTCCTAGCGACAGGACAAAAACGTTGATGTTTCAAGTCTGATCACCTGATTGTCCGAAAAGTAAGATGATGCATGCTGTCGGACGGGCCTGTAAATAGATGGTCCTGCGGCTGATTGCTCTCTCTTTGGGCTCCGGATAGAGGTCCTGGGTTCGATTCCCAGGGGAAAACGAAAGTTGATATTAGTGGGACATTAAGCCATTGGGCCCAGTCGCTGTCTGTGATAGTGGTCGATACAAAAAACCATGCCACAAGCCTAATAGCTGTGCTACCAGGCGGTTTGAAAACTCTGACACCAGGGTTCATCGGGTCGTTGTTTGACTCGAGAATCCACTCGATAAGAAGAAGTGAAATGTGTATTACTTACTGCAGACCAGAGTAAACTTGTCCAAGGAACTCTTACAAGCCTGGTTAACGGGTAAATCGTTCATGCAACAAGACTGTATGAAGTAGTAGTTATCAGTCATGCCCTGTGCAGGATCTGGCTTCCTAATTTTCTTGTTCAAAGCATCTGGATTCAGTGGTGCCTGGCGCGTTTTCTTCTTCCTTAGGATCTTTTCTTCTATCGCATTTGCTTTATTAGCGGCATCTTCTAGCAGTTCCCTTCTTGCAAGGCCCTTCTTCATTAGATGTTTCCTTTTACGGTTCAGAGGGTGTACTTTTCTCATTTTGTGCCTCCTGTGGTGATTTTTCTCCACTCCATCTGAAAGACTTAAAAAAATAACAATTAGAATCGTAATTATAAGCAAAGGTAGCACTTTCATATCTTGAGTTTTCTTTGTAAAAGAGCATTTCAAATTAAATTAACATTAATGAGAATGTTTCGCACATTTTATGTTAATTAAAACTATGAAATAGTCTCGTAACTCAATCATGAACTTGATTAATTTTCTGCAATAAATTAGAAAGTAATTAAAACACATACATACATGAAATACGCCTTTATCTCTAATGGGGTAGGCAGAGCATAATCGACCTAATCAAAGGTCGTTCCGCCACTTCCGACAACATTTTGAGGGTTATTTAGAATAGATTTGTAAGTATATTGCTGTAGTGACAGGTGGTCAGCCCATTGCCTAAATTACAATACACTGAAACCCTCTGATCCCTTAGCTGGTTTTTACAGCATGTCCGGGAGGAAATGCAGCTGGCACATTCAGTGTTTTTCTATCGCTCCCAGTCCAGCATGGACAAATACACACACGTAAAGTTCATAAAATAAAAGAATTACTTTAGGAACAATATAATTATCTAAAGCAATTTATTTGATAAATCTGAAATTCTGAATAATATTATATTGTTCACATTTTCATTAATAGTTAAAATGGTAGGGGTATATTACCATTAGAACATCAACCATAAGATGAGTACTGCCAGATTTTACAAGTTAATAAATTAAAAACATTTTATATGAGCTCTCAGTAATCATTGTATGGTCAACGGGTTATCACTACATAGTATAAAACAAAGTCGCTTTCTCTGTCCCTATATCCCTATGTATGCATAAATCTTTAATACTACGCAACGTATTTTGATGCGGTTTTTTTTATTAGATAGAATGATTCAAGAGGAAGGTTTATATGTAAAATACATGCATAATATAGTAGAGAAACACTGATGATTTCCGTGCGAAGCCGGGGCGGGTCGCTAGTAGTAGTATAAAAGCAGACATCTTGTAATTATGTGACGTCATACCAACTTCATACCAACTTAAATGTAAACAGAAACACGCACGTGCACGCAGTATCCGTTTTGCGAAGAGTTAAAACGCACCCGAATAACATTAATATGTAATGAAAATGATTCATCCTAAGATTATCTTAACATTTTGAAGAAAACGCAATACAGTCTTACATACAGCACGGGGCCGTTAATATTGCACATCGGCTAAAGTTGGCGCTGTGAAGCGTTGTCTACGTCCCATTACTATATTAACATCTCTGTACTATACTTACTTAATTACATACATGACATAAGTCAGTATTTTGCTTGTATATAATATAAAAAAATATGTTATGTGCTTCAGAAGGCACGATCAGCTGTTACTCACTGTTGACCCAATTAATACCGTAGTCATTAGTCACTTAGCATTGGCGGTTTGAAAACTCTGACCTAATCTAGGATTCAGTCTGGTTTTCTTTCTGGGTTGCGGAGGTCAGATGGCAGTCGCTCTGTGTAAAAACCAGTATCCTCGTTCTATCACATAGATTAGGTAGCCGACTCGAGAGATACGGGATAAGGCTAAGGAGATGATGACATCACTATCACTACATAGTATAAAACAAAGTCGCTTTCTCTGTCCCTATGTTCCTATATATGCTTAGATCTTTAGAACTACGCAACGGATTTTGATGCGGTTTCTTTAAATGGATAGAGTGATTCAAGAGAAAGGATTATATGTATATTAAATGCTTAATATAGTAGAGAAACACTAATGATTTCCGTGCGAACCCGGGGCAGGTCGCTAGTAAGTTAATATTTTACAATGTTCATGATTATCATATCACAGCTGCCATTTTATGAATACGTGACGTCATTTTGAAGTAAACCCGCCCGTGTCAGTATCCGTTTTAAGCAGAATTGAGAACGTGACAAAACCCGCCTGAAAAACATTAATATAATTCGACGAAGCAGAAATGGTGCCTTCTTTGTTTAACTTAAGAAAGTTTGTATGAGTTTTGTATAGGAGTTGTCTTTAGAATCAACCACCGTGAATACAAATTGACAAAAGTTATGGTCAAAAATAAGTCAAACATCTTTGTGTACAAAATTTTGAAATATTATGTAACGAAACATAAAATATTTCGGGCTTGAATATTTTGAATCTTATTTATTTCTTTATTTAACAATTTATTGTACACTAAAAACATCATAAATACAGTACATAAAAAACAAAGACACAACAGGCACTGCTTATTTCTAAAAATAAATTTCTTACAGCAGACCTACAGAAGTGATAATTTTAATCTTCGACTCATTGAGTTGACTTTAGAAACAACTGCTATAGAAATGGAGTTTGCCAAAAGCTATGACTATTTGTTTATTATATTTATGATTGATTCAAAACAGAACGTGTGTATCTTTGATTATCAATATCTGTACAAGAGTCATATCTTTTAAATTTTTAGCATGGAGAAGGTATATTTTTATTTTTTAATCGTAGAGAAGAACGATCGAACATTAACGGGTGTCGAAGACCTAGAAAAGTGGAGTTGAAGCTTAACCTTCTTCGACGCCATATTTAACTTGGGAAAACGTTAAAATAAAGTTTTACTCGGGATTTATTTAAATAATATTTTTTAAAATCATTATGCATACATACCTATAAAGCTTTTTCATCTGTCGATAGTGAACTGAGACCATTTAAAAATAAAAGGTTATATTGTTTGAAAGAAATACCACTTACTACTACTACTTACTTCCATGCTGGACTGGAAGCGAGAGAAATACATAAATAAGCCAGCTGCATTTTCTCCCAGGCATGCTGTAAAAAACAGCTAAGGGATCCGAGCGTTTCTATATATTGCAACTTAGGCGATAGGCTATCAATGTCTGTCAAACTACAGCATACACATCTACAAATCTATCTTAACCCTCAAAACTTTGTCAGACATGGCGAAACGACCTTTGTTTAGGTCGTTTACGCTCTGCCTAGCCCATTAGGTATAAAAGCGTGATTATATATATGTATCTAAATACCACCTTACTTCTTTAACGTAGAAAAACGCAACATAACCTGCACACCGTCTAACACTAAGGTAAAGAATTTCAATCAAAAATTTCTCCAACTAGCGAAGAGTTTAAAAACCTTTAATTTAAGTTGCACCGCGGTCAACTCAGAAGTTAGTTAAATGCAGTTTCAACGAGTTAGTTAAGGGGAACAAGTACGTCTATAAAACAGTTTAGCGGAGATTTCCATAAACGGGATCAAACATTATTGGCATAGTGTAAAATGGCAACTCTTATTTTTTACAAAAATATTTCGGCGCACGATTAAACCTGAACTATTCGATTCTGCACACAAAAACAAATTTAAAATATACATACATACATTTATAATCACGTTTTTATTCCTAATGGGGTAGGCACAGCGTAAACGATCAAACAAAGGTCGATTCGCTACGTCTGACAAAGTTTTGAGGGTTAATTAAGATAGATTTGTAGATGTGTATGCTGTAGTGACAGGTTGTCAACCCATCGCCTAAATTACAATATACTGACACCCTCGGATCCCTTAGCTGGTTTTCACAGCATGCCCGGGAGGAAATGCAGCTGGCACATTCTATGTTTTTCTCTCGCTCCCAGTCCAGCAAAATATATCTAGTGATTTTTGTCTATACCGTCAATTACAACATCTTTAATTTTAAATATCTGGATAATGTGACGCTTTACATAAAAATCACCGAGTTTATTTTAGGTTGGTATTTACATGTACAATCGAATAGTTTAGGTTTGATCGTACCGCGACATTGATGTCAAAAAAAGGTCACTATTCTATTATGCCTGGGACCATACAAAAATGTTACATCTCCTTTATCTAGAGACTTTTAAAATAACCTGTAACTTTCCATACAAAAGGCCAAAACGGTTCCCACTCAGTAAACATAGTCCGATTCCTATATTTTTTTGGAAATAATATAGATACGAGATGTAAGGGACAGCGTCCCGCAAACTGATGTCGTAGACTGAGGGGTTACACAGTCTATGACACTGAACAACTCCCATTGAGAAATTCTTTCAGAAAGTGAAAATAAAAATTTGGATTTTCCATACAAATTGTCTGATCGTAGTGGACATTTTGTACGCTGTCCCTTACACCCAGTACTTATACTTCAAAACTAGGTTTGAATGGGCGTGTTCTGACCTAGAAAGTGAAAAAAATAATAATACATACATACATACATACATATAATCACGCCTTTATCCCTAATGGGGTAGGCAGAGCGTAAACGACCCAAACAAAGGCCGTTCCGCCACGTCTGACAAAGTTTTGAGGGTTATTTAAGATAGATTTGTAAGTATATTGCTGTAGTGACAGGTTGTCAGCCCATCGCCTAAATTACAATATACTGAAACCCTCGGATCCCTTAGCTGGTTTTTACAGCAGGCCCGGGAGGAAATGCAGCTGGCACATTCTATGTTTTTTCTCTCGCTCCCAGGCCAGGATGGAAGAAAAAAATATATATATTATAATAGAAATTGGGCCTTCCGTTTATTAGATGTAGTGTAGTGCGCAAAAAAATACATGTGAATCAGCTTTGTTTTATTAATGCCTTTTTTATTAGAATCAAGCTGTGCCCGCGACTCCGTACCGGTGGTGGTTATGATTCGGTCCCCTTGATCGATTTCATTTCATAATTTGACCCAATTCGTAGTAGCAAAAAGTCTATACGCGATTTTTTCTATCATGAGGGAACAGACAGGGACAACAATTTAAACAGGAATAGATCACTCGGTCTCGATGAACGTTTTAATCTCTATACTCTTATTTATTTGTGTCAAAACGAATCGCGTTAGCTAAACTTAACGCTTGTATAACACGATACTTACTGTATTCTAATGAGATTAAAAAAAAACAGGATTAAATTTTTTGCCTACTCTCTAAGTCAGGTGGCGTGGTTTTTTACATACGTAGAGAGTAAAGTTACCTCACCTAAATATATAAAGTTTTAGGTGAGGTAACATTCAGCCGAATAGAAAAAACATCAAAACATCAATTTCTTCCACGCTGGACTGGGAGCGAGAGAAAGGCATAGAATGTGCCAGCTGCATTTCCTCCCGAGCATGCTGTAAAAACCAGCTAAGGGATCCGAGGATTTCAGTATATTGCAATTTAGGCGATGGGCTGACAACCTGTCACTACAGTAATATACCTACAAATATATCTTAAATATCCCTCACAACTTTGTCAGACGTGGCGGAAGGACCTTTGTCTAGGTCGTTTACGCTCTGCCTACCCCATTGGGGATATAGGCGTGATTATATGTATGTATGTCAAATCGGGTAAGAAACAATCAAAATTTTATTTCCTACCTACCCCCAAACACAGGTTTGTTATTATTATTTGTATCCTATGTTTTTTCCTAGATAACAATCAGTCGAAAAGCTTTGATCGAAATCGGTTAAAAAACAATGAGGTGGCGTGGTTTTAGGTATCCTAAGTTGCCACCGTGTAACACTGAGTTGAATAAAAAAAGTCCCATTGAAATCGGTTCAGTAGGTTTGGCGTGATGTGGTAACATACAGACCGACATTCAAAAAATCTTAAATAAACCGATTTGGTCTTTATATCATTAATAATGCTTGCTGCAATTATTTGTATGGAAAAATATTCAATGTTCAGACACGACCCTTCTAGAGATTTATTATTTGCCCAGCAGTGGGATGATGTGGGCTAAATAAGAAGAAGAAGAAGAAAAAGATGGTTTGCTCTTGAATCTAGACACTAGGTCAGGAATGATCGTGACGGAGTCGACGATGGAGCTCACCCTGAAGATGCCTGTTATGGTACTGGTATTCTCACGCACCGACGGAACGCAGCAAGCAGTTTGGCGCCGGACTCCGGTGAGAGGTAGAGGTTCTAGGGTTCGTGGGAAAGCGGCATCTGTTATAAGTAAAGCGGGGCCTTAAGTTATAATGGGAAATGTATTGGTAGAGTATATTCAGCTAAGTGCTTGTTAAGCAACAATTTAATATTTAATGTGTAATTTCATAAGACTTTCTTGTTAAAATAGGAGTCCTCAAGAGTCCCAACTGGATTTTGGTACCAAGCAGCTAGTTATTTTCCGCTGGTATGTATTTACATACATACATATTCGTCTTTATCCCGAACTGGGGTAGGTAGAGCGTAAACTACCCAAGCAAAGGTCATTCCGCCTCGTCTGACAAAGTTTTGAGAGTTATTTAAGATAGATACATATATACATATAATCACGCCTTTATCCCTAATGGGGTAGACAGAGCATAAACGACCTAAACAAAGGTCAATCCGCGACGTCTGACAAAGTTTTGTAGGTACATTATAGTAGTGTTAGGTTGTCAGCCCAACGCCTAAATTACAATATACTGAAACCCTCGGAACGCTTAGCTGGATTTTACAGCATGCCCGGAACGAAAAGCAACTGGCACATTCTATGCTTTTTTCTCTCTCCCAGGCCAGCGTGGAAGTATGTATTTAGAACTGGTAATGTCACTTTTCATACATCCGGCTGAGGAAGTATCTTGGGCTAGTATTACTTTAACTGCCTCCGTGGTCTAGTGGCTAGTGCCATGGATTCCTGATCCGGAGGTCCTGGGTTCGATTCCCAGGGGGAAACACAAAGTTGATATTTGAGAATTTATTCACTTTGTGAATTTTCCCCCAGTTTGGTTAGGACATTGCAGGCTGAATCACCTGATTGTCTGAAAAAGAAAAAGATTTCGTGCTTCGGAGGGCATGTTAAGCCGTCGGTCCCGGTCGCTGTCTTTGATAGTGGTCGTTACTCAAACCATGTCAGAGGCCTGATAGTTGTGCTACTAGGCGGTTTAAAAACTCTGACACCAGGGTTCATCGGGTCGATAGACTCGATACCCACTCGACAGAAGAAGAAAGAAGACTTTAACTACTACGTATTTATTTAAGTTACTACTCTGGTTTGGATTCAATAGATTCATAGATACAAATAGCAAATAATACATACATATAATCACGCCTTTATCCCTAATGGAGTAGGCAGAGCGTAAACGACCTAAACAAAGGTCGTTCCGCCATGTGTGACAAAGTTTTGAGGGTTATTTAAGTTAGATTTGTAGGTATATTGCTGTAGTGATAGGTTGCCAGCCCATCGCTTAAATGACTATATACGAAAACCCTCGGATCCCTTAGCTGGATTTTACAGCATGACCGGAAGGAAATACAGCTGGCATATTTTATGTTTTTCTCTCGCTCCCAGGCCTGCATGGAAGTATGTACTTAGGCCTGTAATTATAAACAGTACTTGAAATTAAATAACCCTCAAAATTTTGCCAGACGTGGGGGAACGACCTTTGTTTAGGTCGTTAACGCTATGCCTACCCCTTTAGGGATAAAGGCGTGATTATATTTATGTATGTATGTACCTCTTTTTTTCTTTCATGTCAATACAACCGAACTCTGAGAAGCCTATATGTGGCAAATATATGCGTTAGGTCGTTGACACCGCGTAAAGAGTAACATATTATATTTATTTCCATGCTGGACTGGGAGCAAGAGAAAAACATAGAATGTGCCAGCTGCATTTTCTCCCGGGCATGTTGTAAAATCAGCGAAGCGATCCGAGGCTGTCGGTATATTGCAATTTAGGCGATGGCTGACAACGTATCACTACTCCAATATACCTACAAATCTATCTTAAATAACCCTCAAAACTTTGTCAGACGTGGCGGAACGACCATTGTTTAGGTCCTTTACGCTTTGCCTACCCCATCAGGGATAAAGGCGTGACTATATGTATGTATGTATGTGCTGATTATAAATACGGGCCTTAGCAACAGAAATAAGCTGCTTATTTTAGAATAATCGTACTAAAAATGGAAATCGGTTTATGTTCTCAGCTATCTATCGACAAGTTGTTATTGTATCCTATTTATACAAAACATTTCCATCTTCTATAACATTTATTTGGAATCGAAATAATGATCGAGTAAAAATAAATATTTATAAATAAACCAAATATAATAAGATGAATATAATCACATACATACATATAATCACGCCTTTATCCCTAATGGGGTAGGTAGAGTGTAAACGACCCAAACAAAGGTCGTTCCGCCACGTCTGACTAAGTTTTGAGGGTTATTTAAGATATATTTGTACGCATATTGCTGTAGTGACAGGTTGCCAGCACATCGCATAAATTACAATTTATTTATGACTTATGGCTAAATACAATGGGCGGCAAATACGATTCCAGATCCCACCGGCTAAAACTAAAATTAAAATCTATCCCTCACTTTAAAAATAATAAAATTTATAAAAGGCGGGTGATTTATACTCTATGGTTTTACACTTTGTCCGCTAGATTGAGACGTATTTCTGTCAATTTTATCCGCCATATCATATACATACATACATACATTTAATCACGCCTTTATCCCTAATGGGGTAAGCAGAGCTTAAACGACCTAAACAAAGTTTGTTCCGCCTCGTGTGAGAAAGTTTTGAGGGTTATTTTACGATAGATTTGTAGGTATATTGCTAGTGGCAGGTTGTCAGTCCATCGCCTAAATTACAATATTGAAACCCTCGGATCCCTTAGCTGTTTTGCACAGCATCCCCGGGAGGAAATGCAGCTGGCAAATACTATGTTTTCCAGCTCTTCGGCCAGCATGGAAGAAATACATATATATCATATGACGGCGGATAAAGATGACAGATAAAGCATAAAACTACCGAATCAAAAGCCAGAGAGAAAAAATCTCTTGTCCTTTTCGAATGTTTTTAGTCTGAAAGTTACAAATAGATTTAAATTTTAGTTTTAGCCGGCAAATTTAGATTCGAGCCCAATGTTTCGCTAGACCTCGCACTAGGATTCCCTGTATCGCGAGGGCTAGAAGATTTTTTTCAGGAACTGAAAATAAAAATTGGCTTTTTCATGCAAATTGTTAGATCGACGTCGCAATTTTATTTTTACTTCTGAAAGAACTTCTTGATGGAAGTTGTTCAGTATCGTTGACTGAGCAACCCCTATCAGTTTGCTGGGCGCTGTCCCGCTATATTTTTTTGTATTTTGTAGCTTTCAAATCCACTGCACCAGCTGCTACGAGAGCTGACAAGCGCTACGCCCCTAACGTTACGTCTACGAACGTGAACGTAGAACGTTACATACCCTACGGAGTCCCTTCGCCAGTTCAACGCAGGCCGCCGCGTAGCGTAGACCTATAGAGGTTCCTCTGCGGCGTAGCGGAAACTTTACGTAGCAGTATAATACCATCTACGGCGTATTTGGACGAAACTTTGAGTAGTGACGTTTCAAATTGAATGTGATTTTGGTTCGGTTTTTCAGTTGAGTGATTTTTGGTTAGTGCGTGGTTGGTTTTGCGAGTTTCTATGTAGATGAATTTTGAAAAGGTAAGTTTTTGAATATAAGGGAAGGGTCGTATTTATGAAGCGATATCAAACTTAAGAGCAATATTAAGTATGGATTTGACAGACCAGTTTGTAATGAAATGACATTTCTGATACGAACTCAAAGTCGTTCTCACTCATGAGAGCTGATTACAAATACGGTCCTAAGTTATTAGATGACATTAAAATTGTATTCAAGGGACTGCCATACGCTATGATTAAATTGTGAAAATGTATATATATTAATGAAGTTTGGTTAATAGGTACTTATTATAAACATTGTAAATTTTATACGCTTCTTCTTCTGTCGAGTGGGTATCGAGTTAATCGACCCGATGAACCCTGGTATCAGATTTTATACGCTGTGAAAGGGATACTCTTTTTCATAATACCAGTATTTGTAAATTATTTATTTTTAATAAATCTTGCCCGAGTATCAATAAATAAACAAGTAAAGCAGTGTACTATTTTCTACCCATAAATATCCCCTAATCAAGACAAAGTATGACAGACCATGGGAGTAGGAAAAACACTCAGGATAAAAGAGATAGTATGAAATAAATATTACTTCCATCCTAAAATTGGAGCTATAGAAAAACGTAGAATGTTCCAGCTGTTTCTCTTTCCGAGCGCACTTTAAAAATTAGTAGAGTCTGACGAGAATTTCAGTGAAGTGGAATTTTAGGATAGGCTGACAATCTATCACTTTTTGTGATAAATATACAGTTGTATTTTCTAAAATTGCTCCATCATAGTCTACATCATCACTTACCATCACGTGAGATGGCGGACAAATGATTGCCTATCAAATATATAAAAAAAAAAGACGTGGAAAAACGCTCTTTTATGGTCGTTCATGCTACACCTATCTCTTAAGGAATACAGGTATGAGTGTCATACACATATTGTATGTTTAGGTATTATGTATGAAATAGCTAAGTATTAGATTTCTTCTTGAAGTTACCCAAAACATTTGTGGCTCATAGCGAGAATGCCTTTTACTAGGACTTTGACACTGCCTACACTACAAATGTTTGAACCTCTGTAATATGGTTAAATAAACGGTTTCATTATAGTCTGTGTTAAATAAAAATATATCGCAAGAATGATTTCACGATGTTTATTTAGAACAGCACAATCTCGTTCAACCTTCAAACCAGTACATTGCCATAAACAGTGCTCCAATAACAGTGTGATTTTGGCGCTCGAATGGCAGCGAAACGGTGTGCAATATTAGAACGAGTGTTTGCAGCAGCTGCCTTTAATAACACGCTTCGAGGCCGCGCCAAAATCACAGCACTATAATGATATACTATTAGCTCAATAGCTCACTGAATAGAGGTCGTACATATGATTTTCATGGGATAGTTACCCAAAATTGAAGGATGTACATACACACATAGGCTCGTATTTATGAAACGATCTCAAACATGAGACAAATATTAAGTCTGGATTTCACAGGCTAGTTTGTTCTGAATTGACATTTCTGATACGAACTTAAACTCGCCCACACTCATGAGAGCTGATTATAATTACGGCAAAAAGTGTTTTTAATTACTTTGTAAGATTAATCTCAGTTAGGAAAGGATAATGTGGGTTGTACCATCTCATTCTCCAAAGTCAGATAATTCTGATTTCCGATTTGAAGCGATACCAAATATGTGACTAAGAAACCACAGTATATTATGTATTCAGTATTTAAATGGCCCTCTAAACTTGTGTTGACTCCTTTCCTTCTTTTGTACACGTATATTTTGAACAAAAACAATTTTGTTCAACGTTCAATTGCAGTTCGTATTGCTCAATAACAGTGTGTTTTTGGCGCTTGAATGGCAGCGAAACGGTGTGCAATATTAGAACGAGTGTTTGCAGCAGCTGCCTTTAATAACACGCTTCGAGGCTGCGCCAAAATCACAGCACTATAATGATACTGGCTCAATAGCTCACTGAATACTCCGACCCGCAGGTAACAGGTTCGATTCCGAGCAAATTAAAACACGTTGATATTACCATTTAAACAGTTTGTAAGATTAATTCTAACTAGGTAAGGGCGATGCAGTTATTACTTCAATATCTGACAAGTAATCGAATAGCAGTGAAACGGTGTGTGATATTAGAACGAGTGTTTGCACCAGCTGCCCTTAATAACACGCTTCGAGGCCGCGCCAAACTCACAGCACTATCATGATATACGTTATAGCTCAATCGCTCAGTCAGTACTCCGATCCGAACGTTACGGGTTCAATTTTCATGCGAGGAAACCAAAGTTGATATTACCTTTTTATCACTTTGTGAGATTGGTCCGAGTTGCGTTAGGACGATGTAGTTATTACCGTAATATCAGCAGTGAAACTGTGTGCAATATTAGAAAAAGTGTTTGCAGCAGTTGCCTTTAATAAGACGCTTCGAGGCCGCGGCAGAATAACAACACTATAATGAAATACCTACTGTTTGCTCAATAGTTCACTGAATACTGGATAGTCTAATTTAGAGGTTGTGGGTTCGATTTATATTCGAGAAAAAACCAAGTTAATTTACCATTTTATCACTTTGAAAGACTATTCCTAGTAAGATTAGGACGATGCAGAATTTACCTCATTGTCTGACAAGTAATCAAACAGGTAATGAAATGGTGTACAATATTATTTCTTCCATGCTGGACTGGGAACGAGAGAAAAACATAGAATGTGCCAGCTGCATTTCTTCCTGGGCATGCTGTAAAAACCAGCTAAGGGATGGAAGAGTTTCTGCATATTGCAATTTAGGCGATGGGCTGTCAACCTGTCACTACAGCAATATACCTAAAAAATCTGTTTTAAATAACCTTCTAAACTTCGTCAAACGTGGCGGAACGACCTTTGTTTAGGTCGCTAACGCTCTGCCTACCCCATTAGGGATAAAGGCGTGATTATGTGCATGTATGTATGTACAATATTAGAATACGCTTCGAGGCCGCGCCAATATCACAGCTCTATAGTGATATACTGCTGGCTCAATAGCTCAATGAATACCGGAGGCTCGATTCCCACGCGAGGAAAAAAAAGTTGATATTACCATTTTATCACTTCGTGAGATTGTTTCCATTAGCGTCAGGACGATGCAGTAATAACCTCAATGTCTGACATCTAATCGAATGGGAAATGAAATGATGGGCAATATTAGAACACGCTTCAAGGCCGCGTCAAACTCACAACACTAAAATGATATACTGCGGGCTCAATTAGCTTATTGACTACCGGAGGCTGCGGGTTCAACTTCTATGCAAAGAAAACAAAGCTGATATTACCATTTTATCACTTTGTAACTTCCATGCTGGCCTGGGAGCGAGAGAAAAACATAGAATGTGCCAGCTGCATTTCCTCCCGGGTATGCTGTAAAAACCAGCTAAGGGATCCGAGGGATTCAGTGTATTGCAATTTAGGCGATGGGCTGACAACCTGTCACTACAACAATATACCTACGAATATATCTTAAATAACCCTCAAAACTTTGTCAGACGTGGCGGAACGACCTTTGTTTTGGTCGTTTACGCCCTGCCTACCCCATAAGGGATAAAGGCGTGATTATATGTATGTATGTATCACTTTGTAAGACTGTTTTGAGTTGCGACAGGACGATATAGTTATTACGATGTCTGACAAGTAATCGAATAGCAGTGAAATGGTGTGCAATATTAGACGCTGTCTTTAATAACATGCTTCGAGGCCAGCTTGCTTTTACTTCCAAGCTGGACTGGGAGCGAGAGAAAAACATAGAATGTGCCAGCTGCATTTCCTCCCGGGCATGCTGTAAGAACCAGCTAAGGGATCTGAGGGTTTCAGTATATTGCAATTCAGGCGATGGGCTGACAACCTGTCAGTACAGCGATATCCTAACAAATCCATCTTGAATAACCCTCAAAACTTTGTCAGACGTGGCGGAACGACCTTTGTTTAGGTCGTTTACGCTCTGCCTACCCCATTAGGGATTAAGGCGTGATTATATGTATGTATGTATGTTCGAGGGCAAACCCACATTACTATAATGATATACTGATGGCTCATTAGCTCAATGAGTACTAGAGGATTCGGGTTAAATTTTCACGGGGATGCACAAAGGTACCACAAGCTTATCGCTATATAAGACATACATACATACATATAATCACACCTTTATCCCTAATGGGGTAGGCAGAGCGTAAAGGACTCAAACAAAGGTCGTTCCACCACGTCTGACAAAGTTTTGAGGGTTGTTTAAGATAGATTTGTAGGTATATTGCTGTTGTGACAAGTTGTCAGCCCATCGCCTAAATTGCAATATACAGAAACCCTCGGATCCCTTAGCTGGATTTACGGGAGCGAGAGAAAAATCTATTTTTTTGTTTACATTTTTACAAAAAAACACATTATGATATTTTATATTGTTAAACAAGTTATAACACAATGTTTTGCTACTCCACACACTACTATTTCATTTTAGAAAAAAAGCAAAAGTGGAACGGTAAAATATCGCCATGGAAAAGCCGGCGCTTTCCGAAATGTGAATACGGAGCATTCACTAGTCGCGGATTTGCGTTTCGATTCAAAAATATTGTATCCGATTTCTTTTTCCAGGGACGACAATAATTTCTAACAATAGGTTTAACTTTCACAAGTACCTACAGCTACACTGTTTCGAACATAACAACATATACATATAATCACGTCTTTATCCTTAATGGGGTAGGCAGAGCGGAACAGACCTAAATAAAGATCGTTCCGCCATATCTGACAAAGTTTTGAGGGTTATTTAAGATAGATTTGTAGGTATATTGCTGTAGTGACAGATTGTCAGCCTATCGCCTAAAATGCAATATACAGAAACCATCGGATCCCTTAGCAGTTTTTACAGCATGCCCAGGAGTAAATGCAGCTGGCAAATTCTATGTTTGTGTCTCGCTCCCAGTCCAGCATGGAATAAAAAATACTTGTTTTAATAAGAGCACATACAGTGTTATGTTAATGAAAATAATATTAAAAATTAAATGAAGCAAGTTACTTGATAACCACTACCAAGTTTCTAATAATTTCAATTAACAGAATAATGAATCTGAACATTAACTTTAGTATCTCAATCATATTACTTGATGTGCTCGTATGCAAAACAAGTTCCTTGATCAATTTAACCGAGGTTTTTTTTCAGTGTAAAACGAATACAAGAAAAGTTTATAGAAGAGAGCCCAAATAATTTCTAGAAAAATATAAAAAAAAAACTATGAAAACAATTTATAAATTTATAGGTATTTATTTACAAAAAAAATTAAGAAAATACAAAATTAAACTTTAAAATAACTATAAATAATGTATAGCCTCCAGAGCGTCCCCGTTTATAAATGATTTTTGTTGATGTTAGCTAAAATTGTATTTGCCGATCGTAGGCTTTAGAAGGTCAAAATATACAAGTCGGCTAGAGCGTCCAATCTCGGGTATAACGGGATTATGGGACGGGATCCCGTGGGATTCGGGACTGTCAAAATACATAAAAATGGCTCATCTTACATATATACTATATATATATATTATCATGACTTTATCCCTAATGATGTAGGCAGAGCGTAAACGACCTAAACAAAGGTCGTTCCGCTACATCTGACAAAGTTTTGAGGGTTGTTTAAGATAGATTTGTAGGTATATTCCTGAGGTGACACGTTGTCAGCCCAGTTCATTATTATTTCAACTCACACAAAATTGCAATCAAAATAAAGTCCTGTTACGTAAAATGCAAAGTAGATAACAAAATAGGAATGAGCTAGTCAGCATTTCTAATAGAACGGGTGACTGCCTCCGTGGTCTAGTGGCTAGTGCCATGGACTCCTGATCCGGAGGTCCTGGGTTTGATTCCTAGGGGGGAAACACAATGTTGATATTTGAGAATTTATCACTTTGTGAATTTTTCCTCAGTTTGGTTAGGACATTGCAGGCTCAATCACCTGATTGTCCGAAAAACGAAAAGATTTCGTGCTTCGGAGGGCACGTTAAGCCGTCGGTCCCGGTCGCTGTCTTTGATAGTGGTCGTTACTTAAACCATGTCAGAGGCCTGATAGTTGTGCTACTAGGCGGTTTAAACTCTGACACCAGGGTTCATCGGGTCGATAGACTCGATCGATACCCACTCGACAGAAGAATATAACGGGTAGCAGCTGTGTGTGACTGTGTCACTCAATATACTCTGCAATGTTAGGTCAAATTCTATTCACTTACTTACTTACGACGCGAAGCAAAGAAGGTTACTGTATTTACTGGCCTGTATTGTTCCTTTATAGCGATGTGAACACCTAACATTTTTTTGCTTTTTCTTCTTAGCGACTTAACTTTGGATAGGACATTGCAAGCTGAATCACCTGATTGTCCGAAAAGAAAATGGATTCCGTGCTTCGGAGGGCACGATAAGCCTTCGGTTCCGATCGCTGTCTTGGATAGTATTCATTACACAAACCATGTCAGTGGCCTATTAGCTGTGTTATTAAATGGTTTAAAAACTCTGTCACCAGGGTTCATCGGGTTGATCGGCTCGAAACCCGCACGACAGAAGAAGAAGATTGCGGCAGTACTTACTAAGTAAAGAAACTCCAGTATCTCCTCAAAGTCAACGAAAAGGCTTTCAGGGATTAAAGGGATAAAGCAAAGTAAGCAGGTTTGTGGAGTACTTCGGTAATTTATTCAAATCCTTGATTAAAAGAGATTTATTCCACTTCGGTGGTATAATTTTTCCGAAACATCCGTTGAAATTCTGTAAGTTTATTCGATAAATAATTTTCAAACTTTCAGACAAAACATGGCTACCACGACTGTTGAAACATTGTCGAAACGTCTACCTGAATATGTACCGCAAGTTGACCAGTTAAAATAGTAAAAAGAGTTATAATCATCGCGAGAGCTTAAAATGGTATAGAACGTAGCTGACAAGAATCGATATAAAAAATAATAAAAAAATATTAAATTATTTTCGTAACCTAAGAAACATCCATATCGCCTCACGGATTAAAAGTAATCCGCCTTTCCTTTCAATTAACAAAAAAGTATTTTACTTTTAACAGCTTTTCACGACTTCCTAAGCTTACTTTGTCGCTGCTAAGATTTAACATTGACTGTGATAAGTTCTTGTTCTCAAAGGACTTTAGAAAAATTATATTACACCAATGAAAAGAAACAAAGGTAGGTTAAATATGTCACAAGAATGGAATGTAGGTTATTAGGTTTGATTCTAAATTAAACCGTCTAAACTTAAAATTAAAATCTATTTGTCACTCTCAGACTAAAACATTGGAAAAGGACAGAATATCTATTATCTCCGGTTTTGATTTATAGTTGGTGGACTTTATGCGTTACTGAGCAAACGTGCAAATGCGTCTCAAAATCTAGCGGGCAAAGTGTAAAACTATAGAGTATAGATCGCCCGTTATTTTTCAATTTTATTATTTCAAAAGTGAAAGATAGATTTTAATTTTATTTATAGCCGGTGGTATCTAGAATCGACTCCATTGCTTTACTTTCATACAAGATTATTTGTAATATGTAAGCGATATAAAGCATGTTCTCTGATAAACTATTTTTTTTTGTTTAAATCAGTATATTTCAATGTGCTATATATTTCTCCCATGCTGGCCTGGCAGCGAGAGAAAAACATAGAATGTGCCAGCTGTATTTCCTCCCGGGCATGCTGTAAAAACCAGCTAAGGGCGGATCCCTTCAGGTTTCAGTATATTGTAATTTAGGCGATGGGCTGACAACCTGTCACTACAGCAATATACCTAGAATCCTATCTTAAATAACCCTCAAAACTATGTCAGACGTGGCGGAACGACCTTTGTTTAGGTCGTTTACGCTCTGCCTACCCCATTAGGGATAAAGGCGTGATTATATGTATGTATGTATATGTCATATATACATATAATTTCGCCTTTATCCCTAATGGGGTATGCAGAGCGTAAACGACTTAAACAAAGGTCGTTCCGCCACATCTGACATAGTTTAGAGGGTTATAGACAGATTTGTTGGTATATTGCTATAGTGACAGGTTGTCAACCTATCGCCTAAATTACAATATACAGAAACCCACGGATCCCTTAGCTGGTTTTTACAGCATGTCCGGGAGGAAACGCAGCTGGCACATTCTATGTTTTTCTCTCGCTCCCAGTCCAGCCTGGAAAATATTTATTTACATAATATGCAAAATACAAATACAAATCACTTTATTTTCACAAAACACATTACAAAAAATAAAAACACACATTCAAGAATAACATAACAAACAGAATTGGAAAAAGATGTGGACACAGCATGGCTGTTTTTAAGTCCACCCTACGTCAGGTGTACAAAAGAGGATATGCTATTTTCTTCATTTAATTATAGTGAGGTACTATTTGTTTGTACAATATTAGGATACATAATCTTCCATACTGGACTGGGAGAGGAAGAAAAAAATAGAATGTTCCAGTTGCCCTTCCTCCCGGGCATGCTGTAGAAGTCAGCAAAAGGGATTCGAGGGTTACAGTGTATTGTAACTTAGGCGATGGGCTGACAACCTGTCACTACAGCAATACACATTACAATCTAATCCCTCAATTTATGTCAGACGTGGCGAAAGCGCCTTTTAGGAGGCGTTTTACGCTCTGCCTACCCCGTAAGGGATAAAGGCGTGATTTTATGTATGTATGCATGTAATATTAGGATAGCATTTTAGCACCCGTATTTTGAGTGGTTAATGTGTAAAAGATCTTTTACCACACGTCTTTCTTACTCGTGAAAGCTTTTTCCTTATCATTCTATATTTATCTTCGACAAGATTTTATTTCATGTGAATTTGATATTATTCCATGCTAGACTAGGAGCGATACAAAAACGGAGAATGTGCCAGCTGCATCTATTCCTGGGCATGCTGTAAAAACTAGCTAATGCTAAGGGATTTGGGGGTTTCAGTGTATTGTAACTTAGTTTATAGGCTGACAACCTGTCACTACAACAATAATATAAATCAATCTTAAATTACCCTCTTCTTCTTAAATTAATCTTCCATACTGGACTGGGAGAGAAAGAAAAACATAGAATTTTACAGTTGCCCTTCCTCCCGGGCATGCTGTAGAAGTCAGCAAAAGGGATTCGAGGGTTACAGTGTATTGTAATTTAGGCGATGGGCTGACAACCTGTCACTACAGCAATACACATTACAATCTAAAACTGCCCTCAATTTATGTCAGACGTGGCGAAAGCGCCTTTTAGGAGGCGTTTTACGTTCTGCCTACCCCGTAAGGGATAAAGGCGTGATTTTATGTATGTATGTATGTATGTACAAAAAGGACTGAGCAAGTATGTAAATTACCCTCAAAATTTTGTCCGAGTTGCGGAATGACCTTTTGTTTAGGTCGTTGAGGCTCTGCTTACCCCATTAGATTTATGTTTGTATGTTATATGATATCCTGTATTTGAAATACAGATAAAAATTCAGGCATATCTAGATTTAGAAATAAGATTAAATAAATTTGATGTAATACTTATAACAGAAAATATCGAATTTCTTCTAAAACTAATAATGTATTTCTTAGAATGGTACTAGTTATCATGAATTAAGTTTTTAGATGTTTTATCTAGCTAAAACATAAAAAGAGATAAATACATAGTTGTAAATACAACTATTTAAGTTTCGCAAATATTGTTTTTAATCAAATATTATTAATTATTTAGTTATAGATTATTCCTATAAATTGGCAGATCGACTATGGATTAATGACAACGAGGCTGTTTTGACTTGGTACTGGGTATTTATGTACGTCTAACAATTATTGATAATTTTGAGTCAAATTAAAATCCATAGAATATTATTAAAACTCCTGTAAGTCAGAAAGTTTTCTACCTTAATTTAAAAGTCAGTTTTAGGTTAAACAAACTACATGAATAAATTATAAGGACTATACAGGGGGTTCCGCAGAACATTGAACACCGAATATGAATAAATGAAATATAATAAAAAAAAAAAAAAAATGAATGAAATGAAATGAGTACGAAAATAGCAGATAGGTTGGGTAGTTGGCGCTCTGCCTACCCCATTAGGGATAAAGGCGTGATTATATGTCTATGTCTGTCTGCTATCTACCCAGCCATTTTAAGTTTGAAGTCCTATAACTTTATGCAGGATAGACGAAACTGTCAACTTTTTTGTTTTTAGTCTCGACTGTTGGTAGATTCCTCAAAAAATATTGATTAGTACAGATAACAGCTACGTATAAAGTTATGAGTCGGTACGTTCATAAAAAAAAACAATAGTATGGGGCTTAGTTCAAATCATTTGGGCTAATCTTAAGACTGCGAGTCTGTGAGAGGCCGTTAGGCTATAAGTATTGAAATCACTGGTGAGTATTAGAAATACCTAGATAATGGCGTCGATTCTCGTGACATAATCCTAATTCAAATTCTTACCCAGCGCTGTCACTTTCTTGACATTGACAAAAGAGCAGGGTAGCAAATAAACACGTGATTTTGACTTTCCTAATCAAAATCAAGTCAAATAAGACTGCTTATTTGACGTAAAATAAGGAAGCACGCTCTATGCTCATTTCTTATTTAAAGCGTCTTACGTCAGATAAGGAATGTCAAAGTCATGTGACCTGTTCTTATGTCAAAGTTCAGAAAGTGACAGCGCTAGCTAAGAATTTGTTAAGGAATAGTACGTTTAGAATTGCCGCCATTGCCTCCTAACATAACATAACATAAAAATACTTTATTGCACTTAATAATACAACATACAACACAAAAGATAACAAAAAACAAGTACAACATAGGCGGCCTTATTGCTAAGGTAGCAATTTCTTCCAGGCAACCTTTGCAACTCTTGTCTTAACAAGCCCATTCGGTCGGAAATTATACTATTTAGTCACTCGCATACAAAGTAAAAAGCCGAGCTACCAGTCATCCTTTAAAGCTTGCTTGCTTGTTTGTTAAGGCTTCTAGATGCGTTCCATCTTTAGATCACTAGGTTAGAGTCAAGAACTAAGCCATCTAAGGGTCATATTTGTAATCAGCTGTCAAGAGTGACAGCGAGTTTGAGTTCGTATCAGAAATGTCATTTTAGTACAAACTGGCCAGTGTATATGTTTTGCTTGCATGCTGGCCAGGAAGCAAGAGAAAAACTTAGAATGTGCCAACTGCATTTCCTCCCGGGCATGCTATAAAAATCAGCTAAGGGATCCAAGGGTTTCTGTATATTGTAATTTAGACGATGGGCTGACAACCTGTCACTACAGCAATATACCTACAAATCTATCTTAAATAACCCTCAACCAGTGTCAGACGTGGCGGAACGACCTTTGTTGAGGTCGTGCCTAACCCACCTAGAGCCTAAAATACATTACAAACATGTATTTTTCTTCTTCTTATGTCGTGTGGATATCGAGTCAATCGACCCGATGAACCATCTAATAGCACAGCTAATAGGCCTCTGACATAGATTGCGTAAGGACCACTATCAATTCAGCGACCAGGACTGACGGCTTAACGTGCCATCCGAAGCACGTCATCTTTTTTTTTCCAGACAATCAGGTGATTCAGCCTGCATTGTCCCAAGCAAACTGGTGAAAATCTCAGAAAGAGATAAATTTACAAATATCAGCTTTGTGTCTTCAGAATCAAACCCAGGACCTTCAGACCGTGACCACTAGATCACGAAGGCAGTCAGTATTTCTCTTAAGACCCTGTTTGCAATAAATTATATTTCGGACGCCCTCAATGTCTTAACTCTTTAACAAAGTTATACAACTTTGAAAGTAACGCAAATAAAACTTTGGAAAACCCCTCAAACCTTACAATCAACATCGTTATAGAGAATTGAAAACTTGTAAAGAATTAAGGCATAAATTGGGCTCGATTCTAGATTTCCCGGAGAGCCCGATGGTGTAGTGGATAGGGCCGCTGCCTCCTGAGCGGGGGGCAGTGGTTCGAATCCCACCACGTACCAATGTGTTTTTCGGTTTTCAAATTTCATATGTACGTTTATTCGGCGCTTTTTCCGTGCTTCGGAAGGCACGTTAAGCCGTTGGTCCCGGTTAATATCGTTTAATACTGTAGATATTAGTCGTTAAGCCATGACAGAGGTCAGTGCTAAGCATTGGCGGCTTGAAAACTCTGACCTGATGTAGGATTGGGTCTGGTTTCCCTAATGGGTTGCGGAGGTTAGATGGCAGTCGCTCTGTGTAAAAACCAGTACCCTCGTTCAATCACCTAGATTAGGTAGCCGACCCCGTGAGATACGGGATAAGGCTAGGGAGATGATGGGAGATGATGATTCTAGATTTGCCGGCTAAAACTAAACTTTAAATCTATTTGTCACTTTCAGACTAAAACATCGGAAAAGGACATGAGATCTATCATTTCCGGTTTTTGATTTGTAGTCAGTGGTTGTATGCGCTGTCTGTCATTTTTTTTTCCGCCTTCATATGATATGGCGGATAAAATTGACAGAAATACTGGGGAAACGTGCAAAAGCCCGTCAAAATCTAGCGAACAAAGTGTAAAGCCATAAATCGCCTGTCCTTTTTAATTATATTAGTTTGAAAGTGACGGTTAGATTTTAATTTAAGTTTTGCCAGTGGAAACTAGAATCCAGCCGATTAATTTATCTCTCATATTTTTTAATATAAAATCAATACATGTATTTTTAATGAAAACATTACTTTGTATGTCTGTACCTTTTCATGCTTAAAATACAGTAAAATAGTGTTTGTAGGCAACGTAGCAAGATCTTTAATTTTTTTTAAATTTATAATGCTGTATTTTCATGTCTACTACTGCATATGACCATAAAATACGCAAAAGCTTCGAAATACATACATACATATAATCACGCCTTTATCCCTAATGGGGTAGGCGAGCGTAAACGACCTGAACAAAGGTCGTTCCGCCTCGTGTGACAAAGTTTTGAGGTTTACTTAAGATTTGTAGGTTAGATTTTGCTTCGAAATAACTATCAAAATAAAAAAAATAAAAATCGTCGAAAGCAGGTCTTGAACCTGCGACTTTCTATAGGCCGTTCCATCGCTTTGTCAACTGAGCTACCGTTTTTTTTTTACTATTAATTCGTAACAGAGATTACTATCTTGTAACTCAGACGGCTACAAAATTAGCCAGACGATGGGACGATAGATAAACTTATCTTCTGTAATGGTTTTTCGAGTACTAAGCTAAAATCAAAGTTAAAACCTACGTTTTATCTGATTTCGATTTTGTACATTTGGAATTCAATGTAAATGATGTTACGTTTACCTTCATTTGGTATGCAATTCTGACTATGCATATGCATGTTTACATAAATATTAGAAATTTTAAAGCCAGTCAATCAAAGCTCCATAAATTTCGCCCCGGAACGCGAATTAATTTATACGATACATAATAAATATTTAGAATAGTGGTTAATGAAAGTTTTCACGAGATATGATGCTTTAAAGTCGTTTGTGAAAAAGAGAGATCTGAATTCATGTGACGTTAGCTAACAGGAGCGTCATACTACTTCATTATAAATGTTGTTTCGAAGACAGAGATAGACAGCCTTTATAATAGTTATATAATAGTTTAGGGTAAAATCAATTTAATGTCCGTTTTCAATGTCTCCGTTGTCTAGTGGCTAGTGCCATGGATTCCCGATCCGGAGGTACTGGGTTCGATTCCTAGGGGGGAAACACAAAGTTGATATTTGAGAATTTATCACTTTGTGTATTTTTCCCCAGTTTGGTTAAGACATTGCAGGCTAAATCATCTGATTGTCCAAAAAAAAAAAAACGTGCTTCGGAGGGCACGTTAAGCCGTCGGTCCCGGTTGCTGTCTTTGATAGTGGTCGTCACTCACACCATGTCAGAGGCCTGATAGTTGTGTTACTAGGCGGTTTAAAAACTCTGACACCAGGGTTCATCGGGTCCATAGACTCGATATCTACTCGATAGAAGAAGACTGTTATTATTAAAATATTCGATACATTTTGAAAATAAGCTCTGATACCGAAAATATTTTATTTGCATTTACTCTGTTGAAGAAACTAACTTATGATTACGACCAACGCTAAGAGGTATTAAAGCTTACTACCTTGCAAGCTAGAAGAGATCGTAAAGACTTAAATAGTGACGTTTAAAATTTTGAACGGCCTCAATGACATATCAAACATTAATGCTCTATTCAATCGAGACCAAAATGGCTGTTTGTGAGGCATGAAATAATCAACTCGTTTCTCACACTACAACCCACATAATCACTTTCTTGCAAATAGAGTGGATGCAAACTGGAACAAACTATCTCAAGATTTCGTGACAGCACAGAATATCAATATCTTCAAAAACAAATTGGACAAATACCTACAAAACTTAAATCAGACAGCAATTTCGTGAACAATGAGATACACCAACTATTAGTTGCTATAACTACCTGCCTAATGAAATAATATAATAATAATTTACATAGTATTTATTTTTACAACTTGAAGCCTACCTGTAAACCTAGGGTAATCAAATCCGTTTAGTAAAGCATAGAATAACAAAATTAGGAGCACGATACAGATCTGACTACCCTGTAAAGGCTACAGGCGAGAGTAAAAGCTCGTTTTACACTTCCATTACAGCGATAACGATCCTGTAAGACAGACAGCAACAAAATTAGGAACACGATACAGACAATAGATAAACTTGTTCCTTTAATAGCCTAATTGTGTTTTAGATCGTAGGCGAGGCTGTTTACGTACAGTTAAAGTACTTCATCCAGTTAGAAACGTAGAATATTGTATTTGAAAATAGGTTTGTTCTTGACTCTAGACACAAGGTCAGGGATTACCGAGACAAAGTCAACGGTGGGCGAGCTCAACCAGAAGATGCCTGTTATGGCAAAGGCATTCTCACGCATCGACGGAACACAGCAAGCTGTTTGGCACCGGACTCCGGTGAGAGGATAGTCGCTAGCCAGGCGGCCCCTTGCGGAGCCTGCCACCGCTTTGCTGGGATCGCTCAGCCGGACTTATTTACAGGCAAGCCTATGTTGCCGTTGCCAAGGGTGGACCACTAGGAGGTAGATATCATCCCACCCCAAATAAATAAACGATAAAATAAATAAATAATATAGATAACAAATAAACTTGCAACTTCAAAGCGGGCTTGTTTACTTATAGTTTAAGTACTGAATCCATTGTACATCATTTGTATCTCTTACACGATAGATAAGGCATCAACAGCTTACTATAAATCGCTTCAAGATACTTTTAACAAAAGATAAAAATATAAGTATATGGTACTATAAAAAGAAGAAGAAGAATCAAAGCCATCGTCTCCCTAGCCTTGTCCCGTATTTCACGGGGTCGGCTTCCTAATCTAGGGGATAGAACGAGGGTACTGGTTTTTACACAGAGCGACTGCCATCTGACCTCCGCAACTCAGAAGGGAAACCAGACCCAAACCTAGATTAGATCAGAGTTTTCAAGCCGCCAATGCTTAGCACTGGCCTCTGTAAGGGCTTAACGACTAATATCTACGGTATTAAACGATATTAACCGGGACCAACGGCTTAACGTGCCTTCCGAAGCACGGAAAAAGCACCGAATAAACGTACATATGAAATTCGAAAACCGAAAAACACATTGGTACGTGGTGGGATTCGAACCACGACCTCCCGCTCAGGAGGCAGCTTCCCTATCCACTACAACATCGGGCACTCCAAGAAGAAGAATCAAAGCCTTAGAATTTAAATACTTCTATTAAATTTTACAGAACTCGGTAACTATATACATACTCGTACATATAGTTACGCCGCGCCTTTATCCCTAATGGGGTAGACAAAGCGTAGACGACCTAAACAAAGGTTGTTACGCCACGTCTGACAAAGTTTTGAGGGTTATTTAAGATAGAATTGTAGGTATTGTTGTTGTCAGCCCATCGCGTAAATTACAATAAACTAAAACCCTCGGATCCCTTAGCTGATTTATACAGCATGCCCGGGAGGAAATGCAGCTGACGCATTCTACGTTTTTCTCTCGCACCCAGGCCATAGAAGAAGTAGGTAACTATAGCAGAGAATTATGCAATTTTATGCCTAAAACACACACACACCCAAACGGAATGTGAAAGCGCGATCATGTTTGTATGAACACGATACAGATGAACTTGTTCATCTAATTGCCTAATTGTGTTTTAGAATGTAGGCGGAGTGCGGGGGCATGTTACATGTTTACAATGTTTACGTGTGTGTGTTATAGTTTAAATACTTTATCTAGTTAAAGCATGTAGGTGTTATGGTTTAGCACTCTTACTGAGTACATACATACATGTAAGCACACCTTTATCCCTAATGGAGTAATCAGAGCGTTAACGACTCAAGAAAAACTCGATCCGCCACGTCTGACAAAGTTTTGAGGGTAATATTTAAGATAGATTCGTAGGTATATTGCTGTAGTGGCAGTTTGTCAGTCAATCGCCTAAATTGCAATATACAGAAACCCTCGGATCCCTTTGCTGGTTCTACAGCATACCTGGGAAGAAATGCAGCTGGCATATTGTTTGTTTTTTCTTTTGGTCTTAGTCCAGCATGCAACACGCATAAGCCTTTTTACCTGGAAAAGCATTCCCGTTACAAATATTTCTTATTTATACTTGCTTATGTTTTCAACTAAACTTCATGTTTCTTTTTACAGGTAAGGTGATTTATATACAATATGCAGTAGATAGCAATTACATCACTTACTATATACTTATCCGTAAGTATTTATTTTATACTCCTTTGTTTAAGAAACGTTAAGGGGCGAATTGTGGCGCGATGGTGGCAGTACCAATTTTAAATTAATTGTGTCTAAAATACTAACATTTTTATTAATAAGTATTTTACGTTTAGCGGAAACTGCAAGTAATTAATCACTTTATAACCTGTAATATAATACTGCCTCCGTGGTCTAGTGGTTAGTTCCATGGACTCCCGATCCGGAGGTCCTGGGTTTATCACTTTGTGATTTTTTCCCCAGTTTGGTTAGGACATTGCAGGCTGAATCACCTGATTGTCCGAAAAGAAAAAGATTTCGTGCTTCGGAGGGCACGTTAAGCCGTCTGTCCCGGTTGCTGTCTTTGATAGTGGTCGTTACTCAAACCATGTCAGAGGCCTGATAGTTGTGCTACTAGGGGGTTCAAAAACTCTGACACCAGGGTTCATCGGGTCTATAGACTCGATACCCAATCGACAGAAGAAGAAGAAGAATATGATAATTCAAACTTTTTTTTTTTTTTTTTTTTTTGAATGGACCTGTTTGCAAAATACTACAAAGTGTATATAATGCGTCACCGGGCTAAGGCGGGGAGTTGCTACACGCAATCTACACCCTTAATGAAAGGCAACTGCCTAAGGGCGCCCACTAGGGCTAATTCAAACTAAGCATGTAAGCTTTATATTACAAATGTGCTAATAGTGGCCACTTTTAGGCTCGTATTTTTGAAGCGATCTTAAACTTGAGGGCAATATTAAGTATGGATTTGATAGGTCAGTTTGTACTGAAATGACATTACCGATACGAACTCAAACTCGCTGTCACTCATGAGAGCTGATTACAAATATGGCCCTTTTCACATTTTTAATACAAGTCTTTGATACTCATTATGAATAATAATAGTACGTGTTATAAAATGGGGAATTACTTGCGATTTCCGCTAAACGTACAATATTCATGAAAATGTTTATGAGGGCGCCACCTAAGCTACGAGTTTGAGGACATGGGTTGAAAATTACACCCTTTTCAGAAAGGTATTGTTAACAATACCATCAATATGGTGTTGTAAGAGCTTTTTGCTGAATAATACAATACACCCTTATTTAGAGCACGAACTGTGTTAATGTTTGTTTTATGTTCTATACTAGCGACCCGCCCCGGCTTAGCACGGAAATTATCAGTTTTTCTCTACTAGATTATGCATGTATATTACACATATAGACCTTAATCTTGAATCACTCTGTCCATTATAAGAAACCGCATCAAAATCCGTTGCGTAGTTTTAAATATTTATGCATACATAGGGATATAGGGACAGAGAAAGCCACTTTGTTTTATACTATGTAGTGATATAATATTGTGTCGATTTTATTCACTGACCATACTAAAATATTTTCAATAATAAGACTGCGTTTCCACCGGAGATACGCGAGGGAAATGTGTCGTGCGAGGATGTCTATACATACATACATAGCTAGCTATGCTGTGGAAATGTGTGGGTGTTTCCACCAAAGCTGTGCGAGGAAAACGTGTTGTAACAGAATGTGTAGCGGAGCTGTCAAAATGCGCATTAATGTGTCAAAATGCGTATTAATATGCGGTGCGAGCCGAGCGAGGCAAAAGTGTGAATGTGTTGGCGGCCTATTCCTCGCACACATTCCTAGCACACACCTCTCGCTTGTTTTGTACGCACAAAACCTCGCTCCGCTAAAGCCGTTTCCACCAGAGCTGTGCTGTGCGAGGCGAGGTAAATGGAGCGATCCTATTGTTTGTTTAAAAACACATCCTTCGCTACCTATCCTCGCACAGCTCTAGTGGAAACGCAGCCTTAATAAAATTTCAGCCTATTAGGTGGTTTAAATAATCGGAAAACGAGTTTTATCAAAACGATCGCTCCAATTATTAACACGACATAAGAAAGCGATACTTAACTTTTAAATTATATCTGAGCCACATTAACTTATGCAAACTCAGGTTCGCATTCATAAAGTGATCTCAAGATTGAGAGCTATATTTAGAATGGATTTGACAGGAACTTTTGTACTTCAATGACATTTTTGATGCAAACTAGCAGTCTGTTTTAAGTGCTGTTTAATACGGGCCTTAACATACATACATATAATTACGCCTTAATCTTAATCATAATCTTATAATTTACACAAAAGCAAAAGTCTGGTTACGGTACCCCAATATCAGATTTGTTTTATTAACGAGTGAACTAAAGTAATAGGGATTGCTTAGTCAACGAAACTTTCAATCTCTTTTTCTGATGGGACAGATTGACTGACACGACTAGAGAGAAATCAGGCGCAAGACGACTATTAACATGCCCATCCGACAGCATGGATCATCTTTCTTTTCGGACAATCAGTTGATCAGCCTGCAATGTACTAACCAAACTAGAAACAACAACACGAAGTCATTGTCCCCCGCCGGGAATCGAACCCGGGACCTCCGGGCCGAGAGCCAATGAGGCAGACCACGGAGGCAGAGAAGGAGGAGCCAGGCACAAGCTTATTTATAAAGCACATAGAGAGATCAAAACATGGCAAGCCTTTGTCCCGTCGCATAACCATGTTAACATAATAACGTTAGTCGGTTTGTTTGTCTTCATTACGAATGTCTTTGCCATTGATATGATATGTCTTTCTTAACATATTTGTATTGGTTTCCGTGCTTAAAACCCTTTGTGGTTTTTTTTATATTGCTTATTAAACCTTTCAATATACACATCAATAGAGCGCGCAAAATTTACTTTAAAACAAGGTAAAACTAATTTAAGCCAATGTGGCTTTTAAGACAATAGAGCCTGTAAGGGTCTATACCCTTTTTTTAAAAAAAAAATAGGCCTTGAAACCTGTTATGATCGGGCGATAATATTATGACGATACAAAAATATATACATAGACATTAAAACATTCCAGGCATGTCTTTGTCCCGTCGCATGGTTATGCTCACATGGTTATGTACATAACAGCCGTGGCGGAACGACCTTTGTTTAGGTCGTTTACGCTCTGCCAACCCCATTAGGGACAAAGGCGTGATTATGTGTTTGTGTGTGTAATACTTAAAAACATTTCGTATTATTTTATATTGCTGATTAGCATTACTGTTTAACATACAAATTGATATAACGCGCAAAACTGAGTATAAGACCGGTAAAAAAATATTAAGCCACAGTGGTTTTTAAGACAATTAAGCCTGGAAGGGTTTATACCTCTTTTCAAGTATATTTTAATTGCTAAAACTGTCCTTTACGATCTAGCGATAATATTATGACAATACATAGAGAGATTAAAACATTCCAGGCCTGCCTTTGTCCCGTCGCATAACGATGTTATCATAATAACATTAGTTGGTTTGTTTGTCTTCATTATTGCGGCGCCATTATCTTTGTGTCAACACGGCTCCCTTGCTATGCAATTCAATTAAATTGTAAATGAAATTAATTTGAAGTGGTAATATTTATCGCTCTGAGTATGTAGGTTATGCGTGTGAATATTGTTGTAACACTGCATGATTTATTTATGTTCTGTTTATTTTGGTATTGGTAGCAATTCATATGCAAAAATCACAATACAATTTTAGATATTACACTTACTTACATACCATTCTATTCTATAGTATTCCGACTAAAATCATAAAAGATAATTTAGATATTCTTGCCGAGCGTATTTGTTTTCTCCTTAACTTAGGTTTTAATACTGCTGTCTTTTTGCACAATTTTAAGAACGCTGTTGTGACTGCACTTTTTAAGGCAGGCGAAAAATTGCTTCCAACTAATTATAGGCCCATTTCTTTATTATCATGTCAATCTGAAATAATTGAAAAAAATGCCAATAAAAGACTTCTTACATTTCTAGAAAAGAACAGTCTTTTATCTAAAGTGCAATTTGTTTTTCGAAAAAGCAGGTCTACTGAGGATGCAGTTTTATACCTTAAATCAACAATTGTTAAACATTTGGACAAGAGTGACAAATGTATAGGAGTGTTCTTGGACCTAAAGATGGCGTTCAACACTGCCTCCATTCTAATATTACTTTAGCGACTTGAAAACTTGGGGGTACGGGGCCTTCCCTTAGCGTGATTTAAAAACTATCACACTGGAAGGAGTCAGACTGTACGCGTTGATGGTGAGGTCAGTAACCCTAAAGCTTGCACTTCCGGAGTACCCCAGGGTAGTATCTTAGGATATATACTTTTTCTCACATATATAAACAGCCTTTGTGAGAATGATGAAACAGGAGCGCAAATCTTGATGTTTGCGGACGATATCGCTTTAGTATGTAGTTCTAAGATAAGGAAGATGATTTAAAAATGCAGAACCCGGTTTGAAATACATTACGGCATGGCTCGAGGATAGTTCGAATAACAGATGACAATATGACACTAAAAATCCATACTTTCTCATGCAATAGACGTATGAACATGGAAATTAGATGTGAGTTTTCCATATTGGAGCGTATAGACATAATTAGGTAGGCTAGGGGTAGTAGTTTCTTCCATACTGGACTGGAAGAGAAAGAAAAACATAGAATGTTCCAGTTGCCCTTCCTCCCGGGCATGCTGTAAAAGACAGCAGAAGAAAGGGATTCGAGGGTTACAGTGTATTTTAATTTAGGCGATGGGCTGACAACCTGTCACTACAGCAATACACATTACAATCTAAAATTGCCCTCAATTTATGTCAGACGTGGCGAAAGCGCCTTTTAGGAGGCGTTTTACGCTCTGCCTACCCCGTAAGGGATAAAGGCGTGATTTCATGTATGTATGTATGTATGTATGGGTAGTAGTGGATGATAATTTATCCTGGAAACCGCAAATAAGTTCTATTCCTACTCGTATTAGGAAACTTACTTATGTTTTTAAAAATCTTAGGGACGTTCTAAGTCAAGACTAAGCATGACTGCGCATTTATAATGCCCTAGCTAAATGTGTAATTACGTATTGTATTACTTCTTCGGGGGGTGCTGTTAAATCACTCATGATAAAGGTAGAGCGTGCACAGCAGCGGGCTCTTCTCAAAGGATGTGAACAATTATCCTATCGTTATTTTTTTAATTTATTTATAAGCATACAGTATGACATTACAAAGCATTTAATTATAACCACAATAAATAGTATTACAAGTGCCAACAAAACGTCATCACAGTGGTAGGCAGTAACAGTCCTTAAAGACCAAGGTCTGTGTCAGGACTAGTTACATCATTTAATTCATTTGACATTAGATTGAGTAGTCGTGCTCATTGTGTAGGAATTTACTAAAATGTTTCATGTATAAAATGTAAATAATAATTATTTGATTAATTATGAGATAAATTGTATTGTTAATGGGAAATAAAATGTAAATAGTAACTATTTTATCAATTAGTTATCCTACGTCTACATTGTATAAGGAGTAGAAATTGCTTACGGTCAGGAAGCTATATATCGTACAATGTATCTGCAGGTTTTGCCGTGATGTTGCACCTTTTATTCTGGAAGCAAATAAAAATAAGCTGACTACACTACCTCTACCTAACTTTAAAACAAAATTAATAGTGCAGACACAGACAGAAAAAAGAGAAAGAGCCCGATAGTGTAGTGGAAAGAGCCGCTGCCTCCTGAGCGGGAGGTCGTGGTTCGAATCCCACCACGTACCAATGTGTTTTTCGGTTTTTGAATTTCATATGTACGTTTATTCGTTGCGTTTTCCGTGCTTCGGAAAGCACGTTAAGCCGTTGGTTAATATCGTTTAATACCATAGATATTAGTCGTTAAGCTATACGAGTATCAGAGGCCAGTGCTAAGCATTGGCGGCTTGAAAACTCTGACCTAATCTAGGATTGGGTCTGGTTTCCCTTCTTGGTTGCGGAGGTCAGATGACAGTCGGCTTGTGTAAAAACCATTACTCTCGTTCAATCCCGTAGATTAGGTAGTCGACCCCGTGAGATACGGGATAAGGCTAGGAAGAAGAAGAAGATACAGACACTCGTACGGAGTCTTTAGATTTAGATTATCCTTTTTATATTGTTTAATTAATTTAAGTACATTGTGCTTTAGTTTTTTAACTTTTCTAGCATACTTTGCTAACATGTTCACAATCTTTTTGTATATGAGTTGAGGAATTACTGAAGTCTGTAACACAGTGTATACTACCACAGACTTCAGGATTACTATTGCTTGTAAGACTTTGTACATGTTAAAAATACAGATATTTATTATTATTCAATTTCAAGTAGAGAACCTATTAAAATGTGCCTTATATGGGCTAGGCTTAATTTTCATGTTTTACATAAAATTATTTTCAACAAAATATATATAACGTATATAAATTTCTTCCATGCTGGACTGGGAGCGAGAGAAAAACATAGAATGTGCCAGCTGCATTTCCTCCCGGGCATGCTGTATAAACCAGCTAAGGGATCCAAGGGCTTCAGTATATTGTAATTTAGGCGATGGGCTGACAACCTGTCACTACAGCAATATACCTACAAATCTATCTTAAAAAACCCTCAAAACTATGTCAGACGTAGCGGAACAAACTCTGTTTAGGTTGTTTACGCTCTGCCTAACCCATTAGGGATAAAGGCGTGATTATATATATGTATATATTACGTAGCACTTTGCTTCAACCGCTACGATGTAGCATATTGCTACAATATCTATGACATAGTGTTAGGCTACCATGGTAACAAAGAGAAAAGTCCTCCAAACCGATTTTGGTGACGGCAGCCAATCACAAAGAGATCAACCATCAGCGCAGGACTAGATTTTAGTGCCCAAGTGTTTGCGTTGCACAAAGGTGCACTCTCTATTCCTTCAATATCTTATACTGAAAGGTCAGATTGATTGACACGACCAGAGAGAAATCAGGCGCAGGACCGATTATTATCTTACCCATCCGACAGCATGGGTCATTTCACTTTTCGGACAATCCCGTGATCAGCCTGCAATGTCCTAATGAAACTAGAAACAACAACACAAAGTCATTGTCCCCCGCCGGGAATCGTACCCGAAACTCCCGGGTTGAGAGCATGGGAATGGTCTAGCAGGGTTAGACCACGGTCATATTAGAAAATTCAATCGAAACAGATAAAAGAAACTGAGGTCAGTAATTTGAAAATGTAGAAAAATTATTACAAAAGTATCAAACCTAAATCTAAAAATTATGTCATCTTGAGTTGGATTTACATTACGTTTTAATTCATGAGTATTATCACCGGTTCTGTGCTTGTTATACCCTTTGTCGTAATGACTAGGGCCGGTAAATTAATTAAGCACATTCCTGCAAAGAAAACAACATAAACTCGGGCTAATGTTTCTATAAAAGAAAGTACAAAGAGACATTAGGCCGAGGCCGTCTGTGTTTGACTTAGACTAATCGTGTGCTTGGACTAATGTCCTCAGTGAAAGTAGAATATAATAAATATGGTACTCAGGTTTATTGTACAGTACATGCGGGTCTGATTTCCAGATTGTAATTTGATACTCAAGTTTTTATCAAGTCTAACGAATCGATGGACCGTGGTGTCAGATTTTTCAAACTCTATTTTTCTTCTGTCGAGTGGGTATCGAGTCTATCGACCCGATGAACCCTGGTATCAGAGTTTTATTAACCGCCTAGTAGCACAACTATCAGGCCTCTGACATGGTTTGAGTAACGACCACTATCAAAGACAGCGACCGGGACCGACGGCTTAACGTGCCCTCCTAAGCACGAAATCTTTTTCTTTCGAAATCGAACCCAGGACCACCGGATCGGGAGTCCATGGCACTAGTCACTAGACCACTGAGGCAGTTTAAAACTGCCTATTGTGCAGCTAATATCATCTGGCAGGGATTTTTTAACAATCACAACCAAAGACAGCTACTGAGACCGCCAGCTTAACGTGCCCAAATTTTTAAAATTGAGGCAATGTCTGTAAAGTTACCCCGTACTTTGAAACATCACTTGATGCTGACAAAGAGCTTGAGTTCGTATCAGAATGTCATTTGAGTACAATATGGCCTCTCATATCGATACTTAATATCGATCTCAGCTTTAAGATCATACATACATACATATAATCACGCCTTTATCCCTAATGGGGTAGGCAGAGCACAAACGACCCAAACAAAGGTCGTCCCGCCACGTCTGACAAAGTTTTGAGGGTTATTCAAGATAGAACTCTAGGTATATTGCTGTAGTGACAGGTTGTCAGCCCATCGCCTAAATTACAATATACTGAAACCCTCGGATCCCTTAGCTGGATTTTACAGCATGCCTGGGAGGAAATCCAGCTGGCACATTCTATGTTTTTCTCTCGCTCCCAGACCAGCGTGGAAGTTGTTTTAAGATCGCTATATAAATACGAGCCTGAAATTACTGTGCACATGAAATATACCTCAGGTAAATGGAAGTATGGTCTTGCTATCCTGTTGGTTAGTATCAAGTTTAGTTAAGTTTCCTAAGCGGGTTTGTAGTAAAGCGTCAAAACTTTTAGTGACCACTTACCATCAGTCTGGCTGTATGTTTAGCTGCCTTGTTTTGCACAAAAAAAGTGTTTAAATCAAATAAACGACTTTCATTCCGATTCCAAAGCCCTCATCTCAGAAAACAGAAGAGAATTAATAGGGCGTGGTGGGCCAAACAATTGGTGAATGAGAACATTTAATCACCAGCACCCGGGCTGGTGAAACAAGCTGGGCTCGGTTTGAAAAAAGTACCATATACAAATGTCAAGAACAGTTCGATGTACATTGCTTGGATATTTAGCGTCATTCTTCTTGGATATTTTCTTCCATGCTGGACTGGGAGCAAAAAACATATAATGTGCCAGCTGCATTTCCTCCCAGGCATGCTGTGAAAACCACCTAAGGGATCCGAGGGTTTCAGTATATTGTAATTTAGGCGATGGGCTGACAACCTGTCACTACAGCAATATACCTACAAATCTATCTTGAATAAACCTCAAAACTTTGTCAGACGTGGCGGGACGACTTTTTCTTCTTCAGGTCATTTACGCTCTGCCTACCCCATTAGGGATAAGGGCGTTATTATATGTATGTATTTAACGTCATTTCAAAAAACAGAAAGCGATGTCGCTGTTGATGATTACATCACACACAGAACAGCTGCCTGAATATGTCAGAGCCTTCAAGCTGTGACGTGCTGTGCAGTACGCCGCCGCGCAACGCAGCTTAAAGCCATCTTGTTGACTTGTCTTGACGCTTGCAGTATTTATCTTTCCGCATCATGAAGTTCCAGGCTGCAACACGCGACGCAGCGCGACGTCGCGAATCATTTGAAAATTCCATCAGTATAACGATTGTATTTTTACATAGTAACTTCGCTTTGTAACGCTTTTCGGTGTGAACTAAACTCTTATTCCTGATCTTTTTGCTCTGGATCCGGGGTCCCGGGTTCGATTTCCGGCGGGGGACAATGACTTTGTGTTGTTGTTTCTAATTTGGTTAGGACATTGCAGGCTGATCACCTGATTGTCCGGAAAGTAAGATGATCCATGCTATCGGATGGGCATGTAAATATTCGGTCCTGCGCCTGATTTCTCTCTGGTCGTGTCAGTCAATCTATCCAATCAGAAAAAGAGATTGACGGAATATAGAGTGCATTTGTGTATAGCGCAAAAACTAGTCCTGCGCTGTTGGCCAATCTCTGCCATCACCGAAAATCGGTGGGAGGACTATTATTCTTAATCTTCCGAATTATCTAGGGGTATACCAATTGCGCAATGTACATTGAATGGACGTTGTATTTTGTAAGCTGTGGTTTGAAGAAAAGAGCCTAGGAGTTTTCTGAAGCTCGGCGCGTGTGGCGATGAATCGACAGTCATTTGTTAGTGGGATCCGGGATCCTAGATATCAGAGGTCGTTATAGATATAGGTCGTTAGAGAAATTGGAGCTGTCTGGATCAGATATAAGAAAGCAACAAGCTATGTTGTACATTTAGAAAATAAAATAAAAATAAAGTTTTATAAACAACTACCCGACTAGAAATGACTGCTAAACAGCAAGAAATAATTTTTTAGGGAATAATAAGTTACTTGTGTGTTAGTCTTCGTATATATATATATATATATATACACATATTAAAACTAATTATAAAGACCGCCCAGTAACGCTCCACGCCCGAATGTGCCCATGACACTGGCAGAGTTCCCTCTCTGCACTGCAAGGGAGATCCTCTGAGCGAAAAAGAAGGCTGCGCGAGGATCTGACCCCTGGTCCTTCAAGTATACACATATTTGTTTTTTAGTTATGTTTTTCAATCGAAATTCAGCAGTTTTAAATTTATAACGTTATTATTTAATTCAAATACCGAGGTCATGCATATTTGTAAGTCTTTTCTTCATAGCAGTTACTGTTTTGTTAAACGTTGAATACTCGGGAATACATACAGCAAACTCGGGAAAAATATTTATGGAAATGTTTGAATTTGTATTTGAGATACATTAATTTATTCCTTGCATGTATGTGCCACTAAGCACAACGTTTCGCCTTTTATTTATGTGCTATGAACATACTGCGTTTTAAATATTTACAGCGTCATCTATTGGTGGGAAGATTGCCATCAGTTTGCATACATACATACATACATTAAATCACGCCTTTATCCCTTACGGGGTAGCCAGAGCGTAAAACGCCTCGTAAAAGCCGCTTTCGCCACGTCTGACAAGATTGAGGGCAGTTTTAGGTTGTAATGTGTACTGCTGTAGTGACAGGTTGTCAGCCCATCGCCTAAATTACAATACACTGTAACCCTCGAATCCCTTTTGCTGACTTCCACAGCATGCCCGGGAGGAAGGGCAGCTGGAACATTCTATGTTTTTCTATCTCTCCCAGTCCAGCATGGAAGTACATCAGTCAGCCATCAGATTGTGTTTGTACATATTATATGATTGCCAGAAACACATCATAAGCACTCTTCTTAATCTAAGTACTCTTCTTCTTCTGTCGAGTGGGTAGCGAGTCTATCGACCCGAGAAACTACTTATCCAACATTAATCTAATCTAAATCCATTTGGCTAGAATTAACAGCTATAGTGCGACTTTTGACTGTTTATTTTAGAATTCTCCTACGAAATTTCCAAAACTAGGATGAATCGATCGTCATTTGTTAGCAGTGTTCAATGCAGTCGGGTCGGGGCTTCTAATTGATTAAGAAGGAACATTGACAAATGAAGAGGGGTGGGGGGAAATAGGTACTTTATGACGTTATACTTCGATTTTCCATTTTGTTTTTCGTTTATGATGAATTATTTGGTGTAATTTGTTTATATAAGTATAAATGTATCGGGTGTCATTTTGTTTTGCAACCCCTATCAGTTTTAGGCACGCCAGCACCAGGTAGTGTACAATAAATGTTTTTGTACGTACATATAATCACGCCTTTATCCCTAATGGAGGACCTAAGGGATCCCTAAACAAAGGTCGTTCCGCTACGTCTGATAAAGTTTTGGAGGTATTTAAGATATATTTGTATGTATATTGCTGTAGTGACAGGTTGTCAGCCCATCGCCTCAATTACAATATACTGGAACCCTCAGATCCCTTAGCTGGTTTAAACAGTATGCTCGGGAGGAAATGCAGCTGGCACGATCTATGTTTTTCTCTCACTCCCAGTCCAGCATGGAAGAAATTAATTAATTAATTACTTAATTGTTTTTGTTACCAGCAGTTGTGTCAAAGTCTTGATTAGTACTCTTCTACGTTTTAGCAAGCAGTACACAGATTACATGGACAAGTTTTAGCTTAAGATAGCCAAAACTACTCGATTTTGATTTAACATTCAAACGACTATAATCTCGAATACTGATCATTATTCGAGCATGCGAATTTACAGTTTTCATCAACATGATATAAGCAATAATTTTTCAAAAATCTGGCAAAATCGACCGACTGGGGAATTTAGAACGATTTGTGCGGGGTCTTTTCTGGAAGCTTTTGTTGTTTATTTTTTTATGTAGGTAAGCCATTCCACCATAGTAGATTTTTTTAATGTTACAGGAATTTAACACAGCCATTTTTCCCTGACTTTCTTTTTTTTACTAAAGTGAACAGTCACGCAAGTATCTCTGTCTATACAAAACAGTGCTCGTGTTAAGAGTTGCCAGACATTTGCTTTTTATAAAGCGATCTCAAGATTAAGGGCGATATTAAGTATGGTTGTGACAGGCTACATAGTACTGAAATTACATTTCTAATATGAACTTAAACTGGCTGTCAGTCTCAAGTGCTGTTTACCTGTACAAAATATTAATGTATAGCTTCTACTTACTTGTTAGTTGCAATACGGAACTTTGCAATGGAGGGTGCGAATTCCGTTTTTCTTTCAAACAATGTTTTCTTTTTTTTATCACTTAATAACGAACAAGTGTTATTCATACTGATTAATCAACGACTACTCACTTGTTTGTTTAACGAAGGTGTTAGACCTCGACGTTTCGACGTTTTACGAGAGTCTTCTTCTTGACTAGGTGTTGTGTAATTTTCACTCTCCATGAAGAAGACTGTCGTAAAGAGTCAAAACGTTGAGGTCTAACACCTCCGTTAAACAAACAAGTGAGTAGTTGTTGATTTATCAGAATGTTTTCTTCTGTTTTGTTATCGTTACGCCTGGAAAAATATAATGATTTTATAATTATTATTATTACTAGCAACCCGCCCCGGCTTCGCACGGAAATTATCAGTGTTTATCTACTATATAATGCATCGATTATACATATAAACCTTCCTCTTGAATCACTCCATCCATTAAAAGAAACCGCATCAAAATCCGTTGCGTAGTTTTAAAGATTTATGCATACATAGGGATATAAGGACAGTGAAAGCGACTTTGTATTATACTATGTAGTGATTACCTATACTAGCCTAAACATAATCAATAATCAATAAAAAAAAGTTGATATTTTAAAAAAAGTCTGGCAACACCATGAGCCCCTCTTCTTAGTATTCCGGGGGAGTAAGGGCCTCTCATCAGGTTGTCCCGGCACTTGCGCCGTCCGACCACACCCTCTTACCAAGCACATTATAAAAAGATTTGTGGGTCGCGGTGAAATAAAATATTTTTATGCTGTACTTACATACGTCACTACATAGTATAAAACAAAGTCGCTTTTTCTGGCCCTATATCCTTATGTATGCATAAATGTGTAAAACTAACCAAACGGATTTTGATGCGGTTTCTTTTAATGGATAGAGTGATTCAAGAGGAAGGTTTATATGTATTATACATGCATAGTATATTAGAGAAACACTGATAATTTCCGTGCGAAGCCGGGGCGGGTCGCTACTAAGTTAATATTTTACTAAGTTCATGATTATCATAACACAGCTGCAATTTTATGCTAGCTGCATAGTAATGTAATTTAATTTTAGTAAATAACTTGAATCGCCCCTTGTCAGCAACGGCTATTACGTTGTCAGTCGCCAGGTTCAATTCCTCCCTACTGTATGTGACGGGCAACTGACGACAAGAGAGCAAATGTGGCATCGATTGTGATGGGACTCCACAGTCGCAGTTTCTTTGCGTGCTGTCGATGAAGCCCTACTTTCACAAAATCACGCTTTGGGGGGTAGGCAAAGCGTAAAACGCCTCGTGAAAGGCGCTTTCACTACGTTTGACAAAAATTGAGGAATTTTTTTGATTCTAATGATGTGTATTGCTGTAGTGACAGGTTGTCGGCCTATCGACGAATATAATGAAACCCTAGGATCCCTTAGCTGATTTTTACAGCATGCCCGGGAGGAAATGCAGCTGGCACATTCTATGTTTTTCTTTTGCTCCCAGTCCAGCATTAGATAAAAAACTTAGATTAAGAATAAGATAGATTCTTTACGTTTAAAGTTTCATTAACATTTAAAAATTCAATACGGCAACAGTTAAAAATCTATTGATTTCCTGTTCATTCACGTTACGGGAACACAGATCAACATCATTATTATTCTGCTTCTAAGGGTAATGGCGTGATTTTACATACCAGGCCACTCAGAAAGTATTGCGATAAATAGTTTTTATATATGGCAGACTGGCCGGTTAGAATCTTTTTTGAAAATATGATTACTTGTAAGTAAAAATATGTGTGTTCCATTTTCAAAATTTCCCTTCACATTTTTTGCGAGCCAATTCAAAGTATCGTGTCTTACTGAAAAATGGATCTGCGCCGGGAACATTTTAGAGCTATGATTTTTTATGATTTCAAGTGTCGCCTGAAACCGGATGAATCGTTCGATAGACTTCAAATGGCATTTATGGATGAAAGCCCCTCCAAGGCAACCGTGTATCGTTGGTATAACGAATTTAGGCGCAGTCGACCAACCTTGGGGGATGAAGAAAGAAGCGGTCGCCCTTTGACGGCTATTACGGAAGAAAACGTGCTAGCAGTGAAAAATATAATCCAAGATAATAGGCAAATTACATATCAGGAGATTCAGCACATATTAAAGATTGGATCGGGAAGCGTTCACGAGATTCTACAAGGGCATCTTCGCGTGAGGAGGATAGTATCGCGCTGGGTGCCGCACTACCTCACCGACGCTCAGAAGCAGGCCCGGGTGGAATGGTGCCGTGATATGCTGAACAAATTTGAAGCAGGCTCGTCTCGGCGTGTTTACGACATCGTAACAGGTGATGAGTCCTGGATTTATCAATACGATCCAGAAACCAAGCGCCAGTCGACAGTTTGGGTGTTTCAAAATGAACCAACGCCTACCAAAGTGAAGCGATCTCGAAGCGGGGGGAAGATTTTGATCGCCAGCTTTTTTAATTTAACTGGCCACTTGGCCTCAATTCCCTTACGAGATCAAAGAAGCATTAACGCCGAATGGTATACTACCAAATGTTTACCAGAAGTTTTTTCTATTGTGAGCAACAAGCGACCAAACACAGGGCTCCGCAGACTACTGCTCCACCACGACAATGCGCCTGCACACACCGCGCTCAAAACGAGGGACTTCCTGGACAGCACACCAGTCAAACTCCTGGGTCACCCTCCTTACAGCCCTGATCTAGCACCGTGTGACTTCTTTTTATTTCCAAAAATAAAAAATCAGCTCAAGGGGATACAATTTTCGTCGCCGAAATATGCGCTGGCTGCGTTCGAGCAGGCTGTAAACGAGGTGTCTACGGCGGACTGGAAAAAGTGTTTTGAAAACTGGTTCAGACGCATGAATCTTTGTATAGAGGCTGGTGGAGAGTACTTTGAAAAGATTTAATAAAAATATATGTACCTGTAGAACATTTTTTTTTAGTGTCGAAAATCTTTCTGAGTGTCCCACGTATGTCATATTATTTGCGGGTTACTCCTTATATCTTTCATCAAAGAGGCACTCAACTCCCCTTGAAAAGGTTCATATCATTGATAGAAAAGTCCTCCCGAAACGGATAGCTGCTTTTGCGACAAACTTGACAGATGGAAGGATAATCTTTCCAACCTTTACATATAATAAAATTGTAACTGGTCGATGTGTGTACATGGAAGAAGAATAAGAAATAAATATAATTGGTAGTCTCTCTAGAAGTGCTGTAGAAGCTAAAAAGCTAAAAAGGCTAAAAAGAAGTTTATAATATCTTTGCTTGTTAAGCTTATAGACGCAATTTCGCGAACCAAATAAAAATATATTGCGCCATTCTCAATGCAGTTTTATTTATTGTTTATTTACTTAAAACTTATGTTAGCATACATACATATGATCATGCCTTCATCCCTAATGGGGTAGGCAGAGCGTAAATGACCCAAAGGTCGTTCCGCCACGTCTGACAAAGTTTTGAGGGTTATTTAAGATAGATTTCTATGTATATTGCTACAGTGACAGGTTGTCAGCCCATCGCCTAAATTACAGTATACTGAAACCCTCGGATCCCTTATGTTAGCAAAAGGGTAATTTTGACAAGAATCGCTTTAGCAAACTTTATCTTAAAATGACATACATACATACGTATAGTCACGCCTTTATCCCTAATGGGGTAGGCAGTTTTGAGGGTTATTTAAGATATATTTGTAGGTACATTGCTGTAGTGACAGGTTGGCTGATTTTTACAGTATGCCTGGGAGGAAATGTAGCTGGCACATTCTATGTTTTTCTCTCGCTCTCAGTCTTAAAATTAACAAACGTAATGTTACGTTGTTAAACGTTAGCAACCACGAACTGAATAATACAGAATAAACCCGCTTTACTGTAACAAAGACACTTTATCGAATTTAGTAAACAACTAGAAACGTCAAAAAGACAACTGTTGAGGTTGGGTTGTTTTTTGGTTTGAAGTCTCGTCTTTTGAGCCGTTTGAGCCACTGAGTTGCACGGGTTGACATTGGTATGGATAATCCCACGATGTTGCCAACACCTAAAACTGTAACAAACAGTTTGTCTGAGAGATCGCCTTTGTTTTATACTATGTAGTGAAGTTTCTTACTTAAAATCTCACGTTTCGATTCTTTCGAAATTTCACTAGAATTTGAGATGTAAAAAAGTGGTACGTAGTAATATTTTTTTTGTATACCATGGGAAAACTCATTTGAATGCGGATAAAACCAAACGTGGAAAGCTAGTATTATACATAAAATATATTTTGATAAAAAGGATATTGTAAAAACAGGATCGGGATCTTTAAGTTAGCTCCGTATCTTCTTTTTTCTTATTTAGAGAGATTATTGGAGATAATGTTGTAGACAGGGTTGCTCCCTCCTGAGCTAGGTCGTGGTTCGTTTCCCACCACTTACCAATGTGTTGTTCCATTTTTGAATTTCAAATGTACGTTAATTTTGCGCTTCAGAAGGCACGTTAAGCCGTTGGTCCTAGTTAATATCTTTTAATACCGTAGATATTAGTCGTTAAGCATTGGCGGCTTGGAAACTGACCTAATCAAGGATAGGGTCTGGTTTTCCTTCTGGGTTGCTGAGTTCAGATAGCAGTAGCTTTGTGTAAAAACCAGTACCCTCATTCAATCACCTATATTAGGTAGCCGACCCAATGAGATACGAGATAAGGCTAGGGAGATGATGAGAGGGTTTATTGGAGATGCCTCTTATCCCTATATTCAAATTGAAATTTTTCGAATACATATTTTTTTTGTGTATCTATGCTATCCATACTATCTTGTTACTTTCATCGTATTTAAATACCTGGTAATTTTATTTATAGGACGATTTCAAGAGTTAATTATACAATTTTACATTATGTAATCCAAAACGTCACATCGAGGCAGGGTTTTGCGGAGGCTGGCAACATTGCCTCTCTGGATGACTTATTCTTTGCGCAAAGAAATTGCCAGCCCTCGGGTCACCGGATGCACCGATGAGACGTCGTGTCAAAAACCTTCCAGTAAATTGTTATCTCAAATATTAAATCTTGTTCAATGTTCACAAACAAAAGGAAACGTTTTCCTCAAAATAATTGAGTTTTATATTCTGAGAAAGAAATATTCAATGTAAAATGTTTTCTGTCAATGTCATTTGCACAACAGAAATGTTACTCATTTTAATAAAATAGATTCAAAACATCTACTTTTGAAATTCCACTTCTCAGACACTTAACAAGAGCCGTAGTCTTTTGTCGCCTTTTATGATATCCGTAGAGATACTTAGGTGATGTAAAGCCCTTTTTCGGTTTTCGCATTTCATATGTACGTTTATTCGGCGCTTTTTCCGTGCTTCGGAAGGCACGTTAAGCCGTTGGTACCGGTTAATATCGTTTAATACCGTAGATACTAGTCTTTAAGCCATATCAGAGCCCAGTGCTTAGCATTGGCGGCTTGAAAACTATGACCCAATCTAGGATTGAGTCTGGTTTCCCTTCTGGGTTGCGGAGGTCAGATGGCAGTCGCTCTGTGTCAAAACCAGTACCCTCGTTCAATGTCCTGGATTAGGTAGCCAACCCCGTGAGATATGGGATAAGGCTAGGGAGATGATGATGAGTTAGGTGATGTAATACTATCTCAGCATCGCAACTGCCGCCGTGGTCTAGTGTTCTGAGCCATGGCCTCTCGATCTAGAGGTCTTGCGTTCAATTTCCAGGAGAAAATGTAAAGTTGATATTTAATAATTTATCACTTTGTGAGATTTTCCCCAGTTTGGTTAGGGCATTGCTGGCTAAATCACCAGATTTCCTGAAACGAAAAAGGATTCTGTGCTTTGAAGGGCATGTTAAGCCATCGGTCGCGGTCGCAGTTCTATGATAGTGGTTGTTACAGAAACCATGTCAGAGGCCTATTAGCTGTGCTATTAGGCGGATTAAAAACTCTAACACCAGGGTTCATCGGGTCGACCTACTCGAAACCCACACTACAGAAGAAGGAGAAGCATCACTCGAGATCTGAATGTTAAACTAATTGAAAGCAATGATTTCTGTGTCTAAAATTAAAAAATAATTATATGAAATATTCGCTATACTTAATGAAAAAATAGACAGCGGTAAAAAGCTATCAAACTATATCCTTTTGGTTAGGTATATAGCTCGCTTCGAATGAAGTCTGTTCCTAGTTGGTTATTGTAATTTGTTTTTATAGTGGAAGCTCAAAGGCAAGCTCCTTTAACTTTTTTTATTATAACTGGCGGCGGTAGTCTCATTATTTTTCATTTAGTAAAAGCAGACTAAGAAACTTCCTTAATGAAAACTAAACTTACAAATTGAATATATTTTTTGCACTGAAATAACTGCCTCCGTGGTCAAGTGGCTAGTGCCATGGACTCCTGATCCGGAGGTCTTGGGTTCGATTCCCAGGGGGGAAACACAAAGTTGATATTTGAGAATTTATCACTTTGTGAATTTTTCCCCAGTTTGGTTAGGACATTGCAGGCTGAATCACCTGACTAGGTTTTGCTAGAAGAGTAAGTAACAAACATATAACCACGCCTATGAAGGGATGACCCTAATGGGGTAGGCAGAACGTAAACGTCCTAAACAAAGGTCGTTCCGCCACGTCAGACACTGTTTTGAGGGTTATTTAAAATAGATTGCTGTAGTGACAGGTAGTCAGCCCATCAGCTATATTACAATACACTGAAACTTTTGGATCCATTAGCTGATTTTTACAGCACGCCCGGGAGGAAATGCAGCTGGAACATTTTATGTTTTTCTCTCGGTCTTAGGAAGAAAGAGTATAATTATTATTATTATGTTAATAGTCGTTGTTCCACAAAGTAACAAATTAATACTTTTCCTAATTATTATTTCTTACATACATACATACATAAAATCACGCCATTATCCCTTACGGGGTAGGCAGAGCGTTAAACGCCTAGAAAAAGGCGCTTTCGCCACGTCTGACAAAAATTGAGGGCAGTTTAGATTGAAATGTGTATTGCTATAGTGACAGGTTGTCAGCCGATCGCCTAAATTACAATACACTGTAACCCTCGAGTCCCTTTTGCTGACTTCTACAGCATGCCCGGGAGGAAGGGCAGCTGGAACATGCTATGTTTTTCTATCTCTCCCAGTCCAGCATGGAAGGTATTATTTCGATTTAGATATTATTTCTTACATGTTATTTATTGTATAAATCAATCGATCACAAGTTTAATAATGAAACAGTAACATACGGGTTCATTTGTCAATTCGTCGATTCTAAAACCCATTCGATAAAATGAACAATAATGGTTTTGAATGTACCTTATTCATTGCCTTGTTTGCTCTACCTACCCTACATGGTAGGTACGGGGGTACTTAAGTCCTACATATAATGTTTCGTAACTCACAGGAGGAAACTAGTTTTTTGTGGTTATTTTTCTGATGTATTTCTGCGTGATTGATCAATCCTTGCTTTGTTCGGCTTTGAGATATTACAAGTATGTCTCATCCCGACACGCAATAATGAAATATTAGATCACAGTAGTTGAAGAGTGTCTCCGTGGTCTAGTGGTCAGAGCCATGGGCTCACGATCCAGAGGTGCTGGGTTCAATTCCCAGGGGACATGGTTGATATTTGTCAATTTACCACTTAGTGTGATTTTCTTCAGTTGGGTTAGGACAATGCAGACCGAAACACATGATTGTCTGGAAATAATATATAATGTGCTGCGGAGAGGACATGTTAAGTCGTCGGTCCCAGTCGCTGACTTTGATCGAGGTCGTTATATAAACCATGTCAGAGGCCTAATAGCTGGACTAGTAGGCGGTTTCAAAACTCTGACACCAGGGTTCAGTTCAGTTATTCTCACATGACAAAAAAATAAGTAGTTGACGAGTGGGAGGAAAAAGAGTGCTAAAAAAAACTTTTTTTCTTTTGTTAGAGAACACCATCAATGGACCCATAAAAATAATTTAAACCGCGTAATTTTACGGTTTTTTATATTATATTTGTTTTTTATATTATAATCGAAACAAAAAGGACTGAGCAAGTTTTTTTTCTGATTTTACAAAGAGAACATGCTTCAGTGGCAATATTCCTTAGGGAAAATTGAATGGTTTTATGAACACATTCATGCACGCGTTTTGTGTGTACTCGGCATACGAAACCCATTCTATTGGGAATAAAAAAAGTCAGTCGACGTGACAGTACACTATCTCTATCAATCACTTTTTCTTCCTAGTAAAATGCGTTCAGATAACATATTTGTGTGTTATTCGGAAGCACAGGATACATTTTCACCACAAAGGATGAAAGGTACGGGGCGGGTCGTATCAATCAAACGTGTTTCTGTGATTGATTGCCTGGCTTCGTCTATGTATACATAATATTATCTATTTGGAAGGTAGAAATATTTTGATATAAACATAGCCTTTTTAGGTGAGGCAGGCCACAAAAACGATGACGCGACGAATTTGATGCCTATTTAAAGGATTGGACGGCGGTGGCGCTAGAACGTAATGATTGGAAGACCGCGGATCAAATACATACATACATACATACATGCAGCTGGCATATTCTATGTTTTTCTTTTGCTTCATGTCCAGCATGGGATCAAATAAGCTAGACATAATAATTCATTGAACGAAGTGATTTAGTAGTGAATAGAATGATTTAATAAATAATAAAAATCACTTAATAATGAATAACGCAATCGAGACCAGAGGTTGTAGGGTTTTGTGCAAAGCTAATCTGGGGAGATGCCACCTTTGATGTCGATTTTTCCGCCAAGCAGAAGTGTTCGCACTTTTGTTTTCTGGTTTGAAGGGCAAAGGAGTCAGTAAAATTACTTGGGAGAATCCGAATAACAGTGGGCAATGCAATTTTCTATTTTGCTAGTTTCTGATTCCTTCTGAAATAGTCTACAAGAAAGCCTGTTAAGCCTAACTTAGCCTATTAATTGAGAAATATAAATTAATTTCTAAGTACAAAGTACAAAACCCGAGAGTATTCCGCTGTTTCATTTCATAATCAAGTTGAGACTTAAGGCGAAAACAATTAAAACTTATAAAATGAAGTTTTGTTACTGGGATCCCGATACAAGAGCGGTAATTAAGTTATCATCGAGGAAAGTTATATTACTAGGTCGTTGAAATTCCTTGGCATTTATAAATTTATGATTGCGTTGGAGAAATAGTAGATTTTACAACAAGTACACAATTTTATTTATGTTTGAGAATTTTAGCTGCTCGAGCTCGCTGGGCGAGGGCTGATATTAAGTCGAGAACTTTGCTTTTCACTTTGAATGCGAGGAAAATTAAGGAAATTCTACAAAAATATTGTAAAAAAACTAAACAATTAATTCCGGCCATTTAACATTTGAAATCTTTTGAGATGAAACAACCTACTATTCAATTCATTTTGTAATAATAAATTATATAAAGTATCGTGCTGGAATTTTCATCTTAATATCGTTTTATGTCATATAAAACACAAAAGACAAATAATACGAGTATAAAGTAAATATTAAAAACAACAAGTTCTACGTATGAACTTTTTCTATGTTTGACTGTATGGACAAATTTTCTTTGCCTTAGAAGACATTTATGAGTAGATACGTTTTTGCCCTCGTCGTCGTCGTCGTCATCTCAGCCGATAGACGTCCACTGCAGGACATAGGCCACCCCAAAGACCTCCACAATGATCAGTCAAGCGCCTTTTGCATCCAGCAGCTTCCCGCGACCTTCACCAGATCGTCGGTCCACCTTGTGGAAGGCCTGCCTACGAACTTTCCTGCCCCAGCGGGAGTCGGTTCTGCAACGGTTTTGCCCGTATGCACAAAATTCAATTTTGTGCAGCTTTCAGCCTGCACATAAAAGCATACATACATACATACATATAATCACGCCTTTATCCCTAATGGGGTAGGCAGAGCGTACACGACCTAAACAAATGTCGTTCCGCCACGTCTGACAAAGTTTTGAGGGTTGTTTAAGGTAGATTTGTAGGTATATTGCTGTAGTGACAGGTTGTCAGCCTGTCGCCTAAATTGCAATATACAGAAACCCTCGGATCCCTTAGCTGGTTTTTACAGCACAAAAAAAGCACACATAAAAGCACTTTCAGAAATTGTTTAATTTTAGCTCCGTGACTGACAACTGGGCCCTTAGGGCTGTTCCACTTATAGGTAATAGGTACTTCCATTTGTTATATTTACTAACGATCACAGTTCAATAGCCTTACTTAGACTATGGATCGTCGGGTTGCCACGTTCTACATACAAGCATACATATAGTCACGCCTTTATCCCTAATAGGCAGAGCGTAAACAACCTAAACAAAGGTCGTTCCGCCACGTCTGACAAAGTTTTGAGGATTATTTAAGATAGATTTTTAGGTATATTGCTGTAGTGACAGCCCATCATTTAAATTGTGATATACTGAAACCCTCGGATCACTTTGCTGGATTTTACAGAATGCCCGGGTTATATTTTTCTCTCGCTCCCAGTCCAGCATGGAAGTATCAAACTTTGCAATAATTGTTCCTAATTTTGAGCAGCTTGTCTTAGGCGTTTTTGAGTTTCGTAGTTCCAGCAATATCAAAGAATTCTCATTGGAAGATGTCCATTCGGAGATCCATTCGGAACAAACCTGTTTGGTTGCAGTAAATATGGATGAGTTTTCTGTTATATTCGGCATAGATCGAATGCTAATAGAAAAGATAACCAACAGTAGAACACTGCTCAAAGAGTATAGGAGGAAACGGAAAAAATATGAATAATGTATACATAAGTGATATGAAATGATGCAGGAGGGAAAGTTGTATAATATATAGGGCGACTGCATACATACATACATAAATCACGCCTTTATCCCTTACGGGGTAGGCAGAGCGTTTAACACCCCGTAAAAGGAGCTTTCGCCACGTCTGACAAAAATTAAGGGGACTATTTTAGATTGTAATATGTAGAAGTATATATGTAGAAATATCGTAAAATAATGTAGAAGATTATCCTTCAGTCTTCTTCTTCTGTCGAGTGGGTATCGAGTCTATCTACCCGATGAACCCTGGTGTTAGAGTTGTAAAACCGCCTAGTAGCACAACTATCAGGCCTCCTGGTAGTTGTGCTACTAGGCGGTTTAAAAACTCTGACATCAGGGTTCATCAGGTCGATAGACTCGATACTCACTCGACAGAAGAAGAAGCAAGAAACCTTTATTTATATTTTGCAAAAATCTGTCGACTACAATCTTCATATCAGTTACTTTTCCCATTGGCATAAAATAAAAAAAAAACTATTAGGTTTACTTTTTTGATTTCTGTTTGACAACACAACACTTTTAATAAAACTGCTTCCGTGGTCTAGCGGTCTTTACGCTTCGATTCCCGGTGGGAGACAACAAGTTTGTGTTGTTGTTTCTAGTTTGGTTAGGACATTGCAGGCTGATCACCTGATTGTCCGATTAGTAAGATGATCCATGCCGTCGGATGGGAATGTAAATAGTCGGTCCTGCGGCTGATTTCTCTCTCGTCGTGTCAATCAATCTGTCCCATCAGAATAAGAGATTGAAGGAATAGAGAGTGCTCTTGTGTGTTGTGCAAACACTTAGGCACTAAAAACAAGTTTCGCGCAGATGGTTCATCTTTGTGAAATTGGCCGCCGACACCGAAAGTCTGTTGGGTGGACTATATATAACGAGGCAGAGTCATCGGTAGTGAACTCATTCAAAAGGAAAAGCCACTTCCACTTCCCCCCATGCTGTGTTCGATCGGCATATGGGAATCATCTCCCTAGCCTTATCCCGTATCTCACGAGCCCGGCTACCTAATCTAGGGGATTGAACGCGGGTACTGGTTTATACACAGAGCGACTGCCATCTGACCTCCGCAACCCAGAAGGGAAACCAGACCCTATCCTAGATTAGGTCAGAGTTTTCAAGCCGCCAATGCTTAGCTCTGGCCTCTGATATGGCTTAAAGCTAATATCTACGTTATTAAACGATATAACCCGGGACCAACGGCATAACGTGCCTTCCAAAGCACGGAAAAAGCGCCGAATAAACGTACATATGAAATTCGAAAACCGAAAAACACGTGGTGGGATTCGAACCACAACCTACTCAGGAGGCAGCGGCCCTATCCACTACACCCTCGAGCACTCATTCACTACACCATCGGGCTCTTATCCACTACACCATCGGGATCTGACAACCTGTCACTACAGCAATATACCTACAAATCTATCTTAAATAACCCTCAAAACTTTGTCAGACGTGGCGGAACAATCTTTGATTAGGTCGTTTAGGCTCTGCCTACCCCATTAAGGATAAAGGCGTGATTATATGTATGTATGTATGTATCATCACAAAGATCAAAGTGCCTTTACACTAAACATTGCATTTTCTCGACAGGGATACCTAAACGTGGGCGCGGGCCACTCTGCGGAGATCATGCTTAGCGACTGCTTCTAAAGAGTTGAATTCCGTTCCGATCCAAACAAGCTAAGCAATGGTTATACAAAAGCATCTTTACTCAAGCAACAAAATGCACATCCTTAAGTATTTTTTGTAACATATCGCATATTACAAAAACACGAACGTTTTCTTTATCCTTGTAAATATGTATGAAGCCTACATGAAGGCTGTCACGGAGATTGATGTGAGGGAAATTGGAAATACAAGGCACAATTGAAAGATATCCTGTTCACATCTCTTTCAGAACTTTGCAAGACTTTGTACATAAATTTGAAGTTTATCTACAAAATTTCAGCGCCAACTCGAAGCGCGTTCTTTCGACTGACTTAACAATATCGGCACACGTTACTGAATTTTAAAATCGATGGGTGGAATTAATTTTTGGTATGTTTGATATGATTTTGCAACCTTAAGTGTAGAACTTCCTATATGAATTTATAAAAGTTATTTGATAGGTACATAACTTACTAGAAAGAATTGATTTGTTTATTTTAAGTTATTTTATAATACAAATTTGACAAAATGAAATAAATAAACCGGAAAGGGTTTGAATCTATGACAATACGGAAATAGTTTACAAAATTGGTCCACCTACAATAATACTTACCTACTGAAACACAAAACACGCTTTTGTTTAGAAAAAGTAGGTTATTTGAATGAATCATCTCTGTCCCTTGGGTATATACTTTTTCTTCTTTTTGTTTCCATTCACTTGATTGAATTTATGTGAACCAAATAAAAAAAAATCATAAAACCCAACTGCGTAGAAAGTGAGCTTTAGAACTTTGAATAGTTGTAGACTGACTCTAAACGGTCATTCAAAACGAAAACTGATGTATGCAATTTAAAACTGATTTCCAAATACCTACTAATCAAAATCATGTCTGCGATGACACTTGCAAGATTAATACAAATCGATTTACGTAAAAATCATTAAAATCGGGCCACGCGTTTGGTATCTATTGTGCCACAAAGGAACAAACATACATACATGGACTGATAAACACATTACCCTTCTTTACGTTGCGCAGTCGGGTAAAAACATCGATAGTGACAGCTATAACAATAATTAATACGTCTATATATTGCGGTACATTATCATCATAAGCACAAATACCCTCAACCTAAAAATATTAGATTTGATCCAATACATCGTATTTAAAATACTTTGAGAACATAACTTTTGCATTGCATGCATAAATTGAAAATGTTTGATGAATATGCTGATAAACTAGCTACTAGATATATACCGGGTGTAAGGGACAGCGTCCCGCAAACTGATGGGGGTTGCTCGGTCAACAACACTGAACAACTTCTACCGGGAAATTATTTCAGGAACTGAAAATAAAATTTGACTTTTACATACAAAATGTTCACCTCGATCAGACAATTTGTATGGAAAAGCCAAATTAACTTTTCTGTTCCTGAAAGAATTTCCCGTTGAAAGTTGTTCAGTTTCATTAACAAAGCAACCCCTATCAGTTTGCGGGACGCTGTCCCTTACACCTGGTTTAATATTTCTGCTTCTAAACCAGTGTGAAATCTGCAATCAAATAACTTCCAGAGAAGCAAATTTGCACTCAATTCAATCACCAGCTTCGCTCTGCATATTAAAAAAGAAAACTTGATCTCACCGATATTATTTCATGAGAAAATGTTGCCAAGCCTCGCGTTTGCAACTAGGGCAAAAGTTGAACATACATACAGCCTTTATCCCTAATAGGGTAGGCAGAGCGTAAACGCCCTAAACAGACGTGGCGGAACGACCTTCCGTTAGGGCGTGATTATATGTATGAATGTAGAATAAACTACAAAAATAATTACTAATGGAATATGTTTTTAGGCTTGAGTGTCTTGTTATCAACATTTCCATTACTTCACATGCCCGTAGAATCAAAATCGCGTGGTTAATTTAGCGCCTGACCTGACACTTTGACCACCCTACCCTTAACTAAAATGAAGGTGGCATAATAGGGTAGGCAGAGCGTAAACGACGTATATAAAGGTAGTTTCGCCATGTCTGACAAAGTACTGAGGGTTATATAAGAAATAGGTATCTTGCTATAGTGACAGGTTGTCAGCCTATCGCCTATATTGCAATAAACTGCCCTCGGATCTCTTAGCTGGTTTGGCCGGAGGGGTAATGAACTAAAATATAAAGAAAACGCTAGAAGAGTGGTAAAGTAGTGGTATGGTAGTGAATGATGAATTTAAATGTCTGTTTCTAGGTCTGGGTGTTCTTTGTGGTTTTTTCTGTGTATGTCCATGGCACCTCGATTAAGGAAATCCAAGTGGGGGCTATGAGTGTGATCGTGTAGTTGTAGGTATAACTATTATATGCGCCGCACCGCCGTCGTGAGTACCGTCGTCAGTACTTTAAAGTAACGCCGGAGGGGTATTGAACTGGAATAAAAATAAAAATAATTTAGTGATAAATACATACATACATATATAATCACGCCTTTATCCCTGATGGGGTAGGCACAGCGTAAACGACCTAAACAAAGGTCGTTCCGCCACATCTGACAAAGTTTTGAGGATAGATTTTGAGGAATATTGCTATAGTGACAGGTTGTCAGCCCATCGCCTAAGTAACAATATAACCCTCCGAGGGTTAACGACATGGAATTCGAATAAAATTGCTAAATTGAAATATCAAATCACGCGAAAAAGACATTTCAGGAAAGGAACGTTGACTATTGAGCGAGCCTAAACAATAAATGAAACATAAAACTAATGACATTTTTTCTTTGTTCGGGTTCCATATTTGACTGGGTTCCTTTAGGGCGGTTTTGCACTGCTCCGTATTCGGATCATATCTGATTCGCACATACATACATACATATATTGACGCCTTTATCCCTAATAGGGTAGGCAGAGCGTAAACGACCTAAAGGTCGTTCCGCCACGTCTGACAAAGTTTTGAGGGTTATTTAAGATAGATTTATATGTATATTGCTGTAGTGACAGGTTGTCAGCCCAGTGATAATTATCTAGAATAGTTATCTAGTTATCTAGAATAAGAATAAGAATAAGAATAATTTATTAGGTCAAAAAATTATGATTTACATGTCATATCTACTTGCAATATTTATAACTAAACTTAAAATATAACGCTACATTTGTTTTCATAATTACAACCAATGATCATACTAAGCATTCAATCGAAGCCTGTGTTATGACCATTGGATGTTTACAAATCGTACTTATTATTTTATTTCGGCACTTTTCTATTTGCAATAATTAATTATATTTTTAATAAGCACTTACATTAAATTACATATATATTTAAACTGTTGTATTTAAACGTTGCATACGTAGAGCTATACAATATACATATTTATAGGTAAAACTAAAAGTTATTATTGTAATTTATTATACTATGCTACTATATCTAAAAGTTCTTCGGTCTTCTCGTAAGTTAAGTTTAAAAGCCACTCGGTGGCTGTTTTCTTCAGTTCGAATTTACATTTTCCATAAATACATATTTTTTTATTAACTAAATTGTACATCCTAGGGCCTTGAAAAATAAAAAATCTATTTAAAAAGAAAGTCCTGCTTCTCAAACAAATACATACGTTATAGTCACGTCGGACAGGGTTGTTCACACTTGTGTACTGCACTAAGGAGTGTTGCCTAATAATAGTAGAAAGTATATAAAGTTGTCTAACTGTAAGTGTAGTGGTGACCTTATGTAACTCTCGGGTAGGGAATCTATACGGTTTGAAAAAACTAACTTTCAAGATTAGCCTCTGAGCCCGTTCAACGGTCAGAAGGTGGGTTTTGTCTGCTCCGCCCCAACAAGTGATTCCATAAGATAGTACAGATTGACAGAGAGCAAAATATATTTGTTTAACTAGTGGTTCGCTACTTACATGTCGAATTTGCTTAAAATAAAAGTGAGTTTCCTGATTCGTGCCGATAATTTTCTAAGGTGTTCCATAAAGGTGAGATTCTTATCTATAATAACACCTAAATATTTAGTTGAGTTTGTTGCCTGGATAGGCGGGCAGTTACAGACGAGAGCGGGTGGGTAGGAACATTGATGGGAAATTATTTTGGATCTTGCAAGAATTTCAATAATGCTATTTAAGTTCAAAATCGAGAAAGTCATATACATCGTTTTATCTGCGTTAAGTGTTAGATAGTTCGACGCTAACCAGTGTGATACTGTATTGAAACCCTCCTGAGCGAATCTAAAGACATCGGGCCATGAATAGGCTGAGAAGGTGAGAGTTGTGTCGTCCGCGTATGAAACAATAGTACAGTTATTAATTTTTAAATCACATAGTTGATTAATATAACATAAAAATAAAGTAGGACCGAGAATACTTCCTTGTGGAACCCCATAAAGTACTGGCAAGTCATCGCTCGTGCAATCCCCAACTTTGACACGTTGGGTTCTGCCCGAGAGATAACTTTTAAATAACTGAAGCTGCTTTCCTCTTACACCTAGTGCTTCTAACTTTTTAAGCAACAATGGGATTGAGACCGTGTCAAAAGCTTTTGCTAGATCAAGGTATATTGTTATACATTTCTTTTGATCATCTAAGTCTTTAGCTATTATGTTAGTGAAAGCTAATAAGGCGTCTTCAGTTGATTTACCGGGTCGGAAACCAAATTGGTTTTTAGACAATAAATCATTTTTTTCAAGATAATTAACCAGTCTATTATTTATTATTCTCTCAAATATTTTGGATAAAGTGGGTAGAATCGAAATAGGTCTATAGTTGCCGACAAGGCTACGGTCACCACCCTTGTGAATGGGACATATGGAGGATTTTTTAAAAACGCTTGGGAAAATATCATGACTTATGCAACCATTAAAAATATGAGTCAGGAGAGGGACCAGGGTATTTTTGACCATTTTTATCATTTTAGCGTTTATTCCATCATATCCCACAGCACAATCGGTTCGTAGGGCTTGAATTTGTGACTCAATTTCGCCTTCCGTGATTTCAAGAAGAACAAAGGAATTTGGACTACTGCTACTGTTTATACTACCAATATATTGATTAAACGGCTGAGTGGGAGGAATAGCTTCTGCAAGATTTTTGCCTACGTTAGTAAAAAAGTGATTGACATTATTGATCGCAAGTTTAGGCTCACGATTTGAGGAAAGAAGTTCGATGGGAGTATTTTTAGCACTCTCCAGATTTGCAATGGATTTAATAGCTGACCATAACTTTTTATTATTTCTACCCGCGGATTTAATAAGCTCTCTTTCGTACTGGCGCTTAAGTTTTTTTAGTAAAGAGTTACAGAAGTTTCTATATCGTCGATATGTGATCTTCAGGACATCATTCTCCGGTTGAGCTTTGATACTTTTGTGTAATTTGTCTCGGTGTCGTACACAACGTAAAAGACCTGATGTCATCCAGGGTTTCAAAGCTATTTTACGACTAGAGAGTTTACGAATACTGGTGTTGTTTTCTACTGCCTTATTTAAAAGTTTCAATAGAAAGCTCATTGCCTCATCTGGGTTCAATTTGTATATACGGGAAAAATCATACTCTTGGAATTCTACAGAAAATGTACTGTAGTTAATTTTCGGAACAGATATAGTTGGTTCTTTACGTATTTTACCCCAATCTAAGCAGCAGAGTATCGCATGATGGTCCGTTAAAGTTGAATTTATTACCACATTTGTCGATTTAAGTTTGGTCTTTAAAACTACATGGTCGTGACAGGCGTTTTCTCGCGTAGGAATATCATACGCGAGAAACAGTCCTTCAAAGGTTAAACAGTTTATGTAATTGTTGTAGTTCGGATCTTTATTATTTGGAACAATGTTTATGTTTATATCACCGATTATAACGATGTTCGAAAAGTCTTTGTAAGTTAAACATAATTTTCGGAGTGATTCAATGAAACGGTCAGCATTATTAAAGCAATCAGGTCGGTAGATACCTATAATTACTGTTGATTTGTCAAGTTCAATAATTAAGGCCGTTGCTTCGGTAATGTCAGCTTGCGTAACTTTAGGTGTTAGTGATGACTTGTGGTAAACTACAACGCCATCGTTTTGATTGTGATACTTTGGCGTACTATGGGAAACATAACCACTAAGTTGAGGCAATAAGTTAACACATGAGACCCAGGCTTCACTTAAGACAATAATATCACATTGTAGACTTATTCGCGAGATCAGCATTAGTAATTTATCAAAATTGCGGTTTATACTACGGATATTTTGGTGAAGAATTTTTAAATTAGTCTGTGGGTGTTGGATAAGCGAGGAACAGCGGTCAGCATCACAAGTGTGAACGGTACTTAAGTTAAAATTGTCTATAATAGAAATAAGATCGTCCATATAAAGTAAAAACTTTGACGTAAGGTAAAAATAAAATGAAAATAAAGAAAACTTTATAAACTAGACTGTGCTAACTAAATACAAATAAAAGCGGCGCTCTAAGCGCCAGCATAATCTATAGAGTTGATATATGCGATCTCTGCATTTTTCTTGGCTGGGCAATCTGCGTCACCTGTCTTATGCTGACACGGCTTTTTAAAATGAAGGCATGTAGCACATTTAGGTGATTCATTGTGTTTAGGGCATTCCTTGTTTTGATGGCCTAGTTCGCCACAGTGGCCGCAAGTAGGTCGTTCTTCTTTACAAAATTTTGCCGCGTGACCGTATCTGTGACAATTAAAACACCTCGTCACTAAGGTGAAGTCTCTAACTATACACGATGACCAATTTATGTAGACCCTGTTTTGAGCAATGAGGGCTTTACGTACATTTGCGGATACTTCAAATATGAAATTTGCGGTTTCTAAACCCTTCTTGCCCGATTTATGGCTAAGTTTTATTTCATTTAAAAACTGTTCGCATGTTAGAGTTGGCATTTTGTCACTTACATTTTGTTCAAAAATATACTGGGCAACTTCCTTGTCTGTCAGAGAAGAGGGCACACCAATTACTATAATTGTAGGTCTTCTTTTTCGGGGTTCGTCGACGGTTAAGTTAGGTGAAGACTTTCTTACAGTTTCTTTTAACTTCTCAATGTCGTCCTTTTTCTCTGTGCTAATTACTACACCGCCGTTTTTAATTTTGCGAAGACCTCTCACTTGCAACTTCATCTGTTCGGGGCGGATGAGTTTTTGGACAATTTCTTTAGTTTCGTCGCTGGTTTTTTGCTTGTCCGCTGGATAGATGGTTACAAAATTCAGGGAATTAGGACGCACAAGGGAATTGTTGCTGCCTTTTATCAGCATGTCGGCATAAGACGACGAGGTGGGCACAGGGGCTGGTTTGGTAGACGCCTCTAGGATGGTCTGCTTGAGTTCAAAGATGGACTCGGCAAGGTCGCGCTTCTCCCTTAGAGTTTGTATTAAGTCAGAGGCTTCCATAGCTTTTCGCTTAAGCTGCTGATATTTTACTGCCATTTGCGATGACCCATTTCCTATTTTGAGGCACAGGGAGCTTATTTTCATTTTCTGGTCAGTATTAAGCTTGCTCGTACTCTCAGAAACTATCTTACCAACTTCTCCAAGGCATGCCTGGATTATTTCCATCCATCCTTGGATTTCTGCTGTAGACACGGCTTCGAGCATAAAGCTTGACTCTATATTTACCGGCTGCTCGTGTTGCGTAGGGGGCGGAGGAGAGTGACGGGTTCTACTGCTCCGATTAAAAGGACTATTTTCACTGCCTGCACTCATTTTAGATGTTTAATAATTTAAACAAAACAAAGCATTATTCACTAGTAACACCTTGAACTGGAACGCAACGCAAACACAAAAACTAGGGCACAATAAAATAATTGTTTTTATGCAATTATTTCTTATTAACCATGTACACGTCTTAGCACGACGAAGATCACGTACCCGTATCCAAAATACCCGTATTCACGTAATAATGGGTGTAATAAGTGTGTGTACCTACAAATCTATCTTAAATAACCCTAAAAACTTTGTCGGACGTGGCGGAACGACCTTTGTTTAGGTCGGTTACGCTCTGCTTACCCCATTAGGGATAAAGGCGTGATTATATGTATGTATGTATTTAGTGTACTAATTTATTTTTTTAATTTTTTTGGGTATTTTTAGCAATAGTTGCTATTGTGTGTGTGTTTTCTCTACATCTAATTTGTATTGGCGAAAACCTATAAATGGCTGCCAGTTATTATTAGATACTAGCGACCCGCCCCGGCTTTGCACGGAAATCATCAGTGTCTCTCTACTATATTCATCATGTATTATACATATAAACCTTCCTCTTGAATCACTCTATCGATTAAAAGACACCGCATCCGTTGCGTAGTTTTAAAGATCTAAGCATACATAGGGATAAAGGGACATAGAAAGCGAATTTGTTTTAAACTATGTAGTGATTAAGGATCTTGTAAAATTTGCTGTTGGTTTTCCATATTTAATAATATATGGTATAGCGGTAACTATAGTCTGGCCGCACTGTAGTGAGGTTACTTTAGCGCGCGTCTTGGCAGTTCCACCACCGTGCCCTCAACTAAATCGAGGTCCGGTGTCTCCAGTACTCTCTAGCAACGCCGGAGGGGTATTGAACTGGAATATAAATAAAAAGTAACTTAGTGATAATGGGTTTAATAAGTGTGTGTATTTAGTATACTAGCCATCGTTTTATATTTTTTTTGTGTATTTTACGTGTATTTTTGGCAGTATTTGCTATTGTGTGTGTGTTTTCTCTACATCTAAACATCCTATTTTGTATTGGCGAAAATCTATAAATGGCTGCCAGTTATTATTAGAATTTACGGATTTTGTAAAATTTGCTGTTGGTTTTACATAATTAATAGAATATGGTATAGTGGTAAGTATAGTCTGGCCGCGCCGTAGTAGTGAGGTTACTTTAGTGCGCGTCTTGGCAGTTCCACCACCGTGCCCTCAACTAAAACGAAGTCCATTGTCTCTAGTACTCTCTAGCAACGCCGGAGGGGCATTGAACTGGAATATATAGAAAATTCTAGAAAAGTACGAACTATTGTCTGCGAGTAATGATCGGGAAAATTGTTCCTTTACTTGATTTGCTACACAATACATATAATCACGCCTTTATCCCTAATGGGCAAAGCAGAGCGTTAACGACTTAAACAAAGGTCGTTTTGCCACGTCTGACAAAGTTTTGAGGGTTGTTTAAGATAGGTTTGTAGGAACATTGCTGTACTGACAGGTTGTCAGCCAAACAAAAGCTCAATAATAGTTCCTGATTCTGACTGAAAGAAGTCTTCTTCTTCTTCTTCTTCTTCTTCTGTCGAGTGGGAATCGAGTCTATCGACCCGATGAACCCTAGTGTCAGAGTTTTAAACCGCCTAGTAGCACAACTATCAGGCCTCTGACATGGTTTGAGTAACGACCACTTTCAAAGACAGCGACCGGGACCGACGGCTTAACGTGCCCTCCGAAGCGCGAAATCTTTTTCTTTTTCGGACAATCAGGTGATTCAGCCTGCAATGTCCTAACCAAACTGAGGAAAAACTCCTAAGGTGATAAATTCTCAAATATCAACTTTGTGTTTCCCCCCTGGGAATCGAACCCAGGAAAAGAAGTAATAAACAAGTATTAAGTGTGAAAAAAAGCATAGAATTGTGAGTGCTAAAATCCTCAAAAATAAGTATTTAGTGTAAGTAAATGTTAGTTGGTAAGGCGTTTAAAATATCACGATTGTATCTTGAACAGTGTAGACAGAGCATCAACAACCTCATGATATGGCGTATTTGACACGTATGACAAGTTTTTAGAATTATTTCAAAAAAATCCCACTGTGTAGTGCCTTATAAAAATTTTAATAGATTGTCAGCCTCAATTACAATACTACTATTGATTTCTTCACTGAAAGGTGAGTTTCTATGTTTTTCTATCCTTCCCGGTACAGTATGTAAGCTCGTTCGTAATTCATATGATACCAATTTTGATTTATATCAACCAATAAATAAAAATCTAACGACATGGAATTCGAATTAAATTGCTAAATTGAAATATCAAATCACGCGAAAAAGACATTTCAGGAAAGGTACGATGACTATTGATATTGAGCGAGCGTAAACAATAAATGAAACATAAAACTAATGACATTTTTTCTTTGTTCGGGTTCCATATTTGACTGGGTTCCTTTAGGGCGGTTTTGCACTGCTCTGTATTCGGATCATTTCGGATTCGTACATACATACATACATATATTCACGCCTTTATCCCTAATGGGGTAGGCAGAGCGTAAACGACCTAAAGGTCGTTCCGCCACGTCTGACAAAGTTTTGAGGGTTAAGATAGATTTGTAGGTATATTTCTGTAGTGACAGGTTGTCAGCCCATCGCCTAAATTGCAATATACAGAAACCCTCGGATCCCATAGCTGGTTTTTACAGCATGCCCGGGAAGAAATGCAGCTGGCACATTCTATGTTTTTCTCTCGCTCCCAGTCCAGCATGGAAGAAACACGATCTGATCTGATTTGTACACGTGACAATTCTATATTAAACGGATATGGATGGGTGCGCAAGCTGCCATAGATTTACTAGGAAGGCTAAATCAGATACGTACCGAATACGGAGCAGTGCATAAACGCCCCAACTGTCCTTCTGTATGCTTTTCCTTAATATTACTCTGTTTTGAACCTAGTATTGACATGTAATAGCAAAATTCTTCCATGGTAACCTGGGTGCGAGAGAAAAACATAGAATGTGCCAGCTGCATTTCGTCCCGGGTAAGCTGTAAAAAAAAACAGCTAAGGTATCCGAGGGCTTCACTATATTGAAATTAAGGCGATGGGTTGACATCCTGGCACTACAACAATATACCTACAAATCTATCTTAATTAACCCTCAAAACTTTGTAAAACGTGGCGGAGCGATCTTTGTTTAGATGCTTTACGCTTTACGTATGTATGTACACATAATCTCGACTTTATCAAAACGAAAGAAAGCTGAAAATTTAATCCACTATAACCATTTAGTATACCTACCTACTGTACGATTTCTATGCTAAAAGGGTGTGATTGTGCAGACGTTGTTAAATTAAAATCTTAAATGCATTTGTCTGAGGGAAGGCACTGGGTGTGGACAAAGATAGCGCAAAATAGGCTTGAATTAAATGGCAAGAATATTTTCGAAGAATGCAATATTACTCAGGCCTTTACGTTATAGCTTTGGGTCTGGGGTTCTCGGACTAACCAAGACAATATGTTCGAGCTGCCTGCTTCAAAATTTCATCACGAAATATCTAGATAACTGGATTTTTTCTTCCAGTTCCTACGTTTAATGTAAGGCTGGCAGCGGATTATTGTAACCTCATAGAGTTTGCAGATGGTCATCATCATCAGCTCAGGGGCAAGAGCCTAAACTGCTTATTCTTCTCTGGTGTGGGTTTCGAGTCGAACAACGATCCGATAAACCCTAGTGTCAGAGTGTTCAAACCACCTAGAAGCACAGCTAAAAGTTCACTGACATGGTTTCTGTAACGACCACTATCAAAGACAGCAATCGGGACCGACGGCTTCGGGGCCTACGTGCTCTCCGAAGCAAGGAATAATTTTCTTTTTCGGACAATCAGGATGATTCATCCTGAATCATCGTAACCAAACTGGAGAAAATCTCACAAAGTGACAACAATGACAAATATCAGTTTTGTGTTGTCTCCCCCTGGGAATTAAACCCAGGATCCCCGAATCGTGAGCACATGGTGACCCATGACCATTAGACCTTAAACTGAATCAGAGGAATAGTCGACCATGCTGGCCCAGTACCTAGACAGATTGGTCGACTTCACAAACAACCTTTTAATTTCTTCCCAGGGTGTATATACATTGTATTACGATAATTATGATTAAAGAGCTCGTCTGTCTTTATTTACTAATAATAAAAACTATTAGTTAATAACTGTCGATAACTAAAACTAATTCATCAATGATTCACCCATCAAATATATTTGAGGAGCTGTCTTTGCCAGTTGTTGTTTCTTGGCCCAACCTAATAATTGGCGACCAAAATAATTGAATAACGCTGCTCTACTCAAGGTTTATTGACAGTTCCGAGTTACTCTTTGAAAATATCATCCATTGCTGATTAACATCCAAATGTGTGATAAACATTGATGGCGATTTGGACAACTACCATTCTTAATGTTTTTAAACCTTTCTAAAGAAATTTTTTCCATGCTGGACTGGGAGCGAAAGAAAACATTGAATGTGCCAGCTACATTTTCTCGCGGGCATGCTGTAAAAACCAGCTAAGGGAGCCGAGGGTTTCATTATATTGTAATTAAGGTGATGGGCTGTTACTACAGCAAAATACCTACAAATCTATCTTAAATGACCGTCAAAACTTTGTCACACGTGGCGGAAGACCTTTGTGTACGTCGTTTACGCTCTGCCTACCCCATTAGGGATAAAAACGTGATTATGTGTATGTATGAATTTAGAAATAAAAATATAAAACAGCTCACTTTATCACTATTTAAGCAAGTTTTTTTTGTGATAAAATAATAATTTTATCAAATCAGAAATAGAACGTTATAACATTAAACACACTACACACCAGTAAGGGAAGACCCTTCCTGAGACACGAAATTAATTGATCACTCTTAGAAGGTTCGAGCCTATTTTTAGTGAAAGGCGGGTCTTAAATGGGTCGCGTCTAATTGGTTGAAATCTTTCATTAAAGGGGCGACGGTAATGGATGGATTATTAAGGTGGAGTAGGTGAAATAATGGACGTACCGGCCATTTTGTAGATGACACGATAACAACGACAAGGCGTTGATTAAATAGTCAACAAACAATTTTACGAATTGAAAATTAAAAGCCTATGATCGTTAGTTTGATAAAAAAATAAACAAATTAATTTATTACTTTATTTGTTTACCAAAGTCAAACATCTATGTAATGTTTGTATCCATACATTCCGTCCGTCCATTTTTGTATGAAATTTGTGTTTGATAAGTTATTGCTTTATCTATTTGTCTGACTAGATTTGAACGACTAGACCACAGAGACATATTCTATGCTTTGAACATTAACTTAGAAAAATCCGTATTCCTCTAGTAGATAATATGTGAACATTTTAGGTCATCCATTTGAATTAAGTTATGGATTTCTTCTGGAAATCAAACCTCGACCTAAGACTCAAAGCTAGACCATAGTGACAGGGGTCTAATATGTAAACCCTCACCCATCTTGTATTTTGTAAACACTTTAAGGAGGTCATCAATTAAAGTAAATTATGATAAATAATGTCAAATTAATGTAGGTACTTCCTATGGGAATCAAACCAAGACCTGCGACACGAAAGCTCTTTGCTCAAACTACAAAACCGCGGAAACAAGCATGTAATAATTTTGAACCCTATCTTAAGGCAGCCCGCATAACCCGTCCGCCATTTTGTGAACACTTTGAAAACCATCTATTTTAGTAAAGACAAATAAATCATTGTGAACGATGATGATGAATAAATCAAATTATCGTAGGTACTTCCTATGGGAACACGGCAGCTCTTTGCTCAAACTACAAGACCGCGGAAACAAGCATCTAATAATGTTGAACCCTATCTTAAGCCACCCGGCCGCCATTTTGTGAACAATTTTGAAAACCATCTATTTTAGTAAAGACAAATCATTGTGAATGATGATGATAAATAATATTAAATTAAAATAGATATTTCCTATGGGAATCAAACCAAGACCTGCGACACGGCAGCTCTTTGCTCTAACTACAAGATCGCGGAATCAAGCATCTAATAATGTTGAACCCTATCTTAAGGCAGCCCGCATAACCCGTCCGCCATTTTGTGAACACTTTTGAAAACCATCTATTTTAGTAAAGACAAATAAATCATTGTGAATGATGATGATGAATAAATCAAATTATTGTAGGTACTTCCTATGGGAACACGGCAGCTCTTTGCTCAAACTACAAGACCGCGGAAACAAGCATCTAATAATGTTGAACCCTATCTTAAGCCACCCGGCCGCCATTTTGTGAACAATTTTGAAAACTATCTATTTTAGTAAAGACAAATCATTGTGAATGATGATGATGAATAATATCAAATTAAAATAGATATTTCCTATGGGAATCAAACCAAGACCTGCGACACGGCAGCTCTTTGCTCTAACTACAAGATCGCGGAATCAAGCATCTAATAATGTTGAACCCTATCTTAAGGCAGCCCGCATCACCCGTCCGCCATTTTGTGAACACTTTTGAAATCCATCTATTTTAGTAAAGACAAATCATTGTGAATGATAATGATGAGTAAATCAAATTATTGTAGGTACTTCCTATGGAAATCAAACCAAGACCTGCGACACGGCAGCTCTTTGCTTAAACTACAAGACCGCGAAAGCAAGCATATAATAATGTTGAACCCTATCTTAAGGCAACCCGCATCACCCGTCCGCCATTTTGTAAACACTTTAGGACGCCATCCATCTTAGTAAATCACAAATCATAGTGAGTGATGATGATGAATATATCAAATTATTGTAGGTACTTCCTATGGGAATCAAACCAAGACCTGCGACACAGAAGCTCTTTGCTCAAACTACAAGACCGCGGAAGCAAGCATATAATATGTTGAACCCTATGTTGAAACCTATCTTAACGCAGCCCGCATTACCCGTCCGCCATTTTGTGAACACTTTAGGAGGCCATCCATTTTAGGAAAGCACGATTTATTACGTCCGGCACGCACTGATTTTGGAGACGTGTGACACAGGGTCGAATTAAGTTCAATTAATTCTAACCCTTTGTAATTTATTATTGTTCAATTAGTCTCAACACCCTGATAAATTCAGCTACCTACGTGGATAATTTTTAAGCAAAATAGATACAGACATATAATCCCGCCTTTATCCCTAATGGGGTAAGCAGAGCGTAAACGACCAAAACAAAGGTCGTTCCGCCACGTTCGATAAATTATTGAGGGTTATTTATGATAGACTGACATGTACGTGACACTGCTGTAGTGACAGGTTGTAAACCCTTGGATCCCTTAGCTGGTTTTTACAGCATGCCCAGGAGGAAATGCAGCTAGCACATTCTATGTTTTTCTCTCGCTACCAGTCCAGCATTTAAGATAGTAGATAGCCGTCGTTTTGATAGCGGAAATTCAAAACCAGGGTTTATCGGGTCGTTTTTCTACTCGACAAACCAACTCGATAAAAGAAGAAACTCTTCCTCAATCTGACAAGTTTTGAGGGTTATTTATTATAGATGATTATGATGTATGTAGTGACATGTTGTCAGCCCATCGCCTACAAGTACAATACACTATAACCCTCGAATCCCATAGCTGGTTCTTACGGCATGCCCGGGAGGACATGTAGCTGGCACATTCTATGTTTTTCTTTCACTCCCAGTCTAGCATGAAAGAAAAATTGCAAATAAAAATGTATAAAATAAGCATTTTTTTTAAATAACAAAATATTGTGGTAAAAACTTTTCACGCATATAAATTGTGCGCGCCTGATATTTAATCTTTCAGAGTGCCCCATTGCTCTTTTCCGGAAATGTGTTTAGGGAATAATATGGCTATAAAATTTTAGACAACCGCAATTTTATTTGCAGTTGGCTCTTAATTTTTAGGCCAGAATGGCTGTAAAACCACAAAGTTGAAGATAACAAAATTTTAGCAAAAAAAACTGATATATTATCCAAAGTTTTTCAGGCACAATCAACACTGACATTATAAAACATTTCTTTAGTTATTGAAAGAGAATGAAAAGAATTATCCATGCGTAGGCAGAAAGAATAAAATTAGAGTAAAAAAATTAACACAAAACAGACCGAAGTAATTTGAATTCGCAGATAAATTAAATATTTGTAAACGGCTCCTCATTCATTAACCTCAAATTCCTTTAAAGCCCGAGGTGTTTATCAGAGAAGTAGGAATTTAATTATTAACGGTTGTTGATTGCAGTGGTTGGTAGCCTTTTCGTTATCCTTTTTAAATGGATTGTTTGCTAATATATTTATAAACTCGATTTAAGAACGCATACTTTTATGTACATATAGTCATACTTTATCCCTAATGGGGTTGGCAGAGCGTAAACAACCTGAAAAAAGATCGTTCCGCCACGTGCGAAAATTTTTTGAGGGTTTATGATAGATTTTTAGGTACATTGCTGTAGTGACAGGTTGTAAACCCTTGGATCCCTTAGCTGGTTTTTACAGCATGCCTAGGAGGAAATGCAGCTAGCACATTCTATGTATTTCTCTCGCTACCAGTCCAGTATGGATAGTAGATAGCCGTCGTCTTTAATAGCTGAAATTCAAAACGAGGGTTTATCGGGTCGTTTTTCTACTCGACAAACCAACTCGATAAAAGAAGAAACTCTACCTCAAAACAAGAAGAAGAACTACACGGTTGAAACTTTTAGTTTTTCTTTCGTAAGAAACCACTCAGGCCGGACCTTTCCTTAAATAAACTCCTTCCGGTCCTGAGTCAGGTAAATACTTTTCTTAGGTAATCCTGCCTAAAGTGAAGGATAGAGGTTCATTCTATTTTCCTGTTACACACAAAAGCTGCGAGATCCATCTTCTTTGAGGTTTATGTACGGTGGCTGAATAATATGTAGCGGTAGAGAAGTTTTGCAAAATATCATTATATGTTTAAAAGAGTTACCTTAAACTTATCATTATTTTAAAAACAAAAAGGTTTTTTACTGATCCCTATTATGAAATATTCCAGAATATAGGTCTACCCGAGTTTACCACGGCTAACATTTTTTTTTTAGAAAAAGACGTCAATTTAATCTACATTAATATTATTACATCATATTTGAAGATTGATTGATTTGTGAGGTCCACAATATATGACCAACGTTGATTGTTTAAGTGCAGCAACACACAGGCATCACATACTGCGCGTAAAGTTGTGCTCAATACACTGTCAGTGCTTTTTGCATTGCCTACAACACACATTCGTCACCTTACTGGCTGAGTGATGCGCCGACGTAGAGTTCCTCGCTATGCGCACGTAATGCGTAAGGTGACGCATGTTAGTTGTAGGCAACGCAAAAATCATTGACAGCGTTTTGAGCGCAACCTTACGCGCATTGACGCCTGTGTGTCGTTGCACTTTTTTTTTTTCATTAATTCTAGATATAACGATAGGTAAAAACAAAAATATCTTCAAGGTTCTTGTGAACTTGTAAAAATAGAAAACTATTTCTGGCTTCAAATTATAAATTCAATATTATGCTATGTCAGTTCTACTAATATGAGAACGTAAAGGTGCTTAACCCCATTTTATGTTTATTTTCTATTTCCCCACAGACATGTTTTGACAGGTGATAAAATCATTTATGGCGGCAATAGCGGAATAGATGATTCAAAAATAGAATAGAACGAGCTATCGCCATGTTTTTAACGCTAACAAGAAAATATTCCACGTTTAAGGAATATTAAAAGTGAGTTATAATTGTAGATATGGTTATGCATAATTGACTTGAATCTTATGAAAAAGAATTAAATGAATTCATCAAATTATATCTTGGTGAATGTTTTTATCGTTACCTATAAGATATTTTTTTCAAATTGATTTGTACTAATCGGTTTTTAAGACACAGGGAACGCTATTTCCCATTCCCTGAATCTATCCCTTATTTGTCTTTAAAAGCGCACCCACGAAAATGTTAAAAACTATTTTTCTGCCCTAAGTTTCACCCGCAGCCAAATTTCATCAAAACGGTTTAGTCGTTAAAAGGTGAAAAAGCAACAAACAAACAAACAGAGAGACAAAAATACTTTCGCATTTATGACATAAGTATGGATGAATGCTATTCTGACCCGGTATCGCAAATGGTTCATGATAAAGCGGTATATTTCAAAATATCCTTGTAGAGTTTGATATTGCCTTCTAACAGCGTCAATTTGACGCCTGAACGTGACTTCGCTAAGTTATACTCTCCGTGATACCCATTAAAATTGTGCTTGAGATATTCAATGCATAAATTGAGATACAACTTAATGTCCTTGTCAGAAAATCATCGTGAAACTTTAATTTATTGAATATTTCAGGGTGTCAAACAAGATTTATTTTAGGAGTGTTGTTAATGTAAATTTATCTAATACTGGTAGCTCCGACAAACAACATTCTTCTTAGCGTATGGATTCGCGAGTCGAACATTGACTCGAAGAACTCTGGTGTCAGAGTTTTTAAACCGCCTAATAGCACAGCTATTAGGCCTCTGACATGGTTGAGTACCACTATCAAAGACAGCGACCGGGACCGACGGCTTAACGTGCCCTCCGACGCACGGTACTTTTACTTTTCGGACAAGCAGGTGAATCAGCCTGCAATGTTCTAACCAAACTAGGGTAAAGCTCACAAAATCATAAATTGACAAATATCAACTTTGTGTCTCCCCCCCTGGGACTCGAAACCAGGACCTCTGAATCGTAAGCCAAGGCTCTGACCACTAGACCACGGAGGCAGTTATGGCATACAAATGACATTTAGGAGGACAAAAAAAGAAAAATATATATCTACAGATCGACTGCGATTTTGTACAGCTGCCACCGGCGCTGTAGTCAAGTAAAGTGTTGATATTTTGTAGTTAGTTCTCAATTTATCCGCCTGAACAAAAGTCGCGGTCGACCTGTAGATATTTTTTTTTGTTATCTTGCATGCATGCATTTAGTCACGCCTTTATCCCAAATGGGGTAAGCATATCGTAAAATACCTAAACAACGGTCGTTCCGCCACGTCTGACATAGTTTTGAGGGTTATTTAAGATAGATTTGTAGGTATATTGCTGTAGTAACAGGTAGTCAGCCCATCGCCTAAATTGCAATATCCTGAAACCTTAGGAGCCCTTAGCTGGTTTTTACAGCATGCCTGGGAGGAAATGCAGCTGGCACATTCTATGTTTCTCTCGCTCCTAGTCCAGCTACTCTACAAATCTACCTTAAATAACCCTCAAAACTTTGTCAGACGTGGCAGAACGACCTCTGTTTGGGTCGTTTACGTGCTGCCTACCGCATTAGGGGTAAAAGCTTGATTATATGTATGTATGAAAAGTATATAGTAATGACGTAATATGGGTAATATTACGACACCAATAGTGATATTACGTCACAATCTATCATTCTTTCTTTGTATAATTTTAGGCGGCAAAAGCCATGTATTCTCTGTTTAGTTTTCTATCATAATCTTCATTTTTATTTAACAAAGACACACCAATAAAAAATATTTTTATCATAAATTAATGGAAATAGCTTCGAAAACCGACACCAAATACATGTTCATTAAAGTTCCAAGTTTCTGTGTTGATGAACGAAGCTAAAGACCCCGGAATATGAACAAAGCGTAAGCAACAGGCAAAAGGTAAGATTATATCCGAGTTTCCAAGTTCGTTAAGATATTTACTAGCTTTAGTTAACGGAAGTTCAATGTACTTCATGTCCTGGGTTCGATTCCCAGGGGGGAAACACAAAGTTTATATTTGAGAATTTATTACTTTGTGAATTATTCCTCAGTTTGGTTAGGACATTGCAGGCTAAAATAAAAAGAAAACCGAAAAGAAAAAGATTTTGTGCTTCGGAGGGCACGTTAAGCAGTCGGTCCCGGTCGCTGTCTTTGATAGTGGTCGTTACTCAAACCATGTCAGAGGCCTGATAGTTGTGCTACTAGGCGGTTTAAAAACTCTGACACCAGGGTTCACCGGGTCGATAGAGTCGATAACCGATCGACAGAAGAAGAAGAAGAATGTACTTTAATGACAGAGGTTTTGGAATTTAGGAAATGGACTGATAATATTTCACTGGAGCAACACTTACGAACACACCATGCTGCTGGCAACCTTAACGTGGTTCCTAACGGCAAATGGTTGTTTTTAGGAGCTTATTTCTCCTAAACGGATTACTGGAAAATTCTAAAAAAATATACATTATAAAAAAAGTGGTCTGCAATTGCGACATTTACCAATGTTCTAGTTCATATATAAGTATGCTAAAAAATCTGGAATTAAAGCGGTTTTTATCAGTAAATTTGATATTCCTTCTAATTTATTACAAGCGCTTTCACGGTTTCTTTAAGAAAATATCCGTATTATATTTACCTAAAATCGCAACATAGTTTTTTTAAATCCTACTCGTAGTTTTTGTGGAATTAGCTTTTGTGTGCGTATTTTGCACAGTTTTGACGCGGTCAGGGACATAACCGCCACGCCATAGTGCGCGCTGATTTGAAAGATATTCTGAGGCATTACGGGCGACGGTTGCATATCTTGAAATCTACCTGCTCATCTGCCGTTCGGATGTACCTTAACTCCTGGATGTTTTATGACCACAGGTGCAGATAATTTAGTAGTTAGTGACAGGTTGTCAGCCCATCGCATAAATTACAATACACTGAAACCCTCCGATCCCTTAGCTGGTTTTTACAGCATGCCCGAGAGGAAATGCAGCTGGCACATTCTACGTTTTTCTGGCGCTCCCAGTCCAGCATGGAAGAAAAATGTAAAATCATGACTTACTTAAATCTTAAGTAAAATTAAATCAGCGTCCCTTTTGTTTTCTCATGATAAATAATGACAGGTATGGACTTTGAAGGACTATCTTAAACAACCCTCAAAATTTGTAAGACGTAACGATCTTTGACTGGGGTGTTTATGCACTGCCTACCCCGTTAGGAATACAGGCGTGATAGAATGTATGTTTGTATGGATGTACTTTATATCAGTTGAGTCGTGTTGTTGCAACGCCAGATTGCCATCATTTATCCCAACGGGAAAGAAATTCACAAAATGGCGTAGTAAACAAGTCAAAGACCTCAAAAGTTTGCAGTTCTAAAAATAGCGATAGATATTGAACATAAATATTGTGACACGTGGACAGAGTTCCGCCGAGCGATATTTCCACCGCAGTGGCTTAACTGACTTTTGTGAAAGATTTATTACGGTTTCAGATCAAATAAATAATACATGATTCATAGGAAATAGCTTTGTACAAACAGAAATAAATCTAGTATTATAATTATAAATGTTAAGCTATTTTTGACCTTCTGGTTGATGTAGGTACATAGTCCAATTACAAACTAAGGGCCGTATTTGAAATCAGCTCTCGTGTGTGACAACGAGTTTGAGTTCATATCAGAAATGTCATTACAGTACAAACTGACCTGTTAAATCAAGTTTGATATCACTTCATAAATACGACCCTTAGCTAGTTGTTTAATTATTGTTTGCAGTTGATGGCAATACACGTCTGCAGTAATCATCTGGTCTGGTCTCAAGAGGCTGTAGTGGATACCTCCACCAGTGGTCCACCAAACACTTACCTGAATCTTCTTTTTGATTTGTTTCCGTTTAGGGCAAGGTTTTGCCGGTTCCCCAGGGTTAAGCCATTATGATGATTGCTTTCGATTGTCGTACAGGATCCATTTCTCAACACACGATACGGTTCAAAATCCCTTTATTATTGTGACGATTGAGCAAAGAAACGCAGCAAACGACGAGTGTTTGTTGTTTTGCTTCAGACAATACGTGGGGTACCTACATTTCGAGGTTTTTTGACTGTCGCATACGAAATCGGTTTATTGATCAATGAACTAAGGTTTAGAACAAAACCCGGACTTTGACAAAATACTGCTTATAATCCAGAGAAAGGTCTAGGATTTAGTTAGTCCTAAGGCATCCAGCTGTTTGATCAAAAAACTAATTGATTAAATCGGACTTTGACAATATACTAGTTTATTGATAAAAATATTGGATTTCTTAGGATTTTGACAAAATCCTAAGTTTTTCTCTGGATGACCAGTATTTTGTCAAAGTCCGGATTTTGATCTTAATCCTACTTTCTTTTATCAAAAATCCGATTTCATTATAATCCTGCGACAGAAACATGCCCCTTAAACGCTCGCTTACAGAATGTTTATAAAACCATTAAAACCATTTATTTGCCACACACAAAAAGAAAACTGTTTACAAGTATAAACGCATACAGCTCTCAAAATATCGGCGTCTGTGTCTCCTAGGATTTTAGATGAGTTCGCTCTGCCATTGACTGTTTAAGCCACTGGTGACGACTATAGATATGAGCAAATTAATGCGATTGTGGTATTAACTTATAAAGTCAGTGTTAAGATAAGATAAGAATATACTTTATTGCACAGAAAAGACACAAGAGAAAATAAAATTAAATGAAACAAATAGTAGTACAAATAGGCGGCCATATTGCTAAACAGCAATTTCTTCCAGGCAACCTTAGGGTACAGGAAAAGTGTTGTATTTGTATCATGCCTGCCATTAGTAAAATTTGTATTCAATAATCTATAAAAAGTACCTTCTTAATAAGTTAAAACATAGAATGTGCTAGATGCATTTTCTGTCGGGAATGCTGTAAAAACCAGGTAAGGGATCTGAGGGTTTTTGTATATTTGTGTGATGTGATGGGTCAATTTAGGTGATGGGTCAGCACAACCTGTCACTACAACAATATAACTACAAATTTATCTTAAATAACCCTCAAAACTTTGTCAGACGAGGCAGATCGACCTTTGCTTAGGTCTTTTACGCTCTGCGAACCCTATTAGGGATAAAGGCTTGGTTATATGTATGTATGTATAAATAAGCACACACAGCTTGTTGCTGTATGTAGTCAAAAATACAGCGCAGATTTACGACAAAAACTTCCCTGAAAAATTGCACATTTCTATAGATCCCGGAAGATTATTCATTCACAATTTTATTGTTTATTGAAAAGCGGCATGAAAACTTGAGCCATACATACGAAATGAGAATGGAAATCTCCATTGTTAGGAACTTGGAGTTTTGCACGTTGTTCAATCGCTGTTTTCCCGCTAAACGGTACGGCAATGGCACGATAACTATATCGTCACGATATTGTAGTTTTTACTTTCCACTGGGACGGTAATATCGTATACAGCGTGAACACACCGACGCGCATGCTATATACGAATAGCGACGATACCGGGGGGAATCGTTACCGTGATGGCGTGTGATAAAGCGTGCCATATTATTTTAATTTATTTTCATAGATACATTTTAATTTTATTTTTATTGGTCACTACAGCAATATACGTACAAATCTTTCTTGAATGGCCCTCAAGACTTTGTCAGACGCGGGGGAACGGCCTTTGTTTAGGTCGTTTACGCTCTGCCTACCCCATTAGGGATAAAGGCGTGATTATATGTATGTATGTATATATTTTGTTTTTACAATATTGTCGACGATACCGTAAAGTTGCCGTTACCGTGGACTTGCGTCTTATGGAAAAACGCCTGATAAAGTGTGAAGCGTAGGGCTGCGACTGAGAACTTACGAACAAGTTATTTTTGTATACGCAAACTTTTATGTAAAGTTACTGCGATTTCAAAAGAAGTTTGAGAGGACGTCGTGTTGAGAATAATTTGTTTCACTGTAATGGAAGTTATTTGGGTGTTATTATTATTATTTAGGTGTGATCGGCAATTTTTTGTGAATGTTCATGTTCATGTGAAGTTTGGATCTGTTTAGAATAATAATTTCGTTTTTAATTTTATGTTCTTGGAATTTGTGTTCGATATTAAGTATAATGGTATTTCATATTATGTCCTTACAGCTACAGCTTTTGTGGGTATGTTTATAAATTAATAACAAAAAATAGCTTTTGATGATGTTTCTGATGGTGATATATTTTGACTGCTTGTCAACCAATTCCGTCAATTTTAAATGTACTAATGCCCGTATTGATAAACATCACTCGAGACTGACAGCTAGTTTGAGTTCGTATCAGAAATGTCATTTCAGTACAATGTGACCTAACAAATCTGTACTTAATACTGCTCCCAATCTTGAAATTGCTTTATAAATACGAGCCTAAAATCCTCATGTTATTTTGTACAATATCGTTGGGTAGGAAAGTTGGTATCCCAGAATAAAATAGAATAAACAAGAAAATTAAGTTATTTTAATCATTTTACCACCCCTGAAATAAGATTGAAAATGTGCGGAATATAGCATCCAGGAGATTCCACAGATATTAATGACGAAGCTCAACGACGACAAATTACCGCCGGAAAATGTTTGACAGGAAGTTTACCGCGGGAATTCGCGCTCTGAAGGAATGCAAGGAATTATACTTTTCACCGAATTACCGAATACTCTGCGGGTATTTATGGAGAACGAAGACTTTGTGGTTTAGGGTCAGTTCACATCTGAAAACGTCACGATTTGCCTTCCCTGGAATAGAGCGATTGGGCCTTAGCCGACCACGTAGGACCAGGATTGGTCAACTTCAAGGACGATCAAATAGCTATATGTGAAAAAAATGTTTTCCTCTGGAAAATCTATTTAGTTTTTGGCAAAAACACAATCAAGAAAACTAGTTATACATACATACATACATATAATCACGCCTTTATCCCTAATGGGGTAGGCAGAGCGTCAACGACCCAAACAAAGGTCGTTCCGCCACGTCTGACAAAGTTTTAATGGTTATTCAAGATGGATTTGTACGTATATTGCTGTAGTGCCAGGTTGTCAGTCCATCGCCTAAATTGCAATATATTGAAACACTCAGATCCCTTAGCTGGTTTTTACAGCGTGCCCGGGAAGAAATGCAGCTGGCCCATTCTATGTTTTTATTTCGCTCCCAGTCCAGAATGGAAGAAAACTAGTTATAGCTAGTCATTTAGTACAACACACCCTCCACCTTGATTTATATATTTCATTAGAAGGCGTCTCCGACTCAACTATTCCTTCACATCTCGTGACGTCACGTTTGCGTTAGAATGATTTATGAATTCTACCTGTTGTGAATGTGTTGGCTTTCAAACCTAAATTGTATAGACCACGTAAATTTAAACTGTTTGAAAGCAAGCTTTCAATTAAGAGAAAAAACAAGAGAACAACAACTCTTTTATGCCTAATGAGGTGCGTCAACGGTATAAATAGTAGTTCTGCCACGTCTGACAATTTTTAAGGGTTAATTCAGTTTTATCTGTATACTCGTACGTGTATTTGAATATTTTATTTTGCCAGAGGAGAAACTGATTGTTCTTAAAAACACATCGGTATAGATATTTTTTTCAACTTTAGCTCTTCTTACCAATCACTCTGTTGTGAAAATGTATGCATACATACGTTTAATCACGGCTTTATCCCTAATGGTGTAGGCAAAGCGTAAACGACCTAAAAAAAGGTCGTTCCGCCACGTCTGACAAAGTTTTAAGGGTTATTTGAGATTGATTTGTAGGATTATTGCTGTAGCGACAGGTTGTCAGCCCATCACCTAAATTACAATATATTGAAACCCTTGGATCCCTTAACTAGTTTTTACAGCATGCCAGGGAGGAAATGCAGCTGGCACATTCTATATTTTCTCTCGCTCTCAGGCCATAGGCTTGAAAACTCTGACCTAATCTAGGATTGGGTCTGGTTTCCCTTCTGGGTTGCGGAAATCAGATGGCAGTGGCAGTGTAAAAACCAGTACCCTCGTTCAATCGCCTAGGTAGCCGCCCCGTGAGATATGGTATAAGGCTAGGGAGTACTACGTATTACTACGTAATAAGCTACCGATATGCGGTATATACTGTATATTTGGTCAGTGCATCCAATTTTGTGGCAGAGGTTGTGGATAGGCCTCCAGTACGTAACGTAGATATACGTACAGTGTTGTAGAAACACTCATTACTCATTAACGTTAATGGTGCTTTGGCTGTGATAACGCTTAACCTGCTATTTGTATGGTGCTTGGTGGTATTTTCTATGCGGTTGATGGATAGGTTTTCGTGTGTGCAGGTTTAGAGTGGATCTATTCAAATTTCGTAGCATTTCAGTTCGGTTGTGTATATTGCAAAATAAGCACTTAAATAGTAGAATAAAATGGTCTGCTCAGTAAAAACTCCTTCAATTATAACGTCATTACAAATTTTAACTTAAATTAGATTTCCATGAAATTTAAGGAAAACGTAGTCTTTATTTACATAATAAAGCAATTATTTTCGGCTTAAAGGTAATCTTAAGATTGTTTCTTGGAAATAAATCATTTTGTTAACGCTTATAATTTTATATCCGCGTTATGGCGTCTGAATAAGGAATTTACACAAAACGGTTCCGATTTGACAATTTATAGTGACATATTTTTCACTTCCGAGTGATATTGTATTACCAATTTTTATTCATTTTTGATGTAATGATAAGTATCAACAACATTTATTTTAACTTTTGAACTAACAAAATTCAAGAATCACATCGTTTATTATATACATACATATATACATAAAATCACGCCTTTATCCCTTACGGGGTAGGCAGAGCGTTAAACGCCTCGTAAAAGGCGCTTTCGCCGCGTCTGACAAAAATTGAGGGCAATTTTAGATTGTAATGTGTATTGCTAATGTGTAGTGATAGGTTGTCAGCCCATCGCCTAAATTACAATACACTGTAACCCTCGTGTCCTTTTTGCTGTCTTCTACAGCATGCCCGGGAGGAAGGGCAGCTGGAACATTCTATGTTTTTCTATCTCTCCCAGTCCAGCATGGAAGAAATCGTATATTATATTATACATACATACATACTAGGGTGGTTCAAAAAGTACTTCTTTAAATTTTCGTATCGGCCACCCTCTTATTTTGTTAATTATATCCATATTATAATTATTGCAAAATATCAGCTTTCTAAACTAAAGGCAAGAGACTGCTCATATTTTTCACTTTTGTCAAAACACTCACTCAAGTTTACTAACATTACTGCTTAGAAATAGGGATATGAGTAGGTCTCTGAAGTAAAATATAAAAAAATACATGTTTTACGTTGTCTAAGGCAACTTTTAGGTGTTGTAAGTGCATTTAAGTAAAGTGTAGAAATTTAGAGATATTCCTTAAAATTTGATTGAAAATAACTTCGATTTCGATTAGGCAAAAGAACATTTTTTTATTGAATAATTTTCGATAACTCAAACCTTTGTCACATTTGATGATTCCTATACTAATAAAATAAATTTGACTTCTTTTATTTTTCATCTTTTCTAACAAATTTAAAAAAAATGTCTACCGATGAGCATCCCTTTCCATTAAAGATATTTTTATGAAATTTTGCACACCTCCTTTTTTTAATACGTGTAACAATATGAGAGGCTGGCCAAAGCTCTAGCATGAGTTTGGTTTTTTCCATACTAGCTTGGATCACGCTAATACATACATATAATCACGCTTTTCCCTCCATCCCTAATGGGGTAGGCAAAGCGTAAACGACCTGAACAAAGGTCGTCAGCCCATCGCCTAAATTGCAATATACTGAAACCCTCGGATTACTTAGCTGGTTTTTACAGCATGCCCGAGAGGAAATGCAGCTGGCACATTCTATGTTATTCTTTCACTCCCAGTCCAGCATGGAAGAAATATACATTTTATCATTAAAAAAAATGTGACACAAATTATTTAGCAAATTAGAAAAGCGAACCAAGTCCCTATTTTTTGAATAAATTATTGTTTACATTTGTTTAAGACTTATGCGCTCTGTACAAATTATTTTATGTATTCTTCTTTTCGTGTCACTGGTGATAAACTATACTGTCGATCTGCTATAATTGTATTAATACCTATCTAAACCAATCCGTGTTTTGACCCGATACAATATAATAAAGTATGTTAAATATCATAAAGTAGAAACATACGAAGAACTTAGCACAAAAATCAATGTTGCCTACACACAGCTACATGAGTGGTTCACTTCAAACGGCCTGGTACTCAATTCAACAAAATCAAATATTTTACTGTTCTCTGGTCGACAAATCACACCACCACCTTCTGTGAGGTGTCCCGTTCCATTACAAAATGAGTGCCGCTTCCTAGGGTTCACTTTAGACTCCAATATAAATTGGAAGTCACACATTGATTCACTTTGTAGCAGACTCAGTGGTGCTGCATATGCATTGCGACAACTACGCCCGTTGATATCCAACGTCGTATTGCGTCAAATTTACTTCGCTTATTTCCACTCTGTGATGTCATACGGTGTTATGCTGTGGGGTAATTCTTCTGACCACCATCGTGTATTTGTTCTTCAGAAGCGTGCACTCAGGATAGTTGCTGGAGTCAAGACGAGGGAAACGTGCAGAACCCTATTCAAAAAGAACAATATAATGACATTGAGCTCACTATACCTCATCATCTCCATCATCATCTCCCTAGCCTTGTCCCGTATCTCACGGGGTCGGCTTCCTAATCTAGGGGATTGAACGAGGGTACTGGTTTTTACACAGAGCGACTGCCATCTGACCTCCGCAACCCAGAAGGGAAACCAGACCCAATCCTAGATTAGGTCAGAGTTTTCAAGCCGCCAATGCTTAGCACTGGCCTCTGTAAGAGCTTAACGACTAATATCTACCGTATTAAACGATATTAACCGGGACCAACGGCTTAACGTGCCTTCCGAAGCACGGAAAAAGCACCGAATAAACGTACATATGAAATTCGAAAACCGAAAAACACATTGGTACGTGGTGGGGTTCGAACCACGACCTCCCGCTCAGGAGGCAGCGGCCCTATCCACTACACCATCGGGCTCCTATCAAGCTCACTATACCTATTCAAAATAATAAAATATGTTCGAAAAAATTTGCATACCTTTGCTCGTAAAACAGGTGGTGGACATAACTTGCGCAGCGTGGGAAAACTGGAGACAGTACCGCGCAGACTTGAGTTAGCGACTAAGAACCCGCGTGTAATCGGTCCCACGTATTACGAACAACTACCCACTGATATAAAAAACGAACCAAATGATGACACGTTTTATTGCCAACTGAAAAACTTTTTATTAGATAAAGAATATTATACTGTAAGTGAATATTATCAATTTGTGGAATAAAATAAATATTAATAATTATATTGACATTTGATATGTACTTTATGTACTTATTATTTTATTTTAAATTTACATTTTCATTAATTTATTTTATTTTTACTGATCTGAAATATTCACATAATATACTGATTTATATTTTAGTTTTGACATCGTGATAAAAATAAGTTATTAAATTTGATTTTACAAATTGACTTATTTTAAATTATTCAGACATCTGTTAGAATCCATTTGTATAATTGTAATTTTTGTTTTGACATTTTTGATTAATTTTTATTGTGTAATCTGTATTTTTTGACGATCATATTATTCTTTGACATTTTTATTATTATTGCAATGTAATTGTGAAATTGATAATGTGAAATAAATGAATCTAATCTAATGTATCAAAAACCTACAATCTACAAGTCATTACTCTCTACCAAAACTATTTCATAACCCAAACCCTCTACTGATCCATCCCAAATCGAACGAACGGCCCAACTCCCGAATTCTCATTTCATTGGCGTCGAACCCACTACCCGATTGAATGTAATTCATTACCGACCCTGCGTTCCCGGCTTTTTTCAACAAAAACTCCATTAGCCGACCAATTACTGGGTATTACTCGACAATAAACTAAATTACACCCTGTGTTAAGCCTGGAAAGCTCTTACTTGAGGAAAGAGGGGTGCAGTCAGACGCCATTTTGAATTCCTTTCGGTATGACCACTCAAAAAAGGTGTTTTAAAAAGAATTTCAATTGATTTGTGTTACTTTTTCATAGGCCTGTAAGTTAAGTATGTAACATTACTATTTTTTTTATCGTTCACTGATTACTGACAATTAACTCAATTACACCACGTGTCTGGAACGGTAAGCTCTTACTTGAGGAAAGTAATGGTGGCCATTTTGGATTATTTTCGGTTTAACCATTAAATAAATGATTTCAAAACAGTTCAAATTGAGCTTTGTTCGTTTTTAAAAGGACTCTATGAAAAACCTTTTAAATAAAATTCAAATACTAATTACTTTACGTACCCATGGGACCCTTTTTCTTACTATTACAATAAGGTGCGATCTGAAAGAGAAGCAGCTGGCACATTTTATGTTATTTTATCTCCTTGTCCAGCGGGAAAAATAGTCCTAAATGGGTGTAATATGCACCCGTTTCCTCAAACTAAGGCATATGGTAGACTAAGCTTTACCACATAATAAAGTGATTTTATAAATATACCTAGGTATAAAATCTTCAATAATTGGGGCGGTCCGTTCATTACTAAGCAATCCTCTGTTGACATTTTTAATGATAATTTTTCTTTATTTTTAAATAATTGTGTAGTGTTTGTCTTATTTTTTACCTCACTGTCAAAGAAGTGTTATTTAATTTATGTTTTATCTTTATTGTATTGTCTTTGTATCTTTTTAATTTACTACATGCATTGGTTTTACTGTAAGTGTAGTAAATAAGTTATTATCAATGAATAAATAAATTACTATTAGTGGCTGATTTAGGTTAGTACAGGCTTCAGGCTCAACTAGAACCGCACCACTAGCCAAGGCTTATTTAAATATATTTCGACAGTATTTTGTTTGCAACTCTCAATCTACCTTACTCCTAGATCTGTGATGTCCTATTGAGCCAAAAAGGTCCTGTTAATGTAAGGGCGTAAGTAAGAGAGTATATTGGCCAAACACGCGAAACGTATACAGCGCAATTGGAACAAAGAAATTGAGGTCGACTGAGTCTGACCACTGTTTACTATTGACTTTACTTACCTTAACGATATTTACTCGAGTTTGTGGCGAGTTTATATACCCAGTATAAACTATTGGATATATTTCTATCAAGATATGCTGAGATTGTAAACTAATTTTGTTTTTATTGAAATGAAAATATAGATAGAGAGGAAACCGCAAAGAACCTTCGTGACAAGGTACAAAGACCAGACCCCTGGCAACAGATGGGAATTTATACCTGATATAGCGAAAAATCATTAAAAAAAACGGAATTGGCCGGATGTACCAAAAAAAAGAGAGTAGCCATTTTGGGCATGGACATTTCTGACCCCGGTAAAATTCGTGATATGATACAAGGATGCAACCCATGGCTGCAGCTAGGAAAATATATGCATGTAACAAGAAAACATCACTTAGTTAGACTTTTTTTTTTTCTTTTTTTATATATATAGGCGAGCATTTGTCCGCCATCTCACCTGGTGGAAAGTGACGATGCGGACTATGTTGAAGCATACTCACCTATGTAGTGCCTATTCACTCTCGCCTTGAAAAGGCCCAGGTTATATTGTTTGACCTCCAAAAACGGGTTCAAATGCCCTATTCGGACCCCCGTAAAGTTCTTGATCTGATACAAGGATGAGACTAGTGGCAGCAGGTAGGCATTAATACTGTATTTAAGGATATATCGGTTTTTAGAGCTCAAATCGGCCGAAACACCGTAGTTTTTTACAAAATAATTATCTTACCATAGGTATGTTTATTGCATTAGAATTTCTATGTTTATACATTTTCGGAGTCAGTTCGTTTAGCCTTTTCATTTGATATCCCACAGAATAGGTTAATATTAGGTAATTTCAATTAAAAATTACTTTGAATGGTCATAAGTATCTTTTTCTGTTTGTTTGAGATGTAAATAATGAAATGAAATGAAGCATATTTTGGAAATGGAAATTTCATATTAAAATCGCATAAAATCGCTGGTAATTCTGTGAAACAGAAAACCAGTATTTAATTACCTGATTAGCAACAAGTTTGTTTTGACACCTGTTAATTATGTTTTTGTCGTCTTATCCTGATTGTTTGCCATTTTCCTTAAGGAAAACAAGGATCAAGTTCTTAATAATACAATATAAATTTACATGTTTACTCAAACAAATATAATTTTGTTTTGTATGTGTATCAAGTTTTCGTATGATATTAAGTTCGAGTCCCTTGAGCTAAGAATTCTTATATTAACTTCGTGTTTTGTTTTCTCATTATATTCCATATATTGTAACCCTGGATTTGAAATGACTCTTTGTTTTTGTAAAGGAACTAAGGCTCATATTTATAAAGCGATATCAAGATTGAGAGCAATATTAAGTTTTGACAGGTCTTTTTGTACTAAAATTTCTGATATAAAGTCAATCTAGCGGTCACTCTTGAGAGCTGATTTTAAATATGGGCCTCAGACCTTAATTTATTATCTTCTAGGTACTATTACTCTGGATCTAGTGCGAAAAATCTGTATGTTTGCAATCATTGTGCAAGAAATTGTGGGAATATCAATGCTTTAGGATAGGTATTGACACATGTATTGAGCAAGTATGTTCTGTCGTCAATTTCTATCACTTTTGGGCTAGATTATGCCCCAATTAAAACTTGGGCTAAAGGATTCCGTGCTTTAAAAGATCAATCCCGGTCACTATCTTTGACCAGCATCTTTTGCAGCGCTTTTAGGCGGTTTAAAAACTCTGACACCAGGGTTCATTGGGTCGACCGACTCGACACCCAAACGACAGAAGAAGAAGAAGCGGTTTAATAACTCTGACACCAGAGTTCACTGGGTCGTACTTAGAAGTAAAAAAAATCTTTTGATCTAGAAGAAGCACTTCTGCTTCCAGTTGTAACTCCAGCCAAGACCTCATACTAAATACACATTCCAAGTACCTACATCCTGAGTTTGCACTTCATCCAACCCTCGCTTGGCAAAGACAAGCAGTTCTTGTTTCGTTAAAAGTTGTGTTTGAGTATGTCCAAGTTTCAAAGGTAAGGTGGTCTCCCATGGGATTCCGCAACGCAATTCCGCGTAATCCTATTTACTAAGTGGTCATGTATTTCTTCCATGCTGGACTGGGAGCGAGAAAAATAACCCTCAAAACTTTGTCAGACGTGGCGGAATGACCTATATTTAAATCGTTAACGCTCTGCCTACCCCATTAGGGATAAAGGCGTGAATATATGTATGTATGTATGTCATGTACGATTTGATTTATTACGGATAAGTTTTATTTATTACAGGACGTACCTTTGATACGAAAGGTTACATTTTGTTACAAGTAATTCTAAAAAAAAATCTTCCACGCTGGCCTGGGAGTGAGAGAAAAACATAGAATGTGCCAGCTGCATTTCCTCCCGGGCATGCTGTAGAAACCAGCTAAGGGATCTGAGGGTTTCAGTATATTGCAATTTGGGCGATGGGCTGACAACCTGTCACTACAGCAATATACGTACAAAACCATCTTGAATAACCCTCAAAACTTTGTCAGACGTGGCGGAACGACCTTTGTTTAGGTCGTTTACGCTCTGCCGACCCCATTAGGGATAAAGGCGTGATTATATGTATGTATGTATGTAATTCTAAAAATCTGGCGTCCCCATTATTATAAAATACCAGAAATCTTATTGCATGTGTGTATTTCGTATATATATTTTTTCATAAAGCATGAAGTAAATAAGGTCTTTGTTTTCCTGTTAAATTATTGAGTAAAATATTTGCACTATAAGCTCAGTTGGTAGAGCAACGGAAAGGCGTTCCACAACACTTTTTTTTTTCAAATTCTTATTTGTATTTTCTCATATTTGACCCAAAGACAATTTACTTAACCTAAAATGTCCCTAGTAGGTACGATTCGACTGGTCTCTCAGGGTAGGGTCAGTAATTCATATCTGACGTAAAATAGGGTTTGTCCCTCCATAATCCTTCGAAATAGACTTCAAGTGGGCTACGATATGGGATCAAACCGTTTACCCTCCGTCGATAATATTCTATTGTAGAATTCGTGAATGTTTGCCTTCCTATATTGTTGTTTCGATTAGTATAGACATTTATGACATTTCTTCTACATGATAAATATTATAATTGCTTCCATGCTGGACTGGGAGCGAGAGGATAACATAGATTATGCCGGCTGCATTTCCTCCCGAACATGCTGTAAAAAACAGCTGAGGGATCCGAGGGTTTCAGTATATTGCAATTTAGGCGATGGGTTGACAACCTGTTATTACTGCAATATACCTACAGGTTCTATCTTAGATGGCCCTCAAAACTTTATCAGGCCTTAGTATAGGTCGTTTACGCTCTGCCTACCCCATCAGGGATATAGGCGTGATTATATGTATGTATCATAATCTAATCACGATAATACTTTCCCAACAAAATATAAAGTTGGTGAGCTGAATCAAAACAGAATTACGTCATCATCTCCCTAACTTTAATAATCTCACCGGGTAGGCTACCTAATTTAAGGGACTAAACGATGCTACTGTTTTTTACACAGAGCGGCTGCCATCTGACCTTGCAACCCAGAAGAGAAACCAGACCCAATAATAGATTAGGTCAGAGTCTTCAAGCCGCACATTGCTCAGCACTTTGGTCTGAAATGGCTTAACAACTAACAGTACGGTAGTAAACGATATTAATCGGGACCAACGGCTTAAAGTGTCTTCCGAAATACGGAAAGAGTGCCAAATAAACGTACATATGAAATTCAAAAAACTGAAAAACACATTGGTTCGTGGTGCGATTCAAACCACGACTTCCCGCTCAAGAGGCAGCGGCCCTATCCACTACACCATCGGGCTCTCCAAAACAACATTACGTTAGGTGTATATTTTAATAATTTACATAAACATTCAGGTCAGTAGATAAGAATGTGAAGATAAGAGCTTATTACTATGCTGAACCTTTTTTGACCCGTCCCCCGCAGCAAAATTGACCTAAGGCTTACCGTGTTTTTTTTGTAAGAAGAAAATATATAAGCTGATTTTTAGAATGCTATTGGAAGGATTTCTTCCATGCTGGACTGGGAGAGATAGAAAAACATAGAATAATCCAGCTGCCCTTCCTCCCGGGCATGCTGTTAAAGTCAGCAAAAGGGACTCGAGGGTTACATTGTATTGTAATTTAGGCGATGGGCTGACAACCTGTCACTAAAGCAATACATATTACAATCTAAAATAGTCCCCTTAATTTTTGTCAGACGTGGCGAAAGCGCCTTTTACGAGGCGTTAAACGCTCTGCCTACCCCGTAAGGGATAAAGGCGTGATTTATGTATGTATGTATGTATGTATATATTGAAAGGATAAAGTGTTAATACGGTGGTTCGTGATCTGATTCTGAGAAAATGAAACGTGATGGTTTTTGTGTAATATGGGTGGTACTCGGTGTCTGGAGGGCTCTTGAAAATGAGCAACTCTACCCAAATAAATTTAATTAATGTTCGGAATACCCAAAAATTTTGCAATTCATACAAAACAGACTGGTTATGCTTATTTACTTAGTAAAGAAGGGCCAAACTTTTTGATTTTAGATAGAAAATTAAATTCTGTTTAGGTACTTATTTAAAAAAATAATTATAATTTAATTTTGGTATCAACGTAATTTTTCTTCCATGCTGGACTGGGAGCGAGAGAAAACGAAAAAGAAAAACGGAATGACCTTTATTTTGATCGTTTACGCTCGGCCTACCCCATTAGGGATACATACAAACATAAATCACGCCTTTATCCCTTACGGGGTAGGCAGAGCGTTTAACGCCTCGTAAAAGGCGCTTTCGCCACGTATGACAAAAATTGAGGGCAATTTTAGATTGTAATATGTATTGCTATAGTGACAGGTTGTCAGCCCATCGCCTAAATTACAATACACTGTAACCCTCGAGTCCCTTTTTCTGACTTCAACAGCATGCCCGGGAGGAAGGGCAGCTGGAACATTCTATGTTTTTCTATCTCTCCCAGTCCAGCATGGAAATGCGTGATTATATGTATGTACGTAATTTATAAGGACAATATATTAGTTGTGTATGCTAAAGTATAGACCGCACTATGACGTAGCCGCAGCGGAGCTGCGCGACGCGGCACGACGCGTCACTGCGCGACAAATGATTATTTGTATGAAAATGTATGAGATGTACCGCACTGAAGCGGCACTGAAACTGCAGAGAAGCGACGCGTTACGACATGGCGAGGTAATGTCAGTTCATACATTTTGACAGATCTTGTCGCGCAGTGCCGCACCGTGCCGCACCGCGCCACTCCGCTACAGCTACGTCAGAGTGCGGTCTTACTTTAAATGTTATTTTATTATCTGCGGACTTTATGTCACGCTCCATTTATCACTAATCAATACGACAATACTATTTGTTGATACATTCTTCATTACAATGTACGGGACACTAATAATTTCACCTTGTATGAATGGGAGCGTAGAAAAAAGCACTAAACGTCAAGTTGTTAAAATTTATACTAGCTTGAAACGCGCATTTAGGCACAATTTAGGGTTCAGTTGGCACGCTTCACTGAACGGCGTGTTTTTAGTTTTTGTGCTGCCAGCTTTTAAATTATAAGGTGACCTGGAAATTTCTTATTTACTTTTACCACTTTATAAAAGGTCTCAAATCCGATAGTGATCATGGTTCAAAATAGACTGAAAATCCTTGTAATAACATTATTAATGCGAAAGTGCGTTTGTATTTTTTTTACCCGACTGCGCAACGCAAAGGAGGGTAATGTGTTTATCAACCTATCTATGTATTTTTTTTACCCGACTCCGCAACGCAAAGGAGGGTAATGTGTTTATCAGCCTAACGTACGTGTACGTATGTAAGTAAGTATGTTTAATCCTCTGTGGCGCTCTAGAGACAAAACACGTGGGCTGATTTTAATGATTATTACGTCAATTGATTCGTCTTAATCGTGCGAGTGTCACTAGAGCCATGATATTGTAAAAAAAAGAAAATGGCGACAATTAGACGCCATTTTGTGAAATTGAAAAAGGAATGTCGATGAACTATGCTGAGTGATATTCGAAAATCAATTCCAGCTTATCTACATAATTTTTCGTTTTAAACAATCGTTTCAGATCTTTAACGATTTAAAGTTTTAATGCTCACTTTGTATTCCATATATTTACGCAGTTGGGGTTTTTTGAACTTTTTAAATTATTGTGTCCACGTCTGATAAAGTTTTGAGGGTTATTTAAGATAGATTAATAGGTATATTGCTTTAGTGACAGGTCGCCACACCATCGCCTAAATTTGCAATATACAGAAACCCTCGGATCCTTTAGCTGGTTTTTACAGCATGCCCGCGAGGAAATGCAGCTGGCACATTCTGCCAGAATGGAAAAAACTCTACTTTTGACCGTTGGAAAATATTTGACCTGGGAATACTCGTTTAGTCAGTGAAACAACAGGCGGAAAGCTATCTGATAAGTAAGCCAATTTCACGCTTCGAAGAATTTAGGTGCATAAAGCCGTCGGTCGCGCTAGTAGATAAAGTGGTCGTTACACTTAACATGTCAGTAACCTATGTACATACATACATAAAATCACGCCTTTATCCCTTACGGGGTAGGCAGAGCGTTAAACGCCTCGTAAAAGGCGCTTTCGCCGCGTCTGACAAAAATTGAGGGCAATTTTAGATTGTAATTTCTTGACACTAGGGTTCAATTTCTATAAAACAACAGAAGAAAATGTACCTACGTAGATGTTTTTCGAAGGTAATAAATAACTCCATACTGGTCTAACTTACTTCCATGCTGGTCTGGGAGCGAAAGAAAAACATAGAATGTGCCAGCTGCATTTCCTCCCGGGCATGCTGTAAGATCCAGCTAAGGATCCGAGGGTTTCAGTATATTGTAATTTAGGCGATGGGCTGACAACCTGTCACTACAGCAATATACCTAGAATTGTATCTTAAATAACCCTCAAAACTTTGTCAGACGTGGTGGAACGACCTTTGTTTAGGTCTTTTACGCTCTGCCTACCCCATTAGGGATAAAGGCGTGATAATATGTATGTATGTATGTATAAATAACTCTAAACAAAATGTAATGAGATTTAAAAGTAATACATGTCTTGTAATTATCATTAAGTATTTATTGAAAAAAAAAAGTGTAATTATCAAGTGATTAAAATATTTAAGTAACATCTTAAATTGCCTATTTTTGTCTAGTGGTTCTCAGGAAAAAACTGGATTTTATTTTCCTCATATAAATTGTTAGAACATGAACTCTTGAACCTAAGTGAACGCATGTTTTGTAAAGTAATTTGATAGCTTTGTTTCTACGAGACGCTTGATAGAAGAGACCGGGGCATGTATATTTTTTATAATTATTCTTTACGTTCATTTATTTAGCGTCGAGTTATCTATACCAACTTATTTTGCAGCCCATAAACTACCATTTCTTTACAACTACAAAGAAAGTCAACCGCATAACATATGTTTGTAACAAGGTTAACAAGGGGTTTGCGTTTCCGAAATTTGAACCTCTGCTTAGTTGCAAAAAAGAGCTGTTTATGGGCCGCAAAATACGTTGGTATACATACATACATATAATCACGCCTTTATCCCTAATGAGGTAGGCAGAGCGTAAACGACCAAAACAAAGGTGTCCATGCTAGACTGGGAGCGAGAGAAAAACATAGAATGTGCCAGCTGCATTTCTTCCCGGGCATGCTGTAAAAACCAGCTAAGGGATTCAAGGGTTTTTTGTATAATTCAATTTAGGCGATGGGCTGCCAACCTGTCACTACTGCAATATACCACTACGCCGCCTGGCGGGTCGCTGCGCAGGTTTGACGCTGCCTGGTGTTATATGTCTAAAGTTGACACTATGATTTAATCGAAAAAGGTTCATATTCACGAAAAAAATCGGTTGTTACTTCTTACCCTTGTTACAGCTAGTCCTGGGCCCCCCTACTCTCAAGGAAAATAATAGCAACTTTCAGAAAGAGTGATTATTCGACTTTAGCAAGTAAACTCCAAGATTCCGTCAAAATTTTACTCCACTGAATTAAATATTAAGGATTTGTGGAAAAGTTTTAAGTATAATAAGCTAGGCGTGTAGCCACTGAGCAGAGATTTGAAAGCCTACGAGTAATTTATAAAATGTCGACTTTTCACTTTAGTACTAAGAAAAAGCCTCCATTCTAGAATTATTTCTATTCAAGGGAGCGATAAAAACCGTAAAATGAGCCAGCTTGTTTTCGTAGGGCAAAGGGGCAAAGGTCACAATACATCTAAGTATTCACCACGCCAGAAATAATTCTCAGAATTTTTCAAAAGCGGTGAAACATCTGTATTAATAACAAATTAGTATTTTAGTATTTAGGTAAAAGGTTATGACTCTTTACCTACCTGTAAATGATATTTATATAAGACTTTGTGAAGTTCTAACATGTTACTTTTCGTTTGTTCCATGCTGGACTGGGAACAAAAGAAAAACCTGCATTCACCTGCATTTCCTCCCGGGCATGCTGTAAAACACACCTAAAGGATCCGCGGGATTCAGTTTATTGTAATTTAGGCGATGCCCATCGCCTGTAACTTCAGTAATATACCTAAAAATCTATCTTGAATAACCCTCAAAGCTTTGTTAGTTGTGGCGGAACGCCCTTTTGTTTAGGTCGTTTACGCTCTGCCTACCCCATTGGGGATGGAAGCGTGATTGTGTGTATGTATGTATGAAGTTCTAACAATCTATGTTTTATTTTTGTTACAGGTATGAGAATTTCTGCGAATATAAGGTATATGAAAATATAATGTAAGAAACTGAAAAACATATTCATAGAAAATGAAACTAGCAAGATATGCTTTCTAAAGTCAATTGTTTTTCAAACCGATGCGAACCGAAACTTTTATAAACTCACTGAACTCATACGTCAAAGTTAATACTTACTGGATGTTATGAAAATCTATCTAATATCTCCAGAATAGGTAATAAATCACAGTAGTTAGAAAAGCAGTATTTTATTAAATATATTCTTTTAAGTTTGAAAACTTTTACAACGCTGAACTACTATGAAACAACAAACTGGAAACTTCGTTGGAAACGATATTTTGAAGCTCTAAGCGCAGCAACACGCAGACGTCACTTACTGCGCGCAAGGTTGCGCTCAACACGCTGTCAATGCTTTTTGAATTGCCTACAACTACAACACACATGCACAACACCTTACTCACTACACGCGCGTAGCGAGGAATTACGTCGGCGTATATAATGTTTAGAAACTAGATTTTTGTCAGAAGATATGATTCTGTGCTTCGGAAGGCATATTAGGCATTTAGTCCAGGTGCTGCCTTTAGATGCCTAGAGGTCGCTACACAAATCCTGTCTAAGACCTATTAGATTTGCTTCTTCTTCTACTATCGTGTCGATGACAAGACAACGAAACGATAGAAATAATACTTTGAAACCAGGGTTAATAGGTTCATAATTAGCTTCGAAATATTCAAAATTCTTTTTCTTCCATTTCAATTATCTCTGTTTTTTTCAGCAAGAAGCAGTCGGAAGTATACATAAATCGGCTTATACACTTTTCCTTTGATGTGGGCTGGCATTCTTTTTGCACAAAACCTATACGGCAGTTATTATTTCATCTCATCCATCCGGTTGCTTATTCGATAGGAAATATCAAGGGTTTTGATGCATCCTTTGTGTTTTGTAGTGACTGTATTGAGAATTTGAAACAAGACATATAGGCGCAATTACCTTTTGATCCTACTAATTTATAAATCAAAAAATGTGGATATTTGTTACTCGATCACGTTTTAACCACTGGATAGGTCAGAATGAAACTTAGACTCGAATTTATAATCCGCTCTTGAGACTGACAGCAAATTTGAGGTTGTATGTATCAGAAATGTAAATTTTGTACAAAGCGAACTGTCAAATCTACACTTAAGATCGCTCTCAATCTTGAGATTACGAATACGACCCTTAGCACACATATAGGTATATCATTAAAAAGGACATGGACATTTCCACAAAAAAAAAACACATTTAACGTGGGTACAACCGCACAAACCATTTTGTTCGCCATAGTATTTTTGTCTATGACTAAAACTAACACTTAAAAATCTTGACCATCCCTTATCGCAATAGGTTTTAACTAACAAGCTTATAAGAAACCCCCAAGAGAATGTAATAATAAAAACCTTTGATTAAATAAACTTTTTTTTTGCTCGTCACTGGAAGTAAACTTTTTTCCCTGAGGCTTTACGAAGGAAGGATGAAAGAAGTTTTTCTCTCTCCGCGTGCAATCACGAACAATTTTCCAGCAGTAGCCCTTTTAATAATTTGTATTTTTCGGAAAAAAACACCTGTGATGCATCCCCTTGAGGCAAGCTGATGGAATAAGTTTTTAAAAAGAGGAAAATATGGAGTTTTTTTGGGATTTAAATATTGCAAAAGTCAAAGGGGAAATTTTGAATTTGTATTTAAGTTTAAGAGAGGATAATTATAAAAGTTTGATATTTAATTATAAAAGTTAAATTATCACTGTAGAAAGTTAAATTTCCTAAATTAAAGGTCAAACAATAACTCAAAGTAAATAGCGTTCTTGAATGATAATGAGAAAACAAAAAAGGAAAAAAAAACACAACAATTTTTACAAAAAGAAATATTCTTGCATTCTTTATGGAGGAGAGAAGTATCACTTCATATAGGCGTATTTATAAAGCGATCTCAAGATTGAGATATTAAGTGGGTAGTTCTCCAGATTGACGGAAATGGTACGAGTATTTTCTGCGATAAAACATTACATTAGAATAATTTTACAGCAACAAGGTTTTAATGTGAATAAAATATAGCTTTTTAGATAAACAAACTTAATTATATAAACAAAAACACAAAAAAAAACAGTTTTTTAATGAAATAGACTGACAAAGTTTTGAGGGTTATTTAAGATAGATTTGTAGGTATATTGCTGTAGTGACAGGTTGTCAGCTCATCGCCTTAATTAAAATATACTGAAACCCTCGGATCCCTCAGCTGGATTTTACAGGATGCCCGGAAGGAAATGCAGTTAGCACATTGTATGTTTTTCTCTCGCTTCCAGACCAGCATGGAAGAAGGTCTTGTAGATAACAAGTTAAGTTAAGCTAACAAGAAATTACCCCTGTAAGTGCGGCCCAATTTGACGTCAAGACCAAATGATTAATCTTGCCAATCGGTAATTTCCACATCACTGGGTGACCCTCGTTTTTCATCGGTCTCAGACATTCCCAGATACGGTAGCCTGGTCGAATGTACTTAGCATACATACATACATACAATCACGCCTTTATCCCTAATGGGGTGGGCAGAGAATAAACGACCTAAACAAAGGTTGTTCCGCCACGTTTGACGAAGTTTAGAGGGATATTTAAGACAGATTTTTAGGTATATTGCTGTAGTGACACGGTGTCAGTCCATCGCCTTAATTGCAATATGCAGAAACCCTCGGATCCCTCAGCTGGTTTTTACAGCATGCCCGGGAGGAAATGCAACTGGCACATTCTATGTTTTTCTCTCTCTCCCAGTCCACCATGGAAGAACTAATAAAGAAGAATGTACTTAGCAACAGGTCCTAATATTATAAATTATTTCATGATTTATACTTCTATGCCTCTATTGCAATTCAATGCTGGATTGGGAGCAAAAGAAAAACATGAATAAGTATTAAATGTTTCAGTGGGCTCGATTCTAGATTCCACCGGCTTAACATATCAGAGTACCCCTCTACCGCTAAATGTAGAATTTGAAAACCTAACTGTAAGCGGCATTTCAAGCATAAAGTTTATGGTAATCACTGTGGATAGTCACTGCAATTAGAAGAAACATATTGATAATCTCTATTCTAGGCTAAATAGTTTTGTGTTCCCATTAAGACGTGTAAGTCAAGTAGTGTCAAGGGCCGCTGCAATTACAGCATACCATGGATACATTCTTCTTATCGTATCGATTATAATGGCTGTAATCAATGTATTACACTTTACGTTTTGGGATAATAATTTGGGGAAACTCTTGTGATATTGAAAGACTTTTTATAGCGCAAAGGAAATGTATAAGGGCTATTTTATTATTTTGACATTGTACTAATGTGTGCTTCTTATAAATTTGTTTAGTTTTTGACAATGATTATACTTTCTCTATCTCTTCCAATATATCACATAAATTTATATTTTGTTTGTGAATTGTAATGTTTAACACGTGTACATGCCTGCATAGGCAGCAGTTAGTAAAACTATATTTTAGCCATTAGAACTGCTTACCACTGTTTACATGAATAAATTAATTTGAATTTAAAAACTAAAATTCAAATCTGTATGACACTTTAAAAATTATAAAATTGAAAAAGGACAAGCGATATCTCTATGGTTTAACACTTAGTCTGCAAGATATAGACGCGTTTTTGCAAGTTTCCTCAGTATTTCTGTCAATTTTATCCGCCATATCATATGACGGCGGTTAATAATGACAGATAACGCATAAAACCACCGACTATAAATCAAAAACCGGAGAGAATAGATATCCTGTCCTTTTCCAATGTTTTTAGTCTGAAAGTGAATAATAGATTTTAGTTTTAGCCGGCAAATCTAGAATGCTTGTTGACTTGCTGCTTTTCGAAATCGCATTAGGCGAAATGCTGGCAACCTATTCTTCTTCTTAGCGAGTGGATTCTCGAGTCGAATTACCCTTTTAATGAAGAAATAGCAAGACAACTTTTTGTCAGACTTGACAAAACCGACCATTGATGCTCTTCCTAACCCGTGAGGTAAGGGTATATGCGTGATTTGAAGATTGACCCAAAATACTGATTTTACCTAGACTTTTAACACACTATTTTCTACCCACTCATCATTCTTTGGGATCTCAAACAATAATTCTCCTACAATCGACTTTGTAATTTTGTTCAAAGAAAGGCTCAAACCTAGAAAAACATAGAATGTCGCTGCTGTTTTTCCACCCGGGCATGCTGTAAAAACCAGCTATGGGATCCGAGAGTTTCAGTATAATGTAATTTAAGTTATGGGCTGACAAACTGCTACTACATCAATATGACCCTGAAAACTTTGTCAGTGACGGAACGACCTTTGTTTAGGTCGTTTACGCTACCCCATTAAGGATAAAGGCGTGACTATATGTATGTAAGGTTCAAACCTGTGAAATATTTTGATTACCTTAAACATAGATAACACAGACAATTTGTCTTCATTAATTATTGCCAAGGTTTTCATACTGAGGAAATTAATATTGATTGGAGTATGTTGTAAGTTGGTCGACCGCAACACGTGTCAGTATTACGGGATATCCACCTGTACGTACAAGTATAAGATGCCTCCCTCCTCCGTGGTGTAGTGGTCAGAGCCATGTGTTCACAATCTGGAGGTCGTGGGTTCGATTCCAGGGGGAATACAAAGTTGATATCGGTAATTTATGACTTTGTGTGATTTTCCCCAGGTTGGTTAAGGCAATGTAGGTCGAATCACCTGAGTGTCTGGAAGAAAAAAGATTCCGTGCTTCGGACGGCACGTTAAACTGTCGGTCCCGGTCGCTGTCTTTTATAGTGGTCGTTACACAAACCATGTCAGAGGTCTATTAGTTGTGAAATTTGGCGGTTTAAAAACTCTGACACCAAGATTCATTGGGTCTATTGACTCGCTACCCACACGACAGAAGAAGAAGAAGAAGTATAAAATACCTATCTACACAATAAACAAAATGGTGATTTGGGTCTTTGGTTCGGTAGTTCCGAACGTTTATTCCTAAATAGTTTGTGTATCCGACTATATTTATGAATTATTATTATCTACTAGCGACCCGCCCCGGCTTCGCATGGAACTTATCAGTGTTTCTCTACTATTTTATGCATGTATTATACATATAAACCTTTCTCTTGAATCACTCTACGAGTATCTACTAAAATAAACCGCATCAAAATCCGTTGCGTAGTTTAAAAGATTTATGCAAACATAGGGAGGGATATAGGGACAGAGAGAGCAACTTTGTTTTATACTATGTAGTGATAAAGTAATAGATTTTCAATTGGTTGGTAACTGCAATGGTTTAGGAAGATAAGTTCACAAATTCGCACGAAGCGGTTCGCTTCCACATTCTTAATGCGAACGGCTAAGGAGTGGAACTCCCTGCCGGCGGATCTGTTTCCGGAACAATATAACCTGGGCCTTTTCAAGGCGAGAGTGGATAGGCACTACATAGGTGAGTATGCTTCAACATAGTCCGCATCGTCACTTTCCATCAGGTGAGATGGCGGACAAATGCTCGCCTATATATATATATATATATATATAAAAAAGTTGATGAAAAAATTATAGATATTGGTCGGAGATCTACGAGTAGTCTTTCATAGTATAAATTCTTTCTTTAAATTAAGTCTTGTTTATTACTTTTATTAGACTGGTATGTTTGACGAGAACAATGTGGTTAATGTGTTTATACTATTGAATAGATTCAAGATTTCATTCCACAAAAGGTTACAAGTAATGAAAAACAATATTGTTGAAGCAATTTATAAAACCGTATATATCAATGACTGATTTCTTCCATGCTGGCCTGGGAGCGAGAGAAAAACATGGAATGTGCCAGCTGCATTTCCTTCCGGGCATGCTGTAAAAGCCAGCTAAGGGATCCGAGGGTTTCAGTATATTGTAATTTCGGCGATGGGCTGACAACCTGTCACTACAGCAATATACTTACAAATCTATCTTAAATAACCCTCAAAACTTTGTCAGACGTGGCGGAACGACCTTTGTTTGGGTCGTTTACGCTCTGCCTACCCCATTAGGGATAAAGGCGTGATTATATGTATGTATGTATGTATGTATGTATCAATGACCAAAATTTTAAGTATATTTTTCTTGTAACTAAATAATCTGACATATATTTTGAATTCAATATTATTACGAAAGTGATGATAATTTAATAATTTCTCTATTGTGTTTATGACGAATTACTATTGTAACAATTTGTATGGGTGTACCTGTGCCTGAAATAAAGTTATTTTAATTTTAATTTTATTTTATTAGCGAATTGAATAAAAGATCTTTTTCATTTGAACTTTTCTGTATGCGACTAGGCAGTAGATAGATATTTGCTCCAAAATTTTATAGGAGCTATAAATTTTCTGGCTCTACTAGGTAAAATCCTTCTTTTTTTGTAGAATTTTGGCGTTGAGCCAGGTGAAACGGTGCATTTGATCTTAATTTCAGGGATAAATTTGTACTTCCATGCTGGACTGGGAGAGATAGAAAAACATTGAATGTTCCAGCTGCCCTTCCTCCCGGGCATGCTGTTGAAATCAGCAAAAGGGACTGGAGGTACAGTGTATTGTAATTTAGGCGATGGGCTGACAACCTGTCACTATAGCAATACATATTACAATCTAAAATTGCCCTCAATTTTTGTCAGACGTGGCGAAAGCGCTTTTTACGAGGCGTTAAACGCTCTGCCTACCCCTTAAGGGATAAAGGCGTGATTTATGTATGTATAAATTTGTGAAACAATGGGGGAATATCATGTATACTTTTATGTAATTGAGCATATTTTTTTACATTAAGTTAAAACAAAGACAGAAATAAAGTCATTCTGTAAAAGTAATTATCTATTCCTCTTAATAAAGAATATAATTTTCACCATTACAGACCTTTCAAAGCTGTCTAGCAAAACAGGCAAAAGCTAAGAAAAAAATATATTCTCATTTCAGTTAAAATAAACCTTTTGTAACTTCCCCTTATTATGCAAAGTTGTATTAAAATGTCAACAAGCTTCTTTCACCTTTTTTCACCCCACAATTTTCTATTTAGGCCACATTTACTGTGTTGCCGCAATTTCATTAAAATATCTCACCAGAAGTAGGTAATGGAGGGGTAATTATTGTTATAAGGAGCGTCGGTGTTCCCCTCTGAAACACACACACACACACATAATCACGCCTTTATCCCTAATGGGGTAGTCAGAGCGTAAACGACCCAAACAAAGGTCGTTCCACCACGTGTGACAAAGTTTTGAGGGTTATTTAAGATAGATTTGTAAGTATATTGCTGTAGTGACAGGTTGTCAGCCAATCGCCTAAATTACAATATACTGAAACCCTCGGATCCCTTAGCTGGTTTTTACAGCATGCCCGGGAGGAAATGCAGCTGGCACATTCTATGTTTTTCTCTCGCTCCCAGGCAAGCATGGAAGTAAAACCCCTCTCTGAAATATAATAGAATTTCACTACATAGTATAAAACAAAGTCGCTTTCTCTGTCGCTATATCCCTTTGTATACTTAGATATTTAAAACTACGCAACGGATTTTGATGCGGTTTCTTTTATTGGATAGAGTGATTCAAGAGGAAGGTTTATATGTATAATACATGCTTAATATAGTAGAGAAAAACTGATGATTTCCGTGCGAAGACGGGGCGGGTCGCTAGTATGTTATAAATTGTGAGGGTAGAAAAACACCTGGGTCGGAAAAATGTTAGGTACGCGTATAGAATGCCTTGATCTAGCGTTGTGGAGGCATGTTTCTTGCATGTTACGCCAGGAACTATAAAAATCTTAAATTATACCAGCTGCTTCTTTTCTGGGAGTAATAGAAAAACATAGAATGATCCAGCTGCATTTCTTCCCGGGCATGCTGTAAAAAATAAGCTAATAAGGAATCGACGGTTACATTATTGAAGGCGATGAACTGACCACCTGTTACTATAGCGATATACGTACAGATCAATCTGAAATAACCCTCAAATCTTGTCAGAAGTAGTGGAACGACCTTTGTTTCGGTCGGTACGCTCTGCCTACCGCATTAGGGATAAAGGCGTGATTATATGTATGTATGCAAGAGCTGCATGTGTCCAACTGGTCAGGTTTGGCACAGAATGGAGAAGAATGGCGCACTTTAAGGGCGAAGCCAAGATCCTCTTCAAGTCGCTGAGACAGCGAAGTATGTATGTATGCATGCTTCTCTTTCTAAGGCTCGTATTTATAAAGTGATCTCAAGATTGAGAGCAATATTAAGTATGGTTTGATAGTACGAACATATACGAACTCAAACTCGCTCCTACTCTCAAGTGTTGATTATAAATACAGGCCTAAGATTCCTGAAAAAGCCACACAATTTATCCAGGCGTGTGATATGGTAACCTGTTATTATTACATTAATACCTAGTGCTTTCGGAAAAACTTGTTATACTGGGAATCATGCGTAACATTATCATCACATATTTTATGCTAGAATGCAACAAGCAAGAAAAACATATTGCATTTTCTCCCGGGCCTGCTGTTAAAACCAGCTAAGGGATCCGAGGGTTTCAGTATATTGCAATTTAAGCGATGGGCTGCAACCTGTCAATACAGCAATATACATACAAATCTATCTTAAATAACCCTCAAAACTCCGTCGTTTACGCTCTGCTTGTCCCATTAGGGATAAAGGCGTGATTATATGTATGTATGTATGTATCATCATCATAATAAAAATCAGTCACATGGGCACTTATTTTTTAACGCAAATTGTATTCAAAGTAACGTCGACGTAACTCTTATAGCAAATCTGTGGTAACATTCCCAAGCGTGCATTCAAAAAGCGATCTTATTACTATTGCTATAACGTTAGTATTCTCAGCACTTTGGATCCTTATCTTCATACCTTCTTATTTTATGTTCAAAGCTATTGCGGTTATCTTAACACCTCTTCTGATTTCTTGGATAATTTTATGTACATTTTGAAGGGACGTGAACAAACAGAGTAAGATTCTCATTTAAGAGGTGTTTTTAGTAGGTCGTGTATAGTACTCCTAACTGCTATACGTTGATGGCGGCCAATTTCTCCAACTGCGCAGGACTAGTTTTTAATGCCTAAGTCACATGTCATCTTTTCCTTTCTGATGGGACAGATTGACTGACACGACCAGAGAAAAATCAAGCGCATGACCGACTTAACATTCGTATCCGGCAGCATGGATCATTTTACATTTCGGACAATCAGGTGATCAGCTTGCAATGTCCTTAACAAACTAGAAACAACAATACAAAGTTATTAAGTAAGTTATTGTCCTCCCCGGGAATCTAACCCGGGTCGTCCGTGAGCTTATGGCTCAGACCACTAGACCACGGGGGCAGTTAAGTTTTAAGGTAAAAGGGTTAGACTAAAATAAGGTGCCAACAGTGTTCTGATTTACTCTTCTTAGGAAAATAATTAATTAAATGACATCAATTTAGAAACAAAAAACAAATAAGCAAAGAAAAACTACATCTTACGTTAATAGAATGGAAAAGTAAATCATATCTATTAAAAAATAGTACTTTTAATCTATACATACATACATACATGTCATCACGCCTTTATCCCTTATAGGGTAGGAAGAACGTAAACAACCTAAACAAAGGTCGACAAAGTTATGAGGGCCATTTAACATAGATTTGTAGGTATATTGCTGTAGTGACAGGTTGTCAGCCCATCGCCTAAATTGCAATATACTGAAACCCTCGGATCCCTTAGCTGGTTTTAAAAGCACGCCCGGGAGGAAATGAAGCTGGCACATTCTATGTTTTCCTTTCTCTCCCAGTCCAGCATGGAAGAAATAATATTTTAATCTATGCTCCTCTAAAACCCAATTCGTCAATTTGTTATTAAGCAAATACAGCAAGTAAAACGTGACCGACCATACATACATACATACATACATAAATCACGCCTTTATCCCTTAAGGGGTAGGCAGAGCGTTTAACGCCTCGTAAAAAGCGCTTTCGCCGCGTCTAACAAAAATTGAGGGCAATTTTAGATTGTAATATGTATTGCTATAGTGACAGGTTGTCAGCCCATCGCCTAAATTACAATACACTGTAACCCTCCAGTCCCTTTTGCTGACTTCAACAGCATGCCCGGGAGGAAGGACAGCTGGAACATTCTATGTTTTTCTATCTCTCCCAGTCCAGCATGGAAGTACCGACCATATATGTAATAAATACCTAATTAACTGTATCTACATACATACATACACATAATCACGTCTTTATCCCTAATGGGGAAGGCAGAGGGTAAACGACCTAATCAAAGGTCGTTCTGCTACGTCTGACAAAGTTTTGAGGGTTTTTTTAGATAGATTTGTAGGTATATTGCTGTAGTGACAGTTTGTCAGCCCATCGCCTAAATTACAATATACTAAAACCCTCGGATCCCTTAGCTGGTTTTCACAGCATGCCCGGGAGGAAATGCAGCTGGCACATGTTTTCCTCACTGATTTGAGAAGTCGCTACCGCTCCTAGCTTTTACTCTTCTGTGGTTTTCCTCTTGCTCTCAGGCCAGTATGGTATCTATCAGCTTCCAAATAAGGTTTCCGTGAGAGTGATGTGAGGGTGATTGAATCTTTTGTCTATTCCTCAATAGCCTAAGGCCCGTATTTATAAAGCGATCTCAAGATTGAGAGCAGTATTAAGTATAGATTTGACAGGTCATTATATACTGAAATGACATTTCTGATACGAACGCAAACTCGCTATCAGTTTCTAGTGTTGACTATAAATACGGGCCTTAGTCACAATAGCCTACAATCACTGTAAACCGACAAATATTTGATAAAACTCCTACCAACCGTTTTACGGTGACAATTGAAAATCTCCTAGAGATCAGTCATCAGCGCAGGACTTAGTTTTTAGTGCCCGATTGTTTGCAGAAGACACAAGTGCTCTGTATTCCTTCAATGTTTTATTCTGATGAGACAGACTGACTGACACGACTAGAAAGAAATCAGCCGCAGGACCGACTATTTACATGCCAAACCAACGGCATGGATCATTTTACTTTATGGAAGTGATCAACCTGCAATGTCCTAACCAAACTAGAGACAACAACACAAGACATTGCCCGCATCGGGAATTGGAATCGGAACCACCGGGTTGAAAGTCCAGAGGCTCAGACCACTAGATCACGGAGGCAGTTTAGTAAACCAACCAGATTACGGAGTCAGCAAATATTTGATAATCCTTGGATTAATTCATTTGGCTGGGTAACCCGGTGTCATTCGCAAAGGGTCCCGATTGGGATCAGGATTTGAAAGTCAAGGGTGCTTCAACTGATAAAAGACGATTTAGCTCGTAGAGACTTAGAACCTTCTTGAAGGTCGTCTTGGTAATTTGATTTCGATTACATGTACATCTCATCTCTTCCTTGTTGGACTGAGAGAGAGAGAAAACCAGCTAAGGGATTCGACGGTTTCAGTATATATATTTTTTTTAAATATATATAGGCGAGCATTTGTCCGCCATCTCACCTTGTTGAAGCATACTCACCTATGTAGTGCCTATTCACTCTCGCCTTGAAAAGGACCAGAATATTATAAATTAGGGGATGGGCTGACAACCTGCTACTACCGTAATGTACTTATAAATCTATCTTAAATAACCCTCAAAACTTTGTCAGACGTGGCGAAATGACCTTCATTTACGTCGTTTACGCTCTGTCTATCCTGATAGGGATAAAGGCGTGGTTATATGTATGTTTAATTGTATTTTTTTTAAAAGACTTAGCTTACTTGTCGTACCTGGCTCTACTGTTAATTAACAGATCAAAAATACATACATACATACATACATATAATCACGCCTTTATCCCTAGTGGGGTAGGCAGAGCGTAAACGACCCAAACAAAGGGCGTTCCGCCACGTCTGACAAAGTTTTGAGGGTTATGTAAGATATATTTGTAGGTATATTGCTGTAGTGACAGGTTGTCAGCCCATCGCCTAAATTGCAATACACTGAAACCCTCCGATCCCTTAGCTGGTTTTAACAGCATGCCCGGGAGGAAATGCAGCTAGCACATTCTATGTTTTTCTTTCGCTCCCAGTCCAGCATGGAATAAAGATAAAAAATAGACTCAAGACTAAAATTCGTCGTTTTAATAAAGTACTAGCGACCTGCCCCGGTTCCGCACGTAAATTATCAGTGATTCTTTACTTTATTGTGCATGAATTATACATAATGACCCTTCCTTCCTTTTGAATCACTCTATTCATTAAAAGAAACTTCATCAAAATTCGTTACACGGTTTTAAAGATCTAAGCATACATACATAAGGATAGATGGACATCCAGACACCGGAAGCAAACACCGGAAGCAATTTTATTTTTAGCCGACTTCAAAACGGAGGAGGTTCTCAATTCGTCTGTATGTTTTTTTTTTTAATGTATGTTACCTTATAACTTCGTCATTTATGAACCGATTTCATATTATACTAGCGACCCGCCCTGGCTTCGCACGGAAAATATCAGTGTTTCTCTACTATATTATGCATGTATTATACATATAAACCTTGCTCTTGAATCACTATATCCATTAAATGAAATCGCATCAAAATCCGTTGCGCAGTTTTAAAGATTTATGCATACATAGGGATGAAGGGAGTGAAGTGATATGGTATCGTTTAAGTTTAACCACGTCTTCTTCGTCTAAACGAGTGGATTCTCGAGTCAAATGATCCGATGTACCCTAGTGTCAGAGTTTTCAAACCGCCTAGTAGCACAGATATTAGGCCTCTGACATGGTTTTGAGAAACGATCACTATTACAGATAGCAACCGGAACCGACGGCTTAAAGTGCCCTCCGAAGCACGGAATCCTTTTTCTTTTCGGACAATCAGGTGATACAATGTCCTAACCAATTTGGGGAAAATATCACAAAGTGATAAATTGACAATTATCAACTTATGCGTGCCCCCTTGGAAATCGAACCCAGGACCTTCGGATCGTAAGCCCATGGCTCTAACAACTAGACCACGGAGGCAGTTTAATCATGTTAAAAGAATACATACATACATATAATCACGCCTTTATCCCTAATGGGGTAGGCAGAGCGTAAACCACCTAAACAAAGGTCGTTCTGCCACGTCTGACAATATTTTGAGGGTTGTTTAAGATAGATTTGTGGGTATATTGCTGTAGTGGCAGGTTGTCAGCCTATCGCCTAAATTTCAATATACAGAAACCCTCGGTTCCCTTAGCTGGTTTTTACAGCATGCCCGGGAGGAAATGCAGCTGGCACATTCTATGTTTTCCTCTCGCTCCCAGTCCAGCATGGAAGTAAGACCACGGAGCGAGTTTAACCATGTTAAAGGAATAGACAGATAACATTCCAAAAGTAAAAGTTAGTTATATCGGTGACCTCCATATAGTTTCTTATAACAGAAAATGAAGGTGTATACATACATACATACATATAATCACGCCTCCATCCCTAATGGGGTAGGCAGAGCGCAAACGACCCAAACAAAAGTCGCTCCGCCACGTCTGACAAAAGTTCGAGGGTTATTTAAGATAGATTTGTAAGTATATTGCTGCAGTGACAGGTTGTCAGCCCATCGCCTAAATTACAATATACTGAAACCCTCGGATCCCTTAGCTGGTTTTTACAGCATACCCGGGAGGAAATGCAGCTGGCACATTCTATGTTTTTCTCTCGCTCCCAGGCCAGCATAGAAGACAAAAAAAGAAAATGAAGGTGTATCTCATCATTTATCTGTCGATTCTATTAGCTTCATTAATCTGGTATCCGTCTATTAGTCTTATTGAACATAATTAATTAGATTTGATTAATTGTTTCAGACTCTTAGTTATATTGCGTTGCTAGTAAGTAATACCGGGTGTAAGGGACAGCGTTGGGGTTGCTCAGTCAACGAAACTGAATACAAATACAAATAATTTATAGAACAAATAAACTTAGGCCTATTACAAATTTCTATTGAACCCCGCACTAGGAAAATCCTGTATGGCGGGAATCCGAATAAATCAAACAAACAGATTATCAATTTCCATTCAGGCGAACCGTACAATTACACGATATATATATTTTTTTAAAAGAACTTAAATAGAAAGAATAAGTTCCACCAGGAAATTCTTTCGTTATGTAAAAAAAAATGGCTTTATCATACAAATAATGTGATCGAGGTGGACATTTTGTATGGAAAAGCCAATTTTTATATTCAACTTCTGAAAGAATTGTACGGTGGAAGTTGTTCAGTATCGTTGACTGAGCAACCCCTATCAGTTTGCGGGACGCTGTCCCTTACACCCGGTATAATCAATCTCCTTAAGGAATTATAATCAGAAACTGATAGAAAATAGCTTTGGGTTTTGGGAATAGTTGTGGCCTTTAAGCTAATGAATAAATATACATACATACAATCAAGCCTTTATCCATAATGGGGTAGACAGAGCGTAAACGATCTAATCAAAGGCCGTTCCACCACGTCTGACAAAGTTTTGAGGGTTTATTTAGATTTTTTTGTGGGTATATTGTTGTAGTGACAGGTTGTCAGCCCATCGCCTATATTGCAATATACACAGAACCTCGGATCTCTCCCTTAGATTATTTTTACAGCATTCCCGGGAGTAAATACATCTGGCACATTTTATATCTTTTTTCTCGCTCCTAGTCCAGCATGGAAGACATGGCACAAAGCAATATTGAAATCAATACTTGCCAATCAAACATGCCAACAGTATGAAAGGTCACGATATGGCACTGTTTGATACAATTTATATACAAATCTGTATAACAATCGAATAATATACAACAAGTCCTCAGTTTGGGTATTTCTATAGTGCTTCAAATCTATATTTGAATACCTAATACATAGATATGACCACGCCTTTATCCCTAATGGGGCAAGCAGAGCCTAAATTATCGTTCTGCCACATGTGACAAAGTTTTGAGGGTTATTTAAGATTGGTATATTGCTGTAGTGATAGGATGCGCTGACACCATCGCCTAAATTACAATATACTAAAACCCTTGGATCCTTTAGCTGGTTTGTACAGCATGCCCGGGAGGAAAAGCAACTGGCACATTCTATGTTTTTCTCTATCTCCCAGTCCAGCATGGAAGTAATACATACAATATCATAACTGAGATAAAAAGTTATTTAACTAAAATAATAAAACTCATACATACATTTTACTTCTGTGTTGCCTATTTATTAGCCTATGCTTAGAGAGCAGATTTACTACGTAACTACGTAGGTAATAAAACATAATAAATTTGAAAACTTGTAACATTTCAATGGCCATTGCAGTCATAGGTAATTTACACGTATCAAAGTAAAACATAGTTCGATGTCCTTCACAACGTAACTATTATAAGACCATGTATTTTGTCATGGAGGAAGTTACTACAAATGCTGGGCTGGGGTAGGTATTTATTGGGCGTTTTTCCACTAGACGGCACGGCGACGGTGCCGTCACGATGCCGTGACTCTGTTTTTCTACTAGATGGCACGGCGACGGTGCCGTCACGATGCCGTGACTCTGTTTTTCCACTAGACGGCACGGCGACGGTGCCGTCACGATGCCATGACTCTCTTTTTCCACTAGACGGCACGGCGACGGTGCCGTCACGATGCCGTGACTCTGTTTTTCTACTAGACGGCACGGCGACGGTGCCGTCACGATGCCGTGACTCTGTTTTTCCACTAGACGGCACGGCGACGGTGCCGTCACGATGCCGTGACTCTGTTTTTCCACTAGACGGCACGGCGACGGTGCCGTCACGATGCCGTGACTCTGTTTTTCCACTAGACGGCACGGCGACGGTGCCGTCACGATGCCGTGACTCTGTTTTTCCACTAGACGGCACGGCGACGGTGCCGTCACGATGCCGTGACTCTGTTTTTCCACTAGACGGCACGGCGACGGCGCCGTCACGATGCCGTGACTCTGTTTTTCCACTGGATGGCATGGCAATATCCTGATAACGTCCACCAAGTTCCAATTTAAGCGCGCACACACACGCGCATGCTTCGTATGAATACAAAACACATGCTGTTTGGCAGGCCCGCGACGACGGTACCGGTGGGAATCAATGTCGTGCTGTTGCCGTGCCGGCAAATAAAAAACATGCCATATTATTTCATTAATTTTCATAGATTATCTTTTCCACGGTACCGTCGAAGGTGCCACGCCGTCACCGTTGCCGTCGCCGTGCCGTCTAGTCGAAAAACGCCTATTTACTGATTAATTTTAGTTTTGTTCCCATAAGGAACAACCCATCGCGTTATTATTAAACAACATTTGTGTCAAACGCGAATAATACGACCTGTCCTTCAATACCCCCCTTTCCTCCTCCCCCCCTCTCCCCATTTGTGATCATCATGTGTTATTCAACAAAGGTATTCAATACTCCACTCATGAATACTAAAATAGGTAATCAGCGAAATAAAAGACGCGGACTTATTTTTGGTGTAGGTATAATTTGGTGCCTAAATACATATACTCACGCATTTATCCCTAATGGGGCAGGCAGAGCGACCTAAACAAAGGTCATTACGCCACGTCTGACAAAGTTTAGAGGGTTATTTAGGTATATTGATGTTCTGACAGGTTGTCAGCCCATCGCCTAAATTACAATATACAGAACTAGGATCCCTTAGCTGGTTTTTACAGCATGCCCAGGAGAAAATGCAGCTAGCACATTTTGTGTTTTCGCTCCCAGGCCAGCATGGAAGAATTGGTGCGTAAATGGAATATTCAATTGCAATGATTATATTTATTATTCAAATAACTGGTTATAGAAAAGAGGAAGGACGGCAAGCTACGTTGGGCATTAATAAATATGTAAAAAAGTCACGCTCAATCCGTTACGGTCCAGGCAGTGCGTAAAACTCCTAGTAAAAGGCGTTAACGTGACATATAGGAAATTTTGCTAAACAGACAGGGCGTTTGGGACCTAGGTGCAGTGCAAAGTCTGAAAAGGTCGTGGTAGCTGACACTATTTAGAACATTATGACTGTAACTTCTACTGCATGCTCGGTAGAAGAAGCAGCTGATACATTCTATATTTCTGTTTTTGACTTGGAACGATCTCTTTTACTTTTTTTGAATATTGCTCCGAATCGAATACGCAGCGTCCATGGATTTCTATAATTAGATTGGATCGGATACGAACCCCTCCACAAATATAAATTGAATAAAGTTCAAATGGTACGTCAATTTTGGATCCTGAATACTAATCATGAGACCTCAGGAATTAAGGTCTTTCACAGTGGATGCGTTGGCGGAAACGGGCCATAAACAAATATTATTTTCCAAATTACATTTTTTCTCGTCATTGTTTCTAAAATGCAAAATTCCAACAACTAGGTAAGTCTAGTTTTATTGATTTTATATTTGCTTAAGAAAATTGGTGAAAAAAAAGCCAGAATGTTATGCAGTAACACGCTAAAACCATTATACCTACGTATAAATAGGCACCTGATTATAAATTTTACACCTAGTGGAACGCACAACATTTTATTGAATATATATCATAGATTGATCGCTTATTTTACATTTGCAATAATATTTATTTAAAATCTTCCTATCAAATACTTTCGTAAAGTATGTAAACAAGCATAAGCCTAGTGACTGATTTTTAGGATTTTTTTCACCAGCTCCCGGTTCCGCTCTTTTAGTGTAAAAGGGCTGTAAGGGAATTGTTTCAAAAACTTTTCGCTGTGCGTTGAGAGGACGTGAGTGGACTGTGTAAAACAGACGCCATTTTAAAACACACATTCTATACACAAAATATACAAAATGCTATTAAAACATAGAGATATACGGAATTTTTGCTTCTAGCTACGAGAAAACTGTAAGCGGTGAAATTTACAGGGCGTAGGCCCGTAATTATAAACAGTACTCGAGACTCACAGCTAGTTTGAGTTCGTATCAGAAACGTCATTTCAGTACAATGTGGCCTGTCAAATCCATACTTAATATTGCTCTCAATCTTGAGATTGCTTTATAAATACGAGCCTTAATGTTTGATGTAAGATTGACTTCAATATTAATGATAATCAGAAAGATTTTTTACGTTATACATTAAAATAACGTTGAATAATTTATAAAAGAAGCACGAAAGCGTTGGAGTAAGTATGTTTTGAATAAATATTCAAGATGGACACACTGCCGGAAACCTTGTATTTATTTATAAAACAAAAATATTTCGTTTTATTTACATTTCTTTGTTCATCGTTAAAATGCAGAAAACAAAATAATCGAATAGGCAGACTGGAAAATGAATGAAATTAGCAATAAACAATAACAAAAAAATATTTCAGCGTAAAATGAAAATTTTATCACATAAATTATTACCAGAATATTAGAATGATACCCGTCCCTTACTTCGGGATGCGCGTTTTTCCACTAGACGGCGGCACGTCCACGGTACGAAGACGATATCATCATGATATGACTAATAATAATAATAGTCCTCCTATTGATTTTCGGTGATGGCGGCCAATCTCGCGGAGATCAGCCAATTGCGCAGGACTTTTTTTTTAGTGCCCAAGTGTTTGCGCTACACACAGGAGCACTTTCTATTCCTTCAATCTCTTATTCTAATGAGACAGATTGACTGACACGACCAGAGAGAAATCAGGCGCAGGACCGACTATTTACATGTCCATCCGATAGCATGGATCATCTTACTTTTCGGACAATCAGGTGATCAGCCTGCAATGTCCTCACCAAGCTACACACAACAACACAGAGCCATTGTCCCCCGCCGAGAATCGAACCCGGGACCGCCGGGTCGAGCTCAAGCTCGAGGCTCAGACCGCTAGACCGCGGAGGCAGTTATGATATATTATCGGCCACCCAGCTCGCACACACACACGCACAAGCTTCTTACGTATACAAAATACATGTAATGTGGCAGGTCAGCGACAATAGCGGTGCCAATCAATGCCGTACCATTGCCGTGACGGTAAGTGGAAATGTATGAAATGTATTTTTTTTACTTCCATGCTGGACTGGGAGCGAGAGAAAAACATAGAATGTGCCAGCTGCATTTCCTCCCGGGCATGCTGTAAAAACCAGCTAAGGGATCCGAGGGCTTCAGTATATTGTAATTTAGGCGATGGGCTGACAACCTGTCACTATAGCAATATACGTAGGTACATCATAATCTTTTGTAATAAAATAACCCTCATAACTTGTCAAACGTGGCGGAACGACCTTTGTTTAGGTTGTTTACGCTCTGCCTACCCCATTAGGGATGAAGGCGTGATTTTATGTATGTATGTATGTATTTTTATTAATTTCATCTTCCACGATATCGAGACATTGCCGTTGCCGTGGACGTGTCGTATAGTGGAAAAACACTTGGAATTTTTATATTTTTTATTGGAAAAAATGTCCTTAGTGTTATTTACACGCGAGCGAGCTTACGCAGGCTCACTGAGGTGAAAACATCTCTTGTTTTTGTTCAGATCAACTGTCGGAAAATAAACCTGTTGAAGAGAAGATACTGAATATGAAAATGCTGTAAAAAATACTACATACATACATATAATCACGCCTTTATCCCTAACTAGCGACCCGCCCCGGCTTTGCATGAAAATCATCAGTGTTCCTCTACTATATTATGCATGTATTATACATATAAACCTTCCTCTTGAATCATTCTATCCACTTAAAGAAACTGCATCAAAATCCATTGCGTAGTTTTTAAGATTTATGCATACATAGGGATATAGGGACAGAAAAAGCGACTTTGATTTATACTGTGTAGTGATGGGGAAGGCAGAGCAAAGACCTGAACAAAGGTCGTTCCGCCACGTCTGACAAAGTTTTGAAGGTTATTTAAGATCTTATAGGTATATTGGTGTAGTGACAGGTTGTCAGCCTATTGCCTAAATTGCAATATACTGCCCTCAGATTCCTTAGCTAGTTTTTACTGCATGCCCGGGAGGAAATGCAGCTGGCACATTCTATGTTTTTCTCTCACTCCCAGGCCAGCATGGAAGGAAGTGTAAGAAATACTGGCGCTATTTTATGCCACAGTTGCATGGAAAATACCTATTTTCAAATGAAACTTCTTTAGGTGCGTTGAGAGTGATATTTCAAGGTCGCGTCACGGCAAAACCTTTGGGGTAGGATGAGATCTACCTCCAAGTGGTCAACCCCAGGCAATGGCAACACAGGCTTGCCTGTGGATTAATCTGGCTGAAAGATCCCTAAAAGCGGTGGTAGGCTCGCAACCACCCTGTCATCGGAGTACGGCGTCAAACAGCTTGCTGTGTTCCGTCAGTGCGTGAGATTGCCAGTGAGCTTCCACCATCGTTTACTATGTCACGGTCATCCCTGAGCTAGAGTAAAGAGCAAACTCATTTCTATAGAAAAAAAATACCGTCACGGTGAAGCGTCATGATGAGTCTGGAACGGTTTTGACCAAGAAGTTTTACTTCTGACACGTGTGCTCGGCACACACGTTCTTTTTTTTACAGCTTAAATAAACTGTCAGAATTTTAAAGTGGTATTAACAATGTTCGTCTCAACAAATCGTAAACAGAGAAAAAATAAATTAAATACTATTACCATGGTTCATCGGGTCGATCGGATCGAGACCCACACGAAAAGAAATAGGAGAAGACTATTGATGGATTAGACGTTATCAATATACCAGGTGTAAGGGACAGCGTCCCGCAAACTGATAGCGGTTGTTCAGTCAACGACACTGAACAGCTTCCACCAGAAAATTCTTTCATAAAGAGAAAACTAATGGCGTTTCCATGCAAAATGTATACCTCGATCTGAAAATTTGTATGCGAAAGCCATTTCTTTTGTTCAATTCCTGAAAAAAAAAACTGCTGATAGTTTTAGTTTTTCAGTATATTTTAATTTAGTCGATGGTCTGACAGCCCGTCACTACAGCAATATACTTACAAATTTATCATAAATAACCCTCAAAACATTGTCAGACGTGGCGAAACGACCTTTGTAAAGGCGTGAATATATGTATGTATGTATATATGTGACGTGTCAAATATCATCTGGAAAAATGAACCTCCCAATTCGTGTGTATTAAAAAAACTTAACGATATGAGGTCGTTTTTCTTACGTAGAAAAATATATCTACTATTTTCGAATTAAGTTCTCATCTCCCTAGTCTCATCCCGTATCTCTTGCTGCCGGCTATCCAATCTAGGTGATTGTACGAAAGTACTGGTTTTTACATAGAGCGACTGCCATTTGACCTCCGCAACCCAAAAGGGAAACCAGACCTAATCCTAGATTAGGTCAGAGTTCTTATCCGCCAATGCTTAGCAGTGGCCTCTGACATGGCTTAACGACTAATCTCCACGGTATTAAAAGATATTAACTAGGCCAATGGCTTACCGTGCCTTCCCAAGCTCGAAAATAGTGACGAATTAACGTACATATGAAATTCGAAAACCGAAAAACACATGGGTACGTTTTGGAATTCGAACCACGACCTCCGAGCTCAGGAGGCAGCGGCCCTATCTACTACACCATTGGGTTCTTTTTCTTATTTTCGCATCATGTATTTTCTTTTGAATTTTCTCACATTAAGGCATATTAAGGGTCTAGGCGTCTATCGATGTATGACCAAAATTACATTGTAGTTAGGAGTGTTCGGGATGTGACGTGACCACGGGTGGTGCTAAAGGTGCAACAAACCCGGCTGTTGCACTGTCCTCTGGACCTCGCAGTAAATAATGTAATATGATAAATAAATAAACTTCAAAATAATTTTGAAAACACTACACAATATATTGATAAAATATTCACATCTAGGTATAAGCTCTGGGTATAAATAAGTCTCAAATAAAATTATTGCCTTCAATGTGATTAGGATAGCATTAAAATAAACTATCATACGTTAATATCTCCAGAAGAATAGGGTTTTATTTATCTTCAAGCAGGAGCTTTTGGATAATCCGCCAGAATCCGCTTAGCTCTGAGGGAGTCATCAAATTCTAAGTCGGACATATTATTCCGAGTGAAAATTCGGTAAAAGAAAAGATATTCTTTCTACACTTCTTTCTCTTTTTGTATTAAATACATCTAGTAACGCCTGTACTCTCTTACTGTGTAGGCAGAACGTCTACCGCCTTAATAAGGTTTAACAATAATTTCTACCACGTCAGAGAAATGTTCAAGGGTCATATTCTTAAAAGATAAGAGAAGGTAAGTATTTACTTATTGCGAAAATTCTCAAATCTCTCTTTAAATACATACATATAGTTACGCCTTTATTTCTAATGGGGTAGGCGGAGCGTAAACAACAAAGGTCGTTCTGCCACGTCTGAGTTTTGAGGGTAATTTAGAATAGATTTGTAGGTACATAGCTGAAGTGACAGCCCATCGCCTAAATTGCAATATGCTGAAATCCGCGGTTCCCTTAGCTGATTTAAAATATGCATACATACATATTATCACGCCTTTTTCCCTAATGGGGTAGGCAGAGCGTAAACGACATAAAAATGGACGTTCCGAGACGTCTGACAAAGTTTTGAGGGTAAGATTCTCTCTATAGAGGAGAATTTTAAAGTGTGCCCGGGATGAGACGCATTTTGTCACTCCCAGTTTAGCATTAACGTAGATAATCATACAAATACAGTTTCTGATAAAGAAGGGAAAAGAAATGGTTGTATTATTTTGTTAAATTAAAATAAAGCATCTGAGATTATCCTCCTAACATAATAAGGTGGGGTTAATTATCATAATTCGTAGCACTAAATGAATTTGGTGCGTTCATTAAGATTATGAATTCACCTCCTACAGGTAAACAGGGTTATCTGGTCGAGAAGAGAAAGGTGTTACATTATTCAAATAAATGAGTGCATGCCATTTTGTTTTCCTATTAAAGAAACTGACGATATAAACCGATGATAAAAGTTTATTTTTATGCGCTTGCCAACTTATTTGCTTCGTAGCACCTCTTGCTAATTAATCTAGCCTAAACGAATGTCTAGAAGATAAATAGAAATAATAAACAGTACCAATATAATACACAAGGTTTCTAAACACTTCGTTTATATTTATGAAACTGTAGATACTTTTATTTGTTAAGTTTGTAAAACGTTGATTTCGGTCACATTTTATTTATCACTGATTTGAGAAGTCGATATTTATATTATAACTAGCGCCCCGCCCCGGCTTCGCACGGAAATTTTCAGTGTTTCTCTACTATATTATGCATGTATTATACATGTCTTCCATACTGGACTGGGAGAGAAAGAAAAACATAGAATGTTCCAGTTGCCCTTCCTCCCGGGCATGCTGTAGAAGTCAGCAAAAGGGATTCGAGGGTTACAGTGTTTTGTAATTTAGGCGATGGGCTGACAACCTGTCACTACAGCAATGCACATTACAATCTAAAATTGCCCTCAATTTATGTCAGACGTGGCGAAAGCGCCTTTTAGAAGGCGTTTTACGCTCTGCCTACCCCGTAAGGGATAAAGGCGTGATTTTATGTATGTATGTATGTATTATACATGTAAACCTTTCTCTTGAAACACTCTATCCATTAAAAGAAACCGCATCAAAATCCGTTGCTTAGTTTCAAAGATTTATGCATACATAGGAATATAGGGACAGAGAAAGCGACTTTGTTTTATACTATGTAGTGATATTATATAAGTTCCATAAATCTCTGAATAATAGAATTGAGGATGCATGCTGGACTGGGAGAGATAGAAAAACATAGAATGTTCCAGCTGCCTTTCCTCCCGGGCATGCTGTAGAAGTCAGCAAAAGGGACTCGAGGGTTACAGTGTATTGTAATTTAGGCGATGGGCTGACAACCTGTCACTATAGCAATACACATTACAATCTAAAATTGCCCTCAATTTTTGTCAGACGTGGCGAAAGCGCCTTTTACGAGGAGTTTGACGCTCTGCCTACCCCGTAAGGGATAAAGGCGTGATTTTATGTATGTATGTATGTAGGATGCATTAGTTAGTAAGTTTTCTTTCTAAACTGTATAATGTCAATAATAAGTTCCCTCTCATGTTATGTTGCTATGCCCTCGTATCTCACAAATAAAGGGTATCATATACTGTGCTATCTGTACTAAGAATAACAACTGTATTTACCATATACATACATACATATAATCACGCCTCTATCCCTGATGGGGTAGACAGAGCGCAAACGACCTAAACGAAGGTCGTTCCGCCACATCTGACCAAATTTTGAGGGTTATTTAAGATAGATTTGTACGTATATTGCTATAGTGAAAGGTTGTCAGCCCATCGCCTAAATTGCAATATACTGAAACCCTCGGACCCCTAAGCTGTTTTTAACAGCAAACTCAGGAGGAAATGCAGCTGGCACATTCAATGTTATTCTTTCGCTCCCAGTCCAGCATGGAAGATGTCTACCATATAAATGCAATAAATAAATATTAATATGAAGTAGTGGTTTTCAGGCTTATAGAAAATGGAAAATGGCTTATGGAAACCGCTGGGTTTAAGTGCTATGTAGCTTGTCACCTTATCGTGACAACATTGCACCTACTCACGTTACTGAGCCTGATGTGACGTCATCAGCACACAAGAGCTGTGACGTCACCAACACGCGTCAATCTCAACCAGAACAAAGAGCTAATCACGGGCTCATTTCGCTTCCCTTCAGATAAACTAAAAGCGAGTATTCTATTTTGGGAATGTGCTCACTTACTCTTATACGAATTTAGGTCCTGTTTTCCTGGTAAATAGCTAGTTATGTCACTGGTCACAGGAATGAATATGACATCGCTATATCCGCACCTCTTTGGAATCAAAACAACATATTGTGTGAAGACTGTACATAACGCCTTATAACATCGTATCACATCTAACGTGTGACAAACCACAGACAGAAAGGACCAAAGTGGGTCCGTCGCTTGGCTAATAACCCTCTCTACCATCCGAGTCGCCGAGGGTCGCAATTTGAATAAATTAGTGACAGATTAAAAGACTCCAGCAGGGATGGTAATTCTGTGAACGAAGGGGACGTGTTTTGTGAAATAAAGGATAATTGGGTCACTTTAGACTGGCACTTGGACATAAATCTTTTGCTTTTACAAAAGGTGATGAAAATCTTACGGTCTTCAAGATAGTGCAGCACTAGTGTAGATAATGGACCCAAAACCCGAGTCTTTGCGTGTGTAAAAAAGAGTTTTTACGACACCATTTTGAAAAGACCATCAAAGGAATTTTGCAGTCTGACAGAAGCACCATAGAAGCTCAATGTTATTTTATTCAGAAAATTTTAAATGCAAGACATGTTGGAGAAAAAATACGTTATTTATAATTGATTTCACAATCAAGTTGCAACTTAATTTACCTTATTTGAAATTATAGGATCAATATGTTAGCTTAACTGGATGTTATACATAGCTAATAAACATTGTGTTCTAAGGAAATAGGTATTTTGAAATTATATACATTTGAATTTTTTCAAAGCATTTCACCACAATTGCCGCCCTTTATCACCGGAAAACTCAATTAGGTTCGGGTTCTTATTCTGGTAATCTGTCCCTTCATTAAATATTACTTAAGGGTATCACAGGTGCACGCCAGCACTCTCATCAGTAAAAAAATCATACATACATATAATCACGCCTATGGGGTAGGCAGAGCGTAAATTACCAAAAGAAAGGTCGTTCCGCCACGACTGACAAAGTTTTGAAGGTTGTTTAAGATATAGCAATAAGGCCGCCTATTTGTACTACTATTTGTTTCATTGAATTTTATTTTATCTTGTGTCTTTTCTGTGCAATAAAGTATATTCTTTTTTTATCTTATTTTAATGGGTAGGCAGAGCAATGTACAGAAACCCTCGGATCCCTTAGCTGGTTTTACAGCATTCCCGGGAGGAAATGTAGCTGGCACATTCTATGTTGTTCCTTCGCTCCCAGTCCAGCATGTAAGTAAAAAAATCATTACTGACTGAAAACTAAATAAATCGAAAATCCGGAAAATTAGACTGAAGTAAACGTACTGAAGTTTATTTTAAGCATTCAACATCAGCACAACAGTCCACTGCTGGACATGAGCCTCCCCAAAATTAGGGGTATATGCATATTCACCGCGCTTGGCAGGCGGGTTGGTGAGCGCAGTTGAAGCTTTCCATTCACAGGGAACGCTGCTGCCCATTCCCTGGATTTATCCCTTGGTCGCCTTTTACGACACCCACGGGAAGTTATGGGGTGATGATATTCTAACCCACACGGGAAAGCATCAAAATTTTACTATTTGAAGCATTACAAATTAATAATTCAGTGTTCACTGCAGTTTCAGATAGTAAAAGTGCTAAAAGTTGCCGTTTTTGGCAAATTTTCTATCTGTAACTACAACGAACTATAAGTTGCAACTTTAAGAGATTATAAATTATCTTCATTGTTTTAACCGCAAACAAATCTACCCTCAAATATTTAGTTAGAGGTGGTGGAACGATCTTTGTTTAGGTCGTTTACGCTCTGCCTACCCCATTAGGGATGAAGGCCTGATTAATTATGTTAATTACTTCGTAATTGATTGAAGTATTTTTCTTTTACTTTAGGAGGTAACTTTTTTTTTTTCACGCGTCGTGTATACTGTATGTAAATATTTTCCTACCTTTTTCGAAAGCAGAACACGATGTAAATATTAATGTCGATGGAAACAGTGATTTAAGTAGTTCCATCTGAATAAATAAAATAAGTGTTACTTTTCTTCTCGGTTTGGCTATAAAACAATTTGAATAAAACGAGTGTAGATATAAATTTACGAGTAGTATTTTTTTTTATAGTCCTTCCATACGTTATAATAATTATAAATGATAGCATTTGTATTAACGTACCTATGTTTAAACAGTTTCACAGTTTGTAAATGGGTTAACTTTTATCCTAAATTTTGTTCTGCGTTTCCTTCACACGTCGTGTATACTGTTTGTATTATTTTTTTCTACCTTTTTCGAAATCAGAACACGATGTTAATATAAATATCGATGGAAACAGTGATTTGAGTAGTTGCATCTGAATAAATAAAATAACAGTTACTTTTCCTCCGTGCGACACACGAATACTGTAATGGGTTTGTCTATAAAACAAACGAATGGGACAAGTGTGGACTCTGTGTTGTGTTGCTTTTGCCAAATCGAGTCATTTCAGTATTTTCAGGAAAAAAAGTTTAAAGTTGTTGGTTCCAACTGAATTATACATATATTTATCCCTAATAGGGTAGGCAGAGCGTAAACGACTTTAACAAAAGTAGTTCCGCCACGTCTAACAATGTTTTAAGGGTTATTTAAGATAGATTTGTAGGTATATTCATTTAGTAAAATGTTGTCAGCCCATCGCCTAAATTGCATTATACTGAAACCCTCCGATCTCTAAGCTGAGGAAATGCCCGGGAGGAAATTCAGTTGGCATATTTAATGTATTTCTTTCCCAGTCCAGCATGGAAGTTATTAGTCAGTTCTTATTGTTGATTAAAAATATGGTTTCTTCTTCTTTCGAGTGGGTTGCTCACCATGCGTGGCTCATTCTATGTTATATGTATGTAAGAATACTGAATTCTATGGGATAAGTCTTCAAAACAATGCAATAAAAGAAATTGCATCCACTTTTTACCCGACTGCGCAACGCAAAGAAGGGTAATGTTTTTATTAGCCTATGTATGTATGTGAGTATGTTTTTTCTGATTTATATGATGTGAACTGTATATTACATGTAGTTACATACATACATACATAAAATCACGCCTTTATCCCTTACGGGGTAGGCAGAGCGATAAACGCCTCGTAAAAGGCGCTTTCGCCGCATCTGACAAAAATTGAGGGCAATTTTAGATTGTAATGTGTATTGCTAATGTGTAGTGACAGGTTGTCAGCCCATCGCCTAAATTACAATACACTGTAACCCTCGAGTCCCTTTTGCTGTCTTCTACAGCATGCCCGGGAGGATGGGCAGCTGGAACATTCTATGTTTTTCTTTCTCTCCCAGTCCAGCATGGAAGAAAATGTAGTTAATGGATTAATAAATAAAATGAAATGAAATGTTTGTTCCTTTGTGGCACTCCACAGACCAAATACGTGGGTCGATTTGAATCATTCTTATGACAATCGATTCGTCTTACTCTTGCAAGTATCACAGAAGAGTTGTGAACAAAATCAAATATACCAGCAATCTAACGCCATTTTTTGAAGAAAAAAAAATACGTACTATATGTCCAGTGGAGTATTATTGAATAGGTTATATAGGTTCCATACGTCATTTTTCGTTTTAAATCATCGTTTAGTATTTATAATGATTTAAAATTTTGAAGCTCACTTTGTACGCAGTTGGGATTTTTGAACTTTTTAAATTATTATGAAGAATTGTTCAGTTCTAATTGAGTGATGAAAGACATAAAAACATCAATCTATTAATTTACATGTCCTCAAACGGATCTCACGTACCTAAGCTAATACTTTCTATTTATATATCATATTCTTCCTTCCATGTTGGACTGGAAGAGATAGACAAACATAGCATGTTCCAGCTGCCCTTCCTCCCGGGCATGCTGTAGAAGTCAGCAAAAGGGACTCGAGGGTTACAGTGTATTGTAATTTAGGCGATGGGCTGACAACCTGTCAAAATAGCAATACACTTTTCAATCTAAAATTGCCCTCAATTTTTGTTAGACGTGGCGAAAGCGCCTTTTACGAGGCGTTTATCGCTCTGCCTACCCCGTAAGGGATAAAGGCGTGATTTTATGTATGTATGTATGTCTATATCATATGTTTTGCAATCATTCTACAAATTTTGTTAGCAAAATGGAAGAAAAGTGGCATTATAGACCTAAATGCGAGGCTCGTCATACGAAATGATGGGAAAATATTACAAACTGAATGCCTGTGAAATTGGAAGCGATTCTTCGGGATGAGATCGTTAGGGTAAACAAAGTTTGCAATAAGATTGTATCCCTGTTGAACAAAATATTTATTTAAATTCCGGATGAGCAGACCGAAAATCATACAAAAACTATTTGTCTATTAGCCATACTCCATTTTTTAACGTTGCGTTATAGATATCAAATTGTATTGCACCCCATACACTGCTTTTTCTTTGCAATTCAGAAGAAGTTCAAACGGAACCTTGTTACAAACATATGTTTTGCGGTTGGCTTTCTTTAAAGCTGTAAAGCAATAGCAGGTTAGGGGCCGCAAAACACGTAGCATATATAAACTGCATTTATATGTATTGCTTGTCTTGTGTGACGTATAACTCAAGTATAAAATAATTTATGAATCTTTTTTGTTTGTTACAGGTATGAAGAAAACTTTTTGACTAACTACCAGATAACAATATAAACTTAAATTTTAATGGGTAAAGGAGAACACATTAAAACAAATCTATTCAAACAAAGGAAACATAAGACCATGCAACAAAACCTTAATACGATTTGCAAAAAACAATAAAAAATGTAAGTATACTTTGTAGCAGAAACGCTACGATGCTAAAAATTAAAAACACATAAAGATAGAATGTGCAAAATTTTTATATTTACATGTTGCAAAGTCTAAAGGAAATGCTATTCTTCCTTATACATAGGACAATGTGGTTTGAATTTATGTTCTATTGTAATATAACGCGTCATAAAGAATCAATGTTATGTTCTTTCAAGTAGAAATTGGACCCGTAAGTGACTAGACCGAATCAAAATATTGAAATTTTCATCTGGTTTTCTTCCTGAGTACACTGTGAAAACAAGAAAATTTAAGCGTTAGTAGGTAGGCCTCGGTTTAGCTGTAGTAGTGACAGGTTGTCAGCCTTTAAACTAATTTGCAATACATTGAAACCCGGTCGCTGTCTTTGATAGTGGTCGTTACTCAAACCATGTCAGAGGGGTAATAGCTGTGGTTTGAAAACTCTGACACCAGGATTCATCAGGTCGATGTTCGACTCGAGATTACTTGCTAAGAAGAAGAAATTGCTAATAAGTTACAATACAATGTGTAAGCGGAACGTGCTGAAACTTTATTACATATCCTCTCCGGATGTTTGCAAAGACAAATTTATTATTGCATCATTGTAGGAAACATGGTCTATGTTCTTTGGTCGTGTCATGGGTTTCGAATCCATCGACCAGATAAACCTTGTGTCAGAGTTTTTAAATCGTGTAATAGCACAGTTTTGTGATAAATGGCTTCTAAGCTTCTGACATGAGTTTAGTAACGACCACTATCATTGACAGCGACCGGGATCGTTTAAATCATTTTTAACGTGCCCTTCGAAACAAGGTATCTTTTTTCCTAACAGACAATCAGTTGATTCACCCTGCATTCTCCTAACCAGCCTGAGGAAGATGTCACAAAGTGATAAATTTACAAATATCAACTTTGTTTACCTGGGAATCGAACCCAGGACCTCCGGATCGGGTGGTCATGGCTCCGACCGCTAGACCACAGAGGCGAACAAATTTATTGTTGCAACATTGTAGTTAACTTGGTACACAAGCGATATAATTCTACTTTGAAACGCCTTAAACTAACTAATGTACTTAAACTAGACGTGCATCGCTTCAAAAACAACATGGTTGATACTGGAGTAACGAAAACATTCTGAATTCATTTATAGTTTGTTATTTGCTATATTTCTTCTACGCTGGTCTGGGAGCTAAAGAAAAACATAGAATGTGCCAGCTGCATTTCCTCCCGGGCATGCTGTTAAAACCAGCTAAAGTATCCGATGGTTTCAGTATATTGCAATTTAGGCGATGGTCTGACAACCTGTCACTACAACAATATTCCTGCAAATCTAACTTGAATAACCCTCAAAACTTTGACAGACGTGGCGGAATGACTTTTGTTTAGGTTGTTTACGCCCTGCCTACCCCATTAAGGATTAAGGCGTGACTATATGTATGTATGTATTTGCAATGTAGTTTGCTATGATCATATTTTTTTTATTTAAGTTAAAGTATACTCGAAAAACCTTAAGCTATTAGCAACTTAGAACCATGTAATCCATAAAGTAGTTTATAATTAAAAATGAAAATATTACAGGTGTTCTCTTGGTGTTCTACTCATTAAACTAAACAACTTTTCCTAGAAAACATACAACTGTCGAAATAATATGAAAAAAATACAAATGTGTCGATATATACTACCACACTACTGATACTAATTAATTATGTACATATTCAATTTTCCAAATTATAATTATATATAATATTTAATAATTATTTATAATAATATTAAATTATTATTTTATATTTTATTCGAAAAAGTTGTACAGTTTCATGAGTAGAACACACCGTTATCATTATTTACACTTTATTCAAAATGATCCTATAAAATAGTCCAAGAGCTTGCGAACATTTTAAAGAATTAAATTATTATGTTTTATTGAAATACAGCAAGAATTTTTATTCACTAAGGAAATTTTAAGGGCTTGTTATTGTCGGTAAGATTAAGAATCTGTTTTTTTTTGGAACATAAGTTGAAAAAAATGGACTTGCTACGATAGATTTTTTTTTCCATATTTTGACCTATGTTCCATCGAGAAAGTTGTTCAGTTTCATTGTCTAAACAAGTCCTTAAAATTTCTTTGGTAAATGATATACCTCGGTTTTTTATGTATGTTCTTCTTCTGTCGAGTGGGTATCAAGTCTATCGAACCCATGAACCCTATGTATGTAAATGTACCGGGTGTAAGGGACAGCGTCCCGCAAACTGATAGAGGTTCCAAAGTCAACGCTCATACTACTTTTACCCCTTTACCAGCAGTTTTTTTTTTAATACCTTCGTTTCCGTCATTGTTATATCTGGTTTGCTATTAAGTAAGATTTAAAAATTGTATTGCTGTATATGATGTAACAGACCTTGTATTTACGCGTAAATTAATTACAGCAAGTTTAAACCTGTTTAAGAGATAAAACAAATTGAATTTTGAGATGCTGTCCGGAGCAAAATGACTATGTGAAGCAATTTGCAAAAATCTTACTATTATAAATACTTTTCACTTATAATATACTTGGGCTCAAAAAAAGCACCAAATTACAATAACAAAAGAAAAAAAAACTAAATTAAACCGACGACTTTTTTTTCGATTATATTTGAAATTAATATTTTTAGATGGCTGGTAGAGGGCTCAAGATCTGTATATTTTTAAAATTTAATTATGTTTACTTCCATGCTGGCCTGGGAGCGAGAGAAAAACATAGAATGTGCCAGCTGCATTTCCTCCCGGGCATGCTGTAAGATCCAGCTAAGGGATCCGAGGGTTTCAGTATATTGTAATTCAGGCGATGAGCTGACAACCTGTCACTACAGCAATATACCTAGAATTCTATTTTAAATAACCCTCAAAACTATGTCAGACGTGGCGGAACGACCTTTGTTTAGGTCGTTTACCCTCTGCCTACCCCATTAGGGATAAAGGCGTGATTATATGTATGTATGTATGTAATTATGTATTTAAAATCATGAGAAACCACAACATTTCATACCTCTTGGGTAAGTGAATTCTAATAAATAAAATTCGAATAAACTTGCTCTTTTGGTATGTTGTATGGGGCTACCTAGACTTTCATCTCCTGAAAAAATATGCGGGCCGCTGTCTCTTACGCCCGTCATGTATAAAATATGCAATATTCAATTATAAGGCATTACATGGCTGTAAAATTTAGCCTAGCTATGTATTATTTTAGATTATAATCTATAGCCAGTTATTAGTATCTATCTGATGTAAATATATTCATTAAAGAATTAAGTATGTAGGTCAATTTATTATAAAATCTAACAGAAGTTAAAAGATTTATTATTATTATTAGGTTTTTGGTGTCTTAACTCTGGTCTTCTGCTATAATGAATGACCTAATATTGCAATATATTTTGTAAAGGTAGTATTAAAAGGCGATTAAAATTTGGAAAGATATAATGAAGTACATAAATATAATCTCTTGAAGTTCAAATCATACATACGCAGAGCGTAAACGACGTAAACAAAGGTCGTTCCGCCACGTTTGACAAAGTTTTGAGGGTTATTTAAGACAGATTTGTAGGTATATTGCTGTAGTGACAGGATGTCAGCCCATTGCCTAAATTACAATATACTGAAACTCTCGAACACTGGTTCTTACAGCAAGCCCGGGAGAAATTCAGCTGGCACATCCTATGTTTTTCTCTTGCTCCCAGGCCAGCATAGAAAAAATGATTCTTAAACAATATGACTAGAAATAAATAGATCTACTAAAAAAAATAGCTTAGAAGGTATACGAGTAATAGTAATCAAGGTCATCAATTAAATATGAAGTTTTGATAAATTTATGATTCTTTTTCTGATGTGTGTCGCATTGTGTAGTTTTTCTTCTTTTGTACTAATGGATAACTGAAACAGAAAACAAATATTATAGTGATGGTAAAAAGAACATAATAAATATATAATCTACTGATTATTTCGTATGGATAATTTTGATCTTCCATGCTGGCCTGGGAGCGAGAGAAAAACATAGAATGTGCTAGCTGCATTTCTTCCCTGGTATGCTGTAAAAACCAGCTAAGGGATCCTCAGGTTTCAGTATATTATAATTGAGGCGATGAGCCGTGACTATAGCATCATACATCATCATCTCCCTAGCCCTATCCTCGTTGAATTAAAAAAGTTCCATAAAATCGGTTAAGAAACAGCCAAATTTCAATTTCCTGCCTACCCCCTAAGTCTAGTAGCGTGGTTTTAGGTATACTATGTTGCAACTCGGGTAACACACAGTTAAATAAAAAAGATACCATCGAAATCGGATCAGTAGTTTTGGCGTGATATGGTAACATACAGACAGACAGAATAACAGACAAAATTAAAAAAAAAATATCGTTTTGATCTTTATATCGTTAATAATGCCTGCTGCAATTTTTTTTGTAAATATATTCAATGTACAAACACGACCCTTCTAGAGATTTATTATATGTATAGATAACCCTCAAAACTTTGTCAATCGTGGCGGAACGACCTTTGTTTAGGTCGTTTACGCCCTGCCTACCCCAGTAGGTATAAAGGCGTGATCATATGTATGTATGTATAATTTTGATAACGTCTTTATTTGGATATCTAGTATATTCCTGTTCTTAAAATAGTTTGAGCTCTTGGACTATAATTAAACTTGCAAGTGCTGTAAATGTAAATTCTAAATTAACATGTCTTAATTCTTCTTTGCTTGACTAGGAGCGATAGAAAAACATGGAATCTTCCAGCTGCTTCTTTTACCGGGCATACTGTAGTCAGTAGAGACATGGAGTAATATAATCTACTTACTCCGAAAAGGGAAACAAAGTTGTGGAATACCGTCATAATCACACAGTTCACATAAGCCAAATTAAAGCTGTAAGTTTATTCTCACTTACTTTTGTTGGTCCGACGATGTAATGCTATGAACTATTGTGATTCAAGATATTTGTGCAGAATTTTCGTTTTTAACATTTTGTTGATGGTTGCTGAAAAAAAAAAAACAATTAAAAATTAACGAGAAAAACAAAACTAATTGTAAAAAATAAAAGTTGATTAGAATCGAACATTGGTTAGGATCGATCTCGTTCTACTGCGATTAAAGGGCACTAGCACTGCCACCGCACTAATGCGGCTGACAGTTTGGGTGGCGAAATTATGAACTGGTTTGTAGACAATATGCAATCTTTACGCTGTCAGATAGAATAAAACATTCCGATCAAACAGCTATCAATATTTTTAGAGAACCAAGATACTTTTGTTATTTCTTAAAAAAAATTGCTGAACCATTTGCTACATTCTACAGTAGCTGACTAATAAAATAGTAGTAAAATAAAACAAAATAATATTATGTTGAAGTAAATACTTACTGTTTTTTCATATTTTCTAAGAATTTTAGAGAAACTCATCAATAATAATCAGTAGATAAAGAATAATTCGCACTAATATTAAACAATGAATATTAAAAGTCTTAAACACAAAATGTCCAAACAGAACTTACCAAAACTATTTTTGCGTGACAAGAGCGACGCGGGTTCCCCTCGCGGAGGCCGTGGGCCGTCTGCCGCCCGTCGCCCGCGCACGGACCCGCCCTTTGCGAACCTCCCAGAAATCAGATTTTATTTTTTTTCTCCAAAAATAATAATCGAAATAAAAAAACAAGCAGATCACATTTTAGTGTTTATGATTTGTAACGTTCAAAATAATTAACATAAATGCAAGTCGTTAAGTGCAAGTAAATTAAAAAGTTTAGTCAATGTTTTAGACACGGAAAGAGGGCCAGAAGAATTCGTATTTCTCATTAATTACTCAATATTTTTAAATAATTTTAAGAGTGTAATGAAGAGCTGAGACCAACCTACAACATATAATTATTTCATATTTTTTATGTAACGATAAAGTATACTTTATAGGCCTTGTAAGCGACCGAAATATCCCGAGAGCCCCTTAAGGTGACGATACTAGCCAAGTGGCGCCCCCATTAGTAAAAAAATAATAATTTACTAAAAACGCAGTGAAACGAATAACGGCCACCAACGGCAATTTTTCTTCCTGTTACTACAACGATTATGAATCGTTAATTAGTAAGATTTTAAATTATCTTACTTACTATTATTTGATTCTGTTGGACTGGTTTTTCGATTCACTGTGTTTAGTTTATTATGATTGTTAGGTAATTTAAAATTTTCTAATTTTCCGCGCAATTTCCTTATTTTTTTCTTTCATAAGAACCTTCTCCTGATAATATCGAACAGAACAAAAAAAGAATTAGCGAAATCGGTCCAGCCGTTCAGGCGTGATGCCGTGACCAAGGGAAATAGGGATTCATTTTTATATATATAGATAGATAGATATAAAAAAAAAAACATTAACTATCTTGGGAACATTGCCGCGTACTAGATGAGATTTTTATTTGTAATTTGTAATTTTCACGTTTATAGAAATAAAGACAAATTATTTATTTACTCTAAACTACATTTATTTAATTTTATTTGTGTCCTAATCTTGTTTAATTTTCTTAACTCGGAGCCAAATCGTGTAATTACATCATTCTGTGAGACATTTAATTCAATTGCGTTCTTGAATGAAGATAAATGTTAATGAACCATTAATATGTACACAGTTTTGTTTATTTAGAATCTCAGGTGGGAACTTAATTTATTTGAGGTTTTGGCTTTTTCGGTGAGAAAGAGCTGCACTCTAAAGTAATTGTATATGAGTTAGTAAGTATCATTTAAGTAAGTATATGCAGTGATATTCTATCTACCAATATCTCTGAATATAACGTAGAGTATCCTATCTTATGTAGCATATATTATATATTAGTTTATCATAAGATATGTATCAGTATATTTTTTTATTGAAATATTTATTTAATAGTGTGTAAATATTGTCTAAGTATTATATGTAGTAATATGCACTATCCCGCTTTCTGCTTGTACAATTTCTATACCCAAAGGTTGCCTGGTAGAAATTGCTGCTTTAGCAATAAGGCCGCCTATATTGTACTGTCACGTTTGTTCCTTTTTATTTCTGTTGTATGTGTTTCTTTGTGCAATAAAGAATTTTGTATTGTATTGTATAGTTAGTATTTTGCTACCTAATCGATAAATTATGTAGGTTTGTTTGATTAGGGTATGAATATAATCGGTAAGGCCAATATACTAGCAATAGACGCTCTGCTTACCCCATAAGGTATACAAGTGTGACAGTTTGTCCAATAAATGGGTGTTTCTCCAGGCGTGACCTGCTCTTCCATTACGGGGGTATTTGTTTTCATCCCTTGTGAATTTATTGGCAAATTACAGTAATTTTATTCATAGCACGCCCCTTTATAACGTATAATGAAGTAATTTCGGTGGCACCTCGGAAGAAGGGTGAACCGACCTATAATGATGTTGAAATGCCATACATGTTTTGGATCTTGATGGGTAAATCTAGGCTATGTTTATGAGTTATGTATATCATATTGAAAATACAATGAAAATCGGTCGTTTGACTCGAAAATCCACTCGCTAAGAAGAAGAATGAAAATTTTAACTTATTAAATAATATTTAATCGTGGTTACGAATATGTAGGTGAATTAATAAATTACTACATGATATCTTGTTAAAACTTTAATTATATTATGAAAGCTCTAATCTTCTAGAGACTATTTACATCGTTTTGAATTTGTATTAAAATTAAAACACTCATCAAGAAAATGCAGTGATTTTTTTAATGTTATTTAATGATAGGGAATTTGATCTTAACGTAGTTAAAGAAAAGTTGAAAGTGTAGGATAAATATTGTATTAGTAAAAAATAAAAATAATTATATTGGTGCTGCACCAATACCATTGTGGGGTAAGCAGAGCGTATATTGCTTACAAAAACCAGTGTCGCCACGTCTGACATAACGGTCATTTTTAGAATGCTTGATAAGGTACTGTAAAAGTAATTTGTCAGGCTATAGCCAACAGAAACAAAAAAACCAAACTGTCTCCTACCTACAGTATGGATGAAAAGACAAACGTATATTTTTTTATTTTTTTTAGTTTTCAGTCGATCATGGAAGAGTGTATATATTAGAAGGTAAATAAGAAGATTTTACGTATCTCTAAGCCACATTAACGAATATTCTATAACTATTTATTAATTATTTCATGAAGGGTGATCTCCCTATCTCACAAAAGCGCAGATTAATCGACATGTGCATCCTGCCCGTCCTAACCTACGGTGCACAAACTTGGTCTCTCACAGAGTGTCAAAAATCCAAACTCAAGGTTAGCCAGAGAGCAATGGAGCGCAGCATACTAGGCTGCAAACGAATAGACCGAGTTAGGAAGACCACACTGCGTTCCAAACCTTGGAATAACAGATGTCATGCAAAGACAGCCAAATTGAAATGGGACTGGGTCCCCCCTGACGGAGAACGTGACGGGGTAGACCTCGAAAAAGATGGTGAAACGACCTGGACGCATATGGTGAAACGACCTGGACGCATATCGCAAGAATTGGTGGGAGGTTGCCAAAGATCGAGACAGGTGGAAGAAGGATGGGGAGGCCTTTGCCCAGCAGTGGGACAGCATAGGCTTATAATAATAATTATTATTATTATTCATATTTATTCTATAACTTTCACAAATAAAACATTCCAAATATATTTATAAATATTTTTAATAACAGTACCACACCACACACCTGACCCAATTACGAAAAGCAATTTATTAAATTTAATTAGATGTATCGTTCATATTTTAAGAGAGGTTTAGACGTTTAACCCACCACGCTTGTCTGGAACGGGTTGGCAGGTATGCAGTAAGCTTGCTGCTGCGCTGCTAGCTTTGTGAGCGCCACCGATGATGTGCGTGGTACGACATTCATGCGTCACCGCTCTTAGACGATGCCCTGCATTGACACCGTCGGAACCAATAATACCTTCAATGAATAATTCACAATTGCTTCATGAGCTATTATGGTTGACTTGGGTTTGATTTCGGAGTGGTCCTTCTCCTAGATGGGTTGCAGTAACCGTGCTAAGGACGCCCATCTCACCCATTGGCCCGAGGCGTTGAAGTTAGTGAAGTGAGGTTGACAAACCTTCGCTTCGCGGACGACATCGTCTTGCTCTCTACATCAGCTGCAGAACTAGAGCTCATGCTTCAAGATCTAAGCACCGCAAGCTTCGAGGCTGGATTAATGATGAATATGTCGAAGACCAAGCTTATGTCAAATAGCATCGAAAGGACAGTAACAGTCGATGGCGGGAGAATGGAATATGTCCATGAGTACATATACCTCGGCCAATTAATTTCCTTTGAGGCTCGCCAAGAGAAAGAAGTTACGCGACGCATAGAAAATGCCTGGAGGAGTTATTGGTCGATGAAGGAGCACATGAAAGGCGAACTGCCTTTATCATTGAAACGAAAACTCATGGACATGTGCATTCTCCCGATACTGACATATGGGGCACAGACTTGGTCTTTGACAGAAGCTCAGAGATTCAGACTCGGAGTTTGCCAACGAGCAATGGAGCGAAGTATACTAGGCTTGAAACTGACGGATAAAGTCCGAAATGCCTTAATTCGCTCCAAAACTGGTGTTACTGATGTAGCCTATACAGCGGCTAAATTAAAGTGGGACTGGGCGGGTCACGTCTGTCGTATGTCAGATGAGTTATGGGCCAAAATTACCACCGAGTGGATGCCTAGAAGAGACAGACGGCGGCGTGGCCGACCCAGACGCCGATGGCGAGATGAGCTCGACTCCTTCCTCGAGGAGTGGCCGGAGGAAGCACAGGATAGAGAGTCGTGGAGAGACCGGAGAGAGGCCTTTGCCCAGCAGTGGGACATTAACGGCTAGACAAGACAAGATGTATCGTAACAATCTCTCGAATTTTCAATTGTATTTTCGTTTCCACGTCTTCACGACCAGGGAATTTGATGGAGCCACAGATCTAGAATAAAGAAGATATGGAAAGTCAAACTACCTACATTTTTGTACAAACATATCCGATAGTTATTGAGGAGTGTTAACTTGGCAAGGCGAGAGAAAAGCATAGAATGTGCCAGCTGCATTTTCTCCCGGCCATGCTGCAAAAGCCAGGTAAGGGATCCGAGGGTTTCAGTATATTGCAATTAAGGCGATGGGCTGACAACTTGTCACTACAGCAGTATACGTACGTAAATCTATCGACATCATTTAAAAAATATATAGGATTCAGACTATGTTTACGGAGTGGAAACCTGGTTCATTATATCCCTTTGCGAGGTTTTTTCCAGTTTGGTTAGAACATTGCAGGCTGAATCACCTGATAAGAAAAGAGGATTCCGTGCTTCGCAGGGCACGTTAAGCCGACGGTCCTGGTCACTGGCTTTGATAGTGGTCGCTACTTAAACCATGCCAGAGGCCTAATAGCTGTGCTACTAGGCGGTTTGAAAACTCTGACACCAGAGTTCATCGGTTCGCTTGGCTCGAGAATCCACTGACTAAAAAGAAGGAGAAATGACGGAAATATTTGGACCAGCGACCGGGACCGTCGGCTTAACGTGCCCTCCGAAGCACGGAATCCTTTTTCTTTTCGGACAATCAGGTGATTCAGCCTGCAATGTTCTAACCAAACTGGGAAAAATTTCGCAAAGTGATAAATTGAAACTCAACCTCCGAAACCTCCGGATCGTAAGCCCATGGTTCTGACCACAAGACCACGCGACAGTTATTTCCGTCACTGACAGCCTACTAATTAAGTTACACTTTACAGTGACGTACATTTATGCAAGGATTAGTATTTCAGCCCTCATACAGTTTGAAGTGATTGCTTACTCTTCTGCAATTTGTGTCTGTGGAAAAGTAATTCAAATAGAAAACGCGTATGCACGTAATTACTTAAGTGTCACTTTTGGTAAACGGAACGTAATGGGGAATTGGGGTCTTGGGGCTTGGGGTGAATGTGGAGAAAGTCGTTCTGGAAATTGATGTAGTAATTGGAAGCCCATATAGTCTAATTGTCATTGCATGTACCTGCTTCGTAAAACATTTGGGGTTGGATTTATGGTTGAGAAGATACTTAAATTATGTGTTTTAGTACCTACGTATCTATTTGAAATGTTCCTTGTATTGATGTTTGTTTCTGTGTATGACCATCTGCCATGCTGGCCTGGGAGCAAGAGAAAGAATGTGCCAGCTGTATTTCCTCCCGGGCATGCTGTAAAAATCAGTTAAGGGATCCGAGGGTTTCTGTATATTGTAATTTAGGCGATGGGCTGACAACCTGTCACTACAGCAATATACCTACAAGTCACTACTACACTACTACCTCAAAGCTTTGTCAGACGTGGCGGAACGACTTTTCGTTTGGGCCGTTTACGCTCTGCCTACCCCATCATTGATAAAGGCGTGATTATATATGTATGTATGACCATTATTGACTATGATACCTTTATACAAGGTGTGAAAAAATACTGCGTTCCTTAAAACTACATTTTCCTATAATGATACCAAACAATATTCCCAAAGCATAACAATCTGGGATCGAAAAAAATATTACATTCTGAGCTAAAATTTTTGTGCTTTGCGAAAAATGATTATCAGCAGTAGAACTGCCTCCGTGGTCTAGTGGCTAGTGTCATGGAACCCAGATTCGGATGTCCTGGGTTCGATTCCCAGGGGGAAACACAAAGTTGATATTTGAGAATTTATCACTTTGTGAATTTTTCCCCAGTTTGGTTAGGACATTGCAGGCTGAATCACCTGATTGTCCGAAAAAGAAAAAGATTTCGTGCTTCGGAGGGCACGTTAAGCCGTCGGTGCCGGTCGCTGTCTTTGATACATACATACATATAATCACGCCTTTATCCCTAATGGGGTAGGCAGAGCGTAAACGACCCAAACAAAGGTCGTTCCGCCACGTCTGACAAAGTTTTGAGGGTTATTTAGGATAGATTTGTAGGTATATTGCTGTAGTGACAGGTTGTCAGCCCATCGCCTAAATTGCAATATACTGAAACCCTCCGATCCCTTAGCTGGTTTTTACAGCCTTCCCGGGAGGAAATGCAGCTACACATTCTATGTTTTTCTTTCGCTCCCAGTCCAGCATGGAAGTTGTCGTTACTCAAACCATGTCAGAGGCCTGATAGTTGTGCTATTAGGCGGTTTAAAAACTCTGACACCAGGGTTCATCGGGTCGATAGACTCGATACCCACTCGACAGAAGAAGAAGTAGAACATGGTGATTTAAAAAAAACAGATTTTTTTATACGCTGTACAGGCGGAATGCAGGCGGAGTTGGCGTTCATTTCATTGTACTACTTGAGCTAGCTCTTAAATAAATGATACATACATACATATAATCACGCCTCCATCCCCAAAGGGGTAGGCAGAGCGCAAACGACTCAAACATGGGTCATTCCGCCACGTCTGACAAAGTTTTGAGGGTTATTTAAGATAGATTTGTACGTATATTGCTGTAGTGACAGGTTGTGTGCCCATCGCCTAAATTACAATATACAGAAACCCTCGGATCCCTTAGGTGGTTTTTACAGCATGCCCGGGAGGTAATGCAGCTGGAACTTTCATTAATATGTGATGACAAGGAAAATAAAATAATGAGCTAGGTGTAATAAAATCTTTTTGTCACAGACTAAAAACATTGGAAAAGGACAGAAGATCTATTCTCTCCGGGTTTTGATTTATCGTCGGTTGTTTTATGCGTCATCTGTCATTTTATCCGTCGTCATATGATAATGGCGGATGGCGGAATTTACAAAAATACTGACAAAACGTGCAAAAGCGCGTCAAAATGTAGCGGACATAGTATATGCCAATAGAGTATACAATACAATACAATATTATATTGGTAATAATGCTACAAGTCACATTTGATAATATTCATTCGTACAATCTGATAACAATTAATTTTAAGTATTTACAAAACTATAATACTAAAATTGAATATATGTCACTACATTACAATTTGTAGAAGTAAGTTTTGTTGTTTTTTTTTTACTTTTTCACTTTTATTATTTTGACAGTGACAGATAAATTTAAATTTCCTTTTTAGCCGGTGATATCTAGAATCGAGCCCAATGTATATTACTAAAATTCTTCGAACAACTGGCTGTAGATTGTATTAAGTCCTGATAGTTGTGCTACTAGGTGGCTTAAAAACGCTGACACCAGGGTTCATCGGGTCGATAGACTCGATACCCACTCGACAGATGACGAAGAAGATTGTATTTGAACTTCCAAGGGCAAAATAAGAGCATAATGTAGAAACAGTCCAACACAAACGAACATCAAAATAGATAGTTTTCCCAACTGGAAATCCGGATATCATCAGCCATGATCCGGGATCGAGAACTAAGCCTACTAAACCGATAATAGTCGGGTTACCATTTAAAATTCAAATTGTGTATCCAAAATAGGTTTGTTGGTTAATGAATATGCATGGAATTGGCACCTGTTGGCGGGTTAATTTCAGTTGTGAGTTATTTTAAATAAGTAAGTAGTTCAGCAATCTTCCTTTTATTAGCGAGTAGAATTTCGAGTCGATCAACGACACGATGAACCCTGGTGTCAGAGGTTTCAAACCACCTAGTAGCACAACTATTAGGACATTTATTATTATTTTTTTATTATTTATAACATACAGACAAACATAAACTTATACAGCTTAGCACCATTAAACCAAGTATCGGTTTGTCTTGGTGCTGCACAATCCTCTATTAACTAATATCTTAAAAACTTAATTAATCGTCGGAATTGGAAGTACACAATGTCATAAGCTCCCACTCCCACCCAGACGACGGCAGGCACACGCGCAGGTACAAGTAAACAACAAACCGGTCGACCCAAGGCTTGAGCAACGACCACTATCAAAGAAAGCGACCGTATCCGACGGCTTGACGTGGCCTCCGAAGTACGGAATCTTTCAACTTTTCGGACAACCAGGTGATCCTAACCAAACTGGGGAAAATCTCACAGTGATAAATTGACAAATATCGAAATTGTGTTTCCCCCTGGGAATCGAACCCAGGTCCTCCAAAGCGTAATCCCATGGCTCTGACCACTAAACTACGGAGGAAGATAGGAATGTAATTGATATTCTAAATGGGGTTATATGTATATATTTCACGCTGGACTCAGAGTGATTAAAACCTCAGTCAGTTGACCTGAAGAGATCCTTTAATAGGAATAAGTCCGCCTTTGTACTTCTTTGTTTGTGTTCCTGTAGTTTAGATATAAGAAGTTACAATAAACACTAAACGGTAAACAAGTGTTATTCATAATGAAAACTGATCGGCTTACGTGTTTGTATTGAAGAGCGGGCTAGCCCTCGACGTTTCTATCAACGTTTCGAATGTCGAGGATTAACCCCCTTTTCGATACAAACAAGCTTAGCTTTTGGCTTACCAATCAATTTTCATTAGGTATTAGTGATTACATACATATGTCGCATCAATGTTTGCATTTGCCTCAGCTGGTGGGACATTTCCCAGCTGAATTTGTGGGCGTTAATTCATTTAGCGATTATTATCGCCTTCCTCTGCGTTCTCCATCATCCTCGGGTTCCCCAAAGCACAAAAAGACTCTTAGTAATTTATCGCACAGTTTTAATTCGTTTCGATCTTATTTTAGTTACAATTGGAACGTTCTTAGCTCAATCTATTCGGTGCACGTGCCCTCAACAAAGAAACAGACAAGTCCCCGAAAGTAACCGATCCACGACCGCACCGTTCGATTGATCAAAAATAACTGTACTGAGAAATTCAAATTGATTTTCCAAGTGGACGTTACTTCCCACCAAAATGCCATGTCCAAGCGCGTGAAACGCGCTTGCGTTTCTTTGTCTATGCACGACCCAACAAACTTCGTCTAAGCACCCGACAATCCAACATGATTTTAAAATAAAAATAACAATTATTGTCTATGGATTTAAACAAGCAATGTACGGTTAAGTCGGGTTGACATGTAGTGCCATCTGCCGGTGAGTATGGCACTACCAAGAATAACAAAATTAACTGTCAAAGTAACGTTTCGTGCAGCATGACCCATCATTCGGTGGTTGGCACCAACGTCCATCTTCGACACGTACAAAAACCAGTCTCGTTATAATTATCTCCCTACCTTTTTAGCTTACTTCACAGGGTCGGCTACCATTCTGAACAAAATTTACTGTATAAACGACTAGATATTTAGGGTCTCAGTGCAAACCTGTCACTTCTGTTATACACAATCCTATCTAAAGCTCCTTAATTTTTTTGCTGAATGTAGCCTAAATGCGTATTTAACAATAAATAGGTAAAAAAAAAAATCATTAGGTACATGCAATTAACTAAAAAACCACTCCGGAGTGTAAGGGACAGCGTACCGCAAACTGATAGGGGGTTGCTCAGTCAGTCAAACTGAACAACTATCAGCAAGATTTTTTTTTCTGAAAGGGAAGAAGAAAAACTTTTGCGCCATATAAAAGAAATTGAATTGAATTGAAGAAGAAAAAATGCTTTTCTATACAAATTGTCTGATCGACGTGTCCATTTTGTATGGAAAGATATTTTTATTTTCATCAGCTAAAAGAATTTCCTAGTGAACGTTGTTCAGTTACGTTGACTGCGCAACCCCTATCAGTTTGCGGGACGCTGTCCCTTACGCCCGTATACAAATATCAATCCCTATATTTACCAGTTTCTTCGACAAAGTAAGTACATTTATATCCGTGACGTCATTAAACATTTTATCGTCATTAAAACAAAAGAAAAACCAGCCAGCAATTGACTTTTATGACTCTTGTCTTGATACTGCTCTCTTAAGTGATGATCACTAGAGAGGGAATCTGGGAATGAAAAAATACCTGTTACGTAATATTATGTACTTTTACTCTTATGCATTAACTGTACTATAACAGGCATAATGCAAGACAAAAGTAACTGTGGAATTCAATACTTTATACATGTTACGAACAATCCCCGAATTTGCTAATTGGTCTGAAAAAGGGTCATTTCGCGGATTGGAAAAAGCAAAACGCACAACACACGTTGTTGTTTAAGAGCCCCCCTTGAATAAATATTTTATTCTGTTTTTAGTATTTGTTATTATAGCAGCAATAAAAATGCAACATCATTGAAAATAACAACTGTCTAGCTGTCACGGTTCATGAGATACAACCTGCGGTGACAAACAGAAAATTCGTTTGTTGTATGGGAGCCCCCTCAAATATTTATGTAAATTTGTTTTTAGTACCTATTTGTTATTATACATACATACATATAATCACGCCTTTATCCCTAATGGGGTGAGCAGAGCGCAAACGACCTAAACAAAGGTCATTCCGCCACGTCTGACAAAGTTTTGAGGGTTATTCAAGATAGATTTGTAGGTATATTGCTGTAGTGACAGGTTGTCAGCCCATCGCCTAAATAACAATATACCGTAATCCTCGGATCCCTTAGCTGGTTTTCACAGCATGCTCGGGAGGAAATGCAGCTGGCACATTCTATGTTTTTCTCTTGCTCCCAAGCCGGCATGGAAGAATGGAGAATTGAGAGAAATTAGGAATTTGTAGCTGCAACAGAAATACATTAATTGTGAAAATTTCAACTCTCTAGCTATCACAGTTCAAGAGATACAGCCTGGTGACACGGACGGACAGATGGACGGACAGCCAAGTCTCAGTAAAAGGGTCCCGTTTTCAACCTTTGGGCATGGAACCCCAAAAAATGTTCTGCGCTGACCCCAAATAAATGGGATACGGGCAAGCGAAAGCAAGATGATTATTACCTGTAATATCCTAATAATACTTCTGGAAGCTAAAGGTAACTTCAGGAAATTGCATTGTTTACTTTTTACCATGTGTACGTACTTATCGGCTTCTCTTATCAACGGAAAAACTCTTCACTCCCACGAAAAGCTTTTACCTAGAGATGAAAGCATAATCAGATTATCAGTTTCACTACATAGTATTAAACAAAGTCGCTTTCTCTGTCCCTATATCCCTATTTATTCATAAATCTTTAAAACTACCCAATGGATTTAGATGCGGTTTTATTTTAATGGATATAGTGATTCAAGAGAAAGGTTAATATGTATAATATATGCATAATATAGTAGAGAAACACTAATAATTTCCATGCGAAGCCGGGGCGGCTTAACATGCTTACGGCTAAACGTGCCTTACGAAGCACGGAAAAAGCGCCGAATAAACGTACATATGAAATTCGAAAACCGAAAAACACATTGGTACTTGGTGGGATTCGAACCACGACCTCCCGCTCAGGAGGCAGCAGGCCTATCAACTACACTATCGGGCTCACTGTTTAAGTATTTTTATTTATGATGTCATATATCACTAGACATAATCCATTACTGTATCCACATTAGAGAAGACTCCAGATTTAGAGGCTATCATTTCACCAAAATACTTAAACCGCCAAATCCTACCTTATGTGGCTTTTATTGCCTCATACCATCCTCATACGCTGTTACTCTGGAGCCACGCAATTGAGAGGAAATGGGGAATTAGTGAGAACGACCTACTTTTTTTAAATGGATGAAGAATTGCCTTCCATGTTGGACTGTGAGAGATAGGAAAAACCCGGGCATACTGTAAAATCAGCTAAGGGTCAAAGTCAAATCATTTATTTCCAAATAGATTCCTAAGAACACTTATAGAAAGTCACAAGCGAGTCTATTACAAATAAAATAAAATTATATATATGTCATAAAATAAAACTATATCACAATTAAGAAGAAGCATTAGAAACTCGCACTTTGCGCCCCTCCCTTCGTTTTATCTTATTCTTACTTTTGTCCTTCTTTTTGTTCAAAATAGGGATTGAGCCCGCAATGTGTGCCAATTTCTTAGGCTTCACTGAAATATCAGAGCTCCAGACATCTTTGTCATTAGTATAGTGATCTAACTTATAATAGGATTTGTAAGTTTCAGTATTGTAATTTAGGCGATGGGCTAACATCCTGTCATTAAAGCATTATATTCAATTCAATTCAATACTTTATTTATAAAATAATAATTTTACACGTCACGTTACATAATTACAAAATTTTGTTTTAGAATTAGTCATGTCATGTCATTTTAAAATACAAATAATAATAATAAAATGTGTTCATTTTTCTCCACAAATCTATCTTTAATAACCCTCAAAACATGTCAGATGCGGTGGAACGACCTTCGGTTAAGTTGTTTATCCTATCCTATGTAATGTGACCTTTGGTCAAAGTCAAAATTTATCCTCTCCTATGAAATGTGACCTTTGGTCAAAAACAAAATGCATTGTCGTCATATATTTTGCAAGTCACGTATGATGAAATTTATTGGACGATATTTTGTTACAGGTTGTTATGGATATAATATTAAATTTTAAACATTCTTCCATGCTGGACTGGGCGCGAAAGAAAAACATAAATTGTGCCAGCTGCATTTCCTCCCGGGCATGCTGTAAAAACCAGCTAAGGGATCCGAGGGTTTCAGTATATTGCAATTTAGGCGATAGGCTAACAACCTGTCACTACAGCAATATACCTACAGAGCTATCTTAAATGACCCTCATAACTTTGTCAGACGTGACGGATCGACCTTTGTTTAGGTTGTTTACGTTCTGCCTACCCCATTAGGGATAAAGGCGTGATTATATGTATCTATGTATGTAAACTGTGTTGGAATGAGCGTGTAAGCCAATGTGGTGAAGAGTTGCTCTGTAATATTCAAATTATTAAGCGATAGTTATCCCTTTTCAACTTCAAAAGATTGCAACGTCCAATATTTTATTAAAATGTATTTGTTTTGTACAACAAATATATTTTTTATTAATATCTTTACAAAAAAATCATTCATGTTTTATACTAGATATCATTTCATTTTTATCTTATGACCTTATCTAATCTAATTGAGGACCGATCCTATTATTCTCTTTATTGTCAATTTTCTTTCAATACAATCAAACGATGGTCCCTAAACAATATTCACTGGTACTTGATTATACAAGGTCTACAAATCTGTATAAAATGTTTCATTGTAATATTTTATTTGATTGACAAAACGTAAAAATAAAACTCAACAAAGGGTAAATAAAAACCGTCTCCACCAATTCATTTTTAAAAGATGATTTCAGATAGGATTGTACTTAATATTACCAGCATAATACATACTACCTATTTTATCTTGATTTTGCTCAACATGACTAGAACGTATCTAGTATGAAAGAAGTTGTTGGATATTACACCTCCATGGCACTATCGAATGGCTGATATCTGCTGTCTTTCAGACGGCATCAAATTTTTGTTGATTTTAATACTTTTGATTTTTCAAGTATACAAGGCCTCGCCTAGTCAAAACTATTATTAAATCGAAAATAATTTAATTTGCATTCCACCGTATTACTTGCTCTGTCGACTATATCCTCTAACAGAAGTAGTTAGTATGCATTTATTTTTTAAGGATGTTTGATATACGATTGCACCCAGTGGGCTCGATTCTAGATTTGCCGGCTAAAACTAAAATTAAAATCTATTTGTCACTTTCATACTATTGCAAAAGGACCTATTCTCTCCAGTTTCAGATTTATAGTTTGTGGTTTTATGCGTTATTTATCATTTTGATCTGCCATCATATGATATAGCGGATAAAATTGTTAGAAATACTGGAGAAACGTGCCAAAGCGCGTCAAAGTTTTGATGAGGACACAGCATAAAACCATAGATATCCTGTACTGTTACAATTTTATTATTTTGAAAGTAACAGATAGATTACAATATTAGTTTTAGCCGGTGGAATCTAGAATTGAACCCAATATTCAGAGTGTACCAATTATTCAGAGATGTATCCAATATCCAGAGGTGTACCCAATAAACATCTCTGGGAGATGTAGGTACCCAATACCTCGTATAAAGATCCCAAAGGTTCAGATGGCGCATTTAAACTTTCATTAATGCTCTTTGATTTCATTTAGGAGAGTTCGAATCTGTTTGGAAATTGCCAATTTTCTGCCAATGTGTTTTGAACGGCTGTCTGTAATTAAATTGGTTTAATCTATATATTTTATTGAATGTTGAATCAATTTACAAGCTTTTATTTAAAAATACGTGTATATGACGTACGTTGCCGGTGTGACGGTCAAATACCGCTGATACGAAATGAAATATTTAGTCTCTATGTTTGCACATTATTTTAACAAATTATCTATATACAAATATGATAACATACATACAAATAATCACGCCTTTATCCCTAATGGGGTAGGCAGAGCGTAAACGACCAAAACAAAGGTCGTTCCGCCACGTCTGACAAAGTTTTGAGGGTTATTTAAGATATATTCGTAGGTATATTGCTGTAGTGACAGGTTGTCAGCCCATCGCCTAAATTGCAATACACTGAATCCCTCGGATCCCTTAGCTGGTTTTTACAGCATACCCGGGAGGAAATGCAGCTGGCACATTCTATGTTTTTCTCTCGCTCCCAGGCCAGCATGGAAGTTCAAATATGATAAACTATCGATATATCCACGTAACTGAGACAACACTAGTACAAAGTCGGAAGTGCAAACATTTATTGTTTAATTATGATCAACTCTGAAATTGAAATGAAAATTAAATTCATTATGGAATTTTCTATGGCTTCGAGATAGGAAACTTTCCATTGTTTGATGAAATAATAAAGCTTGTATAAGGAATTTTGAAATTATCGGTATTGGGACTCAGATTCTGTGCTGGGTTATTAGAATTTACATTGAAATGTTTCATTTTATTAAGATAAGATAAGAGAAGAACAGCCATCTGTTAGTACTCTTCATAATGTACCTTTCGACATTTTCATCGGCAATGAAAGCCTAAAGCGTACCTAGCTAGTACCTATTAGCGTACCTATTGAAAGACAGGGGACTTACAAAATTTTTATTTCTCACCGTTATAATAAAGTATGTAGATTATTTCTTGCTGGACTGGGAGCAAGAGAAAAACATAGAATATGCCAGCTGCGGGCATGCTGTAAAAACCAGCTAAGGGATCCGAGGGATTCAGTATATTGCAATTAGGCATTTTAGGCGATGGGCTGACAACCTGTCACTACAGCAATATTTGTACAAATCTTTCTTGAATGGCTCTCAACACTTTGTCAGACGCGGGGGAACGGCCTTTGTTTAGGTCGTTTACGCTCTGCCTACCCCATTAGGGATAAAGGCGTGATTATATGTATGTATAATGAAGTACGTAGATTCTTTCATGCTGGACTGGGAGCAAAAGAAAAACATAGAATGTGCCAGCTGCATTTCCTCGCGGGCATGCTGTAAAAACCAGCTAAGGGATCCGAGGGTTTCAATATATTGCAATTTAGGTGATGGACTGACAACCTATTACTACAGCAATATATCTACAAATCGATATTAAAGAACCCTCAATACTTTGTCGGACGTGGCGGTGGCACTCTGCCTACCCCATTATGGATAAAGGCGAGATTATAATATATATGTTTAATCTAGTACACAAGTAGCCGATCCATTCATCACGCGACCTGAACACCGCACGTCATTAATCATCTCACCTCGAGTAGGTATTAACACTTTCACTGCCGCTCATTTAGATATACAGAGGCAAAACATGCCACTTATATAGATATACAGATGCAAAAGAAGCACTCACTTAGATAAACAGATGAAATTTATGCCTCCGGTTTAGACATACAGGCAAAACATACAATTTCTTTAGAGGTCCAAAGGCAAAAAACGTGCCACCTATTAGGAAAAAGTGTGATTATACAAAAGTCATTAATCAAGATTAACTAAGACAAACAGAAGCGAAACATACCACTCATTTCGACATACAGAGGCAAAATATGCCGCTCATTTAGACACACAGAGGCAAAAAATGCCACTTATTTGGATATAAAGAGACAAAAAAGAACACTCATTTAGATGAATTGGGACAAAAAAGAACCCAACTCTGAAATCAATATAATTCAGTACACAAGAAGCCGTTTGGCCACTGGATAGCCGTGCCAATTCATCACGCGAACTAAACACCGCACGTCACTACTCATCTTACCTCGAGTTATTTATTAACACCTTCACTGCCACATACTTAATCAATTGAGGTAAATTGAATTTATCAGTAAAATTACGTTGAGATTTTCGTATAATGTGAAAGAAAGAATATAATAAATTCAATTCTGGCAGGATTTGAACCTGCGTTTCTGGAATGCCGGTCCATTACTCTACCAACTGAGCTACAGAAACGGTAGATGGAGTGAGGAATTTATCATAGTCTGTCGTATGGCCAGGGCAAATATTTGAATGATGAATTTAAATGTCTGTTTCTGGGTCTGGGTGTTCTTTGTGGTTGTTTCTGTGTATGTCCATGGCACCCCAATACAGGGAATCTGAGTGGAGGCTATGGGTGTGATCGTGTTTTTCTGTCTGTTGTCGTCATAGAGACGTTAGCGACATCTAGTTTAAGAACTACGTAGAGCTTGAACAGTCTAAATTAAGATTGGAATCCAAGTCAAAGTTAATGATATCTCCTCACTTTTTACATATTTTTGACGACTTTTAGCACTCACAATGCTATTTTTATTTCATGTAATATGAAAAAGAAAAAGAACAAAGATTTGGTATAAACACTATAAAATTTCTTTTATGCTCGTTTGAGACACGTAAATAGTCCTGCATTCTGCACAATACCTATAGGCGGGAGTCAACATTTTCTGTACTTAGGTATTTCATTTTAATTTACTACCATGCTGGACTGGGAGTGAGAGAAAAACATAGAATGTGCCAGCTGCATTTCCTCCCGAGCATGCTGTACAAACCAGTAAAGGGATCCGAGGGTTTCAGTATATTGCAATTTAAGCGATGGGCTGACAACCTGTCACTACAGCAATATACGTACATCCATCTTAAATAACCCTCAAAATTTTGTCAGATGTGGCGGAACGACCTGTGTTAAGGTCGTTTACTTTCTGCCTACCCCGTTAGGGATAAAGGCGTGATTATTTGTATGTATGTAGGTATTTCATTTTAGGCGATGGGCTGGCAAAAAAGAATCACTAAATATTCGTAGAATGTAGCGAATACTTATTTTACAAGTTAAGCTTCTTCTTCTGTCGAGTGGGTATCGAGTCTATCGACCCGATGAACCCTGGTGTCAGAGTTTTTAAACCGCCTAGTAGTACAACTATCAGGCCTCTGACATGGTTTGAGTAACGACCACTATCAAAGACAGCGACCGGGACTGACGGCTTATCGTGCCCTCCGAAGCACGAAATCTTTTCCTTTTTCGGACAATCAGGTGATTCAGCCTGCAATGTCCTAACCAAACTGGGGAAAAATTCACAAAGTGATAAATTCTCAAATATCACCTTTGTGTTTCCCCCCTGGGAATCGAACCCAGGACCTCCGGATCGGGAGTCCATGGCACTAGCCACTAGACCACGGAGGCAGTTACAAGTTAAGCTGTAGATGACCCTCCGACCAAGAAACAGGTAAAAGCATGACTTCACGCACGTATATTTATTCAGAAACGCGGTTCTCTAAGTTTTGCCGGGGAATAACATATTTTCCACAGTATAAAATAACCTTTGTCCGTTCCCAGGATCCCATCTATCATCAAAAACCGGTTAGGCATGAAAGAGCTAGAAATATACAGATAGTTACTTTCGCATTTATAATGTTGTTATTAGCAAGGATAAGTGTAATAGAGGGCAGTGAAACTGTTAAAGTGGGGTATTAGGAGCCAAATGGGGGTGAATGCCCCCCCCCCCCCTTCTGCTAAGTTGAAAACTGATCAAACAGATTCATTTTTCATTGCGGTTAAAAGCGGATTTAGCTGAAGGCGGATTACATCATTTCTTCTGAAAGAGTACCGTTTTTACACGTAGCGTAATCTTAGTTTAAAAGCTAAAGATAATGGTTGGTTCGGAATATTTTTGCTTTCGGTTAATGCCTTTAGCTTCGTACTGCGTGATTATATTGAGTGTCTTTGAAGGTCAGATATATAGTGGTATAGATACCTTTACTTTCTCCTGGGTCAACGATCTTACAAAATCTAAAAAGAAGGTCAAACGACCTTTTGAATCATTTGTATTTCTTTTTTCCAATCTCACGAGCGTGGGAACAAGGAAAATTCTTGGCCTCATACATACATACATGACGTCACGCCTCTTTCCCGGAGGGGTAGGCAGAGATCACATCTTTTTATATGTGTTTTTTGCATTTTAAAATGCTACTCGTATTTGATTACGTTTATTTATTTATTTACTGTTTAATGTACACAAGTTACATGAGAAAGACAATACACAAGGAATAACGACACAACAGGTACAGCTTATTTCTACTAAGAAATTTCTTTCAGCTGACCTACGGAAGTGAGACTTAAATTGAGAGGCAGATTAGGCGTGCACAAATAAAGCATAATATTAAAATAATACCAGAAAATTATAAGTTACCTACATAAAAAAATATTTATATAAATACGTGAAATCATTATAATAATATATACATGAATATATATAAATAAATACAAATATATAGATACTAATATTTTAAGGAAAGTGAAAGGTAATGCTCTTTTACTATCTTTTTAAAGACAGCGACACGGACCGTGTGCAGCAGCGAATTCTATAACCTGACCGCATTGACAGTGAAAGATTCAGAGTAAAAAAAAATATTCTTATATACAATAATACGTAGATACTCATATAATAAGTGACATTAGGAGTCTGATGGAGGTGCGAAATTCCATACAAAAGTTGTTACGTTAAGATACATACATAAATATAATCACGCCTTTATCCCTAATAGGATAGGCTGAGCGTAAACGACCAAAACATAGGACGTTCCTCCACTTCTGACAAAGTTTTGATGGTTATTTAAGATAGACTTGTAGGTAGGTACATTGCTGTTGTGACAGGTTGTCAGCCCATCGCCTAAATTACAATATACTGAAACCCTCGGATCCCTTAGCTGATTTTTACAGGATGCCAGGGAGGATAGCAGTTGGCACATTCTATGTTTTTCTCTCGCTTCCAGGCCAGCATAAAAGAATATAAATAATCTTCCTTTTTTTAGACGATCGGTGGTAAAGTGTGCTTCAACTTTGTGCCACCCTGGGGAAATCAAAGTGCACAGATGCAATTTCTCACACTGATCATGACGCTTTGCTTTCCCACTTATTTCGCGTCCATTTCTTGTTGTACCGTAAGGTAAGGTCTTCTTCTTCTGTCGAGTGGGTGTCGAGTCTATCGACCCGTTGAACCCTGGTGTCAGAGTTTATAAACCGCCTAGTAGCACAACTATCAGGCCTCTGACATGGTTTGGGTAACGAACACTATTAACGTGCCCTCCGAAGCACGATTTTTTTTGTATGGACGCATAATCACGCCTTAATTCCGAATGAGGTAGACAGAGCGTAAACAAACAAAGAAAAAATGGTTCCGCCACGTCTGACAAGTTTTGAGGGATATTTTAGACTGAAATGTGTATCGCTAGAGTGATAGGTTGTCAGCCCATTTTTCTTTTATGGACAATCAGGTGATTCAGCCTGCAATGTACTAACCTAACTGGGGAAAAATTCACAAAATGATAAATTCTCAAATATCAACTTTGTGTTTCCCCCCTGGGAATCGAACCCAGGAACTCCGGATCAGGAGTCCATGGCACTAGCCACTAGATCACGGAGGCAGTTAGTTTTATAGTCATGATACGATTTACGATTATAACATTTTTCTAGTAAGCCTGCATGTTTGATATAATTATACGTTCGCATTTTAAAATTAATTTAATAGATGTCGCGTGTTGAAATAAAATTGCTTTAAATTAAATATCAAACATGTTTTTCTTTTTCTATTCAAATCATTTAGTGCAGCAAAACACAGGCGTCACTCACTGTGCGCTAGGTTGCGCGGTTGGCAATGTTTTTTTTCATTGCCTCCAACAAACATGCGTAACATTACGAAACTCTACGTCAGCGCAGCCTTCTACCAGTATGTTTTGAAAGTTTGTTGTAGGCAATGCAAAAAGTATTCACTGCGTGTTGAGCGCAACTTTGCGCGCAATAAGTGACGTCTGTGTGTTGCTGAACTATGACACATGAAAAAAAAACACTTAAAAATAACTATATAATGCAAAAATTTAACCAAAATCCTTCTTAACAACAGAAAGGCGTGCTCTCACCGTACTCCGTACTTCTTATCAACTCCCATCAATATCTAACAGTGTCACATGCTCGTAGCACTTGCCTACGTCGTAGCATGTTCGTAGCAGACCGCTACGATCCGCGTAGCCATTTGTGACAGTACTAAAAGCATTGGAAGTTAGAAGTTCTCTAAAGTGTTCGTTAGTTTTCTAAGTGTTCAGAAAAGTTTGAACTAAATACACGAGGTGTAATGGACAGCTTCCCGCAAACTGAAAGTGGTTAGTCAGCAAGGAAACTGAACAAATATCAGCAGGTTTATTTTCAGGAAGTGAAAAAAAAAAAACCGTACAAATTGTCCGATCAATGTGGTCATTTTGTATGAAAAGGTCTTTTTTTTTCATCTCCTGAAAAAAAATCCTGATGAAAGTTGTTCAGTTTCGTTAACTGAGCAACCCCTATCAGTTTGCGGGACGATGTCACTTACACCCGGTATTGCTATATATTTATAGCACGTAAGAATACTAGACTACCTAACTATACTTGCTTCCATGCTGGCCTAGTAGCAAGAGAAAAACATAGAATGTGCCAGCTGCATTTCCTCCCTGGCATGCTGTAAAAATCAGCTAAGGGATCCGAGGGTTTAAAAATATTGTAATTTAGGCAAAGGGCTGACAACCTGTCACCACAGCAATATACTTACAAATCTGTCGTAAATGACCCTCAAAACTTTGTCAGACGTGACGGAACGACCTTTTTTTAGGTCGTTTACGCTCTACCTACCCCATTAGGGACCAAGGCGTGATTATATGTATGTATGTAGAATACTATAAAAGAACCTTCTCCTTGTGTCTTCCATCCGTCGCAGTCAAAGATATCCACGTAAAACTCATGGGTATTTTTTTAAATCTCAATAGATTCAGGGTGTGAACTGCCTCCGTGGTCTAGTGGCTAGTGCCATGGACTCCCGATCCGGAGGTCCTGGGTTCGATTCCCAGGGGGGAAACACAAAGTTGATATTTAAAATTTATCACTTTGTGAATTTTTCCACAGTTTGGTTAGGACATTGCAGGCTGAATCACCTGATTGTCCAAAAAGAAAAAGATTTCGTGCTTCGAAGGGCACGTTAAGCCGTCCGTCCCAGTCGCTGTCTTTGATAGTGGTTGGTACTCAAACCATGTCAGAGGCCTGATAGTTGTGCTACTAGGCGGTTTTTAAACTCTGACACCACGGTTCATTGACTCGATACCCACTCGACAGAAAAAGAAGAACAAGAAGAAGAAGGGTGTTTTAAACCAGCCCCTTCCGTTACCTACCATTTAATTCTAGAAATGGTTTTTAAAAAAGTCATAGTTTATTACTTAAATAGGAACTCATAAATAATTTACATAGCTTGCTCCTATTTGTCATGTATTCTAACTTTTAGATTTCGTCAAACATCGCATGTCTCGCAACAATTTGCGAAATCATTTATTTGCTCGTTTATGACTTGAATAAGCCAGAATTATAATACCAAACCGTCAGTTTTACCTTCATTTGTGTGCTAAAAACGGGTTTAAGTACCCATTTAATTATGAGATAATGTTTTATTTGTATTTTTGTGTTGTTTATTGCGTTCTGTTTCAGAATACGGAGAAGAATGGAAAAAAAAACATAATTACGAAATAGACCTAACCAAAATTGATTTGCTACTAAATATTGTAGCATAATATAATCTATTAATTTGATAAGTTATCAAAATAACTAGTTTATTTTTATCAAAACCCGGAACTTATCTTTTCTCTAGATTATGACCAGATTTTAACCAAATCCGGAATTTGGTTAAAATCTAGTTTTTTGATCAAAAAACTGATTGCATCCTAATTCTGCGACATTAAAGATCTATCTGAAATAATCCTCAAAACTTGTGAGACGTGGCGGAACGACCATTGTTTAGGTCGTTTACGCTCTGCCTGCCCCATTACATTTGGGATAAAGGCGTGATTATATGTAGTTATATATGATTCAGTCAAACATAAAAATAATTTATGTATATGTATTCCGAAGGGAATGTGGAAATGTAACTGTTATTGTTTTTGCCTCGTTATACAAAAAAGTTACATAAAAGTAAAAGCACCTTTGATGTCCTTATTGAATTATGACTAAATACTGTCAGTTCAAACAAAATCCTTTCTTCATTACTGCTAATAACGTACCTTTACAGTCTTCCTCACATAATCTGTAATACTTTGTGCTACAAAAATCATCGTTATTGCTAGGTAATAAAGGACTCTTCCATGCTGGACTCGGAGCGAGAGAAAAACATAGAATTCTGTAAAAAAATCAGCTAAGTGATACGAAGGATTCAGTATATTGCAGTTTAGACGATGGGCTGACAAACTTTCACTACAGCAATATACCTACAAATTTATCTGAAATAACCCTCATAACTTTGTAAGACGTGGCGGAACGACCTTTATTTAGGTCATTTACGCCGCACCAACCCCATTAGGGATAAAGTCGTGATTATATGTATGTATGTTAGTAATAAAGGACTTTCTAAAGATAAATATTATAAATTGCCTCTGTAGTGTGTAGCCATGTGCTTCCAAATCGGAGGTCGCCGATTCGATTTCCGTGGGGGTACACAAACTCGATATTTGTCTATTTATTACTTTGCGGGATTTCCCGCAGTTTTTTTTTAATTTCTTTATTCGAAACGGGTTTGCTCTTGACTCCAGTCTAGGGAGCAATGAAAACGGAGTTGACGATGGAGCGAGCTCACCCAGAAGATGCCTATCCACTCTAAATTTGAAGTGTTGAGGGTTGATTGCATTCGGAAACACAGACGCAGGTAGTGAGTTCCTCTCCTTTGCCGAGCGCATAATGAAAGAGATTTGGAAGCGCTTAGTTCACGTTGGTGGAATTTCAACCAGATATAGATTTTAAACTTCTTCTTCTGTCGAGTGGGTATCGAGTCTATCGACCCGATGAACCCTGGTGTCAGAGTTTTTAAACCGCCTTGTAGCAGAACTATCAGGCCTCTGACATGGTTTGAGTTGATTTAATCCTGCGGTGCGTGTAGATGTCTAGTTAGCAGTTTAGTTAGGATGATGCAGGCTGAATGAACAGATTGTCTGTAAGAACGTTCAAGAGAAGTCGTTACACAAACCATGTCATGACCTTTTACCTATTGGTAAAGGCAGATTTAAAAAATTCTGACACCAGGGTTCATCGGGTCGCCCATCATCTCGAAACCTCAGTCAATAAATAAAAAGATTTTACCCTTATGCATTTAATCGTACCGAGAGGAAAAATTGCCTGCAGGCAAAATAGCTAAGTGAAATTCAATTCCGCCCTTAATGGATAAGGTTGTGATTCATAACACTGTATATAATTAATTTATGAAGTTGATCGATGATTTGAGTTAATTTTAAACTATTTTTAGACGCGCAAATCAAACGCAGTACCTCTAAAAGAACGTAATACATACATAAAATCACACCTTTAACCTAATGGGGTAGGCAGAGGAAAAACGACCTAAACAAAGGTCGATTTTCCTTGTCTGACAAGTTTTGACGGCTATTTTATTACAGATGATTATTTATATTGCTATAATGCAAGTTGTCAGCCCTTCGCTTAAATTGTAATATACTAAAACCTTCGGATTCCTTTTTGACAGTACGCCCGGGAGGAAATGCAGCTGGCACATTCTATGCTCCCAGTCCAGCATGTTAATACATTAGTTCTAAAGTCAAGTAGGTCATCTTCCTTTGAGTGAAACCACACTTATTCCAAATCCTGAAGCTTCTTATTCCAAATTCTGACGCTTCAAGAAATCCAACTCAATTCCTACAACTACGTCGTCTAATTCTAAAGGCTGACGATCGACTTAAGTCTGCGACTCGACGCTCAGTGATCCTTCTGTCAATGAAACGAGAAAAGAGATCATGTTATACATATTATATACATATAATCACGCCTTTATCCCTAATGGGGCAGGCAGAGCGTAAATAACCTAAACAAAGGTCGTTCCGCTACGTCTGACAATGATTTGAGGGTTATAGAATAGGGTGATAGAATTGTAGGTTTGTTGCTGTAGTGACAGGTTATCAGCCCATCGCCTAAATTTCATTATACCAAAACCCTGGGAACCCTTAGCTGGTTATTACAGCATGCCCTGCAGTTGCAGCAGCAAGCGAGCATTACAGCAAGCCCAAAAGTTGGCACATTCTATGTGTTTCTCTTGCTCTGAGTCCAGCATGGAAGAATATAGAGTTTGTCCTCTTGGATCAAATCAGGTATGCGTTTAGTTCTTTGAAAACGAGACCGGCCAAGATTTAAATTGCTGATAATTCTCTTTAGTGTAGTATCTTAGTGTGCTTGATATGAATAGTGGTTCGTTTAGGTCGTTTACGCTCTGCCTCCCCCAGTAGCGATAAAGGCGTGATTATATGTATGTAGTTATTAAAAAACAACGCTTTTAGATGGAAGTTTTTGATGTTTTTCTTGGCGAGTGGGTTTCGAGTCGATCAACGAACTGTTATGGAACCTGGTGTCAGAGTTTTGAAACTGCCTAATAACACAGCTATATAGCTAGCTATAGCCTCTGACATGGTTTGAGTAACGACCACTATCAAAAACAGCGACCCGGTATGAAAAACGAATGGTCCAAACCACTCGTTTTCTTTTCTACTACTCGAAACATGAGTGGTCTATGATCTATATATAATCATAACAATGACACAGACAATCGTTTGACAAGTGACACGTAAACTTTTTAATTTACGTTCCGTTTCTCTTCAATTCGTTACCGATTCTTCAAATTAACGATATTTGTTAATTGTAGTGGTGGTGTAGTAGGTGTATTTCTGCGTAGAACGAAAAAAGAAACAGGATTGGACTTTATTGGCAACACAGATTTCTACTGCTTCAAAAATACGCAAAATCGTGTGTGATAGAATTTGATTTCGTTCACGAATGATTTTCGTACGCGTTTTCAGTTTTCATACGAGCGATTCAGATATACTGCTCCATATCTCTAAACCACGGAGGCAGTTAGGAAGGAATTTTTTGCTGATAAAAAAGTTTTTTTATCATAAAAATATAACTGTTTGTTAACTAAACACATTTTACATTTTGACACCTATTTCGGAAGCACAATTTGAATTTTAGGTGGTTACTTGACTTTTATCCTTAGCTTATTGGGTTTAGTTCCCAATCCCGGATCACTTTTGCGGATAGTTCTGGGAAACTAACTGTATTGATATTTGCTTAGGCCGATCTTTTTGTGGATTATCTGTTTTTTTCCGGCTGCGCAACGCAAAGAAGGGTAATGTGTTTAACTGCCGCTTTAAAGACCAAACGCGTAAGCCGATTTTAACGGTTCTTGCGTCAATTCGTCCTAACCATGCGAGTGTCACTGAACGCATGATTTTGACAAAAAATCATACATACATACTTACTCTCACGCTTGTATCCCTATTGGGGTAGGCAGAGCATCAACTTACCAAATAAAGGGCGTTCCGCCACAACTGATAAGTGTTGAGGGTTGTTTAAGATAGATCTGTATATTGCTGTAGTGACAGGTTGTCAGCTCATCGCCTAACTTACAATATGCTGAAATCGTCGAATCCCTTAACTAGTTTTTACCGCATGCCCGGGAGGAGATGCAGCTGGCAAATTCTATGTTTTTCTATCGCTCCCAGACCAGCATGAATGATCAAGAAGTCAAAAAATTAATATGGCGATAATATTAATACGGACGCCATTTTGTGAAAATTGAAAAAAAATAACTCGACGAACTATGCTGATTGGGTTGTCTTGTCATTGAATAGGTATTTTAAAATCAATCAATTAGAGTTATCCGACATTGTTGTTTGTATTGAACAATCGTTTAAGATCTATATCGATTTAAAGTTAACATTGTGTTCTAAGTACCCTAAGGTTGCCTGGAAGAAATTGCTGCTTAGCAATAAGGCCGCCTAAATGTACTACTATTTGTTTAATTTCATTTTATTTTCTCTTGTGTCTTTTTTGTGCAATCACTACATAGTGTAAAACAAAGTCGCTTTCTCTGTCTCTATATCCCTATATAAATCTTTAAAACTACGCAACGGAGTTTGATGCGGTTTCTTTAAATGGATAGAACGATTCAAGAGAAAGGTTTATATGTATAATCCATGCATAATATAGTGGAGAAACACTGATAAGGGCGGGTCGCTAGTAAAGTATATTCTTATCTTATCTTAAGGAGTTGAACTTTTTAAATGTCTTTTTCTTCAGACTACATGTTGTAGCTTCGTTTTACAAGGTATTTCGTTCAAAATATAAAGATTTTCTGTTTGAACAATGATCTATCTAATTTGAAGACACTTTTTTAAGAATGTTGCCTTCGAGCTTTATCACTTCAGAAGGCTTTGATCGCTAAATACCTACTCCATCTACGCGGGCTTTTGATAACTGGCGTTTGTCGGAGACTGACAGCTTATCGTATCCACCATGGCAATGAAGAGGTACTAAACAGTCAGTCTGTCAATACTTCTAAAACGTAGTGAAATTTACAGATTGTTTCCAACTATCCAATGCACTATTCATATCTACCTATTTAGTAAAACTGATAAGTACAAAATAATGAACAGTTTTCAATGCACAATTAATATCTATCTGGTATAACTGAAATGAACTAAATTATGAACTTTTTTACTCGTCTATGCTGGACTTGGAGTGAGAAAAAACATAGAATGTGCCAGATGCATTTCCTCCCGGGCATGCTGTAAATACTACGTAAATGATCCGATGGTTTCAGTATATTGTAAATTAGGCGATGGGCCGACAACCTGTCGCTACATCAGTATACCTACAAAGCTATCTTAAATAACCCTCAAAACTTTGTCAGACGTGTCGGAACAACGACCTTTGTTTAGGTCGTTTACGCTGTCCCTACCCCATTAGGGATAAAGGCGTGATTGTATCACATGATATTTTTTACCTGGAAAATCCTTTAATTTTGGGAGCAGATCAGCGCAGACAGCTTAGTAACAATTGTCTCGTTAGTTTCACATGAAAACGTTAAGTGCTAAAACGTTTAAAACTATTACCAGAATTTCACTTTATATTTAAGTACAAAACAATCTTAGTTCTGACCGGTACTAGTATTACTCTTCAAAATTTAATACGTAAAACGGGGTGTAAGGGACAGCTTGCCGTACGGTTTGCCCAGTCAACAAAACTAAACAACTATTACCAGGATTTTTTTTCGGGAAAGAAAAAAGCATACAAATTATCTGATAGAAGTGGTAATTTTGTATGGGAATAGTGTTTTTTTATAATCTCCTGTTAGAGTTTTCTAGTGGAAGTTGTTCAGTTATATTGTCTGAGCAACCCCTATAAAATTGCAGGAGGCTGTCCCTTACACCCGGTATGGTTATTTAGCCAAAGTTCAGGCTAATTGTTTTTTCTTACTTAATATAATAATATCGTTATAATAGTCAGACAAAAACAGCTGTCATGAGAGAAAAGAACTACCTAGAGGTCTATAACCAAAAAAAGGAGCTAGATTATTTCTGCTATTTTGTATCTGGCTGGGTTTTTTACTTTGATCATTGACCCTAGCCTTTTTTTGTTAAAGAACGAAGTAAATTTTGAAATGAAATTCAGTGGGAGGTTTCTTTAATCAGTTTTAATAAGCATATTTAATAATTTGAACAGTACTTTCTTCCAAGTTTTTGATAAATCTTGATTTTTCTTTTCTTGTCTTTATTTTCTTGTACTTTCATGTGGAGAGAGATAAAATTACTTTGTATGTACAGTCAGCAAAGGCGATTGCTGGGTAGCGCAGAAAGAAACAAATTAGATAATCTAAGGAAGTCATTGTTTTCTTCCATGCTGGTCTGGGAGCAAGAGAAAAACATAGAATGTGCCAGCTGCATTTCCTCCCGGGCATACTGTAAGAACCAGCTTAGGGATCTGAGGGTTTCAGTATATTGTAATTTAGGCGATGGGCTGACAACCTGTCACTACAGCAATACACCTACAAATTTATCTTAAGTAACCTTCAAAACTTTGTTAGACGTGGCAAAACGACCGACGAACGAACGACGACGAACGACGAACGACGTTGTTTAGGTCGTTTACGCTCTGCCTACCCCATTAGGGATAAAGGCGTGATTATTTATGTATGTAAGAAGTCATACAGACAAATATTACCTGCCGGATAGTAAGTAACACCGCCGGACATTATGCAAATCCAATAAACAGAACTTAACTTTATTATTTGGTCACTAAATGGCATACAAGTGTTATTCATACTGATAAATCAACGACTACTCACTGGTTTTTTAAAGGACCTCAACGTTTCGACTCTTTACGAGAGTCTTCTAAGTTAAGGTCAAACACCTGTGTTAAAAAAACAAGTGAGTATTCTTTGATTTATTAACTTTAATAGTCAGCCGAAGCGCAATCCCTGGTCTTTTTGGGCTGCTATAAACAACACCAATTAATTTAAATAATATAGTGTCGAGTGCTATGGTCTATAGATAAGGTATTAATGTAACTTTAACTCAAATCTATACATGTAATAAATCTTTAGAAGGGTCGTGTCTGTACATTGAATATTTATACAAAAAAGTAATTGCAGCAGGCATTATTAACAATAAAAAGATCAAAACGATGTTTTTTTAGATTTATTGTCTGTCTGTCTGTCTGTATGTTACCACATCACGCCAAAACTACTGATCCGATTTCGATGAGTTTTTTTTTCAACTGTGTGTTACTCGGGTTGCAACTTAGAATACCTAAAATCACGCTACCTGTCTAAGGGGGCAGGAAATTTAAATTTGGCTGTTTTTTAACCGATATTTATGAAACTTCTTTTTATTCGACTGAGCATTATAAAAATCAAGGTTACAATACAAATAATCACGCCTCGTGACTAAGGAAATTAATATTCGGTGATTTATAATCGATTTTGATTGGAACTTTTTTTGTTTGACTAAGCATTACTTAAATTCAAAGTAACAATACAAATAATCACGCCACCTGACTTAGGGGGTAGGCAGGAAATTTAACTCTGATCGTTTTTAACCGATCTTAAAGGGACTTTTTAATTGACTGAGTTTTTTTAATTACCTGGTGTCCAGCCTAGGTTAGAAATAATCACGAAAACCATTCTAATATTGAGTAAGTACCTCAGTTTATATGGGAAACACGCAGTGACGAACATACTGAAAAGGCTTCTTCGCACGAAAGAGCGGGGATCTACTAGCTCGCGCGCGGAAGCGTGTTTTCCATACAAAAACAAAGATCAGACAATGCGTAACACGCTTCCGCGCTCGGGTTAGCAGATCCCGCTCTTACGCGCGAAGAAGCGTTTTCAATATGTTCGATACTGCGTGTTTTCCACACAAAACGGGCGTACGAACGCGCGGGCACAGCTAGTAAATAAATAAATACTAATTCAAATAATCATGGATTTTCACGAAATTTCGTATATTTGTTGCATTTTATGAATATCCATAAGTTTGAAAGAAATAAAGTAATAAATTCGTTTCTGGCAGGACTCGAACCTGCGTCAGTAGAAAGCCGGTCCATCACTCTACCAACTTAGCTACAGAAACGGTAGCGGGTACCTATTTGAAATAATAGCACTGGCGGTGCTAAAAATATCCATAAATACATCCTGAAATAATCCGCGAGAGAGCCCGCTGGTGTAGTGGATAGGGCCTCCTGAGCGGGGGGAGGTCGTGTTTCGAATCCCACCACGTAACAATGTGTTTTTTCAGTTTTTGAATTTCATATGTACGTTTATTCGGCGGTTTTCCGTGCTTCGGAAGGCACATCAAGCCGTTGTTCCCGGTAAATATCGTTTAATACTGTAGATATTAGTCGTTAAGCCATTTCTGAGGCCAGTGTTAAGCTTTGGCGGCTTGAAAAGTCTGACCAAATCTAGGATTGGATCTGGTTTCCCTTCTAGGTTGCGGAGGTCAGATGGCAGTCGCTTTGTGTAAAAACCAGTACCCTCGTTCAATTCCCTAGATAAGGTAGCCGACCCCGTAAGATACGGGATAAGGCTAGGGAATTGATGACATCCTGAAATAATCTCATCCGTTTGGAGCTGGCCTGGCCAGATGTATCCTTTGCTGTCTGTACCAGCTGCTAATATTTGTATGATTATGTTATATAATAAACTCTTTACGTCTTTACAGGTACTTAAACTGAGGGCCGCTAGCAGATGAGTAGGTATAAACCCTGAAATGGACGACAGACAATGATGTTATTGTTCGTCTATCTCTGTCATAAACCGAGATAAGTGAACTCATTCATCGTATTATCTACAGCTACAGTATGGGGCTTGGGAACTTAGTTAAGAATATGCTTTCCACGCTGGACGGAGAGTGATAGAAAAACATAAAATGTGCTAGCTGCATTTCCTCCCGGGTGTGCCGTAAAAACCAGCTAAGGGATCCGAGGATTTCAGTATATTGCAATTTAGGCGATGGGCTGATAACCTGTCACTACAGCAATATAGCCACAAATCTATCTTAAATAACTGTCAAAACTTTGTCAGAAGTGGCGGAACGACCTTTGTGGAGGTCGTTCACGCTCTGCCTACCCCATTAGGGATAAAGGCGTGATTATATGTTTTATATCATATCTTAAGATCCCCAATCCCTAATAAATCCTCAATTTATCGCAACAAAAGTCGCTCCGCCACGTCTGACAAAGCTTTGAGGGTTATTCAATATAGACTGTAGGTGTACTGCTGTAGGGACAGGTTGTCAGCCCATCGCCTAAATTGCAGTATTCTGAAACCCTCGGATCCTTTAGCTAGCCTTTAACCAGCTGGCACATTCTATGTTTTTCTCTCGCTCCCAGTCCAGCATGGAAAAAAAGTATTCGTATACATGCAAAATATGTATAGTCACATTTACTTACACCCTGTCTGTTTGTTATCCTAGAAACGCGCAATTCATATTCAACTGGGCTTGCAATATCTCGCAGTGGGTTGCCAACTGACGGCAAAACGAATAATTTATATGCTCTTGCTCCTTGCTGTGTTGTAGTTCTATTATACTCTGTGGTGTCGGTTAAGCTGTCACTGAATGCAGTTTAGCTAGCTGAAATAAGGCGAAAGCAGCGATATTGTATAAGGAAGGCAGGAGCATCTCTAGAAAAGTTATGAGTATGGTTGGTATCTTGTCATAAAACGACTGAATATCTCACCGGAGTCCAGGGCCAAACAGCTTGCTGTGTTCCATCGGGGCGTGTGATTGCCAGTGTCATTACAGGCATCTTCTCGATGAGTTCCCTCCATAGTCGACTCTGTCACGCTCATCCGTAACCTGTCATGGTCGACTATGGAGGGAACTCACCCAGAAGATGCCTGTTATGACACTGGCAATCTCACGCACTTGACTCTAGAGTCAAGAACAAATCCATATCTAATTTAAAAATTAAAAAATAATCAATTTTGGAAACCGCTAAATATTGGTTTTTGCCTGTCGGAGAAATGTGTGGTGATTAAGTTTCCACTTTCCAGTCAAACTGAGGACAATTTAAGGAGAGATATTATCACTTCTAAAAGGTCACTAACATAGTCCAAGGGTATATTAATATTGCTCAGCTATTCTTCCATGCTGGCCTGGGAGCAAGAGAAAATCATAAAATGTGTCAGCTGCATTTCCTCCCGGGATGCTGTAAAAAGTAGCTAAGGGATACCAGGGTTTCAGATTATTGTAATTAAGGCAATAGGCTGACAACTTATCACTACAGCAAAGTACCTACAAATCTATCTTAAATAACCCTCAAAACTATGTCAGACGTGGCGGAACAACATTCGTTTAGGTCGTTTACGCTCTGCCTACCTCATGAGGGATAAAGGCGTGATTATATGTGAATGTATGTAAGGTAATCATATATGCTAGTCGATTACAGTTTACTAGGTTGAGCGTTTAACTAAAGCTTCACATACGCAGTTTAAGTATATGACGTTTCCCACGGAAATCAAAACTTGAATTACACAGATAGTCATAATATGAACTTCTGATATGTGTTGGGGCTCGGGGCAAAAATTTTTACATTTACATTGTGTCAAAAACGTAACGCAGAACACAACGATATTTTGGTCTGAAACCATAATTTTCAACAAAGGAAGGAGCATCCCTAGAAAAGTTATAAGTATGGTGTCTAGTCATAAAACGACTGAATCTCTTACCGGAGTCAGGCTCCAAACAGCTTGCTGTGTTCTCAATGCCCTGCTTAGGTCTTCCTTTGTTGAAAATTATGGTTTCAGATCGTCGTGTTCTACGTTACGTTTTTGACACAACGCAAGTTTCAAAAATTTTAGCCCCAAGCCCCAACACATATTTGAAGAAACGTCATCATTACTTGTTTAAAACCAAACACAGACATTGCGACAAAACAAACATACATACATAAATTCACGCCTTTATCCCTAATGGGGTAGGCAGAGCGTAAACGACCTAAACAAAGGCCGTTCCGCCGCGTCTGATAAAGTCTTGAGGGCCATTCAAGAAAGATTTGTACGTATATTGCTGTAGTGACAGGTTGTCAGCCCATCGCCTAAATTACAATAAACTGAAATCCTCAGATCCCTTAGCTGGTTTTTACAGCATGCTCGGGAGAAAATGCAGCTGGCACATTCTATGTTTATATCTCACTCCCAGTCCAGCATGGAAAATAAAACAAATGACATTTAAAAATAAAAATAATTCAACACTATGCAGTGTATTGAGTTCAAGAATTAAGTATAAAAAGTCCATGGAATTTCGATACAAAAACACATTAAATACGTTACGCTTGATAAACATCCATTGCCTTTTCACAGAAAGCACAATTTATTTCGGCTCATAAAAGAAATGGCTCATATATAACTACTAAACGAACTCGGGAAAAGTCTGAGCGCGAGTCCCATTATTTACAGCACTATTTTCACAACCAATTTTCGGGACAACAGAACGTTGTTTATAGCAACACTGCCTGAAACTTCCCGTAAATTTTTATAACACCTTTTCCGGAAAAAACGTGCCCCACAATTATTATTCCGGGAAATTTCTAGACACCGCATTTTACACTCCATTATCTTGACGCGATTTTTCTGAGTAGGTAATGGCCATCAAAATTTTGTATCAACAGGGAATTGCGTTTATTTGTAAATGAAATGCCTTTTGAAGTCAACGAAGGTTTAATGGCGATGCGAATATTCAAAATGTATTTCTTTACGCAGTATTCTATAACAAAAAAGAAGAATAGACAATAGGTTAATTAGGTACAGACGAAGGGGATGTAAACTTTTTGGTATAATGTGAATGGCGACCCTTAGATTTTCCAAAAATCTTACGGCGCAAAATTAGAACTATTCAATTATACATTTAAATTCAAACCTAAAATATACATACAAACATAATATACTCACGCCTTTATCCCTAATGGGCTAGGCAGAGCGTAAACGACCTAAACAAAGTTCTTTCCGCCACGTCTGACAAGGTTGTGAGGGTTATTTAAGATATATTTTCACATATATTGCTGTAGGGATAGGTTGTCAGCCCATCGCCTAAAATACAATATACTGAAACCATCAGATCCCTTAGCTGGTTTTTAAAGCATGCTCGGGAGGTAATGCAGCTGGCACATGCTATGTTTTTCTCTCACTCCCAGTCCAGCATGGAAGAAAATAAAATAATCTAAAATATACTTGGTTATTTTTCTCTAAAGTATCACATTACTGAAATAAACCAGGGCTCATCGGGTAATTCGACTCGAGAATCAAATCGCTAAGAAGACGAAGACTGAAATATTTTCACTTTGAAATTTCTATATCTTTGATTTATAATATCTTGGTAATGTGAGGCTTAAGTCAATAATCTCAAAAAGTATTTTTGATTTCCATTTGTGTTAAATCGAATGGTTTAGGTATGATCGTGCGTCACGATGTATTTTTAAAATTAAGGGTAATTCACAATATGCCAGGTTCTACAAAAAAAATATACTTTTTATTGTGAACAACAAGGGCGTGTTGTCAGCCCTTGCCTAAATTGCTATAGTATCTACAGTATTGTCGTGTAAAAGATAGACCTAATACATTCTTTGTTTATCATGACGCTTCCGGTTCATAATATAATAATTTCCTCTTCATTTGCCTGTCCTTTTGGAAATCAATTACTATCATTGCAGGTCGAAATTATATATCTGTACAAAATGCCCAAATGTAATAAATTCAAAAATTATTCGGCAAATATCAATTTCGGAATTTCATCACGGTGTCTGATAAAAGCCGCAAAAATAAGTGGTTCGCCCGATGTGCCAGTCATATAATAAATTAGTTCAATTTGTGGAAAATATTCGTGCGGATCCACCCTCACAACTCCCAGCGTTTCAGAGAGAGGTGAATGAATATCGAGGTAGTTATGGGAAAATCGACGTTCTCAATATTTTACGCTTTACATACATACATATAATCACGCCTTTATCCCTTCCGTTCAATAGAAAGCATATTCCTAACTAAGTTCCTATACTCCATACATACATTTTAATCACGACTTTATTCCTAATGGAGTAGGCAGATCATAAACGATCTATACCAAGGTCGTCCGCCACGTCTGACAAAGTGTTAAGGGTTGTTTAAGTTAGATTTGTAGGTATATTGCTGTTATGACAGGTTGTCAGCCCATCGCCTAAATTGCAATATACTGAAACCCTCGGGTCCCTTAGCTGGTTTTTAAAACAACAGCAAGCCTGGGAGGAAATGCAGCTGGCACATCCTATATTTTTCTCTCGCACCCAGTCCAGTATGGAAGTACCTTACGCTTTACTCTATTTTAATGGGCAGTGTAGCTGAATGAACTACTGGGAACGGGGAAAATTTACCACAGAATGCCACAGACTTATAGAGTATAAAGGTTTACTTTGAACCCTGTTCAAAGCAATAATACTTAGTGAATATTTGTAGCGGCATACATATTTTTGGATGAAAGAAAGCTTATGTCAAAACATTAATACTCGTAGTAAAATTATTTAAATGACTATTTGCTCGATTCTAGATAAAGGACAGGCGATTTACACTCTGTGGTTTTACACTTGTCCGCTAGATTTTGACACGCTTTTGCACGTTTCCCCAGTATTTCAGTTAATTTAATCCGCCATATCATATGACGGCGGATAAAAATGACAGATACGCATACTTCCATGCTGGACTGGAGAGAAAAACATAGAATGTGCCAGCTGCATTTCCTCTCTGGCATGCTGTAAAAAACAGCTAAGGGATCCAAGGGTTTTTCTATATTGCAATATAGGCGATAGGCAGACCACCTATCACTACATCAATATACCTATAAAACTATCTTAAACAACCTTAAAAACATTGTCAGACGTGGCGGAACGACCTTTGTTTCGGTCGTTTACGATCTGCCTACCCCATTAGGGATAAAGGCGTGATTATAATATGTATGTTTGTATATATAACGCATACAACCACTAACTATTAATAAAACACCGGAGGAAGTAGATCACCTGGCATTTTCCAATGTTTTCAGTCTGAAAGTGACCAATATAAAGTGTCAAATTTAAAATCGAGCCTTTTATATACCTAATATTGCGAGTAGCGCTATGTTTATGAAGTATTTGTATCTATTCCAATTTTGTTTGGCACAGATTGTAGCCTAAATTGACGTTATATTTGTCATGATAGCGCAATTTATACTGCAAAGGTACTCAATAATTTTTCGGCCTCAGACATGACTTAACGACTAATATCTACGGTATTAAACGATATTAACCGGGACCAAAAGCTTAAGCTTAGCTTTTTTCCGAAACGCTGAATTGACATACATATGAAATTCGAAAACCGAAAAACACATTGGTCAGTGTTACATTGCTCAGGAGGCAGCGGCCCTTTCCACTACACCATCGGGCCCCTTTAATAGCATACCTAGTGACCACTCCAAAATACTTGCTCCAACTTTTCTATTAGGTACTTACTTTGAGACGAAGATTGCGAAATTCCAGAGTTTGCTGCTTACAAACTTTATGAGATTTTGAATACACTTCGATTGCAATACCGAAGTCAACTGACTACAGAAGTGATTTTATGCCAGGGAGGTCTTTCATTGCAAAAGTATTAGTGCGCCATTTTCGTTTGTAAATGTTTTAAAAATCTAGCAAAAAATACGTCACGTATTAGTCTAATAACGATTTGATTAACCATAGTAATAAGTATGAAAGTTTTAAATAGGGTTTGTGTAATAAATTCTAAGTCTAAGATCTTTTATTGCGATTAAAGCTCATATTTATAGCAATCTCGTGATTAAGAGCAATATTAAGCATGAATTGGACAGACCACATTGTGTTGAAATGACGTTTCTGATACGAACTCAAACTAGCTGTCAGTCTCAAGTATTGCTCATAATTACTCGCCAAAGTGTACTTCTATCCAAGATACGGGATCGTTTGTTTGGACCAAACGGACTAAAGATTCAAATGGCATAAAGGGCCATCCAAACTTAAAAAAATATGTTATTGTCAAAGTTTTAAAGTGCTTTTTATACATCTGAAATCCTTTAGGAAAAGACTTCCCGTCACTTCCCGTTCCGGAATAAATACTTTATAATTTTACCACAAAAACTTTGGGTTCTTTTTTAAATATAAGTATCACTTAAATCTACTTAATTTTAGTTAATTGACGATAAAAGCTTATTTTCTTCTAAACACAAGAATCTCTTAATAATTTCTAGACAACTTTATATAAAATCCCAGCTACCTGCAATTTCCTGGCAAAATGTCTATCTATTTTCCTTTCGTTCTTATTCTGAACCTGTCTTCAAAGTACCACACATTATTTTGTCAGGATTCGTCCGTATTAATTCAGCGCACGCACAGAGCTTAACAGGATAGAAACTTCGGTAAAAACAACCTACAAGCAAGTTGCCTCCCAGAGCCCGCTGAGGGCTGCGAGTGTAGAGTAAGCAAAATGTACAGAGACAACAATCTCTCAATTGAAACACCGTATTAGAAGCTACATGGCGACTTGTGTATACATCACTTGAAATAAAATCCGTACGTACAGTATAGGATACCAAAAATGCACATGCGAGCGTGACATCTTCTTATCTCTCTCCTAAACACGACATTCTATTAAACTTATTTTTTTTGTTATTTTTAATTATTACTGATATACTATATGATATATTTTTATTCATGAATTAGAAAATCTTGCCTTTATAAATATAACTTCTTTAATTATTTAATTATTACTGAATATTTGCAATACCAATTGTTGGTGCACCACGCCTGTACTATATATCTTGTGATTTTATCTACACTATAATTTAACCATGTATATCTGCAAACAAATGTTTTCAATTCATTTAATTTCTGAAATAAGTAGTTTTCTATTCGAGTGGTGCAGGGTCAGAGAAACACCACTTTGTCTTTTCCCATGGGTGTCGTATAAGTTGAATAAAGGAAAATTAAATTCTTATTTGTAATGGGCAGCAGCTGCCACGTTCTCTGTGAATATTACTGCGCTCAGCAAACCAGCTGAAAAGCGTGGTAATTGTGGCAAATGGGCTAAACTGAAGAAAACACTTCCTGCAATGAAGTTTATAGGTGGTAATAGAAGTATTCAAGTGTTATTCATAATGAAAACTTATTGGTTTACTTGTTTGTATTGAATCCCTCCTTTCAATACAAACAAGTAGGCCGATCAGTTTTCATTATGGGTAATAGAAGTATTGTTATCTGAGTCCGGTCACATGAAGCTTTGTCTCTGCAAAGTTTCCTACTCTGACGTCTTTGAGCGAGTAAATAAATCTAACTTCCTGATCTCGTGGCGTGTCAACTGTCTCGGTGATTCCACTTTAGCCTCACATAAAATATGGTTGACACCTATCTCTTTGGCCCTTTGGAGGTGTAACATTGGGTATAAAATTTTGAACACTTTATTGAGCGTGGGTTTTTTGAAGGTTCACGATGTCGGTAAAATTGAGAAGAGGTACTTTATTTTTATTTAATACAAAACTAGAACAGGAAACAGGTGTAGTAGATTGGGCCGCTTTCTCCTGCGCGGTCGTGGTTCGAATCCCACCACGTACCAATGTGTTTATCGGTTTTCAGATTTCATGATGTACGTTAATTCCGGACTTCGGAAGGCACATTAAGCCGCCTGATTAATTATCGTTTAATACCGTAGATGCTAAGTAGTCGTTAAGCCATGTCAGAGGTTAGTGTTAATCATTGGCGGCTTGAAAACTTTGACCTAATCAAGGATTGGGTTTCCCTTTGGAGGCCAGGTGGCAGTTTCTCTGTGTAAAAACCGGTACCCTTGTACAATTTCCTAGATTAGGTATTGATGATTATTTCTATATTAGTTTGACATCGTGTTATAAGTTTTTTTTTTTGCAAATTGACATATTTTGAACTGAGTATTTAGACATCTGTTAGAGTTTATTTCTATGATTGCAATTTTTGTAATGACATTTTTATTTTATGATATTGTTTAATTAGCATTTTTTTACGTTCATTATTATTCTCTGACATTTTTATTATGATTGCAATGTTATAAGAAAATTGATAACGTGGAATGAATTAACCTAATCTAATCTTATATAGTTTCGTTGAGTCGACACGCAAAGAAGAAGAAGATTTAAACTGCGAGTTTGTTTGAACCTCTTTCCAAATACTTATAAAATGGTTTCCTATACCACAGGGTACACGTTATTTCCCTAACACCTCGGATATTTCATTTCTCATAAATGAGGTGTGAAGGGCAAACCCTACGGGATTCACTAGCGGGATCGCGAAGGCCGGGAAAGGATATAAAGAGGTTTTCTACGTGTACAATTTTTGGGGTTCCCAGGTATTATGTCCAAATTTGATGGGGAATGGGGTTCGTAATGTATGCTGGTAGATTGAGAGAGTATCATTGCGTGTAAATTGTTAGTAAGAAGGTACATAAAACCATGTTATCACAACGCACCATGTAATCACATTTCTTCCATGCTGGACAAAGCGAAAGACAAACATAGAATGTGCGAATTGCATTTCCTCGCGGGTATGCTGTAAAAACCAGCTAAGGGATTCGAGGGTTTCAGCATGTTTCAATTTAGGCGATGGGCTGACAACCTGTCACTATAGAAATATACTTAAAAATCTATCTTAAATAACCCTCAATACTTTGTCAGACGTGGCGGAACGACCTTTGGGTCGTTTACGCTCTGTCTACCCCATTAGGGATAAAGGCGTGATTATATTTATGTATGTATATATTTTTTTATCGTAAGTTAAGTTTAGTGTTAAATTCAAATTGTAATTTTTGTTAATAAAGCATTAAGTGCAGAAAACAGTTAAGTTGTAAATTTTCAAATTGAATAAATACATTGTGAGACCTGCAATGATCTTTATTCATCGAATTTATCATCTCTCAAAATTAGAGGCAGTTACCACTTTCCTTTTATTTGTTTGACTCGCTCATTTGACTCATATACTAGCTTAACATTTATATAATCACGCCTTTATCCTTAACGGGGTAGGTAGAGTGTATACGACCTAAACAAAGGTCGTTCCGCCACGTCTGATAAAGTATTGAGGGTTATTTAAGATGGATTTGTATGTATATTGCTGTAGTGACAGGTTGTTAGCCCATCGTCTAAATTGCAACATGCTGAAACCCTCGGATCCCTTAGCTGGTTTATACAGCATGCCCGGGAGGAAATGCAGCTGGCACATTCTATGTTTCTCTCTTGCTCCTAGTCTAGCATGGAAATTTGGAAAATTTATAATAACTTCATTATTTCAACAAGACTCTACTTCAAAATGCATTAACAAGTTAAATTGTATTCCGAAATCTCGTGAACAAACTGCCATTTCGCTAGATCTGCAATTACAAGTAACAATAGAACATCGAAAATAAATGACTGTGTAAATCTACTGCACAGTCCGCAGTTGGTTCTCAACAAGGGTATTCTGCGGTTTGAATATTATAGTTAATAACTGTTGCTATACGTACAATGTATATACATGTAATCACGTCTTTATCCTTAATGGGGTAGGCATAGCGTAAACAACTTAAACAAAGGTCGTTCTGCCACGTCTGACAAAGTTTTGAGGGTTATTTAAGATAGATTTGTACTGTGATACTGATGTAATGACAGTAAATTGCAATATACTGAAACACTCGGATTCCTTAGTTAGTTTTACAGCATTCCCAGGAGGAAATGCAGCATGCACATCTATGTTTTTCATTCGCTTTGTTTCCACTAGTTATTCGTCATTCTAAAAAAAATACTACCTACAGAAGAGAATCATGTAACGTAATATTTTGCATTTCACTGTCGAATTTCACAAGACTGGATTCGATAAATCTATCAAGTCTTAAAATTAATAATGTACTCGGATGAATTATTTATATTTTAATGCCAAGGCTTTTGTCATTCTAAATCTCAAGTTACAAATACAAAATTCATAACATAACAGCTTTCCATTTCCGGATTTGTACAATTATTTAAATAAAGCTCAAAATGTATTACTGGTACTGTAACACCCGATCCCTAATTAAATAATAATCTTATAAAATTAATATGGCCAAAGATAAATAAATATGTGATCGTCTAAAAACTGATTTTATGTCAAATTAAAAGACCCATACGTTGTGTATTCAAATAGAAAATTGAAATAAATCTAAGTTAAGTTTGAATAGGGTAATTGAAATGATGACGTAAGTAAATAAATTATTTGTAAAAAAGTTCATAATCAAATTCAGCTGAAAAATAACAGAGAATGACAACAAATAAAATATAAATGAGTAATATAAAACATGCGACTCACATAAAATATTCAGCTGAAATGCAGGAATCAGGAATCTCCATCTTCTTTCTTCTTGCGCATAACTAACCCAAATAAAATAAACCAAACATACTTAATATTAAATCTCCCGGCTAATTTAGCATGCTGAAAGGTACAAAGACTCAATAACCAGGGAAGGGAATTTGAATAAAGATCTTTAAGATCTTAGAATTAGGATATCTAGGCAAATGAAATGGCCCTCCCTTCCAACCTACAGACCATGCCAACGCGCGAAAACCTTGCACAGACTAACACTAAACCCTAGTCTTATCTAACTTGCAAACCTTCCATCAAACATTCCGATCATCTTAATTCATTCACAAACTTCTTTCATACTACCAATCATTCATCAAAGTCATACAAGTTACCTATTAACTGCAGTTTTGGTCACCTGTGACGGTGTACTAATGTTCAAACCTTTTAATAATCAATTTCTCTGTTCAGTTTGCAATATGGTATAATTTTCAAGGACTGCTGTACCAAAATCACATGATATGCGCTAAGAAGTCAGTTCAAATGATAGAGACTGTGTCAAGAAATTATCACCTTTATAGCTCGCTACGTCAGCTGAGAAATAGACCATTAGAGGTTTGTATGAATACCTATTCGAATGAATTCTCGAGAGGGATTATGGGCCAGCTACTCTCGGAGCCCATAAGCCTTGTCGATGTGTATTTAATGTATGTAAAGTGTTATCCTGAATATAAAAATAATTAAATATTTATTTTAACCACTAATATCTTTAAAACACCTTTAAAATACAAGTAATTGATTTTAACCAATAATATCTTTAAAACACCGTGTTTTGTTTTAACGTGTAACACTGTATCTTAAAGACATATCAAAATATTCCTATTAGTTTTTATTGCATTTATTCATCCTCACACTCTCGCACACTGATATTTTACACATAACACACACCTACTATTTCCTATTCTAATAACACATTTCCCTACGATTATCATTGAATGATGTTTGAAAACTCGCAACGCTGCAGGAACAGAATGCTGAAACTATCACTTTATTACGAAATCGTCTATCTGTAAGGTTAAGAAACACTTATAGTAATAATCACAACGATGGACTTCGAATTAAAACACAACGCCGAAAATAAACAACACATGATGCTCCGCATCGCCAATTTCCGCGTTAGAACATCGTTCCGGCCCGTCAGCAACTGCCAACCCCCACTGCATGCCCGCTGTTCCTCTGTTTTTTTTAATCTTCCAAGTTCTATGCTATATTAATACAAAGTAAAATATATTTTGTAACATTCAAAATTTAACTCTATTTCCAAGAAACAAGTATGGGTATTTATGCATTTGATACTCTTGTTTAAATGCTGGGTCATGTCAGGTAAAGATGTCTCAATTTTTGAACGAAAAATCTAAATGCTATTTGTTTAAGTGTTGGGTTGATTTTATAAATTAATTATTCTATATGTAATGATAAACGATCGTTACAGTACAAATGGCAAAATTATCATTTTTAGGGGCTATATTATGTAATGCTAGGTTTACTAACTTTGTAGGGTGATAGTATAAAGAAAGGCTAGGAAGATGATGAAAGAATTATGTCTAGCATAGAATAGTGTCGCATATTCCCTAGCTAGACACTATTTTATGCTAGATAGGCTTTTTCATGTTGGACAGTGTTTACCATATTAACCACATAGAGTTATCAGATAAAGAAAGGCTAGGAAGATGATGAAAGAATAGTGTCACATATTCCCTGGCTAGCGAAACATGGAAAATATAATACGTATATATAATACAACTTAAATAACTTTAATGTTAAAGTAGATAATTTTTTTGACATTGCCACACATGTATAATTTATTTTTTGGTAAACATTTAATTTGTTAAAATATTTATTTGAACGCCAGCGATATACTACGAGTAAGCTTAAAACCAGCTGATCTGTGCTTATGCCTATTTCATTTCTATAATTTATTTGTATAAGGTAAATGTATTTTAATTGGTAATGAAATAAATGCTTTGTATTTTTGTTTCAAAAAGCCAGTCTAGCAGTAGACTGTTCTGGCTGGTATAACACTATCTACCTGTAGAGTCCCAGTTACAAAAGCCTTCTTTTTAAGACGATTATTTCCCCTTGACCCTAGCAATTGGCCTGCGCCTGGCCTGCAGCCAAGCACAGCCTGAAACCAAGCAACTGTCCCAAAAGTGATTTACGTATGATACGCGCAGCTGCTCTCCGAAGATTTACTTGTTTGAAAATGATATAAAGCTGCTTAAAATGTAAAAAGTTATCACATTTACTGAACTTAATCAATAAAGTCTAAGAAATGAGATTAAGAAAGACTTAGTTATTACTGAAACAATTACGATATTTATTTATTTAAGTCAGAAGAATAGAATTAGCATAATAATAATATTAATCAGGAAACAAAAATAATTGCAGTGGTGAACAAAAATGATGGGTAGGGTCGTGCCGTTCAGTGGAGACGTACTTATAATATTATGAGCTTCAGAACACGACAAAGTACATCGTAGCGGCCCAGAATTTTGCCACATTTATTGCGGATTGACTACCGTCCATTAAATCCGCTGGCGTGCAAGTGTAGGGGCACGCCTGGCACGATGTTAAGGGCGCCATGGTTTGCACTGAGCCGCTAACACAGTCCACACCGGAGCTTGCTGATAATCCCCACCAGACCATATTCTCCAACCTGAGTCCGAAGCCTGTTTAAGGACTTCCAGATCGGCCACAGTAGTTACAAACAAATAATCACGTCTTTATCCCTAATGGGGTAGGTAGAGCGTAAACGACCCAAAGGTCGTTCCGCAACGTCTGACGACGTTTTGAGGGTTATTTAAGACAGACTCCTAGGTATATCGCTGTAGTGAGAGGTTGTCAGCCTATCGCCTAAATTGCAATATACAGAAACCCTCTGATCCCTTAGCTGGTTTTTACAGCATCCCGGGAGGAAATGCAGCTTTCACATTCTATGATTTTCTCTTGCTCCCAGTCCAACATGGAAGATTCACGGCTACGGTAGTTCATGTCCAGTAGGGAGGTTATTAGCTGATGATGATGATAAACTAAAAACGCATTTGCTGATTTACATAAAATCACAAATTCAAATTGTCCTATAATTTTACGCCAATTAATTCTACTTCCATGCGACTATCCAGTAAACTGGATAAACCTGAACCTCTAAAGCCGACAAGGCGGTAACGAGCTGTCGACGTCGTTTGAGCTAGGTAATTGACTGCACTGACAACTGCAGGTTTAAGAGGAATAAATACATATAATCACGCCTTTATCCCTAATGGGGTAAGCAGCACGTAAACAACCTAAAAAAAATAGGTCGTTCCACCACATCTGACAAAGCTTTGAGGGTCGTTTAAGATAGATTTGTAGGTATATTGCTGTAGTAACAGGTTGTCAGCCCATCAAATGAATTGCAATATACAAAAACCCTCGGAACCCTTAGCTGGTTTTTACAGCATGTCCGGGAGGAAATGCAGCTTTGCACGTTCTTTGTTTTTCTTTCGCTCCCAGTCAAGCATGGAACTAACAGAATTAAGAGGAATATACGGGGTGTATAAGATAGCGTCCCGCAAACTAATAGGGGTTCCTCAGTTAAATAAACTGAACAACTATAAGCAGAGTTTTTTTCAGAAAATAAAATAAAATCATCCATCAATCGCTGTTTTCAAAAAGAGAATCAAAGAACATTATCTTTCTCTGCGTAATCCGTAGTATGTATTTATATATTGTATATATATGTATCTATGGTATGTATATATTTATTTATTTCAGTTATATTTATATAGAGTATTTAATATATTTATAGGTATTATAACTTATTTACTTATTGTATAATCGTAGTATAGTGTAATTAAGTAGGTATATCCTTATTTACTGTTCATGTATCTAATTTGTATTCATATTGTGCACGTCTTATCCGCTTTACGTTTTATGCTATCTCTCTTCTTAGGTCTGCTGTAAGACATTTCATTTTAGAAATAAGCAGTACCTGTTGTGTCTTGATTCCTATGTAATTGTTCTGTGTATGTTTCTGTGTACAATAAACTGTTAAATAAATAAATAAAAAATATTTGCTTTTCCATACAAATTGTCTGATCGAAGTGATCGAATCTCCTAAAATTATTATCTGCTGATAGTAGTTCAGTTTCATTGAAGGAGCATCCTCTATCAGTTTGCGGGACACTGTCCCTTACACCCGGTAGACAGTTTGGTTATTAATTGACGCTTAACCTGCCTTCTCACAAGACTGACTTCTATGCAAAGTCTTTCACAGTGCGAGCTATCAAGCTGTGGAATGAATTGCCCGAAGATATTCGACGTGCACCGTCTCTTGAGACTTTTAAGAGCCGAATCAAAAAACGTTTCTTGGAACAAATAATTACTGTCTGATCTTTAGTTTCCTTCACTTTTATCCTGTGCTGTAGATACTGTTGCTGTCATTTCCTTCGACTAGTTCTGATTGTAGTTTGCATTATCCTATCTTCCATTAGTTTATGTATTACTTTATTATATATTATGTATTAGTTTATTTTACAAATATCTATGTAGTAGCTTGTACTTAATTTATGTATTATATGTTATGTAATGTATTTAGGATACCTATTTGACTAGGTTTGCACTATCCCGCTTACCGCTACACTTTTTTCTTTCACCCAAAGGTTGCCTGGAAGAAATTGCTACCTTAGCAATAAGGCCGCCTATGTTGTACTTGTTTTTTGTTATCTTTTGTGTTGTATGTTGTATTATTAAGTGCAATAAAGTATTTTTATGTTATGTTATGTTATTATTAAAAGCCTAGCCCGATAGCTTCTCTGGCAGTTTATTTGAACCACTAAAGCCGACAAGGCGGTAACGAACTGTCGTCGTCGTTAGAGCTAGGTAATTAACTGGACTGACAACTGCAGGGTTAAGAGGAATATAGATAGTTTGGTTTTGGTGCTAACAGGCAGATAACTTACCTTAGCTAGATTAGCAATAATAAGCTGAACGTTGTGGATTTAAATATCGATATATTCGTGTATTTGAAGTTCGATGGTGAAGGGGATAGGGCCGCTGCCGCCTGAGCGGTAGGTCGTGGCTCGAATCCCACCACGTGCCAATGTGTTTTTCGGTTTTCGAATTTCATATGTAACCTACATATTCGGCGCTTTTTCTGTGCTTCGGAAAGCACGTCAAGCCGTTGGTCTTGGTTAATATCGTTTAATACATACATACATATAATCACGCCTTTATCCCTAATGGGGTAGGCAGAGCGTAAACGACCGAAACAAAGGTCGTTCCGCCACGTCTGACAAAGTTTTGAGGGTTATTTAAGATAGATTTGTAAGTATATTGCTGTAGTGACAGGTTGTCAGCCCATCGCCTAAATTACAATATAATGAAACCCTCGGATCCCTTAGCTGGTTTTTACAGCATGCATTTTAGCATTTTACAGCAATACAGCTGGCACATTCTATATTTTTCTCTCGCTCCCAGGCCAGCATGGAAGAAGAATATCGTTTAATACCGTAGATCTTAGTCGTTAAGCCATATCAGAGGCCAGTGCTAAGCATTGGCGGCTTGAAAACTGTGACCTTATCTAGGATTGGGTCTGGTTTCCCTTCTGAGTTGCGGAGGTCAGATGGCCGTGTAAAAACCAGTACCCCCCCCATTCAATCCCCTAGATTAGGTAGCGGACCCCGTGAGATACAGGATAAGGCTAAGGAGATGATCGTGTATTTAATGTATATAAATAGACGCTGTATTAATATTTTGTATTCTTTTTTCTTCTTTTCGAATAGGGTAAACAGAGTGTAAACAATCAAAGAAAAGGGTCGTTTCAACACGCCTGACAAGTTTTGAGGGCTATTTTAGACTGAAATGTGTATCGCTAAAGTGTCAGCTCATCGCTTAAATTGCAATACACTGAAGCCCCTGAATCCCGTAGCTGGTTTTTACAGCATGCCCGGGAGCAGAAGCAGTTCGCAGATTCTATGTTTTTTTATCACTCCCAGTCTAGCATTGAAGCAGATTTTTAGTTTAGGAAAATAACTTGTACCAGTGGAAAAACTCGTTAAGCCATAGGGAAGAAAACTTCACTACATAGTATAAAACAAAGTCGTTTTCTCTGTCCCTATATCCATTTGTATGCTTAGATCTTTAAAACTACGCAACGGACTTTAATGCGGTTTCTTTTAATAGATAGAGTGATTCAAGAGAAAGATTCATATGTATAATATATGCATAATATACTCGAGAAACGCTGATAACTTCCGTGCGAAGCCGGGGCGGGTCGCTAGTATTTTATAAAAGCGACGCAGACTTCCCATCCCGGTAAACACGGAAAAGGTCCCGGATCACCGCTAACGATGTGTATTTAGGCCCGTCATTGTTGTTTTATACGGACAGCAAACTATCATACCATTCCCAGCTTAACATGGTCTGCCAGGGTAAGGTTTTAGGGTCAGCGAGAGCGAATTTTATAATTTTTTGTCATTAATCTGTTCCACGATGGGCTGACTACCTGTCACTACAGCAATATACCTACAAATTGATCTTAAATAACCCTCAAAACTTTGTCAGACATGGCGGAACGACCTTTGTTTAGGTCGTTTACGCTCTGCCTACCCCATTAGGAATAAAGGCGTGATTATTATGTATTTATGTATTTTAGTATTTGAACTGTATTACTTGAAATATCAGAGACCCGAAATGCACTGCGATATACTTAGAACCCAAAATTTACAGAACAATTTTGGAGGGATTTTAAATTCGATCTTATTTCATCTTAGCGAGTGGATTCTCGAGGTAAACGACCCAATGAACCTGGCGTCAGAGTTTTTAAACCACCTAGTAGCACCTCCTTAAATTTGATAAAAATTCTAGACAAAAGAAGAAAATAATATTACTGTTTACTTCGGGCAGCAACACACAAGCGTCACTTATCTGCGCGGTTCTGCTCAACACGCTGTCAATACTGTTTACATTGCCTAGAACACACATGCGTCGCCTTACGCGTTACGCGCGCGTATTGATGAACTCTACATCGGCATATCCCTCTGCCAGCACGCGCGCGTAGAGCGTAAGGTGACGCATGTGTGTTGCAGGCAATGCAAAAAATATTTGTCAGCATGTTGAGCGCAACATTTAGGTATTCTTTTACCTACATACATACAATGACGCCATTATCCCTATTGAATAAAGTTCCACCACGCCTGACAAACTTTTGAGGAATATTTAAGATAGATTTGCAGGTATATTGCTGTAGTGACAGGTTGGTATTCTCACTTTAGAGAAAACATTTATTTTCCGCTGCTTCTCACCCACAAATCGCTGCCCAGCAAAAAGTGCTACCACAATATTTAAACTACAAATTAGTATGTGAAACATGTTGTTTGTAGACTTACTACGACGGTTTAGACTCCTAAAGTACTCGGTTATCCTCGGCATTTTACCCGTTACCTAATTAGTAGAGTAAATAAACCAATGTTAGGTACTTAAACTGAAAACCCGCGCAGCCTAGTTGGTAGTGTACCTGACCGCTACGCAGAGGGTCCCGGGTTCGATTCTTGGCCGGAGCAGACATTTGTATGATGAGTTTAAATGTCTGTTTCTGGGTGTGGGTGTTCTTTTTGGTTGTTTCTATGTATGTCCACGGCGCCCCAATACAGGGAATTCTAGTAGGGGCTATGAGTATGACCGTGTTTTTTTTAAACTTCCTGCAATAGAATCTATTTCTGGAAGAATCTAAGCGACAGACAATACGAATTAATAGCCCATCTCTGTATTAGATAATATAGCACAGCATTAAGTCTTCATACACCTTATTAAAAAATATACATTTTTGAGTTTCTGTTTGTAAATGTGGATAATAAATGTATTTATATATTAGTGATTTATAGTTTGTTGTAGTAATAGGAAGATAAAGTGCGAACAATGGCCACCAACGGCAGATTTTCTTCCTGTTACTACAACGAACTATGAAACGCTAATTTATAAGGTTCTAAATAATTTTATTTTCCATAACTTGCTCCTGTTGGGCCGGTTTTTCTATTCACTGCGTTTTTAGGGACTTATGATTCTTTATCCTAATTATTTATTTAATTCTGTTTCTAGTATTTAATTGTCATATCAGCAACAAAAATACATAATCTGCAAAGTTTTTAACTGTCTAGCAATCATGGTTTATGAGATACAGCCTAGTGACAGACGAACAGACGGATAAACAGCGGAGTCTCAGTAATAGGGTTCCCATTTTCTCCCTTTGGGTACGGAACACTAAAAAATAACAGGCAGTTTGAAGAACAAACAGTTATTTCACAGTCCAGTCCAATCAATAATTAGTTGTCGAGTAACCCAACAATATTTGTTTGAAATTCTCATAACTTTTAAATGAATCTGTTACAGCCATTTTGTAATTTAAATATTTTTGTATGCTGTGTTGGTTTAAAGTGAAAAAGAAATACGTACCTTTCAAATGCTAATTAAAGCTACTCGTAACACATTTTCAAAGTTTTCCTAACTTGTTAGTGTTTGGTTTTTTTATTTTTATATGTTTTGTACAGATTTTAATGTTTGCTTTTTTCTGTTATCTCGCAAATTTTCTTGTAGATAAACAAACGCATGAACAATTTCTTACAGAATTTTATTATTGTTATGTGTGTACGAGCTACGCTCGCACATTTTATTTTAGGTCAGCCTGCGCGCTGCGTAAATCAGCTATATTAGCAATATCGTAATTTTTTACTTCAATAAATTAGAGTACAAACAGCACTTGACGGGTTCGGTTTTTAGCTCTCTTCGGAGTCAACCTTCCCTCATAGCTTAATATCTAGCTTAGCTTAATTCTACTACTATACTCCTTAGCTTACACCGTATTTACGCCGGGTACGGTACAATGTGTGTTCTACCATATCTTGGAACTAAAGAGTTTATTTATTTGCAATAAACTTACAAAGTCAACAGGAGAGTTCTTAAGCACTATGCAAGTGAACATATAACTAAAGAGATCAAAAGTATGAGATTGACTTAAAGACTAATAACAAAATATTTTTTTGAAGACGTGAACAATAATTTTATCTGTTTATAAAGTCTTTGATGTGGTTTATGTAACGACAAGAAGTCTTTCCCGTGAAAATTGAACCCAGGACTTCAAAAGCATACCAGCTAGACTACAAAATACCTTTTAGGTCGCTGTATACTTAATAGTCCCTATCTTCAATAGACCCTCAGAGTATTGTTTTAACTGAATACTTCGACTTGAGAACAAGGTACACATACCTACCTGAAACTTCAATTATGAGAAACACTGAATGAGGAGAGAATGATGAAAGTGATAGAGATGTGTGATGAAAGAGAAATATAAAAGATTTTGTAAAATTCAATAGAATAAAAAAAAAAATAAGAATGTAAGTTTTTTTCTTTAAATAATTTGTAGGTATTAGTGGTCTCTAACCAAAAGTTCAAAATATTTTATAGCCCACAAAACAGTCAATTTCCCTGTCTACTGACAGTTAGCAGATCTCGGATCCAACCTCTACACAATACAAATATGTCTATTTTTAAACGCTTGTATTGAGACAGATTAAATTAATACAAAAAAAAATCTTCCATGCTGGACTGGGAACGAGAGAAAAATAAAATATGCCAGCTGCATTTCCTCCCAGGCATGCTGTAAAAACCAGCTAAGGAATCCGAGGATTTCAGTGTATTTCATTTGAAAACTCTGACACCAGGGTTCACCGGGTCATTCGACTCGAGAATCCACTCGCTAAGAAGAAGAAGTATATTTCAATTTAGGCGGTGGGCTGACAACCTGTCACTACAGTAATATACCTACAAATCTGTCTTAAATAACCCTCAAAACTTTGTCAGACGTGACAGACCTTTGTTAAGGTCGTTTACGCTCTGCTCATTAGAGATACATACATACATATAATCACGCCTTTATCCCTAATGGGGTAGGCAGATCATAAACGACCTAAACAAAGGTCGTTCCGCCACGTCTGACAAGGTTTAAGGGTTATTCAAGATGGATTTGTACGTATATTGCTGTAGTGACAGGTTGTCAGCCCATCGCCTACATTGCAATATACTGAAACCCTCGGATCCCTTAGCTGACTTTTACAACATGCCCGGGAGGAAATGCAGCTGGCACATTCTAAGTTTTTCTCTCGCTCCCAGGCCAGCATGGAAGTTCATTAGAGATAAAGGCGTGAAAATGAGTATGTATGAAAAAAAAGAAGCTGTATAAAAAAATACCATAGCAGTATATCTTTACCACCATATCTGTCTGTATTTTGTCTATTATGCTCGTTCAAGCAAATCGATATCTTTTGTTCTACCAAGGATCCCTATATCGCTGTTATCAGTTTGTATTGTATACCGAAATTATTGATCGATGCGGTGCCAAGAGGATCGCTAATTTGGGAGCTGTCAGTTATACTGACCGGAAATTAATACACTATTATTTTCTGTTAAGGGAATAATATGGAACTTTTGGTGGAAGTTTGATAACTTGATCAAAGACACTGCCGTGCAAAAGTTGTTGTTCTGACAGTTTAGCGTAATCGACTTATTAGCATAGGGCATCTAAGTAAATATTTCCGCGTTTTTCTATCTAAGGCTAAGTGAGACGTAGCGGAACGACTTTTATTTGGGTAGTTTACGCTCTGCCTACCTAATTAAGGATAAAGGAGTGATTATATATATATTTATGAATATGACTTATTTACAAATTCCCGCTAATAACCAAGATAGCTATATGCAGAAATACGTAAATGCAAGAATTTTACCTGTGGAAATCAAGCGGGCACCCTCTATTGCAGTTTTTAAAGAGCTTGTAAAAAAATATTTCCTACATTCTCCTACATAGCACCTGATTGACTTAAGTAATTACCTACTGTGTATTAATTATATTATCGAGTTTTTTTTTTTCACGATCTCACTTCCTCATCTGAATGAAATATTGCATTTTCCTCTCTTTTATAGCATATCATATTAGTTTATTATATTATAATTGTACTTATGTATTAGTCTATTGTACCTATTCGTATTTATGTAACTAGTAAGTACTTTGTCTATGTATTCTATTTAAATTTATAACAATAGTAACTGCACTATCCCGCATAATATTAAAAAACTACTCCTTTACCCAAAGGTTGCCTGGCAGAAATTGCTACCCTAGCAATAAGGCCGCCTAATTGTACTTTGTTTGTTTTGTACTGTTTGTTTCTGTACAATGTGTTGTTTATGTGCAATAAAGAATATTTGTATTGTATTGTATTGATACTAGCTTAAAAAACCGTTAAGTACCAATATTAACCTAAATGCCATAACTCATGAAAATATTTATTTATTTTTATATATTGAGCATCATCCTATGCTAAAATCCGTATATGAAACTGTACTAGGGTCACAGCCCGGACACTTCTAACTATCATGTCATTTTGGTCACACATCGACAGACGCCATGTTGCACTTGCGCTGCGTTTGTGTGCGTGTTATAAGGGTTGACAAATTTTGTTTTTCCGGTCATAATCACCACTTGAGTAATCTGGTACCTTAACTCGTAATTGATTGGTAAGCATTTTTTTAATGAACATTAAGTGACGGAGATATTATTCGATCATAGTCACGAACAAAATCCTTTGTCAATTGGAACGAAGACGCCACACACTAACCTATTCTTTTACTAGAATAGACACACACACATATATTTAGCTAATTTGTCATTACTGCACATCTTTTTAATGGTCCAAAAGTCATAAAAAAACAATAAAAATCCAATACATTTAAAATTAAATAAGTTGATACCGATGTAATGACCGCAGTGCACACGTCGAACTGTCAAAACAATCTAAAAATGGCGGGCAGCCGGCCGGCGCCACGCGCGCCACGCCAGCTGACGCGAAGCACGGATAGTGGGCGTAACCTTGTAACTGCGTGCAAAATATTTGTTCATTTTTTCGATTATGTTCTTTGGAAAGATGTTCAGATTTTTGTAAAGTACGTACTGCTAACATATATATTTAGAAGCAAATAATTAATAAATAATCAGTAATTAATATAAAACAATACAAACATATACTTTTTTTTCATGGAACAAGTATTACTGTTGTGTGTTACCTACAAATCTATCGTAAATAACCTTCAAAACTTTGTCAGATGTGGTGGAATGACCTTTGTTTAGGTCGTTTACGCTCTGCCTACCCCCTTAAGGAATAAAGGCGTGATTTTATGTATGTATGTACCTAACTGAACACATGCAAAGAATACTATAGTCAAATATTTGTACTTTTTTCATTAATAATAAATTATTCCCTATTGACGCTTTTACAAAGTCACTGCGTACGTTTGGACTGTGAGCGGCAGGAACATGCACGATTGAATGAAATGGATTCGTACGTTTTTTTACTCGTACATTGTTTGGAACAATAATCTGTCATTCTGATTAATAATAAACTGATTACAATTTTATAACTATACTCAGGTTATACGGTGTCAACTTTTTACAACAAACCTCAAAACAATAAGCACTTCATAATGTCATATTCACGTGGAATCGTGGAGTTAAAAAAGGATACCTAAGCAACACCTAATTTCACTGATCACATAAATATATAAATTATAATGTCCATTGTCCTTACTACACATAATTCCAAAAATTGTTACCTCTAAACAACGTTTAAAATACTATAGTTAGAATAGGTTAGATTGCATATTTTGTATGAAGTTACTTACCGTCTCTCATCGCATGGGAATCTAAAAAAAATCCTATTGCCATATCTTGTGGTAGAAAGACATCCGTAAACGGAACAGTACCTAACCATCTTTAGAACACAACATTTTAATATTTCCGATACACTGGGAAACATGCGCGCCATACCCGCTAAGCGTACGCCCAATGTGACACACAATCCGGCGCGGAGTGTGACGTATATCGGACTGGGGAGGGGAGGTGAATGACCGAATGGTGTATGTAGTACTATTATAATATATTCTGTGCTAGGGTAAAGTAGTAGATATTTTACTGTTACTGCCCTTTAGCTTAGTATTACTCACTTACGGCCTTTATGAATTATTGCAGTAGACAATAAAAACGTAATAGTAGCCTAAAATTCTGTAAGTGTTAGACAATTTATTTTGTTTATAAAGTTGCCCTTATACGTCCCAAGTATTGGAAGTTTAATTTGAACAAGGTTATGCTTATCAATTTCTCCTAATTAAAAATCTCACTTTTTTGTAATTTGCGCAATATGAAGTTTTGTCAAAAAAATACCTTTAAGCTCTGCACGGCAGCAGCGGGAATAAAAAGTTAAAACCTAACCAGGTATAGCTGATACATACATACATATAATCACGCCTTTATCCCTAATGGGGTAGGCAGAGCGTAAACGACCTAAACAAAGGCGATTCCGCCACGTCTTACAAAGTTTTGAGGGTTATTTAAGATAGATTTGTAGGTATATTGCGGTAGTGACAGGTTGTCAGCCCATCGCCTAAATCATAATATACCGAAACCCTCGGATCCCTTAGCTGGTTTTTACAGCATGCTCGGGAATAAATGCAACTGGCACGTTCTATGTTTTTCTCTTGCTCCTAGGCCGGCATGGAAGAAACCTTTATTTTATTTCATTTTTATTTACAAGCTTTTCAACCCGATCATAAATTTATTTTGAAAATCCCATCGAGTTCATATTTGAGTCTGAGAATGTAAACAATGTTTACAAACAAATTCATAAAATCTGCTGAAACTTAAATCGGAAACGGAGCTGAGTTTCATAGTTTTGTTAGTTTTGGGGTTTTGATGAGCTTGCGACTTGAAACAACGACCACACCGTATGTTTTGGGTATGATTAACTTCCGTTTTTTGGTGTCGACAGATTTTTACAACATTCATGAGCACTTTCAAGTCTGTATTTAAACATGATCCCAAATATTATAATAATTTGGATGTTACAATGTAACACGAAGAAGAACTATTTATAAATTTTGTGTTGTAAAAATATTTCATGATTTATTAACAACTAGCTGTGCCCGCGACTCCGTACGCGCGGTGGTTATCATTTTAAACAGCGAAGTATTTTTTGTTTTCGATTTTACACAATTGGGATAGAATACAGTCTTACATTACACCTATGCGAGCATAGTACATTATAGTAGGTATTCTATGTACCTGTCTACTTGAATATGGAAGGAGTTGTGTTACCTAACGGTTGTTACTTTGTTTCCATTTATTTCGTTTTGGGATCAATTAATTATATACACATCATGAAACAATTCTTTCCTTGAAAATGTCATTAAACTATTGCATATTTAAAATTATTTACAACTTACGTTTTTTAATACACAAAAAGTTAACTTATGTATGTTGTATAGCCCGTGACTTCGTACGCTCGATTTGTATCCGCGCGTAGGAGCGGGATCTAATCCTAGTCAGGTGGCGTGATTATTTATATCGTAACTTAGAGTTTAAGTAATGCTCAGTAAAACAAAAAAAGTTCCAGCAAAATCGGTTTGAAACCGACTGAAATTCTATTTCCTACCTACCTCCTAAGTTATGAGGCGTGATTATTTGTATCGTAACATTGATTTTAAATAATGCTCAGTCGAATAAAATAACTTTCATAAAAATCGGTTAAGAAATAGTCAAATTTCAATTTCCTGAAAAGTTAACTTATGTATGATGTATAGCTGTGCCTGTGACTTCGTACGCTTCTCCGCGCGTAGGAGCGGGATCTTAGGCACTCTAAGTTGCAACCCGGGTAACACATAGTTGAATAAAAAGTGCCATCGAAATTGGTTCAGTAGTTTTGGCGTGATGTGGTAACATACAGACAGAAAGACAGACAGACAAAAATTAAAAAAGAAACGTTTTGGTCTTTATATCGTCAATAAAGCCTGCTGCAAATATTTTTTTGTAAAAATTTTCAATGTACAGACACGACCCTTCTAGAGATTTATTATATGTATAGACTAGCGACTGCGCACGGAAATTATCAGTGTTTCTCTACTATATTATGAATGTATAATACATATAAACCTTCCTCTTGAATCACTCTATCCATTAAAAGAAACCGCACCAAAATCCGTTGCGTACTTTTAAAGATTTATGAATACATAGGGATATAGGGACAGAGAAAGCGACTTTGTTTTATACTATGTAGTGATTTTATAAGATGATTATGATATGCTGGCCATGCTGGCCTGGTAGCGAAAGAAAAACAAAGAATGTGCCAGCTGCATTTAGTCCCGGGCAAGCTGTAAAAACTGTTTCAGTATATTGTAATTTAGGTGATGGGCTGAAAACCTGTCACTAGAGCAATAAACCTACAAATCTATTTGAAATAACCCTCAAAATTTTGTCAGACGAAGCGAAACGACCTTTTTTTATGTCGTTTGCGCTCTGTCTACCCCATTAGGGATAAAGGCCTGATTATATGTGTGTATGTATGTATTATGATTTATTATTTTAGATAATTATTTTAAAAAATGCGCTTATAAACATATATTACTTAGCTGACATGAAGCAAATTATTGCAGCTGAGCTGACAAATTTATTAATTATAATATACACAAGTTAAATTAAAATTCCTTCCATGCTGGACTGGGAGAGATAGAAAAACATAGCATGTTCCAGCTGCCCTTCCTCCCGGGCATGCTGTAGAAGTCAGCAAAAGGGACTCGAGGGTTACAGTGTATTGTAATTTAGGCGATGGGCTGACAACCTGTCACTATAGCAATACACTTTTCAATCTAGAATTGCCCTAAATTTTTGTCAGACGTGGCGAAAGCGCCTTTTAGGAGGCGTTTTACGCTCTGCCTACCCCGTAAAGGATAAAGGCGTGATTTTATGTATGTATGTATAAACAAGTGAAATTAAAATGAATGAGCTCAATTTACATGCACCTAATTTACAACCATTCAAAACATCCTACTTTTCATATTTGGTATATGTCTGAAAATTAAGGTCACAATAACAATTAATTATGTGGAATGTCATACTAGTAAAATTAGCAAAAGATAAATGTTTCTGCGTGAATGAAAAATATGTTCAAAACTCACGCGACGAATAGTTAATTGAAAATAATGTTTTTAACTGTATTTAAAATAATAAAAGAATAATAAATATAAAAGAATATGAAGTAAATAATCCATGCTGGACTGGGAGAGATAGAAAAACATAGAATGTTCCAGCTGCCCTTCCTCTCGGGCATGCTGTTAAAGTCAGCAAAAGGGACTCGAGGGTTACAGTGTATTGTAATTTAGGCGATGGGCTGACAACCTGTCACTAAAGCAATACATATTACAATCTAAAATAGTCCCCTTAATTTTTGTCAGACGTGGCGAAAGCGCCTTTTACGAGGCGTTAAACGCTCTGCCTACCCCGTAAAGGATAAAGGCGTGATTTATGTATGTATGTATGTATGTGAAGTAAATATGTTCAGGATTATTGTTTTATTTGCCTTTAGATATATGGCCTTCTATTTTTTCACACAATATGGTTTCTAGTGTTAAAAGGTTTTTTAGCAGAATAAAAATCTCTCCATGGTAAAATGTCCCCTTTTGGTACTAATTAGTTTTTCTCAACCTATCTAGTATCCAGTAATGCTCATCATCTCCCCAGCCTTATCCCGTATCTCATGAAGTCGGCTTCCTAATCTAGGTGATTGAACGAGTATCCAGTAATGCTCATAATCTCCCCAGCCTTATCCCGTATCTCATGAAGTCGGCTTCCTAATCTAGGTGATTGAACGAGTATCCAGTAATGCTCATCATCTCCCCAGCCTTATCCCGTATCTCATGAAGTCGGCTTCCTAATCTAGGTGATTGAACGAGTATCCAGTAATGCTCATCATCTCCCCAGCCTTATCCCGTATCTCATGAAGTCGGCTTCCTAATCTAGGTGATTGAACGAGTATCCAGTAATGCTCATAATCTCCCCAGCCTTATCCCGTATCTCATGAAGTCGGCTTCCTAATCTAGGTGATTGAACGAGTATCCAGTAATGCTCATAATCTCCCCAGCCTTATCCCGTATCTCATGAAGTCGGCTTCCTAATCTAGGTGATTGAACGAGTATCCAGTAATGCTCATCATCTCCCCAGCCTTATCCCGTATCTCATGAAGTCGGCTTCCTAATCTAGGTGATTAAACGAGTATCCAGTAATGCTCATCATCTCCCCAGCCTTATCCCGTATCTCATGAAGTCGGCTTCCTAATCTAGGTGATTGAACGAGTATCCAGTAATGCTAATCCCACTAAAAATATAAATGTAACAGTGAAAGCCAATTTCATGGTGGTCTTGGTGCATGAATCGTGAAAAAAATGTGAGATATAAAAACGGAACCAAAACTAGCTTATTCAAGTAACTCTTAGCTCTTCAATAAGGTATATTTTCATTGGACTTAGTCGTTGTAGAGAATAATTCGACCATGCTAACCATTACACTCAGCAAAGATAATAAGTAATTACGGAACTTATCTTCATTAACCTTATTTTATATTTCCAAGGTTTTAACAACACATGCCAACAATAAAATTAAAATTTATCAGTCACTTTCAAAATAATAAAATTGAAAGAGGACAGGCGATTTATACTCTATGGTTTTTCACTTTGTCCGCTAGATTTCGATGCGCTTTTGCAAGTTTCCAAAGTATATCTGTCAGTTTTATCCGCTATATTATAAAAAGTGACATATAACGCATAAAACCACCGAATTTAAATTAAACAAAATAGATCTTTTATTCTTTTTTTTAATGTTTTTAGTCTGAAAGTGACAAATAGATTTTAATTTTAGTTTTAGCCGGCGAATTTAGAATCGAGCCCAATGTCATATGAGTAATTAACCCAAAAATACCTTTTATCATTTTGCCTTTTATTTCACGAAAAACAACAGTAATTCTTCGTGCACTAAGCACGCGATACTTCAATCATATTGTCATTTGTTACAACATTTAGATATAATCCGTAAGGTATGTGAAAGTTTAACTAGATTTCCGTCCCACGATTTCATACGAGGTTTAATGAGTTTTCCCGTACAAAAAGGTATGAAAAATACGGTAAAATATTGCTTGTCCTATGTTTATGACAGTATTTTATTGAGACTTCTTTGTACACATACATACATATAATCACGCTTTTATACCTAATAGGGTAGACAAACCGTAAACGACCTAAAGAAAGGTCGTTCTGCCACGTCTGACAAAGTTTTGAGGGTTATTTAAGATATTTTTGTATGTATATTTCTGTAGTGACAGGGTTTCAGCCCATTGAATAAATTGCAATATACAGAAACCCTCGGATCCCTTAGCTGATTTTTACAGCATGCCCGGGAGGAAATGCAGCTGGCACATTCTATGTTTTTCTCTCGCTCCCAGTCCAGAATAATTATTAAATCCTCAAATAAATTATTAAGTCACTGAAACTCTTCCCACTCCCTTAAATTTTAAGGCGTCATTTATTTTACATCTAGTTTGAAAATGTACTGAACTGCAATTTAATGTAAACAAAAACACTTATCTAATCCTTCTATTTGCTTAACCACTTAACTTACCTCGCATGCAGTTAACCTCTGGTTAAAAGTTAACCGTAATACAAAAAAACAGTCCAACAAACGTTATGTGTTCGTATGCAAGTGGTAATTAGAACTCGTTATTTTCAAGTGGATTTAGTTGATAGTTACGTAGCGGGCGTAGCACAGGCGTAGCAACGTGCTACGAGATTGTGGGAGACGTAGTAATTGGCTACGAGGATTCATATAGTAAATGTTTAACTATAAATAGTTCTGCCACCGATTTTCGGTGATGGCAGCCAATCTCTAAGAGATCAGCCAACTGCGCAGGACTCGTTTTTAATGCCCAACTGTTTGCGCTACACACAGGTGAACTCTCTATTCCTTCATCCTCTTATTCTGATGGTACAGATTGACTGACACGACCAGCAAGAATTCTGGAGCAGGACCGACTATTTACTAACATGCCCATCCGACAGCAAAATCATATTACTTTTCGGACAATCAGGTATCAGCTTGCAATGTCTTAATCAAACTAGAAACAACAACACAATATGGTATCCCGCCGGTAATCGTACCCAGGATCTCCGGGTCGAGAGTCTATGGTTCAGCCCGGACAACGGAGGCAGTTCTATATGTCTAACTTCGTATACATTCATAATGTAACTATAGCACTTACTTTAAAGAACTTCTAATACACAATACATATTATAACTCTACCCTACCCTTGGTAGTAGGGGGTTATAAAAAAGCATAGAATGTGCTTACTTCTCCTTCCGAGTCTATTGTAAAAACCAGCTTGAGTTTTCCATAAATACATACATATAATTACTCTGTAATCCCTAATGGGAAAGGCAGAGTGTAAACGACCTAAGCAAAAGGTCGTTCCGCTACGTCAGACAATGTTTTTATTTTTTTAAGATAGATTTTTAGGTAGTTTATTGTTGTAGTGACAGGTTGTCAGCTCATCGCTTAAATTGCCATATACCCTGGGATCCCTAAGTTGTTTTTTCTTTCGCTACCAGCCCAGCAAGGGAAAAACCTAGCTTATGTTTCAAAGGGTATAAATGTATTATAATGTACGCAATATTATTCTTCCAAGCTGGACTGGGAGAGATAGAAGAACATAGAATGTTCCAGCTGCCCTTCCTCCCGGGCATGCTGTAGAAGGCAGCAAAAGGGACTCGATGGTTACAGTGTATTGTAATTTAGGCGATGGGCTGACAACCTGTCACTATAGCAATACACATTACAATCTACAATTGCCCTCAATTTTTGTCAGACGTGGCGAAAGCGCCTTTTACGAGGAGTTTGACGCTCTGCCTACCCCGCAAGGGATAAAGGCGTGATTTTATGTATGTATGTACGCAATGGGCCAACCACTTGTCAAAATAACTAAATATACAAACAGATCTTTCTGAAATAACCCTCAAAACATGTCAGATTTGACCTTTGTTTAGGTCAATATTGCTCTGCCTACACGGTTAACGGTAAAGGCGTGACTCTATTTATGTTTCTATAAAGCTATCTCAAGATTGAGAGCAATATAAGGTATGGATTTGACAAGCCATTTTGTACTGAAACGACATTTCTGATACGAACTCAAACTAACTGTCAATCGCAAGTGTGGATTATAAATACGGGCCTAAGTATGTGTTGGCTGATTATCTTTTATTCCGTGCGTTCAGGTGATTTAATAACCAGCAACGATAATACGGTAACGATATGGTAAATAGGTCGCTATTGCTCTACCTAAACCGTAAGCGGTAAAGGCGAGACTATGTATGTTTCTAAGTATGTGTTGGCTGATTATCTCTTATTCCGTGCGTTCAGGTAATTTAATTGCCAGCTACGGTAATACGGTAAATAGGTCGCTATTGCTCTGCCTACACCGGAAGCGGTAAAGGCGAGACTATGTATGTTTCTAAGTATGTGTTGGCTGATTATCTCTTATTCCGTGCGTTCAGGTAATTTAATTGCCAGCTACGGTAATACGGTAAATAGGTCGCTATTGCTCTGCCTACACCGTAAGCGGTAAAGGCGAGACTCTATGTATGTTTCTAAGTATGCGTTGGTGATTATTTCTTATTCCGTGCGTTCAGGTAATTTAATTGCCAGCTACGGTAATACGGTAAATAGGTCGCTATTGCTCTGCCTACACTGTAAGCAGTAAAGGCGAGACTATGTATGTTTCTAAGTATGCGTTGGTGATTATATCTTATTCCGTGCGTTCAGGTAATTTAATTGCCAGCTACGGTAATACGGTAAATAGGTCGCTATTGCTCTGCCTACACCGTAAGCGGTAAAGGCGAGACTCTATGTATGTTTCTAAGTATGCGTTGGTGATTATTTCTTATTCCGTGCGTTCAGGTAATTTAATTGCCAGCTACGGTAATACGGTAAATAGGTCGCTATTGCTCTGCCTACACCGTAAGCGGTAAAGGCGAGACTCTATGTATGTTTCTAAGTATGCGTTGGTGATTATTTCTTATTCCGTGCGTTCAGGTAATTTAATTGCCAGCTACGGTAATACGGTAAATAGGTCGCTATTGCTCTGCCTACACTGTAAGCAGTAAAGGCGAGACTATGTATGTTTCTAAGTATGTGTTGGCTGATTATCTCTTATTCCGTGCGTTCAGGTAATTTAATTGCCAGCTACGGTAATACGGTAAATAGGTCGCTATTGCTCTGCCTACACCGTAAGCGGTAAAGGCGAGACTCTATGTATGTTTCTAAGTATGCGTTGGTGATTATCTCTTTTTCCGTGCGTTCAGGTAATTTAATTGCCAGCTACGGTAATACGGTAAATAAGTCACTATTGCTCTGCCTACACTATAAGCAGTACAGGCGAGACTATGTATGTTTCTAAGTATGCGTTGGTGATTATCTCTTATTCCGTGCGTTCAGGTAATTTAATTGCCAGAAACAATGTACCTGAGTTTAGTAAACAGTGTGTCCTATAAACTTGGCAGCACGTTTCCATGAACCGTGTGCTCCAGATGTTAATCTAGGCATTTTTACTGCTGTTCAAAATTCAAACTTTTCCTGTGGCTTGTAAGAGTATTCATACGAGGAGCTAGAGCCACTTTATAACAAAAATATCTAGTGTATATCACTACATAGTATAAAACAAAGTCGCTTTTTCTGTCCCTATATCCCTATGTATGCATAAATCTTTAAAACTACGCAATTGATTTTGATACGGTTTCTTTTAATAAATAGACTGTTTCAAGAGGAAGGTTTATATATATATAATACTTGCATAATATTGGGAAGAAACACTGATAATTTCCGTGCGAAGCCGGGGCGGATCGCTAGTTTATTATAATAGTATTTCTTCCATGCTGGACTATTAGCGAGAGAAAAACATACAATGAGCCACCTACATTTCCTCCCGGTCATGCTGTAAAAACCAGCTAAGGGATCCGAGAATTTCTGTATAGTACAAATGTAGGCGGTACATTTTTTTCGTTCACCTAAGAAATTGCTACCTTAGCAATAAGGCCGCCTATGTTGTACTTATCTTTTGTTGTGTTGTATGATGTATTATTACGTGCAATAAAGTATTTTTATGTTATGTTATGTTGTAGACGATGTGCTGACAACCTGTCACTTTAGCAATATACCTATTAATCTATCTTAAATAACCCTCAAAACTTTGTCAGCCGTCGCGGAACGACCTTTGTTTAGATTTTTTACGCTCTGCCTACCCCATTAGGGATAAAGGCGTGATTATATGTTTGTATGTATGTATCTATTTAAATAGGCTATATTTGTTACAAAATATATTTTAACAAGTTACTAGCTTTAGTACTAATAATAAAGGCTAACAGTTATTAACTTGTATATGTAGCAGCGATAGTAAATATTATTTAGTATTTGTTGTTACCTTTACTCAAAAAACATCGGGACTACAGTAGTTTTAAAGTTTAAATAATTTTAAAAACAAGAGCTATATTCCTCGCTGGACTGGGAGCGAGAGAAAAACATAGAATGTGCCAGCTTTATTTCCTCCCGAACATGCTGTAGAAATAAGCTAAGGGATCCGAGGGCTTCTGTATATTGCAATTTAGGCGATGGGCTGACAACCTGTCACTACAGCAATATACCTACAAATCTATCTTAAATAACCCTCAAAACTTTGACAGACGTGGCAGGATGACCGTGTAGGTCGTTTACGCTCTGCCTACCCCATCAGGGATAAAAGCGTGATTATATGTATTTATGTGTGTAAAAACATTTTACAAAAAAATATTTCTCGACAAATTTGAGACATATTTTTTATAAAATGGCGCTTGTATCTCGGTAGGAATGCTTTTAATGTAATTCACTTCGAACAGTTAATAAATCCCCTTTTATCTGACCGCCTTAATTACAAACCTCCAATTACAAAGTAAGCCCCCATATTTAGAACGAAACACATTTTTTCCAACCCGACCCGCATTTTTCAATGGACCGGTGAAATATTTTATCGTAAAAGAAAGGAAAAAAGGTCTGACTGTTGGTGACGTAAATAATTAGATTCGATTTAAAAAACAATATAAATAATTGTGTTGGTGTTGCTATAAAAAAACACAATCAGGAATCGCCGAGGTTTGATTTTTCAACGTCAAATGATTTGGTCGTTAAAAATAAAAATCGGGAAAAATAAGGTTCGTGTGTTTTAGGTTGGATGATGTGGGTATCTTGTTAAGTGGAGTTTCTTTTATTATTGTTAGAAAATGAATTTGAAGTGGGTTTCTAATAGGAATGTTTACCATCCATGCTGGACTGGGAGAGATAGAAAAACATAGCATGTTCCAGCTGCCCTTCCCGAGCATGCTGTAGAAGTCAGTAAAAGGTACTCGAGGGTTACAGTGTATTGTAATTTAGGCGATGGGCTGACAACCTGTCACTATAGCAATACACTTTTCAATCTAAAATTGCCCTAAATTTTTGACAGACGTGTCGAAAACGCCTTTTACGAGGCGTTTAACGCTCCATCCTGTAAGGGATAAAGGCTTGATTTTATGTATGTAGGTATGTTCACTATGTGCCTAAAAAATCAATACGTTTATACTTAAAACTGATGGCTAAGACATTGTGGATATCATGCATATTAAAAAAAGGCCGTTTGGATTTAATATTCGAGTAGAAAATATATAAGTTATTTATTTGAGTAGTCAATATTTACTGGCGAATGACGTCACAACCCACTATTTTCATACAAAAAAGCGTCTTGGACATTTCATAAAAAGTTACTGATTTGACTAGTAGGCAAATAGTGTATTGTTTGTTTGTTTTTGATTAACTTCCGGGTTTGTAAATACCGTGGGAGACTTTGTAAGCCTGATTGTTTTTCAGACCAATAGTGAAATTTAATGGTATTTCTAATCTTAAATAGTAGAACACTTAGTAAGGGATTCTTCTTGCTGGCCTGGGAGCGAGAGAAAAACATAGAATGTGCCAGCTGCATTTCCTTCCGGGCATGCTGTACAAAACAGCTAAGGGATCCGAGGTTTTCAGGATATTGTAACTTAGGCGATGGGCATTTACAAATCTATCTTAAGTGGCCCTCAAAATTTTGTCAGACGTGGCGAAGCGACCATTGTTTGGGTCGTTTGCGGTTTGCTATCTGCCTGCCCCATTGGGGATGGAGGCGTGATTATATGTGTGTATGTAGTAGGGGGCAGTGTCCACGTGGAGGGAATATTTACTCTAAGTACAATTTTCTATCTCCATTCACCCGGAAGAGCGATCTGGAAATTCCACCCTGTATACATTATCATCCCCCTAGACTTATCCCGTATCTCACTGAGTCGGCTTCCTAATCTAGGGGATTGAACGAGGGTACTGGTTTTTACACAGAGCGACTGCCACCTGACCTCCGCAACCCAAAAGGGAAACCAGACCCAATCCTAGATTAGGTCAGTTTTCAAGCCGCCAATACTTAGCACAAACAAACATAACATAACAAACATAAATCACGCCTTTATCCCTTACGGGGTAGGCAGAGCGTTTAACGCCTCGTAAAAGCGCTTTCGCCACGTCTGTCAAAAATTGAGGGCAATTTTAGATTGTAATATGTATTGCTATAGTGACAGGTTGTCAGCCCAACGCCTAAATTACAATACACTGTAACCCTCGAGTCCCTTTTGCTGACTTCAACAGCATGCCCGGGAGGAAGGGCAGCTGGAACATTCTATGTTTTTTATACTTAGCACTGGCCTCTGATATGGCTTAACGACTAATATCTACGGTATTAAACGATATTAACCGGGAGCAACGGCTTAACGTGCCTTCCGAAGCATGGAAAAAACACCGAATAAACGTAAATATGAAATTCGAAAACCGAAAAACACATTGGTACGGGGTGGGATTCGAACCACGACCTCCCGCTAAGGAGGCAGCGGCCCTATCCACTACACCATCGGGCTCTCCACCCTGTTTACATAAACAAGCAATTTCAATTTCGAATTCCAAAATAATTAGCAATGTATGTAAACTGTCATCTTCTTAGCGAGTGGATTCTCGAGTCAACTGACCCGATGAACCCTGGTGTCAGAGTTTTCAAACCGCCTAGTAGCACATAGCATAGCTACTAGGCCTCTGACATGGTTAGAGTAACGACCACTATCTAAGACGGCGACCGAGAACGACGGCTTAACGTGCCCTCCGAAGCACGGAATCTTTTTTATTTTCGGACAATCAGGTGATTCAGCCTGCAATGTCCTAACCAAACTGGGAAAAACCTCACAAAGTGATAAATTGACAAATATCAACTTTGTGTTTCCCCCCTGCAAATCGAACCCAGGACCTCCGGATCACGAGTTCATGGCACTAGCCACTAGATCACGGAGGCAGTTATTATTCCAAAATAATTAGCAATGTATGTAAACTGTTAGTAGTTCCGAAGCAAAGTTTCTGTTTCGATATCTTGAACTATCGAGAAGTGTTTAGGCATAACTTGGACAAGTTAGGGGCAAACTATCTAGTTATAGGTACAGTCAGTTAACAGTTCAGTTATACCTAACTTCTTCAATTATGAATCAAACATTATTAATATAGGTTACATTAAAATTAAATCAGATTGCATATCGTTTCATACACATTGTATATCCTAGGTATATCCATAATTGGTACACATTTTTTATACCATTATGTCATGTCATGACGGAATTGAAGCGATTCCTACTGCAATACAGTGCAAATTAGTGCAGTGAGTCTCACAACTTTTTCTTGTGGCCTTTTTAAACCACCTAAATTGTACCTTTAATATAATTTGGCAAGATGTTTGTACAATAAACTACTTTTTATTATTTTATTATAAACTTATATGACTTCCATGCTGGCCTGGGAGCGAGACAAAAATATGGAATCTGCCTGCTGCATTTCCTTCCGGGCATGCTGTAAAAACCAGCTTAGTGGTCCGCGGATTTCAGTATATGGTAATTTAGGAGATGTTCTGACAACCTGTTACTACAGCAATATATCTACAAATCTATCTTAAATAACCCTCGAAATTTTGTCAGACAGTGCGGAATGACCTTTGTTTAAGTCGTTTGCGCTCTGTCTACCCCATTAGGGATAAAGGCGTGATTACATGTATGTACAGTTTGACCTGTAGAAGACTGTACGTAGTACAAGCACTGTTGTAATAACACTAATATTCCAAGTTAGATGAGCTGCGCAAGTTTGTTGGCAACTACTCGTAGGTGGGAAGATGGCGGAACTTACTACAAATATAGTTGCCGTAACAAAAATATCCACGTGGAGGAAATAATCATTTACTTACGCAACGTCCATGTTCATTATCTTGTACTGCCTCCGTGGTCTAGCGGCTAATGTCATGGACTCCAGATCCGGAGGCTCTGGGTTCGATTCCCAGGGAAACACAAAGTTGATATTTGAGAATTTATCCACAAATCGTTCGTTCACAAAGGCAGTTCGTTCGTTCGTATTCGTTATAACAAATACAAATATTACCTACTTGAGATAAAATTTCATCATAATAATATTTATAAATGCAATTGCAACATTCTACGATTATATTAGTCGAAAATATACAAAAATTGAAAATATCTTCCATTCTGGACTAAGAGCGAGAGAAAAACATAGAATGCGCCAGCTGCATTTTCTTTCGGGCATTCTGTAAAAACCAGCTAAGGGATCCGAGGATTTCAGTTCATTGCAAATCAGGCGATGGACTGACAACTTGTATAGGGAGACACCAATCACTATACTGTTTAAAACCTGTTTGTAATACCCAAAAAAAATATTTTTTAGTTTATTTTTTTTTTCCTGAAAACTTTGTCAAATTTGCCTTAAAAGTACTAAAGTAGCTTCTTCTTGTCTTCTTCTTCTACTGAAATAGCAACATCGTCTTTTAGAAACGTCATCAGCCTAAGCTTTTCATTACTGGTGTTTTATGGCACCTGAAATACAGGGCGGGACAAAAAACGGCGTAATAATACTAAAATGTTTACGGCTACAGAGAATTTCTATTTAAAGGAGGAATTTGTTCGGTAATACTCAGAATTATATATAGGCTACTGCCGGATATTCCGACTAAAACAGTTTTACTTTCAAATTGGTTGGAAAATTATAAAATGAAGGCAAAATCTGTAGATAATAGATTCGTGGGTAAATAAGAATAACAATAATTAGGATTTCGAGATTTTCAGAATAAACGCTGGCTTTTTAGTGACAATCACATTACATACATTCATATAGTCACGCCTTAATCCTAATGGGTAGGCAGAGCGTAAACGACCTAAATAAAAGTCATTTCCCACGTCTGACAAAGCTTTGAGGGTTATTTAAGATAGATTTGAAGCCATATTGCTTAGTGACAGGTTGTCAGCCCATCGCCTAAATTACAACATACTGAAACCCTCGGATCCCTTAGCTGGTTTTATAGCATGCCCGGGAGGAAATGCAGCTGGCACATTCTATGTTTTTCCCTCGCTCCCAGGCCAGCTTGGAAGAAGTGACAGTCATCTAGTTAGTTAATAAGAAAAACGTATTAAACAAATTACGAGAACGATGCAAAAAAATAAAAATACCTATCTCGATCCTTTAAATAGGTACGTAAATAGCTCACCATGTATCGATGCCCCATGTCGATAAAATCTTCTATTGGGAATAAATATAATAATAATCTCTTCCATGCTGAACTGGGAGTGATGGAAAAACATAGAATGTGCCAGCTGCATCACCTCCAGAGCACGCTGTAAAAACCAGCTAATGGATTCGAGGGTTATAATATACTGCAATTTTAGGCGATGGGCTGACAACCTGTCACTAAAGCAAAATACGTCATGATCATTTGTAATAATCCTCAAAACTTGTCAGACGTGGCGGAACGACCTTTGCTTAGGTCGTTAACGCTCTGCCTACCCCATTAGGGATAAAGGCCTGATAATATGTATGTATGTATGGGAATAAATATTTCCATAAGTGGCCTTGAGTTGTTCTTTCATGCTGGACTGGGATCGAGAGAAACACATGGAATGATCTTGAAGTAAAAAAACAGCTAAGGGATCCGATGGATTCAGTATTTTGCAATTTAGGCGATGGGCTGACAACATGTCACTACGACAATATACCTACAACATACATACAAACATATAATCACGCCTTTATCCCGAATGGGGTAGGCAGAGCGTACACGACCTAAACAAAGGTCGTTCCGCCACGTCTGACAAAGTTTTGAGGGTTATTTAAGATAGATTTGTAGGTATATTGCTGTAGTGACAGGTTGTCAGTCTGTCGCCTAAATTGCAATATACAGAAACCCTCGGATCCCTTAGCTGGTTTTTACAGCATGCCCGGGAGGAAATGCAGCTGGCACATTCTACGTTTTTCTCTCGCTCCCAGTCCAGCATGGAAGTATATACCCACAAATCTATTATAAATAACCCTCAAAACTTTGTCAGACGTGGCGGAATGAGTTTCGTTCAGGTCGTTTACGCTCTGCCTACCCCATTAAGGAAGGCCGATATAAATTTATAATTGGAAAGGTCGTTTTGGCATTACCTAGAAAACAAATAATGCGAACAAATATAAACGTTAAAAAGCAAGCTGCCATTAACGTTCTCGTTTTTCCGTTAAATGGCTCATTGGGCAGTAAAATGAGTAATGAGATTAATAATTAAATAATTCTTCCATGCTGGACTGGGAGCGAGTGAAAAACATAGAATGCGCCAGCTGCATTTCCTCCTGGGCATGCTGTAAAAACCAGCTACGGTATTTGAGGGCTTCGGTGTATTGCAATTTAAGCGATGGACTGACAACCACTGTCACTGTAGCGTTACACATTTCAGTCTAAAATAGTCCTCAAACCTTGTCAGACGTGGCGGTTCTTTCGTTCTTCGTTTTCGCTCTGCCTCCCCCATTCGGGATGAAGGCGTGATTCTATGTGTGTATTATTAAACTTTGTTTAGGTTGTTTAGGTTCTTTGGTTCTTCGTTTTCGCTCTGCCTCCCCCATTCGGGATGAAGGCGTGATTCTATGTGTGTATTTAAAACCTTTGTTTAGGTCGTTTACGCTCTGCGTACCCTATAGGGATAAAGGCGTGATTATATGTATGTATGTATTTTTTTATTGATACGTATAAAATTTTGAGCGCGTTTTATCCGCGTTTCGTTAAAATCACTTCTGTAGGTCTGCTGTAAGAAATTTAATTTTAGAAATAAGCAGTGCCTGCAGTGTCTTTGTTTTTTATGTCCTGTGTTTATGATGTTTTTTGTGTACAATAAATTGTTTAGTAAATAAATAATTGAACCATCAGCGCCGCACTACATCAGGCGCCTGATCTAAACATGTGGAGACAGGCCGTTGATAAATTGAGGAGTCACGATCCTCAGCAGTAAGGGACCGATTAAGGACGAGAGATATAGCCATGAAATATAAGATAACAGAAATGTTGAATTTTTCTTTCGAATAAAAACCACCGAAATAATATTGGCTCTACCGATTTCAACATTCTGGAAGAGTTAGCGTTAAACCATTAGCCAACCCAACTACCATTGGATTGGCTGGAAGAGATCACTTCATAGAGATAAGTTCGCCCGTGCACACTATGTTTTTGAATTACATTTCTTTTGTGTTTAAACAATAAAGTATATACATATATATACTTTATTATAAGGTTCAATTCTAGAAGCCACTTTCTAAAGTAGAATTAAACTTATATTTATTTATTTTATTTTTATTTTTTTGGCAAATCATCAGCGACGGTATAAGTATAAACTTATATCTATACATACATACATATAGTCACGCCTTTATCCCTAATGGGGTAGGCAGAGCGTAAACGGCCTAAACAAAGGTCGTGCCGCCACGTCTGACAAAGTTTTGAGGGTTATTTTAGATAAATTTGTAGGTATATTGTTGTAGTGACAGGTTGTCAGCCCATCGCCTAAATAACAATATACTGAAAACCTCGAATCCCTTAGCTGGTTTCTTCAGCATGCCCAGGAAGAAAGACAGCTGGCACATTCTATGTTTTTCTCTCGCTCCCAGGCCAGCATGGAAATAAACTTATATCTATATATAAGTTTATTTCTAATTTAGAAAGTGGCTTCTAGAATTGAGCCTTTTATCAACAAAATATAAATTATGAGCTGAAATACGGCGTCGAATATTAAAATTACGACTTTCTTAATATTATATACAGCACGTTTCCACAGCCTTCAGAGGCCCAAAGAAAATTAAACATATTCTGCTGTAATAAATGAAATACGCTCATAAATTTTTCAAGTATGCCATTAAAATGAGCCACTTGAGAGTTTTCTTAATGTAAAAAAACGTGACGCGAAAATTCAATACTCATAGGAATTGGTCCAGACGTTTGAAAACAAGAAAATCATACATACATATTATAATGACGCCTTTATCCTAATAGGGTAAGCCGAGCGTAAACGACCTAAACGAAGGTCGTTCCGCCACGTCTGACAATGTTTTGGGGGTTATTTAAGATAGATTTGTAGGTATTTCTGTAGTGACAAGTTGTCAGTCCATCGTCTAAATAACAATATACTGATACCTTCGGATCCCTTAGCTGGTTTTTACAGCATGCCCGGGAGGAAATGCAGCTGGCACATACTATGTTTTGCTCCCAGGCCAGCATGGAAGTCATACATACATATAATCACGCCATTATCCCTAATGGGGTAGGCAGAGCGTAAACTACCCAAAAAAAGGTCGTTCCGCCAACTCTGACAAGTTTTAGGGTTTTATAATACAGATTTGTAGGTATACTCGTTTTGCTGCAGTAATAGAAGTCTTCTTCTGTTGAGTGGGTATCGAGTCAATCGACCCGATGAACCCTGGTGTCAGAGTTTTTAAACCGCCTAGTAGCTCTGACATGGTTTGAATAACGACCATTATCAAAGACAGCGATCGGGACCGACGGCTTAACATGCCCTCCGAAGCACGAAATCTTTTTCTTTTCGGACAATCAGGTGATTCAGCCTGAAATGTCCTAACCAAACTGGGGAAAAATTCACAAAGTGATAAATTCTCAAATATCAACTTCGTGGGAACCCTGGCAATCGAACCCAGGGCCTCCGGATCTGGAGTCCATGGCACTAGCCACTAGACCACGGAGCCAGTTAGAGTAGTAGTAGAAGTAAGAAAGACATTACGCAAATAGATACACGTGCTTATAATGGCTTTAGATTCAAACTTAAACAAACTTAAGTGTGATAATAATAAGCTTTGATATAGCTTTTAAGTACTTAAACGACTGAATAGAAAGTTTCAATCTGTTTTGAAATGACTTATATTCAAGTAATTTTATTGTGGTTAGGTCTAAATCTCTAAAGTTAGAAGGTAGATAGGTACTTTTGTGAAGTAGAGTCATAGTGTACCTTTTGTATATTATTAGATAAAATATATGTTCGACTGATTATTGCTATGGATTATTTAATTCTTATGGAGACACATGTTTACTGAACTTTACTTGACCTTTAAAGTAAAAAAATGAGACTACATTAGACGATAATTTGTCGTTTTTTATTTATATAGAAATTCATCGAATTTAAAATAGCGATAATAAAGCGAAATTTGGCACCATAAAATGTCCATAATAGCACAATTTGGCACTTCCAATTTCTTATAATTACTATTATTTTTATATTTCGTCTCTTTGTTACAGATGAAAATGTCGGCGCCACACTGGACAATATGGACGAAACATTTGCTGATGGCATGAGACAGCATAAGCTACCATGCGTCCCGACCAGTGCTGGTTGGCGACCACCATGCTCCTCCTGACTTTACACCACTCGGAGATGAGGCATCCTGGAGACTTCCCTGACTTGGACTTCTACAATCACAACCCTAACCTCAGACATCATCACAGACATAAACATAAACAAATCGACCCTTACGACATAAGCCTCAGCTTCCACAATCCTGTTAGTCTAAACGAAAAACTAGTCTTTGATATAGCTCCTCTAGATAACGAACGAAAGAACGATTGGATGAACATGTCAAGAGACCAAGTAGAAGAAATGAACAAGAAATACCATCCGCACTGGCCTATAAAGAGAGAAGCTGTTATAGACGGGGATTTAGTCCTTGGTGGGCTGATGATGGTTCATGAAAGATCAGACACGATGACGTGTGGACCGGTCATGCCTCAAGGTGGTGTGCAGGCATTAGAGACTATGTTGTACACTCTAGATATAATTAACAACGAAAGATTGATACCAGGGGTGTCCTTGGGAGCACATGTGCTAGACGACTGTGATAAAGATACGTACGGATTAGAAATGGCTGTGGATTTTATCAAAGGTACGTAAAATGATTCTTACATGCTCGACTGGGAACTGTGCCAGCTGCATTACCTGGCATGCTGTAAAAACCAGCTAAGAGATCTGAGGGTTTCAGTATATTTTAATTTAGGTGATAGGCTGACAACCTTCTTAAATACCTACCTAAAAACCTATCTGAAATAACCGTCAAAACTTTGTCAGACGTGGCGGAACGATCTTTTGTTTAGGTCGTTTACGCTCTGCCTACCCCATTAGGGATAAAAGCGTGATTATATGTATGTATATATTTACGTAAAATGAATTACTAAGCTCTTGATGATGAAGTGAATGCCGATCTAGAAACTAGCGATGACGTAAGATAGCGGGCAAAGATTTGATGAGAATGGCTAAAGACTGAGCTGTGTGACCTTTCTATGAAAAAAGCCTATGGCCAGCTTAGTAGTGTATTAATTGGCACATGATTTAAAATAAGCGTAATGACAATATTTTCTAATGAGGATTTATTACAAAATCATTTAATTGAAAGTGTATTTAATGAGCTGATTGATATCAATTATAGCTATTTAAAATTAACACGACATGTAGCTAAAATTTTTGAAATATGAGCTGATATTTATTAACATGAATTATGAAACATGTAAAGTAATTCCGATCTCTGACTAGATACGTTTCAAGGCATAATAATTGGAACTGAAAGGTAGAGTGATTTGTGAATTAGCAAAAAGATGATAAATGCACAGTAAGTTCAGAAATCCCCTGGAATTTTATCAATTGCGGCAAATCGCCTTTCACCTGCGTGACATTTGGTAATGTGAATAAATTTTATTATTATCAGCAGTGGGAGCTGGACTTCTCATGCTGGACTGGGAGCGAGAGAAAAAAAATAAAGTACCAGCTGCCTTTCCTCCCGGGCATGCTGTAAAAACCAGCTAGGTTGACAACCTGTCACTACTTCGATAGACCTTTGTTTAGGTCGTTTACGCTCTGCCTTTAGGAATAAAGGCGTGATTATATAATGTATGAATTCTTCCATGCTGGACTGAGAGTGATAGAATGTGCCAGTTGCATCTCCTCCTGGCCATGCTGTAAAACTCATCTAAGGGATTCGAGGGTTTCTGTATATTGCAATTTAGGCGATAGACAACCTATCCCTACAGAAATATACCTACAAATCCTCAAAACTTTGTCAGACGTAGCGGAACGATCTTTAGGTCTTTTACGCTCTGCCTACCCCATAAGAGATAAATGCTATATGTATATAAGTTTGTTCTTATCTCAGGTTCAATAAGCAACATCGACGATGCCGAGTACGCGTGCAATGCGACGGCGGTGCGCAAAGTAATTTCCGGTGTCGTTGGTGCTGCCTCTTCCGTCACTTCCGTGCAAGTCGCCAACCTGCTCCGCCTCTTCAAAATACCTCAGGTAAGTTCTTTGCTTACATAACGTTTGTACTTACTTTTCCCAGTTACATATTCTGATTTTGAAACGATATTGTTACTATAGTAATTCAAATTCGGTTTTAGAATAAAGGTGAACAAAGTTTCATGTCTTTTTATTCAAAAACACATTTCAAAAATAAATTATACGTGTTGGCAAATAACCTTTGTGAAGTTACTAATACTTCCAAGTATTTCATTATGTTGTTCTATCTTATAGCTAAAAGTTATTTAAGAAACAAGATCTTCGATTAATAGACATGAAACTTTGTTTACCCTTTTTCTAGAACCGAGTTGGAAATACTGTAGAATATGTTTTATTGTGACCTCAATATTTCGAAGCGTTTGCTCACTCCGTGGTCACGCATGGGGTAGTAAATGTTTAGCAAGTTTTGACAGTTTCTAAAGGAAAAATTTCTGAGGCCCAAACAAACCTTGTGTCTACTCGTTTTCGGAATGATAAAAAGTGGAGTACTTTTATTTAGAGATTTAGTGTCATATTTATAAAGCGATCTCTAGATTGAGAATATTCTTGAGAGTCAATTTTCAGTTCGTTTTGTACTGAAATGACATTACAGATTCAAACTGGAACTTGCTGTCAGTTTCAAGAACTGATTTTAAATACAGCCTTAAACAACTTTTATGCTTTTTAGTTTATCGTGAATATATTGTTTCTAAACTTTAATACAGTTTGATTTTTCTGATAAATGGATATATCTTAAAATTTTTGTTTATTTTTCGGAAACATTCAGTTTATATTTGACGCTTATCGTACATTAACAGCTCATTCCATTAATTTAAACAATTCATTGAGCAAATAATCACTTAATTCATACCATTAATTCAATATAAATTGCGTAGCTCAATGATAATGCCCATTTGCTGTATCAGTAACAATTCTGTCCAAATGATCAAATATTATGTAATTTATTCAAACATGCCTCTGTGGTCTGGTAGTCTGAGCCATGGACTGTCGCTCTGGAGGTCCAGGGTTCGATTCTCGGCGAAGGTCAACTAGTTTTAGTTCTTGTTTCTAGTATGGTTAGGATATTACAGGTTGATCACTTCATCATTCTTGCCCTTATCCCATTATTTGGTTACAGGTTTACCACCTGATAACTTAAAAAATCCAATCCAAGATCCATGCTGTCGGAAAGGCATGTAAATAGTTAGTCCATTTCTTGCTAGCCGTGTCAGTCAGTCTGTCCTATCATATCAGAACAAGAGATTGAAAGAATATAAATTGCATGTGTGTAGCGCAAACACTCTGGCACCAAAAACGAATTACCACACAGATAATAATGTTTAATAATAATGTTTATTTCTCCCACCTCAATATTTATAATTTTGTACAAAATATTATCTTGGAATATTAATAAAACTAAGTAGTTTGGTGAGAGCTGATAAAGGCATTGCGCCTGTACTACAGGTAACCAGGCCCCATCCCCTTGAATACATTTGAAAAAAAACTAAGATGAATTTTGTCAATAAAATGTCTGTTATAATAACATGGTGAGGCCAACAAGAGTACATACGTGCGTGCTTAACAGCAGTAAACACATATGCAAAGAAAGTAAACGAGATGCAAATTTAATTAGAAAAAATGTGTGCATGTGTGGATACAGAGGATTGGTCTCTGGCTGAAAATCAGTTGGAAGAATGATATATAGCTCAACCTTAATGCCTATTTGCTGTACCACCAACCATTCTGTCCGAATGATCTAATATTGTGATTAATTTAGACCACAATGAAATTTATTGACCATCCAAACAGAGAGCATCTAATTCGTCATGGTGAATTATTGGGCTCGATTCTAGGCCGGCTAAAATTAAAATTAAAATCAGTCTGTCACTTTGAATATAATAATACGATTTATTTTTACTCTATGTTTTTACACTTTGTCCACTAGATTTCGACGCACTTGCACGTTTCCCCAGTATTTCTGTAAATTATATCCGCCATGTCATATGATGGCGGATAAAAATGACAGATACCGCATGAAACCACTACTACCACAATAACGACTATAAATCAAAAACCGGAGAGAATAAATCACCTGTCCTTTTCCAATGTTTTAAGTCTGAAATTGACAAATACTTTTTAATAATAGTCTAAGCCAGAAAATCTAGAATCAAGCCCATTCCTTGTTCACAATCTTTTGAGTAGGATATTTAGTTTTTTAAATGTTCATAAATAGCGAACGGTTTCGTTAAGGTTTTTCATATTAAGATTCTACTGAATTCAAAAAACAGGGATATTATCTTACAGTAAAAAAATAATTTATCAAACAGCGTCCCGCAATCTGATAAGGGTTACTCAGTCAACAAAACTAAACTTCTTTCAGGAGATTTAATAAAATAAATACCTTCCCATACTAAATGACCACCTCGATCAGATAATTTGTATAGAAAACCATTTTTATTTTCAAAAAACCTAGTGATAGTTATTCAGTATCGTTGACTGAGCAACCCCAATCAGTTTGCGGGACGATGGTCCTTACACCCTGTATAGTACCTAATTATGAGAATGCTGTATACGGAACTACATCAAACTGTCCACAGAACACAGCAAACTGTCCACGGAACTACATCAAACTGTCCACAGAACACAGCAAACTGTCCACGGAACTACATCAAACTGTCCACAGAACACAGCAAACTGTCCACGGAACTACATCCAACTGTCCACAGAACACAGCAAACTGTCCACGGAACTACATCAAACTGTCCACAGAACACAGCAAACTGTCCACGGAACTACATCCAACTGTCCACAGAACACAGCAAACTGTCCACGGAACTACGTCAAACTGTCCACAGAACACAGCAAACTGTCCACGGAACTACATCAAACTGTCCACAGAACACAGCAAACTGTCCACGGAACTACATCAAACTGTCCACAGAACACAGCAAACTGTCCACGGAACTACATCCAACTGTCCACAGAACACAGCAAACTGTCCACGGAACTACATCAAACTGTCCACAGAACACAGCAAACTGTCCACGGAACTACATCAAACTGTCCACAGAACACAGCAAACTGTCCACGGAACTACGTCAAACTGTCCACAGAACACAGCAAACTGTCCACGAAACTACATCAAACTGTCCACAGAACACAGCAAACTGTCCACGGAACTACATCAAACTGTCCACAGAACACAGCAAACTGTCCACGGAACTACATCAAACTGTCCACAGAACACAGCAAACTGTCCACGGAACTACATCAAACTGTCCACAGAACACAGCAAACTGTCCACGGAACTACATCAAACTGTCCACAGAACACAGCAAACTGTCCACGGAACTACATCAAACTGTCCACAGAACACAGCAAACTGTCCACGGAACTACATCAAACTGTCCACAGAACACAGCAAACTGTCCACGGAACTACATCAAACTGTCCACAGAACTGTCCGTCCACAGTAGTACATAAATTAATTTTAGTGGCATTGAAATGTACATAGATGGCCACCAAAATGACTAACTTCTTCTCCTCAACAGGTGTCATTCTTCTCAACCTCCCCTGAACTATCCAACAAGGCTCGCTTCGAGTACTTCACGCGAACGATCCCTTCAGATCTTCACCAAGTGCGGGCCATGGTGGAGATTGTGAAGAAGCTGGGCTGGAGCTACGTCTCCATCATCTATGAGGAGTCCAGCTATGGGATCAAGGTAAGGGTTTCAAGTAGTATGTCAAAGAAAGTCGCTTTCGTAGAATGTCACTTTCGTAAAATGACATACATACATACATATAGTCATGCCTTCATCCCTTACGGGGTAGGCAGACCATTAAACGCCTCGTCTGACAACAATTGAGGGCAATTTTAGATTGTAATTTGTATTGCTATAGTAACAGGTTGTCAGCCCATCGCTTAAATTAAAATACACTGTAACCATCGAGTCCTTTTTGCTGACTTCTAAAGCATGCCCGGGAGGAAGGGCAACTGGAACATTCTATGTTTTTCTATCTCTCTCAGTCCAGCATGGAAGAAAATGACATTTACGTAAAATCTCACTTACTATATCAAAATTACACTTTTTCATAATGTCCCTTCCAAAAATGATACTCTCGCAAAATTTCACTTTTGTGATATGTCACTTTAGCAAAATTGTCACTTATCAAAATGACCCTTTTAAGTAGATTGAGTTTAGATCGAGGCAACTTAAAATACTAAGGACAATTTGCGAAAAAGAGATTTTGCGATTATCGTTTCCATAACAGGTAAAGAGTCCAGATACGGGATCAAGGTCAGGGTTTCAAGTATCATGTCGCAGAGACTTCGTAAAATGTCACTTTCGTAAAATGACATTTACGCATGTCACTTACTATCACAAAATGTGTCGTGTCCGACCACCTGTTCACGCGAGGACTTGCTCGATAGCAACCAGGGAGCCACTACGGTAGCTGCTTTCTGGGCAAGTAAGAATAAGCCCGTGTTCTTGCCGACACGAAAGAAGAAGAAGAAGACAAAATTACACTTTCTTAAAATGTCCCTTCCAAAAATGTCACCATCGAAAATGTTCACTTTTGTTATATGTCAATAGCAAATTGTCACTTATCAAAATGACCCTTTTAGGTAGATTTAGTTCAGATCGAGGTTTATGTTTGCATATTTTAAAAGGCAAGTAGGACGATTTAAATCTAGGTAATTAGAAGCAGCGTTCAATCCTTAAAAAAAATAATACCACTTTGCAAATCCCTCCAATTAGAAATATCTAAGGGGTGTAAGGGACAGCGTCCCGCCAACTGAAAGAGGTTTGCATAATCAACGAAACTGAATAAGTATCAGCAGAACTTTTTTTCAGAAAGTGAAAAAATATATTTTGTTTTTAATACAAATTGTCCGATCGAGGTAGTGGTCTATATGGAAAGGTGGTTTGTATAGGAAGGTAATTTTTTTTTTCATCTCCTGAAAGAATTTCTCGGTGAAAGTTGTTCAGTTTCATTGACTGAGCAACCCCTATCAGTTTGCGGAACGCTGTCCCTTACACCCGGTATAACTAGCAGTGGTCTGCAGTTGTAGGAAAAACATTTTAATATAGGCAGTATTTTCGATAAAAACCAATCTGTCAAAATTTCAAAATTACATATTCTCGTAACAAATAATTGTTATCATTATCTGCAGACTATACTATGTTATTAATAACTGCCTCCGTGGTCTATCGGTCTGAGCCTTTGGCTTTCGACCCGGAGGTCCCGGGTTCGATTTCCGGGGGACAATGACTTTGCGTTGTTGTTTCTAGTTTGGTTAGGACATTGCAGGCTGATCTCCTGATTGTCTGAAAAGCAAGATGATCCTTGTCAGACGTGGCGGAACCATTTGTTTATGTCGTTTCCGCTCTGCCTGTCCCATTAGGGATAAAAGCGTGATTATATGTATGTATATATGTAAAACTTAAGCTGGTTTTTACAACAGACTCTGAAGGAGAAGGTAGCACATTCTATGTTTTTCTATAACCCCCTTCTACCAAGAGTAGACAGTGTGGAGTTATAAAATTGTGTATCAGAAGTGCTTTAAAGTAGGTACTATAGTAACATTAAAAATATACGTTGTTAGACATATAGAACTGCCTCCGTGGTCTAGCGGTCTGAACCATAGACTTTCGACCCGGACGTCCCGGGTGCGATTCCCGGCCTGGAACAATGACTTTGCGTTGTTGTTTCTAGTTTGGTTAGGACATTGCAGGATGATCTCCTGATTGTCTGAAAAGCATGCTGTCGGATGAGCATGTAAATAGTCGGCCCTGCGCCTGATTTCTCTCTGGTCGTGTCAGTCAATCTGTCCCATCAGATTAAGAGATTGAGGGAGTAGAGAGTGCACCTGTGTGTAGCGCAAACACTTGGGCAGTAAAAACTAGTCCTGCGCAGTGTGCCGATCTCTGGGAGATAGGCTGCCATTGCCGAAAGTCGGTGGGAGGGCTATTATTATTCACAATATACTCCTAAGCCTTCTCCTTGCCTACTGCCTATCTTAATTGAGAGCGAGCAGCAATATACATGATCAATCATACTGGAGGACACAGTAATATCATACCTATATCAATATAAATAGTCCAGTCAATCAAAACAATTCCATGCTGGCCAGGGAGCGAGAGAAAAACAAAGAATCTGCTATCTGCATTTCCTCCCGGGCATGCTGTAAAAACTAGCTAAGGAATCCGAGGGTTTTATTATACGTGGGACACTCAGAAAGTTTTGCGACACTAAAAGAAAATGTTCTACAGGTACATATATTTTTATTAAATCTTTTCAAAGTACATTCCACCAGCCTCTATACAAAGATTCATGCGTCTGAACCAGTTTTCAAAACACTTTTTCCAGTCCGCCGTAGACACCTCGTTTACAGCCTGCTCGAACGCAGCCAGCGCATCTTCCGGCGACGAAAATTGTGTCCCCTTGAGCTGATTTTTTATTTTTGGAAATAAAAAGAAGTCACACGGTGCTAGATCAGGGCTGTAACGAGGGTGAACCAGGAGTTTGACTGGTGTGCTGTCCAGGAAGTCCCTCGTTTTGAGCGCGGTGTGTGCAGGCGCATTGTCGTGGTGGAGCAGTAGTCCGCGGAGCCCTGTGTTTGGTCGCTTGTTGCTCACAACAGAAAAAACTTCTGGTAAACATTTGGTAGTATACCATTCGGCGTTAATGCTTCTTTGATCTCGTAAAGGAATTGAGGCCAAGTGGCCAGTCAAATTAAAAAAGCTGGCGATCAAAAACTTTCCCCTTGCTTCGAGATCGCTTCACTTTGGTAGGCGTTGGTTCATTTTGAAACACCCAAACTGTCGACTGGCGCTTGGTTTCTGGATCGTATTGATAAATCCAGGACTCATCACCTGTTACGATGTCGTAAACACGCCGAGACGAGCCTGATTCAAATTTGTTCAGCATATCACGGCACCATTCCACCCGGGCCTGCTTCTGAGCGTCGGTGAGGTAGTGCGGCACCCAGCGCGATACTATCCTCCTCACGCGAAGATGCCCTTGTAGAATCTCGTGGACGCTTCCCGATCCAATCTTTAATATGTGCTGAATCTTCTGATATGTAATTCGCCTATTATCTTGGATTAAATTTTTTACTGCTAGCACGTTTTCTTCCGTAATAGCCGTCAAAGGGCGACCGCTTCTTTCTTCATCCCCCAAGGTTGGTCGACCGCGCCTAAATTCGTTATACCAACGATACACGGTTGCCTTGGAGGGGTTTTCATCCATAAATGCCATTTGAATTCTATCGAACGATTCATCCGGTTTCAGGCGACACTTGAAATCGTAAAAAATCATAGCTCTAAAATGTTCCCGGCGCAGATCCATTTTTCAGTAAGACACGATACTTTGAATTGGCTCGCAAAAAATGTGGAGGGAAATTTTGAAAATGGAACACATATATTTTTACTTACAAGTAATCATATTTTCAAAAAAGATTCTAACCGGCCAGTCTGCCATATATAAAAACTATTTATCGCAATACTTTCTGAGTGGCCTGGTATTACAATGTAGGCGATGGGCTGACAACCTCTCACTGCAGCAATGTATCTACAAATCTATCTTAATTAACCCTCAAAACTTTGTCAGACGTGGCGGAACGACCTTTGTTTAGGTCGTTTACGCTCTGCATATCCCTTTAGGGATAAAGGTGTGATTTTATGTATGTATGTAGTCCAGTCAATCGAATGAAAATGGTACGAAAAATATACCAGTTAGTTTAGAGATAATTATTCTTTTACTATATAGTGGGTGGTTACAGTTTCATCAAAATATACATTAATTTTAGTGAATTCACTAAATGAGGTATACCACCTTTTTTTACTAGCGACCCGCCCCGGCTTCGCACGGAATTCATCAGTGTTTCTCTACTATATTATGCAAGTATTGTACATATAAAACTTCCTCTTGGATCACTATATCCATTAAATGAAACCTCATCAAAATCAGTTGCGTAGTTTTAAAGATCTAAGCATACATAGAGATATAGGGACAGAGAAAGAGACTTTGTTTTAAACTATACAATACAATACAATATACTGCTACATAGTCTTTGGGCAGCTACTCCAAACGCTATTTGTGTGGCAACTTTTTGGGCTGAGAAAATTTGATTCGCCGCGACACGCAAAGAAGAAGAATACAATATACTTTTTTGCACAAAAACACAGAAATTACAAATTGCTAAAAAGAAAAGTAGTACAATTGGCGGCCTTATTGCTAATGTAGCAATATCTTCCAGGCAACCAGGCAATAGGAAACAGAGGAGTAAAATAAATTGACTACTATGTAGTGATATAACTTTCCCCAAGTTATATAAGCTCGATATAGGCATGGAAACATAGTAATTTGAAGAGCTAAAAATATTGAATATATTTACGTATTAATTTTGAACAAACTAACCTTCTTTTATTAACCTATCCCTTCCGCTGGCAGCGCCATTTTGAAAATTTTCGAGCATATGACATACCATATTTATGCCTGCCAGCCAGTCGCTCTGCGAGCTAGGGTTTCAAATGACTTGTTCCAACAAAATGCATGATCAAATAAAATTAATTCGTATTCTATTAGATATGATAGATATGTGTTTTTTATCCATTTTGAAGTTACCTAACTGTTTGTATACAACAATATACTATGCCAGACGTCAAAAAAACGCAAAAGCCGGCAGCTGGCCTGTCTGCCAGTCAAAGAGCTAAAGAAAAATCAGTAGTTTGTTAGTTACCACACAAATCTTGTTTCAAAATTGAAAATAGTCTCAAATCTTAAGCATGAAATCTTAAGCATGCAATACTCTTAACTTACATACATATACACCTTTATCCCTAATGGGATATACAGAACGTAAACGACCTAAAAAAAGGTCATTCTGCCACGTCTGACAAAGTTTTGAGGTCCTATAGTGACATGTTGTCAGCCCATCGCCTAAATTGCAATATACTGAAACCCTCGGATCCCTTAGCTGATATTTTACAGCATGCCCGGGAAGAAATGCAGCGGGCATATTCTATGTTTCAGCATGGAAGAAGTCTCTAACTTGATTGGACTATTATTCACAAGCTCCAATTCTCTTGCATATTATGCGCTATGATGAGATTAAACTCCACACCCCCATGCAACTGTTTATGAAATTGCTATCATGAATAATATGTGCTGAATTAACCCTAATTTGAATTCATATCGTTTGCGATAATGGTTTAAATGTTTAAGGCGTATCCTCCCGTAAACTTCCATGGTGGACTGGGAGCGGAAGAAAAACATAGAATGTGCCAGCTGCATTTCCTTCCGCGCATGCTGTAAAAACCAGCTAAGGGATCCGAGCGTTTCTGTGTATTGCAATATACGTACATCATCATCTCCCTAGACTTATCCCGTATCTCACGGGGTCGGCTTCCTAATCTAGGGTATTGAACGAGGGTACTGGTTTTTACACAGAGCGGCTGCCATCTGACCTCCGCAACCTAGAAGGGAAACCAGACCCATTCCTAGATTAGGTCAGAGTTTTCAAGCCGCCAATGCTTAGCACTGGCGTTTGATATTGCTTAACGACTAATATCAACAGTATTAAACGATATTAACCGGGACCAACGGCTTAACGTGCCTTCCGAAGCACGGAAAAAGCACCGAATAAACGTACATGTGAAATTCGAAAACCGAAAAACACATTGGTACGTGGTGGGATTCGAACCACGACCTCTCGCTCAGGAGGCAGCGGCCCTATCCACTACACCATCGGGCTCTCTATTGCAATATACGTACAAATCTATCTTAAATAACTCTCAAAACTTTGACAGACATAGCGGAACGACCTTTATCGAGGTCGTTTACGCTCTGCCTACCCCATTAGGGATAAACGCGTGATTATATGTATGTATGTATACAACAACTGAAGACTACAGGGGAAAAACAAGGAATGTCAGTAAAAAGTCGAATATAAACTAATAATGCCATCTAGTGGCTTTTGCGTGTACCTAAACCTCAGCAAAAACTCAAAAAACAACAATCGTCGATGTCGAAGTTACAGCCAGTTAATTGGTTGCTTGGAATTGGCAAGAATCGTGAACGTCCACGCGCAAACATACAAAAATAGGGAATGTCACTTTGACAGCTCGGCCGCCGGCGCCATTGACCTGACGTTTATCGATGGTTGTTTTTCAGTTTTGTGCACCTTATTTCTTTCATATTTGCATATTTTAAAGGATTTGTCGCATAAATAAGTTAAAAAATCAATAAATATGCCGAGTAGCAGTGATGAAAATACGCGAGTGAAATCACCAGAACGAAAAAAAGTGAAGAAAGGACGCGTAAGAGATGTGCTGAAAATAATAAATTTACAAAGTCACGAAAGTGGCGAAGACTGTGGTTGTAAACGTTTGAAATGCTTTGAAACTGTTAGCGAAGTAGAAAGGCGCAAGCTATTTAGTAATTTGAATAGCTTAGAATCAGTAAATCAACAAAATACTTACTTGGCTTCCATGACATCGGTCCAAAATGTTAAGCAGCGAAGATCACGCAAACCAGTTGGAGAGGCAACAGGTCATGATTCCTCATATTCGTACATCGTGAAAGTTATCAGAGAGGAAGTTTGCGTGGAAATTCCCATTTGTTTTAAAGCCTTTTGCTCAATTTTTGGGATAACCAAGGCAAAAGTGCAGTATCTCCAAGCTAGCCTAAAGTTTTCTGGTATTGCACCGATAGATAAGAGGGGAAAACATAATAATAGGCCAAATAGATTGCAAAGTGATATACTAAATGATATTAAAGAACACTTAAAATCTTTTAAGGGACGCTCCAGCCATTACAGTAATAAAAAGACTGCAAAAATTTATTTGCCAGAAGAATTTGATATCAAGAAGATGTATACTCTTTTCTTAGAGAAGTATCCACAACATAAGTTGTCCTATGAGGCATATAGAGCAGAATTTAAGAAATACAATATTTCTTTTGGCTATCCAAGGTCGGATACTTGTAGCACATGTGATAGAATAAATGCTGAATTGAAATCTTTAGCTAAGCAAGAGAGCACACCAGAAATCAAACAAAAATGTAAACAATTGGAAACTGAAAAGAGATTACATCTCGCCAAAGCTGGGGTTTTCTATGAGAGAAAAAGGAATAAAAAAATTAAGGCAAGAAATGATTGTGAATTTGAAGCTATTGCAGTTGACTATCAAAAAAATGTTTCATTACCAAACATTACAACGAATGATGTCTACTATAAAAGACAACTGTCTATGTACACCTTCAACATACATGTTTTATCAACTGGACAATCATACTTTTATTGCTACCCAGAAACTACTGCAAAAAAGGGATCAAATGAAGTGATGTCATTTCTTCATCATTTTATAATCAATTATCTAGATAAAAGAGTGAAGCAGCTTAGCATCTTTTGTGACTCATGCGGAGGACAAAATAAAAATTACAATTTGATAAAATGGCTTCATTTTATAACAAACCAAAGTAACTTGCTGAATCGGGTAGATATTACATTCCCCATTAGAGGTCATTCTTATATGGAATGCGATAAAAACTTTGGTATAATAAAATTGAAAACCAAAATGGAAGTGCCATGCGATTTTTACGAACTTATTGCAAATGCTCGGGCCAAACCCAGTCCTTTTCAAGTGATAAATGTTGAAGAGGATCCACGGATTGTCAGGGATTGGGCTGATTTTCTTAAAGACAATATGTTCAAGAAAACATGTCCGTTTAAAATTCAAGAAATCAGAGGGATATATTGCTCATCTCAACAATCATATGTTTGCCATCGTAGTAATTATAATGGCCTGTACTCAAAGGGAATAATAATTGCTGCAAAAAAGAAAGGTCAGCACACTCAAGTGACTCAATCATTATGTCAAGGCAAAGAATTTTATATTTTGCCAAATGCTGCATATGAAGGTATTCATCTTTCTTATTATCTGTCTTGTATTATATTAATTAAAAATAATCTACTTGATATATAATATTGTTTTCATGACTCTGTTTCAGAACCTATACCAATATCAAAAGAAAAGTACAACGATCTCCAAGTACTGAAGAAGTTTTGTTCAGAAGAAGCTCAAGTTTTGTTTACTAATCTACCACATTTAACCTAAGAAGAAAGATGATTGATAAAAAGTGCAACAATAATGAATGTCATTGACATTCATTGTGCTTGTACTTTTCTGTGTGACTATGGTATAGTTTAATAAAAGTTATCTAAGAATTTTATGTATTTTTTTACTTTTTTTTAGTTTAGTATTGAAACATATAACTATTCTGATTAAATAAATACAAATATCTTGCTTTATACATTTAGTTAAACAGAATATAGACTTTAATTTGGTTTATTTTAAGTTTATGTAAATTAAGTTACAATTGACATTCCTTGTTTTTCCCCTGTAGTCTTCAACTGGAATTCATGTGCCTTGTAGTTGGCCGCTGCAATGGTTTGAACGTTTATTTGAATGAACATTATCCGCGTTAATATGTGAACGTATGACAGCCGTAAAATTCAATCATGAGACAGCGCGAATATATATCAAGCAATTTTCCGCTCCCATTTGAGATTTGCGCGATAAGTGGTTTATTATTTTAGCGCGTTTGCAAATAGAAATTGGAAAGGATTTCCGTGCCGTTTGGTTTTCATTAAAATTATGTTTGAAAATAAATGAATAAGTACATTATATTATTCATAATATTTTTTTAATAACACTAATTTCTACAAAAACCATTAAATACAGATTGTAAGGGATGGTGACCCGAAAAATTAAAGAAAAAAAAACATTTTGTAGACAATTTTGTATGAGTAAGTACGTTTACTATTTCTTTGTTATTTAAAAAAAAACTATTTTATTGACTGATTGACTAGAATCCTTTCAGTTTCCAAAACACGTCCATCGTTTCTTGCACCTTCTATATCAGCCTGTTATATAATACCAGGTGTAAGGGACAGAGTCCCACAAACTGATAGGAGTTTCTCAGTCAACGACACTTAACAACTTCCACCAGGAAATTCTTTTAGGAAGAGAAAAACTGAATGGCTTTTCCATACAAAATGTTCACCTCGATCCAGACAATTTGTATGAAAAAGTTATCATTTTATTTTCACTTCCTGAAATAAATCCTGCTTATAGTTGTTCAGTATCCTATCAGTTTGCGGGAAGTTTTCCTTAACACCCAGTATGAACAATATTTTAATGGCCGAGCTCTTGGTTTAAAGTAAAACATGGTCCAAATTAACCAAAAGTTTTCAAGGCAAAACTGTTTGGATCCTCCGAGAGGAAAGTTTGGAACACTCTAATTTAGTTAGGACAAGCCTGACCAAAGGCAACAGATGTAAAGTACAAATTATTACTGGAATTAATCAACTCTTAGCACCTAACTTGCCTAGCTGAACTTAGGAACTAAGGTCTTCATTGAACAAAATTAAAAATTAAAATTTTTGGCCACCGATTTTCTGAAGGTTGAATTTTATGAACTTTATAACTTTGTAGACACTATAAACGCAAATAAAAAAAAAAAACTATAAGTATAAAATATTTTTGAAAAATACAGTACCAACTAGATCCTGTGCATATATAATCACGCCTTTATTCCTAATGGGGTAAGCAGAACGTTAACGACCTAAACCAAGGTTATTCCGCCACGTTTCACAAAGTTCAGAGGGTTATTTAAGGGATTTTTAGGTATATTGCTATAGTGACAGGTTTTCAGCCCATCGCCTAAATTCCAATATACAGAAACCCTCGGATCCCTTAGCTGGTTTTTACAGCATGCTCGGGAGGAAATGCAGCTGGCATATTCTATTGACTTCCATGCTGGCCTGGGAGCGAGAGAAAAACGTAGAATATGCCAGCTGCATTTCCTCCCGGGCATGCTGTAAAAACCAGCTAAGGGATCAGAGGGTTTTTGTATATTGCAATTTAGGCGATAGGCTGACAACCTGTCACTACAGCAATATACCTACAGATCTATCTTAAATAACCCTCAAAACTTTGTCAGACGTGGCGCATCGACCTTTGCTTAGGTCGTTTCGCTCTGCCTACCCCATTAGGGATAAAGGCGTGATTTTATGTATGTATGTATGTATATTCTATTGTTTGATGTCTCTCGCTCCCAGGTCAGCATAGAAGGATTACATAAACATAAAAAACACTACAACGCTAACTTGAATTTTTCTTCACAGGCTTTCGAAGAACTAGAAGCTCTTTTGGCGAGGAGTGGCATCTGTATTGCTGTGAAAGAGAAGCTGGTGAAGGATTCAGGAGTAGCAGATGAGCGCGCTTACGATGAGATCGTCCAAAAACTGCTCACCAAACCCAGGGCTAGAGGTAAGAGATAAATGATACGTTTTTACATTTTACTAGTATTTAATGGAAAATTGTTAAGCAGAAAAACTTAAAGTCCTCCTAAATTATACCTTCAGTAAATAAAACTAAAATTAATCTAGGTACGTAAAAAAAGGATACAGATGGCGTCCAAAAAATGGGTCAGTTGATCTTGTATGTAATGTAATTGTTTTATAACCAAGAAAATAAAAACACGTACGTACTTTTCGTTGTAAATAACTAAAGTCATAACATATTTAGATAAAATTCTCTCAAGTATTTTCCATTATTTCTTTGTCGATTAGAAGCTTCCAGAAAATCAAAGCTTGTTACTAGGGATTATTTTGTTTCTTAGAAAAACGTCGAAAATTTATCGGATTCTTCTTCTGTCGTAATTGCCTTTATCATTGATGCGTCAAATTTCATAAAGATGAAAGCTTTTTGTGATTTGACACTCAAAGTTGTACTTCAAAGATTTTGTACGATTGAAATTTGACCATTTGACTTTATAAATCCGTGCTAACTTCTGAGACGCCGAAGAATTGAGGAGTCTGGTTAAAATTGAAAAATTGTGTTCTTCTTCTTAGCGTATCGATGGACAACGAGATTCAGCAAATTGTATTATACAGCATCGATAAAAAACTATTGACATCCAATCATACAAAACTTTTGCTTTAGTAAATTATTTGGATACCCATAGATATTTCCTGCCTCTTCACCACCAAGTGGCAGTCTATTTCCCAAAAGTTTGGCGTAATCACATTATTTTTCAGAATTTCTGGGTTGTGAAAGCGACCCTTTTACGTGAAATAATTGAGGGGTACAGCCGAGTCGTATGTCATCCAGCGGGTGCATTTTATGGAGACGTCGAGTCGCGTTGTGTGTTTTGTCTCCACTGAGATTTATACGCTTTTAAATTTATTGCTGTGACGAGGATAATGCCTGTGTCATGTCACTGTATTTATCTAGCTACCGCGTGTCTAAGCCAAGTTTGAGCCAACCGAAGAAAACTGGCCGGCAAATCCGTGTGTATATTTACATGAACGTCCATTTGGAGTCAGTTTTGACCCCTTCATAACTCAAAAACTACTGTAACTATGTAGAGTGGCGTTGTAGGTGACATGTCAAATTATTTTCTACATTGATTTAGTCACATGAAATGATCCTCATTGAAGAAGAATAAGAATTACTATAATAAACCCTAGATTCACGCTCCAAGACCACCATAAACTTGGCTTTCACTTTTACATTTATGTATTTGGTGGAATATCTTTTACTTAAAACACTGAGCAGATTTCAATGTAATATTCTTTACAGACCTAAATTTAATCAGATGTCTAAGTTGACCTTGCATGTTCAAATAATTGTAGGTAGCTTTTAGAATTATGTCATGATAGACTGCCTAAAGTAAATCTATTTGATCTACGGTTAAACGTGTTAGTGGTAAAAATATGCATTTGTACCACGATCATAGTTATATGTCAAAATTGAGATATTTATTTACATAGTAGGTACTATAACATTTACTAAGTTGAATTAAATATTTTATTTCATTTCCGTGATTTCTTGTTTTAAATGTTTATTATCTGAATATACTCACGAGCTTTGAGTAACGATCTAAGTTTTTAGCTGAATATCTGAGCTCTTATAAAAAAACATTCTGATCGATTAACTTCTCGCAACTCATGATGTGAAAAGAAACCGGCCCAGCTGACGGCTTTTACAAAAACTACGCAGATCAGAGGAAATAGGAGTCTCGGTTCGGGTAATTTTTATTCCATCACTACTCAATGGAGAGAGTAACGACTTACTGCATACATACCTATACCTAAAATCAGCGCCAAAGCTCCGGCTGTGGCATATGCTGAGATTGGGCCGTTTCAGTATAGATAAGAGTTCTCTATATATAAGAAAGTTTAATGTTATCTTGCATGTATTATTGTTTATTTTATTTCTTATTTTACTAACGATTATCTGTACTGAATGAATATTTTTCTTTCTTTCCATATGAACATTAAATTAGTAGAATACATCAGTGGCAAAAGGTCCATACAAGCTGATTCCCGTCCCCCTTTCAAGAATTTCACTTCCACCAAATCTTTAATTACGTCGAAACTATAAAGTACTAGAATGTTTTTTTTTTGTTTTGGCTTAACCTAAAAAAATTGCACACCTCGCCACTGGAATACAGTACTGCTGAATTTGAAATACTTACTACCAACATCTAAGCCAACAGGTTTCGATTTACCCCGCAACTTGTGGTGGTGGCATGGACGGTGCAATTTCTTCCCACACAAGTGGGGCTGGACAAACTCTAAACTTTGTGAATGTGGCCAAGAAACACAAACTATGCAGCACATAATACAACGATTCCCCTCTTCACTACTACCCGGGATCTAAGGAAGATATCTTTAACCTTACTCTAGATGCGGACGACTGGCTAAAAACTCTGAATGTCTACTTAATATGTCTTTGCTTATGTAATTTGAGCCATACGATTAAATAAATTAATAGTCATGCTGTTTTACATCGTACGGAGTGAATAAGCCTAGAAGAGCCTATTAATAGGTGGTTTAACAAATTGCTTCCATGCTGGACTGGGAGCGAAAGAAAAACATAGAATGTGCCAGCTGCATTTCCTCCCGGGCATGCTGTAAAAACCAGCTAAGGGTTTCGAGGGTTTCAGTATATTGTAATTTAGGCGATGGGCTGACAACCTGTCACTATAGCAGTATACCTGCAAATGTATCTTAAATAACCCTCAAAACTTTGTCAGACGTGGCGGAATGAGATTTTTTTTAGGTCGTTTACGCTCTGCCTACCCCATTAGGGAGAAAGGCGTGATTATATATATATATATATTAACAAATTACCAAATAATTTGTTAATTGTACAAGTAGTTAATTTTCAATGGGACTGGAAAGTTACAGGTTCAAATCATACGAGAGTATACCTTTAAATTTATTATTCTTCTTACGAATTGATTCAATTATAAGATTTTTCTTTTTCACTGCCTAAACTCACGTATAATATTCGTAAGTAGGGGGCACAAAGTAATTATTTTAATCGCGAATGCAAGCTCAGGGTTGATGCCAACGACAATCTTGCGGTGACCTTGTGAGATTTGTTCTTGTGGTTTCTTAAGGCCTGTGCAATACTGGAGATGAACTATAAATTGCTGAATTTCAGTTAAGATGCAGTTTGTTTGCAGTTACTGATATTGCGTCGAAGTCTACTTTGTCAACCCTGCAGAATGTGAATTACTCCATAAAAACGATCTACATGCAAGAGTTAAAGTAGTAGCAGTTGGTTAATTAGCATGACAGTACAAATCAGATGCCAGCTTATAACTACGCACTACGCAACGCAGCCTCTAACCACAAGTAAAAAAGTCATTAAAACATGGTCTTTATCATGGTTTGACGGCCCTATGGAATGAATTGTCCTAACCGAATTTGAAAAAATAAGAATACTGTACATTCATGGAAATCCTGCTCACGACCTTTGGATCGGGAGCCTAAACCACACATTCTGTGGTCTAGTGGTCAGAGTGGGTCACAATCCGGAAGTCCTGGGATCGATTCCCAGGGAAGAACACAAAGTTGATATTTGTCAATTTATCTCTTCGTTATATTTTTCCCAGTTTAGTTATTACAATGCAGGTTAAATCACCTGATTAACTGAAAAAAAAACTGAGTTTCGGAGGGCACTTGAAACATCAACATCAACGACCAATAGGTCATTACTCAAGCCATGTCAGAGGCCTATTAGCTATTAGGCGGTTTAAAAACTCTGGTGGTTTTCAGAGTTAATAGTTTATTGGGTCGATTGACACACACGTCAGAAGAAGAAGAAGACCACCCACTAGACCACAAAAGCACCTACAGTTGCAGTTCGCTTACAGGTCATATACATACACATACATACATACATACATAAATCACGCCTTTATCCCTTATGGGGTAGGCAGAGCGTTTAACGCCTCGTAAAAGGCGCTTTCGCCACGTCTGACAAAAATTGAGGGCAATTTTAGATTGTAATATGTATTGCTATAGTGACAGGTTGTCAGCCCATCGCCTAAATTACAATACACTGTAACCCTCGAGTCCCTTTTGCTGACTTCAACAGCATGCCCGGGAGGAAGGGCAGCTGGAACATTCTATGTTTTTCTATCTCTCCCAGTCCAGCATGGAAGTAAGTCATATACATAGTGTGTAAATAAAGCAAGAGAGAGCGTGTCCTGAAAGACTACACTTATAATGATTGTAGGCGGTGGCGCTGTATGTTGAAGAACTGGCAAAAATAGCGTTGGCGGCCATGTTGGCTCACCTTCTAAACTGCCCTGCGTTCCCCAACACCGGCACGCTAGAAGATCTCTGGGCAGCCATTCCAAACGCAATTTGTATGGCACCTTTTTGGGCTGATAAAATTTGATTCACCGCGACATGCAAAGAAGAAGCGGTGCTGTGCTAAGCTAAAAGGAGTTTTTTTTTAACAAAACGATTCTTTTGGAGTAACTGGAGAAGTTGATGAGCGTAATCTTAATCAAATTAATTTTAAAATACATGGAACGTATAGAAGCAAGTTTCAAGATACAAATAATTGCGCTACCACGTATAGCTTATCTTAAATTTTAAATTATTCACTCACCGATTTTTAGGACAGTATTATGTTTTAATAACCAGGTCCGTTAATTCATAAAGGGCGTAAGTGACTGATACTAAGTTAAAAGACAGTAGAATATTATGAAGAATACCGCTTTTTAGGTTAGTGTGTCGAATTAGTTTCAAAAATACATCAGAAGCTAAACAGCAGTATCTGCGCAGATACGGATCTCTAGCCTAGTACACTTCATATACGGATTTAGCTTAGTATTGGTAACTCATGGTTTTTTAGAACAGTATCATGGACGTCGATTTATTTACGATCGTTACATTAACGTATTTATGCAGTTGGCTATCTCGGCTATTAGTGGGAATTTCAAAATGAATTTGAGATAGAAAAACGCGGAAAATAATACTTAGATCCCTAAGTTAAAAGGTCGATTTTTCCAAAAAGACAAGGAACTACCTTTTAGCTTAGCACGGTAGTAGGTTCAATTTTCGCCACGTTCATTTAAACCGTGATCGTACTGTGTCTACACACAGTAGGTGTCTCAACACAAGCTCCATCGTTTGACAATTCAATTTCAACTTGTTTACTGTGGTTCTGTCGCATTTAATCTCCCTGTGAGCTAGACTCTAAGCTTTAATTAAAGACAGAACACACAGGCTCGTATTTATAAAGCGATCTCTAAATTGAGAGCAGTATTTCGTATCAGGTGTAAGGGACAGCGTCCCGAAAACTGATAGGGGTTGCTCAGTCAACGGCACAGAACAACTATCAGCAGGTTTTTTTTTCAGGAAGTGAAAGAAAAAATGCTTTTTCCATACAAAATGTTCACCTAAATCTGTCAATTTGTATGCAAAAGCCAACTTTTATTTACTTCCTGCAAAAAAATCCAGCTGATAGTTGTTCAGTGTTGTTGACTCAGTAACCCCTATCAGTTTGCGGGACGCTGTCCCTTACATCTGGTATAGATTTGACAGGCCATTTTGTACCCAAATGTAATTTCTGATATAAACTCAAACTAGCTATCAGTCTCAAGTGCTGTTTATTAATACGGGCTTAAACTACACACCTAGAGAGACATTTAGCATTCCCTTGCTGTGTAGCAGTTTACGTGGTTGTTAGAGTCTATTTTGAGTTACTGAGTTTGATTTTCGACTGGGAATAGTTCTGTTATTTCTTGCTTCTTGAAGATGAGATAAGAACAAGTGTCATGCTAATAAATCAACGACTGTACACTTGTTTTCTTAACGTACAAGAAGTGAAGAGTCGAAACGTTGAGGTATAAAACTACTGTTAAACAAAAAACTAAGTACTCGCTGATTTATCAATAAAATGAGATATTACGGGCTACATAACAAGGCTTTTTACTGACAAGCATCATTAAGTGCAACAACACACATGCGTCACTTACTGCGCGCAAGGTTGCTCACAACACGCTGTCAATACTTTTTGCATTGCCTACAGCACAGATGCGTCTGTGGTCTAGTGGTCAGAGCCATTGGCTTATGATCCAGAGGTCCTGGGTTCGATTCCCAGGGGAACACAAAGTTAATATTTGCCAATTTATAACTTTGTGAGATTTAGGACATTGCAGGCTGATTCACCTGATTGTCTGAAAAGAAAAAGGATTCCATGCTTCGGAGGGTACGTTAAGCGGTCGGTCCCGATCGCTGTCTTTGATAGTGGACATTATTCAAACTATGTCCGAGGCCTAATAGCTGTGTTACTAGGCAGTTTAAAAATTGGATGAGGATTGCATTTTTCGATTGGGATGCGTCGACGTAGAGTTTAACGTAAGCGTAAGATGGCACATGTGTTGCTGCCCTAAAGAATTGAATCAATTTACGACAGGTAGAATTTAAAACTGTTATACAAGTTAACAAAGCCAGGTAACGAGTTCTATGGTGTAGCAGATAGGGCCGCTGCCTCCTGAGCGGGAGGTCGTGGTTCGAATTCCACCACGTATTAATGTGTTTTTCGGTTTCCGTATTTCATATGTACGTTTATTCAGCGCTTTTTTCATGCTTCGGAAGGCACATTAAGCCGTTGGTCCTGATTAATATCGTTTATCACCGTAGATTTAAGTCATGGCAGAGGCCAGTGCTAAGCATTGGCGGTTAGAAAACTCTGACCTAATATAGGATTGGATCTGGTTTCCCTTCTGGGTTGCAGAGGTCAGATGGCAGTCGCTCCGTGTAAAAACCAGCACCCTCGTTTAATCACATAGATTAAGTAGCTAACTCCGTGAAATACGGGATAAGGCCAGGGAGATGAAACTAGGTAACAAACCAAAAGTAACTATTTTACTTATTATATTTCCTAGGAAAAGTTGCTGATTGTCACACTTGAGTCTGTGTTTCCGAATGCATACAACAAGCAAAACTTGAAATTTGGATTGAGCAGGCATCTTTTGAGTGTGCTTGATCCATCGTCAACTTGGGTGTCGCTCTTGACCTGTACTGGAGTCAAGAGAAAACCCATCTCTAATTTATTTATTTTTATTTATCTTCTTGTTCTTCTTAAATTTAAGTGCTAGGCACTTGTCGGTGGAGTAATCGCCAGCTTTCTCTGTCTTCTGTTAACGATTTCACTTCTTGATACGACTTGGCATCCACCTCCTCTTTGATTTGGTCAAGGTTACTACGTCTCGGTCTTTCTCTTCCTCTTTTTCCTTCTATTTTGCTCTCTATGATGTTCTTGTATCACGTGGCCTATCATCTTCCCTCTTCTGTTCTCTATGGTATATGGTATGGTTTTATTTATCGTAATGCATTATTTGCTGCGACGTCTAGAGGCCATTTCTTCCATGCTGGACTGGGAGCGAGAGAAAAACGTAGAATGTGCCAACTGCATTTCCTCCCGGGCATGCTGTAAAAACCAGCTAAGGGATCAGAGGGTTTCAGTATATTGTATTTTAGGCGATGGGCTGACAACCTGTCACTACAGCAATATACCTACAAATCGATCTTAAATAACCCTCAAAACTTTGTCCGACTTGAACGACTTTTGTTTAGGTCGTTTACGCTCTGCCTACCCCATTTTGGGACAAAGGCGTGATTATATGTATGTATGTCTAGAGGCCAAGTGCACTAGCTAATACCTAATGTTGCACTCTTTGCACCGCCCGGGGTTACGGGTGTACAGTATTTAAGTTAGTTCCTACGGACGTGTTGGCAACATCGACCTGTAAAGACCACTATAGAAATAGTGACCGGGACCGACGGTTTAACATTCCCGCCGAAGCGCGGAATCCGTTTTCTTCCAAATAATTAGGTGGATTCAGTCTGCATTGTCTTAACCAAACTGGGGAAAATCGCAGAAAGTGATAAACTGACAAATATCAATTTTGTGCTTCCCCTTGGGAATCGAATCCAGGCCCTCCAGATCGTGAGACCATGGCTCTGACTAGACCACGGAGGCAGTTCCCATTTCTATTAAAAATATTAACACATCCTTTCTTTTGAATCACTTCAAACAACCGTTCACCCTTCCATCCATTTTTTCCACACATTCACTCACCAAAGACGACCTTGAGCCCTTCATCACGCCACCCATCGCGAGATTATTAGCGTTAAAACCAACGACGCCTTAAATCCTGCTCTCCGGAAAAACAAACAAGAAAAAAATCCCCATCTAATCCGCTAGTAAAAGAAAATTGGGAAATAAAAATGTGTTCTATAGTATACTGGGTATAAAGGGCAGCTTCCAGCAAACTGAAAGGGATTGCTCAGTCAATGAAACTGAACAATTTTGACCAGGAAATTCTTGCAGACAATGAAACTTACTTTTTGCTTTCAATTGTCTAGTCAAGTTAGTAATTTCATTTGCGTAAGTGAAAAAGAATCTTGAAAGAATTTATTGGTAATAAGTTGTTCAGTTTCGTTGTGCAACCCCTAACATTTTACGGCAAGCTGTTCCTTACACCCCCTATAGAGTTTAGCCAGCCCTAGCATATTGCTGGCAGATAAATTGTACCTAGCGATGTGGGGTAAGGGTTGCGCCGAGAAGATAGCCAGCTGTGCTCGGGAGACAATTTTTCGCTAAAATGGTTACTCAAATTGAATCCGTTCGGTGGTTGTCGATAAGCAATGATTGCCGTTTAACACGCCGGGTGGATACATTTGGATGGGTGGTTATCAGGCCAATGTGGGGCTTTGTTCTGGATAAGATTGATAGACGAAAATAACGTTGAGTGAAGTTAAAATATCTTATGGAGGTGAGACAGAATACTATCACCACGAGTCTGCCAGAAGATGTCCTAAATCTGACTTAAAAGCATATCAGGGAGAGAGTAGCCGCAGTCACTGTGAAAATAAAATCTAGCACTGAGCTGGTTAATTCATCTACAAAGCGAGGCGAGGAGTGAGAAGAACATACATATATATCGTCACGCCCTGTTCCCCAATGGAGTAGGCAGAGTCTAACCACGTCTGACAAAGTTTTAAGGGTTATTGAAGAAAGATTTTTACGTATATTGCTGTAGTGACAGGTTGTCAGCCCATCGCCTAAATTACAACATACTGAAACTGTCGGATCCCTTAGCTGGTTTTTATAGCACACCCGGGAGGTAATACAGTGGGCACATTCTTTGTTTTTCTCTCGCTCCCAGTTCAGCATAGAAGTAAGTAAGTAGTAATCGGTTCCATATGGAAAGAGACTGGGAGTTAATTCAGTGACCTTCGATCGTGAGCCAGTGTTTTAAACCACGATACTATAAAGGCAAAGTGTATTTTGTTTTATTTTTGTTCTAGACATGGTAAGACTTTAACTTTGGAACAAACTGCCGAAATCTACTCAAGACAGTCTCTCGAGCTTCACTTTTAAGAAGAGACTGAAAGAGCATTTTATGACTTCCCTATGACATGTATACTTTATTTTATCATTTACTAGCGACCCGCCCCGGCTTTGCACGGAAATAATCAGTGTTTCTCTACTATATTATGCATGTATTATACATTTAAGCCTTTCTCTTGAATCAATCTTTCCATTAAAAGAAACTGCATCTAAATCCGTTGCGAAGTTTTATAGATTTATGCATATATAGGGATATAGGGACAGAGAAAGCAACTTTGTTTTATACTATGAAATTACATATCATACAAATATATTTATATGTATTAGTTTATTATAGTATGTTAATAATATAATAATTTTACAAATTATTATATTATTAACATACTTAAATTATACTAACTGAATCTTATCCCGTGAATTTCCGATCTTATATCCCTATTAGGTGGGCTGGCAGAGATCTCTTATAGAGATAAGCTCACCTGTTGTCTTAGTTTTTAAGTTGAACTTCATATATAATTTTTGAAGCAATAAAGAATAAAATAATACTAATAACTGTTACTAAGGAGCAGTTTCCAAATCTTGTTAATGGATTGTTACATAAGAAAAAGTTCATGCTTGTCAACCATTTGTCATAGTTACTGAAAAAGATAGTATTAATAGCCATTTTTATCACAACTTCTAAATTGCTGTAAAACTTGGATAATTTGAGATATTGTTTTTATAACTTCTAGCAACAAGTTTCATAAGAACCTTGACTTGTCTGTAAGAGTTATAACGAAATACGGTATTCTTTTCAATTTGCTGTAACATACATAAAATCACGCCTTCATTCCTAATGAGGTAGGCGTGATTTTAAGTGTGGATGTATGTTACAGCAAATTTAAAAGAATACCGTATTTCGTATTAGAGTTATAACGAAATACGATTTTCTTATCAATTTGCTGTAAAATACACCTATATATAAAATCACGACTTCATCCTTAATGGGGTAGGCATAGCAAATACCACCTACCCTACAAAATGCAAAGGTCGTTCCGCTACGTCTGACAAGTTTTAAGGGTTATTACAGATGATATAAGTATTAAATTACTATAATGACGGGTTGTCAGCCTATCGCCTAAATTGCAATACACTGAAACCATTGAAGTTTTTTGCTGGTTGTTACAGAATGCTCGTGAGGCACATTCTATGTTTTTCTATCTCTCCCAGGCCATAAATATTTGGATGATTTGCAAGCAACAGTTTATGACAATTTGGCAACAAACAGTCTCTGCCCTGACCTTGTTTAACAACTTTTGACGTAAAAAATATTCGAGCTAAAGCAACTATCATAAATACATGGCTTAGAGGTTATAAATTATTAGGTAGAGTTGCCAGATGTACAAATCAGGAAAATGTTGCTTCTATTTCTCAGTGCAAATTCTAGGCTGTAAGAATGGAATGAAAGATTTCAGTGTTTATGTTTTCTGTAGTATAATTAGGTGCATTTTAAAATGACAAAATAATTCTAACCACTACGAACTAACGTCCTCTACATCAAAATCCTTTGACTTGACCAATGTTTTTATAATTATGTTTTTTTGTTATCAGCTATAATTTTCATACATACATACATACAAACAATCACGCCTTTATCCCTAATGGGGTAGGCAGAGCGTAAACGAACTAACCAGAGGTCGTTCCGCACTTCTGACAAAGTTTTAAGGATTATTTAATATAGATTTGTAGATATATTGCTGTAGTGACAGGTAGTCAGTCTATAGCCTAAATTACAATATACTCAAACCCTCCCTCCTTAAGCTGATTTTTACAGCATGCCCGGGAGGAACTGCAGCCGGCACATTCTATGTTTTTCTCTCGTTCCTAGGCCAGCATTCACCTACTAAATCTGGCCACACTATCAAAATTCCGCGCTATGAAACTGATTAGATAGATTCCACTTTACTAGTATATATTACTAGAAGGCTCGGGTTTATTGCGTTATAAACTCTTATATAGCTCTTATATGAGCATTGCGCTGTCACAAAGGTCGTCTTAAGGCTGTAAATTAACTGGCACCGAGCTCAATGGCACTGTAAAATTTGTAGGGACTTCACACCCTTAAGCGTCGTAAAAATAAGTTGGTTACTCTTAGAGCTTTGTCTACATTTTAAGGATATTCACACCTGGTATATTTACCCTATATTCAATAATCTAGGATTGGGTCTGGTTTCCCTTCTGGGTTGTGGAGGTCAGATGGCAGTCAGTTTGTGTAAAAACCAGTACCCTCGTCCAATCCTCTAGATTAGGTAGCTGACCCTGTCAGATACGCGATTAGGCTAGGGAGAAGAGACATTCAATATTAAATGATGGGTTATGATAATTAAAATGTTGAAATGCTAGTCCAAGATTACGCTTTATACAAAACAATTGCCCAGGTGCTTAAGAATAAAAAAAAGTGAAACGATAATCTATCAAAGACGGCAATGGGATCAACAGCTTCACTTGCTTTTCAAAGCACGTAACCTCATTCTTGACAGACACAAATGATTCTGCTGCATTTACTGAAACAAGTTGTACAAAATCTGAAAATGCTATAAATTTGTAACTAACAATTCGTATTCTACTAATACATTAATATAATCACGCCTTTATCCCTAATGGGGTAGAACGACCTTTGTTTAGGTCGTTTACGCTCTGTAAACGACCTTACAGTTCGTTCCGCCACGTCTGACAAAGTTTTGAAGGTTATTTTACGATAGATTTGTAGGTATATTGCTGTAGTAACAGGTTGTCAGCGCATCGCCTAAATTACAATATACTGAAACCTTTTTACAGCATGCCCAGGAGGAAATGCAGCTGGCACATTCTATGTTTTTCTCTAGCTCCCAGGCCAGCATGGCCAAATTCGTATTCTTCCGTTGGAAATAGAACCCACTAATTTCGTATGGCAAAACACTTGATGACAGTTATAGTTGTGCATTAGTGTAAAGCACTCCTTACCAAGAACTTGTATTTCTAAACTTCAAGTGTCCCTTGACAACTGTTACTCTAAGAGGAAGGATGTAGAACCCTGAGCGCCCCTCAGGGATGAAGCCAGGAAGTAGTTTCAAAGACATGGCTCTACTTGCCAACTCTATAATACTTTTATAGTTCATTTAATTAGTGACGGTGATGAGAACATGTTCAAGTTTTAGTGTCCCAGTGGAAAATCTCATGTGTTATAGCCCTGCCAAGAATTAAAAAAAAAATTCAAAGAGAGAGAATAAGGCAAGAACTTATATATAGATACATACATATAATCACGCCTTTATCCCTAATGGTGTAGGCAGAACGAAACGACCTAAACAATGGTCGTTTCACCACGTCTCACAAAATGTTGAGGGTTATTTAAGATATATTTGTAGGTATATTGCTGTTTTGACAGGTTGTAAGTTCATCGCCTAAATTGCAATATACTGAAACCCTCGGATCCCTTACTTGGTTTTTGCAGCATGCCTGGGAGGAAATGCAGCTGGAACACGCTATGTTTTTTTATCTTGTCCTGGGTTCTATTAACGGGGAGGATACAAAGTTATTATTTATCAATTTATCACTTTAAGAGGTTTTCTCCAGTTCGGTCAGGACATTTCAGGCTGAATCACCTGAATATTCGAAAAGAAAAAAATATTCGGTGACTGAACGTTTCTGAATCCATGCCAGAGTAGTAATAGGTTTGCTAATAGGCGGTTTTAAAACTCTGACACCAGGGTACATTAGTTCATTGTTGGACACGAAAACTCACTCGTTAAGAAGAATTTATCACTTTGTGAGACTTACCACGATTTTGTCTAGTTTGTTTAGAACAATGCAAGCTTATTCTGTGGTGGTCAGTTACCTGGGACCCTGCTATAGAATGAGCTGAATATCCTGAGACTCTGAACCAAAAAAAAGGATTCGGTGCATCGGAGGGCACGTCAAGCCGCCGGTCATTGTCTTGGCTGGTGTTCGTTACACAAACTATGTTATAGATATAAACTGTCACTAATTACAAACATACATATAATCATGCCTTTATCCCTTATGGGGTAGACAGAGCGTAAACCTACAGAGGTCGTTCCGCCACGTCTGACAAACTTTTGAGGGTTATTTAATATAGATTTGTAGATATATTGCTGTAGTGACAGGTTATCAGCCCATAGCCTAAATTACAATATACTGAAACCCTCAGATCCTATAGCTGGTTTTTACAGAATACCCGGGAACTGGACTGGTCGAGCATGGAAGAATGTATCATAGTAATGTTTGTATCAGGAATGGTATTTAAGTACCAAATGGTTTGTCAAAGTAATATTGCTCTCAATCTTGAGAAAGCTTTACAAATACTAGCCTTAGTTTACCTAAAGTCACTGATTTTAGATACTTGAACTTAGTTTACCCTAAGTTCGTCTTACCAGCTTTGATTACAAAAATGCGTAAAGTATAGCTAAAGTACGTCATTTTGTCAATTCTCGTACAAATTTTCTAGCTTTGTAAAGCACTACTTTAGGCGTGCTTTGCTAAGACTCTTCTTTGCAGCTCTACTCTGCATGTTAGCCTTAGTAGAGCATGGAAGCGGTTAATTATGATTAGATCACGTTTTGTATTAAATTTGAAGCAGATGCAGTGCACAAAAAATGTATTTTGAACAGTTAAAGTAACTGTTAGCGAATTTATTCTGTGTTGGCACGAAAATCATGGAAGTATATTTAACCCCGTGGTAAATAACCCCGGTGCCTCTGCCAAATGGTACTCTTAGTATTATTTTGATTGCATAATGTACCACTTGACACCGGCTGAGTTTCTGTGTGCAGGAGCCAAAATAATAAAACGCATAACTAAATAACGCATACATACATTTTGACGGAATACCTTTGTTGCCAAAATATAAACTTCACCCAGCCAATATAGTTTAAACGACTTTGAGCTACTTTGAAAATAGCACGTTTTATTGATCTGTTGGTAGATTGCCACGAATGTTAACTTACAATAATTTGACAAATATTAAACATACATACATACATATAATCACGGCTTTATCCCTAATGGGGTAGGCAGAGCGTAAACGACCTAAACAAAGGTCGTTCCGACTTGTCTGACAAAGTTTTGAGAGTTATTTAAGTTATTTATCTTACACAGGTTATCGGCTCATTGCTTTAATACAATACCTACATAGATATGTAGGTATATTGCTGTAGTGACAGGTTGTCAGCCAGTCGCCTAAATTTCAATTTTTTATTTTTAAACTATCTTAATTTCTAAAAAATAATATAACAAAAAACTACAAATAAAAAAGACCCTCCAACGCATCTCCATGAGCTAAAGTGCCCATTAGGCTGGCAGCATTCCCCCTTTGCATAGCAATGCTCAGTCTTTTAGCGAGGTAGCTGCCAGACCTGGGGTCGCCTGAAGTCTCACGAAGACGCGCTGAGAGATCGGCAACAAATAATTTGGCTTCCTGACCCCAAGGACCCAAAGTCTCAACTGCGAAGGGCACGAAAACATAATTGTTTAAAAGATCAACAATTACATTATGATAAAAAAACTATGTGTTTATAATGCTGGACTGGGGGTAATAAAAAAATTTAGAATGTGACAGTTGCTTTTCCTTTTGGGCATGTTAATAGGAAAGGGATTTCAGGGTTAAAGTGTATTGTATTAAAGCAATGAGCTGATAACCTGTCGCTACTATTGCCCTCAATATTTGTTAGATTATTAACCACTGAGCTTTTAGGAGCACTTCCTTGAGAGGCCAGTTGGCCGTGTGATGACGGATGGGAAAAAGAGTAATTACTTGCCTGGTCAGGTGTTTTGACCAAGGGACCGGAGTCCGACTGGATTAGTTCGGAAGTTGTATATATGCAGATCGCCGAGCAAACTTCGAAACCGCGTTTTAGGACCTAAATTGCAAAAGGTTTAAGAGGTGTTCCTTGTTTCAGGTGCTATCATCTTCGGTTCAGACCAAGAAGTGGCTGGCGTGATGAGGGCTGTGGAGAGGATCAATGCCACGTCCTCATTCAGCTGGGTTGGCTCTGATGGATGGAGTGCCAGGTGAGTCAGTTAACTAAGATAATAAAGATATGTCGAGTCTGTTATAGTCTGTCGGTATAGTCTGTTTAACCTGACATCCACATTTCAGGTTATACATATATATACTGTTTGGTATACATTCCTCCGTGGTCTAGTGGTTAGAGCCATGGGCTTACGATCCGGAGGTCCTGGGTTCGATTCCCAGGGGGGAAACACAAAGTTGATATTTGTCAATTTATCATTTTGTGAGGTTTTTCCCAGTTTGGTTAGGACATTGCAGGCTGAATCATATGATTGTCCGAAAAGAAGAAAGATTCCGTGCTTCGGAGGGCACGTTAAGCCGTCGGTCCCGGTCGCTGTCTTTAGTAGTGGTCGTTACTCAAACCATGTCAGAGGCCTATTAGCTGTACTACCAGGCGGTTAGAAAACTCTGACACCAGGGTTCATCTGGTCATTCGACTCGAGAATCCACTCGCTAACAAGAAGAAGAAGATTATATTATTTTAAGCATTTGCACAAAAAAATATATAAAAAAATAGGAAGGTGAAAAACTTTCGGTCGAAAGCAAATATTAATTAAAATAAGTTCGCACAACATGCGGTCGCAATACAAGATTATTTATAAATGGTTAAATATTAAAAACACAAAGTGCTTAAAAACTCGTTGACTTAAAATTAATTACAATATTATCAAAATGAAAATTGAAGCTAATTAATAAAACACCAACTGTTTTCGCGATATATTTTACAAAATCACTTGAATTTCAATTTGTACTTTGGGATTGATTCAAATATGTGTAAATGTGATATCATTCGATTTGATTGTAAAATTCATACATCGTCGCAACAAGTTGGACCTATAAAAATATTAATTAAATTCCTCACAACATACATACATACATACATATAATCACGCCTTTATCCCTAACGGGGTAGGCAGAGCGTTAACGACCTAAAGAGAGGTCGTTTCGCCACGTCTGACAAAGTTTTGAGGGTTATTTAAGATAGATTTGTAAGTATATTGCTGTAGTGACGGGTTGTCAGCCTGTCGCCTAAATTGCAATATACTGAAACCCTCAGATCCCTTAGCTGGTTTTTACAGCATGCCCGGAAGGAAATGCAGCTGGCACATTCTATGTTTTTCTCTCGCTCCCAGTCCAGCATAGAAGAACATAGTTTTTAATATTTCTGTATACGATTCACCTAAGCCAATAATTTTGCCTCAGAATTCGGTATTTCATTATACTTTGTCAAAGTATTGTTTTACAGTCAAACTTTTATCAATAAATTAATAGAAATATAATTTTCAGTCTCGTCTCTGATCTTTAATTTTTCATTAAATGTTTTGAACAATGTTTTGCTATTGTTTAAAACATTTTTATAAACGTTTTGAACAATAGCAAATATTCCTTATGGAATATAAAATTTGCTATTTTACATTAATTGTGTCTGTTCCAATAAATAAGTTTTAATTTATGAAATTTGCTCTTAATCGTACTTTAATACTTCTATTATTACACGACAAACAATTTGGTTGCGATTTTCATACGAGTATTGAATTATAAACGAGGTTTCCTTGTTTTCGATATTTCAGACCCTATGATAGGGTTCTTCCACGCTGGACTGCGTGCGCAATGTAACGATCGTTTATCATTACATATAGAATAATTAGTTTATAAATCGACCCAACACCTAAACAAATAGCATTTAGATTTTTCGTTCAAAAATTGAGACATCTTTACCTGACATGACCCAGCATTTAAACAAGAGTAACAAATGCATAAATATCCATACTTGTTTCTTGGTAATATAGTTAAATTTTGAATGTTACAAAAGATATTATACTTTGTTCTAATATAGCATAGAACTTGAAAGATAAAAAAAAAAAAAACAGAGGAACAGCGGGCATGCAGTGGGGGTTGGCAGTTGCTGACGGGCCGGGGCGATGTCCTAACGCGGAAATTGGCAATTACGAGCATCGTGTGTTGTTTATTTTCGGCGTTGTGTTTTATTCGAAGTCCATCGTTGTGATTATTACTGTAAGTGTTTCTTAACCTTACAGATAGACGATTTCGTAATAAAGTGATAGTTTCAGCTTTCTGTACCTGCAGCGTTGCGAGTTTTCAAACATCATTCAATGATAATCGTATGGAAATGTATTATTAGAATAAGAAATAGGAGGTGTGTGTTATGTGTAAAATATCAGTGTGCGTGAGTGTGAACATGAACAAATGCAATAGAAACTAATAGGAATATTTTGATATGTCTTTAAGATACAGTGTTACACGTTAAAACAAAACACGGTGTTTTAAAGATATTAGTAGTTAAAATCAATTACATGTATTTTTATTTGTTAATTTTATTTTAGATTCAGGATAACACTTTACATACATTAAATACACATCGACAAGGCTTATGGGCTCCGAGAGTAGCTGGCCCATAATCCCTCTCGAGAATTCATTCGAATAGGTATTCATACAAACCTCTAATGGTCTATTTCTCAGCTGACGTAGCGAGCTATAAAGGTGATAATTTCTTGACACAGTCTCTATCATTTGAACTGACTTCTTAGCGCATATCATGTGATTTTGGTACAGCAGTCCTTGAAAAATATACCATATTGCAAACTGAACAGAGAAATTGATTATTAAAAGGTTTGATTATTAGTACACCGTCACAGGTGACCAAAACTGCAGTTAATAAGTAACTTGTATGACTTTGATGAATGATTGGTAGTATGAAATAAGTTTGTGAATGAATTAAGATGATCGGAATATTTGATGGAAGGTTTGCAAGTTAGATTAGACTAGGGTTTAGTGTTAGTCTGTGCAAGGTTTTCGCGCGTTGGCATGGTCTGTAGGTTGGAAGGGAGGGCCATTTCATTTGCCTAGGTATCCTAATTCTAAGACCTTAAAGATCTTTATTCAAATTCCCTTCCCTGTTTATTGAGTCATTGTACCTTTCAGCACGCTACATTAGCAGCCGGGAGACTTAATATAAAGTATGTTTGGTTTTATTTTATTCGGGTTAGTTATGCGCATGAAGAAAGAAGATGGAGATTCCTGATTCCTGAATTTCTGCTGAAAATATTTTATGTGAGTCGCATGCTTTACATTACTCATTTATATTTTATTTTCTGTCATTTTGTGTTATTTTTAGCTGAATTTGATTCTGAACTTTTTTATTAATCATTTATTTACTTACGTCATAATTTCAATTACGATTACCCTATTCAAACTTAACTTAAATTTGTTTCAATTTTCTATTTGAATACACAACGTATGGGTCTTTTGACATACTCGTAAAATCATTTTGTAGACGATCACATATTTATCCTTGGCAATATTAATATTATAAGATTATTATTTAATTAAGGATAGGGTGTTACAGCAAGAAAAACATAGAACGTGCCAGCTGCATTTTCCCGGCATGCTGTTAAAACCAGCTAAGGGATCCGAGGGTACATTTAATCACGCCTTTATCCCTAATGGGGTTTGAGGGTTGTTTTAAGATAGATTTGTAGGTATATTGCTGAAGTGACAGGTTGTCAGCCTATCGCCTGAATTGCAATATACTGAAACCCTCGGATCCCTTAGCTGGTTTATACAGCATGCCCGGGAGGAAATGCATCTGGCACATTCTATGTTTTTCTCTCGCTCCCAGGCCAGCATGGAAGATTCTGATAACTTTTTTTAAATTGTTTATAGGTCCCTCGTTTCCGATGGCAACGAACGTGCAGTAGAAGGCACCATCAGCGTCCAGCCTCAAGCCAATGACGTCAAAGGCTTCAAAGAATACTTCCTTAACTTGAACGTGAAGAACAACAAGAGAAACCCTTGGTTTGTGGGTAAGTAATCTTTAAAGTAACTTTTCATGTCGTAATGATTAAAAACGGGAAATTTACCGTGGTTTTAATTTTTTTATGAGTGTCCGATAAAAGAGGGTAGACCGATTTGTCTGCCGTTAGCCAACACACCGCTCACAAGTTCCTCAGTCGCTCCGTGATCATAACGCATGAAACTGCGTTGAAATATCGGACACTCATACAAAGATGGAAAACCACGGTAAATTTCCCGTTTTTAATCATAATAATCACTGTAAGAGTTTGGAAAAGACTATTTCATGGCGTATTTTGTCATTTACATCACTGTTTTACTTACTTTTTGATTAAGAAATTTTGACATAACTTTCAAACCACTGTAAATAGAAATGCCTAAGGCAGGCAGGCAAGTTGACTTGTTATATACCATTACTCGATACCCACTCGACAGAAGAAGAAGCGCCGGCTTCGCACGGAAATTATCAGTGTTTCTCTACTATATTATGCATGTTTTATACAAATAAATCTTCCTCTTGAATCACTCTATCCATTAAAACAAACAGCAATCAAAATCCGTTGCGTAGTTTTAAAGATTTATGCATACATAGTGATATAGGGACAGAAAAAGCGACTTTGTTTTATACTATGTAGTGATATATCAGATAAAAAAGTGATTCTTAACCTACACAACAATACAAAAATCTTAAATGTAGTATAAAAATGCATCGTTACAACAACAAAGTTGTAGTCAAACTCCTGAATTCAATTTCGATCCAAGTAGTTTGTTCAGTGAAGTTTCCGTATCTGCTGTACCCGCAAACAGCCACTTGCGAAGTCTAGCTTCCGCCTCCGCAATCTATCTTAGCTTAGCCGCAAACTAGCCCAGATCAGGCATGTAGGATCGCTGCTTTACATGCTCTAACTACTTTAACACTGTGCTTCAGATAATTATGTAATATGTCCTCTTTATCATGTTTTCGTCTCGACGGACGACTCGATAAATAATGTTTTCAGAGTTTAAGGGCCATATTTATAATCAACTCTCATGAGTAACAACGAGTTTGAGTTTGTACCATAAATGTTATTTCATTACAAACTGGCCTGTAAAATCCATACTTAATACTGCTCTCAAGTTTGATATCATTTCATAAATACGAGCCTTACATCGCCTAATAGCACTCGCTCATGATTTGTGTCAAACACCAAGACGGATGGCTTAGCGTGCCCTCCGAAGCACGGATTCCTTTTCCTAACAGCCTGCATTGTCTTATCCAAACTGGGGAAAATCTCGCAGAGTAATAAATTATTTTTTATTATTATTTATTTTTACATACAATGAAACAAAAACAGCATTACGTTTTAACCACAATTTATAAATGTAACTAAAAACAAGCGTTAACAAAATTTGCATGTGGTAGATAGTAACAACCCTAATAGACAATCAAGCCTGTGGCAGGGTTAATTACGCTAATTAGAAAGAACATTTGAGAGTAGCCGGCTTATTAGTTATATATATACCTAGTAAAAATATATAAATATTATTTAAATCAATAGAAAAATAAATAAATATTAATATTCATAGATAAATTACACATATTTTTATAATTATTAAATATACTTAAATAAGTTTCTCGTTGAGTTTACTATACATGGTATTAAAATCCTTATAATTGATATTTAGGAGATACTGTTTAACTTTTTTGCTTAAAATAGACAGATATTTATGTTTTTGAAATGTTACTGCTGTTGCATTTATTATATCTATGATTTCTCTTAATTCGTCATTCAGAAATAAAGCATAAATTTCTGGTGCTAAGATAAGAAAGTGTTACATATTATCAAATTAGTATTTCCCCGTAGGAAGCTAACCCAAGACCTTCGGATTTAGAGTCTAAGGCTAAGACGATACAAAGAGACAGGCATAACTTAGACGTAAACTAGCTGAGAACAGGCATGTAGGATCGTAGGATCGCTGCTTTACACGCTCTAGCTAGTCTCGGGATTATGTAACATGTTGTCGGTAAATTGAAACAAGAAAGATAAATTATTTTTAACAACGATAATGAATAATCATCATTTATTTAAGAGCTTAGCTCTAGTCGGTGTATACTCATACATGAAGTGAACGCCAGCTCTCTTTGTATTCCGCCTTCTCCTTAACTTCCTGGTACGACTTGACCTTCATCTTTTCTTTCACTTGATCGATGTAACTTATTCTTGGCCTTCCCCTTCCTCTCCTTCCCTCCATCTTTCCTTCAATAATCGTCTTTAATAACTCGTCATGTCAAGTGTCCCAACATCTTTCCTCTTCTATTTTCTATTATATTGAGTATGTAACGTTTTTCATGTACTATTTGCAACACTTCTTTGTTAGTCTTAATTTTTTGCCAACTTATCCTCTACATTTTGCGCCAACACCATATTTCAAAGGCTTCCAGTCGTTCTCTGTCTCTCTTCGTCATGGTCCACGTCTCGCAACCGTGTACGAAAGATGGTGCATTTTAAATAATGATAATGATGATAATTTAAAAAAATGCAGTCATCATTTCCCTAACTTTAACCTCTCGGGGTCGGTTACCTACTCATGGTGATTAAACGAGGGCACTGGTTTTTACACAGCGATTGCCATCAGTCAGACCTCCGCAATCCAGAAGGGAAACCAGACCCAATCCTAGATTAGGTCAGAGTTTTCAAACCGCCAATGCTTAGCACTGGCCTCTGATATGGCTTAACGACTAATATCTACGGTATTAAACGATATTAACCGGGACCAACGGCTTCACGTGCCTTCCGAAGCACGGAAAAAGCACCGAATAAACGTACATATGAAATTCGAAAACCGAAAAACACATTGGTACGTGGCGGGATTCGAACCACGACCTCCCGCTCAGGAGGCTGCAGCCCTATCCACTACACCATCGGGCTCTTTTTTTTTTTTTTGTAAACATAAAAGACTATAAATAGCAAAGAGTTTTAGGGCGATTTGTCCCCCCCCCCAGGAATCGAACCCGGGACCGACATCCAGAGCCCATGGCTCAGACCGTTACACCACGGAGGCAGTAAATGATTTACTTTTTTTCTTTCAACAGAGTTCTGGGAAGACCACTTCCAGTGCCGCTACCCTGGCAGTCCAAGGACACCCTACAACACACACTATGACGAGGCATGTTCAGGATATGAGCGTCTCACTTACACTAATACCGAATTCGAGAGACAGCTGCAGTTCGTCAGTGACGCTGTGATGGCGTTCGCTTATGCTATTCGGTGAGTGATATTGTGCTACGTCCTAATCTAAGGAAGTGACAGAGAAAAGTTTTTAAAACGTCTATATCTTACGAGTTATGATTTTTAACGACTGAGGGCGCCACCGCTCGCGGGGAGGCCTCTTAATTAAAATCATCAATAAGGTAGGTATTCAGTATGATTCCCAGAGCTACGTCTGGTCACACACACGGTTCGGCCAGACGCAGCTCTTCGAATCATAATAAGTACATACATACATATAATCACGCCTTTATCCCTAATGGGGTAGGCAGAGCGTAAACGACCTAAACAAAGGTCGTTCCGCCACGTATGCCAAACTTTGAGGGTTATTTAAGACGCTCCCCTGTCTCAATGACTTAGAGCGTTTTGCTTACCTGACACCCCACCCACCCGTACTTTCCCCTGATGTTTGTTACGTAAATGTCAATAAACTTGGCCATATATCGGCTTTAGCTTGTACTACTACAACACGCGATGAGTTCTAGTTTGTGATCATCTCCTTTACCACCGGGTATATTTTTGAACCATGTAATCGGTAAAAGAGTTTATAATTAAAAATGCAAATATTACGGGTGTTCTCTCGGTGTTCTACTCATTAGACTAAACAACTTTTCCTAGAAAGTATACGAATGTCGAAATAATATGAAAAAGTAATACAAACGTGTCGATGACTACTGATACTAATTAATTATGTACATATTCAATTTTCCAAATTATTTTTTCATATAATGTTTATTCGATAAAATTGTACAGTTTCATGGGTAGAACACACCGTTATCATTATTTACACTTTATTCAAAATAATCCTATAAAATAGTCCAAGAGCTTGCGAACATTTTAAAGAGTTAAATTATTCTGTTTTATTGAAATACAGCAAGAATTTTTATTCACTAAGAAAAATTTAAGGTCTTGTTATTGTTGGTGAGATCATGAAACTGTTTTTTTTTGGAAGTTAGTTAAAAAAAATTACTTCCCACGTTAATTTTTTTATATATTTTGACCTATGTTCCATCGAGAAAGTTGTTCAGTTTCAATGTCTTAATAAGTCCTTAAAATTTCTTAGGTAAATGATATTCCTCAGTTTTTTTTATGTATTTAAATGTACCGGGTGTAAGGGACAGCGTCCCGCAAACTGATAGAGGTTGCTCAGTCAACGAAACTGAACAACTGTCAACGGGAAATTCCTTCAGGAGAAAAAAAAATTACATTCCCATACAAAATAAACACCTCGATCGGACAATTTGTATAGAAAACCAAATTTATTTTTTGAATTCTAAAAAAAATCCTGGTGAAAGTTGTATAGTTTCGTTCGCGTAATAGGCTGGGATGATTTTAGAATTTCGTTTGACCAGACCACTTAAAAGTTTCAGAAGGGTACGTAGATTACAAGAAAAACACAAAATATACACCCATACTACTTTTACCCCTTTACCAGCGATTTTATTTTAAAAAATACCTACTTTTCCGTCATTGTTACATCTGGTTTGCTATTAAGTAAGTTTTGAAAATTGTATTGCTGTATATGATGTAACAGACCTTGTTTTTAATCGTAAATTTATTACAGCAAGTTTAAACCTATTTAAGAGATAAAACAAATTGAATTTTGCGATGCTGTCCGGTGCAAAATGACTATGTGAAGCAATTTGCTAAAATCTTCCTATAATAAATACTTTTCACTCATAATATACCCGGGCTCAAAAAAGCACCAAATTACAATAACAAAAGAAAAAAAAACTAAATTTAACCGACGACTTTTTATCGATTTTATTTGAAATTGATATTTTTAGATGGCTGATAGAGGGCTCAAGATCTGCATATTTTTTAAATCTAATTATATATTTAAAATCTGCATGAGAAACCACAACATTTCATATCTCTTGGGTAAGTGAATTCTAATAAATAGAATTCGAATAAAATTGCTCTTTTGGTATGTTGTATATAGGGTCTACCAAGATTTTCATCTCCTGAAAGAATTTGCGGGCCGCTGTCTTTTACGCCCGTCATGTATAAAATATGCAATTTTCAATTATTAGGCATTATATGGCCGTAAAATCTAGCCTAGCTATGTATTATTTTAGATTATAATCTATAGGAATATGTATTATGTATTATCCATAGTCAGTCATTAGTATCTATCTGATGTAAATATATAATTTAGTATGTAGGTCAATTTATTTTATAATCTAACAGAAGTTAAATGATTTATTATTATTATATGTTTTTGGTCTCTGGTTTTTTTTTGTCTGTCTTAACAATGGTCTTTTGCTATGATGAATAACCGAATACTGTAACTTTAAAGACATAAAGATATTGCGATATATTTTGTAAAGGTAGTATTAAAAGGCGATTAAAATTTGGAAAGATATAATGAAGTACAGAAAAATAATCTCTTGAAGTTCAAATCATATATACATATAATCACGCCTTTATCCACAGTGGGGTAGGCAAACGTAGCGTAAACGACGTAAACAAAGGTCGTTCCGCCACGTCTGACAGTTTTGAGGGTTATTTAAGATAGATTTGTAGGTATATTGCTGTAGTGACAGGTTGTCAGCCCATTGCCTAAATTACAATATACTGAAACTCTCGAAAACTGGTTTTTACAGCAAGCCCGGGAGGAAATTCAGCTGGCACATCCTATGTTTTTCTCTGGCTCCCAGGCCGGCATAGAAGCAATGATTCTTAAACTATATGTCTAGAAATAAATAAATTTACTAAAAATAATAGCTTAGAAGGTACACGAGTAATAGTAATAAAGGTCATCAATTAAATATGAAGTTTTGATAAATTTATGATTCTTCTACTGATGTGTGTCGCATTGTGTAGTTTTTCTTCTTTTGTACTATTGGATAACTGAAACAGAAAACAAATATTATAGTGATGGTAAAAAGAACATAAAAAATATATAATCTACTGATTATTTCGTATGGATAATTTTGATCTTCCATGCTGGCCTGAGAGCGAGAAAAAAACATAGAATGTGCTAGCTGCATTTCCTCTCTGGCATGCTGTAAAAACCAGCTAAGAGATCCTCGGGTTTCGGTATATTATAATTTAGGCGATGAGCTGTGACTATAGCATCATACATCATCATCTCCCTAGCCCTATCCCGTATATCACGGGGTCGGCTACCTAATCTAGGGGATCGAACGAGGGTACTGGTTTTTACACAGAGCGACTGCCATCTCATCTCCGCAACCCAGAAGGGAAACTTAGGATACCTAAAATTACGCTACTAGACTTAGGGGGTATGCAGGAAATTGAACTTTGGCTGTTTTTTATTTGACTGAGTTTTTAAAATTACCTGGTGTCCAACCTACGTCAGAAATAATCACGCCAACCATTCTAGTATTGAGTAAGTACCCCAGTTTGTATAGAAAACACGCAGTGTCGAACATACTGAAAGCGCTTCTCCGCGCGTGTTTCGCATTGTCTGATCTTTGTTTTTGTATGGAAAACACGCTTCCGCGCGCGGGTTAGCAAATCCCGCTGAAAAAAAAAACAATTAAAAATGAATGAGAAAAATAATACAAATTATAAAAAAATAAAAAAAGTTGATTAGAATCGAACATTGGTTAGGATCGATCTCGTACAACTGCGATTGAAAATCACTAGCACTGCCACCGCACTAATGTGGCTGACAGTTTGTGTGGCGAAATTATGCACTGGTTTGTAGACAATATGCAATCTTTACGCTGTCAGATAGAATAAAACATTCCGATCAAACAGCTATCAATATTTTTAGAGAACCAATATATTTTTGTTATTTCCTAAAAAAAGTTGCTGAACCATTTGCTACATTCTACAGTAGCTGACTAATAAAATAGTAGCAAAATAAAACAAAATAATATTATGTTGAAGTAAATACTTACTGTTTTTTCATATTTTCTAAGAATTTTAAAGAAACTCATCAATAATAATCAGTAGATAAAGAAAAATTCGCACTAATATTAAACAATGAATATTAAAAGTCTTAAACACAAAATGTCCAAACAGAACTTACGAAAACTATTTTTGCGTGACAAGAGCGACGCGGGTTCCCCTCGCGAAGGCCGTGGGCCGTCTGCCGCCCGTCGCCCGCGCAGGGACCCGCCCTTTGCGGAGCTTCCAGAAATCAGATTTTATTTTTATTCTCCAAAACTAATAATCGAAATAAAAAACTAGCAGATCACATTTTAGTGTTTATGATTTATAACGTTCAAAATAATTATAACAAATGGAAGTCGTGAATTAAAAAAGTTTAGTCAATGTTTTAGACACGTAAAGAGGGCCAGAAGAATTCGTATTTCTCATTAATTACTCAATATATTTAAATAATCTTAATAGTGTAATAAAGAACTGAGACCAACCTACAACATATCATTATTTCATATTTTTTATGTAACGATAAAGTATACTTTATAGGCCTTGTAAGCGACCGAAATATCCCGAGAGCCCCTTAAGATAGATTTGCAGGTATATTGCTGACAGGTTGTCAGCCTATCACCTAAATTGCAATATACAGAAATCTTCGGATCCATTAGCTGGTTTTTACAGTATGCCTGAGAAAAAATGCAGCTGGCACATTCTTAGTTTTTCCCTCGCTCTCAGTCCAGCATGGAAGAAAATCTATTTAAACATCTGTCGCTATTAGCCTGAACAAAAAACTGATTAAACTGAAAATATAATATTCCATGGAACGCTCTTAAAACAAATTTTATGTTACGCTTTTTTTAGAAACAAAGAGTTCCTTCAACTGAATAATACTTTCGAAATTTTGTTTCTCAGTGATGTTAAACAAAGTGTTTGGAAGTAGCCAATTATAAATTTAATCTCCGTACTTCAGTACTCCTGTTCTTAAAATTCAGTGAATCCTATAATTTGGTGAGTTCACGTTTATTTTATAATAATTTCGAATATCTGTAGGATTTGACTACATCAATAATATTCCTCTCGCTGATTAAGGCAACCTTTGAGTAAAGGAGTAGTTTTTTTAATATTATGCGGAGCAGTTACTATTGTTATAAATTTAAATAGAATACATAGACAAAGTACTTACTAGTTACATAAATACGAATAGGTACAATAGACTAATACATAAGTACAATTATAATATAATAAACTAATATAATATGCTATAAGAGAGAGGAAAATGCAATATTGAATAATATTTTTCAAATGGGGAAGTGAGTTTGTGAGAAACAAAAATAAAAATAAACTAGATAATATAATTAATACACAGTAGGTAAAAACATAAGTCAATCAGGGGCTATGTAGGAGAATGGAGGAAATATTTTTTAACAAGCTCTTTAAAAACTGCAATAGAGGGTGCCGGCTTGATTTCCACAGGTAAAGAATTCCACAATTTGATTGCTCTCACAGTAAAAGAATTCGCGAAAAAATCTGTCTTGTGTGGAACCATATTTATAGTGAGATTTTCAATAGAGTCCCTCCTACGGGCTATAGGCAGCCATTGAAGTTGTTGGCGGTAGTCTGACACATGATCATACTTTCGCAGAACAAAAATAAATCTAATACACTGATTTTGCAGACGCTCCATCTTGTTCAGCAGTTGAACGGTGCGGCAACTGCGGAGGACTAGTTTTTAGTGCTCTAGTGTTTGCGCTACACACAGGTGCAATCTCCATTCCTTTAATCTCTTATTCTGATGAGTCAGATTGAATGACACGACCAGAGATAAATCAGGCAAATATCTTTTTGAGGGAAAAGGTATTATCTAGATAGAAAGATATATCCTTTATTGCACATAAAACAAAAATAACAGGCATTGACAACATATGAAATAAAAACTAAACTACAATGAAGGCGGCCTTATTGCTATGGTAGCAATTTCTACCAGGCAACCTTGGGTAAAGGAAATCAAAAGCAGATAATGCGGGAGAGTGCATCTTACTTAAAACGAATTAATATAGACAAATATACATAAAATACTTATATGATATACATAAATAACATACATACATACATACATATAATCACGCCTTTATCCCTAATGGGGTAGGCAGAGCGTAAACGACCTAAGCAAAGGTCGTTCCGCCACGTCTGACAAGTTTTGAGGGTTATTACAGATGATCATGACGTATATTGCTATAGTGACAGGTTGTCAGCCCATCGCCTAAAATTGTAATGTACTATAACCCTCGAATCCATTAGCTGGTTTTTACAGCATGCTCTGGAGGTGATGCAGCTGGCACATTCTATGTTTTTCTATCACTCCCAGTCCAGCATGGAAGAAATAAATAACATAAATTATTATAATAGATAATATATCATATATAATAAACGAATACATACGGAAATAAAATAAATAAGTACATACATACACATAATCACGCCTTTATCCCTAATGGGGTAGGCAGAGCGTAAACGACCTAAACAAAGGTCGTTCCGCCACGTCTGACAAAGTTTAGAGGGTCATCCAAGATAGATCTGTAGGTAGCGTTGCCAGGCGTCCGGCTTTAGCCGGACATAGTCAGGCTTTTTGATTGCCTGTCCGGCCAAAATAAGCGTCGTCCGGCCTGTCCGGCTTTTGTTAGGCTTTTTAGATTTCAAAATTCGCGCGCATCGAGACCGAATTCGACTCGACTGATTAATAATAAAGTACTTTTAGACTAATTTGGCATTAGTTTTATTGTAAATTATCAAAAAGCTTGGTTTTCATTAATTTTCTACATTAATACCAAAAAATCTACTAAAATGCAAAGTGTCCGGCTTTTTTACCAAAATGTTAGGCCAAAAAAAAAATGATTTTTTACACGAATATTTAAAATTGTTGAAAATGCGGGATGTCCGGCTTTTAAACCCAAATGTTAGGCAAAACTCACAGCTCTGTCCGGCTTTTCGGTATGAGGACCTGGCAACGCTATCTGTAGGTATATTGCTGTAGTGACAGGTTGTCAGCCCATCGCCTAAATTACAATATACTGAATCCCTCGGATCCCGTAGCTGGTTTTTACAGCATGCCCGGGAGGAAATGCAGCTGGCACATTCTATGTTTTTCTTTCGCTCCCAGTCCAGCATGGAAGAAATAAATAACATAAATTATTATAATAGATAATATATCATATATAATAAACGAATACATACGGAAATAAAATAAATAAGTACATCAGATTAATACGAAAAGGAATTATCCAGGCAATCATGCTCCATCATAGTCTGCATCATCCCGTATCTCATGGGAAGATTATCTCTAATCTAGAAGATCGAACGAGGGTACTGGTTTTTACACAAAGCGACTGCCATCTGACCTCCGCAACCCAGAAGGGAAACCAGATCCAATTCTAGATTAGGTTGCTAAGCACTGGCCTCTGACATGGCTTAACAACTAATATCTACGGTATTAAATGATATTAACAAGATCCAACAGCTTAACGTACCTTCCAAATCACGGAAAAAGTACCGAATAAACGGACATATGAAATTCAAAAACCGAAAAACACATTGACACGTGGTGGGATTCGAACCACGACCGTGGTTCTATCCACTACTACTAATTATAAGTAACTGCCTCCGTGGTCTAGTGGCTAGTGCCATGGACATGGTCCTGGGTTCGATTCCTAGGGGGGAAAACACAAAGTTGATATTTGAGAATTTATCACTTTGTGATTTTTTTCCCAGTTTGGTTAGGACATTGCAGGCTGAATCACCTGATTGTCCGAAAAGAAATAGATTTCTTGCTTCGGAGGGCACGTTACGCCGTCGGTCCCGGTCGCTATCATTGATAGTGGTCGTTACTCAAAAGCATGTCAGAGGCCTGATAGTTGTGCTACTAGGCGGTTTAAAAACTCTCGACACCAGGGTTCATCGGGTCGATAGACGATACCCACTCGACAGAAGAAGAAGAACTATAAATAACTATAAAAAATAAACAAAAATCTGTTACCAGTCTGTAGAGGCAAAAGTATTTCGCCTCAGCGACTCCTAAGTAAGACATTAATTAGTTCAGATTTCTCCCTTGAGCATCTGTCTATCTTCACTAAAAGTTAGGCAACCGCGAAATAGGAGCAGGGAAGATTTAACTCACAAATAGGGTATATTCAAGGTTGTTAGAAACACCTTGAGGTAATTAATTTATGTGAAAATTAATACCATTTGTTTTTCTAAGTGTTATTTATTAAAAAGGAGTTAGAGTGAATTTAAAAGGGATACTTATTCGATGTTTTGTTCTAACACTACTTCTTCTTGTCGTGTCGATCGTTTAGGCGTTTTTATATTAACACTAAGACTCGTATATATAAGCGATCTCAAGATTGAGAGAAGTATTAAATATGGATTTGACAGGTCATACATACATACATACATGCATATATTCACGCCTGTATCCCTAATGGGGTAGGCAGAGCGTATACGACCTAAACAAAGGTGTCCCGCCACGTCTGACAAAGTTTTGAGGGTTATTCAAGATAGAATTCTAGGTATAGGTTGACAGGTCATAATGTACTGAAATGACATTTCTGATACGAACTCAAAGTCGCTGTCAGTCTCAAGTACAGATTATAAATACGGGTCTAAGTTATCAGGTGGACGATAAAGTTTATTATTATATAACAATAAAATTGTATCAATAAAAATTTCACTAAAATATATGTAATTTATATAAGATTCGAGACTTTCGCGGTTGTTCATTACAAGAAGATTATTATTTTAAACGGGATTACTACCACGATTATATTGACTGTATTCTCGATATTTCTTCGCAATTTCATGCGACATGGCCACGATATAATCGTGGTAGTAATCCCGTTCAAAATAATTATATTATTGTATTTAATTTATTTATTGTTGATCTATATTATACTTCCACGCTGAACTGGGAGACATAGAAAAACATACGATGTTCCAGGTGCCCTTCCTCCCGGGCATGCTGTAGAAGTCAGCAGAAGTCAGGAAACGAGGGTAAGTGTATTGTAATCTAGGCATGGGGCTGACAACCTGTGACTACAGCAATATAACTACAAATCTATCTTAAATAACTTTGTCAGACGTGGCGGAACGACCTATGTTTACCCCATTAGGGATAAAGGCGTGATTACATGTTTGTATTTATCTATAAATAATCTTACCCCTGAAATGTGTCAAGTTACAGCAGAAACCCTGTTTCACTATTTCTGTGGAAATACAAATCTTTGCTTCACCGTAGCCATTTGCAACAAGCTGTAGCAGCGTAGCAATCTGCTACGGCTAAAATTCGTAGCAAATATTTCGGCCGGAATAAGAAAACCTTTGCAGTCGCACTGGACTGGTACTAATTTCATGTTTCATTTCACTTTTAAAATTGGTTTGCCCAAAACTCTCAGCGGGCACATTTTGTTATAGGGTCAATTCACACGAGGAAGCGACGCGACACGACGCGCGACGCGCTCTTTACAAGAACGTTATAAGGCCTTATTTTTCTTCTGCCAAGCGTTTTCCCAGACTAATGATGGGGTCCGCTTTCCGGCTTTTTTTACTCCTTTTTTGCAAGGTCTTTGACTTCCGCTGCCGTGAGATCGTTCTTTTCCATATCCGCTTTCACGACAAAGTCTAGCCTCTTTGGTATGCCTTTATTTATTATGCAATAAAATTATACTTCATAAATAGAAATCGAAAATCATATCATTATAAAGATGAAAATATATGATTTTCGATTTCTATTTATGAAGTAAATTTTTTTACGCTCTGCCTACCCAATCTATATACAAAATATTATACATACATATATATAATCACGCCTTTATCCCTTGGGATGTATGTATGATATCTTTATGAAATTTTGCGTACCACATTTTTTTAATACGTGTAACAATATGAGAGGCTGGCCAAATCTCTAGCATGAGTTTGTTTTTTTTTCCATACTAGCTTGGATCACGCTAATGTATAATGATAGGTATGCATCTTCAAGCAGCTTCGGGCCGCGTCGCTTCTCGGTGTGAACTACCCCTTAGGTTAGAATTTATTTTCAACGTGTTTTCGGTTAAGAGAGTCCTCAGGGTTGCTACTGGTTATGCTCGTTAAATGTATGCCTGCCCCCGGGAAGGCTTTTAATGTAATTTTTATTTGAAAGCGGTTTACTTTTTCAACTTTCTGAAAGAGACTTTTGGGTTTTCGGGTGCTTTATATTTGGGATCCGTAAAACAATTCAATGATGGTGAACGGTACAACCGTAAGCTTTTACACGTGTTGCCCTTTACAAACATTAGGTATTGTACATACATTCTAAAAATACATGACATACATTTTAAAAATTGCTAAAACCAAGATTGTAGCAAACTGATTCGTGTATTAATTTTAATGTGTTCCGTTTTTTATTGTGATTGGTCCTTTGTTTACATAACGTACTGCCAAGTTGTTTACCGGAAGCTCGTACCTATATTATTCTTAAAATTACAGTAATGAACCTCCAGGTCTGTTTATTAGTTATATCTAAGAATGATGTTTATGTATGACTGTTTGTGTTCTAAATAAACAAAATAAAATAAAATAATACATTCGTACTTAAAATCACGCCTTCATCTTTAATGGTTAGGCAGAGCGTAAACGACTCAAACAAAGGTCGTTCCGCCACGTCTGACAAGTTTTGTGGGTTATTTATTTTAAGATAGATTTAGTAGGTATATTGATGTCGTGACAGGCAGTCAGCCCATCGCCTAAATTACAATGTACTGAATACCTCGGATCCTTTAGCTGATTTTTACAGCATGCCCGGCAGGGAATGCAACTGGCATATTCTATGTTTTTCTCTCGCTCCCTGTCCAGCATGGAAGAAATTATAACTTATACATCATTCCATTATCCCGATGGTGTAGTGGATAGGGCCGCTGCCTCCTGAGCGGGAGGTCGTGGTTCGAACCCCACCACGTACCAATGTGTTTTTCGGTTTTCGAATTTCATATGTACGTTTATTCGGTGCTTTTTCCGTGCTTCGGAAGGCACGTTAAGCCGTTGGTCCCGGTTAATATCGTTTAATACCGTAGATATTAGTCGTTAAGCCCTTACAGAGGCCAGTGCTAAGCATTGGCGGCTTGAAAACTCTGACCTAATCAAGGGTTGGGCCTGGTTTCCCTTCTGGGTTGCGGAGGTCAGATGGCAGTCGCTCTGTGTAAAAACCAGAACCCTCGTTCAATCCCCTAGATTAGGAAGCCGACATCGTGGGATACGGGACAAGGCTAGGGAGATGACATCATTCCATTATCATGAATAAGTCAATTAATTTCAAAACAACTAAATATTATTCAATTAGTTGTAACATGTTTATCTGTCAAACTTCTGAGAAGTGTTTGTTCAATTTGTTCATGTAATTAATTAAGATAAGATCGGATAAGATGGTTTATGTTACCATCATTATTAGTTTCAAATAGCTTAAAAGATAAGCTGTCATATTTATTTCATTAAAGTAAACGTAAACCACGTTAGTTCGATATTAAAAAAATACAGAATATTTTGCATACATATAATCATGCCTTTATCCCAAATGGGTTAGGCAGAGCGTAAACGACCTAAACAAAGGTCGTAACGCCACGTCTGACAAAGTTTTGAGGGTTATTTAAGATAGATTTGCAGGTATATTGCTGTAGTGACAGGTGGTCAGCCCATCGCCTAAATTGCTATATACAGAAACGTTCGGATCCCTCAGCTGATTTCTATAGCATGCCCGGGAGGAAATGCAGCTGGCACATTCTGTTTTTTCTCTCGCTCCCAGTCCAGCATGGAAGAATATGTTCATCATACGAAATTAATTTTATCAATTATCTTTTATCAATCTTCCATGCTAGACTGGGAGCGACAGAAGCACGTAGAATGTGCCAGCTGCATCTCCTCTCGGGCATGCTGTAAAAACCAGCTAAGGGATTCGAGGGAATATGGTAATTTAGGCGATGGGCTGACAACCTGTCACTACAGCAATATCCAGTTCTATCTAAAACAACCCTCAAAACTTGTCAGACGTGGCGGAACGATTTTGTTTGGGTTGTTCACGCTCTGCCTAACCCATTAGGGATACAGGCGTGATAGTATGTATGTATGTATGTATGTATCTTTTATCAAATACCGATTGATGAATGCTACTAAGTAACAATTTATTAGTTTAATAATTTTTAACGGATTTATGATGTATTTTAATCCATTTGATTTTTTCCTAATTAATACTTCCATGCTGTTCTGGGAGCGATAGAAACACATAGAATGTGCCAGCTGCATTTCCTCCCGGGCATGCTGTAAAAATCAGAGGATTCGAGGGTTTCTTTATATTGCAATTTAGGTGATAGGCTGACAACCCGTCACTACAGTAATATACCTACAAATCTGTCTTAAATAACCCTCAAATCTTTGTCAGACGTGGCGGAACGACGATAATGGTCGTTTACGCACTGCCTACCCCATCAGGGATAAAGGCGTGACTTTATATATGTATGTATGTGAATTTTTCCTTTTGTTTCAGTTCGGACCCTTTCTAGGCGCCGTAGTCGCGGGAGAGTAAAGTTGTTTCAATTTGAATTTGAATTTAATGTTGTAGAACATCGAAATCTTTTGCGAAGGTGGTCTTAGAAAGGGTCCCAAACGTAAGGAAATATCTAAATTAAATAAAACACAGAAAATAAATTTTAATTGTTTAGCACAACTTGGTACAAATATTTACTGATGTGATTCCACCAAATGTTATTCTTGATTATTTAACGTTTACGTACAACTTTCGATGTCTAAACTTCACATATAAACTATATTACAGTTACATAAACTACATACATACATATAATCACGGCTTTATCCCTAATTTCTTCCATGCTGGACTGGGAGAGATAGAAAAACATAGAATGTTCCAGCTGCCCTTCCTTCCGGGCATGCTGTTGAAGTCAGCAAAAGGGACTCGAGGGTTACAGTGTATTGTAATTTAGGCGATGGGCTGACAACCTGTCACTATAGCAATACATATTACAATCTAAAATTGCCCTCAATTTTTATCAGACGTGGCGAAAGCGCCTTTTACGAGGCGTTAAACGCTCTGCCTACCCCGTAAGGGATAAAGGCGTGATTTATGTATGTATGTTATCCCTAATGGGGTAGGCAGACCGTAAACGACCTAAACAAAGGTCGTTCCGCCACATCTGACAAAGATTTGAGGGTTATTTAAGTTCAATTTGTAGGTATATTGCTGTAGTGACAGGTTGTCAGCCCATCGCCTAAGATGAAATATACTGAAATCCTTGTATCCCTTAGCTGGCTTTTACAGCATGCCTGTCAGGAAATGCAGCTAGCACATTCTATGATTTCCTCTCGTTCCCACTCCAGCATGGTAGAAAACATTTACAGTTACATAAACTCCCATTCCAAAATTGCGAATCACTTTAGATACAAAAAAAAGCACAAATCTTTTCTGTGATAAAAATGTAATATGTCTCGTCCCGAAGGACGTGATGTCAGTCTGGCATCTCGCGTATTTTGATTTGCCACATCTCGAGATATCTTGATCTCGGATCCAAGGAATCTCGAATCTCGGATCAAAGTGATCTGTCAACTTGAAGTTGTATGATGTTTAGTTTCCGGATATGTGCAGAAACCAATATTTTATAGGGATTTATTTGTCAAGTGAGATCAGTCTGTAGAAAATCCTATATTTATTTTATTTATTTTAAGATTTTCTATAGACTGATCTTACTTGACAAATAAATCCGTATATAATATTGGTTTCTGTACATTTCCGGAAACATTTATAGAACATGATTTTGATTAAAATATACAGGGTGTAAAAATGTACTGCGTTCCTTTAAACTATGTAATGTTTATGTGATATACAACACAATATACAAATAAAATTGTTTAGTTTTTATTAATTTTATCAAACTAAAACAAGTAACCGGCCGGGCGAGCTGAGCTGAGCTTACTTCCATGCTGGCCTGGGAGCGAAGGAAAAACATAGAATGTGCCAGCTTCATTTCCTCTCAGGCATGCTGTAAAATCCAGCTTTGAGATCCAAGGGTTTCATTATATTGTAATTTAGGCGATAGGCTGACAACCTGTCACTTCAGCAATATACCTACGAATCTATCTTAAATGATCCTCAAAACTTTGACAGACGTGGCGGAGCGACCTTTGTTTAGGTCGTTTACGCTCTGCCTTCCCCATTAGGGATAAAGGCGTGATTATGTATGTATGTAGAAACAAGTAACCGGCCAGGCGAGCGTGAGGCGCTGTGATGCGCGGCAGCAGTGTACCTACGGCGAACATCGTAGTGTGCATGCGTGCCGCGTCCAAGGGATGCATAATTTGTTCTAGTTCAAATATCAAAATAAAATATTTTTATTTATTATATTTAATGTGTGTTTTGTGTTATATATCCCTTATACATTACGTGGTTCAAAGGAAGGCGGAACTTTTTTTCACACCCTGTATAGAGTGATTCAATTTAGGGTCAGGATTTTTGTAAGGAAAGTCTTGCTGCACTACTAGTTTTGTTGATAAAGTTCTAGAACATTCATTTACTTTAACTAACGAAACATAGATAGATAAAGGGTTTTATTCATATTTCTACAAAACACATGTACATTTCGCAAATTTAAAAAGACACATACATTAAAACAAACAGTTAAATCAAAGTAGCTCACACAATATGCACATGTATACTGCAGTGATGTGAAAGGGTAAAGGCTCAATTAATTTTACCCAAAGATAACATATAGCTATAGAAAACTAAATTGCTATCTAACCGTATTATTTTCCAAGATATTTTTCGTTTAAAATATTCTGCCTCTATAGATCTAGTTAATATACTAACTTAGACTAACTTTCGTGCCTTCGTTTTTTCTTATAATGTTTTATTTATTAGGCAACTTCTCACAGTCTAGATTCTTGAAAACACTTCGGTTATATTATTTTATTTGTTTTTATTTTTCTCCTAAACATTATTCGTTTAATACCTAAGTTATTTTAATTTTGTTTTTACTGTGTCTGTTTTACAGAGATATTCAACGTTATGAATATAAACTCAAAAACACGTCTCATGTTTATTTCATCAAAAGTTTTAATAAAATCAATTTTAAATTCTTAAACAATCTACAAACAATAGTTATATGTTAATACGTTAGACTGATGGTCAACCTAATATTAAAATAATAAAATAAAATTTATTAGTAAAATATCTCTTCTATGCTGGCCTGGGAGTGAGAGAAAAACATAGAATGTAAAAGCGGCTAAGGGATTTGGGACTGGTTTTTACAGCATGCCCGGGAGGAAAGCAGCTGGCACTTTCTATGTTTTTATTATGCACCCAGTACAGCATAAAAGGAATTGTAACTTTAAAATGCTTTAAATTCATTTCAAAGCCTCAGTGATAATTTATTGAATATCACATAATACCACATTTTAAGGCATTTAAGTACAATGAAAGGATAAAATAATCCTCTCGTCGCAAGACTGATTTCGTTTGAAGAGTAACGATGGAGAAGGATTCAAGCGAGATCTTAAGCCAAGATTAAGCATGGCTTAAGATGACGGAGATAATCAATTTGTTACTTGGTCTTAGTAAGAATATTTTAAAGATAATTGTTTAACAGCCTAGTCTCCAGTTTAATTTTTGGTTGGGCAGATATTCAAATATAGGAAATTGTGTTTGGTGGTTGTTGCCTAAGTATAGGTAACGTAGTAGGTAAGTTGCCGAGGTTGTTAAGACAATTTGTCAATTCATACATACACATAATTACGCCTTTATCCCTAATGGGGTAGGCAGAGCGTAAATAACCTAAACAAAGGTCGTTCCGCCACGTCTGACAAAGTTTTGAGGGTTATTTAAGATATATTTGTAGGTATATTGCTGTAATGACAGGTTGTCAGTCCATCGCCTAAATTACAATGTACTGAAATCCTCGGATCCCCCAGCTGACTTTTACAGCATGCCCGGAGAGAAAAACATAGAATGTGCACACGAAAGAAAAATATACATACACACATATTATTACGCCTTTATCCCTAATGGGGTAGTTAGAGAGTTAACTACCTAAAGAACGGTCGTTTCGCCACGTCTTATAAAATTTTGATGGTTATTTAAGATAGATTTGTACTTAGGTAGTGACAAGTTTTCAACCCATCGTCTAAATTGCATTATACTGAAACCCTCAGATCCCTTAGCTGGTTTTTACAGCATGCCATGCATTTTTCTCTCACTCGTAGCATCCTCGCTTTATACCATATAAAGATATTTTTTTGTAGGCTCAGTTCACTGACACGGTGCTAAACAAAGTTCAGTCTCTTATACGACTGGTCAGCATTTTATCGCGTCCTTGCCATGCAAATTTGGGGTAACCCAGTGATGTCAGTAAATCCCATTTATTTTATGACCTTCGTACAGAGTATGATACTCCTCTTTTATGCTCCGACTGTCATAAATATTTTTATTTTATCACCAGCTGGGCACGCTAAGCATTCGTTTACAACATGACAAATCTGGGAAAACATACACGATATGTTTTGACGTTATGTACTTCCATGGAAAACTCTTTTATTTAACTATAATATTCGACTAAATTTATATTGTGCGCTTTCACATTACATTTCGAAGCACATTATTCTATTAATTGAAATTGAATTGTGAAACCCCTACATCACTATAGAAAAAGAAAAAAGACTCGAAGTGATAAAAAATACATACAGACCATTTTTTCTAGAGCGTCCTATAAAAAATTGTGGAATCCGAGGTTTTCAGTGCGATTAGCTGATAACACTGTAATATACAGTATGTAAAAACAAAATTGACTATATTTTAGGGTGCGAATCTTCCCATGAAACTGAACAGCTTTCCCCAAGGAACATAGGTTGAAATACGAAAAAAATATTCATCATTTCAGCCTCCTCTTTTTTGTGCCTCGACTACCTATCTTGGGCTAGCCTCGTGGAGGTCTTACCACCTGCTATTAATTTATCGTCCACTCATCTAGCTGCGGGACGACCAACTTTCCTGCGACCTCCTCTTGACCACCACTCCGTGGGGACTTTACTCCACCGGCCATCACCTCGTCTAACCACGTGTCCTGCCCATCGCCATTTTGCCTCGACAACACTCCTTCCGATATCAGGGTCTTTTGTCTTACGGCGTATCTCAGCGTTAGGTATTCGGTCAAGGAGATTGATGCCTAGTATAATGCGCTCCATGGCTCTCTGTGCTACTTGTATTTTGTGCACAGCCTCCTTTGTAAGCGTCCATGCTTTGGCACCATATGTCATAACGGGCAGGACACACTGGGTTAACAGTTTGGTTTTCAGGCTCTGTGGCATTTTCCGGTCTTTAAGAATATCCTCCAGTTTGGTGAAAGCTGCACAACCCAGTTGGATTCGCCTGGACACCTCCTTAAGGTGATGATCTTTACCAAAAGATAAACAATGTCCAAGATAAATGTACTTTTCAACCATCTCCAATACCTCGCCTCCCATTTGTGGGAAGCGGGCACAGCATCGGAAATGCTTGACATGACCTTCGTCTTGGACATGTTCATCTTGAGGCCAACTTTAAGGGAAGCTGTTTTAAGTTCCAGCACCATAGTTTGGAGATCTTCGTGGGTTTTAGAGAACAGGACAAGGTCATCTGCGGAACGGAGATGCGACAGATAAACACCGTTGATATTAATACCTTTATTGTCCCATTCAAGCGTTTTCATGACGTCTTAACATAACATAAAAATACTTTATTGCACGTAAGAATACAAATCATACAACACAACAGATAACAACAAAAAACAAGTACAACATAGGCGGCCTTATTGCTAAGGTAGCAATTTCTTCCAGGCAACCTTTGGGTCAAAGAAAAATGCGAAAATAAAACTGGGGTCTTAGAAAGACGTCTTCTAAGATGAAAGATTGGGTGAAATAGTGTCGCCCTGTCGCACAACCCTCTTTATAGATACTGTTTGTGTCAGTTCGTGGAGACGGACACGCATTGTAGCTGACCTGTATAGCTCCCGGAGAACATCCACATACCGCGCATCAATATGGCAGCGATGGAGAGAATGAAACACAGCCCAGTGCTCGACACTGTCGAATGCCTTTTCATAATCTAAGAAAGCAAGACAGAAATATCTCCCAAATAAAGGGTGTCAGCGGCTTGAGTCAATTTGTATGGGAGGTCCATGTGTGAACGACCTATGTTGCTTGGGGAAAGTTGTTCAGTTTTACGGGTAGAATCACGCCCTAAGATATGGTCAGCAAGTTTTTTTAACTTCTATGAATGAAAGAGCATGTAATTCGTTCAGATTTTCTTTTTTCCATTTATAGTTTGCGTAGAATGACACTTCACTGTAAACCCAACGACGTAATCTGGACCATTTATTTCCCTTTTCATTGCACAATCGTGTGAGCTTACTTTTTATCGTTTTAGTTATTACAAGTGGCAATATTTTCAAATAATAAATACATTTCATATATAATCCCATTGTTCCCAGAGAGGAAATAATTAGTGGGAGGTGAATGGAAATTAAGGCGATAGACTAGCCTATCATTATAACAAATACTTCACTTTGTAATAATTATGATGTTTATAAGTGGCTTGGACACATCAAAATCAATTTAATGAACAAAGAAAGATGGATTTTTCATATTTGGTTACCCTTCTTCTTTTCAGTGAGTGGATCAAAGTTTTCAAGTTAGTTATAATTTAAAGTGCTTTTTCTTAAAATTAGATCTTCAGTGGGTTTATTTTCGAAGGCCTGGTAAAATAAAATGGTGTGCGTTTTTAAATATTTTTTTGAAACATAATATCAATTGACTATTCTAGATACCAAATCTGAGAGCCCGATGGTGTAGTGGTCAGGGCCGCTGCCTCCTGAGCGGGAGGTCGTGGTTCGAATCCCATCACGTACCAAAGTGTTTTTCGGTTTTGGAATTTCATATGTACGTTTATTCGGTGCTTTTTCCGTGCTTTGGAAGGCACGTTAAGCCGTTGGTCCCGGTTAATATCGTTTAATACCGTAGATATTAGTCGTTAAGCCATATCAGAGGCCAGTGCTAAGCATTGGCGGCTTGAAAACTCTGACCTAATATAGGATTGGATCTGGTTTTCCTTCTGGTTTGCGGATGTCATATGGCAGTCGCTCTGTGTAAAAACCAGTACCCTCGTTCAATCCCCTAGATAGTAAGCCGACCCCGTGAGATACGGGATAAGGCTAGGGAGATGATGATTCTAGATACCAAATCTGGCCACTCAATACCGGACTACTGGTACCTTTTGGCGCGGACGGCCACAATAGTGTTTATATTGTATTTATTTATTACATACATACATATAATCACGCCTTTGTCCCTAATGGTGTAAACGTAAACGACCTAAACAAAGGTCGTTCCGCCACTTCTGACAAAGTTTTGAGGGTTATTTAAGATAGATTTCCAGGTATATTGCTGTAGTCACAAGTTGTCAGCCTATCGCCTAAATTGCAATATACTAAAACCATCAGATCCCTTAGTTGGCTTTTACAGATTACACGGGAGGAAATGCAGCTGGAACATCCTATGTTTTATTTACGCTCCCAGTCCAGCATGGAAATATTTTTATTTATTATCATTTTACAATAAACTTATATCTATTACATTATTCCCAGAAAATTGCTTGCGCAGTTTGTCTACCAACTACCTAAAACATTTTACAAATAAAACATTCGACACGCAGAACGGATTGGAATTCGCAAACTCGTTCAATCATTCATTCGCTCTTTGGTTCGGTTACGTCCATTCCCGCTCGCTCAGTGATATTCAACGGTTTCAAACCAAACTGAATGTTCTAACATTGAATTTTAAGCAGTAAAGTTATCAAAAGATGTCGTATCGAATATGCATACATACATACATATAATCACGCCTATATCTCTAATGGGATAGACAGAGCGTAAACGACCTAAGCAAAGATCGTTCCGCCACGTCTGATAAAGTTTTGAGGGTTGTTTAAGATAGATTTGTAGGTATATTGCTGTAGTGACAGGTTGTCAGCCCATCGCGTAAATTGCAATACTTAGCTGGTTTTTACAACATGCCCGGGAGGAAATGCAGCTGGCACATTATATGTTTTTCTCTCGCTCCCACTCCAGCATGGAAGTAATGTCGAATATGCTTGCAAGTAATTTGCAATTCTTAATACTAGTGATTGGAATAGGAAAACTGAAAGTGTGCACCTTTGCAGCATAAAGCTGAGCTAGACCTTTTTGTTGCCGTTAAGGTTTTAAGTCTGTTTAATTGTAAATATAATGTTCATTGAATAACGAGAAATAAATATTTTTATGTTTTATTCTAAACCTGTCCCGGCTTCGCACGGAAATTATCAGTGTTTCTCTACTATATTTTGCATGTTTTATACATATAAACCTTCCTCTTGAATCACTCTATCCAATAAAAGAAACCGCATCAAAATCCGGTGCGTAGTTTTAAAGATTTATGCGTACATAGGGATATAGGGACAGAGAAAGCGACTTTGTTTTATACTATGTAGTGATAACAAGAAAAACATGTTAAAAAAAATACATTTTTAAGTTTCTTACATTTTACTGCAAGTGCATTAAATCTTGCTAAGAATATGACTTGTATTTACGTTGTCGATTAATCAGCACTTGAGACTGACAGTGAGTTTGAGTTAGTATCAGAAATTTCTTTTGAGTACATTATGACCTGTCAAATTTATACTTAATACTGCTCTCAATCTTGAGGTCGCTTTATAAATACGGGCCTTAGTGCGGGTACTTATGGTTTCCAATTTAGTTGGCAACATATTTGCCACTGCCTTATAAAGGCATAAACATATATAAGGAAGTACACATTTTTCTTTCACCCAAAGGTTGCCGTGAAGCAATTGCTACCTTAGCAATAAGGCCGCCTATTGTTGTACTTGTACTTTGTTGTATGTTGTATTATTACGTGCACTAAAGTATTTTTATGTTATGTTATGTGAAGTACTGAAGAACTGTGCTGCAGCCACCAAATAAAGGTTAAGCATTTAAATTTTTATCTACACGAATATTCATAGTTCTATGCATAAAATAATATGGGTAAAACCTTTTGAACTATAGTTTTCCCTATATAAAAGGGATTATTACGTCGTTTGGCAGATGTCGCCTTTTCCTTAACTTATCCCTTAGTTTGCTTTTGAGACACAAGTGAAAAGAGAAGAGCATTGTCATCCTGTTACGAAAAGTTTACAAAAGTGTGTCAAGGGATTTATATTACGTGAACGAAATCAAATTTGAATGATAATACTTCTTGATCCACTTTCTTTGGAGAGAAACCAGTAAATCGTATTTAACAAAAGACTCTTTGTGTTATACAAAATATATAATTGTAATAAAGCATTATTCTTTACATACAAGTTTATGTGAAATTTCTATTAAGACTAATAAAAGTAGGCTCAACTGAACTTTAGAACAATGAATCTTATAATTACTAAGCAAAAGCTTATTCATCGCTCTTTCGGTGGTCTTTGGAAGAGGTCGTCACTCAAACCATGTCAGAGGCCTAAATAGCTATGCTACTAGGCGGTTTGATAACTCTGACACCGGGGTTCATCGGGTCTTTCGACTTGATAATCCACTCGCTAAAAGATTAAAAAGTATAATAATATTTAACTTCCATGCTGGCCTCACAGTGTTCATTCGACTTCCGCCAAGAATAGTCGCGTCGCTCACGCTCTTGTGCTAGTTTGTGCTCGGGTAATGCGCTGACGCAGCAGCCTCCGGTTCGTCACGTATGGCCGCGCGCGGTCGCCGCGATGACCCAGTTATCGAAAGTGAATCACAAATATCAGTGTAAACAGTGTTAAGGCGAAGCTATAGTTTGAAATTAAAATTTTAACTATGGCTCCATCACCCACAATCAAAATAAAAACGGACACAGAGCATCTGTTGTATAAATATTACACCGAAGAGAAGAATCAACGAGAACATCTCCAAGGTTTGGTTGAAGACCTCAAAGATCAAATAGAGGAACTTCAGCAACAGCTAAAAAATATTCAGTTTCAAAAAGACACTGAAAACAAAAATGATAGTTCTGAGAAGCCGCCGCCCATTCAGTATGAAACGGACGAAGAAGAGCTTGCGAAAGAAACAGAGTGGGTACGTCAGAAGAGTAGAAAAAAAAGGAAATTGAACACATCACTCTCCCCACCACCACCCCAAGTAACAGACAAAGTGAAAATGAAGAAACAACCTTCACCGCCACCTATAGTTGTCGAAAACGTTAAAAACTACCAGGAGTTTTACGATTATCTTTTGACAAGTGTACCTAAAGACGCTTTCATCATGAAAATGCTGAATGGAGAGAAAGTCAAGATTAACACCTACAGCGATGATTCATACCGAATGGTTACCAAGTTATTGTTGCAGAATAACTGCCTCTGGCACTCGTATGAAAATAAACAGGACAGGCCAATCAGGGTAATGGCAAAACACCTGCATTCTACGTGCTTGCCAAAGAGAATAATCGAAGACTTGACATCTAAGGGATACAAAATCCAGGATGCTGTAAACAAGCTAAGCTGGAAAAAGAAAGAACTCTTGAATATGTTTATGCTCTCATTTCAAAAAGATGAAGACATAAAAAAGATTTATGAAATCAATTCCATTCTAGGTTCTAAAGTAGAAATTCAGCCATTAAGAACATCAAAACTAATCCCACAATGCAAAAGGTGCCAAGCATATGGACACACGCAGAAATACTGTGCCAAAGAACCCAGGTGTGTCAAATGTACTGGTAAGCACCTAACTAAAGATTGTAAGAAACCAAAAGAAGAAAAACCAAAATGTGTTCACTGTGGAGAGCCTCACCCGGCCAACTATAGAGGATGTGTAGTAGCTAAAGAGCTACAAAATATTAAAAATAAAACTATCCAAAGGAGTGAGATACCGGGTTCCCATGTTCCACCAACCAACAACAAAGCAAAAGGACAGAGTTTTAATAACTTGGCTACTAAAAATGTTCCTTATGCATTAGCGACAAAAGGTACGCAGCCGCAACAACCACCACAGTTGCAAAATAAGCATATGAGACCTAATGTGGAAGAAAAATTAATACAATCTTAAATCTTTTAACTACATTTGATGAAAGACTGAAAAAGATTGAAGGTAGCAATAAAACAGCTGCCAAACAAAAACAATAAAAATGGCCAACTCGATAAAAATTATGGCATGGACTGCAAATGGGCTGTTAAAACATAAGAATGAACTAACAGCAGTCCTAGACATAGAAAATATTGATATTTGCTGTATCTCAGAGACACACTTCAACAGAGAATCTCACGTAGAAATAAAAGGCTATAAAGTTTATCACGCTTTGCATCCCCTTAATACATCAAGAGGAGGAAGTGCCGTCATAATTAAGGAGAACATCTACCATTATGAAGTACATAAATGCGAAAAAGAAGAAATACAAGCAGTAGCGGTTAATGTCAAAACAAAACATTGCCTTATAACCATATCAGCCTTATACTGCCCACCGAGGTACTCCATAAAAGCAGGTCAGTACAAGAGCTTATTACAAAATCTTGGAAATAGATTTATACTAGGAGGTGACTTCAATGCTAAAAACACCATCTGGGGATCCAGACTGACCACAACGAAAGGAAGAGAGTTATTAAGTGCAATTAGAGATACACAATGCAAAACTATATCAACGGGAAAACCTACTTATTGGCCAACCGATCGATATAAAATTCCAGACTTACTAGACTTTTTTATAAATAAGAATATATCGCAAAATTTCCTTCACATTAAGGAAGGCTATGATATGAGCTCAGACCATTCGCCTATTATACTGACTCTTAGTCAGAGTATAATGCTGAGAGAAAGCTTCCCAACCCTAATAAACAAAAATACTGATTGGGAAAGCTTTAAAATAGATATGGATGCTGTAATTGATTTAAAAGTTCCGCTAAAATGTCAGGAAGATCTGGACTGTGAAATCAGAAAATATATTATAGATATACAACAAAGTGCTTGGAATAACACACCTACAGTCACGAGAAGGGAAAGAACTACTTATTTTCCTCCAGAAATAAGAAAACTTGTAGCCGAAAAAAGGCAACAGAGACAGCTTTGGCACCAAACAAGATTTCCACAAGATAAAACTATATTAAACAACTTAACTAAACGACTCAAAAAAGCTATTCAAAAGTTTCAAGATGAAACAATGAACGCTTTCTTAACTCAACTAACCACTGATCGAACCACAGAATACTCTTTATGGAAAACGACTAAAAACTCAAAGAAACCAATGATGCATGTACCACCAATCAAAGAAGAAAATGGGAAATGGGCAATTAGCAACGAACAAAAAGCTGTAAGGTTTGCGCAGCATCTGGAGCAAATCTTCAAACCTAATGAAGAAAATCAACAATTTGCCTTGGCAGATAATGCTTCAAATGATGAACTAGAAATAAAGCTAGTAACACCAAGAGAAGTGTTCAGTGAAATCAAACGCCTTAGCCGAAAGAAATCTCCTGGCTATGACCTTATTACTGGAAAAATCCTAAGAAACCTGCCACGTAAGGCTCTCGTTAAACTAACCACTCTTATCAATGCTACATTCAGGCTCAAGTATGTGCCTGATGTATGGAAAGTAGCTGAAGTTATAATGATACCAAAACCTGGTAAACCACCAAATGAGGCAACTTCATACAGGTCAATCTCTCTGTTGTCGATCATGTCAAAATTATTTGAAAAACTTCTGTTGAAAAGATTAAAACCTATCATAGAGGAAAGAAATCTAATTCCTGATTACCAATTCGGATTTAGAGAAAAACATTCTACTATAGATCAAGTACATAGAATAACCAATATAATTGAAAAAGCTCTAGAAGAAAAGAAAGTTTGCACTACAATCTTTTTAGATGTGGCTCAAGCATTTGATAAAGTGTGGCACGAAGGGCTTATACACAAACTCAGAAATATGCTCCCAAAATCGTTTGCTGATATCTTAGAGTCTTACTTGTCGCAGCGTATGTTTAGAGTCAGACAAGAAGATGCATATTCAGAACTTAAGACAATAAAAGCTGGAGTACCACAAGGAAGCGTTTTGGGTCCCATACTGTACTTATTGTATACTTGCGATATTCCCGAGTTAGAAAACAATACTATTGCTACATTTGCTGACGACACAGCTATAATGGCTACGGGTGTCACTCACGAAGAAGCAGTAGAAAAGGTGCAGACAGCCGTCAATACTATCTTTGACTGGACAAAAAAATGGCGAGTAAAACTCAACGAATCCAAATCTACTCATGTAGATTTCACAAATAAAAAGGCGAATTACCACCCTGTGTATATAAATGGACATAGTATACCATACGAGAATACAGCCAAATACCTGGGGATGACATTAGACGCAAAGCTTCGCTGGAAGGCTCATGTCAAAAAGAAACGCGAAGAATTAGAGCTCCGCTACAAGTCTATGTACTGGCTAATTGGAAAGCACTCTTCATTATCAGTACATAACAAAATACTCTTATACAAACAAGTCCTAATGCCTGTGTGGACTTATGGTAGTCAGCTTTGGGGCTGCACCAAACAATGTACCGTTAAAATAATACAACGATTCCAAAACAAAGTACTTAGAGGAATTGTAAATGCTCCCTGGTACATAAGAAATGACGACCTACATCGGGACCTTAAAGTAGACCTCGTCACTGACATAATTAAGAAGAACGCTGAAGCTCACGAACGCAGACTTCTTCATCATGTGAACGTCGAGGCCATCCAGCTCCTCGATAACACGGACATAGTGAGAAGACTGAAGAGGATAAAACCTTTTGAGTTAGTTTTGTAAAGTGACAATGTAATATAGTGTATTGAGTGCTATACATAAAGAACACAAGAACAAAGTGTCTTCCCCTTAATAGAGACAATAAGAAACGTGTTAATGGACACATTCTTAGTTTAGTCTATCAGCAAATTAAGTCATAGTAAAATTACTCATTAGCTTTAGATAAGGCTAGATCGTAATTTCTAAATATTGTTACCTTAATAGGTAAAATATTAACAAAAAATAAAAAAAAAATGCTGGCCTGGGAGCGAGAGAAAAACTTAGAATGTGCCAGCTGCATTTCCTCCCGGACATGTTGTAAAAGTCAGCTAAGGGATCCGAGGTTTTCAGTATATTGCAATGTAGGCGATGGGCTGACAACCTGTCACTACAGCAATATACGTACAAATCCATCTTGAATAACCCTCAAACCTTGTCAGACGTGGCGGAACGACCGTTGTGTAGGTCGTTTATGCTCTGCCTACCCCATTAGGGATAAAGGCGTGATTATATGTATGTATGTATGTATAAAATATTCCTATCTATTAAGCTTATTAGTTTAACTGCCTGCTCTAGTCTACTTACAAATTTCAGGGTCGTTGCCATCTTTGTCACTTTTTGTGTGAAATTTGCTAATATTATCTTCCCTTACCCTTACCCTACCCTACGGTCAATAGGTCACGTTATTTACGACACCCTGACTCGCATATTTGGGTGCGTTCAGTACATTTATCATTTTTAACATGACACGGATACGATGTGCCTGTGTGGAATTTATTTTGGTACTAAACGTTTTATTTACGTAATATTACTAAAGGTTATATGTATATACGTAACTAGCTGTGCCCGCGACTCCGTACGCGTGGTGGTTATGATTTTAAACAGCGATGTATATTTTTCTTGTTTGCTGGCCTGGAAGCGAGAGAAAAACATAGACTGTGCCAGCTGAATTTCCTCCCGAGCAAGCTGTAAAAATTAGCTAAGGGGTTCGAGGGTTTCAGAAAATTTTAATTTAGTAGATGGGCTGACAACTTGTCACTACAGCAATATACCAACAAATCTATCTTAATTAACCCTCATAACTTTGTCAGACGTGGCGAGACGAACTTTGTTTAGGTCTTTTACGCTCTGCCTACCTCATTAGGGATAAAGAAATGATTAGATGTTTATATGTATGTATGTATGATATACTATGATTGGGGCTTTTATTTGTATCACGGGAGTATTCATTACGAGTTTTCCGCCATGCGGTTATCTCAAGGCTAAATATTTATTCCCGTGACTATGAGAAAGTCTTCCAGGGTGAAATTTGTTCCTGACCCTAAACTATTTTGTGCAGAGTTTTATCTCAAACTTTTCAGTTGATTGGCGAATAAGTAACAAACTTCTGACTTTTCACTCGCATTTTTTTTTTTAATTTATTTAAATGTTCTACCTCTACAGTTTTAAAGTTTCTGCGTAATAGGTCACCCTATTACCATAGTATATTCATCACTACATAGTATAAAACAAAGTCGCTTTCTCTGTCCCTATATCCCTATGTATGCTTAGATCTTTAAAACTACGCAACGAATTTTAATGCGGTTTCTTTTAATGGATAGAGTGTTTCAAGACGAAGGTTTATATGTATAATACATGCAAAATATTGCAGAGAAACACTGATAATTTCCGTGCGTAGCCAGGGCGGGTCGCTAGTAATATATACATATTAGGATACTCTGATTTTTACTCTAAAAACTTAAACGCCAGTCTGCGGTAATATTTCCTCTATATAATAGCTGTCATTTTAACAGCTCTTCCGTTTTGCGCCATCCACATTTTGCTTGGTTCACATTTGCCCGCATGCAGGTAGAGGGGGGCCTGGCCGGACGCCAGCTACCACCAACTATTTTAATATAGACTCTATCGATTCCAGTTTGAAATATTGCACGATAGCACGGAAAAATGCCTGACCAGTGATGTCTATATTGACTGCGTGTTTAAGGAGCTGTTAAGAGAGATATACACATATGATCACGCCTGTATCCCTAATGGGATAGGCAGAGCGTAAAAGATCTAAAAAAAAGGTCGATTCGCCACGTAAGATTTATGTTTTTTTTTGTAGTACTACGGTGCAAATATAGATCCATTAAAAAAGGTCTATTCAATAAAAACACCGGTGGGGCGACTATAGATTCCAGTTTGAAATATTGCACGATAGCGTGGAAAAATGCCCGACCAGTGGTTTATATTGACTGTTTGTTTTAGGAACTGTTAAAAGGGATACATCCAGTTTTTTTTTTAATCTGTATGACTGTAACTCTTTCAGTTTTATTAATAGCTATTCAAAGTTGGGTTTTAAATTTAAGGCTCACTGGTTTCAAAAACTTTGTAAGTCAATAAAAAAAATACAACAACCTAAAACTTTTCATTTTGTTAGGGTCGAAAGGCCAAACTTTGGAAAAATATTGTAAGACAATTTTTTTTTCTTGACTGAAAAGGTAGCCAAAGACCTCTTCACAGAATATAGATAGATATCTATCAACCATTCTTTTTTGGCAAACGATGCACCAAACACTCACGCCTTTATCTCTAGTGGGGTAGGCAGACCGTAAACGACCTAAACAAAGGGCGTTTTGCCACGTATGACAAAGTTTTGTGGATTATTTAAAATAGATTTGTAGGTATATTGCTGTAGCAAGAGGTTGTCAGCCCATCGCCTAAATTACAATATACTGAAACCCTCTTATCACTTGCCCGGGAGAAAACAAACAGCTTGCTGTGTTCCGTCGGTGCGTGAGATTGCCAGTGCCATAAAATACATCTTCTGGGTAGGCTCGCTCCATCGTCGACTCTGTCACGGTCATCCCTGACCTAGTGTCTAGACTAGAGTTAAGAGCAAACCCATTACTGATTAAATAAAAAAAATAGCTGGCACATTATTTGTTTTTCTCTCGCTTCCAGGTCAGCATGGAAGAAGTTAAAAGAGAAACGTGGTAAAATACTGTATAAAATAAGATGTAAAAGTTTTATTTCAGCTATTTCTATACGTAGGTAACACTGAAAATGTTTAGAAAATTAAAAACGGCTTAATGAAGAAAGTTGCTAATACTTTTATTGCTTTTCAAAGTAATCTCCGTACCTCTCTACACATCGTCGCATTCGATGGAACCATTGAGAAAAGCAGTGGGCTCATTATTCCTTAGGAGTCTCTTCTATGGCATTTTTGTACGCTCTCACCTTCAGGGCTCAAACCGCTCTCCCGCATCCTGATAGGGGTTGCTCAGTCAACGACACTAAACAAGTACTAGCAGGTATTTTTCAGAAAGTGAAAAGAAAATGGCTTTTCCATACAAATTGTCTGATCGAGGTAAACATTATGTATGAAAAAGCATATATTTTTTCATTTCCTGAAAAAAAATCCTGCAGATAGTTGTTCAGTGTCGTTTCCTGAATAACCCCTATCTGCTTGCGGGAAGCTGTCCCTTACATAGAATATAATAGAATAGAAAACATTTATTATTCATAACGTCACAAACACAACACAGTAAATACATTTTTAAACAAAAACAGAAGAAACAAAAGTGAAACAAATAATGAAATGAGAATATCTATTATCTAATCTGTGATAGAGGTGCCTAAAAATAAACAGTTAATGTTACCGGAATGTGCGGGTCATGACGTCACAATAAAAGGACCCACTCAGCTTATGCCGCGATCTTGTGAGACCGCAACGCTTGTATTCTCGAATTCTACATCTGGTATGTTTCATTGATACTCTGCCCATCCCAGCGTTTTAGCCGAATGTGCTGCTCGGATGTATGACTTGCAAAATCAACTAAAAGCTACTTAACAAAATTGATGTAAATGTAGATTAGAGAATTTCATATGCAAATCATAGGCGGGGAGGGTCGACCCATTACTGGTTAGTCATTAATCAACTTCTTCTGTCGAGTGGGTATCGAGTCTATCGACCCGATGAACCCTGGTGTCAGAGTTTTTGAACCGCCTAGTAGCACAACTATCAGGCCTCTGACATGGTTTTAAGTAACAACCACTATCAAAGTCAACGACCGGGACCGTCGGCTTAACGTGCCCTCCAAAGCACGAAATCTGCAGCCTGCAATGTCTTAACCAAACTGGGGAAAAATTCACAAAGTGATACCTAAATTCTCAAATATCAACTTTGTGTTTCCCCCCTGGGAATCGAACCCAGGACCTCCGGATCGGGAGTCCATGGCACTAGCCACTAGACCACGGAGGCAGTCATTAATCAACTGGACTGGACCGGTTCATTTAAATAAAGGGTGATTTGGGTTATCCTAGGGGAATTAAACAGTTTTGACATCTACCAATTATTGGACCATTTGGGTTTCATAAATGGTAATTGGCTCCGAGGTTTAGTGCTCTTTTGTATGAGGCAACAGGAGTGAATGGAGTACTTTACTGTAGGCACATACATACTTGCATGTATAGATACAATCACGGCTTTATCCCTAATGGGGTAGGCAGAGCGTAAACGACCTAAAGAAAGGTCGTTCTGCCACGTCTGACAAAGTTTTGAGGGTTATTCAAGATAGATTATATGGCTGTAGTGACAGGTTGTCAGCCTGTCGCCTAAATTGCAATATGACTGAAACCTTCACCTTATGTGGTGTTTACAACATGCACGGGAGGAAATGCAGATGGCATATTCTATGTTTTTCTCTCACTCTCAGGACAGCATGAACCGTTTGGGTTTAGTAAATGGTAATTGGCTCTGAGGTTTAGTGCTCTTTTGTATGAATCAACAGGTGTGAAGGTAAATATATTATGGATACATACATATAATCACGCCTTTATCCCTAATGGGGTAGGCAGAGCGTAAACGACCTAAACAAAGGTCGTTCCGCCACGTCTGACAAAGTTTTGAGGGTTATTGAAGATACATTTGTAGGTATATTGCTGTAGTGACAGGTTGTCAGCCCATCGCCTAAAATACAATATACTGAAACCCTCGGATCCCTTAGCTGGTTCTTACAGCATGCCCGGGAGGATATGCAGCTGGCACATTCTATGTTTTTCTCTCGCTCCCAGACTAGCATGGAAGTATATTTCAAAACTTCACTCTGTAAAACAGTCTGGAGCTAAAGTTGCAGTTCCTCCATTTTCAAGAGCTCTTAGAACAGAAAGCTCTTAAACCCGACTAGTTGCTGCCTCCTTACAGACAGCAATGAGGATTTCTTTTTATAATTGACTAGCGACCCGCCCCGGCTTCGCACGGAAATTATCAGTGTTTCTCTATTATATTATGCATGTATTATACATATAAACATTCCTCTTGAATCAATCTATCCATTAAAAGAAACTGCATCAAAATCCGTTGCGTAGTTTTAAAGATTTATGCATACATAGGGATATAGGGACACAAAAAGCGACTTTGTTTTATACTATGAAGTGAAGAGAGCTTGCTACTAGATTATGTCAGGATCAACAGCCGTAATACGCAACGTTGGAGCAAATTCATCTACAAGATCTACATACATACATATAATCACGCCTGTTTTCCTGATAGGGCAGAGCGTAAACGACTTAAACAAAGGTCGATCCGACACGACTGACAAAGATTTGCGGGTTATTTAAGATAGATTTGTATGTATACTGCTGTAGTGACAGGTTGTCAGCCCATCATCTTAATCACAATATACAAAACCCTTAGCTGGTTTTTACAGCATGCCCGAGAGGATATTCAACTGGTCCATTCTATGCTTTTCTCTCGCTCCCAGGCCAGCATGGAAGACAAAAATATTAGGGTTAGTTGCAGTTACAATTTATAGGCAACTAGCTTTTTAGATCGCAGTTTCACCCGCGACTTACTTAATGAGTTTTCCCGTAGGAATCTAATATTTTTTCGCGGTAAAAAGTAGCCTTTGATTCTCAGGGTGAACGTAGCTTTTAAATAGTAAAATAATTTTTGAAATGGGACTAGTAATTTTTGACTTTATTCGTTACACACAAAAATACTAATCTTTCTTGTTTATAATATTAGATTATGCAATAGCATATTAATATTCATTCTGAATAAATGAAATCACCATACAAACATGTCAAGCATGGTTTCTAAACCTTTTTGAGATATCGTCGTGGTTTTAAGGGATAAAGGAGTGACTATAAATGCATAAATAAGGTTGAATAGCTCTTACCACCTCAAAATTTAATTATAAATACGACGTTGCGTTTTAAAATATGCTTCATTTTATACCTCCATATATTTTAAGCTCTTGCAAAGAGTTCTGGCCGCTTTTCAGACGCTGCTTTCATTTACGGCCTGTGTGAGGAGGCTGTAAAGAAGCACAGATTAGACGTATTGAGGGCACCCAAATTATGAGTTCATCTCAGCTTCAAGATTAAGAGATTTGACTTAATAGTTTTCATCAACTCGTAAATGGGTAACATAATCACGCATACACAAACACACACACTAACACACGTTACCCATCCTACTGTTTACCTTAATTTCTCATTTTATTATTATATTTAAATAATGTTGCTACTTTATGTGCTTGTTATTTTTTTTCTAAATTCGGAACTTAGTCTGCCATTCTGTAAAATAATCGTTAAAGAAAGACGCCCGCACCACAGGTATTCCTACAGCGGGGTACATGGTGTTTGTTATAAAAACAGAAGAAATGCGTTGAAAGCATTTTCAAACATTCTATAGCCAATTTGAAGAACAAAAAGCCGCTTGGATCTCGGCCACAGTATTCAACGCAACATTTTTGTGCTCTACATTCAGAATACTAGTAATCCCTTCAATTACTTTCTTTTAAAAAGTTTCTATGCTGGACTGGGAGCGAAAGAAAAACATAGAATGTGCCAGCTGCATTTCCTCCCGGGCGTGCTGTAAAAACAAGCTATAGGATACGAGGGTTTCAGTATACTGTTATTTAGGCGATGGGCTGACAATCTGTCACTACAGAAATATACCTACAAATACTTTCTTTTTTCTAAATTTGGAACAAAGTTTGCCATTCCTACAGCGGGGTGCATGGTGTTTGTAAATTGTGCAAATGGTTTGTTATTAACGATATTTGTACTGTAGTCTAAGCAAAACTTTTATTAACACCTTTTTGTTTCTTCATGCTTTCCCCTTGCATACTGTTTGGACAGGAAAACGTTGTTGATCTACCTACCTCATAAAATTTACAGGAGCAATATTATGTGCATATTATGTTACTTCGTACACTTGTGTCGACATTTTATGTCCACGAAATGTGAAACAAGCGTGTTAAGTATGCAGCACGAGCTTCGAGAAGTCAGCCATATTACACTTTAACAACGTTCCTCATAAGATTTTATGTGTGATGCGCTTTTAGTAGATTTTCTTCCATGCTGGCCTGGGAGCGAGAGAAAAACATAGAATGTGCCAGCTGCATTTCCTCCCGGGCATTTTGTAAAAACCAGCTGAGGGATACGAGGGTTTCAGTATACTGTAACTTAGGAGATAGGCTGACAACCTGTTACTACAGCAATATACCTACAAATCTATCTTAAAATATCCTCAAAACTTGTCAGACGTGGCGGCAAACCTTTGTTTACGCTCTGCCTATCCCATTAGGGATATGGCGTGATTATATGTCTGTATGTATTCTTCTGATAACTGGAATATATGCTTGCGTGGGCGTAGCAAAACTTAAAACTCGTATTTATAAAGCAATATCAAGATTGAGAGCAATCGCTTTCGGCGCAATTCTGTGCTTCGGAAGGCACTTTAAGCTGTTGGTCCCGGTTAATATCGTTTAATACCGTAGTTATTAGTCGTTAAGCCATTTCAGAGGCCATTGCTAAGCATTGGCGGCTTGAAAAACTCTGATATAATCTAGGATTGGGTCTGGTTTCCCTACTGGGTTGCGGAGGTCAGATGACAGTCGCTCTGTGTAAAAACCAGTACCCTCGTTCAATCCCCTAGATCAGGGAGCTGATCCCGTGAGATACGGGATAAGGCTAGGGAGATGATGACCAAGATTGAGAGCAATATTAAGTATGGATTTGACAGGTTGTGGACTGAAATGACATTTCCGAACTCAAACTGGCTATCGCTTTTTCTGTCCCTATATCCCTATGTATGTATAAATATTTAAAACTATTGAGAGCCAATTATAAATACGGAGCTTATTGTTATGTTTATAAGGTGAGGTATTCTTCAAATATTCAGATTTACTCCAAAATCTGTGAAATCTACTTATTACAAATACGTCTAAAAATGCCCAATCCGAAGCGAACCATAATAAAAAGAGAAGAAATGCGTTGAAAGCGTTTTCAACATTCTATAGCCAATTTGAAGCACAAAAAGCTGTTTGGATCTCGGCCACAGTATTCATCGCAACACTTTTGTGCTCTATATTCAGACTTACTTCCATGCTGGACTGGGAGAGATAGAAAAACATAGAATGTTCCAGCTGCCCTTCCTCCCGGGCATGCTGTTGAAGTCAGCAAAAGGGACTCGAGGGTTACAGTGTATTGTAATTTAGGCGATGGGCTGACAACCTGTCACTATAGCAACACATATTACAATCTAAAATTGCCCTCAATTTTTGTCAGACGTGGCGAAAGCGCCTTTTCCGAAGCGTTAAACGCTCTGCCTACCCCGTAACGGATAAAGGCGTGATTTATGTATGTATGTATGTACTTTTGTGCTCTATATTCAGAATACTAGCAATCCCTTCAATTACTTTCTTTTTAAAAGGTTCTATGCTGGACTGAGCGAGTGAAAAACATAGAATGTGATGTGAAAGGTTGCCTGGTAGAAATTACTACCCTAGCAATAAGGCCGCCTAATTGTACTCTGTTTGTTTAGTAATGTTTGTTCCTGTACAATGTGTTGTTTATGTGCAATAAAGAATATTTGTATTGTATTGTATTGAATATGCCAACTTATTTTTCTCCCGGGCATGCTGTAAAAACCAGCTAAGGATACCGAGGGTTTCAGTATATTGCAATTTTGGAGATGGGCTGACAACCTGTTACTTCAGCATTATAACTACAAATCTATCTTAAATGACCCTCAAAACTTTGTCAGAGGTGGCCTAACTACCTTTGTTTAGGTCGTTTACGCTTTGTCTACCCCATTATGGATATAGGCGTGATTCTTGTTTGTTCACGTAGATATTCCATGCTGGCCTGGGAACGAGGGAAAAACAAAGAATGTGCCAGCTGCATTTCTTTCCGGCCAAGCTGTAAAAACCAGCTAAGGGAACCGAGGATTTCTGTATATTACAATTCAGGCGATGGGCTAACAACTTATAACTACAGCAATAACCTACATAACCTTAAATAACCCTCAAAACTTTATCATAAGTGGCAAAACGACCTTGGTTTAGGTCATTATCGGTCTGCCTATTCCATTAGGGATAAAGGCGTGATTATATATATGTTTGTATGTATGTATGCGAGCGTTTCTGACCTACTTTTCACGATGTAAACTCACGCGTGCACTTTGAGTGTGAAATGTGAATACAGAAGAGAAATCTTTACATCTGAATGCACAATTTCTGGCTTAAAACGAGGCAGCTTTTCCACAAGTCTTTTTTATTTTATCGTTAGGCATGATTGACAGAGAGGCTGGTATTTATAAAGCAATCTCAAGTTTGAGTGCAATATAAAGTACAGATTTGACAGACAATTTTGTATTGAAATGACAATTCTGATACAAACTCAAACTCGCTGTCAGTCTAAGTGCTGTTATTAATACGGGCTATCTATATTAATAACAGCACTTAATTAATATATTAATACGGGCTATAATAAACAAATTAATACGGGCTATAGTCTAAGTGCTGTTATTGATAAACCATGAAGGGGACTTTTATACCTTTGGTCAGGCCGAATCACCTGATGGTCTGAAAAAAAACGATTCCGTGCTTCAGACGGCACGTTAATCCGTTACACAAAACCATATCTGAGGCCTATCAGCTGTGTTATTGGGCGGCTTAAAAACTCTGACACCAGGGATCATCTGGTCGATTGACTCCATTCCCACATGACAGAAGAAGAATATAAAGTGGTGGAACTAAGAGAAAGATTCATAAAAATACTAGAATTTTTCAGCGGCCATTTTTCTTTTCAAGCATACTTTGAAGACTACAATAAGATGATCGATGATACAAAGGTTGAATAAACATTTCAGTTAGGAATTAAAACCGGTTACTCATAGCTTCTGAAAATAAAAATGTTTGGGCTTTTAAGTAGCATACATTCATATATAAAATCACGTAATTATTCCTAATGCTGTAGGCAGAGCGATAACGACCTAAACAAAGGTCTTTCCGTCACGTCTGACGAGTTTTGATGGTTATTACAGATGATTATGATGTATATTGCTATAGTGACAGGTTTTCAGCCAATTGTCTAAACTTGCAAACGCTATTATCCTCGAATCCCTTAGCTAGTTTTTACGGCAAGCCCGGGGGAGAAGCAGTTGGCACATTCTATGTTTTTTGTATCACTCCCAGTCTAGCATGAAAGAAGTCCAGAATGGCATTTTAGGTAGAATTACCAGTTATAACGCGATCGCCATAATTAAATTTAGTCGGATGCTCGCTAAACTTTAATGTTTTAATTAATTTAAGTGCGGTACAGAAGTACCTACTCATTAACGCTGAGTTGTTAACACTCGAATTAAATTAGTTTTAAAGTAAACCGAAAGTACTTCATACTCAACCTTTTATGCCAATTCATGTTATTTTAATTAATATATTCCGAACTTGTAGTCATACACACAGTCAATTGAGTTTTTTTTTAAGTTTCAACGACACAAAAATATACATATTACTTTTACTGTTTTTTTTTGTTATAGTAAAATAAAGTTCAAGATCAGATCATTCATCATTATTGATGTTGATCACATCATTGGTTATAAGATTTAAGCTTCATTCCCTTATATATTTAGTAATATTTTGACAGTTAAAACCAAATACTAATTTCGCAAAAACGACTGCAAAGGAAGTTGCCTAATATAATATTTCTAAACTATACTTTCAAATTCATGAAAATCAGCACCAAAAAGTAGTAATTAGTACCTCAATATCAGTTATAATTATACCGTTAACTCCATATAAAACGAATTAGTTGGTTTAACTCCAAAATAACAGAATTTTCCTAAGGACTGAATAACCCTTAATAGTTGTGAATGGCCCTTAAGGGATGATGTTTATGTACATTTAAATTGGAATGGGTTGGACACTTAAAGGGATAAAACTGATTAAATTTGTTCGCAGATTAACTTCTGTTTCGAGTTTACTATTAGCGTACAGAAAACTAGTAGTTTTATCAGTATATATTGTTTTGAATTTAGTCGTAGATTCGACATAGTTTAGAGAAGGTATCCTGATATTGTAAGAAAAAATGAATGGCATCTAAGTCCGTCTAGTAGATAAGTAGGTATTGCACTGCCTGCTATAAAAAATACCTAAATAAATATTAAAAAAACTTTACTTGAATAAAAATTGTTAGGGGATTTAAAGGTAAAAGGTAAGTAACATTATCACCGCAAAGAACTTTTTTTAAAATATTTATAATACCTGATTAATTTCATATCCGTTTAAAGTAGTCTGTTCACTTGTAAATTTTACGGAGGTTTTGACCTCGACGCGGGCTTATTTTTTTATAATACTGGCTCGACCTTAACTACTTTCAAGGTAATATTAATACCGTAACGTGAGAGTAATTAAATTGGACTAATTTTGGCCTAGACAAGGCCTAATGAAATCCACAAGCACTTGAGAGACCTTTCAGTCCCAAGAGGTCTCAAACTTCGATTTCGATGGGCAATATTAGGGGTCCAAAGCCAAATTTTCATATTTAAATAAATTAAGTGGACTCAACCCTACGAATTTATTAATTTACACTTCGAGAGTGATGTATTTCGGTATTGGAATTAGGTCGGGTAGGGTTTGTTGTTGCATACTGGCCTGGGAGCGAGAGAAAAACATAGAATGTGCCAGCTGCATTTCGTCCCGGGCATGGTGTAAAAGCCAGCTAAGGGATCCGAGGGTTACAGTATATTGCAATTTAGGCGATGGGCTAACAACCTGTCACTACAGCAATATACCTACAAAACTATCTTAAATAACTCTCAAAACTTTGTCGGACGAGGCGGATCGACTTTTGATTAGGTCGTTTACGCTCTGCCTACCCCAATAGGGACAAAGGCGTGATTATATGTATGTATGTAGGGTTTGTTATCTTTATTTAAAACTAGCATTTTACGCCGCAGTTTCACCCGCGGGCTACTGTTACTTTCCCGCGGTAAAAAGTAGCATTTGTAACCCACCAACTAGGCATGCCTTTGTCCTACCCGTGAGTTTATTGCGGCTGATGATAATGATACATACACACATACACATACACAAATCACGCCTTTATCCCTTACGGGGCAGGCAGAGCGTTTAACGCCTCGTCTGACAAAAATTGAGGGCAATTTTAGATTGTAATATGTATTGCTTTAGTGACAGGTTGTCAGCCCATCGCCTAAATTACAATACACTGTAACCCTCGAGTCCCTTTTGCTGTCTTCTACAGCATTCCCGGGAGGAAGGGCAGCTGGAACATTCTATGTTTTTCTATCTTTCCCAGTCCAGCATGGAAGAAATGATGATAATGATGTGTATTATTAAGGGCAGATCCAGGTATTTTTCTGGGGGGGCACAAGGAGGTACTTCTTCTTGGCGAGTGGATTCTCAAGTCAAACGAACCGATGAACCCTGGTATCAGAGTTTTCAAAACGCCTAGTAGCACAGATATTTGTAATCTGACGTGGTTGAGTAACGACCACTATCAAAGACAGAGACCGGGACCAACGGCTTAACGTGCCCTCCAAAGCACGGAATCCGTTTTCTTTTAAGACAATCAGGTGATTCAGCCTGCAATGTCCTAACCAAAACTGGGGAAAACCTCACAAAGTGATAAATTGACAAACATCAACTACTGTGTTCCTCCCCTGGGAATCGAACCCATCACCTCTGGATCGTAAGCCCATGGCTCTGATCACTAGATCACGGAGGCATTTACTATGTATGTACTGTGCTTATAACTATGTACTGTGATGGAATTTCTACAGAACAAGAAAAACGTTCTGGGGAAAACCCGCCCTTGATGAATGTTCTCATTATTGAGAAATTATGAACTAGTACCTTATGTTTGGATATAGTTTCTATTTTTAAAAAGCACATACATACATACATATAATCACGCCTGTATCCCTAATGGGGTAGGCAGAGCGTAAATAATCTAACCAAAGGTCGTTCCGCCACGTCTGACAAAATGTTGAGGGTTATTTAGGATAGATTTGTAGGTATATTGCTATAGTGACAGGTTGTTTGCCATAGACAGTTTATGTAGTTTACGAATAAAGGCGTGACTATATATATGTATGTATGTTTGCCATATACTGAAACCCTCGGATCCCTTAGCTGATATTTACAGCATGCCCAGGAGGAAATGCAGCTGGCATATTCTATTGTTTTTATCTTGCTCCCAGTTCATCATGATATAAATAATCATTTACTAGTATAATATGATAAAAAACAAAAAACATAGCTGGAGATCGAGACCAGTGGAGAAAGAAAGGGCACGCCTTTGCCCTGCAGTAGGACATTTCAGGCTAATTAAAATTATATCACTACATAGTATAAAACAAAGTCGCTTTACCCGTCCCTATATCCCTATATATCTTTGAAACTACGCCACGGATTTTGATTCGTTTTCATTAAATGGATAGAATGATTCAAGAGGAAGGTTCATTTGTATAACACATGCATAATATAGTAGAGAAACACTGATTATTTCCGTGCGAAGCCGGGGCGGGTCGCTAGTATATATATATAGTATAATTTTATACCTGTATGTAATCACGTGCACAACAAGCAGGAAGTTTTCTTATTAGTTTACTTTATTTTATCCTGAGCTAGATAGGAAACTGCTGGGCTGGGAGCGATAAAACAATACGGTACCTACTGCTAATTGCCTTTGTGGTTTAGTGGTGAGAGCCATGGGTTCACGATCTGGAGTTCCCGGGTTCAATTCCCGGCGGGGGACAATGAATTTGTGTTGTTCTTTCTAGTTTGGTTAGGACATAGCAGGCTGACCACCTGATAGTCCGAAAAGTAAGATGATCCATGCTGTCGGATGGGCATGTAAATAGTCGGTCTTGCGCCTGATTTATCTCTGGTCGTGTCAGTCAATCTGTCCCATCAGAATAAGAGATTTCAGGAATACAACGTGCACTTGTGTGTTGCGCAAACACTTGGGCACTATAAACTAGTCCTGCGTAGTTGACCTATCTCTGAGAGATTGGCCGCCATCACCGTAATTCGGTGGGAGGACCATAAATTGCTACATTATCCTTCTTATTTTTAGTTTGACACCTTATTTCGTAATGAAAAGAAAATTACACATCACAAGTACAAAAGTTGCACGTTTTGAAGTCTTAGATAGTAAAAGTGTAAGGTTTTAGATGTAAATATTAAGTAGGTACTCACAAAGGTACTTATGAAGGTTGACGATCAACCGCCTTGGCCCCATTTTTTTCCTGTCTATCCGGGGAATGGCAGGCCAGCCCATGTCATGTTCGCTTCATAGGACCGGCATGACGTGCCCCGCCCGTACTAATGCATAGAGAACGAACGTCTATTACATTATTAAACTCTTCACTTAGTTTTCTTACATACTGAGCTGCAACGTTAAAGAGCAATATTCTACCTATTATACCTAAAACGAACGTCTATTACATTAGTAAATTATTTACTGAGCTCCCTAAGCTCTTACGATTTTTAGGCTTGTATTTATAAAACTAAGTCAAGATTAAGAGCAATATTAGGTATGGATTTGACAGGCCATTTTGTACTGAAATGAAATTTCTGATACGAACTCAAACTGGCTGTCAGTTTCAATTATAATATTACAGGCCTTAGTTTGATTGCAGGTTCAATTTTTTCACGAGAATTATGCGTCTAAATACGCCTCCTGAATGACGTTCAAACAATTTTCATTCAATTATAAACATTGAACAAACCCAATACAGTATCCCAGAACTAATTTGTAATAAACATAAGGATTCCATTACAGAGCGTCAACAATGGTAATAAATTAATTTTATTTCTATTCTATCTCGTTCTGTAGGAATTAAATATTTTCTCATAAATTAAAGCCCGCGTTACTCTCGATGAAAAAATATCTTAATTTACTAGTTTTACTATTTAAATGTGAAAAACAAGCAAAGGTGTTTTTATTTTTATTTTCAAATCAGTTTTAGAATAAAAATAAACCAAGTTTCATGTATTTTAATCGAAGATCTTGTTTCTAAAATAAGTTTAAGCTATTAGATATGACAACATTAAAATAGTAGTTTAAGTAATTTAATTAATTTAACAACATGTATCATTAATTTTTGAAATGTGTTTTTAAATAAAAGGACATGTATGTGGCTTTGTTAACCTTTATTTTAAAACCGAGTTGGAAATAATATAGGTAGGTATAGAGTTTCTGTATAATTGGGAACCCACAATCGTTCCGGATGTGACAAGCGAACACCCGGATACCATGTCCCACCATTAATATGCGGGGCTTTAACATCTTAGTGGGACGTGGGATTCACTTGTCAAATAACCACTAATTGGGTCCCGGTCTTATATTGTCGACCGGAAGGTCCGTAGTTTGAGCTTAACCATAGCAATAAAGTATGACCTAAATTGGTTGGTGCATACCTAGGTACATTAATTATGGACCAGGTATTTCCTTAGGTACGATTAATACGCGATGTATCAATGGGATTGTGAAAAAACTTGTCAGATTGTTTTAGGGACAGTCAACTACTTAGCTAGGTAGTATGGTGCTGCACATATTATTTCAACGATTTCTTATTACCAATGTTTTTATTTTTAACTTTCACGTTTTTAAGTTTTTTTTGTTCACAACAGTCAGTCATTCATACATACATACACACGTACATAGAATCACGCCTTTTACCCTAAAAGGGTAGGTAGAGCGTAAAAGACCTAAACAAAGGTCGTTCCGCCTCGTCTGATAAGTTTTGAGGGCTTTTCCAGGTAGTTATTGCTATAGTGACCCTCAAATCTCACAATTTTTACAGCATACCTGGGAGGAGATGCAGCTGGCACATTCTATGTTATTCTATCTTTCCCAGTCCAGCATGGAAATAACCAGTCATCCAGAACCAGTCAATAACAAAAAAACTTATGTTCTCTTATTTGTCCTACAGTGATATGCACGCCACACTTTGCGGCGGACGAAGCGGCCTCTGCGATGCAATGCGACCAGTCAGCGGAACTGAACTACTCCGATACCTTCGGAAGGTATGTCATCATCGTCATCTATATAAACCCTTCACTTGATTCAGCACCGGCGGCCATTTTTGCATAAAGTGATCCACCACAAGTGGCGGTTATTAGATTTTTAATTATTCATTTATCCCAAGAGACGGCGCGGCGATAAATCGTAAAAACATAAACTACAGACTTGATACTACATACATACATACATACATATAATCACGCCTATATCCCTAATGGGGTAGGCAGAGCGTAAATGACCTAAACAAAGGTCGTTCCGCCACGTCTGACAAAGCTTTGAGGGTTGTTTGAGATAGATTTGTGGGTATATTGCTGTAATGACATGTTGTCAGCCCATCGCCTAAATTGCAATATACAGAACCCCTCGGATCCCTTAGCTGGTTTTTATAGCATGCCCGGGAGGAAATGCAGCTGGCCCATTCTCTGTTTTTCCTTCGCTCCCAGTCCAGCATGGAAGTAAGACTTGATACTAAGTCGGGAATAGCAGTCATATTATGGCCCGTATTCAAAATCAGCTCTTGAGAGTGATAGCAAGTTTAAATTCGTATCAGAAATGTCATTTCAGTTCAAAACCAAATCTACATTCAAGATTGCTCACAATCTAGAGATCGCTTTATAAATACGCACGTCCATTTGCATTTTAAAGTCTGACAGACTTGAAACTAATGCGGGAATAACTGTTATAAAATATTATGATAACAAATCAAACGCCCATTTTGCAGTCATAATATGAGAGCTGATCAAGAAGAGGGATAAATAAGTTGGTCCTCCTCTACACTGTCGATAATATGTATGAATAATGTCGATATAGCGAAGTAAAGGGAAAACCAAGTAAAATGGCTAACTGTGCTATATCTAATGTGCGATGAGAGTTTTGAGAAGAACCTTGTCCAAATCATGACTGACAATTTGGGCCGATAAAAAAGAAAAATGGAAGCCTATTTCTTTCAGCGAGACGTTTAAAGCTCAAAATTTAAATTAGAAATTAGTTTGAAATGGTTTAAAGTACTGAAATACTGCTGTTGAATTCATTATTGTTTATTTTTTCTAAAATTTACACAGGTCAACTTCACTGGCCTAAGCGGAGACAAGTTCCAATTCGACAGCAACGGAGATGGCCCAGCGAGATACAACATACTGCACTTCAAGCAAGTGGAGAAGGGAGTGTACAGATGGCTGAACATCGGACAGTATCTTGACGGGGAGCTGCAGTTGGATTTGGAAGGTATGTTGCAATTTTGAATGCTTTGTATATATCCTTTATTGCATAAACACAAGATAAATATTACTTACAAACATGGTATGCAATGGCGAACTTATCTCAATGAAGAGATCTCTTCCAGCCAACCCAATGGTAGTTAGAGAAAGTTAATAATTTTAAGATGACATGAAAATGCAACATTAACAGAGAACTGATAAAACAAATTAAATACCATCATACCTGCAAACATAATAAATACATACCGTATATTACTATCGTAAATAAACTTACATATATAAATTATATTTGTACATGTACGAATAAACAACATAAATACATTGTTTAGATAAGAAGTGCTCTTATACTCTTTTTGAAGACATTTACAGCGGGACTTTCTTGAATTGTCTCAGGCAGTTTGTTCCACAGCTGTGCCATACTATAAATAAAGCGAAACTTATTTTGTCCTTGGATTATACATAATGCCTGCAGGTTAAAAAGACCGTCAAGATGGTATTTCCCTACGTATGATGAATTTTGACGCATCTATTACCGTAGTAGAATTCTATTCTATCTAGACTATGAAATATATTCTATCTAGTCTATCGCCAAAACGGCAGGACTTTTGCTTTTGCAATTGCAAACGTTCTATATTGACAAAATAATTAGGAAGGATAGGAAGTGAAAAAAAACTGGCTTTACCATACAAAATGTTCACCTCGACCAGACAATTTTTTCAGTGTCGTTGACTGAGCAACCCCTATCAGTTTGCGGGACGCTGTCCCTTACACCTTTTATAAGCATAGTGATGATTGATAAGATACAATAGCTCACCTTTCATTGCCATCAGTTTTCGACACCTTGTCTTCATCAACAAAATCAAGCCATCATAAATTGATCCGTCTGTCCGTTGTCTGTTCATTGGTGATTAACTACTCTATTAACTCTACAAAGGAATTAGTGAAGCGTTAAATGATAGTGCATAATCACTTACATTCATCAACGTGAATAATGGACTATCTAACTTAATCTTTCAACTATCAATAATTAATGATGGAAATTGACGGCGAAATGTATTTTACTTAGTTACTGTTAATAGTTGGACATCACAAGAAAGCTATTATTGGGCTTCATTATAGGTCGATAATACTGAGAATTTATAGTGTTACCTCAACTTTAGTTAAAGGTTGTCAAATTGAATAATTTAAATACTGGGCTGCTTTTATCTCCATATATTTTTAATTACAAGTTAAAATTTGTTGAAAATCAATGATATTTTAAGAAAGATACGTTACGTTCATACTGCGCGCACATTTTAATTGTTCCGCGACACATATACATACATATTTTTAACATTGCATATCTAAATAAACGCTGAGTGCGACACAAAGTGTAAGAGTGAAACAGATAGCTATTTGTAATCAGTGCAGCCTTGAATAAAATTTAACTTTTTTTCTCACTTCGCAGCTCGCAGCTCGACTGCCTAAAATGGTCACAATTAGGACCATTTGACGGCACGAGTTTCGCGCGTTGGTAACGTATCTACCTATATTTATATATAGGTAAATACGTATAAACAAACAAACAAATAGGCAATGATATTATTATCATTGTTGAAAATACTAAGGGTTTACTTAGCTTAGTAGTATTTTGCGATTTGGGCAATGTGCAAGAAACAAATTGAATAAGTGAGTCCTTCCTCAAAAGGATAAATACCGGGTGTAAGGGATCGCTCAGTCAACGAAACTGAACAACTGTCACCAGGATTTTCTTTCAGGAGATAAAAAAAATACTTTTAATACAAAATGACCACCTTGATCGGACAATTTTTATAGAAATCCAATTTTAGTTTTTGTCTTCCTGAATAAAAAAACCTGCTGATAGTTGTTTAGTTCCATTGACTGAACAACCCCTATCAGTTTGCGGGACGCTGTCACACCGTATAGTTGCTACAAAATGGTTTATTCTACCCACAGATATACAATTCAAACTAGAATCGCCGAGACCGCCAGAGTCAGTTTGCAGCGCAGAATGTGAGCTTGGACAAGCCAAGCAGTACGTAGAGGGAGAGAGCTGCTGCTGGCACTGTTTCAACTGCACACAGTATGAGGTAAGATTGATGAGTTTTATAGTATAATCTACCCCCATCAATAAAAAAATCAAAACTCACTAAAAACACAATTAATCGAAAATCCGGTCCAACAGACTCAAGTAATATTTAGGTATAAAGATAATTTAGAACATTATAAGTTAATATATACATACATATAATAACGCCCCCATCCCTAATGAGGTAGGCAGAGCGTAAACGACCTAAACAAAGGATGTTCTGCCGCGTTTGACAAAAATAATAAATAAAAAAATATATACCTATGTAAATTAAAGGTTCTTAGTTCGTTATAGTAATATGAAGAAAATAGCCGTTGGTGGCCGTTATTCGCATTTTTTATACCTAATACAACAACAAACTACATACATACATACATAAAATCACGCCTTCATCCCTTACGGGGTAGGCAGAGCGTTAAACGCCTCGTAAAAGGCGCTTTCGCCGCGTCTGACAAAAATTGAGGGTAATTTTAGATTGTAATGTGTATTGCTAATGTGTAGTGACAGGTTGTCAGCCCGTCGCCTAAATTACAATACACTGTAATCCCCGAGTCCCTTTTGCTGTCTTCTTCAGCATGCCCGGGAGGAAGGGCAGCTGGAACATTCTATGTTTTTCTATCTCTCCCAGTCCAGCATGGAAGAACAACGAACTATGAATCTCTAATATATAAGGTTTTAAATTATCTTAATTACTATTACTTGAGTCTGTTGGACCGGTCTTTCGATTCACTGTGTTTTTAGTCAGTTATGATTTTTTTTACTAATGGGGGCACTTAGTCCAAAACGACATACAGATGTCCTTTTCTAACAAACAGTAAAATACGTGTTCAACCCAATTTTGCGGTTCTAATATTTATCTTCCATGCTGGACTGGGAGCGAGAGAAAAACATAGAATGTGCCAGCTGCATTTCCTCCCGGGCATGCTGTAAAAACCAGCTAACTGATCCGAGGGTTTTAGTATATCGCATTTTAGGCGATGGGCTGACAACCTGTCACTACAGCAATATACATATAAATTTATCATAAATAAACATCAAAACTTCGTCAGACGTGGCGTAACGACCTTTGTTTAGGTCATTTACGCTCTGCCTACCCCATTAGGGATAAAGGCGTGATTATATGTATGTATGTAATATTTATCTATACTCATAATTAACATAACAACTCATAACGTAGCAAGTAAGGTCTAGGAGTGTTATTATAATATTCAAATTAGCATAATAATTAAGTTAGTTTTTAATGTTTTAGTATAAGTAAGTTGTATTGCGCAGAGCAACTGATCTCCCGTTAAACTTTTACGAAGTTTGGGAGAATATATTCATAATATCAATGTACAACTTTTATATGATAAAAAATAAAATAAAAATATATATATGTAATGTTGAAATCTTAGTCTTATCCAATAGAAAAAATGTTATATTTTTCTAAAATCAAAGAATATTTTGCAGATAGATTCACCAACTTATTTTACATACTAATTAGGACTCGGAGGGTACGTTTTTAATTTTGTCGGTCTAGATCTCTGTTTTTACAGTAATTTGCTATATAAATCGTGATTTAGGCTTCACATCAACCATATCAACCTAAGGTCACACAAAAAGGAACAGCTTACAAAGAAATACTTTCAAAAATAAAATCAAATTTAAAATTTGAAAAGGAATCTCTACTGTTTGGACTTGCAAATGTTATCCCCTGCAGAGGGCTGTTCCAATTTACTCATCCTTATTGAATGTCATTCTCGCCTTCCGCAGCTGCAAACCAACGGGACGAGGAAACGAACCAATAATAACGGTTTATTATCACGTCACTTTTACAGTCATGAAACTCTATTGGTTCGTTTTTCAGTTCTCAACTTTTAGTAGAAACTTATTTTTTGATGTATGAAAATATCAAAACTTAGAACTGTTATGTACGAAACGAGTTAAAAAAAGAAGCCCAGGTCTATAAACTTTAATATCGCCCAAATACTCTTATATTAGAAGTACATACATACATAAAATCACGCCTTAACCCCTAATTGGGAAGGCAGAGCGTAAAGGACCTTAACAAAGGTCGTTTCGCTACGTCTGACAAAGTTTTGAGGGTTATTTAAGATAGATTTGTAGGTATATTGCTGTAGTGACAAGTTGTCAGCCTATCGCCTAGATTACAATATACTGAAACCCATGGATCCCTTAGCTGGTTTTTACAGCATGGCCAGGAAGAAATGCGGCTAAAATAATCTGCTTTTTTCTGTTTATTAGAATTAAGGTTATAATAACCACAAACTACTTAATTAAGTAAGTTAACTTACTATATTGTATTACTAGCGACCCGCCTCGGCTTCGGAAGGAAATTATCAGTGTTTCTCTACTATATTATGCATGTATTATACATATAAACCTTCCTCTTGAAACACTCTATCCATCAATAGAAAAAAGAACCGTTAATTAAATTTTAAATTAAAATTAAAATCCGTTATGTAGTTTAAAAGATTTATGCATACATAGGGATATAGGAACAGAGAAAACGACATTGTTTTATACTATGTAGTGATTTCACAGATCCGCTCCCCATACGTAGAGACGGCCTGTATGGTATGTCCGCGAGGGACCCTGCCAGACCTCACCAGGACCCACTGCAGGCCCATCCCCGAGGCCTATCTGAGGCCCGACTCCGCTTGGGCTATCGGAGCCATGTCCTTCTCTTCGGCTGGCATCTTGCTTACTGCGTAAGTACAGAGAAGAAAGACATATTCACCCGAAATCAATCATTGTCGATCAACAGGTACTTTTTTTTTAGAAATGGGTTTGCTCTTGACCTTGGACACTAGGTCAGAAATGACCGTGACAGAGTCGACAATGGAGCGATCTCACCCAGAAGATGCCTGTTTTGGTACTGGCAATCTCATGCACCGACGGAAGACATAATGCTGTTTGGCGCCGGTAAGAGAGTGGTTGCGAACCAAGCGGCCCCTTGCGGAGCCTACCACCGCTTTGTTGGGATCGTTCAGCCGTACTTATTAACAGGAGAGCCTGTGTTACAATTATGAAATTACTTTATGGAAACTACTCGCATGCAAGTCGAAGCTTGCATGGATGATTTCCTTCCTTAAACTGCATGCAACTTGCACATTGCATGCAAGCAGATTGTGTACGGAAATCTCGGTAGTAATTTTTATTTAGGTGAATATATTTTTAGGGTATAATAATCTGGTCTTGAAACTGAAAAACTATTTTCCCGAAGTCGTTTGCTACCTATACTTACTTTTTTTGTTTTTGTTTTCCCTTTAGGTTCGTCTGCGGAGTTTGGGTGCGACACAGTTCGACTCCAGTGGTACGAGCGAGCGGGAGAGAGCTATCCTACGTCCTGCTCGCTGGCATCCTCATGTGCTACCTCGTTACCTTCGCTCTGGTCTTCCGCCCTACGGATATCCTTTGCTCCATTCAGAGGTAAGTGCCAATTCCATGGTGCCAGTAACATGGTGCCAATTGCATGGTGCCAGTTTCATAGTACCAGTATCATGGTGCTAGTATCATGGTGCTAGTATCATGGTGTCAGTATCATGGTGCCAGTTCCCCGGTGCCAGTTACAAGGGGCCAGTAGTGCAAACAATCGGGAGAGAGCTATCCTACGTTACCTTTGCTCTGATTTTCTGCCCTACGAGGCGGGCCATTCAGTAGTACATAATAATATTCATACATAAATACATACATTACATCACGATTTTATCTCGGAGAAGGCAGGAATTGTTTTATTTTACTTGCCACTATCCTTAAAGTGCAAACTTTTCGCTTCATCTACGTTCATAAATAAATTTCATACACGCTTGTCGGTTTAATGGTTACCTGACCTTTCAATAGGACTAATAAAATGTTGGTATAAGACGTGTGCAGTAACATCAAATGAGTGATCTGATATTATTTCTTCCATGCTGGACTGGGAGAGATAGAAAAACATAGAATGTTCCAGCTGCCCTTCCTCCCGGGCATGCTGTTAAAGTCAGCAAAAGGGACTCGAGGGTTACATTGTATTGTAATTTAGGCAATGGGCTGACAACCTGTCACTAAAGCAATACATATTACAATCTAAAATAGTCCCCTTAATTTTTGTCAGACGTGGCGAAAGCGCCTTTTACGAGGCGTTAAACGCTCTGCCTACCCCGTAAGGGATAAAGGCGTGATTTATGTATGTATGTATGGATGTGATCAAAAAAGTGGCTATATACCAGGTGTAGAGGACAGCGTCCCGCAAACTGATAGGGGTTGCTCAGTCAACGACACTGAAGAACTTGCACATGAAAATTATTTCAGGAGGGACGGATAATTTGTATGGAAAAGCCATTGTTTTTTAACTTCTTGAAAAAAAAATCTTAGTATAATGGTAGAATCATAATTTCTATCCATGTTCGTTCCTAGAATATCGATTTGACGTCTGACGTGTATTCTGCATGGTATTGAAATTCAATGACATCGGATTGAGATCGGATCTCGATTGCGTCTCGAATATGGATTTGGCAGCTGTGTACACCACAATACTCCACAATAGAATAGAAATGGACTTTTTATAAAATTTTGAAACCGCTCTTTTATGTGAAAATATTGAACCATGAAGTCAGTTTGAGGTTTGCCTGCGGTCAAACCAATAATTTCTTTCCATATCGAAAGATAACAAGAAGGTAACGATATTCAAAACTTTCAAATCCTAGCCGTACCTGGGTATTGTTTTAAACCGGAACCGTAGTCTGACGAACCAAAATTTACCAAAACACTGGTCAAAATGAACTCGGGAACAAATACCGAGTTTCGGAAAATTTCGACCATACTCGACACACGCACTTTTAAAAAGAAGAAAATTAAAAGTTATTGGCAACAGATTGGCAGAAACTTAAGGTAAAGTATGTTTCCTTCTATCGAATAAGGTAGCAGAATTTTATCCTGAACCGTGTAGTACCTAGCTACGTTTAAAAAATATTCCTCTTGATGAAAGAAGTGGAGAGAATTTTAAAAAAGGTGATCAAAAAAATTCGACGATGTCATAAAGGAAAACTTTTTTTGTATGGTCAGTGATCGCAATCATTAAGTTACGGTAGGTACAGAGAAATGTTCCGGTCAGTAAATCTGTGAGCGAGGAGTCGTATGTTATCGGCAAAATCGACAGAATGCGGGCCGAGCCGGGTTATTTGTAACAGGAAAAGAAAATTCTTTCATGCTGGACTGGGAGTGAGAGAAAAATCCGAGGGTTTCTGTTTATTGCAATTTGGGCGATGGGCTGACAACCTGTCACTACAGCATATACCTACAAATCTATCTTAAATAACCCTCAAAACTTTGTTAGGCGTGGCGGAATGACCTTTGTTTAGGTCGTATACGTTCTGCCTATAAAGGCATGATTATATGTATGTATGTTATTTTGTATAAAAATATCTTCAATCTCTCACACAAAGTTGCCTATAAAAGCATCAGCTATCGGAAATCGGAAGTCTGTAAATCCCCGACTCGGTAGTCGTATGTTATCGGCAGAATCGTACACATCAAAAGAGAACGATGAAAACCAGACAGACATTTTTAGTGCCAGTAACTAGAACAATTTTCTTTTTAAGTTTATATGAGAGAGAAACTTCACAAATAGGGTTTTGGAACATTTCAATGAATGAATCAAAACTTTTCTGAACAATGCACGAAAGACTAACATACTACATATTAAAGTCATAGAAATAATCTGTATCATAGAAGACAAGTCGCAGTATTTCTTGTGGCAGAAGCAATCGCAGGAGTGGTTTTTCCTTATTATCTCTTATCTCTTTATTTTATCTTATAGCTCACTATCTTTCTTTACCTTAACCGATTGCACTTGCGTATATCCCGGAATAATTGGTTGTAACATTTTCTTTAATTAATATTATGTATATTTATACGTGTATTATAATATAATTATAATATTTCTGTGTAGGTAGAAGTAATTTATATGAATGACTATTTATTGTTATTAATTATAAAAATACACCTAAGTAGCTTATTTACGTATACAATATATTTCCCGAAATGTATACCAGCCCACTTGTTCAAATTTCATTTTCCTGTGCTCTAAGGTTGCCTGGAAGAAATTGCTGCTTAATAATAAGGCCGCTTATTTGTACTACTATTTGTTTAATTAAATTTTATTTTATCTTGTGTCTTTTCTGTGCAATCAAGTATATTCTTATCTTACCTTATCTAGCCTATAAATTATGGATTTTCATCGAGTTGCAAAAAAGATATAAAGTTCATGAAGCATCATCAGAATCGACAAAAGATTTCTTTTTATATTGTGTGTTTATGTACTGGTATTCGTATGTACACATAAACTTTCCATCAGAAATAGTACGCAGTAAATATAAAGGGTATTGTAACGAATGGTTATGGGGTAAAGGAAATATTTTGTAGATGTTGATATATATTTTTGTGGGTTCTGTATGTTTAGGATTTGTTTTTGTTTGTTCTTTGTTTTGGTACTTTGATCTTCTTTTATCCGTATACTATGAAAAAACTTTATACCTACTCTACAATGCGTTGTGTATTTTGGACTTAATCTGTCTCCACTTGTTAATGCTAATTGTGATTGGTAGGCTACGCCTATTCGAGACAATAATTATATATGTAATTTATTTTTTGGTAACATTATTTTATTTTTCTTCCATTCTGGACTGGGAGTGGGAGTAAAACAAAGAATGTGTCAGCTGCATTTCCTCCCGGGCATGTTGTGAAAACCAGCTAAGGGATCCGAGGGTTTTATTTTATTGCAATTAAGGCGATGGGCTGACAAACTGTCGGTACAAATATCTTAAACAACCTTCAAAACTTGGTCAGACGTGTTGGAACGACATTTGTTTAGGTTGTTTACGCTCTACCTACCCCATTATGGATAAAGGTGTATATGTCTGACCGACTGTTTTTTTTTTTTTTAGTTTTTCAGTCAATTTGTTTAGTTCACTCTATGATCAGCTCATTAAACTTTGTTGTCAGCGGTTTTAAGCATCTAATGGTACAATAATGTTTATTATACCATTAAATTGGTTCCCCAAAACACATTGCGGTTTTGATTATGTATTAACCTTGCACTTGTATATTTAGTGACCTCAGTAACTCTTATAAACGGTCAAATTCCTTCATGAAATACTTAAAATATCGGTGGGGTACAATAAACATACTTTGAGGTAAACAAAGAACAATTACCTTTGCTCATTGTTAGCCGCGTCATAAATTTATGGCAGAGAACAATAAGCTATACAGCTTCCGTTAATTTAGTACCGATAATACAACCCACCAGCTCCAACAAAGGTTATTATTCAACGTGATAGCTTGAAAATTGCTTGGTAAGGAATAGGATATCTAGGTGTTAAATAAACCTGCAGTTTCAGGTACGAGATGACTGCAATTACAAAAAATATCTCATCATCTCCGATCCACGGGGTCGGCTGCTTAATCTAGGTGATTGCACGAAGGTACTGGTTTTTACACAGAGCGACTGCCATCTGACCTCCGCAACCTAAAAGGCAAACCAGACCCAATCCTAGATTAGGTCAGAGTTTTCAAGCCGCCAATGCTTAACACTGACCTTTGACATGGCTTGGCGACTAATAAAACGATATTAACCGGGATCAAGGGCTTAACGTGCCTTCCGCAACGGCAAATAATAATAATAATAATAATAATTTTTTAATAAACGTGCATATGAAATTCGAAATCCGAAAAACACATTGGTACCTGGTGGGATTGGAAACACGACCTCCCTCAGGAGGTAGCGGCCCTATCCACTACTCTAAATAATCTAGGAATGGCTTATTTGCTAGATTGCGACTGGAAGAAAAATAAAGCATGTAGTTTCTTTTCTCCTCGAGCTATTCACTTATGTGTTTCGGGGGCATTTATCACTGGCCAAGACATATTGCTCAGATGACTGTTGCATAGTCAATTAATTTGGAAGTGGTTGCATTACAATAGCAATTACATGGTCCATCCTTTGCAAAATTACCTTTTGATCTGATATGAGGACACTTTTTACAAGACTTATAATGCGCTGCCTTCCCGGTAATGCTCAAAGGTGTGACAATGGAATTTATCAATATAACTTGTGTATTAAAATATAACCACGATATTTTCCTCCACTGTTCACATAGTTTCTTCCATGCTGGACTGGGAGCGACAGAAAAACATAGAATGTGCTAGCTGTATTTCCTCATGGGCATGCTGTAAAAACCAGCTAAGGAATCGGAGAGTTTCAGTATATTGCAATTTAGGCGATGGGCTGACAACCTGTCCCTACAGCAATATACCTACAAATCTATCCTGAATAACCCCCAAAACTTTGTCAGATGTGGCGGAACGACCTTTGTTTAGGTCGTTTGCGCTCTGCCTACCCCATTAGGGATGAAGGCGTGATTATATGTATGTATGTATGTATGTTCACATCGTGTGAAAAGAATCAATTTTTGCCCGTAACAAGATAAAATGAAATTGGATACAAGACACACAAGGCGTTCAAAAGGTAAATGAGGAATGAAGGGTATCAAGTCTCCGACACCAAGGTCCCTTTTTATAAAGGGGAAGGGTCCACACAAAATATAGGTTAAAATATTTTACATCATCCTGTCAAGTCAACAACCCCCGTTGCTTTTGTTAATTTTCAATAACATCGGTTTGTTTACTATGAAAGAGGATGCTGCGATATGTTTATTCGTCTTATTTATTTCGTAAAAAGTCTGTCTGATGAACGTCTGACAAAGTTTTGAGGGTTATTTAAGAGAGATTTGTAGGTATATTGCTGTAGTGACAGGTTGTCAGCCCATCGCCTAAAATGCAAAATACGGAAACCCGAATCCCTTAGCTGGTTTTTACAGCATACTCGGGAGGAAATTCAGCTGGCCCATTCTATGTTTTTCTCTAACTCTCATTCCAGCATGAAAGTCATAAGTTTATAGTATTACTAGTAAGTAGTAAGTATTAAGTGTGTAAGTCTAATAGTAAGTATTAGGTGTATAAGTTTTTCAAAAAGGGATTCAGCAAAAAGAATTCGAGGGTTATAGTGTATTGTAATTAAGGCGATGGGCTGACAACCTGTCACTACAGCTATACACATTATAATCTAAAATTGCCGTAATTTTTTGTCGGATGTGGCGAAAGCGCCTTTTACGAGTCGTTTAACGCTCTGCCTACCCCGTAAGGGATAAAGGCGTGATTTTATGTATGTATGTGTATAAAAAACTGATGTCACGTCTGACAAAAATTGAGGGCAATTTTAGATTGAAAAGTCTATTGCTATAGTGACAGGTGTCAGCCCATCGCCTAAATTACAATACACTGTAACCCTCGAGTCCTTTTGCTGACTTCTACAGCATGCCCGGGAGGAAGGGCAGCTGGAACATGCTATGTTTTTGTGTCTCTCCCAGTCCAGGATGGAAGGTATACACAACATATCAAATTAGTTTCTTAGTTGATCTGTTTTTACAGCATATCTGAATTTCTTTTAGACGTTGCGGAATGGCATTTATTTAAGTTGTTGACGCTCTGTCTACCCTATATGTTATACAAGCGTGATAGAACTGTATGTGATCATAGTGCTAAGTGCATTATGAACTATACCTATAATTAATTTTCATATTTTTTAACCAGGTTTGGCACCGGTTTCTGCTTCACCGTCGTCTACGCAGCCCTCCTCACGAAGACCAACAGAATCTCTCGCATCTTCAATGCCAGCAAGCATTCTGCCAAGCGACCTATCCTGATCTCTCCTAGTTCACAGCTGGCTATTTGCGCTGGACTCATATCTATTCAAGTAAGTCATCACTTATGAAGACCAATAGAATATCTTAAGTTTGACCAGGTTTGTAATTCTCTTGACAAAGACCAACAGACTTTCTCTCATCTTCAACGCCAGCAATCATTTTGCTAAGCGACTCATCCTGATCTCTTTTAGTTCACTATTCTGTTTGTGCTAGACTCGAAATGAGTTCGAGTATGTTATTGCTAATAGTGATGAACGACCGCTTAACTATAGGTCATCATTCGCTTGCCCTTATCCCATTTACTTGGGGTCAGTGCACTACGTTTTCTTCTTCCATTCATCCCTGCCAGCCGTCAGTTCAACACTCACACCTGTTTTAAACATATCATCTTTCACGCAGTCCATCCACCTTTTCTCTGGTCGTCCTCGCCCAACAAATTCAAATTCATTTTATTTCAGGCACAATATGTCCCATATTTTACAATACATACAGTTACAAAATAAATAAAATAAAATAAAATTATATAAAGTCTCAAAGTAATAATAGAATAACAAATAAAATTAAATTAAATTTAAATGTCAAAAAATCAAATGAAATAAAATAATTAATCTATCAGTCAGTGAGGTCATAGACATAAGAGAGTATCTCTATGTAGTAAATACAGCGTTGATGATTTCATTGTTTCAATTCAAAACTCTTGTGTGTAAAGAACTTTTAAGTCTACGAATTAAGGCAAAGAAATCGTCAACCCTATGATCAGCAAACATGTCAGATGCACTACACCGCCAGCGTAGGTTTCGCATAGAACGGAAGCCGTTATTATATTGAATACGCATTGTATTTACAGCCTTCTGGGTGTAATTCCTATACCATACCATAGTTGGCTGGTGTAGAATGCCTGACAGTATGACTGAAATATGGATATTTTCACCTGATCTGAACACTGAGAAAATCTTCTGGCTAGCATATTGCATTTCATTGCAATAGCACGTCGTTGGCGTTCTATATACTCATCATTCTTTGAGTCATCTGTAAGGATGTGTCCAATGTCCAACATATCCGTCCACATTCAATTTCAAAACCCTTTTACCTATATGACTTTTATCCCTCCGCATTACATGTCCATACCACGCAAGCCGATTTCCTGTCATTTTATCGGTTATGGGCGCTTAACTAGTACCTGCTAGTAATACGGGACTGCTAGACTATGGCCATAAAAAAAAAAGATTAGCCAAGAATATATCCCATCCGTGATTTGAAATGTTACCTAACCTCGTCTTTCCCGCGCCAACGTACGAATATCTGCGGTTTGTATAGAGTGCACGACCTGTGCCTGTGCTATGGGTGACTGCTAAGCAATTGCATTGACCAGTAGGTCTTTTTTTAATTTAGAATTTTTTTCCCCCAGGTCCTCATAGTGGTAGTATGGATGATCGTCGCCCCAGCCAAGGCGATGTTCCATTACCCAACTCGTGAAGACAATATGTTAGTGTGTGACTCCTACGTCGACGCTTCCTACATGATCGCCTTTTTCTACCCCATCGTCCTCATCTTGGTGTGTACGGTCTACGCTGTGCTGACTAGAAAGATACCCGAGGCGTTTAATGAGAGCAAACATATTGGTAAGATATTTTGCTATTTTTGCTACTCATTTTTCTATATCTCTTTATTCCTATTTTTTAAATATTTATCGTTGTAACTGTGACCATTATACTGTTAAGAAAAACCTTCTATAATAGAAAGTAGATTTTCAGTTAACTTTACTTTGTAAATATGTCAAAATATGATTGCCAAATTTTTTTTACAACTCATCTACAACTTACTCAAAAACGGAACCCGAATTTTATCGTACACCTTTCAGACTAGATTTATAAAAGGCATTTCTGTCTTTGTATTTAACGTTAACATCAAATTAATGTGCAAGTAAATTAGCTTGATTGTAATGAAACGTAACTCCAATCAGTACCAATTATCTTAAGTAAATTGATTCCAGTCTATCAATACAACTAATGCGGTCAACTGTCGCATTGTCTTAATTATTATGTCAATCTGTAGTAGCAATTTAATGTGCATTGATGTCATTACACAAGTCGTAGAAGTTTATGATGCAATTTGGTTATATGTAGTACCGGGTGTAAGTAATGTTCAGCTCGATCCGACAATTTGTATGGAAAAGCCAAATTTATTTTTCTCTTCCTGAAAGAATTTCTTGGTGGCAGTTGTTCAGTATCGTTGAAAACACAACCCCTATCAGTTTGCGGGACGCTGTCCCTTACACCCGGTATATAATATTCCTCCATGGTTACACGATGAAACACTATCCTATATGTTATATTTTGATAACTAAATATTTCACATACAATTAGCTTACTAAACCTTACTATTCATCAGCAGATAATTATTATGACATTCATGGTTAATTACGTACGTACGTAGCTAATTACGTATGTAGTGATATTATTTCAATTTGTGTCGGCAAATTTAAGTTTTGGGTGTTTTAAACTAAAGTATTTTTTTTTTACTTACACGCCGGAACTCTATAAAATTTGCGGGTTGAGTTCTTAAGATCTTAAAGAGTCATTAAGAAAAAGAGCTCTTTTCATTTGAGCACCAATGTAGAAGGCTCAGCAATCTGACTTGGTAGGCGGAGTAATTACTGCCTCCGGGGTCTAGTGGTCTGACGCGCGATCCCGAGGTCCTAGGTTCGATTCCCACGGGGTTGATATTGCAAATTGTCAATTTATCACTGTAGGATTTTCCCCAGTTTGGTTATGACGTAGCAGGCTATAAGAAAAAAATGCCGTGCTTCGAAGGACAAGTTGAGCTCTCGTTCCTGGTCTTTGACAGTGGATGTTTAACCGTACACATCAGAAGCCAGTCAGGTTGTTCAAAAACTCTAACACAAGGGTTTATAAGGTCGTAGGTCGACAAAACAAAACACTAAACAAGAAGAAGAGCAATGTACATACATACAATCACGCCTCTATCCCCAATGAGGTAGGCAGAGCGTAAACGACCGAAACAAAGGTTGCTCCGTCACGTCTGACAAAGAGGATTATTAAGATAGATTTGTAGGTATATTGCTGGAGTGACAGGTCGTCACCCCATCGCCAAAATTGCAATAAACCGAAGAATCTTTACAGCATGCCCGGGAGGAAATGCAGCTGTCACATTCTATGTTTTTCTCTCGCTCCCAGTCCAGCATGGAAGAGCAAATATAAAGCTCAGCAATTTCAGCTGGTAGGCGGAGTAATTACGGAATCGTTTCCGAGTGCAAGCTACCACCGCTTCAGACAAATTGCATGCCGTAGTTTTAGATTTCGTATTCATTATTTTGTTATAAGATCTGGTAAACACAAAAAGATCTTCTTGCCTAAGATCCACAGCATCATGAAAGCATGTTGAAATTCCCTCGTTACCCCTGGTCCACCCGCTTGGTTGTACCACGGGTATTTTTTTCCGATGGCATGGATCATCTTACTTTTCGGAAAATCAGGGTAAATAAACTAGAAACAACAACCTAAAGTCATTGTCCCCCGCTGGAAATCAAACCCAGGACCTACGAGTCGAGAGCCGGACAGACCTACTAAAATATATTACCAAGCAACGTAGTCTAGGAAATAATGAATGCATTGCCGCGCGCACAGATTGCATGCCTCGGTCGCTGAGGCTGAATGCCGGACCATCTATTGACTGACAGAACAGATTCACTACCTTATTGCATTTTTGCTGTCCTGTCACGGCAAAAATGCAAAGATTTTGCATTGAGTTTTCAAAGCGGCAATATTGGTTCCATGCTGGACTGGGAGTCATAGAAAAACATAGAAATTGTGTTGCATCTTCCCCCTGGCATGCTGTAAAAACCAGATAAGAGATTCAAGGGTTATAGTGTTGCAACTTTAGACGATGGGCTTACAACCTGTCACTACAGTAATATAACTACAAATCTATCTTAAATAACCCTCAAAACTTTGTCAGACGTGGCGGATTGACCTTTCTTTAGCTCGTTTCGCTCTGCCTACCTGATTAGGGATAAAGGTGTGATTTAATATATGTATGTATTATTTTTGATTGTATTTATTGTAACCTCTGTGCGCATAGAACTACATTGAAATATCGAGGTAACAATAAATCCTTCTTAGCGATTGGATTCTCAAGTTAAACTACCTGATGAACCCTGGTGTGAGAGTTTACAAACCGCGCAGTAGCACAACTATTAGGCTCCTGACGTGGTTTGAGTATCGACCACTATTAAAGACAAAGACCGGACCGACGGTTTGAAGCTTGCCCTCCGAAGCAGGGAGCAATAAACAATAAATAATACTCGTGGATTACCACGAGTAGTCCGTTCAAAATAATAATCTAATTGTATTGAACTACCGCCTAAGTCTCAAAACTTATATCGTAACTACTACATTATTGAGTAGTTCAAATACCAGAACAACAAACTATAAAATTCAGATATTTTCTTTCACAGTAGTTATGCGAAAGGAACTTGCTTTCATACATTTTAAATAGGTTCTAGCACTAGACGTAACAGGAACTGGACATAATGAACCGAAATGGTATAATTACCTCTATAGATAGTTCTATTCTATGTCAAACATAATCTCGTATTTTTATGAAGCGATTTCAAGATTGAGATCAATATTAAATGTCGATTTGACAAACTGATTTGTACTGAAATTATATTTCTGATAGTAACTGAAACTTGCTGTCAGTCTCAAGAGAAGTTTATTACGGTGAATATAGAAGCTAAGCGGCGCCCCGATCAGTAAAAACATCAGAACTCATTAAAAACACAATGATTCGAAAATCCGGTCCAACGCACTCAAATAATATTTATAAAGATAATTTAGAAACTTATAAATAAGCGATTCTTAAGTTCTAGTAGTAACAGGAAGAAAAATTGCCACCTGTTACTGCAACGAACTATGAATCGCAAATTTATAAAGTTAATTTTTTTCTAGATTACTATTATTTAAGTCTGTTGGAGCGGTTTTTTGATCTACTGCGTTTTTAGGGAGTTATGTTTTTTTTACTGATAGGGGTGCGTTACCTAGGCCATATCGCTTAAAACGGGCCATAGAATCATAACTCAAATCTCAAGATAACGTGGCGTGGCATATGGCATACGTCTCGCCGTAGTATCAACAATGGCCGCCCGACGCGCTATAAGAAATCTGAGTCTGTGGCGTCAACAGTGATATACAAGAGCTTTGTTCCAAAGACAATTGAAGGTGGTTTGTTGATGCTCGATCGCACGTGTGATGGTTATGTGCGAGTGACGTCATACAAAATAAAAGTATCAATTTAGGCGATGGGCTGACAACCTGTCACTACAGCAATATACCTACAAATCTATCTTAAACAACCCTCAAAACATTGTCAGACGTGTCGGAATGATCTTTGTTTAGGTCGTTTGCGCTCTATCTACCCTATTAGGTTTAAAGGCGTGAATATATGTTTGTATGGATATATAGTCAACAGTGCGATTTTTCTTTATTTAGTAATTTTTGCTTAGGACAGCTTAAGGCACATTTATCCATTCTATTAGCATTTTGGAATATAATGGTTTGTCAGCGCAACACCTTTGGATATTGTTATATTTCGAGATATTTACTGTATATATTTGAATTTGAACCGTTTTCGAGTTACTCAACAGATTTTTATTTATATCACAATAAGAATGAACTTTTTGTTTGATGTGTTTTAGATATGAAAAAAGAGTACTATTTTTGGTGGCGTAATTTTGCTCTAGCAATAGAACTTGATTTATTTTTGCCTTATTTTCTGTGTGAAACAGGTTATTTTTTAATATATTCAAACCTTTTTCTGGGAATGACATTACACGTGTAATATTTGCCTTAAATAAATATATTTTCGATAAGTGGTTGGTTCTTTGAAGAATATTAAAGGAACGTTTTATATTAACGGCAAGGTATATTCAGAAAATTATGGAAATCACTGAACAATTTGTACTTAAACCATCTATTTAACCCATTTCAAAATTCGTAAAGAGCACAGTACGTAAGGCCTAAATTATAAAACTTAATTTAAATTTTAAGTAAAAATGTCTTGTTGCTTTTAGTCGCTAACAAAATTCTCTCTTCCCCAGGGTTCACTATGTACACAACCTGCGTGATTTGGCTGGCGTTTGTCCCGCTGTACTTTGGCACAGCCTCCCATGTTCCACTCAGGGTCACCAGCATGGCTGTGACAATTTCCTTGAGTGCCAGTGTAACCCTCATCTGTCTCTTTTCACCCAAGGTATGTATAATCTTCATCTGTTTCTTTTCTTCAAAGGTATATATCACCATCATCACAGGTTGAACTCTTAACTTGTCCCTTGGTATGTCCGACTTATTGCCTGTGTATTCTGGCTGGCATTTGTGCCGCTGTTCTTTTTCACAGCCTCCCATGTCCCACTCGGGGTCATCAGTATAGCTGTCACAATCTTTTTCAGTCCCAGTGTCACTCTCATCTGTCTCTTTTCTCCCAAGGTATGTATCATCTTCATCTGTTTCTTTTCTTTAAAGGTATGTATCACCAACATCACCTTCAACCTATTTACTCGTATCTAGCTATGTCTGACTTATTGCCCGTGTATTCTGGCTGGCGTTCGAGCCGCTGTACTTTGGCACAGCCTCCCATGTTCTAGTCACAGTCATCCTCATCAGTCTGTTTACTCCCAAGGTATGTATTACTTTTGCCAGTCTGTTTTCAAACAAGGTATTTGTGATGTGCGAAACTATAATATTTATTTGTACACTTAGACAAAATTTATCCAGACAAAGACAAACAAAAAACTAAACTAAATATAAAAACACTTAAAATATATGTCTATAAAAATATTAGTCGAGTTGCCAGTTAGCAATACAAGCAAACAATATCTACTACGTATTCTTAGCGTAGAGTCTATGATTTTTCGAATTTATACAGAAATCCTGTATGTTCCACCAATACACTCCACATGAATAAAAATATCATCCATATATAAATCACACAAAAAACAAGGAAACTTCGATATTTTGTCTTAAGTGAGAGAACAGATGTCTTAAAGCTACAATTATTCAAGTCCAGCAGCTGCAGCTCATTTCTCAATTAGTGCAACCTTACGTTAGAGCTCTAAGTATCTCAGAGTTGTCTATTGCTCATTAGAGACTAGTCAGGACTTAGGGTCTGGCGGAGTGCCAGGGTTGCGGTTACAATACCGTTTTGCCAAGAGATCGGTATTCGATAGTTGAGAATCCTATTTTACCGTTGTGGTCGTCGAAGTATCAAAAAAAAACTAAGTTTAAATGTTTGATTAAGAGACTAACTAAAATATTTTCTGCCAAATAAGAGTTTTTACACGATTGAAGAAGAAAAAGAAGAAGTAAATATAAGGAATTCAAAATTTAAACAGGACTTCTAAATTTCGTTTTCACTCGTAGTTATGCCAAAACTCTTATTTGGATATTTCTCATCGGACAAGACAACACCTTGTTTTTTTTTATTATTAAATTTCCCATTTAATATATTTACTGCTCACAGCTTAATCAATATAAAAAAAACATCCTGCTTTATCTTTATAATGTATGTTATTGTGAGCATAATAAATAACTGACAAATCATTAATTATTGTCCATGTGGAATTCATGCAACTGCTATCTGTCACAAAAGGCTGATCAAACTGGGACCTGGCAATATGCCAGGCTTGCTCGTCTGGAGTTTATGCACTGTGGTTAGCTGGCGCTGATTACTGCTATAAAGATCACTACCACGTTTATAAAAAGTAACGGTGAAAATTTACTGGTCTTCCTTCGTAAAAATATGGTAGCATATTAAGTACGTACTTCCGTATTGACTTAATTCGATACATACATTAATAATTGTTTCTTTCTCCGAGTACCTACTGCAAAAGCCAGTTAAAGGAATCAGAATGTTCCGATATCTATTCGATTCACAGATGTGTTTTCTACGCCTTTTCAGGATGTTTCATATCCTCAATAAAAAAAAATCTAGCCTGATTACCACTGCTAGGCAAAGGCCTTCCTCCTTTCTGACCATTTTTTGCTCAATTATAATGCAATAAAATAACACTTTCTTATTTCACAGTTGTACATCATCCTGATTCGGCCGGACAGAAATGTTCGTCAAAGCATCATGCCGGTGAGGTATAGCAGAAAACCCCCGCCACAGTCTCTGTCACACACGCAGATCAAAAGTAAGTTCCATTTAACTATGTCTGTCTGTCACATTTCAATTTGGCACTAAAAAGTTTGAAGAAAATACATATAAACTTAACCAATACAACAACAGCAAGGATAAAAAAAAAATTTGAGGGACTTTTATACAAACAGATACAATGATAAATATGATTCTTTGATTGTCAAAAATACTTCAAATACAAATACATTTATTACCTACATTTACAAACAGAAACTAGTTACACACATTCACAAACATTTAAAACAAAAAACAAACAATATCAGTACATTCATAAACAGAATACACATAAGAAATACCTATTATTATAATACACAAAACAAAGTGGAAAAATGGCGTGGATACAGTGCATTGCTTATTTTAAGCCCACCCAAAGTCAGACGGCTACCGAGAACGAGAAAATAAATAAAAATAATAAAATATAAAATAGAAAGACAAACAATATTTTAAACTAAGTATCAGTGGTATTTGTTACTCATAAACGAAATATAAACATTCTCCTCCTCATTCACCTACCTAAATAGGAAATTGTACATATATGTTTTAATAACAAGAATTCCTTATTTGCAGAACCAGCTTGCGTTGACAAAGGCACTCAGACTGAAGTTGGAGACTTCAAAAAACTCAACGGTGAAACTAATACCATGAATGATAAAGAACTAATTAATAATAAAGAAAAACCAGTAGACGGTAAAGATGTTACTAAAAACAATACAGACCTTAACAAGAATGATAAGAAAGTAGATACTAAGCAGTGTAATAATATCAATGCAACTAATGATAGTAAAGAAAATTTTAGACATAGCAAAGTTCAGACAGAAAATGAAAAAGCGGGTACGTTATAGCAACGAAATTCTACAAAGTCCTTAAACGGGGCCTACCAAAGCAACAATATCAGACACAATAGTTATAAGAAGAAAAGCTGCTCTTGTAAGATTAAGGAAAGAGAGCCTGTCATAGTATAAACAAAATATCTTAAAATATTCAAAATTTTACTACCCTACTTGTATCATAAATAAGATGACGTTTACATTACTGTAAATAAGATAATAACCCTAGATATTTCTAATATCAAATAAATCTTAAAATCAAGAAAATATCAAATTTAGTATTTAAAAATTGTGTATATCTGTTTTATCTTCTACTGTTGTGGTGATTTCAATGCTGACTCTAATAACCTCTTCAAACTATGCTTTTGACAAAATATCTTGATGAATGGAGTAATTCAAATCTGTTTCTATTATTATATCAACAGCAGCTATACAGTATCAATACTTCTTTAGTATGTGAAGACTAAAACTTTCCAGCATTGAAATAAACACATTACCTAAATATCGTGTAAATATCATCTTTCAAGTTTATACAAAACGTGTATTATTGCCATAACGCTTCAGTCTACGCTTCGAATTTCGGCCTATGTAAATAACGAATTGTAAACTATGTAAATAATGTAAGCGAAGACAAATAGTGATGTTCAATGTACATACGATGTACTTATTTTTATTGTTAAGTTGACTTTGGTATATCAAATGTATATTCTAAGTTATATCAATATAATTAAAATATGTGCTTGGGAGAATACTGAGCCAAGACAGTTGGGATACATTTTTATGATAATTTGTTCAAGTTTATATTATTTTGATTACGTAATTGGTATTTAATAAATCTATCACAACTGCCTTTTATTCTCCCGGCACATATTTTCCAAACTAACAATACATGATTACATTTACTACAATAAAATGGTTAAAGTGTTTTATTTTCTTTTCATTAAAACATTTAAAACAAGCTTTAGGAATATATTTCGACTTCCTTGTTAGTAGTTTGTTATTTTTGAGCCGCCTAGCAGTAGGTACGATTATATTCCAATTGGTCTCTGCTAAAACTATTTTATACTATTTTATTATGTGTGTATTTTTTGGACCTGGACCTCTACATTCCTTCTCATAAAAACATCTGTTATATTTTTCTATAATTATTTTCATACCATTCAAGAAATACCATTATAAAAAAAAAACACAAGTGGTGTAAGGGACAGCGTCCCGCAACATGAAAGGGGTTGCTCAATCAACAAAACTGAACAACTATCAGCATGATTTTTTAAGAAAGTGAAAAATAAATTTGCTTCTCCATACAAATTGACTGATTGAGGTAATTTTGTATGGAAAGGTCAATTTTGTATTTCATCTCCTAAAATAAATTCCTGTTGAAAGTTGTGCAGTTTCGTTTACTGAGCAACCCCTATCAGTTTGCGGAACGCTGTCCCTTACACCCGGTATATCTAGGCAAAACCTCTTTGTTATTGAGTAAATATTAGCCGCAGTGGCTCCTAAGTAAACTAATCCCATAAAATGTTTATTTCACTGGGATTTACTAAACTAACATACATACATATAATCACGCCTTTATCCCTAATCAGGTAGGCAGAGCGTAAACAACCTTACCAAAGGTCGATCTGAAAGGTCTTATGAAGTTTTGAGGGTTATTTAAGATAAATTTGCAGTGACAGGTTATCAGCCCATCACCATAATGACAATATACTGAAACCCTCGGATCCCTTAGCTGGTGTTTACCGCATACCCGGAAGGAAATGCAGCTGGCACTTTCTATGTTTTTTTCTCGCTCCCAGGCCAGCATGGAAGAAAATCCAGTAAAAAGCGCATCACACATACAATCTTATGAGGACCGTTGTTAAAGTGTAATATGGCTGACTTTGCAGTCCATGCTGCATACTTGCATAGATTAACCTATTCAGCAACTAACATCTGGATTTAATAATAGTTACTCCATAGTATCCGCAAATTCAATAAAAAATTATAGGCTAGCATTTTGTCTGAAAATTTTATAAAAATAGCAAAGCTCACAAAAAAAAGTTCTAGTTACATACGAGTATCCTTTAAAGTTACCCAGATTACGTACATAATTAATGGGTTCACTAGATCCTTCTGCAAGAAGATCAACTCCTAAGGTTATTTGTATAAGGAATATCAAAGCTTTCTTCCATGCTGGACTGGGAGCGATAGAAAAACATAGAATGTGCCCGCTGAATTTCCTCCCGGGCATGCTGCAAAAACCAGCTAAGGGATCCGAGGGTTTCAGTATATTGTAATTTAGGCGATGAGCTGACAACCTGTCACTACAGTAATATACCTAAAAATCTATCATAAATAACCCTCAAAACTTTGTCAGACTTGGTGGAACGAACTTTTCTTTTGTAGGACATTTACGCTCTGCCTACCCCATTATGGACAAAGGCGTGATTATATGTATGTATGTTATAACAAAGCAAAGCAATTTGAGAGAGACAAATTCTAACTGGTGTACGTACGTGCCGTTAGAATGGAAATCATCACGTCATGATACCCATGTTTAATGGGTCTTCCGAAGCGGCAAAATCCCATACAAACGTAATTACGTTTGAATTTTAAAACCTTTAAATCAAACTTAGGTACCCAAACTTTGACACATAATCAAATGCAACATATAAATGTTTCCAATTAGGTTTAGTGTGAAAATATTAAACATGAACCGAATGAAACAAAAAAAACGTTTTTGAGTGAAATCCGCCTAAATTAAAAATTTGCTTTATTTTTTGTGCTAGTTTAATATTTTCAAACCAAATCCAATCAGAAGCATAGATACAGTGCATTCGGTCTGGTATACTATTCGGAGTTTGGTAAAACTTGGTTTTACTGTTTAGGAATAAAAGCGAAACTACGTTTGTATTGGATTTCACTACTCCGGCAGACCCTTAAGGACAGTGACTAGTAAAATAAGTATCACGATTTGTACCAACCACGTTGATTTTATGTTGTTTCAAAAAAAGTAAATAAAGGAAATTCTTCTTCTACTGTCGTGTGGGTATTGAGTCCATCGCACGATGTACCTGGTATCTGAGATTTTAAACCGTCTAATAACACAACTAATATGCCTCAGACACGGTATGCGTAACGACCACTATGAACGAAATATAACAAGTGTTCCTTCTGGACTACAAAATTCTAACAACACCTATCTGCAATGCGCTGGCAGTGTAAGCAAAATCTTTTAAAATATTTAGGTTCTCTAACTAGATGCAATTTCACAGCTGGCGAGACTTAGATGCAGTTTCATAAAATCTTACATACTCGTATATACAATACAATACAAATATTCTTTATTGCACATAAACAACACATTGTAAAGGAATAAACATTACAAAACAAACAGAGTACAATTAGGCGGCCTTATTGCTAGGGTAGCAATTTCTGCCAGGCAACCTTTGGGTATAGGAGTAGTTTTTGAACATTATGCGGGATAGTGCAGTTACTATTGTTATAAATTTAAATATAATACATAGACAAAGTACTTACTAGTTACATAAATACGAATAGGTACAATAGACGAATACATAAGTACAATTATAATATAATAAACTAATATTATATGCTATAAGAGAGAGGAAAATGCAATATTTCATTCAGATGGGAAAGTAAGATTGTGAAAAAATAAAAATTAATACACAGTTGGTAATTACTTAAGTCAATCAGGTGCTAAGTAGGAGAATGTAGGAAATGTTTTTTTACAAGCTCTTTAAAAACTGCAATAGAGGGTGCCCGCTTGATTTCCACAGGTAAAGAATTCCACAATTTGATTGCTCTCACAGTAAAAGAATTCGCGAAAAAATCTGTCTTGTGTGGAACCATATTTATAGTGAGATTTTCAATAGAGTGAAGATTACGAGCTAGGGTTGCAGAGTGGAAAACAAAACGGTCTTTTAGATAGGGAGGGGTATTAGGATAGGAAAGGATAGAGTACAGAAGAGAGAGAATGTGACAGTCCCTCCTACGGGCTATAGGCAGCCATTGAAGTTGTATATATACATATAATCACGCCTTTATCCCTTATGAGGTAGGCAGAGCGTAAACGACCTAAACAAAGGTCGTTCCGCCACGCCTGACAAAGTTTTGAGGGTTATTTAAGATAAAATTGTAGGTATATTGCTGTAGTGACAGGTTGTCAGCCCATCGCCTAAATTGAAATATACTGAAACCCTCGGATCCCTTAGCTGGTTTTTACAGCATGCCCGGGCGGAAATGCAGCTGGCACATTCTATGTTTTTCTGTCGCTCCCAGGCCAGCATGGAAGTAAAATCATTATTTTTTAAATAGAACGTTATACTTAACAAAGTTAAAAAACAAGTAAACTAAAGATTGCAATAAACCCAGCTGCGTACAAAACCAACTGAGATTTAAAAAATGTATGCGTTGTAGATTCCTAATGGTCGGTCGAAACTAAAAATTATGGTAGATGGAATGGTGTTCTAACACCTGAAACTTATTTTCAAATACCTATTCATTAATACCACACTCGGCATAGATCGCCCTTGTTTTTTAATGTCGTCTGATTGTCGCCATATTTAATTTTGAACACAATCATGTTTTCAGTAACACTCGCATCGTTAAGAAAAATCGATTGGCATACGCCAGTCATTGAAATATGCCCACGCGTTTTATCTCTGAGTGTGCCACAAAGGATATAACAAACTTAGTTACATAACGTACATACATACAATTGATAGGCTGATGAACACATTACCCTCCTTTGCGTTGCCCAGTCGGGCAAAAACAAAATAAAAAGATACTTAGGTGAGATAAGATTCGCTATCGAGGACACGCCTCTTCTTTTTAGAGAGTAGGTTTTCGAGTCGAACGACGTTTTGATGAATCTTGGTGTCAGAGTTTTGAGCAAGTCAGTTTACAACACTCGCCAGTTTCCTTGACTGGTCAGTTTCCATGATTTGTCAGTTTTAAGTAATTCCTCAATGGGTCAGTTTCCCTAACTCGTTAATTTAGGCATCTGTCAGTTTGGTACAGTCGTTTAGTTGTTTTTATGCCACATTTGTAAGGTCATAGAATATCGTTTTAGTTTCTGCTATGATACTTGTACTCGTAATTTTGTAGAGAGAAAAAATGATTTTTTTATTTTAACTTTATGTGAATGGCCCTCAAGACTTTGTCGGACGTGGCGGAATGGCCTTTGTTTAGGCCGTTCACGCTCTGCCGACCCCATTAGGGATAAAAGCGTGATTATATGTATGTTTGTGGATGGTATTTTGCGTTGAAGGTATTACGCAAAATAAATACCTAAGCAAGAGTCGTTAGATGTTTGTCTGATTTAGACTGAACGATCCCTTTTACGCGATGTGACGTGATTATAGAAACTCAGTTATTAATGCTTCCGTTGACGAGTGCAGAATAATAGATATATTGCCAGTTTATTTTTTTATCAATGTAATTAGAGATCTATATAATAGTGTAAAGGCACTTTGGCCTTTGTGATGACTGTGAGAGAAAACGAAACGCATTGGTTCTTCGTTTGTTGACAACTGTTTCGACTTTATTCGACTTATCAGATGCGAAAGTGTCCGCAGTCCACATATTTCGTTTTCTCTCAAAGTCATCACAAAGGCCGAAGTGCCTTTACAGTAAACATTGCATTATCTCGACAGGGATACACGTGGGATAGGGCCTTCTTGGGAAGGACCACTCATCGAAGATCATACTTAACGGCTGCTCCTAAAGAGTTGGATTTCGTTTCGACCCAAACAAGTTAAGCTTAACTATCTTACTAACTTTTTATTTATGGCAGAAGGATCTGAAAGACTATTTACTCTTTTCATACACATCATAAAAATGAAAACCTAGTTTACAAACTCTAACTAAAAAGAAAACTAAAACTTAAAAATTATAGCGTGCGTGGTCGCGAGCAATATTTTCTGAGATAACTGCAAACTTTGAGAACTTGCAACTTTGTGATTCATGTAAGCTTAAAGGTCGATACTAGCCAAGCGGCGGCCCTTAGAAAAAAACATTCTTCACTAAAAACACAGTGAATCAAAAAACCTAAACGTCCAACAAAATTAAGTAGTAGTAATAGGGGTAATTTAGTACCTTACAATTTAGCGATTATAGAATAGAAAAGAAAACGTTTATTTGTCACCAATTATTACAGTAGAATATTAACCTAAATTTCAGATTCATAGTTCGTTGACTACAATTTCTACAACGGCCACCGAGGGCAATTTTTATTTATGTTACTACAACGAGCTTTAAATCGCTAATTTACATACATACATACATACATACATGTAATCACGCCTTTATCCCTAATGGGGTAGGCAGCCAAAGTCTTGAGGGCCATTCAAGAAATATTTGTACGTATATTGCTGTAGTGACAGGTTGTCAGCCCATCGCCTGAATTACAATATACTGAAACCCTCAGATCCCTTAGCTGGTTTTTACAGCATGCTCGGGAGGAAATGCAGCTGGCACATTCTATGTTTTTCTCTCACTACCAGTCCAGCATAGAAGATCGCTAATTTATAAGGTGCTAAATTATTTTAATAACTATAACTTGATTATTTTGGACCGATTTTCGATTCACTTATTTTTTTTGTGAATTATGATTTTTTTTACTATTGCGCCACTTGACCTTAATAAAACTTGTTCATGACACGTCAGAACTGTTAAGTTTTATACTTTACTGAGAAATATTAAATCTTTATTCTTCTCCTTCTTCTTCTGTCGAGTGGGTATCGAGTCTATGGACTCGATGAACCCTGGTGTCAGAGTTTTTAAACCGCCTAGTAGTACAACTATCTGCCTCTGACATGGTTTTGTGTAACGACCACTATTAAAGACAGCGACCGAGACCGACGGTTTAACGTGCCCTCCGAAGCACGAAATCTTTTTCTATTCGGACAATCAACTTTGTGTTTTCCCCCCTGGGAATCGAACCCAGGACCTGCGGATCGGGGCTAGTCCATGGCACTAGCCACTAGACCACGGAGGCAGTTATCTATCAATCTTTATTTACTCAGGCTTAACGTAAGGATTATTTTATAAGTACGTCTACTAGCTTTATACCAGTGGTGTCACCCGCTGCTAATTTAGTTTACCAGAGGAAATTATGGAATTTCCCGCAGTAAAATGTAACCTATGTTACTAAGGGTGAAGTACGCTCTCTTATGGTGAAAGAATTTTAGAAATCGGTCGGGCTGTTTTTAAATTTATTCGTTACAAAAATACATACACACAACAATACAAATCTTTCCTTTTTATAATATTTGTGTAGTCTAGTGTTGATAACATAAGTAACTTGTGGTTTTATTTTCTTTGAGTTCTAACCACGTTTCTGTGGTCTAATATTCAGAGCCTCTGAATTAAAATGCAAAGGTTGTGTGTGTATGAAAATATTTCGGAGTTAACTCAGCCCACGCTCACTTTTAGATTGTATACATAGTTTCTATAGGCACTTCATCTCATGGCATTGCAAATAAAATATACATAAATATAATCACGCCTTTATCCCTAATAGGGTAGGCAGAGCGGAAAACTACCTAAACATAGGTCGTTCCATCACGACTGACAAAGTTTTTAGGGTTATTTAATATAGATTTGTGGGTATATTGCTGTAGTGATAGGTAGTCAGCCTATCGCCTAAATTACAATATACTGAACCCTCGGATCACTTTGCTGGTTTTTACAGCATGCCCAGGAGGATATGCAGCTGGCACATTCTATCTTTTTCTCTCGTTACCACGTCCGCATGGAAGTAATACTGAACCTCGTAGATAGATTATTGAATCTTGAATCTAATAAATATTTAATATTGAATAAATAGATAGATAGAATATTGAATAGATAGATAGATACAATATTAAGTTTTGAATATTGAACTTAGTAGATAGAATATTGAATCATAAATCTAATAGATATTGAATAGATATATAGATAGAATATTAAGTCTTAAATATTGAACCTAGTAGATAGATTATTGAATCTTAAATCTAATAGATATTGAATAGATAGATAGATGGAATAAATAGAATGTTAAATGTTGAATATTGAACCTAGTAGATAGGATATACTCCCTACTAAACCTCTGACGTGCGGAGTAGATCTCATTACGAGTCAGCGAGCAGACTCCTCACGATTCCCAAGTCTGAGTGCAAATGGATGTCACGCATCATATTAGACCCGACTCAGAATATGTGCATTAGATATATACCGGGTGTAAGGGACAGCGTCCCGCAGACTGATAGGGGTTGCTCCGTCAACGACTCTGAACAACTTCCAACAGGAAATTATTTTTGTAAGTGAAAAGAAATAACGCTTTTCCATTCAAAATGTCCACCTTAATCTTAGTTTGTATGGAGAAAATTATTTCTAGAAGAGAAAAGAAATGACTTCTCCATACAAATTGTCAGATAAAGGTAGACATTTTGTATGGAGAAGCCATTTGTTTATTGCTTTTAGAAAGAATTTCCTGTTGGTAGTTGTTCCGAGTCGTTGACTGAACAATTCCTATCAGTTTGCAGGACGATGTCCCTTACACTCCGTATCATAACGAATTACTCTTTATTTATAGGGAATATGGTTCAGGGAATATGTTATGCTTATAAATTCGCGCGTAGAGAAGTCAGGAATTTATTCTATTTCATATAAAAATTGATAAAAATGTATGGGTGTAACTCTCACGAAAAAGGTTTCACAGTTATGTTTTACCTTTAAACAAGTGAACTTTTATTCACTTTCAAAACTGGATCTTAAATAACCCTCAAAACTTTGTCAGACGTGGCGGAATGACCTTTGTTTAGGTCGTTTACGCTCTGCCTACCCTATTAGAGATAAAAGCGTGATTACATGTATGTATGTATTACCTTGTAAAAATGCCAAAAGAACATCAAAAGCAAAATTATCGTTACCTTACGATATAAATCAGCTTTTTGAAGCTGATAACTGCATTCCAAATAAAACTTTAACCATAATTTCTCACAAAGAGTACTTAAATATTTTTTTCGTAGACTAATCACGTTCGTCTTGAGAAAAGTCATTTAACTACTAAAACCCAACTTGAGATAACATCAGCGCCAGAATTTTATTTAAAGCGCAAATTAATTTAGCTTGAAATATTCATTTAAAACTATTTAGTCTGCAGCTGTTGTACTTCAATAACTCTCTTGTTAGAAATATGTCTTCTAAGAAATATTCAATTTGCAGCGTTGAGGGCATCGTCCATATAAACGTCTTTCACAGATTGTTTTTCTCAGTTCACTGAGCGGACGAGTACTAAAATTTAAGTAGTATTGTATTTTGAGGAAAATAATGGACCGTATGATTTTATTGATATTGTTTTTCGTTGTGAGAATTACCTAAAAGAATGCTGTGAGAATGCGAACATTCAAAATAATGATACTCCTACGTCGGTTGTGAAAAGCATTTGCTAACATTTTTAAATCATATACTGGTTTTTTTTGGGAAAACTTGAAAATTATGTTAATACTAGACAAATATTGGCAACTCTGTATATAAATATTTACGAATGCTTGTTAACACGGAAATATTTTTACGACATATAAATATCAAGTAAGAGCACGTAAGTATAAGTCGCTAAAAAAAATAAAGACACAAAATTCATTGCACGTCAGTTTTCTTTTACTCCTCATCAGATGTTTTTATAAAGGAAAGAGGCTGTGAAAGAGGTAAATTATACCATCCCCAGAACTAAACCAAACATTCAGTATTTTCTTCAAATGAGATACATGTATAAACACAAATTTTCACATTTTAGGTCAAAAGAATAAATTGCCAACTACTGATATTTTTCTTCGACCCACGATATAAGTGAAAGTAGTCACTTGAAACAGCAAAGAAAAGCAGGTAATATTTTTTATTGAGCAAACAAAGACCGGGTAAGGGACAGCGTCCTACACACTGATAGGGATTTCTCAGTCAACGACCTTGAACAACTTTCATCAGGATATTCTTTCAAAAAGTAAAAAAAATACCATTCAAATCGTCTGATTAAGGTGGACATTTTGAAGAAAAACAAAATAAAATTTCCTGAATGAATTTCCTCGTGAAAGTTGTTCTGTGTCGTTGACTGAGCAACCCTTATCAGTTTTTAGGGCAGTGTCATTTACACTCGTCCCTTATATACTGAAGCCATTAGCTCGTTTGTTTTTTTCCTCTAAAAGATTAAAGTTCATTTAATCTACAGAAGCTGAAGGGTGCTTTTCCACTAGACGATACGGTGACGGCACGGCAACTGTGCCGTCGACATGTCGTGGCTCTGTTTTTCCACTAGATGGCACGGCATCGACGCAGCGACGTACACCTAATTCTAATTCAAGCTCAAGCAAACACGCGCTTAATTCGTACGAAAACAAAACACATGTAGATTGGCAGACCGGCGACGATAACGGTGGGAATCAATGCCATGCCATTGCCGTGCCAGCAAAGGGAACAGCAGGCCATATAATTTCATTGATTTTTATAGATTATCTCTTCCACGGTATCATCGACGGTGCCGTGCCGTCTATTAGAAAAACGCCCATTGAAGATTACGTCATATCAAAGTGACGACAAAGCGACTGCAATTCAAAGCTATACAAAGGAAGTACAAAGGGACTATAAGTGACAATGCCACGTAAATTGCTCCGTTCGAATTGCTCCGGGCTCGATTCTATACGTGTCCTACAAAGGCAAACTTTGTTGTTGTTTAACAAATCATGTTAGAGGTCTTTTAAGATATTTAAAATTTCCGTCACGTGGATCTATCGGGTCGCCGCTGACTGGTTTAAACGCTTTAATTATATCCAAAAAAATACTTACGACCATCGGCTTCATTCCTCCATGCTGGACTTGAATGACTTGAAAACTGGAATGTGCCATCTGCATTTTGATACTATAAAAACCAGCTAAGGGATCCGAGGGTTTTTGTAAATTGCAATTCGGGTGTAAAGAAAAACTTTGTCAGACGTAGCGGATCTTTGTTCAGGCCGTTCACAATCTACCAATCCCATTTGGGATTTTTCCCAAATTTTTTTTTTTTTTTTTTAGATTTTTTAAATTTTAGGCGTATGTATGTATGTTCCCTTAGGTTTTCTCAAAATATAATAAATTTGTGGGCAAGAAGTCTCAAAATAACACCGCGTTTAATTTCAAACCTGGCTGAGTTGTATCTAGACTTATATGAATAATATACTGAGAGATTATTGCAAAGAGACGAAGGCCCGTATTTATAATCAGTTCTCAAGAGTGACAGAGCGTTTGATTTCGTATCGGAAATGTCATTTCAGTACAAAACGACTTTTCAAATCTATACTTAATATTGCTCCCAATCCTGATATCCTTCAGTAAATACGAGCCTAAGAAGGCTTATTTATTCTATTTTCATAATACTTTTGAAGAAATATTCCCGAAAATACCTGATGGTGTTGTGAATAGAACCGCTGCCTCCTGACCAGGAGGTCGCGGTTCGCATCCCACCTCGTACCAATGTGTTTTATTACCAACGGTTGTCGAATTTAGTACGTACGTTTATTCGGCGCTTTTTAAGCCGTTAAGCCTTTGGTCTCGGTTAATATTGCTTAATACAGTAGGTATTAGTCGTTAAGCCATGTCAGAGGCCAGTGCTACGCATTGGCGGATTGAAAACTCTGACCTAATCTAGGATTGAGTCTTGTTTCCCTTCTGGGTTGTGGAGGACAGATGGCAGTCGCTCTTTGTAAAAACCAGTACCCTCGTTCAATCCCCTAGATTAGGTAGCCGACCCTGTGAGATATGGGATAAGGCTAGGGAAATGATGACTCTAGATAGAAAAATATTTTTCCGTACTGAATATGTAGTGAAGTTATTATTATTCTTCTGATATTGCGTAGGTAACTAACTACAAAGTGCGTAAATAGAAATAAATAAGATCATTAGTAACAAAGATTTATATGTAACTAGCGACCCGCCCCGGCTTTGCAGGCAATTATCAGTGTTTCTCTACTATATTATGCATGTATTATATATATAAACCTTCCTCTTGAATCATTCTATCCATTAAAAGAAACCGCATCAAAATACGTTGCGTAGTTTTAAAGATTTATCCATACATAGGGATATAGAGACAGAGAAAGCGACTTTTTTATACTATGTTGTGATACTATGTAGTGATTAGTAGGTATTAGTAGTGATATTTTCTCTGTGGATATTGAAGTCCATCTAAGTGTCAGTCAGTACTATCTTATTTGTAAAACGACTTAATTCTTCCGTCGTGTAGGTATCGAGTCAATCGACACAATGTCCCCAGTGTCAGAGTTTTTAAATCACCTAATAGCACAGCTATAAGGCCTCTGACATGGTTTGTGTAACGACCACTATCAAAGACAGCGACGGCTTAACATGCCCTCCGAAGCATGAAGCCGAAAACGGATACTGTTTTCTTTCAGAAAATCAGGTGGATACAGCCTGCATTGTCCTAACCAAACTGGAGAAAATATCGCAAAGTGATAAATAGTCAAATATCAGCTTTGCGTTTCCTCCGCGAATCCAACCTAGGACCGGATCTCAAGCCCATGGCCCAGGACCACAAGACCACAAAGGCAGTTACAATTTAAATGAAATAGATATATTGTGTTTGTTTTAAATCGCGTTGATAAATCATTCACACCACGCAGACATCTTATTAAGGTAGTCCATTAAGAATCAATTTACTTAATGAAATAAACATCAAAAGTCTCTTATCGGTTGTTGTTTTGTGTATCGAATAATCCATTATCTTGTGTACAATGTAGCAATTAATCTGTAATTGACTAATTACATACATGCATATTAGTTAGTCCTTTATCCCTTATCGGGTAGGCAGAGCATAAACGATCTAGACGTGGTCGATCCACCACGTCTTACAAAGTTTTGAGGGTTATGAAAGATAGATTTGTAGGTATATTGCTGTAGAGACAGGTTGTCAGTCCATAGCCTAAATTGCAATTCACAAAAAAAATCGGATCCCTTAGCATATTTTTACAGCATGCCCCGGAGGCAATGCAGCTGGCCAATTCTGTTTTTCTTTCGCTTCCAATCCAGCATGTAGGTATTGATTAATTAGATACTTTATACTAAAGGAGATATATACAAGGTGACAAAATGAGAGGGATACAATACGATTGTTCTTGGCTCAAAAAAGTGTTTTAATTATAAAACAAAGTCCAGTACAACAATGGCTTCAGGATGTTGTTGGGGCTGCCGCGTTTCTGTAGTGCTTCGGCAATGTTCGCTCAGGCCCGCAATGACAGCTTTGCAGCGGTCTTGCGGAAGAAGCAGGCGTCCTTGCTGAACAGAATACGGGACAGCTCCAACAGTATCCTCAAAATCATTGCTGATAGATGCTTGCCCTGTAATGCGGCATGTTATTAAAAATACAATGTCTTTTAGTAAATTTACTTACTAACATAGTTATAAGTATTTTGATTGTTACTAACAAAATTGGATCATTGTTAGATAGATAGATAGATAAACTCTTTATTGCGCATAAATCGTATAGTTTTAAAAACTTAAAAATAACAATGTGCGCAAAAGCGGCCTTATCGCTTTAAGCGATCTCTTCCAGACAACCCTGCATTTAAAAAAGAAAAATTACACATAGCAAGTAGCTGCGGCAACATCAAAACACTAACTAAACACTTAAATAACTATCAACACTTAAGATCTACATAATAGTACATATTAAATACTAATATACATAGATAAACAAAAATTCCGAATATAAATAAATAATTATTTATAGTAAATAAATAAAATTAAACATGTATATCACATATAAAAATACACATACTTACATTCATATATACCTACATATATAAATAGATAAACATATATATTAAACATATAGGATAAAATAAGATTAATTGCAACCTGATGCAGTAAGAAAATGACTGTGTAATCCAGATTTAAAAATGGAAAAAGATTCTGAGTGACGAATATCACGTGGTAGCTCATTCCACAAGTGCGTAGCCCTTACAGCGAAAGATTCTCTAGAGTAGCCAGATTTAGAGAGATCAGGAGGAGCGTTGAGTAAATTATCACTCTTCGAGCGAAGGTTCCGGCTATGTTCTTCACCCAAGTAATGAAAACGCTCCTTCAGATAAGGGGGGGAACGAGGATCGTATAGGATTTTGTGAAGGAGAAGAAGGACGTGTTCATTACGGCGCTGTCTAATGGGTAGCCATTTAAGCAGCTTCCTATATTCCGACACATGATCGAACTTGCGCAGTCCGTAGATGAATCGTATGCAGATGTTCTGTAGACGTTGCAGTTTATTGAGAAGATCCTCATTGGTGTCAAGATAGCAGACATCTGCATAGTCAAGTATAGGAACTAAAAGTGACTGCGCAAGTTCAATCTTGGTTTTATAGGCAGAAAATTCTTCCACCTTGTTATCTGAAATAAATTAATTATTGTTATTAAAAAAAACTACTTGAAATGTTTGTGATTTTAAAAACACTACGCAAATTGCGGGCATTTTTACCAAAAAGGTCTACAATAACCTCACTTACCTTTTGACTTTCCCAATGCCCTTACCTAGCCTAACTTAGGTTAACCTACCTTAAACTAAAGTTAATAAGTAAAACAAGGGTAGTTAAGCAAGAATGTAAAAAGAAAAGAAATCTTTAGTAATAAATAATGGAAATTGCAGGATTTTCGTAATTTTCTATGGTTGGTTTCGGTCGATATTTTTGACGATTAAAGCACGTTTCTTGAGCCAAACAAAGTCTATCTATAACAAATTTGACATTTCTTTGCAAGATAAAGGCCTAATTTTATGTAAGTAATTATGTTTGTTATCTATTACTTAAAAACTGTGAAATTCAGTTCCGAAAAATAATATAACAGAAAAAAGTTGTATACGTCTTAACCGGAATTTTAATAAAAAAATTAAAAATAAAGCGTCTGTCGGCCCATCTATAATGTCTCGTAATTCTTCTTCCTTCGTGTGGGTTCGAGTAAATCGAACCCAATGAACTGTGGTGTCAGATTTTTTAAACCGCCTAATAGAATAGCTAATAGGCTCTGACATGGTTTATGTAATGACCACTATTTAATTAATCAGCAAACCAGCCAGCAACCTGGACCGACGGCTTAGCGTGCCCTCCGAAGCAAGGAATCTTTTTTCTACCAGACAATCAGGTGATTCAGTCTGCTGTCCTAACCAAACTGGGGAAAATTTCACAAAGTGATAAATTGACAAATATCAACTTTGAATATTAACTGGAAATCGAACCAAGGACCTCCGGATCGTGAGCCCATGGCTTTGACCACTAGACCACGGAAGCGTAGTAATCTGCTGGGCTAACATGCGTGCCTCTAGATAATTTTGTCGCCGAGCGCGCGAAACTCACAAGGCGTTATTCAGTATGAAGTTCGCAACGGTGCGGTGCCTAAACTATTTCGTGGCACGCATGTTGATACTACTGGTCATCAATACATACAATCACGCCTCCATCCATCCCCTATGGGGTAGGCAGAGCGCAAACGACCCAAACAAAGGTTGTATGTTAAAGATTTAAACTTACAGAACTGGAAATGTTAACAGTTAACATTTCCAGTTCTTCCTAAAAATACAGCAGTACTTTCTCCTTATGACTTTAAAGTGCACTTGACAGCGTAAGTCCTGAAATTGTACTCCGAGCGAAACTTGAACGATTTATGTAGCGTAGTCAATACTAAAGAAACTTCACAAGCTTTAGCTTAAGATAGTACCTACTTCCGTGTTAAAGTGCATACGTAAGAACAGTTTTAAACCTAATACAAGTGTAGTAAGCACTAGAACGGGGGTTTAGGGTAGAGATAGGATCTACCTCCTAGTGGGCAACGGCAACACAGGCTTGCCTGTGAATAAGTCTAGCTGAACGATCCCTACAAAGCGGGTGAGCTCGCTCCATCGTCGACTCTGTCACGGTCATCCCTTACTCTAGAGTCAAGAACAAACCCATTTATAATTAAAAAAAAACGGAATTTTCTAATTTTATTAACGAGTTTTGTAGAGCATTGATTCATTTTGTTTTGGGGTTAATTGAATTTTATTAGTATATTGCTCTAAGATAGTGGCCGATTATTTGTGTTTAACAAGACTCATCTTGACCGCAAAATGTATCGTAACAGTAACATTATAATAACATTAATATTGATCGTTTAGTATTTTCCTTTACATACATACATACATATACATAAATCACGCTTTTATCCCTTACGGGGTAGGCAGAGCGTTTAACGCCTCGTAAAAGGCGCTTTCGCCACGTCTGACAAAAATTGAGGGCAATTTTAGATTGTAAATACGTATTGCTATAGTGACAGGTTGTCAGCCCATCGCCTAAATTTTCCTTTACTTAACATTTTTATTAGATTTGACTCTGGACACATGCCAGCGTTACAGTTAACAGAGTTCACGAGCTCAACCAGGAGACGGCTGTTGCAGCAGTGGCACTCTGAAACACCAACGGAGCACAGCAAGCTGTTATCTTAAAACACTTTACTATTTAACCTATGGTATTTCCAACTCAGAATTAGAATAAAGGTGAACAACGTTTCATGTCTTTTTATTCAAAAACACATTTCAAAAATAAATGATGCGCGTTGGCAAATTAGTAAAATTACTAAAACTACTATATCAATATGTTGTCATATCTAATAGCTCAAACTTATTTTAGAAATAAGATCTTCAATAAAAAGACATGAAACGTCTGTTTAGAATAACTACCTTCATTCTAAATACCAAGTTTTCCAATTTTAACTGTCAAAACCTAACCGTCGAAGTACACCTGTAAAGTAGTTTCACAGTAAATTATGTTAAAAAGCAACAAGTGGTAGTAGCAGTTAACTCGAGAGGGTTTTCCATCAACTAGAAACGGCGCTCAAGTAAGAAACGGCACTCAAGTAAAGAGTGAGCACGTGTGAATATTTTACAACGAACACGATAAATCTGGTTTGTAAGAAGCCTGAAGCCAAATAAGAGCAGCAACACACATTCGTCACTTACTGCTCACAAGGTTGCGCTCAACACGCTGTCAATGCTTATTGCATTGCCTTCAACACACATGCGTCACTTCATGCTTTATGCGTACTGGATGCGCCGGTGTAGAGTTCATCGTTAGAAGTGCGTAGAGCGTAAGGTGACGCATGTGTGTTGTAGGTAATGCAAAAAGTATTGACAGCGTGTTGAGCGCAACTTTGCGCGCAGTAAGTGACGCTTATGTGTTGCTCCTTTAAGACAGCGATAGTAGGCCATGATTTAACTGGAGTTAATAAAATAGGAAAGTCCAAATTTTAATACTGACATCAAATCAAATCAAATCAAAAGTACACCTAATAGAATAATGTCTTTTTAATCTTTATAATCTTTAATAAATTCTTTATTTTGACTCAAAACTGAACTTATAATAAAATAAATTATTGTTGTGTTACATTATAAATCTACATGGCCAAAAACGATTACAACAAAATTATTAAACAATTGAAATACATCAGTAATTTGCTCAAAATGTTTAGAAAACTAAATTGTAAGTGAATGGCAAACTTTGGGTTACCAAAGTACATTAGCGGTTAACTACGAAATAATTGTATTGGCTGACTGATGTAACCTTTATATATATTTAATTTATTTCAATTTAAATGCTTATTGAGACGTAAATGCGACAAAACATTTACAAAATTGCCCGTGTGGTCTATTACACTAATGTAACAATTTTTTGGATATATTTTGAGAATAGGACAATGCAGGCTTTCAGACTGTGTCTGAAAAAGTGATCAACACAGAAACAATGATCTACTCGTACATTAATAACACACATACATACAAACATATAGTCACACTTTTTTCTCTAATGGGGTAGGCAGAGCGTAAAAGACCAAAACAAAACGCCACGTCTGACTAAATTTTCGAGGGTTATTTAAGATAGATTTGTAGGTATATTGCTGTAGTGACAGTTTGTCAGCCCATCGCCCAAATTACAATATACTGAAACCCTCGGATCCCTTAGCTGGTTTTTTCAGCATGCCCGGGAGGAATTGCAACTGACACATTCTATGGTTTTCTCTCGCTGTCAGGCCAGCATAGAAGTAATATGGTGCTTAAGAAATGTGGTCCAAAAAAAGGATGATTTTATTTACCTAAGACATAAGACATAATTTATTAATAATAATTCCATTACAGGTCATAATTCAAATTACATATCAAATTTAATACAAAATAATAATCATAAAATATAGTTTTAAAATAAGCATTTCAAATAATACGTCAAATTTTGCAATAGAAATAATTCAATACCCAACTAAAACAATACAATAAAAATAATTTCTATGACAAGCAATAGTGTAATTAATCATCATTTCAGTCTTTGTTGTTTATGATCCACTGATCATAACTATAAATTTCCTGCTCTATAAGCCAGTGCTTAAGGCGCGACTTGAATGAGTACATAGAGGGTGCATTCATTACATTAGCTGGAATACGATTGTAGACTGCTGGACCCATAGTATGGATCAACTTTGCCGACTTGACAAAAGATTTCTGAACTAGGGCTAACTTGTGCTTGTTTTGCGTATTATGAGAATGGTTTTCCCCTTGTTTTGGATAAGTATCCAAATTTTCTCTGGCATAAACTGCTGTTTGAAAAATAACTATAGCTGGGAGCGTCATTATCCTGTATTTCTTAAACCATGGCTTAGCAGAAATGTCCTGCGGTATCCTCGCAATCGCCCTCACAGTACATTTCTGCATTCTGAAGGCGCGCTCCTAATCGGCGGCACGCCCACAAAACTCCAATCCATACTGTAAGAGCAAATGCACAGTCGCGAAGTAACAAGTTCTTACCATGTCAGGAGGCAAAGTTGACGAAAGCCGTTTAAGAGCGAAACAAGCACTACCCAGCCTACAACAGAGCTTGTCTATATGTGACTCCCAAGACAGCACTCGGTCCACGTGGAAACCCAAAAAAATTGCATGATCGACCTGCTCTAAGTTACTTCCTGCCATTACAACATTCAAAGGTCTATATTTCTTGCCTGACAGACTAAAGTGCATGAAGTTGGTCTTGGAGTGATTTAAAATTAACCCGTTCATTCCAAACCACTCGGATATCTTTACCGCGACAATATTTAATCTATCTTCTAAAGCATCAATTGATTTGCCTTTCACTACCGCTGCAACATCATCCGCGTACATAAATATTTGTCCTTCTTCAATGGCTTCCGGCAGATTGTTTAGTAGGAGCAAGAACAGTATATTAGACAGAGATGAACCCTAAGGCACCCCCTCAGTATTTTGTAAAGATTCAGACCTTATTCTTCCCCCTTCAGCCACCACTACCTGAGATCGGTCTTTCAAGAAGTCCACGAGCAACGTTAGAGATGGTCCATTGATCCCGTATCGTTGCATTTTAGCCTTTAACACACGATGATCGGCGACATCAAAGGCCTTTGATAGATCACAAAAAAGAACTGCGACCTGTTGCTTTTCTTCTCTAGCATCTAAGATGTGCCTTATCACTTCACGAGTAAGGGAAGTGGTAGAGCGACCTTTACGGTATGCAAATTGCTGCTTGGATAACGATTCATTTGCATCAAGGAAATCTATTAATCTGTCACTAAGCCCATTCTCAAAACCTTTTGCTACTCCTGGAATTATAGATATGGGTCTATAACTACTCATGTCCTCTCGTTTCCCTTTTCCCTTATATAATGGTGATACCTTTATTTTCTTAAATGGGAGAGGATAGACGCCTTGTTGTAGACATCTATTATAAAGTTCAGCCAGTACTCCGCTTAATGGTGCAGCTACTGTACGTATTAGGTCTACGGATATGTTGTAGATGTCTTTCGTCGGCTTGCAGGTTATGCGTTTAGTAAAGATTGCGTGCACCTCAAGCGGTGTAAATGGAACCAATCGCAGTGACATATTTGTGTGAGCGCGGGCTACAGACAGTGCAGAACAGGCGGCTTGAATATCCGCCGGCGGCGCGCCACATGTAGAGCTTGCACTTATAAACATATTATTCACAGTGTTCACCAAATGCTGCTTAGATACAAACGGTATTCCGTTATCATTCATTATCACCTCAGAGTAATCGGTTGATTTTTGTTTTTTTTTCCTCTTTCATCGTTTACTACTCTCCATAATGTTTTGCTTGCGTTATCCGAGTTAATTATCATATTACAGTAATATTCTGATCGTTTATCTTTTATTAATTTATCATTTACCTTAATGAAACGTTTTGAATCATATCCTCCAAGTACGGAAAATTGGGGAATTTTTCAGATATTGCAATAATTTCATGTAAAAATACTTTTTTGCTTATAATTTCACCTGAAACCCATGAGCTCTTATTGCTCTTACAGTCTAATCTTTTGATAGGAAAACAGATATCAACCTTATACGCAATTATTTGAATAATTATTCTAGCAAATTCCTGTATATCTACATCTCGTTTTAAAATGTCAAGCCAATCCTCACATTCAATAGACGCAATGAAATTATTTCTATTAGCAGCAGTATATTTTCTACCTAATCTCGTGACTGGCTGTTGTGTTATAGGTATACAGTCTACTTCACATAGTACAGCGTGATGATCACCAATACCGGTAAACACGGGTGCTGTATGTATGGTACCAGCTGTTAGGTTTGTATAACAGTGATCGATGCAGGTAGTCGACTGCCCATAAATTCTAGTACAGAAATCTACTTCAATGCTATAATCACGGGCCGATAAGGCGTCTCTTAATTTCTTTTGATCACTATTCATATCACATACCATGTCAACATTGGTGTCCCCAATCACAATCGTCCTCCTACAATTCTCGTTTTGTTTATCAAGCAGACGTTCTAAAACTACAACAAAGTCATCCAGATTAGTCAAACAAGATCTGTAGATACATATTACATCTATGTCATAATCCAATAGTTCGATCGCAGATATCTCACAAACTTGTTCTACCGAAATAGTGGTTAAGTTAACAATCTCTTTACATTTTACGTTACTTTTCGTATAAATGCAAGATCCACCGTGAATCATTTTGGTTTTTCAATTTTCACATTTTAGTAAAACTTCTAGTTTTCGGGTTTTGTTATTTAGACCCTGTACATTGTGTAGACATATTGTTAATTAAGATTTATTTTTACAAGTCTGTTTAAGACTAAAATTATTATTATTACAATTTATATTCATAGTTTTATTTTGAGAGCATGAATGAACTTTTGTAGGTTTTTTGTTTATATTCACTGAACTATTCACGAAAAAACGTATCATTATTGCGACTGTTATATCGGTCAATTTGATTAACTAAATCAGACAGGTCATCAAATATTTTATTAAGTCCGTTTTGCTTTAATAATCCGCCATATTTCGTGAACATCTCATGCGAATATTGTACATTTTTATTAGTATCCAAAACATAGGCATACTTGTTAGACATATTGTCTCTGTATAACAGCTCGTTGAAAATTTCAACTCTTTTATTGAATATATTCATATTTATCGTACATTTATAGTTTGGTTCACATAATATAATATTTGTGTGACAAAGAGTTTGTAACTTTACTTTAATATGATTTATAAGAATATTAAGATTCTGCGATTTATTAAAGTCATGTTCACCTAATAATAAAATGCAGTAGTCTGACAAGGTAAAATCTTGTACCTTAAGCTCTATATCTTTTAGTAGTTGTTCCGCACCTCCGTTAGTTTTAATGTAATGACATATACTGTAATTTTTAAATGACCTGTGCGCCGTTTTTAATATTTGATTTCTGTTGTTACTACTTATAATGCATACCCTTGTTAATGCTATCGATGCCGATTCATGTGCGCCGTGAGAGAGTATGCTAATATTTTCGATATTTTTTTCATTACCACCAAGCCTCTGAGCTCTATCGTTTTCATTGTACCTGTCTGAGAAATTGTCGTCTGAGTCATCGATGTTTTTCTCTAATACATATGGTTGATGGGAGATAGTTGGTGAGCTAGATGAGGGAACGGCTGATGAATTTGCCTTATTCTTTTTTTCCTCCTTCTCGGTAGATAAGCTGAAACTTAGAATTTGCATAGAACACGGCAAGTTGTTCGATATTTTTTGTTTCTTGGACGTTGATTTACATATCCGAGTTAATTTTTCAACATTCCGTTTGTAACCTTCAATCTGTTGTTTTAAATCGCCATTTTCCATCAGTAAGTCTCTATACAATTTATCCGAAATTTTCAAGTTATTATCTAATTCATTCATTTTGATTAATAACTCGTCTGAGCTGTGATCTTTTCTGTCGAATAAATCTGGGCAACTTTCATGTTGAGTGTTTCGTTTTGATATATGTTTGTCTTGGGTGAGATCGTCTAATAGAGTTTCAGAGTCTAAGCCCTCGAAAGAATTAGACGTAGACACGTTAATCTGGTTAATGGTAACACGTTCAGGAGCCATGATGTGAGTTGGTGTACTAGTTCCTACCGCTGTAGACTGGTATTCTAGCTTTTGTAGAGTGCCGTTAGCACACGGCAACTCGTTCGCAGAGGTAGAAATTACACTTTCATTTATATTGGGCAATGCGGTAGACTATGCGCTTATATCAGTAATCTGAGGATCCGAAGACGTTGGTTTCACGATGACAATATTTGGTTCAATTGGGAAAGGATGTTTTGCTGTTTGTTTTACTTGTCCCATAGTCGGTGTGTGCGAGTGAACTTTCTCTTTCTGCTTGTTTTGGTGGTTTTTACATTGACGACATACCCATTTATTTACTTTTTCCTTTTCCATGATAGCGAATACTTTTTCGGGTACTCTTGCACAGTTAATGTTTGCACATAGGTACTGCTTACATATGGTGCATGACAAACAGTCTCTTGTCCTCTGTTTCGCTTTACATTTGTCACACGATACAAGTCTATTCGCCAGTGTTTGATAAAAATTTATGCGAGAAATTTAGTAGGCAGCCAATGGTTTATGAAAAAAACACAGCAATAAAATTACGTCAGTCGCCCTCTAGCGTGATTTAGGGGAACTAAAACGTATTCGTTCAGCTGCTTCTCCACAGATGGCGGTAAATCAAAACGTGTGTGAATTTTGCAAATAATGTTCTGTGACGAACAGCAGTGTTTTTTCCTTTTTTATATCAATAGTGATTTATAAATCATAATATTGCTAGTATCCAAAAAAATCCTCTATATATACAAAGGAAAAGGCACCAAAGTCTTTGCTTGGTTTTGATCGCACTGCATTGAGAAGTTTGTAGGTCAAAAAAAGTAGTCAGTCTAGCCTTAACACCAAACTTGCAACTTAGAGACTGATCAAAATACAGCCTCACGTTTCACCAGTCCTTGCTTTTGTTAAGAGTTCGTCACAGATTTAAATTTAAAATTTTACACTGTTGCACTAACACTATTAACAGTTTTTTCTTAGATTTAACAATAATTACACTCAAATTCATTAGTATTAAATATAAATTAGGTTATTTTCAGAGAATTTGATTTTATAGCACTGGCACTTTATGTTGTCAATATGTTTAATATTTGCGAGTCAAAAACACCACTAACACTGTCACACGTTTACTAATAGACTGTTAATAGTTTGTGATTGTTTTTGTAACTTAACATTTACATGACATTTTTAAGAATTAATTAAACGCGGAGACGATGTAACTATGTTGCGCCATCTGGCGGCACATTTAATGTCCTACCTTCTACCTTAAATGGTAATAATGGTAATATAAGAAAGATTTATTATTACCCACATAAAGTTTATGTTTGCCATACTCACGAGCTATTTGTGTCAATTTCTAAATGATAAATGATCAAAACCCTGAAACTTGCGAGTCAGGGTCCGTTTAATAAATAACAGGACTCATCCTCCGAAAGGGTAGGATGCTAGGTTAAGATAATACGGGTTTTAGGCATTTTAAACTTTTTTTAAACATAAAATAAATGTATATTTTCTCCTACTTCTTCTTCTTCTTCTGTCGAGTGGGTATCGAGTCTATGGACCCGATGAACCCTGGTGTCAGAGTTTTTAAACCGCCTAGTAGCACAACTATCAGGCCTCTGACATGGTTTTTATGTAACGACCACTATCAAAGACAGCGACCGGGACCGACGGCTTAACGTGCCCTCCGAAGCACGAAATCTTTTTCGTTTCGGACAATCAGGTGATTCAGCCTGCAATGTCCTACCCAAACTGGGGAAAAATTCACAAAGTGATAAATTCTCAAATATCAACTTTGTGTTTTACCCCCTGGAAATCGAACCCAGGACCTCCGGATCGGGAGCCCATGGCACTATCCACTAGACCACGGAAGCAGTTTCTCCTACTAAAAAAGTCCCATGTTAATTTACTTTTCTTTTTTGATTAGAAATGGGTTTGCTCTGGACTTTTGACACTAGGTCAGGGATGACCGTGACAGAGTCGACGATAGAGCGAGCTCACCCAGAATATGCCTGTTATGGCACTGGCAATCTCATGCAGAGACGGAACACAACATGCTGTTTGACGCCAGACTTCAGTGAGAGGCTGGTCGCAATTCAGGCGGCCCCTTGCGGAGCCTACCACCGCTTTGTGGGGATATTTCAGCCGCACTTATTCACAGGCTAGCTTGTGTTGTCGTTGCCCAGGGTGGACCACTAGGAGGTAGATCCCATCCCATCCAAAACATGTCGTTATCAATCGATTACTTAAATATAAAGTACCAGACTTTTATCTAGGTGTACTTACTTTCAGTTGAAGTAACTTTAGGCTTTTTTCTAAAGCATTATGATACCCGCGAGTACCTTACGCATGTACATTAGATTAGATTTGATTTGAACTGTGTAGACTTGCGTTTGGAATGCTTGTCTCAAATGCTTTTCTAATAGTTTAAGACCTGCTTACATTTGCAACATACTTTAAACACAATGTTCAGAAAATATCCAAAGGTAATCAAACTTCACGTTTCCAAAGAGTTGTGAACTAAAATCGAGTGAACGAATAAAAGAATGAATGATTGAGTGAGTTTCAAATAGCCGCGATTCATTTTACGCGTTAAAAAGCAGAAATGTACTTTATCCTTGCATGGTTGAAAGAAATTTATTATGAAAAATGTACTGTGAAAAGTGTAGCCAATAATCATTACTCACTGTTATTCTTCTTCTTCTTCGCGAGAAGATTTTTGAGTCGAACAACCCGATGACCCCTGGTGTCAGAGTTTTCAAACCGCCTAGTAGCACAGCTATTTGGCCTATGACATGGTTTGACCGACGGCTTAACGTGCCCTCCGAAGTACGGAAACTTTTTTCTTTTTCGGACAATCAGGTGATTCAGCCTGCAATGTCCTGACCGAACTGGGGAAATCTTCACAAAGTAATAAATTGACAAATATCAACTTTGTGTTTCCCCTCCTCGGAATCGAACCGAGGACCTCCAGATCGTTAGCCCATAGCTCTGATCACTAGACCACGGAGGCAGTTATTTTAACGTGTTAAATAGCAAAAATGTACTTGATCCTTGCATGGTTGAAAGAGATTTATTATGAAAAATGTAGTGTGAAAAGTGAAGCCAATAATCATTACTCACTTACACACTGTGCAATAAAAAATAGGGTACACGTAGATCTTTAATACTAAAGTTTAGTTATAATATGTAATTGTTTGTGTAAGTGTGTTGCATCTCTTCCATGCTGGACTGGTAGCGAAAGAAAAACATACAATGTGCCAGCTGCATTTCCTCCCGGGCATGCTGTAAAAACCAGCTAAGGGATCCAAAGGTTTTAGTATATTGCAATTTTGACGATGGGCTGACAACATGTCACTACAGTAATACTAATTCTACGTTGCGATGTGAAATACAAATGAAATTGCTTAATTTACTATTTTTTTTGCTTAATCTATATATTTTTTTGTGAAAATAATTGATGGAAAGGAATTGATGTAACTAGGTGGTATAAAAAATAGAATAAAGCTAATGCGTAAAGTCATTTTGTTGATTTTTTATACCGTTCTCTTTTTTATATCTTATATTAGTACCTACAGTTTAGTATAAACTTATGATTCTCATTATCAGAAACGTCAAAATAAATGTTGTTCCATTGTTGCCATAATAACAAGCTTTTATTTGATAACTGCTTCCGTGGTCTAGAACTGCCTCCGTGGTCTAGTAGCTAGTGCCATGGGCTCCCGATCCGGAGGTCCTGGGTTCGATTCCCAGGGGGTAAAATACAAAGTTGATATTTGAAAATTTATCACTTTGTGATTTTTTCCCCAGTTTGGGTAGGACATTGCAGGCTGAATCACCTGATTGTCCGAAAAGAAAAAGATTTCGTGCTTCGGAGGGCTAAGCCGGTGTTAAGCCGTCGGTCCCGGTCGCTGTCTTTGATAGTAGTCGTTACACAAAACCATGTCAGAGGCCTGATAGTTGTGCTACTAGGCGGTTTAAAAACTCTGACACCAGGGTTCATCGGGTCCATAGACTCGATACCCACTCGACAGAAAAAGATTTGTTTAAACCGGTAGCCCATTTTGGCCGACTTTACCCTCAAAGTGGATTGGTCACACGTGATCTCACAAGTAGTCCAATCAACTAGGCAGTTGATCCCTGAAAATATCTACTTCGTTGAAATTCAGAGAAACGACAAAGATAACAGAATCAAAAGAACCCAAAAGTCGTTTAGTGATACTTTCGGATTGAGTAATTGTTATTCTGCCTTCTTTATCGAATAGTTTTTCGAGGTGAAGAATGCCTCAACAATTTTTTTTGTTAGTTTTTAAACCAACTACCCCCTCTGCCTGTCGAATCGTTTTGCGGAATTTTGCACTCATCGGATTACCGTTTCATCGCTCTGTCAACTGAGCTACTGGAGTAGTAGTCAGAATGGCAAATTGAATCCTTACATATTTTGAACACACTATTTTACAAATACACAAGACTTGACTAGTCCAAATTACATTGGAATTCAAGTCAAAAATTATATCGACTCACTTAACATAACATAAAAATACTTTATTGCACGTAATAATACAACATACAACACAACAGATAACAGCAAAATACAAGTACAACATATTCGGCCTTATTGCTAAGGTAACAATTTCTTCCAGGCAACCTTTGGGTGAAAGAAAAAGTGTAGCGGTAAGCGGGATAGTGCAAACCTAGTCAAATAGGTATCCTAAATACATTACATTACATATACATACATACATACATAAAATCACGCCTTTATCCCTTACGGGGTAGGCAGAGCGTTAAACGCCTCGTAAAAGGCGCTTTCGCCACGTCTGACAAAAATTGAGGGCAATTTTAGATTGAAATGTGTATTGCTATAGTGACAGGTTGTCAGCCCATCGCCTAAATTACAATACACTGTAACCCTCGAGTCCCTTTTGCTGACTTCTACAGCATGCCCGGGAGGAAGGGCAGCTGGAACATGCTATGTTTTTCTATCTCTCCCAGTCCAGCATGGAAGGTTATTACATATAATACATAAACTAAGTACAAGCTACTCCATAGATATTTGTAAAATAAACTAATACATAATATATAATCAACTAATACATAAACTAATGGAAGATAGGATAATACAAACTACAATCAGAACTATTTGAATGAAATGACAGCAACAGTATCTACAGCACAGGATAAAATTGAAGTAAACTAAAGATAAGACAGTAATTATTTGTTCCAAGTAACGGTTTTTAATTCGGCTCTTAAAAGTCTCAAGAGACGGTGCACGTCGAATCTTCTTCTTCTTATCGTGTCGATCGTTTAATGTCTTCGGGCTATTTATTCCACAGCTTGATAGCTCGCACTGTAAAAGACTTTGCATAGAAGTCAGTCTTGTGAGAAAGCAGGTTAAGCGTCAATATAGAGCTGGCTCGCAAATTGCAGGCCAGGGTGGCCGAATGAAAAATAAACCGATCTTTAAGATAAGGAGGCGTGTTAGGGTGGGAAAGAATGGAGTAAAAGAGGGAGAAGATGACAGTCCCTTCTGCGGGTAATAGGCAGCCATTGAAGTTGGGACCTATAAGAAGAGACATGGTCGTACTTACGCAGGCCAAAAATTAATCTTATACAGAGCTTCTGCAGACGTCCGAGCTTGTTTAATAGTTGAATAGATAAGTCTGGATAACAAACGTCTGCATGATCTAGTATAGGAAGGAGAAGCGAATGTGCCAGGCTGATTTTGGTTTTGATGGGCAAAAGATTTTTAAGTCGCTTAAAAGACCCGTAAGCGGCAAACACCTTCCTGCTTATCAAACATAACGCCCAGGTTTTTGACTTTGCGGCTGTAGGGAATTGGAGTTCCATCAAACATGATTTGGGGTAACAGGTCAAGTTTAATTCGTGCAATATACCAATGGCTACCAATTATGATGGTTTGTATTTTGGCTGGATTAACTTTTAAGACAAAGGAATGACTCCACTCAGCAATGCTGATGAGGTCTCTGTTGGTTGTCTCAATAGCGACTGAGATATCAGAAAGTGGAGCTTGTGTATAAATTTGGATATCGTCTGTATACAAATGATAGGAAGAAGTGAGAGGAATAGTGATAGAATTTATGAAAATAGAAAACAGGAAAGGTAACAGGACGTCACCCTGTGGAACGCCGGCAGAAGTATCACACCACGCATAGAAGGTATCTTCAATGGCGCCCATACAGGTAACTATGAAACCAGTCAACTATCGTTGGAGATATGTTATGAGAACGCAAGATAGAGAGTAGAATATCAAAATCTACTGTATTGAATGCATTACTGAAATCAAGCAGCGTTAGCGCTGTCAATTTCTGACTTTCCATCCCCAGTCGAATGTCATCGGAGATGTGTACCAACGCGGTAGTCGTGCTATGACCGGGACGGAAGCCATATTGATATTCGGGAAGGAGTTCAAAAGGTTTTTCGTGGAAAGGAAAGATGTAAACTGTTGATGAACCAACCTTCGAGGACTTTGGAGAGGAAGGATAGAATGGAGTTGGGGCGGTAGTCAGAAGGAGATTTAGGATTAGGTATTTTAGGCAGTGGAATAATTTGTGCTTCCTTCCATACAGTCGGAAACACACCAGAGGATAAGGAGTTGTTAAGGATGTTGGCAATGACCGCAGAAAGGATATCAAGGAGATGAGTAATCATTGCACAATTCACGCAGTCATTTCCAACAGCATTCGAAGAGATTGCATGTACATTTTTTATAACATCACAAGCGGTGATTGTGCGAAAGATAAAAGCTGGAAAAGTTGGAGTTTGCACAGAATTAAGATAATTTAAAGTATTAAGTTTAATGGAGCTGTCTACTTCAGCAGAAGAAGGAAAGCGATTGTTTAGATATATAATATTAATATTACTATCAGAAACATGAGTACGTGATATGCCAACTCCAAGTTTGTTGAAGAAGGGCCAGACTTTAGCTGGATCACCATTCTCAACAGATTTATGAATATGGCGTCGCTGTATGTCCCGTATCTTTGTATTGCAGCGATCCCTAATTTGCCGAAATTTGTTCCTATTTTTGTCCGTTGGATCGTTTTTGTATCTGGTTTTCACACGAGTTTTTTTAGTCATATAATCACGCATCTCATCATTAAGCCAGGGAGCAGGAAGGTGCTTAGCGCGCAGGATGTACAGGAGCGTGACAATCATACAGATCAGTGATGTTGGAGTTGAGCAGCGTTCTTGCTTTCATTTTAGGCGGTCGGATGCGGTACGATAGGTACAGTAAATCGTGGTATGAAAATTGGACTGCGTCAAATTGACCATGTTTAATTACGTGCTCGTGAGAGGAAAACAAAAATTTTATTCATTACTTTATACATATGTTTGAGTATTTTTGCATGGTTTTAATATGAGAAGTCAGGCAGAGTTTGAACCTGTGACCTTCGGTATGCCGTTCCATCGTTCTGCCAACTGAGCTACCGGGGCGGTCAAACCCTGCCCGCGGCTAATTTTTAATTTCCTACTATTCATATTTATGAAGTTTTATTTTGCGACAGCAACCGTGCAATTTCGACAGAAACCGATGCGTAGGCATAATAATATTTAAAATTATTTAAATTTATCACTCTGTCAAACAAGGATCTACGATCCGATTATTCCTAGATCCTACATACAAAAAATCCTTCGTAAACTGGACTACAAAGTGATATGCGCCACGTGGCGAGAGCGGGCACACGTTTTAGAAACGTCATTACTGTATGACACGGTTCTCAATGAACGCGGACGTAGGCGCTGCAGAATAAGAAGAACTGTCAAATAACCTGTTAACTGCATCTGTGGTCTAGTAGTCTGAGCCATGGGCTTACGATCCAAAGATCCTGGGTTCGATTCCCAGGGGGAGACACAAAGATGATATTTGTCAATTAATCAGTTTGTGAGATTTTTCCCAGTTTAGTTAAGACATTGCAGGCTGAATCACCTGATTGTCCGAAAAGAAAAAGGACTCCGTGCTTCGGAGGGCACGATAAGCCGCCGATCTTTGATCATGGTTGTTACTCAAACCACGGCAGAGGCCTAAAAGCTTTGTTACTACGCGGTTTAAAAAAACTCTGACACCAGGGTTTATCGGGTCGTTCGACTCGAGAATCCAATCGCTTAGAAGAAGATTATCAAATCTCCAGATGGCGAGGTTGGTACCCTTTTTGTGCCACGTTCATTTCAAGCGTGGTCGTACTATGAACGTGGTCCGAGTCGCAAACTTGTTATCGCTAAAACATCAGCACAATTTTCAGGTTAATGTTTTCCTGGTACTGAAAGATAGAGAGATAACAAGGAAATTCAGTTTTTGTCTTTTTAGCAACACATTTCTCTTGTTTATTATGTTAACTGCTATGTGTAACTGTTATGTGCAACAAGCGGTAAAAAATGTAAGCATATGCCTTCTTCTTCTTCTTTTTGACAACAATGACCAGAGACGAACCATGCTGACAGAGTTTTCAAACCACCTAGTAGCACAGCTATTAGGCCTCTGACATGGTTTGAGTAACGATCATTATCAACAGCGTCCGTGACCGACGGCTTAACGTGCCCTCCGAAGCACGGAATCCTTTTTCTTTTTCGGACAATCAGGTGATTCAGACAGCAATATCCTAACCAAATTGGGGAAAATCTGACACACAAATAACAACTTTTTCCCCCCTGGGGATCGAACCCAGGACCTCCGGATCGTCAGCTCATTGCTCTGACCACTAGATCACGGAGGCGGTTAGTGTCTGTCGTGATCTTTCGTCAAAGAATTCTGAATTTAAAAGTTTGGGGTTTTCGTACTTCTTCACTACATAGTATAAAACAAAGTCGCTTTCTCTGTCCGTATATCCCTATGTATGCATAAATCTTTAAAACAACGCAACGGATTTTGATGCGGTTTCCTTTAATAAATAAAGTAATTCAAGAGAAAGGTTCAAATGTATAATACATGCATAATATAGTAGAGAAACACTGATAATTTCCGTACGAAGCCGGGGCGGGTCGCTAGTAATAATAATAATAATAATAAAATTTCTTTATTCAGGCATTATAAATCCCATTCTTATTACCTAATAAGTTACAGATACAAACATAAACAAATAAATGCATTTAAAATAATAAGATACAAATAACAAATTAAAATACATGTATGTATGTAAAAAGTACAATACAAATTATTATTCCGTTATTTGCGGTTCGCGTTCTGGTGAACAGATCTCCAATATTTAAATATATGGCTATCGTAAGATGTGTCACATACGGCATTTAAGATTGCGTTATCTGATAATCTTACGCGACTCCAAAAAGAAGCCACGCGTGTCCTTATTACAGCAAAGAAATCCGGGACCCGCGCGTCAGCGAACATGCCAGATGCACTGCAGTATCTGGGCAGTTTTACCAGGATGCGGAACGCGTCGTTATATTGAACCCGCAGGGTGTTATATGCTTTCCTGGTGAAACTGGTCCATAGTTGACATGTATACATGCACTGGCAATAAGCTCTAAACAAGGTCATCTTGACGGGCTTATTGCATTTCGCAAATCTACGTGCAAGCATGTTGCTTCTGACGCACAGGGCCCTTCGTTCTCGCTCTATATCCAAATCGTCGCAGAGGTCGTCTGTGAGAACATGGCCCAAGTATTTGAACTGATGCACCCTCTTTACCTCCTTACTGTTCAAAAACAGTCCAGGTACATTCGCCGGACCTCTCCTTGCCTTAAAAACCATCATTTCCGTTTTGGATACGTTGTATTTCAACCCGTGAGCGCTAGCATAGCGCTCGCAGATTGAAAGCAGTTTCCTCAACCCCCCGATCGAGGGACTAAGAAGCACCATGTCATCAGCATAGCTGAGGGAGTTTACACATACCCCACCCACGTGACAACCAATTCTGCTGCTCCTTAGCTCCTCGATCAGATCATTGATGTAAAGGTTAAAGAGATCCGGCGAAGTCAAACCTCCTTGGCGCACACCGCAGTCTAGCCTATATCCGCTAGATGTCGTGTCGCCCCAACGTACACAGTTCAATTGGTTTCCGTACCAATACCTCAACAGACCGATGATTTCATGTGGTACATGCGATTTATGCAATTTGTCCCATAGAATTGAATAATTCACGAGATCAAATGCTTTACTCAGGTCTAAAAAGCATGCATAGATGGAAGTATTGCGACCAGTATAATAGCTTACTGTATGCTTTAAACTAAATATCGCCGAGTCTGTTGATAAACCGGGACGGAAACCAAATTGAGAGTCATCGATTTTGATGTTATCCGCTAGTTCAGGATGCATCAGTCGCTCTAACAACTTCCCAGCTACTGTACCCAGCGAGATTGGTCGATAATTGCTCGAAGCTCCAAGGCTACCTGTCTTATTTTTAACTATTGGCACAACAATTGTACGCATCAGATCGTTAGGCAGGTAACTATGGATAACACATTTGTTGAACAGGTAAGCGAGCAGATCACTGACCATAGGACCCGCATGGAGTATGTGTTCCATGCTTAACCCATCATGTCCGGCACTCTTTCCCCGTTTTATTTTAAATACAGCTTTTGTTACTTCCTCTGCTGTAAACTGCAGTAACTTTGTTTCGGAAGAGGACGAACATTGCGGCTCGGCATCGAGCACATACTCCACTTGCTCCGGCTCCACCTTGAATCTTCGAGCAAATAACTCCGCAATCGATGCCACGTTTTGCTCACCGTCGACTGATACTGGTCGCTTTTCTTTGGGATTTAATTTCTTAGTCGCCTTCCAAAATTGAGAAAAGTTCTTATTCTTCCTCGTAGTAGCCAAGATATCCATTTTAATGGCATCCTGGTTATTTAAACACCATTTAAGTTTGTTTTTGAAGGTGCTTCTACTTGAGCGCATCTTCTCACAAACAAGACCGGATATGGGTCTGCCAGCATGTATCCACATTTGAAAATCTATTCTGGCAAGTTGGTGACACTCCCTTACGTGATGATTCCACCCAATGACTTTCTTGCCCTTGTTCTGTTCACCAGCACGCGAATCCGACGATACAATAGCGGCTGCCTGTAACACGCTTATAAAGTAGGTCAATTTTTAAAACACTATCTAGTACACAGGTACAGTCTGCCAACGTTTCACACTTAACGCAACGTTCATTCGTCAACAATCTCCCAAATTCAGCCATACAATGTTCATTATAAATTAAAATTTGACTAGACTTGCGCACGCCCCATATCACCTTACTATTGTAATTCGTCTTTTCTCTGGTAATAGTTGCACCACTGCGAATCTCATCGACATCACAGGTCATGGCTAGAGGCAGGTGATCAGAAGTTATAACATCTTCGATCACGTTAGCAGAAACTACAGTGTCCCAAGCAGCCGATGTAGTGACGCAGTGGTCCAACCAACTACGGGTTCTGTGCGAATCGCTCGTAAAAGTGTAACAGTTGGTGTTATCACCTAACAGGTTAATATCAGCGCACACCCATAGCTGGTCCGAGCAGTAACGCAACAACTCGTGCCCAAAAGGTTTTCTTGGGTCTGCATTAAAATCTCCCAGAATATAAGCTAGTTGAATATCACATTCCTCAATAATGGCACTCACAATACCTAGACAATTAGTGAACTCAGTCAGATTATCATCATGATCTACCGGCATGTAAATACAAAAAATTAAGAAGTCTTTACTTGGGGTAGATACCCGTATGGCTAAAACTCTATTATTTTCAGTTTCAATTTTAGTTACGTTGGGAATTGATAATTTCCGTACGAAGCCGGGGCGGGTCGCTAGTAATAAATAAAGCAAATGTAACTTACCTTATTGTAAAAGCTTGACAAACGCCTACTTACTTGGCAATATCTGGCACCATACCTGCATTAAAAGAGATCGTTATTGCCTGAGGTACTTTATTCCATGCTGGACTGGGAACGAGAGAAAAACATAGAATGTGCCAACTGCATTTCCTCCCGGGCATGCTGTAAAAATCAGCTAAGGGATCCAAGGGTTTCAGTATATTTCAATATAGGCGATGGGCTGACAACCTGTCACTACAGCAATATACCTGCAAATCTATCTTAAATAACCCTTGAAACTTTGTCAGACGTGGCGGAACGGCCTTTTGTTTGGGTAGTTTAGGCTCTGCTTACCCCATTAGGGATTGTGGCGTTCACTAATGCCACTAGAGAGAGTATGGTAAGCGTCAGGTACTGAGTAAAACACCAAAGTTTAATCTGAATGATACGGAGCAAGTCCCTCCGCTGCCCGCGACCACAGAGTAACGAGGAGCAGTGTTGCCCACTTCGCATCATTATATTTATTGGAATACCACATCATTTTCCTTTCAACAAATTGAACAATAACATTTTTAATACTAGTCAGACTCAAACTTTTCATGAACAATCTTTTAATCAATTGGTGTAATAACCAAAACATAAAAATGCCTCTAAGCAACTTATCGGCTAATCATCTAAACCTTCTGTATCTTTATTATCATTTTGATCAGTATCATCTGTAATAAAGTTTTTGCATATGTTCCATTTGCCTTCAGTCCTTTTAAGATGTATAACATTACGTCTATATTCCTTCCCTGTAGAATCATTCCTGACATCTGCTTCATTATCTTTAGTCCTGATGACTGTGTGTGGCGTTGGATCAAATGTAGGTGTCAATTTATTCTCTTTCACAAAGTTCTTTACATAAACTTTCTCTCCTATTACAATATCAGATTCCTGAGCTCTCCTTTTTCTATCTTCATTAATTTTTCCTTTTTCTTTCCTCTCCTTGTCTTTATCTCTTGTTTCAGAAATTTCTTGTTCATTTCCTAACACGTTTCCTAAATGTATTAACGATGGCAATTTGTCTTTGAAGACTCTGTTAAAGAATAGTTCTGAAGGGGTTTTTCCGGTAGTACTGTGTGGTGTACTGTTGTACATCGTTAAATATTGTAGAAGATCGTCTTTCCAATCAGTTCTCTGAATTTGGCTTATCTTTAATCTTTTGAGAATACTTCTATTTTGTCTTTCTACTTCTCCGTTCTGTTGAGGCCAATGAGGAATTGTGTGAAACAGTCGAATACCTTGTTCTAGGCAAAAGGATTTAAATTCTTCGGAGACAAATTGCCTGCCGTTATCACATGTTATGGTGGCAGGGGTACCTACTCGTGAAAAAATTTCTTTTAGAATGGCAATAGTGTCTTTTGCTGTTATTGATTTCATAGCACGAATATCTGTATACCGACTAAAATAATCAACAATAACAAACAAGTAGTGGCCACTTGGAAGAGGACCTAAATAATCAATAGCTACGTCTAGCCATGCTTGTGTGGGAAATTCCCGACGTTTCATAGGGACCGGTGGATTAGGGCCTGAAACTAAGAGACATCCTCTACAGTTCCTTACAGTACGTTCTGCATCTGTATCTATTTTTGGCCACCAAACTTTTGTTCGTATCCTGGATTTCATGGCTACAATGCCAGGGTGACCCTCGTGAGCAGCTTCTAAAACGCGTTTCCGTAGTTTTTCCGGCACAACGATTTTATTGCCTCTCAGTACAATGTTGTCATGCAACCACAATTCGGTTTCAAATACTCTATATCTTAGAATGCGAGCATCCCATTTATTATTTATTAAGGCATCTTTAAGTAATCGTAATTCCTCGTCCTCTAGTGATGCTTCTGTCAGTTCCTTTAAAGACACAGCTATGGGTCGCGCACATTCTGCGATTTGATGGACGTGATACTCGTCATCGAAAGGTTCCGGACTTTGGATTGGGCACAATCGAGAAAATGGATCCGCAATGTTATTTTTTCCTGGGCGATATGTGACATTGTAATCATAAGCTTGTAACCGCAACACCCATCGCTCAATCCTAGCGCAAGGTCTTGATTTTGGCCCAAATATGACCTCAAGAGGTTTGTGATCGGTTACAAGATCAAATTTTTTCCCATATAGGTACATTTTAAAATGTTCGATTGCCCAAACCAAAGCCAGAGCCTCCTTTTCCGTTTGACAGTACCTTTTCTCTACTTCGGTAAGACTTTTATTAGCAAAAGCGATTATGCGCGGCCCATGTGCATCGGTTTGAACTAATACTGCGCCAAGTCCTACTGGACTTGCATCAGCATACAATTGGGTCCTGTCATTGGGGTCATAAAATCCAAGAGTACGGATATTTTTTAGAGACTGTTTTAATTTATGAAAAGCAGTTTTTTGTTGGTCTTTCCAATGCTGAGTTATATCAGCAGATTTGTGAAGTTTTTTTCTCAGAATTTCTCTGATAGGTTCGGTAAGGGAAGCCAGATTCGGAATCCACTTATTCACAAAGTTAACCAGCCCAAGAAAGCTTTGGATTTCATCAATGGTTTTTTGCTCTCGAAATGATTCAATAACCTGTATATATTTATTTAATGGCCTAACACCGTCGGGAGACAACTCATGACCCAAAAAATGAATGGTTTTAGCATTGAAAATGCATTTATTATGGTTGAGAAGCACATTATTTTGGTTGAGAATGTGCAAAATTTGTTTCAGTCTTAAATTATGTTCCGCTTCGTCAGAACCGAAAACCAAGATGTCATCAATAAAATTGACGACCCCATCACACGTTAAGAGTAAATTCTCTAATATCTTTTGAAAATGTTCAGGCGCATTTGAAATACCGAACATGAGTCGTTTGTAGCGAAACAATCCTTTATTGGTTATAAAAGTGGTGATGTGTCGACAATCCTTCTTGATTTCGATCTGATGAAATGCATTTTTTATATCTAATTTGGAAAATACTTTTGCTTTACGGAATTTTGGTATTAGTTGCTCCATCGTAGGCAAAGGATGTTGTTCTCTTTTGATTGCTTTGTTAGCACACCGCATATCAACACATATGCGAATGTCTCCGTCACTTTTCAATATTGGAACCATTGGTGAAACCCAGGATGAGGGTTCATTAACGGGCTCTATGATATCTAATTTAACTAACTCCTCAATTTTTGCATTTACTTTAGTTTCTAGAGGGATGGGAATCCTACGGTACGGTTGACTTACCGGTTTGACTGAATTATCGATGGCTATTTCTAACTCCACGTCCTTGAATTTCGGAAAAGACGTTTCTCCAATCGCATTTATTTCCAGGCCTATTTTAAGAACTTTCAGAGATTTTGCGGTGTATTTGCCTAATAAATTGATAGAGCCATCTTTTACTACATAGAAAGTAGCCGTTTGAGTATTAGTGCCTACAGTTATATCCGCGTCAAAAGCTCCCAATACGGTTAGAAATTTATTGGAGGCATAGCCCTTGAAATTCTTTTCAGGAGACTTCTGTTGGTTGGTAATTACAACTTTATTTTCTTTTAGGTAAGTCCATGTCCGATCGGTAATAATGTTATGCTTACTCCCAGAATCAATGAGAAATTCCGTAATTACACCACCTATTTGGCATCTTACAATAGAATCTTCATCCATATTGTCCATGTGAAAGATGTAATCGATTTCCGAATTATTGTCACTCTGTTTAGATTCAGGTTTCTTTTTATCGTATGTTTTTATTCTCTTAGCTGGAACGCGAGAGTTCTGTTTATTTTTGCGCTTACTTGCTCTTGTCTTGCATTGTACTAAAAAATGACCGACATAGCCGCATTTTTTGCATGTTTTGTCTTTTGCAGGGCAGTTCAAGCTATCGGCCTTATGATTTTGTTTACCACACCTGGTGCATGCAGGTGGTATTGGCATCGAGCCATTGGTGTCGATTTTGTTTATAGTCAAGTTTGGTTTAAATTCATTGAGCTGTCTTTCGACACTCTCAAAAGCGTTTGCTTCTGAAATATTTTTTTCTAGGGTAATTGAATCGCCTAACGTTAATAATTTCTTTCTCAGTTCGCTAGACGAGCATTTTTCAATTGTTTGATCAATTATTTGATCTTCCTCTGAAGAAAATTTGCATTTAGCACTTTGCTGTCGAAGTCGTACTAAAAATTTTTCAAATCTTTCATTTGACTCTTGTTTAATTGACCTAAATAGGTGTCGCTCGTAGAATCGGTTTTGTTTTGGAGTGAAAAAATCATCAAGCTTCCCAATTGCAATTTTGTATACATTATTTGAACCATCTTCATCTACAGACGCACCGGGAATATTATAGAATATGTCTTGCAACGCTAACCCACCAACATGTAAGAGGGTAGCCCTCTGCTTTACTGGCTTATCTATATTACTAGCTTGCAGGTAAATTTCTAATCCTCTTTTCCACTTCTCCCAGCGTAAACCGACAGAAGCGGAATCTCCTTCGCAATCGAAAGCTTCCAATGGAACTAATTGAGACATTTTGAGGCGGTCTGAAATGACAAAAGACAACCTTGTCAGGTTATATTCTATCTAAGGGTATATTTATTGAGACAGGGTATGGGTTGTTTACCAACTGAGAAAGCAAATTACAACGTTATTTGTTAGCACCGGCCGATAATTATCTATTTGTGCACACCAATAATTATCGCACCCCTGCTACTGAGTGGTTATCAGTTGAAATCACTATTACACAATTCATATGCAAATGATCAACTGCCAATTTTCGGATAGTAACCGTCATAAATGTAAGTCGAAAACAAACACACAATCATTTTTCAATACATGTGTGTCCTCTTACATTTATACGTATAATAAGGTAAGTTAGGCGTAGGTAAGCAGGAGTTTTTTTTTTTTTTTTTTACTAATTAGGTATCATTGACATTAATTTACTTGATGAGATCATGATGTGCTACGGACATTAGACTTAGCTAAATTCCTTTATGAGTAAATAAATATTATTTCTGAAATATTTCAGTTCTGGCTGTATGGCTTAATCCGAATGCCTAAGCTTTAGGGATGTGAAACACACAAGACCCGGCTGTATGGCTCGGTCCGATTGCCTATGCTTTAGGGATACAAAAATACTAGACTGTGGCTTTATGGTCTATTGCCTATTCGTTATGGGTGAATATGGGGTGAATTTAAAAATAAATAAACGGTATGACGTCACGAACTTTTCCCACTTTTTATAACCTATCCGTACACATCTATTCTTAAATATATTCCTTATTTTATCTTGTTAGCAATGTTGCATGCATATTTAGATCTCATTGCACAAATTTAAGTCAACAATACATCAAATAACTTAGACATTCACCCGATATTTACATTCTTTCCTACGCCCACGTACCTGTTTACGTCCGCATGATTTTTGGATTTTGTTTATATTCGAGCAAGTAACTTACGTCCACCTCGTCGCCAGTTTGTGGCGTTCACTAATGCCACTAGAGAGAGTATGGTAAGCGTCAGGTACTGAGTAAAACACCAAAGTTTAATCTGAATGATACGGAGCAAGTCCCTCCGCTGCCCGCGACCACAGAGTAACGAGGAGCAGTGTTGCCCACTTCGCATCATTATATTTATTGGAATACCACAGGGATAAAAGCGTGATTGTATGTAGTTCTCTTTAAAAGGGCTCACAGAATACTAGCGTCGCGGTCTTACAAGATCGCGGCATAAGCTGAGTGGGTCCTTTTATTGTGACGTCGCGACACGCACATTCCGGTAGCATTAACAGATTATTTTTAGGTACCTTTATCACAGATTAGATAATAGTTACTCTTTATATCATTATTTTATTTCACTTTCGTTTGTTCTGTTTTTGCTGTGTTGTGCTTGTGCCGTCATAAATAATAAATGTTTTCTATTCTATTCTATTAACACAAAACGTGGACCAGACGAACAGTATCACAGATTAGATAATAGTTACTCTTTATATCATTATTTTATTTCACTTTCGTTTGTTCTGTTTTTGCTGTGTTGTGCTTGTGCCGTCATAAATAATAAATGTTTTCTATTCTATTCTATTAACACAAAACGTGGACCAGACGAACAGTAGAGAATAAAAATTAAAAGTTGTTTTTATCTACGGTCTAAGGCAAAAAATCTCACTGACGACTTTTAGCTACCTGAGCCCGAGAATACGGTAATGAGGGCTTTTTCTTTTCAGGAAAAAAGGGTAATTGTAAACTTGAGCTACCTGCACTAACCCAACTTCATACATACATACAATCACGCCTTTATCCCTAATGAGGTAGGCAGAGCGTAAACGACCTAAACAAAAGGTCGTTAAGCCAAGTCTGACAAAGTTTAGAGGGTTCTTTAAGATAGATTTGTAGGTATATTGCTGTAGTGACAGGTTGTCAGCCCATCGCCTAAAATGGAATATACTGAAATCCTCGGATCCCTTAGCTGGTTTTTACAGCTTGCCCGGGAGGAAATGCAGCTGGCATATTCTATGTTATTCTTTCGCTCCCAGTCCAGCATATAAGAAAAAACTAACCCATCTAGAGTATGGATTAAGTTGTTCTGTTTCAACTGTCAACGAGGTCTTTCAAGCCTTAAGCTTTTGATCTAGAGTGGGTTTGATTTCGGGAACAATGTCTTTTGTGTTTTATTTCGAGTTTGTGTTGGACCTTGAAAATTGACTTAATCGTCCAAATAGTAGGATGATCTACACCGAGGGCAATTCGTATAAAATTACTAAATCATTATTAAAATCGTTACTTGTAATTTTCTATCGTCACAGAACAGTAATAGTTAAGTCGGTATCAATGTCTATTTTTATCATAACATATTTAACTGCCTCCGTGGTCTAGTGGCTAGTGTCATGGACTCCCGATCCGGAGGTCCCGGGTTCGATTCCCAGGGGGGAAACACAAAGTTGATATTTGAGAATTTATCACTTTGTGAATTTTTCCCCAGTTTGGTTAGGACATTACAGGCTGAATCACCTGATTGTCCGAAAAGAAAAAGATTTCGTGCTTCGGAGGGCACGTTAAGCCATCGGTCCCGGTCGCTGTCTTTGATAGTGGTCGTTACTCAAACCATGTCAGAGGCCTGATAGTTGTGCTACTAGGCGGTTTTAAAACTCTGACACCAGGGTTCATCGGGTTGATAGACTCGATACCCACTCGACAGAAGAAGAATAACATATTTATCATAACTTACTTTGTTTGGACGTGTCTGGTCAGCCACGTAGAAACTGGTAGAAAAGTTGCAAATTGCATACGTGTAATCACGCTTTCATCCCTAATGGGATGGGCAGAGCATAAACGACCCAATCAAAGGTCGTTCCGCCACGACTGACAAAGTTTTGAGTGTTGTTTAAAATATATTTGCAGGTATATTGCTAGTAACAGGTTATCAGCATATCGCTTAAATTACAATTACTGCAACCCTCGGATCCCTGAGCTGGTATTTACAGCATGCCCAGGAGGAAATGCAGCTGGCACATCCTATGTTTTTCTATCGCTCCCAGGTCAGCATGGTAAGTGATTGCTTTAATTGAAATTGCTTAGACGCCATTAAAAATCTCGCATACAATGACCCTTCACAGCCTTATATTTATAGTATTTCTTTTTTATGGTACAAAGAATAACTGTCAATATTAACGACCGGTATAGATTTTTATGGCCCTCCCGACGGCGTAAGATTTCGGTTGTGACTCCTACGTGTTCCTGAATCCCTGGTAGCTCATGGCTGTAAAACATCTTTATTATCCGCAGCTACCATGTTATGACGTCATGGAGCCATCATAATGTGCTTAAGGTGAAATAATGGTAAGCCGTTTTTTCCATAAATTACGAGTTTTATGTAGGTATTGACAGCCCGATGGTGTAGTGGATAGGGCCGCTGCCTCCTGAGCGGGAGGTCGTAATTCGAATCCTACCACGTACCAATGTCTTTATCGGTTTTCGAATTTCATTTGCACATTTATTCGGCGCTTTTTTAGAAAGCATTTTAAGCTGTTGACCCTAGTTAATATCGTTAAATACCGTAGATATTCGTTGTTAATCTATGTCAGAGGCTATTGCTAAGCATTGGCGGCTTGAAAACTCTAACCTAGTCTAGGATTGGGTCTAGTTCTCCTTTTGAGTTGTTTTGTGTAAAAACCAGTACCCTCAATTAGGTAGCCGCCCCGTGAGATACGGGATAAGGTTAGGTAGATGATGATAACTGACAGCTACGAATTTGTGTCATAAAAAATATAAATATACATTTTACCAGTGGCTTTCGTAACAGGCTAAAATATTTAAAAAATAAGGTTATAATATTAGTGAACTTAGAATAACCTATGTAAGTTATAGTTGTACTCATATAAGTGGTACTTGACTGTATTAGATATCTAACTCAGTGCAGTATTATTCTCCTGTTTTCTGTATAGTGGATGCTAGCTTACAACAAAACAAAACTTTCAAGATGTTTAACGTATTTCTAGCGTAAGTAACATTTATAGCATTCTTTGGTCAAATCTCTGGTACATATTTTATGAATAAAATTCTTGCATTGTGTCTGTGTTAACATAAATTACTAGAAAAACTACATAGGTAACTAGTAGTTTTTCTTGTAACTAGTTTGTTCTTTGATAAAATTGCTTACATTAATTTAAATTTTCTAGGCATACTATTTATGTTCTTCCCCATTAATCCATCTGTCCAACTTGAGTCCAAAGGTTTACTCAGGTTGGCAGAAGTAATGAAAACATGCTCAGGTGGGGATTTTCGGCAAGCTCCGAGGTAGTCTGTATTTGCGGTACAGTGCAAACCATGGCAAACCTAACATCGTACCCGGCGTGACAAAACGCCTACACGCCAGCGGATTTAATCTTCTGTCGAGTGGGTATGTAGTCTATCGACCCGATGAACCCTGATGTCAGAGTTTTTAAACCGCCTAGTAGCACAACTATCAGGCCTCTGACATGGTTTGAGTAACGACCACTATAAAAGACAGCGACTGGGACCGACGGCTTATCGTGCCCTCCGAAAAAGAATCCATCTGTGACATTGACAGAAACTCAATATACATTCAGCCACTTCCTTTATTGGTAGTAAATTCCAAACCTGTCACACTGATTAAGTACAGAACTTTTCTCTTTTAAGAGCTCTTATTTACAACAATGGGCGTTTTTTCACTAGACGGCACGTTCACGGCAATAAATTTAATATTCTGTAGTGCAGTTAACAGACACGTACAAAAGTAAAATGGTATGATCGGAAATATGACATTATAACTAAAAACTTGTCAACGGCATGGTATATTGCACGCTTTTCGCTTTTCCGGCACGGTAACGTCACGGCATTGATTCCCATGATATCATCGCCGGCCTGTCAAACTGCATGTGTTTTGCACCTATACGTATGTAGCAAGCGCGTGTATGTGTGCGCTCAGAATGGAGCTAGGTGGACGTCCGGATGATACCGTCGAAGATATATTCGTCCTAGTGGAAAACAGACAGACAGTATCGTGACGATATTCTTTATCGTGCCGTTGTTGTGCCGTTGACGTACGGTATAGTAAAAAAACGCCCAATAGCATGGAATTATTTACGAGTTCAGTCGGCAAAAAGTCATAACTGAAAATGCTTTATAAAGATAAAAATGTCAGTAAATAAAAACCATTAATACAACTTGATCATAAAAAAACTCTTTTAATGGAAATTTACCTCAAAAGTGCTTAAAAAGAGTACAAATATCCATTAAGCCAATGTACCGTTATTCGAAGCCTACTAAACAAAATTGAGAGAAGCAAACTTGATTCACTAGTTGCGTGTCGGATATGACGTCACGAGTGCGTCCAACTTCACTCCAGTCAGCCCCCACTTCCCCCACTACAGTCCAGGCGAGGCAGCGTGGTTGCGCACGCGGCCCTGTTCGTCATTGGCGTCTTGACTCCCGTTGCGTTCGGACGTATCTTTATTCATTTATTTATAAATAAATAGAAAAATATTTGAAAATAAAATAAGATATAACGTAAGTACATTCTTACTTTAGATATTCAATACATTCAAGTATCTTTTTTAACGGTTTTACCGTTCGTGAATTTTATTTTAATATTATATTTTATTTTCAGTGTTATTTTAATATGGAAAATTTTAAAATATTAAACCTGAAAATGGAGAACAGGATGAGGGAATTGAACTACCGAAAAGACGGCGGTACAGCGATGCAATCGTATATCTTGCTGAGCAGGTTAGTGAAATTAAAAATTTTCTTCACAATGCACATCAACCCCTGTATCAATCTAGTGAACATGGTGGTAATGATGATGCTATTGATATGAACGTTAGTCGTGAGTTATATAATGAAAATACTGCAGAAATGGTAGAACAAAAGTCAGGTCAACCTGATCAACAGACTCCTTTTAAATTTTCAATAAATACAGTTTTAAAGGAACCTTCTATTCCGAAGTCCTCTCAAAGTTTGGTTGATATGATTAAGGCTGTTCAGCACTTTGATTCTGAAGATTGGTCAAACGTCAGATATGCTGATGTCCAAAAACAGTACGTTTCACGCCCTGGTTATACTGATCTCGAAACCAATGACGAGATTAAACCGTATGATAAATTTACTAACCTTAGCCTCACTGAGCGTGGTTTCGCAGCAATTACTCAAGCTTTAGTAAAGCAGAGAGAGGCCGCGCAAAGCGGATTTGAATCTCTGATGTCATGGGCACATTCGTCTGCTGACTTTTCACCTGCCTCTCTGCAACAAAAGATAAATGAAATTTTTATAGAGGGTAATTTTCAAAAAAAAAACAAACGAAGCTATCCAGCTAGCATGTGGCCATCGCGCGGATCTTATCCAGCAAAGGCGAGATAGTATTTTACGATCTGTTAAGGACAAGTACTTTAAAGAATCTCTGAGGAAAATTCCTCCTAGTTGCAGTAACCTTTTTCAAAAGGATTTATTCTCTGCTGCTCTTGAAAAGAATGGAGGAGTCTCCAAATCATTTTGGCCGCTCCGTGCGCCTATTCAGAACAAACCTGCTGCGCAAGCAGATCCAAGCCAAAGTAATTCTCTGAACAAAGTACTAGTACCTACGCAAGGTACTTCCGACTCATACAGGTTTTTTACCAACACTTCTTTGCCTGGGTTTGACTCATTTCGCTCCCAGCGACAATCTGGTCCGCAACAAAGTCGACCGCCTCGCCCAAGGGGGAACCGCTCTCATGTACAAGACGGCTTTCAAACCAGTGGAAACGTCAGTAATAGAGGAAGACCCTCAACTCAAAGGGCCCCGCGCAGGGACCATAATCAGAAAAGAAAGTATTGACTGGAACCCTTTCACGCTGGCAGGCTGGCATTATTTCAGAATCAGTGGGAGATTTTGCATGCACCACCACCTCTCTTAAAAATAATTCAGGGATTTCGAATACCCTTTTGCCGCAAGCCACCCCTAATAATACCGGTCTTAACAAAATTTCAAACACCTACCTCGCAAGAGATGGAAAGAGCAATATCTCAAATGTTGCAAATTAATGTCCTGGAACCTGTGGAGATCAGTCCCAGCTTTATCTCGACAATGTTTCTGACACCCAAAAGCGACGGTTCTTTGAGGCCAATTTTCAATTTGAAAAATCTGAACAAATATGTATACGTCAGCAAGTTCAGTCTGATAAACGTACAAAGAGTCCCATCATTTCTTCAACCTTTCGACTGGCTAGTAAAGATAGATCTATCAAACGCATACTTTCATCTTCCGATAGCTCAAGCTCACAGATGCTTCCTTCGCCTGATATTCAAACAGCAGCTTTTTCAAATGACCTGCCTGCCTTTCGGCCTGGCCTGCGCCCCGAAAGTTTTTGCGTCATTGACAAACTGGGTAGCTCAGGTCTTCAGGGACAGAGGTTACCGTATTCTAGTATACCTCAACGATTTTCTTCTAGCCCATCAAGATCCACGTGTGCTAGAACTTCAGGAACAAGAGGCTCTAAACCTTTTGAGGTATCTCGGTTGGCAAATAAATCTCTCAAAATGCGTGACTGTACCCCAGACAGACTTAGAGTATCTAGGATTGACTTGGTACCCACATCAAAACTTAGTATCCCTCCCTCACCAAAAACGCGTAAAGCTAACCCAAAAGATACTAATGTTACTAAAGAGGAAAACTGCATATCTGAAAGAAGTTCAAAGTATAGTAGGTTCTGTAAATTTTGCCAGTTTTGCAGTACAAAGAGGTCGCCTCTACCATCGAGCACTTCTGATACATTGTCAGGATCTGCTTTATCGAAATCCAAGAGTTCGTTATCCTATCCCTCAGGTAGCGCAGGACGAATTAAGGTGGTGGTTAGCCAACATGACGAAGAATTCTTTAATTTTTCATCCTCCTGTAGTGCACTATCTAGTGACCGATGCCTCAGAGTTAGCTTGGGGGGCACAATTGAACAACATGAAGTTGTCAGGTCAGTGGACAGATATGGAAGCGAAAAACCACTCCAATCTTCGAGAAATGTTAGCAATTCTTCGCGCCTTACAAGATCAAGGTCCTTACCTAGCAGGCTCTCCCCTGATGATACAAAGCGACAATCGAACTGTTGTAGCGTACCTAAAGAACGAGGGCGGAACCAAGTCTATGCCCTTAATGAATCTAACTTACGAGATTTTGCAATTCCTAGACGAATACAAGATTCATATAGAGGTTCACTATATTCCAGGCCGCTTCAATGTAGAAGCGGATCGATTATCCCGAGTTGCACCAACACCCGAGTGGCATTTGCTCCCGGAAGCGACCAACCAAATATTTCGCAAATGGGGAGTACCCGAAATCGACTTGTTTGCCTCGGCAACGGCTCATGTTTTACCGATTTACGGAACATTAGATCAGAAAGACAAACGGGCCCATGTTTACGATGCTTTCAGCCAGACTTGGCATTACCGGCTAGCTTGGGTTTTCCCGCCCCCTTTCTTAATTCCCAGAGTCTCTACTCACCTGAATACAGCAACAGGCCAATATCTGATAGTTGCACCTCGTTGGGAGAAGGTGTTCTGGCGGCCCGATCTAAAGAACCGGTCTCTGGCAGCTCCTTTCACGATCCGCAATCTGGATCAGGTTCTGATCGACAACGCGACAGGTCAGCCTCCGCCGAAGAGCCAGGAACTGATCCTGGAAGTTTGGAAATGTGGGGCTGGTCAGAAAGTTTAAAGTTTTGGTCAGAAGAACAGCGAGAGTTGTTACGTAGTAGTTGGAGGGATTCTACCTTAAAAACTTATAAACCAGCCTGGCGAAAATGGTTTAACTGGTCAAATAACAATTCTGTGAGTCCTCATAATCCATCTGGTTCTGATTTAGCAAGATTTCTTATAGATCTTTATCAAAAACAGGGTCTATCATACTCAACTATTTTGGTTTACAAGTCTGCTATTTCTACGCTTTGTGACCCTAATTCAGATAACCGGCTCAGTTCACATGTTCTTGTAAAGCATGCACTTAAAGCAATATCACAAAAAAATCCCAAAAACAAGAAAATTCCTATTTGGGACACTGATATATTGAGATCGTCGCTTATCAGTAAACCTGTTAATGAAACTAATTTATTTCAGTGTTCTCAAAGGGCAGCTATATTGCTTCTACTCTGTTCGGGTCGTCGTGTACATGACTTAACTCTCCTATCTGTAAATTCAGCAAATTGTTTACCCAGCGATGAGGCAATCGTTCTGTGGCCGAAGTATGGGTCAAAAACTGACTCTTATAATAACCAGCAGTCAGGGTGGCGTTTGTTAGCAAATAAGGAGTTCAAAGCTCTAGACCCCGTTTTTTGGATAAAGCGGGTAATTACTTTATCTGAACCTAGACGAAATATCTCTAAAGTAGATAATTTATTTTTAACTGCTTGTGGTCCCCCTAAACCAGCTTCGCGAACTGTAATTGCAAACTGGGTAAAAAGCAACTTACTTGAAGCGGGCATTCGCGCCAGTCCTGGTAGTATACGTTCTGCAGTTGCTTCCAAAAACTGGGTCCAGAATTGCCCCTTAGAGGACATATTAGATCGAGGTAATTGGCGTTCGGAAAACACGTTTAGAAAGTTTTACTGTCGTGAGATACAGTCTTCAGAACCACTGTCAACCACATCTGCATCTTTCATACCTGAAAAATAAGTTAATTACTATAAAATTATGTAAATATTCAAAAACAAATGCATTCATGATGATTTTGTATGTTATTGATTTCTCTAGAGGTGCTTACTATTAATATGTAAGTTTTATACCAGTTTTTATCTAATAAATATAAATAATTTAAATGAAATTTTAATGTTTTATTTCCTATTTCATCCCGATATAATACTAATCACATTGGCGTCCCACTACCACCAGGCGATAACAAACAAGTCTCAATTTTGTTTAGTAGGCTTCGAATAACGGTACATTGGCTTAATAACGGCGTTTTACCTAACAATAAAACGTACATATATTAAGCTAATTACCTTATTCGAAGCCTACATTTGTAATTCTACCTGGTTTTCAATAATTCGGGTACGGCTACCTATGATAATTTACTTAAAAATACATTATTAAAATATTGAAATTACTTGCCTTAAAACCAAGCGATTCCCATGAGAATCGAATACTGCATGCAGTATATTCAAAATGTACTCTTTGTAATCATAAGTTCACTTTTATTCATAACTTTTTACACTTTTTGGTTTTACTTGTCACATACCTACTTTTTCACTTGAGGTTTCACAGTACTTATATTTTTCGACTTCTGATTACTTGTTAAAACTTTTTGAAGTAATGCACACAAAATCATAACATATCACAAGCACATCACACGTGTTTCACTTTTTTCCGTCGAAAAATTTTACAGCCGTACCCTCAATAGGTAACATATTTGCAAATTGAGACACAATGACGAACAGGGCCGCGTGCGCAACCACGCTGCCTCGCCTGGACTGTAGTGGGGGAAGTGGGGGCTGACTGGAGTGAAGTTGGACGCACTCGTGACGTCATATCCGACACGCAACTAGAGAATCAAGTTTGCTTCTCTCAATTTTGTTTAGTAGGCTTCGAATAAGGTAATTAGCTTAATATACGTTTTATTGTTAGGTAAAACGCCGTTATTAAATATTTCAAGACTTTGATTTATGTACGCTGTAATTTTTTTTAATATTTATAAAAAAAAAAGATTTTTTGGCCCAATAAACACAAAGGTTCCATGCTTTGGAGATAGAGGTACGTGCTTGTCGTTTTATTAAACTCATCATCAAATTCATAACACAAGCCAGATCAAAATCCTACGAGTATGTTATGAAATGGCGGACAAATGATTGCCTATCAAAAAAAAATAAAAAAAAAATTGGTCACATTACCCCGTTCGCTATGAGATGATCGCTGAATGAAAGCTTATTGTATGCAGAAAATGACATTTTATATGGGCTGTAAGGGACAGCCGTCAGCGTCCCATATACTGATAGGGGTTGCTCAATCACCGACACTGAAAAACTTCCACCACGAAATTCTTTCAGGAAGTGAAAAAATAAATTTTGGCTTTTCCAAATTTTTTTTTTTTTCTTTTATTAAAAATGGGTTTGCTCTTGACTCCAGTCTAGGTCGGGAACGAATGAGACGTCCATACAAATTGTCTGATCGAGGTGGACATTTTGTATGGAAAAGCAAATTTTTATTTTCACTTCCTGAAAAAAAATCTTGGTGGAAGTTGTTAAGTATCGTTGACTGAGCAACCCCTATCAGTTTGCGGGACGCTATCCATTACACCTGGTACGGGCTGTCACTAATCAAGATAAATTGAACGTACATTTATTTATTTATTATTTATTTATGAGCCTGTTTTGTCCCACTGCAGGGCAAAAGCGTCTCTCTCCCTTCCTTCCATTGAACGTACATTCGGGGTTAATAAATCTTTCGATGTCTCAACAACATTTTATTTGAAGAAGAACCAACAAGTCCACAAATCCTGATTGACTTCACTCTTAAATAGAAGTAGTGGAAAATATTTATTTGTCAACAATTTACACATCTTTTTATGGTGACAAATATTATTATTTATTGTTACATTCATATTCTAAAGCGACAAGTGAGTCACGCTCAGCATAAAAATTACACTAAGCATACCCTTCGCGGGGCAGAGAGAAGAAGGGAAATATTTAGGAAACCCTTTCTTTCTTTGAGCGCTGGAGTCACGACTTTATAGTGCGGAGGTGTAAATCACAGCTACATTGTTGATTTTCCGCCTAACTGAATATCTCTATTTTCACAACAAAATAACGAAAAATTGTTTTCCGCAATAGGTAAACAATCGTTTGATTACTTTAACCGCAAACATATTTCTTCCATGCTGGACTGGGAGTGATGGAAAAACATAGAATGTGCCAGCTGCATCACCTCCAGAGCATGCTGTAAAAACCAGCTAATGGATTCGAGGGTTATAATATACTGCAATTTTAGGCGATGGGCTGACAACCTGTCACTAAAGCAATATACGTCATGATCATTTGTAATAATCCTCAAAACTTGTCAGACGTGGCGGAACGACCTTTGCTTAGGTCGTTAACGCTCTGCCTACCCCATTAGGGATAAAGGCGTGATTATATGTATGTATGTATGCAAACATATTTCAAACAAGTTTGAACCGCGACAAGTTCAAGGTTTTTCTTGTGTGGGTTTCGAGTCGATTGACCAGATGAAGCCTGCTGTCAAAGTTTTAAAACCGGTTAATAGCATACTTTATATGCCTCTAACATTGTTTTTATCAAAGACATTGACTGGGACCGATGGTTTTACGTTCCCTCTAAGACACGGAATCTTTTTTCTTAAAGGCAATCAGGTCCATACCAAACTGGGGAAAATCTCACAAAGTTATAAATAAACAAATGTAAAATTTGTGTCACCTGTGAATCGAGCTGCGGACCTCCGGATCGAAAGCTCATGGCTCAGCCAGCCAGACCACGGAGGCAGTAAAGTCAAGTTCAAGATGAAAACGATATTACGTAGAAAATGTGAATCGCTACCTTTCGTGGTTTACGTTGGTAGTAAATCTTTTATTTTAAATTGGGTTTTATTTTTAAATTTTAGGTCAGTTTAGAAATGAACTCTGGAATGGTATTAATTTTACAAAACGTATTTTTTTTAACAAAACATGTCATATCAAAAAACATATTAGCGTTTATTGTAATCAAACTTAAAGTGATCGGAAAATGGACGTTAAGATTAGAGAAGAGCTTTAATGGCTGTATTTAAAATCAACTCTCATGAGTGACAGCGAGTTTGAGTTCGTATCAGAAAATGTCATTTCAGTACAAACTGGCCTGTCAAACTCTCAAGTTTGAGAGCAATATTAAGTATGGATTATACTTGTTAATCTACATGACAGCTTACGGACCTCATAACCACATAACTATATTGAACTAACCATAGAGAAACTAACGTACGCAAATGTTGCAGTAGAGTTTCTGAAACTTTTGGATATGACGGGTTGATTAGGGATCTAGTTTCACTTTGTTACGGCACTTCGTGTTACGTCAATGTGTTACAATGTATCCGACCATTTCAGACAAACACGTGTCTGTCTTACTAAGGCTCGTATTTATAGAGCCCACTCAAGATTGAGAGCAATATTAAGTATGGATTAGACAGGTCATTGTGTACTAAAATTACATTTCTGCTACGAACTCAAACTAACTGTCAATCTCGAGTGCTGTTTATGAAAACGTGCCTTAAACATATATTTTAGAAATTGATATTTATTAATTAGGTTAGGTGAGGTTTGGTTTAAGGAAGAGCGGTGCGTCCTAACACAGGCAAATATTTGCTTACTGGGAGGCTCCATGTCTTAGTTTGTAAATGAAGATTTTTGTATTTTTATATATTTTAAAAAGTAGGGTGAAGATGATGACTATAATGATTGAGGTGAATATTATTTTAATGAAGGAAAATTTTGTTGGTTAATTTGATCGTTCGACATTGTGAAATTCAACAATTAATTGCAAGTGCTTTGCTCTTGTTAGCTTAGCTTGATTAGATTATATTATTAGATTATTAGAGAGCAGTAAAAAAAGTGTGGGTCGGCAGCAGACCGCGCTCGCCTGTCCCGAAAGGGTAAGGGCGTGTTCGTCTTAATATTGTCAATTATCATTTAAATAATTGACAGTATTAAGTCTAGATTAATTAATAATAAGATACTACTTACTGTTATTACTTATACTAACTACGATAATCTGTAATATTGTTATGCGGATAGTCATCGAGACAAACCTATTACGGGTTTAGCGATGTCTTATAGATTGTATAAGGGTCATTTATTGTAATACAATTCTAATAAAAAAAAAAAAAAAGATCGAAACGGCATCTAACTCTTCCGTTCCGATCGAAACAAATTTAAATTCAAAATATCTTTATTATTCACACACTAACACTAAAACACTTAATGTGTTTTTGTTTTAAGTGTATATATAACAATCACAATAGTTCAGTTTGAGAGTAAAAGGTAAGGGTCTCAGTATTTTGCTACCATGTTACTCAAAGCAACAGTGGTAGCACTGATTTTCAGCCCTTACCCTTTTCATACACCATTTAAAAAAAACATCAAAGTAGAGGGCATTACATATTAAAAAGCAAAACTCAAAATATAACATGCTTAAACAAAGCATTATTTTTTTTACATACATAAATCACGCCTTTATCCCTGACGGGGTAGGCAGAGCGTTTAACAATTTTAGATTGTAATATGTATTGCTTTAGTGACAGGTTGTCAGCCCATCGCCTAAATTACAATACACTGTAACCCTCGAGTCCCTTTTGCTGACTTCAACAGCATGCCCGGGAGGAAGGGCAGCTGGAACATTCTACGTTTTTCTATCTCTCCCAGTCCAGCATGGAAGAATTTTTTTTTATAACCTTGTTTAAAAAAATAATAATAATACAATCACAAGTTGCAATACAAATTCTTACAACAACTCAACGAGCGTGCAACAAGCTAAGTACACAAGAGCAAAGCACTTACAAACCAACTGTTACGAGGTCACTTCCGCATCTGATGAGTCGAAATTAAGACGAAACAGTGGTCAACAAAGTACCGCTGCGTTCCGTGTTCATGTTCGTGACATTCATCCCTGAAAAGCCATAAGGCTTATAATGCTCAACAATGTTATGGACGTAGGCAAAAGATACGTAATAATCAAAATAAATGTTTTTAGTAAAATACTCATACAGAGTGCAAAGGACAGCTCAATCTTTTAGGGGTTGCTCAGCCAATGAAAGTTTACAACTTTTACGAAGAATTTCTTTCATAATATAAAAGAAAAAAAACTTCCCTACATAAACTTGTCTAGTTAAGATAGTAGGTAATATTGCATGGTTTTTTTTGTTTTCTAAAAGAATTTCCCTGTGATAGTTGTTTAGTATCGTCCTTTCAGTTTACACCCTAAGGCCCGTATTTATAATTGATACATGAGATTGACAGCTAGTTTGAGTTCGTATCAGAAATGTCATTTCAGTACAATATGGCTGGTCAAATCAATACTTAATATCGCTCTCAATCTTGATATCCCTTTATAAGTACGAGCCTATATCTGTATTAAGACAAAGCTTACTCGGGTTATTATTGAAGTACACGTGTATTTTACGCTTTATTGTTGTTGCAAATTGATATTATTTATTGACGTAACACAATTTAAACGAACAAGAAGACCCTAGATTGAAAAGCAATACCTACAATTTATAGGGGTTTTCATTAAGTGTGGGTAGATGTTGAAAATTGAATAAAGCAAGCTGTGAGTAAGGTATAAATAAAGGTATATTTTTAAAGGTTTGCCAATTTTGTTTTGTAAACGACTTAAATAAAAATAATATGTTTTATCTTGTAAAAAGCCACGGCATATTTAGAAACATTGTCATATTTTAAATATGCTATTAAGAAAACACTTTTAACACTAGTTCCGTTACACTATCATCAGGCAGTATTTAAAAACTATAATAGTATACTAAGGCGTTTCATCAAGAAATAACATCACAAAGTGTAACATACTTATATTTTAAACTAGCGACCCGCCCTGGCTTCGCACGGAAGTTATTAGTGTTTTTCTACTATATTATGCATGTATTATACATATAAACCTTTATCTTGAATCACTCTATCCATTTAAAATTTAATACATACATACATACATATAGTCACGCCTGTATCCCTGATGGGGTAGGCAGAGCGAAAACGACCCAAACAAAGGTCGCTCTGCCACGTCTGACAAAGTTTTGAGGGTTATTCAAGATAGATTTGTTGGTATATTGCTGTAGTGACAGGTTGTCAGCCCATCGCCTAAATTGCAATACACTGTAACCCTCAGATCCCTTAGCTGGTTTTTACAGCATGCCCGGGAGGAAATGCAGCTGGCACATTCTAAGTTTTTCTTTCGCTCCCAGTCCAGCATGGAAGATAAAATTTAAAATTTAAAACCGCATCAAAATCCGTTGCGTAGTTTTAAAGATGTATGCGTACATAGGGATATAGGGACAGAGAAAGCGACTTTGTTTTATACTATGTAGTGATAAATTGGCATGATTGGGCCTTTTGAGTAAAAACAAAAACGTTTTGTTAATATCTCACATACAGCTTGTTTTATTCGACTTCAACATCTATCCACCCTTAATGAAAAACCCCCTATATTTGGTTGATTGGTTTGTACAAACCAAATAAGTTTATATCAATAAGTATTACGAAAAAGTCACCGACCAAGTCTGTTTGTTTGTTTATCCATAAAATTACGTTCTAAAATTCACGAATGGGCTTTCGCCAGATATGTTTTTTTCGGTATGCTTATTATGTAGTAGATATGCAGTATATTCTAAAACTACCCACTAATTGCATGTATTCTACATACACACATACATACATATAATCACGCCTTTATTCCTAATGGGGTTGGCAGAGCGTAAACGACCACAATGGTCGTTCCGCCACGTCTGACAAAGTTTTGAGGGTTATTTAAGATAGATTTAAACGTATATTGCTGTAGTGACAGGTTGTCAGCCCATCGCCTAAAGTTCAATATACTGAAACCCTCAGATCCCTTAGCTGGTTTTTACAGCATGCTCGGGAGGAAATGCAGCTGGCACATTCTATGTTTTTCTCTCACTCCCAGTCCAGCATGGAAGATATGTATTCTAATGGAAGAAAGTTGCTAATAATCACTAAAATGTAAATGTAAAATTCAATAGTGAAATATTATGACAAACCACATGTCAAATAAATGTAGGTAATTAAATCTTTATCCAGTTCGATTCATCAATCATAGAAATACTAACCAATGTATGTACAAGTGTCAGTTCACACTGGGAAGCAACGCCTTTGTAGTATAGTGGTCTGAGTCACGGGCTCCTGATCCGGATGTCCTGGGTTGGATTTCCGGGGGGAGGGGAACACAAAGTTGATATGTGACAATTTGTCACGTGAAGTTTTTCTCACTTTGGTTAGGACACTGCAGGCTGATTCACCTGATTGTCGGAAAAGAAAAAGGATTCCGTGCGTCGGACGGCACCCGTCGGTCCCGGTCGCTGTCTTTGATAGTGGTTGTTATTCAAACCACGTAAGAGGCCTAATAGCTGTGCTACTAGGCGGTTGGAAAACTCTGACAGAGGGTTCATACGGTCGTTTGCCTCGAGAATCCACTAGCTAAGGAGAACGTGATAGGCTACACCGCGCGACAAATACTCATTTTCAATTCATTTCATTCCATTTATTTATTATTCAGATTACGGCGGAATAATCATGGAAACGCCAAACGACTAAAAGTTGAAGGTCAACGTAATATTGAATCGTACCATTGAAAAGTGCTCACCGCGTCTTGTCGCGTCGCTTCCCGGTGTGATTCGACCCTAACGAGTCAAAGCGTTACTCCTATGACGGATTACCAATTCCAGCAAATTTCAGGGATATGGTTCCTGACTGATTTCTGATTTGTGTTATAAATTGGAGCAATTTGTGGTTGTGCAATAGTCGCCTCTATTGCCCAGGCTTGGGAAACTGATAGCTTGTGAGCGCGGCAGGCGCTTGGAGTTTTTTATTTTTGAAAACACATCAGTGTTATCATAATTCTTCCATGCTGGACTGGGAGCGATAGAAAAACATAGAATGTGCCAGCTGCATTTCCTCCCGGGCATGCTGTAAAAGCCAGCAAAGGGATCCGAAGGTTTCTGTATATTACAATTTAGGCGATGGGCTGACAACCTGTCACTACAGCAGAATACGTACAAATTTATCTTAAATAACCCTGAATACTTTGTCAGACGTGACGGAACGACCTTTGTTTAGGTCGTTTACGCTCTGCCTACCCCATTAGGGATATAGGCGCGATTATATGTATGTATGTATGTTATCATTCGTGTAATTGAATTTGAATTGAATTGCAGAGCGTAAACGACCTAAACAAAGGTCGTTCGGCAACGTCTGGCAAGATTTGAGGGTCGTTCCAGATTGATTTGTATATTGCTAAAGAAGAAGATGAGATTGTCAGCCCATCGTTGAAATTACAAAACTGAAACCTTCGAAGCCCATAGCTAAGTTTAACAGCATGCACGGGAGGAGATTCTGCTGGCATTCTATGTTTTTCTATCGCTCCCAGTCCAGCATGCAAATAAACTTGTTTAAATCAGTGTCATCATCATCTCCCTAACCTTATCCCGTATCTCACGGGGTTGGCTTCCTAATCTAGGGGATTGAACGAGGGTACTGGTTTTTACACAGAGCGACTGCCATCTGACCTCCGCAACCTAGAAGGGAAACCAGACCCAATCCTAGATTAGGTCAGAGTTTTCAAAACGCCAATGCTTAGCACTGTCCTCTGATATGGCTTAACGACTAATATCTACGGTATTAAACGATATTAACCGGGACCAACGGCTTAACGTGCCTTCCGAAGCACGGAAAAAGCACCGAATAAACGTACATGTGAAATTCGAAAACCGAAAAACACATTGGTACGTGGTGGGATTCGAACCACGACCTCCCGCTCAGGAGGCAGCGGCCCTATCCACTACACCATCGGGCTCTATAATCACGGATGGATTCAGGATAAAAAAGATTGCCCTGCATTGTCAGACGTGGCGAAAGCGCCTTTTAAGATGCGTTTCACGCTCTGCTTACCCCGTAAGGGATAAAGGCGTGATTTTATGTATGTATGTAGCAGCAAGATTTAAGTTGCTAGTCAAGTCCCGTCTTTCGCCTAAGTGTTACAAGCATAGTTAACTTGATTAAGTGTATTATCTGTTTGACTGGAATGTCTAAGCTAGTTTCAAAGCAATTTAAAGCATACCTACACTACAAGAAACAGCACCCGTTCTTTGCATTAAAATGATACAAACTAGGAACTAATTTAAGCACTCAGCGTGTGTAATAAGCTGAATTTGCTTCTGTAGCTTAACTGAAAATGGTTTTCGTGTAGAGAATAATACATTACTCTGAGGCAGAAAACAAAGCAATTTAATGACGAGTACATTTGGTAACTTCCAATGCAAACGAGACCTTAAATTGCTATTTCGGCTAAGAGAAGTATAGTTTTTTTCTGTAATTTTGCGAGGAAACAATAAAAATACACTTAAAACAAACTTGCGAATACTCCATAATATTTAGATATTTAAGTTTTTCTATTTTAATATTTTATGGCTTAGATGCGAGTCCTTTAAGCCTTCCTTTGGCGCCTTTGACAGACGCACATTCCATTCATTCATTCGATCCATTTAGTAAATTTAAGAAATTGTATGCGCTTTTTGTCGTAAACTAATCAATAATGTAAAGTTAAAAACACACAAACCATACTAATGTGTCCTTAAAGACTTCGTGAAGCGATCGTTAATTTCATTGTTCGTTTGGAGAAATTGCTGGCGATTGCGAATATGAGGGCCGATTTGAGTGAATTTGGTTATTTTTAAAAAAAAAATGAAGATTATTTCGAGCAAATGGGAGAAATATATAATACAAGGTTTTTTGTGGTTTAAGAACAGAACAACGCTATCAGAAACACTCACTCGCTTTACGTAAACATTTATATCACCGAAAATCCAGTAGTAGTTTATCGGTATTTTTATTATGATTGTCTTTTCTCATCGATACTAAATATCTTTGTTCCAATTATTTTATAACACAAATAAAACAACTTCAATGCTGGTGGGAGCAAGAGAAAAACATAGAATGTGCCAGCTGTATTTCCACTCGAGCATGCTGTAAAAACCAGCTACGGGATCCGACGATTTCAGTATATTGCAATTTAGGCGTTGGGCTGACAACCTGTCACACTACAGCAATATAAATCTACCTTTAATAACCCTCTTAACTTTCGTTTAGGTCTTTTACGCTCTGCCTACCCCATTAGGGATAAGGGCGTGATTATTTGTTTGTAATTAAACAACTTCACAATTTGTGAGCAATGAAGATTTATCAGCTAAAACTAAAATTAAAATCTATTTGTCACATTCAGACTGAAAACATTAGAAAAGGTCCTTGATCTATTCTCTCCGTTTTTGATTTATTGTCGGTCGTTTTATGCGTTATCTGTAATTTTTATCCGCCGTCATATGATATGGCGGAAATAAGTGACAGAAATACTGAGCAAATGTGCAAAAGCGCGTCAAAATTTAGCGGACAAAGTGTAAAATCATAGAGTATAAATCGCCTAGCATTTTTCAATTTTATTATTTTCATCATCATCATCGTATGGCATTTCCGAAAATGCGAGTTTAAAATTTGATTCACGAAGATTCAGCAGCGGATTCGAGGGGCTACACCAGCCAACACCGGAGGCAAAGCAATGTATTTATTACTCCGACAAAAAATAATAATTTGAAAGTGACAGATTGATTTAAATTTTTGTTTTACATACATACATATAATCACGCCTATATCCCTAATGGGGTAGGCAGAGCGTAAACGACCTAAACAAAGGTCCTTCCGCCACGTCTGACAAAGTTTTGAGGGTTATTTAAGATATATTTGTAGGTATAGTACTGTAGTGACAGGTTGTCAGCCCATCGCCTAAATTGCAATATACTGAAATCCTCGGATCCTTTAGCTGGTTTTTACAGCATGCTCGGGAGGAAATGCAGCTGGCACATTATATGTTTTTCTTTTGCTCCCAGTCCAGCATGGATTTTTTTTTGTTTTAGCAGGTATTATATAGAATCGAGCCCATTTTTTCCCAAAACCTATATATAATAAGCAAGAGATTAATTTATTGTATTGAGGGTGGATGCACTGTACTATGTTATGTCAGATGCATGGTGAGCTAATTTATGTATTAAGCTCACAGAGATTAGGCTGCACTTGTACTTGTCATTAACTAGCATAATATACTACAAATGATGTATGAGAGAGATCGTGTAACTGCCTCCGAGGCCAAGTGGTCAGAGTCATGGGCTTACGATCCGGAAGTCCTGGGTTCGATTCCCAGGGGAGAACACAAAGTTGAAATGTGTCAATTTATCACTTTATGAGGTTTTAGGACATTGCAGCCTGAATCACCTGATTGTCCGAAAAGCAAAGGGATTCCTCCGTGCTTCGGAAGGCACGTTAAGTCGTCGGTCCCGGTCACTGGCTTTGATAGTGGTCGTAACTCAAACCATGTCAGAGGTCTAATTAGCTGTGCTACTAGGCGGTGAGTTTTTCGTGTCGTTGTTAGACTTGAGAATCCACTCGCTCAAACCGCAAACTCGCAAGAAGATCGTGTAGTGATATAATTTTATCATTTTGTTTATGTACTTGATGTAATATTTGACGACCGGCCTAGTTGGCAGTGCATCTTCCCGCTACGCAGAGGGTCCCGAGTTTGACTCCCGGCCAGGCAGACCTTTAAATGATGAATTTAAATCAGTTTCTCGGTCCGACCGTTTTGTGTTATTTTTGTGTATGTCCATGGCACCCCAATATAGTAAATCCTAAGCCCGTATTTATGAAGCGATCTCAAGATTGAGAGCAATATTAAGTATGGATTTGGCAGACCGTTTTGTACTGAAATGACATTTCTGATAGGAACTTAACCTCTCTGTCACTCTTGAGAGCTGATTATAAATACGGGCTTTAGTGTGGGCTATTAGTGTGATCCTTTTTTATGTTGCGGTTTTTTTTTAGTTAGTTTCGCGAAATTAATTAAAAAAGGAAATACCAAACTTTCCGCCCTGAAAGTAACTTTACCCTCAAAACTTTGTCAGACGTGGCGGAACGACCTTTGGTTAGTTCGTTTATGCTCTGCCTACCCCTTTAGGAATAAAGGCGTGAATATATGTATGTATGAATGTAACATGTTGATGCCCTTCCAGACGTATTCGTCGACGGCGACACCGTGTGGTATACCGGGTGTAAGGGACAGCGTCCCACAAACTGATAGGGGTTGCTCAGTCAACGACACTGAACAACTTCCACCAGGAAATTCTTTAGGGAAATGAAAATAAAATTAGGCTTTTCCGAAAACTATGCAATGCTATAAAAGCCAAATTTATTTTTCTCTTCCTGAAAGAATTTCCTGATGCAAGTTGTTCAGTGTCGTTGACTAAGTAACTTCTATTAGATTGCGGGACGCTGTCCCTTACATCTATCTCACAAACAAGAATTTGGTTTTAAAAAACCAGTCACATTTGGTACAATAAAACTGCCCGCTATTGATTGTGTAGTTATAGGTTTGGGTCGAGATTTAAGGAGTTGGCGTTTGGCGTCGAGATGTTCAAGTTGGGTGCGTTCATAATTATTGGTGTCCGATTTCACAGCGTTTCGCCACTCCGGTCTCCGAGTAGCAAGCTCCTCCAAAGAACCGCAAGATATTCCGACGGATGACAAGTGGCGTTTCATAACGTCTCTGTAGCGTAAATATTGACCCCCAGGTTTTCGCTTTCGTGAGCTAAGCTCTCAGTAAAAGATTTCCTTCGGTTACCTTGAGAAATCCATTCGCACTTCGTGTCCAGCCCATTGTAGCTGTGTGTTTATTAGCATGCCCTCAATACCGGTAAATTTAGTTTGACGAAGGAGTTTGAGACATGAACTTGCCACTTCACCCGTAAAATAGCCCGGAGACACTTCATGTGAAAGACGTTTGATATCACCCTTGTACAGACACCATGTCTCCGAAGCATACAGAAGCGAGAGGTAATATAATTGCTCTATAGACGGCAAGTTTAGTGTGAAGTTTCAGATCATGCGACTTCCATGTAACATACACACTTACATACATATAATCACGCCTTTATCGCTAATGGGGTTGGCAGAGTGCAAACGACCAAAACAAAGGTCGTTCCGCCACGTCTGTCAAACTTTAAGGGATATTTAAGATTGATTTGTAGGTATATTGCTGTTGTGTTATGTTGTCAACCCATTTCCTAAATTACAATATTCTAAAACCCTTAGCTGATTCTTACAGCCTGCCCAGGAGGAAATGCAGCTGCCACTTTTTATGTTTTTCTCTCTCTCCCAGGCCAGCATGGAAGAAATCTAGGTATATTGCTAAAACAATGGGCTCCCGGGTATGCTGTAAACAAAAATTAACATATTTGTATTTAACACTGGTTGACTGCACTACAGTTATAAGAAGAGATGTTTTAGTTACTATATTTATTTCTGTTTTAATGACCAATCCTCCGATTCATTTGTAAGGCATTCACAGTTGTTGTTTTAATTAGAAATACAAATTGTTTGTCAAAGAGTCGCGTAACGACACCTTTTTGAATTTAAATGAACGCTATTGAGAAATTAATTGGGACAACGTTTTGAAGATCGTGATTTCACTTCTTACATACACATAATCACGCCTCTATCACTAATAGGGCAGGCAGAGCGTAAAAGACCTATAATGTTCGTTTCGCCACGTCTGACAAAGTTTTGAGGGTTATTTATGATAGATTTGTATATTGCTGTAGTGACAGGTTGCCAGCTGATCGCCTTAATTGCAATATACTGAAACCCTCAGATCCCTTAACTGGTTTTTTCAGCATGCCCGGGAGGAAATGCAGCTGGCACATTCTATGTTTTTCTGTTGCTCCCAGTCCAGCATGGAATAATACTTATTTTTCTTTCTGATTTTTCCCCTCTCTTGCACTTATGTAAATTTTTGCCTGAAAACCGAATGAAGTTTGACCGTTGGGCTTCTGAACTGTACGTCAAGTCATGAGTTCGATTCTTGCATACTCACATAAACACACGAGTTTGTGTAATTTTCCAAAATTTTACCTGATAAGTAGTTTGGCAAGTCTGCTGCTTTTGATAGCGGTCGTTACACAAACCATGTCAGAGGCAGTTTACCAACTCTATTATTAAGGTATAGCCCTCGACTCGACAACAACAACCCAATTTTCAGTATATAATTTTAAACAATAATTTTATTACCTTAGTAACTTCATAAGCAAAATAAAGGCGCACCACAGAACTAGCGGGCAGAATTGCAAACTGAAGAGAAAGTTATGAACCCCCTAGGTGATGTCTTAACTTAGTAGAACGAAAAGTTTGTTACAATTACCTTTGTGTGATTTGAGGGACTTGAGGGGCCTTGCTGGCTTATTGGATTATGACGTAGTAGAACAACACACACACACACACGCGCGCACACACACACACTTATACCGGGTGTAAGGGACCGCTTCCCGCAAACTAATAGGGGTTGCTCAGTCAACATTACTGAACAACATCCACCAGGAAATTCATTCAGAAAAAGAAAAAGAAAAAGCCCATACAAAATCAGTACCTCGATCAGACAGTTTGCATGGAAAAGCAATAAAAAAGAAACCTGAATGAATATCCAGGTGTTGTTCAGTGTCGATGACCGAGCATCCCCTATAAGTTTGCGGGACTCTGTCCCTTACACCCCGTATAAACTCATAGTCCTGTTACAATGTATTGTAATTTAGGCGATGGGCTGACAACCTGTCACTATAGCTACATACAATTATATATATCTGAAAAGACCATAAAGCTTGTCAGACGTGGCGGAACGACCTTTGGGTCATTGACGATCAGCCTACCCTTCTAGAGACAACGTTCCTCTCAATACGACAAAAATCGCAGCAACACGTGTCAAAATTTTATGTATAATTAAGTTCTTACAACATCTACAATGTCCTATTGTCAATGTCTTCCACGCTGGCCTGGGAGCGAGAAAAACATAGAATGTGCCATATGCATTTCTTCCCGGGTAAGCTGAAAAGACCAGCTAAGGGATCCGAGGGTTTCAGTATATTGTAATTTAGACCATGGGACAAATCTAGCTTAAATAACCATCAAAACTTTATCAGACGTGGCGGAGCGACCTTTGTTTGGGTCGTTTGCGCTCTGCCTACCCCATTTGAGATAAAGACGTGATCATATGTATGTGTGTATGTATGTGCAATGTCCTAACTTCCTGAGTATAAATAAAATTTCTAGTTGGACGCCGAAATTGTGAATTACTCGAGCGCGCTAATTCATTTTTAATGATTCATCCGGCTTTTCCCTGTTTTGGTTTGCCGATTATCGGAAATGTGGTGTTTTTGTGACAAATTTGTGATGTGGAATTTAAAGTCCAAGGTATGTACATTATTATTGCACTAGCTTTTACCCGCGACTTCGTCTTCGGTGTTCTTATTTTTCCGTAATCCATCCGTGATTATAGAGCCCGTTGGTGTAGTGGATAGGGCTGCTGCCTCCTGAGCGGGGAGGTCGTGGTTCGAATCCCACCACGTACCAATATGTTTTTCGGTTTTCGAATATCATATGTACGCTTATTCGGCGCTTTTTCCGTCCTTCGGAAGGCACGTTAAGCCTTTGGTCCCGGTAAATATCGTTTAATACCGTAGACATTAGTCGTTAAGCCATATCAGAGTTCAGTGCTAAGCATTAGCGGCTTAAAAACTCTGACCTAATCTAGGATTGGGTCTGGTTTCCCTTCTGGGCTGCGGAGGTCAGATGGCAGTCGCTCTATGTTATACGGGACAAGGCTAGGGAGATAATGATCCATCCGTGATTATCTGCAGCGTCTTGAGGGTCTGGTTCTAAAACGTGGCGTGACTTCTTCCGAGATCGTTCCTCACGTACCTACCACACGTTCCCCCTGTCCTACTCGTCACACGCATCCCTTAACAGCCATAATGTCTGTCCAGCCCTCTGATCTCAAGTCATCTTGCTCAAGTCGCTTCTGTTCCCTTTCCTCCCGTCCATCCTGAAGCTTATGATGCTCCAGTGTACATGTATAAAAGTTCACAGATAATTAATACACAACACACATAGAATTGAATTGCTGCCAATAGTTTAACAACATAGGGCGATGCACTTTATAGCACTCTTAATTCTGCCTGCCTGCCTCCCAAGTAAAGAAGCATGATGAAATGTATTCTAAGTAAGTCCAGATAACACAAAATGAAATAAAAATGTTCCGTCATAATCTGTTCAAACACTATTTTTTTTGCTCTCTGCTTACCCCCTAAGATAGCGTGATGATATCGTAAATCAAGGTAACAAAAACAAAAGGTACACTGAGTAAACTGAAAAAAGTCCTATTCAAATCGGTTGAAATACAAATTTAATTCAGATCCCTGCCTACTGCATACCCCTAAGTACGATGGCGTGATTATATTTATCCTCAGTTTGTGTTTAGGTAAAACTCAGTTCAATAAAAAAGTCAAAAATCAAAATCGGTTAAAAGCACTAATCACATTCAGTTCACTGCCTATTGCCTACCCCCTAAGTACGGTGGAGATCACTTCTAATAAATAATTATAATTAAATAAATATAATTATATTATGTTTATCGTTTTTACCATATCAAATTTGTCTGTTTTGAAAATAAAATCAAAATTTAAATGTTACTATATATCGTAAATATATTTTTCTTTATTTGCTTACTATTTATTTTTAATAAATAAAAACAGAGTTTTTTTAAGTATGATCAAACTGTAGGCAATAAAACTGCTGTCCGAATAAAAACTCGTAAAAACCACTAAAACAATTTTATATTTTTGTCGCACCTTAGTATGGGCGAGGAATCATAGTGCAACGACGCGACGTGATTGTACGTATATATTATGTATGTACTTAGTTGTTAAATAATACTCATGATAAATTATTAACAGCCGTGATCAAAATGTTTTCAAATAATTTAATTAAATGTGCGAAAAAACATGCAAAATGGTTTAGATGAATCAAAATTTTGAGAGTGACTTTTAGAGCAATTTATAGCTGATGGAAATCAATTAGTTTTGTGTCCCGTGCAGATTTACATCAAATTTAATTTATTTATTCTGCTAAAACAAATCATTTTGCCGCTTAAGCCTCTGTTATTTGACAACCCTTTCATTTTACTTTGTAATTGTAGTAAAAGTAACGACTATTCGATCTAAATATAAAAATATTTGGAGTTTTTCCGTTTCGGGAATAAGTAGTCAAAAGAAACCTAAGTAGTTTATTTTCAGTCTGAACCTTCTTGAACTTTTATTTAATAAAATGACTACAAAGAAATACCAGGACAGCAGCAAAACAAAGTAATATCAAATTGAAAATTGGTAGTAGTACCACGTCCGGCAGGAAATGTACCGAAATCGTCTTCAGGCTGCGAGAGTCGAAGGCAATTTTATGTCGTGATTGTTCAGTTCCACTTGATATCATCAGCTACGTGGCGAGAATGTTCACAACGTTACTGCAATGGAAGTTATTTGAGTGCATAGCAAGACAAAACAGAGATAATCACATTTTCTTTGGACTCGTATTCAAAAAGCAATTCAAAGCGATTTCAAGATTACATACACAAACATATAACCACGATTTATCCTTTGATAAACAATAAACAAACAATAGTTAGTTTATTGTTTGTGAATGGCTTTATCACTACTTCTTCCGTCGAGTGGGTATCGAAACTATGGACCCGATGAACCCTGGAGTCAGAGTTTTTAAACCGCCTAGTAGCACAACGATCAGGCCTCCGACATGGTTTGAGTAACGACCACTATCAAAGACAGCGACCGGGACCGCGTGCCCTCTGAAGCACGAAATCTTTTTCTTTTTTCGGACAATCAGGTGATTCAGCCTGTAATGTCCTAACCAAACTGGGAAAAATTCACAAACTGATAAATACTCAAATAACAACTTTGTGTTTCCTCTCTGGGAATCGAACTCAAGACCTCCGGTTCGGGAATCCATGGCACTAAATATACTTTATCCCTAATGGGGTAGGAAGAGCGTAAACAACCTAAACAAAGGTGTTTCCGCCACGTCTGACAAAGTCTTGAGGGTTATTTAAGATAGATTTGTAGGTACGTTGCTGTAGTGAGAGGTTCTCATCCCATCGCCTAAATTGCAATATACAGAAACCCTCTGATCCCTTAGCTGGTTTTACATCATTCTCCGAAGGAAATGCAGCTGGCAAATTCTATGTTTTTCTCTTGCTCACAGTCCAGCTTAGAAGTAAATAGCAATACAAAACAGAGATAATCATATTTTCTTTGGGCTCGTATTCAAAAAGCGATTTTAATATTAAGAACAATATTAGGGCCCGTATTGGTAAACAGCACTTGAGAATGACAGGTAATTTGAGTTTGTATCAAAAATGTCATTTCAGTACAATATGACCCGTTACATTCATACTTAATATTGCTCTAAATCTTGAGATCGCTTTATGAATACGACCTAGGTGTAGATTTGACATTTTGTTTTGTATTGAAATGACATTTCTGAAACGTGCTCAAACACGCTGTAGGTCTAAAGAGTTGATTATGAATAGGGCCCTAACTGATTTTTATCTTGCCTTAATGCCGGTAAAAAAAAATCATATGTTTCAGTGTGGACTGTGAGCGGTGGAAAAACATAGAATGTGTCAGCTGTTTTTCTGCCCGGGATACGAGGATGTCAGAGTTTTTAATTAAGGCGATAGGCTGACAACATATTAATAATAATAATAATAAAGGCGTAGGTAATTGACGACCCCACCGCCCACCACCTCGGTGGTGCAGTCAGTCCCCGGAGGGGCAGCTTGTGTGGCGAGCTGATGGTGCGTGGCGACACCCCGGACCCCCAGCTCCGAGGGCCCGTATTCATTTGGCCCTCACCTCCTGGCTTGCCTTCGTTGGCCGTCCAGGAGTGGAGTTTGCAAGAGCGGAACCTTTGCTCCAGGTTGGAAGTGTAAAATGTCATAACGCCGGGGGCCTGCTGACTGGAACACCACGATCTGGCGCCCACAGTCTCACCTCTCGACAACCTTAGTCGCTCACACGATGTTGCCCTCTTGTCGTTCCTTGCGTTCGGCCGTTTTGGGGGGCCCATTTTAGTGAGTTGGCGAGTCACCGTCTGCCGAGATTATCGAGATTGAGACATTTGATTTGGCAGGCGTCCCGTAGTCTCGATCAATATCCCAGCAACCGGTCCAGCTAAATCCCTTCCCATAGACCATAGTTATATTACCATTATCTGCAATAGTCCTTGCATCAGGCGGGTGCTGGCTCTGGTTGTATTTCTATAGTGCAAGCGGAGCGAGTATCCGTATGATGTACACATCACAATACATTATTTGATATAAAAAGGCCTCTGCGCTGTTGGCTTTGGCCCCACGTATGCCTCAAAGGACCGGGTCCCTGTGGACCCGTGATACTGAAAAGTATACCAACATAATAATAATAATTTATTTATTTCAGATAACAATGATCCAATTTTGTTAGTAACAATCAAAATACTTATAACTATGTTAGTAAGTAAATTTACGTAAAGACATTGTATTTTTAATAAGATGCCGCATTACAGGGCAAGCATCTCTATCAGCAATGATTTTGAGGATACTGTTGGAGCTGTCCCGTATTCTGTTCAGCAAGGACGCTTGCTTCTTCCGCAAGACCGCTGCAAAGCTGTCAGTGCGGGCCTGAGTGAACATTGCCGAAGCACTACAGAAACGCGGCAGCCCCAACAACATCCTGAAGCCATTGTTGTACTGGACGCGCAGGGCATCAAGAGCTTTTATTGTTACGTAAAAAAACCCTCAAAACTTTTCAGACGTGGCCGTCGGCGCTCTGATTACACCATTAGAGATTAAGATGATTGTATGTAAAAATACAAAATAGTTTATTATATAAGTATGAAGTATGAAAAAAGATAAAACGAAGAAAAAATAATGTATTTATGTATTTTCAGTTTTTCAACTAGTTTTAACTTTTAACAGCACCTATAGTATTTCCAATTCAGTTTTAGAATAAAGGTTAACAAAGTTTTATGTCTTTTAATTCAAAAACACATATCAGAAATAAACGATACGGTATTGGTAAATTTGTTTAATTTCTTAAACTACTATTTCATTATGTTGTCATATCCAATAGCTAACTTATTTTAGAAACAAGATGTTCGATTGAGAGACACAAAACTTTGTCTACCTTTACTCTAAATCTGAATTGGAAATACCATACATAACTGATACATACATACATACATATAATCACGCCTTTATACCTAATGGGGTTGGCAGAGCGTAAACGACCCAAACAAAGGTCGTTCCGCCACGTCTGACAAAGTTTTGAGGGTTATTTAAGATAGATTTGTAAGTATATTGCTGTAGTGACAGGTTGTCAGTCCATCGCCTAAATTACAATGTACTGAAACCCTCGGATCCCTTAGCTGGTTTTTACAGCATGCCCGGGAGGAAATGCAGCTGGCACATTCTATGTTTTTCTCTCGCTCCCAGGCCAACATGGAAGAAAAAAAACCACATAACTGATGCATGCAAGAAAAAAAAAACTATAATGTATTTAAGGCGAAAGTGCTATGAATATTCTACCAAGTTAGCGTTAATACAAGGAAGACTAAGTAGAAAGGCTTTGAACTGAAAACTGGAATTATCTACATTTGCATCTTAGTCCCCGCGCTGGGAAGTTTCTCGTAAGTTTAATAGTGCCTATATATAGATAACCGGATATGGTAAACTCAGCAGAGAAAGTTTTTTCATAAATTGATGCCCGTATTGATAATCCGAAGGTTTCTGTATATTGCAATTTGGGTGACAGGCTGACAACCTGTACAACAATATACCTACAAATCTATCTTAAATAATCCTCAAAACTTTGTTAGACGTGGCGGAACGAGCTTTGTTTAGGTCATTTACGCTCTGCCTACCCCATTAGGGATAAGGGCGTGATTATATGTATGTATGTATTAATAAACAGCACTTCTGACTGACAGCTAGTTTGAGTTCGTATCAGAAATGTAGTCTTGTCAAAACGAAACTTAATATTGAGATCGTTTTAATACGAGCCTAATATTGTTAGTTGTGAGTTAGTAAAAGAATATAGAAACAAGTAACTTAAAAAGTTCAAAAAACTGAACTGCGTAGAATGCAAAGTGAGCTTTAAAATTAATCGTGGATTTTATAAACGATTGTTCCAAATGAAAAATGATGTAAAAAAACTCGAATTAATTTTCTAGTACCTATTCAATGATACCGCACTCGGTATAGTTCAACGATTTTATTTTTTTCCATACTCACAAAATGGCGTTTTATTGCAGCCATATTTTTTTTTACAAAATTATGTGTACAATGATACTCGCAAGGTGAAGACAAATCAATTGACGTAAGAATCATTAAAATCGACTCACGCATTTGGTCTCTGCAGCGCCACAGAGGAACAAACATACATACTTACATCATCATCTCCCTAGCCTTATCCCGTATCTCACGGGGTCGGCTACCTAATCTAGGGGAGTGAACGAGGCTACTGGTTTTTACACAGAGCGACTGCCATCTGACCTCCGCAACCCAGAAGGGAAACCAGACCCAATCCTAGATTAGGTCAGAGTTTTCAAGCCGCCAATGCTTGGCATTGGCCTCTGTCATGGCTTAACGACTAATATCTATGGTATTAAACGATATTAATCGGGACCAACGGCTTAACGTGCCTTCCGAAGCACGGAAAAAGCGCCGAATAAATACAAAACATAAACATACATACTTACATACAAACATAGATAAGCAAACAAACGTTTTAAAAAATACCAAGAGGTTTCGTTTCAGTGTACGGTTTCAACAAATTAAAGTTAAACTTGTCGCTATAGATTTATGCCAAATTCACACTCTAAATCTGGCTTTACCACAAAAATACTTTATCTATTCTCAAAAGGAAAAAGAATAAAATTATTTGCTGTTTTATCCGGGATTTTTAAATTTCCTGGAGAGGACGAGTTTTTGATCATTTCAATGGCAGGAAATGCTATTCGAATTTGAAAGTTGCTCTACTAACAGATTTATTAATTAGGGCACACAAAGATACAAATCTTATATTCATATAATCACGCCTTTTTATCCCTAATGGGGTAGACAGATCGTAAACGACCTAAACACAGGTTGTTCCGCTAAAGCTGACAAAGTTTTGAGGCTTATTTAAGATAGATTTGTAGGTATATAGCAGGTTGTCAGCCCATCGCCTAAATTACAATATACTGAAACCCTCGGATTTAACCGTTATCTAGTTCTAACAGCATGCCCAGGAGGAAATGCAGCTGGCACATTCTATGTGTTTCTCTCGCTTCCAGGCCAGCATGGAAGAAATCTAAATCTCGCCCTCAATATTTAGTTCAGAAAGAAACCACAACTACCGCCCTTGCAAATTAGTTGCCCATACAAAACTTCCTAACATACCTTATTTATGTTAAGGAAGTCAGCAAAACTGTCAGAAGTATCGGCTATTTCTGAGAGTATGCAGTACGACCAAGCTTCAAATGAACGATAAAAGAACTGACACCGCCAATATGGCTGCCAACAAAATACGCTGTTTTCCTACTAGTCAAATCAGCAACTTTTTATGAAATGCCAAAAAGACATTTGTGTATGAACATAGCGGACTCTGACGGATTATGACGTTACTCGCCATTAAATATTGACTACTCAAGTTTAACGCTCTGCCTACCCCGTAAGGGATAAAGGCGTGATTTTATGTATGTATGTATGTACTCAAGTCAATAACTTCTATATTTTTAACTCGATTGTTAAATCTAAATGCGCATTTTTTTAAATCTTGAATTAGTTCCACAGTATTTAAGCCATCAGCTTGAGTATAAACGTATTGTTTTTTTTAAATCAACTAAGGGATCCGAGGGTTTCTGTATATTGCAATTAAGGCGATAGGCTGATACCCTGTCACTACAGCAATATACCTACAAATCTATCTTAAATAACCCTCAATACTTTGTCAGACGTGGCGGAACGACCTTTGTTTAGGTCGTTTACGCTCTGCCTACCCCATTGGCGATAAAAGCGTGATTATTATGTATGTATGTTTTTTTTAGCCGTTCCCATTTATAATAGTTTTTCCGACATACAGTTTACGCCTTCATTTTAAGCCTTGACGCAATGTTTCTGCTGATGACGATCAGGGGCTTCCGGGGTCCAATCAGGTTTCATGACGTCATATCGCCGCCATCTTCGGGACGTGTCCGAAGTTTTGACGGCAGGAAAGGGCCCTGTCGGCAAGTTATGTGAGCTGCCTTGTAGGTAGGCCCTCGGAAACCTTTTTTTAGATTGAATTTGATACATGAAAGACTTGTTTTTGATAAATAAAAAAGTTAATTTAAAACTAGCTGTGCACGCGACTTCGTACGCCCGGTTTGTATGGAAAACACGCAGTGTCGAACATACTGAAAACGCTTCTCCGGGCGTAGCATTGTCTGATCTTTGTTTTTGTATAGAAAACACGCTTCCGCGCATGAGATAGCTGACCCCCGCTCCTACGCGTGGAGAAGCGTTTTCAGTATGCTCGACACTGCGTGTTTTCCACACAAACTGGGGTATTTACTGAATATAAGAATGGTTTTCGTGATTATTTCTTACCTAGGCTGGACACCAGCTAATAAAAAAAACTCAGGCAAATAAAAAGTCCCTTTAAGATCGGTTAAAAACGTTCAGAGTTCAACTTCCTGCCTACCCCCTAAGTCAGGTGGCGTGATTATTTGTATGGTAACTTTGAATTTAAGTAGTGCTCAGTCAAACAAAAAACGTTTTATCTAAAACGGTTAAAAACGACCGAAATTTAATTTCCTACCTCCTAAGTCATGAGGCTCGATTATTTGTATCGTAACTTTGATTTTAAATAATGCTCAATCGAATAAAAAAAGGGGCAATAAAAATCGGTTAAAAAACAGCCAAATTTCAATTTCCTGCCTATCCTCTAAGTCAGGTAGCGTGATTTTAAGTATGCTTAGTTGCAATTCGGGTAACACACAGGTGATTAAAACAGACAGACAGACAAAAATAAAAAAATAATGCCTGCTGCAATTATTTTTTTGTAAAAATATTCAATGTACAGACACGACCCTTCTAGAGATTTATTATGTGTATAGATTTTGTTAAAGTCTAACAGTTGGTTTAACACTGAAATAGAGACATTAATTTATTTGGACGTAGGTAATTTAAAAATTATTTTAATAAGATCTGTGCCTTCTTGAGTAAGGCAAAAAAAATATAATTCCTAAGTTCATTCCTGAAGTTTCTTACAAAATGCGATGCAAAAAAGTTCTAGCTCATAATTTATTTCTGCACAAGAAAACTAAGATGCGTTTGGTTCGTACGTTGGTTTTCTCTATCTTCCTGTACGGGGTGGAGACTTGGTGTCTCAGGAAGAAGGAACGCAACAAGATCCATGCCTTTGAAATGTGGTGTTGGAGAAAGCTGCTATGCATTCCTTGGACAGCTATGAGAACCAATGTATCCATCCTCGAAGAGCTGAAGGTAACCAAGCGCCTGCTGACTACGTGCCAGGAAAGGATCCGGAGTTTCTTTGGGCACATAATGCGATCCCCATCGCATAGCCTGGAGAAACTCATCATTCTCGGTCAAATGGAAGGGAAGCGCGCTAGAGGAAGAGCGCCAGCTAGATGGGTGGACCAACTCAAGGAGGTGAATGGAAGCCAGATACAGGGAGCGGTACACCTGGCACAGAACCGGACCCAGTGGAGAAGATTGACATACAGTCACGATCCTCAGTATTGAGGAAACGACCAGAAATAAGAGTATATATTCTATTTTTCTTTAACTGCCTCCGTGGTCTAGTGGTCAGAGCCAAGGGATTACTAACTGGGTACGATTCCCAGGAGGGAGCACAAAAGTGATATTTTTCAATTGATCACTTTGTGAGGTTTTTCCCAGTTTGGTTAGGACATTGCAGGCTGAATCACCTGATTGTCTGAAAAGAAAAAGGATTCCGTGCTTCGGAGGGTACGTTAAGCCGTCGGTTCCAGTCGCTGTCTTCGATTGTGGTCGTTACTCAAAACCATGTCAGAGGTCTAATAGCTGTGCTATTAGGCGGTTTGAAAACTCTGACATCAAGGTTCGGGTCGTTGTTCGACTCGAGAATCCAAACACCAAAAAAAAAAACTTTATTTACTAACTAAGACTACTCCAGAAGTATAACCCTATTAAATTTTTATTTTTTTTTATCGGTTCATAAATGGCGGAAATATACAATACAATACAAAATTCTTTATTGCACAAAGAAACGCACAACAGAAATAAAAAGGAACAAACGTAACAGTACAATATGAGGAAACATACATACAAAAAGAAACTACAAAAACATACAGACGAATTGAGAGCCTGCTTCGCATTGACGTCTGCTAAAAACAAACAGTGTTTAGTACAGACATTAAAAAAAAACGAAAAATTTCTCAGTTTTCCCAATATAGATCTTTAGTAGGATAATAAAATGATTATACCTCATTTCTCGGAAGAAACCTTATAACTATATCCTGCAAAATTAATTTCCTTCCGGGCATGCTGTAAAAACCACCTAAAAGATCCGAGGGTGTCAGTATATTGCATTTTAGGCGATGGGCTGACAACCTATCACTAAAGTAATATACCTACAAATCTATCTTAAATAACCCTCAAAATTTTGTCTGACGCAGTGGAACGACCTTTGTTTAGGTCGTTTACGCTCTGCCTAACCCATTAGGGATAAAGGCGTGATTATATTATGTATTTGTAAAATTCATGTTAACAGATTTTCTAAGTCAATTTTAATGTAAACCTAAAAAAAATCAAGGTTTATCGTCTTTCGACACGTGGCAAGTGCGAAGCCCTTTCTGTGATAAGTTCACGATCCATTTGCTTCGTGAGAGCTGAGTCTCAGACAAGACATGACGATTGATTGCTTTCACATGTCAAGTATTGGAACAAGGGTTCGATCAACATTCACTTTACATTACATATAGGTAAGTAATAAAAAAACATTTATTTATTTAACAAGTTATTGTACACAAAAACATTATAAAAAGATACAACAGGCACTGCTTATTGCTAAAAATAAATTTCTTACAGCAGAACTACAGAAGTAATTTTTTGATAATACGCGGATAAAACGTGCACAAAATTGTATACCTACTAATAAAATAATACTCCTGTAAAATACTTATATAATGTAAATCTATTACATAAATATAAACTAGATACAAATAAACTATTTTTTATTACTTTTATATTACTTTGACAGGGAAAGATCATGCTCGTCTTTTGAAGATGGCGATAGAAGAGGTATCACCAATTTTTGGTGGAAGAGAGTTCCATAATCAGACAGCATGTACAGTAAATAAATTGGAGTAGAAATCGGTACGGTAAAATTATAATATGGTATAGCAATTCCAGGATTTATCATTTTCGCTTTAGTGGTTACCACTTGTTTAATGGCGTTTAATGACGCTGGTTTTCAGTTAGTACCAGTTCTGAGACCGTTAGGGCTACTAAAATTAACTTTTACCTTGACTTATGCATAATTATTAGCACATATGAAACTACACAAAAACAAAAGTTGTACTAAAAATTTGAATCATAAATTTAATAAACCTTCGTAAATACTATTATTATCGAGAATACGTGTGTGATCCCTAGTCAAGTATATTCGACGAAACTTAGTTAATAAAAAAAATATATAATATTATTTTAACTCTATGATCCTTCAAAAACTTGCACGACCATCATTGCAGTAACCATCGCAAAATAAAAAAATATGGTTTATATTATTTGACACTTGTTTGATTTAGAGAAAGCCTTCAATAAAGTGAACTGGAGAAATATGACGGAAAGTTTAAAGAACATTGGGATAGAATACAGAGACAGGAAAATAATTTTCAACGGTAATAAAAGTCAGAGAGGAAATGGGAAAGGCAAGAATAAAGCAAGGAGTAAGACAGGGTTGTCTATTTTCTCCGCTAATTTTTAATATTTTTATAGAGAACGCAATTTAAAAGATCATGGATTCGGAAAAAGCAGGGGTTAAATTACATTGGGGAACGAATATTCAATTTATAAGATTTGCCGACGACATAGCTGCAATAGCCAACAGTGCAATAGAACTGGAAGACCTCTTAACCGAAATGGATCTACCTTTCAATGAATTCAGATTAAAAATAAATATTAATAAAATAAAAACCCTAGTAACATCAAAACACACACGAAGAAATAGACCAATTATCTTAAATAATACACCTTTAGAAGAAGTCAAAGTTTTTAAATATTTAGACAATATCATTACCAACGACTCCAGATATATACCTGATATAAAAGCAAGGATTGCGATGGCGATGAAAGCTTCCAACGGAAAGAAAACATTGTTTAAAGTCAGAATTTTATTACATGCCCGTAAAAAACTTACCAAGGTGTACGTCTGGAGTGTCGCACTGTACGGCTGCGGGACGTGGACAGAGAACGCCTAGAAGCTTTCGAAATCTAGTGTCGGCGCAGAATGGAGAGGATAAGTTGGAAGGTATGAAGACAAACGAAGAAGTGTTACAAATAGTAAATGGAAAACGTGACATACTCAATATAATAGAAAATATAAGAGGAAAGATATGATATGACATGAAGAGTTATTAAAGACTATTATTGAACGAAAAATAGAAAGAAAGAGAGTAAAGGGAAGGCCAAGAATAAGTTACATCGACCAAGCGAAAAAAAAAATTGCGGTCAATTCGTACATGGAGAAAGCGGAATGCAGGGAGAAATGGCGTTTACTTCATTGTACTCAACCGACAAGAGCTAGCTCTTAAATAAATTATAATGATTTTATTTCAGTATACCTTACTTCTTCTGCAAGCGGATATTTCTTCCCTAAAAGCTGAGTTGTTATATGCCATAAAAACCCTATATTAATTTAAAAACATTTAAAAAATAATAATTAAAAGTGCTATTAAATTTTTATTTTATTCTCGGAATCGCATATTTACTCGAATCGAAATCGAATTTCGAGACGTAATTGTATAGGAGTTAACGAAAATTTTATTTAATATCGGACCAGCCAGCATTGTTTGTGTCGCGTGGAACAAAGCGGCACAAAAAGGAAACATGACAAATGAAATATATTTTTATCTGTGCTTTTCATAACCACAAAACAGTTTTTCGATTTATTACTCAGTATTTTATTATGAAACAACAAAATAATTAAACAATCAGTATGATGTACAAAATTCCTACCGCGAGTTAGATAAACGCTTTTTAACGCGAATATTGCGAATGGAGATGTTTTGTGATGGATGATATCCGTCTCAGTGATTTGGGTTTGCTTACTGGTTCAACCTATTTTCATACTATGATTTTCGTAAAAGTTTCCTTTATTTGAACTTATCTTGCACTCGATATGTAGTAAAGTATAGTACTTACCTCGAGTTTCAGCATCAATCGCACAATTGTACTATTAGCTCGTATGCAATTGATGTCTAGTAACCTTTACAGTTGTCTGATAGCAACCCTCACAAACATTTGAAACATAACCGGATTTCACGCCTGACATGACGACTACGCCGTGTTGAGTGTCGGCCATTTTTTTTTTCCTTTTTTTTTGCTGGACGCTGTAGCTGGCAACGTGTAGAGTGACGTTCTGTGTTTGTTCTATTTTTAAACTGAAACACGTTGCAAACCATTACTCCATTTTAAAAGTTATAGAGCTGAAGTTTTTATTAGAATGTTACTTTAACTTTAAATTTTATCTATTTTCATCTTTATCATACATTGTAATTTATTTATTTTAGATTGTTATATAGATTCGTTAAATAAGCTACCTGTTTCTTAAAAAAAAAATACTGTTTCAAACATGATCTGAACAGTTTATTCTGAATATTATTTGAAAATATCCGTAAGAATTTCTGAATACAATGTGAATCTATATTCACACGTTCCAAGATTATGCTAAAGAGATGGTTTCGTATAATGGACGTATAAAAATATCCCCTTAACGGATATTGGTTGGACGTTTGAATAAAATTGTAAGTACCTACTGGGTTTGCTTGCTGTCTATTAGACGTCTATACCGGGTGTGAGGAACAGTCTTCCCGAAAACTTATAGGAAGGCAGTCAACGAAACTGAACAACTTGTACCAGAAAATTTCAGACGGGAAATAAAGAAAGGGCTTCCCAAATCTATACATATAATAATTCTCTAGAAGGGTCTATACATTGAATATTTTTACAAAATAATAATTGCAGTAGGCATTATTAACGATATAAAGATAAAAACGTTTTTTTTTTCAATTTTGTCTGTCTGTCTGTATGTTACCACATCACGCCAAAACTACTGAACCGATTTCGATGGCACTTTTTTATTCAACTGTGTGTTACCCGGACTGCAACTAATTATACCTAAAATCACGCTACCTGACTTAGGGGGTAGGCAGGAAATTGAAATTTGGAAGTTTCTTAACCGATTTTTATGGTTGTTTTTTTTATTCGACTGAGCAATATATATAAAATCAAAGTAACGATACAAATAATCACGCCTAATAACTTAGGAGGTAGGTAGAAAATTTAATTTCGGTCGTTTTTAACCGACTTTGATGAAACTTTTTTTGTTTGACTGAGCATTACTTAAACTTAAAGTTACGATACAAATAATCACGCCACCTGGCTTAGAGGGTAGGCAGGAAATTGATCTCTGATCGTTTTTAACCGATCTTAAAAGTGCTTTTTATTTACTGAGTTTTTTTAATTACCTGGAGTCCAGCCTAAGTTAGAAATAATTACGCAAACCATTCTTATATTGAGTAAGTACCCCAGTTTGTATGGAACACATGCAGTTTCAGTATGTTCGCCGCTGCGTGTTTTCCATACAAACCGGGCGTACATAGTCGCGGGCACAGCGAGTAAATAATAAATTGTATGAAAGTTGTTCAGTTTCGACGACTGTGCGTGCAACTCCTACCAGTTTGCGAGAAGCTATCACCACCACGTATTAAAAAACTCGAATAAAAACGCAATAGTAAGTACTTGAAACCTACAACTTCAGCGATATGTTGTAGCTCTACATTATATTTTTTGCCTAAACAAACCATACCACATACAAAACCACCGTCTCACACATTGTGTACCTACAGAAAATTTGTTTTTTTCCTGGTAGTGGTAGTGGGCAATCCTACATATGACAAATTCCCAGCAGTCACTTACAGGAAAATCTATGCATTTAATATTGCGAGCAATTCCAAGGAATTCTTCGAAAGCTCCCCATGATATTGTTGACATCGTCTTTTTACCCAACTTACGGGGAAATAATTTTGTATTGGGATTTAAATACGCCAATATCGTATTCCGATATCTTTTTTTCTTATTTCGTTTACCGTCACATCAGGTGGAACAAAACACTACTAAAAAGGTAAAAAATAACCTTTATTTTAATTTGTTAACAAGAATATTCGTAAATTAACCATCCACTACTCTTTTGGCTGCCAAAATTAAACATCTATGTACAACACTCTACTTACTATAAATTTAGTAAACAATTTATCGTAAAACATTTTTATATCCATTATTACTTCCATGCTGGACTGGGAACGAGAGAAAAACGTAGAATGTGCCAGCTGCATTTCCTCCCGGGCATGCTGTAAAAACCAGCTAAGGGATCCGAGGGTTTCTGTATATTGCAATTTAGGCGACAAGCTGACAACCTGTCACTACAGCAATATATCTACAAATCTATCTTAAATAACCCTCAAAACTTTGTCAGACGTGGCGGAACGACCTTTTTTTTAGGTCGTGTACGCTCTGCCTACCCCATTAGGGATAAAGGCGTGATTATATGTATGTATGTATGTATTTTTATATCCAAAATATTATGTTATTACTAGACTTTTACTTGCCAATCTCTGGATTAGTCTAGAAAACGTGTGGTATTTTAACAATACCTACCTACAAGTACGTGTATTTACATTAATCTACCAGAATGTACTTCCACGTGGTTTTTATAACTAAGTCAGTGTGAAATAACGGATAAAGAACTGTGAACTTTAATTTCACTGTCGACAGCTAGACCTAGAATTTCGCATCGCAAAATGGTACCGCGACGAAGCGAGAATTTGAATTTATTTTACAAACTTACACGCGGCGCCTTAAGAAAGGGTTAGTAGAATAAGTTTAGTTCAGTGTTCCTCAAAGTAAGCAGTGTAACACCTTTACTATAGCTTTTCTTTTTGTTTTTCTCCTGCTTAATCTAGTGCTGGTTGGGGTCCACTTTCCAGATTTTTTATAATCTTTATTATTTTCATTATTTTATATCTTTATTATTTTCATGTATTAAATCCTATACATAAATATAATCACACCTTTATCCCTAATGGGGTGGGCAGAGCGTCAACGACCTAAACAAGAGCCGTTCCTCCACGTCTGTCGAAGTTTTGAGGGATTTTTAATATAGATTTGAAGGTATATTGCTGAAGTGACAAGGTTGTCAGCCCATCGCCTAAATTGCAATATACCGACACCCTCGGATCCGGAGTTTTTACAGCATGCCCGGGAGGAAATGCAGCTGGCACATTCTATGTTTTTCTCTCGCTCCCAGTCTAGCATGGAAGAAATACTAAATATTATTACTTTATTTTGTATCTCACACCTAACCCTATTAACACACTGCAAAGATTGTGTCTTAAATACAACCAACCTTAGATATAAAAACCAGCTAAGGGATCCGAGGGTTTCGGTTTATTGTAACTTAGGCGATGGGCTGACAACCTGTACTTTGAACAAAGACACGATTAATTAAAAAAATACTTCTACATACCAACTACGTTCTAAAAAACTCTAAATATTTTCGACTCCTCGATCTCTTCTACATCCGCCTTCATATAACAGCTAGCGCTTCTTCGACCTGCCACGTGATCTGGCGCCTTGGCTCAGCTTTTGTGTTTTAATGGTAGCATTTGGTACTTACAAAAATCACGACTTAACTAATTTAAGTCCAATAATTTTAGTCAAGTTCTCCACGAAGTTATTGCAATATTACTTGAACGACAACTGTGTTGCCTTACACTTTGTAACTTTTTTAAGCTTGTTTGCTAGGCAAGATCGAAGTTATAAAATTCTAGTAAGTTTAATGACAAAATTCTGAGTTGATGTGTGAAGGTTTTAACTTACAAACAAATAGAATTATTTTTCAAATCCACACTTACTTAGTAGGAATTACGTAGTAAGTAGATTATTTTAGTAATACGTAATTCCTACTAAGTAAATGTGGATTTCAAAAATTTTAATAGAGTTTTATGAAGATATTTAGAATCATGATCTGAGCTACACACCATGAGAAATTGCATTCAACTACTACTTATCACTGAACATTCTTTCATGCTGGCCAGGAAGCGAGAGAAAAAACATAGAATGTGCCAGCTGCATTTCCTCCCGGGCATGCTGTAAAAAACAGCTAAGGGATCAGAGAGTTTCAGTATATTATAACTTAGCCTGACAATCGGTCTATACAGTAATATACCTTCCTACAAATCCATCTTAAATATCCCTCAAAACTTTGTCAGACGTGGCGGAATGACCTTTGTTGAGGTAGTTCACGTTCCGTCCACTCCATTAGGAATAAAGGCGTGATTATAAGTACATCTAAACTTAACGGTAGGTAGTATAACTTTGAGAACCCATGGCTTAGTTAAATCGAGCCTCGCAGCAAATGTGGCGCTAAATGTTTTTAATGGCTGCAGCGCTGTACGTAGAGCTAACGAATTTACTGCAGCGCTGGCATGCTTGAGGGTAAATGGAATAGAATGGAACCGAGGGATAAGCGCGATGTATGGAGTGAAAGACTCTTGAATGATGGTTACGATGTACTGAAAAATTTAAAGTCATGGTCTAAAGTAGCATGGTAAACTTCCATAAAGTAGCGCAAATAGTCATAGTTCTTTATTGCTTCATGTGAGTACATAACATGATAAATATGATAATAGTTCTCTACACATGAGCCCGGTTAGGGCACTGCAACATAAGATAATAATAATAGCCCATAGTAATTAATTTCAATAAATAATATATAAATTAAAATCAATCAAATCAAATTAACAAATATTTAAATTTATATAATGTCTGTAAATCATGTCCGATAAGATCTTATCTTATTTAGCCCACATCATCCCACTGCTGGGCAAAGGCCTCCCTCTTCTCCGATAAGATAATAATTATTTTTATTTGCACAATGATATTAATACCAATTAAAAATATAATTTCAATGTCAATCAATTTATCAATGTTTAGGTTATTTGTGGTCGTAGAACTCCTGCATGCTATAGAAACAATTTGTTACTAAAAATTCTCTGAGGGTCTTGTTGAAATTCGCATCTTGTAACAACCCCCCCCCCCTAACAAAATACCTTAATATAAATTGATATGTGAAAGGAAGTGTGAGAGAGGTGTGGAGGAGAGGTAGGAATGTGGAGAGGAGAGGATGAGAGGAAGAGAAAGGAATGGGAAGAGTGGATGGATAGATCGTCTAGAAATATAAATTAACATATTGGCTCGTGATTGTGATCGTCTAGTTAAAGTTAGGACCGTACGTTGTGTAATAAAATTTATAAAAGTAACCCAAATCCTTTAAAGTGGTAGTGGGATGTCATAACTTAGCTCTCTTTAGGTTCTTGGGACAACATTGGGACAGTGCGCAGCGGGATAACGAAACCTCCGATTCCAGCTCCAACCATTCGCTGGTAGAGGATTTATGTGCTCGCCAACCATCAACGAATGAGATTTACTTCAATTACCAATTCCCAGACACTAATAAAGACAGTAAATAGCCTAGAAACTTGTCCTTGATGCAAAACCCATCATGCGAGCTCCAGAAAAGGAAAGAGGAGGCACTTCTGTGCCCTCCAATTGGTTTTTGTTTTGGCCAAGCCTCAGGCCAGAGATAAGTGACAGCGCACTTAGGAATTTTGGAACGAGTCCAGATTGATGAACAACATCATACAAAATATAATGAATTTGAGCCGATTTATTGGTCAGCCAACCAAGACAGAGCAAGTCATGTCTGATGTAATTTGTAGTAAGTTCTGATGTCCAATTGAGAAACACTGCCTCAACAAAGGTTTTATAAATTGTTGTCCAGCTATGCTGGAAGCACCGACTATGAAACTGCACCAGTCATCGATCTCCACTTATGATATGCACATCCAGGAGTCAGTAGAATAGATAGGGATGCCGAAGCTAGTCCCAGATAATATAACAATCATTCACACCGCAAGCCATAGGTTCGTTGTAGATATAGGAGTGATAGGCAAGAGCAAGAAGTGACTGATTGTCAGACTTCTTTAGTGCAAAATAAGCTTCTGTGATCTAAATGCTGTTACAATCATATCGAATGCTAAGATGTAGTATGTGATGGAGGTTTGACCATGGCTGATACCATGTCGCTCAATTGACATCAAGTCAAGTAGTATTTCAGTAGTATAATGGCTTGTCAAAGCCAACCGACCATAAATCAGTCATATAAAATTCACATAAAGTGAATAAATATATAATTTTAATTCCAGACCCGTTCCAGGGTAATTTGAGGTTGTAGGTAGGATACAGATAACATCATCCCACATTCCATGCTGTATTTGTTTGGTAAGTATAATGAATACTCTCATTAGGTAGTTGGACCATAGTCCCAATAAGTTGCAAGTATAAAGCCCACATATTAGTAGGTATATTATCAAAGATAAACTTTGTCAGTCTGTAGAACAGGATCATTAATTGTATAAAACCTACATAGTAGGTATCAGAGGTGAACGTTCCTACCAAGTTTATAGCTGGTGTTCTAGAGTCTAGAACATACATACATATAGGATCATGAATCCAATAAATGTTTCAAAACATTGTCCGTTGAATATATTTCACAATAAAGTGAATATAAAATCAATTCAGTATCCACTGCCAGGATAAGCAAGTAGGTATGAATGACTCGTACATAGGTATTGAATCCACAGTTAAGTGAATATAAATCAGTTCAGTAGTTTATTTGAGAAGAATAGGTATTTTGTCTCCTCTGTTAGCATATGTAAGTAAATTGTAATATGTATGTACAAGTCATACATAGATATAGTTATAAAACATAGAATGTATTAAAATAATTTATACATTCCACTGCTGGGCATTTTATGAAACAATAGGATGATGCTTCTCTGCTTAAAGGAAAGGTAAGGCAGGAATTTTGGTAAAGGGAAGGGAGAAAACTACCTACCTAAACACAAACTAGGATCCCAAATAGCTACCCCCACCTACTTTCCTAGATATTGTCCTAATTCTTATTTATTATTACCTAGGTTAACCTATCCATCTAAACCTACCCCTACCTAACCTACTCCTACAATGTTCCTAAACTGCCTATTTACCTAACCGCTTAGCTGTGTATGAATTATGTAATTGCATGCTAAACCGACCTACAATCCTACATATATCTCATTAACCGTACCTATCATATAAGAAATATTGGAAATTATATAAATAAAAATGAATAGAACGGCCTTTGGCAAGTATGAAATATCATAAAAAAAAGGATTGTTAATTGAACAGGGAAAAACCTTGTCAATAAACAAAGTCTGAAGTGGACAAGATAATTAAATAAATGTAGAAATGGTAAAGTAAATAAAACACAATGTAAATTTATTTAAGAATAAGTAAATAAATGAACGCGTCATGATTTGATGCAGGAATACCTTATGTGTGGGTTTACCCATCCTTTAGAATCCTTGTAGTTGGCACTCCACCAGCTCTGCAAGACTCCACTGTCAACATCCTCCACTCCACCATGTAAAAGAACAGCTGATCGTAAGGTCACCGCCCTCCGTCAACAACAGGAACAACTGATGGCACCAACATCCCACCAAAGTAGGTCTCTTGGTTGCCTCCCGGCTGCATACTCTCCTCTCCTCTTTGATGTGTACACTTTCACTGGTAAAAGTCAACTAAACTTGAAGTAAAACTAAACTTCCACTCAAACTAAAACTCCAGGTCGACTAAACTTATCCCTGCTCGGTCCCAGACGCCATTTTTCTTCCACGGCGTCCTTCTCCATCTCTCGTCGCCCTGGTCTCCCCTCAAGTTCCGGCCCCATTCCCCCTTCTCGAGCCCCCCGACTGTTTTATCTTCCCTCTTATATCCCATTTTCTTGATAGTTCTCCCTTTCTCCTCCAGATGGCAACGCGTGTCCTTCTGGTTCTGTGTTGTCGAAACCTATCTTCACAATATCTGCACACAATCCAAATACTCGGCATTTTATTATTATTAAGTAATTATAAAATGCTTATCGTATATAGTATGTGTAGATAAACCAATACCACACAATAAAACAATTAACTTACCTCATAAAATATAATCTTTATATTTTTCAATCTTGCATAACACCTATAATTTACTTCAAATTGAAGTAATTTCAGTTCGATCTGGCTACAATATTAGTTCTCTACTCAATCAACACTAGATTGGCATTAGTTTCTAGTTTATAGTGATTTTCCTACCAATCTGATTGATATATACTTGTATTTTAAAACAGTGATTTAGTTTTGAATAGCAGAAGCTAAGTTCATTACAATCTTTCTCTAATTTCTTTATTGACGGGGGTAGTTTATTATAGATTGTAACCGACATGTGATATACTCTTGAGCTAACAAGCTGTAAGCTGGTGAATGGGGCCAATCTACTTCCATGACGTCGATTATGGGCTTGTGAATATATAGATATATTTCTCTTAACAAATTTACTCATTTCCAAGATGTACATGGAAGTGAGTGTTAAGATCCTATACTTTACGAAGTAAGGCTTACACGTTTCCGTATCCTGTATGTTTCAGATGATACGGATACATCTTTTCTGTAAGATAAGTAGTTTTTTGGCGTCCATGCTATTTCCCCACAAGATAATTCCATAACTAAGCTTAGAATGTGCATATGCATAGTATGCACATATGGATGTCTTCAGGTCAGTATACCGGGTGTAAAGGACAGCGTCCCGCAAACTAACATATATAAAACTAAATAATTATCAGCAGGTATTAGTTTCAGGAAGTGATAAAAAAATTACAATTCCATATAAAATGACCACCTTGATCAGACAATTTGTATAGAAAAATCAAAATGTTCTAATAATTGTTCAATTTCGTTCACTGAACCAAACCTATCAGTTTGCGGGACGCTGTCCCTTACACCCCGTATATATAACGTCGTGGTCAAATGGTTAGGTTAACTTATTTATTCATGCCGATAACAAATGTTATGTAACCGTCGCCATGGCTAGGCTTTGGATGGGTGACCAGTAGTGGTATCATAAATAAGCGATAGTTTTCAACCTGCGCAAGGCACGTTAAATCAAATTGTTGGACCCGGATTCTTTCACAGACTGAAATAGTAATTTTGGATGTATAAAAATGTAACGCTAATTTTGTTTGTACATCAGAAAAAGGTATGGCCACTTATCTAAATTATAAATGTTATATGTTTTAAAAGTTCCTGGAAAATACAATGTATTATAACAATTTATTAACACGTAAAAAAACAGTATATTTTTCCTGGAAGCTGTTACAAGTTAATACGGCTCTTTGCAAAGAATCATATCCAATTTCTTATATTAAACAAACGCAGCTCAACGCACGAGCAAATATTCATGTTGAGATTTGGATTACCGACTTTATTGGATTATATTCAAATATGGAGTCGGATGTAGGATTGTGTAATAAATAATGTCTTTGTTCTTTCTTCCTTTTTTAGGACGGCATTTAAAATTTATTGCATATCACATAAATATAAAGGTGTTACAATGGCAGCATGTGACACTCTGCAAGCGCAAAGCAACTAAAAAGGCAAAATAAGGCCATTACATAAATTAAATTATTAAAATTATTTTACATACATACATATAATCACGCCTTTACGCCCTAATGGGGTAGAAAGAGCGTAAACAATCTAGACAAAGGTCGTTTCGCCACGTCTGACAAAGTTTTGCGGGTTATTTAAGATAGATTTGTAGGTATATTGATGTAGTGACAGGTTGTCAGCCCATCGCCTACATTGCAATATACTGAAACCCTCGGATCCCTTACCTGACTTTTACAGTATACCCGGGAGGAAATGCAGCTGGCACATTCTATATTTTTCTCGCACTACCAGTCCAGCATGGAACAAATTATTTTACATTGTTTATATAGGTACTCATTGCATTATTAATTATAATATTACCATGTAACACATTCATAATAATATTATTAGTAAGTCATTCGCAATTTCAGATTATAAAAATAATATAGGTATATTAAGTCAGTATATTTAAGACTTTAGTCAAGGGAAGGCACAGGTAAATCTTCTTCTTAGGGAGTGGGTTTTCGAGTCGAATAGCGATCCAATGAACCTTGATGTCAGAGTTTTCAAACCGCCTAGTAGCACAGCTATTACGACGTCTGACATGGTTTGGATAACGACCACTATCAGACAGAAATAATGCAAATCAATAGAGCGTCATACTAAAAATGCAGTCATGATGCAGTTTTCATGCGATTTCTCTGTAAAGTTAAGATAAGATACGATGAATATACTTTATTACATTAAAATACACAAAAAAAAGAAATAAAACAAATAGTAGTACAAATAGGCGGCCTTATTGATAAGCCGCAATTTCTTCCAGGCAACCTTGAACTAGTGGGCTGGTATTAACTTTTACATCAAACTGCCAAAGGTTAGATTTAACTGAGAACATGTACAACCTCCAGTGAAAGTTAAAGCCTGCATTAAACTTGTCTTTATGAGCTCTCGGCAGTTAAGTTGTTAAAAGAGAATTGTCAAACTTTGTTCATAACAAAATAATGTTATCTTGTAAGAGAAAGAGAAATATAGCGGTCATTAAGATGTCTAGATTCTTAAATAGTTTAGATAATATTCAGATGACGGCCTTCATTAAAAGTGATTCTATTTGGAAATAATAGCAATCTGGGGTCAGAGGACCCTCTTCTAAAGCATCTTACTTGTCAGTCAATCGGGTGGTTCAGCCTGCCTTGTCCGAACGAAACTAGACACAAAGTAATAAATTGATTAAAGATGACCAAGGGTCCAAAGCCAAGAACCCTAGACTACCGCTTTTTTTAAAAATTATAATGCATCAACATAATTTGAAAAATTGTAATAATGTATTAAACGTAAATCAGAATACCATCAACAATAATTGAAGAGGAAAATTGTAAATTCTCTGTGATGAATGCTGTTCAAATGAAATATTGAAAAAGAATATATAAAAGGCTGCTCCATTGGAAAGACTCATATTTAATTCACTATTTAAATTGAATGAATATTAAATTGAAAATAAATATCTGAAATCTATGCTAATTTGAAATTAAAGATACACCAGTGTTAAGAGAGTTTACTTACGCTAATAGATATTTATTAACTTCACAGTTTTACTTGTGAAAATTTATGGTGTGTGTCGCTTTTGACTTAAGACAAATTTAAAGAGTAAATGATATTTGAGAGATTGAAATGTTTAATTATTTAACAATTTATTGTACACAAAATCATCATAAGACACAACAGGCACTACTTATTTCTAAAAAATAAATTTCTTATAGCAGACCTACAGAAGTGATAATTCATAATTATACGCGGACAAAACGTGCACAAAATTTGATACCTCCAAAAAAAAAATACTACTGTAAAATACTTATATTAAATATAAACAGGATATGAATTAATACCTACCATTATAAACATAATAAAAATAAAAAAATACTCATAGCTATTTATAATACAAATATATACAAAAATATAAACCCTAAACACGGATTACTTTGACAGGGAAATACTCTTTAACTCGTTTTTTGAAGATGGCGATAGACGAGTTATCACGAGCTATCGCCGGAAGAGAGTTCCATAATCGGACAGCAGGAAGAGTAAAAAAGTAGGAGTAGAAATCGGTGCGGTGAAAGGGGATGGAAAGAAGAGTCTTGACATTTGAACGATAGGGCTTAACCAAGGGACGTGAGATTGTAAAACACTCACGGAGATAGGGAGGGGAAGAAGGATTGCAGAGGACAGAATAAAGGATGCAAAGGATGTGAGTTTTCCTGCGGAAGTGGAATGGAAGTCACTTGAGTTGGGAACTAAATTGAGAGACATGGTCGTATTTCTTAAGTCCAAAGATGAAGCGCATGCACAGATTTTGAAGTCACTATTTTTTTTTAATAGCTCCTCTGTGGCGTCCAGATAGCAATTGTTGGAGTAATCTAAAATAGGAAGAAATAAAGTATGCTTGTTCATTAGAATCTAACACTCTTTGTTTTTATTACAACCTGTATCAACTATTCACATATTTTAATCAGTTTAATTGAAAGACAAAATCAGAGAGTGTTTGACCTTTAATAAACATAAATATTTTCACTCTCACACAACAGTTTATTTTTTTACTTGAATAGAATGAAGTCTCCAGAAGAAATCTTTCGCTATACTACCATATCAACTATATCTTTAAAATATGTACAGAGTAACTGTTACATTAAATACAGAAATTAATATTTAGGCCTCCTTGAATTCAACCTTAAAGATCTATTCCAAGTAAAAGTGTTTTTTTATGCAATAAACTTTTTATCTATCTATCTATAAGTGAACCTTGACTACAGTTAAGGGCAGCAATACACAGGCGTCATTTACTGAGCGCAAAATTGCGCTCAACACGCTGTCAATTAATTTGCATTACCTACAACACACATGCATTACCTTACGCTTTACACGCGCGTAGCGATAAACTCTACGTCGGCACATCCATCCAAGTACGCGCGCGTAGAGCGTAAAGCGACGAATATCTATTGTAGGCAATACTAAAAACATTGAGCGCAAACTTCCGCGCTGTAAGTGACGCATGTGTGTTGCTGCTCTAAGCATTTTGCTTTTCGATATTATTAAGACCTTTATTTTTGAGAAAAATATTCATAATGATGATGAATTTTTAATTTAAAGCAAAATATTAATCTTTGATAAAAAATATTTAAATATAAAGAATGCATTCGTCACTATAATTAAGCATTGTGAAATGTAGAAACATGCACGAATTAATATTAATTATATCTTGCTAAGTTAAATGTAAATTCCGTGCTGGAAAAAGAACATAGAAAGTGCCAGTTGTAATTCCTTCCGGACATACTGATATATACAGGAACCCTTGGAACCCTTAGCTGGTTTCTACAGAGAAACAATTTAAGTGATTGGTAGAAACCTGTCACTGCAACAAAATATATATATATATATATATAAATACCTACAAATCCATCTTAAATAACCCTCAAATCTTTGTCAAATATATCTTAAATACCCCTCAAAACTTTGTCAGACGTGGCGGAACGATCTTTTTTTAGGTCGTTTACGCTCTGCCTACTCTACTAGGGATAAAAGCGTGATTATATGTATGTAAATGTAAAAGTGAATTCCAGGTATTCTCAAATCAAAAGCAAACAAAATGACAAAAGGTAAAGTAAAATATTTGGTACAGAAAGCATGTAATTTGTATAGGAATATACGAGTATATATTTTTTTGTATCGGTACAAAATCTGACTGCAGAATTTAATAAAAGAATTCCTGATATAGTTATTTGCTTTGTTCCTGGTACCAGTTACTCAAAAAGCAATGGCATGTCGAGCAGTTGGGTATTGAGGTCGGTGTAAATAGAGTTACGAATATTGCTTGTTTATTGCTTTATTTATATATATATATTTTAATTTTAAAAGGGATAAAGGCGTGATTATATGTTATGTATGTATATGCTAAAAATATGACATATTATATTATTAGTGCTGTTATATATATATATATATATATATATATATATATATCGCGCTATAGCTTGCCACTGTAAAATTCATTTGTCGAGTAGTAACACTTAGTCAACAGGAAACATTTAAGCTGCTTGTAAAAAGATTTGTCATTTTTATCCTCTTTTTAGGTAATTTATTATAAATCGAGACCGCTGTGTAATGTGGACCGTTTCTAAATATTTAAATGTCTCCTTCAGGCAATATTATTATGTGTCTTCTTATAGCGCTTTCGGTCAATTTAAACAGATTAAAATTTTTCCTTACAAAGATGGATGCTTCTAAAATAAAAATACACGGTAGTGGTAATATTTTTTCTTGAAGAAAGTGTAGTTTACAGTTTTCCCGTCGTTTAATATTGAACAATATTCGCATATACTTTTTTTGAAGGATAAAAATGTCTTGTGCCTCCGAGCTTTCTCCCCACAGAAGAATACCATAACGTATCCAAGAGTAGGCATTCGCGTAGTTTGCAGCTAATGATGCTTACCGGTCTTTGTTCCCTTTGAGTACTGATAATACATAGGTAATTTTGTGTAATTTTGATTTAATCATGTCAATATGTCTATTCCAGGTGAAGTATGTGTCTATTGTGATTCCTAATAATTAAAAGTTAGTTGTTTTTCGATTTTATGATCATCACGAGGAATTGTCCCTTTTGTATTGTACTTATTTGTTATCATTTACAATAAACTAAATTTATCACAGAATATATGTATAATAATAGTACTAGGCTTTTATTTACAATCAATCTTTAGCAATATACCAACAAATCTATCTTAAATAACCCTCAAAACTTAATAAGACGTGGTGAAACGACCTGTGTTTAGTCATTTAACGTCTGCCATCCATTCCCCATTAGGGATAAAGGCGTGATTATATGTATGTATGTTATCTTTAAATTTAATTTAAATAGTTGTTTTGTTATCCTATAAGCCGGATCAGAAAACAACATCAAGAAATAAGAATAATGTATAAAAAATCCAACGAAAAGAACATTAAACCTGACACCAAACATTATTATCAACAGATTTCTTTTCAATAAAGAAAAATATTTTGTCAACAAAGAGAAAGTTGTATAGAGTCAGCTTCACTGAAGGAGATGTTATTAAAAGCACAATCGAAGTACACAGTACGACTACGTTTATAATAAACGTGGGTAAGGGCGCTGTTGTAATGTAGCTGGCACATTCTTTGTTTTTCTCTTGCTCCCAGTCTAGCAAGAAAGAATGTTATTCTAACCAAACTAAAAATAAATTAACAAATGTCGACTTTGTGTGTCCCCTCTGGGAATCAAACCCATAGGACCTCCAGATCGGAAGCCGATAGCTCAGCCAACTAGACCACAGATAAGTTAGTTCCTTTAGACAGTAATCAGAAGGCAATGCTACCGAATCGTAGAAGGCAAGACTTAGATAAATCTCTACTAATATTATTGCCGTCCTTTACTGAACTCTCATGATAGAAAGTGACACGTATAGATTTATTTAGTTACTTAAGTAGTGATTTTTGCAACTACGAATTGCTACCAATAGTACCTTTTTTCGCCACGTTCGTTTAAAGCGTAGCCGCACTGTAGATACGGGCAAAATGGTATTTCATATTTTCCCTTTTGTGGTGTTTTGACCCAAGATTGCAGATGGAATTACTTCCTTTCTTTGAGAAATCATAAATGATTTTGATCTTTTTGTGGTCCTGTGATGTTTTCTTTTGTATCCTTGATTTTGTTTTGAGAGTAGGTATTTTGTTTTATATTTAAAAAAAGTAGTTGCATTAAAGGTACATTTAACAGTTTTTTTTATTTACGCTACCTACTGAATAAGCGTTTTTCACTAGACGGCACGGCGACGGCAACGGCGTACAGTGGAAAAGAAAATCTATGAAAGTCGAAAAAAAAATATGGCACGCTTTTCCACTTGACGGCACGACAACGGTACGGCATTGATTCTTTCACTGTTTGTGTCACTATATATATTTTTTTAAAAGTAAAAAGTGACGGATAAACCCGTTTGTTTATTTTTTGCTTTTAAACTGAAGTGTAAAGAGCAAAGTTGCGACAAGTTTTACAATTCGCCTTGATTTTACTAGACATAACTCAATTGTGCCGGGTTCACTCTAAAATACTTTTTATATCCTAGGATAGCAAGCGATAAAAGGCGTAAAAATTCTAGACGTAGTTTTGAATTCCCTTCTTTCCGCGGATGTTCGTATAAGTTAACTAATTAACTAGTTAACTAGTTAAGCTATTGCAGTTGTACACAGCTCAAGTCCGATCGTGTATGGAGTACTGCTGCCACCTTTGGGACGGTTCAGCTAAATACCAGCTGGCTGCCTTAGACTCAATCGAGAAACGTGCTAAGAAGCTCATTGGAGACTCAGCACTGGTTGAGGCAAAACTACAGAACCTTGAGCACCGTCGCAGAGTGGCGTGCATGTCGGTATTTTACAGGTTACATTTCGGGGAGTGCGCGTTAGCACTTCATGACCTTATACCCCCCTCCCCTTTCCATCTCCGGAGCACGAGGCGTGGACAGGGGTTCCACCCTTATGTCGTGGATATACCACAAATTCGCACGAAGCGGTTCGCTTCCACATTCTTAATGCGAACGGCTAAGGAGTGGAACTCCCTGCCGGCGGATCTGTTTCCGGAACAATATAACCTGGGCCTTTTCAAGGCGAGAGTGAATAGGCACTACATAGGTGAGTATGCTCCAACATAGTCCGCATCGTCACTTTCCACCAGGTGAGATGGCGGACAAATGCTCGCCTATATATATTTAAAAAAAAAAAAAAAAAAAACTAAAAATGTCTAACAGTGTTGTCACCAGATCACCTGCTAGTAATTATCTTCTTATTTTTTGTGTTAAAATGGCGTCGATGCTCGCAACATAATTTTAATTCTAATTCTTAGCTGGCACTGTCACTTTCTTAACTTTGACATAAGAAAAGGATAGCAACTGAACACATGACTTTGACATTCTTTATAATAATAATTATTATTATCCTATATTGTCACACTGCTGGGCAAAGGCCTTCCCATCGTTTTTTCACCTCTAACGATGCTGGGCAATCTCCCACCAATCCTCGCAATAGGCATCGAGGTCGTCCCGCCATCTTTTACCCCATCGACGTTGACCGTCACCCAAGGGGTGACAACTTTGACATTCTTAATCTGACATAATTAAGACTTCTTATTTGACATAAAATAAGCGTCTTAAGTCAGATTAGGAATATCAAAGTTATGTGTTTATTTGATATCCTGTTCTTATCTCAAAGTTAAGAAAATGACATCGCTAGCTGACATTTAGTTAAGAAATTGTGAGTTTAAAATTGCCGCTAATAAAGCAGAAACAAAGCATACGGCCCACCTTATTGTAAAAAAACTTTTATAATTGCTAGCCCACTAGATTTCAGTGAAATAGCCAGAGTGCGTTGCACACCGCGCGAACTAAGGTGAATCAACTTATCTGCCATTAAGGTGTTTCTTGCCGGCAGATAAGCAGATAATTCACAAAATATGCAACCATCGCCCGTAATGCCTTAGAGTATTGTTTATCTATAAATTAGCGCGAGAATGATCGAAAAACGCACAAAAATACTAATTCCATAAAAATCACGAGTCGGATTTAAAAAAGCTCTGCGATTTTAGATAATCATAATTCGAATAATTTACCAAAGGAACCATAAATAGTTTATAATAAATATCGAATTTACTAATAAAAACAGCTTTACATTCAGATTTTTTTACATACTTATTTATGAACTAGAATATTTTTAAATGTTGTAATTGCAAGCCATGAACTAATTACTTAGATGTATCTTTTTTAGAAATTCCAATGATTCGTTTAGGAGAAATAAGATTTTAAAAATAACCATTTGCCAGGAAAAATCACCATAATGTCACTAGCTCCTTTGCACTTTGAACCAAAACACAGAAGTGCGAACACTTCTGCTTGGCGGTAGAAATAAGCAAGAATTTTAACATACACTTCTAAAATGTTCGATTACTGTTCAGTCCGAATTAGAATAGGTATTATTTCCTACTTATTGAACTTTCATGTCCTAAAAACCATTCGCGAAATATTAAAGATGGAAAATATAATAGCCCACTTGACCTTTCGAAATAACTGCCTGTTGTACTATTATTGTGGACCCAACCACAACATTTCTATGAAAAATAACTGACAATACCCCTATAAACCGTATAAAATTTTATTGACTGCCCAAAGAGCAAAATTAAGTAGGTACTCCTATATGACCCTATTTTCCTGGTACTTCATATTTAGAACCAAGTATATTCAGTGGTATAAAATCACCCCATAATCCTGGGACTTAGCAATTTACAAACTTACCTATGGGACGGACATCAAAGTTCTTTGTTAATGTAAAATATCCACATACATACACATAATTATGCCTTCATCCCTAATGGGGTAAACAGAGCGTAAACGACCTAAATACATGCCGTTCCGCCACGTCTGACAAAGTATTAAGGGTTATTTAAGGTGGATTTGTAGGTATATTGCTGTAGTGACAGGTGGTAAGAATTAAAATATACTAAAACAATCAGATCCCTTAGCTGGTTTTTACAGCATGCCCGGGAGGAGATGCAGCTGGCATATTCTACGTTTTTTCCCTCGCTCCCAGCTGAAATCTCTATTGTGCTCAAAACATCCACCTGCCAACCATGGTGCAGTAAGGCAATCATTTCCCGATTGGGGAAGGGGACTATTATGGCCGATGTCCCACAGAAGACTATTTTTTTTTTCTTCTTTAACTATGTGCCTTCTTCCATGTTGGACTAGCAGCGAGAGAAAAACATAAAATGTACCAGCTGCAAATCCTTCCGGGCATGCTGTAAAAACCAGCTGGGGATCCGAGGGTTTCTGTATATTGTAATTTAGGCGTTGGGCTGACAACCTGTCACTTCAGCAATATACCTACAAATCTATCTCATAATCTTCGAAACTTTGTCAGACATGGCGAAACGACCTTCGTATAGGCTGTTTACGCTCTGCCTACCCCATTAGGGATAAAGGCATGATTATATGTATGTATGTATGTTTGTACTATTTTCCCATTTGGGAAGACATAAATAGTGTTTCATTGGAGGCTTATATCACCCGATTATCCGTAAAAAAGTAAGACGATCCATGCAGTCGTATGGTGTAAAATCCTATCTTTTAATTATAATAATAATCAAATTAAAATGGCCAAGATAAATGTGATTGTCTTCAAATTAAATTTATGTCAAATTAAATACCCATACTTTGTGTAATCTCAGACTAGAAAATTGATTTAGAAGTTACTTAGTTAAGTTTGAATAAGTTAATCGTCATTTAGATCTTATTTTAATTAATAGTTACTGAATGTTAACAGTAAATAATTTTTGAATTAAAATTTGCTGAAAACCAACACAAAATGGTAAAATAAAACATTTGAAATCAAATTTAAAACACATTAACTTGAGTGACAATAAAATAAAACATGAGACTCTACAAACTGATTATATTATACTAACGACCCGCCCCGGCTTCGCACGGAAATTATCAGTGTTTCTCTACTATATTTTGCATGTATAATACATATAAACCTTCCTCTTGAATCACTCTATCTATTACAAGAAACCGAATCAAAATCCGTTGCGCAGTTTTAAAGATTAATGCCTTCATAGGGATATAGGGACGGAGAAAGCGACTTTGTTTTATACTATGTAGTGATGTAATGATAAACGTTTGATACAATGGGCATACAATAGTCGGTCCTGCGCCTTTTTTCCTCTGTTCATGTCAATCTGTCCCATGAGTATAAGATAAAAAGAAATAGAGTATTGTGTGTTGCGCAAATATTTGGGCGCTAAAGAACAAGTACTGCACAGATGTTGATATCTTGAGAGATGGTTGAGATATTTTATTTATTGTAACTAATGATCAGAGGTCGGAAATTCGGGTGCAAAAAAAGTAAAAACCTACTGTTGGAGCTACTAAGAGTTGCTACAACCACCTTTTTCAAGATTTTTAGGGCTCCAGTTTATTTTTCTTTATTAAATTGTTTTAGTAATGCCAATGTGTTCTTTGCGTCAATATAAGTCGAAACTTTTTGCAATTTTTTTTAATATTTGTTTTAATTTGAAAGATAAAAGTAGAAATGAGTTTTCAATGTACTGAAAAATATTAAAAATATAAAAATATCGTTTGATTGTTTGATATTTTTATTGAATACCCTTTATTAATGATTTCTACAATGCTTTTATTATTATTACACAAAAATTTGAATGGGGCCCTCGGGGGCCCAAAAGCGTTTTATTTCTTTAAAAAAAATTGACGAGAAAATTAAAATTAAAATTCGTATTTGGCAAGGTTAAGACAAGATAAACGCTTTTTACTCTTGTATTTTTTTCTATACGGTTGATAGTTTCAGGATAAATTGATGTTGAAGTTAGCAGGACACAATCGTTCAAAACCAAGCAAAGTAGTGGTTTTTATGGTGAAATCGTCTAGGTTAAGAAGAGATAGGCAAGGCACTTCTCTTTCTTGTTATTTTTTCTCTACGGTTGACAGTTTCACATTGAATTGATGTTAAAGTTGTTAGGGCAATTTTTGGGCCTCTCTCTTTGAGTATGTGCGACAAGGTCAGCATATTGACTGTATCTGTCTAAAAGCGTTTAGGATGTATTGTCTTAATTTTTGGTTTGTAAAATATGGCAAGTACACAAAATCAAAAGTGTATTACATGTAACCTAGTATCAAGTATTTTCTCTGATATACTTATTGGAAACCGGCTAACCCAGGGAGGGTTTCAGTATTGTATTTTAAACGATGGGCTGACAACCTGTCACTATAGCAATATACAGATCCACCTGGAATGACCCTCAAAATTTGTCAGACGTGGCGGAACGACCTTTGTTTAGGTCGTTTACACTTTGCCTACCCCATTAGAGATAAAGGCGTGATTATATGTATGTATGTACTTATTTGTAAAATATAAAATAAAGACGAATCCGGTAAAATTTTTTTTATATATTATTTTAAGGATTTAGGTGCTTACAATGAACCTTAATAGTTTCACAACGAAAGAAAAAAGTATAGTAATGTTTAAGCAGTAAAACGCTTTGGGGCCTTCAGGCCCAAAAATTGTGTCCAGGGAATTTTAACATCAATTCACTGTGAAACTGTCAACCGTAGAGAAAAAAATCTTTCTTGAAAGAGAAGTGCCTATCTCTTCTTAACCTAGCTGATTTCACCATAAAAACAACTACTTGGCTTGGTCTTGAACAATTGTGTCCTACTAACTTCAACATCAATTTACCCTGAAACTATCAATCGTAGAGAAAAAATTACAAGAGTAAAAAGCGTTTATCTTGTCTTAACCTTGCCAATTACGAATTTTAATTTTAATTTACTCCGCATTTTTTTTAAAAGAAATAAAACGCTTTTGGGCCCCCGAGGGCCCCATTCAAATTTTTGTGTAAAAATAATAAAAGCATCGTAGAAATTATTTCTAAATGGTATTCAATAAAAATATCAAACAATCAAATGATATTTTTATATTTTTAATATTTTTCAGTACATTGAAAACACATTTCTACTTATATCTTTCAAATTAAAACAAATATAAAAAAAAATTGCAAACACTTTCGACTTATATTGACGCAAAGAACACATTGGCATTACTAAAACAATTTAATAAAGAAAAATAAACTGGGGCCCTAAACATCTTGAAAAAGATGGTTGTAGCAACTCTCAGTAGCTCCAACAGTGGGTTTTTACTTTTTTTGCACCCGAATTTCCGACCTCTGCTAATGATGGAAGGGTTATAGTACAGCCACGGCTTTATTGGACGTGGTTGAAAATATTTTAGCTGCGCAAGATAATGGGCAAGGAACTCTTTTGGCACTATTAGATTTCTCACGTGCTTTTGAGACAATCAATACCTCTCTCCTTCTTTCAAAATTATCTTTCTACGGTTTTAATATCTGCACAATAAAATGGTTCTCCAGTTATTTATCAGGCCGCTCGCAATTAGTAGAGCTTCAAAACGCTGATGGATCTTCTGTTGTGTCTGATATTGCTCCTGTAAATAGAGGTGTTCCGCAGGGCTCCATTCTTGGCCCAGTGCTTTTTATTTTGTATTCCGCAGACATCATATCCTCTATAAGAAATTGTAATTACCATCTTTACGCTGATGATCTTCAGCTCTATATATCATTTAAACCCAGTGAAACAAATGCAGCTGTACAACAGTTAAATCAGGATTTAAATCGTATAGCCCAGTGGAGTGAAAGAAACTGCCTAGTTTTAAATCCTTCTAAATCCAAGTTTCTTGTCCTTGGGTCTAAAAAACAGATAAGTGACATTTTAGCTGCAGACCCTTCTGTACACATAAATGCTGATCCTATATTGTATATTCCTGAAGCTCGCAATTTGGGACTTCTGATGGACGGGAGGTTACAATTTGAGAACCACATTCAACATACAATACGGAATTGCTTTTATAGGTTAAAAGTACTGTACCGAGTTCGAGATTATGTGGATGTCGATTTACGTATTCGTCTTTGTGATTCTCTTATTTTGTCAAAACTTAATTACGCTGATACGGTATTTGGGGGATGCTTACTTGATAGAACTAAAAGAGTGACCCAGAGATTGCAAAACGCTTGTGCACGATTCTGTTTCCCAATACCACGTCGAGCTCATGTCACCCCCTTTCTTAATAAAAATAACTTAATGAACATGTCATCACGGCGCTCATTACATTTTTCAGCCCTGCTTTTTGGCGTTATAATAAATAATCAACCGCAATATTTATATACTAAACTTAACTTCTCCAACCGTCATGCCAGATTTACAAGTCGTCTCATCGTTCACCAGCACAGTACAACTGTCTTTCGTGGCAGCTTCCGATACGCTGCCACGAAATGCTGGAATAACTTGCCCCCTCCAATCAGAAATACCAAACCAATTTTTGCCTTCAAACTTAAACTCAAACAACACATTTTACAAAATCAAAAAATACATTAGAGGAGCAGTTGTATTTAATCGTTTTTCCACTAACACCGCTTAATTTAGTTATAATAAGTCGTTTTTTAAAAAAAAAAATGCTTGAGAGTATCATAATCTGTTTTCATGTATGCCTATTAATCTCCTTATAATAAGTACCTATATTTTCTGTGGATTTATTTAAAGCTATAGTTGTTTTTTATTTAACTACCATCTATTTTTATTTATTTATCATAAAGTCAGTGATACAATTCAGTTACACTTTTAACTTCCGTAAGAAAAAACTGTTTTTATTTGTTTTATAGTACTTTTTATTTATTTATTTTATTTTATTTCGGTCTCGCGGAAGACCAGCGCTGTGAAAGTGTATTACTATAGTAGGCACCTTCATAGCATTACGCTGAGCTGGGACCTTTTTGTCACCCTATTTACTATTTTAATTCTATGCCCTAGATTAAGTTGTTTTTGTTTAATTATACATAATATTTTAGGTTAAGTTTCTGTTGTAATAATTGGTGACAAATAAACGTTTTCTATTCTATTATATTCTATGTATTCGGTTCTTCTAAATAATAACTCCTTTTTCTGCCAGTTTCTTTAGTATGACGGAATAAAGAAGCGTTTATTGGAACAGTCTGAATTTTTTGCCAATTCCCAGTACAGCATCATAATCCAAAGTCCTACAGCAATATCGTTTTCACATAGTTTGTACAGTACCAAGACATAAAAGTAATATTTAACGTACGCGATGAAATAACCTTTTATTTCGCTCTTGATATTGTGCCCTAAACATAATAAAACGACGAAGATTATATTTTGTTATTATTATTGTTCAAATTATATCTGTTATTGCCGCAAAAGCTTTTTGTTTTCTTGAATGCTCAAACAATTTCTTATCAAGCAATAACTCGTGTTCCTACATACATACATATAATCACGCCTTTATCCCAAATGGGGCAGGCAAAGCGTAAACGACCTAAACAAAGGTCACTCGGCCACGTCTGACAAACTTATTAGGGTTATTGAAGACAGATTCGTAGGTATATTGCTGTAGTGACATGTTGTCAGCCCATAGCTTAAATTGCAATATACGCGTACTTAAAGCCTCGGATTTCTTAGCTGGTTTTTACAGCATGCTCGGGAGGAAATACAGCTGGCACATTCTATGTTTTTCTCACGCTCCCAGTCCAGCGAGGAAGAACATAGCAACTAAAAAGGCAAAATAAGGCCATTACATAAATTAAATTATTAAAATTATTTAACATTGTTTTATATAGGTAGTCATTGCGTTATTAATTACTAGCGACCCACCCCGGCTTCGCACGGAAATTATTAGTGTTTCTCTACTATATAATGCATGTATTATACATATAAACCTTCCTCTTGAATCACACTATCCACTAAAAGAAACCGCATTAAAATCCGTTGCATAGTTTTAAAGATTTATGCATACATAGGGATTTAGGGAAAGAGAAAGCGACTTTGTTTTATACTATGTAGTGATAACATTACTATATAGTTCTTTTAAAATTTAAAACACATTTATTACAATATACATACAAATCTATATTCCTCAAAACATTGTCAGACGTGGCGGTACGACCTTTGTTTAGGTTGTTTACGCTCTGCCTACCCCATTAGGGATAGAGGCGTGATTATATGTATGTATGTATGTATTACAATATTACCAATCATTTTAAATTCCAGATAATAAAAATAATATAGGTATATCAAGTCAGTATTTTTAAAACTTTAGTCAAGGAAAGGCACCGTTAAATCTTCTTCTTAGGGAGTGGGTTTTCGAGTCGAATAGCGATCCGATGAACCTTGGTGTCAGAGTTTTCAAACCGCCTAGTAACCACAGCTATTACGACGTCAGACATGGTTTGGATAACGACCACTATCAGACAGAAATAATGCAAATCAATAGAGCGTCATACTAAAAATGCAGTCATGATACAGTTTTCATGCGGTCAGTCTGTAAAGTTAAGATAAAATACAATGAATATACTTTATTACATAAAAATACACAAAAAAAGAAATAATACATTTCAATCAATTTGTAAAGGTCTTTATTTAACAAAAAAATTAACATATAACATTCTTGACATAGTCAAAGAACATATTATCTTAGAGTACTCCACTTCACCGGCGACATTGTCTTTTGGAAGAGATACAAAAAAAATTGTAGTACAAATAGGCGGCCTTATTGCTAAGTCGCAATTTCTTCCAGGCAACCTTGAACTAGTGGGCTAGTATAAAGTTACACATCAAACTGCCAAAGGTTAGATTTAACTGAGTTCATGTACAACCTCCAGTGAAAGTTAAAGCATGCGTAAAACTTGTCTTTATGAGCTCTCGGCAGTTAAGTTGTTAAAGGAGAATTGTTAAACTTTGTTCATAAAAAAAAATATGTTATATTGTAAGAGAGAAAGAAATATAGCGGGCATTAAGATGACTAGATTCTTAGATAGTTTAGATAATATTAAGATGACGGTTTCATTAAAAGTGATTCTATTTGAATTACTATAAATTTTTCTGAAATATAATAATAGCAATCTGGGGTCAGGGGACCCTCTTCTAAAGCATCCTACTTATCAGTAATTTAGGTGGTTCAGCCTGCATTGTCCTAACCAAACTAGACACAAAGTAAAAATTGATTAAAGATGACCAAGGGCCCAAAGCCAAGAACCCTAGACTACGGCTTTTTTTTAAATTATAATGTTTAAACATAATTTGAAAAAAATTAATAATGTATTAAAAGTTAATCAGAATACAAACAACAATAATTGAAGAGGAAAATTGTAAGTTCTTTCTGATGAATGCTGTTCAAATTAAACATTGAAAAAAAAATATATATAAAAGGCTGCTCCATTGGAAAGACTCATATTAAATTCTCTATTTAAATTGAATGAATATAAAAACGAAAATAAATATCAGAAATCAAAGTAAATTTGAAATAAAAGATACACCAGTGTTAAGAGAGTTTACTTACGCTAATAAAGATTTACTAACTTTACAGTTTCACCTCTGAAAAATTATGGTGTGTGACGCTTTTGACTTAAGACTTTAAAGAGTTAATGATATTTGAGAGATTAAAATGTTTAATTATTTCACAATTTATTGTACCTATACAAAAACATCATAATAACAGGACATAAAAACAAAGATACAACAGGCACTGCTTATTTCTAAAAAATAAATTTCTCATAGCATACCTACAGAAGTGATAATTTATAATTATAATGATACGCGGACAAAACGTGCACAAAATTTGATACCTACTAAAAAAGATATACTACTGTAAAATACATATTAAATAATTCATATTAAATATAAACAGGATATGAATTAATACCTACAATTTAGTACATAATCAAAAATAAATATGTACGGTGTATTTATTACATACACACCGCACATTGGCAATACCTATAGGTTTTGCTTACGTTGCGACCTGCTTGTCGCGCCGTTCATTTTTACATATTTTAAAAAGCATCAAGAATCTTTGCAGTAATTATAACAAAGATTCTCTATCAAGAAAAACTATTTCCTACTTGAAGCTACGGTTGGTCGCTACAACAACAGTGGGATGACTTTGACCAGAGAGAAATGGTTCTACGGGAAACTTTTGAAGACAAAACAATCAAATATTTCCAGGACGATGTCTATGAAAAACTTAAACAAACTTATGAGAAAACTAAATCTAACATGGAAGCTTTACAAACTCAACTTATAGAAGATATGAAAAATGTGATTTTCGACTTGAGTGGCATGATTGACGATACCATCGATGATCAACTGGAAAAACTGATAACTAAGCAGGAATGCAACTTTAAGGCACTCGATCGTGTGATATCAAAAAATCACGAGGAAGTGTTAACTGAACGATGGGAGTTCGAGGATCAACTGTCCATCCTGAAATCGAAGTGGGAAGCGGTCGACAAACTCCACTGGGAACTAGAAGCTAACTTGAAGGGAACTAACACGAAATACAACAACATGTTCCTTGAAATCGAAGATAAGTACGATGCGCTCAGGAAGAAACTCAGCAACAAAATGTGGGCATCCGCCCAGTACTCTCAATCTATACCGAGAATGGAAATCCCAGAGTTTTCCGGCAACTACATGCAATGGACTTCATTTAAAGATCTTTTTCTGGAGTCTGTTCATCACAATCCAATAGTCAAAATCGCGCAAAAAATGCAACTATTGAAAACTAAACTGCGCGGGGAAGCTGAGCGATTGGTGAAACATTTAACTATTAACGCTGACCACTATAAAGCATGCTGGGAGATACTGACTCAAAGGTACGACAATCAACGCCTTCAATTCACCTCTCTGCTAAACGTCATGTTGGACTTACCTATCATACAAGAGCCTGACGCTTTCAACCTGAAAAAAATGCATGATGTTATACAGGAGGTTCTAAATGGGCTCTCAAACATCGGCGTGGACACGAACGCAGCAAGCCCGATTGTTGCGCATTGAATGTCACTGAAACTTGACGCTGCCTCATTTGATTACTACATCAAAGAAGCTGCAGATCCCAGAGCATTACCTAACATTTCTGAACTTCTATACTTCTTGGAGAACATGTTTATGGCCTACGAAGTACGAAGAGGAACTAAAAAAGGATAAACTGCGGAAAAGAAGCTAACTAGTACCAAAAATCAACCTACGAAGCAATTTCCCTACCAACAGAAGAATTTTGCAAAGAAACCTAACTTCAAACTCAACAAAAAATTTCCAAAAACGTATCATACTGTACAAACAAAACATCAATGCCCAAACTGCAATGGGGATCACGTGTTGATGCAATGTCCCAAGTTTTTGCAATTGGACACGTTGCAGCGTAACAATGCAATTGCAAAATTACAAGTCTGCAAAAATTGTCTGTTCAGCCACGGAAATGCACAATGTTCGTCAATCAAATCATGCAAAGAATGTAATATGAACCATCATACATTATTACACAACTTTAACAAACCTTTGCCGCCGTCGAGCAACGAAAGGCCTCCGATTTCCAACGGCGGTCAAAACCGAAGCTCCAATCACCTGGCGAATGACGACATGGGAGGAATGCTGACGACAATACAACTAAACGTTCAATCTATTGACGGAACATACGCACCTTGAAAATAAGACCGTCACTAAACGAAATTTGGCAAAATTGAGTTATGAGTGCCATCTGTTGTAAATCTCTTGTACTTAGAGAATGCGAAGACACCGGTAGTTCTACGGCAAACATTGTTCGCTAGAGAGTGCTAGTGTCACTACGCTTTGATGGGAAACGCATGCGCCATCTTATTGGAATACTGTCACTTTGACAGTAGTGTCGGTGCCATAACCATAAAACGCGTGAAATTAAGAGAAAAAGTGTATTTTTTTGTTTAGGAACGGTATTTCAGTGATGATAACGGTAAGGTATTATTTTAAGTAAAATAGTGTATTTATTTTGTTAAGAACAGTATGCCTACAAATTATATTTGTAAATTCCCCAATATATTAAATACTATAACGTGGCTTTTAGGTTAGTGACAGTAGTCCTTCACACTTATTGCTTTCAAATTAGTACATAATGTCATTATTTGTTTAGTGGCACCATGTTTCTTATTTTAAAAACAAAATGTAACGTAAATGGTAATAAACTAACGACATATTTTTTGTAGTGTCACTGTTTTATTTAATGATAAGCAATATATGAATGAGAATTTAAATAGATCTGCGTTTTAGTTAGATTAGTGTCAGTAATTGCTAACTTAAATACCATTAAGCTATTTATGATGCAAAAATAACAATGTATTATTTTCATTAAAGACGGCAAATTATTCAATACACATACAAAATAATGAATAACATTTCATTTTATTTGAGATACTAATTACTTATTTTACAAATCCTTATTTTTTAGGTAGGTACTAAGTATTGTGTTATATTTATAGTAATTTCTTAATGTTTTAATTCAAAGCTTTTATAATTATATTATACTACGACACTGGCAAATTTTAACTATGATCTCTATTGCAGTGGCTATAATGGCTCCTCCTAATCCTCGAATGATAAAATTAAAGTGTTGGATTATGAAATAAATTAAAATTCTAAGAAAAATGAGGAAGAACCATAATTGGAAAATGAAAATTTACCTAAACAAATAATATCAGCACAGCAGACGCCAAATACCAACACGTTGTGCAGATTTCCGCTTAAACTTCGTCCAATTAGACCTGAACAGAAATCATAAAGAAAGGCTTCGCAGTCTTCCTTGGATAGTCCAACAGGCGATATCCGCGAGACGTGGCCGCACCATCGCATCGGCGCTGTCGCCTCATCAGGTATGACTCTATACCGTAGACATTCGCAGTCTGAAGGACATCGGTGTTTCTCACACGATCCGATCATTTGATGTTAAGAATGACACGTAAACAGTCTTGCAGGAGTAGAGCAAGTTGGGGAGAACAATCGCGTTATAAACGGAGATTTTGGTAGAAAGTTTCAGATCGTGTGAACGAAATACCTTCGGTCTTAGTTTGCCAAAAGCGGCTGCTGGTGCACCAATGCGGTCGTTCAACTCGGCTTCAAGGTCGCACTCTGATGTTATAGTGCTGCCTGAGTACTTGAATTTCTCCACCTGCTTCAACTCACTGTTGTCCAAGTATACCTGTAAAGGTTCAATGGATTCAAGATTGCTCATTGCCATTACTTCAGTCTTAGCTACACTGATTTTGAGATCAAAACGACAACAAGCCTCATAAAGATTTAATATCAGTTATTGAGGCTCTTGTGGCGAGTTGGCAATAAAACACAAGTCGTCTGCATACATGATTTCCGTTATAACCGCATGGGATACTTTGGTGCTGGCCTTAAATCTAGCCAGGTCAAAAATTCCTCCATCAGTCCGAAAGCGTATTTTGATGCCAGCAGAAGGTGGTTTCAGGGCTTTACCGACTACTACTGTAAAGTAGAGTGCAAACAACGCAGGTGCAAGCACGCAACCTTGTTTGACGCCGCAGCTTACGGTGAAGAACTCTGACTGCTCACCGTTGCAAGTAACACAGCAGACCATATCGTCATGCTGGAGTCGGATCATACGAACAAACTTTCTCAAGGCGTCCCAAATTTACTAGTAGAGACCAGAGAGCTTCCCGAGGCACACAGTCAAAGGCCTTCTCTAAGTCAACAAAGCACAAATATAAAGACTGGCTTTGCTCTCGGTTTTTCCTGAATTTGGATCGAAAAAATGGCCTCACATGTACCTCCATCCGGATGAAATCCAAACTGGGTCTCCGGGAGTAGCGTTTCCGAGACTGGTTATAGGCAGTTGAGAAGTACTCTGGCAAATATCTTCCCAGGAACAGAAAGCAAGGATATACCCCGGTAAGAGTTACAGTCGGAACGGTCCCCTTTGTTCTTATACAGTGTCTGTATACGAGACATCTTGAACTCAGGTGGTACTATTTCTTCGTTCCAAATGCGTTCGAAAAGATGCCAGATAACTGAGTGTAGGTCCTTCCCTTCGTACTTAAACAGTTCTCTGGCAATATTATCAATGCCAACTGCTTTCTTACTATTTTCATCTTTGATGGCTTTAACAACCACATCTAGTGTCAGGGGCTCCACAAGTGCTGCGTGTTCTGGCAAAGGTCGAATGGAAGCAATATGGTCAAGATCTACTGACCGATCAACATTAAGCAGAGTATTGAAATGTTCTGCCCAGCTGTTCAGTATATCATGTTTAGCAGTAAGTTTTTGAGTGCCATCGAGTGATTTCAGTGGCACACATTTTCTCACGGTCACGCCAATCAGTTTTCGTACTTCTTCATAAAAAAGCACCGAGTTGTTGAGCATCTGAGAGCCACTGAATTCTTTCAGCTTTCCTAAGCCACAAACTGTCTTTAAATGCCCTAGTAAGTTTCCTAAGTTTAACACCGCACTTTTTAATTTCTTCGGTCAGATCAAGGTAGTCACTTCGTCTTAATATCACGATGCTTTTTTAGCGCCGTTTTGACGGCACTGTCATTTTGGTGAAACCATACACACAGATTTAATATTATGGCATTTCTGTTAGTTAAACTTTGTTTTACTGGATTTTTATTTGAATTGACTAAAATCTCAGTTCAGAAAAAACTGTTTTATTATTTTTATTTTACTATTTGAAATATTTAATTTTAAACTTTCGCGGTTGTTTTCACTATAACTATAAGACATTTTACGGGTTTCTTACTGTAGAAATTACTGTAGCAATGGGCAGCCCAGTTGCTCCAGTAGTGGCAAATCTGTGGATGGAATACTTTGAAGATCTTGCTATTGACAATGCACCAATATCGATAAAACTGTGGAAGAGATATGTGGATGATGTATTCTGTATATTAGAAGGTGATGACCACACTATGCAGCAATGTTTGTCGCATCTCAACTCCATCCATAAAAACATACGTTTCACGGTGGAATCAGAAAATGATAGGTCATTAGCTTTCCTTGACGTTAAACTGTCAGTCAGAAGTGATGGCACTCTAAGTCATACTGTGTACAGGAAGCCGACGCATACCGACCGTTATCTGCAAGCAACCTCACACCACCATCCGCGACATCTGAACTCCGTAGTTACCTCTCTAACAAATCGCGCTTTTGATCTTTGCGACACAGAACATCTGGATGAGGAACTGGAACATATGAAACGCGTACTAGTGAAAAATGGCTACAAGAGTAATATCCAACCTCCTAAAAGTAACACCAGTAAATCAGTGTCCAAGGTGGAACGCCGAGCTGCATTTCTACCGTACCTGAAAGGAGTCACTGATAAGATTGGACGAATTTTGGATAAGTATTCCGTAAAAACGGTGTTCACTCCAGTCAAGAAAATATCACAATTCTTGCGTTCTCCCAAAGATAAGTTTCCATTAGAGTGTCCAGGTGTGTATAAGATAGATTGTAGTTGTGGAAGTTCTTATATTGGTCAAACCAAGCGTACCATCTCTACACGTGTCAAAGAGCACATAAGGGCAGTGAAAAACAATGAAGTTCATAAGTCAGCCATAGCCGAGCACTTGTTAGAGTCTGGATCAAACCACTGGATCGAATTGCATGACCCAAAAGTGTTATCGACAGAACGCCACTATATACCAAGAATGGTAAGTGAAGCTATTGAAATCAAAAAGTACAAAAACTTCAATAGAGAAGATGGGTTTAAATTGTCAAGTACGTGGAATCCAGTGGTAAACATGTGTAAAAAGAAAATCCGGGTCAAACCTACAACAAATACGGATGATGTGGTCAGTGTATGTTGTCGAGATGACTTTCGAGTGAGTTCCTTATGTGCGAAATCTGCGCTCGAAATTTTGATTGAGTCTTCCTCTGGTGCAGACCTGGCTCGCCTAAAAGCAGTGTCTTGTCATGAGTCTGGTGCATGGCTTCATGCATTGCCTTCTCCGCACCTTGGGACGTTGTTAGATGACAACTCTTTACGGATCGCAGCGGCCCTTAGACTTGGTTGTGGTCTATGCGAGCCACATGTGTGCAGATGTGGGGTACAGGTTGATGCTAGTGGTCACCATGGGCTTAGTTGTAGACTAAGTGCAGGCAGACATCCAAGGCATCACGCTCTGAATGACCTGATTCGGCGGGCTTTGGTATCGGCAAATGTACCTTGTGTCCTCGAACCGCCGGGATTGTCGCGGACTGATGGCAGGAGACCAGATGGCCTTACGCTCATCCCGTGGAGAAAGGGGAGATGTCTTTTGTGGGATGCGACGTGTGCATGTACTTATGCTGCTTCACACCTGTCCAGAACGATTCGCTTAGCTGGTTCGGCAGCAGAGTGGCTTGCAAGTCAGAAACGTGCTAAGTACTGCGATCTCGTGCAAAACTATCATTTTGTGCCTTTTGCGGTTGAGACTTCAGGGGTTTGGTGTGCAGAGGCAAAGCAATTTGTGTTCGAGGTTGGGAATCGCTTGCGGGATCGTAGTGGTGACCCCCGAGCCGGATCGTACCTGGTCCAACAAATTTCGTTGGCAATTCAACGTGGCAATGCAGCCAGCGCGATGGGCACGTTTGGACCTGGTACGGCTCGGGACGGGTTGTTTAATATAATTTAGTTAAGATTAGGGTAGTTTAAGTAGCTTGTAAGTTGATTATAATGTAATGTGTCAATGTTTAAATATGAATAAATTATGTGGATATACCTACAAATCTATCTCATAATCTTCGAAACTTTGTCAGACATAGCGAAACGACCTTCGTTTAGGCTGTTTACGCTCTGCCTACCCCATTAGGGATAAAAGCGTGATTATATGTATGTATGTATGTTTGTACTATTTTCCCATTTGGGAAGGCAAAAATAGTGTTTCATTGGAGGCTTATATCACCCGATTATCCGTAAAAAAGTAAGACGATCCATGCAGTCGTATGGTGTAAAATCCTATGTTTTAATTATATTAATAATCAAATTAAAATGGCCAAGATAAATGTGATCGTCTTCAAATTAAATGTATGTCAAATTAAAGACCCATACTTTGTGTAATCTCAGACTAGAAAATTGAATTAGAAGTTACTTAGTTAAGTTTGAATAAGTTAATCGTCATTTAGATCTTGTTTTAATTAATAGTTACTGAATGTTAACAGTAAATAATTTTTGAATTAAAATTTGCTGAAAACCAACACAAAATGATAAAATAAAACATTTGAAATCAAATTTAAAACACATTAACTTGAGTGACAATAAAATAAAACATGCGACTCTACAAACTGATTATATTATACTAGCGACCCGCCCCGGCTTCGCACGGAAATTATCAGTGTTTCTCTACTATATTTTGCATGTATAATACATACAAACCTTCCTCTTGAATCACTCTATCTATTACAAGAAACCGAATCAAAATCCGTTGCGCAGTTTTAAAGATTAATGCCTACATAGGGATATAGGGACGGAGAAAGCGACTTTGTTTTATACTATGTAGTGATGTAATGATAAACGTTTGATACAATGGGCATACAATAGTCGGTCCTGCGCCTTTTTTCCGCTGTTCATGTCAATCTGTCCCATGAGTATAAGATAAAAAGAAATAGAGTATTGTGTGTTGCGCAAATATTTGGGCGCTAAAGAACAAGTACTGCACAGATGTTGATATCTTGAGAGATGGTTGAGATATTTTATTTATTGTACATACATACATACATATAATCACGCCTTTATCCCTAATCGGGTAGGCAGAGCGTAAAAGACCCAAACAAAGGTCGTTCCGCCACGTCTGACAAAGTTTTGAGGGTTATTTAAGATAGATTTGTAAGTATATTGCTGTAGTGACAGGTTGTCAGCCCATCGCCTAAATTACAATATACTGAAAACTTCGGATCCATTAGCTGGTTTTTACAGCATGCCCGGGAGGAAATGCAGCTGGCACATTCTATGTTTTTCTCTCGCTCCCAGGCCAGCATGGAAGAAATTTATTTATTGTAACTACTGATGTATTCGGTTCTTCTAAATAATAACTCCTTTTTCTGCCAGTTTCTTTAGTATGACGGAAAAAAGAAGCGTTTATTAGAACAGTCTGAATTTTTTGCCATTTCCCAGTACAGCATCATAATCCAAACTCCTACAGCAATATCGTTTTCACATAGTTTGTACAGTACCAAGACATAAAAGTAATATTTAACGTACGCGATGAAATAACCTTTTATTTCGCTCTTGATATTGTGCCCAAAACATAATAAAACGACGAAGATTATATTTTGTTATTATTATTGTTCAAATTATATCTGTTATTGCCGCCAAAAGCTTTTTGTTTTCTTGAATGCTCAAACAATTTCTTATCAAGCAATAACTCGTGTTCCTACATACATACATATAATCACGCCTTTATCCTAAATGGGGCAGGCAAAGCGTAAACGACCTAAACAAAGGTTACTCGGCCACGTCTGACAAACTTATTAGGGTTATTGAAGACAGATTCGTAGGTATGTTGCTGTAGTGACATGTTGTCAGCCATCGCTTAAATTGCAATATACGCGTACTTAAAGCCTCGGATTTCTTAGCTGGTTTTTACAGCATGCTCGGGAGGAAATACAGCTGGCACATTCTATGTTTCTCTCACGCTCCCAGTCCAGCAAGGAAGAACATAGCAACTAAAAAGGCAAAATAAGGCCATTACATAAATTAAATTATTAAAATTATTTAACATTGTTTTATATAGGTAGACATTGCGGAAATTATTAGTGTTTCTCTACTATATAATGCATGTATTATACATATAAACCTTCCTCTTGAATAACACTATCCTCTAAAAGAAACCGCATTAAAATCCGTTGCATAGTTTTAAAGATTTATGCATACATAGGGATTTAGGGAAGGAGAAAGCGACTTTGTTTTATACTATGTAGTGATAACATTACTATATAGTACTTTTAAAATTTAAAACACATTTATTACAATATTACCAATCATTCTTAATTCCAGATAATTAAAATAATATAGGTATATCAGGTCAGTATTTTTAAAACTTTAGTCAAGGAAATGCACCGTTAAATCTTCTTCTTAGGGAGTGGGTTTTCGAGTCGAATAGCGATCCGATGAACCTTGTTGTCGGAGTTTTAAACCGCCTAGTAGCCACAGCTATTACGACGTCTGACATGGTTTGGATAACGACCACTATCAGACAGAAATAATGCAAATCAATAGAGCGTCATACTAAAAATGCAGTCATGATGCAGTTTTCATGCGGTCAGTCTGTAAAGTTAAGATAAAATACAATGAATATACTTTATTACATAAAAATACACAAAAAAAGAAATAATACATTTCAATCAATTTGTAAAGGTCTTTATTTATCAAAAAAAATTACATATAATATTCTTGACATAGTCAAAGAACATTATCTTAGAGTACTCCACTTCACCGGCGACATTGTCTTTTGGAAGAGATACAAAAAAAATAGTAGTACTAATAAGCGGCCTTATTGCTAAGCCGCAATTTCTTCCAGGCAACCTTGAACTAGTGGGCTGGTATAAAGTTACACATCAAACTGCCAAAGGTTAGATTTAACTGAGTTCATGTACAACCTCCAGTGAAAGTTAAAGCATGCGTAAAACTTGTCTTTATGAGCTCTTGGCAGTTAAGTTGCTAAAGGAGAATTGTCAAACTTTGTTCATAAAAAAAAATGTTATCTTGTAAGAGAGAAAGAAATATAGCGGGCATTAAGATGACTAGATTCTTAGATAGTTTAGATAATATTAAGATGACGGTTTCATTAAAAGTGATTCTATTTGAATTACTATAAATTTTTCTGAAATATAATAATAGCAATCTGGGGTCAGGGGACCCTCTTCTAAAGCATCCTACTTATCAGTAATTTAGGTGGTTCAGCCTGCATTGTCCTAACCAAACTAGACACAAAGTAAAAATTGATTAAAGATGACCAAGGGCCCAAAGCCAAGAACCCTAGACTACGGCTTTTTTTTAAATTATAATGTTTAAACATAATTTGAAAAAAATTAATAATGTATTAAAAGTTAATCAGAATACAAACAACAATAATTGAAGAGGAAAATTGTAAGTTCTTTCTGATGAATGCTGTTCAAATTAAACATTGAAAAAAAAATATATATAAAAGGCTGCTCCATTGGAAAGACTCATATTAAATTCTCTATTTAAATTGAATGAATATAAAAACGAAAATAAATATCAGAAATCAAAGTAAATTTGAAATAAAAGATACACCAGTGTTAAGAGAGTTTACTTACGCTAATAAAGATTTACTAACTTTACAGTTTCACCTCTGAAAAATTATGGTGTGTGACGCTTTTGACTTAAGACTTTAAAGAGTTAATGATATTTGAGAGATTAAAATGTTTAATTATTTCACAATTTATTGTACCTATACAAAAACATCATAATAACAGGACATAAAAACAAAGATACAACAGGCACTGCTTATTTCTAAAAAATAAATTTCTCATAGCATACCTACAGAAGTGATAATTTATAATTATAATGATACGCGGACAAAACGTGCACAAAATTTGATACCTACTAAAAAAGATATACTACTGTAAAATACATATTAAATAATTCATATTAAATATAAACAGGATATGAATTAATACCTACAATTTAGTACATAATCAAAAATAAATATGTACGGTGTATTTATTACATACACACCGCACATTGGCAATACCTATAGGTTTTGCTTACGTTGCGACCTGCTTGTCGCGCCGTTCATTTTTACATATTTTAAAAAGCATCAAGAATCTTTGCAGTAATTATAACAAAGATTCTCTATCAAGAAAAACTATTTCCTACTTGAAGCTACGGTTGGTCGCTACAACAACAGTGGGATGACTTTGACCAGAGAGAAATGGTTCTACGGGAAACTTTTGAAGACAAAACAATCAAATATTTCCAGGACGATGTCTATGAAAAACTTAAACAAACTTATGAGAAAACTAAATCTAACATGGAAGCTTTACAAACTCAACTTATAGAAGATATGAAAAATGTGATTTTCGACTTGAGTGGCATGATTGACGATACCATCGATGATCAACTGGAAAAACTGATAACTAAGCAGGAATGCAACTTTAAGGCACTCGATCGTGTGATATCAAAAAATCACGAGGAAGTGTTAACTGAACGATGGGAGTTCGAGGATCAACTGTCCATCCTGAAATCGAAGTGGGAAGCGGTCGACAAACTCCACTGGGAACTAGAAGCTAACTTGAAGGGAACTAACACGAAATACAACAACATGTTCCTTGAAATCGAAGATAAGTACGATGCGCTCAGGAAGAAACTCAGCAACAAAATGTGGGCATCCGCCCAGTACTCTCAATCTATACCGAGAATGGAAATCCCAGAGTTTTCCGGCAACTACATGCAATGGACTTCATTTAAAGATCTTTTTCTGGAGTCTGTTCATCACAATCCAATAGTCAAAATCGCGCAAAAAATGCAACTATTGAAAACTAAACTGCGCGGGGAAGCTGAGCGATTGGTGAAACATTTAACTATTAACGCTGACCACTATAAAGCATGCTGGGAGATACTGACTCAAAGGTACGACAATCAACGCCTTCAATTCACCTCTCTGCTAAACGTCATGTTGGACTTACCTATCATACAAGAGCCTGACGCTTTCAACCTGAAAAAAATGCATGATGTTATACAGGAGGTTCTAAATGGGCTCTCAAACATCGGCGTGGACACGAACGCAGCAAGCCCGATTGTTGCGCATTGAATGTCACTGAAACTTGACGCTGCCTCATTTGATTACTACATCAAAGAAGCTGCAGATCCCAGAGCATTACCTAACATTTCTGAACTTCTATACTTCTTGGAGAACATGTTTATGGCCTACGAAGTACGAAGAGGAACTAAAAAAGGATAAACTGCGGAAAAGAAGCTAACTAGTACCAAAAATCAACCTACGAAGCAATTTCCCTACCAACAGAAGAATTTTGCAAAGAAACCTAACTTCAAACTCAACAAAAAATTTCCAAAAACGTATCATACTGTACAAACAAAACATCAATGCCCAAACTGCAATGGGGATCACGTGTTGATGCAATGTCCCAAGTTTTTGCAATTGGACACGTTGCAGCGTAACAATGCAATTGCAAAATTACAAGTCTGCAAAAATTGTCTGTTCAGCCACGGAAATGCACAATGTTCGTCAATCAAATCATGCAAAGAATGTAATATGAACCATCATACATTATTACACAACTTTAACAAACCTTTGCCGCCGTCGAGCAACGAAAGGCCTCCGATTTCCAACGGCGGTCAAAACCGAAGCTCCAATCACCTGGCGAATGACGACATGGGAGGAATGCTGACGACAATACAACTAAACGTTCAATCTATTGACGGAACATACGCACCTTGAAAATAAGACCGTCACTAAACGAAATTTGGCAAAATTGAGTTATGAGTGCCATCTGTTGTAAATCTCTTGTACTTAGAGAATGCGAAGACACCGGTAGTTCTACGGCAAACATTGTTCGCTAGAGAGTGCTAGTGTCACTACGCTTTGATGGGAAACGCATGCGCCATCTTATTGGAATACTGTCACTTTGACAGTAGTGTCGGTGCCATAACCATAAAACGCGTGAAATTAAGAGAAAAAGTGTATTTTTTTGTTTAGGAACGGTATTTCAGTGATGATAACGGTAAGGTATTATTTTAAGTAAAATAGTGTATTTATTTTGTTAAGAACAGTATGCCTACAAATTATATTTGTAAATTCCCCAATATATTAAATACTATAACGTGGCTTTTAGGTTAGTGACAGTAGTCCTTCACACTTATTGCTTTCAAATTAGTACATAATGTCATTATTTGTTTAGTGGCACCATGTTTCTTATTTTAAAAACAAAATGTAACGTAAATGGTAATAAACTAACGACATATTTTTTGTAGTGTCACTGTTTTATTTAATGATAAGCAAAATATGAATGAGAATTTAAATAGATCTGCGTTTTAGTTAGATTAGTGTCAGTAATTGCTAACTTAAATACCATTAAGCTATTTATGATGCAAAAATAACAATGTATTATTTTCATTAAAGACGGCAAATTATTCAATACACATACAAAATAATGAATAACATTTCATTTTATTTGAGATACTAATTACTTATTTTACAAATCCTTATTTTTTAGGTAGGTACTAAGTATTGTGTTATATTTATAGTAATTTCTTAATGTTTTAATTCAAAGCTTTTATAATTATATTATACTACGACACTGGCAAATTTTAACTATGATCTCTATTGCAGTGGCTATAATGGCTCCTCCTAATCCTCGAATGATAAAATTAAAGTGTTGGATTATGAAATAAATTAAAATTCTAAGAAAAATGAGGAAGAACCATAATTGGAAAATGAAAATTTACCTAAACAAATAATATCAGCACAGCAGACGCCAAATACCAACACGTTGTGCAGATTTCCGCTTAAACTTCGTCCAATTAGACCTGAACAGAAATCATAAAGAAAGGCTTCGCAGTCTTCCTTGGATAGTCCAACAGGCGATATCCGCGAGACGTGGCCGCACCATCGCATCGGCGCTGTCGCCTCATCAGGTATGACTCTATACCGTAGACATTCGCAGTCTGAAGGACATCGGTGTTTCTCACACGATCCGATCATTTGATGTTAAGAATGACACGTAAACAGTCTTGCAGGAGTAGAGCAAGTTGGGGAGAACAATCGCGTTATAAACGGAGATTTTGGTAGAAAGTTTCAGATCGTGTGAACGAAATACCTTCGGTCTTAGTTTGCCAAAAGCGGCTGCTGGTGCACCAATGCGGTCGTTCAACTCGGCTTCAAGGTCGCACTCTGATGTTATAGTGCTGCCTGAGTACTTGAATTTCTCCACCTGCTTCAACTCACTGTTGTCCAAGTATACCTGTAAAGGTTCAATGGATTCAAGATTGCTCATTGCCATTACTTCAGTCTTAGCTACACTGATTTTGAGATCAAAACGACAACAAGCCTCATAAAGATTTAATATCAGTTATTGAGGCTCTTGTGGCGAGTTGGCAATAAAACACAAGTCGTCTGCATACATGATTTCCGTTATAACCGCATGGGATACTTTGGTGCTGGCCTTAAATCTAGCCAGGTCAAAAATTCCTCCATCAGTCCGAAAGCGTATTTTGATGCCAGCAGAAGGTGGTTTCAGGGCTTTACCGACTACTACTGTAAAGTAGAGTGCAAACAACGCAGGTGCAAGCACGCAACCTTGTTTGACGCCGCAGCTTACGGTGAAGAACTCTGACTGCTCACCGTTGCAAGTAACACAGCAGACCATATCGTCATGCTGGAGTCGGATCATACGAACAAACTTTCTCAAGGCGTCCCAAATTTACTAGTAGAGACCAGAGAGCTTCCCGAGGCACACAGTCAAAGGCCTTCTCTAAGTCAACAAAGCACAAATATAAAGACTGGCTTTGCTCTCGGTTTTTCCTGAATTTGGATCGAAAAAATGGCCTCACATGTACCTCCATCCGGATGAAATCCAAACTGGGTCTCCGGGAGTAGCGTTTCCGAGACTGGTTATAGGCAGTTGAGAAGTACTCTGGCAAATATCTTCCCAGGAACAGAAAGCAAGGATATACCCCGGTAAGAGTTACAGTCGGAACGGTCCCCTTTGTTCTTATACAGTGTCTGTATACGAGACATCTTGAACTCAGGTGGTACTATTTCTTCGTTCCAAATGCGTTCGAAAAGATGCCAGATAACTGAGTGTAGGTCCTTCCCTTCGTACTTAAACAGTTCTCTGGCAATATTATCAATGCCAACTGCTTTCTTACTATTTTCATCTTTGATGGCTTTAACAACCACATCTAGTGTCAGGGGCTCCACAAGTGCTGCGTGTTCTGGCAAAGGTCGAATGGAAGCAATATGGTCAAGATCTACTGACCGATCAACATTAAGCAGAGTATTGAAATGTTCTGCCCAGCTGTTCAGTATATCATGTTTAGCAGTAAGTTTTTGAGTGCCATCGAGTGATTTCAGTGGCACACATTTTCTCACGGTCACGCCAATCAGTTTTCGTACTTCTTCATAAAAAAGCACCGAGTTGTTGAGCATCTGAGAGCCACTGAATTCTTTCAGCTTTCCTAAGCCACAAACTGTCTTTAAATGCCCTAGTAAGTTTCCTAAGTTTAACACCGCACTTTTTAATTTCTTCGGTCAGATCAAGGTAGTCACTTCGTCTTAATATCACGATGCTTTTTTAGCGCCGTTTTGACGGCACTGTCATTTTGGTGAAACCATACACACAGATTTAATATTATGGCATTTCTGTTAGTTAAACTTTGTTTTACTGGATTTTTATTTGAATTGACTAAAATCTCAGTTCAGAAAAAACTGTTTTATTATTTTTATTTTACTATTTGAAATATTTAATTTTAAACTTTCGCGGTTGTTTTCACTATAACTATAAGACATTTTACGGGTTTCTTACTGTAGAAATTACTGTAGCAATGGGCAGCCCAGTTGCTCCAGTAGTGGCAAATCTGTGGATGGAATACTTTGAAGATCTTGCTATTGACAATGCACCAATATCGATAAAACTGTGGAAGAGATATGTGGATGATGTATTCTGTATATTAGAAGGTGATGACCACACTATGCAGCAATGTTTGTCGCATCTCAACTCCATCCATAAAAACATACGTTTCACGGTGGAATCAGAAAATGATAGGTCATTAGCTTTCCTTGACGTTAAACTGTCAGTCAGAAGTGATGGCACTCTAAGTCATACTGTGTACAGGAAGCCGACGCATACCGACCGTTATCTGCAAGCAACCTCACACCACCATCCGCGACATCTGAACTCCGTAGTTACCTCTCTAACAAATCGCGCTTTTGATCTTTGCGACACAGAACATCTGGATGAGGAACTGGAACATATGAAACGCGTACTAGTGAAAAATGGCTACAAGAGTAATATCCAACCTCCTAAAAGTAACACCAGTAAATCAGTGTCCAAGGTGGAACGCCGAGCTGCATTTCTACCGTACCTGAAAGGAGTCACTGATAAGATTGGACGAATTTTGGATAAGTATTCCGTAAAAACGGTGTTCACTCCAGTCAAGAAAATATCACAATTCTTGCGTTCTCCCAAAGATAAGTTTCCATTAGAGTGTCCAGGTGTGTATAAGATAGATTGTAGTTGTGGAAGTTCTTATATTGGTCAAACCAAGCGTACCATCTCTACACGTGTCAAAGAGCACATAAGGGCAGTGAAAAACAATGAAGTTCATAAGTCAGCCATAGCCGAGCACTTGTTAGAGTCTGGATCAAACCACTGGATCGAATTGCATGACCCAAAAGTGTTATCGACAGAACGCCACTATATACCAAGAATGGTAAGTGAAGCTATTGAAATCAAAAAGTACAAAAACTTCAATAGAGAAGATGGGTTTAAATTGTCAAGTACGTGGAATCCAGTGGTAAACATGTGTAAAAAGAAAATCCGGGTCAAACCTACAACAAATACGGATGATGTGGTCAGTGTATGTTGTCGAGATGACTTTCGAGTGAGTTCCTTATGTGCGAAATCTGCGCTCGAAATTTTGATTGAGTCTTCCTCTGGTGCAGACCTGGCTCGCCTAAAAGCAGTGTCTTGTCATGAGTCTGGTGCATGGCTTCATGCATTGCCTTCTCCGCACCTTGGGACGTTGTTAGATGACAACTCTTTACGGATCGCAGCGGCCCTTAGACTTGGTTGTGGTCTATGCGAGCCACATGTGTGCAGATGTGGGGTACAGGTTGATGCTAGTGGTCACCATGGGCTTAGTTGTAGACTAAGTGCAGGCAGACATCCAAGGCATCACGCTCTGAATGACCTGATTCGGCGGGCTTTGGTATCGGCAAATGTACCTTGTGTCCTCGAACCGCCGGGATTGTCGCGGACTGATGGCAGGAGACCAGATGGCCTTACGCTCATCCCGTGGAGAAAGGGGAGATGTCTTTTGTGGGATGCGACGTGTGCATGTACTTATGCTGCTTCACACCTGTCCAGAACGATTCGCTTAGCTGGTTCGGCAGCAGAGTGGCTTGCAAGTCAGAAACGTGCTAAGTACTGCGATCTCGTGCAAAACTATCATTTTGTGCCTTTTGCGGTTGAGACTTCAGGGGTTTGGTGTGCAGAGGCAAAGCAATTTGTGTTCGAGGTTGGGAATCGCTTGCGGGATCGTAGTGGTGACCCCCGAGCCGGATCGTACCTGGTCCAACAAATTTCGTTGGCAATTCAACGTGGCAATGCAGCCAGCGCGATGGGCACGTTTGGACCTGGTACGGCTCGGGACGGGTTGTTTAATATAATTTAGTTAAGATTAGGGTAGTTTAAGTAGCTTGTAAGTTGATTATAATGTAATGTGTCAATGTTTAAATATGAATAAATTATGTGGATATACCTACAAATCTATCTCATAATCTTCGAAACTTTGTCAGACATAGCGAAACGACCTTCGTTTAGGCTGTTTACGCTCTGCCTACCCCATTAGGGATAAAAGCGTGATTATATGTATGTATGTATGTTTGTACTATTTTCCCATTTGGGAAGGCAAAAATAGTGTTTCATTGGAGGCTTATATCACCCGATTATCCGTAAAAAAGTAAGACGATCCATGCAGTCGTATGGTGTAAAATCCTATGTTTTAATTATATTAATAATCAAATTAAAATGGCCAAGATAAATGTGATCGTCTTCAAATTAAATGTATGTCAAATTAAAGACCCATACTTTGTGTAATCTCAGACTAGAAAATTGAATTAGAAGTTACTTAGTTAAGTTTGAATAAGTTAATCGTCATTTAGATCTTGTTTTAATTAATAGTTACTGAATGTTAACAGTAAATAATTTTTGAATTAAAATTTGCTGAAAACCAACACAAAATGATAAAATAAAACATTTGAAATCAAATTTAAAACACATTAACTTGAGTGACAATAAAATAAAACATGCGACTCTACAAACTGATTATATTATACTAGCGACCCGCCCCGGCTTCGCACGGAAATTATCAGTGTTTCTCTACTATATTTTGCATGTATAATACATACAAACCTTCCTCTTGAATCACTCTATCTATTACAAGAAACCGAATCAAAATCCGTTGCGCAGTTTTAAAGATTAATGCCTACATAGGGATATAGGGACGGAGAAAGCGACTTTGTTTTATACTATGTAGTGATGTAATGATAAACGTTTGATACAATGGGCATACAATAGTCGGTCCTGCGCCTTTTTTCCGCTGTTCATGTCAATCTGTCCCATGAGTATAAGATAAAAAGAAATAGAGTATTGTGTGTTGCGCAAATATTTGGGCGCTAAAGAACAAGTACTGCACAGATGTTGATATCTTGAGAGATGGTTGAGATATTTTATTTATTGTACATACATACATACATATAATCACGCCTTTATCCCTAATCGGGTAGGCAGAGCGTAAAAGACCCAAACAAAGGTCGTTCCGCCACGTCTGACAAAGTTTTGAGGGTTATTTAAGATAGATTTGTAAGTATATTGCTGTAGTGACAGGTTGTCAGCCCATCGCCTAAATTACAATATACTGAAAACTTCGGATCCATTAGCTGGTTTTTACAGCATGCCCGGGAGGAAATGCAGCTGGCACATTCTATGTTTTTCTCTCGCTCCCAGGCCAGCATGGAAGAAATTTATTTATTGTAACTACTGATGTATTCGGTTCTTCTAAATAATAACTCCTTTTTCTGCCAGTTTCTTTAGTATGACGGAAAAAAGAAGCGTTTATTAGAACAGTCTGAATTTTTTGCCATTTCCCAGTACAGCATCATAATCCAAACTCCTACAGCAATATCGTTTTCACATAGTTTGTACAGTACCAAGACATAAAAGTAATATTTAACGTACGCGATGAAATAACCTTTTATTTCGCTCTTGATATTGTGCCCAAAACATAATAAAACGACGAAGATTATATTTTGTTATTATTATTGTTCAAATTATATCTGTTATTGCCGCCAAAAGCTTTTTGTTTTCTTGAATGCTCAAACAATTTCTTATCAAGCAATAACTCGTGTTCCTACATACATACATATAATCACGCCTTTATCCTAAATGGGGCAGGCAAAGCGTAAACGACCTAAACAAAGGTTACTCGGCCACGTCTGACAAACTTATTAGGGTTATTGAAGACAGATTCGTAGGTATGTTGCTGTAGTGACATGTTGTCAGCCATCGCTTAAATTGCAATATACGCGTACTTAAAGCCTCGGATTTCTTAGCTGGTTTTTACAGCATGCTCGGGAGGAAATACAGCTGGCACATTCTATGTTTCTCTCACGCTCCCAGTCCAGCAAGGAAGAACATAGCAACTAAAAAGGCAAAATAAGGCCATTACATAAATTAAATTATTAAAATTATTTAACATTGTTTTATATAGGTAGACATTGCGGAAATTATTAGTGTTTCTCTACTATATAATGCATGTATTATACATATAAACCTTCCTCTTGAATAACACTATCCTCTAAAAGAAACCGCATTAAAATCCGTTGCATAGTTTTAAAGATTTATGCATACATAGGGATTTAGGGAAGGAGAAAGCGACTTTGTTTTATACTATGTAGTGATAACATTACTATATAGTACTTTTAAAATTTAAAACACATTTATTACAATATTACCAATCATTCTTAATTCCAGATAATTAAAATAATATAGGTATATCAGGTCAGTATTTTTAAAACTTTAGTCAAGGAAATGCACCGTTAAATCTTCTTCTTAGGGAGTGGGTTTTCGAGTCGAATAGCGATCCGATGAACCTTGTTGTCGGAGTTTTAAACCGCCTAGTAGCCACAGCTATTACGACGTCTGACATGGTTTGGATAACGACCACTATCAGACAGAAATAATGCAAATCAATAGAGCGTCATACTAAAAATGCAGTCATGATGCAGTTTTCATGCGGTCAGTCTGTAAAGTTAAGATAAAATACAATGAATATACTTTATTACATAAAAATACACAAAAAAAGAAATAATACATTTCAATCAATTTGTAAAGGTCTTTATTTATCAAAAAAAATTACATATAATATTCTTGACATAGTCAAAGAACATTATCTTAGAGTACTCCACTTCACCGGCGACATTGTCTTTTGGAAGAGATACAAAAAAAATAGTAGTACTAATAAGCGGCCTTATTGCTAAGCCGCAATTTCTTCCAGGCAACCTTGAACTAGTGGGCCGGTATAAAGTTACACATCAAACTGCCAAAGGTTAGATTTAACTGAGTTCATGTACAACCTCCAGTGAAAGTTAAAGCATGCGTAAAACTTGTCTTTATGAGCTCTTGGCAGTTAAGTTGCTAAAGGAGAATTGTCAAACTTTGTTCATAAAAAAAAATGTTATCTTGTAAGAGAGAAAGAAATATAGCGGGCATTAAGATGACTAGATTCTTAGATAGTTTAGATAATATTAAGATGACGGTTTCATTAAAAGTGATTCTATTTGAATTACTATAAATTTTTCTGAAATATAATAATAGCAATCTGGGGTCAGGGGACCCTCTTCTAAAGCATCCTACTTATCAGTAATTTAGGTGGTTCAGCCTGCATTGTCCTAACCAAACTAGACACAAAGTAAAAATTGATTAAAGATGACCAAGGGCCCAAAGCCAAGAACCCTAGACTACGGCTTTTTTTTAAATTATAATGTTTAAACATAATTTGAAAAAAATTAATAATGTATTAAAAGTTAATCAGAATACAAACAACAATAATTGAAGAGGAAAATTGTAAGTTCTTTCTGATGAATGCTGTTCAAATTAAACATTGAAAAAAAAATATATATAAAAGGCTGCTCCATTGGAAAGACTCATATTAAATTCTCTATTTAAATTGAATGAATATAAAAACGAAAATAAATATCAGAAATCAAAGTAAATTTGAAATAAAAGATACACCAGTGTTAAGAGAGTTTACTTACGCTAATAAAGATTTACTAACTTTACAGTTTCACCTCTGAAAAATTATGGTGTGTGACGCTTTTGACTTAAGACTTTAAAGAGTTAATGATATTTGAGAGATTAAAATGTTTAATTATTTCACAATTTATTGTACCTATACAAAAACATCATAATAACAGGACATAAAAACAAAGATACAACAGGCACTGCTTATTTCTAAAAAATAAATTTCTCATAGCATACCTACAGAAGTGATAATTTATAATTATAATGATACGCGGACAAAACGTGCACAAAATTTGATACCTACTAAAAAAGATATACTACTGTAAAATACATATTAAATAATTCATATTAAATATAAACAGGATATGAATTAATACCTACAATTTAGTACATAATCAAAAATAAATATGTACGGTGTATTTATTACATACACACCGCACATTGGCAATACCTATAGGTTTTGCTTACGTTGCGACCTGCTTGTCGCGCCGTTCATTTTTACATATTTTAAAAAGCATCAAGAATCTTTGCAGTAATTATAACAAAGATTCTCTATCAAGAAAAACTATTTCCTACTTGAAGCTACGGTTGGTCGCTACAACAACAGTGGGATGACTTTGACCAGAGAGAAATGGTTCTACGGGAAACTTTTGAAGACAAAACAATCAAATATTTCCAGGACGATGTCTATGAAAAACTTAAACAAACTTATGAGAAAACTAAATCTAACATGGAAGCTTTACAAACTCAACTTATAGAAGATATGAAAAATGTGATTTTCGACTTGAGTGGCATGATTGACGATACCATCGATGATCAACTGGAAAAACTGATAACTAAGCAGGAATGCAACTTTAAGGCACTCGATCGTGTGATATCAAAAAATCACGAGGAAGTGTTAACTGAACGATGGGAGTTCGAGGATCAACTGTCCATCCTGAAATCGAAGTGGGAAGCGGTCGACAAACTCCACTGGGAACTAGAAGCTAACTTGAAGGGAACTAACACGAAATACAACAACATGTTCCTTGAAATCGAAGATAAGTACGATGCGCTCAGGAAGAAACTCAGCAACAAAATGTGGGCATCCGCCCAGTACTCTCAATCTATACCGAGAATGGAAATCCCAGAGTTTTCCGGCAACTACATGCAATGGACTTCATTTAAAGATCTTTTTCTGGAGTCTGTTCATCACAATCCAATAGTCAAAATCGCGCAAAAAATGCAACTATTGAAAACTAAACTGCGCGGGGAAGCTGAGCGATTGGTGAAACATTTAACTATTAACGCTGACCACTATAAAGCATGCTGGGAGATACTGACTCAAAGGTACGACAATCAACGCCTTCAATTCACCTCTCTGCTAAACGTCATGTTGGACTTACCTATCATACAAGAGCCTGACGCTTTCAACCTGAAAAAAATGCATGATGTTATACAGGAGGTTCTAAATGGGCTCTCAAACATCGGCGTGGACACGAACGCAGCAAGCCCGATTGTTGCGCATTGAATGTCACTGAAACTTGACGCTGCCTCATTTGATTACTACATCAAAGAAGCTGCAGATCCCAGAGCATTACCTAACATTTCTGAACTTCTATACTTCTTGGAGAACATGTTTATGGCCTACGAAGTACGAAGAGGAACTAAAAAAGGATAAACTGCGGAAAAGAAGCTAACTAGTACCAAAAATCAACCTACGAAGCAATTTCCCTACCAACAGAAGAATTTTGCAAAGAAACCTAACTTCAAACTCAACAAAAAATTTCCAAAAACGTATCATACTGTACAAACAAAACATCAATGCCCAAACTGCAATGGGGATCACGTGTTGATGCAATGTCCCAAGTTTTTGCAATTGGACACGTTGCAGCGTAACAATGCAATTGCAAAATTACAAGTCTGCAAAAATTGTCTGTTCAGCCACGGAAATGCACAATGTTCGTCAATCAAATCATGCAAAGAATGTAATATGAACCATCATACATTATTACACAACTTTAACAAACCTTTGCCGCCGTCGAGCAACGAAAGGCCTCCGATTTCCAACGGCGGTCAAAACCGAAGCTCCAATCACCTGGCGAATGACGACATGGGAGGAATGCTGACGACAATACAACTAAACGTTCAATCTATTGACGGAACATACGCACCTTGAAAATAAGACCGTCACTAAACGAAATTTGGCAAAATTGAGTTATGAGTGCCATCTGTTGTAAATCTCTTGTACTTAGAGAATGCGAAGACACCGGTAGTTCTACGGCAAACATTGTTCGCTAGAGAGTGCTAGTGTCACTACGCTTTGATGGGAAACGCATGCGCCATCTTATTGGAATACTGTCACTTTGACAGTAGTGTCGGTGCCATAACCATAAAACGCGTGAAATTAAGAGAAAAAGTGTATTTTTTTGTTTAGGAACGGTATTTCAGTGATGATAACGGTAAGGTATTATTTTAAGTAAAATAGTGTATTTATTTTGTTAAGAACAGTATGCCTACAAATTATATTTGTAAATTCCCCAATATATTAAATACTATAACGTGGCTTTTAGGTTAGTGACAGTAGTCCTTCACACTTATTGCTTTCAAATTAGTACATAATGTCATTATTTGTTTAGTGGCACCATGTTTCTTATTTTAAAAACAAAATGTAACGTAAATGGTAATAAACTAACGACATATTTTTTGTAGTGTCACTGTTTTATTTAATGATAAGCAAAATATGAATGAGAATTTAAATAGATCTGCGTTTTAGTTAGATTAGTGTCAGTAATTGCTAACTTAAATACCATTAAGCTATTTATGATGCAAAAATAACAATGTATTATTTTCATTAAAGACGGCAAATTATTCAATACACATACAAAATAATGAATAACATTTCATTTTATTTGAGATACTAATTACTTATTTTACAAATCCTTATTTTTTAGGTAGGTACTAAGTATTGTGTTATATTTATAGTAATTTCTTAATGTTTTAATTCAAAGCTTTTATAATTATATTATACTACGACACTGGCAAATTTTAACTATGATCTCTATTGCAGTGGCTATAATGGCTCCTCCTAATCCTCGAATGATAAAATTAAAGTGTTGGATTATGAAATAAATTAAAATTCTAAGAAAAATGAGGAAGAACCATAATTGGAAAATGAAAATTTACCTAAACAAATAATATCAGCACAGCAGACGCCAAATACCAACACGTTGTGCAGATTTCCGCTTAAACTTCGTCCAATTAGACCTGAACAGAAATCATAAAGAAAGGCTTCGCAGTCTTCCTTGGATAGTCCAACAGGCGATATCCGCGAGACGTGGCCGCACCATCGCATCGGCGCTGTCGCCTCATCAGGTATGACTCTATACCGTAGACATTCGCAGTCTGAAGGACATCGGTGTTTCTCACACGATCCGATCATTTGATGTTAAGAATGACACGTAAACAGTCTTGCAGGAGTAGAGCAAGTTGGGGAGAACAATCGCGTTATAAACGGAGATTTTGGTAGAAAGTTTCAGATCGTGTGAACGAAATACCTTCGGTCTTAGTTTGCCAAAAGCGGCTGCTGGTGCACCAATGCGGTCGTTCAACTCGGCTTCAAGGTCGCACTCTGATGTTATAGTGCTGCCTGAGTACTTGAATTTCTCCACCTGCTTCAACTCACTGTTGTCCAAGTATACCTGTAAAGGTTCAATGGATTCAAGATTGCTCATTGCCATTACTTCAGTCTTAGCTACACTGATTTTGAGATCAAAACGACAACAAGCCTCATAAAGATTTAATATCAGTTATTGAGGCTCTTGTGGCGAGTTGGCAATAAAACACAAGTCGTCTGCATACATGATTTCCGTTATAACCGCATGGGATACTTTGGTGCTGGCCTTAAATCTAGCCAGGTCAAAAATTCCTCCATCAGTCCGAAAGCGTATTTTGATGCCAGCAGAAGGTGGTTTCAGGGCTTTACCGACTACTACTGTAAAGTAGAGTGCAAACAACGCAGGTGCAAGCACGCAACCTTGTTTGACGCCGCAGCTTACGGTGAAGAACTCTGACTGCTCACCGTTGCAAGTAACACAGCAGACCATATCGTCATGCTGGAGTCGGATCATACGAACAAACTTTCTCAAGGCGTCCCAAATTTACTAGTAGAGACCAGAGAGCTTCCCGAGGCACACAGTCAAAGGCCTTCTCTAAGTCAACAAAGCACAAATATAAAGACTGGCTTTGCTCTCGGTTTTTCCTGAATTTGGATCGAAAAAATGGCCTCACATGTACCTCCATCCGGATGAAATCCAAACTGGGTCTCCGGGAGTAGCGTTTCCGAGACTGGTTATAGGCAGTTGAGAAGTACTCTGGCAAATATCTTCCCAGGAACAGAAAGCAAGGATATACCCCGGTAAGAGTTACAGTCGGAACGGTCCCCTTTGTTCTTATACAGTGTCTGTATACGAGACATCTTGAACTCAGGTGGTACTATTTCTTCGTTCCAAATGCGTTCGAAAAGATGCCAGATAACTGAGTGTAGGTCCTTCCCTTCGTACTTAAACAGTTCTCTGGCAATATTATCAATGCCAACTGCTTTCTTACTATTTTCATCTTTGATGGCTTTAACAACCACATCTAGTGTCAGGGGCTCCACAAGTGCTGCGTGTTCTGGCAAAGGTCGAATGGAAGCAATATGGTCAAGATCTACTGACCGATCAACATTAAGCAGAGTATTGAAATGTTCTGCCCAGCTGTTCAGTATATCATGTTTAGCAGTAAGTTTTTGAGTGCCATCGAGTGATTTCAGTGGCACACATTTTCTCACGGTCACGCCAATCAGTTTTCGTACTTCTTCATAAAAAAGCACCGAGTTGTTGAGCATCTGAGAGCCACTGAATTCTTTCAGCTTTCCTAAGCCACAAACTGTCTTTAAATGCCCTAGTAAGTTTCCTAAGTTTAACACCGCACTTTTTAATTTCTTCGGTCAGATCAAGGTAGTCACTTCGTCTTAATATCACGATGCTTTTTTAGCGCCGTTTTGACGGCACTGTCATTTTGGTGAAACCATACACACAGATTTAATATTATGGCATTTCTGTTAGTTAAACTTTGTTTTACTGGATTTTTATTTGAATTGACTAAAATCTCAGTTCAGAAAAAACTGTTTTATTATTTTTATTTTACTATTTGAAATATTTAATTTTAAACTTTCGCGGTTGTTTTCACTATAACTATAAGACATTTTACGGGTTTCTTACTGTAGAAATTACTGTAGCAATGGGCAGCCCAGTTGCTCCAGTAGTGGCAAATCTGTGGATGGAATACTTTGAAGATCTTGCTATTGACAATGCACCAATATCGATAAAACTGTGGAAGAGATATGTGGATGATGTATTCTGTATATTAGAAGGTGATGACCACACTATGCAGCAATGTTTGTCGCATCTCAACTCCATCCATAAAAACATACGTTTCACGGTGGAATCAGAAAATGATAGGTCATTAGCTTTCCTTGACGTTAAACTGTCAGTCAGAAGTGATGGCACTCTAAGTCATACTGTGTACAGGAAGCCGACGCATACCGACCGTTATCTGCAAGCAACCTCACACCACCATCCGCGACATCTGAACTCCGTAGTTACCTCTCTAACAAATCGCGCTTTTGATCTTTGCGACACAGAACATCTGGATGAGGAACTGGAACATATGAAACGCGTACTAGTGAAAAATGGCTACAAGAGTAATATCCAACCTCCTAAAAGTAACACCAGTAAATCAGTGTCCAAGGTGGAACGCCGAGCTGCATTTCTACCGTACCTGAAAGGAGTCACTGATAAGATTGGACGAATTTTGGATAAGTATTCCGTAAAAACGGTGTTCACTCCAGTCAAGAAAATATCACAATTCTTGCGTTCTCCCAAAGATAAGTTTCCATTAGAGTGTCCAGGTGTGTATAAGATAGATTGTAGTTGTGGAAGTTCTTATATTGGTCAAACCAAGCGTACCATCTCTACACGTGTCAAAGAGCACATAAGGGCAGTGAAAAACAATGAAGTTCATAAGTCAGCCATAGCCGAGCACTTGTTAGAGTCTGGATCAAACCACTGGATCGAATTGCATGACCCAAAAGTGTTATCGACAGAACGCCACTATATACCAAGAATGGTAAGTGAAGCTATTGAAATCAAAAAGTACAAAAACTTCAATAGAGAAGATGGGTTTAAATTGTCAAGTACGTGGAATCCAGTGGTAAACATGTGTAAAAAGAAAATCCGGGTCAAACCTTGTACCGAACCCCCCTTTTTTTTTGTGATATATATTAAGAAGAATTAAAGAAGATAAGCAACTTTGATTAAAATAAGAAACTCACGTTTCTGGCCTTTAGTGATACGTCTAAGTCTACGAAGTGAAAGAAAGTAACCCTGGTCCTTAAAAAGGTAAGATAATATCCAATGCATCGAACGTCAGACTAAAACATTTTGGCAATAAGCCTTCCTATTTCTACTAAGTAGAGGTTGATTACGTTCCTTCCTCCCTCAAACTATTTAACTAATTTCTCTGAAATAAATCTAAACTTGAAACGGAACGTTAATTTTTAAGCCTTCAGATTCACATAAAACATTAAACATATTCTTCTAATTTTCTACTCTGTTAATAATAAATTCCTCTAGAAATGTGTCAGATTATTATAGCAGTAAAATCGTCAAATTTATGAATTGATTTATATAAGGCTAAGTTATTTCTTGCGCGACAATCAAAAATTACTTCGTAACCTGTAAGGATTAATATCCTATCTTCCAAGCCTAAACTCAAAACTGTCATCGACAAATTTAAAAAGTAATTTTCTTAACTCAAATTTGCAACATAGTTTTACAATGAAAAATACAAAATCCACTAATAAAAAGGAAAAGCATGCGGCTAAAAGCTGCGCCAAGGTTCTATCAACAAGTTCTCAACTCCACAAGTTCAATCCCTTCCCAATTTAACAGGTAAGAACACTTCTGCAATACTTTCCAAGTATCATAACTTCAGATCAAAATATGAACTTTTCCTTGCTACTATTTTGCTAAACTTGTTAGATTATGTATACTTACCACCATAATTTAAATCTCTTATCTAACCTATCATTACCAATTCCAGGATAAACCCTGAAACTAGAAGATTTGCAGAAGATTCTGTCAACATAAGTTCCTCAACAAAACTATTGTTACCAACACAAGAATTGCGGTTACAACTAGGATTCCTAGGTAAGTTTTGTTTGGCTAGTAATAGAAACAATAGGTTCCAGTCAAAATTGCTATCACTAATGTTTTAAATACCTAAATCACTCCATAACATTCAACAGTAAAGATAACAAAAACAAATGACTTTCCTTACAGTCCCAGCCGCTGCTGAGAAAGATCTTTCAGTTATGAAACCTACAAATAATGCAGTCAATGCAATAACTCTCAGACTGGTCTGCGCTTAAGGACAAGCTTCTACGTCTGATCACAAGTTCTCATCAGGATTCCAACGGTAAAACATGATTTAATTTAGCTCATAGTTACTGAGTTAGTTTGAATGTTTATAACATAAATTCCTTTTGTAAAGTATCACCCTAAGCTCATTCTACTAGAATTTAAAGTATGTACCTTACCTAACTATGTGTTTTAATTTCAGTTGTTCCTGCATATTAATACAGAAAGAGGATATGAGCCTAAACACAACAATGGAAGAACACCTACTATGGAAACCAATTATTTGATAAAATTATTCCTATGTCATTCAATTTAAAATTCGGCTTGGATTAAATTCTTTCATGGTTTTGGTTTATTATTTCTGGCTTGTTTGAATAGAAAAATGTGTACCAGGAGTTGCTATTCTATAAATATTACTTTATTTACATTCGGAGTCAGAAGTGAGTTTGTGAACATACTACCTGTTCTAATGTAATTGAATATGCTATTGAATTAAGATACTGTCCTAGATTTTTGAGATAGCGTCACATACTAATGCTTAGAAACCTTTAGACATTTTTATTGTGGTTTTTAGAGGATCAGCTCCGGCCATACGCTGCATAGGTATTGATTTAGTTTGACTATGCCCTAATCTGCCAATTAATAATGAGGATGTTTTGTATTTTATTATAACCTCTAGCCCTACAACAGATCAGGTACCCTGTCTCCTTTCAACCATTGACTTTGGATAGAAGCCCACCACACATTTCCAATACTTTGCTCCTATGCTTGATTTAAATTACCACCTTTATTTTATGTAATCAAAATTTCAACATTCTTTTTGCTATTCTAATTGAGAGGATTTTATAGTATAAATAAATATATATTTTATATCAAAAGCTACATAGAGTATTGTTCCTTAATACTCAGCATTGTTTCATATAGGTTTCTATCAATAAAGGTGTTGCAAACATGATTCTAAGAATAGCCAACTGTATTGGAAATCTCTTTTTTCTGAATTTAACTTAATAGTGAATTTATTTGGAACTTCCAAAATATAGGTAAAACTTGTCAGTCTATAGTCATGGACAAAATCTTAATCCAAAGCAACATTCTGTATTAATTTGTCACTCAGTTTGTCTTACTTTTCCAAACAATTCTTTCTCTGACTGAATTTATCAGGAAATAACAAATTTCATTATGAACATAGGTACAGTTTCCTTTCAAACAACCAGTTAAGAATATCCTTTATCCCAACATTTGATACTATTTATTTATTATCACCTTTTTCCCAATCATGACAATTATACTGCCAGATAAATAATTTTATTAGATATCATTTGAACCATTAATGTAGATTCAGTTTGTCTTACTTTTCCAAACTATTCTTTCTCTGACTGAATTTATCAGGAAATAACAAATATCATTTTCAACATAGATACAGTTTCCTTTCAAACAACCAGTTAAGAATATCCTTTATCCCAACTATTGATACTATTTATTTGTTATCAACAATTTCCCAATCATGACAATCAATTATACTGCCAGATACATAATTTTTATTAGAAATCATTTGAACCATTAATGTAGTTACCCTTGTTTTGAGCGTTCTACTAGAATATTATATTTTATTCAATAAATGGCCAAACAACTGTTACATCTTATCATCAGTCAGCACACCAATGTCAGATCAAAGTAATTGTTGATGTATTCCTATATATCAAAGATTTATGATTAATATTAAATACAGGATAACTTTAACCAATTGTTTTCAATAGGTAATTCTTTTCTTACATAAATTTAGTTTCTTTATAAATCATTATCAGCTTTAGGACCCTTCAACCAAATCTAGCCTCTATCTACTACCTATAGGGTTCCTGAGAATTGAATTCACCAGTACCTACTCAAGGTACACTACTATGAATCACGTCTGACACGCTTCGGGAGCAGGTAGGGTAACAAAGTAGGTATTATAAACTTAATAGAACAGTCTTGAAGTTAATTTAATAGCAAATTTTACTTTAAGACTAAATAAATATATCCCTACAATCCTAATGAATCTATTAATAAGACCTATCCCTACTTGATGCCTAAAGTCCCTCCCTAGTAGATATAAAATCGAACTAAGTAATCCTATAGTCTAACTTTGTCTAATCCTAATTGTTTCTACTGTGAAGATGCAAAGCTAGGGAGATCCCGACATTTATTATTTAATTGTGAGGTGTGTAGTGTGATGTGGATGTTCTAGAAAGCCTGAGTTCAAACTTCTAGAACCCTATTTCTGCTAATTTGTACGTGATGAGGTTGTCACGATTTAGAGTGCCTATTACATCCTATACCCGTGTGGATGATTACCAGCTTGACGAAGATAAGAGATAAGCCGATAATCGCGTGTGTTGTGTGGGGGACAGATAGGAAATCCTTAACAAACAGTCGTAAGTCGTCCGTATCGGGGCTGGAGACGGAACAGTTCGCTAGAGGTGGTTCTAGGTACTCCTTACACCGTTTTGCTAAGTATCCCATACCTGGGCGCATAAAACTTGCGTTTGGGGCAAGCCGATCGTACGCACCAATACAATCTCCTAGGTTCTTTAGCCAAAATTCCTGGTCTGAGAAGTGGGTACGGAGAACAGGTATAATGACCAAAGCATGGTTCACACGAATACTGTCAAAATAATCTCCCATTCAATATGACCCTAGCTCCAGACATGCACTCCGAAACACGCAAATGCAACAGCTGCAAGTGCGCGCCCGAAAGCACCTCCCCGGAATTATGACCATAGAGAATCTTCAATACAAAACGTAACTGAATTTAAAGTTAATCTTTCAAACTCAAAACAAATAAGACCCCAAATTTACCAAGTATAACGTGTGAACTGACGAACGATAAACGCGTAAAAAAAATCAAATTTACGAAGTAAAACGTATGAACACTGAACGATTAACACGTAAAAAGAATTAAATTTGCGAAGTAAAACGTGTGAACTGACGCACGATTCACAATCAAAAGATCCCGAGCACTCGTCCGTTCCGCTTTAATACTATTTTTCCAAGAATCTAGTCAATTTCCATTTCCAACCTTCCAACCAACAAGACAAAGTTCACTTCCAGTCTTCCTAAACTAAAACTGTCTAAATTTTACGATTCAAATCCGTATTTTGTTCATGTGGCCTACAGTCAATCCAATTTCATCCATATTAATAGTCCATAAGATTCAAGTTTGCAGCTGTCACAAATATTTCCTTGAAAAACTAATGAAATCCACTTTTCTAAAATTCATTTTACTAAAATTCGCTTAATCAAACCATTCACAGCCTTTTCACCATAGAAATAAAGTTCGATTTAAACTATCAACAGAATTTGTCCGCTATTCTCGTTTTTATTTCTGAAATTTGCCACCTTTAGTCCAATTTGATCCTTATAACAAAGACACACGTCTTAATTTTAAACCATAATGTCCATCTGACCTCATTATTTCAAATCGGTTTTAAATTTCAAAACATTCTCATTTTTCAGCAGCATTCGACAGCTTCAATTCAATTTAGACCTTATTTCTATGACGACACGGTCAAATTTACTATTATCAGTGGCAGTTGTCATGAAAATTTCTTGAAAAATTCTTGAAAAATCTCTAACTTTTCATTTTCTGAAACCTATTCTTATGGACATAAGGGTCAGACCTTTCTACTATGAAAATAAAGATCATTTTCAAGGAACACCCGAACCGATTTATAAAATGAATCTTTTCGACCTGTGTAATGTCAAATACAACGTCTACTCATTATGAATCGTATGTCTCAAGAAATAATCCTCAGTTTTGCTTAGTTTCTATAACTATCTTCGTAATCGAACATTTTAAGATCAGCTTTTGCTTGTTATTTTGACAATTGCAAAAGCAACAGTTAACCGCTAATTTCTGCTATTCATGAACATCTCCGCACAAATAAACGTCCACGCTGGCTACAAATTCAAACCACATCAAGTGCGGCTACAACCCAAATTCGCGCAATTCCAATGAAGTTTGTATTCTACCTATAAGTTCGTGTGTAAAATATCTTTTCGTTTACCATTCTTACCACCAACATAGCTTTCTTTTCCTTACAGCTTTTTCCTATGAAGGTCGAATGATATCTGAATAATGAATCCGATTTTATCTGAAAATGCCTTTATAATAATAAAACTTGTTTGTTTACAATATGTATTTAATTACTCTCATAATGCAAACATATTTGTGGAACAACAATAGAACGAGGCCCTGAATCGTTACAACCTACAACAAATACGGATGATGTGGTCAGTGTATGTTGTCGAGATGACTTTCGAGTGAGTTCCAGTGGTGACAATAACAGTGTTGTGAATAGTGTACCGCAAAAACGAAGAAGAGTGAGGGTAGACAGATATGTCTGTCCCTAAACCCACCCGCAGTTTTCTCCAGTTTACCCGTGATCAGGGCGTTTGGAACAGCGCCGAAATATCGGGAACTCATAAAATAATTTAAATCGCGGTAAAAAACCCGTAAAATGTCTATTTGAAATATTAACCAGTTTTTGAGTTATTAACCAGTAAAGTACTTAATTACTTTCTGTTTTTGGTCTTATTAGTTTATCTTTGCTGCATTGATAATTTGTATTAACTTTACCTATTTAGAATAGTTTTCATTTTTGAAGATTGCAGACAGATCATCTTTAGTATTATTTGTTTTTATGGAAAGAAACACTCTTTCACACAATGTTTTTTTATTATTAATAATAATATCCAGTAACATTACCAAAAACATTATAATTCTATAACAAAGCTGCTAATTAGGCTAACGAAAGTAATATTTGTGGTAATTGTAAATGACACTAATTATTTTATAACGAAATGTTTATCGGAATAGTGACACTAAAGGGTATTTTTTTTAAAAAAACTTAGATTTTGTTACATATACCCCATTTTTTCAGTAAAATTACACTATAAATTAAAAAAAGGTTTAATGGTTAAACGCCAATGCAGGAAGAAACTCCCATAAATACTTTTAAAATAGTTTACTGAGACTTTACTTTTTTACAAAACTTTAAACGCGATTTCCCAAAAACAGTGTTTTTCGTTTAGTGACGGTTTTATTTTCAAGGTGCGAATGTTACACTGAGAGCTCTTTTGGATAATGGATCTCAAGTGAATTTAGTATCAGAAAAAACTGTACAACTACTTAGACTACCGAGGCAAAACTTCGAAGCTTCTGTCTCTGGAATAGGAAAAGTGTCTAAAGACTGCAATGGACAACTAAAGTTGACCTGCAAATCAATGTACTCTCACTACCAATTCGAAACAGAGGCATTAATAATGAAAACACTAACTAACAATCTACCAAACACAACATTTGAAAAACAAAACTGGCCGCACTTGGAGAATTTGAAACTTGCCGATCCTGCCTAATATATATATTCGCCTTCAGGTGATCGCACAAGTACTTCCATAGCATGGGCTTCTGACAGAGCACGCTCTTCGCATAGAAGTAAAATGATATCTGTATCTCCGTAATCAAACCTGCAATTTGGTCCGGTTCCATACTTTTTGCGTTTAGGATAAGGGGCTTCCCGTCGTGGTAAATCTTTCCCAGCTTCGCCCTGTAGCTCGTTTCCATGCTGAAGTCGTTGCAAATCTTGATGTTCACCGGACGCACCAGCTGCATCCACCAGTCCATCGAATTCTTCTTGTAATGCGCCGCCTTGTGTGAGAAATATTGAATTTCTCCCTTCGGCACACTCATCCTCGCAGTTTTCCTGCGTCCATTGATCGATGCCGTCCATTCCACATTTATGGCGGGCGCACTTACAAGCTTCAAGATGTTCTTCGCCGAGAACGTCCTGTACGACTTGACGACCATTGCCGGAATAAAGATAGAAGCGTAAACAAGTGAGGCAGCTAATGCTGATTGTCTTGTAGGTTCCACTTCGAATAGCTCGTCCCAGTCTAGAGTTAAATCCCCACTGTTTATTTGGACTGATGTATACGATGTGCCAGTGAGGTCTTGCAAGTCCTGTATGGTAAGCGACGAGTTTATAAGGTCCTCGATAAAGTTTAGAGATGTCGTCTTTTGAATCTGCGATATACGAACCGATCCCCAGTACTCGTCCATCGCCTCCTTCCATGTTTCCAATTCTCTCGCAGCTTCCTCCTCCGTAGGAATATTTTCTTCTTCTTCCATTTCTCCATTGGACTCCAATTCTGCCATCTCCTTCAGATTCGATAGTCCCCTCTGTTCCAGGACATAGTCTCTTGTTTTCTTTTCCTTTATTTTGTTCCAATTCACTTTCTGCTCCGGTTGCTCCTCCGGTTTTTGCGTTGGTTCCGGACTCTTTTCTATTACACTTCTCAACGCACGTTTCGCTGACATTGTGCACCACCGGGTACGTTTGAATTTTTCGTAATTCTTCACCGATGTCTGATGTGGTTATAATGTGATAGTACAGCGTGGGCTTGGACATGTTGTGGCTCTAGATCGTGCGGCCTTCTTATATATGTCGCGTGTACACGTGTGATTGTTATCTTTGTCGTCTGTTAATAATTTTCCTCGTATAATGTAATTGTATTCTAATTGGAATAATTGACTTGTTATCCTATTGTTTGTTATTGATTTGTCCTCGCAACTTTGTTGCAAATTAGGTTATTGTTTTCTATGCGTGACTTGTTAATGTGTTCTAATAGCTTCTATTGTTTCTATTGTTTGCAACTTTGTAGTGATTCCGTGACTGCGGTTTTTACTGCATTTATTATTGTCTTTTCCTGTTGCATCCGTTTATATTGCGTTGTGTCCCTGCGCTTTCATTCAGTTCGCCGCCATGTCTTCACCGATGACCGACGAGGAACAAGCTCGCTACATCAACCGCCGTCTGCAATCTATCAATCTTCGGGACACCGTCAGCAGAGTTCTCTTGTGTGACGAGTCGATGCCGTCTTCTCCCGAGCCTGAGCCTCAGCCGTCTTCCCGGGATGCACCTGCTGCTTCTCGCACGTTTGTGACCACTCAGAGGGAACGTGACAACGCCCGGGACTACTACCGTCGTCTGGATGTCCTCCCTGGTATCGTCCAGCTGACTGTCAAGTACTATTATCCTGATTATTCTGTGCCTCCCGTCTTCGGATGCCACCTCTGCATTTCCACCATGTGTTGTGTCTATCAGCATGTCACCATTCACCAAGTCATCTGGCCTGAGGAAGCGTCTTCTTCTTTCCGCTTATATTATTATTGTACTTTTTGTAATGATGCTCTGTATACTGTATGTGCTTATGATATGAGTTTTGTACGAGTGACAACTATCAAAACTGCAACAGGGATAACCAAACGCCCACTGGTAAAACTCTCACCGCTCCCTAAACTAACTGAAATTGAACCTGAAATGGAAAACTTACCTGAAACAAGCTCCAAAAACCCTGGAAGAATAAAAAAAGGAGATATCATCTGCAAAAGTAAATAAAACTCTACTAAGTTTGTTTACTATTCTTATCATGTTCACTGGAGTACAACTTAGTGCCGCCGCCGCTGCTGTGACATCACGGGTTCATGTTACAACGTTTGAGCCGCACCGTCCAATCTACTACGACACACTCGGCAGAATAAAAATGATACACGACGAGCGGACTCTAATAATGTACTACAATTTGACGAACTACTGGACAGGAGTTGACAAAATTGAAACTTACCTTGAACAAGTAAACTCACTATGCATGGTAATAGACCCGAGAAACTGTAATATTACAGTAAACCAGCTACGTCATGAAATGGAGACAATCGACCAGTACAACAACATACTGCTTGCTCCACACAAGCATCTTGGCAACCGGAAACGAAGAGGTTTAATCAACGGAATTGAAGCATTAGCTAACGAGTTATTTGGAATCTTAGACAACAACTTTGCTGAAAAATATCAGAATGATATTCGATCCATTCAAGACAATGAAAGTTATCTTTTAGACCTCGTCCGGAACCAAACTACAATTGTTGAACTAGAAAACGAAGCACTTAAAAATAATGAAGAAAGTATCAAACAACAACTTACCTTTATGGATGACTTTGTGAAACAAACTGATGCCAACCTAGAAAAGATTGAAACTCACTTGGAAGTAGTGATGGCAACAAGTTATTTCAACTCAGCATCGTTGGGAGCATACCTGTTAATTAACAACTTACGAAAAGTACTAGAAATACTTTTCAACACCCTCACCAATGTCTACAGAGGACACATTGACATACAACTCATATCACCTGTCAACTTAATCAACCAGTTAAACTTCATAGCTGGACAAATTCCGAAATCAGTATCTCTACCTATAGACAGCGTCAGAGATGACATCAAGGACGTCTACAAATTGTTATACGTGAAAGCACGTGTGACATCGAGCTTTTTCCTGTTTGAAATACATATTCCACTAATCATTAATGATAATAATAATCTTTATTGTTATATCTTTCATAAATATTTCTAAATTCTGATCGTTTAGTTGACATTGGTGCCATTTTTCTAGTTTTTCTTCCATGAGAAGAGGGTCAAGCTGAAAACCAGAGCTGCGCAACCCTAGTTGCCAGCGTACACTGAGCCTTGCTCCTCGCCACACACACACCAATATAATCTGCTTATAGTCATTAACTCATTACTCAAACATACATTTTTGTAACTTTTACCATGGTGATTCGGTGGTTAAATTTATTTAAATATGTATAAAACTAACAAAAATACTCCAAAACTACCTTTAATTTAGATCTTCTAATGTTGCTAGCTAAGTACCTATTTAAGTTAAGTTAGATAATAAGTTACAATTGTTAAGCATGAATACTTGTAAACAGTTTTCTTTTTGTGTGTGGCAAATAAATGGTTTTTTAATCAAAGATGAAGATTTTATCTTATATCAAGTTTTGCCTATCCCAGTGAAAACGGAAGAAGGAACAACCATCATCCAGTTATCTTCAAACTACATCGCAGTTGACCTGAAAGAGAGCATATACATAAGCCTAACTAAGCAAGATATGCAGTTTTGCTCGCAACTAAGAGAAGACAATTTTATTTGTAACAAAAATCTACCAATTCTTAAGTTGCATACAGATAACGCCTCGAGTGAAGCAAAACTACTCGGTCACTACTCTACGTCACCGTGTTTCTTGAAAAATACAACGTGCAAGGACAGACGGATAGAGTTACACGCGCCAAATAGCTGGCTTGTGACATGTTGCAATACTTGCAATTTGCGTACGATTTGCGATTATGACATCACTACACACGTCATGACGTCGTCGGGGATCATAACATTAGAACAAGAATGCGTGCTGCAATCAAAAGATATGACAATCTACGCTCACAACATATATAACAGCTATATGAAGATGGATATGGAATTTGGTCTGCCCAACATAAATACATCTATCAACAAGATAGTGAATCTTACGTATCATAAGATGCCACCAACTATAGCACCTGTACGCTCCGATTCAGAAATGGCAGAAATCAGCAGACGATTGTCTATACAGAAAGCTCACGAGAACAATCTGCCGTCATCAATTTCGAGCCATGATGTCCATCATTACGTAACGACCTACAGTTTGATGGGTACAGCTATTGGAGTTGCAATCATATGCATTGTCAAGAAGCGATGATGTGCAACTCGGACTGAGACACATAATATAGCTACAATAGCAGAACCGCGTGTGGAATTTTTGGAAATGCAGTCCATGCATTCAGCTCCTGGGTCTCGCCGGGAGGATTCAGCTAACGCCCCGGTTCGCAAGAAGGCAGCGCCTGGACAACGCAAGATCGATGCGTCTTCCACTAACGTTGCGTTTAAACTAGATGACTTAATTTATATTTATACTTGCTATGTACTGGGACTTCTTTCTATTTCTTTTGATCTTAGTTTTTTACCCTTTTGTTTTGGGGTGGTCAACATGTACGGTGTATTTATTACATACACACCTCACATTGGCAATACCTATAGGATTTGCTTACGTTGCGACCTGCTTGTCGTGCCGTTCATTTTTACATAATTTATTTTAGAGTGCATTACGACGTCATAGCGAGAAGTCACCATATATATTATATCTGTAACACTTTATAAACTGATTAAAAACTTTAAATTTAACTTATGTGTGTGATATTTCTACGCGCTCTCATGAACTATAACTAACTCAAGAACTATCTACAACTTAACAACTAGAATAAATGTGAAAACTGTACAAAATACATACTTTTAGCTATTAATACACAAATATATACAAAAATATAAACCCGAAACACTGATTACTTTGACAGGGAAATACTCTTTAACTCGTCTTTTGAAGATGGCGATAGACGAGCTATCACGAACTATCGGTGGAAGAGAGTTCCATAATCGGACAGCATGAAGAGTAAAAAAAGTAGGAGTAGAAATCGGTACGGTGGGAGGGGATGGGAAGAAGAGTCCTGACATTTGAACCATTGGGCTTAACCAAGGGACGTGAGATTGTTAAACACTCACGGAGATAGGGAGGGGAAGAAGGATTGTACAGGACATTATTAAGGATGCAAAGGATGTGAGTTTTTCTGCGGAAGCGGATTGGGAGGCACTTGAGTTGGGAACGAAATTGAGAGGCATGGTCGTATTTCTTTTGTCCAAAGATGAAGCGCATACACAGATTTTGAAGTCACTCAAGTTTATTTAATAGCTCCTCTGTGGCTTCCATATAGCACCTGTCGGCGTAGTCTAAAATAGGAAGAAGTAAAGTATGTTTGTTTACTTAAAGCTAACAGTCTTTGTTTTTATTACAACCTGTATCAACTATTCACATATTTTCATCAGTTTAATTGAAAGACAAAAACAGAGAGTGTTTGACCTTAAATAAACATAAATATTTTCACTCACACACAACAGTTTCTTTTTGTACTTAAATAGAATGAAGTCTCCAGAAGAAATCTTTCGTTATACTACCATATTTGCTATTTCGTGAAAATATGTACAGAGAAGCTGTTGCTTTTAATAAAGAAATTAATATTTAGGCCTCCTTGAATTCAACCTTAAAGAGGTATTCCAAGTAAAAGTGAACCTTGACAACAGTTAAGGGTAGCAACACACAGGCGTCACTTACTGCGCGCAAAGTTGCGCTCAATACGCAATCGGTTATTTTTGCATTGCCTACAACACACATGCTTTACTTTACGTTCTACACGCATGTAGCGATAAACTCTACGTCGGCACATCCCTCTGCCAGTACGCGCGCGTAGACCGTAAAGTAACGCATGTGTATTGTAGGCATTACAAAAAACATTGAGATCATGTTGAGTGCAAACTCCCGCGCAGTTAGTGACGCCTGTGTGTTGCTGCCCTAAGCTTTTTGCTTTTCGTTATTATTAAGACCTTTCTTTGAGATAAATATTCATAATGATTATGAATTTTAAATTTCAAGTAACACCTTATTCTTTGATAATAAAAATATTGAAATATAAAAAGTGCATTCTTCAGTATAAATTAGCATTGTTATAACTGTAAAATTCCGAAATATGCTCTAATTAATATCATTGATATTTTACTAAGTAAAAAATGTAAATGGTTTCAACATATTGCAATTTAGGCGATGGGCTGACAAATAGGCGATGAGCTGACAATCTGTCAGTACAGCAATATACCTACAAATCAAAACTTTGTCTAACGTGGCGGAACAACCTTTTTTTAGGTTGTTTACACTCTGCCTACTCTACTAGGGATAAAAATGAAAATCTAAAAGTTAATTCCAGGTATTCTCAAATCAAAAACAAACAAAATTACAAAAGGTAAAGTAAAATATTTGGCACAGAAAGCATGTATTTTTTATAGGAATAATACGAGTATATTTTTTTTGTATCGGTACAAAATCTAACTGCAGAATTTAATAAAAGAATTTCTGATATAGTTATTTGCTTTGTTCCTGGTACCAGTTATATCTCGAAAAGCAATGGCATGTCGAGCAGTTGAGGAGAATTGAGGTCGGTGTAAATAGAGTTACGAATATTGCTTCTTTATTGCATATGTGTGGATCGAAGAATGTCTGAATCACTTCAATTCAATTCAATTTATTTTGCATACAAGTACATTTTTACATAAAGATCTTAAAAATATATATTTAGGCATTGTACATGCACTCTTTTATAGTGCGTTGCAAAGATGTCATACATACATACATACATACAATCACGCCTTTATCCCTTACGGGGTAGGCAGAGCGTAAAACGCCTCCTAAAAGGCGCTTTCGCCACGTCTGACATAAATTGAGGGCAATTTTAGATTGTAATGTGTATTGCTGTAGTGACAGGTTGTCAGCCCATCGCCTAAATTAAAATAGACTGTAACCCTCGAATCCCTTTTGCTGTCTTTTACAGCATGCCCGGGAGGAAGGGCAACTGGAACATTCTATGTTTTTCTTTCTCTCCCAGTCCAGTATGGAAGAAAGATGTCATGCTTGGTATTTTAAACATTAATAATTGAATTAACATTAATAGGCAATTCGCAGTATCTAGTTAGAGTATGTAGTTAAAGATAATAATTTAAACAATTTTCTAGTAGTTTAATTAACAGCACTAATAATATAATATGTCATATTCTTAGATGATTTTGAAATAAAAATTCAAAACCAAAAAAATAAATCTTTAAACAAATAATATATCGCGCTATTTTGTCATTGTAAAATTCATTTGTAGAGACACTTAGTCAATAGGAAACATTTAAGATGCTTGTAAAAATATTTGTCATTTTTGTCCTCTTTTTAGGTAATTTATTATAAATCGAGACCGCTGTGTAACGTGGACTGTTTCTAAATATTTAAATGTCTCCTTCAGGCAATATTATTATGTGTCTTCTTTTAGCGTTTTCGGTAAATTTAAACAGATTAAGGTTTTTCCTTACAAAGATGCTTCTAAAATAAAAATACACGGTAGTGGTAATATTTGATCTTGAAGAAAGTGTGGTTTACAGCTTTCCCCGTCGTTTTATATTGAACAATATTCGCATACACCTTTTTGTAGGATAAAAATGTCTTGTGCCTCCGAGCTTTCTCCCCACAGAAGAATACCATAACGTATCCAAGCGTAGGCATACGCGTAGTAGGCAGCTGATGATGCCTCCCGGTCTGTGTTCGCTGATAATGCATAGGTAAATTGGTGTAATTTTGATTTAATCATGTCAATATGTCTATTCCAGGTGAAATGTGTGTCAATTGTGATTCCTAATAATTTAAAGTCAGTTGTTTTTCGATTTTATGAACATCAAGAGGAATTGTCCGTTTTGTATTGTATTTATTTGTTATCATTTACAATAAACTAAATTTATCACAGAATATATGTATAATAGTACTAGGCTTTTATTTACAATCAATCCTTAGCAATTAACCAACAAATCTATCTTAAATAACCCTCAAAACTTAGTAAGACGTGGCGAAACCACCTTTGTTTAGGTCGTTTACGCTCTGCATCTCCCATCCCTATTAGGGATAATTGCAATCTTTAAATTAAAATTAAATAGTTGTTTTGTTATCCTACAAGCCGGATTAGAAAACAACATCAAGAAATAAGAATAATGTATAAAAACACCAACGAAAGGAACATAAAGCCTGACACCAAACATTATTATCAACATATTTCTTTTCAATAAAGAAAAATATTTTGTCAACAAAGAGAAAGTTGTATAGAGTCAGCTTCACTGAAGGAGATGTTATTAAAAGCACAATCGAAGTACACAGTACGACTACGTTTATAATAAACGTGATTAAGGGCGCTGTTTGTGGAAGGCAGTTCTTTCATGCTGGACTGGGAGCAAGAAAAAATATAGAATGTGTCCGCTGCATTTTCTCCCGGGCATGCTGTAAAAACCAGCTAAGGGATCCGACGGTTATAGTATATTGCAATTTAGGTGATGGGCTGACAACCTATCACTACAGCAATACACCTACAAATCTATCTTAAATAATTGTCAAAACTTTGTCAGACGTGGCGGACGACCTTTGTTTAGATTGTTTACGCTCTGCCTACCCCATTAGGGATAAAGGCGTGATAATATGTATGTACGTATGTTGTAGACTGGTAGCGTTATTGGCTGTAGCGGCCATCTTATTTTTATCGTGTGGGCTTCGACTCGATCGATCCGATAAACCCTGGTGTCAGAGTTTTGAAACTACGTAATAGCATAACACTGATAATATCGTTTAACGTGGTTTGTGCAACGACCACTATCAAAGACAGTTATTTATTTTAGGCAGTAGTCAGAAGGAAATGCTACTGAATCGTTGAGGGCAAGACTGAACTAAATATCGGCTTATATTGCCGACCTTTACTGTCTCTCATGATAGAAAGTGACACGTATAGATTTATTTAGTAACTTAAGTAGTGATTTTTGAAACTACGAATTGCTACCAATAGTTCCTTTTTTCGCCACGTTCGTTTAAAGCGTAGCCGCATTGTAGATACGGGCAAAATGGTTTTTCATATTTTTCCTTTTGTGGTGTTTTGACCCAAGATTGCAGATGGAATTACTTCCTTTATTTGAGAAATCACAAATGATTTTGATCTTTTTGTGGTCCTGTGATGTTTTCTTTTGTATCCTTGATTTTGTTCTGAGAGTAGGTATTTTGTTTTATATTTAAAAAAAAGTAGTTGCATTAAAGGTTTATTTAACAGTTTTTTTATTTACGCTACCTATTGAATAGGCGTTTTCCACTAGACGTCACGGCGACGGCAATGGCGTACCGTGGAAAAGAAAATTTATAAAATCGAAAAAAAAAATGGCACGCTTTTCCACTTGACGGCACGACAACGGTACGGCATTGATTCATTCACTGTTTGTCACTATATATATTTTGTTTTTATAAAAAAAAAACAGAAAATGACGGAAAATCACGTTTATTTATTTTTTGACAAAACAACTATGTTCCGGGAGGACTCACCTTAATGTCACTGGCTCCCTTGCACTTTGAGCCGAAACACAGAAGTGCGAACACTTCTGCTTAATCACAGAAATAAGTAAGAAGATTTTATTTAACACTTCTAGAAATTTTCGATTACTGTTCAGTCCGAATTAGAATAGGCATTATTTTTCCTACTTATTGAACTTTCATGTCCCAAAAACCATTCGCGAAATACTATAGATGGAAAATATAATATCCCACTTGACCTTTCGAAATAACTGCCTGTTGTACTATTATTGTGTAACCTAACCTGTAACCTGTCCAACCTAACCCAACCACTACATTACTATGAAAAAAAACTGACAATACCCCTATAAACCGTATAAAATTTTATTGACGGCCCAAAGAGCAAAATTAAGTAGATACTCCTATATGACCCTATTTTCCTGGTACTTCATATTTAGAACCAAATGCTATAAAAGCACCTCATATTTCTGGGACTTAGCAATAACAAACTAAGCCTATGGGACATCAAAGTTCTATGTTAATGTTAAATGTCTACATACATATATATAATCACGCCTTTATCCTTAATGAGGTAAACAGAGCATAAACGACCTAAACAAAGGCCGTTCCGCCACGTCTGACAAAGTATTAAGGGTTATTTAAGGTGGATTTGTAGGTATATTGCTGTAGTGACAGGGGGTCAGCCCATCGCCTAAATTACAATATACAGAAACCCTCGGATCCCTCAACTGGCGTTTCAGCATGCCCGGGAGGAAATGTAGCTGGCACATTATATGGATTTCTCTCGCTCCCAGCCAACATCTCTACAGTGCTCAAAACATCCACCTGCCAACAATGGTGCAGTATAGCCAATCACTTCCCGATTGGGGAAGAAAACTATTCCCACAGAAGACTATTTTTTTTTTTTCTGTTTTAACTTTTTTCCTTTTTCCATGTTGGACTAGGAGCGAGAGAAAAACATAAAATGTGCCAGCTGCAAATCCTTCCAGGCATGCTCAAAAAACCAGCTGGGGATCTGAGGGTTTTTTTAGGCTGTTTGCGCTCTGCCTACCCCATTAGGGATAAAGGCGTGATTATATGTATGTATGTTTGTACTATTTTCCCATTTGGGAAGACAAAAATAGTGTTTCATTGGAGGCTTATATCACCCGATTATCCGTAAAAAAGTAAGACGATCCATGCAATCGTATGGTGTAAAATCCTATCTTTTAATTATAATAATAATCAAATTAAAATGGCCAAGATAAAAAAATAAAAATAAAATGTGATCGTCTTCAAATTAAATTTTTGTCTAATTAAAGACCCATACTTTGTGTAATCTCAGACTAGAAAATTTAATTAGAAGTTGTAATGGACCTGGCTTCTGCTATTCAAAACACTGTTTTAAAATACAAGTAACGCCATCTATCAGATTGGTAAGAGAATCACTATAAACGAGAAACTAATACCAATCTAGTGTTGATTGAGTAGATAACTAATATTGTAGCCAGATGGAACTGAAATTACTTCAATTTGAAGTAAATTATAGGTCTTATGCCAGATTGAAAAATATAAAGATTATATTTTATGAGGTAAGTTAATTGTTGTATTGTGTGGTATTAGTTTATCTGCACATATTATATACGATAAGCATTTTATAATTACTTAATAAAAATACCTTCTTCCATGCTGGACTGGGAGAGATAGAAAAACATAGAATGTTCCAGCTGCCCTTCCTCCCGGGCATGCTGTAGAAGTCAGCAAAAGGGACTCGAGGGTTACAGTGTATTGTAATTTAGGCGATGGGCTGACAACCTGTCACTATGGCAATACACATTACAATCTAAAATTACCCTCAATTTTTGTCAGACGTGGCGAAAGCGCCTTTTACGAGGAGTTTGACGCTCTGCCTACCTCGTAAGGGATAAAGGCGTAATTTTATGTATGTATGTATGTATATGTTAATAAAAATAAAATGTCGAGTATTTGGATTGTGTGCAGAAATTGTGAAGATAGGTTTCGACAACACAGAACCGGAAGGACACGCGGTGCGATCTGGAGGAGAATGGGAGAACTATCAAGAGAAGTACGAATGAAGGCTCTCGAAAACTCGGGAATGGTCTAGAAGAGGGAAGATAAAACAGTCGGGGGCTCGAGAAGGGGGATTGGGCTGGAACGTGGGAGACGAGGGGGACGAGGGATCGAGAAGGACACCGAGGAAGAAAATAGCGTCTGGGACCGAGCAGGGAGAAGTTTAGTTGACTTGGAGTTTTAGTTTGAGTGGAAGTTTAGTTTTACTTGAAGTTGAGTTGACTTTTACCGCTGAAAGTGTACACATCAAAGAGGAGAGGAGAGTATGCAGCCGGGAGGCAACCAAGAGACCTTTGGTGGGATGTTGGTGCCATCAGTTGTTCCAGTTGTGGACGAAGGGCGGTGACCTGACGATCAGCTGTTCTTTTACATGGTGGAGTGGAGGATGCTGATAGTGGAGTCTTGCAGAGTGCCAACTACAAGGATTCTAAAGGATGGGTAAACCCACACACAAGGTATTCCTGCATCAAATCATGAAGCATTCATTTATTGACGTATTCTTGAATAAATTTACATCGTGTTTTATTTACTTTACCATTTCTGCATTTATTTAATTATCTTGTCCACTTCAGACTTTGTTTATTTACAAGGTTTTTCCCTGTTCAATTAACAATCCTTTTTTATGATATTTCATACTTGCCACAGGCCGTTCTATTCATTTTTATATATATCATTTCCAATATTTCTTATATGATAGGTACGGTTACTAAGTTATATACGAGGGGTGGCTGATAAGTAATCTACCTAACTATGAAAGAAAAGACTTTGATGGCTAGTTTATTTTTTATTTTTCTATATAGTCTCCTGCAAGTGAAATACACTTATGACATTTGCAAATAAGTGACATCATGCCGTTATAATAGTAATTTTTATTTTGCTCGTCAAAATGGTCAGTCACAGCCTCTTTCATTTCTTCGTCCGTCGAAAATCTGCGACCCCTCAATTTTTTCTTTAAATCTTTCAATAAGAATTAGTCACAGGAAGCCAGATCTGGACTATAAGGTGGATGGTTAATTTCTGTGAAGCCGTTTTTGCTCAGGGCTGACCTCGCCGTTAAGGCTGTGTGTACAGGAGCATTGTCTTGTAAAATCAGAACACCTTTCCTGAGTTTGCCTCTCCGCTTTTCTTTGATTTGTTCACGAAGCTGGTCAAGCAAGTTTGCATAATATTCAGCATTCATTGTTGTATTTTTAGGCAAATAATCTATCATCAAAATCCCTTCGACATCCCAAAATACGGTGGCCATTAGTTTTCCAGCCGACGGCCGAACCTTGAACTTCCTTGGCGGCTTTTCTCCTTTAAATTTCCATTGCATTGACTCTTGTTTGCTTTCCGGATCCCACTGGCGAATCCAAATTTCATCACAGGTCACAATTCGAGAGATAGTCTCTTCTTCTTTACCTTTGACCAGGTCTAGAAATGCCTGACAACATTCTACTCGCCTTTGTTTGTCAAAGGGGGTAAACATTCTAGGGACCCAACGCGCGCTCACCTTGGACATGCCCAAATGTTCGTGAATAATTTCATGAACTCGTTCCTTGCTAATGCCCACATCTCTGGCTATCTCCCACTGCTTGATTCGCCGATCTGCAAGAATCAGGTTCTTCATCTTTTCAACATTATCTGCGGTAACAGCAGAAATTGGCCTTCCACTAGGTGTGTCGTCTTCCAGGCTCTCACGGCCATTTTTAAATTGCTTCGACCAAAACTTTATGACGAATTCAGAAGGACTTGAATCACCAAACACCTTTAACATGCGCTCTCTGATCTGCGTAGGCGTATTTCCTTCTTTACTTAGGAATTTAATCACTGCTCGATGCTCAAATTTCATCATTTTGCAATTTTCTTTCGACATGGTGAAATCAAAGCCGCGCCAAAAAAACAAAAGCAAGCGAAAAAAAATAAGCGTCATAATTTTGAAAAAGGAATAAATATAGAATATGATTTTGCAATGGCCAGTTCGATTTTCAAAACTTTCTTTAACAAAGTAGATTTTATATCAGCCGCCCCTCGTATGTAGGATTGTAGGTCGGTTTAGCATGCAATTACATAATTCATACACAGCTATTCGGTTAGGTAAATAGGCAGTTTAGGTACATTGTAGGAGTAGGTTAGGTAGGGGTAGGTTTAGATGGATAGGTATTCTAGGTAATAGGAATTAGGACAATATCTAGGAAAGTAGGTGGGGGTAGCTATTTGGAATCCTAGTTTGTGTTTAGGTAGGTAGTATTTTTCTTTGACCCAAAGGTTGCCTGGAAGAAATTGCTACCTTAGCAATAAGGCCGCCTATGTTGTACTTGTTTTTTGTTGTTATCTGTTGTGTTGTGTGATTTGTATTCTTACGTGCAATAAAGTATTTTTATGTTATGTTATGTTATGTAGTTTATTCCCTTCCCTTTACCAAAATTCCTGCCTTACCTACCCCAGCATAGCTGGACAACAATTTATAAATCTTTTTTGGGACAATGTTTCTCAATTGGACATCACAACTTACTACAAATTACATCAGACATGACTTGCTCTGTCTTGGTTGGCTGACCAATAAATCGGCTCAAATTAATTATATTTTATATGATGTTGTTTATCAATCTGGACTCGTTCCAAAAAATCCTAAGTGCACTGTCACTTACCTCTGGCCTGACGCTTGGCCAAAACATAAACCACTAAAAACCAATTGGAAGGCACAGAAGTGCCTCCTCTTTCCTTTTCTGGGGCTCGCATGATGGGTTTTGCATCAAGGACAAGTTCCTAGGCTATTTACTGTCTTTATTAGTGTCTGGGAATTGGTAATTGAAGTAAATCTCATTCGTTGATGGTTGGCGAGCACATAAATCCACTACCAGCGAATGGTTGGAGCTGGAATCGGAGGTTCCCTTATCCCGCTGCGCACTGTCCCAATGTTGTCCCAAGAACCTAAAGAGAGCTTAGTTATGACATCCCACTACCACTTTAAAGGATTTGGGTTACTTTTATAAATATTATCACACAACGTACGGTCCTAACTCTTAATACTAGACGATCACAATCACGAGTTAATATTGTAACTTTATTTCTAGACATTCATGAGTCACTCTATTCATCCACTATTCCTCTTTCCTATTCCCTTCCTCTCCTCTATTCCTCCTCTTCCACATTCCTTCCTCTCCTCCACACCTTCCTCTCACACTTCCTATCACATATCATTTATATTAGGGTAAGCTTTGTAAGGTAGGCGTGTTACAGTTTGATACAATGGGCATACAATAGTCGGTCCTGCACCTGTTTTGCAGGTATATATACTCATGGGACAGATTGACTGGTCGTGTCAATCTGTCCCATGAGTATAAGATAAAAAGACATAGAGTATTGTGTGTTGCGCAAATATTTGGGCGCTAAAAAACAAGTACCGCACAGATGGTTGATATCTTGAGAGATGGTCGAGATATTCTTTTTAATTGTAACCAGTGACGTATTCGGTTCTGCTAAATAGTAACTCCTTTTTCTGTCAGTTTCTTTAGTATGACGGAAAAAAGAAGCATTTAATAGAACAGTCTTAATTTTACGCCGATGACATAACAGCGATGCCAGTACAGCATCATAATCCGATCTCCTACAGCAATATCTTTTTCACATTGTTTATACAGTACCAAGACATAAAAGTAATATTTAACATACGCGATGACATAAACTTTTATTTCGATCTTGATATTGTGCCCAAAACATAATAAAATGACGAAAATTATATTTTGTTATTATTACTGTTCAAATTATATCTGTTATTGCCACCAAAGGCTTTTTGTTTTGTTGAATGCTCAAACAATTTCTTATCATGCGATAACTCGTGTTCCTACATACATACATATAATCACGCCATTATCTCAAATGGGGTAGGCAGAGCGTAAACGACCTAAACAAAAGTTGTTCGACCACGTCTGACAAAGTTTTTAGGTTTATTTAAGATAGATTTGTAGGTATACTACTGTAGTGACAGGTTGTCAGCCCATCGCCTAAATTGCAATATGCTCGTACTTAAAGCCTCGGATTTCTTAGCTGGTTATTACAGCATGCTCGGGAGGAAATGCAGCTGGCATATTCTGTTTTTCACTCACTCCCAGTCCAGCATGAAAGATCATACCACCTACATAAACACCTTGTTTTTTTTTCTATGTTTATTAAAGAGCCTTGGAACATTCCATTCTTAATGTAACATACTTACGTGAATACTCGATAATTATTATAGCTATTACATTATCTATTACAATGCGTCAACGTCTACTAAAAACTATTTCTCTCGCCTGACAACACTTACTAAAGAGTGATTCCATATTTTGATTTCACTTAAAACTACTTTATACCGGGTGTAAGGGACAGAGTCCCGTAATATGATTGGGGTTGCCCCCCATCAGTTAGCGGGACGCTGTCACTTACACTCCGTATATTTTTGTATAGATATGTTGTCAGTCAGCAAAAAAGCCTATATCTAAATGAAAATATGTAGTCGGGAGCTCTCTTCTTCTTCCATGCTGGCCTGGGAGCGAGAGAAAAACATAGAATGTGCCAGCTGCATTTCCTCCCGGGTATGCTGTAAAAACCAGCTAAGGGATCCGAGGGTTTCAGTATATTGTAATTTAGGCGATGGGCTGACAACCTGTCACTACAGCAATATACTTACAAATCTATCTTAAATAACCCTCAAAACTTTGTCAGACGTGGCGGAACGACCTTTGTTTGGGTCGTTTACGCTCTGCCTACCCCATTAGGGATAAAGGCGTGATTATATGTATGTATGTATGTATGGGAGCTCTCAAATCACTCACCTGCCTCATACAGTGTACCCGGAAAGAGAACCAGCTGGTATATTCTTTCCTTACACCCAGTCCAGCATGTAAGATAGTACCTTTAGTATTTTCGATTCGGTTTAAGAATAAAGGTAAACAAAGTTTCATGATTTTTTATTCAAATTCACTTCCATGCTGGACTGGGAGAGATAGAAAAACATAGAATGTTCCAGCTGCCCTTCCTCCCGGGCATGCTGTTGAAGTCAGCAAAAGGGACTCGAGGGTTACAGTGTATTGTAATTTAGGCGATGGGCTGACAACCTGTCACTATAGCAATACATATTACAATCTAAAATTGCCCTCAATTTTTGTCAGACGTAGCGAAAGCGCTTTTTACGAGGCGTTAAACGTTCTGCCTACCCCGTAAGGGATAAAGGCGTGATTTATGTATTTATGTATGTTATTCAAAAACACATAACAATATTTAAAATTACTTGTTGGCAAATTAGTTAAGTTACTGAAACAATTATTTCATTATATTGTTATTTCAAATAGCTAAAACTTAATTTAGAAACAAAATCTTCGATTAAACGACGTGAAACTTTGTTAACCTTTTTTCTAAAAGCAAATTGGAAAAACTTTAGATGATATTGAAAACGTCCTGGCTAAACTCATTCACAAACAAAGGACTTGCGCTTTTATTATATACATACATATAATCACGCCTCACTGCCTCCGTGGTCTAGTGGCTAGTGTCATTGACTCCTGATCCGGAGGTCCTGGGTTCGATTCCCAGGGGGGAAACACAAAGTTGATATTTGAGAATTTATCACTTTGTGTATTTTTCCCCAGTTTGGTTAGGACATTGCAGGCTAAATCACCTGATTGTCCGAAAAATAAAAAAGATTTCGTGCTTCGGAGGGCACGGTAAGCCGTCGGTCCCGGTCGCTGTCTTTGATAGTGGTCGTTACTTAAACCATGTCAGAGGCCTGATAGTTGTGCTACTAGGCGGTTTAAAAACTCTGACACCAGGGTTCATCGGGTCGATAGACTCGATACCCACTCGACAGAAGAAGATCACGCCTTTATCCCAAATGGGGTAGGCAAAGCGTAAACGACCTAAACAAAGTTCGTTCCGCCACGTCTGACAAAGTTTTGAGGGTTATTTAAGATAGATTTGTAGGCATATTGCTGTAGTGACAGGTTGTCAGCCCATCGCCTGCATCACAATATACCTGGTTTTTACAGCATTCGCGGGAGAAAATGCAGCTGGCTCATTCTATTTTCTTCTTTCTCTCCCAGTCCAGCATGGACGAAATGGCGCTTTCATTAATCTATGATATCAGACTAATTTGTCGCCTACCGTCTGAGAGGAGAACATTTGCAGATGACATGCTGAAGGACGTCGCGATGAATACCATCTTAGAGGATAAAGCTCGTATTAATGAAGCGGTATCAAACTTGAGAGCAATATTAAGTAGGGATTTGACAGGTCAGTTTGTACTGAAATTACATTTCTCATACGAACTCAAACTCGCTGTCACTCATGAGAGCTGATTACTAATACGGCCCTTATAGGATAAGGTCCTGGGTTCGATTCCCAGGGGGGAAACACAAAGTTGATATTTGAGAATTTATCACTTTGTGAATTTTTCCCAGTTTGGTTAGGACATTGCAGGCTTAATCACCTGATTGTCCGAAAAAGAAAAAGATTTCGTGCTTCGGAGGGCACGTTAAGCCGTCGGTCCCGGTCGCTGTCTTTGATAGTGGTCGTTACTCAAACCATGTCAGAGGCCTGATAGTTGTAGTAATAGGCGGTTTAAAAACTCTGACACCAGGGTTCATCGGGTCGATGGACTCGATACCCACTCGACAGAAGAAGAAGAAGAAGGATAAGATAGCTGTATTCGGTAGCAAAGGGATTTGATAGAGGAACCAGGTTTTACCAAGGTATATACCTTCGGGGGTAATAAACCTACGGGGTGTAAGGAACTAGCGCTGTCACTTTCTTAACTTTGACATAAGAACATGATAGCAACTAAACACATGACTTTGACATTCATAATCTGACATACTCGTAAGACTGCTTATTTGGCCTAAAATAAGAGAGCATATGCTATGCTCAGTTCTTATTTAAAGCCGCCTACGTCAGATAATATTGTCAAAGTCATTAGATTAGTTGCTATCCTATTCTTATGTCAAAGTTATGAAAGTGACAACCAGCGCTATCTAAGAATTAGTTAAGGCATAGTGCGTCATTGTTCCATGCATCAACATCGTAACATGCCCTCCAAAGCCCGGAAAGGGTAAAATAAACTGATTCTTGATATATTTCTGAGCCTGCATTATTCCAACCAAACGTGAATTAATATTACATATTGAAAATATTGAAAAAGAAAATTGTAAACGAGAAACGTAAATGACTGAAATTCAGAAATAAAACGTGAATTTACTTTCCGAAACATCTGTATTACATTTTATAATTCTTGTTTATATTTACAGAAATGTTGCTGTTAATTAAATAAATGTCCGAACAGCGAAATCAGCTTCTGTTCATAATTTAACTTGAAATAATAAAATATTAATTATTAGCTCATTTTACGAAAATACTGAATGAACAATAATCGTAGATTTTTGAGTTTTAAGAAGCTATTATACAATCTGAAACTACAATATCTATTAGGCGTTTGAGATAGTTTGTGTAACGACCACTTAAGAATACTGACGGCTTAACGTGCCCTCTGAAGCACGGATCATACAATCAGGTGATTCCGCCTACATTGTTTTAACCAGAATGGGGAAAATCACACAATTTCAACATTGATTTCCCCTCTGAAAGAAACCATGTCAGAGGCCTATTAGCTGTTACTGATATGCAGCTTTTAAAAACCCTGAAAGCAGAGTCAGGATTCGTAGATCTTAAAATCAACTCTATAAAGAAGGCTGAATCACCTGATTGTCCGAAAAAGAAAAAGATTTCGTGCTTCGGAGGGCACGTTAAGCCGTCGGTCCCGGTCGCTGTCTTTGATAGTGGTCGTTACTCAAACCATGTCAGAGGCCTGATAGTTGTAGTAATAGGCGGTTTAAAAACTCCGACACCAGGGTTCATCGGGTCGATGGACTCGATACCCACTCGACAGAAGAAAAAGAAGAAGGATAAGATAGCTGTATTCGGTAGCAAAGGGATTTGATAGAGGAACCAGGTTTTACCAAGGTATATACCTTCGGGGGTAATAAACCTACGGGGTGTAAGGAACTAGCGCTGTCACTTTCTTAACTTTGACATAAGAACATGATAGCAACTAAACACATGACTTTGACATTCATAATCTGACATACTCGTAAGACTGCTTATTTGGCCTAAAATAAGAGAGCATATGCTATGCTCAGTTCTTATTTAAAGCCGCCTACGTCAGATAATATTGTCAAAGTCATTAGATTAGTTGCTATCCTATTCTTATGTCAAAGTTATGAAAGTGACAACCAGCGCTATCTAAGAATTAGTTAAGGCATAGTGCGTCATTGTTCCATGCATCAACATCGTAACATGCCCTCCAAAGCCCGGAAAGGGTAAAATAAACTGATTCTTGATATATTTCTGAGCCTGCATTATTCCAACCAAACGTGAATTAATATTACATATTGAAAATATTGAAAAAGAAAATTGTAAACGAGAAACGTAAATGACTGAAATTCAGAAATAAAACGTGAATTTACTTTCCGAAACATCTGTATTACATTTTATAATTCTTGTTTATATTTACAGAAATGTTGCTGTTAATTAAATAAATGTCCGAACAGCGAAATCAGCTTCTGTTCATAATTTAACTTGAAATAATAAAATATTAATTATTAGCTCATTTTACGAAAATACTGAATGAACAATAATCGTAGATTTTTGAGTTTTAAGAAGCTATTATACAATCTGAAACTACAATATCTATTAGGCGTTTGAGATAGTTTGTGTAACGACCACTTAAGAATACTGACGGCTTAACGTGCCCTCTGAAGCACGGATCATACAATCAGGTGATTCCGCCTACATTGTTTTAACCAGAATGGGGAAAATCACACAATTTCAACATTGATTTCTCCTCTGAAAGAAACCATGTCAGAGGCCTATTAGCTGTTACTGATATGCAGCTTTTAAAAACCCTGAAAGCAGAGTCAGGATTCGTAGATCTTAAAATCAACTCTATAAAGAAGGAAAGAAATAGTAACAAAACTCTAGATATTTGAAAATTTATTTAATTTTGATAATTCTATCCTATAAATAAGTTAATTTATCAAATAAAACTATTTACATTATGTACGTATTGTTAAAATACTCTCTGCGAAAGGTTAATTTATCAATAATTTATTTGTTTGTTTAAAATATAACAACCTAAAAGCAAAGCCATAAGTTAGCAACTATTTCATGATTTTGCAACTCATAAAAATATATTGTTGAAAATTAAAAGCTCCAATTTGACACTATGTCAAAATTTTAGTTTTAATAATAATAATGTCAAAATTTTATTAATTCTTTTGTTACAGCTGTCTGTTTTTTTTTATTTTAGGTATTTTGATTTATCTTTGGTTAATGTGTTTTAAGAACTTGTTTGAAGTAATGGCACTTTGAGCAACTATGGCATAATAAATACTAAAAATGATATCTTTGTAAGTAAAACATTAACAAACATACAATCCTAAGGATTTTTTACCCTGTATTTTTAAACTTTAAGTTTAACACAAGCATAAAATGTCTTTCATTGGAATATTAACTGTATTAGTTTATGCACACATATTTATTATTCTGTCTTGACTAGTTAACATGGTAACTGGCTAACGTCTAATCGCTAAAGAATAATCGATTTTTTATAGGGTAATAAACATGGACGCGAAAGGTATTTGTCCTAGCAGTGAAAAAGTTAAATGTCTTTATTTATTTGTTTCAAAATCTCTCTTCTCCTGTATTTTTGTCCTTGCTTAAGTTGTTTTCTTTCTTCTTGATTCCATCTTCTGAAAAACGAAAAAAATGATTTATTTGTTTTAACTGATTTTTGAAATTGATGTAGGTTTCTGTTAAAAATTGGAAATGGTATAATTCTAAGAAGGCCCTTTTTTAACTCTAAGAATTACAGTCAGATTAGTGTGGGCGTTAGTACCTAAAGACTAGAAAAAATAATAATTGAGTAACCAAGTAATTCTCTTTAAACTTTACAATATTTATTATTTAACAAAGAAAGCCCTTGAATAAGTAATTTAAAATTGCGTACCAAACTTGTCTAGTAATTAAATAGTTTATTATGTTTCTTTTTACGCATCTGACAAGTTAATTACAAACTTAAAAACGTTACCTTTTCATTATTAAATAAGAAGAAAAGACTCTCATTTTAAATAAGTAATTTTTCTTTTAATTTTAATATAAAAAATATGCTTAATCGATTTATAAAAACCAGTTGTCATAACTAAATAAACTCCCTTTATAAGCTCCAATTATTTGGACAAGTTTATGCTTATTTAGTACACTCAGTAACATTAAATGTATTTATCTCTCAACAACAGGAAACTACGTCTTACGTAGTCTTACTACGCTTGCCCAGATATTTCAGATCAGACAAGATAGAAAACTAAAGAAGAAAGACGAGTCTTATAGGAGTGACAATTGTATCACAGATTTTTAATGTCTGCAGACAGTATTCTTTCATGCTGGACTGGGAGAGATAGAAAAACATAGAATGTTCTAGCTGCCCTTCCTCCCGGGCATGCTGTTGAAGTCAGCAAAAGGGACTCGAGGGTTACAGTGTATTGTAATTTAGGCGATGGGCTGACAACCTGTCACTAAAGCAATACATATTACAATCTAAAATTGCCCTCAATTTTTGTCAGACGTGGCAAAAGCGCCTTTTACTAGGCGTTAAACGCTCTGCCTACCCCGTAAGGGATAATGGCGTGATTTTATGTATGTATGTATGTATGCAGACAGTAATATGTTCATCGGTTCGATAGACTCGATACCCACTCGAAAGAAGAAGTAATATGTTCGTCACCATAGAATGACTATTACCTCTGAATGATTGATTTTTATAATTGCCAGCTGGACAGCAATACGTAGAAAGAAACGTATTACAGACTCAAGACGCTTTGCCTTTTTATTTAGTCTTACAAATTAGCTTAGTATTACCCATACATTATTACGTAGTTTGAATTGTACAATTTTTCTGTTTAATTAATTTGTAATTTCTGTGTTTTTGTGAAATAAAGTTTTAAGGATCGAATTTATAAAGCGAACTCAAGATTGAGAGCAATATTAAGTATGGATTTGACAGGTCGTTTTGTACTAAAATGAAAATTCTGATACGAACTCAAACTAACTATCAATCTCGAGTGCTGTTTATCAACACAGACCTTAGGTCCGTATTTATAATGAGCTTTCATAAATGACAGAGAGTTTGAGTTCGTATCTGAAATATAATTTCAGTACAAACTGCCCTGTGAAATCCATACTTAAGATTGTTCTGAAGTTTGATATACAAACATACATATAATCACGCCTTTATCCCTAATGGGGTAGGCAGAGTTTGATATCGTATCATAAATACGATCCTAAGTATTATGTTGTATTGTAGTTTAATTCGACTTACCGACAATAGACGTAGGTGTGGGTTCATTCCAAGGTTGAATCTCTCCAGACATGAACAGCAAGTAGAACATGTTGCTCAGGAAGTAAAATGCGATGGAAATGAAGAAAACTTTTCGCCATTCTACCGCACTTGTCTGGAAAAGATAAGAGGAAAATACTTTAGCGACCCGCCCCGGCTTCGCACGGAAATCATCAGAGTTCCTCTACTATATTATGCATGTATTATACAAATAAACCTTTCTCTTGAATCACTCTATCCATTAAACGAAACCGCATCAAAATCCGTTGCGTAGTTTTAAAGATCTAAGCATACATATGGATATAGGGACAGAGAAAGCGACTTTGTTTTATACCATGTAGTGATAAGAAATATTCATACAACACAACATATAACACAAAGACAAGTACAACATAGGCGGCCTTAAGGTAAGGTAGCAATTTCTTCCAGGTAACTTTCGGGTGAAAGAAAAATGCGTTCTATTACGCATTTTCTGGGATAGTCAAATAAATTTAATAAATAAACTGCTAAAGATAAGTTGTTTAGATGGAATCATAATAAAATCGTTTAGTGTACAGAAAACCAAATATGTTTGCTTGAAAAAAAAATCTGTTTGGTTGAAAAGAAAATCTGTTTGCTTGAAAATTAAATCTGTTTGCTTGAAAAGAAAATCGGTTTGCTTGAAAACCAAATCTGTTTATTGAAAAGAAAATCTGTTTGGTTGAAAACCAAATCTGTTTACTTGAAAAGAAGATCTGTTAACAGAATCACGGTAGACAGAGGTAAAACACTAAACACGAAGTGGAAGCAGGTTAAGAGGCAATGCTTAATAAAAAAATCATACAGCTGCATTGAGAACCTCCTTTTTATTTCGAAGTCGGTTAAAATGAGATGCATACCTCATCTTGAACGACGAGAGAGACGCTAAGGGGAGCCATGATGGAGAAGATGTTGCCGCAGCCATTGGTGATGCCCATCAGGGTGCTGGCGAAGTTCGGAGACAAGTCAATGTGAGAGATCTGAAACATAACAAGAATTATAATCATTAACGGCATCATTGTTTATTTAGTTTTGACATTTATGGATCATTTTAAGGTAAAATATTTTTATTTAACGATCCCAACCAAATGGTGCCCTCAATAGTAAAATAAACATAATTCACTACAAACGCAGTGAATCTAAAAACAGAATCAATCTAAAAACAGAATCAAGTTATAGTATAATAGTTGTAGTAACAGGAACAAAATATGCGAATAACGGCCACCAACGGCAATTATTATTCCTGTTACTTGAATCGCAAATTTATAACGTTCTAAATTATCTTAATTACTATAACTTGATTCTGTTGGACCGGGTTTTCAATTTACTGCGTTTTTAGTGAATTATGTTTTTTTTACAAATGGGGGCGCCACTTGGCTAGTATCGTCCCCTTAATGCAATGTAATTATGAATTTGATAATGTGAAATAAATGATCTAAATCATTCTATTCATTTTCTCACATAACTATTGGTAAAAATTCCGTATCACTTTGAGATAGTTTTGATTTGTCATCATATCAGGGCTCCAAGTTCCATTACCTTATACATATTCAAATTAAAACATAGAATAACACATTAATCAAAGGTATTAGGCAGTCCAGCCCAATTCGATACGGGGTATAAGGTACAGCGCACCGCAAACTGAAAGAGGTTTCTAATTCAATTAAACTGAACAACTTTCATCAAGAAATTCTTTCAGGAGACGAAAAAAATTATAATTTCCCAAACAATATAACCTCAATCTATATATAAAATCTCAATGACACAATTTGTATAGAATATCAAAAACGTTTTTCATTTCCTGAAGAGAGATATCCTGGTGACTGTTTTCTAATTTCGTTGACTGAACAACCTCTATCAGTTTACGGGATGCTGTCCCTTACCCACGGTATACCACACAGTATGTACAAATTCTTCCATGCTGGACTGGGAGAGATAGAAAAACATAGAATGTTCCAGCTGCCCTTCCTCCCGGGCATGCTGTTAAAGTCAGCAAATGGGACTCGAGGGTTACATTGTATTGTAATTTAGGCGATGGGCTGACAACCTGTCACTAAAGCAAAACATATTACAATCTAAAATAGTCCCCTTAATTTTTGTCAGACGTGGCGAAAGCGCCTTTTACGAGGCGTTAAACGCTCTGCCTACCCCGTAAGGGATAAAGGCGTGATTTATGTATGTATGTATGTATGTACAAATGCACATTTTACTTACATACATACATATTATCCTGTATCCCTAATGGGGTAGGCAGAGCGTCAACTACCCAAACAAAGGTCGTTCCGCCACGTCTGAATAGATTAGAGTGTTAAAATAGAACTGTATCCCATCGCCTAAATTATAATATATCCACGTATTCCTTAGCTGGTTTTTACAACATGCCCGGGAGGAGATGCAGCTAGCACATTCTACGTTATTCTATCGCTCCCAGTTCAGCATGTAAGCTATACATATAATCACGCTTTTATCAGTAGGCAGAGCGTAAACGACCTAAACAAAGGTCGTTCTGACACGTCTGACAAAGTTTTGAGGGTTATTATAGACATATTTGTAGGTATTTCATAAAAAAAAAAAACTGAAGTGATTGTGAACAAGTTACAGAAGCTTTAACAGAATATTATTGTTAAGAGAGCTATTTAAACAATCCTAATCAAAAGCTTTTCTCGACAAGAAAGTAAGCAGAAACAAATTAAAAACTTCTTGAGAGCCAACATGGCAAAGGCAAATTCAAGGAATAAGAAATTTGAGCTGAAATTAGAAAATCTTAAGTTCATTCAGCTTTTTGAGGCTTAGTCAAATAACACTTAAGGTTTGCTTCCTAAGGGTCAATTCACACCAAGAAACGACACGACACGTTTTCAAGAGCTTGATGGTACATCGTTTTTTATTATGAAAAAAATTATAACTAATTACTACCGGGAAGAAAAGATTTCATTGATACAGCTTAAAAATTTTGCCGCGCAAGGCCGCGCAGTGAACCCTGTCGCTTTGTGGTACAAATAACATCTAAGAGCATGCAGCATCACACCGCGTCACGTTACGATGTCGCGTCGCTTCCCGGTGTGAACTAACTAAACGTTGAAGTTGTTAAAATGTCATTGTAATTGCTCTTTAACAACTTGCTTAACAATTATTACGCTACTAGCCTTTTCTTCTTAAATCGAACATTTTTTTTGTAAACCTAACGAAAAGTCTAACCACATACATCACGCTTCTATCCCTACCGGGGTAGGCTGAGCACAAACGACCCAACCAAAGGTCGCTACGCCACATCTGACAAAGTTTTAGTAGGATATTGCTGTATTAATAAGTAGTCAGCCCATCGCCTAAATTACAATATACTGAAATTGGCCAGCATGGAAGTAATTAATAAGAAGTATTCAACGGATTTCACTAAAATTCAACACCAATTCAAACATTCAATTCAAACTTTGATTAAGTTTTAATAGTCTAGATTTTTTCTTGCGTGAAAGTAAGTAAAAGAATGTCAAAGTTAACACTTTCAGACTTTCAGTTTCACATTCTTTTTAGAATGTCAAAGTGTTAACTTTGACATTATTTTTATACATCTTTTCGTATGGGTTTTGAGCCGATCGACCAGATGAACCCTGGTGCCAGAATTTGTTACAAATCACCAAATAGCATAGCTTATAGTACTGTGTAACGACCAGTATCAAATACAGCGACTGGGACTTACTGGCTTAACGTTTCCTCCAAAACAAAAGAACACTTTTTGACAATCAGGTGACATTGACAGTTCAGTTCAAATTCAAACTCACTAAGAATCCGACGTAATGAGCACCGTTCAGACCCACAGTGATGGTGAGGATGGTGACCGCCATGGATAAAGTGGATCCAGGGGGCAGGTACGACAGAACCAGGAGGGCTGTTCCTGGACCCCAGAAAGCTGCAAGGTATAGAAAAAGTTAATTATTCTAGAAGCATAAAGAATAGTTCCATGCTGGACTGGGAGCGAGAGAAAAACATAGAATATGCCAGCTGCATTTCCGCCCGAGCATGCTGTAAAAACCAGCTAAGGGATCCAAGGGTTTCTGTATATTGCAATTTAGGTGACGGGCTGACAACCTGTCACTACAGCAATATACCTACAAATATATCTTAAACAACCCTCAAAACTTTGTCAGACGTGGCGGAACGACCTTTATTTAGGTCGTTTACGCTCTGCCTACCCCATTAGGGATAAAGGCGTGATTATATGTATGTATGCATAAATAATAGACAGAAAATCGTCAATGGTTGGTAGTAGTCCACTTTTATCTAAATATTAAAACAAGAATTTTTGAATTGTTGCCAAATGTAGTATAAAACTGTAAACATGCTTTAATGCATTCATTGTTCTAAAATTTACCTTTACATACAAACCATACATACTCATCAATCTCCTTTTAATTACCTTAGAATTCAGTAAAAAAAGTTTTGATGACTTACAATTTAGCGGCTAAAATCAACCATTTTAGATTTGAATAAATCACACCTATCATAAGGTCGTAATTATGAAGCGATCTTAAACTTGAGAGCAATATTAGTATGGAGCAATATAAAATATTTATAGAAAATTTAAAAAAATATTTAATTCAGAAATGTTATTATAATATAAAAGAATTTTTTGATGATAATAAATGAATAAAATCTGTATTTCGTCTGATCTCTAAATAGTATTAATTATTAAAGTATTAGGTATAAGCATGTTATAAGTATAAGTTTATATTTTGTGATTATAATTCTAGAATTTTTCTGAGGATAGTAAAAATTAAATTTATAATGTAATTAATTGTTTTATAATTCATTTCATATTTTAAATAATTGTAAACAGTAAATCTCTCTGTCTAACAATGCTATGTCCTGACGGGACGTCACAATTATCTTTAAGACCTTATACCTACTCGTAAGAATGTACTACTAATTGTGATACTGCAATAAAAATTTGAATTTGAATTTGGATTTGACAGGCCAGTTTGTACTGAAATGACATTTCTGTTACGAACTTATACTCGTTGACACACATGACCGCGGATTTAAAATACAGCTCTAAGAACACTTGGGTGCTTGAGACCAATCGAACAATACCCGTATTGTCGAATTATATCCAACTGTTCCGAAAATACAAGATAATACAGAAATATCAGTACATATGTAAATTATATACAAAATATTCGCGAAAACCATAATCTTTTCCTGACAGAAAAACACGAAGAACGCTGTTCCAATTAAAAAGCTTAGCTGAGAATTTCAATGTAGTGTTCTCCTGAATTGTGGTATTTTTGTGTTTATTTATTTTAATTTATTACACAGCAAATTTTCGTCAACGCCGTAAGACCTTGCATGATTAACAGGCAAGACATACATATATACATACATATAATCACGCCTTTATCCCTAATGGGGTAGGCAGAGCGTAAACGACCTAAACAAAGGTCGTCCCGCCACGTCTGACAAAGTTTTGAGGGTTATTTAATATAGAATTCTAGGTATATTGCTGTGGATTTTACAGCATGCCCGGGAACAAATGCAGCTGGCACATTCTACGTTTTTCTCTCGCTCCCAGACCAGCATGGAAGAACAAAACGGCAACAACAGGCAAGACGAAGAAGTAATTCAATAAAAAAATCTTTTTTCAAAATTTCATTTCGATATAGGCATGAACTGTCTGGCAAACACGTAGTAAGCATAACTTATGAATAACATGCGTATATGAAGTGTTATTTGAAGAAGTATGTCCTCCAGTAACAATATCGTCGGGCACAAACAATCTCGCAGCAAATAATACGTACATTCTTCGGGGCATATTGGATTTGTCATGCGTAATATTTTTACTGATGTTGAGAATGCCTGTGCTTTCTTTTTATATGGCTACATACATACATAAATCACGCCTTTATCCTTTACGGGGTAGGCAGAGCGTTTAACGCCTCATAAAAGGCGCTTTCGCCACGTCTGGCAAAAATTGAGGGCAAGTTTAGATTGTAATATGTATTGCTTTAGTGACAGGTTGTCAGCCCATCGCCTAAATTACAATACACTGTAACCCTCGAGTCCCTTTTGCTGACTTCAACAGCATGCCCGGGAGGAAGGGCAGCTGGAACATTCTATGTTTTTCTATCTCTCCCAGTCCAGCATGGAAGAAATATTAAAATAAAATATAGAAATAATAAAAATATGTTATATGGCTGTTGTTTAAATTAAGTAAAATTTTATCAATTACGTACATTGGAGACAATTCTGTACGCACTATTCCTTAACTAATTCTTAGCTAGCGCTGTCACTATCTCAACTTTGACATAAGAACAGGATAGCAAAATTTATACATTACTTTGACATTCCTTATTTGACGTAATACGCTTAAATAAGAATTGAGCATAGAGCATGCTTCAATAAGCAGTCTTAATTCAAATTAGGAATGTCAAAGTCACGTGTTTATTTGCTATCCTGTTCTTTTGTTAAAGTCAAGAAAGAATCAAAAGCTGTCCCCAAAATATTGTCACGATAATGTAATTGTGATTTGAAAGTCTCAAAAAGTAGAAAAAAAAACATTTTAATCACGGAGAAAGTGTTCAGTATTTTCAACCGTCGCATATTTTTATTTAAGATCTCAAATGAACAATTAAGACCCAACTATGTAGTACTATTATATTATTTTCTGTGACCGAACGCTACTTTATGGTCAACAAATGATGCACGCAGAGCACTGAAACTTTGCTTTCCTTACCTGAGATAGGGAATGTAAAGAAATAAGGTATTGTCTTGCCATCAAATGCTACATACCAATAGTATTGAAGATCTTCCTGGAAGTACCCAAAGAGATGATTTTGCGATTTACAAGGAAGTCGGCAAGCCAACTGAACACGAAACTGAGGATGTACATAGCAACGTACGGTAGAGCTGACAGGAGACCATTCTGAAAATAAAAAAAGTAGTCCAATGATAGAATCTTTAAAAAGATAGGAAGAATATCACTAGCTCACAAGCACAGCCAGTCCCGACTTTATACTTCTGACCAATTTCTTTCTATCACTGTTGTTATTGGTGTGTAAGGCTTGTATTTATAAAGCTATCTCAAGATTGAGAGCAGTATTAAGTATGGATTTGACAGGTTGTTTTATATTAGAATGGCGTTTCTGGTTCGAAGTCAAACCACTCAGTCTCATACATACATACATATAATCACGCCTTTACCCCTAATGGAGTAGGCAGAGCGTACATGACCTAAACAAAGGTAGTTCCGCCACGACTGACAAAGTTTTGAGGGTTGTTTAAGATAGATTTGTAGGTATATTGCTGTAGTGACAGGTTGTCAGCCTGTCGCCTAAATTGCAATATACAGAAACCCTCGGATCCCTTAGCTGGTTTTTACAGCATGCCCGGGAGGAAATGCAGCTGGCACATTCTATGTTTTTCTCTCGCTCAAAGTCCAGCATGGAAGTAAGTCTCAAGTGATGTTTATCAATATGGGTCTACACAAACACTACCTATTCAATATAATTTATTCAACACTAGTTTTCTGTCAGCGGTGTCACCCGCTACTAAATAAGTTTTCCCGTGGGAATGAAGGTACTTCCCCACGATAAAAAGTTGCTTATATTACTCAAAGCGAACGTAGTTTTCTAATGGTGAAAGATGTTTTTTTATTGATCCAGTATTTTTTGAGATTTTTCGTTACAAATGTTTATTAATCCATGCAACAATACCGGCTGCTGCACTATCCTCTGGACGTCGCATCAAAAAAATTACATAAAATAAATTAATACATACACATACACACACATACACAAAATACAAATCTTTTCTCTTCATAATATTATTTATTTATTTATTTATTTACTGTTTATTGTACACAAGTAACATGAGAAAGACAATACACAAGGAATACCGACACAACAGGTACAGCTTATTTCTACTAAGAAATTTCTTCCAGCTGACCTACTATTAGTATAGAGATAGAAATCTGTCAAGATGAAAATGGCCTAATGATGATAGACATAGATAATTATAGTTATATCCTTATATAATTATAGTTTTAACTTCCATGCTGGCCTGGGAGCGAGAGAAAAACATAGAATGTACCAGCTGGAACTCCTCCCGGGCATGCTGTAAAAACCACCTAAGGGATCCGAGGGTTTCAGCATATTGTAATTTAGGCGATGGCCTGACAACCTGTCACTAAAGCATATACCTACAAATCTATTTTAAATAACCCTCCAAATTTGTCAGACGTAGCGTAACGACCTTTGTTAGGTCGTTTACGCTCTGCCTACCCCATTAGGGATAAAGGCGTGATTATATGTATGTTATATCCATTAGTTTCTATACTGATATCCAGAGCTATCAAATTTTGCGTATAATACTGAAATCGTATAAATGATTCCTTCCCTTCAAGAATATTGAATATCATCTCATATATACTTCAAAGCCATTATGGCAAACTGAGTTATAAGTAGAATAGAATGATATAACTAAAGTGCTACAATAAACTGTTTAATAACGTTATTATGATAACCTCTACATTACCAATCTGACAAAACAAGTATCGTTATACAATACTTTACTAGATATACATATATTTAGGAGACATATTTTACTAGATTTGCAATATCCCGCTTACCGCTACGCATTTTTCTTTGACCCAAAGTTTGCCTGGAAGAAATTGCTACCTTAGCAATAAGGCCGCCTAAGTTGTACTTGTTTTTTGTTGTGTTGTATGATTTGTATTCTTACGCGCAATAAAGTATTTTTATGTTATGTTTTTTTATGTTAATACTTACACTTTTAATGTCCACTCCAAGCACTTTGTTCATGTAAGACGGCATCTCGGTCAGGAGAGTCCAGAAACCCAAACTCTGTCCGCTGTGAGCGAGGATGATCGCCCAGAACGGCATCGAGGTAAGGATTGACTTCCATGGTGTTGAAATACTCTAGAAAAAAACTGAAGATTAATTAAGTAAAGCAAAGACTTCGGTGTTTGTCGTTTTATGCAAAAGAATCAAAGCTTTTGTAAAATTATTGTAAATTTTACTTTCACTATTGTATTTTTTGTTTTATTATTGTAAATTTAGCTTTCATACATACATACATACATATAATCACACCTTTATCCCTAATGGGGTAGGCAGAGCGTAAACGACCCAAACAAAGGTCTGACAAAGTTTTGAGGGTTATTTAAGATAGAATTCTAAGTCTATATTGCTGTAGTGACAGGTTGTCAGCCCATCGCCAAAATACAATATACTGAAACCCTCGGATCCCTTAGCTGGATTTTACAGCATGCCCGGGAGGAAATGCAGCTGGCACATTCTATGTTTTTCTCTCGCTCCCAGTCCAGCATGGAAGTAAAATGACAATAATGAACTAACCTTTTTCTGACTAATATCAGCAGCTCCAGCAGATGTCTCAATGTACTTCCTCTCTTCATTAGAAATCAGCCAGCTCTCTCCAGGAGTGGAGGCTCCGAAGATGAACCATAGAACGGACCAGCCGAGACATGTCCCTCCAGCTACGTAGTAAACGGACGGCCAGCCCCATTTGGAGGCGGAGAGGAAGCCTGCTGTCATCATTTCGATGATTGTACCAAGTTGACTACCTGCAGATAAATATTTATAAGTAATATTTTGGGCTTAAAAAAAGTTTTTTTTTTTGCGATTACAATGGTACACACGTACATACATATAATCACGCTCTATCCCTAATAGGGTTAGAAGAGCGTACACGACCTAAACAAAGGTCATTCCGCCACGTCTGACAAAGTTTTGTGGGTTATTTCAGATGGATACATACATATATAATCACGCCTCTATCCCTAATAGGTTTAGCAGAGCGTTAACGGCCTAAATAAAGGTCGATCCGCCACGAAAGTTTTGTGGTTTATTTCTTTTAAACCATTGATTTGCCACACAATTAGAAAACTGTTTACAATTATTCTTGCTTTTCAGATTGATGATTTCAGATGGATTTGTAGGTATATTGCTGTAGTGACAGGTTGTCAGCACATTTCCTAAATTACAATATACTGAAACCCACGGACCCCTTAGCTGGTTTTTAAAGCATTCCTGGGAGGAAATGCAGCTGGCACATTCAATGTTTCTCTCTCGCTCCCAGACCAGCATGGCAGAAGAATATAGATATTTGGTTCTATCGTGATTATTAATCCATTCGCTTGTTATCTCAATAAAGAATGTGAAGCCCCTTGTGTTGCGTGGTATACTCCCATAAAGGTCTTTATATACGTAATCATCTCTCGAGATTGATAGCATTTTTTTCTGTGTCATAAACATATATCGTAAGTAAGTAAGTTTAGTATTTTGTATATAATTTTTATGCTACCAATTAAAGCACAGTCGAGTAGATACTTAAATCAACAGACATATTCAAAGCTCTAGCCGACATAAATCTAAACATAAATCTCTACAGACAGATCTAGACACTAGCTTTTATAATATTGAGAGTCTAGCATACATACATACATACATATAATTACGCCTTTATCCCTAATGGTGCCTACCGGCAGAGCGTAAACGACTAAAACAAAGGTTGTTCCGCCACGTCTGACAAAGTTATGAGGGTTATTTATGATAGATTTACGTACGTATATTTATGTACGTATATTACTTCCATGTTGGACTGGGAACGAGAGAAAAACGTAGAATGTGCCAGCTGCATTTCCTCCCGGGCATGCTGTAAAAACCAGCTAAGGGATCCGAGGGTTTCTGTATATTGCAATTTAAGCGACGGGCTGACAACCTGTCACTACAGCAATATACCTACAAATCTATCTTACATAACCCTCAAGGCTTTGTCAGACCTTTGTTTGGGTCGTTTACGCTCTGCCTACCCCATTAGGGATAAAGGCGTGATTATATGTATGTATGTATATTGCTGTAGTGACAGGTTGACAACCCATCGCTTAAATTACAATATTCTGAAACCCTTAGATCCCTTAGCTGGTTTTTAAAGCATGCCCGGGAGGTAATTCAAAACTCTAGCCAACATAAATCTAAACATAAATCCCTGCAGACAGATCTAGACACTAGGTTTTAGAATATTGAGAATCTAGCGCTTACAAGCATATGACCTGTGCACATTTGTCACTCTAAGTGCTCTAGCTACACCGCACGTACCGATAAATCTCATACAATCGACATGGTTCAGCTAACTGAATTTCTGAAGCCTTAGGGCCATGCTACATCTGCACTGGCTAAATGCAGAGTCGTATAAATTCACGGCGCAATGACATATTTTAAATGAAAAATTCTAGAGTAGTTTAAATTCAAGACAAGAATTGTACTTCATGCTCCCCTACATAATTTCAAAATTTGATCACTACATTTTGTCCGTACTTACATACGTACATATAATCACGCCTATATCCCTAAAGGGGTGAGCAGACCGTAAACGACCTAAATAAATGTCGTTCCGCCAAGTCTAACAAAGTTTTGAGGGTTATTTAAGATAAATTTGTTGGTATATTGTTGTGTGACAGGTTGTCAGCCTATCGCCTTAATTACAACATACTGAAACCCTCGGTTCCCTTAGCTGGCTTTTACAGCATGCCCGGGAGGAAATTCAGCTGACATATTCTATGTTTTTCTCTCGCTCCCAGGTCAGCATGGAAGTCCGTACTTGAAGTGCACAATGGCCGGCAGAGGCTGCAAATGGAGACGTTCATATATAAAATCACGCCTTCATCCCTTATATGGTAGGCAGGGTGAAAATGACAGATACAGAGACGACTGGAGAGATAAAGGGGGAGCCTTTGCCCAGAAGTGGGAAGACTTACAGGCTATAAAAAAAAAAACATGGAGGCAATGTTGTAATTAAAGCTATGTAACGGTTCTATGTGCAGTATTAAATTTTATTACAATTGGACCATCACAATCATGGTAGGTTTTTAATATAACTATACGGGACAACGTCCCGCAATCTGATAGGGGTTGCTCAGCAAACGAAACTGAACAACTATCACCAGGAAAATTTACAGGAAATGAAATAAAAACATGAAATTCCCAAAAAAATATTAAGAACTCAATCAAACATACATACATATAATAACGCCTTTATCCCTAATGGGGTAGGCAGAGCGTAAACGACCTAAACAAAGGTCGTTTCGCCACGTCCGACAAAGTTTTAAGGGTTTTTAAGATAGATTTATACGTATATTGCTGTAGTGATAGGTTGTCAGCCCATCGCCTAAATTACAATATACTAAAACCCTCAGATTCCGTAGCTGGTTTTAACAGCATGCTCGGGAGGAAATGCAGCTGGCACATTCTATGTTTTTCTCTCACTTCCAGGCCAGCATGGAAGCAATCAAACAGTTTGTTGACAAACAATTTCGCTGACTAAGCAACCCCATATCAGTTTGCGAGACGCTGTCCCTTCTTCTTAGCGAGTGGATTCTCGAGTCAAGCGATCCGATGAACCCTGGTGTCAGAGTTTTTCAAACCGTCTAGAAGCACAGCTAACAGTAACAACAGCTATGAGGCCTCTGACGTGGTTTGAGTAACGACCACTACCAAAGACAGCGACCGGGACCGACAGCTTCCGTGCTCTCCGAAGCACGGAATTCTTTTTATTTTCAGACAATCAGGTGACTCAGCCTGCAACATCCTAACCAAACCTCACAAAGTGATAAATTGACAAATATATCAACTTTTGTGCCCCCCGGGAATCGAACCCAGGACTTCCGAATCGTAAGACCATGGCTCTGACCACTAGACCACGGAGGCAGTTCATGTCCCTTACACCCCGTATTATTCTGATTCCACTGAAAGTCACTTAAAATATGGCCTCATAACATTTTTTTTATTTGCTACGTTCATTTCAATCCGTGATGTAACGTAGATATGTCGCTAGGCCCTAAGCTCACTGTACTACGATAAATTATTTCTGACACTTTTGTACTAAAGTTAAATGTTTCTAGGAAACGGTGGCTTATAAATCGTAATCATGGCGATTCAAAAGATTTTCCAAGAAAAGGTTTTTCTTTAAGGATAATTTTACTTTTAGTCGCAATTACGAAAATTTAACAAAAGCTTACGAAATTGAATTTGTATAAAAGTATAATTTGTTTCGGAAATAATCGTTTTATATTTTAAACTAACTGTGCCCGCGACTTCGTACGCCCGGTTTGTATGGAACACACGCAGTGTAGAACATACTGAACCGCGCGTATGAGCGGGATCTGCTAACCCGCGCGCGAAAGCGTGTTTCACATTGTCTGATCTTTTTTTTTGTATGGAAAACACGATTTCACGCGCGAGCTAGCAGATCCCGCTCCTACGCGCGGAGAAGCATTTTCAGTATGTTCGGCACTGCGTGTTTTCCATACAAACAGGGGTACTTACTCAATGTTAGAATTTGCGTGATTATTTCCAACCTAGGCTGGACACCAGATAAATAATTTCCTACCTACCTCCTTAGTCATGAGGCGTGATTATTTGTATCATAAATTTGATATTATGTAATGTTCAGTCGAATATATTTTTTTCCATAAAATCAGTTAAGAATTAGCCAAGTTTCAATTTCCTGCCTACCCCCTAAGTCAGGCAGCGTGATTTTAGGTATCCTAAGTTGCAACCCGAGTAACACACAGTTGAATTAAAGAAATCCCATCGAAATCGGTTCAGTAGTTTTGGCGTGATGTGGTAACATACAGACAGACAGGCAGACAGACCGACAGACAAACAACAATTCTAATAAAAAAACATTTTATTTATGTGTTTAAATCGCCTGTTGCAATTATTTTTTTGTAAGTTATTCAATGTACAGACACGACCCTTCTAGAGATTTATTATATGTATAGATTTCATATGGACAAATTCTAGAGTAGTTTAAATTCAAGACCGTACTTCATGTTTGCCTACATATTTCAAAATTTTATCAATACATTTAGTCCGTACTTGAAGTCCGCTTACATATTTACAACTCTTATCATTATTCATATTTGGGAAAACTTTTGCAGCTGCTGTAGAACATTAATTATTAAGCCATCCATCCCAAAAATAGATCCTCTTCGTTATTGGAAAATGTCGGGTGGATATTTAATTAAGATCAAAGGGAATTTTCGTGTTTTTACTATCATTTGGATAAAATATTTTGATCATTAAAATATTATCAAAGATTTGGGTTAATTCGAAGACTGTGCGCAAACTGAAAATTCAGGGGACAACAAAACTGAACAGTTTTCATAGAAAAAGATCTTCTAGGATTTGTGAATTTGTGAAAGTTGTTAAGATTTTCTGTCAAACCTTGTCTCTGAAATATAAACGGGCCAAAAAAAAAACCTCACCTGCGTAAACGAAGGTACCCATACGACTTCTTTCAGTGATCGGCACCCACTGACCCAATAAGCCATGAAGACTTGGATACAGCAGCCCCTGGAACAGCCCCATCAGAATGCGGCACGCACACACCGCCATCCAACCACCCTGAGAACAAGAAAATTATGTTTTACAATTTATACATACACACATTTTTATTTTATATTTTAAAAGAGTTTATTCAAGTTTTTTTTTAGGTACAGTGTTTATACTTAAAATAAGACGCTTAAATCTAAAACCTAAGTAAGGTTTATGCGAAAAGCGAATGAGATCGTGCTCGCCACATTTTATATTGATTTATGAATAAATAAATAAGAGGCAAAAAAAAATTCTTACATCAAGATAGTTTTTTTTTAGTATAACTTTGCATTTCTCCATATTATTAAATACATTTGACAGTACATCTTTTGGTAATTGATTAAGAATGTCTGATAGTATATATTCCCATGTCCTCATACCATACACATTTGTGGTTTTTGGTAGTTTGAAAGTAGGCAAACAATCTAAGCTACGTAACCGTTCATTTCCTTTTGTTTTTGTTAAAGAATTAATACATACATACATACATATAATCACGCCTTTATCCCTAATGGGGGTAGGCAGAGCGTAAACGACCAAAACAAAGGTCGTTCCGCCACGTCTGACAAAGTTTTGAGGGTTATTTAAGATATATTTGCAGGTATATTGCTGTAGTGACAGGTTGTCAGCCTATCGCCTAAATTGCAATATACTGAATCCCTCGGATCCCTTAGCTGGTTTTTACAGCATACCTGGGAGAAAATGTAGCTGGCGCATTCTATGTTTTTCTCTCGCTCCCAGGCCAGCATGGAAGTTAAAGAATTAATGTTTTCAATTTTATCTAAAATGATTGACATATTTATTTTATCAAAGACTGACATAATTTTACAATAATGAAAGAAGCCACCGTCATCATCTTTATATCTAAGTTTAATTTTTTTGGGTACAATATTCTTAATAATACTCACTCACTTGTAGTTTGTATATTTTTTCTATGTATGTTTTATATGTTCGTCCGTAACTACAAAGGCCGTAACCTATAACAGAATCAGCCAAGGCCAGATACAACATACGAAGCGTCTGGAAGGGTAGCTTATATTTAAGAATAGCTAACTTAGCGTTAATAGACCTGAGTTTATTTACCACACTTTCAATATGGGGTCCCCAATTGAAGTGTTTATCTATAATTAGGCCAAGGTAGGTATGCTGGTCTACTGACTGCAACGTTGGACACGCGCAACCGGCGGCAGTGGGCCCGCGATGCAGGCACTGATGATCATGCGCAGTTATAGCGTATGAGTAGCTTTCATGTAAGGTGAGTGAATATGTATGATTTTAGTTTTACTGGCATTGATCACCAGACCTACATCGTGCGCCCATTTATAGTCACGCTTTTATCCCTAATGGGGTAGGCAGAGCCCAAACGACCTTTACAATTTATTTACGTCATATTTCTAGTCTAAGGTTGAAGAGAGCCAACCAATTTTAAATTAAACTTTCCTTTCTATAGATATTAAACACCAAAACTATTATAATTTATCACTGTTTTAGAAAAGGTTAAACTTAACTCATTAAGTATGACAGAAGATTTATTAGAAATCCATTCAGCATCTATTCTAAAAAACACAATCCCTACTCTGGACACTAGACTACATGAATTTGCGATTGCAAAAGCTTTCTACAAAACAATACCTTACATTGCAAGCTTGCAATGGAGCTCCCCAAGGGAAAGAGGGGCTCGCCAGTCAACGAAACTAAACAATTTTTATAGTAAAATTCTTCCACAAAATAAAAAAAAAATACTTTTCCATACAAAATTACCAATTATATTTCAAATTTTCTGAAAGAATTTATTTGTGAAAGTTGTTTAGTTTTGTTGACTGAGCAACCCTTATTTCTTTACACCCTTAGCCTGTAATTCAGAACATTCTAAAAATGCGTGCAATTGCGATTGCTAGAAGCTATATTCTAAAATAATACACTATACTGCAAGTCCCCCAAGGGAAATAGGACGTATCTGCAGTTGCTTCGATGCTGGGTCAAGTGAATCGGCAGTTTATCATGCAACGTGGTTACAGTATGGTAGTCCTGTCAATGTGGTCATGACTAATGTATTGTTCCGTCTCTGGGGTGCACTAAAGTAGGAATCACCGCGACTGCCATTTCTAGATTATAGAGCAACTCAAAGGGTAATTTAAAATAAAGTCCGTACTTAGGTATATTCAACTTAGACTTATTGTTGGGAGCGATAAAAACCTAGATATTCCAGATGCTTTTACCCCTGGTATTTAATAGAAACCAGTGAAAATCTTACTTGATGAACTTTGCATTTGTTATTAGTCTGTTGACGTTCTCCTTACACACCAGGGATTATGTAGGTATGTTGTTTTGTTCTTACTTTTATCGAAGAACAGTAATGCTATGATTGGATAAAAAGTCGGCTCTCATGCACTTTCTTAATCGTGTACATTCTCATTTCATTTCATTATTGTCTGAGTATTATATGTAGTAATATGCACTATCCCATTTTCTGCTTGCACAATTTCTATACTCAAAGGTGGCCTGGTAGAAATTTCTGCTTTAGCAATATGGCCACCTATATTGTACTGTCACGTTTGTTCCTTTTTATTTCTGTTGTACGTGTTTCTTTGTGCAATAAAGAATTTTGTATTGTATTGTATTTAAGCACGTACACAGATACTATCTAAACGATTGTCATAAGCCAGGAAGTACCTGTCCAATAAATTGAATATGACAATGTATTTGGACACCGAGCTCGTAAATAACTCCATGAAGGCTGTATAATAGCACTAATGGGCTATAGTATAATGTGTAATCGCTTGCATGTCTGGTAAAGGAACTCAATGTCAAGATGACCGCCACCGAAGCCCTGACACCATCTGTCAACTGTAGTATTATGGGTAGGCTTGTGGTGGTGATAACAATCAATTTAAAATTTCCACGTGGAATATACTTCTTGTCATGTCTAGCCGTTAATGTCCCACTGCTGGGCAAAGGCTTCTCACCGGTCTCTCCACGACTCTCCATCCTGTGCTTCCTCCGGCCAGTCCTCGAGGTAAGCGTCGAGCTCATCTCGCCATCGCCGTCTGGGTCGGCCACGCCGCCGTCTGTCTCTTCTAGGCATACACTCGGTGGTAATTTTGGCCCATAATTCATCTGGCATACGACAGACGTGACCTGCCCAGTCCCACTTTAATTTAGATGCTGTATAGGCTACTTCAGTAACACTAGTTTTGGAGCGGATTAAGGCATTTTGGACTTTGTCCGTCAGATATTAACCTTGTATACTTCGCTCCATTGCTCGTTGGCAAACTCGAACTCTGAATCTCTGAGTATTTACCAATACCTCTAAATATTCATGAAAGAGCGTAGCAGCGGCGTATTCATTGATCCGTAACTAGAGGCTTGAATGAACACGATCATTCACCTTTGTAGCTAATCGTCAGAGTACAGCATCAATTCAAAAACCTAAATTCGAAAATTTTGTTTTCGGTACTCTATAACGTATATAATTTTATTTATTTTATCATTTATATATCATATAAATATATTTACATGTATTAGTTTATTATAGTTTGTTAATATGTGTATTAGTATAACTATATCATATTAATGTGTAATTAAATTATACTAACTGTATCGATACGATAAGAAGAAGAAGAAGAAGACGAACTGTATCTTTTTCCGTGAATTTCCCATCTTTTACCCCCATTAGGTTGGCTGGAAGAGATCTTTTATAGAGATAAGCTCACCTGTTGTTAATTTTTTAAATTGAAGTGTATTTTAAAATTTTAAAGCAATAAAGAATATAATAAAAACGTGGGCCTTTTCAGAGACACAGGAAATTTCAATTTTCTGCCTACCCCCTAAGTCAAGTAGCGTGATTTCAGGTATCCTTAGTTGCAACGCGGCTAACACACAGTTGAACAAAAAAAGTCCTATCGAAATCGGTTCAGTAGTTTTAGCGTGATGTGGTAACATACAGACAGACAGACAGGCAGACAGAAAGAAAAAAAAAATGTCTTTATATCGTTAATAATCAGGAATCATACTTCATAATAGACAGCATTTTCAATTCCCAACAATAAGTTGAAAGATAACCAAGATCTTGTCTTTAATCCCGTCAGCGATGAGCAACTACATAAGAAATTAAATGCGAAGTAGCTCCAGAAACAGATATAATACTTACATGATAAGCAGCTACCGGCACGAACAAGTTGACGACGCCAGTGCACAGCATGGAGCCAAACACCAGGATCTTAGCTCCGAATCTTCCAGCAATGACTCCAGCTGGTATTTGGAGTAAGATGTAACCCCAAAAGAAAGAAGAGAGAACCGTATCTTGGATGCTGCGGTCCCAGTCGAAGACCTGAAGATGAGATATATTGATTAAGTAGTTAAAAGTATAAATTATACAGTAAAATTCTTCTTTATTTTTGAATAAGGCAAGTTTTTGATAGATCTCAAAAGAATTTGCCTTTCGCTATTATTTCGTGAGCTACTTCTATCATTGACTCCTATTCGGTCAATTTCACATACAATCTGCAGAAACAAATATTATTTGGTTTTTAAATAAATACATACATACATATAATCACGCCTTTATCCCTAATGGGGTAGGCAGAGCGTAAACGACCCAAACAAAGGTCGTTCCGCCACGTCTGACAAAGTTTTGAGGGTTATTTAAGATAGATTTGTAAGTATATTGCTGTAGTGACAGGTTGTCAGCCCATCGCCTAAATTACAATATACTGAAACCCTCGGATCCCTTAGCTGGTTTTTACAGCATGCCCGGGAGGAAATGCAGCTGGCACATTCTATATATTTCTCTCGCTCCCAGGCCAGCATGGAAGAATAAATAAATTATCTCAATTTAAACGATTACACTATAAGCTTGATTTTAGAAGAAGCTCTTTTTTTACTACTTAAACTAGTTTAATGTTAAGGTCAACGTAACTGAAGAAATTTAAATGATTGCACAGGTAGCTGATACAAAATATACTCAAAATATATTAAACCGTGAATAACTAAGGAGTAAATGCTTACTAAAATAACAATCTTTGCAGAAAGAAATTCGTTTAAAAAAAGCTTGAAAATAATTAATCAGTGCACAGCCTGCAAAGGTTTCCAGTTTCAAAGAGAACTGTAATCAAGAACATTATGCAATTTGGATCTCCATTAATCATTTTGCAGATATATACGGAATACCAGGATTATTTGGACGGTATAAATGTGTTGGATCATTTTCATCACTAAACGATATCGGTATTTTCAGATTATTTTGAAATACGTGAAAAAAAAATATATTTTGTTTTCTAAAAATATGTGTATCTTAGTACTTTTGTATGTTGATTAATACTGCTTTATAGGAACAATTTTAATTTTCACACATTCTTAAAGCTAGCTCGATAGATTTAAAAATATATATTATGTGGTCAGTATGATAACATACATACATACATACATAAAATCACGCCTTTATCCCTTACGGGGTAGGCAGAGCGTAAAACGCCTCCTAAAAGGCGCTTTCGCCACGTCTGACATAAATTGAGGGCAATTTTAGATTGTAATTTGTATTGCTGTAGTGACAGGTTGTCAGCCCATCGCCTAAATTAAAATACACTGTAACCCTCGAATCCCTTTTGCTGTCTTTTACAGCATGCCCGGGAGGAAGGGCAACTGGAACATTCTATGTTTTTCTTTCTCTCCCAGTCCAGTATGATAAGATCGCTTAAATCACCTATTTAGAAAATTCTTACGCAGAAGAATCTAACATTACATAATTTTAAAAATTGGCCTTTTCTGCCACTATTGTCTTATTCTTCTTTTATTTTAGTTTTAAGAATTTTCATATTGAATAAAGAACTTACATACATTCATAAGTTCTTGTCGCTAACAACCATTTATTTATCGTTTGGCAAAAAATATACACTGTGTTAACAATATTACTTATACATAACTTAAATCTTAAATCATAATCTCGTTATTTTATCTCACTTAGGTACAGTGGCACACGTGTAAACTTTCATACAAATAGTCACGCCTTTATCCCTAATGGGGTGGGCAGAGCGTAAACGACCTAAACAAAGGGTAGTTTGTAGGGTTATTTAAGATAGATTTGTAGGTATATTGATGTAGTGACAGGTTGTCAGCCTATCGCCTAAATTACAATATACTGAAACCCTCGTATCCCTTAGCTGGTTTTTACAGCATGCCCGGGACGAAATGCAGCTGGCACATTCTATGTTTTTCTTTCGCCAGGCCAGCGTGGAAGAAACAATTTGATAATGGAACATTTTAAATCAAATAAAGTTGAAAAAGGTGGAAAATAAGTACAAAATTGCTCAATAGGAAACGGCGTTAGCAACGACTGCTTGTCCCATTATGAGGTAAAAAAAGAAAGGTTTAAATCTTTGGACTGCAGTGCTCTTAAACTCCGAGCAGTCTGAAGATTTAAAATTACACGGAACTTGCTAATGTAATATTAAGATATTACATTACGGTACGTAAGGAACTGCGACTGCCTCCGTGGTCTAGTGGCTAGTGTCATGGACTCTCGATCCGGAGGTCCTGGGTTCGAATCCGAAGGGGGAAGCACATAGTTAATATTTGAGAATTTATCACTTTGTAAATTTTTTCGCAGTTTGGTAAGGATATTGCAGGCTGAATCAAATGATTGTCCGAAAAGAAAAAGATTTCGCGCTTCGGAGGGCACGTTAAGCCGTCGGTCCCGGTTGCTGCCTTTGATAGTGGTCGTTACTTTTTTATTTTATTAATATGCACAAACATTACAGTGATTTAAAAAATGGTATCATAAAACCTATATAGTCAGGTTTGTCTTGAAGCCATACGCCTTCGCTCAAACGTAACATTACATTCCCTAAAATAAATACATAATAAAACTAAAAATATACAAGTACTATAAAAATCTAAAAAATTTACAACATTATAATATTCCTTAACAATATCATGTTTACTAGAATTAATACATAACTCAAACCATGTCAGAGGCCTGATCGTTGTGCTACTAGGCGGTTTAAAACTCTTACACCAGGGTTCATCGGGTCCATAGACTCGATACCCACTTTATAGAAGAAGAAGGAACTGCGAAACGAAAAATGACCCGACTAGATAGTTATTACAGAAAATATCAGATATTGTAAGTGAACATACATAAATCACGCCTTTATCCCTCGCTATTTTCTTCCTCGGTGTCCTTCTCGATCCCTCGTCCCCCTCGTCTCCCACGTTCCAGCCCAATCCCCCTTCTCGAGCCCCCGACTGTTTTATCTTCCCTCTTCTAGACCATTCCCGAGTTTTCGAGAGCCTTCATTCGTACTTCTCTTGATAGTTCTCCCATTCTCCTCCAGATCGCACCGCGTGTCCTTCCGGTTCTGTGTTGTCGAAACCTATCTTCACAATTTCTGCACACAATCCAAATACTCGACATTTTATTTTTATTAACATATACATACATACATACATAAAATTACGCCTTTATCCCTTACGGGGTAGGCAGAGCGTTTCACGCCTCGTAAAAGGCGCTTTCGCCACGTCTGACAAAAATTGAGGGTAATTTTAGATTGTAATATGTATTGTATTGTAAGTGAAATTGAGCAAAAATTTTGTTGTTTAGGTTCATTGCTAGCTTCAAGTGTTTAGGACTGCAACTACCTAATATTAACAATGATAGATTGATGTAATACGAGAAAGACAATTGTTAAGAAAATACGAGAAATCGTAGCGAAGAGGAATATTGGTTACGAATCCTAGATTTCATTGTTTGACGAAACGGTTTGTTTAAACCACAGGCTACAATAAATGGACATACATACATAAATCACGCCTTTATCCCTTACGGGGTAGGCAGAGCGTTTAACACCTCGTAAAAAGCGCTTTCGCCACGTCTGACAAAAATTGTGGGCAATTTTAGATTGTAATATGTATTGCTAAAGTGACAGGTTGTCAACCCATCGCCTAAATGACAATACACTGTAACCCTCGAGTCCCTTTTGCTGACTTCAACAGCATCCCCGGGAGGAAGGGCAGCTGGAACATTCTATGTTTTTCTATCTCTCCCAGTATAAATGGACATGATACTATATATCACCATTTTGAGATAAAATATGGTCTCTCTCTTGTTGTGTGGATTTTTATATCAATCGACCTTATGAACTCTGGTGTCAGAGCTTTTAAACTGCCAAATAGCACAGCTAACAGGCCTCTGACATGGTTAGTATAACGATCACTATCAAAGACAGCGACCGAGCCCTCCAAAGCAGGGAAACCATGTTCTTTTCGGACAAGTCCTAACCAAACTGTGGAAAATCTCACGAAGTGATAAATTAACAGATATTTTTGTTCTCCCTTGTAATCAAACCCAGGACCTCCGGATCGAGAGCCCGTGGCTCAGACCACTGGGTCACGGAGGCAGTTATATAGTCTGACCATATCGAGATGCTACGCAACTAACCATGTATTGCCCATACCTCAATTTGTGCAATGCAACCTATATGGTTCAGTAAATCGAATATTCTGAGAATACATATCAGTACAATATAGATCTTCATGCTGGCCTGGGAGCGAGAGAAAATATAGAATATGCCAGCTGCATTTTCTCCTGGGAAAATCCAGCTAAGGGATCTGAGGGTTTTTATACATTGTAATTTAGGCGATGGGTTGACAACCTGTCACTACAGCAATATACCTACAAATCTATTAGTTCTATTATTAATAGGAATGGAGGCGTGATTATATATGGATGTATTTCAGTAAGATCATGTAACGAACGTATTTTTTTGCCTGGATATCTAATAAAAGAAAATCTAAAGTGATCGTTAATCGTTTGTGCGCTCCATCCATATTAGATACGTATCAAAATCGTATCCAAATTGGCCTTCCTAGTAATTGTACGAGTATGACAGCTTGTGCACACGGGTTTCATCCATACGGGTTTCATGTGGATTTTTTCCTGATACAAATTGGATACGAATCTGATATGATTCAAATCCATTTCTTATTATTCAGATTACATGATTCATTTTTAGTTGTAGGTTAAATAAGTAATATAAGTAAGGAGGTATGTAGATAGGGAAGTATGTTGGATTGTGTGCAAACCCGCTCTAATACTATTTTTTCTCGAAAGTAAATCTCTGCAGCCCCTCTAACGTTTTTTAATCTAAGTTCTGGGCTCAAAGCCGTTATCGGGTTTAATATGGAGCCATAAGATTTTATGCCATCGGCGGACCGCATACTGATTCAAAACTTCAGCTAATGGCAGCGAAAAACTAGAAGAAAGATTCCTCTATAAAATTACAGGGTGTAAGGACGTTATACCAACACTATGTTTTTCTTGAAGGTACATGAAGTCATGCCTTTATCTCTTGCGATTTAGGCAGAGAGAAAAATGCCATTTGAAAGGCGTTTTAGTTAAGTCTGGCTAAAAATTGGAAACTAAGAGGAAGAAATAAGCAATTTTTACCTGGCTAACATAATCACGCCTTCATCATTAATGGGGTAGGCAAAGCGTAAACTCACACAGACTTACTGTTATTGAATAAATAAATTGAATTGAACGACCTGAACAAAGGTTTTGAGAGTTATTTAAGATAGATTTGTGGGAATATTGCTGTAGTGACAGGTTGGCAGCCCATCGCACAAATTGCAATATATTGGAATCCTTGGATCCATCAGCTGGTTTTTACAGCATGCCCTAAATTACAGCATATAATTTTTAACCTGTCTCGACTCTTTCTTCAGAAATGTGTAAATACTCTACAATTTTATTAGTTCACGGTTTTTAATAGACATTCAATTTAGAAATCCGATTCTTTAAAGCAGCCATGGGTTGCAGAACAGTAAGATTTTGGACGACATAATTAGATAAAAACAAGTTAGGGGATCCAGTTAAGGGATCCGAGGGTTTCTGTATTTTGCTCACTAGGAGATGGGCTGACAACCTGTCACTACAGCAACATCACTACATAGTGTAACATAGTATAGAACAAAGTCGCTTTCTCGGTCCCTATATCCCTATGTATGCATAAATCTTTAAAACTGCGCCACGGATTTTAATGCGGTTTCCTTTAATGAATAGAGTGTTTCAAGAGGAAGTTTATATATATAATACTTGCATAATATTGTAGAGAAACACTGATAATTTTTGTGCGAAGCGGGGGCGGGTCGCTAGTACCTAATAATCTATCTTTAATAACCCTCAAAACTTTGTCAGACGTTGCGAAACGATCTGTGTTTAGGTCGTTTACGCTTTACCTACACCATTAGAGATAAAGGCGTGATTATTATGTATGTGTGTAAATTTTTAAATTATTGAAAGTATTTTTAGGAAGTTTTTTCTTCGTGCAAACAACAGAAAACGTTTTTATCTACAAGTTTATTTCGGAAAACGTTATTTCTACACCTTTGCACAGCCATACAACCCAAATCTAATAGGCGCCGCTAACGCAGCGGTTCACAGACGTAACATTTATTTTGACGACTTCCTAGCGAGTGGCGATATCGTGGCTGCGTGTGTGGTACGGTCCGCTACACTTTAAACCAAACTTTTTTCTCCAAAACTATTCCTTGTGTCATAACCGGAGGGTGATCCAGAGTTCAAATTTGCATGTAACTAACCGTACTTGTACGTGCCTTCCATGCAAGCGTTAACGACTCGAGCGATTTCTGATTCCTGACGATGCCATGAATAAAAAATCCTCGGTTTTGCCTCCATCAGTGTTGATGACTGAGATTCGGATGGTAATGCTCTTAGATAACATTAGAAGAAAGCAATGGATTACGTTCTTGTATTCTTCTTCTTGCCGAGGGGGCTTCGAGTCGATGAATGAACCCTGGTGTCAGAGTTCGTAAACTAAATATCACAGATAATAGGCCTCTGACATGATTTGCGTAACGACCTGTATCAATAGTGACAGCAATCAAAAACAACGTTTTAACGTACCCTACGAAGCATGAAATCCTTTATCTTACAGACAATCACATAATTCGGCCTGCATCTCACAAAAAACTCTCAAAATAATTATACAAATATCTACTCCGTATGGTACTGGAAATCGAACCCAGCTCCTTCGGATCTTGACTCCATGGCTCAGACCATACCATCTAACGGAGGCATTTTTGTTCTATGACAAAATATTTTTACCTGTTTCAAACTTGCTAATTCACAAACAGCCTTTTAAAAATACAACTGGAATAACATTTCATTCAGTCCCCTTATACATCACCAGCAAGAATATTTTCAAAACGGCGGAAGCATTCATTAAAGTCTATTTGTCTGAACCAGATTCCATAATTCTATTCAAGTTTTGTACCTTCTTCTTCGTGTGGGTTCCGAGTTCATCTACTCGATGAACCCTGGTGTCAGAGTTTTAAAACCACCTTATCACACAACTAAAATGCCTCTGACATGGTTTGTGTAGCGACCACTATCAAAGTCAACAAACGGGACCGACGGCTTAACGTGCCCTCCGAAGCAAAGACTTTCTTGTATATCAGGTGATTCAGCCTGCAGTGTTCTAACCAAACTATCAATATCAATTTTGTGTTTCCCTTCTAAGAATCGTACCCTGGATACCTAGATTGAGAGCCCTTGGCTCAGATTACTAGACCATGGAAGCTGTTTTACTCAATGACAAAATATTATTTCCTGTTTTATGCTAAGCCACTGCAAGCGGGCAAATTTACAATAGCCTTTAAAAAATAGAACTGGAATAACATTTCATTCAATCCCCTTCCACATCACCAGCAAGAATCTTTTCAAAACGGCGGGAGCATTCATAAAAGTCTATTTGTCTGAATCAGATTGCATTCTCCATCATACGATTCAAGTTTTTGAACCGAGCATTCGATTTTATCATGTCATTCGCAGAACTTGTATAGTATTTTCACAACTGAGATAAATCGGGTCTTTTCACTTATAAAATGTCTACTTGGGGTAGGCAGAGCGTAAACGACCTAAACAAAGGTCATTCCGCCACGTCTGACAAAGTTTTAAGGGTTATTTAAGATAGATTTGTAGGTAAATTGCTGTAGTTTCGGGTTGTCAGCCCATCGCCTAAATTGCAATAAACTGAAAACCTCGGATCTTTTAGCTGGTTTCAAGAGCATGCTCGGGAGGAAATGCAGCTGGCACACTCTATGTTTTTCTCTTGCTTCCAGGCCAGAATGGAAGTTATAGTACCAAAACCTTCAGACTTCATATACAAATTTCTTTAACTGTGCTTGTAAATAAGTAGGTAGCTCCTATATTTTTATCCTTTCCATAAAATCCGTCCTTTTTAAAGCGTCTACTGGTTGGTGCGAAATTGTTATACTCATAAAATGTTATGCATTTCAGATCACTTTCATAACCTGAGCACATCTTGAGTGCAGGAATTCTATGAATAAAGCAACATAATAAAGAGCTTCATGTGAGCTACAAAATTGCCTTTTTAAGTTAATGTTACACAAACATTACTTATCTTCCATCATTTCGTTAACATTTTATTTTACTTCGATAATAAAAAGTATATTTTTTAAAAGAAAAACAACTTTATAGATTAGAGGTTAGGACGTAGCTGCGTTACAAATGAAGCGGCAATGTCAGTTCATACAATTTGACAGATTTTGTTGCGCAGTGTCGCATCGCTGCAGTGCCATGCCGTGCAGCGCCGCGCCGCTCCGCTGCAGCTACGTCATAGTGCAGTCTTACCTTTAGCGTATACAAGTCCACTGATGTACATAGGCCTCCTTAAATGTGAATACTTGTCATATTTGCATATTTCCCTTAGCTTTTACGCCACTTGCGAAAAGATAATGATGCTATTGTATCCTGGCATCACGCTGGGAAATGATGCGATATATTTTGTTCGTAGTATGAGAAGCATTGAAATATTTTTTTCTTCATAAAATCAGTGGGCAACTATGACAGCGCACTTATTTTACAAAAAAAATGGTACAACCAATCGCACGTCTTTACAGACATTCACCTGTATTTCGCCTCTATTACAATGCAGTAGAGTAAATTTTTTACTACGATAGTTCTTATTAATGTGGTTGACTGTTTTTTGGTGCGGCTGCCCGGAAAACTATTCATCCAAAAGTATGGCTTGGGCGAGGTTATTCCCCGATTTTTTGTTACAAAAGACTAGTTTTATAACCATTAGCAATGGGACGGACGAACAACTTGTCTTTTTGTTGGGTGAAACATTTGGACCGTTCAGCAGTTTCGTAAGCATATTTTTTGAATAAGCACGAACATATGGAAAGCTGCTAATTGATCAATAATTAATGCAAAGATTACAGATAACTGGGTAGATTTTGTGGGTACACAGGCTAATAGATCTTAGTATATCCGAAACAATTTAACAACAAAAAACAAAATATTTTTGGCAGGCAATACAAAAAGCATTGACAGCGTATTGAGCGCAACCTTGCGTGCAGAAAGTGACGCCTATGTGTTGCTGCACCTATTTTCAACAGTTGAGGTCTTCTTATCCACTGATTATACCTAACAGTCCTTTTAAAGTTATAATCCGGGCTCTGGGCAGAGGTTTGCAAACAGAATGTAGTCAGGTTTCAACCGGCTTTATCTTAACTAGTTTATTAATAATTACAACTGAATTGTTTACTTTGGTCTTTATGATGACTGTGAGAGAAAACTAAACGCATCGGTTGTTCGTTTGTCGACCACTGTTTCGTCTTCATTTCGACTCATCAGATGCGGAAGTGTCCGCATTACAGTTGGTTTGCAAGTGCTTCGCTCTTGTGAGCTTAGCTTGTTTGAATTAGGGGCAGCCTTTACACTTTTACACTAAACATTGCATTATCTCGACAGGGATATACATGGTAAAGGACCCCCTTGCCGGTAGGACCACTCTGCGGAGATCATGCTTAACGGCTGCTCCTAAAGTGTTGGATTCCGTTCCGATCCAAACAACCTAAGCTCACAAGAGCAAAACGCTTGCAAAACAACTGAATTGGGTTACCAAAACCAAAGCTCATAAGTTAGACGTATACAAATACCTAGTTATGCATACCTCATATCCATAGTCATTCTCCGTGGTCATAGCCACAATTGCCACGCTCATGCTGACTCTTGTAGCATAAGACACTACTGTAGACAAGAAGAGCAGGAATATCACGACATGGCGCATGCCCAACCAGCAGTCTGCAACAAGGAAGGATTTATTATCATATTGCATTATGAGCCCGGGAAATCGCAGTAGAGGCAGACCAATTGAGAGGTGGACAGACGAAATAAACTCGACCCTGGCTGGCACAAACTGGAAAGAATAAGCACAGGACAGACAACAATTGATTCAGTTGGAGGAGGCCTTCACCCAAAGAGGGGTCCATAATTAATTATTTATCATGCATGAATCAAAATATAAATTATAAGATATTTAATATAATTCATTTAAAACATTATTTAATACTAATTTTAAATTTAAATTTAATCAATATTATGTTATTATTGCAATTATGTATTTGAAAGTCATATTATAACAAACTTATTATGAAAACTATTGATGAAAATTAAGGAATAAAAGGTTTTTTTATTTTTTTTTATTTATACCGATGTGGATACGGCCGCTGCCTCCTGAGCGGGAGGTCGTGGTTCGAATCCTACTACGTACCAATGTGTTTTTCGGATTTAGAATTTCATATGTAATGAAGATGATTATTTTAGAGGTGAATTTTCCTTTGATTTCTGTCTAGGATAAAGATGTCCTAGCTAGTAGGTAAACTTTAAATAAGTGAGAACACCTTATAAAAGAAAAAAATGTGCTGTAGAATACAGTAAGCTGTTTGGTGACAAAAAAAAATTGGTAAAAAAATCGACCATTTAAATAAAATCATTGTAAAATACCTCACTTATTGCGGTTATCTTTTAAACAGTCACTCAGAAATAAGAAAAAAATCCTTTCGACACATTATTTCTGGAATTAGGTACCTAGTTATTATATTTTTGGTACTTTATATTACTTCATTCAAAATTATGTTCTACCTACTAATATTATATAGAGGAAAGGTTTGATTTATGTATGTTTGTATGCATGTTTAATTTACCAAAACTAATTTTAAATTGTTAAAATTAAGTTTAAATACATACATACATACATAAATCACGCCTTTATCCCTTACGGGGTAGGCAGAGCGTTTAACGCCTCGTAAAAGGCGCTTTCGCCACGTCTGACAAAAATTAAGGGGACTATTTTAGATTGTAATATGTATTGCTTTAGTGACAGGTTGTCAGCCCATCCCACCTAAATTACAATACAATGTAACCCTCGAGTCCCTTTTGCTGACTTTAACAGCATGCCCGGGAGGAAGGGCAGCTGGAACATGCTATGTTTTTCTATCTCTCCCAGTCCAGCATGGAAGAATTAAAATTAGAAGAGTTTAAATTAATTTAAAAAAACATTTAATATATGTTGGTGGTGACTAGAACCTACCTGTTATTGTTATAAGAAGAGCGGTGTTTTTTTATACAAGCAATTATTTTCGCTTAAATGGAAACTCCCACTCCCACATTTTTTTTTTGTAACGAATAAACTCAAAAACCACTTGACATATATACATACATATAATCACGCCTTTATCCCTAATGGGGTAGGCAGACCGCAAAAGACCAAAACAAAAGTCATTCCGCCACGTCTGACAAAGTTTTGAGGGTTATTTTAGATAGATTTGAAGGTATATTGCTGTAGTGACAGGTTGTCAGCCCATCGCCTACATTGCAATATACTGTAACCCTCGGATCCCTAAGCTGACTTTTACAGCATGCTCGGGAGGTAATGCAGCTGGCACATTCTAAGTTTTTCTCTCGCTCCCAGGCCAGCATGGAAGTTAAACCACTAGACTGATTTCAAAAATTCTTTCACCATTAGAAAGCTACCCTTAATAATAAAAAATACTTTCAAGGCGGAAAAATATTTCCCACGGGAAAACTTATTAAGTAAGCGGCGGGTGAAACTAGGGCGTAAAAGGCTTGTTTGAAATAAAGAGGATTAAGATACTAGCAGATTTACGCCAAAAACATTAAATATTTAAAACGCGGAACAACTGTTCAGTTTTCTTTTAAAATATGCACTCCAGATTTCAACGTGTTTAATAAATTCGCCGAAAAAGAATTTTTTAGAATTTCAGGCGAAAAAGTTAATATTTTTCTGCAGTCAATATATATATTTTTGGGATTGGGTCGAATTGTACCTAATAGTGGTTCATCTCGAGAAAAGCATAATACAGCCCGATTTATTAAAGTTGCGTAATCGATACTAGCGTGTTTTGCATCCCAATTCCTTTTTTTTTGCAACTTTGCAAAGGTTCAATTTTCGGAACCGCAATCATTACGTTGTTACAAAGATAATGTTTTGCAGTTGACTTATATTAAAGAAGTATAGAAAAAGCTAGCAATGCAGCAAGCAAATAATACCAGTTACTTTGAACTGATTGAATAAGCTCGTTCCACCAATTTTACTGCCTTGGTCACCACATTGTCTTTGCGAGACCAAAACCTGCTGTGTAACATTTTTGAATCTGCAATGAGCATGATGATTTTCAAATTCTTATTTTTTTAGTTGTATACTGTTTTATTATTTATAATATAATTAAAATAAAGGAACTGGTCACAGATGTTATAAATATCAACATTGTCAGCAATAAGCCTAACTAAGTAAATAACTTATGAAGTTTGTGTGGCTTCTGTAAAATTAAAATTTTATTATGTTGGTATACTTTCCAGTATCACGGGCCCACAGGGACCCGGTCCTTTGAGGCATACGTGGGGCCAAAGCCAACAGCGCAGAGGCCTTTTTATACCAAATAATGTATAGTGATATGTACATCATGCGGATACTCGCTCTGCTTGCACTATAGAAATACAACCAGAGCCAGCACCCGTCTGATGCAAGGACTATTGCATATAATGGTAAGATAACTAGGTCTATGGGAAGGGATTTAGCTGGACCGGTTGCTGGGATATTGATCTATTATTATTATATTATTTAATCAGGCAGGCAGTTGTAGCAACTGATAGTGCCTGTATCCCATTGTTCACGATTTGCTTGTCTTATTCAAGTTTTGTAGCTATTTGTCCAATTTGTTCCTAAAGACATTTGTATTCTGGGCTGTCACTACATCTTGAGGTAGCTTGTTCCAATTAGCAACCACTCTATTTGAAAGAAAGTGCTTGTGTGGGTTGTTGTGTGAGAAACAAGTTGTCAATTTCATGCTTTGAAAGTTTCTGTCAAATCCCCACATTCTCTTCTTGCTTGCAAGGTAGTAATCTTCGTTACCTCTAGGCGTTGGTTATAAGTTAGCTTTTTTAATTGTCTGGGTATTTTGGTGAAACTACGCTGAACCTTTTCAAGTAGATCCATGTCTTTGACAAAGTATGGACTCCAGACTTGAAATGCATACTCAAGTATAGGTCTGATGTAGGTCTTCAAAATTTTTAGTATAATTTCTGGTGTCAATGTACCAAATGCTTTTCTGATCAAATAAATGAAACTTTTAGCCTTTTTGGTTATGGTAGAAATGTGTTCTTCCCACTTTAGGTTTTCTGCGATGGTGACACCCAAATCCACTTGTGTTTTCATTGCTTCGAGTTGCACACTGTTCAATTCATATGACAGACGAGGATTTTTTGTTCCTATGTGAAGCACAGTACATTTTTCTGCGTTGAGATTGATGAGCCACTTTTTAGACCAGTGAGCAATTTTATCTAAATCAGATTGTAGTTGTGCGTAGTCCACTAGAGGGTTCGCAAATATTTTTGTGTCATCTGCAAAGATGCTAACATTGCAACTGAGGTGGCATGGCAAGTCAAAGGTATAGATTATATACAATACGGGGCCAAGAACGGAACCCTGTGGCACTCCACTGTCAATATTCCGGACAAAGTGTCTCCGACTCTCACACGAAATGTTCTTTCTCGCAAAAATGCCTCAATCCATTGTAGTAATTGTCCCCGTATACCAACATGCTCTAGTTTTTGAAGCAGTCTTGTTGTTGGAACCTTGTCAAACGCTTTTTCATAATCAAGGTAGATTACGTCTACAGGCTCTCTCATATTGAAATTAGTTGTCCAAGACTGTAAGCAAGACAGGAGGTTAGAGACCGTGGAGCGGTGGGGATAGAAACCATGCTGGTGATCCCCAATAATTCTGTGTTCAGCAAGAAACGGTCTGATGTGACTGACTATGATTTTTTCCATAGCCTTACATATGACACTAGTTAGACTTATCGGTCTGTAATTCGATGGCTCTAGCTTGTTGCCCTTTTTAAAAATAGGTGTTACGATTGCCGTTTTCCACAGCACTGGTAGTATTCCCGTGTCATAAGATTTCTGCATAATTGTGGCTAAACAGTCTGCAAGGTCACATTTCTGCAACAATTGCACAGGTATTTCGTCAGGCCCCGGAGCAGCATCAGACTTCATGTCTTTAATTACTCTTTGAACTTTTTCCTTAGTAAAGTTGATGTCTGCAATACTGTCTTCAACTCTTGAACTTAAATCCAAAACAGGCAGCTGTCCAAATGGCTCTTTTTGAAAGACACTCGCAAATTGTTCTGCAAAAGCTTCAGATACATGAAAGGGTTCATTTACTGTTTGACCTTGCTGGTTTCGCAACACTGATGGTATGCTGACTTTTGATGTTATCTGTTGTCTTATATAAGAATGGAATCTTTTCGGTCCATTTTGGAACATAACAGGTTTTTGTCGCGCAACGACTACATATTCTGCATTATAATTATTTAATTCTATGCTGGACTGGGAGCGATAGAAAAACATAGAATGTTCTAGCTGCCCTTCCTCTCAGGCATACTGTAGAAGTCAGCAATACGGATTCGAGTGTCGCAGTGTATTGTAATTTAAGCGATGGGCTGACAAGCTGTCACAGTAGCGATACACATTACAATCTAAAATTGCCCTCAATATTTGTCAGACATGGCGTAAAAGCTTTCACTAAACGTTTTACGCTCTGCTTACCCCGTAAAGGATAAAGGCTTGAATTTATGTATGTATAATTATTCAGTAAGAAAAGTATGACAATCTCCTTAATCACCTTATGGTAAGATTTATTGATTAAACAGTTCGTGTAGTCTAGTAACATGTAAATCTAGCAGCTGTTAATTAACCTACCATCTAGTTAGGATGATTACTGGGTTACATAGGTAATTAATGATAATGGTCATCAAATTAGAGACTAATTTACTAATTATGTAGAGTAGAGCAGACATTAACGACAAAAGAGCGGTAGAGCATCAGTCATATCGTACAAGAAATATAACTGTGTATCCAAACTATGTATAATTAATTAAATTCATTTTTTTATAGCCTACAGGTCGTCATGGAGAAATAAAGGGGAGGCCTTTGCCCAGCAGTGGGACGACCTATAGGTTATCAAATATATTTACTAACTCAAATTGATTTCAAGTGTAGAATAAAGTAGTTTAGTTACTTCCATGCTGGTCTGGGAGCGAGAGAAAAACATAGAATGTGCCAGCTGCATTTCCTCCCGGGCATGCTGTAAAATCCAGCTAAGGGATCCGAGGGTTTCAGTATATTGTAATTTAGGCGATGGGCTGACAACCTGTCACTACAACAATATACCTAGAATTCTATCTTAAATAACCCTCAAAACTTTGTCAGACGTGGCGGGACGACCTTTGTTTGGGTCGTTTGCGCTCTGCCTACCCCATTAGGGATAAAGGCGTGATTATATGTATATGTATGTATGTATGTATAAAGTAGATAATAATTTGTTGCGGTCCATATGCTTTCGAGATCTAGTTTGGTACATATTAATTAGATAGGTACAGTTTTTAGGTGTATCTTGCCGGCAGATGAGCAGGGAGATTTCAAAACATGCAACCATCGCCTGTAATGCCTTAGAATATCGTTCAAATCAGCGTGCGCTACGTGTAGCGGTTACGTCCGTGGCCGCGTCAAGAATGTGCTAAAAACGCTGAAAAAAGCTGAGTCCATAAAAAAACTACTCGGATTAAAAAAAACTATGTTGCAATTTTAGATAATCACAATACTGATATTTTCCTGAAAGAACCGTAAAAGTGCTCCTAATAGTTTAGATAAAATATTAAATTTACTGATAAAAACAGCTTTACTTTCAGATTTTTTTGTGAACGTTTCCACTTATTTATGAACTAGATTATTTTCAAATATTGCAATTGCAGGCAGGATTTTCTAATGATTTGTTTAGGAGAAATAAGTTCTTAAAAACAACCATTTGCTGTGAGGAAAAGCTAGCCGGACGTTACAAGAGCAATCATCAAGCAATACAAGGCCTTAACATTGACAATATGGAGAGGAACATGCAACCAATACAAGGTATTGATTGAACAGTACAATGTGCCCGCTTCTGCTTCCGCTACCGCTTATATATTGTTCACAGGCGCTTTTGGCGATCAAACATCACTACCCATAGTATGAAACAAAGTCACTTCAAACGTCTGTCTGTCCCTATGTATGCATCTTTAAAACTACGCAACGTATTTGATGTTTTTTATAAAAATAGATAGAGTGATTCAAGAGGAAGGTTAATATGTATAATACATGCATAAACACTATATAGTAGACTGATATGCCGTGCAAAGCCGGGGTTAGTCGCTAGTCAGGTTATAATTGAATTCAATAATTGGCGGTGGCGGAATAAGATCAGAATAATGACTGTTAAACAATGGAGTAGGACAATGATTCTTCTCAGGGCCGACTGTGTTTCTGGGACGCAGTCATTGTCAAGGGTTTTTAGCATTGATTATGTTGAAGTAATTTCTTTTTCCTTTATATTCTGATTCCACGCAGGTTTATACTATATTTTCTTGTATTTCGTTATAGTAGTAATTGTTAAAATTGAGTGAATTTGTTTTCTATCCTATACTGCAAGGTTGCCTGAAAGAAATTGCTACATGAGCAATAGGCCGTTTTCTGTACACATCTGCTGTTTGATAATTTTATGATATGTATGTTTCCTAGTATATTTAAATTTAATTAATTCTAAACACTTCAATATGGTATCATTCATGTGACTTGGCTGTTGTAGAGTTGCGTTGTAGGTAGTATTCTTATTAATAGTCCTTCCACCAATTTTCGGTGACGGCGGCCAATGTCTCAGCTGATTGACTGACACGACCAGAGAGAAATCAGGCGCAGGACCGGCTATTCACATGCAAGACAGCCATGGATCATGTTACTTATCGGACAATCAGGTGATCACCCTGAAATGTCCTAACCAACCTAGAAACAACAATACAAAGTCAGGGTTTATTTTTTATAAAACACGGTGTTTGTGTCATCGATACGAAAGAAGAAGAAGATTGTCCTCCGCTGGGAAAAGAACCCAGGACCTCCGGGTCGTGAGCCCAAGGCTCAGACCGCTAGACCACGGGGTCAGTTTCAGATTTTTTGTCTTATTCTCTTCAAATCAAATCAAATCAATAACGTCCAAGTCACATGAAATGAAACCTTGAAGAGCTTAGAACTATATACTAAAGCTCTATTCGAAAGTAAATGGTCCAAAGGAAACAAAATAACGAAGAGTACTCTTGATTTAATCCAAGATAAATCTGAATTTTACTCATGTTAACTCACGCGGGCAAGCTCGTAATTCCAGAACATTCCACACAGAAAATACGAAATGTAAAATGTGTGGCTTTTCCTGCTAGCACTGGTAAAGCCGGTGGAAATCTGAGCAACTTTTCCATTACTGCAGACATAGACTAATGAAATAATGAAGACTGACCGCTTTTGTAATACTTCCATGCTGAACTGGCAGTGGGAGAAAAACATTGAATGTGCCAGCTGCATTTCCTCCCGAGCATGTTGTACAAAAATGTTAAGGGGTTTCAGAATATTGCAATTTAGGCGACAGGCTGACATGACAACCTGTCAATTCAGAAATTTACGTACAAATCGTTATGCCACCTTTGTTTAGCCCCCTTTAGGCATAAAGGCGTGATTATATGTATGTCTTGTTATACCTACAATACAACTCATAGTTCAAAGCTTTTTTTGGACATCCACTCTTGTTGTTTAGAAATGAGAGAACAATCATTTTGCCGGGATGGATAAGGATTATCTTTAACCTATTTATTTTTACTGTTTATTGTTAACAACTGTTCTGTGTACAACTTTTAACCTATTTATTTTTACTGTTTAACAATAAACAGGTTACTTGTAAAAATAAATAGGTTACAAGTTGTACACAGAAACATCAACAGAACAAGTACATAGATAATTGAGATGCAACAGGCACTGCTTATTCCTAAAAAAAAATCTTACAGCATACTTAGTGAGCCACATTGCACAAGAATGTATCGCGGAAAGTACGTGCGCAATATAATGTATTACGAGTATATACGACTAAATAATATATACCTAACCCAAATCTAATGTACTCATAAAATAAAAAATAAAATAAAAAAATAAAAATCTTTTATTTCAGACCTTTTGATCCATACATGATACAACAAAACAAAATAAAAATAGGTTTAGTGTTTACATAATGAGACTTAGAAACTTATAGATGTTTACATACACAAATACTTACTATGAATTACTTAGAAAGTGAAAGAATAGTAAATTACTACTTTATAACTATAAAGTTATAGTAGTAAAGTAGTAACTTACTGGTTCTATATGTACATTAGGTTATGGTAAGGTATAGAAAGATAATGTTCTTTACTCCTCTTTAAAAAAATGCTATTCATGGACTATCGCGGACAGTATGCGGAAGAGCGTACCACAATCCGACTGCATGGAACGTAAAAGAGTATGAATAGAAGTCCGTCTTATGAGAGGACATAGACAGAAGCGTTCAGGAGGCCGATTCTCGTTCGATAGAGATAATGTCGCATGCGACATATGTCGAAAAAAAATGGCGGATGTCGCATGAAAACATAATAGCTTATTCTCAAAATCTCACGATAGACTTATGTCTATTGCTAGCATTCGACATGCAACGCATGGTCCATTGTAGTCGACATGACATGTCGTGTGCGACTTGTTATGTCATCTCCTTCTGCTTTGAGGTTATTTAATTAAATTTAAGATAATTTCTTCTATTTTGAGGTTATTTACGTGCATTTAAGATAATTGAGCTGTAAAATTAACAAGTGAAAGTGAGTGAAGTAAACTAAATTCAGAGTTAATAAGAAAATTAAGAAAAATATGGCCGAAGACGATTTTATAGCAGCTTTCGTAAATGATGTGGTGGAGGAGGCAGAAATAGCAGCTGCATTGCATCTTCGTCGGCAATGCCAATATAGAAAGGATGCTGGATGTTTTCAGAACGGGAGCGATTGTTCCAAAAAAACTTTCGTCTTAGCAAAGAAATAACTCAAAACTTGATGAGAATAACTGAACCAGTTCAAAATAAAAAGACTGAATTTGATCTCAAAACAAAGGTCTGTATGATGTAAAATTATAACCTCAATGTCTGCTAGGTATAGGTATTCATTTTTTGACAGAAGATGACATCTGTCAACTGTCTTTTCTTTACACGCATAATTTACAAGACAACTTTTATCAAAACTATCAAAATATTTTCCTCGATTATGAAAACAGCACAATCGAGAAAACGGAACGTAATTTCACAGTGAATTTTATTTGTCTATGGTAAATTGTAAGATAGTGCACGACATTAATGTCTGGTACTTTCGAGAATAGGCTTTTTAATTTCAATAGAGATTTTGCGTGACATGTCGGTAGACATTTGATGACAGAGATTAAGTCGATTACGACATTATGTCTGCTAAAACGAGAATCGGCCTCCTGACCTGATGCTAGAGCGACAGAGTTTGTCTTTCTTTTGTTTTGAAAAATTAAAACGCTCTCTTAAATACTAAAGATAAAAAGGATTGTAAAGAATGAAACCTACAATGAAACGGTGTCTCAAAGAAGATACAGGTTTAAACTAAACTAAATTAACTAAGCTTAAGATGTGATGTGATGTGATAAAACTATTTTATCATAAACTACTGGGTGTAAGAGACAAAGTCCCGCAAACTGATAGGGGTTGCTCAGTCAGCGACACTAAACAACATTCAGAAATAAAAATCCTGGTGGAAGTTGTTCAGTGTCGTTGACTGAGCAACCCCGTCAGTTCATCAGTTTGCGGGACGCTGTCCCTTACACCCTGTCTATACAGGTATGTAATATAACTTTTTGAACTCATGCGCTTACACAAATAATATTATAAATTTTCTAACTAATTCTAGGTGTTTATGCCTATGCCATTACGTATAATATTTCAAATTTAACAATAGGTAGTTGAAGCATTGATTTATAGTTACACTGCATTGCATAAGTAAGTATGGCTCGTATTTATAAAGCAGTCTCAACATTGAGAGCAATATGAAGTAACGATTTGACAGGCCATATTGTACTAAAATAACGTTTCTGATACGAACTCAAACTAGCTGTCAGTCTCAAGTACTGTTTATAATTACGCGCCCTTGTGCACGCTCATTGTCGCCTACGGTCCATAAAATATTTTACTTAATCTAATAACTATAAACTCCTGGTGGCACTTTCAGTGTTTCCATTGTGGCATTTTCAGTCCTCCGCTTTCCATGACACAGTAGAATTTCTCACATTATATTGTATGAATTTAAAGTGTATATTTCTACGTGTTCCATTGCGCGGTCTCCGGCGTCATCGCATTACGGTTATTAAACCAGCCAGGCGGTGAGGCGCCATTTAATTTGGTGCCATAGACTGTGTAAAGGAGAAGACTGCAGTTATGATGGTCTTGTTTTGCCTTGGCTTGTTTTGTCTAGCCGTGAATCTGGCAAAAACCTCTCTTCGGTCACTCCACGACTATTTATACCGTGCTTTGCCAGCCAGTCTTCGAGGATGGGCATCTTGGCTGGCCAAGGCAATTATAATTTGGCATGAAAAAAAATATATCTTCCATGTTAGATTGGAAGCGAGAGAAAAACATAGAATGTGCCAAATGCATTTCCTCACAGGCATGCTGTAAAAACCAGCTAAGGGATCCGAGGGTTTCAGTATATTGCAAATTAGGCGATGGGCTGACAACCTGTCACTACAGAAATATACATACAAATCTATCTTAAATAGCCCTCATAACTTTATCGAGCGGAAAGACCTTTGCCTAGGTCGTTTGCGCTCTGCCTAATAAAGGCGTGATTATATGTATATGTAGGTATGTATAAAAAAACTAGTTAAATAGAGACAGCAGTGGGAGGTTCCACCATGTCGTGTTAAAAGTAGAAGAGTTCAAACTTATTCACATAGTCTACTCGCATAAGTTCTGCGGTAGCTCAGTTTCGATGTATTGCAGTTTTAATCGTATGATAGGCAAACAGCTTTCAACTACAGCAATAAATCTCTTCAAAGATATAAGCTCGCCCTTGCATACCTTTCTGTAAACTTCATTTCTTGTATTTTAATGCAATAAAGAATATATATATATATATAAATTATTCATAGGATTTGTCATTCATGAAACGCCTCAAAACGTTGCAAAAATAGCTTTCTTTATGCTTTTTATGGTTCGCAAACCCGGTACATGATTTGGGCTTCATATTATTTTTATGAATTTATTATTTCACAATCTTTTTTCGCTACAAAGTCGGTGTATGTTTCTTAAGTCTGTGCGAGACGAGTAGCTTAATGTGGTAATGTCTAAATTGCAATTAAGATGGCGTCTTATTGTGTTTATAACATCCAAGGAATATAACATCATTCGTTTTGAATGAAACTGCGAATTCATTTCAAGCAATATTTTGCAAACGAACATTCTGTAGGTAAATTCAAATAAATGAGAGAACATAATATTACAAAACAATTACTTAAAATTTGTCTTTGGTGAGAAAATTTCTGTTTCTGTGAAAGTCAAATTTCAGCTAAAGGACTTATTTAACATAAAGTTACCGCCGACTACAACATTAATTTTAGTTTTTAATTAAACGTTTTGATTTAAATATTTAATAGCAAATGAATTGTTTCACTTGCATTGCAATTTATTTATTTGTTTCTTAAGATAAAGTTTTATTCATTAATTGAACAGAAAACAAATTAAGTCGGTTAACGAGTCGAATGCCATTGCTAGTCCAGTGTTTCTCAAAATGTGAGATAGAGTGAATCGTGGTCAATCACTTGTTTGAAATTTTATGTCTTAACCAGTGGTGACAGAAACCGAGCGAATGATAGAGCTAGCTCGTCTAGAGGATTTAAAGGCACTAGCATTTCCAAACACTTCGTCAAAGTCAAATACTCGTGACATAACAAATTGTTTGGCACCATACTCCAGGCTGTTGGAGGGTAGTTGCAAATTGCTAACTGTTGTGGTGCCTACCATCGCTTATGTTGGATTTTCAAGACAAACTTATACACAGACATAATTTTATCTATTGTGCGACCACAGAGCAAATATATTATATTTGGTGCGACTGTTATGACTGTGAATTGATGGAAATAGAATTATATCTGTTATAAATACACTATTAGAAATACACGTCTTAAAGCCATTATGAACATTAACTTAAATACGCTTTCTGACTATTTTAAAAATGTATTTTTCTTTTTTAAATAAGAGAGGATAATTTTTTATTTTATTCATCTCATGCTAAAGCCAGACACAAAACCAAAATCTAGATTAATGAATCGGCACGTGGACAAAATCCCTTATAACCTATTTTTATTATGTTTGCACAATTAGATAGAAAAGAAGGTTACTTAAGAAAATTATCATGGACTATTTAAGGATCCGACTAAGGTGCGAAATACCATAGAAACGTAGTTAAATTGAAAATATTAACCAAGTACGAAATTAGAGAGCAAATTTTATTTTAGGCGTTTTTCAAGTTAAACCGATTTTGGTCTTATTTTGATCATGTTTAATATTTTCACACGCAATACTGATTAGAAACATGTTGCATTTGATAATGTGTACAAAGTTTGGTTAAGTTTGGTTTAACGGTTTTAAAATGAAAACTAACTACGTTTGTATGGAATTTCGCACCTCCGTCAGAACCTTAAGAAGACAATATAATATTGAACTCAGAAAATCTCATCCCTTTACTAAATGAGGAAGGTTTTTCTGTAAAGGAAACTCTTGTTACTTAATAAATATGTTTATCTTAAATGGATTAATTAATTCTATAAGAGTTTAATTATTTACCATAATCTGCTCTCTAAATATCGCTCATAAAAATATCATAATAGCTCATAAAAATATCATAATAGCTCATAAAAATATCATAATTATCAGTTCTACACAAGAACAAACGCGTTAGCTACTTTTCCATTTGATAAATGAATCTCGATCGCATTTGAATAAATTTTTATGCTTTGCAGAGCAAAAACGATTAAAAATGTGAGGGGGTAATTTCGACTTTGTGGTGCAATGTTATATTCGGACTGTCTAAAGATTGAGAGCCTCTATCCTAGACCAATTATTAACAAACTTTGGTGTTGAGGCATTTTCGTCCTTTGTAAATAAATGGATTTAAGATTTCGTTAAAGTATGCAGATGAATTCGAATTTCTGTTAACTTTACGAACACTTCGAAAGTCAAAGTGAAGCAGCGATTCTTTCAACAACAAGATATAATTAGTGAAATCTTCTTATACAGAAGTTATTAAGGGGCTTTTCTTTAAAACAGGTAGATGTTCAGCAATTTTCTTGTAAGGCCCAAGTATGCCCAATGAAATTGTAAATAATACTACCTACATATATCTAGTTTCCATGTTGGACGGGGAGCGAGAGAAAATCATCGAATGTGCCAGCTGCATTTCCTCCCGGGCATGCTGTTAAAACCAGCTAAGGGATTCAAGGGTTTCAGTATATTGCAATTTAGGTGATGGGCTGACAACCTGTCACTACAGAAATATACCTACAAATCTATCCTAAATAACCTTCAAATCGTTGTCAGACGTGGCGGAACGCCTTTTGTTTAGGTCGATCACTATCTACCCCATTAGGGATAAAGGCGTGATTTAGTTGAAAGGCGCGTTTTAGTTGTTTTAGCGTAATGTTAGTAAATCTCCCATCGGAAATGAGAAATCATTACAAGCAAACACAATTCAAATATTTTGATACTCTGGCAGGAGGTACGATATTGTAACAGTATCAAATAGTTTTCAAATATAAATACTAGTGTGAGAGCACCCAAAAGGTCAAACCAAAAAGCTCCTAAGAATATGCCAAAAATCCCACAAAAATGCTTACATTATACGAAAATTATTAAAACGCCTCACTATAGTAGGGTAAGTGAGCCTAAACCACGTCACAGCACAAAGGAAGGGCGTTCGCGGTCACCCAGTCATTTGTCAAGGGATAGCCGGCTTACCCTACCGGACCACGGGATCAGAGGGTCAGAGATTGGGCGCTTTGATGTACCGACTTACGCGTATACCATGCTAAGCCTAGGATTTTGGGAATTTGTTTTTGTATCTAGCTGGCTTATTTATATCATAACTAGCGACCCGCCACGGTTTCGCACGGAAATCATCAGTATTTCTCTACTATATTATGCATGTATTATACATATAAACCTTCCTCTTGAATCATTCTAACCAATAAGATAAACCGCATCAAAATACGTTGCGTAGTTTTAAAGATCTAAGCATACAAAGGGATATAGGGACAGAGAAAGCGACTTTGTTTTATACTATGTAGTGAAGAGACGCTACGGCGGCGTGGCGGTTACGTCCGTGGCCGCTTCAAAAATGTGCGAAAAGCGCACAAAAAGCTAATGCCATAAGAACCACGAGTCGGATAAAAAAAAACTTTGTTGTGGTTTTAGATAATCGTAATACGGATATTTCCCAAAGAAACTGTAAAAGCGCTCCTAATAGTTTACAAGGAAAATCGACTTACTTCCATGCTGGACTGGGAGAGATAGAAAAACATAGAATGTTCTAGCTGCCCTTCCTCCCGGGCATGCTGTTGAAGTCAGCAAAAGGGACTCGAGGGTAACAGTGTATTGTAATTTAGGCGATGGGCTGACAATCTGTCACTATAGCAATACATATTACAATCTAAAATTGCCCTCAATTTTTGTCAGACGTGGCGAAAGCGCCTTTTACGAGGCCTTAAACGCTCTGCCTACCCCGTAAGGGATAAAGGCGTGATTTATGTATGTATGTAGGAAAATCGAAATTACTGATAAAAATAACTTTTTCTTCCAGATTATTTTAGCAAACTTATTTAAAAACCAGAAGCGTCTTATTTGTTGCCGATCTCTCAGCGCGTCTTCGTGAGAGTTCAGGCGACCCCAGGTCTGGCAGCTACCTCGCTCAAAGACTGAGCATTGCTATTCAAAGGGGGAATGCTGCCAGCCTAATGGGCACTTTACCTCATGGAGATGTGTGTTGGAGGGTCTATTTTATTTGTAGTCTTTTTTTTTTTTACAGAAATTAAGATAGTTTAAGATTTTATTCGATTTGTAATTTGACTTGTTTTTATGAAAAAAAAACCGAATATTTTCAAATGTTGCAATTGCAGGCCATGAACTTCTTACATGTATATTTTAATAGAATTTTCTAATGATTTGTTCAGAGAAATAAGCTCTAAGAAAATACCACTTGCCGCTAAGAATCGCCTTAAGCAGGAGTATGAAGCTAGTTTTGGTTTAACAGGTGATTGCCTATACTGTGGCTTGAGTTACTGATAGTGTAAACAGCACATATCCCCATATCCTGAAGATGTTTCCGCAGAAACTGATAGCGAGGAAACACGTATAGGAATTTGGAAAGCTTATTTAGGATACCTGTTAAGGCGCATACAACCAACAGAATAGTATTATAAGATTTTTAAAGCCTTTACTTGAATATTTTTTCTAAGGCTCAATAAAAGTAATTTTGAGTTTGTCTTGATATCATCTTGGGATCATGATTAATCGGAACAGGTATATTCTTCTTCCATACTGGACTGGGAGAGAGAGAAAAACTTGGAATGTGCCAGCTGTATTTCTTCCCGGACATGCTGTAAAAACCAGATAAGGGATCCGAGGGTTTCAGTATATTGCAATTTAGGCGATGGGCTGACAACCTGTCACTACAGCAATATACCTATAAATCTTATCTTTAATAACCCTCAAAATTTTGTCAGACATGGCGGATTGACCTTTGTTTAGATCGTTTACTCTCTGCCTACCCCATTTCGGATAAAGGCGTGATTATATGTATGTATGTATATTATGTTCGTCATCCTTTTAATTGCCTGTGTCAATTCGTACATAATTTCACTTATAAGCGGTGGTAGGCTCCGTAAGGGGCCGCCTGCCTCGCGACCACCCGCTCACCGGAGTCCGGCGCCAAACAGCATATTGTGTTTCGTCGATGCGTGAGATTGCCAGTGCCGTAACAGGCATCTTTTGGGTGAGCTCGCTGTATCGTCGACTCTGTCACGGTCATCCCTGACTCAGTATCCAGAGTCAAGAGCAAACCCATTTGTAATAAATACAAAACTTATTTGTTTATTTTTTGTTGTTAAACCTGTTTGTTCAACAATCAGGATTATTCATGCTTCAAATAAATAATGAATAATGACTCATGTATTACACAAAAATTTGACTATCTAAGGTAATAAAAAGTCCTACGTACAAAAAGCAATTCACTGAAAATGGTTTGCGAGGAGTATAAAAAAATGAAATCCAACATAATAAAAACCATGTAATGTTGCCATATGAACTGCTACAAAGTGTGCAGTATTATATTATTTTTTATGCCGAAACTCCAAGCAATTCTCTACAATCTCCGAGGTTATTACTTACTCGCAGTTTGACTTTCCAAAAAGCCATATCTGGAATCCTCACACAGCAACATTAGTGCCTATTCTGTCGTTGACACAACTTAACTTATTTCAATAACTGCCTCCGTGGTCTAAGTGGCTAGTGCCATGGACTCCTAATCCGGAGGTCCTGGGTTCGATTCCCAGGAGGGAAACACAAAGTTGATATTTGAGAATTTATCACTTTGTGAATTTTTCCCAGTTTGGTTAGGACATTGCAGGCTGAATCACCTGATTGTCCGAAAAAGAAAAAGATGTCGTGCTTCGGAGGGCACGTTAAGCCGTCGGTCCCGGTCGCTGTCTCGATAGTGGTCGTTACTCAAACCATGTCAGAGGCCTGATAGTTGTGCTACTAGGCGGTTTAAAAACTCTGACACCAGGGTTCATCGGGTCGATAGACTCAATACCCACTCGACAGAAGAAGAACTTATTTCTGTTTAGTCCTTTCTCACAGTTGAATTAAAAAGAGACAGAAACACAACAGCTCATTATAACTGCTGTCAAAGTGACGAATATTGCTTTAGGGTGGTACCAGAACTCAGGTGGCGCCCTCAATAGCAATAAATTAATTGTGTCTAAAATATAAACATTTTCATCAATATTTTACGTTTAGCGGGAATCGCAAGTAATTTTCTATTTTATAATATCATAATTCAAACTAAGGATGTAAGCTTTGTGTTGTTAAAAATGTGCTATAAGTAGCTTCTTTTGGCACATTTGTAATATTAAGCTTGGATACTTATTATAAATTAAGATATTATGTGTTATAAAATACAAACAGAAGACAAAAATAATTTAAACTTGGTGTCACCACTGTCGCGCCACAGTTCGCCACTTAATTAAGACGTGTCAGGCGTGTAACATCGCTTTGACATTACTCTAACTTTATAATCAGCAGTTGTGTTGCTGTCACTTTATTAATTCAAATAATTTAATATATAAGAAAGTGACACGACCAAACTAGAAAAAAATAAGTTTCGTCAACATCAGAATAGACACCATTCCCTTATCATTGCGCGTGTTAAACTTTATTTGAGTCGTAACAGTGGCTCACTGGCTCAGTTGGAACGGACCATTATACAGATGCGCAGAAACAAAATGTGGTACAGTCAACTGCACGCTATTATGAATCAAAGCGGTTCTAACCACGTATGATTTTGATACAGGCATGAACTAATAGTCTGTCACTATTTATAAGGCGTTGATTTTGTGAAAAAAATTGTACCAAATAACAGCAACACAGTTTAGTACTTAAATAGTTAGTTGCCTACCAGAACTAAATACGTCCAAATTAAACATTTTGCAAATAGTCAAACCATTCGCTAGATGTAGCTTTGCCATAAAGGTGGTATCATATTATGGGTTATAAAATGGAGAATTACTCGCAATTTCCTTGCATTTTTGTCTGAAAGTGTTTGTATTTTGGACACAATTATTTAATTACTTTTGAGAGCGCCATCTACCTATGCTTTATTTACACCTTAAATTCAATCAGAATAATTATTTTCTTGATTTTTTGTTACACTGTTCTGCGCTGGAGTGTCCGTTGGAAATCACGTGCAGAAAGATTACGCGATAACTGAAGTGCTCTCGAGTACGACATTATAAATGAAGTGAGTGAGTACAACGGATTGATTCCAGTTATCATTCTATAACGTTTTTCACTTTTTGATATATTTTTCTTATCATAAAAAAAACGTGAATGTCAAGTCGTATCAGGAAGTGAAATCGTTGGCGAAGAAATCGAGAAGACAGGGATCGAAAAAATGGCGATTACTCCACCCACAAGTTCCCAGCACTTAAATTTAAGAAGAGTAAAAAGAAAAACAGAATACTTTAACACTAAACGATTAACAAGTGTTATTTATAATGAAAACTGATCGACTGAACATCGGTGGCTAACTCTCCTTTCAATACAAACAAATAAGCCGATCAGTCTCCATTATAAAAATATTATATTCCGAATGCACTTCATCCCGGGAATACTGTGAAAACCAGCTAAGGGATCCGAGAGCTTCAATATATTGTAAATTATCCAATGTGCTGACAACCTCTCAGCAAGCAAAAACAATATACCTACAAATCAATCTTAAATAACCCTATAAACTAAGTCAGACGTGGCGAAACGACCTTTCTATAGTTGGTGGTTTACGCCCTGCCCCCCTCATTAGGGACAAAGGCGTGATTATATGTATGTACGTTATTCATATCTTCAACCCTGGCGTGGGAGGCCTTAGACTGAGTAGGTATGGCAAATAAATCATTAGGTTTTATGGTATTGTATTATCTGCCTCCGTGGTCTAGTGGCTAGTGCCATGGGCTCCCGATCCGGAGGTCCTGGGTTCGATTCTCAGGGGGTAAAACACAAAGTTGATATTTGAAAATTTATCACTTTGTGAATTTTTCCCCAGTTTGGGTAGGACATTGCAGGCTGAATCACCTGATTGTCCGAAAAGAAAATGATTTCGTGCTTCGGAAGGCACGTTAAGCCGTCGGTCCCGGTCGCTGTCTTTGATAGTGGTCGTTACACAAAACCATGTCAGAGGCCTGATAGTTATGCTACTAGGCGGTTTTAAAACTCTGACACCAGGGTTCATCAGGTCCATAGACTAGGGCCCACTCGACAGAAGAAGATTGTATTGATGGAAGTCCACCAGTAGCCTTCCAGGAGTCTTCAAAATCATAGGTGTATTTTACACTTATTTCAAAAACTTTTCGTATCCGCTCATTAATTTTAGAATTCTAAAATGTTAGGCTAACCTAAGTTGGGTTTTGAAACACAGCAAGCTGTGATAAATTATGGTTCTGACTTTAAAAAAATTTTCGTTATCATTAATTTCACACGGACACATCGCACACATTTTTTATAATTAATGGTGTTTTCAGATGTAAAATTTGGTACTATTAACAAACGAGTCCGAAATATGACCAAACATTTATGATAATTTATTCTTATTTAGTTACTTTTACCGAGTAATAAAAAATATCTGATAATTTTTGGTCATATTTGGTGAAAAAGACTCAGTATATATAAAAAAAATCTTCCATTTTATATTACAATTATTCTGCTAGACTGAAAGCGAGGGAAAAACATAGAATGTGCCAGCTGCATTTTCTCCCGGGCATGCTCTAAAAACCAGCTAAGGGATCCGAGGGTTTCAGTTTGTCGCAATTTCGGCGATGGGCTGACAACCTGTCACTACACTTATACCTTGATATTTATCTTAAATAACCCTCAAAACCATGACAGACGTGGCGGAACGACCTGTAGGTTTAGGTCGTTTACGCTCTGCCTACCCCAATACGGGTTAAAGCGTGACTATATGCAAAACTCGTCAAACAATTATGATTTAATATCAAGAACAAGAGCCCGATGGTGTAGTGGATAGGGCCGCTGTCTCCTGAGGTCGTGGTTCGGATCCCACCACGTACCAATACCTTTTTTCGAAATTCATATGTACGTTTTTTTGGCGCTTTCTCCATGCTTCGGAAGGCACGTTAAGCCATTGGTCCTGGTTAATATCGTTTAATACCGTAGATACCTATTAGTCATTAAGCCATGTCAGAGGCCAGTGCTAGTCATTGGCGGCTTGAAAACTCTGACGTTTATCTAGGATTAAGTCTGATTTCCCTTCTGGGTTGCGGAGGTCAAATGGCATTCGCTCTGTGTAAAAACCAGTACCTTCGTTCAATCCCTTTTATTAGGTAGCCAACCCCGTGAGATACGGGATAAGGCTAGGGAAATGATGATCAAAAGTGAACAGCACACTGAAAAATATTTTTATACCAAACGTTTAGTAAAATGAGAACAACTCTACTAAACCTTCAATACAGCCATAATTTCACCTTAAATATGATTCTCCATAAGACAAAATTTTATGCAAAGTCTTTCTCAGTACAAGCGATCAAATTATGGAACGCCCTGCCTGTTGAAATTAAACGATCTCCATCACAGGTAATTTTTAAGGAGCGAGTTAAAAACACTTTATTGAACTTCCATAGAATACTTGTTTCCTATTCCTTTCTATATATCAGTTGTGTATCTTCCATACTGGACTGGTAGAGAAAGAAAAACATAGAATGTTCCAGTTGCCCTTCCTCCCGGGCATGCTATAAAAGTCAGCAAAAGGGATTCGAGGGTTACAGTGTATTGTAATTTAGGCGATGGGCTGACAACCTGTCACTACAGCAATACACATTACAATCTAAAATTGCCCTCAATTTATGTCAGACGTGGCGAAAGCGCCTTTTAGGAGGCGTTTTACGCTCTGCCTACCCCGTAAGGGACAAAGGCGTGATTTTATGTATGTATGTATGTATATCAGTTGTGTATCTGTCATTCCTTTTCATATCAATTTGAATTATTTATTTATTTCCTTTCCTCCATAATGTATGTATTAGTTTATTATAATATGGTATATAGTAGTTGATTATCTATTATAATAATTTATGTATATCATATATGTATTTTATGTAGATTTGTCTATATTAATTAGTATTTAGTAAGATGCACTATCCCGCATTATCTGCATTTGATTTCCTTTACTCAAGGTTGCCTGGTAGAAATTGCTATCTTAACAATAAGGCCGTCTTCATTATACTTTAGTTTTTATTTCATTTGTTCTCAATTCCTGTTGATTTTGTTTTATGTGCAATCACTACATAGTATAAAACAATAATATAATAGAGCCCGATGGTGTAGTGGATAGGGCCACTGCCTCCTGAGCGGGAGGTCGTGGTTCGAATTTCACCACGTACCAATGTGTTTTTCGGTTTTCGAATTTCATATGTACGTTTATTCGGCGCTTTTTCCGTGCTTTGGAAGGCACTTTAAGCCTTGGGTTCCGGTTAATATCGTTTAATACCATAGATATTAGTCGTTAAGCCATGACAGAGGCCAATGCTAAGCATTGGCGGCTTGAAAACTCTGACCTAATCTAGGATTGGGTCTGGTTTCCCTTCTGGGTTGCGGAGGTCAGATGGCAGTCGCTCTGTGTAAAAACCAGTACCCTCGTTCAATCCCCTAGATTAGGTAGCCGACCCCGTGAGATACGGGATAAGGCTAGGGAAATGATGACTACATAGTATAAAACAAAGTCGCTTTCTCTGTCACTATTTATTTATTTATTTATTGTATATAATTAAGATGACTATATCCCTAAGTATGCATAAATCTTTAAAACTATGCAACGGATTTTGATGCGATTTCTTTTAATGGATAGAGTGATTCAAGAGAAAGGTTTATATATATAATACTTGCATAATATAGTAGAAAAACTGTGATAACTTCCTTGCGAGGCCGGGGCGGGGCGCAAGTTAAGAATATATCTATCTGTCTATCTAACAACGGTTTATTTCAATGTTATTATTGAATAGTGTAGACGTTAACAATACTCTCGAAACAAAACAAAACACTCTAAGAGAATTAGGTGAAGGACCCAAATCATAATAAGCTATCAATTCTGACGTTTTAGAAATGGGCACAGCCGAACAATACGACGAGGATTTAAATGAACGCGCAGTGTACAGGGAGAACTCAAGATGGCGGTAATAATTAAATATGTTTATATTTTAAATTGATGGCCAAAATTACTGTGGATTTCATTCAAAATTAAAAAAATATAGCACATTTTGATTTTATAATCGAATTTCTAATAATAAATATAAAAATATTGATTTGAGCGGTCAATATTTACTGCCGTCATAACCCACAATTTTTAAACAAAAGAGCGTTTTTGACATTTCATATAAAATGACTGATTTGATTAGTAGGCAAATAGCGTATTCTTCTTGTCATGTGGGCTTGGAGTCGATCGACCGGATAAACCCTGGTGCCAGAGTTTTTAAACCGCCTAATTGCACAGCTAATTAGGCCTCTGACATGGTTTTTTGTAACAATCGCTATCAAAGATAGCGACTGGAACCGGCGGCTTAACATGCCGCCCGAAGCTGGACAAATCTCACAATGTGATAAATTGACGTATAAACTCTCTCTACTCCTTCGGATCGGTTGTCCATGGTCTAAGACTACTAAACCACATACATACATAAAATCACGCCTTTATCCCTTACGGGGTAGGCAGAGCGTTAAAAGGCGCTTTCGCCACGTCTGACAAAAAATGGGGCAATTTTAGATTGTAATGTGTATTGCTATAGTGACAGGTTGTCAGCCCATTGCCTAAATTACAATACACTGTAACCCTCAAGTCCCTTTTGTTGAATTCTATAGCATGCCCGGGAGGAAGGGCAGCTGAAACATTCTACTTTTTCTATCTCTCCCAGTCCAGCATACTAGACCACGGAGGTAGTTAATAACTTCGCCGCGTTCATTCGAAGCGTAGTCGTAGTGTTAAAAGAGTGATTAGAACTCAAAACAAGTGACAATCATAATGGCCGATATATAAAACGTGTCTTGCCTTGAAACGGCTGGTAATATTTTTGACGCATTCGCTTACACAATGGACTAATGATTGCTTTTTCGTTGCAAAATCTAATTAAAGTCAGCTGATGGTTTTTTTGGTCTCTATTGTAGAGACTACATGAGAAAAGGAACGTCATAAGAGCTAGAAATAAATGGACTTAAGTCTTCTTCTTCTGTCGAGTGGGTATCGAGTCTATCGATGAACCCTAGTGTCTGAGTTTTAAAACCGCCTAGTAGCACAACTATCAGGCCTCTGACATGGTTGAGTAACGACCACTATCAAAGACAGCGACCGGGACCGACGGCCTATCGTGCCCTCCGAAGCACGAAATCTTTTTCTTTTCGGACAATCAGGTGATTCAGCCAGCAATGTCCTAACCAAACTGGGGAAAAATTCACCAAGTGATAAATTCTCAAATATCAACTTTGTGTTTCCCCCCCCTGGGAATTGAACCCAGGTTTCCGGATCAGGAGTCCATGGCACTAGCCAGTAGATCATGGAGGCAGTTATGGACTTTTACGATGACGATATTTTTTGTAGGTATATTGCTGTAGTGACAGGTTGTCAGTCAAAAGCCTATATTGCAATATACAGAAACCCTTGTATCCCTTAGCTGATTGTACAGCATGCCCGGGAGGAAATGCAGCTGGCACATTTTATGTTTTCCTCTCGCTCCCAGTTCAGCATGAAGAACAGTTAGTTACAATAAAATTTAAACTGGCAACTTTTTTAAATACAACATAACCGTACTTCGCTAATTAAAAGCAGAACAGTCCCACCAACCGCAAGTATCAAGCAAATGAGTCTCCGTTGTGCCAAACGTTGGGTACTTTCGTTAATCCGCTGTTCCGAGCCTACTCTTGTTAGTCGTTACTTTTAACGACTGCTTTGCGGACTCTATTCGTGGTGTAAACAACAACTTATACATACATACATATAATCTAGCCTTTATCCATAATGGGGTCGGCAGAGCGTAAACGACCTAAACAAATCTCGTTCTGCCACGTCTGACAAAGTTTTGAGGGTTATTTATGATAGATTTGTAGGTATATTGCTGTAGTGACTGGTTGTCAGCCCATCGCTTAAATTGCAATATAGAAAAACCCTCGTATCCCTTAGCTGATTTCACAACATGCCCGGTAGGAAACGCAGCTGGCACATTTTATGTTTTTCTCTCGCTCCCAGTCCAGCATGAAGAACAGTTAGTTACAATAAAATGTAAACTGGCAACTTTTTTAAATATAACATAAACGTACTTCGCTAATTAAAAGCAGAACACAGTCTCATCAACCGCAATTGTCAAGCAAATGAGTCTCCGTTGTGCCAAACGTTGGGTACTTTTGAGTTAGGACATTGCAAGCTGAATCACCTGATTGTCCGAAGAAGAAAAAAGATTTCGTGCTTCGGAGGGCACGTTAAGCCGTCGGTCCCGGTCGCTGTTTTTGATAGTGGTCGTTACTCAAACCATCAGAGGCCTGATAGTTGTGCTACTAGGCGGTTTAAAAACTCTGACACCAGGGTTCAGCGGGTCGATCGACTCGATACCCACTCGACAGAGGGAGGAGGAGAGCAGGGAGGAGATGTAACTGGCACATTTAATATTTTTCTATAGCTCCCAGTACAGCATGGAACTAAACAAATAATTTAAAAAATCGCTTTTCAATTCAGCCAAAACGTGTTCCTGTCATACTATACTCTACAAAATTTAAGATGGTAGCTTGTCACAGTGCAGATTTCAGATACATTTTCTTTTATTTCCCTTCTGAATTTAATCTGTCGCAGCTACCATCCTAAATTGTAAGTATAGTAATATAAATAAATTACATTGACTCAACCTTCGTTCTGTCATACCTATTTGTAGTTTGTAATTAATAAAATTAAAACTACGTAGGTTTTGACTTTTCTTAAAAGTTGAAAAATATATAAGGTCATTTTAAATCAACTGCAAATATTTAAGGGGATGATCAAATTAATTCAAAGAAACTGTTTACTGAGTTTTCAAAAAAATAATAACTTAGATTCATAAATTGAAAACTCAACAAAAATCGTACATACATACATACATAAATCACGCCTTTATCCCTTACGGGGTAGGCAGAGCGTTAAACGCCTCGTAAAAAGCGCTTTCGCCACGTCTGACAAAAATTTAAGGGCAATTTTAGATTGTAATATGTATTGCTATAGTGACAGGTTGTCAGCCCATCGCCTAGATTACAATACACTGTAACCCTCGAGTCCCTTTTGCTGACTTCAACAGCATGCCCGGGAGGAAGGGCAGCTGGAACATTCTATGTTTTTTTACCTCTCCCAGTCCAGCATGGAAATCGTACATACCGTATATCAAAGCTCTACGTCATTGTCTGAAGATTGACCGTTGTGTGCGTGTAGTGTAATTACGTAAGGCCTGCATTCTAGTGACGTGGTGAGGGTTATTCGAAGCGTGTTCACAAAAATATATTTTTATTGTTAAGAAAATTTAAATTTTAAATGCATAAATTCTATTTCTTTCACATAAATATACATACCCTTAAAATATTTGCAGTTGATTTAATATGACCTTATATTTTAAGTTGCAGAAATTCGTATCTGAGTTTGCATACAAACAAACACCTTTTCAAACTACAAGCTGCACAAGCACCGCAGTGTTACTGATGTAATTTTAACTACATTGTTTTGCAAACTGCACGCGATGAGCCCGTTTTCTGCAGTTTTGTAGTATGTGCACACTTTATTTGCGTTAAATGAAATTGTATTTTTTCCATGCTCGACTGGGAGTGAGAGAAAAACATAGAATCTGCCAGCTGCATTTCCTACCAGGCGTGTTATAGAACCAGCTAAAAGATCCGAGGGTTTATATATATTGACAACCTGTCACTTCAGCAATATATCAAAAAATATATCTTAAATAAATTTCAAAACTTTGTCAAATGTGGCGGAACGAACTTTGTGTAGGTTTTTTACGCTCTGCTTACCCCATTAAGGATAAAAGCGTGATTATATGAATGTGTGTATGTATTTAAAAAACCAACACCAAAACGTTGTAGCAAGCATGCATGATACAGATAACAAAATTTTAGTTATGTCAAGAATAATTGAACTAATTTCTACTATCTATTTTCTTTGAAATATTTATTATTTTTCATTTGATAGATTTTTAATTTAAAAATAACTATGGTTTGTTATTTAGTTGGCGAAGGCACCAGATGCTTGTTTGTGAATTAGTTTAGATTGCGTAGGTGCAAGTTAATTTGGTTGGAACTTTCAACCGAAATTCTGCATCAAACATAGAGGTTGCTCTGAATTCCCGTAAATGTATGGAAATACCAAAGAGCTTGTGGATTCTGAGTTAGCTTCTGTCCCAGTCACCTTAAGTTTAGCTACCAACATTAAAGAGCTAAGCCAACGCAAAATAAAATAAATTAGAATTCTAAATTCTGCAGATCAAGCTGACGTTAAACTCTGAATTATTTTAATACCAACAATAACTCTAGCAAAAGTTTGCACATCACAACAATAATCTTGAAACCTGTCAAGAGAGTTAAAGCCTGATGGTTCATCCAAACTTAGAATGACGTCATCAAAAAGATGGCAATCTTCTAAGTCAACTCTTGAAATATTACTTCAGACTTGAAATCTGAACACGTGATGTTTTCTCTCAATTTCGTACGTGAGCCCATTACACAACAGACTGTAAATGGCATTTGTGTAACATTGTTGAGGTAATATACATGAAAAACTTTGTGTGTGTACATTGTGTAGGCGGTGAAGTTTTAGGGATGAAACACCAACGTGACAACAACGAGATGTAATTTGCACTTATATTATCTTTTCTAAAAGGCGCCCGATGGTGTAGTGGATAGGGCCTCCTGAGCGGGACGTCGTGGTTCGAATCCCATCACGTACAACAATGTGTTTTTCGGTTTTCGAATTTCATATGTACGTTTATTCGGTGCTTTTCCGTGCTTCGGAAGGCACGTTAAGCCGTTGGTCCCGGTTAATATCGTTTAATACCGTAGATATTAGTCGTTAAGCCATATCAGAGGCCAGTGCTAAGTATTGGCGGCTTGAAAACTCTGACCTAATCTAGGATTGGGTCTGGTTTCCCTTCTGGGTTGCGGAGGTCAGATGGCAGTCGCTCTGTGTAAAAACCAGTACCCTCGTTCAATCCCCTAGATTAGGAAGCCGACCCCGTGAGATACGGGATAAGGCTAGGGAGATGATGATGATGATTATCTTTTCTAAAAGGCGTGACGTGACAGCTATGGAAATTAAAATTATGCATTTATGTTTTGGTACCTATTTATAGAAACGATTTTTATTGCCCACAAATATTTGGTACGTTCTTCTTCTTCTGTCGAGTGGGTATCGAGTCTATTGACCCGATGAACCCTGGTGTCAGAGTTTTTAAACCGCCTAGTAGCACAACTATCAGGCCTCTGACATGGTTTGAGTAACGACCACTATCAAAGACAGCGACCGGGACCGACGGCTTAACGTGCCCTCCGAAGCACGAAATCTTTTTTCTTTTCGGACAATCAGGTGATTCAGCCTGCAATGTCCTAACCAAACTGGGGAAAAATTCACAAAGTGATAAATTCTCAAATATCAACTTTGTGTTTCCCCCCTGGGAATCGAACCCAGGACCTCCGGATCGGGAGTCCATGGCACTAGCCACTAGACCACGGAGGCAGTTGGTACGTTGATAAATATTTTAAAAATCTAATGTTTTTTACTGCAATGAAAAGGTACTAAGTATTTCTGTATACCGGGTGTAAAGGATAGCGTCCCTAAAACTGATAGGGGTTGCTGAGTCAACAAAACTGAATACCAGAAATTCTTTTGATTTTCTCACTTCCTAAAAATAAAAACCTGCTGATAGTCATTCAGTGTCATTGACTGTGCAACTCCTATCAGTTTGCGGGACACTGGTATATAGAAAGGAAAAGTTTTTGGGGACAAATATCTGGTACAATTATCAAAAATCAAATGTTTTTTACTGAAATCAAAGGGCAGTAAGTATTTCTGAAAATATTTATTATAGTTTTGATTCCATTACCTAAACATTACATTACTTGAGTACGGTACATGAAGTAAGGTCTTCCATGCTGGTCTGTGAGCTACAGAAAAACAGAATCTGCCTGCTGCATTTTTTCCCAACCATGCTGTAAAAACCAGCTAGGGGATCCAAGGGTTTCAGTATATTGTAATTTACAACCTATCACTACAGCAACATACCTAGTAATCTATCTTAAATAACCCTCAAAACTTTGTCAGACGTGGCGGAACGACCTTTGTTTAGATGCCTACCCCGTTAGGGCCAAAGGGGTGATTATATGCATGTATGTATAGTATAGTTTTGATTCCAATACCTACCTAAGTACGGTACATTAAGTATGCACTTGAGTACTCTATCTGCTTATCAGATATCACAATCGAACTTGTCAATAAACAACAATGATATGAAAACCTGATTTGCGAAACTAAAACCTTATCTCAGATGTTGAAAGATGAAGTGGACATTAAGTATTACCGATAAAGGCATATAGATATCTACAAGATCGTCATGTACATATCAGGTGTAAGGGACAGCCTCCGTGGTCTAGCGGTCTGAGCCATGGGCTCTCGACCCGGAGGTCCCGGGTTCGATTCCCGGCGGGGGACAATGACTTTGTGTTGTTGTTTCTAGTTTGGTTAGGACATTGCAGGCTGATCACCTGATTGTCCGAAAAGTAACTTGATCCATGCTGTCGGATGGGCATGTAAATAGTCGGTACTGCGCCTGATTTCTCTCTGGTCGTGTCAGTCAATCTGTCCCATCAGAATAAGAGATTGAAGGAATAGAGAGTGCACCTGTGTGTAGCGCAAACACTTGGGCACTAAAAACAAGTCCTGCGCAGTTGGCTGATCTCCGAGAGATTGGCCGCCATCACCGAAAATCGGTGGGAGGACTATAAATATAAGGGACAGCGTCCTGCAAACTGATAGGCGTTGGTAAGTCAACGACACTGAACAACTATCAGCAGGAAATTCTTTCAGGGGATGACAAAAAAAAATGAACTTCCTAAAACTACCACTTCGATCAGTAAATTTGTATAGAAAACCATTTTTTTTCTCTTCCTAAAACGTTCCAATCCGTTTACTGAGCTTATCAGTTTGCGGGATGCTGTCCCTTACACTCCTTAGAAGTACCCAAAAAGTTTAGAATTAAGTGGTTATAAGACTATACCAAGTAAAAAAAAATCTGGCCAAACTTTAGGAAGTGAATCCATGAAAGTAAACAAAGTCAAAGTCAAAGTCAAATCATTTATTTCCAAATAGATTCCTAAGAACACTTTTAAAATGTCACAAGCGAGTTTATAACAAACAAAATAATGTCTGTCACAAAAAAAAAAAAAACTATATCACAATGAAGAAGAAGCATGAGAAACTCGCACCTTGCACCCCTCCCCCACACAACAACTTACCCCAAGAAACAAAGGAATTAAAAATAATTAACTTAGGAATAAAATGGTCGTGCTAATCACAATAACTCGAGCCAATGACAACATTTATATGGGAGAGTAATTTATTTAATACAAGCTTTCTGCCAGCGGCGTCACCCGCTACCCGTTAAATAAATTTTCCCGTAGGAATGACGTCCTTTCCCACGGTAAAAAATAGTCTTATGTTATTCAAGGTGAACGTAGCTAGCTTTCCAAGGGTGAATACAAATATTTCCTCTTTAAAATATTAGTAAAGATTTGTGTATTCAGGAAAGTTATTCCTGCCCTAAAATTTGATGAGATTTTTTTTAAATTCTCTGTATACACGGTGAAGTCAAAAGTTTTAGCTTTTACGGACAGAGACGGAAAAAAATCCAGGTAAGAATAAAGCCTTTCTTGTGACTGTAAGAGAAACACAAAATGAAGAGCCGATGGTGCAGTGGATAGAGCCGCTGCCTCCTGAGCGGTCGTGGTTCGAATTCCACCAGGTACCCATGTGTTTTTCGGCTTTCGAATTTCGTCGGCGTTTTTTCTGTGCATTGGAAAGCACGTTAAACCATTGGTCCGTATACCGTAGATATTAGTAGTGAAACCATGTCAAGTGACAGTGACGTGTCAATGACAAATGCCAGTGCTATGCATCGGCGGATTGAAAACCGGCCTAATTTGGATTAGGTCCGGTTTCCCTTCTAGGTTGCAGAAGTCAGATGGCAGTCGCTCTGTGTAAAAACCAGTACCCTCATTCAATTACCTAGATAAGGTATCCTACCCTATGAGATACAGGATAGGGCTATGGAGATGATAATAATGAAAAGAGAAACACACAAAAGAAATCATAAAGCGTTATAATGTGCTCCTTTCAATAATGACTTACCTCGTAATGTAAAATAGGTAGCCATTAACGGTTTAATGTTTGTTATTATAGAAAATACTTCTCGTTGATTACTTACGGAAGGCCAAGTGATAACAGGTTATATTATTGTGACGCTGTTACTTTTCTTTATCATTTTCGTTTAGTCACACTTGCCACTGAACCTATTATTTACTTTTACATACATACATACATATAATCACGCATTTATCCCTAATGGGGTAGGCAGAGCGTAAACGACCAAAACAAAGGTCGTTCCGCCACGTCTGACAAAGTTTTGAGGGTTATTTAAGATATATTCGTAGGTGTAGTGACAGGTTGTCAGCCCATCGCCTAAATTGCAATACACTGAATCCCTCGGATCCCTTAGCTGGTTTTTACAGCATACCCGGGAGGAATTGCAGCTGGCACATTCTATGTTTTTCTCTCGCTCCCAGGCCAGCATGAAATTTATTTACTTTTATTATGCATTTATCCCTTACGGGGTAGGCAGACTGTAAAACGCCTAACCGTAAGACACAAAATTGAGGGCCATTTTAGATCGTAATGTTTTTTATTGTAGTGACAGGTTGTGAGCCCATTCCTTACATTACAATACACTATAACCCTCGAATACCTTTTTTTGACTTCTATAGCATGCTCGGGAGGAAGGGCAGCTGGAACATTCTATGTTTTTCTATCTCTTCCACTACTACATGGAAGAATTGAAATCTCTCCTAGTTCAGCATAGAAGTTTTTTTTTGTTTTATAAATCTCATTTATGCTCGTCAAAAATTGGATTATATTGACCCAAAAAAATGTAGTATTTATGTCCCATAAAAGAAAGTTGTGCCAGCTACCGGCGTATAAGTAAAAGAGATCCTGTGTTTGACTTGGTTCAAATACGATTAAGGCTCGTTGTTAAAAAAGGATATACGGATTGAGAGCAATTATAAGTATGGATTTGCCAGGTTGTTTTGTACTAAAATTACATTTCCGATACAAACTCAAACACGTTGTCACTTATGAGAGTTGAATATAAATACGGGCCTTAGATTTTTAGATACACGTTTTCAGTTCACCCCTGAAATTGCGATACACCGAAAGCTCTTTCTAACAGCCTGGCATAGTACACAGCTGGTATAAGTATTACATACATACATACATATAATCACGCCTTTTTCCCTAATGGGGTAGGCAGAGCGTAAACGACACAAACAAAGGTCGTTCCGCCACGTCTGACAAAGTTTTGAGGGTTTTTTAAGATATATTTGTAGGTATATTGCTGTAGTGACAGGTTGTCAGCCTGTCGCCTAAATTGCAATATACAGAAACCCTCGGATCCCTTAGCTGGTTTTTACAGCATGCCCGGGAGGAAATGCAGCTGGCACATTCTATGTTTTTCTCTCGCTCCCAGGCCAGCATGGAAGTAAGTATAAGTATTCCCTATTTTTATCGTTTCCAATCCAGCATGGAAGTATCTACTACAGTTTTCCCTCCCTATTATAACAACAGGTAATCTTGGTTGAAAAATTGATCCTCTTGAGTATACATTAGATTGGATTAGATCCATTTACTAACTCCAGCGGCCAGATAATGTTTTCTTTGAAAATACTGTTAGTGCCTTCCCTGACCACTTAGGCTCTCGACCCGAGACAAGAAGGTTTCCAAAGACGGTACATTCTAAACAAATACTTTTCTAATCTACTCTACCGCGTTTTTTACAAATAATTTTAAGTGCCAAATTTTACTGGTTGTTTGAACGGGGCATACTTTTAAGAACGATAATATGTGATAAATAATGTCGAAATTTGTTTTTATAACACAATACCTCAAAATTTAAAGCCTAATTAATGTGAAGATTACAGTATACTTGAGAACAATTCTACGATGTTAAAAAATAACAAAGCATCTCTCCTCTTCACTACTATAATATCATATTTTTCTTGCAGATTTCAAAATTCAACAATATTTTTGCCTTTAAGTAGATAAAGGATAAAGGCTGAGGTTTATAAGGTCGAAGTACTTTGAAAGTACCAAGCTAATTATCACAGTAATTTTCAACATGATTTCTGTCTCAAAGTTCATGTTAGTAAAGTTTAATGTGAGAATTTCTTATTGTTAAGTTAATTATTACACGAAAGTTAAAATTTCTGAACGTGATTACATTATGAAGATAACTTTATTTTCTTGCAGAAGTGTGGGTGGCATAAAGAATGAGCGGTTTTTTATAAAAGTTTTGATTTCATAAATTTTGAGCGTGTGTCTACTGCAGATTAGGTATACGACTAATCTTAATTTTATTTGAAGAATTATTTAAAGAAGTACTAAAGAAAGGTTGAAGCAACCTTTGAGATAAAATGAACCTTTAAAAACTTTACAAAAAGTGCGTAACTAATAATCGTTAATCATAATATTGACCGTTATCTTTTATACATACATACATATAATCACGCCTGTATCCCTAATGGGGTAGGCAGAGCGTATCTTCTATTATATTTTATTTTGTGATATCAGTTCGCAGTTTTACTAACTAAGCAAATAGAAATACGTCTGTCTTGGTTCGTGTGAGAGTCAGTCTTATGAACTGATCAGAACGAACTGAACAATGTAAAAGGACAGAGAATATCAAAAAGTCAAATATTAAAATTATAAAAATATCTATATATACTTCCATGCTGGACTGGGAGAGATAGAAAAACATAGAATGTTCCAGCTGCCCTTCCTCCCGGGCATGCTGTTGAAGTCAGCAAAAGGGATCGAGGGTTACAGTATATTGTAATTTAGGCGATGGGCTGACAACCTGTCACTATAGCAATACATATTACAATCTAAAATTACCCTCAATTTTCGTCAGACGTGGCGAAAGTGCCTTTTACGAGGCGTTAAACGCTCTGCCTACCCCGTAAGGGATAAAGGTGTGATTTATGTATGTATATATGTATGTAAAAATATCTATAACGCGAAACGGCCTTTGTTTAGGACGTTAACGCTCTGTCTACCGCATTAGGGACAAAGGCGTGATTAAATGTATGTATGTAATGAAACTAGTTGATTGAGAAATGGTATAGTGATTGCAATCCACCCCATGTTGAATCCCGTACGATCTGGCTACGACAAATTTACTTTAAAAAAAAACACTGTATCATAATTCGCTGTAACAAATTGTTTTTGACATAGGTAGGATTCACATCCGCTGATTACATATACCTATCTACAATAATATGTTTTTAAAACTGAAAAGTACAGATATTTACCATCAACTTGTCACAAAACAGCAATCATAAACAACACCAGCGAACCGGAACCGACAAGTGACAAAATGATTATAAAATTGAAATAATTCGCAAACCATGATTCTTTTGTGCAGCGTGACAAGGTTCTAAATGAATGTCGATGGGGGCGCTGCTTACTAAGAAAATTTATTCTTCTTAGCAAGTGGGTTTTCGATATCTTCCATGCTGGACTGGGAGTGAGAGAAAAACATAGAATGTGCCAGCTGCATTTCGTCCCGAGCATGCTGTAAAAACCTGCTAAGGGATCTAAGGGTTTCATTGTAATTTAGGCGATGAGCTGAGAACCTGTCACTACAGCAATATACGTACAAATCTTTCTTGAATTGGTGTCAAGGCTTTGTCAGACGCGGCGGATCGGCCTTTGTTTAGGTCGTTTACGCTCTGCCTACCCCATAAGGGATATAGGCGTGAATATATGTATGTATGTATTGGTTTTCGATTTAAACAACGAACCAATTAACCCTGGTATCAGAGTTTTGAATAGCACAGCTATTAGGCCTCTAAAATGGTTTGAACAACAACCACTATCAAAGACAGCGACCAAATCCTTTACTATAATGTCTTAACCAAACTAGGGTAAACCTCACAAAGTGATAAATAGACAAATACATCAACTTTGTTCTCCTCCCTGGGAATCGATCGAACCCATGGCTCAAACCACTAGACCACGGAGAACTGAAGTTAGCAGCGTTAGTTCCTGGTTTCGCTACCTTCACTTAAAGCCTTGTCGTACCGTCCCAGGAATCCTATTGTCTTTTTCACGGCATTGTGAATCAAATGTAATGCTGGCCAGTTGTGATTGTAATATATATTTTAAAACAAATGTAAACCCGCCTTCACGGTTAGAATAAAGAAAACACGCGAAACTTTGCAAGTATGTGCTTATACAGCCAGATCTTTCATTTGCCAAAGATAATGCCTTGTTGAGATGTGAAGCTAAACAACTTTTTCTGAAGAACATAGGTTGAATTATGAAAAGAAATTGGACTCCCCATAAAAAATAATTCCCATACTTCTCATACAAGAGACTTTCAAGTCATTTTGTATGATTTTATATAATTAATATCTTGGACTATGTTAAATAGAAAAAGTTGTTCAGTTGTATGGTTTATACATGAACTTGATATTTTTTGGTGAATAAAAATTAAACTATATCCCTCGTCATTACTAATTCATTATTTCACTGAAAAGTATCAAACAAACAAAAAACAAGCTTTCATTAATCAGACTACATAGAGGTAAGTAGAAAAAATTTACTCCCTCCTTTTTTCAACTCGGTTAAAAAGAACCATTCAACAAATTGTTATGAAAATTGTTTTCAAACTCAAATAAATATTACGTGTTTTATTGGATCATTTCATTGAATGCGGATGTGTTTTTGAATGGGACAGATTTTTTTGTCCTTCACGAATGTGCGTTTTTATGAAAGGTTTCGGCAGCAGGAACAGAATATTATTGGCATGTAAAGGGCTTTGAGTTTGCATTTACAAAATATATATATTTGTAAATGTAAATAAAAACGCTTCCGTGCTGGACCGGGAGCGAAAGAAAAACATAGAATTTGCTAGTTGCATTTCTTCCCGGGCATGCTGTAAAAACCACCTAAGGGATCCGAAGGTTTCTGTATAAAGGTTGTCTGGCAGAAATTGCTACCCCAGCAATCAGGCCGCCTAATTGTACTCTGTTTGTTTTGTAAAGTTTGTCCCTGTACAATGTGTTGTTTATGTGCAATAAAGAATATTTGTATTGTATTGTATATTGCAATTTATCCGATGGGCTGACAATCTGTCTCTACAGCAATATATGTATAAATGTATCCTAAATAAACCTCAAATCTTTATCAGACGTGGCGGAACGACCTTTTTTTAGGTCGTTTACGCTGTGCCTACCTCATAAGGGATGAAGGCGTGATTAAATGTATGTATGTAATACTTCTATGCTGGGCAAAAAAAACAAATATTTCAGTTGCTTTCTTCCAAACATACTGTGTATAATAGTAGGTTCATAAGGTTTTCTGTGAATTTATAGATAATGATAGGTTGTCAGCCAAGCTTAGGTACATTGGTACCTACGAAGCCTTTTACGCTTTGCCTACCCTGTAAAGGACAGAGGAGTGATTTTATGTATGTATAACTTTAAATTTTGTCACACGGGGGTTCACTCTGCCTGTCCAAGTCCATCCCATGCTATGGGATATATAATGTAGGCATGTATTTAATTAATTAATTTACATCCATGCAAAACTGGAACGGAGAGAAAAACATAGAATGTGCCAGCTGCTTTTCCTCCCGGACATGCTGTAAAAACCAGCTAAGGGATCCGAGGGTTTCAGTATACAATAATTTAGGCGATGGGCTGACAACCTGTCACTATAGCAATATACAAGACTTGACTTGACTTGACTGCCTCCGTGGTCTAGAGGCTATGCCATGGACTCCTGATCTGGAGGGCCTAGGTTTGATTCCCAGGGGGGAAACACAAAGTTGATATTTGAGAATTTATCACTTTGTGAATTTTTCCCTAGTTTGGTTAGGACATTGCAGGCTGAATCACCTGATTGTCCGAAAAAGGAAAAGATTTCGTGCTTCGGAGGGCACGTTAAGCCGTCGGTCCCGGTCGCTGTCTTTGATAGTGTTCGTTACTCAAAACCATGTCAGAGGCCTGATAGTTGTGCTACTAGGCGGTTTAAAAGAACTCTGACACCAGGGTTCATCGGGTCGATAGACTCGATACCCACTCGTCAGAAGAAGAAATAAACAAGACGTACAAGTCTATCTTAAACAACCCTCAAAACTTTGTCAGACGTGGCGGAACGACCTTTATTTAGGTCGTTTACGTACTGACTACCTCATTAGGGATAAAGGTGTGATTATATATATACATACATACATATAGTCACGTTATATGTATACATACATACATACATAAAATCACGCCTTTATCCCTTACGGGGTAGGCAGAGCGTAAAACGCCTCCTAAAAGGCGCTTTCTCCACGTCTGACATAAATTGGGGGCAATTTTAGATTGTAATGTATATTGCTGTAGTGACAGGTTGTCAGCCCATCGCCTAAATTACAATACACTGTAACCCTCGAATCCCTTTTGCTGACTTATACAGCATGCCCGGGAGGAAGGGCAACTGGAACATTCTATGTTTTTCTTTCTCTCCCAGTCCAGTATGGAAGTTTCTCCCAGTCCAGTATGGAAGTTATATGTATGTATGTATTTAATTGAATACACATACAATTACTTATCTGACGTCAAAGTAATTCATTCCCACGATTGTTCAGACTGTCATTAGAATATTTTTTATATTAATTCTTACAAAAACAGATCATTGTTCTTTAAATAGAGAGTTAAAAGATGTTCATGGTTTAAACTTTTTTGTCAGTGCGACAATTTGTCTCAAGACCATTTTATATTTCCTAATGTTTTTGTCATAGCAAAAAGTGTTAAATTTATTTTCAGGTTGATTAACTAAAGACGAGCATTATAATTCTAAATAAAAACAATTTTTAGTTTTGAATTAGAAAAATACAATTTAATTAATTATTACTAGCATCGAAGTCTGTTATTAAGGCTTGTATTTATGAAGCGATATCATACTTGAGACCAATATTAAGTATGAATTTGACAAGCCAGTGTGTACTGAAATTACATTTCTGATACGAACTCAAACTCGTTGTCACTCATGAGAGCTGATTATAAATACGGCCCTTAGAAATCAAGAACTATTTACTAGTAATAACAATTTTAATAGACTTCCATATATGTAGAGTATGTTGAATAATCGTACGAGTCCACGAATCACCCTTCTTCTTAGCGTGTGGATTCTCTAGCCAAACAACGACCCGATGAACCCTGTCAGAGTTTTCAAACCGCCTAGTAGTACAGCTATATTAGGCTATCAAAGACAGCGACCAGGACCGACGGCTTAACGTGCCCTTCGAAGGATGGAATCCTTTTACATTTCGAACAATCAGGTGATTCTGCCTAAAATGTCCTTAACAAACTAGGGAAAACTTCACCAAATGATAAATTGTCGAAAATCAAATTTGTGTTCCCCCCGGGAATCGAACCCAGGACGTCCGGATCGTAAGGCCATGGCTCTGACCACTAGTCCAAAGAGTTAAATGAACTACCAGATGAACGACCATAGAGTTTTAAACCGCTGCAACAAATTATTTCGCCACGGGAGCATTGTGGCATTCAAAACATTGCCCTCAGAAGAATGAAAGAGTTTACAAATATATCTTCCATTAAGATCAACAAATAGTAAGGCACAAAAAAATTCTTAACACTTTTATTTTATTGATTGGTTGGATTATGGTTGTAGTGTTATAAATGTTTTTATTTGTGTTTATTTCACCAAGCAGAGGTGTTCGCACTTCTGTCTTTTAATCTGAAGGGCAAGAGAGCTAGTGAAATTACTGGCACAAGAGACACCCTTAGGTCTCACGGTGTGCAACGCACTCTGCTTTTTCACTAGGATCTAGTGGGATTGCAGTAGGTGCTATAGGTTACGGTGCTGCTTACCAACAGGTAGGCCGTATGCTTAGTTGCCACTGTAAAACATAAAAAGAAAACGTATTGTACGCAATTTCATTCCCTAATCAGTGAAACTTTGTTGTCGCCACAAACTAGCTAGTCGTCAACATAAAGGTTTGTTTATTTTCAACAATGCCTCGGTCAAGGTCACCACGTTTAATGACTCGTGACTATATATGTATATAGATGAATGTAGATGGATATAGATGCTATCGGTATACCATCTACCTGTTGCATTCACACCAGCAGGCTGTAGAAAATGAATTTGTACACACGAACTGTATGCGCATTCATGATGTCAGAAAAGGTAATTCAAAGTCATTGCACAGAAATCAACAATGTATAGTGAATAATTATAGCATCAATGACATTACCCCATAACTTGCCCTTTAATTATTTTAGTACGCTTTTTTTGACTTAAAATAATAGCTAACTGAAAATATAAGTACCAACATCCTGTAATCATTGCATGTCATTGGTACTCAGAATGGAACACAGAGAACCATGTATTCATGACTTAAACCTAAAGATAATATTTGGCGTAGAAAAAAGTTATATTACAAAAGTATCAATAAATAAAGGAGCTTGTCCGTCTTGCTTGTGGTGTTTGTCTTAATATAGTCATTTATCATTCAAACAATTGACTGTATCAAGTCTAGGTTTATTACTAATAATAACTAATAAGATACTACTTATGTTATTACTTATACTTACTACGATAATTTGTAATATTGTTATGCGGATAGTCATTGAGACAAACCTATTACGGGTTTAGCGATATCTTATAGATTGTTTAAGGGTTATTTATTGTAATGAAAATCAAATATTTTTTTTTATTAAATACTATGAATAATTACAATTTATAGGCTATAAAAAAAATAGAAAAATGTTAATAATATCGCCTAAAATCCCCTGAAATGGATAATATGCAAGTGTCGTGCAGCTCGTCTATGGGAACTTGGAGTAACCCATTTTATCGCGTATCTAAGGCCTGTATTTATAAACAGCACTTTAATGTGACAGCTAGTTTCAGTTCGTATCAGAAATGTAATTTCAGTACAAAACGACCTGTCAAATCCATACCTAATAATGCTCTCAATCGGCCCTAAGGCTCGTATTTATGGAGCCAACTCAAACTTGAGAGCAATATTAAGTATGGATTTGACAAATGAGTTTGTACTGAAATGACATTTCCGATACGAACTCAAACTCGCTCTCACTCATGAAAGCTGATTATAAATACGGCCCTAAGTAATGTTCGCATATTTTGACGTAAGATAGCAGGCAACCTGTTATCGGTAGTTTGCATAGTTAAGGAAACTAGGTGATGCTTCAATTTTGTGACTAATGTTCGTCATAGTACCGGTGAATTTGCAAATAATAATAATTTGGATACCATTTTAGGTAGATTTTTAAGAATAAACTAAATTAAATATATATTACAAAGATTTGTCAAATTGTAGTTCAAGTTGTTCTGTGCTATTTCTATCCTCTTCTGTACACCTGACGTAGGGTGGACTTAAAAACAGCCAAGCTGTGTCCACACCTTTTTCCACTTCTGTTTAATATCTATATGCCTACCTTTCGTTTGTTATGTTATTCTTGATTGTGTGTTTTTATTTTTTGTTATGTGTTTTGTGGAAATAAAGTGATTTGTGTATTTTTTTTTAAATATTTTCATAGTAAATGTAAAATATTTATTTTATACCTTATCTTCTTATTCTTCCATGCTGGTCTGGGAGCAAAAGAAAAACATAGAATGTGCCAGCTGCATTTCCTCCCGGGCATGCTGTAGGATCCAGCTAAGGGATCCGAGGGTTTCAGTATATTGTAATTTAGGCGATGGGCTGACAACCTGTCACTACAGCAATATACCTAGAATTCTATCTTAAATAACCCTCAAAACTTTGTCAGACGTGGCGGGACACCTGTGTTTAGGTCGTTTACGCTCTGCCTACCCCATTAGGGATACAGGCGTGAATATATGTATGTATGTATCTTCTTATTAACTGATCTCTGACTGATATTTTGTACAGAAAAAATAAATAAATCGCTTCCTGAGAGAATTTGCTGGTTAAAGTTTTTCAGTGTTTTTAACTGAGCAACCTCTATCAGTTTATGGGATGTTGTCCCTTACACTCCGTCTTCATCACTACATAGTATATAACAAAGTCGCTTTATCTGTAACTATATCCCTATGTATGCTTATATCATTCAAACTACGCAACGGATTTTGATGCGGTTTATTTTAATGGATAGAGTGATTCAAGAGGAAGGTTTATATGTATAATACATGCATAATATAGTAGAGATTTCCGATACTGATGATTTCCGTGCAAAGCCGGGGCGGGTCGCTAGTTATGAGATAAACAAAGATCGTTGTTTTTACAAATGAAAAACATTTCTAATTCTTTATGTACTTATTTTGGAATACAAGTTGTCTTTTACTTACCTCATACAAATTCTTGAATACATTATTGTTTATTTTTAAAAGTGTGTTGAAAGAAGCGATTTTTTTTTCATGGTTTGATGTGTTCGACACGTTATTGCATTTGATATAGCCATTAAATTAAGTCTTCCATGCTGGCCTGGGAGCGAGAGAAAAACATAGAATGTGCCAGCTGCACTTCCTCCCGGGCATGCTGTAATAACCAGCTAAGGGATCCGAGGGTTTCTGTATATTGTAACTTAGGCGATGGGCTGACAACCTGTCAGTACATCAATATACTTACAAATTTATCTTAAATTAACCTCTAAACTTTGTCAGACGTGGCGAAACGCCCTTTGTTTAGGTAGTAGTAGTACGCTCTGCCTACGCCATTAAGGATAAAAGCGTGATTATATGTATGTATTAAATTAAAATAGTTGTTATTACAATACTAACATAAAGTCACGCAATTTACCATAGGGGGAAACGAATATATCACGGGTTAAATTAAGGCAAGTGCGCTATGCGTAACAAGTAATGATCGCGGTTTGGATCCAATATATATCGGATATAATGTCAAATTTTCAACTTATCGCCTTATTCTATTAGATTTTTATAAAAATCGTAAATAAACAATATGGCATCGCTAAACCCATAATAAGTTTAACTCGATGTCAATCCACGTTTGACCTTAAGGTGGTAATAGAGTGAAGGTGGAGCCAGCAGTCGTAATAAATCAATTGTATCTCATATACAAAGACTTTCATTAAATATTATCGTTGGCCACAACATGAAGTAATTTCTCATTTTGTAATCAAGTCTTAATTTAATTTTAAACTATGATTATATGGGTAATAATCCTAAGAATAACTTTAAGTTATGGCAAACAATACTATTTATTTTATTTATTCAAATGAATTACTACTTCCATGCTGGACTGGGAGCGAGAGAAAAACATTGAATGTGCCAGCTGCATTTCCTCCCGGGCATGCTGTAAAAACCAGCTAAGGGATCCGAGGGTTTCTGTATATTGCAATTTAGGCGACAGGCTGACAACCTGTCACTACAGCAATATACCTACAAATCTATCTTAAACAACCCTCAAAACTTTGTCAGACGTGGCGGAACGACCTTTGTTTAGGTCGTGTACGCTCTGCCTACCCCATTAGGGATAAAGGCGTGATTATATGTATGTATATATTTAAATGAATTCGAATACAATTATTTTTTTGAATAATGGTGGCTTCAGCTCTGCTCTGTTTCCACCTTAATTTTAGTTTTGATTCTACCCTAGAAACTTAGGATCACTTTAATGGAAGATAATATATCTGGTTCAATTTATGACTTTTTAAAACAAATCAGTAGTCTTTGTTATTCAACGCGAATTCAATATCAGCTTAATCTAAGGGCTGTATAATGACGCCATAGAATTTTATCACTCTCCATTTTAGATAGCGGTAATAATGAAATCCAATTAACGACAAAACGGATTAACTAAGTATTTTGTTACGCAAATGGCCAATGAACTTTAGTATCTAGAATATTAAAAGTCCTCTCAGCAAATTTTTGAGTGACGGAGTATTTACTATCTGCGCGATTATCCATATTGTAATATTCTTTGGGGAACCTTTTTCTTTGCTTGGTCATAGAAAGTAGTTATTTGTGCAATATACAAGTGCACTCTCTACTCTCTCATCATCTACTCTCTCTACATCTCTCTTTCATATTCTGGTGGGATATAATGACCGAAACGACCAGGCGTTGCCCCTCCGATAGGTAAGGTCATATTTTTCGGGGTCCATCAGCAACGGCCTGCAATGTCCTAACCAAACTAAGATAACAATTGAAATTGATTGTTTCCCATTGTGAATCGAAATGAATCCACGATCTCCGGATAGAGAACCAAAATCTCAGACTTCTGGATCACGGAGGCAGATGTATTTTCGAGGTGGTATTAGATTCATATTCAGTCTAGCTAGGAACAGTTCGATCTATGAATATGAAAATATTTTTATCAGGTATCGGCGAACTACCACTAAAATAAACTAGATTCATCACTTACCTGGTTTTGGCGCTATATTCGAAATACCAGGCACTGGACTGTGCACCATTTTGGAAAATACTTTGGTATTCACTTTGAAAGTCACTTCACTACACAACCTCGAAAAAGTGAGTTTTTATAGTTACTACTATCACCAAATTCACGATCTTTGATTCAGATTATTTTAATATAAAATAAAATTCAATTTAAGAACCAAAGATTTTAAAACAACTCGTCCAGCGTGGCTGGTATTAATTTTTTATTTTTATCGCATACCAATTCGAATTTCGAATTCAATTTTTATTTTTCATCGAACGTGTTTGCTCTTCTAAGCTAGAAGTGCAATGTTCCTGGCAGGTACCACGCGACGGTTGTCGCTCAAGGCTGCGCGCGATCAGGAAGCGATTTGCGCATGCGCGAGCCGCGAGTGACCGCGCTGGGCGATACGGTCGCTTTATATAGCTACTTGAAATGTTTAGGTTATCGAAGTTATAGTTCGTATTGATTTGTTTGGGTTTTTCTGTTAAATGCATTTTGTTGACAAATTAATTGTGATGGTCGTTCGGTGCCGGATTGTGTTTAAGTACCTAAGTGGTCAACAATTTGTGACGAAGTATTGCCATGACTCGACCGTAGAATTATAAATAACGAATAGATAGGCTTTCTTCCATGCTGGGCTGGGAACGAAAGAAAAACATAGAATGTGCCAGCTGCATTTCCTCCCTGCATGCTGTAAAAACCAGCTAAGAGATCCGAGGGTGTCAGTATAATGTAATTTAGGCGATGGGCTGAGGACCTGTCACTACAGCAACATGCCTACAAATCTATCTTAAATAACCCTCAAAACTTTCTCAGACGTGGCGGAACGACCTTTGTTTAGGTCACTTACGCTCTGTCTACCCCATTAAGGATAATGGCGTGAGTGTGTGTGTGTAGAAAGGGTTACTTCAATATTATATTGAGACTCAAATCCATTACCTACTTCCTAACTTAGGTAACTCTGTAGATAGAGTCAAGTCAAATACGTCAGAGAGAATGCACAGAGTAAATACTGAGATGTAATCTCCGTAGAGAAGAGTCAACTCAATTTTAGATTTGCTGGCTAAAACTAAAATAAAAATCTATTTCTCACTTTCAAACTTAAAACATTGGTCAAACAGGAGATCTAATTCTCTACGGTTTTTGATTTATAGTTGGTGGTTTTAAGCGTTTTCTGCATTTCTTACTTACTTCATTTCATTACCAGGTCAAATGTTTAAGTTTATAGGTAGTACATTACCCTGGTAGGGTATCGCATTGTTCAATGTTCATAAAATGAACATGTTTATTATATTACGCATGCATTTACCATTACATTAGGTATGTTAATTATCACATTGATTAGAATTACTTCCATGCTGGTCTGGGAGCGAGAGAAAAGCATAGAATGTGCCAGCTGCATTTCCTCCCGGGCATGCTGTAAGATCTAGCTAAGGGATCCGAGGGTTTCAGTATATTGTAATATAGGCGATGGGCTGACAACCTGTCACTACAGCAATATACCTAGAATTCTATCTTAAATAACCCTCAAAACTTTGTCAGACGTGGCGGAACGACTTTTGTTTAGGTCGTTTACGCTCTGCCTACCCCATTAGGGATAAAGGCGTGATTATATGTATGTATGTAATTAGAAAGTAATTGATCCTACAAATTAAGGTAATACAGATACTGATACGTGCTATGGAAGGCATGTTAAGCCGTTGGTCCCGGTTAATATCGTTCAATACCGTAGATAAGCCATATCAGAGGCCAGTGCTAAGCATCGGCGGCTTGAAACTTTTGACCTAATCTATAATTGGGTCTAGTTTCCCTTCTAGGTTGCGGAGGTCAGATGGCAGTCACTCTGTGTGAAAACCAGTACCCTTGTTCAATCCCCTAGATTAGGTAGCCCACCCCATGATATACGGGATAAGATGATGAGATACGATAATTTTATGTCCTAATATATTGATTTTACAAAAGATGTCATATAAAAATTCCTATTATTAATGGTAATGTCAGTTAAAAATAAAAATGTACAAAATAAAGTCAATAAACGAATAAAAATTCATGCGGGTTCAATTTAACAATGTCCTCAATAAAAAAAAAACATCTATATAGGTAGAATGCCTAAACCCTTAGCATGCGCATCGTAACACATGTCAAACGCATATATATTTTGACAGTTTTAAAAGGGTGTCTTTTACTCCTGTAACGTTTTTATATTTCCTATCTACTGCCAGGAGAATTATGCTATCTGAAAAATACTATAATCACAATCATTCAATGTCAAGCACAACGTAAAAAGAAATCATGCCAAAGGCTCTCCGATTTTCCTTGATAATATATCAGCCACTTCGGTTAGTAGCACAAAACACTTGAGAGGAAAACTCAAATCATACACTAGATTACGATTAGAATACAAACATACATATAATCACGCCTTTATCCCTAACGGGGCAGGCAGAGCGTAAACTACCCAAAATAAAGGTCGGGTTGTCAGCCCATCGCCTGAATTGAAACATACTGAAACCCTCGAATCCCTTAGCTGGTTTGTACAGCATGCCCGGGAGGATATGCAGCTGGCCCATTCTATGATTTTCTCTCGCCCCCAGTCCAGCATGGAAGAAAAACAACAAAATCAAAAGAACATACATATAATCACGCCTTTATCCCTAACGGGGTAGGCAGAGCCTAAACTACCTAAATAAAGGTCGTTCTGCCACGACTGACAAAGTTTTATTTAAGTCAGATTTGTATGTATATTGCTGTGGTAACAGGTTGTCAGCCCATCGCCTGAATTGCAACATACTAAAACCCTCGAATCCCTTAGCTGGTTTGTACAGCATGCCCGGGAGGATAAGCAGTTGGCCCATTCTATGATTTTCTCTCGCTGCCAGTCCAGCATGGAAGAAAAACAACAAAAACAAAAGAACATACATATAATTACGCCTTTATCCCTAACGGGGTAGGCAGAGCCTAAAATACCTAAATAAAGATCGTTCCGCCACGTCTGACAAAGTTTTGAGTTTTATTTAAGTCAGATTTGTATGTATATTGCTGTGGTAACAGGTTGTCAGCCCATCGCCTGAATTGCAACATACTAAAACCCTCGAATCCCTTAGCTGGTTTGTACAGCATGCCGGGAGGAAATGCAGCTGGCACATTCTACCTATGTTTTTCTCTCGCTCTCAGTTCAGCATGGACGATTAGATAAGAATCGATATTGGTAAAACCTTGAAAACGTGAACAGGTTTCTGAATGATTTTAATTTGGAAATGGTAAAACCGATTGACAAAATTTTAAGGATAATCTAAAGCTCATTAATTCATACTGTTTCTGTGTTCTAATGATCTTTGGCTTGAAACTCTACATTAGATAGAGATGGGTTTGATTTCTACAAGTATTTTTGTATAAGTTGATCGATAGTTCGTGATAGCTCGTGCATAGCCATCTTCAAAAGTCGAGTTAAAGAATAAAGTTAAAAAATCTTTCCCTGTCAAATAAACCGTGTTTAGGGTATATATTTATATATAAATAGCTATAAGTATATACTTATGTTTGATTATGTATATATTATTTCTTCCATGCTGGACTGGGAGTTAAAGAAAAATATAGAATGAATAGCTGCACTTCCTGCCGGGCATGTTGTAAAAACCAGCTAAGGATTCCGAGGGTTTTAGTATATTGCAATTAAGGCGATGGGATTCGCTCAAAACTATGTCCGACGTGGCGAAATGACCTTTGTTTAGGTCGTATACGCTCTGCCTACCCCATTAGAGATAAAGGCTTGATAATATGTATGTGTGTATGATTTATTTGATATAAGTACTAGCTTTTACCCGCGACTTCGTCCGCGAAGTTATTTTTTTCTCCTTTGCCTACCCGTGATTATCAGCGTCTTATAGGCGAAAGATGGGAGGAGCTCGCTGAAGATAGGGACAAATGGCGAAAGCGTGTGTTAGATGGGCGTAAAGTCCATGATGACGCCTGGTTTGCTGGTCTCGCTGACAAAAGACAAAAACGACATCTAAATACACAGCAAACAGTCACCAATATTACCACCTTCAAATGCAGAGCATGTGGGAAAATTTGCCGCTCCCGTATCGGTTTATATAGCCACGAAAAAACTTGTCTCAGACACTGACTAAATCGTCTGTCAAAGACGTATGAGGCCAATGATGATGATGATAGTCGTCTGTAAGGTCAAACCTCTTCTCCCGTATTCGTTCCTCACGTACCTGCCACACGTTCCCCCTGTCCTCCCGTCACACGCGTCCCTAAACTGTCATAATATCTGCCCAGTCCATTCCTCCCGTCCATGATTCGCTCTAGGCACTTCTGTTCCCTTTCCTCTCGTTTATCCTGAAACTTATGTCGCTCCAGTGCACGTGTATAAAAGTTTCACGGATTATTAATACACATTATGAATTGCATTGCTGCCAACAATTTAACAACATAGCGTGATGCACTTCATAGCACTCTTAAATCTGGCTGCCTGCCCCCTCAAGTAAAGAAGCTTGATGAAATGTATTCTATGTTAGTCCAGGTAAAACAGAATTAAATAAAAATGGTTTCGACATAATCAGTTCAAACTCGTTATTTTTGTTCCCTGCCTAGCCCCTACGGTAGGTAGCGTGATGATATCGTAAATCGAGGTAACAATGCGTAAACTGAAAAAAGTCCTATCAAAATTGGTAGAAATACAAAGTCAATTCAGATCTCTGCCTACTGCCTACCCCCTAAGTACGGTAGCGTGATTATTGGGTAAAACTGAGTTAAATCAAAAAATAACTATCGAAATCGGTTAAAAACATTAACCAAATTCAGTTTTCTGCTACTGCCTACCCCCTAAGTACGGTAGCGTGATTATTAGGTAAAACTCAGTTGAATAAAAAAACTCCCTTCGAAATCGGTTAAACATACTAACTAAATTCAGTTCTCTGCTACTGCCTACCCTGTAAGTACGGTGGCGTGATTATTTTTATTTTTAGTTTGTGTCTTGGTAGCACTTAGTTGAATAAAAAAAAGTTCTATCGAAATCGGTTATAAACGCTAACTAAATTCAGTTCCCTACCTACTGCCTAACCCCTAAGCACTGGGGCGTGATTATTTGTATCCTTAGCTTTTGTCTATGTAATACTTAGTTCAATAAAAAGGTCCCATCAAAAATGATTAAAAACCACTAATAAAATTCAGTTCCCTGCCAGTTACTACCTACCCCCTAAGTATGGTGGCGTGATTATATATAGCTATAGTCCGTTTCCAGGTTACGAACTATCACCATACTAAATTTCATCTAAATCTCTTCAGCCGTTTAGGCGTAGAAAAAATCACTAAGTAAGTTCAGTTCCCTGACTACTGCCTACCCCCTAAGTACGGAGGCGTGATTATATGTAGCATATGTCCATTTTCAGATTACCATCTATCACTGTATCAAATTTCATCAAAATCCGTTCAGCCGTTTAGGCGTGAAAGAGCAACAAACAGACAGACAGACAGATATACAGAGTTACTTTCGCATTTATAATATTAGTATGGATTTTACAGTAGTATTATTTTATCAGTAGGTATTAAACTTTGTGCACGTTTTATCGGTGTATCATTATAAAATATCACTTCTGTAAGTCTGCTGTAAGATATTTCTATTTAGAAATAAGCAGTGCCTGTTGTGTCTTTGTTTTATATGTTTTGTTGTGTAATTTTGTGATGTTCGCGGTTGTTCACTACAATAATATTGTTTACGGGATTATTACCGTTCAAACTAACAATATAAAAGTATTTTTGCGTTATTGTTAGTTTCTTGTTCGATTGTTCCCAGTTTTGTTAAGACAATGTTCAATACAAAATTGTCTGAGAAACAAAGTGTTCTGAACAGAGGGCATGTTAAGATGTCACTCCTATGTAGTTACTGTCTTTGATCATAGTGACAGTTGCATAATACAGAGGCTTAAATGCTATTGTTGTGTCCCATGGAAATTTAACCCACAACCACAGCTCGGACACTCCTACACACGCATACCTGTAACACGCACACAAACGCAGAACAAGTTCAACATGAAGTACCTTGTAATTTTGGTAATAATACGGCAGACGGCATGTTGCACTTGCCCTGCGTTTGCATGCGTGTTATAAAAGTTGACTAATTCTGTTATAGCGGTCATAATCAACACTTGATTTACCTGGTACCTTACCTACATAATTGATTGGTAAACACTTACCTAATAAACATTATGTGTAAATAACAATAATCAACAACAAGCACTACGTAATTTCGTATTCACGTGGAATCTTGGAGTTAAAAAAGGATACCGAAGCAACACCTAATTTCACTGATCACATAAATATCTCAATTATAATGTCCATTTTCTGTATGGAGTGCTATTGTATATTCTGACCAAAATCACATGGCTCAGACCATTAGACTAATAGAGGTAGTAAATAACATTTCCATAGGCGCAATAAACGCTGATCTGTACCAATTTTCCTGGTCATCTTTTCCTCAGTACCGCCATCTGCAGGAAGCCGTTGAACAAAATAGTCACGTCCAATACCCATTTTCCTACCAATGACCTGATAATGAGTTTTTATGGGGTCAGTTTAGATAACAGGGAAAATGCTTAACGCTTCCGAGGTGTAGTGGTCGGAGCCCTGGGCTCTTGATCCGGAGATTGTTGATTCGATTACCACTAAAGGAAAAAAAATATGACATATTGTCTGAAAAGAAAACGACTCTCGTGTTACAGACAGCACGATAAGCCTTCGGTACCAGTTGTTTTTGATAGTGGTAAGCAAAACATGTCAGAGACCAATTGGCTGTAGTAATAGGCTGTTTAAAATTCTGGCACAAGAATTCATCGGGTCTATGTCGACTTAAAAACTCTCTTGGTAAGGAGAAGATGAGGTCAGTAGAGATAACAGGAAAATAGCTATTTATTATGCAGACGATGATATTTCTTCGCAGGAAAATGGTTTCTGTTATTGTGTTCCGGTGTTCTAGAATTCGAGTTTTTTTTTATTAAGACTCTTAATTTACCAGCTATAGCTCTATCCCAGCATACTGTAATGGTTAGTATAGAGACTTGTTGGATCGATGTATTTTTTATATAGCCTGTATTGTGTTCTTCCATGGTGGACTGGGAAAGAGAGAAAAACATAGCATGTTCCAGCTTGATTTCCCCCCGGGCATGCTGTTAGAACCAGCTAAGGGATCCGAGGGTTTCTGTATGTGGCATTTTAGGCTGACAACCTGTCACTACAGTAATGTACCTACAAACCTATCTTAAATAACCCTCAAAATTTTGTCAGACAAGGCGGACCGACCCTTGTTTAGGTCGTTTACGCTCTGCCTACCCCATTAACGATAAAGTAGTGATTATATTATGTATGTAGGTATGTATGTGTGTCCTACTGCAGGGCAAAGACCTATCCTAATTCACGCCACATGTTTTGGTCTTATTTAACCATTTATTTATTATACACAGAAACATACAAACGAACAAATTTAGGCCAAGGACGCATTAAATACACTATCTAGTATGGTGCAAACAGGTCAATTTAAAAAAAATACAGAGAAACAAAGACACAACATGCACTGCTTATCTCTAAAAATATTTTTTTACAGCAGTTCTACAGAAGTGCAAACAGCAAGAAACGATATGCGGATAAGACCGTGCACAATAACATATACTTACTTAAACAAAACATTAAATTTAAAAAAAAACATTAAATGTCTTGTGTTTTTGTTTACTTCCATGCTGGCCTGGGAGCGAGAGAAAAACATAGAATGTGCCAGCTGCATTACCTCCCGGGCATACTATAAAAACCAGCTAAGGGATCCGACGGTTTCAGTACATTGCAATTTAGGCGATAGGCTGACAAATTGTCACTATGGCAATATACCTACAAATCTATCATAAATAACCCTCAAAACCTTGTCAGACGTGGCGGAACGACCATTGTTTAGGTCGTTTACGCTTTGCCTACCCCATTAGGGATAAAGGCGTGATTATATGTATGTATGTATGTTTCTGACTGCCACTTTGGAAAGAAATGCCTTAAAGTCATCTCTCCATTTTTTACGAGGCCGGCCTCTACTCCGGCGACCAGCCTTACCAAAGTAGAAGCAGATAATTTTATTTAGAAAAAAATATACTGTTGTTTAAATTTCATACTGTACGGAAGACTAATAGTCTCATAAAAAAGCAAAAGAAAACAGTTCAGTACTTTTACAACGTATCAAAATACACAATGAAATAAAATACAAAATACTTAACCTCAGAAAATCCACACTCCGCACGTACCTCTAAGCCAAGAAACTGAGCATGAAATGAAATATTCCAATTTGAAGACGACAGTGTAATATTTCAAAATGAAAATGTATTTTCTCGATGCATCCTAAGCTGGAGTGGTTTCCCTTGTTTCCGAGATATAAGTTATAATGCGGCTTTGATAACATTCTTCTTCCATGCTGGACTGGGAGAGATAGAAAAACATAGAATGTTCCAGCTGCCCTTCCTCCCGGGCATGCTGTTGAAGTCAGCAAAAGGGACTCGAGGGTTACAGTGTATTGTAATTTAGGCGATGGGCTGACAACCTGTCACTATAGCAATACATATTACAATCTAAAATTGCCTTCAATTTTTGTCAGACGTGGCGAAAGCGCCTTTTACGAGGCGTTAAACGCTCTGCCTACCCCGTAAGGGATAAAGGCGTGATTTATGTATGTATGTTTGATAACATCCGTGTCATTGTATGTTAGCCTGGTATCTTTTTATGTTAAGGTTTCTGGATAATAATTTTATTAGAGTTAAAGAGACGCAGTTACTTTGACAAAATTGAATAGAAGGTGAATGTCAAGTCGTATCAGGAAGCGAAATCGTTGGCAGAAGTCAGAGAAAATTGGCGATTACTCCGCCGACAAGTGCCAAGCACTTAAATTTAAGAAGAAAGAGATAGGTCGGTTGGTTATAGAAATCACATTATATGGTACACTAGCGGCCTGCCCGGGCTTTGCACGGAAATTATCAGTTTTTCCCTACTATATTATGCATGAATTATACATATAAAACTTCGTCTTGAATTACTCCATTTATTTAAAGAAACCGCATCAAAATTACCAAGTTTACCAAGTTTTATAGATCTAAGCGTACATGGTGACAGACGGACATCCAGACACGGGAAGCAATTTTATTTTAAGGTGATAATCATAAAATGTAAGTGATTAAATATTGTTGATGTTGTTATTAAATTGTGTTATAAGATAAAAAAAATCACTCTTAAAAAATATAAACTTAAATATTTTCTCTAATGAAAGCTTCTGTAGCAAAAACTTTTCTTTTAAATTAATTAAGATTTGGAGTCTTTTCTCTGCACTTATACCATAAATTAATAAGGCCCGTATTTATTAACAGCACTTGAGAGTGACACCGAGTTTGAGTTCGTATCAGGAATGTCATTTCAGTTCAAAATGGCCTGTCAAATCCATACTTAATACCGCTCTCAATCTTGTGATCGCCTTCGGATTTCTTCACGTCGGCCGCGAAGCGGCCGGCGAGGAGACGCCATCGAGGCAGGGCCTCCTGGGCGTGGTCTCGTTCCGCTGCCTGTTACTACAGGCAGGTCATTAGGTTGCTTAAAGCTTGAGGTCACATCCGGGTACGCAGGAGAGTTTCACGCCGTGGCGAGATCGAGCCAGCCGGGTGATTCCCCGTGGGGAGGCCCAGCTAGCGACCTCAAGCTCACGGCGGCTCGCTCGTCCTGGGGTCAATCCATCGCTTTATAAATACGATATATATACTGCCCTGCATGATTTCCCAATTTGACATGTTTTTGATAGCTCTTCGAGGTTACCAATTGGTATTCCACTTGCATCTTCGACTCTTCGTATTACCATATGATTTGTTGACAGGGAAAAACGGATAACATACTCGATCTGCTTTACATTAGTAAAGAAACATAGGTATACATATAATCACACCTTTATCCCTAATGGGGTAAGAAGAGAGTAAACGACCTAAAAAAAGGTCGTTCCGCCACGTCTTACACAATTTTGAGGGTTACATAAGAAAAAAATGTAGATTATATTTCTGTAGTGACAGGTTGGCAGTCTATCGCCTAAATTGAAATATACTGAAACCCTCAGATCCTTTAGCTGGATTTTACAGCATGTCTGGGAGGAAATGCAGTTTGAACGTTCTATGTTTTTCTCTCGCTCCCAATCCAGAATGAAAGTGAAGAATGATGAAATATAACGAGATAATAACGTAGGCTTAATAAAAGATGATGATTTATTCTCGTTTTTTAATGTTAACATATTGTTCTTATGTGTTCATACATACATACATACATAAATCACGCCTTTATCCCTTACGGGGTAGGCAGAGCGTTAAACGACTCGTAAAAGGCGCTTTCGCCACGTCTGACATAAATTGAGGGCAATTTTAGATTGTAATGTGTATTGCTGTAGTGACAGGTTGTCAGCCCATCGCCTAAATTACAATACACTGTAACCCTCGAATCCCTTTTGCTGACTTCTACAGCATGCCCGGGAGGAAGGGCAACTGGAACATTCTATTCTATTCATTCTATTCTACCTATTTATCTACTTAGTTATTTTATGAAATTAGTATACGATTTAAAAGCAGGTTAATATTTTATCAGTAAAATAATTTCTATGATCTCTCTTACCTCTACGGTGTGTAGCGTCCAGCAAACTTATAGGGGTTGCTCAGTAAACGAAACTGAACAACAATCACCAAGTTCTTTCAGGAAATCAAAACATGATGATCCAGTGATCCAATGATCCAGGTGGTCATTAGCCGGGTCCACACCGGACGATCCATCGATCCCGCGATCCGCGATCCAGGATCGCGGAGCGTGGATCGTGGATCGTGTTAGGCCGATCCACTCTTGGAAACTTGCGATCCCAAATATGCGCTCCAAGCGATCCTAAGGCGATCCGTGATTCAGCCAGTCTAACTCTTGTACGATATGGAGTCACACGTACAACGGCGGCGTCTTGCCGTTGCAGCAGTAACTTTTATTTTGCTTAAATGCTTGCGCAAAAAATCACAAAAAAGAAAACGACGGTTTTGGGTGAAACAAATTTACAAAAATCGCTTGGAATCTGGGACTCGGCTGTACGCAGAGTTAGTGTCAGATAAAGGTGAACACAATTTTGCAAGAATGAATGCTAATCAATTTGAGATATTGTGTTCATTATTAAATAACAAGCTAAGAAAGAATGATACAAATTATAGAGATGCCATTACTGTGAAGGAAAGATTATTACTAACATTGAGATTTTTAGCAACTGGAGATTCGTACGTCAGTTTGCAGTATCTGTTCCGCATTTCCAAACAGTCTATATCGATAATTATTCCTGAAGTTTGTGAAGCCATCATTGACCTGTTAAATGATTATGTAAAGGTAAGTAAAACCATACTTTATTACTCAATAAAAAAGTAGTGTATTACAATCATAATTTAAAGAAGTAACATGTTTACAATTATTAATTATTTTTTGAAAACATGATATAGTTAGGTACTTATTTAATTCGGTGGTGACTGTGGAAGTGAATAATCCTGAGGTTTCAGAAACTGGGACTGCGATGAATTGGAGGCTAGATGAGCAGACGGTGATGTCTGTGGAATTGGAGCTGGATAATTTTGAGGTTGTAGAGACTGGGACTGTGATGAACTGGAGGCTAGATGAGCAGACGGTGATGTCTGTGGAATTGGAGCTGGATAATTTTGAGGTTGTAGAGACTGGGACTGTGATGAACTGGAGGCTAGATGAGCAGACGGTGATGTCTGTGGAATTGGAGCTGGATAATTTTGAGGTTGTAGAGACTGGGACTGTGATGAAGTGGATGCTATTGGTGTGCCAGGATATGAATTAATGTAATATCCATAATTGCTATCCCCATATCTTCCTGTGTCAGCTTGAAAAATAACTTGGCATATAGCATTTTTGACATTAACTAATGTTACTGCATCATATTTCCGCAATTCAGTAGATATATACTGCCCGAAAGCAATGTAAGAATCAGTTTCCGGTTGTGGTGGCTGAGCACATTGTTGCAGAAGTTGGAAAGCCTCTGAAAGAGTTTCATCTGATATGTCATCTGCATTATTAGAAGTAGTTTTCTTTCTTTTTTTTGTTCTTTTGTTTGTTGTTTGGACACTGGATTGTGCATTCTGATCATTCTGCTCTCTACTCTGATCTGTGTGGTGGTTGGCTCTCTCCGGTTGTGTGTCACTAGTAATGTTACTGTTCTCGTTTTCGCTCACTGTAGTATTAACTTCAAGTTCCCCTTCAGTCGTATCAGATTCTACCTGTAACAACAATTATTATTACTATTTACTGCTTATTCTTATTTTCAGCTTTATATTATAATTAAGATCTCCTTTATTTTCAGGTGCCGTCAACTAAAGAAGAATGGCGTACAGTTTCTCAGCAATTCGAGAATAAGTGGAATTTCCCACACGTGATAGGAGCGATGGACGGCAAACACGTCGCTATACAATCGCCTTTTAATAGTGGCAACGACTTTGATAATTACAAATTATTTCCTAGTATTGTTCTTTTTGCATTAGTAGATGCAAATTATAGGTTCCTGTATGTGAATGTTGGGACTAAAGGCAGAATATCAGATGGAGGCGTGTTCAAAAGCACAAATTTATATAAAAAACTTGAAAAAAAAGAGCTAAATATTCCTCCACCGGAGATATTGCAAGTTCCCTATAAAATTGAGGTACCCTATTATATACTAGGTGATAAAGCTTTTCAGCTTAATGATTATACTATGAAACCATACGATGGTACACGGGAAAGGGGTTCTTGTGAAAGAATTTTCAACTACCGACTGTCAAGAGCACGTAGAGTAGTTGAAAACGCGTTTGGAGTACTTAGTTCTGTCTACAGAGTCCTGCGTAAACCTATGCTTTTGGAACCAGAAACTGCGACTAAAGTCGTGCTGGCAACGGTTCATCTATATAACTACTTACGCAGTAATCCTAACTTTATATCGCCAGGAACGTTTGATACAGTACAGGAGAATGGAGATGTAATACCTGGAAGCTGGCGAAATGAACCGCCATCACAATCGCTACAACCGATGGCCGTCGTACCAAGAAGAGCAACAGAAAATGCCACTACAATACGGTCCCACTTAGCAAGACACTTTGTTACAAACCATACAATAGTTTGGCAAAATGAATATCAGTAAACTAATAGCTCACATGTTCCAATGTATCGCGTGTGGTTCCGGGTTCATTTTTATCCGCCATAAAGTCGAAGTCATCATACGCAAACCACTTTGATTTATATGTATCTTGAGCACCTGAAATAAACAAGTTACTCATTAAAATAACCACGTGTATTTCTAACAGCTTAAATGTAAAAAGCGAAATCACGTGAAATCCACAGTAAATATTATGATGTAATTACTTATAATAAAATATATAATTTTAATACCTACAGATAAAAAGTAGCTTTGTTTTCTTACCGGATCCAGTTATACGGCTTTGCTTCTCTCTGTGTTTCTCCCTTCTGTAGCCTCCCGCCAGAGATCGCATTTTTTTCTTTAGGTTCTCGATCGACTTATTCCCCATTTCACGAGAAATCTGACGCCAAGCATCATCTCTAACACCTCTATTGGTGTAATTAGAATCTTTGGGATCCCATAAACATTTAAATTCTTTATAAAGCGATATCAAACGGCGACTTTCTGAGATGTCCATGGCGAGGTGGATCGCGCGAACCAACACAACCGTCCACACCGCGCGCATCACGCAACTGAGGCACCTTTGAGGCTGGCACAAAAACCGACCGTACACGGATCGCGCGAGGTAGGGAGCGCGCGCTCCAATACGTGCGCATGGATCGCGCGCGGCACGTCCACACCGCCTGCATCTTTGGATCGCGCTGCTGCCGCGCGCGATCGGAGCGCGATGGATCGTCCGGTGTGGACCCGGCTATTAGGTATGTATGGGAAAGTATTTTTTTTGTAATTACCTGAAAGAATTTCCTAGGGAATGTTGTTCAGTTTCGTTGACTGAGCAACCCCTATCAGTTTGCGGGACGCTGTCCTTTACAACCCGTATATCTTTTACTTTGTAAATATTACAGATTTATAGCTACATACATACATACATAAAATCACGCCTTTATCCCTAATGGGGTAGGCAGAGCGTAAACGACCTAAACAAAGGTCGTTCCGCCACGTCTGACATAGTTTTGAGGATTATTTAGATAGATTTGTAGGTATATTGTTGTACTGACAAGTTGTCAGCCCATCGCCTAAATTGCAATATACAGAAACCCTCGGATCCCATAGCTGGTTTTTACAGCATGCCCGAGAGGAAATGCAGCTGGCACATTCTATGTTTTTCCCTCGCTTCCAGTCCAGCATGGAAGTAATAGCTAGTACGAGAATATCGTCGAAATACACAGACATATATGTGTCGTGTCTCGTAATACAATATGCTAGTTACAGACACCGACAGGCGTAGTGAACTATGAGCGCACTGGCCTCGATTCGGATAAACACACAACTTAACCAAAATATAGATACATACATACATATAATCACGCCTTTATCCCTAATGGGGTAGGCAGAGCGTAAACGATCTAAACAAAGGTCGTTTCGCCACGTCTGACAAAGTTTTAAGGGGTTTTTTAAGATAGACTTGTACGTATATTGCAGTAGTGATAGGTTGACAGCCCATCGCCTAAATTACAATATACTAAAACCCTCAGATCCCGTAGCTGGATTTTACAGCTTGCTCGGGAGGAAATGCAGCTGGCACATCTATGTTTTACTCTCACTCCCAGGCCAGCATGGAAGCTAAAGCAAAATACTAGCAAAATATAGATACATACATAAAATACGTATACTGAACTGGAATCGAGAGAAAAACAAAGAATATGCCAGCGGCATTTCCTTCCGGAAATACTGTAAAAACCAGCTAAGGGCTCCGAGGGTTTCAGTATACTGCGATTTAGGCGATGCGCTGACAACCTGTCACTACAGCAATATACCTACAAATCTACGGTTAAAGAAATCTTTATTTCTCAAAAAGAATACATAAATTCACTTATATGAGAAACATATACAAAATAAATATTTTAAAATAAACAGGGTTATGGTTGCGAACAAAGCTAGCAAAACAAAACAAACAAGTGCGATTGAGCTTAGCGGGTAGGTAACTATTTTGTGAATCTTTTTTTTTTTTTTAATATTTGATAGGCAATCATTTGTCCGCCATCTCACGTGATGGTAAGTGATGATGTAGACTATGATGGAGCATGATTGCCTAGAAAATGCCTGTTCACTCTCGCCTTGAAAAGGCCCAGGTTATAACGTTCCGGAAATAGATCCGCAGGCAGGGAGTTCCACACTTTGGCCGTTCGCATTAAAAATGTAGAAGCGTACCGCAAATAAGCGTATCTTACACTATACATGGATCATTGAGTTACTGGAAGTGACAATATTTTAGAGTACATTCTGTTCTTTTAAAATGTGGATTTTAAGTGCTTTTTTGAATCTTGTTTGTGATTTGCAGTCTTTAATATCTGCTGGTAATTTATTGTATATTTGTGCATCCTCATAGACTATGCTTTTTTTGCCATAATTTGTTCGTGGACTAATTTTAGTCCAAATCTATCATAACCCTCAAAACTTTGTCAGACGTGGCGGAACGAACTTTGATTAGGTTGTTTACGCTCTGTCTACCCCATTAGGGATAAAGGCGTGATTAAGTATAAGTAAGTAAAAAGGTATCTGTAATTTTCTATCATAATCGAACAGAAAGGGACGGTACTCTTTTTATTTATCTCAGATAGAATTTTGTTGTAAACGAAACATTTAGATGTGTCGTACCTAGTTGATATAGAGGACGCAGTACCGGTCCGGAAGAAAAGCTGCAGAGCCTCGAACATCGTCGCAAAGTAGCTTGCTTGTCTGCATTCTACAGGATACATTTCGGAGAATGTGCAGCATCGCTTCATGATCTGATACCCCCCTCCCCATTCCATCTCCGGGGTACGAGACGCCGGTTAGGATTCCACCCTTATGTTGTCGACATTCCAAGTTTTCGCACAAAGCGGTACGATTCTACATTTTAAATGCGAACGGCCAAATTGTGGAACTCCCTGCCTGCGGATCTATTTCCGGAACGTTATAACCTGGGCCTTTTCAAGGCGAGAGTGAACAGGCATTTTCTAGGCAATCATGCTCCATCATAGTCTACATTATCACTTACCATCACGTGAGATGGCGGACAAATGGTTGCCTATCAAATATAAAAAAAAAAAATCTAAGGCTCATGTTTACAAAGCAATCTCAAGATTGAGAGCAATATTAAGAATGGATTTGACAGACCACATTGAAATGACGTTTCTGATACTAACAGTCAGTCTCAAGTGATGCTTATAATTACGGGCCTAAGATCCAGGTATTTCGGTTCTGGTTCCGCTCATCCGGTACCCGGTTCTTGTCAGTTCTTCATTGGATGTCCTTTAGGGCAAACTAAGACTGTAAGAGAAACCTGTTCCCATAAAGTTGTATTGAATGTAACGCCAACCATTAGTTCCGCTACTCACCAACAGATGTCGGTGTTAGTATTTTAAACGCGGTATCATTGTGTTCACGGCGAACACATAGGACCCAAATGCATTTGATATGTGTCTTCGCTCGGCTTTTAGCTTGTGTGTTGAGCTGCTTCCATGCAATCGTGGAACAATTCATATCTATAGCAAAACAGTTTTGGTAGTGTGCTTCGGATTTCCCACGAACTCCTACCCATAATTACGATATTCTCACGCTGTTTTTAAGCTTTGCTTTGTAACCGTAGCATTCTTGTACTTTGCTTGCTTGTTGGCTTGAAATATACGCACATGTATCACCTACCACCGGATTATTCTTTGAAGAACCCCTCACCCCCTCTACAATCTGGCGCCCGACGACGTGGATCCGAAATTTGTGGTCACATTTCAGGGTCGAGTTACGACAACAAGAAGGAAGAGCTACGGTACCAAGACAAGGAAAAGCAAGAAAGATAACAAGATGCCTCTCTCCGACGATCAGTTCAAGGAATTACTTGGTTGTTGACTGTGCTTCCATATCGGTGCCTCCATATCGTCTTTCACCACCACGAAAAGAAATTCTACGTACAGAAATTGACAAGATGTTGAGAGATGGAATAATCAAGCCATGTGTTTCACCATGGGCTACACCAGTTGTGATGGTTCTTGAAGCTAGCGGAGAGAAAAGAGTATGCAATGATTACTGTCGTTTGAACGCTGTGACAATCGTTCTACTCCAGGGGGAGGGAGAGAAATCTACAAAACAGTCTTCAGACCGATTTTAATGTACGGGTGCAAGACTTGGACACTAACTTTGAAGGAGGTAAATAAACTCTTAGTGGAGGAACGTAAGATATTTCGGAAGATTCTGGGATCAACAAAAGGATAGGATGGGGAATGGAGGCGGAGGTACAACCGAGAAAAAGAAGATCTAGTGTCTGAGCCGAACATCATCGAAGAAATAAAATCTTCCGGACTTCGCTGGCTAGGGCATGTGGGAATGATGGGAGAGGATCGAGCCGCCAGGAAAGCCTATCTTGGTCAACCATCCGGGAGTCCAAGATACCGCTGGAAGGATGAAGTCGCCGAAGACCTGAAAGAGCTGCGAATGTCCAACTGGTCAGATTTAGCACAGAATAGAGAAGAATGGCGCACTTTAATGTCGGAGGATAAGATCCACTTTGGGTTGCTGAGCCAGCAAAGTAAGTAAATATTAAAAAAAATTATTATGAATGAGATCCACAATATTTTAGCCATCAGTTATAAGTGTAAACGTTTAGATTTTTTTTAGTCATGCAATTGTCACGCCTCTTCAAGAATAAACTTATTTCAACATATGGTTCATGGTGTTTTCCGCGCAGGTCCTATACAGATTTTGATTAAAAATTGGTTTGCTCTTGGCTATAAAAAACGTCGGTCAGTGACAGAGAAGAAGTCGACGTCAACGATGCCTGTTCAGTCTAAATTTAAAAAGTTTTGGCGGTTTTTTAATTTCCTAGACCTTAGACACTAGGTCAGAAATGACCTTGACGGAGTCGCTGATGGAGTGAGCTTACCCAGAAGTTACCTATTATGGCACTGGCAATCTCACGCACCGACGGAACACAGCTGTTCGACTCCGTACTTCGGTGAGAGAGTGGTAGTGATCCAGGCGGCCCCTTGCGGTGGCTACCACCGCTTTGCTGGGATCGTTCAGCCGGACTCAATCACAGGCAAACCTTGCCCGGGGTGGACGACTAGGAGGAAGATCCCATCCCACTCCAAAAGTGTTGTATGCATTCAAAAATACAGACGCGGAGTAATGAAAGATTTTTAAATTTTACGGCCATTTAAGTCGTATGCAACTCCAGATCGAGACCAAAGCCGCGGGCGATCTGAACGCGACAGAGTTTCGGATATAAGGATCGCCGTAACGCAATAGAGGTTTATTTACCGAAGAGACAGGCAGCTGGGTAAGAAATAAGAACGTTTTTGGGATACCAAAAATATAAAACTCGTATTTTTACTTCCATGTTGAACTGCAAGTGATATAAAACATAATAATGATAGTCCAGCTGTTTTCTTTCCAAGTAAACTAGAAACAATTCAATTTTCAATGCCTTGATCTTTAAGCTAACTATATTATTTCGATAAGAAAGGAGTAATATAAAGGCTGAAGCCCGAGAAAGCTGGCGATTACTCCACTGACAAGAGCAAAGCTCTTAAATTTTTGATAATAATGATTTTATTTCCTGTATTATAACCCAATTTTGCTGCATGCCACATTTATTCCAAACCAATACTGTAATATTTGACGCAAATAGATGTGTCCTAAAGATACTAAATTAAAGGAAGAGCGTACGTACGTTTTTCCCGCACACGTCTTCGGGAGGTCCATTATTTTAGCAAGTGTCACATGTCTACGTGAGGCGAATGGTAAATGACCTCATTGCTCATAATCCTGTGAGTGACTGAAGAAGGGCTTACGAATGAGTTTTAACTCTCAGTGTAGTGGTCTGAGCCATGGGCTCGCGATCCAGAGGCCGAAGTGGGTTTGATTCCCACTGAGGGAACACAAAGTTGATATTTATTTCACAAAAAAGGTATTTACAAAATGTATAATGTTCTCGCCAAACTGTGAAAATAGTTTGTTGGCAAGGTAGCACTCATTACATAATTGTTAATGAATACCAATCTTTATTCTACGTTTGTATCTAATTCGTATGTAAAATAACATTAAAATAAAAGTTTCAAAGTATGAACTATGGAGAATGATGAATGTGACATATTTACATATTGTTAGTTTGAAGAACAGTTTTAAGTTTTTTGTTAATGTATCACTTGGTGAGATTTTCCCCCTTTAGAGCAATGCCGGTTGAATGTAGAATGAATGAATGAATCACCTGATTGCATGTCCAAAAAAAAATCCAATTCCGTGTTTCGGAGGGCACGTTAAATTGTCGGTCTCGGTCACGAAACAAATACACAATAGATTCTACTGTGTAAACGTATGTCTGTCTTTGATAGTGGTCGTTAAACAAACCATGTAAAAGGGCTAACTTTGCTCACGCTGTGCTATCACGACGTTAAAGATTCAAACACCAAGGTTCATCGGCTCAAACGACTCAAAAACCCACTCGATAGGATATGCTCATAAGAGTGAATGAGGAAAAGCATACGAACGAGGTCTAATCCGGTCTGCATGATGCCAAAACACCAGAAGGCCTTTCGTATCTCGTTTTCATTTCATGCAGTTTAAACTTTCATAGAACCTCGACTGTTTTACTTTGGGCAATGCACACAGACTGTGTATAAAGACAAGATTCGGCTAGTAAATATAAAATCCAAAATACTGAACTAAATGCTCGTCAGTAGTTTTAACCTAAGTTGTTCGAACTGTGGATATCTATATCGGTACGATAAAGTATTTTTATTTTTATGCCCTAGTATATCAAAAATAGAGAACCCGATGGTGAAGTGGATTGGGTCGCTACTCCACTTGCAGGAGGTTGTGGTTCGAATCCCACCACGTTCCAACGTGTTTATTGGTTTTCGATTTTCCGTTCCGGCGCTTTTTCCGTGGTTCGATAGGCACGTTAAGCCGCTGGTCCCGGTTAATATCGTAGATATTAATTGTGAAGCCATAGAGGCCAGTGCTAAGCATTGGCGTCTTGCATACGCTGACAGCTGGGTTGGTAACTAACCTGGTAAAAGCATAATCTATAATTGGGTGTGGTTTCCCTTCTGGAATGCGGAGGTCAGATGGCAGTCGCTCTGTGTAAAATCCAGTACCCTCGTTTAATCACCTAGATTAGGTGGCTGACCCCGTGAAATACGGAATAAGGCTGAATCAAAAATCATACGACAGAAGAATAACAAAATATTTTTCAAAGTACTATGACGAGTCTTACAATCTACATAGCTTAACAGTCGATGACATTGCTTGCTGGGTAGCCAGTGTACGTAAATATTTAAACAAGTCCGCTACCCTTTTTTCCGTCACAAATAAAACATGTTCTGTTTACAAGCTTGCTCGCTTACTGAGACTTGTGACAGACAAAATGAAAGCGGCAACAATATACATTTTAGTAAGTTGGAGAAGGATTCTTTTTATGGAAGTAATATTTAAATTCTAGGACTGGTCAAATAGTTTGCGTGTATTCAGTTAAAAAAACAGAAGTTACATAATTAAATAGCTGTGCATTGTTCATTTAGTTTATTTTTGTGATTGTAGACCTAGGCGTAACTTAAACTGTTGTAACAAACTCTATAACAAGGTTATTTTTTCCGGTTCAGGAAATTTGATCCTCTGGTAAGCAGTTTGTTACAAACATGTATTTTGTGGTTGACTTTCTTTCAAGTTGCAAAGATAAAGCTTATGGACTGGAAAACACCTTGGTATTGATATCTCAACTTTAAAAATACGAACTACAGAGACCATCTTATACAACAGCCACACGGATTTTAAACAAGACTTCCTAATGATCTTTCAAAACAAAGCAAACTTCGAAAAAGCACCCAGAAGACATCATCTGCAAAAGCAATTGACTGAAATGGACCAGCAGCATATTGTGCAAGCCATTCGAGCAGTTTTCTATTTGAATGCAGATGACGTTGTACACTTGGAAAATGTGCGGTATTCCACATGACAGCACGTCCACGGCAACGGCAACGTTCCGATATCATGGACGTCTTCCACCATCTTGGTAGTGATAATTTATGAAAATCAATACCATGCTTTTCCACTTGTCGGCACTGCAAGGTAACGGGAATAGCACGGCATTAATTTTCACTGGTATCATCGACGTCCTGCCTGACTGTATTGTGTTTTGAATACGTACGTAGCATGCACGTGTGTGTGCGCACTCAGAGTAGACGATATTATCGACTATATTTAATTTAATTTAATTTTCTTCATTGTGAACCCAACAGCAATTATTTCACTATTACAAACAGTAATCTTAAAAAATTATATAGCCAATAACAGAGTTCATCATATAAAATTTACATAATAGGCTAGTAAACAAACAAACAATAAACATAAGGTAGGTGCGTGTAAGTGGGAATGTATGTATTTTGTGTAATGTATGAGCTTCATGGCTTCATTGTAATGTAAGGGCATATTCATAGAGTAGAGATTTTACTGTAAACACAATTATTGAATTGATTACGGGTTAGAAAGAAATTATCGGCTTCATTAAACTTCGATTCATAGGATTGTACCATTCTTTTAATGATGGATTTTTGGGAATAATTAGTACGTGAAAATCCGGAATAGAACGATCGAGAATATCGTGTGCGTCTGCTACAGGCGCTAATGCCAATCCGAGTAGTGAGATCTGCAACCGTTCGTCTATCCTCCAGGCAAAGCAAATTGAAATGTACAAGACTGGCATCGTACTCTTCTCTTCTCCTTGCCTTGTAGTTTATCTGTCTAATAAACCGCCGCTGAATGGATTCAATTTAGGTTTGATGTGTTGAATAAGCTGGCGACCATATTCAAGATGCATATTCTAATAAACTCCTGACAAATGCAAAGAGAAAAAACTTGATCGTACTAAGTTTTTGTAAAGGTTTTGTTGTTCTATAAATAAATACAAGCATCTTGCGGGCTCTCTAAGTAATGCAATCGTAATGTGTAGTAAATAGCATTTTGTTGTCTAACATAACACCCAGATCTTTTACAAGTGCAACTCTAGGTATACTAACCCCATTTAGGTGATAATTAAAATATACTGTTTTGTGCTTACGGGTAAAAGTGCCATCCTAGTAGAATAACAGAGACACAGTCACGATGTCGTTATCGTAATGTTATAGTGGAAAAAAACATTTTGCTAGATGGAAATAGTAAGCCTTCCGAACATTTGCGAGCAATTTCTTCGAGCGTCGTTTGCTATGAAACTATTTGAAACGTAAGTATTTTAAAAGCATTTGTGGAATGTTTCGTTTCCGAATTTAAGTTTTATTCTATTTATAGCCACGTTGTTTTCTTTTATGTAGAACTAGAAGCAATAAACTAGTAAAAATATTGCAGCTTCTCTCTTCACAGATATTATAATGGAGAGGAAAGAGGAACTCACCCAAACGTAATGTTTAAATTTACTTACCTGTTATTATATATTATTGTAAGACGTGGCGAAGATGATTTTACTAAGCAAATGACGCTATGCCTACCCCGGAATCTACAAAGCCGTACTAACTTTATGTATTGTTTAGTTTTACGTGTTTGTTTCAAAGATTTTAGGCACTACGTACTAAGGCTCGTATTTACAAAGCTATCTCAAAATTGAGAGTAATATTAAGTATGGATTTGACAGGTTCCTTTGTACTGAAATTACATTTCTGATACGGACTCAAACTAGCTGTCAGTTACAAGTGGTGTTTAGGTTTGAGGGGTCTAGTATAAAACCCCGCAAAGCCGTTTGCAAAATATTGCCAAAATTAAAAACAAAAAACATGAATGTTTAAACGACTACTGTTTTAGCAGATTTTGCAATGAAATGCACTATTTATATCAGGATTTTAGAAAATTTTGCAACTGAATGGTCCACTTATCTAACATAAGATTGCGTTCAATACTATACAGCGAACACATCAGTTAAAAAAATACTAGAAAAGCGTTTTAGCGAAACTAGACTACTCATTTACGTTACATAGCGGAGGTCGTGAGAGTATACAAGTACTTAGGTAAATAGGGTCCGTTCATAAACAAAATACCTCAAGCAAACGGCCATTGATTTATTGGGGTCCTTCTTGCCAAGGCTGTCCTTAATACTATTGCCCTTGCCCAAATAACTTACTAAGTTACAACAACAATTTATGGAATTGGGTGCTAAATTAAATTGAATCTTGGATCAAATATTTTGGGTAGAGTTAGGAATCAACTGCTTAATTTACATTATTACGCGGAGTGCTAGAAGTACTTACGTGATTTTATGTATGTATGTGTAATAATATTGTTATATTAATTAAAGAAGTCGACTGTCTTTTTTTTTAGATGTGGGTTTGCCCTTGACTCCAGTCTAGGTCGGAAGCAAAAGAGATGAAATTGACGATGGAGCAAGCTCACCCAGAAGATGCCTGTTTACTTTGAACTTTGAAGTGTGGGGGTTGTATGCATTTGAAAACACAGACGTAGATAGGGAGTTCCAAACTTTGCCGTGCATTAATAAACCGCTGTTCATTTGTTTTGTTGAATTTCGTAAGGCTTTTAACACCGTTAAATGGTGGAAGCTGTAGGAAATACTTACAAAAATTGGGGTACCACACCACCTGGTTTATCTCATCCAGTGACTTTACGAAGATGGTACTGCTACAGTTCGCGTGGATGAAATAGATTCCGGGAATTTCAAAACTCAGCTTGGTGTTCGACAGAGATGTATACTCTCCCCGCTCCTGTTCAACATATACACCAAGAACACAATGCGGATTGTTTTAGAAACAAGGATAAAGGTGTATCAATTGGAGGTCGTTTAATATCAAACCTGAGATATGCAGATTACACTACTCTCCTCACGACGTCATAATCGGAGATCGAACAATTTCTTGCGCTTCTGGATACAATTAGTTCTGTGTTTTGCCTCGCCGTAAAACGCGATAAAACGAAAGCTATGGTGATGGATCGAGTGAATGACAATTGGCCCAACTTACAAAAACTAGTTGCGAAGTTGTCCAGAGTTACATCTACCTGGGATCCATAACACTGGAAACTGCGAAGAAGGAATAGGAAGACGATGTGCCCGGACACGATTGGCCGTGGAAAAGCTCACGAAGATATGGAAAGATAGCCACATTACCAAAAACATCAAGGTCCGTTTAATAAGATGCTTAATATTTCTAATTTTCTTATATGGGGCTGAGACATGAACGATGAACCAGAAAAATCGGACAAAGATTAATGCTCTGGAAATGTGGTGTTGGAGGCGCCTGTTGAGGATAAAATGGACTGCTTATCATACTAACTTTTCCATCCTGAAACAGTTTCACATCAAACAAAGACTTTCGTCAATAGTGCAAGTGCGAATATTTAAAATGTTTGGACATATTTCCCGAAATGAAAGCTCACTGGAACGTTTAGTAGCACAAGGAAAAGTAGAGGGCAAACGTTCTCGTGGCCGATCACCAACAAGAAAGACATACTTTATCAAATCATCAACAAAGTGTTCTCTCACTAAATGTACGCGCAGAGCCACAAAAAGGGTGAAATGGTGGAGTCTCGCGACGAAAGCTGCGGCCGACCAATTAGACGTTCCATGACCATGACCACTCCGCCAGGAGTATACGACCGAGAAGAAGAATATATGGTACCTATCTTGCGGTGCGTCTAGAAGACAAATGGAAGAAGGGAGCTGGTGGGATCAGGTTTTGGAGTTTTTAAGCAATCTCACCAAAGTACAACCTGTAGATGACTGACAAGGAGGCAACCTTTCATTTATGTGAGAGGTGATGTGATCGGGTCATTGATATTGCAAATGCTCCATTACTATACGACGCTACTACTAATGCAAGTGTGACGCTTACCTTTGCACCGGGAATGACAAGGGGTGGTATATTTGACTGAAATTCTTTATCTTTACGCGATAAGTTTCACATATTTTTATAACATTAAAAAATAACGCTACAAAAACCATTCTAGAAATACCCATCATCCATAAGTCATACAAAAATGTTCGTTTTGGAATATTGTGCCACTCAACTCACGGTATACGGAATAAAATTGTTTATTTAACAAAGAAAAATATTCGTTGTGTTTTTGAAGCAAATATTTTGTTTGTTTCGGCTTATTTTAAGCCGTTTTAATCCTAAAAGGTTCCACAGAATCAAACGAGATGTAAATTTTATTTAAATTTAGAAAATACTATAGCGACCCGCCCCGGCTTCGCACGGAAATCATCAGTGTTTCCTACACCTAATTAAACCTTCCTCTTGAATCACTCTATCCATTAAAAGAATTCACATCAAAATCCGTTGCGTAGTTTTATAGATTTAAGCATACATAGGGATATAGGGACAGAGAAAGCGACTTTGTTTTATACTATGTAGTGATTTTATATTGAAGTTAAAAAAAAAATGTTTTCATTCAACGTAAAATACTTACACTCATGGTTGTTATTTGTAGTCAATTTGGATATATTCAGTAACTAAAACACCTATCATAGAATAGAGTTTATGAGAATAAATACGCTATTTTCCTGGTAGTCAAATCAGCAACTTTTCATAAAATGTTATAAACGCTTGTATATACTTAATGTTGATAAACCAGTAAATAAACGCTTTTTGGTATGAACATTGTGAGTTTATATTGACAACTCAAATCAATAACTTCTATATATTCAACTCGATTACTAAATCGAAATATGTCTTTTGTTATGGCGAATAAGATCCACAGTAGTTTAGCCATTAGTTTTAAGTATAAACGATTTGATTTTTTTAGCCGTCCAGTCAATATGCCTACGTATTATAGGAAGTAAACTAACTAAACTCTACTCTTTTGAAGGTATTTTAAACTTGCTAAAACTAAACCCAAAGGCGTTACTATGTATTTGAATTTATATATTAATACCTAATGAATAATTTTGAAATAAGTGTTATTAGTACTTTCTTCATTGATGTATGTTATAAAGGTAGCATATAGCTGCCTCCGCCATGGGCTCACGATCTGTAGGTCCTAGGTTCAATTCCCAGGGGAAACACAAGTTAAATATTTGTTAATTTATCACTAAGTGAGGTTTACCCCAGTTTGGTTAGAAAAATGCAGGCTGAAAGAAAAAAAGATTCCGTGCTTCGGAGGGCAAGTTAAGCTGTTGGTCCTGGTAGATGTCTTTGATAGTGGCCGTTACACAAACCATTTCAGAGGCCTACTAGCTGTGCTATTAGGCGGTTTAGAACTAACACCGGCTTCATCGGGTTGATTAACTATGGGTAGAGACCCACACGACAAAAAAAAACATGTAATATTTTTTTTTACACTGCTATTGATGAAAGTATGTCGTTTGGCACAAGATGGAATAAAAACACTTTATATCGAGAAATTAGGTAACATTTTATTTAAAAATAAACATTCAGGTACAAAAATAAATAACTTCCGTCTATCGCTACTTTCAGTACACCTTCGTACGAGTTGAATTCAATTCTGAAAAAGAAAACAAAAATAATTAACCTTAAAAAACATGTGGTTGATCATTGTATCACAAGTCTTCATACTTGTCAGACATATCATATTTTACAGGAATCCAGACTTTTAATATTTAGGTAAAATGTGTCGTTTGTTAAAATGAAATCATCTACATACAGCACAGGTCCTAAAATAAATGGTAATAGTTGACGAAATACATCATTATTATAATTTCAGCCCATTAGTCAAATTATTTGTAGGACATTTTTTTCCAAATTATATTTCATTGATTATGAAAAAGGTGCCCAGCATTTTTAATTTACTCTAAAACAAATAATCGTTTTCTATAAAAGTTGCTGATTGGAATAGAAATCAGTACGAGTAATCATCTCGACAAAGAAGGCTCTTCGCAATAAATTGGATCAAAAATATCACGCTTCAGTAAGAATAAATAGATTTACGGAAATTGTTTAATGAAATGAAAGCTTTTCATCTTTTCTTAATCAACTTTAGAGGAAAATCAAAGTGATTCGTGTTTATATTTAAAAAAAATGCTGGACTGAGAGCAAGAGAAAAACACAACAACCTGTCACTACAGCAATATACATATAAATCTATCTTATATTTTAGGGTTATTACCCTCAAAACCTTGTCAGACGTGGCGGAACGACCTTTGTTTTGGTCGTTTACGCTCTGCCTGCCCCATTAGGGATAAAGGAGTGATTATATGTATGTATAAAAATTAGACCTACCAACGTCATCTGTTTTTTCAGGTTCGTTCCAGGGCTGTCGTTCCGATGTCGCGAACAATATGAAGAAGAGATTACAGAAGAAATACACGCCCGTTGCTATGAAGAACACTTTCCGCCATTCTGATGAGTCCGTCTGCAATAAAAAAAAAAACAAATAGGTAAACGATTTTTTATCAGTCAAGTAAGGTGGTAGTAGTCTTAAGCCCATATTTATGAAGTGATCTTAAGATTGAGAGCAATATTAAGTATGGGTTTGACAGACTGTTTTTAACCAAAGTGACATTTCTAATAAGAACTTAATCTCGCTGTCAGTCACAAAAAAGCTTTAAACCATCGACACGGCAGAAGATGAAGAAGTCTCAAGAGCTGATTATAAATACTCTTATTTCGTTTAAATCATGTAGAATAATCATCATTAAGTTTTGGGTAAAAATTTAATTATTATTTATTTATGAGCCTGTGGTGTCCCACTAGGCAAAGGCAAAAATAATGTCCGAATATAGGTAAAAGGTCTTAATTCAACCGCTTATTTTTTATGAATATTTGACATGCATGTCTTTTTTAACATTTTGACGTAAGTTTACATTTTCGGATCTGATAGTAAGGTACCGAGTCCCATGTAAGTTTATTTTATTCCCATCTGCTAGAGCCTCAAGCTTCAGCTGCTGCTTACTTTACCTAAATACCTACCTAATATTTTATAAAAAAACACTGTATTCTTACCTCATACATACATATATAAAATCACGCCTTTATCCCAGTAGGGTAGGCAGAGCATAAAACGCCTCGTAAAAGGCGCTTTCGCCACGTCTGACAAAAATTGAGGGTAATTTTAGATTATAAAGTGTATTGCTGTAGTGACAGATTGTCAGCCCATCGCCTACATTACAGTACACTGTAACCCTCGAATCCCTTTTGCTGACTTGTACAACATGCCCGGGAAGAAGGGCAGCTGGAACATTCTAGGTTTTTCTATCTCTCCCAGTCCAGCATGGAAGTAACCTTACCATTCTTACCTCATCATCAACAATGTACCCGCAGACAAGAGGAGCGATGATGGAGATGATGTTAGCTAAGAAGTTGGTGATGCCCATCAGACACGCGCTGAAGTTCGGAGCCAGATCTATGTGCACCAACTGCAAAAGAAGAATTATTTCAATTCCTGGAGGCAACTAGACTTACAAAACGTATGCGACTCGTATACAGCGTCCCACAGCCTGATAGGGGTTGCTCAGCCAACTACACTGAACAACTTCCACCAGGAACTTTTATCAGGAAAAAAAAAAGACCTGTTCGAAATTGACTGATTGAAGTAAACATTTTGTATGAAAAAGCAAAAAAAAAAAACACTTCCTTAAAGGATTTCCTGGTGAAGGTTGTTCAGTGTCGTTGACTGAGCAACCTCTGTCAGTCTGTGGGATGATGTCCCTTACACCCAGTATAACTACTACTATAGTAACTACCTCCGTGGTCTAGTGGCTAGTGCCATGGCCTCTTGATCCGGTGGTCCTGGGTTCGATTCCCAGGGGGGAAACACAAAGTTGATATTTGAGAATTTATCCCTTTGTGAATTTTTCCCCAGTTTGGGTAGGACATTGCAGGCTGAATCACCTGATTGTCCGAAAAAGAAAAAGATTTCGTGCTTCGGAGGGCACGTTAAGCCGTCGGTCCCGGTCGCTGTCTTTGATAGTGGTCGTTACTCAAACCATGTCAGAGGCCTGATAGTTGTGCTACTAGGCGGTTTAAAAACTCTGACACCAGGGTTCATCGAGTCGATAGACTCGATACCCACTCGACAGAAGAAGAAGAAGAACACCCAGTATAGCCTCTTTGGAACTGCCTGCTACGCAAGGGATTCTGGGATCAATACTCGGTCAGGCAATTCGTATTTAATTATAAGTAAAATCCTAGCGCAGCAGGATAAATGTTTCTTGAAGTAGGTAATGTCAGAAACAAGTAATTTCATCATCTTATTTCGTTTCCGAAAGAACGCAACCAACATTTTTGTATGTACAAATTTATTGCAATAGATTCGCAGCTCATCGCCTAAATTATAAAATTGCAAAACACGTCATTCATCATCTCACTAGCCTTATCCCATATCTCACGGGGTCGGCTACCTAATCCAGAGGATTTAACGAGGGTACTGGTTTTTACACAGAGCGACTGCCATCTGACCTCCGCAACCCAGAAGGGAAACCAGACCCAACCTAGATTAGGTCAGAGTTTTCAAGCCGCTAATGATTAGCACTGACCTCTGATATGGCTTAACGATTAATATCTACGGTATTAAACGATATTAACCGGGACCAACACCTTAACGTGCCTTCCGAAGCACGGAAAAAGCGCCGAACAAACGTACATATGAAATTTGAAAACCGAAAAACACATTGGTACGTGGTGGGATTAGAGTTATTTCGTTGTTGATTATAATTCCTAGACCCGCATAGGAAAGAAAACTCAGAAAGAAGTCATCATCTCCCTAGCCTTATCCCGTATCTTACGGGGTCGGCTACCTAATCCAGGGGATTGAACGAGGGTACTGGTTTTTACACAGAGCGACTGCCATCTGACCTCCGCAACCTAGAAGGGAAACCAGACCCAATCCTAGATTAGGTCAGAGTTTTCAAGCCGCCAATGCCTAGCACTGGCCTCTGATATGGCTTAACAACTAATATCTACGGTATTAATCGATATTAACCGGGACCAACAGCTTAACATGCCTTCCGAAGCACGGAAAAAGCGCCGAATAAACGTACATATGAAATTCGAAAACCGAAAAACACATTGGTACGTGGTGGAATTAGAGTTATTTCGTTGTTGATTATAATTCCTAGACCCGCATAGGAAAGAAAACTCAGAAAGAAGTATCATTAAATATTCTACAAACGAACAAGAGACTTATTATCTGCTGTTGACTTAGTTTGAAAAATCTTAAGCTTTGAAAATGCGACGACATCTTAAAGTTGTTTGTTCATTTCCAGAAGTGCTTCTTGTTTCCTCGACAAGTTTCTGTCTTCAAATATTAAATATTCATTTAGTTTTGACTCGACTTCCTTGTCTCCTTACTCAGTTTACTGGAACCTTCAATTATATTTTAATAGTTTATGTGATCTTCTTCTGTCGAGTGGGTAATGAGTCTATCGACCCGATGAACCCTGGTGTCAGAGTTTTTAAACCGCCTAGTAGCACAACTATCAGGGCCTCTGACATGGTTTGAGTAACGACCACTATCAAAGACAGCGACCGGGACGACGGCTTAACGTGCCCTCCGAAGCACGAAATCTTTTTCTTTTTCGGACAATCAGGTGATTCCGCCTGCATTGTCTAACCAAACTGGAGAAAAAATCACAAAGTGATAAATTATCAAATATCAACTTTGTGTTTCCCCCCTGGGAATCGAACACAGGACCTCCGGATCAGGAATCAATGACACTAGCCACTAGACCACGGAGGCAGTTTATGTGATTATAATATATCCATGCTGGACTGGGAGCGAAAGAATAGAATGTGCCAGCTGAATTTTCTCCCGGGCATGCTGTAAAAACCAGTTAAATGATCCCAGGCTTTCAGTATATTGTAACATAGGCAATAGACTGACAACCTGTCACTACATCAATATACCTACAAATCTATCTTAATTCACCGTCAAAACTTTGCCAGATGTGGTGGAATGACCTTTGTATAGGTCGTTTACACCTCTGCCTACCCCATAAGGGATAAAGGCGTGATAATATGTATGAATGTATGTTCAATTATATTTTAAAGTTTATGTGATTATAATATATCCAGGCTGGATTGGGAGCGAAAGAAAATTATAGAATGTGGCAGCTGAATTTCCTTCCGGGCATGCTGTAAAAACCAGCTAAATGATTCAAGGCTTTAATTATATTGTTACATAGGCAATACACTGACAACCTGTCATTACAGCAATATACCTAGAGATCTATCTTAAATCACCGTCAAAACATTTCCAGACGTGGCGGAATTTTCTTTGTTTAGGTCGTTTACACCTTTGCCTACCCCATTAGGAATAAAGGCGTGATTGTATATATTTTGCTCAATGAGATCTACGATGTTGTGTATAAAGTTACGACAGGCAAGACAAACTAACATGTAATTCCGCAAAATGTCTAAATTTTCCGCGGAACGCTGCACACTGAACATCTAATTTCTGGTTCAAACATTACCAAAACTGTATGGGATAATTTCAGTGAAATTTGAACCGAAATTGAAATTAAACTTTGTAGTAGCTCTATCATCTTCGAGTTAAACTAATAATTTTAGTCGGTAGGTAGTAATTTAAAACGAAGAGCCCGATGGTGTAGTGGATAAGGCCGCTGCCTCCTGAGCGGGGGGTCGTGGTTCGAATCCCACCACGTACCAATGTGTTTTTCGGTTTTCGAAATTCATATGTACGTTTATTCGGCGCTTTTTCCGTACTTCGGAAGGCACGTTAAGCCGTTGGTCCCGGTTAATATCGTTTAATACCGTAGATATTAGTCGTTAAGCCATATCAGAGGCCAGTTCTAAGCATTGGCGGCTTGAAAACTCTGACCTAATCTAGGATTCGGTCTGGTTTCCCTTCTGGGTTGCGGAAGTCAGATGGCAGTCGCTCTGTGTAAAAACCAGTACCCTCGTTCAATCCCCTAGATTAGGTAGCCGACCCTGTGAGATACGGGATAAGGCTAGGGAGATGATGAGGTAGTAATTTTGGCTACATAATCAAATTTCCCTTACCTCTCGTCAAATGGATTTCTAGAATGGGTATAATTACTCTGTTTCACCACTCAAATGATTGATAAGATAATTTATCTCCTTATTACCATTATGTTACGAGTGCTATATTGCCAACAACCTGCATTCGCAGTTTGGCGAGAACATAACATATATATTCTGGTAATACCTTTATTGTAAAATATAATAAATTTGAAAATCTATAAGAGCTGTTTGATAATGTATAAAATCTATAATATCTGTACCTACTTTATGATCAAGAGGATACATACATACATACATAAATCACGCCTTTATCCCTTACGGGGTAGGCAGAGCGTTTAACGCCTCGTAAGAGGTGCTTTCGCCACGTCTGACAAAAATTGAGGGCAATTTTAGATTGTAATATGTATAGCTTTAGTGACAAGTTGTCAGCCCATCGCCTAAATAACAATACACTGTAACCCTCGAGTCCCTTTTGCTGACTTCAACAGCATGCCCGGGAGGAAGGGCAGCTGGAACATTCTATGATTTTCTATCTCTCCCAGTCCAGCATGGAAGAAAAAATGCTGAAGAGGATTACTGGGAAAAAAATAGGAGAGTGTAGAAGAGAAGATAAGAAAAGAAAAGAAGGTAAGAGCAATGAAAATAAAAGAAAAGAAACGAAATTAAAAGAGATGAAAAGAAAAGAAAAGACAAGAAGAGAAAAGAAAAGAAAAAAAAAGGCAACACTCACCATGTACCCCGTATACTGGCCAGCATTGATGCCCACAGTGATAGTCAGCATCAGAACAGCTAAGAACTTGTCTCCGGCGGGCGCGTACGAGAGACCGATCAGGGCGATCGCTGGACCCCAATGTCCTATGGAACAGAAACTATAATTTATCACATACATACATAAATCACGCCTTTATCCCTTACGGGGTAGACAGAGCGTTTAACGCCTCGTAAAAAGCGCTTTCACCACGTCTGACAAAAATTGAGGGTAATTTTAAATTGTAATATGTATTGCTATAGTGACAGGTTGTCAGCCCATCGCCTAAATTACAATACACTGTAACCCTCGAGTCCCTTTTTTTATCATGAGGCACTTTATCTTCTTTGTAGACGTTCATCATGTTTATTTATTTTTATTTTATTTTTATTTATTCAGGTTAACAACAGCATCTTACTAAATTATGATATTAAAACAGTTTAAGTTATGATATAAGTACCCGTCATTACTAAAGAAAACAAAAGAGATGTTTGTATGTTACTTCCATGCTGGACTGGGAGTGGGAGAAAAACATAGAATGTGCCAGCTGCATTTCCTCTCGAGCATGCTGTCAAAACCAGCTAGAGGATCCGAGGGTTTTAGTATATTGCAATTTAGGCGATGGATACGTACAAATCTATCTTAAATAACCCTCAAAACTTTGTCAGACGTGGCGGAACGACCCTCGTTTAGGTCGTTTACACTCTGCCTCCCCCATTATGGATAAAGGCGTGATTATATGTATGTATGTACTTTTCAGGAACTCTTGTAACCTTTGAAGTAATTACCAATTTATAGTAACTTACCAATGGAGTTGAACAGCTTCCTAGTATTAGTGACACTGAGCCAATTTTTCCTGATGATGAGATCCGTCATGGCTCCCATGGGAAAACTGAGCAGGTACATGGCTAAGTACGGTAGTGAGGATAATACTCCATTCTGTGGATGAATGTAAACAATGACAATGAAGAAAAAAATGTACCTATAATTCATTCAGGTTTTAGCAAAATTCAAACTAACTTCAAATAACTAACCTGACTTAATTCTCAGAAAACAAATTTCTCGAACATGAAATATTTGTCAATTTATCACTTCTTTTTCCCGGCTTGGTAAGGACCTTAGGACAAAACAGGCTTAATTACCTGATTGTCTGTAAAAAGAAGGATTTCATGCTTCGGAGGGTACGGTAATCCATTGATCCAGGTCGCTGTCTTTGATAGTGGTCGTTACGTTACACAAATCATATCTGATGTCTATTAGGCGTGTGGACTCACACTACAAGAAAAATAATCTGTAAAGGAGCTTTTCTAGATATTTGGTAAAGAAACTTACGCTTCTGAGATCCATGTTGAGCACCATATGCATATAAGTGGGCATCTCTGTCATGAGGGTGAAGAAGCCCCAGTTTTGGCCACAGTGCCCGATGATCACCGCCCAGAAGGGGAGTGATGTCATTATCTTACACCAAGGCGTGGCGAGTTTCTACAAAAAAGAAAATAAGCAATTTCAATACGACCGCGCAGCCTAGTTGGCAGTGCACCTGCCTGCTACGCAAAGGGTCCTGGGTTCGATTCCCGGCTGTTGCAGACATTTTGAATTATGAGTTTAAATGTCTGTTACAGGGTCTGGGTGTTCTTTGTGGTTGTTTCTGCGTATGTCCATGGCACTCCGATACAGGGAGTCCTAGTGGGGGCTGTGAGTGTGATCGTGTTAAAACCACCATTCCAAGTGACGGTAAAAGACTTTTTATTTTTTCGAATGAATCGGAGTTTTTTATGCAGAGAATATTTTTTTTCTGATGAGCAAGAACAAAATGATTATCAGGATATAATTTTGAGTAATTTGAGAATTAAAGAAGCTTTTTTTTTACTTTATTATTGAATAATTTCCAGAAATACAAAGTTCGTTACATTTTCGAATTATATTTTTGATAAGAATGGTATTTAATCATAGCGCTTAAATTTAGCTTTTTCTAGGACACGGATTATATAGTCACAGAGGTACGAGGTATGTATAAAGTCCATGATATTCAATAAACATACATACATACATACATATAATCACGCCTTTATCCCTAACGGGGTAGGCAGAGCGTAAACGACCCAAACAAATGTCGTTCCGCCACGTCTGACAAAGTTTTGAGGGTTATTTAAGATAGATTTGTAAGTATATTGCTGTAGTGACAGGTTGTCAGCCCATCGCCTAAATTACAATATACTGAAACCCTCGGATCCCTTAGCTGGTTTTTACAGCATACCCGGGAGGACATGCAGCTGGCACATTCTATGTTTTTCTCTCGCTCCCAGGCCAGCATGGAAGAAAGGAAATATTCAATAAAGGTTGTATGAAAAATTACCTGATGCTCAACTCCAACTTTTCCAAGCGACGTATGAATATACTTCAACTCTTCTTCAGATATAAACTTGGACTGTTCCGGTCTCGACGCTCCAAATATGAAATAAGTTATACTCCATACGGTACCAAGAGCACCGTTCACGTAGAATATGGACTGCCATCCTAAATATTCCGCTAGGTAACCTGATAATATAAGTTGCACGGCTATTCCTAGTTGGCCACCTGATGGAAAATAAAAAAAAGTAAGTACTTAATAGCTATTTCAAATTGGAATAGTTTTCAAATCAATTTCTCAGTTCTGTATAAATTGTCGATTTTACAAACTATTTATTTTATGAGCGCAAAATAAGCACACTGCATGTGTAATAAAGCCGTAAAGAGAGCCCGATGGTGTAATGGATAGGGCCGCTGCCTTCTGAGCGGGAGTTTACGTTTATACGGCGCTTTTTTCGTGATTCGAAAGGCACGTTAATCTGTTGGTCCTGGTTAGATATTAGCCGTTAAGCCTTGTCATAGGCCAGTGCTAAGCAGTGGCGGCTTGAAAACTCCGACCTAATCTAGGATTGGGTCTAGCTTCCCTTCTGGGTTGCGGAGGTCAGATGGCAGTCGCTCTGTGTAAAAACCAGTACCCTCGATCAATACCCTAGATTACGTAGCCGACCCCGTAAGATACGGGATAAGGCTAGAGAGATGTGATGTGTAATAAAGCCGTAGATTACTTCATTAAATAACCCTTAATTTGGTTTATATTTTTATCGTAAAACGATATTTTACCCGACTTCGCAACGCAAAGACGGGTAATCAGCCTATATATATATATATATAAGTAGGTATGTATGTTTGTTCTTTTTTGGCACTCTACAGACCAAACGCGTGGGTCATTTTTAATTATTCTTACGTCAATCGATTCATCTTAACATTTCAAGTGTCACTGAAGACAATTTTGATCAAAATCAAATATGGCGATAATCAAACGCGATTTTGCGTGTGGGGTATATTGAATAGGTATTTGCAAATCAGTTTAGGTTTTTTACCTCACTTTTCGTTTTAAACGATCGTTTAGGATTTATAACGATTTAAAATTTTGAAACTCACCTAAGAACACTTTAAAACTTTTAATTTTAATTCTTTCTCCCATGCTGGGAGCGAGAGAAAAACATATAATGTGGCAGCTGCATTTCCTCCCGGGCATGCTATAAAAACCAGCTAAGGGATCCGAGGGTTTCAGTATATTGTAATTTAGGTGATGGGCCGAAAGCCTGTCACTACAGCAATATACCTACAAATCTATCTTAAATAACCTATCAAAGGTCTCAAATTAACTAATCTAAATAATCTATCTCAAAACTTTGTCAGACGTGGCGGAACGACCTTTGTTTAGGTCCTTTATGCTCTGACCACCCCATTAGGGATAAAGGCGTGATTTTATATATGTATGTTTAGTCATTTACAATACACGAGCGAGTACCCGCATTAGGTTTACAACAATTGAACCAATAGTACCTAAACTGCTTCACATATGTAAAGTCACAAAAGCAGGAGTCCAGTTAATACTGTTGAGAGCACTTCACAGAAGCACGAGGCAAAGCCTCTCTTGTTCTGAACAGATTTCCATTGACTAAACTATAACACTGCTCCAAGTTGCCAGGCTTTAGACGTATGGCTTTCTATTCAGCGCTTCGAAGGTGAACCCATCCAAGCTTATAAAACTTTTACAGCGGCTGAAAGCACCTATTCACAAGCTTGCTTTTCAGCTAGGAACGTGTAAATGATGGATAGGCGGAGGGGTAAAAATAAAATAGTGTTACCTGATGTAAAATACTTTAGGTGGATGGTCCAGACATTGTACATTTAGGGCCGTATTTATAATCAGCTCTCAAGAGTGTCAGCGAGTTTGAGTTTGTATTAGAAATATAACTTTAGTACAAAACGACCTGTCAAATCCAAACTTACATAAAAACTTAATATTGCGCTCAACTTTGAGATCACTTTATAAATACGAGCATTAATTTGAAGATGGGTTGCTTGAACAGTCTCGTAGTCACGATTACTTTTATTTAATACATTATTATTTCCCTTCCATGCTGGACTGGAAGTGATAGAAAAACATAGAATGTGCCAGCTGCATCACCTCCAGAGCATGCTGTAGAAACCAGCTAATGGATTCGAGGGTAATAGTATATTACAATTTTAGGCGATGGGCTGACAACCTGTCACTATAGCAATATACGTCATGATCATCTGTAATAACCCTCAAAACTTGTCAGACGTGGCGGAGCGACCTTTGCTTGGGTCGTTTGCGCTCTGCCTACCCCGTTAGGGATAAAGGCGTGATTATATGTATGTATTATTTACCATTTGTCAGCCTTGGCAAAGTTACATTTTAAGACGCCATCGATGCTCTATTTAACCCGTTAGCGACACAGATATGACCATATGTTTAATATAAAAAAATTTATTAACACATTGAGTGTATTCCTCTAGACGGCATGGCGACGGCACGGCGGCGGTTCGGCGACGGCACGGCGACAGCATGGCGAAGGCACGGTGGCGGTGCCGTCTTGTTGCCGTGGCTCTGTTTTTTCACTAGACGGCACGGCCTCGACACGGCAACGTCCCGATAATGTCCACCTAGTTTCAATCTGAGCGCACACACACACACATGCGCATGCTTCGTTCGAATACAAAACACATGCAGTTTGCCAGGCTGCCGACGGTACCGGTGGGAAATAGTAGGAATCAATGCCGTGCCGTTGCCGTGTCGGCAAGTGGAAAAGCGTTCCATATAATTTCATTGATTTTCATAGATTATCTCTTCCACAGTACCGTTGACGGAGCCGTGCCGTGCCATCGCCGTTGCCGTTGCCGTGCCGTATAGTTGAAAAAACGCCCATTCAGTACACAGGGCCTAAGGGACATCGTCCCGCAAACTTATAGGGGTTCGTCAGTCAACGAAACTAAACAATTATCAGCAGCAGTTTATTTTTCAGGAAGTAAAAAAAAAGATTTTCCATACATATTGTCTGATCGAGGAGGTTATTTTGTACGGGAAGGTTCATGTTTATTTTCATCTCCTGGAAGAAATTCCTCAACAGGAATTAGTTGTTATGTTGTTCAGTTTCGATTACTGAGCAACCCCGATTAGTTAGCGGGACGCTGTGCCTTATACCCGGTATAGTAGTTTTATCTCACGACTCATCTCCCTAGCGACACGTAGTGACAGATTGTCAGCCCATCGCCTAAATTGAAATATACAGAAACCCTCGGATCCCTTAGCGGTTTTTACAGCATGTTTTTCTCTCGCTCCCAGTCCAGCATGGAAGAACGTGCATGTATGTACGTGCGTATGAATAAAACATATTTAAGTCAATAGGCTGTGATAATAACACATCGTATTGATTTGATCATGTTAACGTAAGTACTCGTATCTATAGCTAACTTCTACTGTTCTTTTTTTAGCGAGTGGATTCTCGAGTCAAACGACCCGATAAACCCTGGTGTCAGAGTTTTCAAAACCGCCTAGTAGCTATTAAGCTTCTGACATGGTTTCAGTAACGACCACTATCAAAGACAGCGACCGGGACCGACGGCTTAACGTGACCCCCGAAGCACGGAATCCTTTTTTCTTTTCAGAAAATCAGGTGATTCAGCCAGCAATGTCCTAACCAAACTGCGGAAAACCACACAAAGTGATAAATTGTCAAATACCAACTTCGTGTTCCCTCCCTGGTAATCGAACCCAAGACCTCCAGATCGTAAGCCCATGGCTCTGACCTAGTGGTCACCACGGAGGTAGTCAAAGGCTCTGATAATAACAAATCGCATTGAATTGATAATGTTGACATAGGTATCTAGCGAAGTCCTACCGTTGATCACAATACATAGTCTGATTTCCGAGAGTTTGATGTGTCTGACATCTAACAAGCGCGTTTTCATTTCATAGACATTATCACATAACACAGATATTCAACTATAAGTACCTCTTGTACAATCTTCAATCTTGTGTTTGTATTCTTCAGTCTATTATCAATTTTATAATCTTTTCACAAAATCTAATTTGTCAGACAGTCAGGTAAATCGACCCTGCATTATCTTAACTAAGCTAGTAACAGTCTAACAAGGTTTCATTTAATTTTATTAGTGTGATAGGTACCTAACCTAACCAAAGTTCGTTCCGCCACGTCTGACAAAGTTTTGAGGGTTATTTAAGATAGATTTGTATGTATATTGCTGTAGTGACAGGTTGTCAGCAAATCGCCTATACTGCAATATACAGAAACCCGCGGATCCTTTAGCTGGTTTTTATAGCACGCCCGGGAGGAAATGCAGCTGGCACATTCTATGTTTTTCTCTCGGCCAGCATGATCGACGTTATAGAATAAAACTTATCCACAATTTTTTCTTATTACATTATAAAAAATACTTACCGGCATATATTATTGTAATAATTACTACCTTTTTCCTGTAAGGGTATCCACTGACTGACACATCGAAGGCTAGACCACAGACTGAATCACTTGTTGAAGGATTCAATACTCCCATAAACTTAATGATATCACATTCATAAGGAATACTACTTGCCGGCATAAATGATAGTACTAAGCAGTCTTTTTTACTATAAGGGTATCCACTACCTGGCAAGATGGTGCATCGAAGGCTAGACCACTGCCTGGATCACTTCTTACAAGATTCAATACGCTCATAAACTTATTGATATCACATTCATAAGAAATACTACTTACCGGCATAAATGATAGTACTAAGCAGTCCTTTTTCCTGTAAAGGTATCCACTGGCTGACGAGGTGGTGCATCGAAGGGTAGACGAAAGCCTGCGTCACCCCTTGCAGCACTCGACACGCACAAGTGAGCTGCCAGCCTCCCTGAAAGATAAGGAAATGTAAAGAGAGGTTATAACCGCAATTCTGGACGAACTATTCCTTAAGGTGGTTGCAGGGCATAGGTATAAATTAATTGTTTCTAATATTTTTTTTTTTATGAATATATTACAATTAGCCACAATCGCAACCAATTCTTCATTTTATAATCCGGTATAATATAATAAATTCACACTATGTCTAAAGAGCAAGCGAGATGAAGCTATACAATGCTAAGACGTATAAAAGAAGGCCTGAATATATTGAATAGCAAATTTACTTTTCTTAAACATGCGCGAAAATATTGTCTATATTTTTAAATAAAGAACACGCGAAGTATCATATTTACGTAGACTGAAAAATCAAAATCACTTCCCGGCGCGTTTTTTGAATTTGGAACGAAGAGCGCGCCTGCAATGTTGTATGAAACGGCGTGCTGTTTGAATTTAGAACTCTTTCATCTATCGTACACATTGCTTTCTCGTGGCTGTATAGCCACAGATGCGTTTACCTTTCGGACCAAACTGTAAAATAAAAAAATAAATTGGCGGTAAAGCGGAGTTCGTTGTTAATTATTTTGTTAATAAACATAAATTAAAATGAGTTCCGATGATTCTGAAAGTGAAAATGAAATGGACATTGACTGCACTCCACCAGATTTAAGATCAGAAGCTAAATTAGCGATGGAAAACCTGCTTCCATCGAAATTAAAAGAAAAATATATAAAAGTATATGAAAATTTCATGTTCTGGAAAAACGAGAAAAATGCAAAAAAAATCTCCGAAACAGTGTTTTTGGCTTATTTCAATGAAATTGCGAAAACTAATAATCCATCTACATTATGGGCGATTTATTCTATGCTGAAATGTACAGTTCATATTAAAAACGGCATTGACTTGAAGAACTACGGAAATTAAACAACTTTTCTAAAACGACAATCGTCTGGGTTCAAGAGCAAAAAATCGAAGATTTTGACTAGTGAAAACATAAAGCAGTTTCTACTTAAAGCCCCAGACGATATATATTTAGCAACAAAAGTAAATGTAATTCTATTATACTTCCTAATATTAAGAATGTAGAAGTTTGTGAAAATGTTTGTTTTAGACACAATTGCGTACGCCAAAACGGCTGCACTTATTTGGTTGAGTTGGTTGCGTGTTGGTACAGAGGTAGACTATAATTTATGTGTCGATCTTAATATTATATTGTTCGTGAAAGCCGTAGCTTATGATATTTATATTTGTTTGTTTTGGGCTTTAACGGAGCATGCCGAAGTATCGAACTCTATAATATGACCACAAAAGACATAGAATGTCATGATGACACAGCAATAATAACCTTGCGCGACACTATAACAAAGATTGACCGAATGTTTGTCGTCAGAGGAGAGTTCCTTAACATTGTAAAAAAATATCAAAAACTTCGTCCAGTGGACACAAAATCGGATAGATTTTTTTTGAACTTTCAGAAAGGGAAGTGTTCGAAGCAAATCATCGGAAGACACAAAATAGCTAAAATGCCTAAAGAAATAGCAACTTATTTAAACTTGACAAATCCTGAATGTTACACTGGACATTGTTTCCGCAGGTCGTCAGCCACTCTTCCTGCTGATTCGGCAGTGAATTTAACTACTCTAAAAAGACACGGAGGTCGGAAGTCCGATAAAGTGGCTGAAGGCTACATCGAAGACTCTGTTGAAAATAAAACTGAGATATCCAATAAAATTAACCAAAACATCAAATTGCGACCTGTTAATGATTCGGAAACAACATCTTACCCACTCACCTCTTGCCAATTATCAAGTCCACAGCCATCCACTTCTAAACAGCAATTATGTTTCCAGCCACCTACCACTGACCAAGTATCAAATTCCCAGCCGCAAACGCAAGAAATACCACAAACGAACATAAATGTGCCTGGAAAAACAATAACATTTTCGTTCAATAATTGTCCTTACATGAGTAATGTAACTTTTAATATTAATTAAATTTATTATGTAAAAGGCCCTTTTTTATTTCCTTGCATTTATTTAAGAAAAGCACTATATATGCCTCGGCCGAAATGGCAATTGCCTGTCTCGTATCATTCACATCACAAACTTATACTCGACCTGCAATTGCCTATTTCGCTGCCTTTGCAATAATGTACTATTATGAACGATTTGATATAAAAACTGTATTAGGCACTTAACTATTATAATATTAATTAAAACAATAAAAATCTAGAATAGGCCGCAACAGTGTGAATTTACCCATGAAATTGAACTACTTTGCCCTTTGGCTGAAATATGAAAAAGAAATGATTTTCTACACCCTAAAGTTGAGTCACATTTGTTTTTTACATCTGGTATACTCCGATTTCCGGAATGACAGACGGTTTACTGTTTCATTTTTTTCGCCACGTCTCTACTTGCTTTTACAGTATTTCCGGAAAGCTATTCCTATAACAAAGAGCAGTCGTTGCTAAAATCGCAAAAAAAAACATTGTCTCTATTGAAATAAAAATGTTGTCATGAAAATATTTAAACTCTCTGAGATTTGTAAGTTTTATATCGTATTTTATTCGTATTACTGGCTGAATAAAAATAACAGAATACATCATATTAAAATACCAGTTAAACCTTCGGGTCGCCGAGCCAGCAAAGTAAGTAAGTAAGTTAAACCCATATTGAATATACAAAAGTCATTGAGGTGGAATAGTTAAAAAAAACACGCCGATCGCAGCCAAAACGTTCAAACATTTCAATTTTTGATGCAAACATACCCGCAGTCCATCAATCAACCGCATGTGTTTTAAAAAGTAGAACGAACTGCATATCGATGGTATTCAAACAATTGTACGTTGACGAAGCGATGACGTTTGCGCGCAAAAATGTGGTGCGTGGCATAAATATTCATTGTGAAAAATTGATCAACCAGTTTTACGCCCTATAGTATTTTCAATTTGGTTTTAGAATAGAGGTAAACAAAGTTTCTCGTCTTTTTACGCAAAAACACATTTCAAATAATAAATTATACGTGGCGGTAAATTAGTTGAGTTACTAAGAGCCGTATTTGTAATCAGCGCTCATGAGTGACAGCTAGTTTGAGTTCGTATCCGAAATGTCATTTCAGTACAAACTGGCCTGTCAAATCTATGTTTAATATTGCTCTCAAGTTTGAGATCGCTTCATAATTACGAGCCAAAAACTACTATTTCTGTATGTTGTTACATCGAATAGCTAAAATTTATTTTAGAAACAAGATCTTCGATTAGGAGACTTGATACTTTGTGTACCTTTTTTTCTAAAACCGAGTTCGAAACGCTTTAGTTATGTTAATTAATAACACTTCTGCCAAAAGATAAAAATTGCACCGCGAGGAAGTACATATAGGTGTTTTATCGCAGGACTGGCGTTCGACCATACACGCAGTCGTCATGTAAGCCTACCTTTATAGGATCCTTTCAATCCTCCCATCAGAGTCCAGAGCAGAGGAGCTTGGAGTTTTTTGTTAATTTATCAGAATAGCACTGCCTCTAAGGCATTAAGGTGAGCTCACTGCCTCACCCATTTACCACTGAACTAAGCTCATCAAAAAATCATGCTTCGCAATGGATCACTGACTAGGAACAGTGGATCACTGACTAGAAAGAGAGGATCCATGTCTAGGAACAGAGGATCACTGAACAATATTAACTCACCAAAAACGCAGCATAAGGCAGAACGAGAGAGATCAGCGCGTTGACGGCAACTGAGATGAACATGAGGTTCTTCCCTCCGTAGTGATGAGCTAAAGCACCTCCCGGCAGTTGAAGGGTTATGTAGCCCCAGAAGTAGGCCAATAGGGTCACTGACTAGGAACAGATGATCACTGACTAGAAACAGAGGATAACTGACTAGAAAAGAGGATCATTGACCAGGAACAGAGGATCACTGAATAGGAAGATAGAATCTCTGACCAGGAACAGAGGATCACTGAATAGGAAGATAGAATCTCTGACCAGGAACAGAGGATCACTGAATAGGAAGATATAATCTCTGACCAGGAACAGAGGATCACTGACTAGGAACAGAGGATCATTGACTAGGAACAGAGGATCATTGACTAGGAACAGAGGATCATTGACTAGGAACAGATGATCACTGAATAGGAAGAGAGGATCTCTGACCAGGAACAGGGGAACACTGAATAGTATTAACTCACCAAAAACGCAGCATAAGGCAGAACGAGAGAGATCAGCGCGTTGACGGCGACTGAGATGAGCATGAGGTTCTTCCCTCCGTAGTGATGAGCTAAAGCACCTCCCGGCAGCTGAAGGGTTATGTAGCCCCAGAAGTAGGCCAATAGGGTCACTGACTAGGAAGAGAGGATCACTGACTAGAAAGAGAGGATCACTGACTAGGAACAGAAGATCATTGACTAGGAACAGAGGATCATTGACTAGGAACAGAGGATCACTGAATAGGAAGAGAGGATCTCTGACCAGGAACAAAGGATCACTGAATAGTATTAACTTACCAAAAACGCAGCATAAGGCAGAACGAGAGAGATCAGCGCGTTGACGGCGACTGAGATGAGCATGAGGTTCTTCCCTCCGTAGTGATGAGCTAAAGCACCTCCCGGCAGTTGAAGGGTTATGTAGCCCCAGAAGTAGGACGAGAGGATGATGGAGCGAGTATTGTGGTCCCAGTCGAAGTACTGGAACAAACATCAAATTTTACATACATACATATAGTCACGCCTTTATCCCTAATGAGGTAGGCAGAGCGTAAACGACATAAACGAAGGTAATTCCTCCACGTTTGACAAAGTTTTGAGGGTTATTTAAGATAGATTTGTAGGTATACTGCTGTAGTGACAGGTTGTCAGCCCATCGCCTACTGCAATATACTGAAACCCTCGGATCCCTTAGCTGGTTTTTATATCATTCCCGGAAGGAAATGTAGCTGGTACATTATATGTTTTTTTTTCGCTCCCAGTCCAGCATGGACATTAATTCAATTCAATTCAATTCATTCAGTTCATTTATTAAATACGAAACATATGGCTAACAGTTTATAAACCAGGCGCAAACAATGTTGAGTCAATTAGGAATTACAGTACAGACTTATAATATTAAAACATACATACATATAATCACGCCTTTATCCCTAATGAGGTAGGCAGAGCGTAAACGATATTAGAACATGGAACATAGAAAATATCATTAATTAGGATGCAAATAGATAAAAAAAAAGTTAAATTTACATACAAAAAATAAATAAATGTCAATTTAAGAATTCGAATAAATTGTAATAAAATAATAAAATTTAAAATGCAATGATACATATTTGCTGCTTATCAAAACAGTTATTAGTTCTTGGAAAGGCTTATGATTTTAACTATCCATTGTTTGCTCCCACAACGCTGCTCGCTTTAGTCAACGATTCTAGGTAACGGCTGCTGCACGCTAGAAACTGATTTTTGGAGCATATAAAAATATCGAGCTCTGGCTCCGTCAGAGATATATCATTTACTAGTTTAACCGCTCTAGGTAGAGGAGCAGATCTCGAAGATACACATCGCGTGGAAGGTACAGCAAATACTTCTCGCCTGGACGGCCGGACAGCGAACGATCTTGGCACGCTAAACCTTATTATATTTAGTAAGAATGGGTTGTGGATCTTACCACGTACTAGCTCAAATATATAGATCAACAGTGATAAGTTTCGCCTGATCTCCAGAGAGTGATACTCCACCATACCCAGTATGAAATTACATAAACATAGGCACGTATTTATAATCTGAGATTGACAGCGACTTTGAGTTGGTATTAGAAATGTCATTTCAGTACTTAGGCCCATATTTATAATCAGCTCTAAAAAGTGAGAGCGAGATTGAGTTCGTCTCAGAAATGTCATTTCAGTACACCTACCAAATCCATACTTAATATCGCGCTTAATCATGATATTGCTTTATAAATACGAACCTTAACACTGCTCACAATATTGAGATCGCTCTATAATTACGAGCCATAATCACGCCTTTATCCCTAATGGAATAGGCAGAGCGTAAACGACCTAAACAAAGTTCGTTCCGTCACGTCTGACAAAGTTTTGTATCAAATAATTATTATGGTAATACATTTGAAATACCTGCTAGTACGCTACTAACTTTAAACTAATTTAACTAGTTTAAACATCGGAATTACCTTTTATCCCGACGTTTCCGCTCGGGTGCACAAGTCCTATAAGGTTTACCAAAATACTTAGGTTTTGCGAATAAACCAGTTTGAAATAGTAAAATAAGTGAAAATAATAATATTGCAAATGTTTAAAAAGTTATAACTATTCTACTAACACATCATCTCCCTTGCCTTATTTCGTATCTCTCGGGGTCGGCTACCTTATCTAGGGGATTGAACTAGGGTACTGGTTTTTACACAGAGCGACTGCCATCTGACCTCCTCAACCCAGAAGGGAAACCAGACCCAATCTTAGATTAGGTCGGAGTTTTCTAGCCGCACATGCTTTTCACTGGACTCTGACATGGCTTAACGACTATTATCTACGGTATTGAACGATATTAACTGGGACCAACGGCTTAACGTGCTTTCCGAAGTACGGAACTATTCTACTAACTTTTTATTACATACATACATACATACATATAATCACGCCTTTATCCCAAATAGGGTAGGCAGAGCGGAAACGACCTAAACAAAGGTCGTTCCGCCACGTCTGACAAAGTTTTGAGGATTGTTTAAGATAGATTTGGCTGACAACCTGTCACTACAGCAATATACCTACGTATATTGCTGTAGTGACAGGTTGTCAGCCTGTCGCCTAAATTACAATATACTGAAACCCTTGGATCCCTTAGCTGGTTTATACAGCATGCCCGGGAGGAAATGCAGCTGGCACATTCTATGTTTTTCTCTCGCTCCCAGTCCAGCATGGAAGAAATATTACCTGATAAAATAATAATAAAATAATACTTCCATGCTGGACTGGGAGAGATAGAAAAACATATAATGTTCCAGCTGCCCTTCCTCCCGGTCATGCTGTTGAAGTCAGCAAAAGGGACTCGAGGGTTACAGTGTATTGTAATTTAGGCGATGGGCTGACAACCTGTCACTATAGCAATACATATTACAATCTAAAATTGCCCTCAATATTTGTCAGACGTGGCGAAAGCGCCTTTTACGAGGCTTTAAACTCTCTGCCTACCCCGTAAGGGATAAAGGCGTGATTTATGTATGTATGAAAAATAATAAATAATGCCCTACGACAAATAATTAAATTACAAAAAATTAAAAGATAAATAAAAACAAAAGTTTCTTCGTCATTTGTCAAAATTATTAAATTGGAGGTCAGTGATAAAAACTGGATGAAAGTGCTTTTGTAATTATTTGCTATAGAAAAAAAAAAGTAATAAAATTAATATCTTTGACAGGTCTACAAACAACTTGATAGTAAGTTCAATGATAAGTAGGTGTGGTTGATTGTGGTTTTTATGAGTTTATAAAATTTTCCTTCACGTTCTTCTTTTATACCTACGGTACATAATGATTACTGACTGCCTCCGTGGTCTAGCAATCTGAGCCATGGGCTCTCGACCCGGAGGTCCCGGGTTCGATTCCCGGCGGGGGACAATGACTTTGTGTTGTTGTTTCTAGTTTGGTTAGGACATTGCAGGCTGATCCCTGATTGGCCGAAAAGTAAGATGATCCATGCCGTCGGATGGGCATGTAAATAGTCGGTCCTGCGCCTGATTTCTCTCTGGTCGTGTCAGTCAATCTGTCCCATCAGAATAAGAGATGGAAGGTATAGAGAGTGCTTCTGTGTGTAGCGCAAACACTTGGGCACTAAAAACAAGTCCTGCGCAGTTGGTTGATCTCCGCAAGATTGGCCGCCATCACCGAAAATCGGTGGGAGGACTATTATTATTACATAATGATTACTTTTTTTTTGTATTCGATTTGCTAATCTTTATTGCAACAAAAATGTTAACGATGCGGGTAGAAAATCGCTACGTATAAGTATTGAATTATGTGAATTTTGTTGAAAATATTCTAAATATTGACCAAAATTGTAAATATTTACTATAAAAGATCAACTATTTAGTTTTGCCTTGAAAATTAATAATAAATTGTGTCGATGATATTATTTAACTAGCTTTTACCCGCGACTTCGTCTGCGAGGTTTTTATTTCTCCTTCGTCCACCTGAAATTATTTGCAGCGTCTTGTGGGTCTGGTCCCAGCGACCCACTATTAAAGAAATATGATACCCTTGACGATGGTGGCGGTGAAGAATTAAATTAAAAATGTTCCGTCATAGTCCGTTCAAACACATTTTTTTTTGTTTCCTGCCTACCCCCTAAGTTAGGTAGCGTGGTGATATCGTAAATCCAGGTAACACTCGGAGTTGTTTTTTTTTTTAAATCTATTTAAATTGTTTAAATACGAACTCAATTTAGATCCCTACCATCTACTACCTACCCTGTAAGTACGGTGGCTTGATTATATTTATCCTTAGTTTGTGTTTAGGTAAAATTTAGTTAAATAAAAAAAAAACATCAAAATCTGTTAAAAACACTAACTTAATCCAGTTCTCTGCCTACTGCCTACCCCCTAAGTACGGTGACGTAATTATTAATATCTTTAGTTTGTATCTTGGTAGCACTCAGTTGAATTAAAAAAGGGCCATCGAAATCGGTACAAATCACTAACTAAATTAAGTTCTCTGTCTACTACCTTTCTTCCATGCTGGACTGGGAGCGAAAGAAAAGCATAGAATGTGCCAGATGCATTTCCTCCCGGGCATGCTGTAAAAACCAGCAAAGGGATCTGAAGGTTTCAGTATATTGCAATTTAGGCGATGGGCTGACAACCTGTCACTATAGCAATTTACGTACAATTCCATCTTGAATAACCCTCAAAACTTTGTCAAACGTGGCGGAGCGACCTTTGATTAGGTCGTTTACGCTCTGCCTACCCTATTAGGGATAAAGGCGTGATTGTATGTATGTATGTATGTATGTCTACTACCTACTCCCTAAGTACGGTGGCGTGATTATTTATAGCCTATGTCCGTCTTCGGATTACAATCTATCACCATACCAAATTTCATCCAAATCCGTTCAGGCGTTTAAGCGTGAAAGAGCAACAAACAAACAGACAGACAGACAGAGAGACAGACAGAGTTACTTTCGCATTTATAAAATTAGTTAGGAAAGTATGGATAAATAAATGAAGACTTGAATAGAAAAAAAGGTTATCAATTTGAAAACAATGAAATATAATTTTTAAATATAACTTATTATATTTAATTGATAAGCTTTTTTGTATCACATTTTTATTTTGTTTTGGTTTTCTAACCAATTACCGAGCATGAGATTTGTAAAGTAATATTTCCACTTCCAAGTTATCATAATACTCGTGTTATGACACATGGCAATGATAAAAAATAAATAAAAAAACGATAACAATCAAATAAAATATTATGGAAATTTAATTGGATGCTAAAATAGGTAACTGACCAGTTGATTGTGTTATCAGTAATATCGACGAAACTAAAAATATATGCAAATTACAAGACAAAATAAAGAGGTACCATCTTAAGGTCAAATAGTACTCGACTAATAACAAAGATAGCTTTTGACACAGCCACGCCTTAGAAGATAGCGTCAACTGTGATTTATTTGAAGAATGATTTAAACGTCATATTAATATTATCAAATAAATTTTACTTTCTGGTTGAGGAAATTTCCGATTGGAATATTTACGTGTACTAACTAGTTTCATTCATTGTTTGATCCGTCTAGCCATAACAGTAACCTAAATCTAGATTCAGGACTGATTTTAATTACTAAGACCCAAATTATTAGTTCTGTTAGTCAAGGTAAATGCGCGTCGTAGGGAAAGGATGCTACTTCCATAGTCTGAGGGTATCGTCGTAAAATGGCCCTTTCGCGAAATTATCCTTTTTTTAAAAATTTCTCTTGGAAAACAAAATATAAGTCTTTTAGTAGGCTTACTATTTAAACTTATCTAACTAAAAGGGATGTTTTGTGAAAATAACACTTTGCGAACAAGAATATATTTTGATACCGCGTTTAACATTGATCAAAGATACCAACTAGATCATAACCAGATTAAACAGAAAAGATAAAGCAAAAACAGAGGACAACGTTACAAAACCTATTCGGATTCAGGCAACGTAGAAGCTGGCACCATTTATTAAATCCGTAATTAATTATATTTCTCTTGTGCTAATAATTTTGGGCAGCTCGATATCACTTAATCTCCATGGAGATGGAGGCAATTAATTTTCACTGAAAAGTATTTAAATTAATTCCCATCTCCCAAGTGGGAAAGAAGCTTAAGAGGAAAATATTTTTTATTCCTTCTAACGAATTAATTTTAGAACACTCAGGAGAATTTATCAAAATTTATATTAGAAATCAAAAAATGCAAATTATGTTTTCATCGTTCTAAATTAATCAATTTTCTTAGATATTAATAAAAGGGTTTAAATAATAATAAGAATAAAAGGGTTTGTTTTTATTACGGCTACATTATCTAATTCACTTTATAGGAATCAAATTTATTATATTGAATCAGATTTTTTTTTAATTACCTAACTGGAACACGTAAGGGAGAATGTTTCGTGAGCCACATGTTGCAGGCTCCCGCGTGAAACAGGATTGCATGTTTAACACGCTTTTTCCAGCTGAATAGTTTCAGGGATAGCATTTTCTCCGGTGGGCAGGGTATGTTCAAATATCATCCGATTAATTATTTAGTAAAAAAAAAGTTAACTTACATCAGGGTTCCTCTCGTCAGTCATGGCTACGATGGCCATGCTCATGTTGACTCTCATCATGAACGCCAGGAGCATCCCCAGGAAAAGCAACATGGTTTGCAGGTGACGGATGCCCAGACATGCCTCTGGAAGGTTATAGAATGAAGTAGAGTTTGTTATAAGATCATAGTTTCCAACATAAACTTCTTTGGGAGAATGCAATTTATTATTTGTGTTACAAGTTTTCATCCTAGATCTAATCCTTCTTCTTGTCGTTTGGGTCTCATGTCAATCAACCCAATGAACCTTGGTATTAGAGTACTATTTTTAGAGTGCTTTTAAGGACGATCAACTATAGAACGATTCACACTTATTCGACAAAACTGTACTTAGATCGAATCACTTTATATATAGCGAATTTACGCTAGAGACAATAATTGAAGATCGTAATTTTTGATCGGGATATTGATTTTCGTGGATCTTGGCGATATCTTTATTTTGTTCTTCAAATTCCCTCAATAACTTTATTGAGAAAAAATCATGACTAAAGTAGAACTGAGCTTTGAGCATGTTCTCCTATTTTACGTCAAATAACTGCTTATTTGACGTAACGACAGATTAGGCATATAAAAGTCATCTGTATATTTTCTAATCTGTTCTTATGTCAAAGTTACGACCCTCTGTTCCACACTCCCCTTACTATTCCTCCTGGAAGGACTTAGTCAAGACCAAACTCGTGAATAAAAGGATAGTTTTGCTTTTATTCAGCCACTTCTTATCGTGTGGGTTTCGTCACTATACTTCTCAATCTCTAATGCGTTTCTTTTTCATATAAAACGTGATTGAGTCACGTTTCTATCACACTTTGTAAAGTAGACCACGACCTTTACCATGACTCTTAGTAAACAAACAACAGTATTGCACTTCTTCTTATCGAGTGTAAAGACGACCCGATGAATCTTGGTGTCAGGTCAGAATTTTAAACCGCCGAGTAGTAGAATAGGCCTCTGACATGGTATGTGTAACGACCGGCACTATCAAAGTCAGCGACCGGGACTGGCGCCTTAACGTGCCCTCCGAAGCACGGAATCTTTTTGATCCAGTCAATCAGGTGATTCACCCTGCAATATCCTAACGAAACTGGAGAAATCAAACTATTTAAACATTTGTGGCATTTTAAATAAAATTTAATAACTTGCACTAACTTTTACCTGCGCACACAACCTGATGAAGGGATTCTGAATGTTCCACAGTACGTGACTTATATTTCATAGTAAGTGCCCGTTTTTAAACTTTATTTAAACTGGAGAAATCTTACAAAGTGATAAATTAACATTGTGTTCCTCCATGGGAATGGAACCTCATGGCTCAGATTCATTGCACTTAATTATATTGCACTTACTTGGTTTAACTAGTTCTATCTCATCAACTCCCATATTGATATTTTTGATAATTTCGACGGTCATTGTTTTACGGTCACAGTTTATATTTATGGTTATTTTTATCGATATAGTTATTTTATCGATATAATTTAGGGTTACTATTGATATGGACACTCCCGTCGGTGCGTATAGTTCGGACGACTAGACGAGAGTGTTAATGTTAATTATCTATCTGTTAACGCATGCTACAACTCTTAAACAGAACAGGAGTACTGTAGAGATGATTTCTGACCATATCATCATTGGCCTCATACTTTTTTCCAACGACGACCCGCACAGCCTACTTGGCAGTGTACCTGCCTGCTACGCAGTCTTTATTCTTTATTGTACACACAGATATTCTTAAAATTAACTTAATTTAGATACATTATGTACAAAGGCGAGCTTAACTCAAAATATTTGAGTTGTCTTCCAGCTTACCGTGAGAGGAAAAAATATAGATAACAGCAGGCAAGAGTGTACGCAAAGACTATAATAAGCTACATATAAATATTCTTACATACATAAGTATAAATACTAACCAAATACATACATACATACATAAATCACGCCTTTATCCCTTACGGGGTAGGCAGAGCGTTTAACGCCTCGTAAAAGGCGCTTTCGCCACGTCTGACAAAAATTGAGGACAATTTTAGATTGTAATATGTATTCCTTTAGTGACAGGTTGTCAGCCCATCGCCTAAATTACAATACACTGTAACACTCGAGTCCCTTTTGCTGACTTCAACAGCATGCCCGGGAGGAAGGGCAGCTGGAACATTCTATGTTTTTCTATCTCTCCCAGTCCAGCATGGAAGAAACCAAATAATTATATAAATAATATTAGTACATACAATACGTGGAATATAAACAAATATTTATTATACACACTTACATATAGTAAAAATAATACGACATATGAATACATTTATGAGGATAAGAAATGCTCCTTCACTCTTCTCTTAAAAACATCCGAAGAAGGGCTTGCACGGATTTCATACATACATACATATAATCACGCCTTTATCCCTAATGGGGTAGGCAGAGCGTAAACGACCCAATCGTTCCGCCACGTCTGACAAAGTTTTGAGGGTTATTTAAGATAGATTGGTTGTCAGCCCATCGCCTAAATTACAATATACTGAAACCCTCGGATCCCTTATTTCATGGGGCAAGGAGTTCCACAAATGCACAGAATGCACCGTAAACGAGTTACCATAACACGTTGAGGAGTGGGAAGGGATTTTCAGGAGGAGGGATCTAATGGTCCGACATGGTTGCCCACGAGGGACCATATACTGGAAGCGCTCACGGAGGTAAAGCGGAGTGACTGAGTTGTTTAGTGTTTGGTATAAAGTCGACAGAACATGCACATCGCGACGTCGACGAATGGGTAGCCATTTTAATTCAGATCTGTACTGCGAAATGTGATCGTACTTGCGTAGCCCATAGATGTATTAGTATGCACAGAGTCTGTACTCTCTCCAGCTTATTCAGCATCTCCTCCGTGGCGTCGAGGAAACAGACATCCGCATAGTCAAGGAGAGGAAGAAGGAGGGATTGGGCGAGGACAATTTTAGTTTTAAGAGGTAGGAACCTTTGTAAGCGCTTAAGGGACTGAAAGGAATAATGCACCTTCCTACTTATCTCATTTATATGACTGACCCATGACAACCTGCAGTTAAACGTTATACCTAGATTTTTAGCCTTGGGTGTGTAATTAATAACTGTGCCACCATAAACAACTGGTGAAACATCCTGTGTCTGAAGTGAGTTAAGCATATAAGAGCTACCAATAATTAAAGCCTGTGATTTTGATGGATTCACTAGTAATCCAAACGAGTTAGCCCAATCGCAGATCCTTGCAAGATCGTCATTCAATTCTGAGACTACCTGTTGCACATCACTTGAAATTGCGGTATACCTGCAAATCGTCTGCATAGAGATGATATTGTGAAGAAATAACTGTAGTGAGAGCGTTTATAAAAATCGAAAATAAGAGCGGAGAGAGAACGCCACCTTGAGGGACACCAGCAGAGAGATCACACCAATCTGATGAAGTATCATCAAGGCGCACACTCTGCGAGCGGCCCCGAAGATATGAGTGAAACCAAGTGAGTGCAGCATGAGATACGTTAAGAGATTTAAGGATATCTAGAAGAACATCGAAATCGACAGAGTTGAATGCGCTACTGAAGTCCAATAGAATTAAAATGATTAACTCTTTATTGTCTATTGCTTGGCGAATGTCATCTGAGACCTTTAGAAGTGCCGTAACTGTACTGTGGCCTGGACGAAAACTAGATTGAAATTGACTCAACAGATTATTCCGGTTTAAAAACGAGGACAACTGTCTCTGTACGATGCTCTCCAGGGCTTTGGAAAGGATGGGGAGTATAGATATAGGACGAAATTGTGACAAGGAGGTAGGATTGGATATTCTAGGCAAGGGAATGACATGCGCTTTTTTCCACATGGATGGATAAGAGCCTGTCTTTAAGGAGAAACTGAGGATGTGGGTAATTATAGGAATCAATACGTCAAGCAACGGCAGAATCATCTGAAGATAAATACCATCGTCACCCACCGCCTTGGTGGAGATGGATTGAAGGGATCTCCTAACGTCACTCTCATCTGCAGGTGAAAAAGAGAAAGATGTACACTTTGGGATCGGTAATTGTAAAATACGATCTAAAGTACTAGATTTGACAGAGTCTTCAAATATAACTGGAGGAGAGGAAAAGTGCAAGTTAAGCGCATTGAGGTCAATATCTAAAGTACATTCATGGGATGACTTACCGATACCCAGAGTTTTTAAGAAACGCCAGACCTGAAAGTTTGGTAAATGTCTCGTGGAATGTTTCTGGGTCTAAGTATTCTCTGTAGCTGTTTCTGTGTATGTCCATGGCACCCCGATACAGGCAATCCTAGTGGGGGCTATGAGTGTGACCGTGTTCCTTTTTTTAGGACAGACGATTTAATCAGCGTCTGAGAAAAGATTTTTTGTGGCTACGTAAGCAGAAGCAGACTGGGTGCCTAAAACAGCCGTAGGGGCATAGGAAGACCTCAAAAGAGGTGGCGGGACGAAATTGATGCTTGCGACAGAAACTGGAAGTAAATAGCACAGGACCGGGAAAGTGGAAAGGAAATGGGGAGGCCTTCGTTCAGCAGTGGGACAAATCTGTCTGGAAAAAAAAAGTAGGATTATATGGTAGCGGCAAAATTTCCAGCATGCTCTGCATTTTAAGGTGGTAAAGTTGGTGACTAATTGCTGTGTATTAAATGCCGTTTTTGTTTAGAAAACCAGGAGTTGATTTGAATTTCTCACCCATACTACGACACACGCATTCGCTGTTTGGCCCTATCTTCAGCGAACTTCTCACATATAAGAAACCTCTGAAGATGAAAACTCTGACCATAATACATACATACATACAATCACGATTTATTCCTAATTGGGTAGGCAGAGCCTAAACGACATAAACAAATGTCGTTCTGCCACGTTTGACGAAGTTTTGAGGGTTATTTAAGATACATACATACATATAATCACTCCTTTATAAGGGGTAGGTAGAGCGTAAACAATCTAGAGTGTCTACCTAAGGTCGTTTTGCCACGTCTGACAAAGTTTTGTGGTTTATTTAAGATAGATTTGTAGGTATATTGCTGTAGTGACATATTATTAGGATTATTTAATATAGATTTGTTATATTGCTGGAGCGACAATGACACATCCATTGTCTTGCCCCGCGTGCCCTTCAACTTGCACGCAAGTAGACCTGTACAACGCCACTGACGTCGCAGTACGTTTGGCAGAGTACTGGTCAAAATTAATATAAAAATGCCTAAACGATCGACACGACAAGAAGAAGAAGTGACAGGATGTCAGCCTGTCGCCTAAATTGTAATAAACAGAAACCCTCGGCTCCCTTACCTGGTTTTTACAGCATGCCCGGGAGGAAATGCAGCTTGCACATTCTATGTTTTTCTCTCGCTCCCAGTCCAGCATGGAAAAAAAATTACCATAATATGAGAAACGAAAAAAAACCTCTTACCTCAGATTCTTCTTCTCCTTCATTGGACAAAATGAACCAAACTGAAAAAAACACATTGAGTTTACAATTTGCTGATTTAGAAGTAGGTAGGTATGCAAGAGTAAACAAGATGGAGCTTTGTTTCTCGAGAAACTCTACTTATTCGGTTTACTTTTAAATTTTCCAACATAACATGTTTTAAAGTTGTTTATTTGTAAGTAATGTAAATGTAGAAATGTTTTATGATTATAAGTTCCGTAAGAGAAGCTTTTGTAAAATGACAATTTTGACAAAATGTTGGTTAAAAGGGGGAATAATGTAGCTTCACATGTTATAGTAAGGTTTGACGATTTAGCAATATGTAACGTACTGTACCGTTCGGCGTGATGACGCTAGTCGTCTCCCGCCCGCCGTAGCGAAAACACAAACATACATACATACATAATCACGCCTTTATGCCTAATAAGGTAGGCAGATCGTAAACGAACTAATTAAAGGTCGTTCCGCCACGTCTGACAAAGTTGTGAGGGTAATTTAAGATAGGATTTAGGTATATTGCTGTAGTGACATGTTGTCAGCCCATCATACAATATACTGAAACCCTAGGATCCCTTAGCTGGTTTCTACAGCATGCACGGGAGGAGATGCAGCTGGCACATTCTGTGTTTCTCCCGCCTGGGAGGCCAGCATGGAAGAAATAGAAAATAACACCAACATGTAATTGTATTAAGTATTTGTGAAAACAATAGTAAGGCCTCAAAATTCCTTCATTATTTCTACATCCATCCCTCAGCTTACATACGAGTATACCTCTAAAGTGTGCTTTCCGTTTCATTCAAAATATATTTTTTTAAATTAGAAATAATCAATAAACTCCATGGATTTTTGTCCAGAAGCGAATTAGTTATAAACTTATAATTATTCCTCAAAATAAAACAAGAGGTTATCATAAGACAGTGTAAGAGCGAGTTTATCAGAAAACATCTACTGTTAAACAATTTTATCAAACTTTTAATAACCATTATATTGATCTTTATGTCAACTACAAAAGGGATGTTATGGAAGCAAATAAAACTTGGTGAATTGAGATAATCTTGAGCGTCGGTATTGACATTGCCATAAAATTAAATTACGTATTTCTGAACAGTAATTTATTTACTACTAGCTGTGGCCGCGACTCCGTACGCGTGGTGGTTATGATTTTAAACAGCGATATATTTTTTTGTTTTTAATTTTACATAATGTCATCTAGTGGTCAGTGGCGGACCTATCAAATTTATAAATGCTTAAACGTTTCGTAAACCATAAGTGCAAAAGTTTTTGATTTGGTTATTATGGTTTTTACTGTATATACATAAAAAGATCTCTATACCGTGTATTTAAAGATGCCGCTGTACGATTTGGCGATATTTTTAGATCGCGGTGGTGAGATTTTTCTTGGGAACACAAATACTTCTCATGAACTTTTGAGTTTGTACCGCGTTGGAAAGCCGTTTTCATCCCAGAGGGTCCCAGGTCACTTAGTCGCGGTTTTATTATCGGCGGGTTGGCGATTCCCTCGCTCGATTTAATTTCATAATATAGCCAATTCATAGGAGCAAAAAAGTCTATACGCGATTTTTTCTATCGTGAGGGAACAGAAAGGGACAACAATTTAAGCAGTAATAGATCACTCCGTTTTCGTTGCCGTTTACGTTTATGGTGCCAAAGGCGGTCGGGGTCGGGTTGTCCATCGTCTCGATGAACGTTTTAATCTATTTAGTTTTATTAATTTGTGTCATAACGAATTGCGTTAGCTAAGCCTAACACTTGTTTAACACGATACTTGTGTGCGTAATGATTTAAAAAAAAATATGGTTAAATTTTCTGTCTACTTCCTTAGTCAGGTGGTGTGGTTTTTTACGTATATCTTTAAAGTTTTAGGTGAGGTAACATTCAGCCGAATAAAACAAACATCAAATCGAGTAAGAAACAATTAAAATTTAATTTCCTACCTACCTCCCAACTCAGGTGGCGTAATTTTTTGTATCCTTTGTTTTTTCCTAGATAACAATAAGTCAAATAGAAAACGTTTGACCGAAATCGGTTAAAACACAGCTAAATTCGAATTTCCTGCCTACCTTCTAAGTGGGGTCGCGTGATTTAAGGTATCCTAAGTTGCAACCCGGGTAACACTGAGTTGAATAAAAAAAAAGTCGTATTGAAATCAGTTCAGTAGTTTTTGCGTGATGTGGTAACATACAGACAGACAGACAAAATATCTACAAAAAATCGATTTGGTCTTTATATCTTTAATAATGCCTGCTGCAATTACTTTTTTCGAAAACACGACCCTTCTGGCGATTTATTATATGTATAGATTATTGCATTATTTTATTTATAGACTCAAAGATCTGGCGCATGATAGTCGAAACCCGTGTCCTTAAGACGACGATACTAGTCCACAGTTGTCTCTTTCCAACCAATGTAGGCGTTAAGTTAAAATTTGTATATAAATCATGTTATTAGTTAACTTTCAAAAAACTACTCCAAGTGTCCCTTTATTATTTATTACCATTTAGATTTGTTTGCATTAATAATCTTGATTTAGCCATGATATTTACACAGTAATGAAAGAACAAACTTACAAAACAGTTTCATTTTAAGATTTTATTTCTAATAAAATACTTTTTATTTAAAATTCTACGCTCAAGAAAAAAGGGTCCAGAATGAATGTAACATATTAGACAATTTAAATCAGTGCTAAAAATTATTGTGGTTATGATGACTGGGAGCGAGAGAAAAACGTAGAAAGTGCCAGCCTCCCGGGCGTACTATAAAAACCAACAAAGGGATCCGAGGGTTTCAGTATATTGCAATTTAGGCGATGGGCTGACAACCTGTCACTAACAGCCATATACTATCGGCATTCCTCATCCTTCATCATTCCTTTTTGACTTTTATCAATGACTTGTCTAAGTACGTATCTCAAGGTTTAGTAGTCTTGTTTGCAGATGACACAACTGTCAAATCAAATATTTTACTGTTCTCTGGTCGACAAATCACACCACCACCTTCTGTGAGGTGTCCCGTTCCATTAAAAAATTAGTGCCGCTTCCTAGGGTTCACTTTAGACTCCAATATAAATTGGAAGTCACACATTGATTCACTTTGTAGCAGACTCAGTGGTGCTGCATATGCATTGCGACAACTACGCCCGTTGATACCCAACGTCGTATTGCGTCAAATTTACTACGCTTATTTCCACTCTGTGATGTCATATGGTGTTATGCTGTGGGGTAATTCTTCTGACCACCATCGAGTATTTGTTCTTCAGAAGCTTGCACTCAGGATAGTGGGTGGAGTCAAGACGAGGGAAACGTGCAGAACCCTATACAAAAAGAACAAAATAATGACATTGAGCTCACTATACCTATTCGAAATAATAAAATATCGATCGTTTCCGAAACAAAGGTCGTAACTCCAAAATCACTACTTTTCAGGAGAGCCAAAATACGATACTTTTTTTTTTATTTCCTCCATAACTTTTTTGTTTGATAAGCTAAAATATATCAACCAAAGAACAAGTTTCTCAAATTTTTATCAATTTAATGCCTTATTTCATATTAAAACTGTCAGAGCTTTAGTTTTAAAGTTACGATGGACTTACAGCCATGAAAAAATAATAAGCTGGTGGTTACACCCCATATAAATACTACAAACATGAAATCATATGATAAACTTAGGCAGTAAAAGTGAATTAGTGTCATTAAAATCTACTTAGATTGCTGTAAGAGTCTGCATAAATAGCTTATTTTACGCTATAAGTGTGCTAATATAGACAAATCTTCGATAGTTTCAAGATGAATCATGCCATACTCTGTAGATAATTAACATTATAGCGTTTAAGTTTTATTTTCAAGACATTCATTCAGTTATTCAAAATAAATCTGTAATTTAATGAAACACTTCATGGATTTTAAAATAGTTTTATTTATTAGAACAACATTACAGAATTGTTATTATGACAAAATTTTACCATCGTTTTAATTAGGATAACATTATAAAATGTAACACTCAGACTTACACCACCGGTGAAGAAGACGACCAGATATGTAATGGTTTAATCGATTGCATCTGACTCGTCTTCCTCATCAGTGTCGACGAGAGTTTCGATTACTTGTGATTCAAAGGGTAATTGAAAATATTCGTTATGAAAACGTTTCGGTACACTTCCATTTTCACACAGCCTTTTAAGGTCATTATATTTAGCTGTAGATATAGGAAGCTTATTTTGATACAAGGGATATAATTTTAACTGCGTTACTTGTTTGTACCTGTCTTTACTTTCTCCTGCACATTCTTTTGTCATTTTATTACCACTAATTTTCTTCCCTTTCCCTTTCCCCTTTCCTTTTCCTTTTAATTTTAGTTTGTTTTCTTGAAAAAGTTGGATAGTCGTTGGTTCAGCATTCTCTTTCATAGTGCACTTGATTTCCATTTGATCTAATTTTTTTTTTTTTAAAGTAGCTATCCTCATTTCTTTAAAGCTGATGTTTTTCAAGGTTTCTTTTGTAAAGGTGTTAGTAGTCACTTCCTCCCAATTTAAAAAGTCTTCATGTTCCATGACTATAACCGTATAAGGTTTTGGTCTTTTTCGTGCTGCTTCAAAATGTGTAGCCCATTGAGATGGACTCCACACTATGAGCTTCTTTACTTCTCTTTCTATGATCGCGTGCATAGAGTTAGCTGGCATATAAGTATGCCCTGGTAGCAAGAAATTTATCTGGATGACCTGCAGATTTTTAGATACAGTTAAATAGTAATTCAACGCTGCTAAAACTGTTTTGTTCTTGTTCTGGCCACTGCATGAATCGCAGTACAAAAGTAAATTCCGAATACCTCTTTCATCTAAAGCTTTAAGGTACTGGAACAAACAAGATGCTATTTCATTACTGCCCCTTTTTCCATCACATTCTCCCCACGGAAAACAGTACCCTTCCTGAGTGCCGCTTTCGTATACAGTAAAGTTGTACACTGCATATTTCCTGCTGTAGTATAAAAGCATACTATCTCCGTGCGGCGTGTTAAGCACTTTCTGTAAATCAAAACTAGCAGTGACAGTTTTTTTATTAATTGTATTTATATTTTGATGTGCTTGAAATCTTTTGTATGTATCTTTTTTTTCCTGCAAATGTAATTCTAGATTATTTTTTTCGTTTTCGTTAAGATCTTGGTTTTCAGCTTTAGTGCATTGCACACACTTATCCTTTTTAGGAGTATGAAAGCTGACATGACTATAGTTTTCATTAAACAGTTCTCGAAATACTCTCTCACTAACCATTTCTTTGTCTTCTTTTTGGCAGTCTCTTTTATATATTTGGTATAAGTTAGAAATATTTTTCAATTCTTGAGATAAATATACTCTAATACTATTTTTTCTGTTGTAGTGCGACGGTACCGCTGGTAGCTTACCAATAAATTCAAGAACGTAAAGTTTTGCTGACTCTGAAAACTTTGATGCTGCTGTCCGGTTTCGTTTGTCAGATTGTGCCATACCCTCATTTGATTTAGAGATAGTATAAAGTAAACATTTTTGAGTAATATCTAGTGTAGACAGTAAAAATTTTGGCAAATTTGTCTTCGATCTTCTCCGTCATTTATATAATATTCATATGTCAAATTTCGTCTGCTGTAGGGAGATTCAGATCTTTTTCTTTCTACTGGCATGGCACGTGCGCAACGCACGATCCAATCTTTTTGACGTTGATTATCAAGAGACCAATAAAAGTCATGTATAGATTTTCTTTTATCTTCAGTAACGTCATAACATTTCCTGTGACATTTTCCAGGAACACAGGGATTTGGTTTTACAGCTTTACCTTCCCTAGTTATTCCTTTTCTGTTTGTATAAGGTTTTCCCATGTCTCGCAATTTTTTATTTAATTTGTACTTATTAACTCGTTTTTCTTTTTTTGGCAGATCCCCAACTTTTTCTCTGCTTTCAGTCCTTTTTTTAGACCGTTTCTTCTTTTTTTTTCACTGTCGCTGTCGCTATATTCATCGCTTTCCTTAGCGGTCCAGCAATCTGAACTTCCTGCTGAAAAAGGCTCTTCGTCATCCTCAGATAAAAAATCAATAAATGACTTTTTCATAACTTTGCGCCTTTTTTTGCAATGTTTTTCATTATCAGAATTAGTGCAAAAATCTTGATGGAGGAGTTCAACATCGTCGCATTTGTCAGTTGCATTGCATAAGTTTAGGATGGGCAAAGTTTGCGAAGTCGATGCCAGGACCGATCCGTCGTCCGTCGTCGGAGTTGTCGGAGCCGGCAGAGATACGTCGTCGTGAGTATTTTCAGGTGCCAAGCAGATTGGCGGTTTGTCTTGCTGAGTCGTTGGAGCCGGGAGAGACACGCTGTCGTGAGTATTTTCAGGTGCCACGCAGACCGAGGGGCTGTCCTGCGGAGTCGTCGGAGCCGGGAGAGATACGTTGTCGTGAGTATTTTCAGGTGCCAAGTAGATTGGCGGTTTGTCCTGCGGAGTCGTCGGAGCCGGGAGAGATACGTCGTCGTGAGTATTTTCAGGAGCCATGCAGACCGAGGGGCTGTCCTGCGGAGTCGTCGAAGCCGGGAGAGATACGTTGTCGTGAGTATTTTCAGGAGCCATGCAGACCGAGGGGCTGTCCTGCGGAGTCGTCGAAGCCGGGAGAGATACGTTGTGAGTATTTTCAGGTGCCAAGCAGATTGGCGGTTTGTCCTGCGGAGTCGTCGGAGCCGGGAGAGATACGTCATCGTGAGTATTTTCAGGTGCCACGCAGACCGAGGGGCTGTCCTGCGGAGTCGTCGAAGCCCGGAGAGATACGTTGTCGTGAGTATTTTCAGGTGCCAAGCAGATTGGCGGTCTGTCCTGCGGAGTCGTCGGAGCCGGGTGAGATACGTCGTCGTGAGTATTTTCAGGAGCCATGCAGACCGAGGGACTGTCCTACGGAGTCGTCGAAGCCGGGAGAGGTACGTTGTCGTGAGTATTTTCAGGTGCCAAGCAGATTGGCGGTATGTCCTGCGGAGTCGTCGGAGCCGGGAGAGACACGTTGTCGTGGGTATTTTCAGGTGCCACGCAGATTGAGGGACTGTGCTGCGGAGTGGTCCGAGTCGGGAGAGACACGTCATCGTGAATATTTTCAGGTGCCACGCAGGCCGAGGGGCTGTCCTGCGGAGTCGTCGGAGCCGGGAGAGACATGTCGTCGTGAGTATTTTCAGGTGCCATGCAGATTGAGGGGCTTTGCTGCGGAGTCGTCGGAGCCGGCAGAGACACGTCGTCGTGAGTATTTTCAGGTGCCACGCAGACTGAGGAAGCTGTAGCTGCTAACGAAATATCTCGTGGTAATTCCGTTAATAAAGGGAGTGGTATAAATTTATTCGATCCTTTTGGCTTAGAAAGTATGGAAATAATATTAATCTTTTTATCAATTATACCGGAGTTTTCACTTTTGTCTGGAAAGCCTTGTAATGTACGGCTACATGTACCATGAATAATGTTTATATTATCGCTGCTGGAACTCGATTTTGCACTTGGTTTTCTTCTTTTATTAGTTTCAGTACAGCCCTCTTCTTCGGGAATGGTATTTTCTTTTAGGCTAGTAGGTTCCGATTCTTCTATTCTTCTGTTAATAGTACTCTCTCTTCTTCGTCTGTAAAAAATCAAGATACAGGCTTAGTTCACTAGAAAGTTTAGGTATGAAGCTATAAGAACGTAGCGGCGGACCCCGCAAGACGGGTGTTATTCAGTGGGTTGCCTCTCGCAGGCCGCCATCCATGGCCTAACCGTCGCCGTGGTTAGGCGATGGATGGGTGACAGGTAGTGGTATACAACTTGAGCGTTTTCGTGCTTCGGAAGGCACGTTAGGCCGGTAGTTCCGATTGATATCGTAGATTACTAGTCGTTATGCCATGTCAGGGGCCATTGCTAAGCAGTGGCGGCTTGAAAACTCTGACAGCTGAGTTTGCCACTAACCTGGTAAAAGCCTAATCTAGGATTGGTTCTGGTTTCCCTTCTGGATTGCGGAGGTCAGATTGCAGTCGCTCTGTGTTAAATTCAGTAGGTATCCTCGTTCAATCCCCTAGATTATGTAGCCGACCCCGTGAAATACGGGAAAAGGCTAGGTAGATGATGATGACTTGATTTATATGGCTTCTATTATAAATTATTTTAGTTTGGTACGCCCTAACTCAATTCTATGCCGTTATTATTATTACTTTTCAAACGGGGTGATAACGAAAGTATTTTTTTCTTTCGGGTCGTAATCACCATTATAATTATACTAGATAAATAAAGACTATATTCTGTAAAACATAGTATGTCTGTAAAATAATATGATAGTTACTTAAGTAGGTAGTAGTTTTACTGTTTACATACCTTTTTGATGAACTCAGCTGAGCATCCTTTAAGGATTGAACCATTTTTCTTCGTCTTTGTAACGAATCAAGTTTTTTATTTTCGTCCATTTCAGTAAACCGTCACTGGTAAACATATAATTCCAATTAACTACGTAAAACTTATGTTTTTAAATCTGCACTGGTCGCAACTTGCATAAAAACAAACAGAATGGCGCGTGGCCGACGACGTCATAAAACCGAACTGTATTTGCATCTCCTACACGCACTCATCTCTGTCGTGCGTAGTACTTTAGACATGAATGCGCGAAAGAGATGCAATACGTGCCAAACGCAACTCAAGCTGAGTGCTGCTACTCCGTCATGGAATAACGCCATCTGACTGATAAGTCCCAAACTTTTTGAAACTCGTAATAACAGTTCGACGAAAAGAAGACTTAAAAGGCACTTTGTATGAATATTATATGAAAGTATTAGTGTATCTCCAAAACTTAGACGAAGTTTACTACTAGTTGTTGGAGATACGCCATTTGAATAGCAAAAACACTGGCGTAAATCATAAATTTGGAGATACACCATTCGTATTTAAATAAAAATTAAAAAGTTAATATTTTTTTGGGTCGTAAGTCACAAAATTATTTAGTTGTTGAGATACACATTTCTCATCTGAAAAACAAATATAAATGATTTTCAATTTGCGGGTGTAAGTCACAATTTAATTATTAGGATATGTTACGCTCTTATTGAATAATAATATTGGTGAATAAGCTAAATATTACAATGATATTAATGCGGTATGTCTTTTACGTCATGTTTTCGCCGAGATATTGTGTATAGCTTCAGTAAAAACTGGGGTCGTAACAATCACTTTTTTCATCGTATCGAAATGTGATATATACACATCGATAGAGCTAAAAAAACTATGTAAGACTGCATTAAAAAGTAATTTTCGCCATATTGGTGGTTACGACCTTTGTTTCGGAAACGATCGATATGTTCGAAAAAATTTGCATACCTTTGCTCGTAAAACAGGTGGTGGACATAACTTGCGCAGCGTGGGAAAACTGGAGACAGTACCGCGCAGACTCGAGTTAGCTACTAAGAACCCGCGTGTAATCGGTCCCACGTATTACGAACAACTACCCACTGATATAAAAAACGAACCAAATGACGACACGTTTTATTGCCAACTGAAAAACTTTTTATTAGATAAAGAATATTATACTGTAAGTGAATATTATCAATTTGTGGAATAAAATTAATATTAATAATTATATTGACATTTGATCTGTACTTTATGTACGTGGGACACTCAGAAAGTTTTGCGACACTAAAAAAAATTGTTCTACAGACTCTCCACCAGCCTCTATACAAAGATTCATGCGTCTGAACCAGTTTTCAAAACACTTTTTCCAGTCCGCCGTAGACACCTCGTTTACAGCCTGCTCGAACGCAGCCAGCGCATCTTCCGGCGACGAAAATTGTATACCCTTGAGCTGATTTTTTATTTTTGGAAATAAAAAGAAGTCACACGGTGCTAGATCAGGGCTGTAAGGAGGGTGACCCAGGAGTTTGACTGGTGTGCTGTCCAGGAAGTCCCTCGTTTTGAGCGCGGTGTGTGCAGGCGCATTGTCGTGGTGGAGCAGTAGTCCGCGGAGCCCTGTGTTTGGTCGCTTGTTGCTCACAACAGAAAAAACTTCTGGTAAACATTTGGTAGTATACCATTCGGCGTTAATGCTTCTTTGATCTCGTAAGGGAATTGAGGCAAACTGTCGACTGGCGCTTGGTTTCTGGATCGTATTGATAAATCCAGGACTCATCACCTATTACGATGTCGTAAACACGCCGAGACGAGCCTGCTTCAAATTTGTTCAGCATATCACGGCACCATTCCACCCGGGCCTGCTTCTGAGCGTCGGTGAGGTAGTGCGGCACCCAGTGCGATACTATCCTCCTCACGCGAAGTTGCCCGTGTAGAATCTCGTGAACGCTTCCCGATCCAATCTTTAATATGTGCTGAATCTCCTGATATGTAATTCGCCTATTATCTTGGATTAAATTTTTCACTGCTAGCACGTTTTCTTCCGTAATAGCCGTCAAAGGGCGACCGCTTCTTTCTTCATCCCCCAAGGTTGGTCGACCGCGCCTAAATTCGTTATACCAACGATACACGGTTGCCTTGGAGGGGCTTTCATCCATAAATGCCATTTGAAGTCTATCGAACGATTCATCCGGTTTCAGGCGACACTTGAAATCGTAAAAAATCATAGCTCTAAAATGTTCCCGGCGCAGATCCATTTTTCAGTAAGACACGATACTTTGAATTGGCTCGCAAAAATTGTGGAGGGAAATTTTGAAAATGGAACACACATATTTTTACTTACAAGTAATCATATTTTCAAAAAAGATTCTAACCGGCCAGTCTGCCATATATAAAAACTATTTATCGCAATACTTTCTGAGTGGCCTGGTACTTATTATTTTATTTTAAATTGACACTTTCATTTATTTATTTTATTTTTGCTGATCTGACATATTCACATAATATATTGATTTATATTTTTGTTTTGACATCGTGATAAAAATAAGTTTTTAAATTTGATTTTATAAATTGACTTATTTTAAATTATTCAGACATCTGTTAGAGTCCATTTGTATGATTGTAATTTTTGTTTTGACATTTTTGATTTATTTTATTGTGTAATCTGTATTTTTTGACGATCATATTATTCTTTGACATTTTTATTATTATTGCAATGTAATTGTGAAATTGATAATGTGAAATAAATGAATCTAATCTAATCTATCTTAAATAACCCTCAAAATGTTGTCAGACGTGGCGGAACTACCTTTGTTTAGGTCGTTCACGCTCTGTTTATCCCATTAGGGATAAAGGCGTGATAATAATATGTATGTATCTTACTTACCTCACAATCCTAAAATTTTGTACCACATGCAAGTTTATTTCAGACCACGAAAAGTGTAATTTGTTAAAATAAACTGGGTATCTAGCTTTCCGCTCGCGGTTTCACCCGGATTTAACATACATACATATAATCACGCCTTTATCCCTACTAGGGTAGGCAGAGCGTAAACGATCTAAAGAAAGGTCGTTCCGCCACGTCTGACATAGATTTGAGGGTTATTTAAGTTCAATTTGTAGGTATATTGCTGTAGTGACAAGTTGTCAGCCCATTGCCTATAATGAAATATACTGAAATCCTTGGATCCCATAGCTGGCTTTTACAGCATGCCCAGGAGGAAATGCAGCTGGCACATTCTATGTTTCTCTCTCTCCCAGTCCAGCATGGAAGAACCCGGATTTAATTAGTTTATAAACAGAAATTAAAGATTTCCCGATGTGAAAAGTAGCCTGTGTCCGATTCCAAGACTTACTTAATGTGTGTCAAGTTTGATCCCGAATCGTCGTATCTGATTGAAGCGTCATATAGGCCCGTATTTATAATCAGCTCTCAAGTGTGACAGCGAGTTTGAGTTTGAAAGAAATGTAATTTCAGTACAAAACTACTTGCCTACCCCATTAGGGATAAAGGCGTGGTTATATGTATGTATGTATGTACTACCTGTCAAATTATTACTTAGTATTTGCTTTTAATGTTGATATCCCTATAAATACGAGCCTAAGTAACAAACATTTAAAATTTGAAACATGAAAAAATGGTTATAATATGAGTATGACAACTGCATTTTATAGTAAACTAGTGACCCGCCCCGGCTTCGCACGGAAATTATTAATGTTTTCTACTATATTATGCATGTATTATACATATAAACCTTCCTCTTGAATCACTTTATCCATTAACAGAAACCGCATCAATATCCGTTACGTAGTTTTAAAGATTTATGCATACATAGGGATATAAGGACAGAGAAAGCGACTTTGTTTTATACTATGTAGTGATTTTTCAATAAAATAATGCTACGTTTCATAAGTAATACATACATACATACATAAAATCACGCCTTTATCCCTTACGGGATAGGCAGAGCGTAAAACGCCTCCTAAAAGGCGCTTTCGCCACGTCTGACATAAATTGGGGGCAATTTTAGATTGTAATGTGTATTGCTGTAGTGACAGGTTGTCAGCCCACCGCCTAAATTACAAAACACTGTAACCCTCGAATCCCTTTTGCTGACTTATACAGCATGCCCTGGAGGAAGGGCAACTGGAACATTCTATGTTTTTCTTTCTCTCCCAGTCCAGTATGGAAGTTATATTTCATAAGTAATAGCTGTCAAATTATATTCAGAGCAGCACGTAACTCTATTTAGCTCATTATCATCATTACAGACTATTTAGCTCCTAACTGAATTCTTAAATAAATTATTAACCGAGCTTTGGAGGTTAAAAGCACCTAAATGAATTGATGAATCTCGCGTAGGTGGTGGATTATTACGAGCTTTTATTCCGCGATAGTGGCGCCACTTTGCAAAGGGGCATCCTACTGATATTATAAATGCGAAAGTTTGGATGTATGAACGTTTGGATGCATACGTACATACATATAATCACGCCTTTATCCCTAATGGGGTAGGCAGAGCGTAAACGACCTAAGCAAAGGTCGTTCCGCCACGTCTGACAAGTTTTGAGGGTTATTACAGATGATCATGACGTATATTGCTATAGTGACAGGTTGTCAGCCCATCGCCTAAAATTGTAATATACTCTAACCCTCGAATCCATTAGCTGGTTTTTACAGCATGCTCTGGAGGTGATGCAGCTGGCACATTCTATGTTTTTCTATCACTCCCAGTCCAGCATGGAAGAAACCGCCACGTCTGGCAAAGTTTTGAGGGTTATTTAAGACAGATTTGTCCGTATATTGCTGTAGAGAGAAGTTGTCAGCCCATCGCCTAAAATACAATATTCTGAAACCCTCGGATCTCTTAGCTGGTTTTTACAGCATGCCCGGGAGGAAATGCAGCCGGCACATTCTATGGATGGAAGCATGTATGTTTGGGTGAAACAGGCATTCTTTTTAAGGAAACGGCGAAAACTCCAGGGTGAGATTTGCATAATTATTTCTGAATATCTATTGGGATTAATCCTCCTCTCCGACCGTTTGCAGTTATGTTGATATCTCCCTAGCCTTATCCCGTATCTCACAGGTATGGGTACCTAATCTAGGGTGATTGAACGAGGGTGCTGTTTTTTTTCTGGCACCCTCAAAGTAGATAAATGAATTTTGAAAAATAGCGGGTAGTTTTTATTGGCGCCACTATCTCGAAATAAACATTCCTAACGAGGTTTACTTTAGTTTCTGATCCTCCTGTTGGGTGGGACATTAAAAATACATTTACACACTAATTGTTGGTAAATGGATCCAGCTTAAACATTCTACTAGATTTCCCTCGTTTCAAAGGTCGGTCTTTCTTTCATAGAGGAGCTATGGCTATTTCATGTACCCAAAGTTTCGTTGCGGAGCTTTGTCAAATAGGAGTATTTATTAATATTAATAAACATTTTTATTATTATTTTATTATTATTATTCATTTACTTTTAGTAACTATTCGTTCATTTCTCGACGAAGTTATGTTTGTGGTGGTGACTGGGAGTGAGGAGAAACATAGAATGTGCATGTGAGGCAATACATCTTTTAAATTGGCATCTCAAACTAAAATTAAATTATATTGCCTTCGACTGCATGAAATATTTGTGACATTTTGACATTTTGCACCAGATGGACATCTTTGAGTGATTTAATTAGCAAGAGGGCGTTTATACTAGTCAATGGACATTGGACATGGAACTCGGCTTAGGGTGCACTAACAGGGTGTTTGTTGGTTCGTTGGCAGAAATTGGTCTCCTTGTTTCTATCTTTTTAAAAGTAAAATATATTATGTAGGTATATTTTTTCCATGCTGGACTGGGAGCGAGAGAAAAACATAGAATGTGCTAGCTGCATTTCCTCCCGGGCATGCTGTAAAAACCAGATAAGGGATCCGAGGGTTTCTTTATTCTGCGGATCGACCTTTTTTTTCTTCTATAGGTCGTTTACGCTCTGTCTACCCCATTAGGGATAAAGGCGTGATAATATGTATGTATGTAGTAATATAACGCCCCCGGGGTTTTTTTTATACTTTTTAGTTACAACTTTGAGACGGTAAATTTCGTCATCATCATCATGAAAAGAGCTTTGCTCTTATCGGTGGAGTAATCGCCAGCTTTCTCCGGATTCAGTCTTCATATTACTCCTTTTTTAGGGTAATTTACTGTGGTGGTTTCCCTCTTGCCTTCCACACCGCAGTATATGAAGCGAAGCTGTCTGGACACGAGCCCTTCCAGAATCCATTTCCTCGGCCTCCTACCAGTACTGGTGCCACCGTTACCTGACACCAGGGGCAAACTTAGTTGTGGCATTGACTCGCTACGTCACAATGAATTTTTCGGATATTTGTGGCATCTTTTAGAAAAGACCATCCCATTGGACTCCTCACCACATCCTGATGATCTTGCCGCTGTTTGGTCGGGGACGGCTTATTCGATATAATCGCAGCTAACCACCATATCTTGATCGCCGATCCTCCATCCGCCACCTGTGGACCCCGTTAGTAGCCTAAAGCTCAGCCCAAACAAAATTAAATAACTATATTTCGTAATCTTCCCAAGAAATTGAGGGAGTTCTGGCCTTTTTATAATATTAATTGATAGTAACTATCGAAAATAAGACAGTTTTTAGATAGCCATTGGTGTCGATTCTCGCGACATAATCCTTATTCTAATTCTTAGCTAGCTAGCGCTGTCACTTTCTTTAGTTTGACATAAGAGCAGGATAGCAAATAAACACATGACTTTGACAATCCTAATCTGACATAAAACTGCTTATTTGACGTAAAATAAGGAAGCATGCTCTATGCTTAGTTTTTATTTAAAGCATCTTACGTCAAAGAAGAAATATCAGTCATGTGTTTATGTCAAACTTAAGAAAGTGACAGCGCTAGTTTAGAAGTAGAATTAGGATTATATCGCGAGAGTCGACGCCATCGATGCTCTGCTTACCCTATAAAGTATACAGGCGTGAATATTCAGATCTATTCAAACACGTTGCTCCACAACACTCTGCGTTATTGTGAGTTATGTAAAATTATTTGTTACCCAACATAAGATGAGCTAAGCGTTCAAGTAACTTCAATCTAATTGAGGAAGTTTAGATTGGTTTCTTACAGGTCTAAATTAATGTTTTTTAAAAGTTCCGTATTTCTAAAGTATTGATTGAAATGATACAGTGTGAACGACAATTAATGATTATTCAAACTTACCTGTACGTGAAGTTCTATCATAATTATACTCAAGCTTTGTCCGAAGAAATTAGCATAGATCACATGTAGTACCACATATACCTAATGTCGCCATATCGCACTGATGTTGAGGGTATTTGTTTACACTCATTTTTTTTTTGTGGGTAGTAAGACCTTCCTCCTTCCCTGGCAGCCAATAGGCCGTCATTTAGATCAGAGGAAACACAAGTTACGTTGATATTGGAATGTAAAGTACTTTCGGGAAATAAGGATTAGGGTGCGTGGGATGCTAATCTCTTCGGACAAAGCTTTTCGTATAATTATGATAGAACTTCACGTACAGGTAAGTTCGTTTAATCATTAATTATACTGAAGCTTTGTCCTCGAGATTAGCAAAGATCACATGTAGATGTTGAGATATGTATATAAAAATATCAACATGATATATATTATTTAAGATAAATAAGGAAATGACAATTTTAGTTTAATCAGAATTGTGTTTTATTATTATTTAACAATGAACGTCTATCATAACATAATAATGAAATTACTCAACGAATCGTTAACAATAGTTCTTGCAAAAGAATAATTTTCATTTTGTTGCAAAATTATCCGATTATAAAATCGGCCAAAGATTTTGGAGTTACCGCTCCAACCTGCACTTTTTCTTATTAAATCCAAATTAACTCCAAGTCTATTTGCCTTCGATGTGGCAGCATGTCTGGTGCTGTGGGCAGTAAACACAGTTACGTCAATACCACATGCCTGAAGGGTACTCTTAATCCACCTGCTAAGCGTTTGGGAGGAAACTGGTGTATGCGGTTTCCTTATACTGATAAAAAGACTGGTATGATTACCGCGCAAACTTTCGGTAATTTTCAGGAATGTATTTAATTTGAGCCATGGGCTCTCAACCCAGAGGTCCCGGGTTCCGGAATTCTGGGTACAATTTTAATCACATTTTTTTAATCCTTTACAAAATCTGCTTTGCAAGCGTGCAAATATTTAATTGTCATGTTGATCACAATTGTTATAAAATGTTATCACTTATCACAGTCTAGGTAAATAAATTCCATTACAATTTCAACATTTCAATTAATTACAAATTCATATTAGTATATACAGGTCAACAAGGCATTAAAACTGACAATTAAAATAATTATGTCAATTTCAAATAGTATACCGATTACTCAAAACATTAAAATTAAATAGTTGAATATTATGTCACTTTATAGAATTAATATTTACAAGCTTGTCCTCAAAGAATTCATTTAATGAGTAATAACATTTATTAATTAGCCATTCATGCAACTTTTTCTTAAATATATATTTCCATTTAAAGAAGACAACATTTCCGGTAGATTGTTATAGATTTTGCTAGCCATGGAAGGATATTTTTTTAACATAACTTTAATTTGAGCTTAGGTTGTTTAACTTGATTCTCGCTCGTAATTTTTGTGTTGCATACAGTGACCTTGTCTGTACAGGAAAATAATCAGGATGATCTTTTACAGAAATACTTAGTTAATTAATATACATGCATGTAAAAGTTAGGAGTTTATAATTAATAAAACGTGGACGACAAGACTCTAAAAACTCTGCACCTCTGATCGCTCTGTGATCTGACACATCTTTTCTGTATAATTAATGCACGTTGTATATCAGGCGAATTTCCCCAGATCATAAGACCATATTGTAGTATAGATGCCACGTTTGCGTGATATGCAAGTAGAGCAGTTAAGATAGACGAGATTTCACGATTCGTCTGAGGGCATATGAGTATCTGTTTAAACGATCGCACACTGACGTTACATGTGTCTTCCAGTTACAATTATCATCTACGAACAATCCTAAAAAAATCGTAAATTTTGAATTTTCTACAATCTTCCTGCGATGAGTAATATTAAATGTTATTTTATTTGTTTTATAAGTACCAAATTTAATATATTTAGTTTTGTTAACGTTTATTTTTAGATTATTTGATTTTTACCAGTTTATTACATTATTAATTGTTAAATTTATTTCATTTTCATGTACCTTTATGTTAGTATTTTTTATTCTATCAATTCTTTTAATTAATACTGTAGTATCATCAGCAAACAATATAGTTTCATGGTTTGTGACATCGGATGAAACATTTATGTATCAAACAAATAAGGTAGCACCCAATATAGTTCCCTGAGGTACTCCACAAGCATTAAGTTTATAATTAGACCTGTATACTACTCTTTTAAATGTATTTTTACCATTTTGGATAGTTTTTGTTATTTCAACACATTGATATCTTTCATTACGATAAGAAGTAAACCAGTTTAATGCTGTACCTCTTATGCCATATTTTTCTAATTTATTTATTAACCTATCATGATCCTCGTACTCAAATGCCTTGCTCATGTCAAGAAACAGAGCTACTACAGGAGTATTTGAATCTATGCATTCAGTGACAGACTTCACAAGTTTAAAATTGGCTTCGGTTGTATTTTTGTTTTTCCTAAAACCATATTGTTCTTTTTTTATTAAATTAAATGACTCTGTAAAAGAGTTCAGTCTCGTTTGCGCTGCTTTTTTAATAATTTTAGCTAATATAGGTATGAGAGTTATAGGTCTATAATTGTTAAGAGAAGTTTTATCACCATTTTTGTGAAGAGGTTTGATTATTGAATATTTTAGCTTATCAGGAAATTTACCTTCGACAAATGATAAGGAGCGATATGTTCAGAAATATTCTTTACTATATTCGTTGGTAGTTTGTCGTACCCTACCGAATTTGTATTTTTTAGGTTCCTTATAATATTTTTTATTTCATTTGGGGTAGTTGGTGTAAAAAAGAAACTATGGTTATTTAAATCTATAGTATGAATATTTTGTGTTGTATTAGTCATGCTTCTTTTACTATTTAAATTGACAAAATAATTATCAAACGCATTTGCTATTTTGTACGGATTATTTATTATAGCCTGATTTTTATGTATCACTGTAATGTCAATTTTATTATGTAGGCTTAATGAATTTTGATTTATTATATTCCAGATTGTTCTATTTTTATTTTGAGATTGTGCTGTTTTATTAATATTTCCCTGTTTTTGCCTAGCTAAAATACACCGTTTAGGTATTCTCGTGTATAGTGTGTAATTTTGCTTTTCTCTCAGTTTGTTTTCTTTATTTGCTGATTTGTATTTTAGATACAGATGTCTTTTTTTAGCACAAGATTGTTTTAAAGTGATCCATCGACATATATTTGGTTTAGTTGTAATTTTTACAGTTATTTTTGGGAACATAGGTCAAAGAACATTGTCAGAGTACTATGGAAATTATTAAACGCTTCTTCTGTATCTGTTTCAGTAAATATATCATGAAAACTAAGAGAACATGTGGAATCACATATTTTCTCTATATTTTCTTTACTGAAGTCATGTCGTTCTTCGGACCATTGTTGAATAACGCGTTTAATTTTTATCTTTTATTTAAAAACTTGTCCATTATGGTCTGATAGTCCAGAATCAATAACTCTACCTTCTACAGACTAAATATTAATTATGAAGTGGTCAAGACATGCTTTAAGACGGGTGGGTTCTCTTATGTAATGCGTCAAATTAAATTCACTTAAAATATTATTAAGTCTCGTATTATAAGAGTAATCTTTGAGAATATTAATATTTAGGTCACCACATAGAATAATTCGTTTCCTATTTTTTTAGTAAGTTTTCTCAACAATAAAGAAATCATCTAAATTCGATCTAGGTGTACGATAGATACATACAATAACAGTATTATTATTTTTAATCTCTATGCCAGTGCATTCAAAAGATTTACATGAGGAGTATGTGTCCAGATTTAGTTTGGAACAGGTTAGGTCATTTTGCACTAAAATGCAAGCTCCTCCTCTTCTTTGTGTAGGTCGTGAGTACTGTGAAACTGAATGGAAATTGGGTATAGATATATTTCGCTCATCTCCTGTCGTAAAGAAATTCTTCTTCTTCTGTCGAGTGGGTATCGAGTCTATGGACCCGATGAACCCTGGTGTCAGAGTTTTTAAACCACCTAGTAGTACAACTATCAGGCCTCTGACATGGTTCTGTGTTACATTTTATGTCTATTTTATTATTATTTTCCTCTGATTCCAGAATAATTATTTGTAATAAATCCTGTTTATTTAAAAGCCCTGCTTTGTTTTGATGGTATACAATAAGATCATTTTGTACGTTTATATTCTTGTTGACGAAAACATTTTGTGTTTGGCATAGAGTAATTTTTTAACGTATTAGTAATATTTTTTTGAGAGTTAGAATCTTTTTTATTGCGGACAATTTCATTTTTATTGCGAACAATTTTATTGAAAGAGTATGGTATGGTTCCCTTTTTAGGTAGTATTCCCGTTTTTTTCGGTAATACTGGAATATAAGACAGGATTGTTCCTTACTTTGTGTTTGTCTTTTGGGATGTGATTTTTTTAATATTTTTAAAATTCAGGAATTGATCCTTGTATTCATTGTGGTCAATAGAAGTATTAATTTTTGTACTAGCCATATTTATAAATTTCTGGTGATTTGTTATGTCAATAAAGGGGAATTATGTCAAGTTTTTGTGCGTAATTTTAAGGTATTGTTTAACATTGTTTCATTTAAATACATATTTTTATTTACAGGTAACAACAATACGTTTGTGTTATTCAACTTGTCCAAAGCCTGACTAAGGTTGTTTTAAATATAATTTGGGTTTCTGTCATTATTTCCGATGCACAAAATGACATAGTCATTTTTATTATATTTTTTTAGATTATTACAATAATTCAAAACCTCAAAAGCACAAGCATTAGGTTTTACATAGGCAAATGTTTGATACTTGTCGTTCCATTGATACTTTCTTTTATTATGAATTTGTAATGATAAACCCGTAGCTTGCTCGTCCCCTAATATCATAATGTTAGGTTTATGAGAATGGCTTGATACTCGTATATAATTTTTCGACTTGGTGTCGTTTGTTATCTTCGTAGGTTGTATTTTTGCTTGAGCTGATAGAGATGGCGATACAATTTTTTGTCTCTCGGCTTCTCTCTCGGGAATTTAGATGTGCTGGGGAGATCCTGAGGGAAAAATTGGACTTCAGCACCCGCAGTAGTCTCTTCAACAAACTCTGACTCTCTGTGTCGCATTTTTGATAAAAATTGATTCGTTTCTGAGTGTAGGTTAGGCATCGTTTTATTCTCATTTGCATTTATCCGTTTCTTCTTCCTACCACTCTTAGTTTTATTTGTAGTAAAAACATATTTTTGAGGCGCTCAAATTTATCTTTATAACTCAATATCTCTCCTTTAAAATAGAAGTTTTCCGAATTCAAGTCTTCTATTTCCTTTTCAGCTAAAGCAAGTAGAGATTCTAATTTTAAAACCTTTTCACTTAGGTCTTCCAGTTCTTTGTATATCAAGATATTTTTTAATTCTGGACAGTTTCTTTCCAATATGTTACTGGTCTCTCCAGCGTCGTTAGAACTATTTGTTTCATCTTCGCTATCAGTGCTCAGGGTTCCACTCAATGATTGAAATGAATTTCTTGTCGGGACATTAATTACACTTTTTTCTTTCACCCAAAAGTTGCCTGGAAGAAATTGCTACCTTAGCAATACTGCCACCTATGTTATACTTGTTTTTTGCTGTTATCTGTTGTGTTGTTTGTTTTATTATTACGTGTAATAAAGTATTTTTATGTTATGTTATGTTCATTTGAACCTCTTGCCTACGTCGATGGGTGACATGATCCACTTGAATTGATGAGTCATCTTCTATAACTTGCGGTTGGATCATTGAGAGTTGAAGGGAATGTAGAGTTTCGTTAGATGTGTGTTCATTCTCGGTTTTATTTCCAAAAAACATAGAATGTTCCAGCTGCCCTTCCTCTCGGGCATGCTGTTGAAGTCAGCAAAAGGGACTCGAGGGTTACAGTGTATTGTAATTTAGGCGATGGGTTGACAACCTGTCACTATAGCAATACATATTACAATCTAAAATTGCTCTCAATTTTTGTCAGACGTGGCGAAAGCGCCTTTTACGAGATTATGGAAATAACCATACATACATACATACATAAATCACGCCTTTATCCCTTACGGGGTAGGCAGAGCGTAAAACGCCTCCTAAAAGGCGCTTTCGCCACGTCTGACATAGATATAGTTATTTCCAAAGGATTTTTGCCCCGTTTTATCAGTCACTTCAGGAGATTTGGACTGTTGGGTATTTTCCTGTATGGTAGTATTCAAATTATTCGCGCTTGTACTTTCTGAACCTGGTTTGCACTGGTATGCACGCTACTATTATCTGGTAATTGTTGTGTGATTTGAACGTTTTGTGGCTGGAATTTACTGGTATTTTCTTGCGATTTATTTAAAACAGTATTTTTTTGTTTTGGTGTCGACATCTCACGCATGTAAGTGGATGGATTCTTTGCCGCATTTACAAGTGAAAGATTTGTTACATTTTGTGATATAGTCATTATATTATTTTTCTGCATTTTATCTTTTTTTAAATATTCATTTTTGTGGCATTCTTTGCACTTCCAGATATCCTTTTTGGTCATTATTCGAAAATATTAAAATGTTACCTCTGTGCATTCAAGATCAAATTTTTTTTCACATGTTGAACACTTTAAATAACTTTTGCTTGTTATTTTTTTGTTGCATTTTCCGCAAACGATATTTGTTGTAGGAGCCATTGATTTGTTACAAGCGCCCTCTATTGACGTTCCCTTGAATCAATAAATGTGAGAGAGGTTCTAAAACCCTCTAACAATATCGATCGTTCGATGCTTTCCCTACTCACTTCCAGATGGCGCTGTTCTAACTTTTTTCTTAAATAATTTTCGAAAACACTGAACGTTATTCACCAAGGCGATGTTTACTATTTAACGTACAAAATACAAAAACACATTCTCGAGGCAAGATGCGAACCTCGGCTCTGCTCACAGAAAGCAGTACATCTAGCCGCTACACCACGTGAAATCGGCAGTCAGTTACTCGGTGCTGATGTAAGAGTGAATTTGACGGTTGAGGTCGATATTTGAATTCCATTGTCTAGTTAATATTTAAAATTTCACTTAATTACACTTCTAATACTTGCACTTTTTATTGTTATTTTGTATTGTTGGCACACACAGTTTATGTCAATATAATTGTTTCGATAGGATATATTAATGTATACTGTTTATGTGTTTAAATTGTTCACAATCAGTTATTTCAAATAATATTGCATAAATAACGCCACAAACGATCACAGACATGATTTCGGTAACACACTAATTTTTATGCAGTTTTCAAACACGAATGTTAATGTTTACTTTATTTTTATATTTAAATATCATAAACGCATCTAGACATACTATAGTCTTTATCTGGACATACTATAGTCTTTAACTCCACAAAACAGTAGTTCCAAGTCAAAACCCAAAATTTAATTTTATTCCTATCCCCAAGTCAGAAACTAAGCTACGTGTAGCGTGATGAAATTCAAGTTTTCGTCTAAAAAATATTTAGATAAATAAAAAAAATCGTCAAAATCGGTTGAAATACAACTAAAATTAACTGCCAACCCCCTAAATAAGGCAGTATGATATATGTATCCTTTATTGAGTCCAATGTCACTTAGTTGAATAAAAAAGACTCCCATCGAAATGGGTTCAGTAGTTTTGGCGTCATGTGGTAACATACAGACAACATATTTTTAAATTGAAATGTTTTAAATTTTACATAATTGAGATAGAATACAGTCTTACATTACATCTATGCGAGCATAGTACAATATAGTAGGTATACTACGTACTTGTCTACTTAAATATAGAAGGATTTATGTTACCTAACGTTTTTTTCTTTGTTTCCATTTCTTTTTGTTTCGGGATCAATTAATTATACACAAATCATACTACAATTTTTTCGTTGAATTTGTCATTAAACTATAGAATATTTAAGATTATTTACAACTTACGTTTTTTAATAGGCAAAAAGTTAAACTTTGTATGATGTATAGCAGCTATACATCATACAAAGTTTAACTTTTTGAGCTGTGCCTGCGACTTCGTCCGCTCGGTTTGAAAACACGAAAAACAAAAACACTGAAAACACGCAGTGTCGAACATACTGTAGGAGCGGGATGTGCCTCTGGGGCCCCTTCGGTCTCTGCTTGTAAGTAGACGGAGGTGCACGCCAGTTTAAATTTTTCTGCGGCTGAGTAGTAGATAAGGACTGTTTTGATTGTTATGTATGTGTAGTCGAAACAGGTTTCATATTTGATTCACATTTTGAAATAGCTTTAGCTACTTTTAGAGAATCTGCCAAATCCTTGCAGAATAGACTTGTAATTATTTGTAGCCTGCAACTGGTCCTTTTATTCTTTTTTCAAATTATATAGCACAAAGTTGCGGCAGTACAACAGTCACATAAAAGCTTACTGGCATCCATCAAAATCTTGATAAGTGTCCTTTTTTTCAGCTGAGAGACGCATAATGATAGCTTCAGCAAGACAAGCAATAGCCGAAGACACTTGTTCAAATCTAACGTCCATGCTAGTATTGTGAATGTCTTGAGATTTTGGAATGAAAACCAAACCAATACGGTGAAATGGGGTGACACAACTTCTAATAATTTTAGATTAGACTGTGGGGTTCGCCAGGGTGGCCTTACGTCTCCGGACCTCTTTAACCTATACATGAATGATTTGATTGAGGAGCTGAGGAGTACCAGAATTGGTTGCCATGTTGGTAACGTGTGTGTTAACAGCTTGAGCTACGCCGATGATATGGTGCTTCTCAGCCCTTCAATTAACGGTCTTCGAAAACTTGTGGCAATTTGTGAGTCCTATGCAGGGAGGCACGGATTGCTATATAATGTTAAGAAGACGGAAATCCTAGTGTTTCGCAAGAATATGCGAAAAGATGGAGGTCCGGAGTTTGTACCGCCAGTATTTTTGTATGGTTTGCTAATTCGGGTTGTGAAGTAGTTTAAATACTTAGGTCACATACTAAATGAACATTTAGATGACGAGGAGGATATGGAAAGCGAGAGAAGGGCTCTAGCTGCTCGCTGCAATATGCTAGCGAGGGGTTTTGCAAAGTGCGCAAAGGATGTGAAAGTGACTCTGTTTAAGGCATATTGCCAAATTTTGTATACTTGCCAACTTTGGGTGAAATATACCAAACGCTTTTTTAATGTACTTCGTGTACAATACAATGACGCTTTTCGCACTTTGTTAGGAATGCCTCGCTGGTGTAGTGCAAAAGAGATGTTTTGCGTTGCAATGGACTTCTTTGCTATACTCCGAGCACGATCAGCCTCCTTTTGGAGCCGAAATAGAGATAGCAATAATGCTATACACCGAAATATTTCAGATGATATAGGAAATGTCTTTTGTAAGCATTGGACTAAAATACATTTCCCTGACAACGACTCTCAAAGATGATGTTTGCATAATTTGCTTTGTATTTATTACTAGTGTGTTTCCTTTTATTGTCTTTTTGTGTATCTTTTACTGTATTTTATTTTTAAGTATCTACACTGTTACTGGTTTATTTTAATATGGGTATTGTACCTAAAATAAAGATATTATTATTTGGTTTTGTTACATTATTTTTTCTCCCATTTCTGGGGCAAACATCCAGTGTCACGGACTGTGTCAAGTGACACTGTTGGGTATATCTATGTTATGTTGCTTTCAGAAGCAAGAAATTTTCTTACGATTCGACATGTGTTTAGAATCGCAGCTTTTTGCATTGTTATATGTGTACTTTTGGGCAAATCTAAAAGTTTCAGGCTAGCAAAAAGTTGTTTGGGGATGACTCCGGTAGTAGAGATCACCAATGGTACAATATATACTTTTTCCAGATTCCAAATTCGTTGTATCTCTTGCTTTAAATCTTCATACTTTGTTAGTTTATCTGTAATAGATTTCCGAATATTATGCGTGTTAGGTACAGTTATTATTATTATTATTATATTATTTATACCTTTGTCACTTTTGTAAATAGCCTCGGAGACTGATGCTTTAACCTCTGGATTAAGATCCGGAGCATCGATCAAAGTACAGTTACCCGGGGGTGAGAATTTTTCTAAAAGCACGTGACTCGCACGGCGGGCAACACAATCTCGACTCTTTGTGCGTGAACTTATGGTACATTTCTACATACATACATACATAACGTCACGCCTCTTTCCCGGAGGGGTAGGCAGAGATCACATCCTTCCATTTGCTACGATCCTTGCAAACTTCTTTCGCTTCATCTACATTCATCAATCTTTTTAAGCACGCTCGTCGGTTTAGGGTACTCCTGACCTGACCTTTCCCTAGAACGTCCCCGATTTGATCGCGGTACGTTCGTCGAGGTCTTCCCCTTCCAACATTCCCACTCACACTCGCCATACTCGGTACATTTCTTCTCGCTGTTATTATTATTATGATTTTGTAGGCTATTATAGCGTAGGTATTTCCGCTTTTCTATGGGAGTGATGTATCTGTTACGTAGTAACTATTATCTAATCTGTGGGTTTAGTCTGATAGACCGATAGCGCAAGGTTTGGAGGTTTCAAAACTCTTAAAGTTTTTTGTTTTTCGCAAACAGTTTCCGGACCATTTGCCCAACCTAATAAATTAGTTTGTGTCATCTCTGTCCATTAGAATCCTAATATTTAACTAGTACCTAACTCGTCGCGCAACTAGCTCTTAAATAATATTACAATAGGTTTAATAGTTGTTACGCGTTTCAGAATACTGATATCTGTTGTTCAAAAAATTTTGTGTCGAATTCATCCACGACGTTTATAGATATTTTGTTTTTGTTACAACAGCCTATAAAATACACAAATAAATGGCAAGTTATTAGAGTTTACGTCTTTTTTTATTATTATGGTGTTACAAAACACTATTCATAACTTGTGTTGTTATTATCCACAAACTTCTATTATTATTTATTAGATAGCTACCTATATCAGAATGGCAAGCGGGAACATCGACAAGCAATTAGTAAACGTTAGTTCTGAAGCTGTGACACACTAAAATAGAGGTTGAAAATAATAAATGTGTTATATGTAAAAATAGAGATAGGTAGTGGGTAAAAACCCATTCAATCTACCCGGGCTAAAACCGGGAAAAAACCCAAATCACCCGGTTCTAATCCTTTGTCACCCAATTTGACGGGCTAAAACCAGGTAATAACCCAAATCACCCGGTTATAATCAATTATCACCCAATTTTTCGGGTGAAAACAAGGGTCAATAGTCGATAAAAAATATGGAAGTTATGTGTTCCTACTCTTACTCTACTTTTATTTTATTACTCTGCTTCTTCTCCTAAGCCTTCTTATCTGGGGTCAGTTTTCCTTGTCTGCCTCTTCCATTTATCTCCAACTTGTGCTGTTTCGGCGTGTATATCAGATTCTATCATGTCTTTTTGTACCGTCGTCAGTCAAGTGGCGGGGGGTCTTCCGCGGAATTGCGTCGTCGTGGATAAGTTTAGGACTACTAGTACCATATGGTCCTCAGGGCAGCGAAGCACATGTCCATACCATCGTAGGCGTCGTTCTTTGACCTTGTCTATAATTGGGACAATTTTATAGCTTCCTCTGATGTAGACATTGCGAACTTTGTCCAGCAGTGTGACACCCGCTGAAAAGCGTAACATGCGCATTTCTGTAGTGTGAAGCTTTAACAGGTGTTGTTTTGTAGATGAAATTTGGTCAACCCTTATAACACGCACACAAACACATGCCAAGTGCAAAATGCCGTCAGTCGATGTGTGACCAAAATGACATGATAGTAAGGAGTGTTCGAGCTGTGCCCTAGGTTAGGAAGCCGACCCCGTGAGATACGGGATAAGGCTAGGGAGATGATGACTTCTGCCAGAAATTGAAATTAGTCTCTAGGTCTTCCAGTGAATCTGATATTAGTGCAACGTCATCTGCATACAGTACCTATATTTCATGGTAGATAGATAGATAAAAAGATTATTCCATAAAAAAACATCACACATAAAACAAAACGTAAACACAAAGGAGGAACAAATGAAAATAAATACTAAAAGACATGACAAAAATGAGACATACAAGTGCCTACATTCTGTTGAATGCGTGCTGAAGTGATGCAGAGGGTCAAAGCTCAGTGTATTATAATTCATAAAGAGCAACACTGATTTTCAGCTTTCACCCAAAATGGAAGGACGTGGGTCCCTGCTTAAAAGTAGATAGATAAATAATGAAATAAATTTATATGCCTAAAAAAAAGAAAATCAATTACCTACAACAATAAATAAATAAATGTGTGAATGTCAAAACGTGTTTTAGCATTAAAATATTGAATTGTAATAATACATTAAATAGAAAAATTGTGAATTAATTCATTCTACCAATTTTTACTCTAATTCGTTTACAGTTCGTGCGGTAAGGCTTTGGAATCTATTGCCTTTGTCTGTAAGACAAGCTTCTTCATTAGATTCTTTACAAAACCACTTTATAGCTCACTATCTTTCTCTACCGTAACCGCTTGCACTTGCGTATTTTGACTTGAGTGTTTTTTTCTCATTTGTTTGCTATTTACAACAAGATATATTGTATTCCATACTCAACTTAAAACACACATTTCAAAGACATTATACAAACGCATATACATCTTCATATCACCAAACATACGCAAAGACACCTGTGCTTTATATACCATACACACAAATATATTATTTACTTTACAAAACATTGTAATCTCGGATAACCAATATAGTTTTCGAAGTGGTAGATCTACTGATGACGCAGTTCTTAAAGTTACATCCAAAATAGTTAACTGTCTAGATAAGGGTCAGAGGTGTTTGGGGGTCTTCTTAGGCCTTCAAAAAGCTTTTGACACTGTTTCGGTTTCAATATTACTATCTCGCTTGGAGAACTGTGGCATTAGGGGAATAGCACTTTGTTGGTTCCAAGATTATCTGACTGACCGAAACCAGAGGACGAAAATTGATATGCATATAAGTAACTCCAGCAAGTGCATAAACGGCATACCTCAAGGAAGCACCCTTGGTCCATCATTATTTCTGGTAAATATTAACGATCTTTGCTTTAAAACTTTTGACAAAACTGATATAATGATGTTTGCTGATGATACAGTTCTTCTCTTTCGAGAAAACAGTTGGGATAAAGTATTTGAACTAGCAAAAAAGGGGCTGAAAGAAATTACTACTTGGTTGCAATGTAGTATTCTCTCTTTGAACACAGATAAAACGAAATACCTTACTTTTTGTAAAACAAATGCAACTTCACCAAACGATTCACTCAGTTTAAAAATACACACGTTTCCCTGCAATAGACAAAATATAAATCGAACCACATGTAGTTGTTCCATACTGCAAAAAGTGGAAAGCATTAAATACTTGGGGGTTACATTAGATCATAGGCTTACTTGTACGGGACAAAGCCATTGCTGGCAAAGCCTGCACATGATGGAACCTAGCGGACGGGTTGTGAGGGCGCTCGCGGATGCGAGGTATTGAGACGAAGAGTTCTTGATTCAGTCTGATTTATTGTATGAAATGATAGCTATTTTATATTGATATTACTTAATACACACAACTATAGAATTATTTATGTATTACATGCGTGTAAGTTGCAAACTCAGCATGTCACGCAGTATTGTTAATAATATGTAGTAAGCAAGTCGACGACCTGCGCGGCATGCTGAGTAAGATGGTTCGAGTTGGCTCGAACATGCTCCCACTTTTAAAGAGAGTTAAAAACAGGATGTGTTGACAAGGCTGCTTGCTTATATTTGTAGTGTTGCGAAGTCCTAATCTCTCGAACTGTAGATGTTGCTGGTTGCAAGGAAGTCATCGTGTTGTGGGTCATCGTGCCGCTGTAGTTGTTCCGATCGTCAGACGTCCTCCCGCCCGTCGGGTTGTGTTGTAGTGGAGTGTAGGTCGTAAGGGTCGTAAATCCTTAGACAAGTTGCTGATAGTGTTAGGAGTCTGGAACGTCCCGTGATGAGTGGTCGAAGACGGGCACTCATCGCTATATCCCATGATAAATGCTGCTGCTTGCTGCTGTAGAGTACTGGCACTTGCTTGTCGCTCAGTCTCATGATAAGTCGGAAAAAGGACACTTGCTTAGTCCTTCCCTATATAAATGCTGTCGGGAACGGGTACGTTTGTGGTCCAGCCCTATGTGAATGCTGATGCTGCTGTCGGGAACAGGACGCTTGGTTGTCCAGCCCCATGTCAATGCTGATGCTGCTGTCGGAAACAAGACGCTTGTTTGTCCAGCCCCATGTCAATGCTGATGCTGCTGTCGGAAACAAGACGCTTGTTTGTCCAGCCCCATGTTAATGCTGATGCTGCTGTCGGGAACAGGACGCTTGTTTGTCCAGCCCCATGTCAATGCTGGCGGGAACAGGACGCTTGTTTGTCCAGCCCCATGTCAATGCTGGCGGGAACAGGACGCTTGTATGTCCAGCCCCATGTCAATGCTAGCGGGAACAGGACGCTTATTTGTCCAGCCCCATGTCAATGCTAGTGGGAACAGGACGCTTGTTTGTCCAGCCCCAGGTCAATGCTAGTGGGAACAGGACGCTTGTTTGTCCAGCCCCATGTCAATGCTAGCGGGAACAGGACGCTTGTTTGTCCAGCCCCATGTCAGTGCTGGCGGGAACAGGACGCTTGTATGTCCAGCCCCATGTCAATGCTAGCGGAAACAGGACGCTTGTTTGTCCAGCCCCATGTCAATGCTAGCGGGAACAGGATGCTTGTTTTCTAGTTCCCTTGTAGTGCTCCGTCCGCGCAGGTCCCCATTTGCTGATAGCTCGTGGTAGGCGCGCTGGTGTGATGTTGGCGGTGTTCAAAATACCGGTGAGTCCCGCTTGTGGGAGGCCGGCACTTGATCCGTATCCCTCGAAGGACCAAAATGTACGGGACAATGCCATTGCTGGCAAAGCCTGCACATGATGGAACCTAGCGGACTGGTTGTGAGGGCGCTCGCGGATGCGAGGTATTGAGACGAAGAGTTCTTGATTCAGTCTGATTTATTGTATGAAATGATACATACATACATACATAAAATCACGCCTTTATCCCTTACGGGGTAGGCAGAGCGTCAAACTCCTCGTAAAAGGCGCTTTCGCCACGTCTGACAAAAATTGAGGGCAATTTTAGATTGTGATGTGTATTGCTATAGTGACAGGTTGTCAGCCCATCGCCTAAATTACAATACACTGTAACCCTCGAGTCCCTTTTGCTGACTTCAACAGCATGCCCGGGAGGAAGGGCAGCTGGAACATTCTATGTTTTTCTATCTCTCCCAGTCCAGCATGGAAGAACTGATAACTATTTTATATTGATATTACTTAATACATACAACTATAGAATTATTTATGTATTACATGCGTGTAAGTTGCAAACTCAGCATGTCACGCAGTATTGTCAATAATATGTAGTAAGCAAGTCGACGACCTGCGCGGCATGCTGAGTAAGATGGTTCGAGTTGGCTCGAACAGGAGGCACAAATACTTACCGTGTCAAATCGAATAAGGAGACTAATATATGTGTTCAAACAATTGAGAGACAATATTGACACTAATCTGGTACTGCGAATATACAAGGCCCTAGCAGAATGTGTACTATCCTACTGTATTAGTTCATGGGGAGGTGCTGCTAAATCTTACCTCATAACTGTGGAGAGGGCCCAGCGGGCTCTTTTAAAAGTTATAAAACGACTTCCTTACAGACATCCTACTGATGACTTGTATAAAACTTGTGAAGTCCTCACTATAAGGAAGTTATATATTTTACAGGCCTTACAAAGATATCACCGTGTCACTATTCCTACAATACCTGATAGCAAAAAGAGACTGAATATTGTTCCAATGCCTAAACGTAATAGCCAGTTTGCTGAACGACATTATGAATACAATGCGCCACTATTATACAATAAACTAATAATTAACAAAGATAATGTTAAACAGCTGAATAAATATGAGTTTAAAAAATATGTACTACAATGGTTAGATAATTATAATTATGACGGAATCGAAAACCTCTTTACTGTTTTAACTTAATAGCTACTATGCACACAAGCACGCAGTTAAGATAACTATGAATACACGCACACACACACACATACACACACACACACAGAGATAAAAAAAAATACTGTTATTATTATGTTTGGTCGTCGAAATTGTGGGGCCTGGCGATCCGTCACACAGTATTTATACTAGCTCGGACACCAGGCTCTCACACTCTTAAGTAAACACTGTTGTTAAAATACATAGTAGTTAAGTTCATGTTAAGAATATGAGAGCAAATAAATACATTTTATTATTATTATTATATATTTTAAAAGTATTATATTAAAAATAAACACAACCATAAAAATATCTAAAATATCAATAATTAATAATTACGGCTGCATACGAACACATATACTAAGCAAATAACCGCCAATATTATAGTAAATAGCTTTTAGGTATTCCTAACTTCTGAATTTCAAGTAAGTGTACTTTCATTTGATTTTTAAAAGTGTATTTTGCAGATAGGTTCCTTAATGGCGGTTGCAGATCGTTCCAGCATTTAGTCGCCTGAAAGCGAAAACTGCCCCGGAAAGCTACTGTACGATGCTTATGGGCGGCCAACGGTGCTTGTAAGTTTCTTAAACCATACCGAAAATGTAAAAATGACATTTTTATTTTTTTCCTCAAGTAATGAGGTTGCTCGAAATTTATCACATCAAATAAAAGACTTGCCAAGTGCAATTGTCGGCGTGACTCAATATTTAGCATTCGTGCAGCATTTAAATAAAGAGATATATGAGTTCGTGGAGGGATCACAAAACAGAATCTGCAGCAAGCGTTTTGAATGCGTTGAAGCAGTTTTTTAGTTTTTGCCAGCAAACGAGGGTAGAGCCCGATGGTGTAGTGGATAGGGCCGCTGCCTCCTGAGCGGGAGGTCGTGGTTCGAATCCCGCCACGTACCAATGTGTTTTTCGGTTTTCGAATTTCATATGTACGTTTATTCGGTGCTTTTTCCGTGCTTCGGAAGGCACGTTAAGCCGTTGGTCCCGGTTAATATCGTTTAATACCGTAGATATTAGTCGTTAAGCCATATCAGAGGCCAGTGCCTAAGCATTGGCGGCTTGAAAGCTCTGACCTAATCTAGGATTGGGTCTGGTTTCCCTACTGGGTTGCGGAGGTCAGATGGCAGTCGCTCTGTGTAAAAACCAGTACCCTCGTTCAATCCCCTAGATTAGGAAGCCGACCCCGTGAGGTACGGGATAAGGCTCGGGAGATGATGATGATGCCAGCAAACGAGGACCATACACAACATCGCCATAATTTAGTCTGGACAAAATAAGCGACTCACATAAGGTGATTCATGCTTGGTGATTATTCACTACGGAGATCACGAATCCTGTACAGAACTTTAAGCCGGTACATACAAGACTTGACCAAGTTCAAAACGTGTGTTCAAACTTGGTTATACAACGAGCCGGTATCTTTGGATTTTTCAAAGATAAACTTAAAGTAAGCATAAGGTGACCAAGTGGTGTTAGACAGATTCACATCACATCACATCATTCAAGTCAATACATTTTTCGTCTCTTGTGTAAAGTTAGTTGGTTCAGTAACAAATTGCTCGAGTCCCATGTACGTACGGAATTGTTTGAATTTGATCGTGTCTCTGTTAGTATCATCCAACATATTTATATTAAAATCACCCAGCAGAACTACAAATTTGAAACGCGAAAAACTAGCAACGGATTCCGTAAGTGCATCAATAGAAACATCCACATTTATCCAATCAGGTCTTTACGCAGCTCCAATCACAACGCGGGATCCATTAACTTTTGTTGATAACCACATTTGCTCAATGTTTTCAATGTTACCGCAAGGATGCATTTCATAGCGTACGCGTATTTTCCGCTTAATGTAGATAGCAACGCCGCCCCCTCTTCTCCCCTTCATGTGCAATGGGCGCGACGTCATCCGCATTCGGAAGTTAGGTACTAGTGGCGCGCACGTCTCTTGACCGCTCGGTAGCCAGATTTCATTGATTGCAACGGTGTCGGCGTCGAATCGAGTCATTGCAATAATAAAGTCATCCTGTTTTGTATTTAATTACTCCGCGTTGAAAAGTCCCAGTTTCAAAAGTTTATCTAGCCGCGGCATTGATACAACAAAAGATAAAACCAGTTGCCTTTTCGCTGCAACATTGTAAACAAACAGTGTACGCCATACGTATTGTTTAAGTGGATTGCGTAATGGCTAGGACGGGTGATAAAACGAACGTAAGTATTTCCATTTATATTTACAACTATTATGTAATGATCTTTTGCACACAATAATTTAATATTCATAAGTATTAAGTCATGATCAAAATAAAAACAGTAGCAATAATATGTCGTATAAAATAAGATAAAATTATAAAATCTAAATAAATAACAATTTATTATAGTCTGTATACATACATAGTATGTTTTCCCCATAAATAATTTATACTCATAAGATAATAGAATATAAACGACATGTTGATTGTTGTCATGACATGCATATAAAAATAACAATAAAATATAATTTGAGTAAATATGATTTAGTGTTAAATGAATATCATATTTCCTTTGCAGTGTACCCTGACCCCGACCCCTCGGCATCACCTCAGCACTGACGACAAATAGTAAGCCCGAAATTATGTACCAAACGACTGTGGTGACACTAAGTACAATTAGACAGTAACCAGTAAGTATAAAACATAATTCTAACAAAAAACCCCTGAAAAATAACACACAAGAAAGAATAAACAATAAACATTTTACTACGGTGGTATTTCTGCAATAAATATCAGTATTTAGCAACGAATTCATGATTTGTTATTATTAATTTTCAAGTCACATACAACAAACAGATCACAAGCCAACATTGATAGGCAAAACAGGATAGAAAGTCGGGAAACAGATTGTACAAAGGTAAATTATTTGTTTGTGAAATAATAAGCAGAAGATAAATGAAATAGTGAGACATAGATTTGACCAGTAAAGCTTTAAGCTCAAAAAGATAGATAAAGAAATTGAAATAATTGGGATATAAAATATTAAAATAATAAAACAAATTAAATTAATTAAAAATAACGGATAAATAACATTAATTGCGTTTTTCTTGGCTTTCAGGTCCAACAACGGCTGAACCAAAAACCCGAGCTAGATCAGCATCAGTTCGGCCACGGCGCGGGGCCGGCACCACTGGCCTTTGATACCTCCGGCGTTCGGCCCACTCCCGTAGCGTATGCTATATCGTCCGCTATCATCTGCACTCCCAGCTTTTTAGCAACAGCCATAGTCATATGCTGCAAGTTCTCGCTTTTCTGCTCTGGAATGCAAGTAATCTCAATATAATTTATTAAGAGGTCATGTTGACGTTCGTTTACTTCAGCTTTGAGCTCATCAATCGTATTTAGAAGTTTAGATGAGCCATAGTTCTCAAGTTTGTCAATACGTTCCACCAATTGCTTTTCCCCAACATCGACTCGTGCCAAAAGCCCATTCAGTGTGATATACAAAGCTTCAAGTTGGAGGCGCGTAGCACGCATTTCCTCCCGAAACAACCGCATTTCCTCCGCTTAAGCTTGGTTGCTCATTTGCTCAGTAGACTCGGGACACGTAGTGACTCCACCACGCTTGATGTTAACGCCTCGGTGGTATTGGCTATTGTATTTATTGTATTGCTCTCGGCTCCTTACTTTTACACGCCGCGCACTTTCATGTACTGGTTTTTGGCAGCGGTTTGTGAGATAGTCCATGGTGATGTCAAATAACAAAGGACTCAATGTCAAGCCTTGATCAACGCCAACTGTAATTCTAAATTTGTTACAGATGCCTGCTGGACAAACGATTTGAGTTGTAACACCAATGTACATCTTGAACGAAGGCGATGTATTGTTCTGGGACATTTTGGGCTCTAAGTGCATCCCAAATAAGTTCTCGGGGCACGTGATCAAAAGCCTTTTCTTGATCAATAAAGATTATGTGTAGGTATGTGTTACTTCGTCTAGCTTTTTCCAGCAGTATTCGGATGGTTTCAATAACGTCCGGAGTACTTTTCAAACCGGAATAAATATTAAAAATATGTATATTTTAGCCAGAAAACCCAAAAGTGTGTTTAAAGCTTTAAACTCGATTTTCTCAATTTGATGTTTTTTGAGATAGCGGACATGTGCTTAACACGGTAGTGCTGTACGCAGCTTGGCTGCGAACGAGATTCCGTGGTCTTAATCCTGTAGGCTTATGATGAGCACGCTTTCTCGCTTTCTTATTTCAAATATATGTCGCACAGATAGCCTCTATTTGTATGAAAATAGAGGCTATTTGTGTGACAATCATTTGACCTAAAAGTGTGAGAAAGCGAGAAAGCTCATCATAAGCCGGTAGGGCACACTCCTTGATTATTCTGTCTCATTCCATACAACAAAAATTAAAAAGCTTTTTTTTTTCCAGACAATCTATCTGTTTTAGACCCAAACTTGTTACCACAATTATTCAACAGAATGAAAAAACGGACTGATCTATCTTAAAATTATGGCATTTATTTTTAAAAAACCCTATGTCCCACTGTGCGGCGGAACCTTGAACCTACAACCACTAGCTTCGTAGGCAGGAAGGCAGGGTCACTACCAGCTAGGCTATCGGGTCGTCAAAATCTAGTGGAATTATAATCGGCATACCGCTTTCCTGTTACATCACTTGTACACACACCTATGTAATCTGATGACTACATAGGTAACTATCAGAAACTACTCCGTCAGCACAGAATATATAATAGTAGTACATACCGTCAGACTGTTCAAAGTGGTCACACCACACATAACAAAAATATCAAGTATTTCTTTTTAATTCGTGTATATTTTGTTTTACTGACTGTACATTAGGTACCTACTCAAAGCGGGGCGCGGGACATCGAGAAGCGTTATATAGGTATACTGGCGACCCGCCCCGGTTTTGCACGGAAAGTATCGTTGTTTCTCTACTATATTATGCACTAGCTGTGCCCGCGACTCCATAGGCGTGGTGGTTATGATTTTAAACAGCGATGTATTTATTGTTTCAAATTTTACATAATTGGGCTAGAATACAGTCTTACATTACACCTATGCGAGCATAGTACATTATAGTAGGTATTCTATGTACCTGTCTACTTAAATATGGAAGGAGTGTGTGTTACCTTACGGTTGTTTCTTTGTTTCCATTTCCTTTTCTTTTGGGATCAATTAATTATATTTAAATAATGATACAATTTTTTCGTTGAATTTGTCATCAAACTATTGAATATTTAAGATTATTTACAAGTCACGTCTTTTTAAAAGACAAAAAGTTAACTTATGTATGATGTATAGCTGTGCCCGCGAATTCGTACGCCCGGTTTGTATGGAAAACACGCAGTGTCGAACAAACTAAAAACGCTTCTTCGCGCGTAGGATCGGGATCTGCTAACCCGCGCGCGGAATCGTGTTATCCATACAAAAACAAAGATCAGACAATGCGAAACACGCTTACATCATACATAAGTTAACTTTTTGTCTATTAAAAAACTATTAAGTTGTAAATATTCAATAGTTAAATGTTCGACACTGCATGTTTTCCATACAAACTGGGGTACTTACTCAATATAAGAATGCTTTACGTAATTATTTCTAACCTAGGCTGGACACCAAGTAATTAAAAAAACTCAGTTAAATAAAAAGTCCCTTTAAGATCGGGTAAAAACGATCAGAGATCAATTTCCTGCCTAACTCCTAAGTCATGAGGCGTGATTACTTGTATCGCAACTTTGATTTTAAATAATGCTCAGTCGAATGAAAAGAGTTCCGTAGAAATCAGTTAGGAAACATCTGAATTTCAATTTCCTGCCTACCCCCTAAGTCAGGTAGCGTGATTTTAGATAGGTATCCTTAGTTGCAACCAGAGTAACACACAGTTGAATAAAAAAGTCCCATCGAAATCGTTTCAGTAGTTTTGGCGTGATGTGGTAACATACAGACAGACTGACAGACAGGCAAAAATAAAAAAAAAAAACGTTTTGATCTTTATATAATTAATAATGCCTGCTGCAATTATTTTTTTGTAAAAATATTCAATGTACAGATACGACCCTCCTAGAGACTTATTATGTGTATAGGATGTATTCTACATAATATATACCTTCCTCTTGAATCACTCTATCCATTTAAAGAAACCGCAACAAAATCTGTTGCGTAGTTTTAAAGATTTATTCATACATAGGGATATAGGGACAGAGAAAGCGACTTTGTTTTATACTATGTAGTGATAGCGAAAAAGCGGTAGGTAGGTATGACGATAATTATTCAGGTTCTAATCCTCGTAAAATAATATTGACTATATTGGCCGTCTAAGCATTGATCACTGACATACGTAGGTATTGAGATTGCACACGTGCGTTTTATAAAAGTGCATTTCGAAAATTCGCACGTCATTATTTTTATATCTACATATACAGGGTGTTCAAACGAAAATGAGGGGTAGGTGGGGTCGTCCCCTACCTATTTTTGATATTAAAAAAAACCTAGGCGAACAGCTTTTTAAAAAAAAAAAAATCTTTTTTTAAATACCCATTTTTATACCTTTGAACCCATCTATCTTTTTTTTAAAAAAGCCAGCTTCAATTTTTTTTGTTACTTTTAGACCATTGTAGACTCTAATAAACTTGATACCTATTTGCTGCAAGCTATTGCTAAAACCAAAGATCTAGGCCTCCAAAGCGAAAAAAAAAGTTGCATTAAAAAAAAAGTAGAGGTGATGGATAGCTTCAGATTTTTTTAAAACATCTCTGGAGTTTTGGCTATTAAATAATATGTAATTTGTTTCGATATCTTTTTTGTAAAGGTAGTTGTATTTTTTTTTACAGAAACAGACCATTTCGACAAAATTAAAATTACGTGGAAAATTACAAGATTTGGAATTTTATGCATGCAAATGTGAAAATAATGTAACGACTTACGGTTGGGGTGGTTACAAAGTACAGATAACTAGTTTTTATTTCATTCTTGTGCCTTAATAATAATTCATAACGGCTATCTTTTGTCTCTTTTCCTCTCTATGGAACGCTTACGCAGCGCAGGTAGTAATGGTTGTGCTAGCATGCTCATAACGTATTTTTTCTCTCTTTCTCTCATTTGGCGTACCACAGGTACCTGGACCGCAAACAAAAGAATCCCTCCCTTCTCATTTTGTTGAGACTTAACTGCCTCCGCGACCATACGTGCTCTTGCGCTTCCCTTTGTTCTCGTTAATTTCACTTTGTTGTTTTGGACCTTTTGTTAAGATTTTTTGTTAAGTTTGTCATTTTGTTACGACTGTTGTAAGACTGTTGTGGTTTAAAATGGCCCATCAATATTCTAATGAGGAATATGCGGACATTTTGTTGGCATATGGAAGTGCTAACATGAATACCCGTGAAGCGCGTAGAATTTATCGGGAACGCTATCCTCACCGACACCTACCCAGTCACCCAACGTTTGCAAGTACTTATCATTTGCGAATATACCAGGCATGTCGGTCTTGTTTTCTGGATAGGGACAATACCCGATAATGTTAATGATGACGACTCTTAGCTTAGATATGGTAAACGAAATAGATAACTTTTTTAACATAGACTGTTATGCCTGTCGCACTTTGGAGGATTGCAAAAAATTTTTAAATGATTCTTACAATTTTAAAATTTTAACCTTTAATATTCGCAGCGTACAAAAAAAACCTAAACGAGTTCCTTGTAGCTCTCAAAAGAATTGACCTTACGTATGACATAATCATACTTACAGAATGCTTTCTGTTGGGAGGTGCAATTGTGGGTCAGACTCCCGGCTTCACATCATACGGTACTATTAACAATATAAACAAAAACGGAGGTGTCTTGGCTTATGTAAACGATAAATGGAACGCTACCGTTACGGAACCGGACTTTCCGGAGGCTGAGTGTCTTAACATTGAATTATCTGAAACATTAGTGGTAATTGGAATTTATAGATCTCCATCCTTCAAAAAAATTGATTCTTTTTTCTGTTCACTGGCAAAAAACTTAGAATCTTTAAGGAATATTCCAACGGTGCTACTTGCTGGTGACATCAATATTAATATTTTAGATTCAAACAGTGACGTCTTAGAATATATAAGTTTGTTGACTGAGGGTGATCTATATCCTGGGATTACGCTTCCTACTAGAGGAGAGAACTGTCTGGATCACATATTCGTAAAATCTCCATCTAATCATATCGCGGGAGTTGTAGCAAATTTGGGCCTTACTGATCACAATATTATGATGCTGGGACTAAACATTTACAGTGCACATCCACCAAAAAAACGCAACAATCGTATTGTGACAAAAATTGATTATTCTGCCATGGCACAAGCTGTCGAAGACTCTGACTGGTCACCTGTTCTTGAGACTACTGACGTGAATTCTGCAGTATGTGACTTTAATCGTATCCTGTCTCTAGCTGTCAAACAAAACTCTAGGGAAAAGCGAGCGGAGTTCCTCAAGGTTCTGTCCTGTCTGCAACCTTATTCCTGCTGCATATCAACGACATGATGACACCCGATACCTTTGGGTACGCTGATGACAGCACGGTTGTTGACAGATATCTGTCCAGTGCAAGGGCCAACAGTGAAACAATCCAGTCTTGTCGGGAGTCCATAGTGGATCGTCTGAACTCATCGCTAAGGGTGATATCCGAGTGGGGCAATGCCAATCTCGTCAAGTTCAACGCATCCAAAACCCAGGCGTGTCTATTCTCGACAAAACGGAGTCCTTTTAACCTGGCTCCAACTTTCCGGGATGTATCCGTACCGATTTCTGACCATCTTGAGCTTCTTGGTATGAGCCTTACGTCCGACTTGAACTTTGGACATTACATTGAGTCTCTGGCCACAACAGCTGCCAAAAAACTTGGTATCCTCTCGAAGGTGAGGCGATACTTCACACCGGGACAGCTATTGCAGTTGTACACAGCTCAAGTCCGATCGTGTATGGAGTACTGCTGCCACCTTTGAGACGGTTCAGCTAAATACCAGCTGGCTGCCTTAGACTCAATCGAGAAACGTGCTAAGAAGCTCATTGGAGACTCAGCACTGGTTGAGGCAAAACTACAGAACCTTGAGCACCGTCGCAGAGTGGCGTGCATGTCGGTATTTTACAGGATACATTTCGGGGAGTGCGCGTTAGCACTTCATGACCTTATACCCCCCTCCCCTTTCCATCTCTGGAGCACGAGGCGTGGACAGGGGTTCCACCCTTATGTCGTGGATATACCACAAATTCGCACGAAGCGGTTCGCTTCCACATTCTTAATGCGAACGGCTAAGGAGTGGAACTCCCTGCCGGCGGATCTGTTTCCGGAACAATATAACCTGGGCCTTTTCAAGGCGAGAGTGAATAGGCACTACATAGGTGAGTATGCTTCATCATAGTCCGCATCGTCACTTTCCACCAGGTGAGATGGCGGACAAATGCTCGCCTATATATATTTAAAAAAAAAAAAAAAAAGCGCTTAAGCCGGTCAAAATTTGCCCTCAAGCCCTGGATTACCCCTGGTTTAATCAAATGTATGAAACATCGCGATAAACTACACTTAGATTCGCGAAATAACCCCAATGACAACATTAAAAATACAGTCTACAGACGCTATAGAAACTTCTTTACAGAATTACTTCACAAGTAAAAAAATTATCACGACACTAAAAAATTCGAGGAGGCTAAAAACGACCCTAAACAGATTTGGAAAACTATTGATGAAACATGTGAACGGCCTAAACGCAATAACCCTGCAATTGAACTCACCAAGTGCTTGCCTAACAATCCTATTCAATCACTCAATGTCTGCAATGAATATTTTGCAAACGTTGGGAAAAGTCTGGCGAGTCAATTAGGTACTACAAAAAAATAATACTTCTCATGAAGACATCGTTAATGCTACAAAACCAGTCAATCCATCCTCTTGTAGCTTTTTTATGCAACCAACGGATATAATGGAGATTTCTAAAATTATTGATGGATTAAAAACGAATAGCGCTCCAGGTCCGGATGAATTTACTGTAAATCTAATAAAACACATTAAAAGTAATATTCTTGTTCCTTTAGCACACGTTCTTAACCTTAGCTTATCCTCAGGATTCTTTCCGAACAAATGGAAGAAAGCCATTATTGTCCCAATACATAAAAGCGGATGTAAGAAATCCCCTGAGAACTACATACCGATAGCGCTACTATGCGTATTCTCAAAAATACTAGAGAAGATTGTCAACAAGCGGCTGGTAGACTACCTTGAAAAATTCCATCTCTTATCCCCTAACCAATATGGTTTTAGACGTGGTAGGTCTACGGAAAACGCTGTTGGTAAACTGGTAGAGGTAATCGCAGGTCACCTGGACAGAAACATTAATTGCATTGGCGTCTTTCTCGACTTGGCAAAAGCATTCGATACTGTCTCAATACCGATTCTCTTGAAAAAGATCGAATGTCTTGGAATTAGAGGTATGCCACTCAAATGGTTTGAAAGCTATCTTAGGGAAAGACGCCAATGCCTAAAGGTAGGTGATGATTGACTTCCTATCGCAACAAAATTAGTATTATGTACGTAGGTATTTGTATTTATTATATGTATGTATTATTATTTATTATAGATGTTTATTTAAGTAACATATATGTATGTTTATGTAGGTTCTAGGTTATATGTATATGTAAAAGTCTACAGCGTGTACAGTCTTGTCCCCGTATATATTGTTATCTCATATTCAGTTTTACAGGTTCGCTGGAAGAGATCTCTTTATAGAGATAAGCTCACCTTTGTGAACTAAATTTAAATTTGTTTATTTATTGTAAATTTTTTGTACGCAATAAAGAATATATATGATTTTAGCACTGAACAGGAAATTGACTTTGGTGTGCCCCAGGGTAGTGTGCTGGGACCAACATTATTCCTAATATACATTGACGATATACACAGTGCAATACCGGACGGGGCTGACGTAATTTGCTATGCTGACGACACTGTGGTTCTCTTTAGAGGCAACACTTGGGAGTCAGTGTTTGCAAATGCGGAAAGAGGTCTGGCGTCAGTTTCAAGTTGGCTCGACCAAAATCTCCTTACACTAAATGCCTCCAAAACAAAATACATTTGTTTTAGAAAAACGTGCGCATCTGAGCCACTGACGGTTCCGCCAATCCATTTGCATCTCAATGTTTCTCAGTCCCATGCACATGTCAAGTGATAGAGAGAACCAAAGATATTAAGTATCTTGGGGTCAAGGTTGATGAGAGTCTCTCATTTAAATCCCACATTGATCTAACAGCGAATAGAGTACGAAAATTAATACATATCATGAAGATACTACGACATCCTGCGAAAATCAAAGTATTAAGGCTCGTTTATACCGCACTGTGTGAATCAGTAATAAACTACTGTATCTCAGTCTGGGGCGGAGCAGCAAAGGATAATATGATATGCCTGGAGCGGGCACAAAGAGCGGTGTTAAAGGTAATGTACAAAAAACCGTACCTATACCCGACCATAACACTATATGAAGAAGCAGAAGTTCCCAACGTTCGGCAACTGTTTATATTAAAGGCCGTTCTTATAACCCATCGCAAACTCATAACATCAGAGAATTATCCTACACTGCTTAGGCGGAGAGTTTTCCGTATCCCCCTTCCCGCGACCAGGACAACCTTCGCTCGCCGTTTTGCTAGTTATATCCATCCATGTATATACAATCGCATCATCCAAAAATGTGATATCCACAATCTCAAGGTGAAACAAGCCAAGTCTATAATAAGAAAAAAACTGCTTGCCCTTACTTATGACCAAACTGAAGAACTTTTATGCAATCCCTACTGGTCCGCTTAACCGTACACAGCCGATATTTCAAACAAAATCTGTATTTGCTCCGTTCACACACACACACACACACACACACACACACACACACACACACACACACACACCCGGATTTACATTCAAACCTTATTTACTTCCGATAGCATTCTTTTATATTTTAAATTTCCACTCTATTAATATTTTGTTGTGTACTTTGTCTTTTTTTTTTTTTTTTTTTTTTCCTTTTTTATAAACATGTATTTCTACACTCCGTACCGGTGATAAATGTTTGTTATTATAACGCTCGATCTGGACTCTCGCGATACAGGTTCGACCTAGTGCGAGGTCCGCTGGTATTTGTATCTAAATTAAGTTCCTTATTTTAAATAAAATTTGAATTTGAATTTGAATCGGCGTTTACGAAATACTGGCAACCTCAACTTCCGAGAGCCGGGAGTCAACGTCAGAGATCAAGATGTTAACAATGACGAACAAATCCTTGCCGAGTTTCACGCTGACCCTACCAAGAGCATAAGGCAGGTAGCTCGCACACTTGGCCTGAGAATATGGAAAGTCTGGTCTACTCTCCGGCACGATGGAAGGCATGCTTTCCATTACGTTCCGTTTCAAGGTATGTATTCAGTTCCATTTGTTTGAATTTTTGTTTACCCCATTTCTCAGTCTCTTTCTCAGAATTATATTAATTTGTTTTAATAACAATAAGTAGGTACGTCTCGCAGATAGTGTCCTCAGGTAGTTTGCCTTTTCCGTGAATTGTAAGACAATTGTAAGACACATTTTTCGTAAGTAGTTAATTAAATTCTTGTATTTTTTGTTGCAGGCCTTCAAGATGATGACTTCGGGAGGCGTGTTCAGTTTTGCCGCCATTTGCTGCACACGGATGTGGACGATCCAAACTTTTAAAGTTCTTTGAACCGATGAATCTAAATTCGACAAAGAAGGGATTGTAAACTACCATAATTTACCCTACTGGGCACCCAAGGAAGCAAACCCACGCGTCAAGAGACAAAGGGGCTTCCAGCACCGGTTCAGTGTAAATGTGTGGGCGGGTGTAATCGGCAACCAATTAATAGGGCCGCATTATTTACCTGACTGCCTAAACGGGAACAATTACTTAGAGTTCCTTATGAACGATTTACCTGAAATTTTGCAAGAGGTTTTTGAAGAAGAGGAAGGCCCTACTGTTTTCCAACACGACGGGTGCCCAGCTCATTGGAGTTTAGATGTAAGACAATTTCTAGACAATTCTTTCCCGAATTCATGGATTGGTCGTGGTGGTCCAATTCCGTGGCCCGCGCGATCACCAGATCTCACTCCTCTCGACTTTTATTTATTATTATTTATTTAACAGTTTATTGTACAGAGAAACATACACAGAACAATTGCATAGGAATCAAGACACAACAGGTACTGCTTATTTCTAAAATGAAATGTTTTGTGTCTGGGGAAGGGCTAAAGATTTAGTATACGAGACAGAAGTGAACAGTCGAGAGGAGGTAATCGGACGGATCGATGCTGCCTTTGAAATAATGAAGGAAGAGATGACTATGCGCACTACAACGGTGGAAATAAGAAATCGGTGCAGGGCTTGCAATAGAAATAATGGACAACAATTTGAACAAGATTTATGATTTGATGATGTGTTATTTAATTGATGATCATAATTTTAATGATTTGTTATTTTTTAATTAATGATAATGATTTGTTATTTGATTTTTTGATTCATTTTTAATAAAAACACCAATTCTGATATGTTAGTTTCAATATTTTCCATCATTGCATGCATAAAATTCCAAAACTTGTAATTTTCCACGTAATTTTAATTTTGTCGAAATGGTCTGTTTCTGTAAAAAAAAAATACAACTCCAGTTACAAAAAAGATATCGAAACAAATTACATATTATTAAATAGCCAAAACTCCAGAGATGTTTTAAAAAAATCTGAAGCTATCCATCACCTCTACTTTTTTTTTAATGCAACGTAAAATTGATCTTAAAATTATTGACCATTTTTTTTCGCTTTGGAGGCCTAGATCTTTGGTTTTAGCAATAGCTTGCAGCAAATAGGTATCAAGTTTATTAGAGTCTACAATGGTCTAAAAGTAACAAAATAAAATTGAAGCTAGCTTTTTTTAAAAAAAAGTTCTATCTATCTATATCAGCCTATATCTACCCAATGCTGAGTATAGGCCTCTTCTTTTATACGCCATCTACACCGATCCTGTGCTTCCCGCATCCACTGTCTTCGCTCAATCGCTACTATATCATCAGTCCATCTGGCTGGTGGTCTGCCTACTGGTCGTTTTGATGATAACGGCAGCCACTCCGTTACCGCCTTGGTCCACCGTCCGTCATTCCGACGAGCCAAGTGTCCCGCCCACCCCCACTTCAGTTTCGTGATTCGTTTACCGACATCGACGACTCTGGTTCGGCGTCTTATCTCCTCGATACGAATACGATCCTGAAGTCTGATGAATAACAAAGAGCGCTCCATGGCTCTTTGTGCAACCTTGATTTTGTGCACGCTTTCCTTCGTGAGCGTCCATGTTTCGGCACCATATGTCAGTCAAAAAAAAAAGATAGATGGGTTCAAAGGTATAAAAATGGGTATTTAAAAAAAGAAAAATATGTTTTTTGTTTGCCAGGATTTTTTTAAATATCAAAAATAGGTAGGGGACGACCCCACCTACCCCCCATTTTCGTTTGTAAAACCCGCTGCCGAACACCCTGTATAAGGTCATTTTAAAATCAAGTGCAAATATTAAAACGTGAAAATCTACCCATGAAACTGAACAACTTTCCCTAAGTAACATAGGTCACAAAATGAAAAAAAAATTGGAACTTCCATACAAAATGCACTAGCTGATAGCTCACTTAGTATGGGAAGACAATTTTTGTTTTTCGTATTTCGACCTATGTTCCTTAGCGAAAGTTATTCAGATTCATGGTTAGATTCACACGTTTCAATATTTGCACTTGATTTAAAATTACCTTATATTACCTACGTAGCGGAGATAAGAATCAATCAATACTCCAATGAAAGATATGTAATTCATTTATGATTATGTACGTTGCGCATAGGAGGAACCGAACCGTATGAAAGTGTGCGTGCGTTTGCCCTCCGCCCGCTGCCACTTGCCCGCATCCGCATGTTTTGATCGCAACCATTGTTTTTGTGTTTTATTTATTTAAATATCTTGCATTAAAGTGACACAAATTTAGAATGATGATAATTCATGCATTTGTGATATTGAATAAGTGAACTTTAATGATTGTAATGATTTTTTTGGAGCTACGGAAGCTTGGAAAAATAAAATACTCGTAATTAATAATCTTAAAAGTGCATGCCTAATTTGGCACAAATTTATTTAATAGGCATATGTAAGTGATTTGAGTAAGGAAACAGTTATTTCATCTATTGTAATTTTGTTTAGCTCTGTTTTTACATAGTGACCCTAGGATATCAGTTTGTACTGAACGAAAATGGCACAAACCGGGCTTGCACACTCCGCAGGCTATCCTAGATATGCTATCATAATTATTTTAAAGTTGAAATTAATTTTGCCAGTTTAAATTTGAATAAATAAAAACAACTACGAATCATGGAACTACTGAAATAGTACCAGATGTGACACAAAATGCAAAAATAAGATTTATATGGGCAAGAAATAATAAACTTTAGAGTTTTTGAAACTTCTTCTTTAAATTTAAGAGCAGGGCTCTTGTCTGTGAAGTAATCGCCATTCGGATCGATTTTGAAACTTATGGCATCAAAATAGCCCAGCGCTATCAGACTATGAGAGTTTTGCATCGAACTTCATTGATAATATTAATGTTTTGTGATAAGTATTAAGTGTTATGATAAGGTTCTTTGGTAGACCGCATCTGTGATAATGATCAGACATAAGACATTTTTATCTTAACGCTAAATAATTTGAAGTCAGTATCGTTCCATCTTTGGCGTGGGTTATCGGTTCAAAGTTAAAATGATCGGAACTCAAAAAGGAAACCTAACAGATAAATCTCCAGCCAGTAAGTTTGTGATATTTTTCAAAATCTTTCCTTTTTTATAGAAATACTAGCGACCCGCCCCGACTTCGTACGGAAATTATGACGTGATGAAAAGAAGTAAGAATTAAATTCGCTATTCTTACTAACGCCCCGGTAGCTCAGTTGGAGTAGCACAGCGATGGAATGGCATTCCGAAGGTTGCCTGAATTTGTAATTTCCTTCTTCTCATATTTAAAAATGAAAGAAAGAAATAAAATAAAAGAAAAAGCACTGTACAATCATTTACACATTTGCATATAGAAGAGCTTAAGTTATGCATTTCTAATATCGTTTAGCACGTTACATCGGTCATATAACTCATACACGTGAAACTTACAATGTATACACTCAATAGTTAACTTTAAATCTATATAGCTTTGAAGCCAAATCACGTTTTAGTATAATGTGCGACATTTATGATATCTATACATATAATAAATCTCTAGAAAGGGGTGGCTGTACATTAAATATTTTTACAAAAAAATAATTGCAGCAGAAAATATTAACGATATAAAGACCAAACCGATTTTTTTCGAATTTTTATATGTCTGTCTGTCTGTATGTTACCACATCACCCCCAAACTACAGAACTGATATTGATGGGACTTTTTTAATTCAACTGTGTGTTATTCGGGTTGCAACTTAGGATACCTAAAATCGCGCTACCTGACTTATAGGGTGGGCAGGAAATTGAAAATCTTTCCTTTTTTATAGAAATACTAGCGACCCGCCCCGACTTCGCACGGAAATTATCAGTGTTTCTCTACTATATTATACATGTATTATACATACGAACCTTCCTCTTGAATTACTCTATTCATTAAAAGAAACCGCATCATAATCCGTTGCGTAGTTTTAAAGATTTATGCATACATAGGGATATAGGGACAGAGAAAGCGACTTTGTTTTATTTATGTAGTGATTTCTCTTGACTCCTACGGCGGACTCTAGTGAAAAACAAGTCACTATCCAGGCTGACCCTTCCGTAACTTATCACTACTGCCTCCGTGGTCTAGCGGTGTAAGCCATGGGATTACACCCGGAGCCCATTATTATTTTTCAAAGTTTTTTCTTAACGGGTAGCAACTGAGCTCAGTTGCAAAGCGATGGAATGACATTGAAAGGTCTCAGGTTCAAACCCAGACCGCCCAGAAATTTTTCTTTCATACTTATCATATGAATAAAATGAAATAGTACTGTGAATGCCAAAAATCCTCAAAATTATGTAAAATGTGAGGCAATATCATAATTGACTTGAACTACAATGTAATTTGGACTAGTGAAGTCTTGTACAGTTGGAAAAGTACATGGCTAGATGTCGTTGACGTCCACATTACATACATACATATAATCACGCCTTTATCCCTAATGGGGTACGCAGAGCGTAAACGACCTAAACAAAGGTCGTTCCGCCACGTCTGACAAAGTTTTGAGGGTTATTCAAGATGGATTTGTACGTATATTGCTGTAGTGACAGATTGTCACTCCATCGCCGTAATTGCAATATACTGAAACCCTCAGATCCCTTAGCTGGTTTTAACAGAATGCCCGGGAGGAAATGCAGCTGGCACATTCTATGTTTTTCTCTCGCTCCCAGTCCAGCATGGAAGAAACGTCCACAATGACGTGATGAAAAGAAGTAAGGATAAAATTCGCTATTCTTACTACCGCCCCGGTAGCTCAGTTGGCACAGCGATGGAAATGTATTCCGGAGGTTGCCTGAATTTCTAATTTCCTTCTTCTCATATTTATGAAATAAAATAAAAGAAAAAGCACTGTACAATCTTAAGATATATAGAGAAGAAGAGCTTAAGTTATATATTTCTAATATCGTTTAGCACGTTACCTTGGTCATATAACTATCTTTTTCAGTTCTCGTAAAGTAATCAATTCGAACGTCACACGCACGTCTAATTTGGTATTATCCAGTGATACTCAAACTTTTTAAATTTCGTACGTGAACTCATATCAACCCTACTAAAATGGTTTTGTGCGCGATTTGTGGTGAAGATGCCAGGGATGTGATCCAGTGCAGCTGTTGCACATGAAATTCGACTACCAATGCTCTGGAATAACCGAACAGGGATACCGGAGGCTGGGGGTGGATCGGCAGGCAACGTGGAAGTGTACAACATGCAAGGTGTGTAAAACGCCCTGTACGGTTCCTCTTCGGGGTATAAGAACTGGATCACCTAAGCCGATCACACTCGAGCAGGTGATGGAGAAGCTGAATCTGCTGAATTCTAAAATTGGCACAATATCTGAAGCTGTTGCAGAAATAAGTAGCATCAAAGCGGAAATCAGCGATATGAAAAACTCCGTAGGACTTTACTTCGAGAGACTTAAGGCTCTGGAAGAAAAGGTTGTAACGATCGAGCAGACAACGCAAGATGATGTAATGCAGCTGAAAGAAAAGATTTCGCATATGGAGCATGAGCTGGTGGAACGGGATCAATGGATGCAGCTCAATAATGTGGAGATCAAAGGGATGCCCATGAAGGATCGGGAAAATCTGTTTGATATGGTTACGAAGATTGGAGCCAAAGTCCAATATTCCATAACCAAAAAAGACATCAATTTTCTTGCAAGAGTACCATCAAAGAATAGTGATGCGCCGAAAACAATTATTGTGTCGTTTCTAAATCGCTATATGAAAGAAGATTTCATTGCGGCTGCTCGAGCATTTGGAAAACTCCGTCCGGTAGATATCAATTTAAATGGTTCCCACAACATCTTCATAAATGATCATTTGACATTAGCTAACAAGATCTTGTTAAAAAAGGCAAAGGACTTAAAAACCGAACGGCAATACTCTTTTGTGTGGGTAAAAAACGCCAAGATATTCGCTCGAAAAAACCCGGAGTCAAAAGTGATTGCTATAAAATCCGAGAAAGATCTACAAAAGATGAACTTGTTCGCAACTCTATACTATTGCACATTTACTGTAGATATATCTTTTTCAAATCCATTTTGATTACTTTTCCACTACTGCTTACAAGTTTGAGCATCGTAGGTTGTTTACTTATGGATAGATCATTGATCGGCAGATTCATTAAGCTGAGCAAAGTCTTTTTTCGTGTGCAACTTTGTTGCAATATGCTTATATTTTTAGTATTGATTTTAACTTGTATATGTATTTGTAATAAGGTTTTATTTGGCTTGATATCCCAATCCTCTAATGTTCTACATTGTGTTGTGTTTATTGAGAACGACTGGTATTGCTTTTACTTAAATTATAAAGCAGAATGTTTTCTGACACAGTTTGATATTAGCAAGAGTTATCCAACATGACTTCTAATTTGTCGATTTATTATAAAAACTGCCGAGGACTACGGACTAAAACCACAGTACTTTTGCGAAATGTTGCAAATAATAAACATGATATTATTTTACTGACGGAGACCTGGTTATTGGGTAGTATTTTTGACAGCGAGTTATTTGATGAGCGTTACATAGTGTACAGGACTGACCGCAACTATGCGTTCACGGGTCAGAAGAACGGCGGACAATGCTTACTTTAAACATTTGTGTATTATACTTATGTCAACAAAAAAGAGGAAATTCCTTTGCTCAGCAATCAGATATTTTTTTCTAGTAAAGAATATTATTAGAGTCAACCACGTCGATAAATTCCTTATAGTGGGAGAATTTAATCTGAGTGATATACAATGGGTACAGTGAGAAACGGAGGCAATAGGTATCCAGCCATCGGGAATCGCCGAGACCAACTTAATGAGGATGAATTTTATTGAAAACAATGAACGAGTGTAATCTTCACCAGTTTAACTCCCATAAAAACAGCATTGATGGAGTTTTGGATTTAGTGTTTTGTAACGACTTTGTGTCCATACTTTTTTGTGATGACCCACTGATACCAGAAGACCCACTTCATCCTAGTTTAATAATTAAGCCTCTATTTATTGAATTAGATGCACTAGAAGTACCACCACGGACTATTTATATATACTATCGTGGCGAGTACGATAAAATTTGCAGTTACTTATCAGATATGGATTGGGAAATCCTTCTTAACGCAGGTACATTGGAGGAAGCTGTTGACTTTTTCTACTCCATCTTGTATGATTTACGTGATAAATTTATACCAACACGGAATTTAAAATATTCTAGATATCCTCCATGGTATAATATCTCTCTTATAAAAATTATCAAAGAAAAATTCAAATATTTACGAAAAATGAAAACATACGGTAATATTTCGGACTCAAATATATTTAAAATTCTTCGTGATAGAGTACGTGTTATAGAAAGTAATTGCTATACCAATTATATTGCTAAAATTGAACACCTAATTACCAGCAACCCAAGAATGTTTTGGACCTATATGAAAGGTAAAAGAGGCAATGCCTCTTATCCGGCTTCTATGACTTACTCTGATCAATTTAGTGAAATGGGCCCGGGTATTTCTCAACTATTTTCCTCTTATTTTTCTATTACCTTTTTAACTTCTTACTCGCAACCAACCTCGGCCTTATCTATAGATGTCTCACCCTGCAATTTATCTTCAATAGAAATATTTATTGACCAAATCTATAAGGAACTTAAGCGTCTTGATCTTAAAAAAACATCAGGGCCTTATTCCATTCCAGCTCTATTTCTAACTAGTTGTGCAAGAGAACTATCAGCCCCAGTTGCTTTACTATTTTGACGCTCACTTAAAGAAGGTTTAGTGCCTAACATATGGAACTCAGCATTTATCACCCCTATCCATAAAAAAGGTCCAAAAAATATGGTTAAAAACTATAGACCCATCTCAAAGCTGTGCCTGCTGGCTAAAGTCTTCGAACGAATAATTTTTAATCAATTATACAATGAAATTAAGCATGTGTTTATTCCACAGCAGCATGGTTTTCTCAGGGGAAGGTCTACAGTCTCCAATCGAGTTGTTTTTAGTGACTCTGTTACTGAAGTAATGGACCATGGCCATCAGGTCGATACAATATATACTGACTACAGCAAAGCTTTTGATCGTATAGATCATAATTTACTCTTAGCTAAACTATCTGCGCTAGGTATTCACGGAGATCTCTACCGATAGTTTACGTCATATGTCCACAATAGATCTCAAGCAGTAGTAGTAAATGGTTATTTATCAACATGGGTCAAAATTCCATCTGGGGTGCCTCAAGGATCATTATTGGGACCTCTCTTATTTGTAATATTTATAAATGACATCAGCACTTGTTTTCTAAATTCAAAATTTCTGCGTTTTGCTGCTGATATGAAGATCTTTAAAACGATTAGTTCCACTTCTGATGTGATACAACTGCAAGAAGATCTTTTACGACTTTACCAGTATTGCGCCTTCAACAAACAAGACCTTAATGTGTCTAAATGTTTTTCAATAACTTTCACCCGGAAACAAAAACCACTTCAGTTTTACTATCAGATTAAATCAAAAAGTATTTCTCTTGTTAATTCTATCAGAGATTTAGGTGTAACTTTTGATTCTAAGCTTTTATTTAGTGAACATATTAAAAATATTACTGAGAAAGCCTACAGAGCATTAGGATTTGTTATCCGCTCATCCAATGACTTCAAACAAATTAAAACTTTGAAAATTCTTTACTGTGCATATGTGCGAAGTCACTTAGAATACGCATCTGAAATATGGTACCCTTGCTATGTCACATATATATCAAATGTGGAAAAAATTCAAGAGAAGTTTACTCGTTTTGTCTCATACAAATTTAAAGTGCCTAGACTTGAGTACCCCCAGCGTTGTCAGAAATTTCACCTCTTGCCGCTTCAGCTTAGTAGAGAATCGGCTGATTTAAGGTTTCTAATGAAGATTGCTCAAAGTACGGTGGATTGTCCTGAGCTCCTCAGCATGATTGCGTTAAGAATTCCAACTCGATTAAGATTAAGAAAGCATGATTTACTTGTTGTACCTCCCAGTCATTATCAATATAGAAAAAATAGTTTCATACCACGTGTCACAAAGCTGTTCAATAAGTACAATGATGATAGCCGATTTGATTTATTTAGTGGTAGTATCAGATCAATGAAAAATGCGCTCGTTAAGGATTACTTCACAGAATCTTAAAGTGTTAGTTTAGTGTAACTGTTTTCATATTTTTATGTGTTACTTTACCTATTAATTATTTTTAAGATAGACTAAGCAATTTTCTTTCTATATGTGGAAGCTTGTAATTGGCATTTATTTAATATGTTTACTTGAATAATTTGTAAATGTTGCTGTAAGCTCCCCAAATAAAATAAAATAAAATTTACTCATACACTTGCAACTTACAATGCATATACTCAATAGTTAACTTTAAATCTATATATCTTTAAAGTATAAGTAATGTGCGACATCTATGATATTTATAATATATTAATTCATACTAAAACTATATAAAAATAGATAGATTTTCACAGCGGTAAGCGGTCATATTACTTGACGTTTAGATCATAGGTGGCATACGACCACAGCTATCCTCTGAACATTACTATAATGTGTTACCTATCAATTCAGATAACAATATTTTCTTGAACTGGATTGTTACTTTTCTTTTTCTATGATTTATAGAACCTAGAAATATGATAGCTCCAAAAAACATGATCATAGTTCTATGAAATATGACCATAGCTCTAGCAAGCCCTCCGGTTTCGATGTCTGAATGCGGGTTCTACTTATAACCCGTGGTTACTTTTATTTTTCTGTGAGGGGGCAAGCCCCCCTCAACCCCCCGATCTCAATGTCTGAATTCATGTGTGACTCCCGAACTGGATTGTTACTTTTCTTTTTCTATTATTCATAGAAACTAGAAATATACCTCGAAGAAACATGATCTTAGTTCCAAGAAATATGACCATAGCTCCAAGAAGCCTTCAGGTCTCGATGTCTGAATGCGGGCTCTACTTATAACCCGTGGTTACTTTTATTTTTCTGTGAGGAGGCAAGCCCCCCTCAACCCCCCGATCTCAGTGTCTGAATTCATGTGTGACTCCCGAACTGGATCGTTACTTTTCTTTTTCTATTATTCATAGAAACTAGAAATATGATTACACCTCGAAGAAACATGATCATACTTCCAAGAAATATGACCATAGCTCCAAGAAGCCATCTGGTCTCAATGTTTGAATGCGGGCTCTATTTCAAAACAGGTCGTTTCTTTTCTTTTTCTGTGAGGGGGTCAAGCACCTCTCAACCCCCCGGTCTCGATGTCTGAATGCGGGAGTTACTCCCGAACTGGACTGTTACTTTTCTTTTTCTATGATTCATAGTTCCTAGAAATATGATCATAGTTCCAAGAAACGTGGTCATAGCTCAAGAAAATGATCATAGCTCAAGAAAATGATCATAACTCAAGAAAATAATCATTTTTTTAAGAATTTTTTAACTCCAGGCTGAACAAAGAAATACGGAAACATTATAATGTTTGTAGGCGATACCTTGAAATGGGAGTATGGAAATGGGGTATTGAGAGCGAAGCGAGCGCAAAATTGTATATTCCAAGAAGACAGATCTAACGCGCATTGCCAGCGAAGCGAGTTTGATATTTCACCATGGACCCACTTAGACAATGTACCTGCAAATCTATCTTAAATAACCCCCAAAACTTTGTCAAACTTGGTGGAACGACCTTTGTTTAGGTCGTTTACGCTCTGCATTCCCCATTAGGGATGAAGGCGTGATTATATGTATGTATGATACACTTAGGCTAATTATTTACATACGGCACACTCCCTTGCGTGCCCCCCCCCTGTCCCATCTTCCACAAGGTTTAGAGCCCTCTAGAGAGCGCGAGCGCAGCTTTATCCCGGCTGGCAATATCCACTATATATGGCCATTGGCTATTCCAACCGGTGGAGTGATTTTACAAAATATTCTCATTTATCGAGTAATCGCAAACAAAGCCGCGGGCAAAACCTAGCAATGTAATATATTTTTGGAATGTGTAAATTAAGCCCTTTCATTTGAAGCCCCACTCGGCGTTATATAAAAAGATTTTTATTTTAGTTCATTACTTAATGTTCTCTAGAGGGCACCAAATTCAATTTAAAGTGACGTCACCTATAACCAGCAGACAATTATTTTTTTTCTTAGAATACTTCATTTGTCAAATTTTGATAAGTAGTTTAGAAGTTATGAGGGAACAGATGAACATACATACCCAAAAAATATGCATAAGCAAGCATAACTGTGTATCTACCCACTATTTAATATCATCAACATCAAGCCGTTGGATTCGACTCTCTATTTCGTTGCTAATCGTCATAGTAACTGTAGCCTGCTGGTTAGAATAGTTGGGTAAATTGCGCTATTATGTCTTATAATTATAATGATAGTTCGATTCCCAGGGGCGGTGAGTGTTTTATTTTTGATTTATTTCGTTATGTTATTTTTTTTTAATACATTAATTGTATTATTTTTAACTAGGATTGATTACGATTGAAAATAAAACAAAAAAAAAATACTATACACATCTTTATTTTCAACTTTTATGATATTACAAGTTATACAGTTCTCAGCATTATGATGATAAGATTTATAATAAGAAGATCAGAGTTTACAGCTTTCGAAGACATGAAAATCTGTATTTCTTTGAACGTTAGCTTAAGTACTCGTATAATTTATATAATATAATTTTATAATTATATTAAAAATTAATACAATATATTCTTTGTTTACATATTATATAATGCAAAGGCGCAGAGACATTTTAATATTAAGTCGGACCACCACTGCTTTTTATTACAGCTGGCAAATGTCGCCGCATAGACCTAACGGTTTCTAAACATATTTTAGTCCCTTTAATATCTTCCCAGACTTCCATGCAATGCGTTTCTAATTCTTCTGGTGTCCCCTTATTATGCATATCCTACCTTTGCACCATCAAGGCCCACAAGTGTTCTATTGGGTTTAGATCCGGTGATTTTGATGGCCTTGGAATGACGTGTATTTCTGGGTGTTGATTAAACCAATCTTGAACAACATGAGCTCTTTGCACAGGACAATTATAATGAACAAACGATAATTTTAGCATTACGGCACTGGGATATACTGATCGCACGGTTGGTAACATTGTATTATTTAAAATCTCCACGTAGTTAGCACCCGTATCGCTATTACGAGTACTTCACAGCTATTAATTTTCCAGGTCCAGCAGCACTCATCCAGCCCCAAAAGCCTAAAGATATTCGTCCAGACTCCGTGTTAGGAACGACTTTTTTTTTTTCAAGTAACGCGTTCCATTTCTACACCATAAATGTAGTCTACCACACTGCGATGACATAAAAGTTTTCTTGTCAATAAATATTGCATTGTCCCAGTCAAAATCTAAATACAGCAGCAAAACGGCGGAATGACCTTTGTTTAGGTTGTTTGCGCTCTGCCTACCCCATTAGGGCTAAAGGCGTGATTATATACATACATACATACATACAATCACGCCTCTTTCCCGGAGGGGTAGGCAGAGACCACATCTTTCCACTTGCTACGATCCTTACATACTTCTTTCGCTTCATCCACATTCATTAATCTTTTCATACATGATCGTCGGTTTAGGGTACTCTTGACCTGACCTTTCTTTAGGAGATTATATGTATGTATGTATGTAAAATCTAAATATTCTCTGGCAAATATAAGTCGATTCCGTTTGTGAGATAGCGTTGCTTAGCCGGCTTTCTGTGATGAAATCCTGCTCCATGTAAAATACGTCGAACGGTTTGCATTGAGACAGCGAACCAGGTCATTTCTGCAGTGCGTATAAACCCATTGTTCTCATACTGTTTGACGATATAGTTCGGACGGCCACTTCGAGGCCGACTTGCCACAGTACCCTCTTCTTGGTAGCGTGTCACTCAAAGTTTGGCAGTATTCCACTAAAAATAAAAAGATTATTTTAGAACAACTATTACATTTAAGAGCTACAGGTTAATTGCACCATATTTATAATTAATTATGTTTGAATACAATGTTAACTACTTATATAAATAAAAGAGAATTTTAAAAGTAAAACCACTAACCGACACATCAATTTCATTGCATATTCCTGATGGGCTGTATCCTATATTATGCAACGCAATAATGCGACTCGGTAATCCTAAGAAATTACATAAATAATATATAAAATCACTTAACAGCACCCACAAAGAACGACAGTCACAGGCAAATATAAAAATGGGGGTTACTTTACATTTATCATAATCTAAAGTGACCCGTAGTAATTGTAAACAATAAACGCTAGAAAAATATATAAACAAATCATCCAAAAATATAAAAAAGACACACACTATTTTTTTTTATACGGATACGATTCTACACCTTTCTCATGATTAGACCACGCTCTTATCTACGACGTCACCAAGGCTCATGACGTGAGGTGCGAAATTGTCCATAGTATTTAGCTATCCATTCTATAGTAACAAGCAGCATAATGTAGCAGCCGGTCCAAATCAAAACAAGTTTAGTTATTCTATACTAGGGTTTGTGCGTGTGAGTGAATATTTAGTTCATTCGATTTTGACCATAGCTTAGCCTGCATAGCTTCAGCATGTCTTTATGGACTTTGAAGCGTGATTGTACGTGCAAAAAATCCTCGAAAAAATTATAAAATTTTAAAATGATTTACTGAATGTTTTTTTTTCTAGCGTATGGCTGGGGATTCCGTCACGTGAACGCTCTATTCCTGTCAGTGGGTTTGATGATCTCCTACGCCTTACGAGTCTGCATGAGCTTGGCCATCGTATCCATGACCGATTCCAGGGAAGAAAATGTGAGTATATTCCATTTTCATGCGGACACTTCCGCATCTAATGATTCGAATTGAAGACGAAAACGTGGTGGACAGGAAACCGATGCATTTTGTGTTCTTCGAAATTCATCAGAAAAGCCATAGAGACTTTCACTCTGGAGTAAATTGTGTTTAAGATTTCTTCAACTCAATATTATGCACAAGCACACCGAATAATTTTATCCGTTTACATTTTATTTTTTTGTATTTCACTCTTTATTTAAATTCAGATAAAATGAGCAGAACATCTTATCAACGAAAGAATATCCATGTAATAAGCATGGCGTCCATTAGATAATTAATGCGCGCGCATGTTGCTTGTGGATGAATGGTCCTAGCCAAACCACCTTCCAAGCGTGGTGTAGATGATAATGACTCCTCAAACTATGGGGAATAAAAATAAAATAACATACAGGATGTAAAAAAGTACTGCGTTCCTTTAAACCACGTAATGTATTTAGTGATATACAGCACAAAACATACAGTAAATTAATTAAATAAAAATATTTTGTTTTTATTATATTCATAAAACAGAAACAAGTAACCCTATCTCTACCGCAGGCACACTTAGATGCGGCAGCGCAGCCGGACGGGCGAGGAGCGCGGGGCGCGGTGGCTATAGGGTTGCCTAGCGTGTTTCTGTTTTACGAATTTAATAAAATTCAAATACATATTGTTATTTATTTTATTGAATATTAGCGACCCGCCCCGGCTTCGCATGGAAAGGGTTACTTGGTTTTTTACTATGTAGTGATAATTTACGTGCATTGTGTCGTATATCACTAATACATTACGTGGTTTAAAGGAACGGAGTACTTTTTATACACCCTGTATAAAGTAATAATTTTTCTTTTCACAGTCATTCGATTGGAATCTCAAGGCGCAGTCTGCGATCCTCTCATCCTTCTTCTGGGGCTACGTGGTGTTGCAGTTCCCTGGTGGCCTGATGGCTGGAAAGTTTGGGGGCAAGATCCTGATGTTACTGTGCATTGGCATCAGCTCAGGGTCTATGATTATTCTACCTTGGGGCGCTCAATTTGTAAGTAATATTTAAAATATCTTATCTTGAGGTGGTAGGAGTACTATTGCTTATTTCTATCGGCAAGTAGAACTGTTCGCACTTCTGTGTTTCAGTTTGAAGGGCAAGGGAATCTGTAAAATTACTGGTAAATGGGACAATTCACCTAAGGTACCACGGTGTGCAACACACTTCATTTCACTACGATCTATTCAACATCTATTATCATAGTAAAATCTAGTAAAATTTCTGGCACTTAAGACTATTCACATGGCACTTGAGACTACTCACCTTAGTGTTGTGTGCATGATAAGCCTCGTTTATAATCTTTTAAAAGATTTACTATTTGTTATCAGTTTGGGAAATATGTTTGATAAGTTTTTATTTAATGGAATAATGCCTACTTAGATTTATGTTATTCCTCCTAGGTGCGGTTACTTATTGAAACCATGCCAGAAATAGGTTATATTGTGGTGCAACGCACTCTGATATTTCACTACGATCTAGTCACTGTCCATTATTCTACTAGAATGTGATGAAATTACTGGCACCTTAGGTCTCACGGTGTGCAACGCACTCTGCTATTTCACTACAATCTAGTCACTTTCTACTATCCTACTAGAATGTAGTGAAATTACTGGCACCTTAGGTCTCACGGAGTGCAACGCACTCTGCTATTTCACTAGAATCTAGTCACTATATGCCTAGGGGGATGCTACGGTGATGCTTTTCATCAGGTGGGTCTGATGTTTTGGTACGTATAACTAAACAAATAAAAAATATTTATACCATAACAAACTGTTGATTGTTTCCTATTAATACTAGTTAGGTATTTATTGATGAAAAAGAGTCGACGAAGAAACGGGGTCACGAAATTTTAGCCCTCTGTTTGAGTGAGAAGATATTACAAGTTGATTTGCATCTTCAGTGGTCGTAAGCTTCTCATGGTGTCGATCATTCTATACTTATCTGAAAAGATTTGTGTTCCCTTAATAGTAAAATGCGCAACTCTTTTAAATTCTTGAAATATTTCTCCATTTCTAGGGAGGATGGAAAGCAGTGTGTGCTATTCGAGCATTCCAGGGTCTCGCACAAGGTGTGTCGATGCCTACAGTTCATAACTTGATTGGAAAATGGGTGCCAGTGGAAGAAAGAAGCTCTCTTGGCACGTTTATTCACGCAGGTACATCACAATTATTATCTTAATTAAATCTGTAAAAAGAACAATATCAAGGTTTGGTGTGTAGATGTTCTTTAGCACATTTTTAAAGATTTTTAGAAACACAGGAATATGTTTATGAACTTCCATGCTGGACTGGGAGCGAGAGAAAAACGTAGAATGTGCCAGCTAGGCGATAGGCTGACAACCTGTCACTACAGTAATATAACTACAAATCTATCTTAAATAACCCTCAAAATGTTATCAAACGTGGCGGAACGACCTATGTTCAGGTCGTTTACGCTTTGCCTACCCTATTAGGAATAAATGCGTGATTATATGTATGGAATGTGTTATTTCAGGTACCCAAATCGGCACGTTTCTGCAACTGATAATAGCTGGCTACATATCTGAGTATTTGGGATGGCCTTACATCTTTTATACGACTGGATTTGCAGGCGTCATCTGGACTTTGTTGTACATTATTATCGGAGCTGACTGTCCCTATACTTCGAGGTTTATTAGTGAAAAAGAACGAGAATTTATTCAAAATTCTTTAGGAGTTAGTGGACCTCCGAAGGTAATACTACTATTTTATGCTGTAGATGTTTTTTTGGTGGATTAATCTTTAGTTTAAGCCAGAAGAGACTGTGCAGTCACAGGAGAGTCTATTGTGTAGTAAATTCAAATTATCCCCAAATCATCATCTCCCTAGCCTTATCCCGTATCTCACAAGGCTTGACGTGCCTTCCGAAGCACGAAAAAAGCTCCGAATAAACGTACATATGACATTAGAAAACTGAAAAACACATTGGTACGTGGTGGGAATTGAACCTCAGGTGACAGCGGCTCTATCCACTATACTATCGTGCTCTCCTCAAATTATCCCCAAATGCACTAAATTTAGTAAAAAAAAAAAAAACTTTTTTTCAGGCATTTCACCCATGGTTTAAATAAATGTTAAATAAACTGTATAGTTTGCATTTATATGATGCATAGTTTAAATAAATATTACTGTCTCACAAAAACTAAGGGCCGTATTTTTAATCAGCGGTCAAACCTCGTATCAGAAATGTCATTTCAGTACAAACTGGCCTGTCAAATTCATACCTAATATTGCTCTCAAGTTTGATATCGGTTCATAATTACGACCCTATATCATGATGCTTCATGCTGAACTCCAGCTAAATACAATAGTTTCTTTAACCGTTTCTCAACCTTTTCCAGAAACTGCAGACCCCGTGGAAATCGATTTGGTTGAGCGTACCTTTCATAGCTCTGTTGATAACTCAATGTGCCCAAGGTTGGGGCTACTGGACCCTGATGACTGAAATGCCGTCGTACATGGCTAAAGTACTAGACGTTAACATAAAATCTGTAAGTAAGCCATTGACATCATTTCAACTTTCAACTGCCTCCATGGTCTAGTGGTCAGCCAAGGGCTTACGATCCGGGAGTCCTGGGTTCGATTCCCGGGGGGCACGAAGTTTATGTTTGTCAATTTATCACTTTGAGAGGTTTTCCCCAGTTTGGTTAGGCCATTGCAGGCAGAACCACCTAATTGTCCGAAAAGCATGGAAGGATTCCGTTCTTCGGAGGGCACGTTAAGCCGTCGGCCCCGATCGCTGTCTTTGATAGTGGTTCGTGACTCAAAACCATGTCAGAGGCCTAATAACTGTGCTACTAGGCGGTTTGAAAACTCTGACACCATGGTTCATCGGGTCGCTATTCAACTTGAGAATCTACTCGCTAAGAAGAAGATCATTTAAAAAATATAAGAAATAAAAAATCGAAAATTCAACCGCACACTGGATTTAAACCTGTGTCTTAGAAATGCCATTCCAAGTCTCTAGCCTACTGAGCCACCGCGACCCTTATCCTGAGCGGCTTTGACATTGTTATCTTAATTTATTTTGGAAAATAGCAACTAACAAACATAAGCCTCCCTCATACTTTTACTTTTTTTTTACTACCACTTCAAACCTTTTGTAGCAGCTAAGTATTATTGGAAAAGGATATTTGGTTCCAAATTGATAGAAATCTGAGAATTTTCCTGCTATTTCTGGCACACCTACTCTAAAAACCAGCAGGTGAAAGTTAAGGACAGGAACACACAGGCGTTACTTACATCGCGCAAGGTTGTGCTCAACACGCTGTCAATGCTTTTTGCACTGCCTACAACGGACATGCTTACGCATGTAGCCTTGCGTAGCGATGGACTCTACGTCGGTGCGTCCCTCTGCCAGTACGCATATAGTGTATTGCGTGAGGTGACTCATGTGTGTTGTAGGTTATGCAAAAAGCATTGACAGCGTGTTGAGCAGAACATTGTAAGTGACGCCGGTGTGTTGCTACCCTAATTTGCGGTTATAGTAACTGGCTAGCTGCATTAAATAGGGATCCCGTTTCTTCTTGTGTTAATATATTAATGTTTTACTTTTCAGAACGGAATCATGAACGCTATACCATATCTGGCCATGTATTTGATGAGCTTCCCCTTTGGTTATCTAGCAGATTTGTCGTACAAAAACAATTGGTTCGGTCTCACGGCTGTCAGGAAAATTTCAACTAATATTGGTAAGGTTTGCAAAGATTTTGTCTCCACATTCAAGACGCCTACGGGAGCGCGGATGTGACCCTCGCTCCGGAGCATACCTGGTTCAGCATATATCGCTGGCCATTCAACGCGGCAACGCGGCCGGTGTGGTGGGGACGTTTGAGCCAGGTATGATTCGTCGCGGGCTGTTTGATTAGAATAATGTAATTTAAGTTTTTGTATAAAAAATGTGTTGTAAATATTGTTTTCATTATTAAAGTTATACTTTTTCATCTTATTAGCGCATTAGTGCGCATAAAAAAATATCATCACTAATCAGCCTCTATTTAGTCTGACCTGGAACTTAAGTCTGTACAAATTGCAGCAACATACAGGCGTCCCTGTCTGCGCGTAAAGTTGCGCTCAACACGCTGTCAGTGGTATTTGCGTTGCCTACAACACAGATGCGTCACCTTACGCGTTACGCGCGCATACCGGCAGAGGGATGCCTGTGTGTTGCTTCACTTAAACCCTGTGTGCTGCACTACAGTCCTTGGCATACAGTTCATAAACCACGAAAACGTTGTCAATACGTTTTAATTTAATCAACCATTATCTTTTAAAATCATCTAAATTTTTAATGCTTAATATTAATTCACTTTTTTTTAGGCCTATTCCCATTCCTATAACGAGTGTAAGAGACAGCGTACCGTAAGCTGATAGGGGTCGCTCAACAACTTTCATGAGGTAATGAAAAGAGAATTGACTTTCCCATACAAAATGACTACGTCTATAAGTTAATTTGTATAGAAAAGCTAAGCCTTTTTTCATCTCTTGAAAGAATTTTCTGGTGAATATTGTTCAGTTTTATTGACTTACCGACCCTGTCAGTTTGCGATACAGCCAGTATCATTGGGGTCGACTCTTTGAATCACCTTTTTTTCTACCTTCATGTTGTTTGTTCTCAAACTATGATTGAATTTTTTTATTTAATTTTACAGCTTTCCTCGGACCAGCTTTTGCCCTCATAGGTCTAACCTATGCATCAGAAGGTAGCGTTATTGCTGTTGTAACTCTGCTAACCTTAGCATTAGGGTTCAATGCTGCTAAATACACTGGTTACATGGTAAGGTTCCTAACCTCTACTTTTCTACTTGAATTTAAATATAAACGAGGCAAAAAGGAACTGTCGCCGCCATCTTGAGAAACGCTTAAGTGAATCCTGCGCCTCTATAAAAAGAGGTACTGAATCATTTCAAAAGACAGTGTATGTATGTATGACTCAAGAAGAGTAATATAAATAAATAAAAGTAAAATATTTTATTGGTAGCTATTACAGATAAAACTTATCTAAGGGTGCCTTCTAGTAAGCTTAAGGGCCTGTGTTAGAAGGCACCGCTCTTCCAATTTTAAGTAAAGAATTAATTTTGGATACATATTAAATACATATTAAAAGAGTAAATCACGTTGACTTGCTGATCTGCTGAGGCGTAAGGCACTTGGCTTGGAACTACCAATAGATTGATCTAAGCAAAGTGCGGACCAAACAAAGTTTACAGGAAACCATTTGGAGCCACTTTTGACCCCTTCATAACTCGAAAACTACTAAACTTAAATGCACCAAATTTGGTTTATATATATAGATCAAACAACTACTCTAAATTTTACTATTAGTCACATGAATGAATGAATGAATTTATTTATTTGCTTGCAAACACGGTATAATAAATAGGTGACATATACAACACAGAACATGCGTGATGCGCAAGCAACTGGCATGCAAATTTTTGTCCTATAATTTAAATTTGACATAAATACAGTTAAGACTAACTCATGCATTAAACAATAAAAACAATGGAATATAATTTACATCACTTAAAATAATAGAATTATAATGTCGTCTCAAAAAATGACAAAGAAAAAAATTATAATATTTAAAATTTCAACAATATAACGATTAAAAATATGTAAAATGTCAATTCAAAATATAAAAGTAATTTTATATTCTTCTTCTTCTTATCGTGTCGATGGAACACGCAACTATCACACTAACTAATTTTATATTAACCATTAATTTAACAAATTCGTCAATGGTAAAAAAAAAAAAAAAACCTTATTGAAGAGCTAAAAATTACTATAATAAACCAAAGACTTGGCTCCCTTTTTAGATCTCACAAGTTTTAGTGAGATTCACACACAAAGACCACCATCAATTTGGTTCTCAGTTTTACACGTATCATTTGTTGAGATGTAATCTACCTAAACAATTTTGATAAATTACTGCTTCAATCATTACTGTTAAGATACACTTTGTGAAAAATCTTTGTCTAGTCCCTTCGTAATAACTGATACTTATTAAGAAGAGTTATATAAAATAAAAAACATCTTTTGCGCGTATTTTCTTATCTTCTCGATTTCAAAGCTAGAAAACCCTTCGGAGAATTGGGTTGAACGTGACAAAATAAAACGAAATTGTAAATCTGAGAATGAGGTGAAATTGAATTTTTGATTTGCAAAACCAATCATAAGCACGATATCGTAGCAATATAGGAATATTGCGCTCGATTCTAGTTACCACCGGCTAAAACTAAAATTAAAATATAATATATCTGTCACAATCAAAATAATAAAAATGAAAAAGGACAGGCGATTTATACTCTATAGTTTTACACTTTGTCCACTAGATTTTGACGCGCTTTTGCACGTTTTCCCAGTATGTCTGTAAATTGTATCCGCCATATCATATGACGGCGGATAAAAATGACTAAGTATAAATCTAAAACCGGAGAGAATAGATCTCCTATTCTTTTCCAATGTTTTAAGTCTGAAAGTGACAAATAGATTACAATTTTAGCTTTCTTTGTCTGCAATTTTTTTGTACTCTAATTACTCGATTAACCCTCGTACGTATTATCAGTTTATTAAAAAAAACTGCAAATTCATGCTTAATTTATTTTAATTTCAGTTGGTACACATCGACATGGCACCGAACTTTGCCGGACAGATGATGGGTTTCACCGCATTCTTTGCCAACTTTATGGGAATTATCGCGCCTTTAGCTGCTGGAGCTATGATAAAAGATGAGGTATGTTTTCAATTATTTAGCATCATCATGATCATCATCATCATGGGCTTCACCGCGTTCTTTGCCAACATCACGGAAATAATCGTAATAATCATTCTTCTTCCAATCATCGCTCCTTTAGCGGTTGGAGCTAGAGCTGTTTTTGTTTTCGATCGTGATTGATTTTTCCATTTTTATTTGAAAGTACTTAAAAATAAGGTACGGGCTTTGATAAACAATAAACAAACTAGATGCACAATCACGAAGAAACCCCGACCAAAAAATGTCCGAGCCCAGCACATACGTATAGTTATTGTTATATTTATAACATAAAAATATTAATTCAAATTTGGACCTTAACACGTCAAAGAAAGGGCACAATATCAATAGCACTCGCACATACTATAATTTTGACTGAGCACTTCGTCATTGTGGTACGTCAAAAGCCGCGAGCGAGCAAGGTGATAGATACTGAATGAAAATTCTCCCCGATTGACGTGATGGGCAGATTTTTGCCGCAGATACTTTTTGAGTGAGATTGTGCATCTAGTAGTTTATTGTTTATCAAAGGGTAAGGGACAGCGTCCCTAAACTGATAGGGGTTGCTCAATCAACGGAACTGAACAACTATCACCAGGAAATTCTTTCAGGAAATAATAACCACCAAGATAGTCATTTTGTGGAGGTATTTGATTTTTAACTCCTAAAAGAATTTCCTGGTGAATATTGTTTAGTTTCATTGACTGAGTAACCCCTATCAGTTTGCGGGACGCTGTCCCTTACATCCGGTACAACGAGGGTTGACATTGAAAAAAAACTGAAAACCATTTTTATTTCAGACTAATGCTCAAGATTGGCACAAAGTATTTTACTTAGCGGCTGGACTGTATGTGATATGCGATATAGTATTCACGTTATTTACTACAAGCGAGAAACAGAAATGGAACGACGTTTCAGATAGCGACGGTAATGACACAGGTATAGGACTTAGAAATGCTTAGGTGGTTTGATCATGTTGAGAGGATGAATGAAAGCAGATTAAGTAAACAGATATATATGGCGAGTGTTAGTGGGAACGTTGGAAGGGGAAGACCTCGACGAACGTACCGCGACCAAATCAGAGACGTTCTAGAGAAAGGTCGGGTCAGGAGTACCCTAAACCGACGAGCGTGCATGATAAGATTGATGAATGTAGATAAAGCGAAAGAAGTTTGCAAGGACCGTAAAAAGTGGAGGGATGTAATCTCTGCCTACCCCTCCAGGAAAGAAGCGTAACGTTATGTATGTATATTGGGCTTAATTAGTTTGGGCTGACTAGATTCAACCGGCTAAACCTAAAATTTTAATCTGTCTGTCACTTTCAGATTTAAAACACTGAAAAACTACAGGAGATCTATTCTCTCCGGTTTTTGGGTTATCGTCGGCGGTTTTATGCGTTATATGTCATTTTTATCCGCCGTCATATGGCGGATAAAATTGACAGAAATACTGGTGAAACGTGAAAATGTGCGTCAAAATCTAGCGGATAAATCGTAAAACCATACATTTTAAAGTTTATTATTTGCATTGTGACAGATAGATATTAATTTTATATTTACTTTTTTACGCATATATACACACACACACACACACACACACTTTCTTTCACCTTTTTGTTAGAATACAAATATTTATTATTTATCATGAAAATATTTATTATTTATCAATAATGAAAGGTAAATAAAATTTGTTCGAAAACTTTATATATTTTAAAATTAAACGTAATATTTTTAATTTCAGATCAGGAAGCACATCTTAAAGACGAAAAGACTATATTATAAACATTTCAATGCCTTCTTCACGACTGCTCGGTTATTTAATAAATTATTTTTTACAACTTTTTTAAAAATAATATTCATGAAATTTTCTGATGACTTATAAATAAAATATCAAAAATAAGAAAAAGGTGTTTTATTAAGGTTGCACAATTAAAATTTGTACAAACATTATTTTTATTTTTGTCCAGATGTGTAACAAAATATTTTTTTCAAATAGCAGTTTTTTCTTTTTCCTGTAACTCCGCATCTGCAACAATAAAATACAAATATTAAACAATTAATTAGCTACACACAATTTAAACCCATAAATGTTTCTATGCTCTATGTTTTTGTCAAAACGAACGAACCTTAGTGTGTATTTTTGTTTAATGTCGGTAATTTTAAAAGTATCACTAATAGTTGTCATATTTCTGGTACTCACAAAATGGTACTAAACGGTAAAAATAACTTTTAATAATAAAAAACATTAAAAAAACCTGCTACGTTCTCTTCTTGGACATCGTTCCAATCCTGTTTTTGACTAGTTCCAAATAACACGTAGAAAGTGTTGCATAGGAAGTAGATCCCAGCAGAGACGTAGAACACTTTATGCCATTCGCTACTTGAAGTCTGAAAAAAAAAACAAAGTTACATACTATATACATATCACTCCTTTTTCCCTAATGGGGTGACAGAGCGTAAACTACCTAAAAAAGGACTTTCTGCCACGTCTTTCAAAGTTTAAGGGTTACTTAAAATAGATTTGTAGGTATATTGCTGTTGTTACTGGTTGTCAGCCCTTCGCTTAAATTGCAATGACTACTGAAACCCTCGGATCCCTTAGCTGGTTTTTACAGAATGCCCGGGCGGAAATGCTGCTGGCACTTTCTATGTTTTTCTTTCGCTCCCAGTCCAGCATGGAAGAAATTATAATGAATGAGAGAAAGTTTACAAAATCTTTATTATGAAAATTTACGGTCACGACAAAATGAGTGATTCGAAAGGGTTAGAAAGACGGATTATTGAAACTTATAGTTATAATATAACCTGCCTTGTTGATAGCAGTTCTTTTTATGGTCTTCTAATAAATTTTGTAATGTTAGGAATATCATTCAAACTGGCCACATTAAATATGTTTACCTCATATAAGTGTATTTACCTCATCTTTGAGCAAAGCGCCAGCAACTAATGGAGCAATCAAAGACACGATGTTGGCGAAGAAGTTTGTGATGCCCATCATGGTGCCAGCGAAGTTGGGCGCCATGTCGATGTGAACCAACTATGGGAATAAAAAATATTGTTAAATAATTTCAGGATATACATACATAATAATCACAAATTTATCCCTAATGGGGTAGGCAGAACATAAACGTGCTAAACAAAGGTAGTTCCACCGCGTTTGACAACGTTTTGAGGGTTATTTAAAATAGATTTGTTTTATTGCTGTAGTGACAGGTTGTCAGCCTAAATTACAATATACTGAAACCCTCGAATCCCTTCGCTGATTTTACAGCATGACCGGGAGGAGAAGCAACTAGAGCATTCTATGTTTTTCTATTGCTCCCAGTCCAGCATGGAAGGATATTCAAATATTATAACGATTTAAAAAACAAATTTAAGCGAAAGCTGTATGTTTTATTGATAGTAATATAAACTTATATTTTTCAAATTACTAAACTTTATATTTTTTTATTTATTTTTTTAAACAAACTCATACAGGCTTCATAAAAAAGCAGACATTTAATTAATTTAATTCTTTTAAATTATAACAACTTTGTGTCCTACATAATGTTTTAAGTTTTCAGAGCACATGTTAAAGAGGTCAAACGTATAAGAACAGTGAGTGAGTTTTATTAGTTCTGTAGGGGCAATCAAACTTTATGATCATAAAACTTGTACAAAATAAGAAAAAAAAATTTTACTTACACATTTTCTTTTTAATTTTAGTTAATTTGGTGTATTTTTTTAAACTAGACTTATAAAAGATACTCACCAAATACCCAGTATAAGTGCCAGCATTTAGACCAACAACGACAGTAAGAAGCGCAACTGCAGCGGTGACATTGCCAGCTGGAGCGTATATCAGCCCGATCAGAGCTACTGCTGGACCATAGTGACCTGGAAACATAACAAAGACACGAAATAAGAAAAGTAAAATACGTCAAAATAAAAGTTACAATAAAAAAACGAATTTCCTACTTTGACAAAGATTATTAGTTTAAATAATATACACATACATATAATCAAGCCTTTATCCCTAATGGGGTAGGCAGAGCATAAACGACCTAAATAAAGGTCGTTCCGCCACGTCTGACAACGTTTTGAGGGTTATTTTAAGATAGATTTGTAGGTATATTTCTGTAGTGACAGATTGTCAGGGAATCGCCTAAATTACAATATACTGAAACCCTCGGATCCCTTAGCTGGTTTTTACAGCATGCCCGGGAGGATATGCAGCTGGCCCATTCTATGATTTTCTCTTGCTCCCAGTCCAGCATGGAAGTAAAATTATATACTTTTAATTTTTGTCTTTTCAACTTACTATTATTATAGGAAACCTGGTGGCACATAATATTTATTTGCATTCAGCTTGAATAAGCTGTCAAATATAATCTTATAGTGGACTATGGTCCAATTTATGTGCCCACCATAAAAATATATCTAAAAGTCGTCAAAGTATTAAAGTAAAATTATGTATTTATTATATTAATACATCGTAATACCAACCAATGGAATTAGAAATTTTCCTGACGGTTGTTAATCCAAGCCAATTTCTCTTGATGGTCAAATCTGCGATGTATCCGAAAGGAAAACTTAAAGCAACCATTGCTAGATAGGGCAAAGCTGACATCACGCCATTCTGAAAAACGATAATTTAATGTTAAAATTCTAAGTTAAATTAGACCCGTATTTATGAAGCGAACTCATGATTGTGAGTAATATTAAGTATGGATTTGACATGACGTTTTGAACTGAAATTACTTTTCTGATACGAACATAAAAGCTAATTATAAATACGGGCCTTAAACACACAATCACAAAAGTATGGCTACCACCGTAATATTAAAAAATATTGAGAGTAATTAATTTACGTATTTATTTAGTAAGTAATTTACTTCCATGCTGGACTGGGAGAGATAGAAAAACATAGAATGTTCCAGCTGCCCTTCCTCCCGCGCATGCTGTAGAAGTCAGCAAAAGAGACTCGAGGGTTACAGTGTATTGTAATTTAGGCGATGGGCTGACAACCTGTCACTAAGCAATACACATTACAATTTAAAATTGCCCTAAATTTTTGTCAGACGTGGCGAAAGCGCCTTTTACGAGGCGTTTAACGCTCTGCCTACCCCGTAAGGGATTAAAGCGTGATTTTATGTATGTATGTATGTATGAAAGTGTAGTATACCAGGTGTAAAGGACAGCGTCCCGTAAACTTATAGGTGCTGCTCAGTCAATGAATCTGAACAACTATCGCCAGATATGTGTTTCAGGAGAGGAAAAAATTTTTTAAATCCCATATAAAATTACCACCTCGATCGGACAATTTTTATGGAAAACCAAATATTTCCCCTTATTCTTTTTACTACATAAAAAAAAACATGCTGATAGTTGTTCAGTTCCATTGACTGACCAACCCCTATCAATTTTCGAGACGCTGTCCCTTACACTCCATATAGGTAGGAGTACGCGGGCTTGCTTTGAAGAGTGCGCAGTAGGTGATCTTAAATTAAATTACTACACTCTATGGATAAATAGTGGAATTTTTCTCTAGCTTCCATGCCGGCCTGGGAGCAAGAGAAAAACATAGAATGTGCCGGCTGCATTTCCCCCCGAGCATGCTGTAAAAGCCAGCTAAGGGATCCGAGGGTTTCGGTATATTGTGATTTAGGCGATGGGCTGACAACCTGTCACTACAGCAATATACCTACAAATCTATCTTGAATAACCCTCAAAACTTTGTCAGACGTGGCGGAATGACCTTAGTTTAGGTCGTTTGCGCTCTGCCTACCCCATTAGGGATAAAGGCGTGATTTTATGTATGTATGTTTGTATACGTACCGCCTTTATATTTACTCCTAAAACCTGACTCATATAAGAAGGCATTTCGGTCATGAGAGTCCAGAAACCCCAGTTTTGTCCACAATGAGCTACAATCAGGGATATAAACGGCATGGATGTGAATATTGTTTTCCATGGTGTTTTCAATTTCTGTAACAAAAAAAGGACTGTATAACTAAAAAAGGTTGTATTTTTATGACTGTGATTTGTACCATGCTGGACAGGGAGCGAGAGAAAAACATAGAATGTGTTAGGTGCATTTCCTTTCGGGCATGCTATAAAACCGTCTAAGGGGAGATGTTTCAGCATATTGTAATTTAGGCTATGGGCTGACAACCTGTCACTACAGCGATATACCTACAAATCTGTCTTGAATAACCCTCAAAGCTTTGTAAGACGTCGCAGATCGACCTTTATTTTGGTCGCTTACTCTCTGCCGACCCCATTAGGGATAAAGATTGATGATTATATGTGTGTAATTGTACCCATAATTCATGATTCTGATTTTACCATTTCAACATATATTTTTTTAAATGTACCTTATGTCCTCCAACATGCCCCAAAGAGTTTTGTATATAAAGTCGCTCTTCACAACTTATGATATTTGAGCTCTGAGGAGAGTTAGCTCCTATAAAGACATAAACTGCCACCCATATAGCACCACAAGCTGCGTTCATATAGAAGATGGCCTGCCATCCCCATGCATCAGCGATGAAACCTGACACCAAGAGTTGCAATGCTGCACCAAATTGCTGTCCTGAAAATTTTGAGAATTATTGTTTTAAACAGTTTTCTGAGCAAATTAATGATTAATAATATTATGTATTGTTTTTTAAGAAGATTTTATATCCAGTGTGAGGGATAGTCAACGATACTGAACAACTTCCACCAATAAATTATAAAAAAATTAAAAACAATGGCTTTTCAATACAAATTGATTGCTCGAGGTGGCCATTTTGTATGGAAAGCCATTTATTTTCACGTCCAGCAACTCCTGTCAGATTGCAGTACATTGTCCCTTACATTCCGTAGAGTACAGAAGATCCTACCATTATACCGAAGATTTCAAGAAAATTAAAATTAAATAGAACAAGGCGTAATTAAATATTTGCAAGTGTAAGTAAGTTAAAAGTGAATTGTTTTTTTGATGATGATTTCGAGGTTGAATCAATTATACACACATACATACATATAATCACGCCTTTATCCCTAACGGGGTAGATAGAGCGTAAACGACCTAAAGAGAGGTCGTTTCGCCACGTCTGACAAAGTTTTGAGGGTTATTTAAGATACAATTGTAGGTACATTGCTATAGTGACAGGTTGTCAGCCCATCGCCTAAACTGCAATATACTGAAACCCTCGGATCCCTTAGCTGGTTTTTACAGCATGCCCGGGAGGAAATGCAGCTGGCACATTCTATGTTTTTCTCTCGCTCCCAGTCCAGCATGGAAGAATCAATTCTAATCAATCATAATCTTGTAAAATGGAATACTATCAATAATTAACACTACTCCACGTAACAAAATGTAAAATTTACCGGCATATATCAAAGTGCCCAAACGACTCTTCTCTTCAATGGGAGCCCACTTTCCAATAAGGTTGTGCATAGCTGGGTTGAGAAAACCTTGACTCAAACCTTGCACTACCCGACATCCGCAAACTAACTGCCAGCCACCCTGTAATGAAAACGGTTAAAAAACAATTTTAAATTCTTCTGTGCTATTGAAATACTGTACGGTTGATATATACGTATAATTATATGTATGTAACGAACAGCTCCTAATACACTGTCAACAAAATAAATAACTTTCATAACGACATTATTTTGGGGAACCTCAGTCATAATTTGTATAGGTAAATCAATATTTCCATGCTGTCCTGGGAGCGAGAGAAAAACATAGAATGTGCCGTCTGCATTTCCTCCCGGGCATGCTGTAAAGACCAGTTAGGGACCAGATTCAATTTATTGTAATTTCGGCGATTGGCTGACAACCTGTCACTACAGCAATATACCTACTTATAGAACCCTCAAAACTTTGTCAAACGTGGCGAAACGATCTTTGTTTAGGTCGTTTACGCGCTACCTACTCTATTATAAATAAAAGCGTGACTATATGTATGTATGTAACAAACAGCATTCTAGAAAAAAACAAATAAGGGTTCCCGAGTGAACGAAATTAATAACTTTCATAAGAAATTACTTTGGGACAACTCAGACAGACAATTTGTATGGGTTAAAGTTACCTATTTTATAAATAATTATGATATTTTAATATACGAAATAAGCACGACATAAAAAGATAAAATTAATTCGATCCAACTTACATAAAACGATCCTAGCGGTATTAAAAGGCATACTATAGAGTTGATAGCGATCAGGATAGTAATGAGGACTTTCCCACCAAATTTAGCAGCTAGTTCTCCAGCCGGGATTTGCAACACGATGTAACCCCAGAAGAAGGAAGATAGAATTACTGATTGTTTCTGGATACTCCAGTCGAAGGTCTGCAAGAAGTTCATAATACAATAGATCCGATGGTGTAGTGCCTCCATGGTGTAGTGGTCAGAGCCATAGGCTCATGATCCAGAGGTCCTGGGTTCGATTCCCAGGGGAGAACACAGAGTTGATATTTGTCTATTTATAACATTGTGTGATTTTCCCCAGATTGTTAAGAACAATGCAGGCTGAATACACCTGATTGTCTGAAAGAAAACGAATTCCGTGCTTCGGAGGGCACGTTAAGCCGTAGGTCCCGGTCGCTGTCTTTGATAAAGGTCGTTACACAAACCATGTCAAAGGCCTAATTAGCTGTGCTATTAAGCGGTTTAAAAACTCTGACACAAGGGTTCATCGGGTCGATTGACACGATAACCACACAACAGAAGAAAAAGAATGTAGGGGATAGGGCTGCTGCCTCTTGAGCGGGGAGTCGTGGTTCGAATCCCAACACGTACCAATGTGTTTTTCGGTTTTCGAATTTTATATGCACGTTTATTCGGTGCTTTTTCCGTGCTTCGGATGGCACGTAAAGTTGGTTCCGTTAATTTCGTTTAATACCGTAGACATTAGTCGTTAAGCCAAGTCAGAGGTCATGTCAGTGCTAAGCATTGGCGGCTTGCAAAACTCTGTACTAAAGTTTTTCTTCAGGGTTGCGGAGGTCAGATGGCAGTCGATCTGTGTAAAAGCCAGTATTCTCATTCAATTTCCTTGATTAGGTAGCCAAGTCCGAGAGACATAGAATAAAGCTAGGTAGATGATGAAGTATCATTCGAATATCTATCAGATAGTTTTGTAGCTACTGGATATAAAATAAGGGTTATTATTCACAAGTATTTCTGCTGCTTATAATATTCTTCACAGGTATATTTATATTTTTAAAGAGGCCTGTAATATTATCATTCACGTAAGATCAAAATATTTGTATCGTATCTGTCAATTTCAAAAGATAATAATACTGAAGAGGGTTTTGTCATGATTATATTATCAACAGAATTAGTCCAATATTTTCTGCCCGAAATAAACATAAATACAACTTAGGTAAACGTGACATCCTACTAATACCTATTAAAAATGTGAAAGTTATTTGATGTGTGGTGTGGCAATGAAACTTGGCAAACATACAGGGTGTAAGGGACCGCGTCCCGCAAACTGATAGGGGTAGCTCAGTCAACAAAACTGAACACCTATCAGCAGGAATTATTGTCAGTAAATGAAACCAACTCGATCAGACAATTTGTATGGAAAACCAAAATTGTTTGTTCGCTTCCTGAAATAAAAAATCCTGCTAGTTGTTAAGTTTCGTTGACTGAGCAATCTCTAGCAGTTAGCGGGACGCAGTCCTTTACACCCGGTACATAGTTGAAGTCCTGAAATTGACAAAGGTTACTACTACAAAGGTGCATGTGAAACCACGGGCAAAACGTTTAATAAAATAACACAGAAATGTATCTTATTGCACAAAAAACACAGAAACTATACGAATTCATTAGACATAGAAGTAGTACAATTCGCGGCCTGATTGCTAAGGTAGCAATAAACTTGTGTCATATAAAATGTACATACATCAATAGAGCCCGATGGTGTAGTGGATAGGGCAGCTGCCTCCTGAGCGGGAGGTCGTGGTTCGAATTCCACCACGTACCAATGTGTTTTTCGGTTTTCGAATTTCATATGTACGTTTATTCGGCGCTTTTTCCGTGCTTCGAAAGGCACGTTAAGCCGTTGGTCCCGGTTAATATCGTTTAATACCGTAGATATTAGTCGTTAAGCCATATCAGAGGCCAGTGCTAAGCATTGGCGGCTTGAAAACTCTGACCTAATCTAGGATTGGGTCTGGTTTCCCTTCTGGGTTGCGGAGGTCAGATGGCAGTCGCTCTGTGTAAAACCAGTACCCTCGTTCAATCCCCTAGATTAGGTAGCCGACCCCGTGAGATACGGGATAAGGCTAGGGAGATGATGATATAAAATGTACATACATCATCATGTGAGTCGTCTGTCATGGCGACGATGGCAACACTCATGTTGACTCTCATGGCAAACGCGAGCACCATCGCCAGGAAAAGCAGCAGCACTTGGACGTGACGGAATCCCCACCCATAGCCTGCAGGATGAGGATTTCAAAGAGTTACAAAATATTTTAACAAAAATTTACTAAGTATAAAACAAAGTCGCTTTCTCTGTCTCTGTCCCTATATCCCTATGTATGCATAAATCTTTAAAACTACGTAACGGATTTTGATGCAGTTTCTTTTAATGAATAGAGTGATTCAAGAGGAAGGTTGATATGTATAATACATGCATAATATAGTTTCTTCCATGCTGGACTGGGAGCGATAGAAAAACATAGAATGTTCCAGCTGCCCTTCCTCCCGGGCATGCTGTTGAAGTCAGCAAAAGGGACTCGAAGGTTACAGTGCATTGTAATTTAGGCGATGGGCTGACAACCTGTCACTATAGCAATACATATTACAATCTAAAATTTCCCCTTAATTTTTGTCAAACGTGGCGAAAGCGCCTTTTACGAGGCGTTAAACGCTCTGCCTACCCCGTAAGGGATAAAGGCGTGATTTATGTATGTATGCATGTATGTATGTATATAGTAGAGAAACACTTATAATTTCCGTGCGAAGCTGGTTCTGGTCGCTAGTTAAAAATATATTCTTCTTCTTCTTCTGCCGTGTGGGTATCGAGTCGATCGACCCGATGATCTCTGGTGTCAGAGTTTTTAAACCGCCTAATAGCACAGCTAATAGGCCTCTGATATGGTGTGTGTAACGACCATTTTCAAAGACAGCGACCGGAATCGACGGCTTAACGTGCCCTCCGAAGCACGGTTTTTTTTCTTATAGACAATCAAGTGACTCGGCCTGCATTGTCCTAATCAAACTGGGGAAAATGTGATAAATTTACAAATATCAACTTTGTGTTCCCCCCTAGGAATCGAACCCAGGACTCCAGGACCGTGCTTTTTGGCTCTCTCTGCCTACCCCTCCGGAAAATAGGCGTGACATTACGTATTTTAATCAATTTCAACAGAAATATCTAAATGACATACATGCATACATAAAATCACGCCTTTGTTCCTTACGGGATAGGCAGAGCATAAAACGCCTCGTAAAAGGCGCCTTTGCCACGTCTGACAAAAATTGAGGGCAATTTTAGATTGTAATGTGTATTGCTGTAGTGACAGGTTTTCAGCCCATCGCCTAAATTTCAAACACTACAACCCTCGAAACCATTAAGCTGACTTCTACAGCATGCGTGGGAGAAAGGGGCAGCTGGAACATTCTATGTTTTTCTATATCTCCCAGTCCAGCATGGAAGATGTTTGACATTATAGTAATTTAAATATATTACATAGAGTAGGTTAAAAGTATGGTCTTGGATTCCTTTCCTATTTGCAATATTTTGCCAAACATTGACGAAATTTGTAAGTTTAGTAGCTTTTATAATTCAATACTGGACAAAATGTTATTTTCTATAACATAGTTATGCTTTATTAATAAACTCACAGAGTTAGATAAGTATTTGTTATTATTATTATTTATGAGCCTGAGTACTTCCATGCTGGACTGGGAGAGATAGAAAAACATAGAATGTTCCAGCTGCCCTTCCTCCCGGGCATGCTGTTAAAGTCAGCAAAAGGGACTCGAGGGTTACAGTGTATTGTAATTTAGGCGACGGGCTGACAACCTGTCACTATAGCAATACATATTACAATCTAAATTTGCCCTCAATTTTTGTCAGACGTGGCGAAAGCGCTTTTTACGAGGCGTTAAACGCTCTGCCTACCCTGTAAGGGATAAAGGCGTGATTTATGTATGTATGTATGAGCCTGTGGTGTCCCACTGCAGGGCATAGGCCTCTCTCCCTTCCTTCCATGTCTCTCGATCTAGTGCCTCAAGTATTTGTACAAGAAAAATATCTTTACTTACTGAGTTTGATGTCTTCTCTCTCTGATTTTTGTTTTCCTGTCATTTTCTTAAATTACACACTGAAATGTTATGCAATTGGAATCACAACAAAAATCCGCTTCCAAACTTATCAGGTTCTCAATTCACACTATCATTGTAAATAATATAACTTTTATCTCTAAGAAACAAGCGATGGGAAGGTGACTAGAAAAATACTAAGTTAGAACTCACAGCCGCAGCTATCAAACCATCCAACCTGTCATAGTTATCGCTCGAGTGATCCGAGAAAACTATATTACGACAATGCTCTAAATGAACATGAGCGGAGGCGCTGTAGTACATAGAACTTCTTCTTATTAGCGATTGGTTTCGAGTCGAACAACGAATCAGTGAACCCTGGTGTCCTAGTAGCACAGATAGGCCTAAGACATTGTTTGAGTACATACATACATATAGCCACGCCTTTTTCCCTAATGGGGTAGGCATAGCGTGAACGACCTAAGCAAAGGTCGTTCCGCCAAGTCTGACAAAGTTTTAAGGGTTATTTAAGTTAGATTTGTAGGTATGATGCTGTAGTGACAGGTTGTTAGCCAATCGCCTAAATTATCATATACTAAAACCCTCTGATCCCTTAGCTGGTTTTTATAGGATGCTCGGGAAGAAATGCAGCTGGCACATTCTATGTTTTTCTCTCGGTCCCAGTCTAGCATGGAAGCAACGGTTTGAGTATTGACTACTTTATTATCTAACGTGCCCTCCGACGAACGGAATCATTTTTATTTTCGAACAACTAAGTGATTTAGCCTACAATGTTCCAACCAAACTGGGGAAAACGTTACAAAGTGATAAATTGCCAAATATTTATTTTGTACTTCCCCACTGGGAATCAAACCCAGAATCCCCGGATAAGTATCCCATGGTTCTGACGTTTAGACCACGGAGGCAGTTACAGAGAAGTGGCAAATTTCAAGGTAGTGGTATTAGTTCCTTTCTTTGCCACAGTCAATAAAAGCGTTGTCCTGCTGCATTGCATTGTTTTTCCAAGGTTAAGCATGATGGCGATCGTGGGTTATCTTTTTCTTTAGATTTATCTTAATAATGTACGAACCTACTGTGAGTTCTTATGTTTCAATTCAAATGAGAATTGTATATCCGCCCGCAAATCTTACAAATAAAAGAAATGTGTATCTTATCACATCTCCCAAACTATATCAAAATGGAATCTAATATCTAATAGCGAATAAGCGGACGTGAAGACTTCAGAAAAACGATTAAAGGCTTGCATGCAAGGCTTCTTTTCAGATTCAGAAAAATTACTTTAAACTAGAATATATAGTTTTTTATCTCACATTTATGTTTAGTACATAATTTTGCTCATGACCGAAAAAAGGGACATTTCGCGGATTGTGCAAAACGCACAAAACTTAAAATCGGGGTAAGTATGCATTGCAAATCGCTCATTCCGTCTTTAAACTATACACTTAAGTCACCCATTACCAAAGGTCTCAAGTTTAGCAAATGTGCATTCAGTTTCAATTAAAACTGAGTGATTTTGTGTCAGTGTCTCTGCAGAGCAAACATGGGGATGTATACTTCTTATTGGGGATCTTTCGCAACCCTTTCATTAAAGCAAAAATCACCTGTCATTTTTCAATCTTTCTATTTTTAGTTTTAGCAGGTGGCATTACGAAATTGAGCCCGGGTATTCTTTAAGTCAGTATGCAAACTGATAGAGGTTGCTCAGACAACAAAACTGAAAACTTAAATTAATAAATAAACAATGTAAAAAATAATTTACTTTCCTATACAAAATTACCACTTTGATCAGACAATTTGTATGGATTTTTATCGCGAAAGTTGTTCAATTTCGTTGCCGCGTTCGTAGTTTGCGTGCTAACTAAAAATAACCATTGACAAAAAATTCATTCTCACATAGTGCATGTAGGTACAAAAAATATACACGTATACTGATTCTGAAATTCTGTACTCTACCAATTACTATAAAGGTCTGAAGTTTAGTAGCAAATGTGTATTTAAGTTTCAATTTAAACCGAGTGGTTTTGTGTCAGAGCAAACATCGGGATGTATTGTTACTTCTGATTGGGGATCTTCCGCAATCCCTTGATTAAAGCCTTTGAGTCGAACAGATTCATTTCCCGCTAAGTGTCGGGTGGAGTCGCACTGATAAAGGTTTCTAGTTTCTCTTCAATGTTGAGATGCCAGCAGAGCAGAGCTGACGCCAATTTATTGAAATTAATTGACTGATGAAGGTTTCTAGTGTAGCTGTAATTTTGACATGGCAGGAGAGCAGAGCTGACGCTAATTTATTAAAATTATGTCCCAAATACAAACGATTTCGAATTAAAATAATTACATAATTTATTTTAAAAAATGTATTATGGTTTGCCATAACATGAAGCATCTTATTTTGTGGAGGCTTAAGAGTAAAATAACAACTATTACAAAAATACGTTTATTATACAAACTTATAGAAGTATCAAAAGTAAATAATGTGTTACATCAAACACGATGTGTTATGCTCTTAAAAAAATCCTTACCTTTTATTAATATTTATACAAATAAATTATTTTTAGTAGTATCATCAAAGGGATTTATCTTATTTTTTCTGCGCTTCTTCATCTGAAAAAGAAATGTAGGTAAATATAATGTTTAACAAATTAATATTGTATTAACTGAACATATTGTCTACGCCAAACTTACTTATAGCAACATAAAAACATTGTTTATAGGTTTAACCTATGGGTTTAACATTGCAGTTATACAATCTAGTAAATAACATATTACAATAAATAACATTTAAATTAAGAGACCAAAGTGTTTTTGCCACGTTCTTTACCACGTACAATGTTGTAACGTGTTTTTTGGTTTTTGAACTTCGTATAGACGTTTATTCGGCGATATTTCTGTGCTTCGGAAGGCACGTTAAGTCAATGGTCCCGGTTAATATCGTTTTACCGTAAATATTAGTCGATAGGATAGGGTAGGGTTGGGTGTGAGGTCCCCTCAGATGGCAGTCACTCTGTGTAAAAACCAATAACCTCGTTCCATCACCTAGATTAGGTGGCTGACCCGAGAGATACGGGGTAAGGCTTGGGAGAAGATGATGAATAAATAACATCTAACCTGTATTCTTGTTGCTATCTGAGACTTCATTCCATTTTTGTTTCTCACTAGTGCCAAATATCACGAATATTGTATTACACAAAACATATACAGCTGATGATAAGAAGAAGACTTGGCGCCAATCATTGGGATCCGTCTACAAAAATAAAAGTCAAAGAAGTGATATAAAATAAAAACTCAGTGGTAAACTGTTATAATCGAGCGTCATATGTTTTGCTTCTACATTGAAGAAGATTTTACGAGCTGATCATCTTGAAAACTTACTTCATCTTTGAGTAAAACTCCAGCTACTAAAGGAGCAATGATACCCATTATATTGGCGAAGAAATTAGTGATGCCCATCATCTGGCCAGCAAAGTTCGGAGACATGTCTATGTGCACCAGCTGAAAAAAGTTAAAAAGTAAGATAAGAGAACCTTGTTCTAAATTTTGTAGATTTGTTTTTATCTACTCAAGGGTTGTTATTTTAATGAAAGCTCTAAATTTCAAAGTTGACTTCTGCTTGAAAACCACCCGACAACAAGGTGAAACAAGATGAAACCGACTGAAATCTTTCATGCATCTCTTGGGTAAGTTTGCACCATTGTCGACTCAGTTTTTGTCGGCCGACTGCAGTAAAGCAAACCAATTTCTTTGGTTTCAAAAAAGATTGATAAAAACGTTGAAAGTGTTATTCGTTTTCTCACCTATATACAATGCTCAATTAAATTGATAATTTAAATAATTATTTCAAACTAACCAAATAGCCCGTGAAGTGTCCAGCATTCAGGGTTAAAGCAACTGTCAGCAGAGCTACTACTGCTATGACATCGCCTCCTGGTACGTAGGAGAGTCCAATGAGAGCTATAGCTGGTCCGTAGTGCCCTGGAAAAAGAAATGGTTTACATTCAAAGTGCATAATAAGAATTATTTATGGTACACACAGAGATTCTTAAACTAAACTTAATCTAGATACATCATGTACAAAGGGGAGCTTAAGAGATTAAGTTGTCTTCCAGCTTAATATGTGAGAGGAAAAATGGTAGATATAATTGTTATTCACGATAAAATGTTCAAAATTTCGAGATAAAGTAACTCCAAATATGGTTTGTAATAATAGTAGTATGACAACTCGAGCGTTTCAAGTTTCAGTGCTTCGCAATGCACATAAAGCTTTTGGTCTAAAATATTAATCGTTAAGCCAGAGACCATTGCTAAGCATTAACGGCTTGAAAACTCTAACAGCTGGGTTGGTCACTATCTGGCAAAAGCCTAATTGGTTCTGGTTTCGCTTCTGGTTTGAGGAGATCAGATGGCAGTTGCTTTTTGTAAAAAACCGGTACCCTCTTTCAATCACCTAGATTAGGTAGCCACACAGTAATGATGGTTTGTATTGTAAACAAATATACTTACCAATGCTATTGGAGAACTTCCTCGATGTCGTCAAACTTAACCATTTCTTCTGTAGAGCTAAGTCAGAGAGGTAACCAAGTGGGAAACTGACTAAAAACATAGCCATATACGGAATTGCTGTCATGACACCATTCTGGAATATTAAATATGAAATGAAAGGATAAAGCTTCGTATTTGGGAAGCGAAATCTCTTACAAAAGGCTTTGAACCTTCGGCCCAGGTGCATTGTTCCGCTCTTACAAACTGAACTAGCGTTTAATTAGGGCGAATGACGAAACAAAATGATTTTCTCAAACGCCAAAGCGTAGCATATACTTGTAATCAGTAAGTACACTATGCTACTTCCACACAAAATAGTGTAGGTAGAACAGCTAAAAATACACACTGCAATCTCGGTAGCTCAGTGGTAGAGCGATGGACTGGCATTAAAGAGTCACAGGTTCGATTCCTGCCTGAAGCGAATTTATTATTTATTTCTTTCATATAATACGAAAAGTACTGGCTACCCTTTTAGGGAGAAAGGCGTAATTATATGTATGTATATATATTATACAAACTAATCAAATTGTTAACTTACAGCTTTTATATCGACTCCTAGAACTTTAGCCATGTATGAGGGCATCTCAGTCATAAGAGTCCAGAACCCCCAATTTTGACCACAATGTGCGATGACCAGAGACAGGAATGGTACACATGTCCAGATTGACTTCCATGGGGTTTTCAGTTTCTAAAAGCAAACATTAAAATTTTACCATCAGTTCATGCACGTCCCAGACTCCTAACCGACAACATAGGTACAAGTCTATCCTGAATTTAGGGCGATCGAGCCTCAGTCGACCACGAGGGCCCAGAAAAACCTTTAATTTTCCGCACGGTGTTTTCTTTCACTATGAAAGTGCCGAAAAAAACGTATACAATATGAATTACAAAACCAACAATCATATTAGGTAGGTGATGGGATTCGAATCATGACCGGCAGCGACCCTATCCACCACACCATCAGCTTCATACATTACAATTCCATGCGGTACATCCTATCAAGGAATACTAAGATCATTTAAATTTCAAGCATCTATTTTTAGAATGCGTGGAAGCTTAGAAAGAAATACGTTTTTCAAGTGTTTACCACATTCGCATAGAAATCTGACTTGCCTTTGGAGTGCCAAGATGTCCTAAAGAACTTTGTATGTAGAAACGCTCTTCATCGCATATTAGCTTTGAGGTGTACGGAGAGTCAGCGCCAATGAAGACGTATACCACCGTCCAGATGGCGCCAAGAGTTCCGGTCGAGTAGAAAATGGCTGGCCAGCCCCAATATTCAGATATGTAACCAGCTATTATCAGCTGTGCAGCTGTACCAATCTGTGACCCTATAAAAAATAAACAATTGATATTTTCAACTCGTCGTTTAACTGACTAAAACTAGTTTTATTTAATTTCATACCTGCGTAAATAAATGTGCCAAGACTGCTCTTTTCCTCAAATGGAACCCACTTTCCTATTAAGTTATGCATCGTGGGAAATAAGAAACCTTGAGAAAGACCTTGAAGTACGCGACAAGCGCAAACCAACTGCCATCCTCCCTGAAAATCGAAAAATAAAAAATTAAAATTGTATATTTTATTAACAGCATGCATTTATGCAATTGAATGAAAACACTTTTAAAATTATGATTTTAGAGATACCTAAATGTTTTCTAGTTTTAACCAATCTTGAAACAGACTAATTTGACTATGTAGCTAAGTCACCCCAAAGCTTTAAAGGCATTGTCATTAAAAGCATTGTCATTAAAAGCATTTCCACGCAAATATGCGACACCACGGCCATTTTGACGCCTGTGGAGTCTTACACCACTTATGTGGGATCATTTAGACAGGCTTGATCCATAAGCAAGAATATTTCGCAAAATATTTTTTGTCCCTTATAGATAATTTTGAAAACGGTGGAGCGACGACCCAGAGATTTTTTACAAAGACTGGGTAAAAATGGCTCAAGATCGCGATATGTGGAAGGAGAAAGGGGAGGCCTTTGCCCTGCAGTTGGACATCACAGGTTATTAGAAAAAAAGGTGATTGTGCTGTTGATGTTCATATTTCTTACATAATAGGATCCAATGGGGAGTAAAAGCGCAGTTGCAGAGTTGATGCCAACGCAGAGTATCATGAGAATCTTGCCACCAATTCGTGCTGCTAGTTCTCCGCTTGGAATTTGTAGTACCACATATCCCCAAAAGAAAGATGACAGTATCACTGACTGTATCTGTACACTCCAGTCGAAGGACTGTTGGTAAAACAAAACGCAATGTTATTAAAAGAAAAAAAGATAAACATATATACCTACTCAAGAAACCAAGAAGATCATTAGACTTTTTAAAAAGACATAAATACCATCAACATTTTGATGATAGGTTGAAGCTACGAATTAAGTAATGCTGAAAATTCACTACGATATTATAACTTACGTTATCTTTTGAGGAGTCTGTCATGGAGACTATGGCTAAGCTGATGCAGACCCTCATGGCATAGCAGATCATCATACCAAGAGACAGCATAAGAGCATTCACATGACGGAAGCCCCAACCATACGCTTCAAAATAAATAATTTCCATCAATACTTATCAAGGGAGTAAAGCGTCTCTACAAATTTATTTTTCGACCTGTTTTACTTGAAAAAATAAATCATTTTCATGGGTAGTTTCACATACATAAGTTCGGTCAGCTAATATTTACTCCTGATAGAGAACATAAGGATTCTAATTAAAATATTAACTTACTTGGCTTTTCTATGTCAGGTATAGATTCTAGCTTGGAACTTAAAGTCATTGTTTCTATAAACGTTGTTGTTATACTAAACACCGAACCTGTAGAGCCAGCTGTAGATTTTATCAAATCTTGAGATAAAGTTCAAACGTCAATATAACGTCATCAATATCATAGACTCAAAGATAAGTTGAATATCAGATCCACATAACAACGCTTTCAATTTATAGCATTTCAAAGTGTTTGCGAAAGTATTTTGTATTTTATATTTGATCGCATGCACTTAAAACATTCACACTTCGGGAAATCTCTAGATTTTTTAAATATTAATCACATAAAATAGTACACTACGTTATCACAGACTCAACGATAAATTAGATATCAGGTACACACGACGCATTAAAAAAAAAACATGACATTTGAACTTTATCTCAAGATTTGATAAAATATGCGCATAGCCTACAGATGCAGTTTTCAGTACTATACTGAAAGAAATAATGAGTACTAAGCTATGAATGTTTTTGTTAGGAATATATGTAAAAAAATATTTGAAATTTAAAAACGGGAGATAATAAAAAGCGTTTATTGTTTTGCAATATTTATTCACAATCTGATTAAAGTGCAGTTTTTTGCTTTCTTGCATCTTGTATAACTTCCTTTTGAGCCTCTGCATCTAAAACAAAAATAAAGAATGATCCAGTTACAGTTTATAGGCGTTGCTCAGTCAATGACACTGAAAAACTATCAGCAGGTTTTTTTTTTCAGGAAGTGAAATACAAATTTGGCTTTTCCATACAAAATGTTCACATCGATCAGACAATTTGTGCAAATGGGCAATCCATGCGAAATAAACCAGCCCTATCAAGGGCCCCCAAAACGGTCCTACGGTCCTAAACGGACCAAGCCAACGGCTCTTTTCAGTGCCAGCCCTTAATGACGGTCACGATTAATATATAGACAATTTGTATAGAAATGCCAATTTTTCATTTCACTACCTGAAAAAAAATCCTGTTTATAAGAAAGAATAAGAATAAGAATAACTTTATTTTCCTCAACAAACAGCATATACAATAAATTAAGTTGGTACATATAACCTTTGATAGTTGTTTAGTGTCTTTGACTGAGCGACCCCTATCAGTTTGCGGGACGCTGTCCCTTACACCTGGTATATATAATCAATACGCGCGCATGTTAGTTGCGAATGAATGCTCTCAGTGAGTATCCACTGAAAACCATTTAAATTTTCTTACCAGTTTTTTCGATTTCAATGTCAGAAATAATGTCCCATTCCTGTCTTTCGCTGGATCCAAATACTATGAAGACAATATTGCAGACTATGTAAACGACAATCGCTACGAAGAACACTTTTCTCCAATCTGAGGGATTCGTCTGCAAATAATAATAACTACTATATTTACGATATGAATGTAATAAATAAATTACGAATATAAATAGGCAAGATTCCGGTAATAAAATACAGTAGAAAAATTATGAAAATTTTGAATCCTATGAAGGCACTTATTGAAACAGTGTCGTTGACGATGCAGTGGATGATGTATCTACATCAGTCTGAGTTCTAGAACGTATATATGTGTTATTGGATATATAAAATTGCCGATAGGGATACAGCACGAACAACCAGTTCGAATGTGTTGCCTCCTTCCAAACAAATCCCCCAAAACACATCTATTGTCTTGCCCCGCGTGCCCTTCATCTTGCACGCAAGACTTTTACAACGCTACTGACGTCGCAGTGCAACTGGCAAAATTCTGGTCGAAATTACTTTAAGCCACTACGATTTATACGACAAGAAGAAGATTGGATATCTGAGTCGATAAGATGATTTCCGATCGTTGAAGGTTTTCTGTCGGATTTTTAGTCGAAAATTAGAGCAAGAGAAAGCGATAGGACTACGATAACATGAGTGTAAAAGATAGAGCACTCAGTATGGAAGATCAGTCTGGATGGAGTGGGCAATGGCGACGAATGGTAAGTTTCTCCTGAAATAAAGATAAGCAGACCAGAATATGTTTTCTTGCTTCCTTGGATGCTCCCCATCTTATATCTATATGGACCCATAATACTACATAGATAACAGGACGATCTGCTTCACAAATCTTACCTCATCCTGAAGTAAGGAGCCAGCCACCAGTGGTGCAATGATGCCGGTGACATTGGCGATACAGTTTGTGATGCCCATCATCACACCAGCGAAGTTCTGGGACATATCGATGTGGACCAACTGTCGAGAGGACAAAGTCCGAAGTAAGAAATTGACAAATATTTGTTAAAAAGCGTAATATTACGTATTCTTGAAATTGACTTTGGACAAATGAATGTGCCACTCTTTAAAGCTAAAGGAAAATTATTGCTCTGGTTGCACTATTGCACATTTCAAACATTTCAACAATGTTTTAACGACTAATGTCAAAAATTGCAGTAAGAACTTTAACCAACCATCATTATTAGATTTTCTCATTTGCTTTTAATGAAATAAACCCTATATTATAAAGGTGACTTCATACAAGAAATCAAACTCACAAGGAAACCTGTGTAGTGTCCAGCGTTAAGTCCAACCGTGATGATAAGCAGAGCGACTGCTGCAGTCACATTACCAGCTGGAGCATATGCCAGCCCGAATAGGATCAAAGCTGGTCCGAATTGGCCTGCAATCATTTACGTACCGGGTGTAGTTGTTGGTTTAACAAACTGATAGGAGTTGTTCAGTCATCGAAACTGACCAACTTTCACCAAGGAATTACAAACATATGTAATAACGCCTTTAACCCTAATGGGTAGTCAGAGCGTAAACGACCTAAACAAAGGTCGTTCCGATACGTCTGATAAAAATATGATAGTTATTTAAGATAGATTTGTAGGTATATTGCTGTAGTAACAGATTGTCAGGCCATCGAGTAAATTGCAATGTACAGGAACCTTTGGATCCATTACCTGGTTTTTACAGCATGCCCCGGAGGAAATGCAGCTGGTACATTCTATAGTTTTTTATTGCTCCCAGCATGGAAGAATCTAATTTTACCAAGAAATTATTTCAGGTATCTTTTACTTGATAGGAAAGTGACGATGCATCTGCAATCTAATTATCTTATTAGACCTCGCTTTAAAATGAATCACTTTAACTACGGCAAAATATGGATCATCAAAGAAATTTTGATAATAAATATAAATCTATAATCATATTTGTTAAATCTAACTATGATATTAGCTTACCAATAGAGTTTGAGATTTTCCTGCAAATAGTGATGGTAAACCATTTCTTCCTTAACGCAAGATCAGACAGATATCCTAAAGGAAAACTCATTGCGTACATAGTCAAATATGGAAGAGCTGACATAACTCCATTCTGTAAAAAAAAACTCATTAAATTATCTTTAAATCTCTTGAAGTCTCTCTCTCTTTAAGTCTCTTGAGACTTTTAAGAGCCGAATTAAAAAACGTTTCTTGGAACAAATAATTACTGTCTGATCTTTAGTTTCCTTCACTTTTATCCTGTGCTGTAGATACTGTTGCTGTCATTTCCTTCGACTAGTTCTGATTGTAGTTTGCATTATCCTATCTTCCATTAGTTTATGTATTAGTTTATTATATATTATGTATTAGTTTCTTTTACAAATATCTATGTAGTAGCTTGTACTTAATTTATGTATTATATGTTATGTAATGTATTTAGGATACCTATTTGACTAGGTTTGCACTATCCCGCTTACCGCTACACTTTTTTCTTTCACCCAAAGGTTGCCTGGAAGAAATTGCTACCTTAGCAATAAGGCCGCCTATGTTGTACTTGTTTTTTGTTATCTTTTGTGTTGTATGTTGTATTATTAAGTGCAATAAAGTATTTTTATGTTATGTTATGTTAAATTTACATGTAATCACGCCTTTATCCGTAATGGGTTAGACCAAGCGTCAACGACCTAAATAAAATTCGTCGCGCCGCATTCTATACAAAATTACAAGTGTTAAGGGTTATGTGTATATGTATAATGTAGTGACAGGTTGTGCCTAAATTGCAATACACAAAAACCTTTGAATCCCTTAGCTTTAACAGTACGCCCGAGGAAGTGCAGCTGGCACATTCTTTGTTCTTCTTTCGCTCTTAGAAAAAAAACTGGCCCTGGATAACAGAGCACATTCCTGGATACGTACCGCTTTAATATTAACGCCTAATACTTGGCTCATGTAAGAAGGCATTTCAGTCATGAGCGTCCAATACCCCCAATTCTGTCCACAGTGAGCTATGAGTAGACTCCAAAATGGCACCGATATCCAGATGGACTTCCAAGGCGTTGTGAACTTCTGCAAAAAATATTATAAATAGTCCTTCCACCGATTTTCGGTGATGGCGGCCAATCTCCCGGAGATGGGCCAACTGCGCAGGACTTGTTTTTAGTGCCCAAGTGTTTGCGCTACACACAGGTGCACTCTCTGTTCCTTTTGTCTCTTATTCTGATGGGACAGACGGACTGACACGACCAGAGAGAAATCAGGCGCAGGACCGACTATTTACATGCCCATCCGACGGCATGGATCATCTTACTTTTCGGACAATCAGGTGATCAGCCTGCAATGTCCTAACCAAACTAGAAACAACAACACAAAGTCATTGTCCCCCGCCGGGAATCGAACCCGGGACCTCCGGGTCAGGAGCCCATGGCTCAGACCGCTAGACCACAGAGGCAGTTAGAAATTTTTTTATTAAGTCTCGTATATCCAATCTAATTATATATCGTACAAGCTAAAAATATTTTATTATACTATGTTTAACAGTGTTCATGTACTGCTCAATCTATTTAAAATAGTATTTAAGACCTGCATAATGTAATGTATATGTACGTACATGATCGCAATAAATACATGAATATGAATATAAAATTCGGAATGAAATAGTTAATAAGACTCTGACATGGCTAGGATATCAACCACTACGAAGGCTACGGAAGTTTTAATTTGTCTCGTAAAGCACGAAGTCCTTTTTTCGTTACAGACTCTCAGCTGATTCAGCCTGCAGTATCTTAATCAAACTGGAGATTTATTTTACAAAAGTGACATTTAATATATAAATTTTATGGTCATGGGGGAATCAGAAGCTTAAGGCTCAGACCACTAGACAAAGGAATTATGAGGAACTTTTACAAAAACAAATCTATAATATAGTTTGTATACCTTAGGAGTACCGATTTGACCCAACGAGGTCTGTATATAAAACCGTTCCTTCTCGCTGATCATGGTGGACTTCTGAGGAGTATCAGCGCCAATGAAGATCCACACAACAGTCCAGATGACTCCAACCACTCCACAAGAGTAGAAGATGAATGGCCACCCCCAACATTCAGAGATGAAACCAGAAGCCATGAGTTCCAGAGCTGTGCCAAACTGTCCACCTAGAAATAAAATAAATAATCTTACCTTCCTTAGAAAATATTATTTCATGCACTTAATTTTGAATGACTTTTGTATGTATTTTCTTCGACCTGAAAGAAGAGACTATGTGGATTTGTTTATGAATATGGTGTATATTATAAACATATTAATCTCGCCTTTATTCCCAATGGGATATGCAGGCAGAGTGTCAGTGGTTCCACCACGTCTGACAAGTTAATAAATCTGTTCTGTGTATTTGTTTTTGAATACCCTATCATTAAAACTATCAACAATGTACTGGGTACTTTATGTTACAATATGTATAGGTATATCTTTTAGCATCTAACCCACAGCAAAACGCATCATAGAATGATGTAGTCACGAGTATAAAAAAAAGTGTGATATTATTACGTCCTAAAAGGGTGATTTGATAAAATATTTCACGTGAGCATCACTTTTAAGAATCACTTTGATGTCATTTATAACACGTGATTTAACAAAAGCTTCAATGACTTTTAGGTCCTTTTAAATGAAAAAGGGTGTGTTCGCGAGAAACATAAATGAAAACTTATTTTTTTATGGAAAACAAACCTAACGTACATAAATAAGTTACTTGATTTTACAAAGTTTTGGAGCGTCTGAACACCGCCATGTATAAAAAGCAAGCTAGATGAAGCTATACAATGCGTGTGAAAGAACGCCTAAAAAATATAGAATAGCAAATTTACTTTTCGAACGATATGGTATGAATGAGTTTCCCTCTTCCAGTGATATAATTTATACAACTTAAAAAATATTTACTTTAATGCTGGCCTGGGAGCGAGAGAAAAACATAGAACGTGCCAGCTGCTTTTCCATCCGGGCATGCTGTTAAAACTAGCTAAGGGATCCGAGGGTTTCAGTATATTGCAATTAAGGCGATGGGCAGACAACCTGTCACTACAGCAATATGCCTACAAATTGAAATATTCCTCAAAACTTTGTCAAATGTGGCGGAACGACCTTTGTTTGGGTAGTTTACGCTCTGAATTGAACCTCATTAGGGATAAAGACGTGATTATGTAAATGTATAGTATGAAAACTATATATCAGGCGCTTAACTATATTTTTTTTTAATAAAAAGCTTAAATGTGCCACAATAGGGTGCAAAATGGTTCAGCATTACGCTGAATATGAATTAATGGGACGTGACGGTAGTTTCAGGAAATTAAATATGGTTCTTACTTCAGTAAGGTATGATTACGAGTACGTATTCGATTATGATTAAATATTCGAGCTCACGACCATGGCAACCAGAACGGCCACTTTTACCAATAAAATTACATAATTACATATAATCACGCCTTTATCCCTAATGGGGTAGGCAGAGCGTAAACGACCTAAACAAAGGTCGGTCCGCCACCTCTGACAAAGTTTTGAGGGTTACTTTACGATAGATTTGTAGGTATATTGCTGTAGTGACAGGTTGTCAGCCCATCGCCTAAGTTACAATATACTGAAACCCTCGGATCCCTTAGCTGGTTTTTCAGCATGCCCGGGAGGAAATGCAGCTGGCACATTCTATGTATCTCTCGCTCCCAGGCCAGCATGGAAGAACCAATAAAATTATAACGATCTAAATCCTATCTTCTTCTGTCGAGTGGGTATCGAATCTATCGACCCGATGAACCCTGGTGTCAGAGTTTTTAAACCGCCTAGTAGCACAACTATCAGACCTCTGACATGGTTTGAGTAAAGATCACTGTCAAAGACAGCCACCGGGACCCACGGCTTAAAGTGCCCTTCGAAGCACGAAATATTTTTCCTTTACGGACAATCAGGTGAATCAGCCTGCAATGTCCTAACGAAACTGGGGAAAAATTCACAAAGTGATAAATTCTCACATATCAACTTTGTGTTGCCCCTTGTTACGAACCCAGGACCTCCGGATCGGGAGTCCATGGCACTAGTCGCTAGACCAGCAGTTAATCCTATTTTAATATCATATAGGTTTTTTTTTTCTAAATAGGGAACGCTAACACAGTAACAAGGCTTTTAGAAGGGTATCGGAAGCTACTACTATTTTACTGCTACGTCGAAAATCCTCTCGCGAAGAAGACGGTTATTTCACTTTTTTAATTTTATTTATTCAGGATAACAACAGCATCTTACTAAATTATAATATTACAAAACCTATGATTATTCTTACATGGTTCACATTGTATCAATAATCAACGTGCCTGCGTTCGTTACCCCGTCGTATCGCAATGCACGGCTCGATGACTTCGGGTCTCTGTTCGTTGACGCGAACGGGTTTTTTCACTAAACTTGTTTTGCAATACTTTTTATTTGAAAGCTTGCGTAATGGGTTCTATTTGTATTATGAATCAAATAATATCTTTGACTCAACAGAAAACTTCAATTACAGTTGCAAAATCTGAGTATGGTATGTTAATTGTAGTAATTTGGGTGGCGAAATTCACAATTAACTTTAAAATTAAATTCAACCCCCAAAGGGGTGAAAATTTAAGGTAAAGATAATTGTGAATGTTGCTGTCTCTCCCATACATTGAAATTTAGAATAGCCATATCAGAAGTGGTCTACTAATTTAAGTTCTCTGTTTGTCTGAGACAAAGATAAATTTGGTTCTAAACCTGGAATTTGCAATCTTAGTTAACCTTTCCCATCTAGTAGATTTTTCGTTCAAATAAAATTATTTAGTACCTGCATAGACAAAAGTGCCAAGTCTGCTCTTCTCTTCTAAAGGGGCCCATTTTCCAAGAAGATAGTGAGTAGAGGGATAAACCAGGCCTTGAGATAATCCTTGCAATACTCGACAGGCGCAGACTATTTGCCAGCCACCCTGAAAAAAAGATGCCTTTTACAACTTGTTACTCCAAAAAATATTTTTTGTGAATACTTTAACAATAAGTAGTTGTTTAGTAATATACTTTTTTAGGTTCATGGTTATAACAAAATTTGTACCTTTTATATTATTACTAGCGACCCGCCCTGGCTTCGCACGGAAATCATCAGTGTTTCTCTACAATATTCTGCATGTATTATACATATAATAAACCTTCCCCTTGAATCACTTTATCCATTAAAAGAAACCGCATCAAAATCCGTTGCGTAGTTTTAACGACTAAGCATACATAGGGATATAGGGACAGAGAAAGCGACTTTGTTTTATACTATGTAGTGAAGACATCCTATAGGTAATCTGTAAAATCTAGGATGGCAACTGTGACAGATGCCATTCAGAAGAAAAACAAAAGAAAATGTATCTAAAATCTATAGGAATCGCATATGTTGTCCCTGCTATCATCCTAGATTTTTGAGTAGTCATAACAAAATGTATATAGTTTATAGTACATAATTTTATTATTTTTTAATACTTTATAATCCCAGCAGTGGGATTTAATAGGACCTCCCGATCGTAAGCCCATGGCTCTAACCCTTAGGCCACGGAGGCGGTCATACTGCTGGAGGATGTTGCACAGGATTTAACTTAACTTTTTAACTTAGCCACTAACCCAGTGCCCACCACTAGCAGTTCACGAACGCGCAATAGATGGAGTACAATTAACTTTACTAGAAACCGTCTTAAAGCGTATCTACCATCACTTCATACAAAGTTCATCGAAGCGTTCCCTGAAAAAGAAAGATATTAGTAGACAGAGAGTAGGTGGAGAGCCCGATGGTGTAGTGATAGGGCCGCTGACTCCTGAGCGGGAGGTCGTAGATCGAATCCCACAACTTACCAATGTGTTTCTCGGTTTTCGAATTTCATATGCACGTTTATTCGGCGCTTTTTCCGTGCTTCGGAAAGCACGTTAAGCCGTTGGTTCCAGTTAATATCGTTTAATACAGTAAATATTAGTCGTTAGGCCATGTCAGAGGCCAGTGCTAAGCATTGGCGGCATGAAAACTGACCTAATTTAGGATTGGGTTTGGGTTGTTCCCTTCTGGGTTGCAGAGGTCAGATGGCAGTCGCTATGAGTAAAAACCAGTAACCTCGTTCAATCACCTAGATTAAGTAGCCGACCCCGTGAGATACGGGATAAGGCTAGAGAGATGGATACAGAGAGTAGGTGATCATAGTAGGGCAATAGTAGATAAAAATACTACCACAAGAAGAAATAGATATAATTTAGAAAGAAGTAGAAACAGAAAAACATAACATCACCTCTAACGCAAGCACTTATCAATCACACAGTCAAAATTCGCACACAAACAATCAAACCTCATATACTTATCTACAATACAACCACCATCTACACTATTAACGCAATCACAACAAAATATGCCTTGGAGTAACGAGTTGAATGAGGGTATTATTATACAAACTTATTACAAAGTAACCCAACTTGAAATTAACTTATAGAAACAGCTTATAGAAAGTTAATGCAAGACTTCCTTAATACTTTTCCAAATTACGCACACTTATCAGAACAAAAGATTGCCGATCAGAAAAGAGCTATAATAGATAGATAAATAAAAGGTTTATTACAAAAAATCATCACACACGTAACAAAAAAACAAGTAAGAGACATAAACATGAAAAACTTAAACTAACACACATTTTATAAATTCTGTTACATGTGTGCTGAAGCTATGCAGAGGGTCAGAGCTCAGTGTATTATTGAGAGCAACACTGATTTTCACCATTCACCCAAAATGAGATAACGCAGGTACCAAGTCAAACATGAGACATTAAGTATCCACCCACATCAAAAACATAAATAATATTGTGTATAATTGTATGTCAGAGCGTGTTTGTGCAATAAAATATATAAAATTACAATAATAATGTAAAATAAATACAAATAAAATAATCTATACATATAATAAATCTCTAGAAGGTGTCTGTACATTGAATATTTAAAAAAAAAATTGCAGCAGACATTATTTACGATATAAAGGCCAAAACTTTTTTTTTAGAATTTTTGTCTGTCTGTCTGTCTGTCTCTATGTTACCAAATCACGCCAAAACTACTGAACCGATTTCGATAGGGCTTTTTTATTCAACTGTGTGTTACATATATATATGTGTGTTACCTGGATCGCAACGTAGGATACCTAAAATCACGCTACCCGACTTAGGGGGTAGGCAGGAAATTGAAATTTTGCTGTTTCTTATCTTTTTTTATTCGACTGAGCATTATTTAAAAATAAAGCTAAGATACAAATAATCACGTCTCATGACTTAGGAGGTAGGTAGGAAATTGAATTTCAGTCGTTATTAACCGATTTTGATGGATTTTTTTTTGTTCGACTAAATATTATTTAAATTCAAAGTAACTATATAAATAATCACGCCACCTGACTTTGGGGGTAAGCAGGAAATTGAACTTTGATCGTTTTTAATCGATCTTAAAGGGACTTTTTATTTGAGAGCCTTTTTATGTGAGAGAGTTTGTGAGTTACCAGCCTAGGTTAGAAATAATCACGCAAACCATTCTAGTGTTGAGTAAATACCCCAGTTTGTATGGAAAACACGCAGTGTCGAACATACTGAAAACGTTTTTCCGCGCGTAGGAGCGGGATCTGCTCGCTTGCACGCGGAATCGTGTTTTCCATGCAAAAACAAAGATCAGACAATGCAAAACACGCAGCCGCGCGCGGGTTAGCAGATCCCGCTCCTTCGCGCGGAGAAGCGTTTTCAGTATGTTCGACACTGCGTGTTTTCCAAACAAACCGAGCGTACGAAGTCGCGGGCACAGCTAGTACTTAATAAGTATATTACTGAAGAAAGATTTAAAATCTTAAAGGTGGAAGTTTCTAACGAAGAAAACCTCATTATTAGGTTTGACAACCATAATAAAACTTTGAAAAACGTTACGCTTTTAACTATGAGTTTCGTAAACTCGAATGAAAAACATGAAACAAAAACAATTCATAACCATACAATTAGAAGGCTCGATTCACACCGGAATGGCAGCAGCGCGACGAGGTCGGAAGAGCACGCCGCGGCAGGCTCGCGTCATCGCTGGCAGCCGCATGTCGTCACCGACTACTTTGCGCGGCTTCCCAATTGTATACCCTAGTCCTCTTGATAATGCGCATGCGGTCGCCAGCTGTCGCGCGATTGCTTGCGTCGCCGCGCGGCTTCTTGCGCCGTCGCGAGCTGCCGCAAGCAGCCGCGCGTCCTTTTCGAACTTTTAAAACGATACTAGTCTTTAAAAGTATGTAGGCAAAGTTTAATATGGCCTATACTCAGCAGTGGGTAGATGTAGGCTGTAATGATGATGATGAAAGTTTAATATTATTTAACACTAAAAATTATCGTCGCGCCGCTGTCGGCCGCTGCCATTCCGGTTTGAATCGGCCCTAAGTATACGATAAATCATTGCTGCTCTATATTTTTTGAAGCGTGAAATTTATTTGTCCTAGAATACGCTTGAGATAATTCAGTCAATTATTATCTTATCTAATCTTCAAAGTATACTTACAATAATACATACATTTAATCACGCCTTTATCCCTAATGGGGTAGGCAGAGCGTAAACGACTTAACCAAAGGTCGTTCCGCGACGTCTGTAAATTTATGCTATATATGATAGATTTGTACGTATATTGCTTTAGTGACAGGTTGTCAGCCCATCGCCTAAATGGAAATATACTATACTGTAACCCTCGGGGTAATTTCTACAGCTGCTCGGGTGGAAATGCAGCTTTCACATTCTATGTTTTTCTCTCGCTCCCAAGCCAGCATGAAAGCAGTTCAATAATCTAGCTTGATAAATTAATTTAAAATCCAACGTTATTTATTCTCAGGTTTATAAGAAAGCCGAAATAATAAAGACTTTCGTTTAGCCGTGAGGACTACTTATGTAAATGAACTAGGGATTATTCTAGGCAGTCAACCATAAATATTATCTTAGATATAAGTTTGAATAATAATGGACTTACTGTAATTAATTACTGCCTCTGTGATCCTTGGAGCCTTAATTTGAAGGTCATGTTATATACAAACATAAAGCCACACCTTTAATTCCTACAGGGAAAGCAGAGCCTAATAAGCCTTCTCGCCACGACTGACAAATATTGAGGACAATTTTAGATTAGAATGTGTATAGCTATAGTAACAGGTTTTCATCTCATCGCTTAAATTACAATACATTGTTACTGCCGAATCGAATCCTTTAGCATGGCTTGGAAGAGAAACAGCTGGCACATTCTATGTTTTTCGTAAGTTTTTAATACAGATTTGAAGAAGGCCATGTTTCTGGGGTTAATTACTAGACAGGGTCTAAGGGACAGTGTCCCACAAACTGATAAAGGTTGCTCAGTCAACGACACTGAACAACTTCCACCAGGAAATTCTTTCAGGAAGTGAAAAATAAAAAAAAGAACTTCTCCATACAAATGGTCTGATTGAGGTGGACATTTTGTATGGAAAAGCCAATTTTTTATTTTCACTTTCTGAAAGAATTTCTTGATGGAAGTTGTTCAGTATCGTTGACTGAGCTACCCCTATTAATTTGCGCGACGCTGTCCCTCACACCCGGTAGAGTTTATTGCAAATTTGTCGATGGGCTGACTATCTGTCACTACAGCAATGTACCTACAAATCTATCTTAAATAACCATTTCAGGCTTTGTCAGACGTGGCGGAAAGACCTTTGTTTAAGTCGTTTACGGTCTGTCTACCCCATCAGGGATAAAGGCGTGATTATATGTATGTATGTAGTACCAATGGAGTGACTGAAAGTGATGTCAGAGAATATGTGCTGTACTTACATAGTAAGAAGCAACGGGCAACAGCAGAGAGAGCACGGAGTTGATGCCAACGCTGCTCGCGATGAGGACCTTGCCCCCGAACCTGGAAGTATTTATACCGAGTCTAAGAGACAGCGTCCCGCAGACTGAGAAGGGTTGCGTAGTCATCGAAACTAAACAACATTCACAAAGTAATTCTTTCAGGAGATGAAAAACAAAATGAATTTCCCATACAAAATGACCACCTCGATTAGACAGTTTATATGAAAAAACATAAAATAAAAAAAGAAATGAAAAACTAATAATATTATAGCAGTTTAGTTCCGATGTCTGAACAACCCCTCTCAGTTTGTGGGACGCTGTCTCTTTCACCCCGTAGATATTTTTATTATATTAAATGCATTATTTTACTTACATACAAACATATAATCACGCCTATATCCTTAATGGGGTAGGCAGAGCGTAAACGACCTAAACAAAGGCCATTCCGCCGCGTCTGACAAAGTCTTGAGAGACATTCAAGAAAGATTTGTACGTATATTACTGTAGTGACAGGTTGTCAGCCCATCGCCTAAATCACAATATACTGAAACCCTCAGATCCCTTAGCTGGTTTTTACAGCATGCTCGGGAGGAAATGCCGCTGGCACATTCTATGTTTTTCTCTCACTCCCAGTCCAGCATGGAAGAGATTATTTTACTTAGGTAGTCTATATTATGTAGAAATCAACTGGTTGCATAACTCATTAAGTTAACACACTATCCGATTAACTGAACAGCGTTGTTTAAGTTTCCGTCGCTTAAATTGGACATAAAATAATATTTTTCACATTTTATCGTCGAATGCGGTATCCACTAGTATCTACATTTTTGGCTTGTTGTAGCTGGACACTCGAGTGGTCTTTTTAATACATTCATAGAGAACACAACACCACCACGTTTTATTAACGAACAGCGTCATCTTCGGGTGAATAGCTGTACTAACCTAGTGGCCAGCTCGCCTGCAGGGATGTTGAGCAGCACGTAGCCCCAGAAGAATGAGGACAGGATTAAGGATTGAACCTGGACGCTCCAGTGGAATGACTGGTAGTTGAAAGAGAATACGTTAGTATATACTTATATTTTAATTTTGCTCTGTCATGGTCTCCTACCGTAAAGTAGTCACTAGAGAATGTTATTAAAATGATTGATTTATATATTATTATTGTTAACAGCCTGAGGTATATATAGTCATTTCAAAATAATTAATGTAATTTAAAGTTTTATTTATAGTCTCTTAAATTGTTATGAAACTATTCCTTTCTTAAAAACAGCTTGTAAAAACGAGCATAAAAAATGAGTTATTACTAATTTTTGTAATAAGGCATTCGTGTATTTTTAGAGATTTTCAATAGTTTTTGGTAACTTACTCTGTCATTACGGGGATCAGTCATGGAGACGATCGCCATACTGATGTTGGCTCGCATGGCAAAGCATATCACCAGGGCAAGAAATAGCATGAGGCACTGCACATGTCGGAGCCCCAGCCCATATGCTAGAAACAAGGTATTATCTCAAATTCAGAATTTTATGTACAAAAAACAAAAATGAAGTATTAACTTGGAGTACCAGCCGCTTTTTCAGAGTTTTAGAAAGTTTAGGTTAAGAAAGTTTTGGTCCCAATTGGCGCAAAACTCCCATTATCCCCTGTAATATGTAGGATGTTAACTCTGCGACAGGTGCCACTCAGTAGAAAAACAATTGAAAATGTATCTGTAATCTTTAGGAAGGTAGAAAGAAAGAAAGGAGGAGAGAAAAAAATAAACAAACAAAGAAAGAAGGAAAGTAAGAAAGAAAGAAAGAAAATACCTTTATTTTGCCCCACAACACAATTTAACAACATGTGACAATAGTATGTCGTTGATGCTTTTCCTACCCCGTAAGGTATAAAGACGTCAAGACAATGAAAGACAGCGTCCCGTAAACCGATAGAGGTTGCTCAGACAACGAAATTGAACAACTATCACCAGGAAATACCTACAGGTAATTAAAGTCTTGTTATGCTTTTCTATACAAACTGTCTGATCAATTGGTGGTAATTTTGTATGGGAAAGTCAAATCAAAAGTCAAAGTCAAATAATTTATTTCCAAATAGATTCCTAAGAACACTTTTAGAAAGTCACAAGCGAGTCTATTACAAAAAAAAAAATATATCTAATCTATGTCACAAAATAAAATAAAACTATATCACAATGAAGAAGAAGCATTAGAAACTCGCACTTTGCGCCTCTCCCTTTGTTTTATCTTATTCTTATTTTCGTTGTTTTTTTATCATCTCTTGAAAGAATTTCCTGGTGAAACTTATACAGTTTCGTTGACTGAGCAACCCCTATCAGTTTGCGCGACGCTGTCCCTTACTCCCGGTATGTATAAGGGAGATTTTATTTTGGCCTAGTACAGCCAAGCAAGGTAAAAACAGAAAGAAACACAGACAGCCTACGTTTCGCCTAAGTTTTTTTATCGATAATTTGAGGTGACGATACTAGCCAAGTGGCGCCCACATTAGTAAAAAAATAATAATACACTAAAACTCAGTGAATCGAAAAACCGGTCCAACAGAATCAAGTTAAAGTAATAAATATAATTAAGATCCTTATAAATTAGCGATTCATAGTTTGTTAAAGAAAATTTTCATTGGTGGCCGTTATTCGTAATCTTTGGTTTTTTACTGATGTCACTTGGCTGGTATGGTTACGTTTGTCTTGATTTTAGTCTACGGTAGGGACGAAATGGAGTCGACGATAGAGCGAGCTCACCCAAAGGATGCCTGTTTACTCTAACTTTGAAGAGTTGAGGGTTGTAGGCCTTCAGAAATACAGTCACTGATAGTGTGTAGCGCACTAGAACCATAACATCATTCTTTTTTCATCATCATTATCAGCTCAGCTCATATACATCTCCACCGAGAGGCACGATCCTACCCTGAATTAGGCATCGGACCCAGTACGAATTGGTCTAACGATGTTGTCCTTCTCCGTAAAAGCACCGAATAAACGTAGATATGAAATTCGAAAACCGAAAAGCATATAGGTTTGTGGTGGGATTTACACCACGAGGCAGGAGCCAGCGGCCCTATTTTAATTAGTTTGTTTTCTTTAACATCTTATCTTATCTCACTTAACCGTTAATGTCCCACTCCTGGGCAAAGGCCTCCGTCTCATTATTTACCATAAAGCAGGAAAAATCTTTAGTATTATCCAACAAATTATGCAAATATTAAATGCATTAATGATCTTTTTCCATTCTTCCGGCAACATGGCGTAAGGTCGTCAGGATGAAGTTGTTCTATAAGGGTCATTTCCATGCAGTCGTTATTCTTGTCCTTTAATGGTCTTATAGGCTTTATAGGACTACCGTAATAAAATGTTTATGACCCGCGGCTGTTTTCTACATTCTAATTAATTACCGCCAGACGTGTACTAAAACACATTATAGCTTAATTTGTTATGTTTACTGTCCTTTTTTATTTTTTAATGCAACACTGATGGTGTCCTAAACTTTTGTTTTTATGCCATGATAATTTAATTTTGAATACACGCAAAACGTCTCATCGAGAGAAATAAAATACGAAAAAACGAAACGCAAAAAATGTTTCGAGATTCTTAATAGTCTAGACGTTCTGCTTCTGGTTTAGGAAGTAAGTATTTTTAAAGCCTATTGCAATATTTTACTGGAAGTAGGTATTTATTTTGAAATTTAACAATATATTGATTAGATTATATTAGATTTATTTATTTCATATTATCAATTTTATAATTACATTGTAAAAATAATAAAAATGACCAGGGATAATATGATAGTCAAAAATATAAAGCTATACAATAAAATTAATTTAAACATGTCAAACAAAGTAATAAAACAAACCAAAATGTAGCAATAGCTAATGTCATAATAATACACAATAAAGCACAATGTCAAAACAAATGTAAAATGATAAAATGAAGCAATAGCTGAAAATATCAATACAATTTAACCAATTAAGTAACAATGTCAATGCAAATATAAATATGTCACTAAAATACTCATTGTAGTAATGTAAAATCATACAACATAAATTCATTTATGGAATAAAATTCCCGATCCAGCAAAAGACTTTTTAACTAGCGGTAAAATGCTTCGTCATTGGATACATTCCTCAGATGTTCAGGGAGTCGCTTTTAATAGGTTGGACCTATTACTCGCGGGTTTTTAGTTGACATTTCCAAACGATGGGGCACACTAGCCAGTCTTCCCATATTTCACTATTGTGATCGAAGATCATTAATAATCAAAATAATAATGGAAAACTTACTTGGTTTTCCTTCTTCTGTCCTCATTTCCCCTTTTGTACTCATAATTTTAGACAAAACAAATATATCCACTAAATTAAATTCATACACTGACTAGAATAAATCACGCAATTAAAAAACTAAAGAAAAAATAATTTAAATAAATATTTCAAAAAGAGAACTGTATAATCCTAGAGCATTGTAACGACTACTTGCGCAAGAGCAACCCGAGCAATACCAGTTGTTATGATTTGATCTTGCAATGTGTTGATCTGCACTATTTAGAGATCGGTAGACTAATTTATCTATGCAGTAAATTTCTTTTTCAGGAAGTGAAATAAAAAAATATTTTGTTATCTAAATAAAACAAATTCAACAACAGAAACATTTTTTTTAACGGAACTCTTATTTTAAACAATGTTTTATTCAATTTGGAAACAGTTTGCTCAGGGCTATAGACTTGGAAATAAATAACATACTGCTAACGCTACTTACATTACGATAAGTAAAGTAACACCAGGGGTCCAAGATAAGCACCCCCGGAGAGATGTTAATGTAAAAGTAGTTTTTTGTTTTACTCCAAGGGGCGTATTTTTGAACCGCTCGAAAGCTAATGCGCATACGAAAGAGTAACATTCGCATGCGATATTCATGTAATTTGCCATGCGAAAGCTACTCTTTCGTATGCACATTAGAGTTCGAGTGATTTAATAATACGACTCCGAGACCGTCGCAATGGAATAAAGTAGATAGGTATAACACAATGGGGGAAATTCGGTATTGCAAATGACACACTCTTAAAAAGGGCAAGTAAAAAAAGAAAATACCTATAACAAATCTGTCTTACATAACCCCTTAAAATTTTGTCAAACGTGGCAGAACGACCTTTGTATAGGTCGTTTACGCTCTGTCTATGTTTGTTGATTAAAAAAGAAAATATACGGAACCCGGCTACAATATGAGATTATACTGTTCAATATTTAAGTGACATCGCCTAAGGCTGTCTTCAATGTCATAAGCAACATTATAGAAAACACCTATAACTTCTTCGTGAAGGCGAACTTGGTGTAAATATCCATCGACAGCCTTGCTTGTTAATGAACTCGCTTGTTATAATAAAAGAAGCAATGTAATCCGCAAAGCTACTTTCAAGAACGGGTACAAGTTAATGAGGCAAACTGCAACAATAGTTGCACCAGTACGGAACTTAGACTATGGAAAAAGGTAAATATATCATATTTTATCATATCTTCCATGCTGGTCTGGGAGTGAAAGAAAACCATAGAATATGCCAGCTGCATTTCCTCCCGGGCATGCTGTAAAAACTGGCCAAGGGTTTCAGTGTATTGTAATTTAGGTGGTGGGCTGACAACCTGTCGCTGCAGTAACTGCGGTACCTATACTTACAAATCTATGTTAAATAACCCTCAAAACTTTGTCAGACGTGGAGGAACGACCTTTGTTTAGGTCGTTTACGTTCTGCTTTCCCCATTAGGGATAAAGGCGTGATTATGTGTATGTATCGTATGGAAGTATTTGCTGTGAGGTCCAGAGGATCAGGTGCAGCAGCCGGTATTGGTGGACTCTTAGCACCGCCCAGGGTCACGTGTAGCGTTTTTCATGTAGTTCCTACGGACGTGCAGCAACATCGACCGATAACGACCACTATTAGAAACAGTGATCGGGGCTTACGGCTTAACGTGCCCTCCGAAGCATTAAATCTAATTTATTTCAGCCAATAAGGGTGATTTAGCCAGCATTGTCGTAAGAGAGCCCGATGGTGTAGGGGATAGGGCCGCTGCCTCCTGAGCTGGAGGAGGTCGTGGTTCGAATCCCACCACGTACCAATGTGTTTTCGGTTTTCGAATTTCATGTGTACGTTTATTCGGCGCTTTTTCTGTGCTTCGGAAGGTATGTTAAGTCGTTAGCCCCACTTTATATTGCTTAATACTGTAGATTGTAGTCGTTAAGCCATGTCAATGCTAAGTGCTAATCATTGGCGGCTTGAAAACTCTGATCTAATCTAGGATATGGTCTGGTTTCCCTTCTCGGTTGCGGAGTTTAGATGGCAGTCGTTCTGTGCAAAAACCAGTACCTACCCTCGTTCAATCGTCTAGATTAGGCGGCCGTCCCCGTGAGATACAGGATAAGGATATGATTCAATCTAGGGAAAACCTCACAGAGTGATAAATTGACAAATATGGATACCAAAATGTTCCGCCCTGGGAATCGAACCCAGGACTTCCGGATCATGAGACCACTCTCTAACCAGTAGACCATGGAGGCAGTTAAATAAAATAAAAAAATGACTTGAGATTCAATTTACACATACTACGTGGTGTAATGGACAGCGTGACACAAACTGATATGGATTAGGGGTTGCTCAGTCAAAGAAACTGAACAACTTCCACCTGTAAATTCTTTCAGGATATTTTTTATTTTTTCTATACCACAGACTATTTTCTGTGATCGAGATTAAAATTTAAGGAAAATCAAAAAATATTTTTATGTCCTGAAAGAATTTTCTGGTGTAAGTTGTTCAGTTTCAAAGACTAAGCTGAGCAAACCCTATCAGTTTGCGGTACGCTACTTATCTCTTACACCCGTTATTATGTAAAGCTTGAAAGCGTACTCCAGATTGTGTCCATGAAAAAAGAGTTATTAATAACATACATACATACGTGGGACACTCAGAAAGATTTGCGACACTAAAAAAAATTGTTCTACAGGTACATATATTTTTATTAAATCTTTTCAAAGTACTCTCCACCAGCCTCTATACAATGATTCATGCGTCTGAACCAGTTTTCAAAACACTTTTTCCAGTCCGCCGTAGACACCTCGTTTACAGCCTGCTCGAACGCAGCTAGCGCATCTCCCGGCGACGAAAATTGTATCCCCTTGAGCTGATTTTTTATTTTTGGAAATAAAAAGAAGTCACACGGTGCTAGATCAGGGCTGTAAGGAGGGTGACCCAGGAGTTTGACTGGTGTGCTGTCCAGGAAGTCCCTCGTTTTGAGCGCGGTGTGTGCAGGCGCATTGTCGTGGTGGAGCAGTAGTCCGCGGAGCCCTGTGTTTGGTCGCTTGTTGCTCACAACAGAAAAAACTTCTGGTAAACATTTGGAAGTATACCATTCGGCGTTAATGCTTCTTTGATCTCGTAAGGGAATTGAGGCCAAGTGGCCAGTCAAATTAAAAAAGCTGGCAATCAAAATCTTCCCCCCGCTTCGAGATCGCTTCACTTTGGTAGGCGTAGGTTCATTTTGAAACACCCAAACTGTCGACTGGCGCTTGGTTTCTGGATCGTATTGATAAATCCAGGACTCATCACCTGTTACGATGTCGTAAACACGCCGAGACGAGCCTGCTTCAAATTTGTTCAGCATATCACGGCACCATTCCACCCGGGCCTGCTTCTGAGCGTCAGTGAGGTAGTGCGGCACCCAGCGCGATACTATCCTCCTCACGCGAAGATGTCCTTGTAGAATCTCGTGAACGCTTCCCGATCCAATCTTTAATATGTGCTGAATCTCCTGATATGTAATTCGCCTATTATCTTGGATTAAATTTTTCACTGCTAGCACGTTTTCTTCCGTAATAGCAGTCAAAGGGCGACCGCTTCTTTCTTCATCCCCCAAGGTTGGTCGACCGCGCCTAAATTCGTTATACCAACGATACACGGTTGCCTTGGAGGGGCTTTCATCCATAAATGCCATTTGAAGTCTATCGAACGATTCATACGGCGACACTTGAAATCGTAAAAAATCATAGCTCTAAAATGTTCCCGGCGCAGATCCATTTTTCAGTAAGACACGATACTTTGAATTGGCTCGCAAAAAATGTGGAGGGAAATTTTTAAAATGGAACACACATTATTTTTACTTACAAGTAATCATATTTTCAAAATAGATTCTAACCAGCCAGTCTGCCATATAAAAAAACTATTTATCGCAATACTTTCTGAGTGGCCTGGTACATATAATCACGCCTTTATCCGAAATGGGGTAGACAGAGCGTAAACGGCCCAAACATAGGTCATTTCGTCACGACTGACAAAGTTTTGAGGGCTATTTATGATAGATTTTTAGATATATTGCTGTAGTGACAGGTTATCAGCCCATCGCCTAAATTACAATATGTACTGAAACCCTCGGATCCCTTAGCAGGTTTTCACAGCATGGGAGGAAATGCAGCTGGCTCATTCTACGTTTTTCTCTCGCTCCCAGTCCAGCATGGAAGTTATTAATAACATACATACATACATGCAATCACGCCTCCATCCTTAATAGGGTAGGCAGAGCGCGAACGACCCAAACAAATGTCGTTCCGCCACGTCTGACAAAGTTTTGAGAGTTATTTAAGATAGATTTTTAGATATATTGCTGTAGTGACAGGTTATCAGCCCATAGCCTAAATTATAATACATACTGAAACCCTCGGATCCCTTAGCAGATTTTTACAGCATGCCTGGGAGGAAATGCAGCTGGCACATTCTATGTTTTCTCTCGCTCTAAGTCCAGCATGGAATTTATTAAGTTACTAGCGACCCGCCCCGGACTCGCACGGAAGTTATCATTGTTTCTCTATTATATTGTGCATGTATTATAGATATAAACCTTGTTCTTGAATCACTCTATCTATTTAAAGAAACTGCATCAAAATCCGTTTCGAAATTTTAAAGATTTATGCATACATAGGGATAAAGGGACAGAGAAAGCGACTTTGTTTTATACTATGTAGTGATTAATAACTTATGGCTTAAATAAATGTTTCGATGTCGCACTAGGGTTATCTGTATTACGAAGGCTAGTTTTGTTTCACAATGTTTCAGTATTAAATTGGAAATGCTTTGCTTTTGTGAGCTTACCTTGATTGGATCGGAACGGAATCCAACTCTTAAGGAGCAGCGTTAAGTATGATCTCCGCAGAGTGCGCAGCTCAAAGTGGTCCCTTGCTAGGGGGGCCTTTCCCACGTGTATCCCAGTCGAGATAATGCTATGTCTAGAGTACGTAAAGGAACTTTGGCCTCTGTGATGACTTGTGATAGAAAACGAAACGTTTGTTGAGCACTGTTTCGTCTTCATGTTGACTCGAAATTTACATTGCAATTGATGTTTTCATTCAAACAGTAGATATTTCAAATAATACCTACACTTTAACTTTAGTGCCAGCTAGGCTTACACACAAACAAAATTATTTGAGTAATTCTGTTCAAATGTTTCAGAGGTAAAAAACCTTTTGGCACAAGAGTGGATTCTTGGCACATCACCCATTTTCATCACCCCTGCTTACTCCAGTTTATTTCAAAGCCATTACATTGCCAGAATTTACGTTCTACCTACAAAATATGTTGTTCTTTTTCTAACACGAAAGAATGTCTGGTATTGGTTCTAATGAAATTCTTTTGCAAATAAAAAATATTTTCCTTCTTTTTAACTCCGGTAAAAAAGGGGCAAACGATATTTTTGCGGAAATAAATTACGTAGGCGCTTTTGCCCTATTTATTTATTTTTGTTATTTTTTTTCTGGGCTTCCTAGCTTATACGATACCCACTCGACAGAAGAAGCTTATGTATTTTAGTATTCTTGGTTAGTATAATATGTTTTTAATGATTAACGGTAAGACATATTAGCTGCTTTTCCACTAGACATCACGTCCACGGCAAGGCAATGACACGATGACGATATCGTCACGATACCGTGGCTCTGTTTTTCCACTGGACGGTATTTTTGTCAACGGTATTACCAACTTTCATTCTGAGCAAACACACACATGCATTATGCTTGATACATAATATAATCACGCCTTTATCTTTTATGGACTATATAGACCGTAAACGACCTAAACAAATGTCGTTTCGTCACGTCTGAGAAAGTTTCGAGGGTCATTTAAAATAAATTTGTAGGTATACTGCTCTAATGGGGTAGGCAGAGCGTATACAACCTAAAAAAAGGTCGTTCGCCACGTCTGACAAAGTTTTGAGGGTTATTTAAGATAGATTTATAGGTATATTGCTGTAGTGACAGGTTGTCAGCCCAGCGCCTAAATTGCAATACACAGAAACCCTCGAATCCCTAAACTGGTTTCTACAGCATGCCCAGGAGGTATGCAGCTGGCACATTCTATGTTTTTCTCTCGCTCTCAGTCCACCATGGAAATAAGTCAGTAAGTTTGCAATACCAATTCCAAAACACAAAGCATAAGGTGTTTCCATATAATTTTTATTTGACTGCATTAAATAAGTCGATTAAAGTATTGATCATTATATTAACTTCAAAATTATTTATACAAGGCAAGGGAATGAAGTGGAGTTATTTTGGCATAATCAATAATGAATCACGTTATTTGTGCCAACCTGGAAAGAATTTTACTAATTTAAAAAAACAAACTTTTCTGAGTTCTTCTCGTGTAAAAATACAAAAGTTTCAACTCCAAAGTGCTTTTTAGTGCACAAAAAGAAACACGGAGTGTAAAGCAATCTGCAATCTCGGATTGAAATAAAACAATGGCAACAAAAGAGCGGAAAATTATAGTCTGAAAACTAGCTAGTTTGAAATGGAAACCATTTAGCGAAGAACTATGTAGCGGTGGCATCTTAACGACCTTGCAAAATGGATAGTGGTGAGAATTTAACTATGACTATATTTTAAAGAATAATTTTAGTTTTTTTGGAAATCTAACCTTTTTGTGTTTGAACAGAATAAAAAAAAATATTTAAAATACTCGTTCCGTCCTACAGAATCTGAATTTGTTTTTTTTTAATTTGAATGAGTTTGCTCTTGACTCTAGACACTAGGCCAGAGATCACCGTGTCACGGTCGACGATGGAGCGAGGTCACCCAGAAGATATGGCACTGATAATCTCACGCACCGACGGAACACTGCATGCTGTTTGGCGCCGGACTCCGGTGAGGGGGTGGTCGGGTCGCAGGCGGCCCCTTGCGGAGCCTACTACCGCTTTGTTGGGATTGTTCAGCCGGACTTATTCACAGGCAAGCTTGTGTTATCGTTGCCCGCGGTGAACTACTAGAAGGTAGATCCCATGCCACCCCAAAAATATATGCTTTATATGAAAATACATACATACATATAATCACGCCTTTATCATCAAAGGGGTAGGCAGAGCGTAAACAACCTAAACAAAAGTGTTTCCGCTACGTCTAACAATGTTTTGAGGGTTATTTAAGATAGATTTGTTGGTATATTGCAGTAGTGACAGGTTGTCAGCACATCGCCTAAATTACAATATACTGAAACCCTCGGATTCCTTAACTGGCTTTTACAGCATGCCCGGGAGGAAATGCAGGTAGCATATTCTATGTTTTTCTATTGCTCCCAGTCCAGCATGGAAGGATGAAATATGAAAATGATTTCTTTCATAATAACTATAAAAGTGTACCATAAATTACCTCTGCAATTGAGAGCTTTCTAACTACGAGGTATTTTTTTTCAAGATTACGAAAATGGCTTGGTAATAAATGTTATTATGATATTAATGTTTTTTTTATTGATAATGATGACTAATTATATATTTTTTTTAATGTTAATTTGCATGGCTATAATACTGGCGCAACACGCTTGTGCGACTTAATAATTACTGTAAGACCTTTTTACCGTGTCAGCTTGCTAATAAAGATATTTTTATTTTTATCAAAATGAATATATATATATTTTATAATAAAATATACAGCTGGCGTTGTGGGAGCCAAATACGACTTAAACTATCTACTTCTCTTTACACCCATTATTCTCAGACCTTATAAAAAAAACGGCCAAGTGCGAGTCGGACTCGCACACGAAGGGTTCCGCACCATTATCTTTATAAAATTAGACATTATATTTTAACCATCATCCCTGGCCGTATCCCGTATTTCACGGGGATGGCTACCTAATCTAGGTGACTAAACGAGGGTACTGAGTTTTACACAGAACGACTGCCATCTGACGTATGCAACCCAGAACGGAAACCAGACCCAATCCTAGGTAAGGCCAGAGGTTTTAAGCCGCCAATGCTTAGCACTGGCCTCTGACATGGCTTAACGACTAATATCTACGGTATTTCACGATATGAACTGGGACCGACGGCTTAACGTGCCTTCTTAAGCACGGAAAAAGCACCGAATAAATGTACATATGAAATTCGAAAATCGAAAAATACATTGTTACTTGATGGGTTTCGAACCACGACTATTTAACTATTATTAATATCAAGAAAAAACCGGCATAGGAATCACGTTTTTGTATGGGAAATAAACTCTTAAATATGAATTTTATTTGAATAATTTATTTTTAAAGAAATTACGTGCACATCTCAATGTTCTATGAGTATTTCAAACGTTTACCTGCTGCAAGTTTGAATTCCGAGCAAGAAACGGCAAACAAATCACGTTTATTGAATACGTGGTTTTTTAGCCTTACAGTACGGAACCCTAAAATGACAGATAACTTTCCCAATAATTCACTTTTTGCTGTCAAACTTGGAGCAATAAAGACAATCAAATTATGAGCAATTTATTGGGATTGAGAAGAATAATTGAAATTAATTTACATTGAAAATACACTTTTTAGTAATTTAGACGTACCTAATTTTGTATTTTGAAATTGGCATAATGGGTTCTTAATATTATAAATGCCAAAATTTCTCAATCACACTTCAATCACTGGATTGATCGAGATAAAACTTGGCATACATGAAGATTGGGACCTACTTTTCAGCGCTGGAAAACCTTAATTTCTATTATTATATTAAAATCTGTTGAAACCACGGCCAGAAAACTGGTTATTTCATAAAATTGTCAACAGCGCTTTTTTGTAGATCAGGTACAGCAATAAATATACTTATAGGTATTTATTTTGTAGGTATTTACCTACTCTGTAAATTCTGGGATGATAGCTGCCATTCAGAAGGAAAACAAAAGAAAATGTATGCGAAATATATTATTTGAATTGTATCTATGATTCTAGATTTTTGATTATAGTTTAATGAGATGAACTGCCGCTGTGGTCTAGCGTTCGGAGCTATGGGCTTACGATCCGGAGGTCCTGGGTTCGATTCCTAGGGGGGGAACACAAAAGCTGATATTTGTCAATTTATTTTTTATTACAGAAATACCGGATTGTCTTAAAAGTAAAAAAGGATTCCGTGTTTCGGACGGCACGTTAAGCCGTCGGTCCCGACCGCTGTCTATGATAGTGGTCGTCACTTAAAAACTATGTCAGAGGCCTAATAGCTGTGCTACTAGGCGGTTTGAAAGCTCTGACACCAGGGTTCTTCGGGTCGTTGTTCGGCTCGAGAATCCACTCACTAAGAAGAAGAAGATTATAGTATGTAGGTACTAGCGACCCGCCCCGGCTTCGCACGGAAATCATCAGTGTTTCTCTACTATATTTTGCATGTTTTATACATATAAACCTTTCTCTTAAATCACTCTATCTATCAATCAAAAATCAATAATATATATCAATCTAAAATTTTCCTCAATTTTTGTCAGACGTGGCGAAAGCGCCTTTCACGAGGCGTTTTATGCTCTGCCTACCCCGTAAGGGATAAAGGCGTGATTTTATGTATGTATGTTTGTATGTACACTATCTATTAAAAGAAACTGCATCAAAATCCGTTTTGTAGTTTTAAAGATCTAAGCATACATAGGGATATAGGGACAGAGAGAGTGACTTTGTTTTATACTATGTAGTGATTTCCAGATTGAGGGAGCCTGGGAAATAATACCATATCGAGCAAGTTTTCTCAAGAACTCAGACACCGAACTTCTTTGAAGATTCTTTGCAGATTATCGGCTTTCTTGACAAAGTTACCACTGAACATAAACTTTCGTGTCCTGAATACACCAAGTGTGACTGATAACGTTGAGTTATAGCCTATAAGGCCTTATCTAGGGATAGTGTCCTTTCTCTAGATTGTAGGAAAAAGGGCAATTTTACGAGTGCGATACTTTAGGTCGACCAACGATAGCGATATTTACTGTTGACCGACAGAACTCTCGGTGGAATCACTTCATAAAATAGCAAACTTACGCTAAAGCGATCATTTTTTAGACATAGATCGATAAAACGTTAGATCTGTAACAAAGAAATTTCCGACCTAATTCAAGACCTTCCGTTTTCGATCTAGCATGAATTCGCTATAAAGTGATTCAATCTAACAGTTCTGTCGGTCAACCGTGAATCGCTCTATCGTTGATTGACCTTAAATATCGCCGTACAATTTTATTCTTGCCGCGGGAAGCATAGTGTGACCAACGAGTCTTCATCCAACCATCCTCTTGAGACAAAATTGGATTTAATCCGTGGAAAAGAAACCACATTTTCCCCTATTTCTTGGACAGCTTTTTCTAGCCGAGAAATAAATTTCATTGCGTTCTGAAAGTTGGTAAATGAAAAGATTTTATTTAAGCGTAAAAGTATAGTAGCTTGGCTGATTTTGTTTGTAGTATCTTTTGGTTATCTTTCTTCCATGCTGGACTGGGAGCGAGAAAAAATCATAGAATGTGCCAGCTGCATTTACTCCCGACATGCTGTAAAAACCAGCTAAGGGATCTGAGGGTTTCAGTATATTGCAATTTAGGCGATGGGCTGACAACCTGTCACTACAGCAATATACGTACCAATCCATCTTGAATAACCCTCAAAACTTTGTCAGACGTGGCGGAACGACCTTTGTTTAGGTCGTTTACGCTCTGCCTACCCCATTAGGCATAAAGGCGTGATTATATGTATGTATGTATCTTTTGACATTAAGATTGTTAAGTTCGGATCTTTACTCGATAAAACAAATAATTATACATACATACATATAATCACGCGTTTATCCTTGATGGGGATCAGGAGTAGGCAGAGCGTAAACGACCTAAACAAAAGCCGTTCCACCTTGTCTGACAAATTTTTAAGGGTTATTAAAGATAGATTTCTAGTAATAATAATGCTTTTACAAAAAAATGAGTTACTGAATAAGATCCACTTATTTGACATTGAACACTCACAACGAATAAATATCAAGTAATATCTTTAAAACCCCTAGTAATACCTAAAAGTTTATAAATTGTTAAGCTGTATAGGCGCTGAAAATCTTAGCCTGAGAATGATGAGATCTAGTGAAATATTGTGGTTTAAGAGATTAAAATAAAGAGGCTGAAATAAATCTAGACTGGCGAAAGCCGCAATGAATTATATTACACATTTTGCAATTTAGGCATCATTTATCTTATAACATTTTTTCACAATTTCAGTTAATAAGACTGATTAAATTAAATTTGTATATATTGTTAATGCATCTTACGAAATAACTTTTTACACAAAATGACATGCTATATTGTAAATACCCACACTAATACTAATACAAATTTATTTACAATAAGTTACCTTGATCTACATTTAAAACTTAAATTAAGTAGATAGCAAAGATTTACGACACTTTTGTAGGAACTTTCATCTAAACCTATATCTTTCAACTTTTCTTTATTTCAACTCACCAGTATAACTAAAAGGATACAATTTTAGTAAACATTTTTTTTTATCTTTGAGCGTCAACTTTTTTACTTTTTTCGTGTCCACTGCTTAAGCAGTCCTCCTTCCTTAAGTTCCCTCTATTAATAGAGGTAAGTTTACTCGCGAGATACAGATAATTTTCTTTCATAGTAATAAGAAGCTTTAATATAACTCCATACTGTAGCTAGAGATTCATCGATACTTTCTACAAAATATTCCAAATTTTCAATTTTTCTTTGACGATAGAGACAATAACAGTAATTATAACAGATCATGTGCTACATCCAGTGATTTTCCTCTTATATTAGTGCAAAGAATATAAAACAATAATAATATTTAAACAATGGCACATCTAAAATCGTACCCTGCATGTCATAATATCTACACGCAAGCAGATCTAATGAATGCCAGACGATCCGCAATTCGAGTGGCAACGATCTGGGCCACCACTTTGTGATAGTTAGGTACGTGTGCCATCAATACGATAATTAGAAGAACAAAATGTCATATGACAGATGTCGCTGGAGTCCACTTATGACGAGTAATAAATAGCAGATCACTAATTCGTCGCTCGAAACATGGCTGCTGTAGCTTAGCGGTTAAGAGCATAGTGCCGGTTTTCCAAAGACGCGGGATCAAATCCCGTCCGTGGTGGAATTTTCGATTTGTTACTTCTAATGTTTTTAGAAGAACAAAAGACAGCAAAAATCCTACAGTTTTGTTCCAAAGCGCGCAAGCCTTCTTAAGTATATTATTTTAATTTATCATTTTTCAACAAAATCATCATTGATGAAGTACCTGTAGACTCATCAATCATTGGTTTCAACTCAGGTACTTCAGGATCATCACTTTCAATGGGATTGTTCCAAGGTGCTTCCTCTGCTGATCCAAAGAAGCAGTAAATTAAGTTCACAAAGAAGTAGAGCCCCGCTGCTACGAAGAAGACGTTCTTCCATTGATCTTCATTAGACTGTAAAATAAAAACAATAGTTGGTGAAAAAGATATCAACAATTTTTGGAGTAAGGAATCATTATTTACACAAAGTAACTTAGTGTCAGTTATAAAATATGCATCAGAGATAAAATCATTATTATCATTACGAGACATTAAATAATGAAGTGCGTCTTTAAAATATTTGATCATGATAATTTCAGTGCAAATATGCTTAAAACTAGTTCAATCTAGTTAAAAGTGAAAATAACCTCATCTGGCACCAAGAATGCTACAACCAGTGGCGCTTGAGATCCAATCAGGTTTGAGCAGAAGTTGGTAATACTCATCATCGTGCCAGCAAAGTTTGGAGCTATGTCCACGTGGGTCAACTGAAAGCAAATTTAGTTATTTTGAAGATGTTGCTGATAAAAAAAATAAAAACTAATATGAAAAACGCCCAGCAGTGGGACACATAACGGCTACATAAGATAAGATGAAAAACGAAGAAGAAAAAGATATTAAAACGAAGAACATCTCACGAATAAAAATTAAAAAAAAAATATGAATAAAAATGTTTAAAGTACATGATCAAGCAACATTCACTAAGAGAAATAAAAAAGGAGAGACTATAAATAGCAAGGCAGATAATAGAATACAGACCATTGATCCAGAATGCGCTGATACTTTGAAAGCGCAAATAAAAACGAGAATGCTTTCGACAATAACAATGTTTTTCGGCGCATAAGCTAAAACAACCAAGCCTATAGCAGCTGGAACACATCCTGAAAGATGAAAAGATTATCCTGTTAAAAATTTGCCAATTATTTCATTTGGTTTTGGTTATGGATGATCCTGACTATCGTCATAATTGAAAACAGAGTAATGATGGGTAATAATTTACTATTATTCAGTTTGTGTTTGTAAAAATATAATAATTTGGTTTTGGTTATGGATGATCCTTCCATGCTGGACTGGGAGAGATAGAAAAACATAGCATGTTCCAGCTGCCTTTCCTCCCGGGCATGCTGTAGAAGTCAGCAAAAGGGACTCGAGGGTTACAGTGTATTGTAATTAAGGCGATAGGCTGACAACCTGTCTCTATAGCAATACACTTTTCAATCCAAAATTGCCCTCAATTGTTGGCGAAAGCGGCTTTTACGAGTCGTTTAACGCTCTGTCTACCGCGTAAGGGAAAAAGCCGTGATTTTATGTATGTATGTATGATCCTGACGATCGTCATAATTGAAAAAAAAGTAATTATGGGTAATAATTTACTATTATCCAGTTTGTGTTTGTAAAAATATAATAATATATCGCATAACCAAGTTTGACTTTTATTAGAAATTAATAATAATTACGAAATTAAATAATTATACTACAAAAAATAAGTCGAGAGCAGTACCAACCTAAAGAGTTGGCCATTTTCCTTGCATTGGTCAAACTCATGTATTTCTTTACAATGATCCAGTCCGTGAACCAACTAAAGAAAAAGTTCGTAACCCACATAACAGCAAACGGTAAAGCTGTTAAGAGCCCATTCTGTAAATAAAACACAGTAAAAATAAAGGTTTCATACCATAGAACAGAATCTTAAATTATTCATCTACGAAAATTAAAAAGCACACAATATTAAAGACGATATTATTTTTATCAAAAATGAGCTTTTAGAGAAATATGTACGTAAAGGAAATTAACAGGATTTTTTTATTTATTTATTTGTTACTTCCATGCTAGACTGGGCGTGAGAGAAAACCATAGAGTGAGCTGCATTTCCTCCCAGGCATGCTGTAAAAACCAGCTATGGATCTGAGGGTTTCAGTATATTGCAATTTAGGCGATGGGCTGACAACCTGTCACTACAGCAATTTACGTACAAATACATCTTAAATAACCCTCAAAACTTTCTCAGATATGGCGGAACGACTTTTGTTTAAGTCGTTTACGCTCTGCCTACCCCATTAGGGATAAAGGCGTGATTATATGTATGTTTGTATATATGTATGTATTGAACAGTTTATTGTACACAATAAAATACAAAGGACATATACATATAAAACAAAGACACAACAGGCACAGCTTATTTTTAAAAATAAATCTTTTTCAGCAGACCTAGGCTAGTGAAATAGCAATCAAATGTTATCATACTCACAGATTTTATGTCGACTAACATGACCTTGTTCATGAAGACTGGTATTTCAGTGAATAGAGTAATAAGTACCCATGTTTGACTAATATGTGACAGCGCTAAAATATAGAGAGCTCGACACTGAAGAATATCACGCCAAGGCACACGAGTTTTCTTCTAAAATACAAATAAATAAATTATGATTTATTTCTATAAATACACAATGGTTATAAAATATTAATCTTTGTAGGACGTTTAAAGTCTATCAAGGCAGGACAGATATCAGGACTATTATCGGGTCGATAGATTCGATACCCACTCGACAGAAGAAGAAGGACTATTATTTGCTTACATCTATATTATTTTTTACTTCGGTGCTAGCCTGGGAGCGAGGGAAAAACATAAAATTTGCCAGCTGCATTTCCTCCCGGACATGCTGTAAAACCAACTAAGGGATCCGGGGGTTTTAGTATACTGTAATTTAGACGATGGGCTGACAACCTATCACTACAGCAATATACCTACAAATCTATCTTCAACAACCCACAAATTTTATCAGACGTGGCGGAACGACCTATGTTTTAGGTCGTTTACTCTGCCTACCCCATTAGTATTAATATGTATTAATTTTGAAATTGATATTTTTGAATCATTTTTCATACATACATACATATAATCACGCCTGTATCCCTAATGGACTAAGCAGAACGTAAACTACCCTTAAAAGGTCGTTCCGCCACGTCTGACAAGGTTTTGAGTGTTATTTAGGACAGATTTGTAGGTATATTGCTGTAGTAACAGGTTGTCAGTTCATCACATAAACTACAATATACTGAAACCCTCAGATACCTTAGCTGATTTTTACAGCATGCCCGGGAGGAAATGCAGGTGGCACATTCTATGTCTATCTCTCGCTCCCAGGCCAGCATGGCAGAAATCATTTTTCTCTTATCTCAAATATACTAACCTTTTCTTCTCCTTCTTTCAATCCCAATCCACCTTCTATATGCCTTCTTTCAGCAATGGTCAATTTTGGATGTAAAGCAGGAGTATCGTATACCACGAAGAAAACAAACGCTGCTACCAGTCCTGATAATATTCCATAAAATCGGAAAACCCCAGGCCAGCCTAACGAAGACGCAGCAATAAAACCTGTTATAGGCAAACCCAGTACTATGCCCAAAGCTTGACCTGAAACCAATACAAAAAATCCGTTCTGCAGATCCGTAAAAAAATATTAAGAAGATAAACGAAACCAAAACAACTCTTGTCGACTCAATGCGCAATGGTTGCAAAATAATTGTGAATAGGAAATAATAGGTTATACAAGGTGATAAAAAGATTTCAAAGTTTTATTTTGACGATTTGGTTTGTATATATTATGTTTTCTAACAAATGATATCAGTCAATGATAATTTCTGCAAATTAAAACCATGTGAATGCACTTACCACCCTGAGCAAATCCCACTAATCTTGATCGTTCTTCTAAAGGTGCCCATTTTCCAAAGAAAGCATACATCCCTGGTATAATACACGCTTGACTTAACCCTTGGATCATCCTACACAGCATTGCACAGATCCAGCCTCCCTGTAACAGAAATAGGAATTGAATGGTTATAAGAGCGATCAAACCTACATTAAATTAATTTTGAAAAAAAAGAAAAAATCTACATTAAATTAATTTTGATGTTTTAAAAGTCAAGACGAAAACAAAATATGGACAGGAGTTAAACCTGTAATTCTCAATTACTTTAATCGTGCACGACACTAAAACTTTCGTAAATAATTATATTTACATACATATTTAAAACTTACATAATACGATGCCCAAGGAAAACAGATCGACACAACGGAATTGATGGCCAATGCTCCAACTAAAAGTCTTCGTGGTCCAAATTTATGAACCAACTGTCCTGCAGGAATTTGAAGTAGCATGTAACCCCAGAAGAATGATGACATAACTACACCTTGGATTTTCTCACTCCATTTGAACTTTGGATACTGAAACATTTTTTTATAATCATTACAGATTATTATAAGGTCAACGTCCTGAAGAAATAATTTCATTTCATTTCGAAACTTACAGGAGGAACAAGAAGCATTGCAGACAATATCCCACCACTTGATTCACTTTCGTTAGAAACAAGCGTCTCTGCTATGCTGTTTATTTCTACAACAGTTTCATTACCAATTCCAATGGTATTATTAATCTCAGTGGGATAAAGTACATCATTGCTTTCCATCATTCCCACCAGAGCAACTCCGATGCAAGCTCTCATGCTGTAGGCGGTGGTCAAGCAAATGAGCATTATCAAACATTGCTGGTGTCTGTAGCCATATTTGGAAACTGAAACCATAATGTTTACAAAAGTTATTTACAAAATTTTAACACTTTGTTTTGAATCAAACATAGTTTTGGTATAATTTAAATTGTTGTGAAGTGCTTATAAATCTATAGATCTTGAAATGAGATTTTGCAAATCAACCAACTTGAATTTACAAATTAACCATTTTATTCAAAGTTTGATTACTGATCATCATTCCGTTGTAGGAAATCTCCACAAGAGAATCTTATAATCAAAGGTTTAATAGAATCCCTGCTGCCATGAATGTATATGGCAAATTTAAGTAATCTTTTTCCATAATGGTCAGTTTGCACGAAATTATAAAATAAAATAATAAAGTATTTACCTTTGAATTTTCCATCAAAGGTATCCTCATAGTGCTCATAGTAGTTTTGTTTCTCAGTGTCACTTTTTTCTGTCTTATTCATCTTATTGTTTCCCTCACTATCACTGCCCAAACGAAAACTAATTGATATTTCTAAGTTTTATTTAAATATATCTTCTAAAATTGAATAATCGTGCACACGTGTAAATAATGTGGACTTTTTGCCACGATAAGCAAAGCCTACTTACTAGTGTATGTTTAGCGAAAAGTAGATGGAATATTTCGTCACGTGATAACTTTGGCGCTCTCCGGATATGTGTGTATGTAATATAGGTAGTCTTCTTTATCTTAATTAGTATAAACGTATCTTAACTATGATTATGTTTGTCTGTCTTTTTGCTATAATAAATTTTAATATTGGAATAAATAATTTGGAAGAAGATCGAGTTCAATGTTATAGAAAATGATTAATTTTAAAGCTCATTGATATAGTTTATTTACAAAATAAAATTAATACATGTCAAGAACATGTTTATTAATTATTCAGCTTATGCAAAACAATATCATTGCTTAGAAACTTATCTGAAAATACCCATGTCTCCATTAAAAAAATACCCATTGCCCAAAACATTAGTTGTGAAATGATGTATCTAAATGTTATCAACATCATCTGGGACTCATAGTTCATTTCTTTTAAATTGTAACACCATATACATCTAGATAAAAAAGTTTATACCGTAGGTCGACCAAAGAAAAGATGGATGGACTGTGTAAAGGTGATATGTTGAAAACAGGTGTTAGTGTCGAACTGACGGCTGACAGGGATGAATGGAAGAAGAAAAAATACTGCACCCAACCCAAATAATAGGATAAGGGCAAGAGAATGATGATGAATTTGGATAAATCAGCATTAAGGGTTGCAGTTTAGGTGGCTCACATTGCCTTATTTGATATGTATGTCCACGTGTATTTAATGTAAATAAACTTTCAAGATAATAACGAGGAAAAAGATAAGTAAGAAATGACGACGATGCGCATAAAGATCGTAAGATGAATCTTTGTATTTACATAAGTCACAAGACTAAAATGACGCGAGTTCGTGATGAAACTGATATATACATACATATATATAATCACGTCTATTTCCCTAATGGGGCAGGCAGAGCGTAAACGACCTACGACAAAGGTCGTACAGCCACGTCTGACAACGTTTTGAGGGTTATTTAAGATAAATTTGTAGGTATGTTGCTGTAGTGATAGGTCATTAATCCTTTGGCTGGTTTTTACAGCATGCCCGGGAAGAAATGCAGCTGGCATATCCTATGTTTTTCTCTTTTTGCTCCCAGTCTAGCATGATATTTTCTTTGCCTTCAATAACTGAGCTTCTAATACTTGTACCACAGACTTCAAAATCAAAAAATCAAAATCATTTATTTGCCAGAAAACACGTCATATTGTTACAGATGTAGATGTAAATTATTAATTATTATGGTCCCAGTATATTCTACCAGTAATAGTGGCATGCAAATAAAAAAAAAATAACTATATAATTATTATTCGTTGACAATTAAAAATCGTTATATAAGTCACACTAGAAATCGGTCAAGAGTATTCAAATTTGTCATCAAAGAATTCATTAATATTATAATATAACATTTATCAATAAGCATTTTTTTTTATTTTATTAAAAGTATTGTAGTTTGTAAACATCTTATTTGATAAGGTAACTGGTTTTTTACTTATTTATGATTATCATCTAACATAAATACTCTTACAACAATATTTTCATTGATATTCTTTTTATAATTTAATTGTTTGTCAGCCTAATGTAATCATAGATAATCAGTATTTATTAAAGTGGGTCCTCCTTATATTGTTGTGGCCATTTCAGTAAGAGATCGTACTAATCTTTTTTTTATTTGCGTTAGCGATAATTTTCATTGTTACAGCGCCCGCGTATCATGTCAGATAATTATAATTTTTTTACTTCTATTTCTTACCCTCTTTATTGTTGAAAATATGCTATACGGGGTGTTTATGTGATTTGCTTGTTTTTTTTACTCAACCCTATAAAAGGACCATAATCAACCAGAAAGCCGAATATTTTTATAGGATTTATTAACAGTATTTTCACACTCGATATATCTTTTATTTCAAATTCAGAATGAGTCAGTGGATGCAAATATGTAAATACTGACAACTGTCTAGACTAGACCTTATCAATATTTACAAAAAAAATAAGAAGTCACTTAAAGAAGGCACACAAGAACCTGGATAAATTTCACGCGTTATGTTAGTGATCGTTTTTTTTTCTGGCTAAAGTAAAAAAATCGACCAGGTGCGAGTCCGACTTGCTAACGAAGGGTTTCGTATCATTTTTACAATATTAGGCGCAATATCTTAACCATGGGCAAAGAAATCACGTTTGATATATGGGAGTCCCTCTTAAATATTTTATTTGGATTTAATAAATATAATTTTTAATTTAATACATAACTCAGCATGCTGTGAATATTTCAAGCGTATACCTGATGCCGTTTTTAATATCGAGTAAAAAACGGCAAAAAATACGTTTATTGTATAGGAGTTCATAAGACAGCGGTGACAGATAAAAAATCACGTTTCTTGTATTAAATATTTATTTTATTTTGTTCTTCGTATTTGTTGTTAAAGTGGCAACAAAAATACTTAATCTGCAAAAAAATCAACGCTCTAGCTATCACGGTTAGATACAACAGCCTGGGAACAGATGGATGGACAGACGGACGTACAGCTAAGTCTCAGTAATATGGTCCCGTTTTCACCCTTTGCGTACCCTAAAACAACTTTTTGGCATACATACACACATATAATCGCACTTTTATCCCTAATAGGGTAGGCAGAGCGTAAACAATCTAAACAATGGTCGTTCCGCCACATTATTAATTTCTTCTGTCGAGTGGGTGAGTCTATCGACCCGAAGAACATTTATTAACTATTTTATTATTAGGTACTTGCTATTTTATAAATATTATATGTGTGACATACCTACATATATATTCGGAGGAGATCGCATAAAGCAATAGGATTGCTTTTACGCACTTTTTAAGGTATAATAGTAATCAAGAGTGAAAGACTCTATGACCTTTCTGATGAATATCGAAGAACACGAAACGCATCGGTTCCCTGTCCACCAGCGTTTTGTCTTCAATTCGACTCTTCAGATTCGGAAGTGTCCGTATGACAGTTGGTTGGCAAGTGCTTTACTCTTGTGAGCTTAGCTGGTTTGGATCGGAATGAACTCCAACTCTATAGGAGCAGTCGTTACACATGATCTCTGCATTGTGTTCCTCCCCGCAAGAAGGCCCTTCCCCACTTGTATCTCTGTCGAGATAATGCGATTGTCAAGAGTAAAAGGCTCTATAGCCTATCTGATGAATGTCGAAGATCACGAAACGCATCGCTATCATAGTAATTGAACATTTTTAATGCGCAATAAAGAGTTTATCTTATCTTTATTTTTATGGGTGGTATACCAAATCATACCAGAATATTTTAATTGTTTTATCATAGTTGCATTTTTTTAGTATATTAATGAACTTTGTTCCTATGTCTCCGTTGGTTGTTTCGCCGATAAATAACAACAAATAATAATTAATATTAAAAAACCTTAGATAAAATGGGGTTCCGGGATAAATAACTATTATGAATTTATTTTTTCAGCACTATATCTAGGCTCTTGGATTGTAATGTAGGATATGTTTTTTCTCCAAATTTAAAAAATGATAATTTTTAGTTATTTATAGAGGACAAAACCATTTATATTTTTTTATCATTTATGTATTTATTTATATTTTATGTGTATCATTTCTGTTACACATCCTTTGTCAGTGACATAGTAATTTGATAACGACCAAAGTGACCAAAATCACCATTGTATGTTTTATAAATTCAAAATTTGCAAACTTTGCTCTTTAGTTTTTTACTACACGTTGCGGAAATACTTTTATGACTTCTAGTTATCTAAGTCAAACACTGCTATCTCATGCTTAACTCTCTGTTGATAAACATGAGGATTCAAATAATATGTGAACGACATCGTAAAGGCTATTACAAAGTAATTTATCATATCAGTAATTTATCAATTTATCATATCATATAGGGTGTAATTTTTTTGCATATTATTAATTCATAAATTTAACCTCAAAAATAATACTTAAAAGAAAATTCATTAACTTTATTAGGACAATATATTATTAACTTCAACGGTGTAGAATTGTGTTTTTATAATATTTTAAAATATTGTACCTTAAACTTGTCATACAAATAGTGAAAATAATTATAAGAAACAAATTTCAATGTTTAGAAATTTGACACTGAAATGTTAGGTTAGACCGCACTAGGACGTAGCTGAGCGACAAATGATTCTTTTTATGAAAATGTAAGAGACGGACCGCACTGAAGCGGCACTGGAGCTGTTTGTGTGGTGCGGTTTTTCCATTTTGACGGTTTATGTCGCGCTGTGTCGCGCCGCTGCAGTTCCGCGCCGTGCCGCAATGCGCCGCGTCGCTGCAGCCAAGTCCTTGTGCTGTGTAACCTTAAATGTTTATTTCCATGTTTTATAAAACATTTTTGTTTTGTTACAACACAGAGAAACGAATATATTTTCTTTTTACGTAATTGGGACACGCCACGTCTGATAAAGTTTTGAGGGTTATTTGAGATAGAATTGTAGGTATGTTTTCCTCTCGCTCCCAGTCCAGTATGGCAGAATTTTCTTTTTAAAGTTACTTATTCAATTTCCAATAGGAAGCGTAGTAGCAGCTTCTTTTTCTGCATACATACATATAATCACGCTTTTATGCCTAATGGGGTAGGTAGAGCGTAAACAACCTAAACAAAGGTCGTTCCGCCACGTCTGACAACGTTTTGAGTGTTATTTTAAGATAGATTTGTAGGTATATTGCTGTAGTGACAGGTTGTCAGCTCATCGCCTAAATTACAATATACTGAAACCCTCGGATCCCTTAGCTGGATTTTACAGCATGCCCGGGAGGATATGCAGCTGGCCCATTCTAGAATTTTCTCTCGCTCCCAGGCCAGCATGGAAGAAAAAGCTTCTTTTTCTGACGTGTGGGTTTTTAGTCAATCGACCAGTAGCGGCTGATTTCATAATACTATCACTCTCTTATTAGGTCCGCTGTAAGATTTTTTTGTAGAAATATGTTGTGCCTGTTCTGTCAAAATTCTTCATGGAGTTATTCTGTGTATAATAAACTGTTAAATAAATGAAAATAAATAGTCTGGTTAGTGTATAATCTAGAGAAACATAAATGAAAACATCAGTTTTTATGGAAAACAAACTGTAACGGATTATTTCAATAGAAATATTTTAATTAACAAAATATCGAGCCGTTAGAATACTGCTATTTCTAAAGAGCAAAACAGACGAAGCTACACTATGCTAATGATGTATTGAAAAGTCTGAAAAATTGTGAAATGCAAACTTACATATATACATATCATCACGCCTTTATTCCTAATGAGGTATGCAGAGAGTAAACGACCTAAACATAGGTCGTTCCACCAAGTCTGACAAAGTTTTGAGGGTTATTTAAGAAATATTTGTAGGTATATTGCTGGACAGGATAGATATAGATATTGCTAGACAGATAGGGACAGGTTGTCAGTTTATCGCCTAAATTGTAATATACAGAATCCCTCGGATCCCTTAGCTAGTTTTAACAGCATGCCCAGGAAATGCAGCTGGCACATACTATGTTTTTGTCTCGCTCCCAGTCTAGCATGGAAGAAACTTACACTTAAACTTATGCAAAGTTACTTTAGAATTTATTGATTTGAAAATATTATCAGGCGCTTAACTTTGTTAAAGGTTGTTTAAAATAAATTATAACAGTTTTGATTCCTTTTGTAATGTTTTTATTGCAGATATTGAAGTAGTAGAACGTTGACTGTTTTATTTATTTTCAAATGCCTCCGTGGTCTAGTGGTCTGAACATACACCCTAGAATTTTCATAAAATTTGTATCACTCCTATTTTTGGGTTCAAATCTCAATCATGTAAATAATCGAATGATGAATTCTTCTCATAGTTTTTATCTTAAAAACGTAAATGAAGCTATAAATAGGTTTCTATAACGATAATAAAAAGCTCAGTAATACAGTTTTTTATCTGCCTCCGTGGTATAGCGGTCTGAGCCATGGGTTATCGACCCGGAGGTCCCGGGTTCGATTCCCGGCGGAAGACAATGACTTTGTGTTGTTGTTTCTAGTTTGGTAAGGACATTGCAGGCTGATCACCTGATTGTTCGAAAAGTAAGATGATCAATGCTGTCGGATGGGCATGTAAATACTCGATCCTGCGCCTGATTTATCTCTGGTCTTGTCAGTCAATCTGTCATCAGAATAAAAGATTGATGAAATAGAGAGTGCACCTGTGTATAGAGCAAAAACACTACGGCACTAAAAACTAGTCCTGCGCAGTTGGCCGCCATCACCGATAGTAATAATTTATAATATAGGATAAATAATAATTTATTTTGATCGTCGTGGCATGATTTTCTTTAATAAATACAACAATTTACTAATGGCAATAGTTTGGCATTGAACATAAGAACAAGTAGGTACCTAGGTACCTAGATACCTACTACCTAGTAAGTAAAACAAATAATATAAATGTATATTTTTTTAATTACCTATTATAAATTATTCACTTTCTTCTATAACAATAACGTGTTAGATATTTTTTTTTATATTTTGTATTTTGAAATCAATATCAATTTTAAAACAAAAATTACTTGTATCAGCTCCATTATATAAAATATTTTTTTTTTTTCTAAATATTTCTATTTACTATTCTAGGTAGATAGACTAAAACAACTATTATTTACAACATTCTTCTTTTTGTCACTGATCATGGGTGTCATTTCATTGTGTGTAGCGCAAACACTTCCGCACTAAAAACTAGTCCTGCGTACCAAAAATCCGTGGGAGGACTAATATTTATTTTGATCGTCGTGGCATGGTTTTCTTAAAAAAATATACAACAATGACAATAGTTTGGCTTTGAACAGAAGATCAAGTAGGAACCTAGGTACATACTACCTAGAAAGTGAAACAAATCATAGAAATATTTATTTCTTTAATTATTATAAATTATTCACTTTCTTCTATAACAATAACGTGTTGGATTTTTTATTTGATATTTTGTATTTTAAAATATAATTATCAATTTTAAAACTTAAGTTTCTCGTATCAGCTCCATTATATAAAATCATTTATTTTTTAATATTTTCTAAACATTTACTCTTCTAGGTAGATAAACTAAATCAACTATTATTTACAACATTCTTCTTTTTGTCACTGATCATGGGTGTCATTTCATACACTTTTTCTGTTTCTTCATCTTCAACGGGGTTATTCCATGGTGCCTTCTCTGCAGTGCCAAATATGCAGTAGATTATGTTTGTAAAGAAGTAAAGACCTGCTGCTAAGAAGAATACGTTCTTCCATTGATCCTCGTTAGTCTGAAAAGCGGGAAAAGTTTACAGACTTTTGATACAGCCAGTATATTTCATGTTTTTTTTTATAAACTGTGTTGGTAATATTGCCCTGATACTCTCTTATATGCTGGACTAAGAGCGATAGGAAAAGAAATAGAACGGTTTTTCATGCTGGACTGGGAGAGTTAGAATAATATTCATATTCCAACTGTCTTTCATTCCGGGCATGCTTAAAAATCAGCAGAAATTATTCGAGGGTTATTAAATTAGTCTTCTTCCATGCTGGACTGGGAGCGAGAGAAAAACATAGAATGTGCCAGCTGCATTTCCTCCCGGGCGTGCTGTGAAAACCAGCTAGGGGATTCGAGGGTTTCAGTTTATTGCAAATTTAGGCGATAGGCCTACAACCTGTCACTACAGCAATATACCTACTAATCTATCTTGAATAATCCTCAACACTTTGTCAGACATGTTGGAATGACATTTGTTTATGTCGTATACGCTCTGCCTACCCCTTTAGGGATAAAGGCGTAATTATATGTATGTTTTTAGATTAGCGATACACATTTAGATCGCAAATTTCTCTCAATATATTTTATCAGACGTGATACTGTTATTGCCAGGAATGTTTTGGGGACCATTTTTATCAAATCTAATTGGTTTTGGGGTATTGATTTAAGGATATTACATATCATTTTTAAAGTACGTTTCACAAAAAAATATTAAACCTTATCGTGTCTGTAGCAATTATTTGAATTTTAAATTTGTGACGGATATATAATGATAAGAAATATATTTAGAATTAGCTTAAAACGGTATTTTATTGGATACCACACACGGTAGAAGTAAGTCTTTTTTCTATAAAAAAATACATATTTTTTTTATGTTCCGTTAAAAACAAATTGCTACCCGAGTTTAGATTCAGATTCAGCACCCCAATATCAACTAATTTTGATAAAAATGGTGCCTTCCCCATAACTTTCCCATACTCTAAAGGCCGCAAATACAATTTGACTGAATTAGTAGAAAAACACCCCATGTTACTAGGCGTTTTACGTTCTGCCTACCCCTTAAGGTATAAAAAGACTTTATACATATATTTCTAAACACGCCTTTATGCCTAATAGGGTAGACAGAGCGTAAACAACCTAAACAAAGGTCGGTTACGCCGCGTCTGACAAAGTTTTGAGGGCCATTTAAGATAGATGTGTAGGTATATTTCTGTAGTGACAGGTTGACAGCCCATCGTCTAAATTACATTATATTGAAACCCTCGGATCCCTTAGCTGGTTTTTACAGCATGCTCGGGAGGTAATGCAGCTGGCACATTCTATGTTTTTCTCTCGCTCCCAGGTCAGCATGGAAGAAATAATTTTATGTATGTATGTAATGAGAATTCACCTGATCCGTAACAAAGTAAGCTACAGCCAGCGGCGCTTGGGAACCAACCAGGTTGGAGCAGAAGTTACTGATGCTCATCATGGAGCCAGCGAAGTTTGGAGCTATGTCGATGTGGGTCACCTGGAAAATATTTTTTAATAGGTATAAAGTGTGATCCCCAACACTTGTACACTACAAGACCTGTATGATGCCACAAAAAATGCTGTCGCCGTGGCAGAGCGCTGGTCAAAATATATTTGATTGAACCATCGACACGACAGAGGAAGAAGAATAGGTATAATTTTTTTTTTTTATTTTAGCACTCACAACACTATTTTATTTCATATAATATAAAAGTAAAATAATAAATTCGTTTCGAGCAGGACTCGAACCTGCGTCTCTGGAATGCCAGTCTATCGCTCTACCACTAAGCTACCGAAACGGTAGTGCGAGTGACGAATTTTATGTACACGTCATAGTGACGCTAGCGACATTTAGCCGTACAGTTTAAGTACAACGCAGGGCTTGACAAGTCCCAATTAAGATTGCAATTTAAATCAAGAATGACTTTTTACATATTTTTGAGTATTTGAGCACTTGCAATGATATTTTATTTCATATAATATGAAAGAAAGATTTTTTTTTATAAATTTGTTTCAAGCAAGGCTCGAACCTGTGTGTCTCTATTTCGAGCCCTGCCCGAAACGAATTTACTATTTTCTTTCTTTCATATCAAGTATAAAATAATTGGTGGTCTACAGTTACCATACTAAACTTTCCTGGGTCACTAATCATTGAGTAAAATTCGACGGTATAAATTATGACTGTATTAAATTCACAAAATGTAGAATATAGGTATAGGTAATATAAGTAGAAGTAAAACAATTCATACTAACCATAGATCCAACATGCGTTGCAATTTTAAAAGCACATATGAAGACAAGAATACTCTCAACCGCTAAGATGTTTTTTGGTGCATACGCCAAAACGACCAATCCTACAGCAGCCGGAACGCATCCTGGAAATACGATAATTTTGATTTATATCTGTTCATTATCCTTCCATGTTGGACTGGGAGTGAGAGAAAAACACTGACTGTGCCAGCTGCATTTCGTCCCGGGCATGCTGTAAAATCCAGCTAAGGGCCCCGAGCGATGATTTCTGTTTATTGCAATTTAGGCGATGGGCTGACAACCTGTCACCGCAGCAATATCAGCCTACAAATCTATCTTAAATAACCCTCAATACTTTGTCAGACGTGGCGAAACGACATTTGATTAGGTCGTTTACGTTCTGCCTACACCATTAGGGATAAAGGGGTGATGTGTTCATTAGCTGGGAAAAAGAGATTTAGAGGTTTTACAGGTTATGAGCAGGAGGTCCCCCATGGTAGTTTATTTTCCACAAAACGATAATGGTGATTATGACTATTACGATAACGATGACAATTTGACGATGAGAATAATGACTAATGATTGTGCGTAATATATTATACATTCAAACGTTCATTTTCCAGAGAAAAAGTTGTACAAACCTAAAGTGTTTGCCATCTTTCTAGCGTTTGTCAAACTTAGGTATTTGTTGACAATGATCCAATCAGTGAACCAGTTGAAGAATAGGTTTGTAAACCACATCACGACAAACGGTAAGGCTGTCAACATACCATTCTGTAAATAGGAACAAGACATGAATTGAATGTAGTTTAGAAGAAAGTTGATACTATAGGTTGTTGACTGGAAAATTCGGTTTATAAAGAAGATAGCAAGGATAATTTTATATTTACATTGAATTTGGGTATAAAATACTAACTCCAGCACAAAATGTAACGATTGCACAGATTGTACCAATGGCTACATACATAAAAAAGACCAAAACTACCTCACCGACAAAAATATGAAATTATTACGAATTCTATTTAACTAAACAATATTATAAATAAAAAATATACTTACATTTTTAATGTTTACGTGCAAAACGGTGCTCATAAAGGCAGGTATTTCAGCAAACAGTGTTATTTGCCCCCATGTTTGACTGATATGCGATAACGCTATGATGTAGAGAGCTCGGCATGTTAAAATATTACGCCAGGGTACGGAAGCTTTCTTTTGCAAACAGAAAAATAAAAATACGATTTATATACAAATACATGCTTATGTATTTGCATATAAATCCGATATGAAGATTATTATTTTTTTCAAAATGATGATGTTTTTTTTTCAAGATACAAGTACACAAAACAAGTCATACTTGGCACAGATTTTTAGCTGCCTGAGCCCACAGGGCAAGGGCTGATATTAAGTCGAGGACAAAAATAGTTTTGTGGACTAGTTATAAACTCTGGTTTTCATTTTGATTGCCTACGTGGTATAGTGGCTACTGCCATTGACTCCCGATCCGGAGGTGCTGGCTTCGATTTCCAGGGGGGAAACACAAAGTTCAAATTTGAGAATTTATCACTTAGTGAATTTTGCCCCAGTATAGTTAGGACATTGCAGGCTGATTGTCCGAAATGAAAAAGATTTCGTGGTTCGGAGGGCACGTTAAGCCGTCGGTTCCGGTCGCTGTCTTTGATAGTGGTCGTTACTCAAACCATGTCAGAGTCCTGATAGTTGTGCTACTAGGCGGTTTAAAAACTCTGACACTAGGGTTCATTGGTTCCACAGACTCGATACCCACTCGATAGAAGAAGAAGACGTCGATTGCGAGGAAAATTTATGTACTTCTTATTATGTTCGGCTACATAACCTCATTTTCTTTGCCTTATGTACGTACTCACCCCGAAGAGATGCAATTATGGGTAGATACGTTTTTGTTGTGATGCACAAATAGCACTTTCTGAGCATGAGAAGTGAAAAGATAATTTAATGGTCTCCACAAATAAAAAAAAAACTTTGTGACTTTTCCGAAAGCGCCTGTATTTTTTTAAGCCCCTTTTTGTTGAAACATTTACCTTCTTTTGTCCTTTTTTCACTCCAAGTCCATCTTCTATATATCTTCTTTCAGCCAAAGATATTTTAGGATGTAAAGAAGGAGTATCAAATACCATAAAGAATACGAATGCGGCTACAAGGCCTGATAGTATACCAAAAAAGCGGAAAATGCCCGGCCATCCCAAAGGCGACGCTGCAATAAAACCAGTAATAGGCAAACCGAGCACTGTGCCTAAAGCTTGACCTGAAAATCCAATGAGAACATACATACATACATATAATCACATCTTTATCCCTAATGGGTTAGGCAGAGCGTACATGACCTAAAAAAAGGTCGATCCGCTACGTCTGACAAAGTTTTGAGGGTTGTTTAAGATAGATTTGTAGGTATATTGCTGTAGTGACAGGTTGTCAGCCTGTCGCCTAAATTGCAATATACAGAAACCCTCGGATCCCTTAGCTAGATTTTACAGCATGCCCGGGAGGAAATGCAGCTGGCACATTCTATGTTTTTCTCTCGCTCCCAGTCCAGCATGGAAGTAAAAAGTCCAAAGAGAACACAATATATAAATAAATGTAAACTGCATAAAGTTCATAACAAATTACTAAGTTCACAGTGTATAATATACCTACAAAGTGAACCACTATTTATTATTATGTAATCAACCATTTAGGATCTAATTCCCAGGCTTATCAGACACGAAGCAATGACAATTTTGATGGTACTGTTAAATTAAACCGACTTTAATATACATTAGCAATAACATTACAATCTAAAATTGCCCTCAATTTTTGTCAGACGCGGCGAAAGCGCCTTTTACGAGGCGTTTAACGCTCTGCCTACCCCGTAAGGGATAAAGGCGTGATTTTATGTATGTATGTATGTTTAATATACATACATATAATCACGCCTTTATCCCTTATTTACATTAATGTACATTATTCTATTATATGCAACATTGATGAATTGAATTTAACATTTGAAGCTAATGAAAATATATAGTACTCACCACCTTGAGCAAACCCCACCAATCTGGAACGTTCCTCCATAGGTGACCATTGTCCAAAAAATGCATACATTCCCGGAATAATACAAGCTTGGCTCAAACCTTGCACCATTCTACATGACACTGCTAGAATCCAGCCTCCCTATAAAGGTAAAAGATAAGTTTCATTAGGAATCATGATATATTGTAGACGTACTCCTTTTTCGCATTCTAACAAAAAAAAATGAGTTTTAATGAAATGGTTATAATATTACCCATCACATTTTTGTAGATATATGTAGCCCGTGGTTCATATATTTCTTAAATCTGGTGGATAAAAATATATGAACAACAATAACTATTATCTAATTTCCGTCAATAACAAAATGAAAAACTTACATAATAAACCGCCCAAGGGAAACAGAATGATACAACGCAGTTAATAGCCAAAGCTGCGACTAGAAGATATCGAGGTCCGAATTTGTGCACCAACTGTCCTGCGGGGATTTGCAACAACATGTAGCCCCAGAAAAACGATGACGTCACCACACCTTGGATATTGTGGCTCCATCTAAATTTTGGATACTGAAACATCAAAAGTAAAGCACTGAATAGAATATAATATCTCGTGACATAATGACTTCAATCCGCCTGGTCCAAATATTATTTTCTATTGTTAAAAAATTGAGTTTCAACACTTACTGGAGGCTTAAGAAGTAATGCAGATAAAAATCCTCCACCTGATTCTTTGTCAATCTTTGTCATGTTTAGTTTATCAGTGTTATTGAATTCTAGACTAGCATTTATTTGTGAATTAGTTGCTTCACTAAAACCTTTACTATTGGTATCATTGAAAACAGCTTGGTTGTGATCTACATGATCATTATGTTCAGCATGGGTTTCCATCATCCCCACAAGAGCAACTCCAATGCAAGCTCTCATACTGTACGCCGTGGTTAAACAAATCAGCATAATGACACATTGTTGATGTCTGTAGCCGTATCTGGACACTGCAAATGAAAATTTATTATTATTGATTTATTTGATTTGTTATTACTTATTTGTCTGTTTAGTTAAAAAAATAAGATAAAAATTAATCAATGATATATATTTTGTTGGGCTCATCTGGTGTGCTAGTTACATACATGCATACATACATATAATCACGCCTTTATCCCTAATGGGGTAGGCAGAGCGTAAACGACCCAAACAAAGGTCGTTCCGCCATGTCTGACAAAGTTTTGAGGGTTATTTAAGATAGATTTGTAAGTATATTGCTGTAGTGACAGGTTGTCAGCCCATCGCCTAAATTACAATATACTGAAACCCTCGGATCCCTTAGCTGGTACCCGGGAGGAAATGCAGCTGGCACATTCTATGTTTTCCTCTCGCTCGAAGGCCAGCATGGAAGAAGGTTAAGTTAAAGGCTTTTATATTGTCTAGTGTTAAAACAAGATGAAATCAGCCATGGAGATAGAATTCTCAGTACACATCGAGATCACAATAATTGCTAAAATCAATGGTTTGATTGGATCGATCAGCTAGTTTAATCCATGGAAAGGTTCTTGAAGTTGCGTTTTTAAAGAAGGTAGACCCTAAGAAAACACTGTTTTAATCAATCTTACGTAATTCTAATTAAATGTAATATAAAAAAATGCCTTAAGTCATTCTTCAAAATATTTTGTCTTTTTATCAACATCATGGACTTGAACTCATAAATTTATTTTAGTCATGTTTTTCAGACTCCATGCTTTTTAAAATTTTACCTTTGAATTCCCCATCAACAATATTCACACTATAATTTTCTTGTTTCTTCATGTCACTTTCTACTGTTTTACTCATCTCCTTGCTGTCAACCTACTAATGTTACAGCATTTCTGAAACAGCGTTGAAAGTGAATATCATTATTTATTTGTGTATTAATTGATTATACCTACGATTATACTTATGTAAATATTGAGAAACCTTGCGTGGTGATAAGAAACAACTCCTGTTTTGCATAATTAGCGGAAAACTATACATTTTTATGACGTGATAATTGGCATAGTCTTTCAATAATTGTCAAAAGTCAAAGTCAAAGTCAAATAATTTATTTCCAAATAGATTCCTAAGAACACTTTTAGAAAGTCACAAGTGAGTCTATATAAAAGTAAATTATATCTGTGTCACAAAATAAAATAAAAGTATATCACAATGAAGAAGAAGCACGAGAAACTCGCACTTTGCGCCCCTCCCTTCATTTTGTCTTATTCTTACTTTTGTCCTTCCGATTGTACAAAATAGGGTTTGTGACCGCAATGTGTGCCAATTTCTTAGGCTTTACTGAAATATCAGAGCTTCATACATCTTTGTCATTAGTATAGTCATCTAACTCATAATAGGCTTTCTGACATAATGTGTTTTTAATAGTATCTTTAAATTGATTTTCTGACAAATTTAATATTTAGTCAGGTATTTTGTTATAGTATTGTATACTTAGACCTAAATATTTTATTTTTATTTTTACTAACCTAAACTAGAGTCGGTCAATTTTATTTTTCCTTCTCTGTTCCGGTTATGCCTGTCACCATTTTTGGTAAAACTATAAATGTTTTTCCTTGCATACATAATATTTTCATATACATATAAATTGACATGGTACAGTTAAAACATTATCTGTTTGAACAATTATCTTAGGGAATCACGAAATCTGAGTTTGTAAATTGCTTTAATAGCCGGTTTTGCAAAACAAAAATTGAATCGATGTGAGCAGCGCGGCCCCACAGCAAAATTCCATAAGACATAATGATGTGAAAATAACTAAAATATACAAGTCTTGCTGTAGCAACATCTGTGAGCTCTCGGATTCTTTGCACAGCAAATGCGGCTGAACTTAGTCTCCCCGAAAAAAATGTCATGTAAGGGAGCCATTGAAGTTTCGAGTCAAGTGTAAAGAATCCTAAAAAACTGTGCTTTCGGTAAACTCTAATTTCTCATTATTTTGTACAACATAATTATTAGAAGAATGTACATTAGGCAAAGTGAATTTTGAACATTTGTTTTTTTTCGCATTCAGCACTAAATTATTAACAGTTATGAATTTGTCTAAGAGTGTTATTTACGTTGTCATAATTTTGTGTATGTCTATCAACTTTTAATATAAGAGATGTGTCATCTGCAAATAATACAATCTTTAAAAATTCTCTATCATGTAGGGCAAATCATTAATATACATTAGAAATAGAAATGAATCTAATATCGAACCTTAAGGTACACCTATTTTAACACGAGACCCTGATGACTTAGGTCTGTTACCATTTACCTTCTAGATTCTATCGTCCAAATAAGAATTTATAATTCTCAGGGCTTCATTTTTGATTCCACAGTGTTTCAATGTTGACAATAAAGTACCGTGATCTACGCAATCAAATGATTTAGAGAGGACACAAAATACGCCAATGGCATCTTTTGATTCCTCCCAAGCACTAAATATATGATTCAAAAGGGCAACACCAGCATCTGTAGTGCAACGTCCCTTTGTAAACCCAAGTTGCTGGTTATTTATTAAGTTATTGTGATTAAAATGAGAAAGCATTTGATTGCGTATGATCTTTTCAAACACTTTGCTTAATACTGGTAAAACAGATACAGGCCTATAGTTGCTTGGATCTGCCTTGTCACCAGCCTTGAACAAAGGAACTACTTTACTGTTTTTCATCAAATCAGGAAATATACCGTGATCAATACAATCATTAAAATTATCCAAAAAGTATGGTGCCAATACATTGATAATTGAGGTACACACTTTGATTGACATCCCCCATAAGTGTTCAGTTGCCTTAACCTTTATATCTTTAAAAAAAAATGCTTGGGGCTAACATGACTAAATTTAAATTCAGAATTGCAGGCTCCCACGTTTTCTTTAAGTAATGTTAATGAAAGCAAAGGTTAAGAGTTGAGAGATTTAGTAGATTTCAGGGGTATATTTGTAAAAAAAAAACAAATTCCTGGGCAACTTTGCAATCATTACGTAAGGTTGCCTTTTAAGTTGTGTCGTTTGAAAACCTACTGCAATAATTAAAAAAAAAATCTTATGGCATTTTCATCTTTTTGAATTTAGAATTCGAAAACAAAAGAATGTTTTCAAATTTATCGAATAGTTTTATTGCAGCGTCTATTCAAAGATGATAAGTCGCTTGTTAAAATGAAATTATCTAAGGAAAATTTGCGTGCGATAATTTTCTACAACTTTCAAAGGGGATTATCGCGACTTCAGTGCTTTGAGGAGATAACTTCTGTGTTTAATGATGCAGCACCATGTCTTAGGACTGTAGAACGCTGGTATTTAGAATTTCAACGTGGGCACTCTAGCCTTAGTGACAAGCCACGTGAAGGTCGTCCAAGAACCGCCATGACGCGAGAGAATATCGAAGCTGTGCGGCAGCTTATCCTCGAAGATCGGCATGTGACATACCGTGAAATAGAGGCATCCGTGAACATTTCAGGGACCACTCAACCACCAACATTCCAAAAAATCCTACACGAAGAACTTGGCGTAAGAAAGTTGATCTCTCGTTGGATACCACATTTGCTTAGCGACGACCAAAAAGCAGCCCGTGTTAGTTGGTGTCGCAAAACTTTGCAGCGATTCAGCCGAGGAGAGTCAAAGCATGTTTACGATGTGGTTAGTGGTGACGAGTCTTGGATATATGCTTATGATCCAGATTCTAAGCAGCAGTCAACTGTCTGAGTCTTCCAGGAAGAGCCAAAACCGACCAAAGTCATGCGCTCACGAAGCACTTCAAAAAAAATGGTTGCCTCGTTTGTGGAAAAGGGTGGTCACGTTGCCACTATTGTACTAGAAGATCGCAAGACGGTTACCGCTGACTGGTATACCACTGTTTGTTTACCACAAGTCATCACCGAATTTCGAAAAACCAATCCAAGACGTCGTATTATACTGCACCATGACAATGCAAGTTCGCACACCGCCTCCCAAACAAAGACGTTTTTGAGCACCCAAAATGTCAAAATTTTAGATCATCCGCCTTACAGCCCTGATTTAAGCCCTAACGATTACTTTACGTTCCCCAAAATTAAGCAAGGTCTTCGTGGTCAACGTTTCAGCTCACCCGAAGAAGCTATTGAAGCATACATATCGGCCATTTTGACTATCCCCACTTCGGAGTGGAATAAGTGTTTTAGAAACTGGTTTGAACGCATGCTAAAGTATATTAAATATCGTGGAGAGTTCTTTGAAAAACAATAAATGGTAATAATCTATTCGATTGTGTGTACTTATTTCAAACGACACAACTTAAAAGGCAGCCAACTATTCCACGGTCAGTTTAAATAGAAAAGTTATTTTCGCGTGTCTTTGTTTTACCTGTTTTGCTGTTGATAACTTTCCGTACAGTTTTAATTTAAGTATCAGTAGTTTTAATTTTGTATCTAATAAAATTTGCTTTAAAAGTTTTAAATTAAATGTTTTCGAATATTTTTGAACAAATAGTTTGAAGCTATCATTATTTTTCATGTTCCTCTGCTCCTAAAGATCAAAAAGCCTATCTCTACTGATTCGAAGACCTGTGGTAACCCAATCACTGAATTGAAATTTCGTATTTATTTCTTTGGAAACAATTTTGAAAATAATTTCAAATTCTTCACTTATTGTAGAAAAAAAGTCTTTATATACATTTTTGGGATTACTATTAAAATTAAGATTAGGCAATTTATTAACGAGAACATTTAGGTATTTTTCTAACCTACTAGTAGTAATACGTCTTGACTCAATTTTAATTCTGTAATTTTTATCAGGATTGTTAAATGAAAATGTTACACTTAGACCTCTATAATCTGCTCCTAGAGAGTCAATTATGTGTGTATTATGTGGGTACGTTTTTCTCTGCAGGGTCACAATAACAGAAAACATTATGAATACAAGTAGCAGAAGTGGACGTCACACGTGTAGGTTCAAAAACACATAATTCAAAATAAATGATTTGAAATTATTTAACAATCTATCTTATAAATGTGGTACTCTCGTGGTTTCTAAAATATCTACATTAAAATCGTCTTTGTGAGATAGTGTTTTTTATCTTTACAATTGTAATAAATAATTAAAAGTGTTGTCTGAAGATGCTAAAATTAGCATATTAACAAAATAAACAAGTTCATTAAACTATTATAAATCTGCAATATTTTAGTATGTTCCAGTTTTAAAAATAGAATTTGCTCACATAATGCATAGGTAGTTTTTAAACAATTCTCGATTAAATTATTAAAAATGGAGCACCTTAAACTTAACAATTCTAAAACTGAATTATTAAAAAGTGACAAAATCATAAAAATACTTGTCGGCCGTTCCGTTCAAGAAAGAAAACTACGATTACTTATTTTTATCAATATTAAATTAACATAAATTATTCCATACCGGCCTGGGAGCAAGAGAAACATGTAGAATGTGCCAGCTGCATTTCCTCCCGGGCATGCTGTAAAAACCAGCTAAGCGATTCGAGGGTTTTAGTATATTGCAATTTAGGCGATGGGCTGATAACCTGTCACTACATCAACAAACTTAGAAATCTATCTTAAATAACCGTCAAAAGTCTGTCAGATGTTTGGGTCGTTTACGTTCTGCCTACCCCATTAGGGATAAAGGCGTGATAATTTGTATGCATGTATGTATGTTCTAAATTAACAAATTGTTTTAACTTAATGTATGAAGAGTGGTTCACTGCACTTTGCTCTTTTGAGTATTTGTACAAATAACTTATGCACTATCACAACCGTAAATCAGCTAGAAGTGAATTATTTTTAGAGATAAGCTGTACCTTTTGAATTCTTATGTTTGAGTCCTCTGTATGAGCAGGTGTGCAACTAATTGTTAAATAAATAAGAAAATACCATTCACAGTAAGAAAACAATGAATTTTACGCTAACAAATGACGTACAAAAGTAATTTTATAAGATAAGTCCTATACATATTTTCTATTTAATATTGTATCACACCACACATCAAACAAATAAGTACTTCACTACATTGTATAAAACAAAGTCGCTTTCTCTGTCCCTATATCCCTATTGTAACACCCTATCCCTAATTAAATAATAATCTTATAAAAAATAATATGGCCAAAGATAAATATGTGATCGTCTAAAAACTGATTTTACGAGTATGTCAAAAGACCCATATGTTGTGTATTCAAATAGAAAATTGAAACAAATCTAAGTTAAGTTTGAATACATACATACATACATAAAATCACGCCTTTATCCCTTACGGGGTAGGCAGAGCGTAAAACGCCTCCTAAAAGGCGCTTTCGCCACGTCTGACATAAATTGGGGGCAATTTTAGATTGTAATGTGTATTGCTGTAGTGACAGGTTGTCAGCCCATCGCCTAAATTACAATACACTGTAACCCTCGAATCCCTTTTGCTGACTTATACAGCATGCCCGGGAGGAAGGGTAACTGAAACATTCTATGTTTTTCTTTCTCTCCCAGTCCAGTATGGAAGTTAAAAGTTTGAATAAGGTAATCGTAATTGAAATTATGACGTAAGTAAATAAATTATTAGTATAAAAAGTTCATAATCAAATCCAGCTGAAAAATAACACAAAATGACAAAAAATAAAATATAAATGAGTAATATAAAACATGCGACTCACATAAAATATTTTCAGCTGAAATTCAGGAATCAGGAATCTCCATCTTCTTTCTTCTTGCGCATAACTAACCCAAATAAAATAAAACCAAACATACTTAATATTAAATCTCCCGGCTAATGTAGCGTGCTGAAAGGTACAAAGACTCAATAACCAGGGAAGGGAATTTGAATAAAGATCTTTAAGATCTTAGAATTAGGATACCTAGGCAAATGAAATGGCCCTCCCTTTCAACCTACAGACCATGCCAACGCGCGAAAACCTTGCACAGACTAACACTAAACCCTAGTCTTATCTAACTTGCAAACCTTCCATCAAATATTCCGATCATCTTAATTCATTCACAAACTTCTTTCATACTACCAATCATTCATCAAAGTCATACAAGTTACCTATTAACTGCAGTTTTGGTCACCTGTGACGGTGTACTAATGTTCAAACCTTTTAATTATCAATTTCTCTGTTCAGTTTGCAATATAGTATAATTTTCAAGGACTGCTGTACCAAAATCACATGATATGCGCTAAGAAGTCAGTTCAAATAATAGAGACTGTGTCAAGAAATTATCACCTTTATAGCTCGCTACGTCAGCTGAGAAAGAGACAATTAGAGGTTTGTATGAATTCCTATTCGAATGAATTCTCGAGAGGGAATATGGGCCAGCTACTCTCGGAGCCCATAAGCCTTGTCGATGTGTAATTAATGTATGTAAAGTGTTATCCTAAATATAAAAATAATTAAATATTTAAAAATACAAGGAATTGATTTTAACTACTAATATCTTTAAAACACCGTGTTTTGTTTTAACGTGTAACACTGTATCTTAAAGACATATCAAAATATTCCTGTTAGTTTCTATTGCATTCATTCATCCTCACACTCTCGTGATATCACACACCTCCTATTTCCTATTCTAATAACACATTTCGCTACGATTATTACTGAATGATGACAGAAAACTCGCAACGCTGCCGGTACGAAAAGCTGAAACTATCACTTTATTACGAAATCGTCTATCTGTAAGGTTAAGAGACACTTACAGTAATAATCACAACGATGGACTTCGAATAAAACACAACGCCGAAAATAAACAACACATGATGCTCGGCATCGCCAATTTCCGCGTTAGAACATCGTCCCGGTCCGTCAGCAACTAAAACCCCCACTGCATGCCCGCTGTTCCTCTGTTTTTTTTAATCTTCCAAGTTCTATGATATATTAAGACAAAGTAAAATATCTTTTGTAACATTCATAATTTAACTCTATTTCCAAGAAACAAGTATGGGTCTTTATGCATTTGATACTCTTGTTTAAATGCTGGGTCATGTCAGGTAAAGATGTCTCAATTTTTGAACGAAAAATCTAAATGCTATTTGTTTAAGTGTTGGGTCGATTTTATAAACTAATTATTCTACATGTAATGATAAACGATCGTTACACTATGTATGCATTAATCTTTAAAACAACGCAACGGATTTTGATGCGGTTTCTTTTAATGGATACAGTGATTCAAGAGAAAGGTTTATATGTATAATACATGCATAATAATATAATAGAGAAACACTGATATTTTCCGTGCAAAGCCGGGGCGGGTCGCTGGTATTATATATGCAGCTAATGTGAATGAATAGAATCTTGTTTTCTGAGAAGATAAGGATAATAATTATTGCTACTGTCAATAACGGTTTGCCCCAGTGATCTAAACGTTAAAACATTTTGCAGTTTATTGTGTATTTAATAATCTTTTGTATGTATTCCTATAAAATATAAGAAGGAAGCTATGCTTCTAGTAGGAAGTTTTTAGAATCATCAATAATAACAAAGTTTATTCATACATACATAGATACATAATTATAATCACGCCTTTATTCCTTAGCAGAGCGTAAACGACCCAAAAAAAAGCTCGTTCCGCCACGTTTGACAAAGTTTTGAGGGTTATTTTAGATATATTTGTAGGTATATTGCTGTAGTGACTGGTTGTCAGCCCGTCGCCTAAATTGCAATACACACAAACACTCGGATAGCTCGTTTTTAAAGCATGCCCGAGAGGAAATGCAGCTGGCACAATCTATGTTTTTTCTCGTTTCCAGTCGAGCACGGAAGAAACTAGATGAAATTGTATTCAATAGAAATAAATTTATGGTGAACATTAACAACAAACTTCTTAAAAAAGACGTGCATTATTATTTATTTATTCAAAATGCTAATAACAAATTTTTGCTAATCTTCTAACTTCTGAATTACTTATTTTTTATTATATTGATTCATATTTATATCACTGATCATCGACATCGTTTCGTTATTTTTTTCTGTATCCTCTTCTTCATCGGGTTCATTCCAAGGTGCCTTCTCTGCAGTATCGAATATGCAGTAGACTGTTTGTGAAGAAGTATAGACCCGCTGCAACGAAGAAAAGGTTCTTTCATTGTTCCTTGTTTGACTGAAAATGTGTAAATCATGATATATCAACAAAATAAGTCAACCCTAAATTACAAGCCTAAGGACTGGAACTCCCTACCTGTGGATCTGTTTCCAGGACGTTATAACCTGGGCCTTTTCAAGGCAAGAGTGAAAAGGCATTATTTTTGCAATCATTCCATCATCGTCTGCATCGTGACTTTCCACCAGGTGAAATAGCAGACAAATGGTTTGCCTATCTTTAATAATAATTTTAAAAAATACACTTTTAAGCCTTTCAGTCACTTTGTTGGTTTTTACAGAAATTCCAGGAGGAGCAGCAGCCGTTACATTCTATGTATTTTTATCAGACTCAGTCTAGCATGAAAGCAGCAAAATCACAAGATCTTTGTTTATCCTCTAGGAAAGTCATTACCTCATCTGTAACGAAATAAGCCACCACCATCGACGTTTGGGAACCAATCAGGTTTGCGTAGAAATTACTGATGCTCATCATAGTGCCAGCGAAATTAGGGGCTATGTCGATGTGGGTAGAAAGTAAAAAGTAGTTGATTAGTATCCAAAGTACTTACATCATGCAACTATTAGGACCGTTTTTGTAACCAGATCTCAAGAGTGACAGCGAGCTTGAGATCGTATCACAAATGTCATTTCAGTACAAACTAGCCTGTCAAATCTATATTGCTCTAAAGTTTGAGATCGCTTCAAAAATACGAGCCTACGAATCGTGGCACGCAATCTAATATGTTAATTATCATTCAAAATATTTTAAATATAATACATAGGTATGTACCATAGATCCAACTTGAATCGCTATTTAGAAAGCACATATTATAACAAGAATACTTTCAAGAATTAAAATATTTTTAGGTGCATACGCCAAAGCTATCAACCCAACTGCAGGTGGAACGCATCCTTAAAATATGATGCAAAGATTATTATTTTAATAAATGATTTGATAAATCTGTAGCTCATCATTTCCATAGCCTTATCCCGTATCTTACGGGGTCAGCATTGGCCTCTGACATGGCTTAACGACTAATATCTACGGTATTAAACGATATTAACCGGATCCAACGGTTTAACGTGCCTTCCGAAGCACGGAAAAAGCGCCGAATAAACGTACATATGAAATTCGAAAACCGAAAAACACATTGGTACGTGGCGGGATTCGAACCACGACCTCCCGCTCAGGAGGCAGCGGCCCTATCCACTACACCATCGGGCTCTAATTGCTACTTGATAAATCTATAGCTACTTGTCAATGTATAAATAAACATCGTAGAGAAAGTTAGTAACTTTTCTATTTAAAATTTTAAACGATTGATATAATAAGAAGAAGCAATACAAACCTCAAGTATTTGCAAACTTCCTGGCGTTCGTTAAACTTAAGTGTTTATTGACAATGATCCAATCAGTGAACCAGTTGAAAAAGAGAACCACATCACGACAAATGGCAACATACATACATACATAAAATCACGCCTTTATCCCTTACGGGGTAGGCAGAGCGTTAAACGCCTCGTAAAAGTCGCTTTCGCCGCGTCTGACAATAATTGAGGGTAATTTTAGATTGTAATGTGTATTGCCATAGTGACAGGTTGTCAGCCCATCGCCTAAATTACAGTACACCCTCGAGTCCCTTTTGCTGTCTTCTACAGCATGCCCGGGAGGAAGGGCAGCTGGAACATTCTATGTTTTTCTATCTCTCCCAGTCCAGCATGGAAGTAAAATGGAATGGAAGACAAATGGCAAAGCTGTCAATATTCCATTCTGCAATTAGATAAAAAACTCATATATGAAATGAATTACGTTTAATAGTAGATTGTAACCAAAAATCATCAAAACAGAAAGTAAAAAAAAAATGTTATTAGAATATCAGGAAAAGCGAGCAACACATATTCAGACATACTTCATTTTGTTATTTTGTTGGAAATACAGCGAATTCTATATAAGTGTTGTTAAAGAGTGGTATCTCCTTGCTCCAGCATCGTCTTTCTAATGTAATACGTCACGAAGATTGACAGTTATTATTCTACTCTCTGTTCTGTTAAGATTTTTAAGTTGATAAGCGGTTGAAGGTTTTTGGTTGAGTGCTTGATACAAGGGTTTTCATGAAAAAATTAGATTTTCGCGATTTCTCGGTGTTAATTAGTGTCTGACTTACCTATTTTTATCTATTTTCTTGTATTTTAGTGTTTAAACATTGTAAATTTTGTGTTTTTATAACGTAAGTTAATTTATTAGCTGTAATTATTGACGGTGACCCCCCCGATCCCGGAGGCGGTTTTGCCACAAACGAAACTCATGGGATTCCAAGTTTTTTGTCTGTTTCTGATGTTCCTCTTCATTCTCATGATTCCCTTGCTCCTCCTGATCCCAATAGTATGGATATTGACCCAAAAACACCAAGAAAACGAGTTCCCGCCAATATGGATTCCTCTTTTCCCGCCAAAAAATCTAATCCTTCCCAAGTAACAGGATCCATACAATCTACATATATTCACCCTGATTTTTCTGATGACAAAAAGAAATACTCAGACATGGATGTGGCTCCCTTTGTGGTACACGTCAGTAAATCAACAGATAGTCCTTCCTCCGGCTCTGTTTTGCGCCCTAGTAAATTTGGACACTTTTTGTTTAATAACAAAATTGCGAATGTGGTTTTAGATGGAGTAAAGCGCATTGGTAGAAACCGTATATCTGTTGAATTTAAGTCAGCATCTGATGCCAATACTTTCTTGGAACATCCTACTCTCCTAGGAGCTCATTATGAAGCAATTATCCCATCATACATCATTACTCGTATGATGAGCCCGATGGTGTAGTGGATAGGGCCGCTGCCTCCTGAGCGGGAGGTCGTGGTTCGAATCCCACCACGTACCACTGTGTTTTTCGGTTTTCGAATTTCATATGTACGTTTATTCGGTGCTTTTTCCGTGCTTCGGAAGGCACGTTAAGTCGTTGGTCCCGGTTAATATCGTTTAATACCGTAGATATTAGTCGTTAAGCCATTTCAGAGGCCATTGGCGGCTTGAAAACTCTGACCTGATCTAGGATTGGGTCTGGTTTCCCTTCTGGGTTGCAGAGGTCAGATGGCAGTCGCTCTGTGTAAAAACCAGTACCTTCGTTCAATCCCCTAGATTAGGTAGCCGACCCCGTAAGATACGGGATAAGGCTAGGGAGATGATGACATCATTACTCGTATGGGTATTGTCCGTGAAGTCCCAGTTGAATGGACCTTGGAAGAACTTGTTATTTCCATTGTGGTTCCCCCTGGATTTGGCCAAGTTATTAAAGCCAGACGTTTAAATAGAAAAACTGTTTCAGACTCCAACTCTCCTAATTGGATTCTTACCCAAACAGTTGTACTAACTTTCTTAGGTCAAAAGCTCCCTCCCCGTGTTTTTTGTTTTTACACATTATTACCAGTACAGTCATATATTTTACCCACAATTCAATGCAATAAATGTTGCAAATTTGGACATGTTGCTGCCAAGTGCAGATCTTCTGAATGTTGTTTTGTCTGTACTCAACCGCACTCTGGCTTTGCCTGTACTAGTCTGTCTACTACACCAACTTGTTTGTTTTGTAGAGGACCTCATAAAGCTATTGACTCCTGTTGTCCGGAGCATTCTCGGCAAAAGTTGATTAAACTTGTAATGTCTCAAGAAAATGTATCATACATGGAGGCTTCAGCCAGACATCCCCAAGTTCGTAAGTCCTTCGCATACACGGCTCGCTCATCTACTTTTACATCTCAATATTCAATACCTCCCCAATCTCAGCAAGAACCGGAGCATTCAGCCCAAAATCAATGAATTATATTTTTTAATTAATAGGCATAAACCATCTATCTGTGCTATTCAGGAGATGTGGTTGAAGCCTGGGGCTCATTATAGAGTCCCTGGTTTCTCATGTCTCCGAGATGACAGGTTTGATGCTAGAGCTGGATCGGCCATTCTGGTCTCCAGGTCTTTCACATTTTCTCAAACTCCCCTGCCTGCACATAGCTCCCTTATTTTTGCAGTTGCTGTCAGGGCTTTTGATATTTCTTTCCTTTCTGTATATATTCCTGCTCGTTCCTATTCTGTTCTTCTTGAACTAAAGTCTATAATTTCATCTCTGCCTCCTCCTTTTATTATCCTTGGTGATTTGAATATCCATCACCCGTCTTGGGGTTGTGTTATCTGTGACCCTGAGTCTACCCTATTTCTAGATTTATGTGATGAATTTAATTTATGTATACTGAATGATGGTTCTGCTATACGTAAAGTTTCCCCTACCCAAAATAAATCTGCAGTGGATCTGTCGCTAGCTTCCCCTTCTTTAGCTTCACTTTTCTCTTGGTCAATCTTACCTGATGCTTATGGCAGTGATCATTACCCTATAATCCTTTCCTCTCCAGATTCTTTGGATTCTAGCCCTCTCCCATCTCCTCAACCTTTGTTAAAAATTATTTTATCTAGAGCCGACTGGTCTCAGTTCAGATCATTTTTTGATCAGGAAATTTTGAACATCTCCTCTGTTAGTCCTGATAATATTCTATCTGCCTATATTGATTTCAGAAATTTTCTTTTAGAGGCAGCCAATAAATCTATACCTTTTAAAAACTCAGTCAGAGATAAAATTCCTTCTCTCCCTTGGTGGAACTCTGAGAGTACATTAGCATGTAGAAAGTGACAAACAGCAGAAGCTGAATATGCTTTAACTATGACTACAGAAAATTATATTGCTTATCAAGGAGAAGCTGCCAAAACTGTAAGACTTTTATCTGATAAAAAGAAAATGGGTTGGAATCGTTTTTGCGAGTCTCTTTCTCCAGCCACCCCTCCCTCTATGGTATGGAAAAATATGAACCGTTTTCGTAGTGCTCGTTCATATCAAAATTTTACAGCTAATGATTCCTCAGCCTGGATTGAGCAATTCTGCTGTAAACTTGCTCCTCCTTCTGCTCCTTCCTTAGAGGAGTCTTCTTTCTTCCTTACATCTATAGTGACTTCTGATAAGTTTGATGCTCCCTTCTGTTGGGAGGAACTTTGCTCTGTATTGGAGGGTCTCAAAGACTCCTCTCCTAGTGTTGATGGGATCCCTTACTCATTTATTGCTAATAGTAGTTGTTCTGCTAAGAAACTTTTTCTTTGCATTCTTAATAATATTTTCTTGACTGGTACTCCCCCTGAAGATTGGAAGACACAAATTGTGATTTCCATACTAAAACCGGGTAATCCTAGCAATGATGCTAACAGTTACCGTCCAATTGCTTTATCCTGTACAATGGACACAATTATGGAGCATTTAATAAAAAATCGATTGGAGTGGTTCGTCGAATCAAAGGGCATTTTAGCTAAGAGCCAATTTGACTTTAGAAAAGGTTTAAGCACCATGGATAGCATCAGCACTTTAGTTACTGACATCAGAATTGGCCTTTCAAGGAGTGAGTCTTTGATGGCTATATTTCTCGATGTGTCTGCTTAAGATAATGTTTTGCTTCCATTACTCAGAAGAAAAATGCTCTATCTGGATATTCCTCTTAAACTTGTTAATTTTATTTGTAATTTATTCTCCCATAGATTGGTGTCTGTTAAATCTCAAAATTCTTATCTTCCCTCCAGGGCCATATGGAAAGGTCTTCCACAAGGATCGGTATTAAGTCCATTGTTATATAGTATTTATACTTATGATCTTGAACTCTCTGTCAATTGTTTCTGCAACATTTTACAATATGCAGACGATATAGTTCTGTATGTTTGCTCTCGTGATATTGAAAAGTCTTCTGACTATCTTAATTCAACTATTACGTATCTCCATTACTGGCTCTCGGACCATGGCCTCTCCTTATCCATTTCCAAAAGTTCTGTAATGGTGTTTTCGCGATTACGTTCAATTCCTAATTTTTCCATTTCCTGTGGCGGTCAGGACTTCCCTGTCAAAAGTTGTGTTAAGTTTTTGGGAGTTTACCTAGATTCTAAAATGACTGGTTTGCCTCATGTTGAATATGTTATTATAAATGTGAAAGGAATATACATATTTTGCGCTCATTATCTGGCGTGTGGTGGGGTTCTCACCCCTACACCCAAAAACTCTTGTACAATGCCCTTATCAGAAGTCACATAGATTACGGGTCATTTCTTCTGGAAACTTGCAGTAAAGCTGCTCTAAATTTACTTGATAAAATCCAAGCTAAGTGCCTGCGTCTTATTATTGGTGCGATGAAGTCTTCCCCCATCAACGCACTCTAGGTGGAGTGCTGTGATCCTCCCCTTCACCTAAGAAGACAGTATCTTTCTGACAGGTTTTTTTTTAAGGTTGTTCAGTCCCCTGCTCATCCCCTAATAGCTAAATTGCATATCTTGTCAGATCATATATCCTTCAGCAGTTACTCGTCTAATAAGGACCCTCCGTGTATCTTCAATAACTTTCGTAAATTTCTTAGTCTTCCTTGTCCAGTATTACAATCAAAACTTTTCCCTCTTTTCGAATCCTCGTTTGAGTCCTTAGTTTTCAAGCCCGATGTTCTCTTGGACATTGGCATTTAGAAAAATTCTCCTTCTGCTAACTCTAAATTCAAGGAATTTATTGCTACAAACTTCAGCGACTGGTTAACTTTGTTCACTGATGCTTCAAAGTTATCTGATCAGGGGCATGTTGGTTCTGCCGTATGGATCCCCAAATACAACTCCATTCTCAATTTTAAATGTCCATCTTTCTTATCAATTTTTACAGGTGAGGCAATTGCTATTCTAGAAGCTCTATCTTTCATTGAATTAATTAATTTTTCAAAAAAATAATGTTATGTCCCTGCTCACATTTGTAGATACTCCATTTGTATATATTTTATCTGAATATTTTTATAATAACAATATTAGAATGTAAATATTCCCATGTATTTTTTTAAGTATAAATTATTTATTTAATAATTTCTTTTTTCAGGTAAATCAGCAGTAAATCAGCCTTTCCGTTTCTTTACCTTTTGTTTGTTCCTTTTTACCTCATCCTTCTTACCCTTGTTTTCTCACAGATACCTATCCTTAAAAGCATTGTAATAGGCCTACCTCCTTAAAAGGCCCTACAAACTTGACACTGGCGGAATCATCACGGAAACGCCAAACAACTAAAAGTTGAAGTTGATAAGCAAATGTGTTAATTTGAATATATATATATTTTTTTTTTTATTAGAATTTTATTACAATAAATGACCCTTATACAATCTATAAGACATCGCTAAACCCGTAATAGGTTTGTCTCGATGACTATCCGCATAACAATATTACAGATTATCGTAGTTAGTATAAGTAATAACAGCAAGTAGTATCTTATTATTAATAAATCTAGACTTAATACTGTTAATTATTTAAATGATAATTGACAATATTAAGACGAACACGCCCTACCTTACCCTTTCGGGACAGGCGAGCGCGGTCTGCTGCCGACCCACACTATTTTACTGCTCGGCGCATAGATGAACAATAGCTAAACCGGTTTCCGTAAACACGGCACAGGTGCTCCAAATTCTACCGCAAGAGTAGAGAATCGGCGAGTTTACAACAAATAAATAATAACATGATAAATAATTAATATATAATGCTTAAATTCAATATTTATAAATAAATAACTATAAATTGTTTTGAAGGTGGGAAAGAAATTCGTTTTTTAACATTACAGATACATTTTTTGTAGTTATTTTGTCGCGTAGGTCTTTATTCAAATTATTAATTAAATCGGGTAATATAAATTCAGTAGTTCTTTTCCCATAATAATTACAGTAATTCGGTTTTTGAAGAACCTTATTTGTGACCTGTCAAGTATTTTTTAAGTGTGATATCGGATGCTGTATATCTGTTTTAAAGTACTGTTCCTTTAGTATTTGATATTTAAAGTTTAAATATGCTGGTAATACTCTGCAGTGATTAAATAGGTCAATGTCGTTTCTCAAACGACATTTAAAGTTATAAGGTACAACCAATTTTAATAACCTTACTTGTAAGTTGTAAATGTCATCCAAATAAGATTTGAACGTTCGTCCATAGCTACTTATTCCGTATGAAATAATGCTCTCAGCTAGTGTCTTTTACATTTGAAGACGGACTTTGAAAGGGATTCTATTTCTGATCATGAAAAACTTCGCTAACACAGCTCGTAACCTGTTACATACTAAATTTATATGCGGTTTCCATTTGAAATTATTATCGATGATTAAACCCAAATATCTTTCTTCTGTAACTTGCTGTAGTGGTGAACATTTGCATTTATGATCAATACCCGAGTGCAAACAATTATGATCGTGCCCTATAATTCTAATTGCACCAATCGTTCTAGATTGATTAGAGTGAACGTGTATTATCTTGGTTTTCTCAGCATTGAGAACAAGCCCAGCATCGTGTGACCACTGACATATTGTATTATAGTCACTCTGTATCATTGACTCAGCAGTCTTTAAGCATTTATCTGCAGCAATAAGGCACGTGTCGTCTGCATATTGATAGATGGAACATTTCTGAATGCTATTATTGAGATCGTTCACATACACTAGGTAGTGCAACGGACCTAAGACCGACCCTTGGGCAGTTCCTTCTGTAACAATCTCTACCTGTCTAGACGTGTTTCCATTCTTTACCTGATAACTTCTGTTTTGTAAATAATTAGTACACCATATCAAGATAGGACCTCGTACACCCGAGTCCTCCAGCTTTTGCACTAGTGTACTATGTCTCAAAGTGTTAAAAGCTTTACTGTAGTCGGTCGATAAGAACAATAAGGACATGCTTTTTGTCATTAAGATGTCTATTAATCTCATCAGTAAACTATGACGATAAAAAGGAAGTGCTTTTCTTAGCTTGAAACCCAAATAGATTTTGCGAGAGAATGTTTTGATTTTGGTAAAACTCGTGTATTTGGCTGGATATAAATTTCTCCACTATTTTATCAACAATAGGAAGCATTGTGATCGGTCTATATTTAGTACAATCTTTGCTATCTCCTCCCTTAAAATTGGTCGAACCAGCCCCTTCTTTAGATCGTCTGGGTATATTCCACCTATAAAGCTTTTGTTGCTAAGATGAGCAATACTCTCAGATATTTTTCCTGCTATTAACTTTATATCGATAGCACGAACCCCATCAAAACCTGGAGCCTTATTATTATTAAGTCCTCAAATTATTTTAGTCACTTGTTTTGCAGATGCCTTTCGAAATAACATGGACTGGTTTACAGGTCGTCGATATGTATTTTCATCAAGCAATTTTACATCACATTTAGGTATGATTTAAAGTTCTTCAATATGGTGTGTTTGATTTAGTACGCACCTAGTAAAAATAAACAAAAAATACTAGGTTAGGAAGAATCACGCAAACCATTCTAATATTCAGTTTTTTTTTTTTTTTTTAATGGACCTGTGTGCAAAATACTACAAAGTGTACATAATGCGTCACCGGGCTAAGGCGGGGAGTTGCTACACGCAATCTACACCCTTAATGAAATGGCAACTGCCTAAGGGCACCCACTAGGGCTCGAACCTCGGCTTATGGCGTTGCCTTGGGGACCCCTTATCGGAGAGAATCTTCCCGGTACGTGCCGGTAAACCCCAAAGTGGGGAGCAAAGGAGGGACCTCCGCGACCCCGCCAGCGGAGTGCGCGGTTGCTGGAAGAGCTTGTGCAGAGTGTGGCTCGACTAATATTGGCAGCATTAAACGCAAGGGTAATTTGGTCATCGCCGTCGGTAAGGACATGCCTAGGTCTTCGTTTGTAACGAATCGCAGGTTGGGGAACGTAGTTAGAGGCGCTAACTACAAGAGGGTTAGGGTGGTGAGGGGCTTTGTCGAAGAAGCGTATGGCCGCTTGCTTCATGAACTCTTTGAGAGACGGAACATCGAGATCAATGTGAATGTCAGAATTGCGGAGGTACCAGGTGGCCCCGGTTGCCCTCCGCAAGAAGCTGTTTTGAACTACCTGGAGGGTGTTCAGATAAGTGGGGTAGGTGTGGCTGAAGGCCATACTGGCGTAGGTCATTATGGGTCGAACGCATGTAGTGTAAAGCCTCACCTTATTTCTAAGGGAGAGTTTACTGCGTTTGCGTATGATTGGGGTGAGCCGGCCCATGACAAATTTGGCGCGGTTTCGGACTCTCCTGATGTGCTTCGCAAAGTTAAGCTGGGAGTCAAGGGTAACCCCCAAGTACTTGGCGTCTTTGGACCATGGGATGGGTCGACCGTACAGCTTTACAGCTGGGAGGGTACGACGTAATCTGGCACGAGTAAAGTGCACGGCGGTGCTCTTTTCGGGATTGACTTCGAACCTCCATTTGCGGAACCAGCTCCCGACGGAGTCTAGGGCGCGCTGGAGGTATCTGCCAAGTAATTGGGGTCTGCGACAGGAGGCATAGATCGCAGTGTCGTCTGCGAACAGAGCGAGCTGCGTCTGGGGCGTACTGGGAAGGTCGCTGGTATAGAGGGTGAAGAGGAGAGGGGATAGCACAGAGCCCTGAGGGACTCCGGCTCTAATGGGGCGAGGGGTGGACAGGGCGCCTTCGATTCTGTAACGGAAGCTGCGGTTCGTCAAAAAGTCACGTACGATACGTACGAGACGATCCGGCACACCGAGCTGGTATAGCTTGTACACCAGACCGTTGTGCCAGACCTTGTCGAATGCCTTTGCTACATCAAGGAAGACGGCTCCTGTGGGTTTGGGTTTGCGTTCATGAAAATTGGACGTAATATGTTCCACCAGACGGTGGACCTGACGAACACAACAATGTTGGGAACGGAAACCGAATTGCTCGGGGGGAATAAGGCTGCTGTTTTCAGCGTAATCTCTAAGGCGGCGATAAATCAACCGCTCGTAGAGTTTGCCGAGGGGATTGAGAAGGCTGATGGGCCGGTAAGAGGAGGGCTGATCGCGAGGCTTTTTAGATTTGTGGATGCCTATGACTGTGGCTTCCTTCCATGATGATGGAAAGGTGCAGCTGGTCATCGCGGCATTGAGGATGAGGGTGATCACGGTAATGAGATGGTCAGGGAGGATTTTGAGGACACGGTTTGTAATACCGTCAGGTCCTGGAGCCTTCCTAGACTTGAGCGCCTTAAGGGCGGTGCGGACTTCCTGCTCCGTAATAGGAGGGAGCGGAGGGTCAGAGGGTGGTAGGGAGGAGAGACGATCGACCTCCGAGGCGACCGTTTGAAGGTGGTCAGGGTCGCAAGGAAGAGTGCTGGGCGAGCACTGAGCCTCGAGACTGTCAGCCAGACATTCAGACTTTTCGTCATCGTCAAAGGCTAGAGACCCGTCGGGTCTGATCAGAGGGGGCATGAGAGAGGTCTCGTCTGATTTGAGAGAGCGGGATAGCTTCCAGAAGGCAAGGTGGTCTGGTTCCAGTTCCGAGACGAACTGGTCCCACTTGGAGTTGCGATATTCGAATACGCGTTTCCTCACTTCTCTTTGTAAGGCGCGTAAAAATACTCGATTATCCTCCGAAGGGAAGTTATCATATTTATTTAGTGATCATACGCTCGAAGAGCGGCATTCTTCTCAGTCACCAGGTCAGCAATTTCGTTTGGAAGTTTCCAGTGCCCTTCATCGGGCTCTGGAAGCGACCTCGAACAGGCGTCTACGACGCTTTTGATGTGACTGGTGAGAGAGGAGACTGCTAAGTCAATGTCAGCAGCGGTGGACAGGTAAGAGGGGATCTGGTCAAGATAGATTTAGCTGGGTGCTTCTAGGGCTTTACCTAGCCTCACCCAGTTCAGTACGGTCTTGGTCTTACCGGGGAGCCCAGTGAGTCCCGGTATGTTAGTCCGAGGATGGAATTGCATCACAACGGGACGATGGTCGGAGTTTAGGGCTTTGACCACTTCGATAGAACGTACACAAAGGTTAACGTTCTTAAGAAGGGCTAAGTCTAGGACATCGGGACGGTGACCTACGATAGTGGGGAAGTGAGTTGGTTCCATGGGAGCCACAACGTCAAAGTTGAGGTTCCCGGAGAGCTGAAGAAGGAGATTACCGCGTGGGTTGGAATGCGAGCTGTTCCAAGCTTCGTGCTTGGAATTGAGGTCGCCTGCTATGCTAACAGAGTTACTGATACCAAGCAGGGAGGTAATGTCTTCCTCGATGAGAGGCCTATCGGGACTGGGGGATAAGTAGGCTGACACCAACGTGACAGGTTGGTGCCCCGTCATGCCAATGCGACATGCGGTTGCCTCTATAAAGGAGAGAGGGGGGAGTTCCAAAGGAGTGCAATACAGAGCACGTCTGTAGTAGATAGCAGTGCCTCCTTTGTTTCCCCAAGTGCGGTCATTTCGGACCAGATGATAGTGGGCTATGCGCGGAGAGCGCATGTGGTCCTTGAGGAAGGATTCCTGGACTAGAAGGATATCTATCTGATGTTGCTCTAAGAGCAAAGCGACTTCGTCACGCTGGGTTCGAATGCCATCGGCATTGAAAAAGGCTATTTTGAGGGACCTGGGCTTTATCCTACGTCTGTTGGAGTTATCCAAATTACCTAGATTATCCATTAATAGGCTTTAAAAGATTTGATGGCGGCAATCAGCGAAGCGTATTTCGCTGAGATCAAAAGGATGGCAGAGACATTGCCTTGATGGCGCCTGAGCTCATTTGCGTACGCAATCACCTCGTCGGGGTTGATGACGTCCACAAACGAGGAGACAACGGAAAGCGCACTAGCCAAGTCGGCGTGGTCGCTTCCGTTGGAGGTTTTGGGGGGGCTGGGGAGGAGACGGGGAGTTGGTGGGGAAGCCATCAACTCCGGCATGGCGGGTTGTGAGGGGAAAGTACGGGGGCTGGCAGCACCAGGTGCTGGGGCCCAAGGGGGGATTGAATTAGGGGCTGGTTTCGCCACAGAGGGAGAAGATTTGGCTGCTGCCAGTTTGGCGGCGTAAGTGGATCTCGCTTGAAGGCGGGCGAGAACCTTTTTGGAGACTTTGGGGGCTTTGGGGCAGCCGCGATAATTGGCTGGGTGCCCAATGCCCTCGCAGAGGACGCAACTAGGGGGAGAGTGGTCTTGAGGTTTGACTTCATCCTTTTTGGGCCGCTTACAGTCGGAGGAGGAGTGGGGCTCTAGACATATCACGCACCTTTCGGTGGCATGACAGGTGCGGGCGGAGTGCCCGTAGGACTGGCAACGGTGGCATTGCCCTGGGTAGCCGGATTTACGGGGAGGTTCGACACGAATGCCGGAGAGAAAGCATAGCTTCTGGAGTTGAAAAATGGCCTTACCGGCCTCGGATTTCTCCAGGGTGATGTGTACCATGTCGTACACTTTGCCGTTACGGCGGAGTGTATGCGATGGACACGTTCGACGGGGAGGGACTTGGACTTGAGGTCCTTGAGGATCTCGTCTTCGGAGATTTTCTTAGGAATTCCCCTAATGACAACGCGGAGAAGTTTATCCTCCTCCAACGTGAAGGTGTGATAGGGAACCCCCATCCTTGAGAGGAGTGAGGTTAAGTCCCTATGGGCAGTGGAGGAAGGAACCGTGACGCGGATTCCTTCGTGGGTGGCTTGCGCTTTTGAGAACGGGATCTTGTTCGTCATAGCGGATGAGACAGCAGACCACTTGGTCTTGTCACTGATAATGATGGGAGGGGGGGTACGCTCTTTCATAAGCGGGGGGATGGAGGAGTTGACGGCGGTGTTGGCAGAGGTGCCAGCACCGGTCGGTGAGGCAGGCGCTTTGCGCTTTTACCGGGGGGTGGATTCTGGGGATTTGCGTTTGCGTTTCTTTTTAGAGACGACTTCGGTAAAAGCATCGGAGTCTGAACTATCAGACGGGCCGACGGACATGGATTCCGCTTCAGAAACGGAGGGGTCCGCGGCGGGAGGAGAGGGGAGGGGCAATTCGTTGGCGGGATTGCCAGCGTTGGCGGGGCTTGGATGACCGCTAAAGGTAGGGTCGGAAGGGTGAGGCGATTCGACGCCGGAAAAGCCCACGTGAGAGGGTGATGAGTCACCGCTCATCGGAGGGTCCGGTGACAACGGCGAGGTGCCGGTAAAGACCACGTGAGAGGTCGGTGGGACATTGCTCGAAGGGGCAAGTAAGGCCGCGAGCACGGGAGACTTGGCCAAAAGTGACCGAACTAGGGCTTCGTCCGATAGGACGAGGCGGATTAATTCCTTCGAAATCTCAGGAGAAAGCATGCTGCCAATCTAGGTAACACTACTCCCGTTTTGGAAGCGTTCCTCGGGCAAAGAAACGGGAAGAAAACCCGAGGCAATCGCTCTAGCTGGACAAGGTACGCGACCCCAGGCGGGATAGCCCTGGGGTTTTGGCCGTCGGTGACCCTCCCCGCCGGGTATAGGCAGGGAGGTTGAGTACTTAATTAGTGTGGCCCTAGAGCTGTTTCCAACGCCAATCTTAATGTGCGAAGGGTTTCTAACAGGCCCGATTGGAGAGGAAGTCCGAACCGAAGTCCTCGCTCCCAGACAGACACCACAAGGACGGCGGGGGGATGGTTACCAGCGTCGGTTAGGGGAGACCCCAAGGCCGGTTGTGCTGGGCCCGTCCAACTGATTGCTTTGCCTGGGAGGGCGCAGCGGGTGCGTTGGGTCTACACCCTATTTGCTTTGACTCCGAAAAATAAGTGGGTAAGATCCCGGAGTCTCCGCAAATAACCACGTAAAACGGTGGTTTTCAGACCGGACAGGCGAAACGCTTGACCGTTGAGTGCGCCTTGAGAAAGGCACAACCAACGGATTTGACCTGCGAGGGACAGGTGAGGCCCGTCCTACGCAGGTAGCTGGAGCGGAGAGAAGGGCGGGGCGGACGCGGTGACGTCAGCGTGGCTGGCCGCGGGAGCGGCACGGGAGGGGCGTCGGAGCGAAGCGACCGTGCGGGACGGCTGCCGAGCTGCGAGTCTGATCTCTAATATTCAGTAAGTACCCCAGTTTGTATGGAAAGACGCAGTGTCGAACATACTGTAAACGCTTCTCCGCGCGTAGGAGCGGGATCTGCTAGCTCGCGCGCGGAATCGTGTTTTCCATACAAAAACAAAGATCAGGAGCTGATTTTTTGAACCGCTTGAACCATTGTGCGCATACGAAATACGAACATTCGCATGGCAAATTGTATGAAAACCGCATGCGAAATTTACCCTTTCGTATGCGCCTTAGAATTCGAGTGGTTCAAAAATACTACTCCAGTATCCAAATACGACAATGCGAAACACGCTTCCGCGCGCGGGTTAGCAGATCCCGCTCCTACGCGCGGAGAAACGTTTTCAGTATGTTCGACACTGCGTGTTTTCCATACAAACACCGCACGATAGACGCACCGCAGGATACCATCCATACCTGGTTGATATTCCACAAAAGACGTACTAAGCGCTTCCAAAACTCTTTTATAATGGGCGCGGCAAAAGTGTGGAACTCACTACCTGCGTCTGTATTTCCGAACGCCTTAAACCCCCAACATTTCAAAGTTAGAGTGAACAGGCATCTTCTGGGTGAGCTCGCACCATCGTCGACTCCGTCTCAGTCGTTCCCGACCTAGACTGGAGTCAAGAGCAAACCCATTTAGTATAAAAAAAAAACAAACCGGGCGTACGAAGTCGCGGGCACAGCTAGTAAAAAAATATTATTATTATTTTGAGGACAGGCAGCATATATATGCTGATAGGTCCTATCAGTGTTGGATTTATGTTGTTTGGTTATCACTATTCACTATTGTTATAAAGTGAACTATTAATATACATACAATTTTTGATGTTGACGTGCATGACCGTGCTCATGAAGGCAGGTATTTCAGCAAACCGTGTTTACCCCATGTATGACAAATATGCGATAACGATATCATGTAGAGGGTTCGACATTGCAGAATATTACGCCAGGGTATGGTGGCATTTTCTGCAAATAAATATGATTGTAATGTTAAATTCTTTCCTATTGAACATTATGAAGATAAGATAAGATAAGGCATTTATTGATTGTCGCTACAAAAATGGTTTACACTTTGTACCAAAACGTCGTGCAAAGTCATCAGTATTACCATCTAAAATATATTGACAGTATCGATAGCAACAAAAAATAAAATATTACTGAGTCTTTTCTTTAGTCTAGTCTTTTTTTTTTTAAGCTCATGTTTGTACCTTATTTTGACATTCTTTCAACCCAAGTTCATCTTCAATGTCTTTCAGCCAAGGATATTTTGGGATGCAAAGAAGGGGTATCAAACACCAAATATAATACGAAAACCGCTACGAGGCCTGATGATAATCACTACATAGTATAAAACAAAGTCGCTTTTTCTGTCCCTATATCCCTATGTATATCCATAAATCTTTAAAACTACGCAACGGATTTTGCTGCGGTTTCTTTTTATGGATAGAGTGATTCAAGAGTAAGGTTTATATGTATAATACATGCATAATATAGTAGAGATACACTGATAATTTCCGTGCAAAGCCGAGGCGGGTCGCTTGTACTCCGTAAAAGCGGTAGGTATATTCCAGGCCAGCCCACAGGTGACGGTACAATGGAACCTGTAATTGGCAAACCTAGCACGATGCCTAAAGCTTAACCTGTAAACAAAAAAGCGTGTTTGAGTAATTTTTTGATAAGGTGTTTGTTACACACGTCTCAACCACTAAACATAGAACATGACACACCACACTTATTGGTTATGTCCTGAAATAGGACGAAGCCTACTTTTAATCGCGCTCGAAAAGCTCGTTCATAATAAGTTAAGTGATGCACAGTGATAAATAGTAAAAAAGAACATTCAAACAGATCATAAAACTAAATGACGGAATGATAAATAAGAAGTAAATATCAATTTATATTTAAAAATACAAAAAAAAAACACTGATCTAATGATGGATTGGAGGTATTTTTTTGCAACAAATGGTAAATCGTCACAAAAATGCTTCGGTGCATCCGTAAAATAACAATTATATTATAATGCATTTTGCGTACTCTTTTGATTACTAGCAATTTTAAACATAAATTGATATTTTTTTCTTCCTCATCATTCCGTCATTTATTTTTATGATGTCTGAATGTTTTTTTTTTACTATTTATCACTGTGCATCAGTTGGTGTAGTGAATTCGTCTCCTACCTGCTATGCAGGGGTCATGTTTTGAATCTTTCCACATACCAAGGTCTCTTTTTTAACACGCTTTTATTAGGTCGACTTGTATGTGACTATGTAATGGAATCTAAGGTAACTAATTTAACCATCTTCCAAGGATCGTAACGCCATGAAAATTGGCATTTGTTTGTAGTGCTGATGACAATACAATAATATGGTACTGTTGAACTGATCTAATGATGGAGCCGGAAGATATGAACCGGAACTTCATGATGGAACATCGTATCATAGCTGTGAACATGAACTTTGACCACGATTAAGTTTCAAGGTCTGATGATGAAGCCGGAAGACAGGAACTGATATTCCATGATGGAATATCGTATCATGGTCGTGTTTGCACTTGTGCGAAGGGTCACGTAATGGACTTTCAACACGATCACGTGCATTTATAGAAGCGTGTTTTTCTTATGTTTTTTAAACTATTAATTTACTTATTTTCCATTTTGAGAATGTATATTTTTTGGCGTTATTACGTTTAAAAAAAAACATCGTTATTAAACCTTTATACTGGTACGAAGAAATTCAAAAGCTGTATGTGAAGTCAAACAATCTGTTATGAGCCCACGTGGTCGAAAAATGCCCGACCGTCTTATTTTATAGTATATAGTATAGTGAGTAGACTCATATAGTATGGTTATTACCTAAGCCTAATTAGGCTCATGCCCTGAGATTCATAAGTGTGTTATGAGCTGATAATGATGACGATGATGAAAATAAAAAAACTTGATACATCTACTTACCGCTAATAGCAAACCTCACCAGCCTGGAACGTTCCTTTAAAGGAGACCATCGTCCAAAGAAATACGTTCCCGGAATAACACAAGCTTCGCTCAAACCTTGCAAAACTCTACATGCTTCTGCTTGTATCCAGCCTCTCTGTTGAATTATAGAAATTGGATAAGAAACATTGTACATTAATAATAATAATGACTCAAAAAGCTATTTTAAATTTAATAATCTAATATGATACAATAATTAAAAAGAAAATCTTACATGATAAACTACCCAAGGAAAGCAGAATGGACTATGCAATTGATAGCCAAACCTGTGCCCAGAAGATATTTAGGACCGAATTTATGCACTAAATGTCCTGCGGGATTTGCAATATCATATAGCCCCAGACAAACGACGACGTCACAACGCTTTGAATATTGTGGCTCAAATTTTTTTTTTATGTTAATCTATATAATATCGTGTGTAAGGGACAGTGTCCCGCAAACTGATAGGGGTTGCTCAGACAACGATACTGAAGAACTTCCACCAAGAAATTCTTCCGGAAAGTGAAAATAAAAATTGGCTTTTCCATTCAAAGTGTCCACTTCGATCAGATAATTTGTATTAAAACGTATTTTTTTTACTTCCTAAAATAAATTCCTGGTGGAAGTTGGTCAGTGTCGTTGACTGAGCAACCCCTACCAGTGTATGGGTCGCTGTCCCTTACACCCCGTATGAAAGAAACACGTGTTAGTTACACTATTTATATTTAAATGACGGCTCAACCGAATTGGCACGGATTGGCTGAAAATTGGTGAGAAGGTAGCTTAGAATCTGGAGAGTGACATAAGATACTTTTTAACACGGGAAAAACACATTTTTACAGGAAATTTTATTAAGCCGCGGGTCAAACAACTGCAGCGAGTTGAACAGTTATAAATAAAAATATAAAAATAAAAATATATTTTTTTCTATACTGAACAATGAACGAGGCTTACTTGTTTTTGTTAAACGGACGTTTTGACTTCGACATTTGACCCTTTATGAAAATCTCCTTCAGAGGCATGGAGTTCTCGCTCCATCGTTTTTTGCATGCGATATTCGACTGCCGCAAACTTACGGAAACTCACAGAAGTCGGTGTTGGTCTAAGGCCTCAAATAAAAAAAACTGTCTTCTTTGAAAGAATAAACCTGTATACAGGTTGGCATTTTTAGACTTATTATTGACTCTTTGTACTGGCCTGAAAAATAAAAATGCATGGTGTTATTTTATTTAAATTTTAGCAGCATGTTCTATTTCCTAGTCAGGCGAGCGATTAAAAATCAGTAGTTCACCTGCAGTTTTACGTCTGTTTGAAAATAAGTGTTTCTTTTTTATAGCAAATATTTCCTTTGAGTAAAGTTTGCTATCTTCATTATTTAGGATACTTCCCCTGGAGAGGCGATCTTGAATTACTAGCCTGTATACTGCGTTTCTTATTTATCTTTTTTATTTGCATACGATTCGATTTATCAATATAATTAAGACTTGTGCGTAATTTCAAAATTTGATAATTAAGTATGAAGGCTGGTGTATATTCTTCATGTTGCACTAGTACAAATAATCAAATTAAAATGACGTAAAGAAGCGAAGGAAGCGTACAAGCGTAACCAATTAACACTTTGTACCACTTTTTAACCCTGTTAGTAGTAGCTGAATTTCAATAAATTACGAAACAGGCCTTCCATCAAAAAGGTTGGTGCAAAATTTGAAGTATATTGGACTTAGGCATCACGTTGTCCTATACAAACTTTGTTTCTTTTTTTTCACCCCCTTGATGGTCGAGTTCCGAAAAATCCTTTCTTATCGGATGCCTGCGTCATACAAACAACACACGTGCTAAGTTTCATGTATCTACGATCAGCAATTTAGGCTGGGCGTTGATCCGTTAGTCAGTCAGTCATTCAGGACAAATCATTTATAGGTGTAGATCATTTATGTAAATAAATATATATTTTCTTCTGGTAAGATAAAGATACAAATTGGTACTCGCAAACCACACAAGGTTTGCCCAAGTAATCAAAATGTTAATGTGTGAATGTGTCACTAACCGGGACAACCTGTTATTTGCTATCCGTAGCATAAAAATGTAACTATAACCTGTATTTTTTTTGTAAGATGTTGGTTGTCTAAATATCAATAAATAAAAATAAATAAATGTAGTGTGAACCTAGTGATCTTTTATTGATATACTTTTATGTTTTGAAGATAAGAACAATCCTCAAGTAAAATATATATGCGGTGATAAGAAGTATCATGTCGTTTGGTGTCTCACAATAATAAATAAATAAAATCTTCATTTTGCAATCAATCAATTTAGATAAGTTAACAAAAACATAGAATTAGGATGTTTGTACATATACAATAAATAATCTGGCTTCCTTAACTAAGATAAAAATCCTGTATCTTAAGAAACAGTGTTTCACTGTGGTCGTCTTTATATAATGCTACTTTAAAATCCATGTCTTAGCATCTCAACAGCTGTTTATATATATATAACAATAAAAATATTAAAACAGAGATAATAATTTAAAACGAAATATAATGAATATGAGTGTGTGTGTGCGTATATGTGTGTGGTGTATGAAAGAGTGTGTGTGTGGTGGGTATAAGTGTATGCATGTGAGAAAATCGAGTGGATTGTATACAGATAGGAAATTTATGTAATAATAGCTAGGAAATCCTCTGTTTGTTTGTAGTCTTGAGTTAGTAACTGTGCTGTAGATACTATTGCTGTCATTTTCTTCGACTAGTTCTGATTGTAGTTTGCATTATCCTATCTTCCATTAGTTTTTTATATGTAATGTATTAGTTTATTTTACAAATATCTATGTAGTAGTTTGTACTTAGTTTATGTATTATTTGTAATGTAATATATTTAGGATACCTATTTGACTAGGTTTGCACTATCCCGCTTACCGCTACACTTTTTTCTTTCACCCAATGGTTGCCTGGAAGAAATTGCTACCTTAGCAATAAGGCCGCCTATGTAGTACTTGTTTTTTGTTATGTGTTGTGTTGTATGTTGTATTATTACGTGCAATAAAGTATTTTTATGTTACGTTATTTTATGTTAACTTATTGTGAGACACCTAACAGAAGTGTAGGTGACACATCAAGATCAGTAACATAGGTTAGCTTGAATACAGAGTTTCAAAATAAAAATCTACTTAATTTTAAACTTTCGCGGTTGTTTTCACTATAACTATAAGACATTTTACGGGTTTCTTACCGCGATTTAAATTATTTTATGAGCTCCCGATATTTCGGCATATCATAAAATAATTTAAATCGCGGTAAGAAACCCGTAAAATGTCTTATAGTTATAAAAATCTACTGTCATCTGCAAGAGTTTTTAAATAAAATCCCATACAAAATGACAGCGTGACTTTATCAATAATTATTTTTGGAATTATATGAACGAATTGTAATGAAATTAGGAAACAGTGGTGACAATAAAAGTTTTATTTTCCGACTTGCACCAATCTTTCAAACTACTTTCTTGATGAGTTTTAATTTGTCAACTATCAGCCTGTACGATGCTATTTTTGTCTTCTTGCATGTGTAATTCTTCTTGATCTGGAACAAAAACAATAATTATTTCATAACCAAATTATGTTTTGAATAACAATATTTTGAGTACCAAATTAATAAACTGTTTGCAATGTAAAATCTACATACATACATAATGTCACGCCCCTTTCCCGGAGAGTTAGGCAGAGATAACATCCTTCCATTTGCTACGATCCTGGGAAACTTCTTTCGCTTTTTCTAGATTTATCAATCTTGTCATGCACGCTCGTCGGTTTAGGGTACTCCTGACCTAACCTTTCTCTAGAACGTCCCCGATTTGATCGCGGTACGTTGTCCGAGGTCTTTCTCTTCCAACATTCCCACTCACACTCGCCATGTATATCTGTTTAGTTAATCTCTATTCATCCATACTCTCAACATGACCAAACCACCAAAGCCTTCCTTTTCTATACCTGTCACTATATCTTCTTTCACACCACCACGTTCGCTTATCACGCTATTACTTATTCTGTCACTCAGTTTCACAAAAATCATACTTTTAAACACTCTCATTTCTACCGCATTTATTCTACTTTTATGTCTTTTCTGCCAAACCCAACCTTCACTGCCATACATAAGTGTTGGGACTAACATTTATCTATGCACAGCAAAACGAGCCTTTTTGGTCACCTTCTGGCTGTTTATAAAGGTGTGCAATGCCCCATTCACCATGTTACCAGCATTCACTCTCTTTTCAATATCACTATCACAATTAAAAAAAAAACATAATAAATCTATCCTATTTCATAAAGCTAGTATATTATATATACATTTATATACTCGCGAGAGAGAGAGAGAGAGATCGGCCAACTGCACAGGACTAGTTTTAGTGCCTAAGTGATTGCGCTACACACAGGTGCACTCTCTATTCCTTCAATCTATTATTCTGATGGGACAGAGTGACTGACACGACCAGAGACAAACCAGGCGCAGGATCGACTATTTACATGCCCATCCGATAGCATGGAATCATTTTACTTTTCGGACAATAAGATGATCATGATCAGCCTGCAATGACCTAACCAAACTAGAAACAACAAAAAGTCATTGTTCCCTGCCAGGAATTGAACCTGGGGCCTCTGGATCGAGAGCCCATGGCTCAGACCGCTAGACCACGGAGGCAATTATGGTATTGAAATGACACTATGATTGAGAAATGAAGTGAAATGTAAATAAATTAATAAGGTTAGTATTATTACTTGCTAGTTGATACTCAGGAGCATTCCATGGCTGTACTTCAATGGACATAAATAAGGCGTATATGACATTGGTGAGGAGTCCAAAACCACTGACGATGAAGACAATAATTCTCCATTGGTACAAATTGGTCTGAAAACAGTTAAGTTTCAAAGAGTAAAATATTTTTATTAATATTGGCGTCAATTCTCGCGTTATCATAATAATTTTGATTGTAAGAAGCGCTGTCACTTTCTTATTTTTGTCATAAGAACAGGATAGCAGATAAACACATGATTTTAATATTCTACATTTGACGTAAGACGCCTTAAATAGAAGAATTGAGCCTAGAAGATGCTCTCTTATTTTTTACGTCAAGTAAGCAGTTTTACGTCAGAATAGGAATGTCGAAGTCATGTGTTCATTTGCTATCCTGTAATGTCTAAGTTAAGAAATATTATTAATTCTAATACTTGTTAGCAAGTATTAGAATTAATAATGCAATAATTGACGCCATTATAGATCAATACATACTATATAAATATAATCACGCATGTATCCCTAATGGGGTAGACAGAGCGTTAATGAATAATTATTAATTGATTCCATTATAATGATTTGACCCGCTGTCTAAATAAAGTGTCAAATCTAGTTTCCTGGGTCGGAATTTGTTGGAATGTGACATAAAAAATAGCCACGGAATCCATAATATTTTGAGGAATAACTAAACCTCATGATTATCATCATAATTATAAGTTTTATTTAATAGCTTCTCCTTGCATGCTGGACTGGGAGCGAGAGAAAAACATATAATGTGCCTTCTGCGTTACCTCCCGAGCATGATGTATAAAATAGCTAAGAGATCCGAGGGTTTCAATATATTGCAATTTAGGTAATGGACTGAGCACCTGCCACTACTGTAATATACCTACACATTTATCTTAAGAAACCCTCTTAACTTTCTTAGACGTGGCGTGGCGGCCTTTGTTAGACGGTCTGCCTACCCCATTAGGCTTAAAATATAAATGTTTAAATAATGACTCACCACATCACGAACTATATTCGAGACGAGAACTGGAAGTAGCACTGCACCGATGTTCATAAGAGTATTTCCAGTAGCCATTAACGTCCCACTAAAATTTGGCGCCATGTCAATGTAGTTCACCTAATTATAGGAAAAAAAAACATTATTCGTAAGAGTGTAAAAAAAAGTTTTCAAAAAGGGTCTACGTTATAATCATACAGGGTGAACGAAAGAGTAATCAACCTACAAATTGATAGAGATAACTTCCACGCAGTTTTTTATGATAATTGTAGGGCTTAAGTTAAGTCACTCATAACAAATGCCATAAAAAAAAAAGTATCAATGTGTTAAGAAAAACTTAAGAAACCTGTTCGCACATCATCTACTGGTGAAAAATAATGCTTACTGGGCTGCGCTAAAAGTTAAGGTAAAGTTATAATAATTTCGATGATGATTTTACAATATAAATGAAGAATCAGATATTTTTTACCATCCAACTCGTGTGGGTTCCAGACATACAGCCCATTGAGAAGATCATGCAACCCACTGCAAACGCTGGGCTTGGGATAAATGTCAACGCAAACAGGCCAATAGATGGACCTACAGTAGCTGAAAAAAAAAAGGTTATTGTAACTTCAGTATTGTTTATGCTAAGTGGAATAAAAGTTTGCTTTTACATATATGTGAGGTTTTGCATATTAGTAATAATATTTTATAAGGAAAAGAAGAAGATAAGGATCGATTTTAATATTTTTCCAGAATTGTTTGTAAAATACTCGAGATTTATGTAGTCTCATATAATTGAGACAACAATTTGGAAAACTTAAAGTTAATTTATTTAATAATTTATAATAAAAAAATTAAAAAACATTCATATTCATGTCTTTTCTGGACGCACTATTCCTTAACTAATTCTAAGCTTACACGTTTACTTTCTCAAGTTTCTCAAGGTTCATTCCTAACCACCCCATCGTGTAATATCTTCATTTATGTTGGCGGAATTGTCACAAGCCATATAACCTAAGAATTGAATTGAATTGACATTCCTAATCTGACATAAGAGTGCTTATTTGACGTAAAATAAGGAAGCATGCTCTATGCTCAGTTCTTTCTTACGTCAGATTAGGAATACCAAAGTCATGTCTTAATATGCTATCCTGTTTTTATATCAAAGTTAAAAAAGTGACAGCACTAGCTAAAATTAGAATTAGGATTACCTAGGACGCCATAACTAAGCGTCATTCTAAAGTAGTGCAATTGAGTCCAAAGCGAGGTCTTACCAAGACAACATGATAATATCCTGACTAGCTTCATGCTCAGTATATTTTTGTTAATGCAGTAATCTGATACAATTCCAAGAATCAAAGACATAAAGAAATTTGCTAAGTAAGGCAGCGAGGATAGGAGGCCACTCTGAAAATAAAAAAGAATTCATAAACATATTTCTTAATAAATGTCTTTGACCAAGTTAAATACTATACGTATCTATCTCTGTAAATACAATACTGTTGCCATATTTTTCAAGTAGTCCTGTAATACGTTTTTTACTGAACCTTACCAGGGTAATTTTACCGCTTCACATCTCTAGTTCAAAATACTGCACATATATTCTATACTGTGTTTCTGTATTGTTCATTATACTAATAAAAAGTAAAGCAAATTTAGGTAGGATTTGTAACCATGATCTACAACGAAGCTCTGACTCCTCTTGTTCAAATATACCCGATTGTTTTTTGCGAGTTATAATATAACGCTATCTATAAAGCTATTTTACAAATTATTAAAACATGATAATGACAAGAAACATGAAAAACCAGTGGAATCTATTGATTTTGTATTGAATTTTATCTTCATAGGGTTAATGTTAATGATTATTCTCATAGTGTGGGTGTTAATGATCAGTTTTTTTTCTTCTCGTAAGAGTCAAATATCAAAAATAATAATTGATGTCTTGACAACAGGAAAAGTGTGACGCTTAAATTTTATGATGATGTACAATGAATAATTACAATAATAAATTGAAGTTGGTAGGTTAAAACATTAAAATTGTTAACCTTTACAGACGTCTTATTTATAAAATAATAATAGTTCGTATTTCGCTTTCTACGCACATACATATATTCACGCCTTTGTCCATAATGGGGTAGGCAGATCGTAAACAACCAAAACAAATACCGTTTCGCCACGTCTGACAAAGTTTTGAGGGTTATGTTAAGATAGATTTATAGGTATTACTTCCAAGCTGGCCTGAAAGGGAGAGAAAAACGCAGAATTTGCCAGCTGCATTTCCTACCGGGCATGCTGTAAAAATCAGCTAAGGGATCCGAGGCTTACATTATATTGCAATTTAGGCGATGGGCTGACAACCTCTCACTATATACCTACTAATCTATCTTATGTAACCCTCAAAAATTTGTTTGACGTGGCGGAATGACCTTTGTTTAGGTTGTGTATGCTCTGCCTACCCTTTTAAGGATAAAGGCGTGACTATATGTATGTGTGTAGATTTATAGGTATATTGCTGTAGTGAGAGGTTAAATTTTAATATACAGAAATCATCGGATCCCTTAGCAGGTTTTTACAGCATGCTCGGGAGAAAATGCAGCTGATACGAGTACATTCTATATTTTCTCTCACTCCCACTCCAACATGGAAGAAAAAAAAAATTCTTGCTTCTGTATTTTCTATTTAAATTAATTAATTTGAATAAAATACTTACACTTTTAATATTTAGTCCAACAGCATGGTGCAAATATGTGGGCATCTGCGTAAACATGAATATGAAGGCTACAGATGTTCCGATGTGAGGCGCAAAACATGCCCATACTGCTCTGGATGTCAATATTGCTTTCCAAGGTGTTGGGTACCTCTGAAAATAAAAATACCAGTATAAGTTTTGGTGTTTGAACCCTTTTTTGATCAAAAATAAACATAGTCATATACCACTGGCACAGGGAGCACCACTCTGCGGAGATTATGCTTAACGGTTGCTCCTTAAGAGTTGGATTCAGTTCCGATCTAAACAAGCTAAGCTCACAAGGGCGAAGCATTCTTCTGAATCTTATGAGTCGAAATGAAGATAAACAGTGGCCACCAAACGACAAATACAATAAAAACACAATTTATTAAAAAAAATATAGACACGATAGAAAAAGAAGAAGGACATAGCTAAAGCCAAATCTATATTAATAAAATTTTCATTAAACAGGGTTTTTTTAAATTAGAAATTAAATCTGGTGTTGAATGCCTTGAAATAAAGCTAATTCATTGTTAAGAGGAAGTAAAACAATGTTGTAGCGGATGTTGAAAAACTGACAATAAATATGACAAGTCAGAAATAAAAAAAACCCACTCGCAGGATCTGCACCTGCTACCATCGGAATGCCATTCCATCACTTTGCCAACTGACCTAGAGAAACGGTTGTCAACATGTCGAATTTCAACTGCCTATTTATCACTACACAGTATAAAACAAAGTTGCTTTCTCTGTCCCTATATCCCTATGTATGCATACATCTTTAAAACTACGCAACGGATTTTGATTCGGTTTCTTTTAATGGATGGGGTGATTCAAGAGAAAGGTTTATATATATATATATATATATTTTTTTTTTTAATATTTGATAGGCAATCATTTGTCCGCCATCTCACGTGATGGTAAGTGATGATGTAGACTATGATGGAGCATGATTGCCTAGAAAATGCCTGTTCACTCTCGCCTTGAAAAGGCCCAGGTTATAACGTTCCGGAAATAGATCCGCAGGCAGGGGGTATCAGGTCATGAAGCGATGCTGCACATTCTCCGAAATGTATCCTGTAGAAAACAGACAAGCAAGCTACTTTGCGACAATGTTCGAGGCTCTGCAGCTTTTCTTCTCCAGTGACGGGTCGGCGATGAGCTTCTTGGCGCGTTTTTCAATAGAATCCAAGGTTGCCAGTTGGTATTTGGCAGCTCCGTCCCAAAGGTGGCAGCAATACTCCATACACGATCGGACTTGAGCTATATGTATAATACATGCATAATATAGTAGAGAAACACTGATAATTTCTGGGGCGGGTCGCTAGTTTTAATATAAATCATAGTAGACGTAAGCGAAATCAAGTATTGTCGTTTTACAAATACAAAGTGTGACAAATCCAAATTACGATTGGCATTCAAGTCAATAAATGATAACCACGTCAGAGACCTAATAGCGGTGCTACTAGGCGGTTTAAAAATCTCTAACACCAGGGTTCATCAGGTCGTTCGGCTCAAGACTCCACTCGCTAAGAAGAAGATCGCTTCACTTTTTACATATTTTGAGGGTTTTACCTACGTACCTTCTCTGTTTGATTTTTCACTTCACCGAGTATAAAGTTCATCTCCTCTTCTCTAATGGAACTATGCTGTTGTGGAGAAGCTGCAACCATGCAAGTCGTCAATATTCCCATTAGAATGCACAACACTCCTGTCACCCAGAAGATCGAAGGCCAGCCAAAAGTGCTTACTGACAGAAATCCGCTGATATGATACGCCGAAACTGTTCCAACCATCGATCCTATAAATGAAATCAGTGGAAATCATTGACGTTTAATTTGTTTCCTTCTATGCTGGACTGGAAGCGAGAGAAAAACATAGAATGTGCCAGCTGCACTTCCTCCTAGTCATCCTGTAAAATCCAGCTAATGGATCCGAGGGTTGCTGTACAGTACAATTTTGGCGATAGGCTAACAACCTGTCACTACAGCAATATACCTACAAATCTATCATAAATAACCCTCAAAACTTTGTCAGACTTGGTGGAACGACCGTTTACTCTCTGCATAACCCATTAGGAATAAAGGCGTAATAATATGTATATATGTAAGTTTGCATTTCACAATTTTTCAGACTTTTCAATACATCATTAGCATAGTGTAGCTTCGTCTGTTTTGCTCTTTAGACATAGCAGTATTCTAACGGCTCGATATTTTGTTGATTAAAATATTTCTATTGAAATAATCCGTTACAGTTTGCTTTCCATAAAAAAAATATGTTTTCATTTATGTTTCTCTAGATTATACACTATCCAGACTATTTATTTTCATTTATTTAACAGTTTATTATACACAGAATAACTCCATGAAGAATTTTGACACAACAAGCACAACATATTTCTACAAAAAAATCTTACAGCGGACCTAATAAGAGAGTGATAGTATTATGAGTATTATGAAATCAGCCGTTACTGGTCGATTGACGCGAAACCCACACGTCAGATTAAGAAGCTTTTTCTTCCATGCTGGCCTGGGAGCGAGAGAAAATCATAGAATGGGCCAGCTGCATATCCTCCCGGGCACTTATGAGAGCTGATTAAAACTAAAATAAAACGAAAGTTTTTTTTGAACAGCTTTGCAAAATTTATGTGTAACACATGAAAACTAAACAAGCAAAATTTTCACTTGGGCGGGTTTAAGACCCACAATTTTTGGCATACCGTGCCGTGTGTGGAACTTTCACATTATTCTATGAATTTCACCTTCAACTCTCGCTCCGTGATCAATCTTACCTGCATAGACGTAAGAGGCGAATCGGCCCCGCTCACTAACAGGAATCCATTTTGCGATGAGGGTGTGTATACCGGGGTAGGTGCCAGCTTGACTCAATCCAATCGCCACCCGGGTAATACAGACGGCCTTGTAGTCACCCTGCGATCAATCACGTGTGTAAATACGTATGTACCTGGAGCTTGTGTGTGAAAAGATTTGTACTCGAAAAAAAAAATAAGACGGCAGCTGTGGCAGATGCCATTCCATTTCCAAAAGAAAACAAAAGAAAAATATATCTTAAATCTGAAATTGCATCTGTCATGCATCTTTCACACCTATCTATCATCTTACAGTTTTTCGAGAATAGAGCCAAATTTTACAAAACGATAAATAGGTGTTGAATTTACTCTGAAATCAATTTATCTCTCTTGCAGGACTGGACTGGAAACGACAAAGAGTTCCAGTTGCCTTTCCTCCCGGGCATGATGTAGAAATCAGCAAAAGGAATTCAATGGTTAGTGTATTGCAATTTCGACCATGGGTCGACAATCTGTCTCTAAAAGGACACACGTCTCACTACTGTATGGAAATTAGATTGAATTCCAAATTGTTGTATTTATGCTGCATTCAACCCCCTTTCACATCACTTCAAAGTTAGAGTGAAAAGCATCTCTTGGGTGAGGTCGCTCCATCGTCGACTCCGTCTCAGTTGTTCCCGACCTAGACTGCAGTCAATAGCAAACCCATTTTGAATAAAAAAAAGAAAGAAAATGTAGGTTGTCTTAATGGTAATCATCATCATCATCATTTCAGCCTACACCTGTCACAACAGCAATATATTTAATAACCCTCAAAACTTTGTCAGACGTGGCAGAACGACCTTTGTTTAGGTCGTTTACCCTCTACCTACCCCATTAGGGATAACCAACTGCTGAGTATAGGCCTCTTCTATTGTTCGCAATCTACACCGGTCCTGTGCCTTCTGCATCCACTGTTTCCCCATGATAGTAATACCTTCATCGAAATAACTTATACTTACAATCATAGCTAACCAAGGCGTGAAGAATGTAATGATTCCACTGGAGAAAAGACTAATCAGTAGAGGAACCTTGCCTCCCCATCTCTGGGAAACCAGACCCATAGGAGACATCATGATCATGTAACCTAAGAAAAATGCTCCTAAAACCATTTCTTGGCTTGATTTGGGCCATGCATAAACCTGTAAATTACATACATTGTGTTAGAGATATTTTCAAGAATTGTATAGGGTTCGTGAATAATATTCCAGTCTTCCTACCCTTTGCAAAGTTTTGCTGGAGTATTTAAATAAATCACACAATTTTTGATTTAAATTGTATAACTTACCCTATAAACATTCCAAGCATTGCTATCATTATCCAACTCCTTTATATTTGTAATATTTTTACTAGTTTTATTGAATAAACTTATATTGTCTAATAAATCATCTTCTTGTAAATAAAATTCATCCTGTGGCATGTTTTCGTAAGTATTATTTACAAAATCTTTAGAATTTTTATAAGGACCTTTTTCTTCATCTGTTGTTTGGTTTGTATGGACTGATATAATATTTGTGTCAATTGTGTCATTTTTTGGTTTCACATCAGTCATAGCAACGATGCTGGCTGACAATTGGGCCCTTGCTATATATATCACAGTTAATGAAGCGAATATTATGAACATTTGCAAATGACGTACCCCAAAGCCGTACGATAATTTTTCAAGTTGTTTTTCTGTAGAACATTGACATTATATTGGTTACATCAAAATTATAGAAAATAAATAATTACAAACTTACATTATTATTAGGAAAAGATAATTTAAAGCGCGATGATTTTAAAAGATACAATTAGAATTTAAGTAAATTATTAATCAACTCATTTTTTTATTTACATATAGTTTTAATGTCTGAATTCATGATAAGAATTAAAATTGACCATTATGATCGATGATTTTTTAACATTATACTTACTATTTTTCCATTCTAATTCTGTTAAAACTTCTGCATACTGTTTTTCAGAACTGGGTTCTAATTTCACCATTTTGACACACTTTATTTACCGTGGTTTTCTATGCTTTAAAAACTTTTCATTTTCCGCGTTATTTTCTTAGTGACTGTATTCAATTACTATTCCTGGTTGTCACAGTATTGCACCACGCGTTACAAAGATTATTTTTAACAAACTGAGAGACCAGACAAATAATCTACAAAGTATCTTTTTAAAATATCTCCATGCAAACAATATTATGTTTAAATAAGACTAGACTATACTGTACTATGTTTGCTTGACTTATTATTCTGAACAAGAAACTATTGTTTTGATATTATTAGAACTATTTAGAGGTTTTCATTTTGGTTGCTACCTATGCTTATATGTTTTCTTTTTCCCTGTTAATATTTTTCGTTGTCAAGTTAAAAAAAATCCCAATGTTTTCTTCACAACGACGGAAAATATCAAAAATTACTGCCTACTCAAAAGCTTCATTTTTAACTACCTATAAATGTTTTAGGCTAATGGCAAGTCTGCAAAATTGTATTCTATGACAGCCCATTATCTAAAACAAACGCACCTATCTGCATAGATGACATATTTAAGTGACTACTTGTTGTTTAACATAAGGATTAAATAGTTTTATAAATTTAATTACTTGTATACGGCGCCATGTCATAGCGTTAAGTAAACATTTGAAAGATAAAAGTAAATATAAATTGATTCCTGCTATTAATGACTTCTTTTTTTTACTACAGTTATTTTTAAATAATATATTATATACGTATATTTATATATACCGGGTGTCAGGGACAGTGTCCCGCAAACTGATAAGGGTTGCTCAGTCAATGCAACTGAACAACTATCAGCAGGATTTCTTTTTCAGTAAGTGAAAAAAAAAATATTTGCCGTACAAATTGTCTGTCATTTAATATGGGAAGGTAAATTTTATTTTTTAATTCCTCAAAGAATTTCCTGGTAAATGTAGTTCAGTATCGTTGACTGAGAAACCCCTATCAGTTTGCGGGACGCTGTCCCTTACACCCCGTGTTTTGCTTGTAAAAAGCTTTTCGTTTGTTTAACAAAATTGACCATTGTTTAGGGTTACTGGTTTCTGTTTGATAAATTTAATAATAATGAAATATTTTTATTTTTCTATTTAATGTGTATAGTATATCGGGTCGATAGACTTGATACCCACTCTACAGAAGAAATAGTGTGTTGTAAATCACTTAAACATTACGTGGTTTAAAGGAACGCAGTCCATTTTATAATCATCCTGTATATTTTTTGTATCTCATTATCTCGATAGTCTGCAAGCTCGTTACATACATAAAATCACGCCTTTGTCCCTTATGGGATATATCAAGCTCGTTAATGAGTTTTTTTTTTTTTTTGTTCACAGTGTTCATATTTTTAAACTGAATATCGTGGGTTCAATTCCTAAAAAATATATATTTATATTTTACTAGCGACCCGCCCCGGCTTCGCACGGGAATAATCAGTGTTTCTCTACAATATTATGCATGTATTATACAAATAAACCTTTCTCTTGAATCACTCTATCTATTAAAAGAAACCGCATCAAAATCCGTTGCGTAGTTTTAAAGATTTAAGCATACATAGGGATATATGGGCAGAGAAAGCGACTTTGTTTTATACTATGTAGTGATGAAATCCTTTAACCTTCAGGCTTCCTCAGTATATTGTCAACTCTATGTAATAGGTTTGAAATAAGTAAAATGAAGACTTTTTTATTAGGTGTATGTTTGCGATAACAATGTACCTATTACGCACTTTTGTTAGTAGTGCATTGTTGTTATGTTATCATTTATAAGACAAACAGTCTATTATATTCATATTGTTGACCCCTATTTCCTACTCGATTCCAGAGTCCAACAAATACGAAACAACACTAGACATTTTTTTAAAAATTTACATACATACATAAAATCACGCCTTTATCCCTTATGGGGTAGGCAGAGCAAAACCGACCTGAACAAATGTCGTTTCGCCACGTCTGACAAGTTTTGAGGGTTATTTTAGATAGATTTGTAGTTATATTGCTGTAGTGACAGGTGGTCAGCCCATCGCCTAAATAACAATATACTGAAACCCTCGAATCCCTTAAAAAATAACCAAAATTCAATTTCCGGCCTGCTCCCTTAGTGAGGAGGCGTGATTTTTGAATCCTTAATTGCAATCCAAAAAATACCCAGTCGAATAAAAAAAGTATTATCAAAATCGGTCCTGCAGTTTTGGCGTGATGTGGTAACATGCAGAGATTTTAAAACGCAGTAATAAAATTTTCATGACCAAAGGATATAAGGTCAGGAAGGCGTTCAAATTAGATTTATTATTTGTGTAAATTATTAATATATATTTATACAAAACTTTAACCTAATATTACATAATTTGTGAAATAAATATCAAGTAAAGCTTAATTTATTGTCCTAATTTTAATGAACAGATGTTTTTTTCCCTTTTAATTTATCACCACCGTCTTTTGTCGTCATCTCGATATCTGAAAAAATAATTTTGTCTAAATGAATGAAATCTGCCTCTATTTTTTTAATATAATATATTAAGTCTCTTATCGCAACAGCTGTTCTTTTAAAGTCTTGTAAAAAAACGGTTGTTTGTAAAGTCGGTTTACTGACGATAGTTGAATGTGACAACGTCATAAAAAATACTGATGGAGACAGATGTCGAACGCTTCCGAACGCGGAGGCCGATTGTGCCTCTTTGTCGCTCGTTCCGCGCTCTCGCTTGCAATTCAAGCCTTATATGGAACGCCTCAGAGCGAGGTAACGCCGCATGAGTCATGTTTTTTCGTGCGTGCAGCCGGCTCCATCGAATTATAAGAAGTTGTCACGTCAAAAACTGTCAACGATACGGTCACAAAACATCAAGATTTTAGGGCAAAGTTTTTACCGTATCTGTCTGTACTACAGTAGTTCCACGGCTGAACGGTGCCTCGCGCGAAGATTACAAACACAGTATTAGCAACCACCTGTAATGCTGCCACCGTCAGAAACAGGATCTGCCATTTACGTTGATTAGTCTGTAACAATAGTAATAACATAAACAACATACATATAATCACGCCTTTATCCCTAATGGGATAGGCAGAGTGTAAACGACCTAAATAAGGTCGTTCCGCCACGTAAAACGATAAATACGATAAAGTTTTGAGAGTTATTTAAGAGATTTGTAGGTATACTGCTATAGTAACAGGTTGTCAGCCCATCGCCCATATTACAATATACTGAAATCCTCGGATCCCTTAGCTGATTTTTACAGCATGCCTAGGAGGAAATGCAGATGGCACATTTTATGTTTTTCTCTCGCTTCCAGGCCAGCATGGAAGAAATATTACAAATTTACTTAAGCATTTACAACAGTGGAGGGGCTCCACTGTTTTAAATACAAAGGGTAACAAATATACCGAGATACGTGCGACCGCCATTACTGTTAGTTAGTAACTAAGTTTTGTCTAGGTTACACTGACAGCGATTGAAGCAATGACAGCTATAGTGGTGACTTGACAGGTGAACTAAAATCCCGGGCGATAATTTCTGTGAATCTGTCACCGTCAGCACTACAGTGTTACCGTCAAATCTGTTCAGGTGGCGATATTAGTAACAAAAATTTGGCTATGGTTGCATTCTTCTTCTTCTTCTGTCGAGTGGGTATCGAGTCTATCGACCCGATGAACCCTGGTGTCAGAGTTTTTAAACCGCCTAGTAGCACAACTATCAGGCCTCTGGCATGGTTTGAGTAACGACCACTATCAAAGACAGCGACCGGGACTGACGGCTTAACGTGCCCTCCGAAGCACGAAATCTATTTCTTTTTCGGACAATCAGGTGATTCAGCCTGCAATGTTCTAACCAAACTGGGAAAAATTCACAAAGTGATAAATTCTCAAATATCAACTTTGTGTTTCCCCCTGGGAATCGAACCCAGGACCTACCGATCAGGAGTCCATGGCACTAGCCACTAGACCACGGAGGCAGTTATATGGTTGCATTGACAGCGATTGAAGCAATCACAGCTAATAGTAGCGACGCTTGGTAGTGACGAGACAAGTGAATAGATTTGACGGTCGATCTGTATTCTACATCATTCCTGTCAGTGTAACCATAGCTAAATTTTAGTTCCAAACATTGCCACCTAAACAGATAAGTCGGTTGCACTGTTAGGTCACATAAAATTTAACACTTCGTAACGCTGAAGCTATAGCGTGGAGTAATATTTTACGTACAAGACGTAGAATCCATATAAATCATGCTGATTAATATTGGGCTCGTTTTTAGATTTGCCGGCTAAAAATAACTTTAAATCTTTTTTTCTCTTTCAGACTAAAAACATTGAAAAAGGACAGGAGACCTATTCTCTCAGGTTTTTGAGTTATAGTCGGTGGTTTTATGCGTTATCCGCCGTCATATGATATGGATTAAAATTAACAAATATACCGGGTCGACGTGAAAAAGTGCGATAAAATCTAGGGGACAAAGTGTAAAACCATAGAGTAAAAATTAGATAAATAAAGCCTCTGCTCTTCAATTTTATGATTTTGAAAGTGGCAATTAGATTTTAACTTCAGGTTTAGCCGGTGGTATCTAGAATCAATCCCATTATAATTTTATAAAACATGTATACATATAATCACACTTTCATCCCTATTGGGGTAGGCAGACAATAAACGATTTAACATAGGTCGTTCTGCCACGTCTGACAAGTATTGAGGGACATTTCAGATAGATCTGTGTATTGCTGTAAGGACAGGTTTTCACCTCATCGCCTAAATTACTGTACATTAAAACCCGAATCCCTTCTTCTTTTTAGCGAGTAGATTATCGAGTGGAATCCTTTAGCTGGTTTTTACATCATGCCCTGGAAAAGAAGCAGCTAGTACATTCTATGTTTTTCTATCGCTCCCACTCAAGCATGGAAGACTTAAATAAATCTCATAACATGAGGCAGCCGCCCATTTACCAAAGTTGAGTAGGCAAACTTACTACACCAAGTTACTGCATCGTATAATTATACCAGGTGTAAGGGACAGCGTCCCGCAAACTGATAGGGTTTGCTCAGTCAATGTAACTGAACAACTATCACAGGATTTTTTTCAGGAAGTAAAAATAATGTTGCCTTTCCGTACGAATTGTCTGATCGAAGAAGTATTTTTGTATGGAGAGATCCAATTTATTTTTCATCTTCTGATCCCAAACGTGGTAAAAGTTGTTAAGTTTCGTTGACTAACCATCCCCTATCAGTTAGCGGCAGACACTGTCCCTTATACCCGGTATAAAGCTGCGTTTCCACCAGAGCTGTGCGGGGATAGGTAGTGAGAGATGTGTTTTTAAACAACCAATAGGATTGCTTCATTTACCTCGCCTCGCTCAGCACAGCTCTGGTGGAAACGGCTTTAGCGGAGCGAGGTTTTGTCCGTACAAAACAAGCGAGAGATGTGTGCTAGGAATGTGCGCGGGGACTAGTCCACCGACACATTTCATAGCTTAGCAACGCACCCTCGCTCGGCTTGCACCGCATATTAATACGCATTTTGACACATTAATGCGCATTTTGACAACTCCACTACACATTACGACACATTTTCTCCACACAGCTTTGGTGAAAACACCCACACATTTTCACAGCACAGCTAAACATCCTCGCACGAAACATTTCCCTCTCCTATCTCTGGTGGAAAGGCAGTCTAAGACGGTAAATTTAAGCACTAAGCAAGCCTTCTCCTTGCAGTGCAAATTGCCTGCAGTTAGTAAATCTTGCTCAAATGATACAACGGTTAGAGTCAGTATTGTTGGAAGTTGCTTACTGTCGCAATCGCTCGTGTTTCACTTAAGAATTAAGTCTGAGCTTTGCAAACGCGCTCGGCAGATCTGTTTGATTCTGGACTTTGGATTGTTCTATTTTGTGTTTCAAAAGTTTTGTATTATGTAAATTACTTACATCATAATCTCCCTAGCCTCATCCCGTATCTCACGGGGTTGGCTACTTAATCTAGGTGATTGAACGATGGTACTGTTTTTTACACAGAGCGACTGCCATCTGACCTCCGCAACCCAGAAGGACAACCAGACCCAATCCTAGACAAGGTCAGAGTTTTCAAGCCACCAATGCTTAGCAATGGCCTCTGATATTTTTTCCATGCTGGATTGGGAGCCATAGAAGAACATAGAATATTCCAGCTGACCTTACTCTCATACATGCTGTAGAAGTCAGCAATACGCATTTGAGGGTCGCAGTGTATTGTAATTTAGGCTATGGACCGACAACCTGTCACTATAGCCATACACAACAACATCTATAATTGCCCTCAATATTTGTCAAACGTGGCTTAAAAAGCTTTTACGCTTTGCCTACCCCGTAAGGGACAAAGATGTGAATTTATGTATGTATGTGAGTATTAAACGATACATACTGGGACCAACGGCTTAACGTGTCTTCTGAAGCACGGATGTAAACTGCATACATACTTTTTGATTGACTGTCGAGAAGGTGAGGGAAGCTAAGCGTAGGCTGACATGATAAACTTTTAAATAAATATCTCCCATTTACCACATCATTTCCGACAATACTGGAAACCATCAGCGGGATGGCAAGGCTTGACAAGTTGCTCAACATGTTGCAGAGCGCCATGATGGGGCCAGCGAAATTCGGTGCCAGGTCGATGCCATTAATCTGAAAAAAAAAAAACTTTAAAAGCCTTAAGAACAATTCCTTCCATGCTGGCCTGGGAGCGAGAGAAAAACATAGAATGTGCCAGCTGCTTTTCCTCCCGGGTATGCAGTAAAAACCAGCTAAGGGATCTGAAGGTAACAGTATATTGCAATTTAGGCGATGGGCTGACAACCTGTCACTATAGCAATATACCTACAAATCTATCTTAAATAACCCTCAAAACTTTGTCAGACGTGGCGGAACGACTTTTGTTTAGGTCCATTAGGGATAAAGGCGTGATTATATGTATGTATGTAAGAACAATTTCCTTAAGTACATACATACATATAATCACGCCTTTTTCTCTGATGGGGTAGAAAGAGCGTTAACGACCCAAACAAAGGTCATTCCGCCACGTCTGACAAAGTTTTGAGGGTTATTTAAGATAGATTTGTAGGTATATTGAAACCCTCGGATCTCTGAGCTGGTTTATACAGCATGTCCGGGAGGAAATGCAGGTTATGCATTGAAGAGGTTTTTAATTATAAGACGATAACAAGGGTCGAGTATACAATTCACATTTTCATAAATAGAAAGTCGTCACATCAGGGCAGGGTTCCCTTAAATAAATGAGATATAAACCGAAAACAATCAAAAGAATGAACATTTAAAATAAATAAATTATTACATACATACATACATAAAATCACGCCTTTATCCCTTACGGGGTAGGCAGAGCGTTAAACGCCTCATAAAAGGCGCTTTCGCCGCGTCTGACAAAAATTGAGGGCAATTTTAGATTGTAATGTGTATTGCTAATGTGTAGTGACAGGTTGTCAGCCCATCGCCTAAATTACAATACACTGTAACCCTCGAGTCCCTTTTGCTGTCTTCTACAGCATGCCCGGGAGGAAGGGCAGCTGGAACATTTAAAATAAATAAATTATTGATTATACCAAAAGAGGAGGCGGGACAAAATTGACGCATTCTACAGTAACTAGAAGGAAATCATACAGGACCGAGAACAGTGGAAAGGACAAGACTTTTGCCCAGCAGAGGGACAAAGCTTGATAGAAAATTTGCATGTGCTTTGCTCTTGTGAGCTAAACTTGTTTGGATCAAAACGGAAAACAGCTCTTTAGGAGCATCCGTTAGGCATGATCTCTGCAGTGTGGTGCTTCCCGCATGGGGGCCCTTCCCCACTTGTATTTCTGTCGAGAAAATGAGTTTGTCAAGAGTGAAGGGCTCTATGGCCTTTCAAATTAATGTCGAATGCGTTTCGTGTTCATTGACATTCATCAGATATCATCAGCCTTTCACTCTTGGCTAGAATAGTAATAAGATTTGTAATAAATGTAACAAAATTATGACATCAAACGTTTACTTACATGGTAGCCTGTGCAAACTCCAGAATGTGTAGCTAAACATAAAACCAGTAGAAGGACAGCAAGCGTTGTGCTCTTGACGAAACAAAACGCCACAAGGAAGAGACATGAAACCAACAATCCTGAAAAAATGTTACAGTAATTTTTAAATGTAGTTATTTTGTGTCCCTTTTTGTGTTTTTTGTTACTTTCTATGCAGGACTGGGCGCGAGAGAAAACATAGAATGTGTCAGCTGCATTTCCTCCCGGGCATGCTGTAAAAACCAGCTATTTCATCCGATGGTTTCTGTGTATTGAAATTTAGGCGATGGGCTGACAACCTGTCACTTTAGCAATGCACATTACATTACAATCTAAAATTGCCCTCAATTTTCTGTCAGACGTTGCGAAAGCGCCTTTTATGAGGCGCTGTACACTCTGCCTACCCCGTAAGGAATAAAGGCGTGATTTATGTATGTTTGTATCTTGAAACAACATTCTAGATGAGGGCCTCACGCAAGAGGGAGTTACTTAAATACCTTTATTATTTCAGATTTGGTAGTCGGTTGACAAGCCCTATGCAAGATTTGAAATCGTAGGCAGTCCTACTTTTATGTTTATCCTTTGTTCATTGCATTATTAACAGAGATATTTGAGAAAATTTACATCAAAAATATAATTAAAGTATTATTACTGGATAAAATAAATTTAACATATCATAATTATATAATTCTTACCTAAGGTGTTGGACACTCTACGAACATTGACTACGGTCATCAGCTTTTTCTTCACAAACAAGTCAGCCAAATATCCGCATAGAATGGCCGTAAAATACATAGAAATATACGGCAGCGATGAGAAGAGGCCATTCTGGGAAGAAAAAAAAAATACACTTTCGTATTTTAGGGGAAGGCTAAGAATAAGTTACATCGATAAGTGCAAGAAAAGATTAAGGTCAAGTCGTACCAGGAAGTCAAGGAGAAAGCGGAATGCAGAGAGAGATGGCGTTCACTTCATTGTACTTAACCGCCAAGAGCTAACTCTTAAATATTGAATGAATAGAATAGAATAGAATAAAAAAACGTTTATTCATGAAACAATACAAAACTCTATACTTACAAATCTATCTTAAATAACCCTTAAAACCTTGTCAGACGTGGCGGAACGACCTTTGTTTGGGTCGTTTACGCTCTGCCTACCCCATTAGGGATAAAGGCGTGATTATATGTATGTATGTATGTATACAAAACTCAACATACATAAAGTAGACTTATGTTACATACATGAAAACATAAAAAAAATATGTATGCTCTGATCTGTATTGCACAAGAAATTGCACTGTATCAATATCAAAAAACGCCGCACTTTTACCCACGGCTTAAGGGGATCTCAGGTGCACGCCAGCGCCCTCATCAATTAAAAAATCATTACTCACTGAAAACTCAATTAATTGAAAATCCGGTAGATCAGATAGACGTATAGGTACTGACATTTATTTTAAGCATTATAAATTAATGATTCAGTGTTCACTGCAATTATAGATAGCAGAAATGCTAAAAGTGGCCGTTTTTCGCAATTTTTCTATCTGTTACTATAACAAACTATAAGTGGCAACTTTACGAGGTTCTAAGTGACCTTCATTGCTTTAACCTCAATCTGATCTACCGGATTTTCGATTGACTGTGCTTTCAGTGAATTATGATTTTTTGACTGATGAGGGCGCCACTTAGTCCAGGGAAGCCCCTTAATAAGTTCTCCTTTGTAAATCAGGTACTCTTTCGCGCTAAAACGTAATCTATGTTACTCAGCTCAGGGTACAGAAAAAATAAATAGTACCTTTTACAAACTTTTTGAGTTAATTTGTTATAAAAGTACAAACCTTTCTTCTGTACAATGTTAAGTACAGATTAAGTAAGGGCAGCAACCACACAGGCGTCACTTACTACCGCGCAAGTTTGTGCGCAACACGCTGTCAATGCATTTTGCATTACCAACGGCGCGCGTACTGGCAGAGGGATTCGCCTACGTAGAGTTTATCGCTACGCCCGCGTAGTACTTCAGGTGACACATGTGTGTTGTAGGCGATGTAAAATTAACAGCGTGTTGAGCGCAACCTTGCGTGGCAGAAAGTGACGCATGTGTGTTGTTGCCCTAAAGTATTAAAAACTGATCATGGCAATAAGTTTGTTTTTTGCTTTATTTTTTGGATTACTCACACTTTTGATATCAACGTTGAGGATTTTGCTCATATAGATTGGGATCTGCGTCAGGATGAAGATATATCCCACATTTGAACCAATCTGAGCAGCTATGATGCCCCATATTGCAGGGCTGGTCAATATCTGCCTCCAAGGTGTACGTCGTTCCTGATTGGAATTAAAAATCAGAATGTATAGACACCAAGGCCCGTATTGATAAACAGCACTTGAGACTGACAGCTTGTTTGAATTTGTATCAGAAATGGCATCTCAGTAAAAATCCAAGCCTAATATTGCTCTCAATCTTGAGATCGCTTTAAAAATACGACTCTACGGCTCGTATTTACAAAGCGAACTCAAGATTGAGAATATTATTAAGTTAGTATTATACAGTTCGTTTTGTACTGAAATAACATTTCTGATTCAAACTCAAACTCGCTGCCACCCTTGACAGCTGATTATAAATACGGCCCTAAGTAAGTAGTATAGTGGTTCCACTAAAGAGCTACAGTTATCAGTCATTTAAACAGTTATGAGTCAAAAATATATTGTAGTCTTGGATGTATTCCGTGCCTATATTGAAGCCGTTGGTCCCGGTTATCAACGTTTAATACCGTAGATATTAATCGTTAAGCCATGTCAGAGGCTAGTGCTAAGAAAACTCTGACCTAATCTAGGGTTGGGTCTGGTTTCCCTTATGGGTTGCGAAGGTCAGTGGCAGTCGCTCTGTGTAATAACCAGTACCCTTGTTCAATCCCCTAGATTAGAAGGCCGGCCCGAGATACTAGATAAGGCTAGGAAGATGATAAGCCTTGGATGTGCTTTGAGAAAGTTTAAGTCCGGCAGTAGACAGACTTTTATTAGTGATGATTTGATGAATTTTAATTAATTAGTAGTATACTAGGTCTACTCGTATTACTTCCATGCTGGCCTGGAATCGAGAGAAAAACATTGAATGTGTCAGCTGCATTTCTTTCCGGGAATGCTGTAAAAAACAGCAAAGGGATTCGAGAGGTTTACTATATTGCAATTTAGGTGATAGGCTGACAACCTGTTAGTACAGCAATATACATACAAATCTATCTTAAATAACCGTCAAAACTTTGTTAGACGTGGTAGGACGACCTTTGTTTAGGTCGTTTACGCTCTGCCTACCCCATCAGGGATAAAGTCGTGATTATATGTATGTATGATTATAAAGTCGTACGAGTAAGTAGTGTTTTTCTACTATTTTATCATTCTGTTCAAAAGCTGTCTGCTTTTTACTAAATAACTATAGTTATTTTGAGGACGTACGTTTGGTTTAAGATCACTGCTGCTTCCACCAACTATATACACGAACTCTTCGCTGCTGATATCAGGATGTTCATACGGAGTGGCAGCTCCAAGCCATGCCAGTAGCACGAAACAGACGAGACTCAGGACTCCAAAGAACCAGAAAGTAGACGGCCAGCCCAAAGCAGGGTTCCCAGCGAAGAAACCAGCTATTTGAAAAGCTACCACTGTGCCAAATTGAGAACCTGGGAATTAGAAAATATATATTATATTGAATATGAAAAGTAAGATGGAGCCATAGGCATTCGGAATGTCGCAGGTTCGAATCGTGTCCTTAGCAAAAAAAAACCTGCTTTTAAATGAAATAGCACTCATGCGAAAAATCTTAAAAATTGATATATTATAGTTAAATATGTATATCTAGATAAATTTTAATTTAACAATAATATTGTTTTCTAAGGAAAGCAAAATATTTACTGATATATTTTTTACTAACAAACAGAAATATTCTATCATTCACAATCTACTTTTAACGGGTCTAAAAATAAATTGCCTAACTTTTCCATGACAATCTAAATCTAGACAGGCAGTTTGAGTAAACAAGAATAAATTATCATGATAACATTGATAACAAAGTTATTTTGTTGTAGAATTTATAACATCGCATTCTTTTTTATTTTGAGTAAAATTAGCTTTGTTTATCGTATGTTACTTTGAGAGCCCGATGGTGTAGTGGATTTTCGAATTTTATATGTTCGTTTATTCGGCGCTTTTTCCGTGCTTCGGAAGGCACGTTAAGCCGTTGGTCCCGGTTAATATCGTTTAATACCGTAGATATTAGTCGTTAAGCCATATCAGAGCCCAGTGCTAAGCATTGGCGGCTTGAAAACTCTGACCTAATCTAGGATTGGGTCTGGTTTCTCTTCTGGGTTGCGGAGGTCAGATGGCAGTCGCTCTGTGTAAAAACCAGTACCCTCGTTCACTGGATTGGGTAGCCGACCCCATGAGATGCGAGATAAGGCTAGTGAGATGATGACAGTCATGATGATCTTATGTTACTTTGATAACTTTTTCTTGTCTTATGTATACTCGTATGATACGCACATTCCCCGAAATGTTCTTTTATATCGGCCAATGTGCGTTGTAACACAACCATTCCGCGGACTGGCAAAAATGAAACTGCCAATTGCCGTAATCGTTAAAATACCGGGTTTAAGGGGCATTAGGACATTGTAAGGGACATCTTAACGCAAAGTAATAGGGGTTGCTCAGTCAAGAAAACTCATCAACTTTCACCAGACGCTTCTTTAAGGAAAATAATTAAAAAATACGTACATGACTATAATCATGCCTTTATCCCGAATGGGGTAGGCAGAGCGTAAACGATCTAAACAAAGGTCGTTCCGCCACGTCTGACAAAGTTTTGAGGGTTATTGAAGATAGTTTTGTAGGTATACTGCTGTAGTGACTGGTTGTCAAGTCATCGCCTAAATTACAATATACTGAAACCCTTGGATCCCTTAGTTGGTTGGAAATGCAGCTGGCACATTCTATGTTTTTCTTTCACTTCCAGTCCAGCATGGAAGAAATATTAAATTATTTTAGTAATATTTTTAATAATTTAATTTCAAAAATAGTTATTCAAAATCATTCTTCAATGTTCAGCTGTCTAGTACACCTGGTATTTTAATGAAGAGACATTAAAATATTTTACTAAGACATTTAAATATCCACCTAGTAATTAAACGTGTTCGGCAATTGACCGTTTCATATTTATCAGGCCGCGAAATGGTTGTTTTACAACGCTCATTGGCCGATATAAACGGACATTTCGGGGATTGTGCATTTTGCAATTGCCAATCCGCGAAATTACCATTTCTTCCGGCCAATGAGCGATTTCGGGGATTGTGAGTAACATAATATGTAGCATCTAACATATTTTTAGTAAATGGTAGTACGATAACTCAATTTACAGTATAAATTTTGCCAAACTACCTCCGTGGTCTAGTGGCTAGTGCCATGGGCTCCCGATCCGGAGGTCCTGGCTTCGATTCCCAGGGGGTGAAACACAAAGTTGATATTTGAGAATTTCTCACTTTGTGAATTTTTCCCCAGTTTGGGTAGGACATTGCAGGCTGAATCACCTGATTGTCCGAAAATAAAAAGATTTCGTGCTTCGGAGGGCACGTTAAGCCGTCAGTTCCGGTCGCTGTCTTTGATAGTGGTCGTTACACAAAACCATGTCAAAGGCCTGATAGTTGTGTTACTAGACGGTTTAAAAACTCTGACACCAGGGTTCATCGGGTCCATAGACTCGATACCCACTCGACAGAAGAAGTATAAATATTGAATGATTTTTCAAATACACCCTCTAATAAAGGTAAGAGAAGATCTCGTGGTCATAAGCTTATTTAAAAAAAAACGCTATCGGTTGCGATTTAACAGAGGGATTAGTGTAGCTTTTGTATGTTTTTTCTTACAGAGCTTTCCTCTTAAGGCAGCAACACACATGCGTCACTTGCTGCGTGCAATATTGCGCTCAACACGCTGGCAATGATTTTTGCATTGCCTACAACACACATGCGTCATCTTACGCTCTACGCACGCGTGGCAGAGGTATACACTGACGTAGAATCCGTCGGTACGCACCCGTGGAGCGTAAAGTTACGCATGTGTGTTGTAAGCAAAGCAAAAAGCATTTACAGCATATTAAGTGACGCCTGTGTGTTGCTGTCCTCAAGGAAACATTGGACGTTTTTCCACTAGATGTCACGGCATGGAAACGGTATCGTGGTAGAGATATTGTATGAAATCAATGAAATTATTATAATACGCTTTTCCACGTACGTACCTACCTGTATAGACACAGGTGCTCAGTCGTCCTCTCTCACTGGCTGGTGCCCATTTAGCCAACATAGTGTGGACGCTGGGATACAGACTGGCTTGAGTGATACCTTGCAGCAGTCGGACAGAACAAATCCCATATAAGCTGGACTGAAAAAATACGTAGAATTTACCATTGCTACCCGCCATTATATTTTTGAGCGTTATTTGGGTAGGCATGAAAAAACGAAAATCATATAGTGGGTGTAAGGGAAAGCGTCCAGCAAACTGATATAGGGGTAGCTTCTTCTTCTTAGCGAGTGGTTTCTCGAGGTGTTGCTCAACGACACTGAACCACTTCCACCAGGAAATTCTTTCAGGTAATGAAAATATAATTAGGCTTTTCCATACAAAATGTTCACCTCGATCAGACAATTTATATGGAGAATTCAAATTTATTTTTCTCTTCCTAAACGAATTTCCTGGTGGAAGGAAGGTGTTTAGTGTCGTAGACTGGACATACTGAGCAACCCCTATCAGTTTGCGAAACACTGTCTCTTACACATGGTACTAAGGAAAATATCAGCCGCGTTGGCAAAGGTAAGGGAGGGACTATTAATTAGTTCTTAAGATTTATGTAAATGTTTGTAATAAATAAACAATAAATAAATAATAAATAAGGGCTCCGAAGTTGAAAACCAGCTAAAAAATCCGAGGGTTTCAGTATATTGCAAATTAGGCGATGGGCTCACAACCTGTCACTACAGCAACATACCTACAAATCAATCTTAAAAAAACCCTCAACACTTTAAAGACTTGGCGGAACGACCTTTGTTTAAGTCGTTTACGCTTTGCATGCCCCATTAGGGAAAAAGGCATGATTATATGTATGTTAGCAAAATTATAGGTGAGGTCACTGATTTGAGAAGTCGCTAGCTGTTACTCTTCTATGGGTGAGGTAGTGTGAATGTAAATCTCATTAGTGCGCTCGCCTATCTATGAAAGGACGAAAGCCATCAATGCCATCATTATGCGGCACGCCAGTGATCTATTTTTGCTTACATTTTAACTGCCTCCGTGGTATAGTGGTTAGAGCCATGGGCTTACGATCCGGAGGTCCTAGGTTCGATTATCAGGGGGGAAACGCTAAGTTGATATTTGTCAATTCATCAATTTGCGAGGATTTTCCCAGTTTGGTTAGTACATTGCAGGCTGAATCACCTGATTGTCCGAAAAGAAAAAAGATTCCGTGCCTCGGAGGGCACGTTAAGCCGTCTGTCCTGTCTGTCTTTGATAGTGGTCGTTACTCAAACCATGTCAGAGGCCTATTAGCTGTGCTACTAGGCAGTTTGAAAACTCTGACACGAGGGTTCATAGGGTCATTCGACTCGAGAATCCGCTAGCTAAGAAGAAGAAGAAGTTGACATTTTAATGGCTCCTTGGACAGCTCGTATTAATTAAGGGCCGCACTGTGGTGCAACGGTGGCGTCACCATTTAATACTTATCGTGTCTAAAATACAAACATTTTCATATTATTTGAAACCTAAATGACGAACAAGTGTTATTCATACTGATAAATTAACGACTACTCACTTGTTCGTTTAACGGAGACTCTCAAAAAGAGTCGAAACGTAGAGGTCTAACACCCCGTTACACAAACAAATGCGTATCCGTTAATTTATCAGTATTTTCACATTATTATATGTTTAGCAGAAATTGCAAATAATTCTCCATTTTATATCTGGCCGTTGTCACACCTGCTTTAAAAAACTTGGGTCTGGACGTAAACAGCAGCAAATGCGAATTTTACGCTGGCTCAGTTTCCCCCGCATTATTTGCAAAGTTCTCCTCTCTTGTCCCGGGTCTCAGATTGCTACAAAAAGACTCTGTCAGCTTACTGGGGGCTCTTTGTAGACGGGGTTCAGGACTGCATTCGTACCAAGACGCAGACATTGTCATTTCTTGCGGAGCGCCTGGAACACCTTCCCGCCCACGTAGCGCTGATTCTCTTGAGAGCTTGTTTCGCGATGCCTAAACTCACGTACGTGGTGAGAACTGCGCCTTCTTGGACTTGTCCGGATGAAGTTTCAGCTTTCGACAGCGTTTTGAAATCCACACTGGAGAAACTTCTCAATGTGCAGTTGTGCGACCACCAGTGGCTGCAGGCTAGTTTGCCTGTCCGGCATGGAGGGCTGGGCATACGCCGTCTAAGGGAGTCGGGTCCGATCCTGTTCTTGGCCTCCTCTCATGGGGTTGTGGATCTCGTCACTCGCCTTATTCCTTCTGAAGGTGATGGGATCCGCATTCCCTATGCTGATCAGGCCTTGGACGCGTGGCGTGTGTCGTGTCCGGATTGTGATCTGCCCTCTACGCCGGACAGACAGAGGGCTTGGGATGAGCTTTCATGTAAAAGCTTCCTTAAGGGACTAGTGGACGGAGCTTTTGGTGCAAATTTTGCCCGCCTACGGGCTGCCCCTGCTCCCGAATCAGGTGTCTGGCTTCACGCCTTGCCGTCCCCGTTTATGGGCACGTTGCTGGACAATGATTCGTTGAGGGTTGCGGCGGCTCTCAGGTTGGGATGTGACTTATGCGAACCTCACCAGTGCGTTTGTGGAGGTATGGTCGAGGCAAATGGCCATCATGGCCTTAGCTCTGCGCGCTCTGCGGGCAGACTATCCCTTCACCATGCCATCAACGACATTATCAGACGGGCGATGGTATCAGCGGGCGTCCCTAGCATCTTGGAGCCCCCAGGACTTAGCCGATCGGACGGTAAGAGGCCCGATGGTCTTACGCAGATTCCATGGGCACGAGCCTCATTTGGGACACCACTAGCGTTTGTACGTATGCGGCGTCACATTTGAGGAGCACCCAGCGGGAAGCAGGAGCAGAGGCGGAGACTGCCGCTAGCCTTAAGCGTGCAAAGTACGCCAACCTGGAGTCTGCGTATGATTTCGTCCCAGTGGCTTTTGAGACGGCGGGTACGTGGGGCTCTGATGCGAAGGACCAGGGGTCAGATCCTCGCGCAGCCTTCTTTCTCGCTCAGAGGATCTTTCTAGCAGTGCAGAGAGGAAACTCTGCCAGTGTCATGGGCACATTCGGGCGTGGAGCGTTACTGGGCGGTCTTTTTTATTAGTTTTAGTTGATAAGTTGTCGAAAATTATATTAGTATTTGTATATTAGTTTAAAGATTGACATTTATAATAATTTGTAATAATTATTATTTGACTTTATTTAGTATTTTGACATGTTTTATAACACATAATTTCCGAATTCAAAGTCAGCATGTAAGCTTTGTACAAAGCTGAGATACTAATTATTAAGTATGATATTATCTATTAGAAAATTAAGAACTAATTACATTTCCGCTCAACATAAAATGTACATGAAAATTTATGTATTTTAGACACAATTAATTTATTACTATTGAGGGCGCCGGGCTATGCTCTGTTTCCACCTTAAACAGTATGTTTTGAGATATGTCATGTAGTTACAATATTTTATTTTGTTTGAAAAATTGTATGCTTCTCTTAAATCAATAAACTTTATTATTATTATTATAGTTCAGGAATATAAAATTTCTTTGAAATTTTGCCAGAAATTTTACTTTTGAATTGTTTTACCATATAATGTCTATAAAAATAAACTCACAATAATAGGTAACCAAGGGGTCAATATAGAGAGCACTCCGTTCAATCCAAGAGCCGCCAATAAGGTTCTCTTTCCGCCATATTTGTGAGCCAGTAGTCCCATCGGCATCATACCGCACGTGTATCCCACGAAGAAAGAGAACTGAATCATCTCTTGGGTTGGTTTATCCCAGTTATAAACCTACAACAAAAAAGATGTTTTGTATTTTAGAAACAAGTGGGTAATTAGGTCAGCCGGAAGATATTTCTTTTTAGAGATAAGCTGTTTCTGTTGTGTCATGTTTTTATGCTTGTATACTCTGAATATTCATATAAGAGCCCGATGGTGTAGTGGATAGGGCCGCTGCCTCCTGAGCGGGAGGTCGTGGTTCGAATCCCAACACGTACCAATGTGTTTTTCGGTTTTCAAATTTCATATGTACGTTTATTTGGCGCTTGTGTAAAAACAAACACCCTCGTTTAATCCCCTAGATTAGGTAGCCGACCCCGTAAGATACGGGATAAGGCTAGGGAGATGATGACTCTGTATATTCATATATATGTTTATAAGGGCCTCCTACGTGTTGGCTTTGGCCCCAGACATTCTTTCCAAAAGTACGGGACTCTATAGTCCCGAGATATGGTAGAACACACACACATAATAAAAAATATAATAATACGTAATAAAAAAAAATATCTCAATCAATGTCATTTTCCAGCTCAATGATATATTTTAGCTTCATCATCATCAGCTCATATACTTCCCCACGGAAGGGCACGAGCCGACCCTGGAACAAGGTGACTTAGTTAACCACGTGGGCCTAGAACGTATTGGTTGACCTCACACAGAGCCTTCGAATTTCTAGTTAGGTGCAGATTTATTAATGAAGTTTTCCTTCACCGTAATAGCTTCGAATAAACCCCGATCAACCCATAGTCACACCAAGTTACCACACAGGTGTGACTATGGACCAATAAAATGATACATATAAAAATTGGAAATCGAAAAACACAATAATACTTAGTGGGATACAAGCCAAGACCTCTATCATAGGAGGCAGCGGCCCTACCCACTACACCATCGGGCTTATTAGCTTCTATTCAGTGGGTACACAAACTTTTTTTTTTTACTATTTTTTTTTTTTGTAAAAGATATTTTATAAAATAAACAAGAAATAACTTTTTTTATATCGCTGACAACCTGTCACTACAGCAATATACTTACAAATCTATCTTAAATAACCCTCACAACTTTGTTAGACGTGGCGGAACGACCTTTGTTTGGGTCGTTTACGCTCTGCCTACCCCATTAGGGATAAAGGCGTGATTATATGTATGTATCTATATCGTTTATTTTAATAAATTCTTTTCTTTAAAAATATGAATTAAAACATAGTTGTTACTTACTCTATAAACGTTCCAACCACCAAAAATATCGTTTATATTACTACAATCTTCTGCTACAGTCTCTCTACCTCTTGCTTCATACTTCCCGTCAGTTGTCGTAAACAAACAACTACTAGAAACATTAGGATACCACATCTTAAGGGTGGAACTACTAGTCATGGCTACTAAAGATACACTGAGTTGAGTTCTCATGGTGAAAAGGACAGAAATGCTCATGAAGAGAAGGGCAGCCTGAGTGTGTCGAGTCCCCCAGCCATGAGGCAGTCTTTGGATTGGTAGAATCGGTATATCTGGAATAAAAATAATAAAAGAGTTTTTTTTAAAATTAAAGTCGACTCTAGATACAAGGTCAGATCAGGTTAGGAAGCGAGTTAACCCAAAGCTGCCTAATATGATAAGGCACTTCAGCAATATACGTACAAATTTATCTTAAATAACCCTCAAAACTTTGTCAGACGTGGCGAAACGACCTTTTTTTAGGTCGTTTACGCTCTGTCTATCACATTAGGGATAAAAGCGTGATTATATGTATGTATGTATGTATTTTCTCTTCTCTTTCTTTATTCATATCTCATACCCATGATCTTTATTTTCCTTTCAATCATACTTAATCGTAGATATAATTTTGCATCATAATATTTGTTTATGGGTAAAATTATATAACTTTTTGCTCACCTCCTTTCCTTTCCTTTTGAGGTACACTCTCATATACTACTTTATCACTCGCCATTGCACTATTGGTACTTATTTTGTTAGAATCATTCAATTATCACTGTTTTTGTACTGAGCCTTATGGATACAACTTCAAAATAAACTTTTCCACTATTTTTTGTGTCAATGTTACTATCTCCACATTTTATTTTTGTTCATATTCAAAAATACTTAAATTTTATATTAAGAAGACTCTTCAATCGAGAATAAAATTTACTTTAAAGCTGTCAGAAGCTGATTAGATTATCATTGTTTGCTAAAGCATTAAATTATGTTTAAACAAGACTACTGTACCTACTGATAGGTACTTCATTCTATGTTGGTTGTTCCACATTAAAATTTATTTATATTAGGATCTCCTCACATTCTTAATTTAACTATACTTAAGTAAGTATTTTGAACGGGTTTTCACCATGATGATGATGTTCTATTTAATATTTATTGGGTTTTTACTTAGTTCATGCTGGCCTGGGAGCTAGAGGAAAACAAATAATGTGCCAGCTGCATTTCCTCCCGGGCATGCTGGAAAAATCAGCTAAAGGATCCGAGTGTTTCAGTATTTTGTAATTTAGGCGATGGGCTGACAACCTGTCACTATTGCAATATACCTACAAATCTATCGTAAAATAACCCTCAAAGCTTTGTCAGACGAGGCGGAACGACCTTTGTTTAGGTCGTTTACACTCTGTCTACCCCATTTGGGATAAATGCGTGATTATATGTATGTTTGTTCTACTAAGTATAAAACCCATTCTAGCTCTGTAAATAATAATTATAAATGTGAACATTTCAATATTATCATCATCATATCTTTATTTCTAAAAACAGTATTACTGTATGTGAAATTGAATAACATCATAAAATATTAAAAAATAAAATTTATAATTACAATAAAATTACCAAATAATAAATTCACAAAAAAAATGTCAATTAATAAAAAAAAAAATATAAAATATAATAAAATAATAACAAGTCAAACAACACTACGACTTCTAGAATTCTTCAATGCTATAACAGTTTTTTTCCAATAGTAAGAGTTTAAATAATTTATTCTTAAATATAGTGACACTTGTTATAACTCTCATTTCATTTGGTAGTCTATTGTACAATGCAACAGCTTGATACACGGAGCAGTACCTGGCTATATTAAGACGTGGTAAGATTATGTGGTTCAATTCTTTCCTTCTGGTATTTATTCGCAATAGCATTTCGTCTTAGATTCAAATATATGTCTATGTTTAAGCAAGTCAACTAATATAACCAATATGTAAAGGCTAGGCACAGTCAGTATCTGATACATCCGGAAATAGTCCATGCACGATTCCCATGGAGGTATGCGAGCGATCGTTCTTATAACCCTCTTTTTAATAGTAAAAGCTTTTGACATATTGTATTGGTAGCCATTTCCCCAATGTTTAACACTATAACGCAGTTTTGATTCAATTAGTGCAAAGTAAACTACCTTTAATTGATCTACCGTTAGTATATCTCTAAGACTCCTCAAAGCAATCCTCCAAAAACAATAATGATAAGCTGAAGGTCATTAACAGAGAACCAAGTATTAAAAGCTGATAAAGCGGCACCAGTCCAGTGTTTCAACTCCTCTAAGCTAGCACCAGATATAACTGCATTAGAATCGTCTGCAAATAATACCAATTCAGCACCAGGCACTTCAGAAACAACATAATTAGCCAAATCATTAATAAAGGCTATAAAGAAAATGGGACCCACGATGGAGCCTTGCGGTATGCCTCTGTGAATGTTAACATGCTCCGAGGTTTTCGCAATTTCCTTTCCATCATTTCCAATTTTTATTATCTTTACAAACTGTTTTCTATTTGTAAAGTAAGATTCTATAAGCTTTAGGACGTTGCCTCTGACACCATAGTGCTCCATTTTATTTAGTAAGATCGTATGATTTACCATATCAAAAGCCGAAGTCAGATCTAGAAATAAGCCAGCGACTTTCAGGTTATTATTTAGTTTATCAACTATGACATTAATTAAAGCATCTATGGCATCCGAAGCCCCTATCCCTGGTTGATAGTCAAATTGTCTTTGGTTTAAGATTCGATGGAGATTAAGATGCATAACCAGACGAGATTTAATAATTTTCTCAATTTTTTTTGACAAAATTGGCAATAAGGAAATTGGCCTGTAATTTTTTGGATCCAGCTTACATTTATTTTTATGAACCGGAAGTATTTTAGCAATCTTAAGCTGCTCGGGAAAAATACCTGCATCTACACAATGGTTAACGAAAGAGGCGAGAGTCCTGTCTAGCAGGTCAATATTGTCCTTAATAATCGATATGGGTATTTCATCGTATAAGCCTATTTGACACAGAAATCACAATCATGACAAGTCAACTACTCATAATGACTACTACTCATTGTGTCATAATAATATTATCATTCTTTTTTTTAATAAGTTATATAGTTTCAAACTTTCAACTATACTTTAGACGAAATAAATGAAATTCTTTTTGGCGTCAGAATTGAAATCATCTTTAAAAGGAAAGTCAACACAAAGATTTGCAAAATGATTTTATTTTAATAAAATAAGATTAATATTTTTACTACTATTTACAATCAAGGCAATCCCTGTTGTCATTATCGCCGTCACTTGTTATTTTAGTGTGTGCAAGTTCTTCCAACTCCAATTGCGTATCTGGAAATAAAAAGAAACCTTAATTATAATGATTTTTCTTCAATTAGTTCGATTTATCATTTTACGATTATCCAGATCATAGTATAAGGCGTCTACTGCTACACATAAATTTTATAAGAAGTACATGCTAAAGTATAAAAATGACATCAAATTTCACTTCTGTAGGTCTGCTGTAAGAAATTTCTTCATGGTAATAAGTAGTGCCCGTTCTGTCTCTTTTTTTTGCGTTTGTGATTTTTCATATCTATTATTGTGTACAATAAATTGTTAACAGCAACGCTTCAGAAAGTGCATCTCTAGTTAGCACATAGTCTTCTACGAAGTAGTACCATCTTCAAGCTTAGCAACCTTCAGATCCTATCGCCCTAAATCGCACAAAATGTTACCATTTGTGGCAGGTTCTGCTAAGTGTGAGATTTCACCACAAAATTTTGTTTACCATTTTGGTGGTCATAAATTATGCTTACAATTTCAAAAGTGGCTAATTAAAAATATTGCAGGGAATTAAGCGCTATTTGAATATGCGATTAATTAATTTGTAAACACTGAGTATTGCCAAGTCTGCAGATATTTTTGCACAGATTAGCCTTGTTTGCGATGGTCAGGTCACACCTTTCGATTTAGAATGTAGGATCTGAAAGGTCTGTATGATCATGAAGATTGTGGCAGGTGTGATTTTGGGTCTAACTTTTGTCTTAATATTTGCAATATCACAGACTTTCTAAGATTGATATTTCGACGCGACGCGCTTATACTACTCGCCTCCTGCTTAAGTAGCCCCTGTTCAAGTACAACCGCAGTAAAGCTGCAGAGATTTGCCCCTTGATACTTTACCTAATATCGTATTATGGTATCCAAATTTGTCCTTCACTATGATTCCTCCGTCCCAGTATTGACGATCACTGGACCCAAACGCTGTGTACACCATATTACAAATCGCATACATAGATGCTAGGCTTAGGAATATCATATGCCACCTTTTTTTGTCATACTGAAATTTAAAGGAAATAAAAATTAGGAATATATCAATACTTTTTCTATTTCGATGAGAGATCATGTTTCTTTGAACACTGATAGTTGTAAACGAAGGCTGAACGTTTAAAGAGCTGCTATTAACTGTCTGTTAATACAACCATTTGAGGAATGATAGAACTAAGGAGAGGAAGGGGAAGGCCGAGAATAAGTTACATTGATCAAGTAAAAGAAAAGAAGGCCAGGTCATACCAAGGTCAAGGATAAGGCGATGTGCAGGGAGACTTGGCGTTTACTTCATGTACTCAACGACAAAAGCTTGCCCTTTAAAGAATGATGATGATTAACTGTCTAACAAAAGAACTCTAGACGATGGTGATCACTAAGCTCCATTATAAGCATATAATATACAGAGCAAGCAATGCAATTTAGTTAACGAAATTACTGGAAACTAATATAAAATAGTATCAAAGACAATCTTACAAAATCGTCTCCCAAGATGACGCCGCCTGTCATTGGCACAAGCGCTGCGAACAGACTAGCGAATGCTCGCGAAAGCATCATTAGGCTACCGTGATAGTTGTCACTGAGATCCTTGTAGCTTTCCTGAAAAAAAAAAAAGGTTGTTAATTGAATTTTATAATGATTTGACTTCTTTTTCTTCTATCAATCGTTGTTTTGGCTTAATTAAACCCGTCACTTTGCCCGGTATTCAACATCCAATCATGTAATATCGTTCCAGATTTGGCATGATTAAATAATTTTGAATTAAATTACGTTTTCAAACTAATTACATGACCAACAAATCCATCTTAAGTAACCCTAAAAACTTTGTCAGACGTTGCGCTCTGCCTACTGCGTTAAGGATGGGGGCGTAATTGTATGTATGTATATAAAGTATTGAATGGTCATAGAACAACATACCAGAAATCCACTGAATTGGAATCCTAGCATCCCCATGATGCCAACTAACACCACTATAGCCATTCGATACCAATTTGGAGTCAAGTTTGGCAATAAAAAAAGGCCTGCTACCACAGCGCAAGCTCCTACAAAATAAGAAAATGACAAATATTAGTGATACTAATAATATATACCTGTCAGAATAACGAGTAAAAAATACTGATATACAGAGGATCGTATAAGATCAAAGATGTTATCCTATTACAAGGGCTAGATATAATGATTAAAAAAAAATATTACAAGTTATAAATCTCCCTAGACCTATATTCTTAATGTATCTCCGCAGCTGAAGGATAATCTAATAAAGTCTGATGTAATAACGTAACATGCATATTATATTATGCTTGTATGAAGTCGTTCGTTTGTTTAACAAAATCGCTTATTTGTATAAGAGGTATTGCAAATGCATTTATTTTTAAAATTTTCTGCAAAATACATACTTTAAGTACACGTACGTTTTTTACCTACAAAGTATTCCAACCAATGTGTAAATAATAGGTCATTTTAACTTCCTTTTCTAAAGTATATCGAATAGATGATATTAATTAATACAAAAAAGTTATAATTTATCGTAACATAATTCTTACCCATAGCATTGATAAATTTTCTAAGGTTAGTCAAATTGACCTGAAAACTCAATTGCAACGTTCGACAGCACCAATCAATAGTAGGCGATGTCATGACGCGCAATAATAAAGCTACGAATGGCAGAAGAGCGACCCATGAACTCTGAAAAAAAAAAAACATTTGATGCAAAGTTAAAACAGCACCATCCTAGCGTTTGTGCACTCATCCATCATTCATATTAGATTCGTATCCAATTCGTAGCAGATTTGGCCATCCTAGTAATTATAATGACAGCTCATGCGCACCCATAAACGTTTTATGTTTTTTTTTGTATACGAATCTAAAATGAATAATTGCTCTAAGGTCCTATCTCCTGAAAGTGTCTTAAAATTCAAATAAGGAATATTGAGATCGGGAGACCGAACTCAACCCGGAGAGGTTTAGAATTTGTGTATTAGAGATTGCTTAAAAAACTTCGATACCACGTTTCAGAACTTATGATTTTTGATGTGGCGCCATCGCGCCACCGGTCGTCTACTAACCCTTGGCTCAGACCACTAGCTCACGGAGTGAGTTGTAACCTACCTCTCGCAAATGAACTCCATATAAAGTCTGCAGGAAGACTGGGACGTAGAACAGGAAGAAGACAAATACAGCGTTACTAGCTGCGTGAGCGCACGTGACTACCCAAAACTGACGAGATTCGAGTATTCTCTTCCATGGTACTTGCAGGGATTTCTGAAAGTAGAGTTTTCATAGAATTGAATTATTAGAATACCTAAGCCATAACGGAGACAGAATCGACATAAATGCTTCCAAATACAATCAGTCAAGCATTTTATCTATAAAACAGGAGTACAATTTGATGATTTGACATTGTTTTTTTTAATATTTAATTAAGCGTTAAATATCCATTGCAACAAGCGACTTAAAAGAAACAAGAGATGTGAAAATAATTTCATGTTATTATTATTGAAAGATAATAATTGATTCTGAAGAGTTCCTTATATAACTAAGAAACAAAGGAGTGATGGTTGTTTGTAACGGTTATAATAACTTTTACCATGAGAAAACAACAGTGAATCAAAACGGAATAACTGACGTGTACATACCAAGCCGCGGCAAAAAATGATATTTCACAGTAAAACTCAATCTCCGACGGTTTCAGTGTCATCCGGAAAACTAATTTAGCACAGATATCCCTATTGGGAATCGAACCCAAATCCTCCGGATCGAAAGCTTATGGTTCTGACCATGGAGATTGTAGGCAGTTATTTGCTACTTGTATTTGCTACGTACCCTTTTCAATGTGCTCAAAGTCTCCTTAATAATCTCTTTCTCAGTGTCCCCCATAGCCTCATGCTGCTCAGGAGTGTTGGCCGTCAGTAATGCCCACATGATGGCCATCGACAGAGCTAACATGGCTTGAGAATAGAAGATCAGCTCCCAGCCTAACCGGGATTCTGAGAGGAGTCCGGAGATGGGTAGTCCTATCAGAATGCCTATTAATGAGCCTGAAAAAAAAAAATATGCATGATTATTTCAAAGACATTTCAAAACCCGTAGAGGATAAAACTACGAAACTTTACAACTTTTGTTCCAAAAAGTTGTTTGGTAACTAAAAATAGAAAATATAATAACAATAACGATTCCAGGCCGATTTCGGCTACAGCGACTGCTGGGCAGACTCAGGAGCTAGCGTGTCGCATATGGGTGCTGTAATTTTGGCCTTAAAGGTTTTTTAGCATTTCAGGCACGTGAGTACGCTGCCACTATAATTATAAATACATACATACATACATATAATCACGCCTTTATCCCTAATGGGGTAGGCAGAGCGCCGACCTAAACAAAGGTCGTTTCGTCACGTCTGACAAAGTTTTGAGGTTATTTAAGATAGATCCGCAGGTACATGCTGCAGTGACAGGTTGTCAGCCCATCGCCTACATTGCAATATACTGAAACCCTCGATTCCCTTAGCTGACTTTTACAACATGCCCGGGAGGAAATGCAGCTGACACACTCTATGTTTTTCTCTCGCTCTCAGTTCAGCTTGGAAGATATAAATTAGAGCGAAAATATTTTCTAACATACAAGATAACAATTTGTACCAACCAATGTGTCTTTATTAATACTCTACTTACAGTATGAAATTGACTTTATTTTTTATTAGGTATGGGAAAGTTCTTTTATTTATTTCTTACCCCCTTTTCACTTCCAACTCTTTATGTATAACCAGTTGTCAAAGATAATAACGAAGTCCCAGATGAAAAGAGTTATGGCAAAATTCATCACATTCGTTTGGGAATATTGCCAATAAGAGTTCAGCATTATTGTTTATATCAAACATGACCAATGTTGTGTACGGATAATACGGAGTGTAAGGGACAACGATATTGATTAACTTTCACCAGCAAAAAACAAGGCTTTTCATATAAATTGTCTGATCGAGGTGGAAATTTTGTATGGAATAGGCAATTTTATTTTCATTTCCTGAAATAAATCCCGGTGATAGTTGTTCAGTTTCGTTAACGGAACATCCGTTTGCGGAAAACTGTACCTTACACCCGGTATAACTTTTATCTTACGTTTCAGTTTGAAATAAGGCCGCCTATGTTGTACTTGTCTTTTGTTGTTATCTGTTGTGTGGTATGATTTCTATTCTTACGTGCAATAAAGTTTTTTTTATGTTATGTTGAAAACACAGCTATTTTGGATCTTGGCTCATTTTTGAGATGGAAACAGAGCAGAAGTGGCGTATATTTTGTATTTCGAGATAGAATTAATTCATTACAAAAATAGCGCCACCTCTCTTCTTTTACCGCCTTAACGGGAAAATTCATTATGTATCTTTGAGTCACATACCGGAGTGTACAATTGTGCTGAAAATCCCCTTTTCATTTGGCAGAAGGAATCGTGACAATAAAGACTGATTTGCAGGCGAAAGGCATGCTTGTGTTGCGCCCATCCATAGCTGAGCATTGCATAGCGCAATCCAGCCTCCCTGTAATATAAAAAAATCTAGTCATCAGAGGGAACAGAGACAGGCCTTTGCTCAGCAGTGCGACACATAACAGCTACATTAGTAACAGCCTCCGTGGTCTAGCGGTCCAAACCACGGGCTTTCGACTCGGAGGTCCTGGGTTCGATTCCCGGTGGGGGACAATAACTTTGAGTTGTTGTTACTAGTTTCGTTAAGCCATTGCAGGCTGATCACCCGGTTGTCCAAAAAGTAAGCTGATCCATGCTGTCGGATGGGCATGTAAATAGTCAGGACCGACAGTCAATCATGTCAGTCAATCTGCCCAATCAGAATAAGAGATTGAAGGAATAGAGAGTGCACCTGTGTGTAGCGCAAACTTTGGGCACTAAAAACTAGTTATGCGCAGTTGGCTGATCTCTGAGAGATTGGCCGCCATCACTGAAAATCCGTGGGAGGACTATTATTATTACATTAGTAACTTCTATAAAAAACTGTGTTACGAGATTTTACATACAAGTATGCAAGCCTCTATTTTTTCTTTGACGTAGTTATTTGATAGCTTTTAAATAAAATACATAGTAACTTTGTTGATATCTTTGGGTTCAAATCAGGTCTATAAGTACCAATAAGAAAACTTCTTTGATCAACTAAAATATTATTTTTACTCCCACATAATAATTTTCAGTTCATTTCCAAAGGTCTCATTAAGGCCACATTCGAAACAATAATAAGGTCGACCGTGAAATTACTTGCAAACATATTATGTATAATATTTACAAATAATTCTCAGTCTGGCTTAGAGTCGATGTACTATGACTTGTGTAGGCGTAATATTAGAGGTTGGTATAACATTGTGGATTTGTTACTTTATATATACTTGCAACAAAATAATTGATTTATGCTTTGTTTATGATTATACACAGAATATAAAGAAAACATGAATGATTTTACTGAGCTAATACAACTAGAGAAAACAGTAGCTTAGTAAAGAGAATGATTGAAATATAAGTGTTTAGTTGAATGAAAGCTGGAAATGTGTCGTAAATTTTATTTTGTGTCGGTGGCTGGACGTCGCGAAAATTTATATAATGGAAGAAAACGACTAAGTCGAGTAGAAAATGCCTGAAACCGGACCCTAGCATTAGGCCGGAAAAAAGCTAGGCAGAAAAAGAAGAAGATTTTGACGATATCAGTATTCTTGTGTTTTCCATACATATATATAATCACGCCTTTATCCCTAATGGGGTAGGCAGCGCGTAAAAGACCTAAGTTAAGATCGTTCCGCCACGTCTGACAAGGTTTTGAGGGTTATTTAAGATAGATTATAATTATTTATGACCTATCGCCTAAATTGCAATATACTGAAACCCTCGGATGCCTTAGCTGGTTTCTATAGCATGCCCGGGAGGAAATGCAGCGGGCACATTCTACGTTTTTCTCTCGCTCCCAGTCCAGCATGGAAGTATGTTGTCCCGGTGACTTAAATACTTCATCCTGTCAAGTAGGTTTTTCGAGGCGACTTATAACTAAATCTTACCTTCTTAACAATGGTCGGCATAGCCACAGCTAACGCCCCACTGCTGAGTAGAACAACAGTCAACACATGCTTGCCGCCTGACTTCACTCGCCTCATAAACATCTCTGTAGGTACCAACATCAGGGCATACCCTAATAGGAAGGATGATAGAATCGCTCCTTGGATTTTTCCATCCCAGTTGTAAACCTGTAATTTGGGAATGTACTTTCCATCAAAAACGTACTATCATTGGATATCGACATTATTAGTCAATAATGACTTAATAACAAAGTAATATTACTTCTACCAGTTACTTGTATGTTACTTGTTGTTGTTTGCATCACAGAAAATAAATAGTTCAATACTTTCTACTAGGTTATATATTTATTTATCTAAACATAGTATAAACAAGTCACTTTCTCTGTCCCTATATCCCTATGTATGCTTAGAACTTAAAAACTACGCAACGGATTTTGATGCGGTTTCTTTACATGGATAGAGTGATTCAAGAGGAATATACATGCATAATACAGTAGAGAAACACTGATGATTTCCGTGCGAAGCCGGGGCGGGTCGCTAGTTTATTTATAAAAAAATGTCTCAATGCAAAATATGTGTTAATTAAAATTTTATAATGACAAGCATTCATACCTTATAAAATTATCGAACTGAAATATTAATTAAAATCTGTGACCTAGAATATTAATAGTGAATTCAGTTACCAAATAAATAAAAAACTGCATATTGAATATCAAAGTACTTATTTACAAAGCTCGCGACCAAGCCTTCCAATCAAATATAAAATCGCTTTGCAAAAGCTTGTAATTATAAATCTGTGGAATTCTTACAGCCGATATTATGTAAAAGGGACGCTTTTTAAAACCTTCTGCTTATTAACTTTTTAAAGCTTTCTGCATATTAAAACTTTCTGTTCACGTGCAGCCTATGGGCCAGTTTAACATAGGTAGCGAGTATACAGCTCAGAGGTATTAGCTCTCATATCTGAAGGTTCAGTACAACAACGCATTCAGGGTTCTGTTGGGGCTGCCATGGAGTGCAGCGCGTCCTAGATGTTTTCTGAGTCATACGTTGATGGTTTTGCAGCCATCATTATAGGTATATGTATACTAGGGACCCGCCCCGGCTTCGCACGAAAATCATCAGTGTTTCTCTACTATATTCTGCATGTCTTATAATTATAAACCTTCCTCTTGAATCATTCTAGCCATTAAAAGAAACCGCATCAAAATCCGTTGCGTAGTTTTAAAGATCTAAGCATACGAGTACATAGGGATATAGGGACAGTGAAAGCGACTTTGTTTTATACTATGTAGTGATATCCTTTATTGCATAAACACAAAAGAAATGTAATTTAAAACATAATGTGCTAGGGCGAACTTATCTCTATGAAGAGGTCTCTTCCAGGCAACCCAATGGTAGTAAGAGAAAGTGAATAATTTTGAGGGGACACGAAAATGCAACATTATCAGAGACTAATATAATAAATCAAAATAAAAAACATTATAAAAAGGTCTGCTGACCAGGAGGTGTATTTTTAAATCACTCAAACCTAAATTCGCATACGAAAGAGCACCATTCACATGCCATATTGTATGGAAATCGCATGCGAATGTCACTCTTTCGAATGCGAATTTCGATTCGAGTGATTAAAAATGCGGTTCTTGAATCGCGGCAGGTCGAAAAGAGTACTGAGCGCATAGGTATCAAATATGGGTGAAATTGAATGATTCATTCAAAATATAATTCGAACAGCTTGCCATTCAAATAAATTATTCGATTGTAGAAAGTGAGTTTTCGAAATATTTGTTTGATCAATTTTATTCGACAAATTTTATTCACATTCGCCCTTCTCTAGCACGTGTCTGTCCGGACAAACCTTAGAATCGCCTTGTAGCAGTCGTTACATAAAGCTACTTGTTTTTTTACTTCCATGCTGACCTGGGAGCGCGGGAAAAACATAGAATGTGCCAGCTGCATTTCCTCCCGGACATGCTGTAAAAACAGCTAAGGGTTCCGAAGGTTTCAGTATATTGTAATAGGCAATGAGCTGACAACATGTCACTACAGCAATATACATACATACATATAATCACGCCTTTATCCCTAATGGGGTAGGCAGAGCGTAAACAACCTAAACAAAGGTCGTTCCGCCACGTCTGACATAGTTTTGAGGGTTATTTAAGATAGAATTCTAGGTATATTGCTGTAGTGACAGGTTGTCAGCCCATCGCCTAAATTACAATATACTGAAACCCTCGGATCCCTTAGCTGGATCTTACAGCAAGCCCGGGAGGAAATGCAGCTGGCACATTCTATGTTTTTCTCTCGCTCCCAGACCAGCATGGAAGTATATACAGCAATATACCCACAAATCTATCTTAAATGACTCCCAAACGTTGTCAGACGTGGCTGAACGACCTCTATTTAGATCGTTAACGCTCTGCCTACCCCATTAGGGATAAAAGCGTAATTATATGTATGTATGTATTTTTACTGTACCTGTATATAAGTGTCATTTCTTCTAGTGACGTCATTCAAAGACAGCACAGCGATGCCGGTGCTCCCGCGCAGCGCGCCCAGCGTCGCCGCGCACACACACATATATGCCACTTGAAGGTGCCGTACGCCCAATCTGAACTCTGTAACGATGGTAATAGAGGTTATATTTCTTGTAGTGACGTCATTTTCACACACGTATATGCAACTTGACGGTGCCGCACGCCCAATCTGAACTCTGTAACGATGGTAATAGAGGTTATATTTCTTGTAGTGACGTCATTTTCACACACGTATATGCAACTTGACGGTGCCGCACGCCCAATCTGAACTCTGTAACGATGGTAATAGAGGTTATATTTCTTGTAGTGACGTCATTTTCACACACGTATATGCAACTTGACGGTGCCGCACGCCCAATCTGAACTCTGTAACGATGGTAATAGAGGTTATATTTCTTGTAGTGACGTCATTTTCACACACGTATATGCAACTTGACGGTGCCGCACGCCCAATCTGAACTCTGTAACGATGGTAATAGAGGTTATATTTCTTGTAGTGACGTCATTTTCACACACGTATATGCAACTTGACGGTGCCGCACGCCCAATCTGAACTCTGTAACGATGGTAATAGAGGTTATATTTCTTGTAGTGACGTCATTTTCACACACGTATATGCAACTTGACGGTGCCGCACGCCCAATCTGAACTCTGTAACGATGGTAATAGAGGTTATATATCTTGTAGTGACGTCATTTCCACACACGTATATGCAACTTGACGGTGCCGCACGCCCAATCTGAACTCTGTAACGATGGTAATAGAGGTTATATATCTTGTAGTGACGTCATTTCCACACACGTATATGCAACTTGACGGTGCCGCACGCCCAAACTGAACTCTGTAACGATGGTAATAGAGGTTATATTTCTTGTAGTGACATCATTTACACACACGTATATTAGGGTGGTTAAAAAGTACTTTTTTATTTTTTTCTATTAGCCACCCTCCTATTTTGTTAAGAATACCCATATTATGCTTACTGCAAAATATCAGCTGCCTTAACTAAAGGCAAGAGGATGCTATTTTTTTTATTTTTTCACATAATACTCGCTCAAGTTTAGTAACATTACTGCTTAAAAATAGGGATATGAGTAGGTCTCGTAAAGTAAAATATAAAAAAAATACATATTTAACTTAGTCCAAAGCAACTTTTAGGTGTTGTTAGTGCATTTAAGTATAGTGTAGAAATTTAGAGATATTCCTTTAAATTACATTGAAAAAAAAAAACAATTTATAGACAATAAACATTTTTTTATTGAATGTTTTTCGATGATTCAAACCTTTGTCACATTTAAATCAGCTTCCTATACTAAAAAAATAAATTTGTTATCGTTTATTTTTCAACTTTTCAAACAAATCCAAAATTTTGTTTAGCGATGAGCATCCCTTTCCATTAAAGATATCTTTATGAAATTTTGCGTTCCATATTTTTTTAATACGTGTAACAATATGAGAGTCTGGCCAAATCTCTAGCATGAGTTTGTTTTTTTTTCCATACTAGCTTGAACCACGCTAACGTATATGCCACTTGGAAGTTCCGCACGCCCAAACTGAACTCTGTAACAATGGTAATAGAGGTTATATTCTTCTAATAACGTCATTTACACACACGTATATGCCACTTGGAGGTGCGCACGCCCAAACTGAACTCTGTAACGATGGCAATAGAGGTTATATTTCTTCCAGTGACGTCATTTACACACATATATATGCCATTTGGAGGTGTCGCACGCCCAAACTGAACTCTGGTACGATGGTAATAGAGGTTATATTTCTTCTAGTGACGTCATTTACACACATGTATTTGCAGCTTGGAGGTGCCGCACGCCCATACTGAACTCTGTAACGATGGTAATAGAGGTTATATTTCTTCCAGGGACGTCATTTACACACACATATATGCCATTTGGAGGTGTCGCACGCCCAAACTGAACTCTGGTACGATGGTAATAGAGGTTATATTTCTTCTAGTGACGTCATTTACACACATGTATTTGCAGCTTGGAGGTGCCGCACGCCCATACTGAACTCTGTAACGATGGTAATAGAGGTTATATTTCTTCCAGTGACGTCATTTACACACACATATATGCCATTTGGAGGTGTCGCACGCCCAAACTGAACTCTGGTACGATGGTAATAGAGGTTATATTTCTTCTAGTGACGTCATTTACACACATGTATTTGCAACTTCGAGGTGCCGCACGCCCATACTGAACTCTGTAACGATGGTAATAGAGGTTATATTTCTTCTAGTGACGTCATTTACACACATGTATTTGCAACTTCGAGGTGCCGCACGCCCATACTGAACTCTGGTACGATGGTAATAGAGGTTATATTTCTTCCAGTGACGTCATTTACACACACGTATATGCCACTTGGAGGTGCCGCTCGCCCAAACTGAACTCTGTGACGATGGTAATAGAGGTTATATTTCTTGTAGTGACGTCATTCAAAGCTTAAACAGCAACACCCGTGCACTAAAAAAATACTTGTTTAAATACGAGCACATAAAGTAATGTGTACATAAAATCACGCCTATATCCCTTACGGGGTAGGCAGAGCGTTAAACGCCTCGTATAAGGCGCTTTTGCCGCGTCTGACAAAAATTGAGGGCAGTTTTAGTAATATTTGAGTAATGTGCTTATGACAATAATGTTAAAATTTTTACGAGTTACTTGGTAACCACTACCTAGTTCTTAATCATTTCAAGCAACAGAATAAATTGATCTTAACATTAACTTTATTGTCTCATTCATATAACTTGATGTGCTCGTATGTAAACAAGTTTTTTGATCAATTTAACCAAGTTGTTTTTTTTTTAGTGTGCGCACATACACATAAGCCACTTGGAGCGGCCGTATGCCCAAATTGAACTCTGTAACGATGGTAGAGGGAGACAGACTGACAAAAATGAAAAATAAAATCATTTTGATCTTTATATCGTTAATAATGCCAGCTGTAATTATTTTTTTGTAAAAATATTCAATGTAACATAATTCAACAGACACGACCCTTCTAGAGATTTATCATATGGATAGATGAGTAGTAATATTTTGTTGTTGTAAATCTAAACAATACTTTTTGAGTTGAAATCTGAAATTCCGTACAGTCTGTAGGCTTCATAAAGGACGGGGTAAATTATTCCATATTTTTTACAATGAACCCTTAAATTTTGACAGCCATTAATTTTAAGTACACCTTGTAGTCCTATTGTCTCACGTTAAAAGATAACGTTTATGATATTTTGATGACGCTGTCGATCTTTGTCGTATAGACTAACCAAGAAAACATACATATATACATACATAAATCACGCCTTTATCCCTTACGGGGTAGGCAGAGCGTTTAACGCCTCGTAAAAGGCGCTTTCGCCACGTTTGACAAAAATTGAGGGCAATTTTAGATTGTAATATGTATTGCTATAGTGACAGGTTGTCAGCCCATCGCCTAAATTACAATACACTGTAACCCTCGAGTCCCTTTTGCTGACTTCAACAGCATGCCTGGGAGGAAGGGCAGCTGGAACATTTTATGTTTTTCTATCTCTCCCAGTCCAGCATGGAAGTAACCAAGAAAACACATAAATTTAAACACAAACATTTCCATATAGGTGCTTCTACACGAGCAATACCAGGTGTAAGGGACAGCGTCCCGCATACTGATAGGGGTTGCGCAGTCAACGACACTGCACAGCTATCAACAGGTTTTGTTTCAGGAAGTGAAATGCCTTTTTCATACAAATTATCTGATCGAGGTCATCATTTTGTATGAAAAAGCAAGTTCTTTTTGACTTCCTGAATTTTTTCTCAAAATACTGGCCGAACCAGTAGTCTAACCCGCGTTTTCCCGTGGAAACAAAGGTTTTCCCGCAGTAAAAAGTAGGTACTATTCTACAATACAATACAAAGAAACAACACAACATTTTTCACAAAGAAACACATACAACAGAAATAAAAAGGAACAAACGTGACAGTACAATATAGGCGGCCTTATTGCTAAAGCAGCAATTTCTACCAGGCAACCTTTGGGTATAGAAATTGTACAAGCAGAAAGCGGGATAGTGCATATTACTACATATAATACTTAGACAATATTTACACACTATTAAATAAATATTTCAATAAAAACAAATATACTGATACATATCTTATGATTCTAGGACCTAACCAATAATTATGTGTGCCAAGTTGCACGCAGGTCCGTCTGGTGGTGGAACCATGATGATAAACATGAACCATATCTTACGATTTTTTTGCAAAAGTCTTGCAACCTTTAAGAAAATTTGTTGGTTATATTACATAGCGCGATTTTTTCTGCAATGAATATCCCGTAGCCAAGCTGTAAATCATACATACATATAATCACGCCTTTATCCCTAAAGGGGTAGACAGAGCGTAAACAACCTAACCAAAAGTCGTTTCGTCACGTCTCACAAAGTTTTGAGGGTTATTTAAGATAGATCTTTAGGTATACTGCTATAGTGACAGGTTGTCAGCTCATCGCCTAAATTATGTACAATATACTGAAAACCTCGGATCACTTAGCTGGTTTTTACAGTATAACTGGGAGGAAATGCAGCTGGCACATTCTATGTTTTTCTCTCGCTCCAAGGCCAGTATAGATGGAAGTAAGCTGTAAATCATTTTTCCTTAAACATTTCATAACATACATACATACATACATATAATCACGCCTTTATCCCTAATGGGGTAGGCAGAGCGTAAACGACCTAAACTAAGGCCGTTCCGCCGCGTCTGACAAAGTCTTGAGGGCCATTCAAGAAAGATTTGTACGTATATTTCTGTAGTGACAGGTTGTCAGCCTATCGCCTAAATTACAATATACTGAAACCCTCAGATCCCTTGGCTTGTTTTTACAGCATGCTCGAGAGGAAATGCAGCTGGCACATTATATGTTTTTCTCTCACTCCCAGTCCAGCATGGAAGAGTTTCATAACCCAGTCGTTTTATCTGTTTTTGTCCACAGTAAGTAACGGCTAGAGGCGATGAGTGGTTGTAAAGTAACAAACTACTAGTTCATGTTTTCAGTGCACGATGCACGATCTATACAGGGTGTCACAAAACAGGGTAAATTTACTGAAAGGTAAATATTTCACATTAGCCTTTCTTTCACTTCCATGCTGGTCTGGGAGCGAGAGAAAAACATAGAATGTACCAGCTGCATTCCCTCCCGGGCATGCTTTAAAATCCAGCTAAGGGATCCGAGGGTTTCAGTATATTGTAATTTAGGCGATGGGCTGACAACCTGTCACTACAGCAATATACCTAGAATTCTATCTTAAATAACCCTCAAAACTTTGTTTGACGTGGCGGGACGACCTTTGTTTGGGTCGTTTGCGCTCTGCCTACCCCATTAGGGATAAAGGCGTGATTATATGTATGTATGTAGCCTTTCTTCTTCTTATCGTGTAGGTTTTTGAGTTAAACAACGACCCGATGAGACCTGGTGTCACAGTTATTCAAACCGCCTAGTAGCACAGCTAAATCATCCATCAGCTGATTATTTAATAATTAATTAGCTTCCGGCCGTATTGATAATCAGCTCTTGAGGCTGACAGCGAGTTGGTTTTCAGTACAAAACGGCCTGTCAAATCCCTACTTAATATTGCTCTCAATCTTGAGATCGCTTAATAAATACGAGCCTAAGACCTAGTTCACCCGTTTCTGTAACAACCTGTACAATCTAACAGCAGCCTGAAACGACAAGTTTATGGAGTCCCCTTGAAAGCTTGCTGACGCCGACAATGGGAAATAGTGTGCTGAAGTATCTCTTGCCTTCGCTTTGCTGAACCAAAAGATATGAAACTTTGCACAAACGAAATCTCTTTGGAGCTAAGCCTTATGAACAGTTTTGGGAGTTGTGTACCTGACAACCTTTAATATAATAATGTTTTCCTCTACCCTTGAAATATGAGGAATAACAAATCATAATTCATACATACATATAATCACACTTTTATCCCTAACGGGGTAGGCAGAGCGTAAACGACCTAAACAAAGGTCGTTACGCCAGGTCTGACAAAGATTTGAGGGTTATTTGAGTATATTTCTGTAGTGACAAGTTGTCAGCCAATCGCCTAATATAATGGGCAACATTTCAATATACAGAAATCCTCGGATCCCTTAGCTGGTTTTTACAACATGCCCGGGAGGAAATGCAGCTAGCACATTCTATGTTTCTCTCGCTCCCAGCTGCATTTCCTCCCGGGCATGCTGTAAAAATCATCTAAGGGATCCGAGGGTTTCAGTATATTGCAATTTTGCCCATAGATTGACAACCTGTCACTACAGCAATATACCTTACAAATATATCTTAGACAACCCTCAAAACTTTGTCAGACGTGACGAAACGACCTTTGTTTAGGTCGTTTACGCTCTGCCTACCCCATTAGGGATATAGGCGTGATTAAATGTATGTATGTCATATTATTTAAAAAATGAGACTTGTAACTGTTCATATTTAATGTTGATCGTCAGTTTTAAACAACAATATTTAACTAGACAATTAATATATAACAAACACCAACAAAGAACAACACAAATTTACTTACTATTTTTAACCGCAACGCCATCGTAACCATCCTCAAAATGGTGTGTCAGAAACTCCACGTCCATTTCATCAACAAAACAATATACATTTCCAGCATCAAAAACTCCTTCAATTCCTTTACAGTTTCCTTTGTGAAGTACCAAAACACTAAGGTTATTTCAACATATGTAACGTGTAGCAATATCTCTCTTATCACCCAGACAATTTTATTTAATTATCAGATTTTATCCTAATGTCCACACTGTGTGATGTTTTGCAGAACACACGGGAGCATTTATCTTTCACCTTGCTGTGTTTATCAGTCGTGTTGTTTAGAGAATGTTTCATCTTTCAAATGTAGTATGTAACTGCCTCCGTGATTTAGTGGCTAGTGCCATGGACTCCCGATCCGGAGGTCCTGGGTTCGATTCCCAGGGGGAAACACAAAAAGTTGGTATTTGAGAATTTATCACTTTATGAATTTTTCCCCAGTTTGGTTAGGACATGGCAAGCTGAATCACTTGAATGTCCGAAAAAAGAAAAAGATTTCGTGACTGAGAGGGCACGCTAAGCCGTCGGTCCCGGTCGCTGTTTTTGATAGTGGTCGTTACTCAAACCATGTCAGAGGCCTGATAGTTGTGCTACTAGGCGGTTTAAAAACTCTGACACCAGGGTTCATCGAGTCCATAGGCTCGACACCCAGTCGACATAAGAAGAAGAAGAATGTAGTAGGTACATTAACTCAACTTAGTTTTTGTTTAAGACGTGATTAGGTATTTATGTTTTTTTATTCTGCGTATATTTTTACGGTGCAACGTACATAATAATTATCTAATTTGACCATTTATTCTAAATACTTTTTTGTTTATTTAACCATTTATTGTATTTATGCAAACATACAAAGGACAAATTACTTAAGAAACAAAGTTAAAAACATACCTTTTATCTTAAAAGAGAGGATTTCAATTTATAATTGTTATAGTAATAAAACTTTAAAATCAGACTTACTCAGACTATACATCCTGACTGAATTAAAAGGCTAATAAACATAAAATTTATGCATAATACAAACATAATATTCACGCCTTCATCCCTAATGGGGTAGGCTAAGCAGAAACAACCTAAACAAAGGTTATTTCGCCACGTCGGATAAATTTTTGAGGGTTATTTTGGTCTGTAATAGGTATTGCTGTAGTGTCAGGTTGTCAGCCCATCGCCTAAATTGCAATATACTAAAACCCTCAAATCCTTTTGTTGGTTTTTACACCATACCCAGGAGTAAATGCAGTTGGCACTTTCTATGTTTTTCTCTCGCTCCCAGTCCAGCATGGAAGAATAAATATGCTGAACAAATTGAATACTTGGATAGAAAAAAATACGAGACTGACCTAAATTGTACAAAACCCTTTTAACTTATCTATGTGGCAGTATTTTATAAAACAAATCTAATATTTAGATAAACCGCTTCTCGACGACCTAGATCATTGAAGATTATTGGTAATTCCAGGAATTTCCAATAAAAATATCTAGGACAAAATATTACGTTCAGTAATGTTTTGATGACAACCCTAGAAAATATTAAATTATTTTGACATTTCATCACATAAAAAAAATAAAGAGTCCGATGGTGTAGTGGATAGGGCCTCTGCCTTCGTACCAATGTGTTTTTCGGTTTCCGAATTTCATATGAACGTTTATTTGGCGCTTTTCCATGTTCCGGAAGGCACGTTAAGCCGTTGGTCCCGGTTATTATCATTTAAAACCATAAATATTAGTCGTAAAGCCATGACAGAGGCCAGTCCTAAGCATTAGCGGCTTAACTCTGCTAAATCTCTGACCTAATCTAGGATTGGGTCCTGTTTCCCTTTCTGGGTTGCAGAGATCAGATGGCAGCCGCTCTGTGTTTTTACACAGAGCGGCTGCCATATGACACCAGTACTTTTTTTCAATCCCCTAGATTAGGTAGCCAACCCCGTGAGGTACTGGATAAGGCTAGGCTAGGCTAGGTGAGCACATAAAAAATGAAATTGTTTTCAAATTCCATTTATGTTATCTACATTTCAAAAAGAAGAAATAAATGAAAATCGCTGCATATTTTTATCTATCTTGATTGGCCACCGACGTCTTGATCAAAGAATATTTAATGAACTCATAAAACATATATAAACTTTTACAAAAACCTAACACTCGGGGCATACAAATTTCAGTCACTTTGTCAGCGAAGTTGAAAACCATACAGAAGGGAAGTTTTATACAACCGTACTCGTACTATAGTAGAATACCTACTCAACCACATACAGCCTTAAGCATATATATTCTGATTTCTAATTCGTGGGCTGTCGACGAATGACCCGATGAACCTATGTGTATGAATTTATAAACTGACTTGCCGCTGACATTATTTTTATAACCTCCGCTACGGATACTGTGTCCAAAAATGAAGACTTTACCTACTCATCTAAGTACTGCTTTATTTTTTTGAATATAAAGGTGATTCAGCCTGTTTCGATGTAACTAAACAAGGTAAAATCTTACAAAGTTGAAAAAAAATACTTATCGAACCTACCACCTACGATAGAGAGGCCATTCTTCTATGATGGCCTGGGAGCAAGAGAAAAACATAGAATGTGCCAGCTGCATTTCCTCCTGAGTATGCTGTAAAAACCAGCTTAGGGATCCGAGCTTTTAAGTATATTGTAATAGGCGATGGTCTGACAACTTGTCAAAACAGCAATATACCTACATATCTTTCTTTATCTACATAGCCCTAAAAAATTTACAGACATGGCCAAAACGCCTTTTACTGGGTACTTAAATTCTTATTTGTACGATAGCATCCAGAAGGTAAATGTAAACGGAGCTAAGTCATCAGGGTCTCGTGTTCAAATAGGTGTACCTCAAGGTTCGATATTAGGTCCATTTCTATTTCCAGTGTAAATTAATGATTTGCCCTAAATGATAGAGAATTTTTCAAAGATTGTATTATTTGTAAATGATACATCTCTTATATTTAAAGTTGATAGACATTATCCAAAATTATGACAACGTAAATAACACTCTTGAACAAATTCATAATTGGTTCACTGTTAATAAATTAGTGTTGAATGCGAAAAAAACCAAATGTATACACACTCAATGCTGAGAAAACAAAGTTTTTGTGTTTTCATAAAACTATATCTTCTGCGCCAACGTACTACCCAACTATTAGAGTGCATACGTATAATGTGATGGAAAGAGCAAACTTTACATGTGAAGTGATTGAAAGAGAAGATCAAATAAAATATCTCGGCGTACTTTTGGACAAACGGCTAAATTTTAGGTCTCACATAATTGCCATTTCAAACAGAGTCCGCAAAATTATTAACGTTATGAAGCTGCTGCGGTCCGGAGCCTCACGAGAAGTTCTTTTACTGGTGTACAAGGCTTTATGCCAATCTGTAATCATGTACTGTATTACTGCGTGGGGTTCCGCAGCGGGTAGCTTCATGATATTTGTGGAAAGAGCTCAAAGGTCGGTCCTTAAAGTAATGTTCCGGCGACCTTTCAGGTACCCTACGATTAGCCTGTACACGGATACAGAAGTACTAATAGTCCGAAAATTGTTTATTTTAAAAGCAGCTACAACGTTTCATAAGTGCCTTGGTACATTAACATCGGATGCTAGCGGACTAAACTCGAGGCGACCAAAATTTTTAACCGAAGCTAAAAAAACTTCCTTTGGCCAACGTTTTAGTTCTTTTACTTTTCCTTTCATTTACAAAAAAGTTATGAAACACTGCAATATCAGGTATGAATCGCTGCACAGCGCAAAATGTACTATCACAAAATGGCTTTTTACCCTTGATTACAAAGGAACTGACGATCTTCTTGTAGTGAAACAGTGATTATTTACTTCCTTTTTATTCTTCCCTGCAACATTCCTGATCTCTCCCTTCCCTATATTTCCTACCTAACTTTTCTATAACTTATTTTAATAATTTAATTCATCGACCAATATTTTGTTACTTTTTCTAATTAGTTTTGATTGTTTTGTAATTAATTATTATTATTTTTCTAACTTCTGAGCTCAACTGTATGTATCAAACCGTGTTCAAAGGTTGCCAGCGACACAGGTTCGCCTATTGCGGGAACGCGATAATCTTGCCCATGTAACCTAATTTTTGGTAAATAAATATTTTTGTATTTTTTTTGTATAAAATTTACTTTGCCTAATGTACACTCTTCCAATAATGATGTTATACTTAATAATGAAAAAATAGAGTTCATCGAAAGCACAGTTTTCTTAAGGTGCACATTACATATTACACTTGACTCGAAACTTCAATGGCTCCCTCACATTACATCTTTATCTGGGAGACTAAGTTCAGCCGCATTTTTTGTGCGAAGAATCCGAGAGCTCACGGATCTTGCTACAGCAAGACTTGTATATTTTTGTTATTTTCATAGCATTATGTCCTATGAAATTTTGCTGTGGGACCGCGCTGCTGACATTGATTCAATTTTTGTTTTGCAAAAACGGGCTATTAGAGCAATTTACAAACTCAGATGTCGTGATTCCCTAAGATAATTGTTCAAAGAGATAAATATTTTAACTGTAGGTACCATGTCAATTTATATATGTAAATATTCTGTATGCAAGGTAAAATATTCATAGTTTTACCAAAAATGGTGACAGGCATAACCGGAACCTTAGAAGCAAAAATAAAATTGACCAACCCCCGTTTAGGTTAGTTAAAGTTAAAAAAACATTTTTAGGTCTAATTATACAATACTATAACAAAATACCTGACCATATATTAAATTTGTCAGAAAATCAATTTAAAGATACTATTAAAAACACATTATGTCGGAAAGCCAGATGACTATATATAAGTTAGATGACTATACTAATGACAAAGATGTCTGGAGCTCTGATATTTCAGTGAAGCCTAAGAAATTGGCACACATTGCGGTCACAAACCCTATTTTGAACAAAAAGAAGGACATAAGTAAGAATAAGATAAAACGAAGGGAGGGGCGCAAAGTGCGAGTTTCTCATGCTTCTTCTTCATTATGATATAGTTTTATTTTGTGACATAGATATAATTTAATTTTCTTTGTAATAGACTCGCTTGTGACTTTCTAAAAGTGTTCTTAGGTATATAATTGGAAATAAATGATTTGACTTTGACTTTTGCTTTTTGCTCTGCCTATCCCGTAAAGGATAAATGCGTGACTTTGTTTGTAGTCTGAATGGTTATTCTCTGTAAAGTTATATACTCGTGTGTCCTTCAAGATGCCCTTCCTCCCGGGCATGCTGTATAAGTCAGCAAAAGGGATTCGAGGGTTACAGTGTATTGTAATTTAGGCGATGGGCTGACAACCTGTCACTACAGCAATACACATTACAATCTAAAATTGCCCCCAATTTATGTCAGACGTGGCGAAAGCGCCTTTTAGGAGGCGTTTTACGCTCTGCCTACCCCGTAAGGGATAAAGGCGTGATTTTATGTATGTATGTATGTCCTTCAAGATGTGCTCGATTAGTTTATATCTGGGAATGTTCGCCTCGCATTGAAATTTATGTTCTACCTAGTGTAGCTCCTAGGATTTAGTGTAAACCAAGATGATACGATGTTGAGTTGTTCAGAGCTCGCACTGGATTTCGGTTGGCATTTGTTTTAGTGAGAAATGTCTTTGTGGAACTAAGGTGAACATATAAAAGCACTGAGAGTACGAAATATTATCCGGATGGTACTCCGCCTCAGTCGAAATAATCAGCTGTTATAAGGGCTAATTTTCAAGCTCACTTGATGACAGCCGGATAGATGAGCACAATGGCGTTATTTTAAGGCGCATCTTAAATTTCACCTGGCATCAAGCAAAAATAATTTACAAGCATGTTAAGCTCTCCTGTATTCCGTCATGCATGGTCATTTCCGACAAGAATGTGCATTGCTTAAATTGCTTATATAATACTAGCTGTGCCCGCGACTCCGTACGCGTGGTGGTTATGATTTTAAACAGCGATGTATTTTTGTTTCAAATTTTATATAATTGGGATAGAATACAGTCTTACATTACACCTATGCGAGCATAGTACAATATATTAGGTATTCTATGTTCCTGTCTACTTAAATATGGAAGGTAATTGTGTTACCTAACGGTTGATTCTTTGTTTCCATTTATTATTGTTTTGAGATCAAATAATTAGGTATATACAAATCATGATTAAAAAAATTGTTGAATTTATCATTAAACTATTGAATATTAAAGATTATTTACAACTTACGTTGTTAATAGACAAAAAGTGAACTTATGTATGTAAGTAAGTTCGTGTTTTTGCGAGTTTACCATACAAACTGGGGTACTTACTCAATATAGAATGGTTTGCGTGATAATTTCTAACCTAGGCTGGACACCAGATAATTAAAAAACCTCAGTCAAATAAATAAGTACCTTCAAAATCGGTTAAAACGATCAAAGTTCAATTTTCTGCCTACCCTCTAAGTCTGGTGGCGTTATTATTTGTCTCGTAACTTTGAGTTTAGGTAATGCTTAGTCAAATAAAAAAGTTCCATAAAAATCGGTTAATAACGACCGAAATTAAATTTACTACCTACCTCCTAAGTGATGAGGCGTGATAATTTGTATCGTAACTTACTTACTCAATACTAGAATGGTTTGCGTGATTATTTCTAACCTAGGCCTAACACCAGGGAATTAAAAAAAAACTCAGTCAAATAAAAAGTCCCTTTAATATCGGTTAAAAACGATCAGAGTTCAATTAACTGCCTTGCCCCTAAGTCAGGTGGCGTGATTATTTGTATCATTACTTCGAGTTTAAGTAATGCTCAGTCAAACAAAAAAAGTTCCATCAAAATCGGTTAAAAACTACCGGAATTCAATTTTCTACCTACCTTCTAAGTTATGAGGCGTGATTATTTGTGTCGTAGCTTTGATTTTAAATAATGCTTAGTCGAATAAAAAAAGTTCCATAAAAATCGGTTAAGAAACAGCCAAATTTTAATTTCCTACCTACCCCCTAAGCCAGGTAGCGTAATTTTAGGTATCCTTAGTTGCAACCCAGGTAACACACAATTGAATAAAAAAGTCCTATCGTGATCGGTTCAGTAGTTTTGGCGTGATGTGGTATCATACAGACAGACAGACAGACATACAGACAGACCGACAGACAGACAGACATACGGACAAAAATTAAAAAAAAAAACGTTTTGATCTTTATATCGTAAATAATGCCCGCTGCAAAAAAATTATAATGTGCAGACACGACCCTTCTAGAGATTTATTATATTATGTATAGATTCGCTGAGAGTGCATGGTTCAATTTTTCCCCCATATTGGTATCATTTCGTACATCCGAATTTTTATATGCCGCATATTATTATCACGAAAATGGTTGCCAGTAGTTTTATTTTACAAATGATTTCGTTGACATATTAATAATATCCCAAACCTTTATTTTTTGAAACTCTATGACCAAATTTTGAAAATACCTTTTTTAAAACTAGTTCATGTCATACCAGTATCAATCTAGACATATAATAAATCTCTAGAAGGGCGTGTCTGTACTTTGAATATTTTTACAATAAAATTATTGCAGCAGGCATTATTAACGATATGAAGACCAAGGATTTTTTGTCTGTCTGTCTGTCTTTTTCAGGGTTGCAACTAAGGATACCTAAAATCACGCTTCCTGACTTATAGGGTAGGCAGGAAATTGAAATTTGGCTGTTTCTTAACCGATTATTATGGAACTGTTTTTATTCGACTAAGCATTATTTAAAATGAAAGTTACGAAATAAATAATTACGCCTCATTACTAAGGAGGTAGGTAGAAAATTGAATTTGAGTCGTTTTTACCGATTTTGATGAAACTTTTTTTGTTTGTCTGAGCATTACTTAAAATCAAAGTTACGATACAAATAATCACGTCACCTGACTAAGGGGGTAGGCAGGAAATTGAACTCTGATCGTTTTTCCGATTTTAAAGGAACTTTTTATTTGACTGAGATTTAATTATCTGATGTCCAGCCTAGGTTAGAAATAATTACGCAAACCATTTTAATACTGAGTAAGTAAGTACCCGAGTTTATATGGAAAACACGCAGTGTCTAACATACTGAAAACGCTTCTATGCGCGTAGGAGCGGGATCTGCTAGCTCGCGCGCGTACGAAGTCGCGGGCACAGCTAGTATTTAATATAATGCTTCAAAGTGGTTGGTTAAGAAGGGATAATCCGAGAGGGCACCGCGGGAACAGCTAGTAATCTGATAATTTTAAACTTCGAAGTAACTTTTCCCACAATGTCATTAGCATGAAGTTACAATTTCCACATGAATAAATTATTACACAGAAAATAACTTCATATTTCAAAATTACAATGCAAAGCCGACTCGGGGCACCCCGACACGTATAGATTTGATTCGTAGGGTTGATGCTTGCTTGCATGCTTGCTTGTTTGCTTACTTTCTTGCCTGCTTGCTTCCTTGTTAACATAAAAATGAAAACATTCAGGACCTACTTACTTTAAACGCCTGTTAGAAACAGCATAATGAATTGACTTACACTTCTGGGTATTACACTTTTGGTTAAAGATTTATTTGGATTTTAACATTTTGGTAAGATAATGTTTTGAAATAAATATATAAATGGAAAACGCAGTGGTGGAATAAAGTTATATTTGGATTTTATTACAGTGGTTAAAAAAAAAAAAACTGTCTTTATAAGTTAATGGTTTAATGTAAAAAAAAATGCAATAAATTTCTAAATTTCATAACTTCTGAAAAACTAAACAGAAGGAAAATTTTAAAAAAGTCGTATCGTTTTTGGATATATAAAATTCGGTTTTACAATAGGTAGCCATCTTTATTGCATATTCCTTATAGTCATTTCCCTGTCTAGAATCACACATGTGATGGGCACGGCTGTATTTAATTAAATACCTGATGCAATCATGCAGGCACCAAATAGCTTAAAATCACGGCTCGATCGTTGGCTTGACAAGCCAACAGATATTTTAAATGCTGGACTGGGAGAGATAGAAAAACATAGAATGTTCCAGCTGCCCTTCCTCCCGGGCATGCTGTTGAAGTCAGCAAAAGGGACTCGAGGGTTACAGTGTATTGTAATTTAGGCGATGGGCTGGCAACCTGTCACTATAGCAATACATATTACAATCTAAAATTGCCCTCAATTTTTGTCAGACGTGGCGAAAGCGCCTTTTATGAGGCGTTAAACGCTCTGCTACCCCGTAAAGGATAAAGGCGTGATTTATGTATGTATGTACGTATGTGTTTTTAGTGATTTTTGATGAGGGCGCCACTTAGCTATTATAGTCTAGTTTAAAATTATCTTGATTATTATTACTTAAATCTGTTGGACAGGTTTTTCGATTCACTGCGTTTTTAGCGAATTATCTTTTTTTTACTAATGGGGGCGCCACTATTTTCATATTCTAACACACACACACATACACACGCATCAGACACAAGAATAATATGCGTTACTTATAATATCATCATATTTCTTTTATTATTTTACTTAGTAGATGCTTAACTCACTCAAACAAAATACATAATAGATTGATATTGGCGGCAATTCTGAGCGCACTATTCCTTAACTAATTCTTAGTTAGCGCTCTCACTTTCTTAACTTTGACATAAGAACAGGATAGCAAGTAAACACATGGCTTTGACATTCCTAAACTGACGTAAGACGCTTTAAATAGGAATGAGCATAGAGCATGCCTCATTATTTACGTTAAATAAGCAGTCTTATGTCAGTTTAGGAATGTCAAAACCATGTGTTTATTTGCTATCCTGTTCTTATGTGAAAATTAGAATTAGGATTATGTTTCTTCCATGCTGGACTGGGAGCAAGAGGAAAACATAGAATGTGCCAGCTGCATTTCCTCCCGGGCATGCTGTAAAAACCAGCTAAGGGATCTGAAGGTTTCATTATATTGTAATTTAGGCGATGGGCTGACAACCTATCACTACAGCAATATACCTACAATTATATCTTAAATAACTCTCAAATCTTTGTCAGACGTGGCGCAACGACCTTTGTTTAGGTCGTTTACGCTCTGCCTACCCCATTAGGGGTAAAGGCGTGATTATATGTGTATGTGTGAGGATTATGTTGCGAGAATCGACGCCATTAGGTACTGTATGTTTAGTTCTCAAATAAGGAATAACGAAGCGCAACTACTCTGAGCCCGAGGGGTGGGAACCTGATGACCTGTACTGCAGGTCTTTAGAGTTATTTCCGGCATCAGTCTCCCATAACTCAAGTTTTAAGGATCAATTACTTTTAAGATGTTCCTACATTACAGTATGTAAAACTTCTGTTGTGGAGAGCCCGATGGTGTAGTGGATAGGGCCGCTGCCTCCTGAGCGGGAGGTCGTGGTTCGAATCCCACCACGTAGCAATGTGTTTTTCGGTTTTCGAATTTCATATTTACGTTTATTCGGCGCTTTTTCCGTGCTTCGGAAGGCACGTTAAGCCGTTGGTCCCGGTTAATATCGTTTAATACCGTAGATATTAGTCGTTAAGCCATATCAGAGGCCAGTGCTAAGCATTGGCGGCTTGAAAACTCTGACCTAATCTAGGATTGGGTCTGGTTTCCCTTCTGGGTTGCGGAGGTCAGATGGCAGTCGCTCTGTGTAAAAATCAGTACCCTCGTTCAATTCCCTAGATTAGGAAGCCGACCCCGTGAGATACGGGATAAGGCTAAGGAGATGATGATTATTTACTATCGCTACCTTAATAGGATTTCTGCCTTGTTCTTAGTATCCCTACTAGTAGCTACTTAATATACGAGCTACTTATCTTCTCGCTATTATTATGACGTAGAACCAGGCGACCATTAAGTGTGCAACTTTGCAAACGGTACAGAAACACGCAGCATTCTCATGTGCACTTCAGGGCAGTCTCTTAAGCCGCAAAGTATACGTACCCTCGGCGATAGTCAGCCAGGGAAATGCATCGGAATTCAAATTTGCAAAAGAATATGTAGGTACTGAAAATCCTTGTTATAGGAAGAAAATAGTTTTGGGAATAGGTAGGTATATGCAATTTTATTACTGGATTTCTTACGTGCTGGACTGGGAGCGATCCTTCCATGCTGGACTGGGAGCGAGAGACAAACATAGATTGTGCCAGTTGCGTTTCCTTCAGGCATGCTGTAAAAACCAGCTAAATTTCAGTACATTGCAATTTAGGCGATAGGCTGTCACTACAGCAATATACTTACAAATCAATCTTAAATAAGCCTCAACACTTTGTCAGACGTGGCGGAACGACCTTTGTTCAGGTTGGTTGCGCTCTGCCTACCCCATTAGGGATAAAGGCGTGATTATATATATGTATTTACTTCCATGCTGGACTGGGAGTGAGAGATAAACATAGAATGTGCCAGCTGCATTTCTTCCCGAGCATGCTGTAAAAACCAGCTAAGGGATCAGAGGGCTTCAGTATATTGTAATTTAGGCGATGGGCTGACAACCTGTTACTACAACAATGTACGTGCAAATCCATCTTAAATAGCCCTCAAAACTTAGTCAGACGCGGCGGAACGACCTTTGTTTAGGTCGTTTACGCTCTGCCTACCCCATTAGGGATAAAGGCGTGATTATATATATGTATGTATGATAGGGCCTATTTGAGAAGAGGCATAAATCCAGCAGTGTGGTTGTGGGTGTGTGGGCTGATAAATGATGATGGATGAGATTTGCAACAACATTCCAATTTGTGGTAGGTACACAATTACAACCTATGAAAATAGGAAACTCAGCTAATCCTCATTCGGAATCCAGAGCAAATTGGTAAATGCGAGGCGTAATTCCGGAATATGTTCGGCATAGCGCAGACTTAGATAAGAGAAGATACCACAAGTAGACATAATAACTCTACGTACATCAGTGAAATAATTGTTAATTGAGCAAGTTTCAATAACAAGTATATACATTTTTTTATTCAGGACAAACTTTCCGCCCACGTTTCTACCTGCGTAAAATGGATTTCCGCATGGGAATTAAGATTTTCAGGCACTGCACAGTAACCATTTTCCTATTCGAAGACATAACATATACATATAATCATGTGTCTTGAAACATCCTGATCCGTCCAGTGGTTGAAACCTGATTGAGTAACAATGATTAATGCATCCCAACATTTGCTTTTGTAATATAAGGAGGATTCCAATAACAACTTTTTTATTATGAGTCCTTAACATATTATGATCGTTATCTGCCTACCACTACGAAGTATAAAAAAAAGTCGCTTTCTCTGTCCTTTTATCCCTATGTATGAATTAATCTTTAAAACTGTGCAACGGATTTTGATGCGGTTTGATTTTAATTGATAGAGTGTTTCAAAAGGAAGGTTTATATATATAATACTTGCATAATATTGTGGAGAAACACTGAAAATTTCCGTGCGAAGCCGGGGCGAGTCGCTAGTTTGCAATAAAGTCGCTCCGAAAAAGTTAAAAATTTACTTACATATAATTTGAAAAAGTTGCGTAGTCTTAATCGTTATAGATCAGTGGAAAACAGTAACAGGATCTAGTCATTAAGTATTCTATTAGATCATTCGCGTAATACTAGTAAGGTGGAATTATATTCATAATGAGATTCTAGGTGGAGGATTAAATAGCAGTTCGTTATTTAAATAAAAGTAAGGTATCAGATTTGCATTCAATAACAGACAGATGCAGAAAGATTACAAAAACGTGTTTTTTTATGTGAAATGTTGTTGATATCTACTGTCAAAAAATATAATTATTTTAACGGCCTACAAAAAAATGCTTGCACCCGAAAGAAAAAAAGGATACCAAGCTTGCCGTTCGCTGTCTTTGACAGTGGTCGTTACTCAAGCCATGTCAGAGGCCTAATAATTGTTCTATTAGGTGGTTTGAAAACTCTGACACATTTGTTCATTGGGTCGATTGACTCGAGAATCCATTCCCTAAGAAGAAGAAGACGTAAAATGCTTCATCGAAATGAAAATTCATTCATTCGTTCATTCGTATAATCACACCCTTATTCCTCATGGCGTAGGCAGAGCGTAAACGACCAAAACACAGGTCAGTCCGCCCCGTCTGACAAAAAAATGAATATCGCTGTAGTGACAAGTTGTCAGCCTGGCCTGGGAGCGAGAGAAAAACTTAGAATGTGCCAGCTGCATTTCCTCCCGGGCATGCTGTAAAAATCAGCTAAGGGATCCGAAGGGTTTCTGTATTTTGTAATTTTGGCGATGGAGGGCAACCTGTTACTACAGTAATACACCTACAAATCTATCCTAAATACCCTCAAAACTTTGTCAGACGTGGCGGATCGACCTTTGTTTAGGTCGTTAAAGGCGTGATTATATGTATGTATGAACTCGTATGTATAACTACCTATACCTATGTATCTGGCCACACGATTTGTATCGCCCAATATTGCTGCTATCGGTGCCAAATATATGGGCTTCCTCACTCGTATCAAATGTATCCGAAGCATATATTGAGCTATAGATCCATTTCAGACGGATGGTAGAATATACTAATGGAGAAGTTAGTTCTATGGGACATTCATACTAGTTCCCTTTATTCACCCTGTACAAATCTATAGCCAGAGATTCATGCCAATTTATTAACTGAGTAGTTTCTAGCTCCATGATCTTGTTTCCATGCTGGACTGGGAGTGATAGACAAACATAGAAAGTGCCAGCAGCATCTTCTCCCGGGCATGCTGTAAAAACCAGCTAAGAAGTCCGAGGGTTTCTTACTGTATATTGCAATTTAAGAGATGGGCTGACAACCTGTAGGTACAGCAAAACACCTTCAAATCTCTTTAAATAATCCTCAAAACTACGTAAACGACCTTTGTTTAAGCCGTTTACGCTTAGTTTATCCCATTAGGGTTAAAGGCGTGATTTAATGTATAAATGTATGTCTTACTAAACCATATCCACATTTCAACATGTTTGTTATAATCAATTGAGTTCGCTTTATCTTATTATTTCACTTCATTAATTTAAAGTTATTGCTGACATAGCTTAGACTGTTGAATCTATACATGTTATTATAATAAACCACTACAAGGGTCGTGTCTGTACATAGAATATTTTTACAAAAAAAATAATTGCAGCAGGCATTATTAACGATATAAAGATCAAAACGATTTTTTTAGAATTTTTGTCTGTCTGTCTGTCTGGGTGTTAATTTAATTGCGAGCCATAGCTAAGGGGGTGTTTGAGTAACGTACAAGAAGCCTATAAAAAATATTTTAAGAAATCTAACTCGAAAAAAGAACAATAGTCGGTAATTATTATGTTTCCAAGAGCTGCGTCTGGCCGCAACGCTATAACTGAGCCCGCGCTAGTCATTACCACGGGTCTGTAGTGACTCGCACGTCGAGCAGTATTGGATCTCGGATAACTGCGCGTCACGCGGGATCGGTTATAGCGGTTCTTCCAGACGCAGAGTTTTTTTCTTTTTTTTTTTTTAAATACTTTATAGTCTATTTACTGAAACACCCATATTTATGGCACGCAATAAAATTATCATCCTGTATAGTTTCTTCCATGCTGGCCTGGGAGCGAAAGAAAAACATAGAATGTATCTGCCTACCCCATTACGGATAAAGGCGTGATTATATGTATATATTTATAGTTTCTTCCATGACGTACTATGAGCGATACAAAGGCATGGAATGTTTTAGCTGCCCCTCCCAGACTCCCAGACATGCTGTAGAAGTCAGTTATGAGGTGATAATCTGTCACTAAAACAATTCTTCTCCTATCGTGTCGTTGACAAGACAACACCTTGTTTTTACTAAAATAATGGGTTCGATTCTAGATACCACCATCTAAAAATAAAATTAAAGTCTATCTGTCACTTTCATAATTATTAAATTAAATAAGGACAGGTGATTTATACTCTATTTCTGACAAGTTTATAAATTCGGATATAAATGTAATAACACATAAAACCACCAACTATAAATCAAAAACCGGAGAGAATAGATCTCCTGTCCTTTTCCAATATTTTTAGTCTGAAAGTGACAAATAGATTTTAAATTTAGTTTTAGCCGGTAAACCTAGAATCGAGCCCAATCTGTCACTAAAGTGATACATAATTACAATCTCAAATGTCAGACATGGCAAATATATTGCTGCTTTATGCTTTTCCTACTCTGTAAGGGATAAAAGCGTGATTTTATGTAAATATCGCAGGCATTTTGTATGATTCCGCCGTTGACATACGACGTCGGCAGTTGATAAACGCTCCCTGTTATGTAAAATGCCGTATTTTCACATGCTTTTGCTTCGTGCGAACACAAAACACATGCAGTTTTGCAGACCGGTGGGAATAAATGCCGTGCCGTTGCCGTGTCGTTGCCGTACCATCAAGTGGAAAAGCGTTCCATATAATTTCATTGGTTTTCACAAATTATCTCTTTTACGGTACCGTCGACGGTGCCGTGCGGTCGCCGTTGCCGTCGCCGTGCCGTCTAGTCGAAAAACGCTATTTCAATTACTGTTACTCCTTAGATTGAGTGCCTTTATGTACACATTGCTCAAAGAGGGAGATTGATATAAGCAAAGTGTAAGGCTGATCAGCGTTATGTTATGTGTAAGGATAAATCAATTGAGTTTGTTTATCCAAATCACGATTACATAGCTACGCTAGGATAAGCTAATTTTGTGGAAGAACATAACCTAAATTATGTAACGAGTGCTACCTTGCCAACAAACCGTTTTCGCAGTTTGGGGAGAATATAAAATATATATTTTGTGAATACCTTTTTTGTGAAAATAAATACATCGCCTTTATCCCTAATGGTGTAGCCAGAGCGTAAATGACCTAAATACAATTCGTTCCGACACGTCTGACAAAGTTTTGAGGGTTATTAAGATAGATTTGTAGGTATATTGCTGTAGTGACAGGTTGTCAGCCCATCGCCTAAATTACAATATACAGAAACCCTTCGGATCCCTCAGCTGATTTTTACAACATGCCCGGGAAGAAATCCAGCTGGCACATTATATGTTTTTTTCTTTCGCTCCCAGGCCAGCATGGAAATAAATAAATGATAATAATAATCAAAATACAGGAGCTTTACTTAAACAAACAAACAAATATGATATTAACATACAAAACATCTAGTATCTACGACACCTCGCAATTACTTTAGTGTAAGTGTACTCGTATGTATAAGTAGTTGTATGTTTTGTTGTTTACTTCCAAGCTGGACTGGGAGCGAGAGAAAAACATAGAATTTGCCAGCTGCATTTCCTCCCGGGCATGCTGTAACATCCAGCTAAGGGATCCGAGGGTTTCTATATCGCAATTTATGCGATGGGCTGACAACCTGTCACTATAGCAAAATACATGCAAATATATCTTAAATAACCCTCAAAACTATGTCAGACGTGGCGGAACGACCTTTTGTATAGGTCGTTTACGCTCTGCCTACCCCATTAGAGATAAAGGCGTGATTATATGTATGTATGTATGTTTTGTAATAAGTGAAAAAAAAAGAAAAAAAAAAGAAAAAAAAATATATATAAGTAATGATTATTATAACGTAATAAAACTAACGCTTACTTTATCTCTTACGGGTAGATCTTATAACGGCTTTGAAAATGGCGTGTTTGCCACGTCTGACAAAATATTGAAGACAATTTTAAATTGAAATGTTTTAATTCAAATCGGTGCACGTAATTTCTATGGAAAACGTACCACGGATTACATTGTGCCTCGTTTAATAAATACTCTTCCACTAGAATTCAGACGAAATTTAACACATAAAAATATTAAACGTAATTTAAAATCATTTTTCAAAACAAATAATTTTCAAATCTTATTGTAAAAATACCATCCTGTATATACAAATTCTTTCTGTGTTATCTATCGGCGTGGGCTGGGCGCATGGGGTGCAAGTGCAAGAGAGACGCACGGTTTCCTTTGTTAAGGGATTAACCAGCGCAGGAACTTGGAGTAAACAAGCTTGCGTTTGCGAACCATTCTCGCACTCAAATTATATTTTATTGTTATTACGCAAAAATATTTTAATTCTATTTATTATTTTAAGTATGTGTCGTATTTAAAAAAAAAGTGTGCTATATTTAGAAAATATGAATATGTTATGTTGTTTTTTAAGTTAATTAAGTTTTTTGTTTTGTTTTTTTTTTAGATTAAGGAGGAATGTGCAGTGCCAAGACAAACCTTTTTAAGGTTTATTGGTACTAAGAATTCGATGTCTGTAGAATCTTTTGTATGTGAAATAAAAAATAAATAAATAATAAAATAAGTAAAAATATTCTAACAGAAAACACTATAACTAACAGACCCAACCGTTTTTAAAGACGCAAAGCTTCTTTATATTGTAAGAAAAGAATAAAAAAGATGCAAAAAGCCAGGCCTGTCTGTCGTGGAGTCCTTTTACAAAGGCGGGATATAGACGTGTAAAAAGAAAAGAAAAAACCTCTCTTCTTGGAAGTATCTAGAGCGTGCAAATATGCCTTAGACTAGGAGATTTTTCACCTTAGGAAACGAAACTATGTGTTCTCTTTTCACATGTCGTTCAAAGGAAGATCACGCACTAATGAGAAATAAGTGTATCTCTGTAATTATTTCTTTACTATTTTGATGAGATGACTGATGCTGAAAAACATAGAAAGCGCCAGGTGAATTTCCTCCCGGGCATGCTGTAAAAACCAGCTAAGGGATCTGAGGGTTTCTGTTTACGCAATTTAAATCACAATCAAGCTAGTCAGCCCGCATTGTCCTAACCAAGCCATAAAAAGTTTTTGTTCGTCCGAGAAATCATACCCACATCGGGTGCCCATGGCTCAGACGACTCGACCACGAAGGCATATCAAGTAAACGAGAGCAATTACTTACGTTTAAATTTTATTTGCAATGCATAAAACGTTCGATCCATTTTACTGCGATAGCCAGATGTTCGACACGAACACTCACATATTATTGCCACACAATAAAATTGCAACACGCTTCCGAAGTCACATTGGAGAAATACTCAATGTTTTACTGAATCTATGATAGTCGAATACTTTAACTTAGAATGTGCAAAAAATCATGTCTAAGGGCAACACTCAGGCGTCACTTGTTTTTGCATTATCTACAACACACATGCGTGACCTTACGTCGGCGTATCCCTCTGCCAGTACGCGCGCGTAGAGCGTAAAGTGACGATGTATGTTGTAGGCATGCAAAAAGCGTTGACATCATGACAAGTTGCGCGCAGTAAGTGACGCCTGTGTGTTTCTTCCCTGCTGGAATGGGAGAGATAGAAAAGCATAGAATTTTCCAGCTGCCCTTCCTCCCGGGCATGCTGTAGAAGTCAGAAAAAGGGACTCGAGGGTTACAGTGTATTGTAACTTAGGCGATGGGCTGACAACCTGTCACTATAGCAATACACATTACAATCTAAAATTGCCCTCAAGTTTTGTCAGACGTGGCGAAAGCGCCTTTTACGAGGCGTTAAACGCTCTGCCTACCCCGTAAGGGATAAAGGCGTGATTTTATGTATGTATGTATGTATGGACTGGGAGCGAAAGACAAACATGTAATGTGCTAACTGAATTTTCTAACAGACATGCTGTAAAAACCAGCTAAGAGATCCGAGGGTTTCAGTTTATTGCAATTTAGGTGATATGCTGACAACCTGTTACTACAGCAATATTAAAACTTTGTCATACGTGGCGGAACGACCTAATTTGATGACGTTTACGCTCTGCCTATCCCATTAGGGATAAAGGCTTGATTATATGTAGGTGGGTAGCTGCCTTTATAGTTTCTGTAGGTTTATCGGGGATATTACTTAAAAAATAGGTTACCACAATTGCCACGTTCTTAAATAATTGTGTAAAGGCGATTTTTAGTCCCAAATCCCCTTTTTCCGCGTGAGGCTCGGTGCCTATGAGTACCATCGCCCTTTATCGCCAGCGGCCCAGTGGCCATAGGATTTTATTCTCTTTCGACGACAGCATACTAAATGCTACGTGAGAGCAAAAAGCTGTTAATGTCTGGCCGGAAAAAGCCGTGAGAATTTTATTTCAGTTCGTGATACGTATGGGCACAATAATAGTAAGCTGTTGTATGGATTACTTTACATTTTTGTAAAATATGTAATTTTAGAAGTCTATGATTCTTCCATAATTATAGTGTCAAATACTTGTGACTATAATCATGGAAGTGGCGTCCGAAATGTCTCGTTTCGTCACCTAATTTCTTTTTCTACATCTTTTTAGAAAAAGAAACATTGTTTTGAACAAAATTTTTTGAAACTTACATTTTGAATATAGGACATTTTGTGTAAAGGACAATTAGCGAAAGGGAAGTTTTGCCACAGGAATATGGGGTAAAGCTATTCTGACACATCATCACAAGGTGTTCAGGTTGAAGTGAAGCTCAAAAAATATTCAACTGGATTTCAAGCAGCTTCTCTCAGCTCGTTGATTAAACGACTAGTTTTCTTTGACACCAGCTGTTTACACTGATTACAAAATTCTCGTGCTCTTTTCAGCAATATCCTGTCGGTGCCACATCCCCGAAAATGGAAGCTCAAAATTTAATGGAAGTTTTAAAGTATACATATTTTTGGTTGGGTAAAATTTTGCAGGTGTATATTTTTTCTTCCATGCTGGACTGGGACCGAGAGAAAAACATAGAATGTATTAGCTGCATTTTCTCCCGGGCATGCTGTAAAAACCAGCTGAGGGAGTTGAGGTTTTCTGTATATTGCAATTTAGACGATAGGCAGACACCCTGTCACTAAAGCAATATACTTACAAATCTATCTTAAATAACCCTCAAAACTTTGTCAGACGTGCGATCTTTGTTTAGGTCGCTTACGCTCTGCCTACCCCATTAGGGATAAAGGCGTGATCATATATATGTATTTTTGAAATTAAAACAGATGCAGTTTTGTATTACTCATACAGTTCTGTAGTAATTGATTAAGTTTGTACCTGTATATGCTTATATAAACCTACTCGCCTTCAAAATACTTTAAAGTTCATATTGATAAACAGCATTTGAGACTGACAGCTAGTTTGAGTGCGTATCAGAAATGTCATTTCAGTACATTATGGGCTGCCAAATCCATACTTAATATAGCTCTCATCTTAAGATCACCTTATGAATGAGGGCCTAAGATATGACTCACAATAAAAGTGTTTAAAGATGTTTTCTTTTTGTAGATGAATTTCTAGTAAATTTCCTGCATTAAGCCCATCGTAATTTTCTGATGACGGCTAGTAAACCGCTACGACGATGACGTAGTTTTTGTTGTTAAGGACCGTAGCAGCGTACTGCGGCATAGCATGCTCAAAATAAATACTGTAAAGGTAAACTTCAAAAAAACATACTTACATATAATAATGCCTTTATCCCTGGAAGCGAGAGAAAAACATAGAATATGCCAGCTGCATTTCCTCCCGGGCATGTTGTAAAAACCAGCTAAGGGAACCGAGGGTTTCTGAATATTGCAGTTTGGGTGATAGGCTGACAATCTGTCCCTACAGCAATAAATATACAAATCTATGTCTAATACCACTCAATACTTTGTGAGACGTGGCGTAACGACCTTAGGTCGTTTACCCTTTGCCTACATGGACAGATCCGATACGGACAGATTGTCAGCCTATCACCTAAACTGCAATATTCAGAAACCGTCGGTTCCCTTAGCTGGTTTTTACAACATGCCCGGGAGGAAATGCTGGCATATTCTATGTTTTTCTCTCGCTTCCAGGCTAGCATGGAGGAATACAGTTGCATTCAAATTGTTATTATCTTGTGTAAACGTACTTATAGTCCTGTGACCATACACACTTGTAGTATGGTGCAAATAGGTAAATAAAAAGTTTATGTACTCACTACGGATTATACGTATTTTAACTAATGTATTACATAGTACGCTATCGCATAATTTGCTATTGCAAAATTTTCTTCTAGGCTGAACTGGGAGATAGAGAAAAACGTAGAATGTGCTAGCTGCATTTCCTCCAGTGTATGCTGTAAAAACCAGCTAAGCGATCCGAGGGTTTCTGAATATAATAGGCTATCATATAGGCTGACAATCTGTCACTACAGCAATATACCTACAAATCTATCTTAAATAACCCTCTAAACCTTGTCAGCCGTGGCGGAACGACCTTTATTTAAGTCTGCCTACCCCATTATGGATAAAAGAATTATTATATGTATTGCATAATTTATAAAAAATATATATAACATTAATTATAACACGGCGTACTTAGTCAATGTTAAAAACACAATACGAATCAATTCTCAAAGCGATTTTAAAAAAAAATCCTCCTGTTTCATGGTTGATTACCGTCAGCGACCCAAAAACCATTTTTCAACTGAGATACGATCTTGTAATTTGGATCGTACGAATGAAAAAAAATCATTTTTCCGGCGACTAAAAGTTTTTGGCTTATCTTGAAGATTGATGAATAGGTCCCCTAGATGAGATAAACAAAATGTACGCAAAACTATAAGTTAGACATGTTTCGTGATTGATGATTTTATTTGTATCATTATAACATGAAAACAAGATAATTTATGTATCCCATTTATAATTATAATTGGGTTTTTAGGTTAGACCATAAAACAAAATATAATAATTAATTCTGAAGGAACTTAAAGGTCGTATTTATAATCAGTGGTCATAAGTGACAGCGAGTTTGAGTTCGTATCATAAATGTCATTTCAATACAAACTGGCCTGTCAAATCCATACTTAATATTTGTTCTCAAGTTTGAAATCGCTTCATAATTACGAGCCTTAGGTCCGTATTTATAATCAGCTCTTGAGACTGACAGCAAGTATCAGTTCGTATCAGAACTGTCATTTCAGTTGAAAACGAACTGATAAATCTACTCTCAATTTATAAATACGACCCTTAGGCCCGTATCTATAATCGACACTTGAGATAGACAGCTAGTTTGAGTTCGTATCAGACATGTCATTTCAGTACAATATGGCATGCCATATTCATACCTACATTTACCTACTATCAGGACAAATCCATACCTACTTGATATCGCTCTCAATCTTAAGATCGTTTTATAAATACGACCCTTAAAGTTCTATCATCAATTGAAAAATGCGTTTGCGTCAGACTGAACAGCAAAGGCGATGTTGCACTGCATAACGTGCAACATCGCCCTAATAATACTTACTAACAACAAATATCGTTAGGTTCATGCATACAAAAATACATATAATCACGCCTTTATCCCTAATGGGGTAGGCAGAGCGTAAACGACCTAAACAAAGGTCGTTCCGCCACGTCTGACAAAGTTTTGAGGGTTATTTTAAGATCGATTTGTAGGTATATTGCTGTAGTGACAGGTTGTCAGCCCATCGCCTAAATTACAATATACTGAAACCCTCAGATCCCTTAGCTTTTTTTACAGCATGCCCGGGAGGAAATGCAGCTGGTATATTCTATGTTTTTCTCTCGCTCCCAGGTCAGCATGGTTAGGTTCAACGTGAATTAATTACTGATTAATGAAATGAATCTTGTCATATTCTAAAGTATTGAGGTAGGGGCAGGATTTAAACCTGCAATCTTTGATATGCCGTTCCATCGTTTTGCTAATGGTAGTCAGTATGGCAAATTGAAGCTTCCCACTTACATCATTACGCACGTAGCAATTTTCTTAATTTCCACTTTACACATTTATGAACAAAAAATTTACTATGTGGGCAAAAACTCTCATAAAATATCTGAAAATATTATATAACCTTAATATTCAAAGAGCCAATTTAAAAACATCGTCGCTACGTTTGAGATTTACAGCAACTATTATCGCTTTTATAAATTTGTCTTAGTGCCACGGATTATCATAAAAAAGATCTTGGGCTCTACGAAAGTGCCTTAACGTAATACTATTGGAAAAGGCAACATTGAAAATGCTGAATCTGTTATTCTTCTCACGTATAAAATAACATCTGAAATGTTCGGTTTACCCAACTCAACAGTAGATTATCAAGAGGAATACGGGTTTTAGCTGGCAGACACTGTAAATGTCTTTTCAAGTTTTTTTTTTGTAGTTTTATCTTGATACTTCTGAATTCTCCTTGTATTCAAGCTGAATGATAATGAATCAAATTATTGTTAGTACATCTAGCCTATTTAGTCCCAGTGTTAAATATATATTATGTAAGTAACTAAGTAAAAATATGTTTTTCTAATTAAAGTAATGTACAGGGAGTGTATATTAGCAGAAAGTTAAGTTAGTACTCTAATTTCAAATGATACACAAACTACCTATTGAATTAATACACACACCAATTTTATATTATTAAAAGTGGAGCATATTTTACTGACGGAATTAAACAAAACATACATACATACATACATATTATCACGCCTTTATTCCTAATGGGGTAGGCAGAGCGTAAACGACCTAAACAAAGGTCGTTCGGCCACGTCTGACAAAGTTTTGAGGGTTATTTAAGATAGATTTGTAGGTATATTGCTGTAGTGACAGGTTGTCAGCCCATCGCCTAGATTACAATATACTGAAACCCTCGGATCCCTTAGCTGGTTTTTACAGCATGCCCGGGAGGAAATGCAGCTGGCACATTCTATGTTTTTCTCTCGCTCCCAGGCCAGCATGGAAGAACAAAACATAAATATACTAATATTGAAATCCCAAAACCAATATGTTTCATTTATTAAGAATTAAATTAAAACAGGAAAAAAACCTATGTATCTATTTTTTTTCATGTCTGGTAGAGATCGCTGTCAGCGATAAGACCGCCATGTGTCATGTCTGTTTCTATCTAAATGTTCTTTGTAAATGTGTGCAATAAAGAGCTTTTACTTGCTTGTTTTGTTATAATAAATGATAGAACTGTGTGTCTAGTTGTTCGACTGTCACCACAGCTACAGTATAACTTGACGACCCTTGGGGTACGAAATTAATTCCGGGGTCCACGTGGGTATCGCTTAGTTAGATAATTGAATTCTCCATCATTATACTCGACCAGCCGTTCTCAAACTTATAATACAGTCGATAGGAGGTAGGCTCCTGGAATAAACTGATAACATAACATATAAACACGCCTTTGTTCCTAGTGGGGTAGGCAGACCATAAACGACCTAAACAAAGGTTGTTCCGCCACGCCTGACCAGTTTTAAGGGTTACTTCAGATACATCTGTCTTTTGCTTTTAGTAACAGGCTGCCAGCCCTGCGTCTTAATGTGATTACAATATTGAAACCCTTGAATCCCTTAGATGAAATTTTAACAGCATTCCGGGGAATAAATGCAGCTGGAACATGCTATGTTTTTCTATTACTCCCAGTTCCAAACAAACAGATAAGGTACCTATTTTTCATTGTCTTCAGATGAATCAGCACATGATGTGAAAACATTTGTCGGTGCGTGGGGCGCCAAGTGCCATAACAGGCATCTTATGGGTGAGTTTGCTCCATTGACGGCTTCTTCTTCTTAGTGAATGAATTCTCTAGTCGAACAACGACCCGATGAACCGTGGTATCAGAGTTTTCCAAACTGCCTAACAGCACAGCTATTAGGCTTCTGACATGGTTTGAGTAACGACCACCATCAAAGATAGCGGCCGAGACCGACGGCTTAACGTGCCCTCTGAAGCATGTAATCCTTTTTATTTTTGGACAATGAGGTGATTCAGCCTACAATGTATTAACCATACATTCATACTTATAATAACGCCTCTATCTCTAATGGGGTAGGCAGAGCGTAAACAACCTAAATAAAGGTCGTATTCCTACTTCCAAGGTGGACTGGGAGCGAGAGAAAAACATAGAATGTACCAGCTGCATTTCCTCCCGGGCATGCTGTAAGAACCAGCTAAGGGATCTAAGAGTTTCAGTATATAGCAATTTAGGCAATGGGCTGACAACCTGTCACTACAGCGATATACGTACAAATCCATCTTGAAGAACCCTCAAAACTTTGTCAGTCGTGGCGAAACGACCTTTGTTTAGGTCGCTTACGCTCTGCCTACCCCATTAGGGATAAAGGCGTGATTATATGTATGTATGTATGTTTTCCTACGTCTGACAAAGTTTTGAGGGTTATTTAAGATAGATTTGTAGGTATATTGCTGTAGTGACAGGTCCTAACCAAACTAGGGATAACCTCACAAAGTGATAAATAGACAAATATCAACTTTGTGTTCCCCCAGGAAATCGCACGGTTGTCAGCCCATCGCCTTAATTGCAATAAACAGATCCCTCAGCTGGTTTTTACAGTAAGCCTGGGACGAAATGCAGCTGGCTCATTCTATGTTTTTCTCTCCTTCCCAGGCCAGCATGGAAGATTCCATTGCCCCCATAGCGCAATATAGAAGACCCCCCTTATACTCTCCAGATTGAGAAACGCTGTACTAACTTAATATCCAAGCAGAGACTAATTGGATAATTCAATTCGTAGCCTCTATAAACAAATATAAATAAGTATGTATAGTTGCTATGTTCGAGTAGTTGACAGCTCATTTAAGTACTGGAAACAAATTGAGGTTTTTTATGGTAGTTCCAGCGTTTATATTCCATATTTTTTGTACAAATAAAGCCAAAGCTTCCATGCTGGCCTGGGAGCGAGAGAAAAAGATAGAATGTGCTAGCTGCATTTCCTCCCGCACACGCTGTTAAAACCAGCTAAGGAATCCGAGGGTTTCAGTATATTGTAATTTAGGCAATGGGCTTACAACCTGTCACTACAGCAATATACCTACAAATCTGTCTTAAATAACCATCAAAACTTTGTCAGACGTGGTGGATCGACCTTCGTTTAGGTCGTTAACGCTCTGCCTACCCTATTAGGGATAAAGGCGTCATTATATGTAAGTATGTATCAAGTCAAAGATACATAGTCCTACATAAATATAGGTCAAATATTTTAAGTTCATCACAAATAGTATTTTCCCAAAATTTATCACAAAAATCTCTACATAGAAGACGAAATAAACACTCGTTTGCGCTGTAGGTTTGTTATATTTTATAATTACTTGTATACTTATTCTATACTCTTCTTCTTCCATGCTGCACTGGGAGCGAGAGAAAAACATAGAAAGTTCCAGCTGCATTTCCTCCCGGGTATGCTGTAAAAACCAGCACAGGGATCCGAGGGTTTCAATATATTGCGATTTAGGCGATGGCTGACAACCTGTCACTACAGCAATATACCTACAAATCTATCTTAAAAACCCTCAAAATTTTATCAGACGTAGCAGACTGACCTTTATTTAGGTCGTTTACCGTCTGCCTACCCCATGTGGGATAAAGGCTTGCTATACCGGGTGTATTTGCCATACTTGTGTGTATAAATGTACACACACGCTGCCTTAGTGTGCGTGAGTGTGCCATAGTAAACCTGTAGTCACACACACAAGGACCAAGGACTCATGTACGTACGCACAACCACAAGTATAGTTTAATACATACATACGGAGTGTAAGGGACAGTGTCCCGCAAACTGAGAGGGGTTGCTCAGTCAAAGAAACTGAACAACTATTACCAGGAATTACTTTCAGAAGATGAAAAAAAATTAACTTCCTATACAATACTGAAAAAAATCCTGCTAATAGTTGTTCAGTTCCGTTGACTGAGCAACCCCTCTCAGTTTGCGGGACACTATCCCTTACACTCCATATGTATGTATTATACTATACTTGTGGTTGTGCGTACGTACATGAGTCCTTGCGTGTGTGACTACAGGTTTATCATGGCGAACTCACGCACACTAAGGCAACGTGCGTGTACATTTATACACACAAGTATGGCAAAGCGGCAGTCGTGAAAAAATATTGCTACATGGCATTAGGTAGGTTCTATTTCTGTAGTTACAAATGAAAACACATTCTGCCCTTACGGACACTGACAATGAAAATTTACAGCAACTACGTCTACATTCTTTGTTTACTTTGTTCAATAGGAAATAAAGTTTTTCGCCAGCAATATTCCTTCGTTCTGACACAAACAAAATAACATATACTTCATACATATAATCACGCCTTTATCCCTAATGGGGTAGGCAGAGCCTAATCGACCTAAACAAAGGTCGTTCCGCCACGTCGGACAAACTTTTGAGAATTATTTAAGATAGATTTGTCGGTGTTTCTGTAGTGACAGGTTGTCAGCCCATCGTCCAAATTACAATATGCTAAAACCCTCGGATCCCTTAGCTGGTTTTTTCAGCATTTCCAGAATGAAATACAGCTGGCACACTCTTTGTTTTTCTCTGCTCCCAGGCCAGCATGGAAGGAATACAGAGTAACATGGTGCACTGAACTTTTCTTCTATTTTCTCCCCTGTAAATAAAGCTACCACGAAGCCGGCTCAATTAGCGCTACACATTTTACAAAACAAACCGTTATTTTATCCCTCAGTCTGCTGTAAAACTCCCTATTATCTACTCTCGGTCCTAAGGGGCGATATCATTCACTTTGTTGATGGCGTATTGGAGAAACAAAGGAATGATGTCCCCTTTGTTGCGAGGCCTTTATCAGCAGATTGGATATTTAACGCCGTAGCGGACTTTTTTAAGATAGGTACTTTTTTTCGGTGTAGCTAAGTTATTGGAAAATGTTTCACTAGACACAAGAAAAATCATACTGTACAGAATTCGTTCGTTGGTTCAACCTCTTAGACGCAAATAGAAAATATAAACGCTGATTGGTCGATTTGTTCGAAATTTTATCAGTTTTTAGTACCTTTATTAGGCTTATAGAACGTGTACCAAACTAAACGAATAGCTTTCAATTAAATAGTATTCAGATGTTTTTATTTAAAGTTTGAAGCAAATAATGATGTCCTGTATTTTATTTCATAAACATTTTAAAAATACCGAAAGGCCCATAAATTTTCCCGTAAAGTATCAAAAATGCATGAAATATTAAATGACGTTTAGCAAACCACGAACTCTTTTTGAGCGATCAAACACTCCTTTGTTGAATCTTCGAAACCGTTTTCAGCTGATCTTTTAAATTAAAATTCAGTTTTCAAAATGAGCGTGAGACCGCATCGTGCATGGATATTGTAGGTAGGTAGGTTTACCTACAATATTCTGGGTAGTTTCGGATTTTCGGATGTCATATGTTCTATTGAGAATAGGGGAAATGTGTTTATTAGTAAATAGCTATTTATTTGTTTTAAAATAATTAATTATGTTGATTTATAACAAACTATTCGATTATTAATTGTTTACATGCAAAATACAAAGACTGTGAAACAATAGGTATTATAGATAGACAAGTATTAACATTTTAAGAAAACTCGTAGGTATAATACTCGTAGATTCTGTTTCAGCTAACGCAACCCAATCGAGTATACTTCTAATTTCTACGCTAAATCTTTTACGGTACAGGCAATTAAACTGTGGAATTCCTTGCCCGAGAATGTTCGACGAGCTCCTTCTATCGAATCGTTTAAGGAGCAAACAAGAAAAATCTATTTAGCTAATAATATTTAATGTGTAGCTTTCTGATTCATAAGTATCGTTTAAGTAAGTATATGTAGTGATATTCTATCTACCAATTTCTCTGATATATAACATACAGTATCCTATCTTATGTAGCATATATTATGTATTAGTTTATCATAAGATATGTTTCAGTATATTTTATTGAAATATTTATTTAATAATGTGTATATATTGTCTAAGTATTATATGTAGTAATATGCACTATCCCGGTTTCTGCTTGTACAATTTCTATACCCAAAGGTTGCCTGGTAGAAATTGCTGCTTTAGCAATAAGGCCGCCTATATTGTACTGTCACGTGTGTTCCTTTTTATTTCTGTTGTATGTGTTTTCAATCTAAAATTGCCCTCAATATTTTGTCAGACGTGGCGAAACCACCTTTTACGAGGCGTTTATCGCTCTGCCTACCCCGTAAGGGATAAAGGCGTGATTTTATGTATGTATGTATGTATGTGTTTCTTTGTGCAATAAAGAATTTTGTATTGCATTGTATACTTACTAAACTAAATCCAGATTAATTTTAAATGAATCCTTTGCTTAGCCATCCGTCTTCTAGCTAAGCGTCATTCACACTTGCTGTAATAAGAGTCCACTGGCCCTAACGTAATATTTGTTTTAGTTTAATATGCTTTTAGGATACGGATTATGTAACAAATTAAGTAATTCTGCTCCAGAGTTGTTAGATATTTCATTTCATTTTCCGGAGGGTACCCGTCTCCCTACTAGATTTTCCAACCCAATGCCTTTGTGGTTCAGCGGTCTGACCCACAGGCTCACGATCTGGCGGTCCTGTGTTCGATTTCGAGAGGTGGCACGCAAGGTTACAAACATACACACATACAAATAATCACGTATTCATCCGTAATGGGGTAGGCAGAGCGTAAACGACATAAACGAATGTCGTTCCGCCACGTCTGATAAAGTTTTGAGGGTAATTTAATATATATTTGTAGGTATATTGCTGTAGTGACAGGTTGTCAGATCATCGCCTACATTGCAATATACTGAAACTCTCTGATCCCTTAGCTGGTTTTTACAGCATGCCCGGTAGAAAATGCAGCTGATACATTCTTCGTTTTACTCTCGATCCCAGTCCAGCATGGAAGAGGAACACAAAGTATTTGTTAATTTATCACTTTTCTTAGATTTTCCCCAGTTTGGTTAGGACAATGCAGGCTGAATCACCAGATAGTCTGAAAGCAAATAGTTCTATGATTCGAAGGGCACGTTAAGGTGCCATGCCAGTTCCGGTCGCCGTCCTTGCTAGTGGTAATTGCAAAAAGCATATCAGAGCCTAATAAGATGTGTTATTTGACGGTTTAAAATCTCTGTCACAGGATTTCATTGGGTCGACCGACTTGCAACTCAAATTACAACAAAAAGAAGAACCTGTATTTTCTACAAGTTTTCTGTCCCGCAAGATGGAAGTTTATATCTGTGGAAAAAATATGTTTATTTGCTAGAGTACAGTTTATCAGAACCTAAAATAGATATAGATAACCTATAAAAGATTCACGTTTATTAGAAGTAAAACAGAAACAGAAGTGATATATAGTTCCAATACGAGCTTAGGGACAGCGTCCCGCAAACTGATAGCGATTGCTCAGTCAACGAAACTGAACAACTATCCGCAAGATTCTTTTTCAGGAAATAAAAAACAATGCTTTTCCATACAAATTGTCTGATCGAGGTGGTAATTTTGTATTGGAAGGTAAATTTATTTATCATGTCCTGAAAGAATTTACTGGTGAAAGTTGTTCAGTTTCGTTCACTGAGCAACCCCTTTCAGTTTGTGGGACGCTGTCCTTTTCACCCCGTATAAGCTAGTCAACACAAGGCTTATAAATAATATTTTCGTTGTAGAGTCTGGCTTGTATCACAAACCAGGCCAGTTTAAAGCCTCTCTTAACGTATCTGTAACACTAACCAAACATAGCGAAGACTTAGTAGCAATAGCATGAAGTTTATTTTTATTTATAAAGTGAGCTGTTAAACTATAGATCGTTATAGATCTTAAACGATTGTTCAAAACGAAAAATAATGTTGAAAACCTCCAATTAATTTGCAAATACCTGTTCAATATTAGTCCACTCGGCATCATTCTTCGACATTTTTTTTTCCATTTTTACAAAATGGCGTCTGATTGTCTCCATTATGATTTTTTGACACAATCATATTTTTGTTGACACTCGCAAGGTTAATACGAATCGATTGCCGATCTACGCGTGAGGTCTCTAGAGCGCCATAGATGATAAAACATACATACTTATATAACATACATAGATAGACTGATAAACACATTACTCTCCTATAACTATAAATAATAAATGGCCTCCAGAGCGTCCCCTGGGGCATGGTGCCGAGGACGCTGGCAGCGTTGTTTCTCTGGATAGCGAGGCTGATCTGTTGTGCCAAGAAGTTACCAGCCTTACGGTCACCAGTGACCCCACCGAGACGCCCTGAAAGGTCTTTTGAAAATAGGCAACTCTATTGTGTGGGCTTTCGAGTCGATCGACTTGATGAACTCTGGTGTCAGAGGCTTTTACCCCCTAATAGTACATAATAGGCCTCTGACATGATTTATGTAACGACCTCTGTGAAGACAGCGACAGGGACCAACGGATTTGCGTACCCAAAGCACGTTTTTTTTGCTTCCATGCAATCAAGTGATTCAGATTGTATTGTCCTAACTAAACTAGGGGAAATCTTACAAAGTAATATATTAACAAATATCAATTTTGTGTTTCCTTCCTGGGAATCAGACCCAGGACTTTCGGATCGGGAGTCCATGGCTAAGACCACTGCTGTTTTAAAATCAAGAGTTTGTAAACCGCCTGATGGCGCAGATATTAGGCCTCTGACATGTTATCCGCGGTATTAGGCGGATATCAAACATTGACACTAGAGTTCATCAGGTAGAATGCCTTCACGATAAGAAGAAAATTTGCAGAATCTTGTTTCGGTATTCACTTGTTTCTATACGTTTTTTTGTCCGTGATAGCTTGCATGAATGGTGGCAATACTACCAATGTGAAAAGCTGCAATTACTTCGCTACCTGATTGGGGCGGGCTTGTGTGGGACCAGTTGCCGTTTCCACATGTGGCGATTTGAACCGTTTTATCTAAAAACCCATGTGGTTTTGCTGTTCATTTACTCACTTAGACAAATCTTTTCCCTTCATTCATAAAGTCAAGCCTTTATCTTTTACGGGGTCGCCAGAGCGTAAAGCGCCCAGAAAACTGGTAAAAGGAGCCTTCGCCACGTCTGACTAATATTGTGGAGAAAATATTGTTATAATTGTACCTATCGTTAAATTGACAGGTTGTCGGCCCATCGCCTAAATTACAATACACTTACCTTCGAATGGGCGAAGCGGTGTATTGGGAATCGACGTCCTTGTAAGTTTTTTTTCCTTTTGCTTTCTTCTACCTACAGCATGCCCGGTAGGAAGAGCAGCTGGAACGTTCTATGTTTTTTTATCCCTCCCAGTCCAGCATAGACGAATAGTCTGTGATAGCTTGTATGAATGGTGGCAATACTACCCCCATGTGAAAAGCTGCAATTACTTCGCTACCTGATTGGGGCGGGCTCGTGTGGGACCGGTTGCTATTTTCACGTGTGGCGGTTGGCACGGTTTTGTCTAAAAACCCATTGGGATATGCTGTTCTGCGTTGTGCTAATTGAAACTAACATTTTAGGGCTCGTATTTATAAAGCAACTAGCGACCCGCCCCGGCTTCGCACGGAAATTATCAGTGTTTCTCTACTATATTATGCATGTATTATACATATAAAACTTCCTCTTGAATCACTCTATCCATTAAAAGAAACCGCATCAAAATTCCTTGCGTAGTTTTAAAGATTTATGCATACATAAGGATATAGGGTCAGAGAAAGCGACTTTGTTTTATACTATGTGTCACTTTGAGAGCATATTAGGTATTGATTTGACAGACCAGTTTGTACTGAAATTACATTTCTGATACGAACTAAAACTCGCTGTCACTCTTGAGAGCTGATTACAAAGGAAGTGAAGAGTTCTACTAAGTGTTACCAATGAGTATCTATAATTTTATGTATTTCAATTAAAATCCAATGAGTTTGGGATACAAGTAAACAAACTCGCTTTTTCATCTTTTTTATTTCATAAAGTAAAATGGCACGTGCAATCCTATAATAAATCAAAGCACATAAAATCTAAAATTAAATCAAACGAACATTCACTAGTAACTTCTCTCGTTCAATTCCACGGAAATAGAATAGCGTATTAAAAATCCTATTACAAATTTTAATAACCGATGTCACTGGAAGAAAAGCCGCTCGTCTTATACCGGGTGTAAGGTACAGCGAACCAAAACAGATAGGGGTTGTTTAGTCAACGAAACTGAACAACTTTTACCAGAGAAGTCTAAAAACGTAAAAAAATGCCACAATAGAAAAACATTTTTTTTTTCAGTTTTTGAAAGTTTTTTCTATTACTTAAGTATAAATTACTGACTGAGCAATCCCTTACAGTTATTGATACGCTGTCCCTTACACTCGGTATTATCTGAGGAGCTCTACAGCCATTCCAACCAATATTAAATGCATAGATTTTCCTTCTTCGACCTTTGGGACCTCGTCCTATCTAGGTTTGCCAACTAGAAAAATTCTGATTTTATTTCATGGTTTCGTGACGTTTATCTTTCATGCTAAATTGCGAGCAATGGAAAAATAACACTGCGTTACACGATTTTGGTACCCACGTAAGTGTTAGCTGGAATGAATAGCTAATGAGTCACAGATTAAATGTTCCAAACATATGTGGTATCTATCACGTCTAGTTTTCGAGGTACATGCCAAATTATTTTTTCTATTACCCTCACTTTAGGCGTAAACGAAATAGTTACCATTTTTGATGTGTTGTACTTTTTTATTATTTTGTTTTGTTTAGTAGTCATTTTTATTCGATAACGTCGATATATTCGTACATATTTCTTTGGAAATCCATTATGAATACTGGACTAAGTGGTCGTCGCAACTGCTTAAATGCACCAAATAAGTTTTGTTATGTTTGCGGACAGTATATTGTGAAGTCACAAACAAAAAATGTTTCCAAAAAAGTGAGAAGTGCATATTTACTATATTTTGGGCGTGCTATTAATCAAGATAAACCATGGATACCAAAGTTTTTTTGTGTTTCGTGCTATGCTACTCTGATATCTTGGTTGAATGGAAACAAGACGTCAATGCCATTTGCCGTACCAGCATTATGGCGTGAACCTAGTAATCATTTCAATGATTGCTACTTTTGCTTGACTGACATACGTGGTTTTACAAAGAAAATCAAGCATAACATCAAGTACCCTGACGTTCCTTCAATGTCGAAACCAGTACCTCACAGTGAAGAGATGCCTCCTCCTTTACCTCCCTCCAAAAATCAAATTGAGATTACAGAAGAGCCCGATTTGTCAAATGTTATAGAATATAATGACGGACACAGCGAAGATCCTGAGTTTTTACCTTCAACAAGTTCTCTTGGCCGTCCACGTCTGATAAATCAAAATCAATTAAATGATTTGATAAGAGACTTAAATTTATCGATTAGGCAAGCTGAATTACTAGGATCTAGGCTAAAAGAGTGGAATTTGTTGGCTCCTAACACAAACGTGACTGTGCAACGAAAACGTAATAAAGAGCTGGCTTAATTTTATTCAACTTTTGAAAACATATGTTACTGTAACGATATAGAAACTTTGATGAGTGAGTTAAGCATTCCTTACGAAACACAAGACTGGCGTTTATTTATTGATGGTTCAAAAACAAGTCTGAAAGCGGTATTGCTGCACAATGGCAATAAGTATGCGTCAGTACCAATAACATATTCAACTGTTTTAAAAGAAACGTACGAAAATATGAAAGCCATATTAAATTTAATAAAATACAAAGATTTTGGCTGGAAAGTATGCGCTGATCTCAAAGTTATAGCTATTTTGCTCGGATTACAGGGTGGATTTACTAAATACTGTTGTTTTATTTGTATGTGGGACAGCAGAGCCACAGAAAAGCACTATACTACAAGAGTATGGCCAGAAAGATCAGAGTTTGTTTGTGGAAAATCTAATGTGAAACATATACCATTGATAGATCCTAAAAATGTCATTTTACCACCACTCCACATAAAACTTGGTTTGATGAAAATTTTTGTGAAGGCTATGAATAAAGAGGGAGATGGCTTTTTATATTTAAAAACAGTATTTTCAAAGTTAAGTGATGCAAAACTCAAAGAAGGAATATTTGTAGGACCACAAATACGCACATTGATGAAAGACCCAAATTTTGAGAAAAAGCTTACTGACAAGGAACTTGATGCCTGGTTATCGCTGAAAGCAGTTATTAAAGGGTTTTTAGGGAATCACAGGGCCGAAAATGCGAAAAAGCTAGTTGACGACATGTTAGAAGCATATAAAAAGTTGGGTTGCAGAATGTCGTTAAAAATTCACTTCCTTCATTCTCACTTTTCTTTTTTCCCATCTAATCTTGGTGCAGTCAGTGATGAGCAAGGTGAGAGGTTCCACCAGGATGTAAAGAAGCTTGAAGAACGATTTCAAGGGCGTTGGGACACAACTATGCTAGGCGATTACTGCTGGCGTTTAAAACGAGAAGATCATTCAAAGCACAAAAGAAAAAGTTAAAGTTTTGCGATCTTTTGTGTTAAAACTTTTTATAATGTTTTTTTTTGTTTTTTTTAACCTTAATGATAAAATTGAACTTGGTTAATGTGTAAAAATCTGGTTGATTTAACTAATTTTCTTTAAAATATGTTTTAGCATTTAAATTTTTAGTAAAATTTGGCACATTCTTATGGAAGAAAAATGAGACGTGATGAATGGAAATTTTGTATGTATTTTTAATAAACTATAAGTATTCATAAGAAAACATGACATTTCAAAGCGGGTACTCAATTTTTTTTTTCATTTGTAACGCAGTGTAATCAAGGTGCTCTCCAAGGCATGCTGACGAAATCGGCACAAGGGATTCGAGGGTTAGTGTATTTGTAATCTAGGCGTTGGGCTGACAACCTGTCTCTATAAAATTTCCCTTGGGCTAGGCGTTTCACGCTCTGCCTTCCCCTTAAGGAATAAAGGCGTGATTTTATGTGTGTACGAATTTCTTATTTCAATTTGTAGTAAAGTTATGGATGATAATTCTGTAAGATATTTCGAGTTTGATATCACGACTATTTCTCAAATACTACACGAACTTAATCTTCTAATATTTTTTATTTGTTTTTATCTGCGTTAAAGAAAGTCAAAATACTCTAACTTATAATAAATCTTAGCCAGTTGGCACCACCAGTCCTATTCCACTCAAATGTTCAATTTCTATACGCCTGTTATACGAAACCGTCTATTTAGCATAAACCTAATACACGTTCCCGTGCAGAGAAAATATGGATTCAAATTGTATTTTAAATACCGTCGTTTACGCTCTGCTTACCCGATTAGGGATAAAAGCGTGATTAAATGTAGGTTTATGTATAAAAATTTCAATTTTGTAAGGGTTATTTGCATTCCTCTACATTCGGTTTGTATCCGTGAAAATTCCACATAAAATAGATATGGATTGGTGCACAAGCTGTCATACATTTACTAGAAAGGCCAATTGGGATACGAACCGAATACAGACCAGTGGAAAAACACCCTAAGGATATAAAATTTAATCTCTCAAATTCCTATAAGATTTTCGTAAAAATGAAATTTTAAACTTGAGAGGTCATCTATCTAAAACTGTTTTAATGTTGTTATAAATTATTTCAAAATTAATCACTTTTAAAACTTTTGAATATCTAACTTTAAGGTATCTTTGTTACCTCCTGAACAAATTTTCCTTCAGACCTCATAAAGTGATTATTACGGCTCAACAACTTTTAAAGAGTTTTATGAAAATCGTGATAAAAATGTGAATAAAAATAAAGAATTGAATTAACGGCGTAAAAATGTAATTACTTAAGTTTTTTAAAAGTAACTTCGAGGTTATGAGAGTACTTAGTAAAATTCAGTAAAAGCTTTATAAGATCGTTTTTATTGCTAATTTAGGTCAGGAAAAGGTAGTTATATAATATGAAGCACTTTAATTATACCTGCTAACAATTTTCTTTCATGCTGGACCAGGATCGATAGAAAAACAAAGAGGTCTGGGAAAGAAGAAGACGTCAGCAAAAGGGCTTTGAGGGTCACAGTGTATTATAATTTAGGCAATGGAGTGACAACCTGTCACTATAGAAATATACATTTCAATCTTAAATTGAGGCTGTTGGGGCGACGCCTGAGAAACCATGGTGTTAGCTACCGCGCTGACTGGTTCCTGGTGAAGCGCATAATCACTCGCGATACAGCGCGGAAATTCTTCCATGCTGGACTGAGAGCGAGAGAAAACTATATAATGTGCTAGGTGCATTTCCTCCCAGGCATGCCGTAAAAACCAGCTAAGGGATCCGAGGGTTTCAGTATACTGCAATTTAGGCGATGGGTTAACAGCCTGTCACTACAGCAATATACCTCCAAACTTTCTTAACCTTTTCTCCGCCACAGTCGGGTATAGCTGACAACCCGCGACTTGCCTTCAGCGCCACGGAAAATATAGTTAAGAAGTTTATGTTAATAAATCAGCATTTTGAAACTGTATCTCTTTATTTATTCGCATATTGCATTTTTTGTACTCTGTTTTCCAATGCAAAGTTTTCTTCTGGTTATGCTTCTATTTCCATACCCATACTTTCCTATAGTATTTTCTTCCCCACTATTTTGTATCCCAATCTGTCCATTGGAGTCTCCCATCACGATGACGTTTTATGTGCGTTATCAAAGGCGTTTTGGAGATCCTCATAGAAATTTTCAATTGTTTTTATGTCCTCTTTTTTATCAAATTCAGTTAGTGAATATGCCTGTATAATAGACCATCTTCCTTCTTTTTCTCCGTTCAAGGACAGTTTTATATTAAGGATAGCAATACGTTCCGAGACTCCACTGAGTTCTTCTTTGTTGTTTACTAGATTTATTTTTACCATGAATCCAACCCCATACAGTCCTGGCGTCTCTCCTTTATAATGTAGTACGTATTTGCCAGGGTTCTCTATACCTTCTCCGAATTTGCGCATTTCGCTGATACCTATAATATCCCACTTTAACTCTTCTATTGCCAGCTCTAGTTCTTGTAGTTTTTAGGAGTTCTAAGAGATCGACATTTACTTTGTTTTTCATGTTAGCGTTGCTTTTTTTTCCGTTCAGAGGGTCGTGGTAATTTTTTCCTACGATGACCAGGCGGCTTGGACTTTAGTATACCTAATTCAAATTATATTATACTTGTGTAATTATTTTTATAATTTTTAATACTAACAAGTATGTACTTTACATAGAAAAAATAAGAAGTTTGTAACAGCTAACACTTGGGTACACAATATACATAAATTATTATAAGATCTTCAAGTAACTCATACCAGATAGGCAGACTGTCCTTGACTCTACAGAGGGGCGTTTTCGCTTCGACTAACAAGTTGTCAGAGTCGTTTCAGAATGAACAATGTAGTAAGTAAGTATTGTGACAGTCGAACCATTGCCTCAAATATATCACACTACTTATGATCAAAATTTTCGGATTTCCTAAACAATATGAACGGAAAGAGCATACTAAGCTACTACAATGTACGTTTTTATAAGCTTACATACATGCAAAATGTACATAATGAATACTGTGAGAACATTCTTCCTTCTTATACTATGTGGTATCACTTTTGTTGTAATGGTAGCAAGTGCCACGAGTGAAAATTGGTACAAAAAATATGGAATGAAGGCTTTCATAACGCAACTACTACTAATGACCAGAATTGCTTCGGATCCGACAATATTCGAGCAGAAATATTGCGCACATAGCTGGTATAAGCAGCACATACATCCGTTTCAATTATACTACGTATTTCTGAAAAACAGTCGTAGAATGTTGTATCACCAGTAATTTTTTCCACATTCGATGATAATTAACCTTCAACTCTATGTTTCTGATAATATTTTTCTGAATAATATACGGGATATATTCGACACGAACCATTTTTCCGCAATTTCTTTGGGATGTTATGGTCAATTATATTATAGAGCGTGTTATTAAAAAATGCAGTGCTATATCCAATAGACAGTTCCAATCAATATTTTGAAGCGAAGCATATAGCTGGCAAAAATCTCTATTTGGAAAGTTCCAGTCTAACTGGCAATTAACATTTGCGGGATCCGATTTTGATTCCTCGCTCCTAAATGAGTACTCAAAATTCACTATAAGCGGCCATCTCCGTACTTGTCAGCACAACATCTAATAGCCTATCATTTGTATTACTAACGTTATTGTACTGTTTAAAGTTACAAATATTGATAAACTTTTACTTCCATGCTGGACTGGGAGCGAGAGAAAAACATAGAATGTGCCAGCTGCATTTCCTCCTGGGCATGCTGTAAAATCCAGCTAAGGGATTCGAGGGTTTCAGTATATTGCAATTTAGGCGATAGGCTGACAACCTGTCACTACGGCAATATACCTACAAATCTATCATAAATAACCCTCAAAACTTTGTCAGACGTGGCGGAACGACCTTTGTTTAGGTCATTTACGTTCTGCCTACCCCATATGGGATAAAGGCGTGATTATATGTATGTATGTATGTAATATTGATAAAACAATGAAAATATCTATTCACGTTCTCACTGGCACTGTACAAATTAGGATCTAATAAAATGACCCTTGGAATTTATGTGCATAATTGTTCCACACTATTAAACCACTCAAAGTAAAGTTCTTCATTAATTGTAGGTGGCATGTAAACGACCATGCTGGACTGGGGCCGAAAGAAAAACATAGAATGCGCCAGCTACATTTCCTCCCGGGCATGCTGTAAAAACCAGCTAAGGAAAGTAAGTAAGTAATTTATTTCCATAAGAAGTTACAAAACCCTCAAAGCTTTGTCAGACGTGGCGAAACGACCTTTGTTTAGGTCGTTTACGCTCTGCCTACCCCATTAGGGATAAAGGCGTGACTATATTTATGTATGTATGTAGAAGTTACAAACATTTGTTTAAAATAATTTGTTTAGCACAGAAATTAATAAAACGACGTTGTTCGTTGGAAACCAATGGCGGACAAGATTTATTTTAAAACGTACAGGTTAGACCACAGACAATATAAGTTACACTTTTCTTACAACAGAGAGCGCAGCATGTTTATTTGATGTTACCATTATAAAATAATATTTTATTCTAACACCCCAACTACAGCAAATAAACAAAACATTTCTATAAAATTAACAATTTTTCATTTTTTAACTTTCTATCTGACTAACCCCTATCCCCTCTATACATTTATAATGCTTCATGGGATTCAAAGCTTTAGTTAAAACATCAGCAGGCATAGCAGTTGTTGGCAAATATTCTAAACTTATAATTTGATTACTTACTGCATCTTTAATGAAATGATAACGAATATCAATATGTTTACTTTTTCTATGACATCCATAATTTGCCACCAACTTCTGTGCACTTTGACTATCATTACATAAACGCACAATACATAAATTACCAGTCAGTTCATAGAGCAAAGACCTTAAATATATGGCCTCTTTACAAGCCTCAGCAATGGACATGTACTCAGCCTCCATACTTGATAACGCTACAGTTCTTTGCTTTTTACTCTCCCAGGAAATAGCCGAACCTGACATTACAAAGCAATACCCAGTATATGATTTGCGATCTACTGTATTACTTGCCCAATCGGCATCAACAAAGCCCAAAAGCTCAGCTTTTTCCTTTACATATTTTAAACAATAGTTCTTAGTTTTCTTTAAGTATCTGAGTATTCTTTTGGCATAATTCCAATGTACACTTGTGTGACATTTATTAAATTGGCTAAGAAAACTAACACAAAATGAAATATCAGGTCTAGTGAGGACTGACAAATACATGAGGCTTCCAATCAATTGTTGATATGGAATTTCTTTATCACAAGTTTCAGACTTTTCTATATCTAACTTACATTCCATCGGAGTACTAGCAACTTTACAACTTAACATATTAAATTTTTCAAGTAACTGCTCTACATACTGTTCCTGATCTAGAGTTATTACATTAGATACTTGATCTATTTTTACTCTCATGCCTAAACATTGTTGAACCTGTCCTAAATTTTTAATCTTAAAGTTAGAACTCAATACAGAAATTAAATTCTCAGTCTCTATTTTACTGTTATTGCTAGAGAAAACAAAAAAATCATCAACATACAATGCAATTATGATTTTTACATTATCATTCATTTTTGTGAAAACACATGGCTCCAAACGACTCTTTTTGAACTCTAATTCACTTAAACATTGCTCTACTCTTTCATACCAAGACCGAGAGGACTGCTCAACCCATAAATTGCTTTATTTAATTTAACAATAATCTTTTTCTTATTAGCTTCACAATTTATGTCTGGTTGAACCATATAAATGTCTTCTTTTAGATAGCCATTTAAAAAAGCTGTCTTCACATCTAAATGAGTGATATCAAAATTTAATTGTGCAGACAATGCAAACAACAATTTTAGAGTGGAATGCCTGACGACAGGCGAGAAGGTTTCGTCATAGTCAATACCTGGTCTCTGCGTGAAACCTTTGGCCACTAAACGCGCTCTATACCGCACACTTTTATCACTATTGACTTTCTTTTTAAACACCCACTTGCACTGCAGTAGAGTTTTATCTGAAGGTAACGCATCCACCGGACTCCAGGCTTCATTGTCTTCAAATGCCTGCATCTCTTCCTGCATCGCCTCGATCCACCTGTCCCTATCTGGACTCGACAGAGCCTCCTGGATACTGACGGGATCACTGCTGCCTTCTGGACTCGATGTGGTACATAGGTTTGAGTAACCGAAACGCTCCGGCTGCTTCCTCACTCTCTTCTCACGTGGTGCTGGTACCTGTGGCGCTGATGCTGGTGTTGGCTGCTCTGGTGCTGGCTGCTCTGGTGCTGGCTGCTCTGGTGCTGACTGCTCTGGTGCTGGCTGCTGTGGTACTGGCTGCTGTGGTACTGGCTGCTGTAGTCCTGACTCCTGTACAGATTCTTCTCCTAGATCTTCTTCTTCAGATTGCTTGCTCCTCCAATTGACGCTGTCTCCATCGGGCCACATACATCACTGTGGACGACATCTAGAGGCTCGCTGCTTCTTGTCCCTCCTTGACCGAATGGTAAGCGAAACTGCTTTCCTTCACAACACACTGTGCATGTACTTTTGTTGATAACTGACTTATCTGTGTACGATATTCCAGTGACAGCTCCATCTTTCATCTTATTCTGGTCATTCATATTCAAATGGCCCAATCTCCTGTGCCATACTTCACTACTAGCTGCTGAAGAAGGTGGTGTAAACAAACACTGTTCACTCCATATGTCCAGTTTATAAACACCGTCAATCTCGTGTGCCACTGCCACTAAACAGTTGTCTCTGTTGTAAACATGGGCATAGGCTTTACCAAACTGCACTCTGTTTCCAGTTTTGTGAAGTTGACCGACCGAAATCAAGTTAGTGGTGAGGTTAGGTACACACAATGCATTCTTCAATCTAACCTAAAACTTGCATTGTGGAGTAACAGTCACTATTTCCGCATCACCCGAGCACAATACAGGCATGGTACTTGAATTTGCTGCCGTTATCTCTGGGATACTCGGTTTATAACATGCATTTTTCATCCTGTTTACGTCTGTAACCATATGCCGACTTGCACCACTATCCAAGTAAAAATCACTTTTACTATAATTTCCGTTCAGGAAAATAGCGGAGAACGCATGTGTCTTCTTTGTTTGCGGATTATTCTGCTTGCACTGTGATTTATAATGTCCAAACTGCTTGCAACGATAACATTTAATGGATTTTTCCGATTTGTTTACATTTGAGCCGGCCATAGACACTCCACCGCCATGATGACTAGATCTGTCATTTTTCGCATGGCCGCCGCCAACGCGACTGTGCTGCCCTCTGCTCAAAAAAGCACTTCCGGCTTCGGAATCGTTACCTGCCAAGTCAATTAGCTTTGTCTTCACAACGTCAGCCGTAATGGCGATTCCTGAATGTTCTATCGCCATTATCATTGGGAAGTATTTTTCAGGTAGACCCGCCAACATTAAACAGCCGATCCACTCGTCATCCACCTTGAAACCCGTGCCTGACAACTTCTGAGCGGTTTCAATTAATTGCGTGACGTAGGTAGTCATCGAATCGCATGTATCAAGACGAATCGAGATCAGATTACGCAATAGGCTGATTCTTCTCGCAAAACCAGAATCATCAAACATTGTCTTCAGTTTCTGCCACAAATTCATTGTGCTTGAAGCGTCTTTGATGTGAACATACAGCGACGGATCGATGGTCAAAATTAACTTGGCTTTCGCTTTTGCATCTTCTGCGGCTGCTGATGCAGGGCTTTCTTGATTGATACAGCTCTGCATGCCCTCCAACACCAACAAATTCTCCGCTGCAAACGCCCATTCGTGATAGTTCTCACGACCTCTCAACTTGGGCACGTTGGTCAGGAATGAGTTCGAAGCCATTTCTGCTAATTTTACTTTCACTATTCGAAATGTTTATCAGGCGATTATCACTACCGCGTTTCCTACTCCTGCTCTTATTAAAACAAACTTTTAAATTAACTATAGGGCGTATCTGGGCCCATGACCTAATAAAACGACGTTGTTCGTTGGAAACCAATGGCGGACAAGATTTATTTTAAAACGTACAGGTTAGACCACAGACAATATAAGTTACACTTTTCTTACAACAGAGAGCGCAGCATGTTTATTTGATGTTACCATTATAAAATAATATTTTATTCTAACAGAAATAGGTCCAGAAAATTGCATGCAGACAAATAAGACTGCGGACCCTGCACTAAGCATAGCCTGTACCGCAGGGACCAGAAAACGATTATAAAAATATAAATAATTTTGTTCGGACTTATCCAAAGGTTATAAAATAATATAAAAATAAAGATGACATAATTTAGATGTTTAGAGGTAAAAGGTAAAGGTTTGTACTATACTTTAATTAACTTAATTATTAATAAGGTAAGGTTTATATGTGTCGGTGTGCGCATGCGTGCTCATGTGTGTGGTAGTGTGAGTATGTATGTTATGAGTGTGGGCGCGTGTGTATGCGTGTGTGTAATCATCTTACAATGCAGTTGGCATAATGTCTTCCGTTTTGTAATAGTTCAGACTCAGTAACCAAGTCTCAATTTTACTTTTGGCTTCCTGGGGGGACATGGTTTTAATCGGGAGTTTCTTACATATCTTGTTATACAAGTATGGGTAAAGATAATGTGGGTGACGTTTGGCAAATGTTGTTTGAACTACCGGTACGCGAACTTTAAAAATTCTCCGCCTTAGAAGCTCTTCATTCTCTGGGGAAGAGCGGACTGCCCTGTGTTTTTCAACTGCAGCTCAATGAACAACTGACGTACCCTCAGTACTTTGCTTTTGTTGTGGAGTAAATCAGTAGAATACCTGAAGGGTTTTCACAGCATGACCTTGAGTATAGCCCTTTGCGCACGCTCTACCTCTATGAGTATTGTTTTAGCCGCCCCTCCCCAAACTCCTAAACAATATAGGATTATAGATTGTGCGAGAGATTTGTACACCAGTGTCTTTCGAGGCCGAATGTCTTAAAGATTTCATGACATAGATCATTTTCCTCGTTCGAGAAGACAAAGCTGAGATTTGTGGCCTGAAAGACATGCATTCATCTATCAGAATCCCTAGGTATCTGATGGTAGGGGCTCAACCTATGGCTTTGCAGTTACACGTATAATTTACACTGTTACGAAGCAAGTGTGGGCATCTGTTAGAGTGGAGTTTTAATTGTGTTGTAGGTGGTTCTGACGCTTTGGTTTTATAAAATGCAATATATTTAGTTTTAGCGACATTTAATGTCAATAAATTCCTATCCAACCAATTAGCAACAACTCCCAAACCTGATTCAGCCAGTCTATATGTTTCATCCCAGGAATCGCCTCGAAACAGTATAACGGTATCATCTGCGTAGCAAATTACCTCCGCACTAGGTAAGGTCAACTCTAATAGATCATTCATGTATATAATGAATAGTGTCAGACAAAAGACGTTGCCCAGTGGAACGCCAAAATCCTAAGGAAGCATTTGGCTAGATGATGTGCCCACTTTTAAACATTGTTGTCTATCTGTGAGGTAGCTTAAACCAATTAAGAACGACCCCCCTAACGCCGATTGAAGTCAATTTTTGTATCAAAATTGGTATTGATACAGTATCGAACGCCTTAGCCAAGTCAAGAAATACGCCAACACATCGACTACCCTGGTCTAAGGCGCTCGAGACAGTTTTTGTCAAGAGCAAAGCAGCATCCTCCGTTGACTTCCCCTGCCGAAAACCAAATTGCCTTTCTGAAATAATATTGTTTTTATTAAGAAATTGAATGAGCCGTTAGTTGACTAACTTTTCGAAGATTTTTGAGAAAATACGAGAGATCGGCCGATAGTTGGATGGTTGCTTTTTGTCTCCGTCTTTGTGGATGAGGGTGATACATGCAGCCTTCCAACTCGGGGGAAAAATGCCATCACTTAAACTGAGGTTGCAGATGTGTGTGAGTGGTTCTATAATTACGTTTTGTATATGTTTAATTAACATTGGTGAGAACCCATCTAAACCAGGAGCACTGTTGGGTCTAAGATCAACGATAAGTACACTAATTTCCTCAGGGTTGGTCGGTGTCATAAACATGGAGTCCCTTACGGGTTTTGAACTTTTGAATTCGGTGGCCAAGGAAACCTGTGTTGTGTTTAAAGGGATCCGAGAGTTTCTGTATATAGCAATTTAGGCGACAGGCTAACAACCTGTCACTACAGCTGCAGCAATATACTTACAAATCTATCTTAAATAACCCTCAAAACTTTGTCAGACGTGGCGGCACGACCTTTTTTAGGTAGTTTACGCTCTGCCTACCCCATTAGGGATATAGCCGATATTATATGTATGTATGTATGTAAACGACATAAATATAGAAATAATGTTCATTCACTAAAAATCTGGCCAAAAGGTACTCACAGTGCGCTGTCTAGTAGCATGACATCGTTCCAGGTGAATCGGCGAGCGGTATGCCAAAAAAGCTCCTCCACTCTCGCGAGCTACTTGATCTCTGATTAGCAATGACCACTCTCCGGAGCCACATACTTCAGCGTCGTGAATATAGTTGTCCAAGTTAGTTTCTGTTATGGCAACTAGATCAACACCATCCAATAATGCCAAGTTTGTTCTAACTTTCAGGAGCTTAGTCTTTAGCCAGTGAACATTTTGATAGTAGGTTCCCAATTTAAACGTCTTTTTATTTTGTCGCTTGGTTACCCAATTATTTTTTGTTTTACGAAAGGGCTGTGACCACAGCTTAATACATATGCCCTGAGGCCAGTTCTCAGGCATAATAGCTTTTTCGAATGAATCATGCGTTATTCCAAGTTTAAATGATGTATAATTGCCTCTAGCTTTCAGAGATTCCACAGAGATCACGTTGCTGGATTCACATATAGTATTCATATAGTTTCGAATTTGCTCATCTTGCGTGCCAGCCTATACGTAATACAGATGCAGGTAACGAGTTTAAGATCGATTAAAAACGATGATCATTAGGGATTAAGGCTCGATTATATGTATGTATGTATAATTCAATTTCCTGCCTACCCCCTAAGTGAGGTGGTGTGATAATATATATCGTTACTTTGAGTTTAAGTAATGTTCAGTCAAACAAAAAAAGTTTCATCAAAATCGGTTAGGAAACAGCCAAATTTCTATTTCCTGCCTACTCCTTAAGTCAGGTATCCTTAGTTGATTTTTTATTCAACTGTGTGTTACTCAGGTCAAAGTCCCATCGAGATCGGTTCAGTAGTTTTGGCGTGTTGTGGTAACATACAGACAGACAGACAGACAGACAGACAGAGACAGACAGACAAAAATTCTAAAAAAAAAGTTTTGATCTTTATATATAAGTCGAAGATGGACGTTGCTGCCAACCACCGAATGATGGGCCATGCTGCACCAAACGTCACTTTGACAGCTAAATTTGTTATTCTTGGTAGTGCCATAATCACCGTCAGATGGCACTACACGTCAACCCGACTTTTTCGTACATTGCTTGTTTAATTCCATAGACAAAATAATTGTTATTTTTCTTTTAAAATCATATTGGATTGTCGGGTGCTTAAGACTAAGTTTGTCGGGTCGTGCATAGACAAAGAAACGCAAGCGCATAGAGTTTCCCGCGCTTGGACATGGCATGGCTTTTGGTGGGAAGTAACGTCCACTTGGAAATTAATTTGAATTTCTCAGGACAGTTATTTTTGATCAGTCAAACGGTACGGTCGTGGATCGGTTACTTTCGGGGACTTGTCTGTTTCTTTGTCGAGTGCACGTGCACCGAATGGATTGAGCTAAGAAGATTTCAATTGTAACTAAAATAAGATCGAAACGAATTAAAACTGTGCGATCAATTACTAAGAGTCTTTGTGTGCTTTGGGGAACCCGGGGATGATGGAGAACGTAAAGAAAGGCGATAATAATCGCTCAATTGATTTACGCCCACAAATCCAGCTGGGAAATGTCCCACCAGCTGAGGCCAATGTACACCATGATGCGACCTCAGAAGTGGGGATATCCCAAGCACAAACTGCTGGAAGATTCGATGAGATTTTGATACACGTGCTTCTGGAGACGCAGCATTGAAACATGCTGTCGATTATTGACAAAATTCGACCAACTGCGAGTGCCCCTAAGATTTCTCTGCCGGAATTTGACCCAGACATCATCATCTCGTCCACACCGTATCCGACGACGGCGACTCCTATTAGTTTTTAATCTGCGTCTTTATTCTGGTGAGCTCTGATGTGGCTAGCAAAACCGAACTTTGTTTTGAAGACTTGGTTACAAGAAGTACAGTATAACTGGCCAGCTGAGTTGGTAGTGTAATTGTAGAAGGGTTTAGGCTTCGTCTTCCGTACTTGGCGTTTTGCGTCAAGATCTTCAAGACGCTTGGCTTCAAAACTTTCCACGCTCCTATGTATAGTTTGTCGCCATTCCGGTCTAAGTTGTGCGCGACCCTCCCAGCTTTCAGTTGGTATATTACAAGCCACGAGATTTCTTTTGATAACGTCTTTATAGCGTAGATATTGGCCGCCTTGCTTTCGCTTTCCGTTTGACAGTTCGGAATAGAAGACTGCCTTTGGAATTCTGTTGTCCTTCATGCGTATGACGTGACCACTCCATCTCAGTTTATGTTTTATAATAAGCGCTTCTATTCCAGATACACCGGCACGGCGTAGAACCTCAGTGTTTGGAATGCGGTCCTGCCACTTGATCCGCAGAATAGACCTTAGACATTTCAGATGGAAGGTGTCTAGTTGCTTGATGTCTGTTTTATAGCAGGACCAAGTCTCTGCGGCATACAGCAAAGTAGGCAGTACAATTGATTTGTAAACTAACATCTTTGTTTGCAATTTAAGGTCGTGGGAGTTCGAAACACGAATTTGAAGCTTACCGAAGGCCGCTGCAGCACCTGCTATACGGGCTGGTATCTCTGATGCTATGGTATTGTAGCATCTTAATCTGCTACCAAGGTATTTTAAATTTGGAACTTCTAATACACAGCCATCCAAAGTGACAGTGGATTGCTCACCGCGACATCCTCGTGTAGGTTGTTTCAAAATCTGTGTTTTGCTGGTGCTTATAACCAGACCAAAACTGCGGCATGACGTGTGTAGAGAGTTCACGTATTCTTGAAGAGATTTTATTGAGTCAGCCATTAAGCAAACATTATCAGCATATAAGATGTCCTGAATAGGAAGCTTGGTGACTAGTCGCTTTGCTCTTAAGCGGGAAAGATCAAATATACTTTTGTTTGTTCTTTAGTTGATTTCAATCGGACAATTACAAGTTTTAACTGCATCTCGCATAACAGAAGCAAAATAGAGAGAAAATAAAGTGGGTGCCAAAACACAGCCCTGTTTCACGCAACTGGTTACCGGGATTTGGTCTGAAAAGTCATTTTCATGCCGAACTCTCACTGTTATGTTTTCATGAAACTGACGGATTAAGTTTATTAACTTTTCAGGACAGCCAGCCTTCTTCAGCACGATCGACAGGGCTTCGCGCGATACTCTGTCGAAGGCTTTTTCCAAATCGACAAAGCACATATACAGAGGTCGGTACTGTTCCAGGCTCTTCTCTTGGATTTGTCTTACGACAAAGATGGCATCTACCGTACCTCTGCCTGGGCGGAAGCCACACTGGGTTTCAGGTGGTATGGTTTCCGCATGTCGGGATAAACGTGAATTTATAATATGTGCAAAAATTTTCCCAGTTGTCAAGAGAAGAGAGATACCTCTGTACGAACTGCAATCAGCTATGTCGCCTTTGCCTTTGTACAATTTGCAGATGAAGGCATCCCTCCAATCTTGCGGGACAACTTCGCTTTCAGATATTTTCAAGATGAGTTGAAATAGCTCATTTTTAATATGTGAGCCGCTATACTTATAAATTTCGGATGGTAAACCGTCTATCCCAGGTGCCTTGTGGTTTTTCATTCTCTTTAGTGCAGCAATACAATTATCAAACGTTGGGGGTTCCGCCAGATCTTCAAGAGTCGGTAAACTTTCAAGTGATTCAACATACAAAAAGTCAGTGGTTTGCGAACTGGGATTCAGAACATCATCAAAGTGTTCAGCCCATCGGGCTAGTACATGTTTCTGTTCCGTTAGCCGTTCGGTTTTATCCTTGTTGTATATAGGGGCTATCTTCTTAGTTCTTGGGCCGAAGACAGCCTGCAGGCACTCAAAAAATCTACCAGACTGATTGGTATCAGCATACAACTGGATTTCTTTAGCTTTCTCCACCCACCATTTGTCCTTGAGATTGCGCACTTTTGCCTTCAGACTATGATGAACATTATTCCGCTTAGAGATGTCTGATGATTGAAGAGTACGTCTGTGTTCTTCAACTAGCTTCTTGATCTCCATGTCAGAATTATCGAACCAATCTTGGTTTTTCCGTTCTGGTTTCCCAATAACTCGTGAGGCGCAGTCTGATGCCTACGCACCTGCTTGGTGTACCACCGTCAACCTATGCTTATCGGAGAAAAGCCTGGAAGGCAGTGCACTGATTATGGCATTGAGCAAAACTTTAAGAGGTAATGCATCCCTTGGTTGTCTCAAGTTTCGTATGCCAGTATAACCTGGATAGAAGGATCGAACGTATGGCTTTTACGACAGTAATCACCACCAGTGATATGATGCAGCGCGAGCTACAGTCGTTTTCCTTCCTTTCTGAAGAGGAAATCAAACATGCAGCAGACTTCCAATACTAAAGAGCCAACTGAACACAAGCGACACAAGCTTGTCGTCTCGTCTGCTTCGAGTAGGCACCGCTCCACCGACTGCCGCTCAAGGAAGGATTTTAAAAGGTCTTTCAATTCCTTTAATTTGTAAAATTCTTCGGCGCCTACACAGTGATCTACCGCAGATGCTTTTAGTTGTTTCAGATATGGAGGATCTGACCGACGCCTGTAAAACTTGATAATTCTACCAAATCTTTATCTCTTTCTTATCTTTCTAACCTTGACCTGCCTGACTGTTTATCTTTTTCATTTTAACCAGTCACTGAGGACAGCGTTAAGAAAATCATCCTCTCCATTTCCACAAAGGCAGTGGGAAGTGATGAGTTAAGACTTTATATGCTTATTCCCATATTGGTAGATATTCTGCCGGTTATCACTCACATTGTAAATTTTTCACCGACGGCAAATGTCTTCGCTACAGCTTTTAAGAAAGCTGATATACCTAATATTTTTTTATAATAGTGTATGCATTCCGTATACTAACAAAGCCAAAAATCTAGGGTTGATATTGGACTGTGCCTTGTCATGGTCGGCACAGGTTAATAAGGTTAGCAGGTGTATGCATTAATCATTCTACTCTCTTAAACAAGAATTTCCAGAATTTCCTGCCTTTTATCACTAAAATCACGCTTGCACAAGCACTTCTCCTCCCCATTTTCGATTATGCCGATGTATGTTATCTATATGCCACTGAGGAGCTTCTTAATAAACTTGAGTGCTTACAAAACCATGCTATTCGATTCATTTTTGACCTTCGCAATTTCGACCACATCTTCGAGTTTCGCTTGCGACTAAAATGGCTCCCTATCCGACTTCGCCGCGATGTGCACATCCTCACCGTCCTTTACAAGATCCTTAATGATCCTATATCTCCTGAATATCTCCGTTCCCGATTCCGTTTCTTACCTCCTGATCCCCGGTCCAGGCGCGCCTGTATCACAAAGGTGCTTGAGTGTACTGGTTCAAACACAAAGATTTTCTTCAAATCTTTTACTGTCCGGGCTATCCAACTATGGAATAAACTTCATGAATCACTTCAAGACAGTCTATCAGTATTCACTTTTAAAAAGAGACTTGAAGAGCATTTTATTACCTCTCTTTGATGTTAATAATATGTATTATATTCATTTTATATCTATCATATTTTATATACTGTTTTGTTATGTATTAGTTTTTTTCTATTATTGTTATATATGTATTAGTGTTACTATATTTAATCAGATTTTGTATTTTTACTTATTGTTTCTGTTCCCGTGTTTTTCCCTTCTTTCATCCCCACTAGGTTAGCTGGAAGAGATATTTTATAGATATAAGCTCGCCTGTTGTGTCCTAGTTTTAAATTCAACTGTATGTGTACATTTTTAATAAAATAAATATATATATATATATATATACATCTTGAAGGACATGTTGCGTCCTACATGGCGTTATTTACCGATGATGCTGCGTCCTACTGACTTTGTGCGTCCGGAATACGGACGCAAGATTGACCGACCCTCATTTTTAGCCCAAGGGTCCCTTATGATCATTTGAATGCAAGGGCGAAAAATTGGCATGGACGTGATTCCGTCACTACAATGCCTTTTAGCGTATAATATAGTTCCGCCATCGTCCGACTGAAATTTGGAGGGCGCTAGTGTTCAGCGTATAATTTACCACGTATACTTTGAGTTCAGTTCACCGATCTTATCGTGTCCATTGAATATCGTACTTAATTTGTAAAGTTTTTATCATGTTTTCATGACATCAATCTTGCGTCTCTTAAATATCCTTAAACGGGCACTAGGTACAGTTTCTGAGGGGCCTATTCGGGGTTCACGAGGGACGCATGGCGCGGAGCGGCGGGCTTCAGCGCGCTCGCGTGCCGAGGTTTGTAAACAAACAGACATGTGCCGGCCGTGATGTAAGCTTGTCACCAAAGTGAATTATTTGCAAGTGCGTTAAAAGTGGTTATTTGTTTGGTATATTATTATAACTTCCATACTGGACTGGGAGAGAAAGAAAAACATAGAATGTTCCAGTTGCCCTTCCTCCCGGGCATGCTGTATAAGTCAGCAAAAGGGATTCGAGGGTTACAGTGTATTGTAATTTAGGCGATGGGCTGACAACCTGTCACTACAGCAATACACATTACAATCTAAAATTGCCCCCAATTTATGTCAGACGTGGCGAAAGCGCCTTTTAGGAGGCGTTTTACGCTCTGCCTACCCCGTAAGGGATAAAGGCGTGATTTTATGTATGTATGTATGTATTATTATAGTTAGTGATTATAATAATATTTGAATCACAATGAAAAGAAGTGCAAGCATTCTTAAATTGGAAAAACGTAAGTACTTACTTTTTACTACCTACCTACTTATATGAAAATTATAACACAATTTATCTTATTATAATACCTATAACATCTAGCTAGTAAGTACCTACTTACATTTAAACATGTTGTCGTGTTTATAATATTATGATGAGCTTAGTTTGCGTTAAATTGTCTGTGAGTGAACGTGTGTAGTCTGCAAAAATGGTTGTTGTGATGGATGTGGATACTTTTTTTAAAAGAAATGATTTTATACATTTTTATAAAGCTAAACTGAAATGGCCTTGGGATTCAACGCATTTCATTTTGCAAAATTGGTGCATACATTGTGATACGAGTATTAATATTAGTAATTCAGTAGTTGAACACTTTGTACTACCTATGAATTTCGATGACTTTAAAAGGCTTTATAACTCTTCTTTCATGTGGTGTAAATTTTGCGAATATGCCATTTATGATCATTTTCCAGAAGACGAATGTTTTTGTAATAACCAGTAATAATCAAAAGGTACGTGCTTCTATATTATTTACCTACCTATTTGATTCTTATATCGTAATATAATCCTACTTCGCACTAATACCTATTATAAACGCGAAAGTTTGTATGCGATCACGGCTGTTATCCCAGAAGGAGTAGCCAGAGGTTTTTTTGCGACTTTACATAGTTCTCAGGGCGAGTGCGTTAGCCACTGCGCCTCGGAAGTTTAGGTATGGTGTTTGTGAGTATGGATGGATGGATGGATGCTTGTTACTCTTTCACGCAAAAACGGCTGAACGGATTTGGATGAAATTTGGTATAGAGTTACATTACATCAGACAACGTCATTACAGTTAGGTATATAAAATATTTTTAACCCCTGACGCAAAAAGAGAGGTGTTATAAGTTTGACGTGTTTGTGTGTGTATGCGTGAGTGCGTGCGTGCGTGCGTACCTGAGTGTGTGTCTTACTTTTTATAGGTTTTCTTGTTTTAGTTTGCTTTTGGGTCGAGGGTATTTAAATTTTTTATTGTTTATAATAATACAAATATATGTTTTGTTTTCAGTGAGACAGGAAGAAAAAGAAAACCAACCAGAAACCTTACATGAGTAAGTAAGTAAGTAAGTAAGTAAAAACACTTTATTGTACACAAAAAACAAGAAATACAAAAATAAACTTAAATTAATGTGCACAAAGGCGGTCTTATCGCTGGAAGCGATCTCTTCCAGACAACCTTTGGGTAGAGGAGAATGTAAAGAGAAGAGAGTAGTGCTGAAATATAGGAAATATTTAAATACTTTAAATACAACAAAAATAGAGTAGTGAAAATAAGAATAACTAAAAACTAAAATAAATATATGCTTATCTTTAGAGGTATATGCGTTTATACAATACAAAATTACTATAATAGTATTCATAAAATACATACAACAATATAATACATGTAACAATACAAACAAATACATAAATATATATAAATACATATCAATATATATATATATATATATAAAATATAACTTGAAAGGACACGAATTACTAGCAAACTGATTTAGACTTTAACAGATAAAATCGGTGTACCTTTTTTTTAAAGGTATCCAGCGAAGTGCAGTGACGTATTTCCGACGGTAAACCATTCCATATGTAAGTGGATTTTATCGTGAAGGATTCCCTATAATAACCCGAAGCCGAAAAAGGAGCTTGAAGAGTGTTATCAGACCTTGAACGAAGCACTCTATCATGGTCAGAACCAAGGAATTTAAACCGCTCAGAGAGATAGGTAGGAGTCAGATGATTATTTAAAATATTATACACCATCGCAGCTGCATGGGCGTCTCTACGCAGTCTGATCGGCAACCATCCCAGTTGAACACGGAAAGCAGATATGTGATCAAACTTCCGCAAACCGTAAATAAACCTGACACACATATTCTGAAGACGTTGAAGTTTGTCCAACAAGTCCTCATTCAAACCCAAGTAACAGGTGTCAGCATAGTCTAAAATTGGCAGAAGAAGGGTTTGCGCGAGCTCAATTTTTGTCTTCAACGGCAACAAATTCTTCCACTTTCTCAAGGAGCCAGCAGCTGCAAAGATCTTACGGCTTACCTCAGCAACCTGCTGAGACCATGAAAAGGAGCAGTCAAATAAGACACCAAGGTTCTTGACGACATTAGAAAAGGCAAGAACTTCACCATCAAAGACAACAGGCGGGAGGTCATTTAGTCTGAAGCGAGCCAATTGCTTAATCCCCCCCATGACAATTACCTGCGACTTACTAGGGTTGACAGAGAGACCATGGGAACGACTCCAGACTTGTATGGCATATAAATCGGCGTTAATTCTGAGGTACTGATACTGATACATTCATGAGGTACGTATGTTTTAACTTACTTAGATAAAACACGACTTACGTACACACATTTTATACATACTTACCTGTCCAACTCCGGACTTACCTGTTCACACCAGCCTGTGCCTCTGAGCTTACCTGTTTATACATACTTACCAATCCGTCTCTGATTTACCTATGTAGACGTACTTACCTGTCCAATTCTGAATTTACCTGTTCACATCAGCCTGTGTTGCTTCGAGTTTTTCCCAGCTGAATACCTAATAGCTAATGCTGTCTATTCATTAACTTTACATTAGTGGCTCTTAAAAAAAGAAAAAAGTACCTATGATGTCTCGTTCATCTTCAATTTCTTCTTTTTATGTTGTTAATCATGTATTTTATTGTATGTATCTCTGTTTACAGGAATTATCTGATTCAATATCTGACTTTTCTGCGACATGTTCTAATTACACTCCACCGAGACACGAAGTAAGTTTAACTAAAATACATCATTAATTCATTAATAATAATATGCTAACGACTGTTATCCCAAAAGCTACCGCTTTTGGGATAACAGTCGTTAGCCGCTCACTCTAAGCCGAAGCAGTCCTTAAGCCACGTCAGAAACCTTCTAGGTGGCTTAAAAATATCTGCGAGTGCCAATTCAGGATTGAGATCGGGGATAGGTAATTTTGATGTTCAGCAAGAGATAGACAACACTTATATCACTAATCAAGTTGTTACCTTCATATTAACGAAGCAACAATAGTAAAGTGCAACAAAATATAATAAGCTTTCTTTTGTTGCAGACCAGTTCTGATGATTCTTTTCGCAATGAATTAAAAACTTCGAATAATTTTACGCCATTAGAATGTGTTTCGAACTTCGATTCATCGGTCAAGGAGCCTATTCATCTTAATTATAGCGAAATTAGTCACATAAGCGGTTCTAAATGTAGTGTATTTGTAGAAAGGAAACTTCTTCAACCTTATAAAGCAGATGAATTCGTACCAAATCAAGGAATACCTCTCGATGTTAATAATTCCTTGTCTAATGTATCTTTCAAGCCACTTAGTAACATAAGTTTAAGTGAAGTTAGTTGTAAAAGCAGTTCTCCTTGCAATGTAATTGTAAGTAGGGAATTTCCAAAGCCTTACAATGATTCAGAACCAAATGAAGAGATTATTAATAGTGAATCTCAAATAGAAGATAATTCTAATGATAGTACAACAATTATACAAAGGCAAAAAACCAAAAGTTCAAAGGTTCGAGATAAAGATTATTGCTTTTACTGTGAGTCGTTTGTTTTAAATTTTGCTCGTCATTTACTCCGACACCATATTTATGAAACTGAAGTCCAAAAAATTGAGTCAAAACCTAAAAAGAGTCTTGATAGAAAACAATTAATTGCAGCTCTACGTAAAAAAGGAAACTACCTTGTAAATTCAAAAGACGTCACTAAACCGATGCGAAAATTCAAATATACTGATTATTTGCCGTGTACAGAGTGTTTAGGATTCTATTCCAAAAAACTATTGTGGAAACATAAAAAAAAATGTAGTGGTAAATCAGGAAGTAAAAACATTCAATCTGAGGCTCAAAATCTATTGATACGTCATCTTAAAATCGACGAAAAACTTAAGGAAACTGTATTTCCCCGAATGCGGGCAGACAAAATATCACTTATTGCAAAAAAAGATAACCTTATATGTGCTTTCGGATCTCAATATTTAAAAACTCACCGAGAAAAACATTTCGTTAACGTAGTGTCTAGAAAAATGAGAGAGCTTGCAAAATTATTACTAGAATTAAAAAAGATTGATCCATCCATTAATGACTTCTTTTCTGCCTTAAGACCAATTCATTATGATATCATTGTACAAGAAACCAAAATACTGGGAAATTATGACATAGAAAAAGATAGGTATGAGACACCTACATTCGCAATGAATCTGTCCACCACCTTGAAACAATGCTGCAATATTGCAATAATGTGTGCATTAAAAAAGCAAGGGCCTTATACGGAAGTAGATACTGGCAAAATAGAAGCCGACTTAAAAACTTTGATTCAAGTTATTGAATCAAATTGGAAATATGATGTGTCTACACAAGCTGCAACAGATTTAAACAAGAAAAAGTGGAATAAGATAACTATTGTGCCTTTAGCAAATGATTTAAAAATTCTTAAAGAATACCTAAATAAAAAATCCTTGGATGCTGCTATAAAAATTAAAGAAGGCTTACAAACTACTGAAACATATACACAACTTTTAGAGACTGTGTATTGTAGGGTTTTATTATTAAATAGGCGCAGGCCTGGAGAACTTCAAAGGATTACAGTGCACGATTATTTAGAAAGCGACAATAATGATAATAATAAGTATGAAGAGTTTGATCGTGCGCTTACTGCCTCAGAAAGGATTCTGGTAAAGAAATTTAAACGTGTTGTCATTAGAGGTAAACGTGGCCGCGGAGTACCAGTTCTGTTTTATAAAGAAGTTCAAGATGACATTAAATTATTATTATCGATTAGGCATATTTTTTTTGCTTCGACACCAAATCAATTTTTGTTTGGTAATCCCGGTTATAACAATACTTAATTTTATTAAATTTATGGCTACAAAGTTTTGGAAAAGCATGCCAAATTATCAGGGGCGAAACAGCCTAAAGCAATATCCTCTACAAGGCTAAGAAAACATTTAGCCACCTTATCACAAATTTTTAGCATGTCTGAAAATGACATGGAGCAACTGGCTACATTCATGGGCCATACTAATGAAGTACATAAAAAGTCTTACAGGTTGCCAGATGACGTATACCAAACTGCTAAAATATCAAAGCTTCTCATTCTTATGGAAGATGGAAAAGCAGACGCTTACAAAGGAAAATCTCTCGAAGAGATTGATTTAGATTTGAATGAGGAGCTAATTGAAGAGCCCGTGGACAACAACGAAATTATAGACTATGATCCTGAACCTGAACCTACTTTAGATGCTAATTCTGATTACGTACAAACATATTGTAATTTAAATTACTTATCTCAGGCTGGACCATCTGGTATGCAAAATGATTATCAACAACTTATAAATGAACCCGTGTCTCAATTAGGTAACGAAAACAAAATACGAAAAGGAAAAAAAAGGACTTTGGTACCTTGGACAGAGGAACAAAAGGACGTAGTTACAAAATATTTTAAATTTAACATAAAAAATCACCAACCGCCTAAAAGAAATGAATGTGAGAAACTAAAAAAACAACATAAAGATTTACTTAAGAATAAAGACTGGCTAAAAATAAAGGTATTCGTCCAAAATATTTACTCTAAGGCTAAGAAATGAGAGAAGAAAAATTATGTTTTAAAATAGTATATTTTGTTTTAAATATTTTTACTTTGTTAATGCATACCAATGATTAAGATACTTATAATTATGTTTGAATTGATGATTAATACCCGGTTTCTGAGGTCCGTATTAGCTGTTTATTTATTCCATAACTTTATCGGATGTTTAGCTGTCATTAAACTTTGTTTAAAAACGATTTTACTGACATAACTGCAATTACATAAGCAAATGCCTTTAAAAGCATTTTTAAACAAAGGTCTTAATAGAATTAAAAAGGTTGCCTGTTTATCGAATTAGTAGTTAATGAAGGGCATGAGACTTTTAGTTGTAGCCACTGATTTATTTTAATTATAATATAATATTTAATTCTAATATAAATACATGTTCCATTGTAATTAAGACTGATTGATGTTCATAATTAAGTTTATTTTGTTATTAGGCAAAGGCAGAGCCCATTTATGTTTAATTATTTAGTATAACTAAAATTGTTAAAGTGTCAGTTAAAATGTTTTGATTTTTATGTTTAGATACCCATTTTTTTTTACAAAATTTTAAATTTAAAGAGAAGCTGCAGATGGAGTTTATGTTGTAGATAGAGTTTACATTTCTTTTAAGTAGATATCTAAAACAAGAATGACAATATTGGGTTGATAAAATACCCTACTGATTTCTCTTAATTATAATAAAAAAAATACATGTTCCATTGTAATGAAGACTGATTGATGTTCATAATTCAGTTTATTTCGTTAGTAGGCAAGGCAGAGCAAATCTATGTTCATTATTATGCCAATGTTAAATTGCATTGATTTGTTGATTGAAAAGTGTTTATGTTTAGATACACATTTTTTGTAAAATTTAAAATAAAACATTAAATGTTTTATATTACGATATGCCTTTTATTCCGTATATTCACCTGCATAAATATGACTAGGTACTATTATACATATTATTCGTCTCATGAAACTTCCTCTTTCTACTTTTGAACTTACCTGTTCACACCAGCCTGTGCCTCTGAGCTTACCTGTTTACTGTTTATACATACTTATCTGTCCAACTCCGAACTTACCTGTTCACACCAGCCTGTGCATCTGAGCTTACCTGTTTATACATACTTACCTATCCAACTCCGAACTTACCTGTTCACACCAGCCTGTGCCTCTGAGCTTACCTGTTTATAGATACTTACCTGTCCAACTCCGAACTTACCTGTTCACACCAGCCTGTGCATCTGAGCTTACCTGTTTATACATACTTACCTGTCCAACTCCGAACTTACCTGTTCACACCAGCCTGTGCCTCTGAGCTTACCTGTTTATACATACCTGTCCAACTCTGGATTTACCTGTTCACACCCGCCTGTGCCTCTGAGCTTACCTGTTTATACATACTTACCTGTCCAACTCCGAACTTACCTGTTCACACCCGCCTGTGCCTCTGAGCTTACCTGTTTATACATACCTGTCCAACTCTGGACTTACCTGTTCACACCCGCCTGTGCCTCTGAGCTTACCTGTTTATACATACCTGTCCAACTCCGAACTTACCTGTTCACACCCGCCTGTGCCTCTGAGCTTACCTGTTTATACATACCTGTCCAACTCTGGACTTACCTGTTCACACCCGCCTGTGCCTCTGAGCTTACCTGTTTATACATACTTACCTGTCCAACTCCGGACTTACCTGTTCACACCCGCCTGTGCCTCTGAGCTTACCTGTTTATACATACCTGTCCAACTCTGGACTTACCTGTTCACACCCGCCTGTGCCTCTGAGCTTACCTGTTTATACATACTTACCTGTCCAACTCCGAACTTACCTGTTCACACCAGCCTGTGCCTCTGAGCTTACCTGTTTATACATACTTACCTGTCCAACTCCGGACTTACCTGTTTACACCCGCCTGTGCCTCTGAGCTTACCTGTTTATACATACCTGTCCAACTCTGGACTTACCTGTTCACACCCGCCTGTGCCTCTGAGCTTACCTGTTTATACATACTTACCTGTCCAACTCCGAACTTACCTGTTCACACCCGCCTGTGCCTCTGAGCTTACCTGTTTATACATACTTACCTGTCCAACTCCGAACTTACCTGTTCACACCAGCCTGTGCTTCTGAGCTTACCTGTTTATACATACTTACCTGTCCAACTCCGGACTTACCTGTTCACACCCGCCTGTGCCTTTGAGCTTACCTGTTTATACATACCTGTCCAACTCTGGACTTACCTGTTCACACCCGCCTGTGCCTCTGAGCTTACCTGTTTACTGTTTATACATACTTATCTGTCCAACTCCGGACTTACCTGTTCACACCAGCCTGTGCATCTGAGCTTACCTGTTTATACATACTTACCTGTCCAACTCCGAACTTACCTGTTCACACCAGCCTGTGCCTCTGAGCCTGAGCTTACCTGTTTATACATACCTGTCCAACTCTGGACTTACCTGTTCACACCCGCCTGTGCCTCTGAGCTTACCTGTTTATACATATCTGTCCAACTCTGGACTTACCTGTTCACACCCGCCTGTGCCTCTGAGCTTACCTGTTTATACATACTTACCTGTCCAACTCCGAACTTACCTGTTCACACCAGCCTGTGCATCTGAGCTTACCTGTTGATACATACTTACCTGTCCAACTCCGGACTTACCTGTTCACACCCGCCTGTGCCTCTGAGCTTACCAGTTTATACATACTTACCTGTCCAACTCCGGACTTACCTGTTCACACCCGCCTGTGCCTCTGAGCTTACCTGTTTATACATACCTGTCCAACTCTGGACTTACCTGTTCACACCCGCCTGTGCCTCTGAGCTTACCTGTTTATACATACTTACCTGTTCACACCAGCCTGTGCCTCTGAGCTTACCTATTTATACATACTTACCTGTCCAATTCCGGACTTACCTGTTCACACCCGCCTGTGCCTCTGAGCTTACCTGTTTATACATACCTGTCCAACTCTGGACTTACCTGTTCACACCCGCCTGTGCCTCTGAGCTTACCTGTTTATACATACTTACCTGTCCAACTCCGAACTTACCTGTTCACACCAGCCTGTGCCACTGAGCTTACCTGTTTATACATACTTACCTGTCCAACTCCGGACTTACCTGTTCACACCAGCCTGTGCCTCTGAGCTTACCTGTTTATACATACCTGTCCAAATCTGGACTTACCTGTTCACACCCGCCTGTGCCTCTGAGCTTACCTGTTTATACATACCTGTCCAACTCTGGACTTACCTGTTCACACCAGCCTGTGAGCTTACCTGTTTATACATACTTACCTGTCCACACCAGCCTGTGCCTCTGAGCTTACCTATTTATACATACAAACTTACCTGTCGCTCGTCAAAAATGATTTTATTGCTTTTTAAGATTTTGTAGACCACCAAAGTGAAAATACCTTCGGTATACATAGGTATTGTCACTTTTGTATGCTAACTATTAATTATTTATTATCTGTGCCTGAAGTCATTATAAGCCCTTATATAGGTGGAAGCCTGTTGGCTGATAAGCTGGATAAAATAATTCTAAAACAGTATTCGGAACCAATCTGAATTCAATAGTAGATGGATGTCATTTAGTTATTTTAATCATTATGATATATGCAGAGCATAATACGGAATTGATTTAAACATACAGTTGGATGGAGGCGGGAATGTGCATGCAGTGTTTTGAACGTATACGGAGATATTCAGTGTGCAAGAAAGATTTAAGGGTGGAAGGACGCACTCATTCAGTTATTGGGAACCAATCTGAATTCAATAGTAGACGGATGTAATTTAGTTATTATAATCATTATGATATATGCAGAGCATTATACGGAATTGATTTAAACATACATTCGGATGGAGGTGGGAATGTGCATGCAGTGTTTAGTAGGTATACGCAGGTATTCAGTGTGCAAGAAAGATTTAAGAGTGAACGGACGCATTAATTCAGCTAGAAATATTTAATTTGAATATCACCATTTAACGAAATTTGACGTCAACTACTGATATGATACTGATTAAAACATCTTTCATACGCATTGAAAACATTAAAAATCTCACTACATTCAGTGGACGCCGCAGGGTGGTAGTTTGTAAAGACGCAAGAAGTTCTTCGCGATTTATATATATATATATATATATTATTTATTAGATTTTTAATGTTTTTTTTTTTATATATATATATATATATATTGTTAATAATGAACGTTGCAATTATTGTTTTGTAAAAATATTCAATGTACGGACACGACCCTTTTATTAGAGATTAATTATATGTATAGATGCGAAAGTAACTCTGTATCTGTCCGTCCGTCTGTCGGTCTGATTCTTTGTTGCTCTTTCGCGCCTAAACGGCTGAACGGATTTTGAAATAATTTGATATGGTGATAGATGATAACATGGAGACGGACATAAACTATATATAATCACGCCAACAAACTCAGGGGGTAGGCAGAAGCAGATATTGAATTAAGTTAGTGTTTTTAACCGATTTTGATGGAACTTTTTTATTCAACTGAGTTTTACCTAAACACAAACTAAGGATAAATATAATCAAGCCACCGTACATAGGGGGCAGGCAGTAGGCGAATTCACTCGCTTGAAGAAGAAGTAGGCGAAGAGCTGAATTGATGTGTTTTTACCAATTTTGATAGAACTTTTTCAGTTTACTCAGTGCTACCTCGATTTACTAAATCATCACGTTACCTAACGTAGGGGGTAGGCAAGAACTAAAACAATGTGTTGGAACCGATTGTGATAGAACCTTTTATATTTATTTCTGTGTTACCTGGACTAACTTAAAATACATTTCATTACGCTTCTTTACTTGGGGGACAGGCAGGCAGAATTAAGAATGCTATGGCATCACGCTATGTTGTTAAAATATAAACAGCAATTCAATTCTTTTGTGTGTAATGTATTAATAATCTGTGAAAGTTTTAAATACGTGCCCTTGAGCGTTATAAGCTTAAAGATGGACGGGAGGAAAGAGAACAGAAGAGACTGGAGCGAGTCATGGACTGGTGAAATGGATGGAGGACCGGACAGAGATGATGACTGTTTAGGGACGCCTGTGACGGGTAGGACTGGGGGAACGTGTAGTAGGTACGTGAGGAACGATGACGGGAGAAAGGACCAGATCCACAAGACGCTGCAAATAATCCACAATCGTTGAGCCTAAGAAAAATAACTATTTATCAATCAATTAAGCACAACATGTTATCATTATAAGCACTAGCCTTTAAAACGGGTAAGGCGGTATACACGCGTAGGTACATGAATTATGAACGAGGGATCTAGGGTACCGGCAAGACTACAGAAAGTACGGAGTCACAGAGGAATAACAGAGAGACAGGCAGGTGAAAGGGTGGGAGGAACCTGAGCGATGAGAGGAATAATAAAGGCAACGCTATGCAAAAGGGGTCCGAAGGGACGAGTGGGACGAGAGGCAAGTGAGGAACGAAAGGTACGTAGGGAACAAGAGGAAGAAAGAACCACGAGAAACATGAGGAATGTTAGCAATTCTAATGAAAGAGGGAGAATATCTCTTGACGTATGGAACGTCGAAAGGGATGTGCGAGTAAGATGGATGAGAGGGACTTAAGAAACGTGAAAACGTGACTGATGTAAGGAAAAGATGGACGAGAGGGACCCGAGGAATGACAGTGACGCAATGTAAATGAGGTACCTATTTCAATCAAATATCTTGTTTACTTTGTCGAGAAAACTTCTCACATCAACTCAAGCACTGCTTCAACCCGTGACTCTATTTCACTCTATCTCACAAAATGGCAAGCAATCTGACGTGTGACTCTCGTTTCACAAAATGCTTCACGATCGCTATTTGTGAGAGAGATAGATTTTGTATGGGCTTTTTCCCAGTTTTGTTGCAGCGGTGTGTGAAAAAATTGACACCCACGAGTTACTTTCTCGGCCCTCACATGTCATTCATGTCACGTGGGTTCATCATAAGCCTACAATCTGATTGACAAGTATAATTGTCTACGCCACGTTAATGCATCTTCGACTTTATAGGATTAAGATTAGGGTCAATTTGCACTGAACCTAGCAAGAAAACATAATTAACATTACAAAGTGCCAAATGGCCACTCACTTCATTCATATTCTCGCACGACACCAAACGAACCTATTCTAAGAAATACTTGTAAAATATATCTAATTGCTTATTAAATCATTTGAATACCAAAACTCATCTTTTCTTTTGTTCCTGTAATGAACAAAAAGTGGCGACCGTGACAGGACAGACATTATTGACAGGGGATAATACTGCTTCAGACCTTCTCTACTTGCAACGTTCAGTTTCAAATGAACTTTCAAAAGGCTGTTTTCATCTAAGAAAGTATCGTTCGAACCTCCCTGAGCTTTTTTTATCCGATTTTTATGATCCGTATAAAGGTAATTTAATAATTAGCCGTTCAAACAGTACCCTGGGCGTTGGTGGTCACTGTCTAGTGATGAAATACATTTCCAAGTTGAATATATACCTCTTAAGGTACTCACTAAAAGGTCTATTCTTTCAACCACCTTTAAGATTTTTGATCCACATGGATCGTTGTCTCTATGTACCATTAAGCCAAAGATTTTATTACAGAAACTGTGGATTCAAAAACTGGACTGGTATGAGCCTGCCTCCCAAGACATTCAAGCTAGTTGGCAAAGATTCACCGAACAACTTCATTTTATTTCATCTCTACGAATCCCAAGACATGTTTTAATTGATGACCCAAATATTGAAATGCATTGTTTTTGTGACGCCTCCCAACGTGCCTATGGTGCTTGTATCTATCTTAAATCTACTAATAAACAAGGTAAAACTAAAGTATCTCTACTTGGTGCTAAAGCTTGCGTCGCTCCTATAAAGGCCACTACAATACCAAAACTAGAACTATGCGCTGCTCTGTTGGGACCACAAACTAACCAAGTCAGTTACACAGGCCTTGCACTGTAAAATAAAGCGTCACGAGTACTGGACAGACTCAAGCATTGTTTTGGGTTGGTTAAGGTCGCCTAATAAAACTAAAACTTTTGTTGCTAACAGGGTTTCGGCGATAGAAGAACTTACCGACTACTCAGCTTGGCGTCATGTACCAACGGCAGAAAACCCCACAGATTTTGCATCGCGTGGCATAGAGCCACAGCATCTCGGCTATAGCAGTCTCTGGTGGAATGGCCCATCCTTTCTCTCCCAATCAGTCTTTTTGGCCTACTAGGCTTACCCGAGTTTAAAGCGGTTGTCGCTTTGGTAGCGGAGGTTGAGCCTTCGGCTTCGGTTGTGGTTTTCAACGTTATTCTAAATTATCAACTCTAAAACGAGTCTATGCTACAGTCCGAAGATTTTCTTACAATTGTAAAAATCCTAAAAGTAAAATTATAGGACCTCTTCAAGTTCATGAACTTAATTACGCTATGCAAACTTTTATAATTATAGCTCGAAAAGAGTCTGTTGAGTCGGTTGAGAACCGAGAACGCTCACACGTCATACATAATTTTAACCTATAACAAAGCGCCAAATGGCCACTCACTTCATTCACATTCTAGCACGACACCAAACGAACCTAACCTAAGAAATACTTGTAAAAAATATCTAATTGCTTTTTAAAGCATTTGAATACCAAAAATCATCTTTTCTTTTGTTCCTGTAATGAACAATAATAAAGTAAATAAAGGAGACAAAATCTACCCGTGTTAAGTCAGCGAAGAAGTAAAACTGCACGAGAAACTCGTACTTTGACCCTCTCGTTTTATATTAATCATATTTTTAGCATTCTATGAATAAAATGATTCATCGTCTGCGCATCCTTTTAAGTCTTAAACGATATTTCGTGTACAAGTATTAGTCAACCATAAAAATAATGCTGACATACTCGAAACTATCGAATGTTGTAAATTGAAGAGTCATAATCCGACTCAATTAGGCACTCATAAATAAATGATACATACAATTTGACATACAACTAATCTTATTTACTAAAATGTTATCCATAAAATAGATATAGGATAACATTTATTTGCACTAAAATGTCCAATAATATCCAATAACTAGATATAGTTTAAGCTCAATTGCATGTAATTATGATAACATTTTACTACATCATAAAACATATTCGACGATGATTGGAATGAATCATGCAAGCCCATTTCTAATGAAATATACTAAAAGAACTGTTCTAATTAAATCATTTAACTTAACTTTACCTGTCTTTTTCCTTAGTGTCTAGCATAATAATAATAGTTCATAGAAATTGTTCCATTTTATACAAAAATAGTTTTGATTTTTATTTTGTACATAAAATTGTATTAAATACTCAACCATACTCGTACTTCAAATTAGGTAAAATTATATTTATTTTGTAAATGTACCTCTATTGTCCCCAATAAAGGGTTATTTCTCCTAAGTGGGCTGCCTCTTTGTGCTACAGAAAAAAATGCGTTTGAATATATTACATATTCCATTACCTCTAACATGAACTAAGAAAAAGTTCTCATAACTCTGGGAAAGGGCTCGAGGATGCGAACAGAATTTGTTTTATGAAATTTACCTGCGAACAAGTTCGTTAAGTTTTTTTTATAAATAAATAACAAATATTACACACATGCATAAAAACAAGATGGCGTTATTATTACTTTTTCTTTTCTTCTGTTGGTTATTTGAGCCCGATGGTGTAGTGGATAGGGCCGCTGCCTCCTGAGCGAGAGGTCGTGGTTCGAATCCCACCACGTACCAATGTGTTTTTCGGTTTTTGAATTTCATATGTACGTTTATTCGGTGCTTTTTTCCGTGCTTCGGAAGGCACGTTAAGCCGTTGGTCCCGGTTAATATCGTTTAATACCGTAGATATTAGTCGTTAAGCCATATCAAGAGGCCAGTGCTAAGCATTGGCGGCTTGAAAACTCTGACCTTATCTAGGATTGGGTCTGGTTTCCCTTCTAGGTTGCAGAGGTCAGATGGCAGTCGCTCTGTGTAAAAACCAGTACCCTCGTTCAATCCCCTAGATTAGGAAGCCGACCCCGTGAGATACGGGATAAGGCTAGGGAGATGATGGTTATTTGTCGATAAACCCTAGTGTGTAAAGCTCGTATTTACAAAGCAATAACAAGATTGGGAACAATATTAAGTATGGATTTGACAGGCCACATTGTACTAAAATGCCGTTTCTGATACGAACTCAAACTAAATGTCAGTCTCAAGTGCTGTTTATAACAAAAAGTGACTAACAAAACTAAAGTAAAAAATTTAAGTTATATTATTTTATTTTATTTATATTTCATGGTTCCAGTTTTGATGTTGTTAATTTTATAATTTTAATTTAGTCAAATTCAATTGGAATTTTGTCGATTTCGCTATTTATTTATTTATTGTTTTATTTCAGGCAACTGAGGCCCATATCAATACATAAAGTACTATACATTATAAACTTAAATCTAAAAAACAATATAAATACACTACTAATAAATTAGACCGAAAAATAAAATATGTATATAAAAAATAATATGTCTCGCAAAGATGAAGTCCAGCACTATTGAAATTGTGTTTCTTTTTATATATTTTATGGGTCTTGCGCTGGAAATAAATGGTTATTATAATTATTGTTTTATAATTACGGGTCTTTGTTTGAAGTGTACGGAACGGGTATAAAACGGTACACTATTACTGAGACTACGCTTTCCGTCCGTCCATCCGTCTGCATAGATAATGATACGGAACCCTTCAGTGCATGAACTCGCACTTGTCCATTTTTAATTACTCTACACTAAAATCTAACCAATCAACTATGCAGCCTATATCTTTATCTATATAAGTTGTAATCGATGCTTATTCAATAGTTCATGGTCTTATATTTAGCCAAAAACTTACACGTTCTTTCTGACCTCGTTGATCGGAGCTGAGATTTATATTCATTTTTACAATGGAGATAATTTATACATACATACATTTAAACACGCCTTTATCCTTGATGAGGTAGACAGAGCGTAAACGATCTAAACAAAAGTCGTTCCGCCACGTCTGATAAAGTTTTGAGGGTTATTTAAGATAGATTTGTAGGTATATTGCCGTAGGGACAGTTTGTCAGCCCAAAGCCTAAATCTATACATATAATAAATCTCTAGAAAGGTCGTGTCTGTACATTGAAAATTTTAACAAAAAAATATTGCGACAGGCATTTATAACGATAGAAAGATCAAAACGTTTTTTGTTAGAATTTTTGTCTGTCTGTATGTCTGTTTGTATGTTACCGCATCACGCCAAAACTACTGAACTGGTTTTGATGGGACTTTTTTTATTCAACTGTGTGTTACCCGAGTTGCAACTAAGGATACCTAAAGTCACGCTACCTGACTTGAGGGGTAGGCAGGAAATTGAAATTTGGCTGTTTCTTCATCGATTTTATGGAACTTTTTTTGTTTGACTGAGCATTATTTCAAATCAAAGTAACAATACAAATAATCACGCCTCATGACTCAGGAGGTAAGTTTTAAATTGAATTCCAATCATTTTTAACCGATTTTGATGGATTTTTTTTTGTTTGACTGTACTCAAAGTTACGATAAAAAGAATCACGCCACCTGACTTTGGGGGTACAGGAAATTGAACTCTGATCGTTTTTAACCGATCTTAAAGAAACTTTTTATTTGACTGAGTTTTTTTTATTACCTGGTGTCCAGCCTAGGTTAGAAATAATCACGAAAACCATTCTAATATTGAGTAAGTACCCCAGTTTGTATGAAAAACACACAGCAAAAACAAAGATCAGAAAATGCGAAACACACTTCCGCGCGCGGGTTAGCAGATCCCGCTCCTACGCGCGGAGAAGCGTTTTCAGTATGTTCGCCACTGAGTGTTTTCCATACAAACCGGGCGGACGAAGTCGCGGGCACAGCTAGTTTACAATACACAGTGACCCTTGGATCCTCTAGCTGTTTTCACATAATGCCCGGGACCTAATGCAAGAAAGAAAGATAATTTGTACTGACATAAATATTGCATTCTGCGCATCTCAATCTTAATTCTTTATTATTATTCACTTTTATCATTTAACAGGTAGCATTCGCAAATGATTTGTGATATGTATGAATATCCGGAAATTCTTGAGAAAGGCCTAAATATCTGTAAGAAAGGCTTAGCCACGATTAATCTTATCTGCTTTGAAAATCTTTAATTGTTTATTTCAAGGACATACATACGGGTACATAATTATATCTTTTACTTCTCTGTGTGAATAAAATTATAAATCATTTCCAATTATCGCATCTAATTTAACATTTGTAGGTACATACATTTACGTGAATTGGTTAACATAATGAAATAATCTGGTATTATTTATATGATGTAGTTAATAAAATACCCTCAAAAAACAAGTGTAACATTAAGAAAGCATCTTTATTTTCTTCCTACTTTACTGTCTCTAAAATTAATGGATAAATATTCAAAGTTAGACTTGAAATGCAGAAATTTCACTGAAAATCAGCAGTAGATTACGTATTATTAAAATCAATATTACATACATACATACATACATATAATCACGCCTTTATCCCTTATGGGGTAGGCAGAGCGTAAACGACCTAAACAAAGGTTGTTCCGCCACGTCTGACAAAGTTTTGAGGGTTATTCAAGATGGATTTGTATTTTGTACGTATATTGCTGTAGTGACAGGTTGTCAGCCCATCGCCTAAATTGCAATATACTGAAACCCTCAGATCCCTTAGCTGGTTTTTACAGCATGCCCGGGAGGAAATGCAGCTGGCACATTCTATGTTTTTCTCTCGCTCCCAGTCCAGCATGGAAGAACAATATTAAGTGTCAATAAGTAATACTGGATAAGGCTAGGGAGACAGATAGGAAAAAAATACTTATCTTCTAGATTTAGATAAATATTCATAGATAAATGTGCATTAATCGTTAATAATGTCATCCTATAATAAAACGATTTTATGTTAGTTTTTCTTACTTCTCGGCCTTTTCGGTCGACATTTAGCTAATAGCTAAGCTAAGAGTTAGAAAGAATAGTAAGTCCAGAATTGCCGCCAATTATTAGCAATATAAATAAAGCGGTTATTATATTTTGTCCATAGCTGAAACTAACTACGTGGAGATAGAGTAATTGTCATTTTATTTATAGTTCTGAATTTTAATGAAAATAGTAAAATAGTGATAATTAAATTAAAACAAATAAACTTAAACATTTAATTTTTTTTTAACACAACACACAACAAACGTATACATTTTTTTTTTTTTTAACTTTTTTCACATTTTTTTTGGAAGGAAATATAATAACCAGAGGTCGGAAATTCGGGTGCAAAAAAAGTAAAAACCCACTGTTGGAGCTACTGAGAGTTGCTACAACCACCTTTTTCAAGATGTTTAGGGCCCCAGTTTATTTTTCTTTATTAAATTGTTTTAGTAATGCCAATGTGTTCTTTGCGTCAATATAAGTCGAAAGTGTTTGCAATTTATTTTTATATTTGTTTTAATTTGAAAGATATAAGTAGAAATGTGTTTTCAATGTACTTAAAAATATAAAAATATCATTTGATTGTTTGATATTTTTATTGAATACCATTTAGAAATGATTTCTACGATGCTTTTATTATTTTTACACAAAAATTTGAATGGGGCCCTCGGGGGCCCAAAAGCGTTTTTTTTTTTTTTTTTAAATTGCGAAGTAAATTAAAATTAAAATTCGTAATTGGCAAGGTTAATACAAGATAAACGCTTTTTACTCTTGTCATTTTTTCTCTACGATTGATAGTTTCAGGGTAAATTGATGTTGAAGTTAGTAGGACACAATTGTTCAAGACCAAGCCAAGTAGTTGTTTTTATGGTGAAATCAGCTAGGTTAAGAAGAGATAGGCACTTCTCTTTCAAGAAAGATTTTTTTCTCTACGGTTGACAGTTTCACAGATTGATGTTAAAATTCCCTGGACACAATTTTTGGGCCTGGAGGCCCCAAAGCGTTTTACTGCTTAAACATTACTGTACTTTTTTTTTTCGTTGTGAAACTATTAAGGTTCATTGTAAGCACCTAAAACCTTAAAATAAAACCAGTCAAGCACTCGCATATATATATAAAAATAATTTTACCGGATTCGTCTTTATTTTATATTTTACAAATAAGTACATACATACATATAATCACGCCTTTATCTCTAATGGGGTAGGCAAAGTGTAAACGACCTAAACAAAGGTCGTTCCGCCACGTCTGACAAATTTTGAGGGTCATTCCAGGTGGATCTGTATATTGCTATAGTGACAGGTTGTCAGCCCATCGTTTAAAATACAATACTGAAACCCTCCCTGGGTTAGCCGGTTTCCAATAATTATATCAGAGAAAATACTTGATACTAGGTTACATGTAATACACTTTTGATTTTGTGTACTTGCCATATTTCACAAACCAAAAATTAAGACAATACATCCTAAACGCACTTAGACAGATACAGTCAATATGCTGACCTTGTCGCACATACTCAAAGAGAGAGATAGACAGGGACAAGGATAGAGAGAGACAGGGATATTTAGTTTAGTTTATAAATAACTATTGCATATTTTGTTTTTGTTGAAATATAAATATAACTTACATATTTACGTCGTTTTATTGTGCATAACTATATCGGTTATTTAAGTATAAATATACTCTTTTATTTGACTATTGAATTTAATTTATACATACAGTGTTACAAGCTGAACGAATGATGCACTCAAAGTTATTTAAATTTCATTAAACAAGGCAGAGTTGCGAGCTGTAATTTTTTAATATTTATTTATTAAACTTTAATTAATTTCTCTTAAACTGCCGGAACTACGGAGCGAGGACTTGCTTGAAACTAGGTAGTAGACATGTGCGATGATCGGCGATGTTTTCATCGGCGTAATCGGAGTCAACATTCAAATGCTAGATTACGTGCAATCAACAAAAATAGCATTCAAACACCTGTATTGACAATATTGACTCAATTTGAATCCAAAGTGGTCACTTTTAAGTATTTTTTGGTATAGCTGCAGGTGCCGCCTGCCTTTTCCACTATGGTTGAGTAGTCTTTTGCACATACTGGGATAAACGGTCGAAGTGATAAATTTCCTAGAAATATTTATTTGAAAGACACATACATGCTGGTCCAATATACTCTCTCTCTCTCTCAGTATATGCGACAAGGTCAGCGTATAGAACTGCATCTGTTTCAATTTGTGAAATGTTGAAAGTACACAATATTATGGTCAAATTTTATAGAGAAAGCCAAAAGTATTTCATGTAACTTAGTAGCAAGCATTTAATTGTTAATTTACTATGAAACTATCAACCGTAGAGAAAAAAATACCGGAGCAAAAACTAAAATCTTGTCCTAACCTAGCCAAATAAGAATTTTAATTTTGTTTTTTTCCGTAATTTCTTTGTTTAAGAAATAAAATGCTTTGGGCCCCCAGGCCCAAAAATTGTCCTAACAACTTTAACATCAATTCACTGTGAAACTGTCAACCGTAGAGAAAAATAACAAGAAAGAGAAGTGCCTTGCCTATCTCTTCTTAACCTAGACGATTTCACCATAAAAACCACTACTTTGCTTGGTTTTGAACGATTGTGTCCTGCTAACTTCAACATCAATTTATCCTGAAACTATCAACCGTATAGAAAAAATTACAAGAGTAAAAAGCGTTTATCTTGTCTTAACCTTGCCAAATACGAATTTTAATTTTAATTTTCTCCGCAATTTTTTTTAAAGAAATAAAACGCTTTTGGGCCCCCGAGGGCCCCATTCAAATTTTTGTGTAATAATAATAAAAGCATTGTAGAAATCATTTATAAACTGTATTCAATAAAAATATCAAACAATCAAACGATATTTTTATATTTTTCAGTATATTGAAAACTCATTTCTACTTTTATCTTTCAAATTAAAACAAATATTAAAAAAAATTGCAAACAGTTTCGACTTATATTGACGCCAAGAACACATTGGCATTACTAAAACAATTTAATAAAGAAAAATAAACTGGGGCCCTAAAAATCTTGAAAAAGGTGGTTGTAGCAACTCTTAGTTGCTCCAACAGTGGGTTTTTACTTTTTTTGCACCCGAATTTCCGACCTCTGATAATAACTAATAATGGCTCGATGGATTTCGGTTGCAACGTTTTTCATAATAAGTGTAAGCACAGCAACATGTAGTGTTTTTGACCAACAATTGTACGAAGATGTGTTGGATCCAGAACTTTGCCAACAGCAACTTGTATTACTGATGAACAACACGCTGAGGTATCAATGTAAGTAATTATAGTAACTTAAAATACAAAAAAGTACCTATTTCAAAATTTCAAAACAGACCATGAACGCTGTCATTAAGAGACATCACCGCGAACCCTTACTCGTTAAAAATCATAACTAGCAAAATACAGACATTTAAAAAAAATATCTCTGTCACTTCCTTAGATTTAGACCTAAAGAATATATAGGCGTAATGAATTGAGGAGCAAATAGTACTGAGCAGGAACTATCAATATTAACTGCTAAAACGGCCACTTTTGGCGGGAATTTCGATAGTAACTCCAGGGTACTATTTGCTCCTCAATTCATTACTTCCAAAAAAATGTTAGATCTAAATCTAACGAGGTGACAGAGAAAAGTTTTGAAAATGTCTTGTTTTGTCTATATTTTCCGAGTTATGAATTTTTAACGAGTGTGGGCGCTACCGCTCGCTCGGTGAGGCCTCTTAAATAAATTGAGTATTCAGAATAATTTTCCAATGGGTTATAAATTGAGTTCATTTAATCTTCATATTGGCGAGTGGGATAAATAAATTAAATATTCAATTACAAATTCCATTTGATATTCTTTTTTTTCTAAGCCTGATCTGTCCTACTGCTGGGCAAAGGCCTCCCCTTATTGTTTCCACTTTTTTCGGTCTTGTGCAACTTGCATCCAGTCTGTTTCGAAGGCATCCATCTTATCACGCCAACTCTTTCAGGGCCCTCCTCTGCCTCGACGGTTATCTTAAGGTACACATTCAGTAGCGATTTTTGCCCGCATATAGGAGAGAAGGCGGCCAATCTTAAATGGGATTGCCATTTAAGATTGGCAGCTTTCTCTCCTACATCCTTAATACGGATTTTTGAGCGCAGGGTGGTGTTCCGGATTCAATCAATCCTTTTCAAACCTAATATGCTGCGCTCCATGGCCCTTTGGCAGACCGCGATTTTGGACTCTTGTAAATCGGTCAATGACCAACTTTGTGCACCATAAGTTAGGACGGGCAGGATACACATGTCGTCAATTTTACGCTTTAGCGTAAGAGGAAGATCTCCTTTGATAAGGTCCTTCATTGACCAGTAGCTCTTCTAAGCGTTTTTGACTCTGCGTTCGACTTCTTTGTCTTGACGGCTTTGGAAAGAGACTAACTGGCCAAAATTGATATACTAGTCCGTCTACCATTTAATATTAAATTGGGTAAATTTTATCATCTTCTACGCGTATGGGTTTCGAGTGGCATGGAAGAATACATACATTTGTCTTTGTCTACATACTTTGAACAATTTGTTTCAGTTTTCGACGCAAGCTTTAAGATCCCAAGTGGTATACTAACTGGGAATGTAAACGATCTGGGAGACTACCATCAATGTCTTAGCATAGATCAACCAATAGGAGACACGCAAATCCAAGGAAAATATTGTGCTATCACCGTACCATTTAATCAAGAGAATCCTGTACAATGGCCAAGTCTTCCATTTCTGAATATAACTTTGCCCAATATAACATTCCCTGAACCATCAGGGACTGGACAGACGAAAATGTTGGGAGACCAGATGGTCAAACAACAGAAACTTAAGTTGTGGGCTGAGTCATTTGCTGGCATAAGACGGGAGCCTAAACCGCAAAATGCACAACATGCTAGGTAATTATACTTGTGGAAACTTAATATTATTATTATACTAGCCCATACTCTCCCACTGCAGAACAAAGGCCTCCTTTTGTAGAAATTTATGCTTGAATTGATAATGGTCATTCTAATTTTAAGCTAGTTTTATGTACAGTTTTAAGTTGCATGTCGTACTCAGACTTATTTTTAGTTCCAACTTAGATACGCCATTGTAATGTATGGTCGTTTCATATTTGTTATATTTTCTTCTTCTGTCAAGTGGGTATCGTGTCTATGGACCCGATGAACCCTGGTGTCAGAGTTTTTAAACCGCCTAGTAGCACAACTATCAGGCCTCTGACATGGTTTGAGTAACGACCACTATCAAAGACACTGACCGGGACCGACGGCTTAACGTGCCCTCCGAAGCACGAACATCTTTTTCTTTTCGGACAATCAGGTGATTCAGCCTGTAATGTCCTAACCAAACTTGGGAACAATACACAAAGTGATTTATTCTCAAATATCAACTTTGAGTTTCCCTCCTGGGAATCGAACCCATGACCTCCGGATCGGGAGTCCATGGCACTAGCCACTAGACCACGGAGGCAGTTATATTTATTATATAGGTAGAGGGTAGTTTGTATTCGTAATGATAAGCAAATCATCAATGTACTATTCAACTATTAACTTGTGTCTCATTGCGCTCCCACAAAGAAATACTTCAGTGGCGAGAGGCTGATACGTTTATTTACGCGTACTAATTAGTGTTCATTAACATGTCTATCGGCAAGTTAAGTGCATTTGACATGCAGTCCGGCGTGTGGTCGTCGTATATCGACCGGACGGAGATGTACTTCTTAGCAAATAAAGTGGACAGTGAGCTGCAGCTACCTACTTTAATATCAAGTATGGGGGACGAAGCGTATGAATTGCTAGTTAACCTCGCGAGTCCAAAAAAGCCTTTAGAGTTGAGCTATAAGGAAGCTAATGAGTTAACGAGTAATCACTTGCAACGGACACCATCGGCACTAGCGGAGAGCTACCAGTTCAGACAAAAGCGGCAGGCCACGACGGAGGATGTGGCAGCTTATGTAGCGGAATTAAAAAAGTTATTGCGTAATTGCAAGTTTGGTGCGAATTTTAATGATAATTTACGCGATCAATTTGTTTGCGGCCCCAGGAGCGATTTGATTAGACAACGGTTGTTTGCGGAGGATGACTCAATAACTTTTTCGGCGGCAGTGAAATTGGCCAGTTCCTTAGAAGCCGCGAAGAAGAATGCTGCGAAGCTTGAAGGAACTTCTAGTATCTAAAACACGAGTGCAGTGCATGCGATGAGTTTTGGGCCGGAGAGAGGTAACGGCCTGCGGAATGAGGGCAACAATGGCGGCGCGAAAGGCCGTTCTAATAACAGATTTATGGAAAACAGGATGATTAACTGTGCGGCATGTGGAGCTACTAATCATGATTACGTATCATGTCGCTACTGAGATTTTACGTGCAGTAAATGTCAGCCCATTGGACATTTGTGACGGGTTTGCGCGGAGCAGTGGGCGAAGGCGCCGAAGCGCGGAGGTCAAAGAGGTCAAGAGAAGCAGCGTGGGGAGTATACTAATGAGATTTAAAAAAACAGGCTTAAATTTTGTGCCTACTTCCTAAGTTAGGTGCCATGGTTTTTTACGTATATATAAAGTTTAAGGTAAGGTAACATTCAGACGAATAAAAAAAAAACATCAAATCGAGTAAGAAACAATCAAAATTTAATATCCTACGCCAACTCAGTTGGCGTGATTATTTGTATATTATGTTTTTTCATAGAGAACAATAGTTCGAATAATTTCTTTTTTATAGAAATCAGTTAAAAAACAGCCAAATTCGACTGCCTGCCTACCCTCTAAGTGAGGTGGAGTAATTTTTGGTATGCAAAGTTGCAACCCAGGTAACATTGAGTTGAATAAAAAAGTCCTATTGAAATCGGTTGAGTAGTTTTGGCGTGATGTGGTAACATAGAGACAGACTAACAGACAGACACAAATAAAAACAATTTGGTCTTTATATCGTTAATAATGACTGCTGCAATATTTTTTTTCGAATATAATTCAATTTACAAACACGACCCTTTTAATGTATAGACTAGCTGTGCCCGCGACTTCGTACGCCCGGTTTGTATGGAAAACACGCAGTGTCGAACAGACTGAAAACTTTTCTCCGCGCATAGGACCGGGATCTGCTAACCCGCGCGTGGAAGCGTGTTTCGCATTGTCTGATCTTTGTGTTTGTATGGAAAATTCTTAATCCACAAGCAATAATGTTGACTTCAATTACTGATCTAGATTCAAGATATGCTCATCAAGCAATCATCAGTTCGAAGTCCAAATAATCTAAACCTCATCTCAGCATTATGTGACGTCAAATAATTAGTATTTAAGCCGATGTTTTAGTTTGTAAGTTGTTCTTACTGCACCGAACGATCTTCGGACAAATACATCTGCTTGCTCCCATAAGTCTGCCGCCTTTTCACTTATTTCCCTTAAGTGGCGCAGCCGGGTGAGCCGTCTCAGTAGAAGATCAACTACGCTGATTCCTGGAGGCCGTCACCTGGAGGACACGACTGAAGAACCAGACCGACGACGGACCCCTGGATCGAGCAATCGACAGCGACGCCTGGACCCTCTCTACGTGTGTTTCGACGCTTAGGAGACGGACAACGAACCTACAAATGTTTTAAGAAGGAGTATCGAGGCTACGCAACTTTGGGAACTGCAGAATTTTCCAGAAGAGCAGAAGATCCACGGAATGGTAATCAACGCGACCGTTACGGTTATGTGAGTAGTATCTGTCACTTATCCCTGTCGTGTTTTTCCCTTCCGTTATTTATTATCGTTCATTAGATAGGTATAATTAATTTTACTATATACTTTAAAACGTACATAAAAAAGAATCATTGATATTTAAATTGAAGAATTTTATATAAAGAGAAAAATAAACAAATAATTTGTTAGGGTACCGTATTATTTTGTCGAAAAGGACGCTCTGCCTTCTTACTCTATAATACCAAATTATAAATTATTTCCTTACCACGCAAGACGCTCCGCTTAACTGGTAATTTAATAGTAATTTCGTTAAAAAAAACATTATATAGGGAATTGTATTATTTTGTCAAAAAAGACACTCTGCCTTCTGACTCTATAATACACACTTTAAACTATTTCTTTACCACGACAGACGCTCCGCTCGACTTTTAACTTAATAGAAGTTTTCGTTAGAAAAATAAATAAATTAATCTCCGAAAAAAAAAAATAGATTTATAAAGCATATAAATTAAAAATGGAAGGAATAAAAGTAGTTCATCACACAATAATAGATATTATACCAATATTTAACGACGATGCAATTCAATTACCTACGTTTATTAAAAAGGTTGAGTACATGTTAGATTTTATGTAAAGGAGATTTAAAACAAAATGAGTATTTATATCACATTGTAACAAGCAGACTTTCCAAGGAAGTTTCTTTAATTATCAAGGCACAAAATAATATCAATTAATGGTCAGAACTTTAGTTAGGAATTGCTTATTAGAAATTATGGGGACCCGCGATCCGAAGATAGTATTTTGATAGAATTAGATTAATTGAAAATAAACACAGGCGAAAGTTACACACAATTTTTTCATAGAATTAAGTACGTCCAGAGCGGATTGTTTTTAAAAATAAGTCAGGTAACTGAAGGCGCGGGAGTACGTAAAGCCAAACAAGAAATGTATAAAAAAACCGCATTGAATATTTTTCTGTATAACTTATCAAACCACTTGATGAGAGTCGTACGTTTAAAAAATACTAGTACTCTAGAGGAAACTCTGACTGCCGTAAACGAGGAACAAAACTTTCTCTCAGTTTACGACAAGAAGAACCCTTTTAATTCGTTACAAAATCAAATTACTTATGTGGGAATAGATAGAGTAAATCAAAATGCCAGGTCTAGTACAAACTATGTCAATACGCAGCAACATGGTCCGATAACAAACACAATAAATTCCAATCGGCAGTTTGCTATTTAACAGCAAAACTTCAGTAGGCCAAGTATGACTAATAACAGGCAATACAATGACCAAACGTTGCATTATTTAAATAAAGATAAGATAAGATAAGATAGTAGTTTATTCAATAACAATACAAAAACAACAATCCACAAATAAAACACTTATCTATAGCATACTTAGAAACTAGATAACTGTTGTAATTTGTATTGTCAAAGAAAAGGGGCTGACTCAGCATATTGTTGTAAGCAAATCACGAGAATAGTATACAGGGTGAGTCAAACAACCAAAATGATGTGTACCAAAATGAAAATATGGGAAATTTTCGGACGCCGGCCTCGAACCTAGGGAACGGATAATGTTTAATTACAGTACTAGTAATTCCGCATTATCTTACGTTGAGATCCCGGAACTGAACTGAATTTTTTTAGTTGACCATAGTAGTACCCGATCTTTCATAAGTCCGCAAAAGGCAAACGAATTTTATGATCAATTTATAAAGTATGAACCTTTTGAGGTTGTTAGTACTAATTCCATGAGTATACCGAAACACTCAAAATTCCGATTTTCCCGACGTTTCATTCCCTGGAACCATACAAATTTTATCTTTACGAGGTAGATCCAAACTACGACGGATTACTAGGTAAGGACTTGCTGATACTGATAAAATCCAAGGTAGATCTGGAGAACAACAAATTTGTCACAAAAAATGTCACACTCGATTTGTTTTCTAATCAACCTGTAGACGAAGTGATAAATTTTTCTACGCTAAAAGAAGTAAAAATTAAATCACTGGCAAATTATGTCACAAGATCACGATAGTTTTGCAACAACAGCTACGGCACGAAATTACCAACACAACGAGGTAATTCAGCTTACTAAGCACTTTGATATCGAGCAACATGTTGATAACGCAACTATTAGCGTAAACAATATAAAAGAGTACAGAAACGAATTTAGGGACGAAGGAAACGATAATTTTATAGGGAATAAATTAAATATAATATTTTTAAAGCGTATGGACGATAGGAAAAGACAGATTACAAAAATAAGTACACCTGTCCAAGCCAAACAAGTTGAAAACGAAGTAGGTGAGATGCTCAAAGATAAAACCAAGTTTAATTCACCTTGTTGCACCCCTGAACACTATGAGAAAATGAAAATAGTAGATTTCAGACGTTTAAAGGCAAAAGTTCGAGAAAAGATAGGGGGGAAAGAAAAGACACGTTAGGATTAGTTAGATAACCGGGAGTTAATGCAAATCATTATTGACAATATGTTTAATTTAATAACTATTAAAAACATTTTGTGGGTACACTTTTAATTATTAATAAGTAAGTACTGTTCTAACGTAAAATTATCCATATTCCTTAAAAACCTATACCATACTTCCATCCTTACCTAGAAGTGATAGGTATGAAATTCAGAACCATAACACGGCAGTGTCGAGACACCAATGAACAACAAACACTGTACCTGTATGATAATGACAATTTCGGCGGTTATCCCGTTGAAGCTGCATTGAACAACAAATGTTACTGAATAATGAGAAAATACCTAAACATTGACAACCCCAACTACAGCATATTGCAGAAAACCATATTGGATGATGTACACAGAAGAGGATAACACCTACGTCCTGCTATCCGTTAGCTTCAGACAACGAACGTCCAGAAAACCAAGCCATCGATCGACCAAGAAGTATCGACATCAGAGAGATAAATCTTTGTGATAGATAGCACCGACGGAACATCAGATTTTAGTTACTTAGTTATATCATAGCATAAGTTTATATTTCATTATTTTCTTAGTTATATACTTGTTTATATTAGATACAAATAAATACCTTTTACGTTTATATTTACATAGGAGATTTTTCTAGAAGTCGAATTCTTCTCCTTCTAGAAAAATCTCAAATAAGGATGGAGAAGTTAAGAAATGCTATATCAGCATTCTTAATCCACAAGCAATAATGTTGACTTCAGCTGATCTAGATTCAAGATTTGCTCATCAAGCAATTATCAGTTCGAAGTCCAAATAATCTAAACCACGTCTCAGCATTATGTGACGTCAAATAATTAGTATTTAAGCCCATGTTTTAGTTTGTAAGTTGTTCTTACTGCACCGAACGATCTTCGGACAAATACATCTGCTTGCTCCCATAAGTCTGCCGCCTTTTCACTTTTTTCCCTTAAGTCGCGCGAGCTAGCAGATCCCGGTCCTACGCGCGGCGAATCGTTTTCCGTATGTTCGACACTGCGTGTTTTCCTTACAAAGTGGGGTACTTTCTCAATATTAGAATTGTTTGCGTGATTATTTTAAACCTAGGCTGGAGACCACGTAATTAAAAAAACTCAGTCAAATAAAAAGTCCCTTTAAGATCGGTTAAAAACGACCGAAATTTAATTTCCTACCTACCTCCTTAGTCATGAGGCTTGATTATTTGTATCGTTACTTTGATTTTAAATAATGCTTAGTCGAATAAATGAGTTCCATAAAAATCAGTTAAGAAACAGCCAAATTTAAATTTCCTGCGTACCCTCTAGTCAGGTAGCGTGATTTAAGGTATCCTCAGTTGCATTCCGAGCATTTTTGTTATCCTTTAGTGCAATATAGTGGGTAGGTATTTGTGAGTTTTATTTTCCCAATAAAATAAAAAATTATCTGTACTAATAAATCTCTAGGACAGTCGTTTCTGCAAATTGATTATTTTTACAAAAAGATAATTGCAGCAGTAATAAAACGATATACAGATCAAAACGTTTTTTTTAGAATTTTTGTCTGTCTGTATGTTAGCACATCACGCCAAAACAACTGAACCGATATCAATGGAACTTTTTTATTCAACTGTGTGTTACTCGGGTTGCAACTTAGGATACCTAAAATCACGATACTTGAATAAGGGGGTAAGCAGTAAATTGAAATTTGGCTATTTCTTGACCGATTTTATGGAACTTTTTTTATTCGACTGAGCATTATTTAAAATCAAAGTTACGATACATAAAGTCACACCTCATGACTTAGAAGGTAGGTAGTAAATTGAATTACGGTAATTTTTAACCGATTTTGATGGAACTTTCTTTGTTTGACTGGGCATTACTTAAACTCAATGTTACGATACAAATAATCAGGCCACCTGACCTAGGGGGTAGGCAGGAAATTGACCTCTGATCGCTTTTAACTGATCTTAAAGGGACTTTTTATTTGACCGAGTTTTTTTAATTACCTGGTGTCCAGCCTAGGTTGGAAATACACAAACCATCACATCACACAAACCATTCTAATATTGAGTAAATACCCCTGTTTGTATGAAAAAAAACGCAGTGTCGAACAGCGGGATCTGATAGCTCGCGCGCGGAAACGTGTTTTCCATACAAAAAACAAAGATCAGACAATGCGAAAAGATAGATAGTATATTGCAATTTAGGCGGTGGGCTGACAACCTGTCACTTCATTAATGTACCTTCATATCCATTCTAAATAACCCTCAAAACTTTTTCAGACGTGGCAGAACAATCCTTGTTTTCTCATGCAAAGCATGGAAGAAATTTTCGTGAAAATCCGTAAATATCATTTCATGATATAATCTCATCTGTTTTGACGGAGCCTGCTCTTGATGTCTTCTTTGGTGACTGTACTGTACTGTCTACTCGTAGTGTTTTCCAGTAATGAACGATTCCTAATGAACACGAATTTTATAACTATTATTTTCAAGTTAAATATACGTTTTTATCCTTAATGGGGTAGGCAGAGCGTAAACGACCTAAACAGAGGTCGTTCCGCCACGTCTGACAAAGTTTTGAGGGTTATTTAAGATAAATATGAAGGTATATTGATGAATTGATAGGTTGTCAGCCCACCGCATAAATTGCAATATACTATCTATCGCATCCCTGAGCTGGTTTTGGCAGCATGGAAATAATTTTTATTTTAATATATTTAAAATAATATAGATGTTTTTCAGGATTTTTCCAATACTGATAAACGTAGAACAAGGAGCTACTCTAGCTGTGTGTATACCAAAAGCGTGCTCTCCGAAGCAAGCCCTGGACTTTATGCAGCAAATGTCAGCAAATGTTCTCAACATCACATTCAACGAGTATTTCTGTCGATTGCCTAACGACAAGCCTTTTACTACAGTAGACTACGTGGCAATGTAAGTATAATGATTTCTTATTTAGGATTCGCTGAAGAATCCAGTCTAGGTCTAAACCAGTTAGGGATCGTGTGCACCGGTCCGAATCCGTATTCGAATATTTTCTTATCCGAATTAGGATTCCTATAATATAATAATAAAAATGCATTAGACTGTGCAAAGATAATAAACGGCATTTGGAGTTAGACTTCTAACAATCAAAGGAAAGCAAAAACAAATCAATGTTTAAATGTGAACTATAGATAAGATAAATCGCATGAACATATTTTAGAATCATTCGAATCTACATAGCTAATCTAAGGTTGAGCCACATTTTATGAAACGAAAGTTACTGCACAAATTCACGAATATGATTAAATATGGTGTCAATAAAATTATCCACCCAATATGTTATTACTCATGAAAGCTATATAGTATCAATTGAATCAATTGTTTCAGAACAATTTTCTCGTTCATTGGACTGTTAATTGGAATGAGTACTGCATATGATCTCGTTCAAGTATTTAATTATACGAGAGGTGAGTAAATACTGCAATATTGATCTGTATTAAGTCAAATAAGAACAGCGTAGTCTGCAGTTTTCACCTTCTAGATTGTTCAAACATTGGAATTCACAGTTGAATTCTAAAGTACTGATTTGTAAATAATGATTTGGTTACATTTATAAATAGATAAAACAATTCTATTGGTACGAGTAAAGAATACGGTATTTACAATAACTTAATTTAAAAAAAAGGTATAGGTTACTCAAATAACCCGCGCCGTGTCGCTCCCGGCACAAAAATTCCCGTTATAAATTATGATTTTGTAATTGTACCAATTTGAAGAGTAAAATATTTTATCCTTGCTAGGATTTTTTCAAACACAGAACATAAAAAAACATTTTTCAAAATAATAAATCAACTTTTCAGTCTCTTCAGAAATCAGCCCACTCTACCGAAGCTTCTCCCTATACACGAACACCCGTCGGTTCCTGACTTTCAAGTCCTCGCCTGGAGTCCTCGAGTGCATTGACGGCATCAGAGCCATCTCCATGCTGTGGGTTGTGGTCGGCCACACCTACAGCTTCACGCTTCTCAGATTTATACACAACTTTTTGGACCTCAATGATGTTAGTTTTTCATGCCTTTTTAATAAATTCTGGATCGCATTTGCAGATGTGGAAGTCTGCAAGAAATTCTTTTTATTGGCAATTTGAAGGGTCAAAATATACTAAATCTATTTGTAAAACGTAAATGTATTGACCCTCTGTATTAAGATTTGTCTATAATAAAGAAAATTCCCTCTTTATAGGATACACTCAAGTTAAACTTGAAAAATTCTTGCAATTTATTAACTTTAGCTGGTTGAAGCGCTTGTTGGTCAAATGGTTAGTGCTTATTCATTACGATGACAAATGCAACCATCCCCGTGGCCAGGCCATGAATCGGTGATCGGTAGGTGTATAACAACTCGAGCGATTCCGTGCTTCGGAAGGCACGTTAAGCCATTGGCCCCTGTTAATATTATACATTTTAGTTGTAAAGCCATGTCAGAAGACAGTGCTTAGCATTGGCGGCTTAAAACATCTGATAATTGTGTTGGCCACGTCAACTTAGATAAGACTAATCTAGGATTGAGTCTTCTGGGTTGCGGAGAACAGCTGGCAGTCGCTCTGTGTAAAAACCATTGCTCTCGTTTAATCACTAGATTAGGCTAGGGAGATGATGAATTTATAAACTTATTTAACTAATTTATTTATCACTTCCAGTGGATGGCTGACATTTCCAGCACATGGTTCAACGCAGCTCCCATCACTGTGGATACTTTCTTCATGCTAAGTGGCGTCCTTGTTGTCTATACTACGATCGACAAAATTAGTCGAGGTCAGTATTTCATCAAGTGGAGTTGTTTTAATTTTGATTACGTTGGTAAAATATACACATGTTAAACTTATTATGATAAAAGACAGTAGTAAAAGATAGTAGCAGATAGTGGACATGAGATTAGATGTTAGTTTAGGATATAAACTACATTTGATTAAAGACTATAGAAATTCGCTTAGTTATTGAAAACATAAAAAAAAAAAATATTCGGTACGTACATACATACATATAATCACGCATTTATCCCTAATGGGGTAGGCAGAGCGTAAACGACCCAAACAAAGGTCGTTCCGCCACGTCTAACAAGGTTTTGAGGGTTATTTAAGATAGATTTGTAGGCATATTGCTATATTCGGTACGTACTCCTGATAATCAAGTATTATGACCTCGATCAGATTAAAGTGTGTCTCATAATAATTTTGGACTTTATTAATTAGTTACTTCAAACTTTTTTTTTCAAATGCTTTGGTATCTATACAAAAAAATTAAGCATTTTATCTGATTTTTGATAACTGCTTTAGTTAACTTAAACATGTTATCCTTTTTTTCAGCTCGTTTCATCATGTATATCCCTATGTTTTACTTGAACCGTCTTCTGCGTATATTTCCACTCCTGGCAGCAGTCGTACTCATCCAGGCTTCGCTCATCAATCACATGGCTGATGGTCCATTCTGGCAGAATATGGCGATGATGTCTGAAAATTGCCGCAAGTACTGGTGGTCTGCGTTCCTGCATGTGCAGAACTATGTCAATCCTACAAGGATTGTAAGTTTTTTCTAGATAATTAATAGTAGATTTACTTTGCATAAGATTGCCATCTTTATCTACAACTATTTCAAATTCAAAGCTTAAAAAACTGGTACAATCATGCAGCTGTATTTTGTCACTTCTCTCAATGCTAGTTGAATTTTTTTTTGCAATAAATTTATTGGTCTCTTAAGCAATGCCACTAGTCTTCAATTATTCTACAGCACATATGTCAGTAGTATTTTGCTCTCCTCATGATGCATTATCTTTTTATGGCAATTAGTCATCAAACTCATTAACAATGTAACTAATCCCCGAATCTTTACCATCTCCAGTGTCTCCAGCAATCCTGGTACCTGTCAGTAGATATGCAGCTTTACTTCGTTGCTCCACTCGTGTTGGTGTTCCTGTGGGCGAAACCGGTGGTTGCCTGGTGTGGCCTCGTCTTTGCTCTCTTGCTCTCTCTCGTCTCCTCTTCAGTCTACAGTTTCATTTACAACTTCACTGCTACTGTAACTAACTTAAAGTAAGAAAATTATAATCAAACAGGGTGAAAGGGACGTTGTCAACAAAATTTATCAACTTTCACAAGTAAAATTATAATGGCTTTTTAGCTTAATGCACAAATTGTTTGATCGAAATAGTTATTTTGTTTTATTTACCAGTACAATGCATTTGTAAAACTTGTTCAGCTTCGTTAACCGTTTGGCCTACCCTTTTTCAATCATCCTCATTTTTTCAAGACCATCTCTTGTACCCTGTTTTATTATTGAAAGTTTGTTTATTATTTTTTATTATCATTATTACAACGTGTAACAGAAATGGTATATACACCCAAAAGGATATGAACCAGCCCATGAAAATGAACAACTTTCCCAAAGGAATATAGTTAGAAAAGCGAAAAAAAAAGTTTTACTCCCCATACAACACACGCTATTAGCTGATGCATTTTGTATGGAAGTTCAAACTTTTATTTTCTTATTTTGACCTATGTTCTTTTGGGAAAGTTGTTCAGTTTCATGAGCTAGTTCATATCCTTTCCAGTGCATATATCCGTTCTGTTACACATTGTATATTCTTATTTGGATGGTCTAAATTTCTTTGTAGTCGCATAGCCGAATTAGACGATTACATAGCAACTTATTACGTGAACACTCTGGCCCGTGCATCTCCGTTCTTTGTCGGCATGATCTACGGATACATGCTGGTCATCTTCAGGGACAAGAAGATTCAGATTTCTAGAGTAAGTTTCAGCACCAGTATCAGTTCTTCCATGCTGGCCTGGGAGCAAGAGAAAAACATAGAATGTGCCAGCTGCATTTCCTCCCAGGCATGCTGTAAAAACCATCTAAGGAATCCGAGGGTTTCAGTATATTGTAATTTAGGCGATGGACTGACAACCTGTCGCTACAGCAATATACTTACAAATCTATCTTAAATAACCCTCAAAACTTTGTCAAACGTGGCGAAACGACTTTCGTTTGGGTCGTTTACGCTCTGCCTACCCCATTAGGGATAAAGGCGTGAATAGATGTATGTATTAGTTCTTCCATGCTGGATTGAGAGCGACAAAAAAAACAAAGAATGTGCCAGCTGCATTTCCTACCGAGCATGCTGTAAAAATCAGCAAAAGGATCCGAGGGTTTCAATCAGTATATTGCAATTTAGGCGATAGGTTGATAACTTGTCACTACAGCAATATACCTACAAATCTATGTCAGACATAGTGGAACGACCTTTGTTTAGGTCATTTACGCTCTTCCTACCCCATTAGGGATAAATAGGTGGCTGTTATGTATGTATGTATCAATTATAATTATTATAAACATCGACACGAGTATCAAAATCAGCAATACCTTTTTCAATAAATCTTAGGCTTTTTGAAGTACCATGTGCCTTTTCAATATATAGATTGTATTTCAGCTGAAACATTAGTTTTTATAGTTACATAGACATATTATCACGCCTTTATCCCTTTATTGCCTCTATCTAATGGGGTAAGCAGAGCGTAAACAACCTAAACAATGGTCGTTCCGCCACGTCTGACAAAGTATTGAGGGGTGTTTTAGATAGATTTGTAGGTATATTGCTGTAGTGACAGGTTGTCAGCCCGTCGCCTAACTTACAATATACTGAAACCCTCGGATCCCTAAGCTGGTTTTTACAGTATGCCCGGGAGGAATTTCAGCTGTCACATTCTATGTTTGTCCCTCGCCCCCAGGCCAGCATGGAAGTGATTTTTATAATTACTGTTTAACAAAACGACATTTGCATAATAAAATATATCGGGTGTAAGGGACAGCGTCCCGCAAACTGATAAGGGTTACTTAGTCAACAATAGTGAACCATTTTCACCAAGAGATTCTTTCAGGAAGTGAAAATAAAAATTGACATTTCCATACAAAATGTCCACATCGATCAAATAATTTGTATGGAAAAGTGATATGTTTTTAAAGGAAACACAGCTGTTACGTTCGATGACTGGTTTATTACTAACAACCGACAGGTAGGCGGCTCGCACGCACGCACACATGTACATATGCACGCAAACACTCTGCATTTCTTCTTCCTTAATTTTGTAACCTAATAAGAAAACAAAACTCAAAATTAAAATATTTCTTATAATTTATTTCCTTATTTAGTCTATTAGGGCGGAGTTGACGTCGTATAGGAGTAGAGGTCTCGGCCTGTGCGATCTCCACATTCACGGGGCCCTCAACATCTTGACTCTCTCCTCTATCTCGATACTCATCAACCGCCTCCTCCCAAAGCTCGCTCGCAACAGTTTCATCGTTACAACTTACTAATTACAACTGTTCAGGGAACAACGTGGTATTTAATTCATCGTTATGTGCAGCAGATGGAATAGCAATAGGATTATTTTCCGGAGAAATCAATGCTACCGAGGATGATGAATTAGACTCAACACAAACGTTTGAACTTACGTGCTTCGGAAGGCACGTTAAGCCGTTGGTCCCGGTTAGTATCGTTTAATACCGTAGATATTAGTCGTTAAGCCATGTCAGAGGCCTGTGCTAAGCATTGGCGGCTTGAAAACTCTGACCTAATCTAGGATTGGGTCTGGTGTCCCTTCTGGGTTGCGGAGGTCAGATGGCAGTCGCTCTGTGTAAAAACCAATACCCTCGTTCAATCCCCTAGATTAGGTAGCCGTCCCCGTAATATACGGGATAAGGCTAGGGAGATGATGACAAACGTTTAAGCTATCAGTTACTGCTGGACAACTATCTACAATATTCGATGTATCTGAGCCCGTATATTTACGAAGTTGATCTATGTGCCGCATACATTTAACGCCATGGTCATTTTCTAAAACTTTATACATTCTAGGACTAATTTTACTAACAATAGTTCCCAATGTCCAAACATCTTTTCTAGCAACATACCATTTTAACCAAATTTTGTCATTTACATTAAATTGTCTACGTTTGGGAAGATTTTAATGTATTTCTGACAATTTATTTTTATTAGGTAAAATTAAATCCAATTTAGAACGAAATTCTCGGCCTAACATGAGTTTTGCTGGAGTTTCACCTGTTGAACAGTGAATAGTGTTCCAATAATTAAAAAAATCCCGCTAGCTTACAGTCTACTTCGCTCAAAACGTATTTTTTAGCAAAAATTCTTTTTTTTTACAGTTTTTCACTGAATTTTCTGCCTGACCATTACTACACGGATGGTATATCGGCGAAATTACATACAAAATACAATTATTTTTACAAAACTCATTACATTTCACAGAATTAATTTTTACATCTTTATCTGAAATAATAGTAACGGGCAGACCATACCTCGAAATTAAATATTTCAATTTATTTATAAGCTAACGAGTTGAAGTGCCGCAATTCATAAACAAACACTCGAGCCATTTGCTATAAGCATCAACTACAACCAGGTCAACACGTTGACCCATAGACATATAGTCGATGTGCAGCCGGGCGCGGCCACGGAGCATGCAAACTCCGGCACATACCTGGCATGAACCTATCCATCTCTCAATATCCTTTTCGATCCCTGGCCACCACATACGACTTCGCGCATTACTTTTACACTTTACTATACCTAAGTGACTTTTGTGTAGTTCTTGTAACATTTGCTCTCTGTATATCGACAGCATATTTACTCTATGCCCCCTAAAAAGACATCCGTTATTATTCCGTCTAGCCTTATCCCGTAACTTACGGGGTCGGCTACCTAATCCAGGGGATTGAACGAGGGTACTGGTGTTTACACAGAGCGAGTGCCATCTGACCTCCGCAACCCAGAAGGGAAACCAGACCCAATCCTAGATTAGGTCAGAGTTTTCAAGCCGCCAATGATTAGCACTGGCCTCTGATATGGCTTAACGACTAATATCTACGGTATTAAACGATATTAACCGGGACCAACGGCTTAACGTGCCTTCCGAGGCACGGATTTAATTATCATTTTATTATTAACTTCTAAATCCGATTTACAATAAAGATATGGCAAAATATATTGGCAATTAATCTTTCGTGGCCATCCAAGATGCATATATTTTATAACCATTTGAATAACTGCATATTTGAATGAAGCATGTTTTATGCTATCGAATGTTATTGGGGCAACACTTGCGTCCAAAAACTTCAAATTTGTATCCACCGTACCACTGCTATATTCAGTACAATCAACAGACGCGCGTGAAAAATAGTCTGCTACTAAATTGTTTAAGACTCGTTACGTATTGCACCTCGTAATTATACGCGGATAAATCGATTGCATACCTATGAAGCCGTGATGCAGTCATCACCTACTTTTACCTACGTTTACGTTTTTGCCAAAAATAGACAATAGCGGTCTATGGTCAGTTCTAAGCACGAAAGGTTCCTGTCCTGATATTAAGGTACTGGTGGAAATGCCAAATTGGAATTTGGAATTTGCCTTTTGGAATTTGGCTATAGTTCCTCTCGCCTAATCGCATCGCATTCTGCTGCCGCGCGCCCCACTACCACTCAGCTCCCGCCCGTAATAACTCGTGCAACGGATGCAGAATCAAGATGCGTTTGGAACAAAATTATGATAGTACTTAACTCCAAGGAATATTTTTAATTTTGTGACATTTGTTGGATTTGATGCTAGCATTATAGCTTCTATTTTCTTTGGACACGTTTTTAGACCCCGCTTATCTGTGATGTATCCTAGATACCACTATTCTGAAATCACTATTTTGAAAGAAAGAACATTTATCTATCTATAACCTCAACCTCGCGTCTCTTTATCTTACTAACACTTGCCGCAGTCTCGATAGGTGACTTTGTTTATTCGGTCCTGTCGCGCTCACGTCATCGATCCATCAGCTGACTCCTTCGAAACCTGCCAATAATGTCTCAATGGCACGCTGGGCCATTTGAGAGACCTAGACAAGGCTCGTATATTTTAAAGGTCCTTTGCTCGTATTGATTGTAGTAAGAATTTGAGATGATTCAGATAACTCGAACTGGTTGTAAGCGTTGCTAAGTTCTAACTTACTATAACACTCACCACTACAATTTTTTTTAAACACCTCTTCGATGCTAGGCAAAGGATATTTATCAATATGCATGTCTTTATTTAGCGTAACAGAAAAGTCCCCAGCTATACGTACCTTGCCATTCTTCTATAAAACAGGCACGATGCGCGTGGCGTAAGCCGAATGATTTACCAGCACTTGAATACCTAAATCTACTAACCTGTCTAATTCTTCCTCTACCTTAGCTTTAAATGCAAAAGGAACCGTACGCGCTCTAAAAATCTTTGGCTCCAGCCCCTCTTTTAGTTTTAATTCAACTTCGACACCAACGACTTCGTTTGGGCTTGAAGTGATCGTTGAGAGCTGTAATTAACTCGTCGTACGTAATTCTGTCGAGCTTCTTCGGATGAACCAAATTACGCGCTAGGCGGTAGGTATCGTCACCGATATGCGTTAACAATAACGCGCTCCTTGTTTCCTCTTAAATTTCACTTTAGAAACTGGAGTAACTGACCATAAAATATCTCCCAATCTTGCGAATTATGGTCAAAAACACGGAAATTCCCGATCAACGACGACATTATTATAAAATGTGGGTAAAATAGACCTCGCGCCACTGATATGTATTTAAAGGAAACACAGCTGTTACTTTCGATGACTGGTTTATTACTAACAACTGACAGGTAGGCGGCTCGCACACACGCATACACCAAAAATCCTTTTTTTTTTCTTTCTGAAAGAATTTTCAGGTGGGTTTTATTGACTGAGTAACCCCAATCAGTTTGGGGGACGCTGTCCCTCACATCCCATATTTATGAAGATCCTATGGATTTTTTTTAGTCCAGCATCATGCTCCTGTGGTTGATGTCTCTACTGATGATGGCCTTATGCATCTTCTCGATTTACCCGGTGATGCAGCCTGACCACACCACACAGCTCTTTGACAATTTCCTCAACGCCTACATGAGAGCAATCTGGGCTGCGTCTCTAGGCTGGGTCATCTTTGCCTGCGCCAAGGGTTACGGTGGTAAGTTTGTTTTTTATACATTATATTTTCAGATTCAAGTTTGTTCCATTCGATTTTATAATTTGTGTTGCATCTTATTCATATTCCTTTATTTTAATTTTTTTGCTATAATTTTCTTTGGCAAAGCTTTGAATTTAATAATGCCAACAATATTTCTAGATAAACAACTTTATCGTGTCACACTAGTATTTCAGGATGCTTCCTTACTTTCAGAGGAAACATAAATTATTTATTTTAGAAATAGTATAAATATCATGGAATATTCCAAATTCTTCCATGCTAAACTGGGAGCCAGAGAAAAACATAGAATGGGCCATGCGCCTGTGAATAATAAAAGGCATGCTGTAAAAACCAGCTAAGGGATCCGAGGGTTTATGTACATTGCATTTTGGGCAATGGGCTGAAAACCTATCACTACAGCAATACACCTACAAAATTATCTTATATAACCCTCAAAACTTTGTCAGATGTGGCGGAGTTACCTTTGTTTAGGTCGTTTACGCTCTGCCTACTCCATTAGGCATAAAGGCATGATTATATGTATGTGTATGTGTATCATCAAATTACCTTTTAGGACCGATCAATTGGTTCCTATCATTGCAAATGTGGAAGTTGCCTGCTCGTCTCTCGTATGCGGTCTACCTCATCCACGTCACCATCATCATCGCCAGCGGAGAGACCGCGGTCAAGACTCATTATTTCACTCCTTCAGAAACGGTCAGTATGTTTACCTATCTTATTTATGTCTGGCTTCCATGCTGGCCTGGGAGTGAGAGAAAAACATAGCATGTGCCAGCTGCATTTCCTACCGAGCATGCTGTAAAAACCAGCTAAAGGATCCGAGGCATTCAGTATATTGTAATTAAGGCGATGGGCCAATATACCTGTCACTACATCAATATACCTACAATAACCCTCAAAACACTGTTAGACGTGGCGAAACGACCTTTGTATAATTTTATGTTATGATTGTGACCAAAAAAATAATAATTCCTGTTAAATCAAATAACGTAGTTTTAAGTTAATACTAACAAAATTAGATCTGTGTTGTCTGAGAAATAAACTATTCTATTCTATTCTAATTGTTAAGGTCGTTTACGCTCTGCCATCAGGTATAACGGCGTGATTGTATGTAAGTATGTGTGTTGTTCACTTTTGTTTTTATTCACAGTTCTACCGGTTTGCGGCTGATGCTACCTTCGCGTTCATTGCTGCATTCATTCTATGCATCACGATCGACGCGCCCTGCTCTACTTTAGAAAAACTTTTGCTAGGAGGAGGTATGTAAACAGCTGATGCTTAAAAGATTTCAGTCTATAAGGTTATAGGACGTAGCTGCAGTGAAGCGGCGCGGCGCAGCGACGCGCGGCACTTTGCGACAAATGATTCTTTGTATGAAAATGTATGAGGAGTTCCGCACTGAAACTGCAGCGGAGCGGCCCGACGCTTCACGGCGCGGCAAGGTCAGTTCATACATTTCGACAGATTTTGTCGCGCAGTGTCGCTCTGCTGCAATGCCATGTGGCGCCGCGCCGCGGCTCCGCTCCGCTGCAGCTGCGTCAGAGTGCGGTCTTACCTTTTTATTGTCAAAAATTAACTATTAGGAATTCAACTAAAGAATTTATATGCTGGTTTTTAAGGGATGATTAAAACAAAAACAAAATTATCTGAAAGACATAAACATAACCTTAAATATTTTCCTTATTTTTTTTTATGAAATGCAATTAGGATCAACGTTTATTTTGGACTTAATATTTTGAAAATTATTACATACATACATATAATCACGCCTTTATTCCTAATGGGGTAAGCAGAGTGTAAACGACCTAAATAAAGGTCGTTTCGCCACGTCTGACAATGTTTTGAGGGTTATTTAAGATATTGTATGTATATTGCTATAGAGACCGGTTGTCAGCCTATCGCCTAAATTGCAATATACTGCCCTCAGATCCCAATAGCTGGTTTTTACTCCAAATACAGCATGGAATAAAATTATTGCCTAATTGATTCATGAAAATTATTACCTTATATTATTGTAATAACTGTAACTGACATTATATTTTTTAACTCCAGGAGGCAAAAGAAGGCCACAGAAACCATCCCAGCCGGAACCTTCCAACGTCAATGTTGCCGCGAACGATACTTAAACATGCAATAAGACATCATCATCATAATCATTTCAGCCTACATCTACCCAATAAGATAGCGCTATAAATAATATCAAGGAACTTATACGAACTTTTCACAATTTCAATCAGGTTTTCGTCCTGGTCACAGTACTGTTACGGCACTTCTAAAAATCACTGATGACATCCGTTTTGCAATGGAAAACAATTTAGTGACAATCCTGATTCTGCTAGATTTTAGCAGTGCTTTCAACTCCGTAGACTTTGTTGTACTTATCACTATTCTTCGCTCATTTAACATTTCATCATCAGCTGTAGCTTGGTTTGATTCTTACCTTCGTGGCCGCTCGCAGCGGATCCGCTCTGATGAGCTTTGCTCGGATTGGTGTGATCTTGCTGCAGGTGTGCCGTAGGGTGGCGTACTATCTCCTCTTTTTTTTATTTATCATCAACACTGTTACGTCAGTTATGTCCTCGAACTTCCAACTCTATGCAGACGAACTACAACTTTACCGTCACTGTAACATCTCTGATATTGATCGTGCTGTTGAGGAAATCAATGCTGATCTTAATCGTATTGCTGATTGGGCTAAGTCCTTTGGACTTTTGGTCAATCCCAAAAAATCGAAGGCTATGATTGTTGGTAGTTCGAATATGTGTAATCAAACAGATAGGACTACGACTTCCCTTCTTTACAATGGTACACCTATTTCTCTTACAAATACGGCTAAAAATCTGGGTATGTATTGGACGCGAACCTTTCATAGACGTCCCACGTTAATGAAGTCAGTAAAAAAATACATTTCTTTTTCCACCCACTTGAACGCCTTCATAATTTTCTACTCCTATCTACAAAAATTTCGCTTTCTCAAACTTTACTTCTTCCTATTTAGATTACGCCGACACTTGCTATCTGGATGCCACATAAGATAAGATAGCTTTATTTCCTTACTAAATAACTTAAATAACATTTTAATTTATGTTTGTTAGTTTTAATAAAACTTAATCTATGTTAGTGCCTATTTTTATTTACTTTGTAAGTATGTTATTTTGAATGTAAGGATCGCATTAAATTTCCTTTATTATATCTATGTAGTCTTTATTTACTCCTTGTTCTTGTAGAGATTGCCATATAGCGTCGTGAGAAATTGAGTCGAACGCTTTTGAGTAGTCTATGAAAGCGATGTATAGAGTCATATTATATTCGCAATATTTCTCTATTATTATCTTCAGGCTGTGTATGTGATCAACTGTAGAAAACTTGGACATAAATCCAGCTTGCTCGATGGGTTGGTTTCTATCAATTGTACAGGACGCAGCAAGGTAGATGCAAATACCTTATACAGACATGAAATTAGACTGATAGGTCTGTAATTTGCTATTAATTTTGCATCACCGTTTTTGTAAAGCAGAAGCATTTCGGACTCTTTCCATTGTTTTGGTATTTGTTTTTGTGAGAGTATGAGGATGAACAAAATTGTAAGGATATTCGACAACATCTCAGATCCTGCTTTTATTATATCATTTGTTATGCCATCTGGGGCGGGGCTCTTATCAGGCTTAAGATTTCTAATAGAGAGCTCTACTTCTTTATTTAAAAATGTGGGTATAGAGTCGTAATTTGCATTTTGGGCTGGTATATATTTTTTATTTATTTCTATCCTTTTACTGTATAATTTTTCGTAAAATTGAGTGGCTACGTTCATAAGTCCTTTTGTCATCAATTGTTTAGTATTGTCTAATTTTTGGTAAGCCTTTTTTATACCCCCTGATTTCTCTATAAATGCTTTAAAAGTATTTGTCCCAAATTTCTTCATGATTTCATTAATTTTTCTTTTTATTTTCCTGTAGAGTTTGCTAAGATTTTCTTTTTCTTCCTTGGTCTTGTTTTTAATTGATTTCAGTGCATGTACTTCTTCTTTATTTTTTATTATATCTTCTGTGATTATAGTTTGCATTTTTTGTTCGGTTTCGGATAGTGTGCTCGAACTAGACTCGTTTTTAATGTTTCTACTATCTTATCGTAGAGTTCCTGGACAGTAGAGTTTTCATGTATTATATACGACGTTATATCATTTTGAAATTTTTCGTAATCAAATTATTTTGGTCCACTGTTTTGATAGTGGGCTCTAGATGCTTTTCCTGTTCCCATATTGACTGTTATTCTTACAATTCTATGATCACTGAAGTGTTTGAAATTGCTGAGTACGCTACAATTTTCAACCTTTTTGGGTATATTTGTGGCTATGTAGTCGATCTCGTTTCTTGTGACTCCATCTGGAGCTAACCAAGTCCATCTGAGTTTTTATGGTTTTTTATATACAATATTCAATATTTTTAGTTTATATTTCAGACAGAAATTTAGGAACAATTGACATCTTTTATTTCTTTTGCCATAGCCATATTTTCCCCTGACTAGTTGTTCATTTAATTCAGGTATTCCAATCTTAGCATTCATGTCCCCCATTAAAAATATATTTTTTGTACATTTCTCTACACCTGTTTCCACATCATCATAGAAAGAGTCAATTTCGTTTTCCTTGTACTTACTTGTTGGTGCATAAACTTGTATCAGTGAGACTAATGTATGCTCAATCTCTACATCGAGGATGGCGACTCTATCTGATATGGCAACAAAATCATGCACTGTAATATTAGGTTGTTTTTTAACTATAAAACCTACTCCATTATCTCCCTGTGATTTGCCGTAGTAGTACAGTACATAACTACCTCTATCTTCAATTTTAAGTCCTTGTCTCCTTAATTTACATATCCCGATTATATCCCATTTTATCGGCGATATGGCCAATTCTAATTCTATTATTCTTAGTTCACTTGCTAATGGTTTTAAATTAAATGTAGCTAAATAGTATTTTCCTTTTGTTGGAGGGTGGGAGTCTACTGCCCCCGCGGTGACAAGCCGTTCTGGGGGAGGATTATTAATATTTTTATTATAATTATTTTGTGTGTATGGGTTGTTGACAGTATTTTGGTTAGTTTGGAGAGGTGATTGTTGCTATTCTACGTTCGAATAATTGTTAGAATGTTTGTTTGAATTGTTGTTTTGTTTCACAAAATATTTTTCTTTGCCAATTGACTTTTAGCACCCAAGGGTTCATTTTCTGGTAATCTTGTGCAATTTTGCTTTGATGACGGTGGGGTGATTTCTACTAACCTTTTTTTTGTTTGTTTCGTTGGTTATTTCCTCTGCTGTCCGTTTTTGTTGGCTCTCGAACTATCAGCTTATCATAGCGGAGATAAGCAATTTTGCCCATTTCTTTTTCCTTAATTACAATACAATACAATACAAAATTCTTTATTGCACAAAGAAACACATACAACAGAAATAAAAAGGAACAAACGCGACAGTACAATATAGGCGGCCTTATTGCTAAAGCAGCAGTTTCTACCAGGCAACCTTTGGGTATAGAAATTGTACAAGCAGAAAGCGGGATAGTGCATATTACTACATATAATACTTAGACAATATTTACACACTATTAAATAAATATTTCAATAAAAACAAATATACTGATACATATCTTATGATAAACTAATACATAATATATGCTACATGAGATAGGATACTCTACGTTATATATCAGAGAAATGGGTAGATAGAATATCACTACATATACTTACTTAAATGATACTTATAAATTAGACAGCTACACATTAAACATTATTAACCAGATAGAAATTTCTTGTTTGCTCCTTAAACGATTCGATAGACGGAGCTCGTCGAACATTCTCGGGCAAGGAATTCCACAGTTTAATTGCCTGTACTGTAAAAGATTTAGCGTAGAAATCAGTCTTGTGGGAAGGTAGGTTTAAGGTGAGATTGTTACTGGAGCGCAGATTACGCGTCAGAGTAGAGAATTAGTTGCTCCTGTAGTCTGTTTTCGTGTCTCTAGCACTTGTTTAGGAAAATCTTCTTTTATATATATGGTGTGGTTTTTCAATTGCTTGTTTTGTTTTAAAACTGATAATTTTTTTCCAAGTGTCACGAATGTAACAATAATTGGTCTTATTTTGTTGTAATTTTTTCTTTCCATCCTTCTTATTATTTCTAAATCACCTCTCTCACACGTTACCTTCATTTCCTTTGTGATAATGTTTAGAATTTTATTTTCTAACTCTTTATATGATTTTTCATCCTCTAGGAGCCACATAGGAGCTATTAAATAAACTTGAGCGACTTCAAAATCTGTGTATACGGTTCATATTTGGACTGAAGAAATACGATCATGTCTCTCAATGTCGTTCCCAACTTAAGTGGCTTCCAATCCCCTTGCGCAGAAATACTCATATCATTTGCACCCTTTATAATGTCCTCTACAATCCTTCTTCCCCTCCCTATCTCCGTGAGCGTTTTACATTCTCACGTCTCTTGGATAAGCCCTGTCGTTCAAACGTCAGGACTCTTCTTTCCATCCCTTCCCAACGAACCCATTTCTATTCCTATTCCTTTTCTGTTCATGCTGTCAGATTATGGAACTCTCTTCCACCGACAGTCAAAGTCAAAGTCAAATCATTTATTTCCAAATAGATTCCTAAGAACACTTTCAGAAAGTCCCAAGCGAGTCTATTACAAAGAAAATTAAATAATATCTGTGTTACAAATTAAAATAAAACTATATCACAATGAGAAAGAAGCATGAGAAACTCGCACTTTGCTCCCCTCCCTTCGTTTTATTTTATTCTTACTTTTGTCCTTCTTTTTGTTAAAAATAGGGTTTGTGACCGCAATGTGTGCCAATTTCTTAGGTTTCACTGAAATATCAGAGCTCCATACATCTTTGTCATTAGTATAGTCATCTAACTTATAATAAATAGGCTTTCCGACATAAAGTGTTTTAAATAGTATTTTTAAATTGATTTTCTGACAAATTTAATATATGGTCAAGTATTTTGTTATAGTATTGTATACTTAGACCTAATAATGTTTTTTTTTACTTTAACTAACCTAAACGGGGGTTCGTCAATTTTATTTTTGCTTCTAAGGTTCCGGTTATGCCTGTCACCATTTTTGGTAAAACTTTGAATATTTTTCATTGCATACATAATATTTTCATATAAAAATTTACATGGTACAGTTAAAATATTTATCTCTTTGAACAATTCTCTTAGATAGATAGATAGATAGATAAAACATTTATTTAGCATCAATACAAATCACAAGGACATAAAAAACAATAAAATAAAATTTAAAACAAAATCAAAAACATACATAAACAACGAACTTAGCTATAAAAAAACAGATTTGTAGGCGCTAAAAAAGGCGATCAGCTCAGCAAAAAGCTGTGGCTCTGGACCACAGCGCTGATTTTCAGCTGGACCTTTGGTGAGAGGAGAGCTTTATGTAAAAAAAAAAATATATAAAAGTAAAACTAAAAAAATAAAATAAACGGCTAACATACATTCGAGTGACAATATTAAGCCTAAAAACAAACACAATGAAATCTTAAAATGACAAAAATATTCAGATGTTAAAAGAAAAATAAACAAAAATGTGGGTAGTACGGACAGACAGATATCAAAATAATTGATCAAAATTAACATTGATTTGCTGTGATAAGACATATTTCTTAAACAATAATTTAAAATTAGGAACCGACTTAAGCTACTGAAGTGGTGGGGGTATATTATTCCAAATTTTGGCAGCTGCATATTTAAAACTACCCCTGAAAGCAGCTGAGTTGTGTCGAGGTACACGAAGATTAGATAAACGTTCTCGTTTCGAAAAACTAAGCTTTTCTATTAAGTAGAGAGGCTTCCGACTTTTGATCACTCCAAACAGTAAAGTTGCTAAATGCAAATACCGTCTATTTGACATTTTGAGGGTTTGGGCCTTATTTAAGTATGGAGTGACATGACTTCGAGGGGGAATATTACAACAAAATCTCGCACAAGCGTTTTGGACTCTCTGAATATTTTTTTTTGTCTTTGCCAATAAACGTGGGCCATAGACGATATCAGCATAATTAAATCTAGAAAGTATAAGTGAGTCTACTAATCGCCAGCGAAGCCTCTCATCCAGGAAGTTACGAACTCTATATAAGACTCTCAGACGATAAAAAGAATTTTGTACAAGCTCTTTGACATGATTTTCAAATCGCAACTCCGAATCCATAAGCAGACCAAGATTTCGCGCTTCAGCAGTGGGTTCCAAGGAGATGCCGTTTAATATTATTTAAGGATTAATTGAGTATATTTGTTCAATTTTATTCCTTGTTCCCAACACTAAATATTTAGATTTCAAGGGGTTTAATACAAGACAGTTACGCTTCGACCAATCAACTATTCGATCCAAGTCCTCGTTTATTTTACGAACTGCAGAGTCACTATTTTCGGTTTTAAAAGACATATACAATTGCACATCATCAGCATAAACGTGATATTTGCATTTTTTTATACATTTTATAATATCAGCACTATATAAAATAAATAATAAAGGCCCCAAAATAGAACCCTGTGGTACACTTCTTGACACGGGTCTTGGCCTAGAAAATACTGAGCATCCATTCTCGTCATACAACTCTACATACTGGTATCGATCCTGCAAATAACTAGCAAACCATTTGATCGTTGAGATATCAAACCCGTAATATGCTAGCTTTGATAAAAGTAGAGAAACTTGAATTGAATCAAATGCGCGGGAAAAATCTAGCAGTACCAAAATAGTTCCCATCCCATTATCCTGAGCTTCCAGAAAATTACTAGTAACATCAAGCAAGGCAGTCGCTGTACTTCGGCTCTTACGAAATCCAGACTGTAAGTCCGGCAAAACCGCATTGGACTCTAGAAATTGAACAACTTGCTGATATACTACCTTTTCCAGTATTTTCGACATGCATGGCAATAAACTGATAGGCCGGAGATCTTTATATGTCTGTGGGTTAGTCTTTTTCGGCAATGGTCGAATAACACCTGTCTTCCATATTTCGGGGAAAATACAAGTATCTATCGAACAGTTAACAATGGCAGTAATTATATTAGCTGTATAAGGTAGTGTAAGCTTGACCATTTCCAAAGAAATAGAGTCGACACCATGTGCATTTGATTTAAAGCTACTAATATGTTTTAGTATATCATTTTCCGTGACTCGCTTAAGGATAAATGTCTCTGTACCATGCCGATGATACTCGTAATATGTGAGATCTGAGATACTTACGCAGAAATCACCAGGCACATCAAGAAACTGAGAATTTATTTGTTCTGGGTGCTGAAGGTGTATAGGAAGGTCATTATCAGCTTTTGGAGGAAGAACATTAGTTTTAAGGTTTTTCCATAAGGTTTTAGGTTCACTTATCATATTGTTAATTTTATGTGTAAAGTAAGCCTTTTTTTCATTATATAAAGCAGAGCTAACTAGATTTTTCAGTTCTTTAAATTGTTCGCGATGCCTGCTATTTTTAGTTGTGTAAAACTTTGCAAGTGCTTGATTTTTTATGCAAATCATAGACCTAATGTCATCCGTTATCCACGGATAAGAATGCTGTTTAATAATGACCGACTTAACAGTAACAATTTGACAGTACATTCAGTTAGCACTGCAGCCATTTCAGTTACATTGTCTAGTGTCAAGATAGAGTTCCAAGGCATCGAACTTATATCACTTTTAAACTGCTCTATAATTATATCCTTTATAGGTCTTAGGGAGTCACGACATCTGAGTTTTTAAATTGCTTTAATAGCCCGTTTTTGCAAAAAAAAAAATAATCAATGTCAGCAGCGTGGCCCCACAGCAAAGATCCATAGGACATAATGCTATGAAAATAACTAAAATATCTTGCTATAGCAACATCCGTGAGCTCTCGGATTCTTCGCACAGCAAATGCGGCTGAACTTAGTCTCCCCGATAAAGATGTAATGTGACGGAGCCATTGAAGTTTCGAGTCAAGTGTAATCCCTAAGAAAACTGTGCTTTCGGTGAACTATATTTTTTCATTATTAAGTAACATCATAATTGGAAGAATGTACATTAGGCAAAGTAAATTTTATACATTTGTTTTTTTTCACATTCAACACTAAATTATTAACAGTGAACCATTTATGAATTTGGCCAAGAGTGTTATTTACGTTGTCATAATTTTGGATATATCTATCAACTTTAAATATAAGAGATATATCATCTGCAAATAATACAATCTTTGACAAATTCTCTATCATGTAGGGCAAAATATCATAAATCATCTCCCTAGCCTAATCCCGTATCTCACGGGGTCGGCTTCCTAATCTAGGGGATTGAACGAGGGTACTGGTTTTTACACAGAGCGACTGCCATCTGACCTCCGTAACCCAGAAGGGAAACCAGACCCAATCCTAGATTAGGTTTGAGTTTTCAAGCCGCCAATGCTTAGCACTGGCTTCTGATATGGCTTAACGACTAATATCTACGGTATTAAACGATATTAACCGGGACCAACGGCTTAACGTGCCTTCCGAAGCACGGAAAAAGCGCCGAATAAACGTCCATATGAAATTCTAAAACCAAAAAACACATTGGTACGCGGAGGGATTCGAACCACGACCTCCCGCTCAGGAGGCAGCGGCCCTATCCACTACGCCATCGGACTCTCATCGGAATCATTAATATACACTAGAAATAGAAATGGACCTAATATCGAACCTTGAGGTACACCTTTTTTAACACGAGACCCTGATGAGTTAGCTTGTCTGTTTTGCAATGCTTGCTTGATTGACAATAAAGTTTCATGATCTACGCAATCAAATGCTTTAGAGAGGTCACAAAATACACAAATGGCATCTTTTGATTCCTCCCAAGCACTAAATATATGATACAAAAGGGCAACACCAGGATCTGTAGTGCAACGTCCCTTTGTAAACCCAAATTGCTGGTTATGTAATAATTTATTGTGATTAAAATGAGAAAGCATTTGATTGAGCATGATCTTTTCAAACACTTTGCTCAATACTGGTAAAACAGATACAGGCCTATAGTTGCTTGGATATGCCTTGTCACCAGCCTTGAACAAAGGAACTACTTTACTGTTTTTCATCAAATCAGGAATATGACCGTGATCAATACAATCATTAAAAATATCTGGTGTAATAAAAAAGTATGGTGCTAATTCATTGATAATTGAGGTACACACTTTGACTGACATCCCCCATAAGTCTTTAGTTGCCTTAACCTTTATATCTTTTTTATTTATTTGTGATAATAAAACATTGCAATAGTACAGAGTAAAAATCCATGGCATTACAAAGATACATCAAATTAAATAAAAATAAAATTATAAATTACATAAACATCCATTATTAATAATTTTTAGAAATATATAACTATTGTATTGAACTTACAGGCATCATACTTTCAAATCTTTTCTTACACTCATTAAGCAAACATTTCATCGAACTATCAGACAAATCACACTGTGGTGCTCCTTCGAGGACAGAACTGAACAACGCCATAGCTCGTAATACTGGCGACTGCTTATGAGCCACCATCCGCGAGGACGGCTGTGCCAGCAGCTCATGGTAGCGCGCTCTCAAATACCGGTCCGGCACAAATAAATGCAGTACTCGCTGCGTTAGGTATGAGATATCAACTTTTCCTCTAAGTATGTTCAAAACTAATTTTTGAGGGCCATGTATCTACGCAGCTGGAGGAAGTCTAGTCCTAGATGTCCCTGTAAAAACATAAATTGGGGTAATAACCATACTCTCTTTTGTAGAAATGACGCAAAAGCCTCTTTTGAATTTGTTCGATCATTAGAGCATACTTGCTCTCATGTGGGCTCCAGAATACCGTATTCGTTTCTAATATACTACCTACGCACTAAAGAAACGTTTAATGTGCGAAGTGCTCGATCAGACAATCTTTAAACAATTTAACAATTTGCTGGGGGCTAACATGACTAAATTTAAATTCAGAATTGCAGGCTATCACGTTTTCTTTAAGTAATGCTAATAAAAGCAAAGGTGAAGAGTTGAGAGATTCATTAGTTATCAGGGGTATATTTGTGAAAAATGTTTCAAATTCCTGGGCAACTTCGCAATCATTACTAATTATTCCACGGTCAGTTTTAATTGAAAAGTTATTTTCACGTGGCTTTCTTTTACCTGTTTCGCTGTTGATAACTTTCCATACACTTTTAATTTTACTATCAGCCTTTTTAATTTTGTCACAAATAAAATTTGCTTTGCATTAGGCATGCTAACTTAAATGTTTTCGAATATTTTTTAACAAATTGTTTGAGGCTGTCACTATTTGTCATGTTTCTCTGCTCATAAAGTTCAAAAAGCCTATCTCTACTGATTCGTAGACCTGTGGTCGCCCAATCACTGAATTTAAATTTCGTAAGTATTAATTTCTTTTGAATCGATTTTGAAAATAATTTAAATTCGTCACTAATTGTAGAAAAAAAATATTTATATACGTTATTGGGATTACTATTAAAATTAAGATTAGGCAATTTATTGATGAGAACATTTTGGTATTTTTCTAACCTACTTTTAGTAATACGTCTTGACTCAATTTTAATTATTTGATTTTTATCAGGATTGTTAAATGGAAAAGTTACACTTTGACCTGTATGATCTGATCCAAGAGAGTCAATTATGTTTTTTTCTGCAGGGTCACAATAACAGAAAACATTATCAATACAAGTAGCAGAAGTTGACGTCACACGTGTAGGTTCAAAAAGCACATAATTTCAATCAAATGATTTGAAAAGATTTAAAAACTATTTTTTAAATGTGGTACCCTCGTGGTTTCTAAAATATCTACATTAAAATCTCTAGTGATTATTCTTTGTTTATTAGTAATTATTCTTTTATTTTGTTTTAGTTACCAATTTAAAGTACATCTTCCGTAACTTCTTTAAATTTCGGAAAGTTTGTGTCTAAAGGCGGTCTTTATACGCATACTATCACATAAGTTTGAAGCTCAACACAAGATAATTCAATACATCTTTCCACCGACAATCCTACAACGTCTTTTCTGTCTCTGAATTTAATATTATTTCTCATTACTATGAGAGATCCACCGCGAGTTAGGGATTGTCGGTTGAAAGAACTAGCAACACTGTAATTTTCATAATTAATTAAAATTTGACAATATAAATGCCAATGTTCTGTTAAACATACAATGTCATATTTATATTTTTCTAAAAATAATTGTAACAATTTGCATGAAAATTCCTCAATATTTTGATGTAATAATTTGACATAAGTTGGTTTTCTACTAGTCAAGTTCGTGATAGCTCGTCTATCGCTATCTTCAAAAGACGAGTTAAAGAGCATTATCTTTCCCTGTCAAAGTAATCCGTGTTTAGGCTATATATTTGTATATAAATAGTTATAAGTATTTATTTATTTTTGATACATACATACATAAATCACGCCCGGTGGAGCCCGATGGTGTAGTGGATAGGGCCGCTGCCTCCTGAGCGGGAGGTCGTGGTTCGAATCCCATCACGTACCAATGTGTTTTTCGGTTTTCGAATTTCATATGTACGTTTATTCGGTGCTTTTTCCGTGCTTCGGAAGGCACGTTAAGCCGTTGGTCCCGGTTAATATCGTTTAATACAGTAGATATTAGTCGTTAAGCCATATCAGAGGCCAGTGCTAAGCATTGGCGGCTTGAAAACTCTGACCTAATTTAGGATTGGGTCTGGTTTCCCTTCTGGGTTGCGGAGGTCAGATGGCAGTCGCTCTGTGTAAAAACCAGTACCCTCGTTCAATCCCCTAGATTAGGAAGCCAACCCCGTGAGATACGGGATAAGGCTAGGGAGATGATGACATACATAAATCACGCCCTTATCCCTTACGAGGTAGGCAGAGCGTTTAACGCCTCGTTAAAAGCGCTTTCGCCACGTCTGACAAAAAAAAAATTGAGGGCAATTTTAGATTGTAATATGTATTGCTATAGTGACAGGTTGTCAGCCCATCGCCTAAATTACAATACACTGTAACCCTCGAGTCCCTTTTGCTGACTTCAACAGCATGCCCGGGAGGAAGGCTTCTTCCATGCTGGACTGGGAGAGATAGAAAAACATAGAATTTTCCAGCTGCCCTTATTTTTGATTATGTATATAATGGGAATAATTTATTTATTTCTTGTTTATATTTATGTAAAAGGTTTATATTTCATAATTATTTTACAGTAGTATTATTTTATTGATAGGTATTAAATTTTGTGCACGTTTTATCAGCGTATCGTTAAAAAAATCACTTCTGTAGGTCTGCTGTAAGAAATTTATTTTTAGAAATAAGCAATGCCTGTTTTGACTTTGTTTTTTATGTCCTGTGTTTATGATGTTTTATGTGTACAATAAATTGTTAAATAAATAAAAATAAACATTTTGTTTTTTTCGCTATGTGGCGTGCGTGTAGGAAACAACCAAATTTAAAGTTCCTAGACATTTTATTCGATTTCTTCATTATTATTGTTTAAATTGACATCGACATTTGACATATTATTAATTTAATAATTATTTAGTTTACATAAAAGTTTTATGATATTACGAAAGTTGCAGTCCAAAGGTTTGTCCTATCCTTATACCTATCATCGCAATTAACCGAAATTCATACCAAATTGAATGATTGCCACCAACTTATCAATGATCATCGTGTCTGCATCGACAGACAAGAGGAAAAAATTGAATGCATTTTAAAGCAACTTGACACAATGCTGACGATTGTTAATGAACCCCAGAGTACTCAGACCAATCCAAAACGACCTATTCCTGTCAACAATACCAAACCGCAGAGGAAAGATAAAGGCAAAGGGAACAAAATCACACCAACCTGTGAAAGAAACAGCTGTTCCCGTCGATAACGTGCCATCTATTGATACGAGGGATTATATGTATGTATGTATTGATACGAGTATCGGTGTCACTACGATACTGAGCTAAACACTAGGTGATGGATAACACATTAACAGACTCTGGACCACAAGGTCTTACTGTACTGCTATCCTCACTCGAGTTGGATGAGTCACAAGGTTCACCAGCCAAGATCACAACCCGAGGGATATCCTCACCAGCGGCGGCAGCGGGCCCGAGCACTCAGGTTGAGAAATTGTAATAGTGATCAATGTTACTTGCTTCAGTGGGGCGCTACATGACCTTCATGATCGCTTCTCTGAGTTAAACATCTTCTGGTTAGAAGTCAGACAAATTCAACATACATAAATTCTCAGCAAAAAATCAATGTTTGCTAGCAGACCGCAGACGTAGGTACTGAAGATAATGAACCATAAACGTATCATCAATTTATGTCATAGGTGGTTTTGCTGAACTGCACCTCTTTGTTGATGAATTTTATTACTGTTTATAACTTAATAATGAGAAATAATATTAAATTCAGAGATAGAAAAGACGTTGTAGGATTGTCGGTGGAAAGATGTATTGAATTATCTTGTGTTGAGCTTCAAACTTATGTTATAATATGCGTATGTAGACCGCCTTTAGACACAAACTTTCCTAAATTCGAAGAAGTAATGGAAGATGTACTTAAATTGGTAACAAAAACAAATAAAAGAATAACTATCACTGAAGATTTTAATGTAGATATTTTAGAAACCACGAGGGTGCCACATTTAAAAAATTGATTTTTAAATCTTTTCAATTCATTTATTTTAAATTATGTGTTTTTTGAACCTACACGTGTGACGTCAACTTCTGCTACTTGTATTGATAATGTTTTCTGTTATTGTGACCCTGCAGAAAAAAACATAATTGACTCTCTTGGATCAGATCATACAGGTCAAAGTGTAACTTTTCCATTTAACAATCCTGATAAAAATCAAATAATTAAAATTGAGTCAAGACGTATTACTACAAGTAGGTTAGAAAAATACCAAAATGTTCTCATCAATAAATTGCCTAATCTGAATTTTAATAGTAATCCCAATAACGTATATAAAGATATTTTTTATACAATTAGTGACGAATTTGAAATTATTTTTAAAATTGATTCAAAAGAAATTAATACGAAATTTAAATTCAGTGATTGGGCGACCACAGGTCTACGAATAAGTAGAGATAGGCTTTTTGATGCCAATGAGTAGAGAAACATGCCAAATAGTGATAGCCTCAAACAATTTGTTTAAAATTATTCGAAAACATTTAAGTTAGCATGCCTAATGGCTAAAGCAAATTTTATTAGTAACCAAATTAAAACTGCTGATACTAAAATTAAAACTGTATGGAAAGTTATCAACAGCGAAACAGGTAAAACGAAGCCACATGAAAATTACTTTTCAATTAAAACTGACCGTGGAATAATTAGTAATGATTGCGAAGTTGCCCAGGAATTTGAATTATTTTTTACAGATATACCCCTGATAACTACTGAATCTCTCAACTCTTCACCTTTGCTTTCATTAGCATTACTTAAAGAAAACGTGATAGCCTGCAATTCTGAATTTAAATTTAATCATGTTAGCCCCCAGCAAATTGTTAAATTGTTTACAGATATAAAGGTTAAGGCAACTGAAAACTTATGGAGGATGTCAGTCAAAGTGTGTACCTCAATTATCAATGTATTAGCACCATACTTGTCAGATATTTTTAATTATTGTATTGATCACGGTAAATTTCCTGATTTGATGAAAAGCAGTAAAGTAGTTCCTTTGTTCAAGGCTGGTGGCAAGGCAGATCCAAGCAACTATAGGCCTGTATCTGTTTTACCAGTATTGAGCAAAGTGTTTGAAAAGATCATGCTCAATCAAATGCTTTCTCATTTTAATCACAATAAATTATTACATAACTAGCAATTTTGGTTTACAAAGGGACGTTGCACTACAGATGCTGGTGTTGCCCTTTTGAAACATATATTTAGTGTTTGGAAGGAATCAAAAGATGCTATTGGCGTAGTTTGTGACCTCTCTAAAGCATTTGATTGCGTAGATCATGAAACTTTATTGTCAAAATTGAAACACTATGGAATCAAAACTCAAGCCTTGAGAATTTTAAATTCTTATTTGGACGATAGGATCCAGAAGGTAAATGTAAACGGAGCTAAGTCATCAGGGCCTCGTGTTACAATAGGTGTACCTCAAGGTTCGATATTAGGTCCATTTCTATTTCTAGTGTATATTAATGATTTGCCCTACATGATAGAGAATTTGTCAAAGATTGTATTATTTGCAGATGATACATCTCTTATATTTAATGTTGATAGATCCAAAATTATGACAACGTAAATAACAGTTCACTTCTGAAAATAATAGTTTTACCAATCCACATGACATCTGTACTGCATTTAATGAGTTTTTCGAAAGCGTTTTTGTCAGGTCATCAACGAACACCGCTATTAACGTCGCCGATATTTCTCATCATTCTGGAAGTGATGTATTGTCAAGATTTAATGTAAGCATTGGGGATGTGACTATGATGTTGCGCAATCTGGACAAATCTAAAGGTTCAGGGTGTGATCGAGTTCCTCCAGTTTTCCTTTATGAATGTGCTGACAGCTTGGCTTATCCTGTATCCTTGCTTTTTCGCCGGTCGCTTAATGAGTGTGTTTTCCCCACTATCTGGAAGCAAGCCCACATAATCCCTATTCATAAAAAGGGTCCAAAATCAAATATTGAAAACTATCGTCCAATTTCGATACTTAATTCTCTTGCAAAACTTTTTGAAAAACTGGTATATAATTTTATATATCCACTAATAAAAAATGGAATTTCTGATATGCAACATGGATTTTTAAGAAACCGTTCCACTGTGCCCAATCTTGCTTGTTTTACAGATTATGTAATCAATAATATGGAGAATGGAGGACAAGTTTATGTGGTCTACACGGACTTCGAAAAAGCATTCGACCGTGTAGACCACAACATACTTTTAAACAAATTGAACTCACTAGGCATACATGGAGATTTGCTCCGATGGGTCACATCATATCTTTCCAATCGTTCGCAAGCTGTTGTCCTGGGAGGATACAGATCCGATTTCATCTCCATTCCTTCTGGGGTCCCCCAGGGGTCCCACCTGGGCCCTCTTTTCTACAACGCTTATATTTACGATATTTATAAATGTTTTGAGAATGCTCGTCATCTGCTTTATGCTGATGATAAAAAGATATATTTTCCTATCAAATCTGTAAATGACTGTAACTTATTACAAAATGATCTCAATAATTTATACAACTACTATACTCAAAATAAAATAAGTTTAAGTATCGAAAAATGTCAATGTATTAGTTTTACACGTAAACCAAAACCTATTATATATCAATATAACTTCAATAGTGTTGTAGTTGAGAGGACCGTGGTGGTGCGCGATCTGGGAGTCTTGCTTGACTCTAAATTATCTATGAATAATCATATTTATAATATAACAAATCGATCATACAGAAATCTAGGATTTGTAATGAGAACGTGTCAACCTTTCAAGGATGTATTAAGTCTCAAAATCGTATATTACGCTTACGTTAGATGTATTTTAGAATACGCGAGTTCCATTTGGTCACCTTACTACACAATTCACATAAAGCGTATTGAACGAATCCAAAAGAAATTTATTTCACATCTTTATTATAAATCCAAGAAAAAGAGGGATGCCTCGTACGTCTTAAATTGTCACTCAATTAAACTCTTAACTTTGGAGGAACGGAGAATTTTATTGGACATGGGCCTTTTATTTGATATTTTACGCGGACGTCTAGATTGCCCCGACCTCCTCTCTGGCTTGTCACTGAGCGCGCCGACGCGTCGAACCAGACACACTCGTTTGTTTACACCTCCATCTCATGGCACTAATTATGGTCAGAATGCTGTTCTAACACGTATTGTTCGAACTTATAATGATAAATTTGATAGTTTTGACCCTTTCGTAGAATCAAAGAACACTTTTAAAAACAAACTATCCGCACTTTTATTGACCAATCAGTAGATTATTTACGATATATTTCTATTAACCACTAAATTAATAGGTTCATTTACTTACACATATTCATGCCAGTTTCCCTTACAGAGTTGGCTAAGCGATAACAGGTTATTATACCGGGTATATCTACTGCCATGTAACTCCGTGATGTAAATAGATCGCTAACCTATTTTCGTTTTATTTACCGGTGGTTGACGGACTGCAGTTTGGGCTGATTTGACATACAAATAACCTGTATATTCACGCCTTTATCCCTAATGGGGAAGGCAGAGCGTAAACGAACTAAACAGGGGTCGTTCCGCCGCTTCTGACAGAGTTTTGAGGGTTGTTTGAGATGGATTTGTGGGTATATTTCTGCAGTAACAGTTTGACTGCCCATCGCCTAAATTGCAATATACTAAAACCCTCGGATCTCTTAGCTGGTTTTTACAGCATACCCGGGAGGAGGTGCAGCTGGCACATTCTATGCATTCGCTTTCTTTCGCTCCCAGTCCTGCATGAATATTATATATAGATGACTTTAACAGCTTTGATCCACTCACTTATTTCTCTTTTGTTTTGCTTTAGTAATGATGGGTACTCATGACATGAAGTAACTTTAATTTATTCATCAACAGTTTATAACTTTCTTTGTTAGTGCCTATCAGATCAAATATTCAACACAGTGTTACAGGCTTGGTATAATTTAGTGTATTTCCCTTTCTTCTAATAGTTTTCTATTTTTTTATAATAGTATTTATGTATTATATAATGCTATTTCACTTAAATTATAATTTAATAGTACGATTTTATTTCTATATTTTATAAACATGTATAAATTAAATATATACTGTATTATAATGTTTATATAGATTATTAACTTTTTTAGTTTTAAACATATATTTGTCCTAGGCTCCGACATGTTATGTTAATAATATTTTAGTTTTTTTGATTAAATCTAGTTGTTCTTCTACCTACCATACTGCTCTCAACACTTATATGTAATCTTGAAGTGGATAGCTGTAATTGGCATTCAGTATAATCATATGTTGTAATATTATAATTTTGTAAGATGCTGTTGTTATCCTGAATAAATAAAAATAAAATAAAATAAAACACTCTTGGACAAATTCATAATTGGTTCACTGTTAATAATTTAGTGTTGAATGCGAAAAGAAAACAAATGTATAAAATTTACTTTGCCAAATGTACATTCTTCCAATAATTGTGTTGTACTTAATAATAAAAATTAGAGTTCACCGAAAGCACAGTTTTCTTAGGGATTACACTTGACTCTAAACTTCAATGACTCCCTCACATTACATCTTTATCGGGAAGACTAAGTTCAGCCGCATTGGGAATCCGAGAGCTCACGGATGCTGCTACAGCAAGACTTGTATATTTTAGTTATATTTATAAAATTATGTCCTATGGAATCTTGCTGTAGGGTCGCGCTGCTGATATTGATTCAATTTTTGTTTTGCAAAAACGGGCTATTAGAGCAATTTACAAACTCAGATGTCGTGACTCCCTAAGAGAATTGTTCAAAGAGATAAATATTTTAACTGTACCATGTCAATTTATATATGAAAATATTATGTATGCAAGGAAAAATATTCATAGTTTTACCAAAAATGGTGACAGGCATAACCGAAACCTTAGAAGCAAAAATAAAATTGACCAACCCCCGTTTAGGTTAGTTAAAGTAAAAAAACATTTTTAGGTCTAAGTTTACAATACTGTAACAAAATACCTTGACCATATATTAAATTTGTCAGAAAATCAATTTAAAGATACTATTAAAAACACATTATGTCGGAAAGCCTATTATAAGTTAGATGACTATACTAATGACAAAGATGTCTGGAGCTCTGATATTTCAGTGAAGCCTAAGAAATTGGCACACATTGCGGTCACAAACCCTATTTTTAACAAAAAGAAGGACAAAAGTAAGAATAAGATAAAACGAAGGGAGGGGCGCAAAGTGCGAGTTTCTAATGCTTCTTCTTCATTGTGATATAGTTTTATTTTATTTTGTGACATAGATATAATTTAATTTTCTTTGTAATAGACTCGCTTGTGACATTCTAAAAGTGTTCTTAGGAATCTATTCGGAAATAAATGATTTGACTTTGACTTTCTTTTAATTATTTGAATATTTTGTATCTGAATTTCTGTCTATGTTTAGCTTGTTTTTGCTTAGTTGATTATATACCTTCGTGCAGAAACCACCAGTTTTTCTTTGTAGTATTTATGAACTCTCAGTTACATAAGTGCTATCGAAGGCGCCAGCAGGAGCCCACAGGTGCGGACTCCTGCACATTTTGTGGTCTTTTTACCGGTGAGTACCGTTTTTATATAGTTAGTGTGTGGAAATGGAACTCCGTTCCAGAACCCTTTTACATCGGCCAGAAACGGCAGGCAGTCTAGCGCAAAATCAAACCCTGACTATTCCCGGCTGTCATGACACCAATGAAGCTGAGTCCACTTCAGAGCAAACCCATTCAGATTCAAGTCAGAGTCCGAGGTGTACCCCCACGTCAAATATAGCCCGCCTCAGCTTATCGTAGACCGGAAAAGCGCATGAGACAGTCAGCATGATACTGGTCCTAGCACGAGAACCTGATGACGTGATCAGGGCTATGGATCAACGTTTCGGTCAACCGGAACAAGTTATTCTACACCAAATTTCCATAGTTCGCAACTTTCCTAGGATAGGATTCGACGGGGAGGACCTGCCGGACTTTGCTAGCCACGTTCGCAATTGCGTAGCTGCGTTACAATTTATAAAAGATATTCAATACATTATAATAATAATAAATGTTTATTTCAAGAAAATCCCATATCTTACGACTAACAATATTAATATTAATAAACAAATTGGGTAGGTAAATTTGTACACACACAAAATGTAAAATAAAATAAATAAAATTGTATAAATAATTAAATTTTCTAAAAATTGTACATGCCAGATAAAATTGTAAAAAATGTATAACAGGTACTGGAAGCTATTACCACACTAAGTGGTAACCACTCGGCGTCTATTTTTTGTTTCTATTGCGGTGCACGGATAGCCAATATTTGTACATCGGATTGCCCAAATCTTCAGATAAAGTTTGGAGAATCTAGTTATCCGAATTACGCACTCGAGACCAGAAACCAGCGATTCGTGACCTCATGATCACAAAGAAGTCCTGCGTTTTATTCTCGGCAAACATGCTCGACGCGCTGCAGTATCGTGGTAGCTTCATTAGAATGCGATATGCGTCATTATATTTCACTCTAATGGTACTCAGAACTTTCTTCGTGTAGTTGGTCCAAAGCTGACATGTGTAGAAGCACTGACAATAGGCTCTAAACAATGTCAGCTTTGCACCGTCACTACAGCGGGCAAATCGGCGCGCGAGCATGTTACACCTTACAGACATGGCTCTTCTCTCACGCTCAATGTCCTTGTCATCGCATAGTTTCTCCGTGAGTATGTGGCCAAGGTACCTAAATCTTTCCACACGCTTGACCTCTATCCCATCTAGAAACACTGGTGGGATGGTATCCGGACCCTTCCCGCACCTAAAAACTAGAAGTTCTGTTTTCTTGACGTTGTACTTCAAGCCATGATTAAGCGCATAGCGTTCGCACACAGCCAGTAACTTTCTTAAACCCCTTATCGAGGGGCTGAGCAGCACCATGTCATCTGCATAGCTAAAGTTGTTGAGACACGTTTTGCCAATATGGCATCCAACATTGGTGCTTCTCAACTCCACGATAAAATCGTTGACGTAGGTGCTGAAAAGATCCGGAGACGTCAGACCTCCTTGGCGTACCCCGCATTCTAGCATATAATCGCTAGAGGTCGTGTCGCCCCAACGTACAATGTTAGTTTGGTTCTCGTACCAGTATCTTAGCAGTTTAACGGTCCTTTTACTTGTATTCGACGCTGCGAGTTTTTCCCAAAGCAAACTATAATTTACCAGGTCAAAAGCTCGACTCAAATCCAAAAAACAGGCATAAATTGACGTATGCCTGTTAATATAGTAATTTACCGTCGACTTTAGACTAAAGACCGCCAAATCTGTCGAGAGACCGGCACGAAAACCAAACTGTGCGTCGTCTATATTCAGACCCTTTTTGAGGTCAGGGTGCAAAATGCGTTCTAGAATTTTACCCGCGATAGTACCTAGTGAGATTGGCCTATAATTTTTTAAACTAGAGAGATCTCCCGTTCTGTTTTTTGGTAATGGGATAATCACCGTCCTGATTAGGTTTGTAGGCAGATACCCGACATTTATGCATACGTTGTACAGATCCGCCAAAATACGGTACAATTCATGCCCACCGTATAATACGTGCTCCACGCTTAAACCATCGAAACCCGGCGATTTACCCCTTATCATTGCTTTTATAGTCCCGAAAATTTCGTCAGGTGTAAGACAAGATAGGACCTCAGGACTAGGTTCTGTGTTAGTCGTTTCATCGTTACACCTAACTCCCGAGATAGAAGAACGATCTGGGATAGCCATCGGTACCACACTGAAATGTTGTGAGAACAGGTCAGCCACTTCTTTTGGTTCAGTTTTGTTCTCAACGCTAACAGGTAACGCTGTCTTATGATTTAAGCTTTTTGTAGCATTCCAGAACTTAGGGAAGTTTTTATCAGCTTGATGCTTGCGATGTAGCAATAATGTTCATTCTGATCTGATCCTCATTATCTATGCACCACTTCAGTCTGCTTTTAAATACCTTGCGATTTTCTTCCATACTACTATGAATTTCTCCTGTCGTAGGTCTACCCGCCAATACCCAGCAGTAAAATCGTAATCTAGCAGTTCCGTGGCTATCCTTGACGTGGTAGTTCCAACCACCACAAGGTTAGCTTTGGCACTTATGCGCGCCGCCGACTGAATGCACGCTACGACACTATCGTAATAATTATCTATCAGGTACAGATGGTCTTTACATATATATATATAATCACGCCTTTATCCCTAATGGGGTAGGCAGAGCGTAAACGACCTAAACAAAGGTCGTAACGTCACGTCTGACAAAGTTTTGAGGGTCTTTTAAGATGGATTTGTACGTATATTGCTGTAGTGACAGGTTGTCAGCCTATCGCCTAAATTGCAATATACTGAAACCCTCTGATCCCTTAGCTGGTTTTTACAGCATGCTCGGGAGGAAATGCAGCTGGCAAATTCTATGTTTTTCTCTCACTCCCAGTCCAGCATGGAAGTAACTTTACATTTAAAACTTAAACAATTAATTAATAGAGTTGTGAAAGGATGGAACAAATTACCCGAAGAAGTGGTTTCGGCGCCAAATGTCAATAAATTCAAAAACTTACTAGACAAACACACCATTGACCAAAAGAAAAAGTCATCTAAGTGAAGCTGGATGCGGGTATTTATCAGTTGTTCCAACTGCCTGTCCGTCTAAAAATAATAATAATAATAATTTTTACAGTCCTTATAATTAGCATACTCTAATTTTGATAATTTTCAGTACAATATTTAGTAAACATTTCTATGTGACTAGGTTCCCTCAGCCCCCATCGTACACCAGACATATCATCGGAGTTCTTAGTTATAACATTTTTAGTATTTATTGTCTTTAAGTTACATGTCACTATTAATGGATAGTGGTCAGACCAATAAATTCCGTAGTTCACTCTCGCAGTCATTACGGTCGAACGGGCTGCAAGCGTTGTAATACAATGGTCTAACCACGTATTGGCACCGTTACTGTCACTGGTAAATGTGTAGGTATTCTCTGGGAGGAGTTGACGGTCCGCGCTCACTAACATGTGATCCACACAAAACGCGTCCAGCTCGCTGCCAAACAATTTTCCTGGATGAGCATTAAAATCGCTTAATACGTATACTGCTTCCGTGTTGCTATCTTCAATAATGGCTGAGATGCTTGCCAGACAAGATGTAAAATCAATTAGATGTTCTTCTTGCTCCCAGGGAAGATAAGCACTAAGGATCAGGATGTGACGGTCGTCAAGCACCATCCTCAACGCAGCCAGTCGGTCCTCTTCGCATTCTACCACAAACGCACTTGGAAACAGTGACCTGCGATATAAAATCGCCACACCACCATATGGTCGTCCTCGCAGTATACCAACTGAAGTGTCAACCGCCGACTTTGCATACCCAGCGAATTCGAGACTGATACTAACATTCATTCGCCTCACTTATTTAATGCCCTCCTAACAAAATTTTCCCCCCCTTTACGAACATGATGGCTTTGCAATGTAGCAGCGCATGCCAATGCTGACCGCATACCTAAACTCGTGCTGTTTACGGACTTTCTGGTTTTGGAGGTGGAACATTAACGGCTGCACTCGTAAACATCACGACCTATTGCATAGTCTTAGCCACAATGAAATTAACGCTTTTATAGATGAAATAGGTGACGAGTTGGAGCCTTCCTCTGCATCAAGTCAAGATCATGAAGATGATGAGTGTGAACCCACCGAGCAGCAGGCACACGTAGAAGACATTGCCCCGCACGCCTTTGTTGCCTCGGTTGACCAAAGACAAGTTTCTTTCAAGCGTCCTGCGTTAAAAATAGTGGCAGTGTCTGTGACGGGACCCGCGGGAAGCTGCGATACCTTTGCCATGCTGGACGACGGGTCGACTGCGATTTTTATAGATTCCAGCATATCATCAGCTATCAGTGCTAACGGTCCCGAGCAGGAACTTACGGTAGACTGTATTGGCGGACTGTCTAAACACGTCACGATACAGTATGTTGATTTTAAAATTAAGGGTCGATACAGGAATAAACGATTTTATTATTATTATTATTGCCAAGAAAGTTATGATATTGAAAACTCACGCAGTATACACGGTCTAGGGTTAGGTTCTCAATCTTTACCAATAAGTTTTAAACACTATACTCAATTGGCAAATTTGCCAGATATCTTGCATTATGAAAATGCACAGCCCATGATAATCATCGGTTTAGATAATTTGCATCTCAGTATGTCATACGAGACCCGGGGATGTGCACGTAATGAGCCAGCAGCGTGACTGTCGCCTTATGTTGGGTAGTATACGGATTTAAGAGCAGCAGGACTCGGCAAGTAGAGTTGGTGAATCATTGCTCTGTTTCGGACCCAGACCTTGATAATTTAAACTCTACTATTCAAAATTGTTGTATGATCGATTCTGTAGGCATTACGAATAAGAAATTACGCAGTGATGACGACGAATTTTGGACAAGACTATACGTCGTTTACCTGATGATCCTGATCGTTTTGAGGTCGGTCTTTTGTGGGCCAAGGACAACACTATTGTTCCTGATAGTTTTGGTCTCGCCTTGTCTAGTTTTACAGGTTTGGAAAAGACTTTCAGCAAAGACCCAATTTTTGCCGAAAAATACCGAGTGAATATTAAAACGTTGTTTGAGAAGGGCTATGCTGAAGGTCCTATCTCAAACACTTCACCATTGATGTGGTATCTGCCTACCTTTGGGGTTACAAACCCAAACAAGCCAGATAAGCTTCGACTAGTTTGCGAGGCTGCGTATCGAACGATCCCTCAGCTTTACGTTTACTACCAAAGGAAGTTTTGCTAGACAACAATGACGTAGATTTAGGTCGCACGGAAAAATCAGTATTAGGCCTTAAGTAGAAACCTGCACAAGACATTTTAGATTTTAATATCAAACTTTTTGATGATCCAAATTTATCGGCCAAAGTTACTAAACGCAATGCTCTGTCGCTTATGATGCTTGTATACGATCCATTGGGTTTTCTTTCGCCAAAAACCGAGTCGGCCCGGATTTTGCTTTAACGAATGTGACGAAGGGGCATAGATTGGGATGATAGGCTTCCACCGGAAGATTACGTCGCTTGGAGTCAGTGGTACAAAGATTTGGCCCTAGTTTCTGAGCTTAAAATTCCGCGGCATTACTACCTGGGCGGGCTTGACACCCCTATTGTAGAGTAACATGTATTTGCGGACGCAAGTGAAAGTGCATATGCGGCAGTAGCCTTTTGGCGTTTTTTTTATACCAAAAGTAACGAAATTAAATTAGTACTTATTGACAGTAAAGTACGTGTTACCCCCTTGAAGCCGGTATCAATTCCACGGCTTGAAATCCAAGCGGCGCTTATCGCGGTTCGGTTTTCTCAGACCATCATCCATGCACATAAGATTATTCCTATCCGGAAATATTTCTGGAGCGATTCTATGAACGTATTGGGTTGGCTTCGCAACGATGCGCGAAACTTGTGGCAAATAGGGTAGGAGAAATTCTGGAATTGTCTCATGTGAAGGAATGGTGCTGGGTTCCGATGGATATGAACATCGCTGACGTGGCGACTCGCGCTAAACGTCAAAATCTAGACATTTTAAATTGTTGGCTAAGGGGTCCAGACTTTCTTCTTTCCTCGCGATGGCCTTCAGAGCCTTCCGTTGATATTACCGGAATAGGGCATGTCGAACTCAAAAGTTCGCGGCACGATACATCCAACGCCATAGTAGACCAACCCTCGCTTCTACCAGTCGTAGCTGATATCACTCGCTATAGTGCATGGTTGCGTCTTGTACGGGTGACGGCTGTAGCTCATCAGTTCATACACATTCTCAGTCGTAGAGTTAATTTTCGCTGAAACAATAATCAATGCTGTAGCCGTTGGGGCTTCAAAAATGATTGGATAGCTGCTGAAAATTTATAGAACGTAGAACAACATATGTTCTAGCAATCTCAGATCGATTCGTTCTCTGCTGAACTTCAACAACTGCAAAGAAAAGAACCCCTCTCGTCAGAAAGTCGTCTACAAGGCTTATCTCCTGTGATAGAAAACGATCACCTTATCCAACCTGTCCGGAAGAATCTCCGCTGCAGCTTCAATACCAGAGTCCATTAAGTTTTCTATAATTCTCGATGGCAAACATCCAGCGGTTCGTCTTCTTATATTTCACTATCATAGATAATTTGCACACTGCAACACAGAGACAGTGGTGAATGAGCTCCAACAGGTCTACTGGATTATTAATTTATGAACATCAGTCCACGCGGTTGATGTCAGATATGCCGTTTAAGTAAATCCCGTCCCTTCAGTCCAATCATTGGAAATTTGCCTCCACAGAGATTAGCTCATGAGCACCGACCATTTAATTTCGTCGGTCTGGATTACTTTGAGCCCGTCCATGTCACAGTCGGTAGCAGAAACGAGGAAAAATATGTTGCCTTGTACACTTGTCTGGTGGTACAAGCCATTCATCTGGAAGTTGTGAATAGCCTGTCCTCAGATGCGGCTATGATGAGTCTGCAGAGGTTTATTTCCGTCGAGGCTGTCCAAGTCGGATTTTCTCAGATAATGGAACATCATTCGTTGGGCTGAACCGTGATCTTCAGAAGCTGTACGGAAACAGTATTTTCCAACTTCACATCAAACAACAAAATAGACTGGAAGTTCATCCTACCGATGCCACCGTTCATGGGCGGTTCGTGGGAACGTCTTGTGAAGAGCGTGATGACAGCCTTGAGAGTGACTCTTAAAGGAAAGAACTCCATTGGAAGACATTTTTCAAACCTGCTTACTAGAGGCAGAGGCTGTATTGAACTCACGCCCCTTAACTCATGTCTCGCCTGATCCAGATTTTCCGGAAGGAGTTACTCCATTCCATTTTTTTATTGGAACTTCTTCGGTTCAGAATATTGAAGCCAATTTGACCGCGGCAGATGACTCAGGGAGATTTGGATGGCGTAAGGCGGCACGGCTTGCAGAACTATCCTGGAAAAGCTGGATAACTGAGTACCTCCCGACACTACTGCCACGCAGGATCCAAGGAGAACCCGTGGTGCTTGAGGAAGGAGACCTGGTGTTTATCGCAGACGGGAACCTTCCGAGAGGGTTCTGGCCGAGGGGACGAATTGTCAAGCTGTTTCCGGGAACCGACGGGATTGCCAGAGTCACAGTTGCTGACGTCACAACTGCAACTGGGCTCATCCGCAGGCCCCTGAAGAGGCTTGTTCCTCTGCCTTTGTAAAAAAAAGGGGAGAAGGTGCTGAACTGCATCTCTTTGTTATGAATTTTATTACTATTTATAACTTTCTTTTAATTGTTTGAATATTTTGTATCTGAAGTTCTATGTGTATTTTAAGTTTGTTTTTGCTTAGTTGATTAATATACTATCGTGTAGAAACCACCAGTTTTTCTTTGTAGTTTTTGTAAACTCTCAGTTACATAAGTGCTATCGAAGGCGCCAGCAGGAGCCCACTCCTGCACAGTGGTAAACTCTTTGTATAGATTAAAAACTATATGTAGGAAAAAATATGATGGTATATTAGGATTAGGCCTCAAAATAAAAACTTACGCTCAGTAAGTGACGCCAGTGGGTCGCTGCCCTTAATAATGAGCTAGCAGAGTACATACGTAAATTTGAATATTTCTGTCTTATTAAACGCCAGTATCCTATAAATCATGACATCAATAAATGTGAACACATTTATATAGTATTATTTGGACTTAATTTAAAAAAAGAAAATATAATTTTAATTTAAAATATTTTGTAACAATAAGGGTGTTTCATCTAAACAAAGAAGAATATGAGCGCCCAGTGATCCGTTAGTTTACGGGATAGGCGAGAATACGTAGAACACCAATTAAAATCGTCAAAAAACCCATCACAACAAGTTTGGCGAGTTGTTAATGATGAAATAGCATCAATAAACTATTCACAGAGTATATGTTTAATATGTAAAGAGAATAGTGTTCCGCCGAGTGAAGTTCCGAACAAATTTAATAATTATTTTATAAATATTACAAACAATTCGAAATTAAATTCCAACACACAAAACTCTTGAATATTTAAAACAGTTTGTCACAACCATAGATCTATCAATTGCCAACAATTACAATTACGATTACGATTACGATTGAAATGTTATCAAAAGGACTAAAAAAAATTGCTACACACAGGGTCCACTCTTGACATTTACTACATATCCGTGAGTATTTGTTTTGTCAGTGTGGCCAGTCATAGGTTTCGGAAAGCATTTGACACGTTGGATCATATTACGCTTTTAAATTCACTACATAGTATTCAGGTTTATCCGGAAACTTACTAAAATGGTTTCAAAATTACCTCGAAAACAGAAAATTTATAGTCAAAGTAAATAACACGTACAGTTCTTCTAAACATGTTAAATATGGGGTAGCTCAGGGATCCGTAACTGGGCCAATGTGCTACATATTACATGTAAATAGCATGCCTAACGTGATAACCACGTGCAAATGTTACATGTTTGCCGATGACACTTGTATTATGAGCGCAGGTAAAGATGTTTATACAAGGTGGCGCAAAAGAAATCACCCTATTGGAAGATGCTCTCATTTTTGCAAATGGCCGCCAATGTCAAATCTGTTTTGACATTTGTGGACTAGACAGATGCAGAATACAAGTGAACAAGCCATGGAGCGATACACTCCCCAAGAACGCGGAAAAATCGTGTCTATTTTTTTGAGTAACAATTCGTCTGTGGTGTTGGCGCAGCGCGAATTCCGTCGCCGATTCCCCGGCCGTCCGACACCGACTGCGCAAACACTGCGACGTTTAGCCACCAACCTTGAAGAGTATGGGACCACACGAGACGTTGCTAAGAGTGGCCGGCCCCGGAGCGCCCGTTCTGCCGAGAATATCGCCGCTGTAGCCGAGGACGTTGAAGTGAGCCCCGAAACATCGACCAGACGACGTGCCACGCAATTGGGCCTCAGCCGGCGGTCCTTGCAGCGAATTTTGGTGCGAGACTTGAAGATGTTTCCTTACAAAGTCCAGACCGTGCATCAGCTGCTGCCTGCCGACCGCCAAACGCGCGTAACCTACGCCCAAGCCATCCTCAATCTCGAGGAAGAATTGGACAATTTTTCGACCAAAATCATCATGAGCGATGAGGCTCATTTCCACCTCAGCGGTTACGTGAATCGGCAAAATTATCGCTTCTGGGGCACCGAGAATCCACGAGTGATGCACGAGGAGCCGTTACACCCGCTCAAAGTGACTGCGTGGTGCGCTGTTCACGCTGGAGGAGTCATCGGGCCATTTTTTTTCGAGAACGCCGCGGGTCAAACGACAACAGTGGACGGTGCGCGCTATAGGGCCATGTTGACCGAATTTTTTCTGCCGCAATTGGACGAATTGGGACTGGAGGACATGTGGTTCCAACAGGACGGGGCAACGGCGCACACTGCACGAGCCACAACCGACATTCTGAAGGCGGCATTTCCGGGTCGCCTAATCTCTCGTTTTGGCGATTTGCACTGGCCGGCCAGATCGCCCGATTTAACGGTCCCGGACTTCTTTTTATGGGGTTTTTTGAAGTCTCGTGTTTACGTCAACAAGCCTGAGACCTTGGAAGCCCTCAAAGACAACATTCGACACGAGTGCGAGAATCTGTCGCCCGAAGTTCTCGCCGAAGTGATGAAAAATGCCATAAAACGAGCCCGTATGGCAATCAATTGTAACGGCGCCCATTTGGCCGATATCATCTTCTCGACTTGACCAGTAAAATTCTAAAGGTGCAAATAAATATAATCAAAAAACAGATTCGAAGTTTTTCATTTAGAAAAAAAATGAGAGCCAAACAACATCGGATGACTTCTTTTGCGCCACCTTGTACCTTATTCAAAAATGTACAAAAAGACTTTAATAATTTAAGTAAATGGGCCCACGATAACGGAATCATACTTAATATTGAGAAAACCAAATGTATGCTAATAAGTTCAAGCCAAAATAAAAGGCGTATACTTGCGGAACCCATGAGTATCAAAGGTCACTCATACGAATGTCTGCACGGGAGCGCGGTGTGTACCTGCCCAGCTATAGAACAGGTTGTTACCTATAAGGACGTTGGGTTGACAATAGACGATCGCTTTAGTTGGGGGGAACACGTAGGTATAGTAATTAGAAGACTGAGGCAAATTCTAGGCAGATTTAAATTGCTTTCATACAGGACGTCCAGGGGAATCTTGTTGATTGTTTACCATGCATTGGCAGAGTCGATAATTAATTATGGAGTTGGCACTTATGGTACAACATATACTTCTTACCTCAAAAATGTTATTAATTTACAAACGTGTTTCCTAAAGATTTTAGCCGGCAAAAAAATGCGAAGAGAATGTAAATTAGTCAATAATTACGACGCCCTATTTAAACATTTCAAAATAATACCGATGGATAAGAAGTATATGTTGTACCACGCAGTGCAGCAGTATTCGAGTGATGAACACAAAGTGCCCAGACAACATAGCCACAACACGAGACTAGCGTTACAACACCTATTCAAGGTGCCGCGGGTAAACAATGTGTATGGTAAGTGATCATTAGAGCATATGATTCCAACTATTTTTAATGAGTTGCCTAGCCAATTAAAAACAATGCATGTGTCAAAAAAAGAAATAAAAAATAGAATCAAATCGTACTTGTTGGATAACGTAGCAAGTAAGGTCTAGGAGTGTTATTATAATATTATTTTAAACATACACATATATTTTTAAATTCAAATTAGCATAATAATTAATTTAGTTTTTAATGTTTTAAATATAAGTAAGTTGTATTGCGCAGAGCAACTGATCTCCCGTTAAACTTTTACGAAGTTTGGGAGATTATATTTATAATATCAATGTACAACTTTTATATGATAAAATAAAAAAAAAAAAAAAAAGGTGAAATATTGGTAGCACTGATTAATGAAATGTTCACTACTGGAATATATCCGGATGTTCTGAAGTTTACGAGGGTGTGCTTTGTGTTCAAAGTCTTCTTCTGTCGAGTGGGTATCGAGTCTATGGACCCGATGAACCCTGGTGTCAGAGTTTTTAAACCGCCTAGTAGCACAACTATCAGGCCTCTGACATGGTTTTGTGTAACGACCACTATCAAAGACAGCGACCGGGACCGACGGCTTAACGTGCCCTCCGAAGCACGAAATCATTTTTTTTCGGACAATCAGGTGATTCAGCCTGCAATGTCCTACCCAAACTGGGGAAAAAATCACAAAGTGATAAATTCTCAAATATCAACTTTGTGTTTTACCCCCTGGGAATCGAACCCAGGACATCCGGATCGGGAGCCCATGGCACTAGCCACTAGACCACGGAGGCAGTTCAAAGTTAAAGACAACAAAGAAAAGGTTGAAAGTTATGGACCGATAACGATCGTATCTAGTATCTCGAAACTGATTGAGTCTATAATATCAAGTAGTATAATGGAACACCTAGAGCGAAATGACTTGTTATCCGAGAAGCAGTTTGCCTATCGGAAGAACAAGTCTACAAACATAGCAGCTCATCAAGTTGTAGACTCAATCATAACGAGCATAGACAACCAACATAAAACTACCAGTATATTCTGTGATTTATCTATTTATGTATATTTACCAAAACGTTTGATGGTATAAAAGCATATTTACTATTAGACAAATAGGTCCTTTTATGGTATCTGAAATAATGCACACAAACTGTTGAAGTCCTTCTTTTCAGAAAGAAAACAAACCGTTCAGCTATCCATAAATGGCCGTAAAATCAAATTGAATCCTGGCAACCTGACCATCGGAATTCCTTAAGGTTCAGCCTTAGGAAATACGTACATACATACATAGACTTTTTCTGACATTTATAAATGACTTATCTAAGTCCGTGTCTGAGGGTTTAGTCGTCTTGTTTGCTGACGATACAACTGTAATAGTTAGCGCAAGTACATATGCATAACGTAACCTAAAAATTAACATTGCTAACAGCCAACTCATCGAATGGTTTGTTTCAAACGGCTTGATACTGAATTCAAAAATACCAAACATTTTACTGTTTTCTGGTCGACAAATCCCTACATCCTGGACTGGGAGCGAGAGAAAAACATAGAATGTGCCAGCTGCATTTCCTCCCGGGCATGCTGTAAAAACCAGCTAAGGGATCTGAGAGTTTCAGTATATTGCAATTTAGGCGATGGGCTGACAACCTGTCACTACAGCAATATACGTACAAAATACAAATCCATCTTGAATAACCCTCAAAACTTTGTCAGACGTAGCGGAACGACCTTCTGTTTAGGTCGTTTACGCTCTGCCTACCCCATAAGGGATAAAGGCGTGATTATATGTATGTATGTATGTATGTAAATCCCTACACCGCCTTCTGTGGTTTATCCCGTACCGTTGCGAGATGATTTCGGCTTTCTGGGGTTCACTTTAGACTCCAACATGAACTGGAAGTCACACATCGAGGCACTTTGCAACCGACTGAGTAGTGCTGCGTATACACTTCGCAAATTACGCCCCTTAATATCCAACGAAGTGTTGCGTCAAATTTTTTATGCTTATTTCCACTCAGTAATGTCATACGACATTATTCTATGGGGTAATTCTACTGAGCACCATCGAGTCTTCATTCTTCAAAAGCGTGCACTGAGGTTAATCACAGGATTAAAACTAAAGGAAACGTGTAGAACCCTGTTTAAAAAGCATAAAATAATGTTACTCAGCTCTCCTTACCTACTAGTATTTGAAATAATTAAATATGTACGTGTTACTTCCATGCTGGACTGGGAGCGAAAGAAAATCTTAGAATGTGCCAGCTGCATTTCGTCCCGGGCATGCAGTAAAAATCAGCTAAGGGATTTGAGGGTTTCTGTATATTGTAATTTAGGCGATGGGCTGACAACCTGTCACTACAGCAATATACTTACAAGTCTATCTTAAATAACTCAAAACTTTGTCAGACGTGGCGGAACGACCTTTCGTTTAGGTCGTTTACGCTCTGCCTTCCCCATCAGGGATAAAGGCGTGATTATATGTATGTATGTATGTAAATATGTACGTACAAATTTAAATACCCATTCCCGTAAAACAGGTGGCGGACATAACTTGCGCAGTGTGGAATAACTGGAGACAGTACCACGTAGACACGAACTAGAAACTAAAAACCCGCATGTAATGGGTCCCACGTATTACGAACAACTCCCCACTGATATAAAAAACGAACCAAATAACACGTTCTATCGCCAGCTAAAGGCTTTTTTATTGGATAGTTGATATTGATAATAGTCCTCCCACCGATTTTCAGTGATAGCGGCCAGTCTCCCGGAGATCAGCCAACTGCGCAGGATATGTTTTTAGTACACAAGTGTTTGCCCTTCACACAGGTACTCTTTATTCTTTCAATCTCTTATTCTGATGGGACAGATTGACTGACACGACTAGAGAGAAATCAGGCGCAAGACCGACTATTCACATGCCCATCCGACAACATGGATCATTTTACTTTTCGGACAATCAGGTGATCAGCCTGCAATGTCCTAACCAAAGTAAAAACAACAACACAAAGTCATTGTCCCCCGCCGGGAATCGAACCCGGGACCTCCGGGTCGAGAGCCCATGGCTCAGGCCGCTAGACCACGGAGGCAGTTGAGATAATATTATACAGTTAGTGAATATTATGAATTGGTAAAATATAATTAATATAATTGAATATTGTCATAAATATAATACCTTTTGTGTGACGTTTTGTGAATACTTTTAGTATGGTACTTGGTATTGTATTTAATTTTGACAATTGTCATTTTTATTTTACTAATTCGACATTTCACATAGTTTGTCAGGAAATCTGAATATTATTGCATGTTTATTTTTGATGTTCATATTTCATTTTCTCACTTCCACCTCGAAAAGAACACATTTCGCGCCTAAATTCCGTGAGTAAAATGCCTTTTTAATCTTAAGAGAGGCAAAGTAGCTTTTTAATTATTTAGAATGAGGCAATGGATGGGATTCGGTTTAAAAGTCATATTTTGACATAAATAGCAAATTTTTTTTTTTCTCCCGTAACATAACGGAAGGCGAAAAACTTGAGCACATGCAGCCCAAAAATTAAAAATAAATTAAGGGAGTGCGTTTCGAAAATTATTTAAGCCTAAAATTTAAATTTTTTGACGACTTTTTTGTTACGTTTTACTTTTTATTATATTAAAAAAATAGATTATGATGTTGTCTGTAATACTACATACTATATACATATTATACTAAAAACTACAAAATAAACAACATTTACTATTAATTTTAGAATAATATTTTTTTAGGTGTTGTTGCAATTCCGAAACGCAACTTAAAAAATAAACAAATTTTTTTTTTACTGGAAGTGGGAAAAGTTGTATGTATCACACGAGAGCAAATTCATTTACATCTCGTGCTTTGAATCCTTCGTTGAGCTTAGGATACTATTTTTGTATCCTTCGCTACCTCAGGATTCAAAATCAGCACTCGCAGTAAAATCGAAGTTTGCTCTCTAGTCGAACAAATAACTATTTGTTTGGCATTGTGTAAAATTAGGTTTTTTTTTTACTAATTGACATTTTATATTTGTTCTCTTTCAGACATTTTGTTGAACTTTAATTTATTTTACTATTGTTTGACATATTTGTGAAATAATTTTTTGACGATCAAATTGTCCACGGACATTTTTATTATTATTGTAATGTAATGTAATTATAAAATTAATAGTATAAAATACATAAATCTAATCTAATCTAATGCAGCTGGCACATTCTGTTTTCTCTCACTCCGAGTCCAGCATGGAAGCAGTATCTGAAGAATATTTCAAACTTTATCCTATGGCATTTACATTACAACAAACCTATTTTTTGTACTGACTCTTACCGTATGCCCAAAATGAACAGCAGAAATTGGTATTGTAACTTTTTTAAAGCTGTTAGTCTAGTTTTATTTAACAAGGTGAAACTGAAAGTCGCCACAATCAAAGCTTTTCCTTCAAGTCTTCAACTCGATCTATTATATCGGATGTAAGGGACAGCGTACCGCAAATTGATAGGGGTTGATCAGTAAATGAAACTGAACAATTACTTTTGTAAATTGTAAAGATTGTAAAAATATACATATCTAATGCAGCTAAATAATAAAATTGTCTCTTAAGAGTCAATATGCGATTCAGAGAACAAATTTAAATTTAGCTGTATTTGATAATCAGGAAAATTGGCCTGAGAGGGAATATTTTTCATCATTAAGCTCTTTTCCATAACAATCACATGATTTGGAAGCTGCTTACAAAATAAACGCGATTCGAATAACTTATTTTATTCACTGTGCGTTCATATTAGAATTAATAAATCGCATTATCATATATTTCCATTAGAATTTGGGTTAATCCTTAACGTAAAATTTGTTATTTTATGATTGTCAATATACCTGGCCTTAGGAGAAAAAACATTTCCTTTTCCTTGTCTTTCACTAATGTCCATAGTAAGCACAGAAAAGGCGAAAAGAATAACTCATTTGATTTATTGAGCGTTTATCTTTGGATTAATAAATCGCATTATCATATTTTCCCACTATAATTTGGGTTAATCTATTCCTTAACGTAAAATTCGTTATTTTATGATTGTTAGAATACCTGGACCCATAAGAAAGAAGGTTTCCTCTTACTTGGCTTTCAAGCATTCTCTTTTAAAATGTACTGCTAGGTAAGGTTAGTTTAGGTTAAGTTTTGGTAGCAGATTTGTTTGTTGTAGAGAGGACAGTTCGTGACTGTTTTTTGATACAAACGTTCTATCTACACTAATCTTCTGGTCAACTCTATAATATAATAACTATCTGGCCGCAATCGATTGCAAATTTTTGGAAAATAAGCTAAAGATGACGAGATCTAGACTTTTATTTAAATTATACACTTTATAAAGAGAAATGACCTCTGAAACATTCCCATATACATACATAAACATGGAGAAGGTATGTGTTTGAACTACTGTTCACCTCATCATCACTACATAGTATAAAACAAAACAAAGTCGCTTTCTTTGTCCCTGTATCCCTATGTATGCATAAATCTTTGAAACTACGCAACGGATTTTGATGCGGTTTCTTTTAATGGATAGAGTGATTCAAGAGGAAGGTTTATATGTATATACATGCATAATATAGTAAAGAAACACTGATCATTTCCGTGCAAAACCAGGGCGGGTCGATAGTAAGTAATAAATAAATAATTGCATACGTGTGTGAATGTGTGTGTGTAATTAAGTTTCTACTCTAAACCTGAGGTAGGAAGATTCGTTATTAAAGGTAAGTATTTTAAAATTTTGATATTCATTTGAGCTTTGGCTCTCGGCATCACTTCAGCACGCATTCAACAGAATGTAGGCACTAGTTTGTCTTATTTTTGACATAATCTTTTTTTTTTTCTTTTCTTTCTTTATATTTACCTTATGTTTTATGTGTGCTGTTTTTTAAACAATAAACTTTTTATTTAATGTTTATACCAACACATGATTTGCATAATATAAGGGGCCAAGCATCCAGAATTACCATTGTTCCCATACTACTAACATCGCACCGAGTTGATAAATGAATCTAAGCATTGTTGAGCCAAAGCACCTGATAATAGTAGCATTGCAATATGCCAACTATTGTTCTAGTTAGCGGTCTCTGCGAATTGCGGTAGTGGGCTTTGCAGGCTCGCAGGGCTTGCAGGCTCTAGCTTTATAGATGACTGTATAGAAAATAGTTTTTTTCCATGCTGGCCTAGGAGCGAGAGAAAAACATAGAACGTGCCAGCTGCATTTCCTTCCGGGTATGCTGTAAAAACCAGCTTAGGGATCCGAGGGTGTACGTATATAGCAATTAAGGTGATAGGCTGACAACCTGTCACTACAGCAATATACATACAAATCTATCTAAAATAACTCTCAAAATGTCTGTATCAACTTTGTGTCCCTCCACTGGGAATTCAACCCAGGACCTTCGGATCGGGAACCCTTGGCTAAGACCACTCGCCCACAGAGGCAGTTTTTGGTACTAATAATTCACTGCCCTATACAATTATCATACAAATTGATTACTTGCTTGGGGCAGAAAGACCTTCTCAAATGTCAGAAAAGAGTAAATGTGACCTCTGAACAAGATTATTAATATGGGTCACGTTCCCTGCGGCAAGTACACCCGGAATACTAAAACAATAAAAACAGGGCGACGAATATATCGCCGCAGTTTGTCATCGGCAGAATCATGTCTCTTTCTCTTTTATATCTCTCACAGGATAATGTTCTGAGTCATATTTTTACCTTATTTTTGTGTTAAAACCTGAGCTTTTATATATTATTATTTGCGGTCAGTTGTGAGTGTGTGAGATCTTAGCTGACTGACAGCGAGTTTAATTTTGTATCAGAAATGTAATTTCAGTACATATTGACCTGTCAAATCCATACATGATGCTGCTCTAAATCTTGAGATCACTTTATTAATACGGGCCTAAAATACTGAGGCAATTTTCTGCAAATAAGTAACTACGTAAACAAATCAACGAAGTATCCGCATTTTTTACTATGGTTGGTTTCACAGTTACGTAGTTACGTTGCCGTCAACAGGAGCGATTAACTTCGCATGTTACTACACTCCGACGCGGTTCTTAATGAACGTGTGCGTGCGCTGCAGTTTAAGGAAAACCACAGATTAAATAATAGCACTAAGGTACCAAAGACGCACTCTTAAACCACATTTTTAAAAGATAAATATTTCCATACATACATACATACATATAATCACGCCTTTATCCCTAATGGGGTAGGCAGAGCGTAAACGACCTAAACAAAGGTCGTCCCGCCACGTCTGACAAAGTTTTGAGGGTTATTTAAGATAGAATTCTAGGTATATTGCTGTAGTGACAGGTTGTCAGCCCATCGCCTAAATTACAATATACTGATACCCTCGGATCCCTTAGCTGGATTTTACAGCATGCCCGGGAGGAAATGCAGCTGGCACATTCTATATTTTTCTCTCGCTCCCAGACCAGCATGGAAGAAAAAAAAATATATAAATATTTCCGCCCGAAAATAAAGTGCAATCAACCCCTACTTTTATAATACCTACCGATCGCGCATGCAGGCACAAATGTACCGTATAGCTAATACCTGCCACTGACTTAGGGTTGTGCTTAGAGCGTTTTTGCACTACTCCGTGATCTTATCCGTCAAAATTTCTATATAAAACAGATATGAATAGGTGCGCAAGCTGTCATACATTGACTAAGCCATTTCGGATACGAATCGAATACTAAGCAGTGCAAATCCGCCCCTAATGTGCTTCCGAGTCTGAATTAATCCTTCCGTTGACTCATTCAACTGCCAACTTCGTCTTCGTCATAGTTTGACCTGGGCTAAAGTCAAGAGCAAACTCATTAAACTTCTCTGTTCTCCTCCCTGAACTTGCTATGCAGTTGCAATGCAGTGGTATCACAATCTGTGTTAACTGCCTCCATGATTTTGTAGTCTGTGCCACGAGCCACCGATCTGGAGATCCTGGGTTCGATCCCAGGGGGGACACTGAGTTGATATTTTTTAATTAACATGTCACTTTGTGAGATTTTTTCAGTTATCAGACCATGACACAAACCATGTCAGAGGCCTAATAGTGCTACTAGGCGTTTTGAAAATATTGACATCAAAGTACATTTTCTAAATTAGATTTCCTTTACCCAAGGTTGCTTGGTAGAAATTTCTACCATAGCAATAAGGCTACCTTTATTGTACTTTGGTTTTTATTTAATTTATTTTCATTTTCTGTCGTTTTGTTTAAAGAATATATCGTCCATGCTAGACTGGGAGCGAGAGAAAAACATATAATGTGCCAGCTGCATTTCCTCCCGGGCATGCTGTAAAAAACCAGCTAAGGGATTCGAGGGTTTAAGTATATTGTAATTTGGGCGATGGGCTGACAACCTGTCACTACAGCAATATACCTACAAATCTATCTTAAATAACCAGAAAACCTTTGTCAGACGTGGCGAAACGACCTTTATTTAGGACGTTTACGCTCTGCCTACCCCATTAGGGATGAAGGCGCAATTATATGTATGTATGTAAGAATATATCTATATCTACATGGGGTCCTTGTTCGACTTGACAAGACGACGAACTAGCTTTGTTACCTATTCTATTATATTCTTTGCAGTTGCAATGCAGCGGTATCAGTCGGTATTACTATCAGTCTGTGTTGCCACAAACCTCGTATCTTTCCCCAGAGGAAACTTTTATTTCTCCCATCTCGAGAGCCAGCACCCGTAGTAGGTAGGTTACAATTAGCTCACTTACTTCGGAACGAGTTTGTCCCGTCTAACAGAAATTGCAACGAGATTTTCTATTTCTTTTGTAAAAAGTGAGCTTTTAAAGTTAGAAGCATTTATTTTTATTTTCTTCTTTTTACAACAAATGAAAATTGTAGCTCGGATTTTGTGAATTTGTTGTTTTGTTTTATTAAAATTCATTTCAGATTCTCTTACTTCTTTGTAAAGTTAACACAGTAAGGCTCGTATTTATAAAGCGATATCAAACTTGAGAGCAATATTAAGTATGGATTTGACAGGCCAGTTTGTACTGAAATTACATCTCTGATACGAACTCAAACTCGCTGTCATTCATGAGAGCTGATTATAAATTCGGCTCACAAGCCCGTAATTATAAACAGTACATGATAGTGACAACTAGTTTGATTTCGTATCAGAAACGTAATTTCAGTACAATGTGGCCTGTCAAATCCATACTTAATATTGCTCTCAATCTTGAGATTGCTTTATAAATACGAGCCTAATTAGGCTGATACGAACTCAAACTTGCTGTCACTCTCAAGTGCTGTTTATAAATCTGAGCCTTAAATTTTAGGTCCGTTTTAGGTAGATTACCAAGATGTAGTATGTAACATTTCGGAAAATGTAATAAAACATCTAAAAACAATACTTTACAGGCAAATTAAGAAATTTATTGATAGGAAAATTTGATCAAAAGGGGTTGCTAAGAGTAATAAACAAGAAAATTATTAAGCTAATACATACATATAATAACGCATTTATCCCTAATTAGCGACCCGCCCAGGTTTCGCACGGAAATAATCAGTGTTTCTCTACTATATTATGCATGTATTAAACATATGAACCTTTCTTTTGAATCACTCTATCTATAAAAAGAAACCGCATCAAAATTCGTTTCGCAGTTTTAAAGATCTGAGCAAACATAGGGATATATGGAAAGAGAAAGCGACTTTGTTTTATCCTATGTAGTGATGGGGAAGGCAGAGCGTGAACGACCTAAAGAAAGGTCGTTCTGCCACGTTTGACAAAGTTTTGAAGGTTATATAAGATAGATTTGTAGGTAAATTGTTGCAGTGACAGTTTGTCAGCCCTTCGCCTAATATGCAATATACAGAAACCCTCGGATCTCTTAGCGGGTTTTTGCATACATTTTAGATTTCACGTGGCCACTCGCGGCTTCAAACTGTTCGTTGTGATTCGTCCGGAGAACGATGCGTCCCGCTCGCTCTACACCAAGCTGGGCTTCGTGAGGACATAAGAATAAAAGCTAGAGGGAGCGGTAGCGACTTCTCAAATCAGTGTTCGTGAGGGCTTTCCGTACGATCCGCGCCATCCAAGGCTCCAAAGACGCGTTTTTTTTCTTAAAAATTTAGGGAGTTGTAATATTTGTTGTTTATAGCTGAAAGGTAGAAAACCTCATAACATTTTCTTTTATCGTCTTAGAAGCTATGAAAATTTTAAATTCAGATAAAAATCCGCATTTCTATTACCTTTAAGTATCGCCAGAGGAATAAAGCCGCCATAAAATGTAAATAACAACATCCTAGAGTTTCATGGGTAGAACTGCTTCAATGGTCTTGTGGTCAGAACCATGGGCTTACGATTCGGGAGTACTGGGTTCGATTCCCAAGAGGGGAACACCAAAATTGATATTTGTCCTTTTATCACTTTATGAGTTTTTCCCCAGTTAGTTTAGGACATTGCAGGCTGAATCACCTGATTGCCTAAAAAGAAAAAGGATTCCGTGCTTCTAAGGGCACGTTAAGACTTCGGTCCCGGTCTCTGTCTATGATAGTGGTCGTTACTCAAACCACGTCCGAGCTGTGTTACTAGGCAGTTTTAAAACTCTGAAACCAGGGTTCATCTGGTCGTTTGACTCGAGAATCCACTAGCTCAGAAGATGGGTAGAAGTAGCCAGTCACTCAGAGATTAATGAAATTTCACCAAATCTGCCTACGCTGTTAATCCAGATTTATCTGTAAAACGTGATTTTAATGTTAGTTACTAGCGGCAATTCTGGACGCTCTATTTCTTAGCTATTTCTTAGCTAGTAATTTTCTTAACTTTGACATAAAAATTGGATAGCAAATAAACACGCGACTTTGACAATCCTAATCTGACGAAGGACGCTTAGAATAAGAACTGAGCATTGAGCATGCTCTCTTATTTTACGTCATTTAAGGGGATCTCAGGTGCACGCCAGCGCCCTCATCAATTAAAAAATCATTACTCACTGAAAACTGAATTAATTGAAAATCCGGTAGATCAGATAGACGTATAGGCACTGACATTTATTTTAAGCATTATAAATTAATGATTCAGTGTTCACTGCAATTAAAGATAGCAAAAGTGCTAAAAGTGGCCGTATTTCGCAATTTTTCTATCTGTTACTATAACAAATTATAAGTGGCAACTTTATGAGATTCTAAATGACCTTCATTGCTTTAACCTCAATCTGATCTACCGGATTTTCGATTGACTGTGCATTCAGTGAATTATGATTTATTGACTGATGAGGGCGCCACTTAGTCCAGGGAAGCCCCTTAAGCAGTCCTTTGTCAGATTAGGAATGTCAAAGTCATGTGTTTATTTGCTATGCTGTTCTTATGTCAAAGTTAAGAAAGTGATAGTGTTAGTTAAGAATTATAATTAATCAATGCCGTTACCTAAATAAAATAAAATAAATATTGTATGCACTTTAATAAAAGTGGTATGGTGTGGCAGATATTTTTTATCGTGTTTAAGTTTAGTAAGTCGCAAAACAAAATTTCACCTCATTAATCAATGAACCCGTTTATGTTTAACCTCCTGCCACCCTACATTAAATGAATCCTACATTAGTTACTTACATTCATGCCATGCCTTTATCTCTTATGGGGTAGGCAGAGCGTACACAACGTAAATAAAGGTCATGTCGCCACATCTGACAAAGTTTTGAGGGTTATTTAAGATAGATTTGTAGGTATATTGCTGAGTACAGCAAGTCAGTAGACAGGTAAGGTTAGTAGGACAGGACGAAGGGTTGACAACCCTTCGTCTAAATTTCAATATACGGAAACCCTCGGATCTCTTGGCTGAGTTGTACAGCATGCACGAGAGGAAATGCAGCTGGTACATTTTATGTTTTTCTCTTGCTCCTATTCCAGCAGGAAAAAAATTTCTACATTAGTTTTTTTTTTTTTTTATATATATATAGGCGAGCATTTGTCCGCCATCTCACCTGGTGGAAAGTGACGATGCGGACTATGTTGAAGCATACTCACCTATGTAGTGCCTATTCACTCTCGCCTTAACTTTAAAAAAACTAACTTAAGTTAAGTTAAGTTAACTTAAGTTAACTCGAAAAAAAAACCTATTATGTTACCAATTCCACTTGAATATTCCTAGAGTGGAATTGGTAACATAATCGTATTAAATTCTTGATCTCGCAGAATTTTGACCAAAATACAAAATAATACCTTTTTTTTACTCAGCGAATGAAAGGAAAAAAGGATAGTTTTTGGCACAACTCTGGTGTAAAGGGCTCCTTGAGTATGTATGAGTCTTACACATCGTCATGCGACATCTTTCTTCGTCGAGGGAGCTGTTTTTATTCATCAAGGTGAAACTGAAACTTGCTAAAAATAAAGCTTCTCCGTCAGACATATTCAACTTGATCTATTATATCGGGTGTAAGGGTGGGGGTTGCTCAGTCAAGGAAAATGAAAAACATTTTATTATATTTTTTTTGGAAGAAAAATTTTCATTCCAATACAAATTGACCGATCGAGGTGGTTAGTTTGTATGGGAAAGTAGAATATTTTTTTCATTTCCTAAAAGAATTTTCAGTTTTCTGTATCGCGCGCAACAGTAAACATCTTTTTTTGTCGCTCCGTGTTAATAATTTTAAAAAGTAGTGATTATTGCAGTTTTAATACTTAAACTTTACATCAAAATACTTCTATAAGTGCATACCAGTGATATGTTTAATTAGTTTTTAATAAACAGTGATAATTTTGGCAAAATCTTCGGATTATTAAATTGTGATTCGTGCGGGCTCGCTCGCTCGCCCGGCAACAGGCGGTCATTAACCTTTAGTGCGGCGATTCCGCGAAGCGGCCCCCGAGTTCCGACCGTATCCCAGTGACCGAACGTCTATTTCAGAAATCTATCGGAATCGTTCTTCAAAAAGATGTCAACACGGCTAAACTGTATAAGTTGCAAAGAAAAAATTGATCGGGGATATCTTCTGTGCTGTTCTAAATGCAAGGAGCGTTATCACTATACGTGCCTAAACATTGATTCTGCTAAATTCAGAGAACACCAGGATGAGCTTAAACGCACTGTACTTTGCCCTTGCTGCAGTGAATCTAGACGAGATGATAATAATTCGAAGAATAAACGCTCCCCCGCCCCTGCGATGTCAACTATTCCATCTAGACCAACCAAAGTCAACGATAAACCTGCTTTCGTCCACCCTCCAGCGCCTATGAGGGAAATGCCGCTTACCACAGATTCGTACGTTACCGAGACCAGACTTCGCGACATTCTCAGACAAGAAATGTCTCAGATTATTGAGAAACGGGTTGCAGAGAAGTTAAAGAGCATAAACGATGAGCTAGCTAGTTATCACAACACGTTCGAATTCTTTAATAGGCAGTATGAAGATCTCAAGCAATCAATAGAAGAGAAAAATGAGATGATTAATTGTCTGCAGAAGAATAACCAAGAACTTCACGGCACTGTTAAAGAGCTTACCCACCGCCTGAGCAGTGTTGAACAATTTATGCGAGAAAACAATGTCGAGTTAAATGGTATTCCTGAAAGTCGCTCTGAAAACTTGACAAGCACCTTGATAAAAATAGGAGAAACTGTTGGGTGTCCATTAGTGGAAAACGACGTACAACATATCACAAGAGTTGCGAAACTGGACAAAGAAAATAGTAGGCCCCGTGCAGTGATTGCAAAGTTACGAAACGTCCGCCAGCGCGACTCTCTTCTGGCTGCTGTAGTTAAATATAACAAGAACAAAAAAGTCGTTGATAAACTTAACTCCCAACAATTAGGACTCTCCGGTACGACGGTTCCCATCTACGTCAGCGAGCAACTCACGCCCTCGAACAAATCCCTGCATGCAGCTACGCGCAAGAGAGCAAAGGAAATGAAATATAAGTTCACCTGGGTGCGTGATGGTCGTATCTACGTGCGTAAGGATGAAACCTGCTCTTGCCTCCTCATTCGTAATACTGATAGTCTTAAACTTATTACTTAAAATATTTACCTATAAGATATTAAGTAAATGTTACCCTGCACTTAATTATTCAAATTCAATTCCTTCCAAATTTACTACCAAAACTTACGTGGTATGCGTTCAAAAACAAACGATATTTATAATAATATTTTACAAAGTGAGTACAAAGTTATAGTTTTTACGGAAACATGGTTGAATAGTAACATATGTAACGAAGAATTTATTGACAACAGATATATAGTTTATCGGCGTGATCGTGACTGTATTAATAGTTGTAAGCAGGATGGTGGAGGGGTGTTGATTGCAGTATCGCAGGACATCCCATCGGCGCGAATGTGCCAATGGGAGAGTAACTGTGAAGATTTATGGGTTACTGTTAATTTAATGGAAAACAACAAAATACGCAAGCTTGCAATTTGTGCTGTCTATCTACCCTCCCCAGCCAAGTTAGAGACGCAAAATACATTTGTAGAAAATGCCAGTTTGGTGATGGATCGTGTTGATGACGTTGTAATTCTTGGCGATTTCAATCTTAGGCCAATAATATGGACTCCAACCAACGAAAATACGCATACAATTCCTTCCAATTATCAAACCCTTATAGGCTACAACCTGATAGATTTTATTGCCGCTAATAACCTGTACCAATTCAACCATATACCTAATGATGAGGGTAAATTCTTAGACCTTGTAATAAGCAATATTCCTACAGTAAGTATTAGTGAACCCTTAGAATTATTATCAAAACTTGATGAATATCACCCTAACCTTTTAGTCACTATAAAATTCCCTTCAGAAAGTTTTCTCAAACCCCAACCAAGGGAAGATTTTAATTATTTTAAAGCAGATTTTGAAAATATCATATCTGAACTTAAACAACTAAACTGGCACGAAATATTTAACAATAAATGTTTAACCGAGATGGTAACGGTATTTTATGATATTTTGTACAATATAATCGAAAGGTATGTCCCTAAACGAAAGTTGCTTAAATCTAAATACCCCCCATGGTTTACTAACAAGCTAATTAAATTATTAAAAGAAAAGAATAAGATTCGTAATAAATATAGAATGTATGATAATCCGCGCGATAAAAACGAATTCGAAATTCTAAGAGAACGTTGTCATAACCTTTTTAACAAGTGCTTAAGTAACTATAAACATAATATAGAAAATGATATAACAAAAAACCCTAAAGCATTCTGGCGTTATTTTAAAGATAAAAGAAAATGTAAATCACCTTTACCTAATAGAATGTATAAAGATGATGAAGTAGCTGAAACTGGTCCTGAAATGGGGAACCTATTTGCTACCCATTTTGCGTCCATGTACTCCTTATCTTCTAATACTGTTAACGATATACCCTGTTTATCTGATAGTCTTTTAAATCATATATTTTTAACTGAAAAAGTCATAATTAAAGAATTAAAGCATATAAATATATTCAAAGGTAGCGGCCCAGATAAGATACATCCATTATTTATTAAAAGATGCGGACAGGTGCTTTCCCTTCCATTATACTTGATTTTTAACAAGTCCTTATCAGATGGAATTTTCCCGACACAATGGAAACAAGCAAAAATAGTTCCTGTGCATAAAAAAGGCGACCCGAGTAATATTGAAAACTATAGGCCCATATCTGTTTTGTCAACATTCGCTAAAATTTTTGAATCTTTAGTCACTCCTGTAGTTTCTAATCATGTGCACAACATCATCACAAAACATCAGCATGGATTTTACAGCGGCAGATCTATCCAAACTACCTTAGTATCCTACATTGCAGATATCAGTAGTACCATTGATGACGCACAAGAAGTTCACGCAATATACACTGATTTTAAAAGCGCCTTCGACAAAGTTGACCACCTTTTACTTTTACAGAAGCTTAAATCATGTGGAATATGCGGTTCGCTATTCGACTGGTTTAAGTCTTACTTAGAATACCGAACACAGCTTGTTACAACTAATGGGTACAAATCTCATACATATTATACAACTTCTGGGGTACCTCAAGGTTCCCATTTAGCTCCAATCCTTTTTCTTCTGTTTATCAATGATATAATTTCAGTTATTCAACACTCAAAATTTTCCTTGTTCGCTGATGATTTAAAACTTTACACCACCGCTTCGCCATCTTCTTGCAATTTGCTTCAGTCGGATCTGGATAGTGTTTGGGATTGGTGCACTTCCAATAATATGACATTAAACATTAATAAATGCTATCACATAAAATTCACAAGAAAAATATTCCCATATCAATTTACATACAGACTGAATGGAGTGCCGCTACAAGAAGTTCATGAAATACGTGATTTGGGGGTGACATTGGATCGCCAGCTAACTTTTAATCCCCATATCGACACAGTAGTTCAAAAGTCTTGTAAAATGTTAGGCTTTATCAAGCGAAACTCTAAAGATTTCCGACTACCTAAAACAAAGATCACACTATATAACGCGCTTGTACGCAGTCACCTAGAATTTGCTAGTGTGGCTTGGAACCCCCAATACTGTATAAACTCTCAAAGAATTGAATCGGTTCAAAGATCTTTTACACGTCATCTTGCTTTCTTCACCGCAGGTATTTCTTATAGAGTTCCCTACAATATTCGTTTAACCTTTTTCAAATTAGATTCCTTAAAATCGCGTCGAGACAGACAGGATCTAATATTTCTACATAAGATTATCAATTCTCAGATAAATTGCCAAGATATTCTCGAAAAAATATCAATTTCTGTCCCGTTTAAGTATCCCAGATACCCCATTACACAAATTTTACATATACCATACTGTCGTACAAATGTTAGTGCCCATTCTCCCTTGATCAGAATGAGTAAAAGTTATAACCATGTTAATAATAAGAACCCTGATATAGACATATTTAACGACTCGCTTAATAAATTTAAGCAAAAGTTAAAACTGATGATTTAATATTTTTGTTAATCTATTAAGATGTTTTTTGTAAGTATTATCTTGATCTCAATTTAATATTGTATTTAAAATTATTTAGTTATAAGCTATTGGTTTGGTACAACAGTACCTAACATAACTTACTTAATTTTAGTTATGTTTATTGTTGCATGTTTATGAGAACGATGTGTTCGCCTATAATTGTCTTTTAAATTAGTGATTTTAAGTTAAGATATAATACTGTAATGTTTAATTTAAAAGATGTTGGTGTTCCTACTTATAATAAAATAAAAAATAAATAAATAAAGAATTTTCTGGTTTAAGTTGTTTAGTTTCGTTGACTGAGACGCCCCGTATAAGTTTGCGGTACGCTGTCTCTTACACTCGGATATTCTGTGACTCAATATGCAAATAAGTTCGTACGTTTCGTTTCGGACGCAAATGGCTGCCAGAGAGACACGTCATTATGCGGAGTGAGGTGTATGTCTATGAGAACTGAAATTTCTAGGAAGTGATAATCAGATGTGAAGCTCATGTTCAGAAATCGATATTACGCTTCTTCTTCTGTCGAGTGGGTATCGAGTCTATCGACCCGATGAACCCTGGTGTCTGAGTTTTTAAACCGCCTAGTAGCACAGTTGTGATAGTTGTGTTGATAGTTATCAGGCCTCTGACATGGTTTGAGTAACGACCACTATCAAAGACAGCAACCGGGACCGACGGCTTGACGTGCCCTCCGAAGAACTTTTTTTTTTCTTTTCGGACAATCAGGTGATTCAGCCTGCAATGTCCTAACCAAACTGGGGAAAAATTCACAAAGTGATAAATTCTCAAATATCAACTTTGTGTTTCCCCCTGGGAATCGAACCCAGGACCTCCGGATCGGGACTCCATGGCACTAGCCACTAGACCACGCAGGCAGTTATCTATCCCATTAGAAAAGAGATTGAAGTATGGTAGAAACTTTAGTCCTGCGCAGTTGTCTGATCTCTGGCAGATTGGCCGCCAGCACCGAAAATCGGCTAGGAAGACAATTTTTATCATAATATAAACCTTTCATATTAGCAAACAGAATAAGTACTGATTTATTAAAAGCACAAAACTAACTTCAAAAACACTTTTGACTTCCGAAAAACGTGAACACAGAGAGAGAATGAAAAAATAAAAACAGAATTTCTCGCGATCGCAATATTCGGGCATGAAATGGAATCTTGCGCTATTTTTACAAGCAAAAAATATTTGAGTAGATTGGAACAGAAAACATTTGAATAGTGAATCGAGACGGGAAACCATTGGGCGTTTTTCCATTACACGGCACGGCAAAGGTTCCGTCACGATGACATTACTCTTTTTTTCTACTAGACGGCACGGCAACGACACGGCAACGTCCCGATAATGTCCAGCTATTTCCAATCTGAGCGCACATATTCACGCGCGTGCTTTGGACGAATACAAAACATACACAGTTTGGCAAGCCGGCGACGGTACCGGTGGGAATCAATGCTGTACAGTTGCCGTGGCGGCAAGCGGAAAAGCGGTCCATATAATTTCATTGATTTTCATAGATTATTTCTTCCACGGTACCGTCGACACTGCCATGCCGTCGCCGTTGCTGTCGTCGTGCCGTCTAGTCGAAAAGTGGTTCTCAGCTGCTACGATTGTAAATATTACTTGTGTAATTTGGGTGGCAATTGGGTGCGTATTGTATGTGAACTCGTAGAAATGTAATAGATATTGGATAGTACTTTGCGATAGTACCTACTATTTCTTGGGAGTAATTTCACATTATGCCGCGAATATCTCAGAGGCAGGGCGTTAGCGACCCCGAACGCCTTATTCGTCTATCTTTTATGGATATTTCTCAAAGAAATTAACTTTATCTTCAACCCTTCGTCCTAATTATAATTAAACAATACTTATTTATAAATATACTTCCATGCTGGATTGGGAGCGCCAGAAAAACATAGAATGTGGCAGCTGCATTTTATCTCAAGCATGCTGCAAAACTAGCAAAGGGATCCGAGGGTTTCAGTATATTTTAATTTAGGTGATGGGCAACCTATAACTGCAGCAATATACCTAAAAGTTAATCTGAAATAACCCTCAAAACTTTGTCGGACGTGGCGGAACGTCCTTTGTTTAGGTCATTTACGCTCTGCTTACCCCATTAGGGATAAAGGCGTAATTATATGAATGTATGTATGTAATTTATAAATTAACTTTTACCATTTTTCCGGAATTAGTGGCAGATGGTGAATTTAATGTTTTTAACCGCTGTTACTTCAATTGATAATTATCTAAGCATTTTGGCCTTCTTATGTCATCGTTTGTACTTCGTCCCTATTTCCCACGGGTCTTATTCGTTTTTCTCACAGCTGATTCATCATGAGCTCCGTTTCCTCAGGAAGACAGATGGCTGAGTATATTAATTTTCGGGCTTATTTTTATAGCTGGCAATCTTTTACATCGAACACGTCAAACGAGAACATCTATGAATTCATTTCAAAATGTTATATTATGATGACTGAAGTATTTGTTGACTTTTTGGGTCTCATATTCGTATCATGTTATGTTGTTTATGCCCAATAAAGCTACTAAATAAATATATAGTATAGTTTTATTTTGTTATAGTGAAGCTTGAATATTCTTTACTTGAGGGCAAAATCATCCACGACCATATATGTTTACTTAAAATTTCGTAATTCAGAAGTGAAAAATGAAGTCTTTTTTAGTGAAAATAAAATAAGTTCTTTTGACTGCCATTTTTATTTTTATTTTCCGGATTCGCTTCGTCAAACATTTATAACGAATTTTATTAAATCACTATCTTTATCTCCTTTTTAAAACTTATAATCTAAATTAGGTAACTTAATATTTTTTTCCATAATGGACTGGGAGAGAAAAACATAGAATGAGCTAGATGAATTTCCTCCCGGGCATGCTGTAAAAATCAGCTAAGGGATCCGACGGTTTCAGTATATTGCAATTTAAGTGATGGGCTGACAATCTGTCACTACACCAATATACCTACAAATCGATTTTAATTTACACTCAAAACTTCGTCAGATGTGGCTGAACGACCTTTGTTTAGGTTGTTTACGCCTACCACGTTAGGGATAAAGGCGTGACTATATGAATGTATGTATGTAATCTTTTGATGTCTTAAAATTAAAATCAAGCCAACTTTTTCTCCGCTTCCAAAATTAATGAAACAATTTTAAAAGTTTTTTTCTTCCAAATCATAAAAATATTTCGCAATACGTGATACGACAACACAATTTATTAACTATCAACATACGTTAGTACAGTAGCGGTATCATAAATCAGAATTATCTTTATTTGTTTGACAATGATATGAAAATCTCTTTGCAAACAATTTGTTGCCTGACTAATATTTAATAAGCTAGTATTTTCGCTGTACAATTACAATATTATGATGAATCAGGTAGGTATTTGTTTTAGTTATTACGCAAATGAATGACACATATTTTTCTAAAAACACGTTACCTAATAGGTGTACTCATAAGAAAGGTTTCAATTTTGAGTTATATAATAAGGATAATATTGGTATTGTAGAAATATTTATTTCTTAAAATACGTAGAAAATAAAAGTTTCCCGTTCAAATTGACCACCTTGAACAGAAAGAACTGAAATAATTTCCTGGTGATAGTTGTTCAGTTTCGTTAACTGAGAAACCCCTATCAGTTTGCGGGACGATGTCAATTACACCCTTCATACATGTGTTTCTCAGCCTCCTTCAAAACCAGAGTATAACAACAGCGACCACTGTCTGAACTCTTTTTTTTTTCCTTTTTTTTATAGACTACATGTTACAACATAATAATTTCTACTAATATGTACATAAAAACTTATTATCATTATCACTAATGCTATGACTCGTTTGCTTCTTTTTCTTTTTCTTGGTTTATCACAGGTTTCATTTCCTCTGAAAAAGAAAAAAATATAAAAACATTCATTCATTTAACCGGGTCCATAAAATTCAAACATTTTTTGTTCATTTTGATTATTTACGAAACAAAAAACAAGTATATTGTTTTGTGAACAAAACTGTACTTAAGTACATAATATTTTGTGAATATACGGTTTTTTTCATCACACGACCTCTTTCTTGATGTGCATTGACTTTCTTTGACATCTAGTTACTAAAATATAAAAATACATACCCGGGTCAGCTTTCAGTTTTTCTAAGAATGCAGGATCATCCCAGGGCTCCCCACTAGACGACCCGAAGATAACGTAGATCAGGTGAGTTGATAAACATATACCTGCTGCTACCAGGAATACTATCCGCCACCGGCTTAGATCAGTCTGTAAAGGTAATAACAAGGTTTAACTTTCGTCTTCCTCTAGTGTAGACATATCTATCTACTTTGATTCCTAAATATTATATGAATCGCAATGTATAGATAGATTTAATTATACTTTATTGCACAGAAAACAAAACAGCATGAAATGGAACAAATGAAAACAAGAGTACAATTAATCAAGGATATATCGTTATACGAAACCAAGATAATCGTTACCAAACAAATTATGACATGGACATATACTAAAACTGAAGAAATTTTAAATGTTTTATCCTAAGATTTATCACTTCAGTTCACCTTGTTAACTAACTCACACACATTCTCACTCACATACTCACACATGCACACACGCACTCATACACACCAAAATTCTAGTTATTTTAGTCCGATGCATGTAATTTAAATTAAATTTATTCATAAATTTATACATGAGTTACTATTATTATTACAGTTATTTTCTTCTGATAAATTCCACAAGATTGAGTTCTTTTTAACACCTTATTTTAATTTAATGAATTTGTTATAATTAATTCCTATTAACTAAATTAATTTGATTGTTTTATTATAAAAAAATCTTTTTGTATCAGAAAATATTTTAATTGTTTTTTTTTTTTTATTATTATTATTGTGATTAAATAGATTGTGTCCTCTTGGCAAACTAAATAATGTAATTTTGGCGTCCACGATACAGGCGTCGCCTAGTGTGGTTGTCATAGTTATTTAATAATGCATTGTAATGGACCTGTTCAATAAAGATTTTTATTTTTTATTATTATTATTAATTAAGGCGGCCTTGTTGATAATGTAGCAATTTTTACCAGGCAACCTTTGGGTAAAGGAAATTTATGTACAATTTTCTGCTGGAAATTGGCTTGTGCTATTAAAGACAAAAAAATACCGAGCATGGTGGGTTTCACAAGGAAAAAAATATGGAAAGCGATGTTGCCCATTCCCTGGGTACATAATTATGGGATAAGTAATTAAAGTGAAAGTATTAATTGATGAACTTACTGGTTGATTTTGTAGAATAAACCCAGTTATCAGAGGGTTGAATATTGAACCAATGTTTGCTATGAAGTTCGTTATTGACATCAGCAGACCAGCGAAGTTTGGTGACAGCTCCAAATGGTTCATCTAAAATAAGGGCAAAAGTAAATGTTAATTGTTCAATGAAATACTAAAATCTAATAGTACATTTTTCATCGAGGGAAGAAAGGCATCGATTCCTATGAGGGAGTAGTTTGAGACCCGAAGCGCAGCTGAGGGCCTCAATACACCGAGTAGGGAATCGCATTTTCCTCTGAGTGATACATAGTGCTGTATACTACACTTGTGCAATAAACAATATCTGTTTTTGAAGTGTCATCATCCATCCACACAAAACACAAACTAAACATATTAGTATTTAGTTTGTGTTTTATTAGTAATTTAGTTGCAAATTGCATTAAACACACCAAACACTTAATTTTAATTAAATAACTTAAATAAATCACACAAAACGCGGGGTCTAGGTTGATGAGCGGGTAATACACTATGTTAACGAGTACACCTACTTGGGCCAGACAACATCCTTCGAAAACAGGCAGGAAAAAGAAGTCAAAAGACGCATCCAAAATGGTATTTTCATTTCTCATATCGAAGCTAGCTACGTACTTCGAGAGCCCGATGGTCGATGAGCAGGAAGTCGTGGATCGAATCCCACCTCGTACAAATGTGTTTTTCGGTTTTCGAATTTCATCTGTACGTTTATTCGGCGCTTTTTCCGTGCTTTGAAAAGCAAGTTAATCCGGCAGTCCCGCTTACTATCGTGTAACACCGTGGATATCAATCGTTAAGCCATGTCAGAGGCCAATCCTAAGCATTGGCGGTTTGAAAACTCTGACCTAATCTAGGATTTGGTTTAGTTCCTCTTCTAGGTTGCGGAGGTCAGATGGCAATCGCTCGGTGTAAAAACCAGTACCCTCGTTTCATGACCTAGATTAGGTAGCCAACCCCGTGAGATAAAGGATAAGGCTAAGGAGATGACATTTTTCTACGTAATGATGATGATGATTGTGTAATGTTTGTTTTTTAAGAAGTTTACATACATGCATATAATCACGCCTGTATCCAAAGAAAGATCGTTCCGCCACGTCCACAAAGTTTTGAGGGTTATTAAAGATAGATTTGTAGGTATTTTGCTGTAGTGACAGGTTGACAACCCATCGCCTAAATTACAATATACTGAAACCCTTTTAAGTACTTTATACAAAATTTCACAACTTCTTCAACTCACCATGAAACCAGAAGTGCAGAAGCCGGCAAGAGTAAAAGAGGCCACCAAGATGACGATAGCTAAATTGGAGTCATCAGCTCCAACAAATGATAGACCGATAAGACCCGCTGACAGACCACACGTAGCTGCAAACAAAATAATATATTTTTATTTATAACTTGCTTTCTACGAATGGTTTCAACCGCGTTAAATGAGCTTTCCAAGACTTTCACAGAATAGATGCTTTCTGTATGATACTATTGGTTTCTGCAAGCCAGATAACCGTTTCCAGTTTAATTTAAGATTTTACACCTCCTTTTTACGTCGTACTGCTCATTTCTGAAGGTCGTGATTCCCCCACTGGGAACTTAGTTTTTCTTTTACGATGCTTTTCCATACGTATATACATAAAATCACGCCCTTATATCTTACAGGGTAGACAGAGCGTATAACGCCTCGAGAAAGGCGCTTCCGCCACGTCTGACAAAAATTGAGGATAATTTTGATTGTAGTGATGTGTATTGCTGTAGTGACAGGTAGTCAGCCCATCGCCTAAATTACAATATACTGTAACCCTCGAATCCCTTTTGCTGACTTCTACAGTATGCCCGGGAGGAAGGGCAGCTGGAAAATTTTATGGTTTTCTATCTCTCCCAGTCCCTCTGTGGTTTTCTATCTCTCAATCTTCTCCAATTGCTCCTATTTGGCGTCGTGGAGTTCGTCTTGCGTTTTGGTGTTCAGCGCTGAGCAGATTTGGTTGGGCTTGGACCTCTCGGCCGCTTAAAATCAGCCGAACCAACATATCTTGCCAGTAACCATAAGCTGTTCCAGGTAAAAGGATCGATTTGATCAAAAGAAATGAAAAGAAGTATCGTCTCACCAACAGACTGGAACAGTTTCCTGCATGCGGCGGCGGAAAGCAGTCCCTTGTTGAAGAGTGTCTCACTGATGGCTGCTGAAGCTGTACCCCCCACCCACATGCCAATATAAGGCAACCCAGACAAAGCAGCACTCTGAAAGGATAAACTTCCTTTAGCCACGATAAAACCACAGTATATTTTGAACACGCTGCTGGCCTGGGAGCGAGAGAAAAACATAGAATGTGCCAGCTGCATTTCCTCCCGGGCATGCTGTAAAAAACAACTAATTAATCCGAGGGTTTCATTGTATTGCAACTTAGGCGATGGGCTGACAACCTGTCACTACAGAAATATACCTAGAAATCTATCTTAAATAACTCTCATAACTTTGTTGGGCAAAGTTAGACCCATAGCCTAAATTGCAATATACTGAAATTCTCGGATCCCATACATTATACATACATTCATAATATCACGTCTTTATGCCTAATAGGGTAGGCAGAGCAAAAACAACCTAAACAAAGGTCGTCCCGCTTTATCTGACTAGTTTTGAGGGTTATTACAGATGATTACGTACAGACAGGTTGTCAGCCCATCGAATAAATTGCAATAAACAGAAACCTTCGGATCCTTTAGCTGGTTTTTACAGCATGCCCGGGAGGATTTGCAGCTGGAACTTACTTTGTTTTTCTCTCGCTCCCTGTCCAGCATGGAAGAAATGTAATTTAACTTTCAAATATTTCTATATTAAACTTTAGAATTAAATACGTAATGATATAAGTAATTCATTACCAAGAAATAATTAAGCGTCGAAAATTTAACAGACTATATATCACAGCGTTTGAATTTTGTATTTAAGTTGATGAAAAACCTTCCAAGAAACGGTTAATTCAAGACGTACATATTTACGAGAATATTTACATACATACATACATAAAATCACGCCTTTATCCCTTACGGGGTAGGCAGAGCGTAAAACGCCTCCTAAAAGGCGCTTTCGCCACGTCTGACATAAATTGGGGGCAATTTTAGATTGTAATGTGCATTGCTGTAGTGACAGGTTGTCAGCCCATCGCCTAAATTACAATACACTGTAACACTCGAATCCCTTTTGCTGACTTATACAGCATGCCGGGAGGAAGGGCAACTGGAACATTCTATGTTTTTCTTTCTCTCCCAGTCCAATATGGAAGTTTGAGAATATTTAAACTTTGTTATAGTACTCAATTTCAATTACACTTAAATTTTTGTTTATTTCGCAGGAGCATGATGAAATCGGGGTTTCCTTAAAAAAAAATGGATATTGGCCATAACCCGGACTTTGACAATATACTGGTCATAATCCAGAGAAAATTCTAGTATTTTTTCAAAGTCCCGGTTTAGATAAAATTATTCTTGGTTTTATGATAAAATCATTGATATCGATTGCTAGTTTATATTTGAATAAAATAATAGAGACATGAGATAATTATTTTTAGTTTATTTTCTATATAACCTAACCAAAATTGGTTTTCTACTAAATATTGTAGCATTTAATCTATTCATTTGACTTAGATTTAGCACATGTTTAAAGAATAATGGTCGTCCACCTTATTGTACATACATACATATAATTACGCCTTTATCCCTAATGGGGTAAGCAGAGCGTAAACGACCTAAACAAAGCTCGTTCCACCTAGTCTGACAAAGTTTTGAGGGTTATTTAAGATAGATGCTGGCCTGGGAGCGAGAGAAAAACATGGAGTGTGCCAGCTGCATTTCCTCCCATGCCTGCTGTAAAAACTAGTTAAGGGATCCGAGGGTTTCAGTATAATGCAATTTATTCCGATGGGCTGACAACCTGTCACTACAGCAATAAACCTACAAATCTATCTTGAATAACCCTCAAAGCTTTGTCCGACGTGGCGGGACAACCTTTGTTTAGGTCGTCTACGCTCTACCTATAAATCTATCTAAAATAACCCTCAAATATTGGTCAGATGTAGCGGAACGACCTTTGTTTAGGTATTTACGCTCTACCTTCCCCATTAGGGACAAAGGCGTGATTATATGTATTTTCAATTTTACTTACGTTTTTCAATGAGATATGCAAGCCTTTCTCTAAATAAGTGGGAAGGTCGACAAAGAACATGACGTATCCGTAAGCGACTCCGATGTGGCAGACGACCAGGGCTTGCATCGAGCGAGACTTGAAGATGGCTATCCAAGGAGTTGGGATGCGTTTTTTATTCTGTGGATAATACAATTTTATTGGTACTTAAACTGCCTCCGTGGTCTAGTGGCTAGTGCCATGGACTCCTGATCCGGAGGCCCTGGGTTCGATTCCCAGGGGGGAAACACAACGTTGATATTTGAGAATTTATCACTTTGTGATTTTTTCCCCAGTTTGGTTAGGACATTGCTGGCTGATTCACCTGATTGTCCGGAAAAGAAAAAGATTTTCGTGCTTCGGAGGGCACGTTAAGCCGTCGGTCCCGGTCGCTGCCTTTGATAGTGGTTGTTACTCAAACCATGTCAGAGGCCTGATAGTTGTACTACTAGGCGGTTTAAAAACTCTGACACCAGGGTTCATAGGGTCGATAGACTTGATGCCCACTCGATAGAAGAAGAAGGTACTTAGGAACTAAGAAATTAAAAAAAATACACACTTTTAAGATTACCAAATTTTCTTCACTAGACAAAGGATAAACGGACATTTCCTATTGAGCTGTATCATAAATTTTGAAATTAAATTAATCAACAGCAGCAACGCTTTTGACATGGAACTTCATGATCCTTGAACTGATAACCAAGGAAGAAGAGCCCGATGGTGTAGTGGAGAGGGCCGCTGCCTCCTGAGCGGGAGGTCGTGGTTCGAATCCCACCACGTACCAATGTGTTTTTCGGTTTTCGAATTTCATATGTACGTTTATTCGGCGCTTTTTCCGTGCTTCAGAAGGCACGTTAAGCCGTTGGTCCCGGTTAATATCGTTTAATACCATAGATATTAGTCGTTAAGCCATGACAGAGGCCAATGCTAAGCATTGGCGGCTTGAAAACTCTGACCTAATCTAGGATTGGGTCTGGTTTCCCTTCTGGGTTGCGGAGGTCAGATGGCAGTCGCTCTATGTAAAAACCAGTAGCCTCGTTCAATCCCCTAGATTAGGTAGCCGACCCCGTGAGATACGGGATAAGGCTAGGGAGATGAATGTATGGGCCGTATTAATAAACATCATTTGAGACTGACAGCTAGTTTGAGCTAATATCAGAAATGTCATTTCAGTACAGTATGACCTGTCAAATCCATACTTAATATTGCTCTCAATCTTGAGATAGTTTTATAAATATGAGCCTACATTTCTTTTTAGCCATCATAGACAAAATATTTGGTGTAGGATTTTTATTGAGGTTAATTTGAGACTAGTTGCAGAATGCTTCTATCCAGATAGTATCAACCATTTATACCTCTGACTTATTAAGATTCTTCTCAATATACTCCTGCTCCTTCAAGGTCATCATCCTATGCTGTGCAGGTGTGGAAGCAGTGAGCCAGTACCACATCGCAGCCGTGACCACCATCAGAGCTGCCATCGCGTAAAACACCAGCGGCCAGCCAATAGATGTCGTTGCTAGAAGACCGGACACCGGCAAACCTAGGATCATTCCTAACTGGGTTCCTGGAAAAGATAGATCGAGATGTTGTATGTTGTGGATTGTTAGTAGTTCTTTTTTATGTATTTTGGCTATCTGATTCTGAGCAAATGCTTTGAAAAGCACTGCAATAATGCCACACAAAGGGAGCAACAAAGTGGGTTGTCGCAGCTTATTATCGCAGAGTAGTCACAGAGTAACTAATAATACTAACGTACAAGTATATATATGATACTTACCAGTAATTGCGAGATAAAACTAAACATGTTTTAAAAGTATAGCTAAGCGTGTTTCTGCATATGTCCAATTCCGCTTGATACAGGGAATTCTATATACATTCAAATAACCACGCCTTTATCCCTCATTGGGTACGTAGAGCATAAACGACCCAAACAAAGGTCGTTACGCTACGTCTGACAAAGATTTGAGAGTTATTTAAGATAGACTTGTAGGTATAATTGCTGTAGTGACAGGTTGTCAGCCCATCACCTAAATTGCAATATACTGAAACCCTCGGATCCCTCACCTGGTTTTTACAGCATACCCGGGAGGAAATACAGCTCGCACATTCTTTGTTTTTCTCTCGTTCACATTCCAGCATGGAAGTAAATCCAAAGGGAGTTATATTTGAGCGACTTTGTGACTAATTTTCTTACCTCCAATGGCTATACCAGAGAGTAAGGTACGCTCGTGCTCCGGCAGCCAGCGTCCCAAGAGCATGTGGGTGCCAGGGTACAAGCAGGCCTGCGTCATGCCTATCGCTACTCTTGCAGCGCATACTACCTTCCAGCCACCCTGGAAACCAATCAGAATTGTCACCGTGTTGTGGAAAATATGGAAACCACTGATTGAACTGACTAACATTGATTTTTGAAATCCAACTGTGAAGGTACAAAAATAGTACTAACATTCATTAATAGTCTATCATTTCACGTCATATAAATATTATTATGACAACAAAGTGAGTTATTTTTCGAATATCGTCAGGAGAAGGGCATTCTCAATTGGAAACCACGTTTAGGCTAACATTGGGATTTGGGATATATTATTATTTGGATTACCACCGGCTGAAACTAAAATTAACATTTATCTGTCACTTTCAAAATAATAAAATTTAAAAAGAGCAGGCGATTTATACTCTATGGTTTACACTTTGTTCGCTAGATTTTGACGTGCAATTGCACGTTTTTTCAGTATTTCTGTCAATTTTATCCGGCATATCATATGACCGCGGATAAAAAATACAGATAATGCATAAAACCACCGACTAAAAATCAAAAACCAGTGAGAATAGTTCTCCTATCCATTTCCAATGTTTAGTCTGAAATTGACCAATAGATTTTAATTTTAGCTGAAAATCTAGAATTGAGCTTAGCAGCCATCTTTATCATTAGTTTGGGACGCTATCATGCCAGATAGACGGATAACCTACGATTGTCTCTACTCTTCATTCATCGTATTCCTTACTACTAAGGGTCGTGGTGGTCGTGGTTGTTGATCTACGATTATGATCGTGGCCGGCAAACAGTTGACTGTGATAAGCTGAGCGCTAGTCTCAGTGGCTCGTCTTGGGAGAAGCCTTTATCCAGAAGAGAACTGACTTGTTGAAGAGGAATTATGATGATTCTTACCCAGGAAGTCAACATAGGAACCAGTACGCATATAACTCCATTGGAAAGCATGGCGAACAGGAGTATGGGCTTCCCTCCAAATCTATTGGCGAGTATTCCCGCGGGAATCTGCATCACCGTGTAGCCCCAGAAGAAGGAGGACAAAATCACTCCTTGTGTTGATTTGTCCCAATCGTATATCTGTGTAAAAAAAAATCTTCCATGCTGGACTGGGAGAGATAGAAAAACATAGAATGTTCCAGCTGCCCTTCCTCCCGGGCATGCTGTAGAAGTCAGCAAAAGGGACTCGAGGGTTACAGTGTATTGTAATTTAGGCGATGGGCTGACAACCTGTCACTATAGCAATACACATTACAATCTAAAATTGCCCTCAATTTTTGTCAGACGTGGCGAAAGCGCCTTTTACGAGGAGTTTGACGCTCTGCCTACTCGTTAAGGGATAAAGGCGTGATTTTATGTATGTATGTATGTGTAAAAAAATACAGTTGTCCGTAAAATCGATGGTTAAACGTGACTACGTCATAACTAAACAGTTTCATTTTAGTAATTTTGGACACTTGTAATTTTTGAAATTTGCAATTTTTGTACGTTTTTTGTTTTTTATATTTATTTCCACTTTGACTTCTACTTCAACATATTTATAGTATTTTTTATGGCATCGGGTCGAGCAATCCGCATAACGGTACATAGTCGCGTAACGTTATATATTTTTTGTGCATGCACCTCTTTCGTATTTTTTTTTGCCGTAGTCACGAAAAAATAGAAGTATCGTCTTCGTTTTGAAATGTATAGTAAAGAAATCTTTTAAATTGTGGGTACATGTCGTAATCTGACGGAATATGTAATATAATCTTGCGTATTTATTGTTGATCGAGCTAGTTCTTTAGTGAATTCATTGTGTTTTTACAATGGCATCTCTAGCGCCAAGTATAATAATCACATCTAATTCATATTATACACATTATGTTAACTAAAAATGGTTGAAGAAAATAGCGTTGAGGTAAAATTTCGATGAACACGACCTTGCTAGGTCCGAACTATAATCATGCCAATATCTCTAATGGGGTAGGCAGAGCGTAAACGACTTAAATTAAGGTCGCTCCGCAAAGTCTGACAAAGATTTTAGGGTTATTTAAGAAATATTTGTAGGTATATTGCTGTAAGGACAGGTTGTCAACCCATCGCCTAAATTACAATATACTGAAACCCTCGAATCCCTTAGCTGGTTTACAGCATGCCCGGGAGGAAATGCAGCTGACACATTCTACGCTTTTCTCTTGCTCCCAGGCCAGCATGAAAGAAAACCGAACCATAATATAGGTCGATGAAAGTGTTCTACACTTAAATATTTAGCAAACCCTTAAATATGTTTATTCTAGTAATCTAATCCAATTTACTGTATAAAGGAAATATTAGTGCATATTACCGTGATATTTTCAGCTCTCCGATTGGTATCCGTCATCGCCAACACAGCAACGCCCATGCTGCTGCGGACCATCATGAGAGCAGTCATTCCCATACATATACATGTTATTTGGAGGTGTCGCACGCCCCATCCTAGTCCTGCAAACGTACATAAAGTAATGTCTTCATCTCTCAAAGGTAACTGGTTCCCGGGAAGGTAAAGCAACGCCTGTAAAAGACGTTTTCGCCATGTCTTACATACATACATATAATCACGCCTTTATCCCTAATGGGAGAAGCAGAGCGTAAACGACCTAAACAAAGGTTGTTCCGCCACGTCTGACAAAGTTTTGAGGGTTGTTTAAGATAGCATAACATACATACATACATACATATAATCACGCCTTTATCCCTAATGGGGTAGGCAGAGCGTAAACGACCTAAACAAAGGCCGTTCCGCCGCGTCTGACAAAGTTTTGAGGGTCATTCAAGAAAGATTTGTACGTATATTGCTGTAGTGACAGGTTGTCAGCCCATCGCCTAAATTACAATATACTGAAACCCTCAGATCCCTTAGCTGGTTTTTACAGCATGCTCGGGAGGAAATGCAGCTGGCATATTCTATGTTTTTCTGTCACTCCCATACCAGCAGGGAAGATAGCATAACATAACATAAAAATACTTTATTGCACGAAATAATACAACATACAACACAACAGATAACAGCAAAAGACAAGTACATTATAGGAGGCCTTATTGCTAAGGTAGCAGTTTCTTCCAGGCAACCTTTGGGTGAAAGAGAAAAGTGTAGCGGTAAGCGGGATAGTGCAAACCTATATTAGGTGACGATAGATTTGTAGGTATATTGATGTAGTGACAGGTTGTAATCCTATCGCCTAAATTGCAATGTACAGAAACCCTTGGATCCCTTAGCTTGTTTTTACAGCATGCACGAAAGAAAATGCAGGTGGCTCATTCTATGTTTTTCTCTTGCTCCCAGTCCAGCATGAAAGTAACGCCTTAATAAGAGGTGGCTTATTAAGCGTAAGTTTAGATTGAAATGTATGTCACTATAGTAACAGGTTGTCAACACTTTACCTTAACTAAAAGTACAATTACACTGTAAACCGTGAATCCCTTTGCTGGTTTCGTGTCAAAAAATACTTTAAAATTAAAAATAATATGGACGATTGAAATAAAAAAAGTTGCAATCATTTTTAATTAAGAATTATAAACAAGAAAAGATTTTTTAATTTGGACGGGGTTTTTAGAATTAAAATTAATATTATCAAAAAAATATTATTATATATTAACAAAGTTTGTAACATACGTTCAATTTTCTCTTTTCCTTCCTTCCCTTGGTTTTCTTTTTCGCCCATTGTATCTGCTAAATCCAAGCAAAAAACAACCGTATTCTTGCACTCCTTTCTCCCTCACATCTAAGTAATATCTGATGTCTAAAATATTAGTAAAGACTCAACTAACATACAATGACGATTTGAGACAGGGAGTAACATTAAACTGACGAGTTATTTGATCAAACAAAAGGTTTACTTTATTTACCAACATCGCGAGATAAGAAGTGTTCAATGAATGCTAGTGTAATTTTTGCTAACAGTTGCTTCTGTTTGCCTTGTTACAATATTAGTCTCTTTCGTAATACATTATTTTTCTCTTATTTCCAGAGGGATGTCAGGTGAACAATGGACTAAATAAATATGCTGATGAAATACATACATATAATCGCTCCTTTATCCCTAATGGGGTAAGCAGCGCGAAAATGACCTAAAAAATTGGTCATTCCACCGCGTCTGACAAAGTTTCAAGGGTTATTTAAGATAGATTTGTAGGTATATTTTTGTAGTGACAGATTATCAGTCCATCGCCTAAATTACAATATATTGAAACTCTCGGATCCCCTAGCTGATTTTTACAGCGTACCCGGGAGGAAATTCAGCTGGCACAATCTATGTTTTTCCCTCGCTCCCAGGGCAGCATGGAAGAAAGAAAAAAAATAAGTTCTGATATGTTGTACTAATACATAAAATAACCCTTCCTTGATTGTCGGGTAAAAAAGTATTTATTTCAACATCATACCTACATTCCATCGGGATAGGCATAGCAGCAACGGTTTAATAAAGGCTAATTTTGCAAAGTCTGACAGGTGAATTCTGATTATCAAAATTGCGATCGGGTACTAATAGGGTATTAATTAATTAATAAAGGGAAATCGGGCAGCTGCCTTGCAATTGCAGCAGCCTTGAAATTCATTTGAAAAATACACTCAGTCGAGTCGTGCATGGAACTGACTATACGTAAACCCACAATGTGAGTGGAAGTAAACTAGTTAAGTAAGCTAGGCACTGGATACTGATGTGGATAAAAAAAATACGTGCTTTTGCTACACCAATATTAACATTCAATAGGATATACATATTTTTCGCAGAGTGAACAATAATGTTGACCTACGTTTGTTAACTTTGCATGCATAAATTCGTATACTACTGATGCTCAGAAACAAAAGATGAAACGAAACCTTTTGTACAAATATCTTGAAAATCATGCATGAGAAATCTGATTGTATGTTGTATCGATAGTATCTTTGAATAGTACTAATGGTACTACTGACTCAACACAATCAAATCAATGGTACTAGCGATAGTAATTGGTTTCAATACTACTATTCGTGATGCTATTCAATGGTACTATGAAAATAACCAAATAACCCTATATAGATTTTAATAACCCTATATAGACTTTAACATATATTTTACACACACACACACACACACATACATACACACAAACATTTACCTACATACATGTATATACAAGAGTACCAAGATCGCAACTTTTTACTAATTTTAATCTCAATTTTATTCAATTAATTTAATCTCAGTTTAATTTTAAACTTCGAAAATTATAAGAGTAATTTTAACAAAAAAGCCCTCTATGTCAGAACCTCCCGCATTACAATTTAGGGAGAAGGGGTTGGCTGAAAATCAGCATTGTATGGAACCGCATCGTTCCATGCAAGGATAAGCTGAGACAGCTCCTTTTGCCAGACTAATTCTGTATAATGTTTTAATTCTAGTTTAACTGTACTTAAAGTTATGGAAATAAATTGTTTTTTTATTTTTTATTTACGATTCGAGATTTTTTAATAGTCTTTGCACGTGAAATAATACTATTAATATCTAGTTACTTTATCATTTATCAGACAGATAATTTAAACAAATACTTTTTATACAAATATGCGAGTTACATATTTGAACATTATCGTAACTGCAATTTTTATAACCCTAGTTTTATTCCCATCTCAGGTCAGTAATTCATTATCATTGTCTTTTATGAATTTAAAAGCATGGTCTTACTTTTATAATGTTACTTAGTCAGAAATCATGGTGTTTCGATATCGTAAAGGACCGGCATGTATACCGCCTGTAAATCTTTGTGATAGCTCTCTAACAATTGTCATTAAATTTAAATATCTAGGACATATCCTAATTGAAAATTTGAATTTGAATTTGAAGATGGGAGGATCTTCAAAGAGCAATATGCTAGCTAGGCGCTTCACATTCTGTTCAAGACAAGTTATGATAACCATATTCAAAGCATACTGCCAGGCGCTTTACACTGCACATCTATGGTATACTTACACCAAGTCTACATTTAACACACTTTAGAGTTCAGTATAACAACGAATTTAGATCAATGCTTGGTTTGCCATGGAGGTTCAGTGCCTCTGGTAGTTTGCGGAGAGTGGGGTGGATGACTTCTATGCGGTGATGCGGAAGTCTAGGGCTGGGTTTTTAAATAGATTATACCAAAATTGACCACAATATAAAATAATCTGACAAGACTGTTGAACTTGACAATTTTATACTTCTCTTCTCCATTATATCACATACATACATACATAAATCACGCCTTTATCCCTTACGGGGTAGGCAAAGCGTTTAAAGCCTCGTAAAAGATGCTTTCGCCACGTCTGACAAAAATTGAGGGCAATTTTAGATTGTAATATGTATTGCTATAGAGACAGGTTGTCAGCCCATCGCCTAAATTACAATACACTGTAACCCTTATATTATATTATATTACATCATACAAATATATGAAATAGGTATCAATCTAAATGGTTATTGTATCTTATATTTAAAATGTGAATGTCAAAGTAAATGTTTATAATATTTCGATCTGTTCTATTACAACAACAATGTAATGTATATGTATAAGTTATTAGTAATAATGCATATTATGCTACTTGACGAAACACATTAAACTTAATTTAATTTAATTTATGTATGTACATACATACATACATATAATCACGCCTTTATGTATGTATGGACAAATAATTGCATCATGACTATTTGATAACCGTGAGAGTTTGAAAAAGACTATGACTAATGTAATTTGATCTGAAAAAAAAAAAACAATTTAATTTCTTGTATTTTATTTATTTTTAAAATAATTCTAGTTTCTTGCTGATCCTGCGACTTTGTGGACAATGGGGTTGATATCTCACAAAGTTGATAGCTTATAATGTTGAATTTCCCAGAAAGTTGACTTTTTAAAGTTTACCAAAATGTTGAGTTCCTAAGAAGAAGAAATCTTATGAAGTAGAATTCCCAAACCTTTTGTTGCGCCAGAGACTTTGTTTATTTTTTCAATTTAGTGTCTGTGTTTTATTTTGGGTACTTTTTTAAACGTGATTGGAATAGGATGAGGCTTAAAGAAAAATATTGGTATAATTTTTTTTTATCTTATTAAAACTATTGAGATTATCATTTAACTTAATAATATTATTTACAATTCACTTAAATTAAATATTATACAGAATAGAAATTGTACAAAATATATTTCATCTTAGAAAGAGTAGCACCAAATTCCGTTCGTCTGTTTTATCACTAAAATTATACAACGTTTAAGATCCTAGATATTATTTATAGCGCTGTCTTATTGTATGTTTCAGTATCATTCGCGGCAACATTGGCGTTCGAAGGTTCAGGCTGGAATGGTTTCTGCGGTCTTCTCTTGCCTCCTGTAATTTAAAATATTATGTCAGTTATTACATACACACATACATAAATCACGCCTTTATCCCTTACGGGGTAGGCAGAGCGTTTAACGCCTCGTAAAAAGCGCTTTCGCCACGTCTGAAAAAAAATTAGGGCAATTTTAGATTGTAATATGTATTGCTATAGTGACAGGTTGTCAGCCCATCGCCTAAATTACAATACACTGTAACCCTCGAGTCCCTTTTACTGACTTCAACAGCATGCCCGGGAGGAAGGGCAGCTGGAACATTCTATGTTTTTCTATCTCTCCCAGTCCAGCATGGAAGTATTAGTTATTACATAACGATAAGGTTATTGGACAGAGGGAGATAATAGAAACATGAATTAATTTCCAAAAAAATACGTGCAGTACATAAAATATATATTAATATGTTACGCTCGATACCCGAATTCGATTATTATTTTCTTAAACGCTCATTGGCCGAAATGTCCCTTTTCTAATAGTTAATTTTAGACAGTAAATACATTTTTAATTTTAACTTATCTTCAAAAGCATCAGCTGTTTACATACCTCCTCCTAGCAAAAGTTTTTGTAAAGTAGAGCAGGGCGCGTCGATCGTGATGCAAAGGATGAAGGCAGCAATGAACGCGAAGGTAGCATCAGACGCAAACCGGTAGAACTGGAAATAGAAACAAAAGTGAACAACACACATACATACATACTAACAATCACGCCTTTATCTCTGATGGGGTACTCAGAACGTCAAAGAGCTAAACAAAGGTCGTACCGCTATATTTCCGTTTATGACAAGCTCTTCAAACAAGGGGACATTTCAGATGGATAGTAAGTACGGTATAAGTATTTTATAAAAGTGAACAACATAAATTTTATTTTATCCTACGTTGTAAAAAATATACAAGAAGGTTCAATTTTTGTAAAGGTTTTAATTGTATGATAAATAAAATTGTAAGCACTATAATTGTATAGCTAAGAATCAATGTTACATTTAAACAATACCATACCTATTGCCTTTCATTAGCATTATTATAAGATCTGTAAGGTTTCTAAGGCTCGTATTTATAAAGCAGTCTTAAGATTGAGAGCAATATTTAGTACGGATTTGACAGGCCATATTGTACTGAAATGACGTTTCTGATACGAACCCAAATTAGCTGTCAATCTCAAGTGCTGTTTATAATTATGACCCTTAAATTAATACAATCAGTTAATGCTTTTAGAAACTGCGTTTTAATACGTTACATTTTTAATAAAACAAATGTCTCCGAAAACTTAAAAGAATTCTGATTTGAACAAATGTTAGTATCTAGATTAAAATATTATTTAATATTTGACGTATTTCTATTTGTTTTGTAATTGAGCTATACGTTATCATGATAACGACCTTTGCAATATTATAGATAACAAGAATGATGTAGCGTTTTATTATCAAAAAAGATATTATCATCTTTAATCGCATTTCGTCTAAATATGGTCATGACCGAAAATTTCCACTGAGCGAAACTTCACGTTCCAGCAACTATTTTAATTAGCAGAACTCTCGCAGTTAATATAAACTAATAAAATAACTACCTACGAACTTGCACTTTCATCTTAAAGTAGTTTTCGAGTAATAAACATTCACAATATTAGGTTTACGTCTGTTTACACTTTACGCCTTGGGAGATATAATTATACATGCATACATTTCCTTACTATAATGTATCCTACGCTTAAAAAAGGTACTCCCAACCGATTTTCTGTGGCGGCGGCCAATCTCAACGTGATCAAACATCTGCGCAGGATTTATTTTTAGTGCCCAAGTGTTTGCACAACACACAAGTGCACTATCTATTCCTTCAATCACTTTTCTGATGGAATAGTCTGACTGACCCGACCAAAGAAAAATCAGGCACAGGACCGAATATTTACATGCCCATTGCCCATCCGACAGCATGGATCATCTAACTTTTCGGACAATCATTTGATCAGCCTGCAATGTCCAAACCAAACTAGAAACAACAACACAAAAACGTTGTCCCCCACTGAGAATCGGACCCGGGATCTCCGGGTCGAGAGCCCACGTCTGAGACCGCTAGACCACGGAGTTAGTTATCCTTAGCTTAGAGAACTATACTTCAATACTCAAAACCTTGGGATTTCAATCCGAAGGTTACTTATATCAGCAATAATTTTAGTATTGCGTTCCAATATTGGCAAGGCTAATACTGACTAATCGGTTGAAACTAGGTGATAAAATAAACTGTGATAAGTATAAAAATCTGGCACAAACGATTACACACTTTGCCATTCTCCACAAAATATAAAACAGTAATAGTTAGCAGCCTCAAAGGGTAGGCGTAGCGTAAACGACCTAAACAAAGGTCGTTCTGCCAAGTCTGACAATGTTTTGTGGGTTATTTAAGTTCGATTTGTAGGTATAGTGCTGTTGTGACAGGTTTTTAGCCCGTCGCCTAAATTACGATTTACTGAAACCCCTTAGCTGGTTTTTACAGCATGCCCGGGAGGAAATAAATAAAAGCGAAAAAAATCGCCTAAACGATCGACACTACAAGCAGAAGAATGCAGTTGGCACATTCCATGTTATTAATTCCATGGAAGTAGTATCTCGCTCCCGGGGCAGCACTGAAGCTTCAAATAAATAAGATTGGTAAAAATACTGACCGCTTCTGAAGGAGTGAAATAATGAGTCTTGACCGCGGTCTCTCCAATGGCGATGATGATGGTGACGTGGATGAGGTAGACTGCATACGAGAGACGAGCAGGCAACTTCCACATTTGCAATGACAGGAACCAGTTGATTGGACCTGAAAGGTAATTCATTCGATGAAACATACATAAAGACGTATAATAACGAGTTTATTCCTAGTGGCAGAGCGTAAACGACCTAAACAGAGGTAACGCCACCACATCTGACAAAGTTTTGATGTTTGAGTTAGTTTGCTGTAGTGACAGGTTGTCAGCCCATAATCTGAATTGCAATATACAGAAACCTTTGGATCGGTTTTTACAGCATGCCCGTTCACATTCACATTTGCATGACACATTCCATGTTTTTCTTCCGCTCCCAGTCCAGCATGGAAGAATTTAGAATATTCGATGATGTTTTATACTATTTTCTAAAAAAAATGTGTTTTCCTCTGAAAGTAAGGAACCATACTGATATACTAGTGTGACACGATAGAGTTGTTTATTTAGAAGTATTGTTGGCATTGCCAAAGGAAAACTAAATGTTATCGCAAAAAAAAAAACTTAAAGGAATATGAAGAAGATTCAGCACAAATTATAAAATCAAATAAAACAAACTTGAATATGAAAATATAATATATCAAAAAATACTTACCACCATAACCCTTGACGCAGGCAAAGATGACCCAGCCTAGAGACGCAGCCCAGATGGCTCTCATGTAAGCGTTGAGAAAATTGTCGAAGAGCTGTGTTGTGTGGTCAGGCTGCATCACCGGGTACATCGAGAAGATGCAGAAGGCCATCATCAGAAGCGACATGAGCCACAGAAGCATGTTGCTGAACTAAAAAAAAATGTAAATAGGAACTTCATAAACACGGGGTGTAAGGGGTTTGGGGTCGGGGGGCAAACTGATAGGGGTTGCTCAGTCAACGACACTGAATAGCTTCTACCAAGAAATTCTTTTAGGAAGCGAAAAAAAATGTCTCTTCCATAAAAATAAAGAAAGAAAGAGTAAAAGAGCATTACCTTTTACTTTCCGTATAGTGTTAGTATATATGTATTTATATACATTCATGTATATATTATTATTGTATTTTTTATTATTTATGTAATTTATAATTTGCTGGTATTATTTTAATATTTTGCTTTATTTGTGCACGCGAAATTGCCTCTCAATTTAAGTCTCAATTTCGTAGGTCAGCTGGAAGAAATTTCTTAGTAGAAATAAGGTGTACCTGTTGTGTCGTTATTCCTTGTGAATTATATTTTTGATGATCATGTTACTTGTGTACAATAAACAGTAAATCAATAAATAAAATTGTCTGTTCAAGGTGGACATTTTGTATGGAAAAGCCAATTTTTATTTTCAATTCCTTAATGAATTACTTAGTCGAACTTGTTTAGTATCGTTGACTGAGCAACCCCTATCAGTTTGCTCCCGCAGTCTCTTGCACCCGGTATATTGTTTAATTCAAATGACATTTTGTTAAATAGTAATAATAAAAACTAGCTCAAGTACAATCTATATATTGGAAAAGCACATGGTATTTTAAGAAGCCTAAGATTTAGTAAAAAAAGGTATTGCTGATTTTGATACTCGTATAAATGTAAAAAAAAAATAATACATATAATTAATACTGGTACTGTAACTTACTCTAGAGATCTGAATCTTCTTGTCCCTGAAGATGACCAGCATGTATCCGTAGATCATGCCGACAAAGAACGGGGATGCACGAGCCAGAGTGTTCACGTAATAGGTTGTTACGTAATCGTTGAATTCGGCTATGCGACTGCAAGGAAAATTAGACCAGAAAAATAAGATTATATTAATTAAAATTGAATAAAGAGACAAATAAACAAACTTTCAAGAATTATACTGGGTTAAAGAGACGGTGTCCTGAAAAATTTGAGGGTTTGCTTAACGGTCAACGAAGCTGAACAAGTTTTGCAAATTTATTTAACTGGTAAACCCGCATTACAAATTACTTCTCAATCAGACAATTTGTACTAAAAGCTAAAAAGCCATTATAATAATCCAGAAAAACTACTTTTGAAAGTAAATTTGTCAACAACGTCCCTTTCACCCTGCATGATATAATTATCTTACTTGAAGTTAGCTAGAGCAGCAGAGAAGTTGTGAACGAAACTGTAGACTGAAGAGGAGACGAGAGAGAGCAAGAGAACAAAGACGAGGCCACACCAGGCAACCGCTGGTTTCGCCCATAGGAACACCAACACGAGAGGAGCAACGAAGTAAAGCTGCATATCTACTGACAGGTACCAGGATTGCTGGAGACACTGGAGATAATAAAAAATCGTGGATTAGTTACATTGTTAATGATTTTGATGATTAATTTCCATAAAAGGGTAAAGTATCATGAGGAGAACAAAATATGTACAGCTGCATGTCTACTGACAGGTGTGCTGAAGAATGATTGAAACTATTGGCATTGCTTACGAAACCGAAAAAAATATTGCGATAAACGGGTCTATTAGCATTGAGAGGAGCGACAAAATACAGCTGCATGTATGTACCATTTTTTTATGCTTTGAATTTGAAATAGTAGATGAAGATGGTAATCTCATGCAAAGTAAATATACTATTAATGAACTAGAAAAACTTACAATCATTGTAGGATTGACATAATTCTGCACATACAGGAACGTAGACCACCAGTACTTGCGGCAATTTTTTGTCATCAGCGCCATATTCTGCCAGAATGGACCATCAGCCATGTGATTGATGAGCGAAGCCTGGATGAGTACGACTGCTGCCAGGAGTGGAAATAGACGCAGGAGACGGTTCAAGTAAAACATTGGGATAGTATTGATGAAACGAGCTGAAAAAATAATAACATGGTTAAGAAAACTGCACCAGTCATTTAAAATCATATGAGTTGCTTGTATTTTTTGTATAGATAACATAGCGTTCTTAAAAAAAGTATGAAGTAATTTATAAATTCCAAAAATATCATGATTCACATTTTTATCTGATCGAGTTTACAATACATGATTATCAGGAGCACTTGCAAAATATTACGAATTTTATTTATCTTATCAATAATTAGGCGAATTTCGATAGTCTATCGGGTATCCTAAACTAACATCTAATCACAATTTGTTTTAATAAGTTTGACATATATTTTACCGACGTAATCAAAAACAAATCAACTCCACAAATTTGATGATGTACAAACCTCGACTAATTTTGCCGATCGTAGTATAGACAACAAGAACGCCACTTAACATGAAGAAAGTATCCACAGTGATGGGAGCTGCGTTGATCCATGTGCTGGAAATGTCAGTCATCCACTGGAAATGGTAAACAAATTAGTTAAGTTAGTTTATAAATTCATCATATCCTTAGCCTTATATTTATATCTCATGGGGTTGGCTATCTTATCTAGGGGATTGAACGAGGTTAATGGTTTTAACACAAAGCGACTGTCATCTGATCTCCACACCACAACCCAGAAGACCCAATCCTAGATTAGCTTTTGCCAGGTTAGGTGGCCAACCCAGCTAAGCACTGGCTCTTGACATAGCTTAACGACTAAAATGTATGATATTAACCGGGACCAACGGCTTAACGTGCCTTCCGAAGCACAAAAATGCTCGAGTTGGCCTAATCACGGCGATGGTTGCTTAACATTCGTCATCGGAATGAATAAGAACTTACTATTTGACCAACAAGCGCTTCAACCAACGAGAGTTAATTAATTGCAAAAACTTTTCGATTGTAACTTGAGCGTATCCTATGAAGAAAGTATGTGTCAATGAAAACAATCTCTTGCAGATATCCACGTCTGGATCGTCAACTGCGATGCAGAAATTGATAAAAAAGCACGAATAACTTACATCATTAATGTCCAAAAAGTTGTGTATAAATCTGAGAAGCGTGAAGCTGTAGGTGTGGCCAACCACAACCCACAGCATGGAGATGGCTCTAATGCCGTCAATGCACTCGAGGGCTCCAGGCGAGGACTTGAAAGTTAAGAAGCGACGGGTGTTCGTGTATAGGGAGAAGCTTCGGTAAAGCGGGCTGATTTTTGAAGAATCTGAAAAGTTGATTGATTTATATATGCTATATACTTTGATTAATTATTTTGAGAAATGTTTATTTTATTGACAAATCTTAGTAAGGACGAAATATTTTACTCTTTTTAAATTAGTACAATTATTAAATTTTAATTTATAACCAAGGTAGTGTTTACAAATCAGTCTTTCCAAAATTCAACTGTGGAATCCAATGTTTAAACAATCTAGATAGCGATAACTACAGACTACGCTGTTCTCATTTTACTTAATGCAGATCAATATTGGAGTATTTACTCACCTCTCTCATAATGGAATACTTGAACGAGATCATATGCAGTGCTCATTCCAATTAACAGTCCAATGAACGAGAAAATTGCTCTGAAACAACCGATCCAATTGATACTTTGTCACTTTCAACGACAGATTGGGTGAATAATTTTATTGACATCAGTATTGCATATTTAATTATATTCGTGAATTTGTGTATTTACTTTTGTTTGAAACGTACAAATGTTGCTAAATTTTAGATGACTTCTGTAGATTCAAATGATTCTAAAAGAAATTGTTAAAAATATCAGTTAAAAATGGTTGCTGCATAAGAATACAATAACCTATTTAATTCATGATTACTGCAGGTAAATATTGTGTTCATACCTAAAAATGCTATAGTATTTCCAACTCAGTTTTAGAATAAAGTTAAAAAAAGTTACATGTCTTTTTATTCAAAAACACATTCCAAAAATAACTGACACGTAATGCACATTAGTTAAAAAACTAAAACTACTATTTCATTATGTTGTTATATCTAAAAGCTAAAACTCATTTTATAAACAAGATCTTCGATTAAAAGTCATGAAACTTCATTTACCTTTATTCTAAAACTGAGTTAGAAATACTGTACATTTATTATGTTCTTACTAAGTTAAGTTTCATTTTTATGATTTTTTAAAATAACAGCTGTAAGTATAGTGTACGTACAAGTAGGTAATGCATTAATCGTAAGAATAGAATCATTAGGACAATGTACAAAGTATTTATCACTTTTAATCTAATCTACAGATTTCATTTAAACTACGATTTGTTTTGATTTCCTTTGATTGTAAGGAGTCAAAATCCATAGTCCGTTTATTATCTTTGCACAGTGTGACAGACTTTAATTTTTGATGCAGACACTGATGAAATTCTGGCGCTAATCAACTAGCTTAAAAGTGGCTTCTTTATGAATAGATTAATCTTTATCATCGTCAACTCTTTCTATATCACCAACAGTGACTGTTTTAAACCTAAGCTTGGTTTAAAACTAAGTTAAAAGTAAAAACTACTTAAAAACCTTGTCGTGGGATTTAATTTGGTACCTTGTTAGGCTGTTAGTATTGACTTAATTTAAGAATTTTAAAAAAATAATGCTGCCAGCATCTTGGGTATTTTTAAAAATCATTTTTAAATTATCCAGATGTGTCGCCCACTCCTTGAAATAATATTTTAAAAATAAATCAATCGGTTTATTTAATTTATACATTAATGGTATAACATTTTTTGTTTATTTAATTTAAATAGAGGTAAATCTCGCGACGAGTTTTTATAGGTATCATGATAAATTGTGTATTTATAATTTAATTTGATTATAAATGTGAATAAATACCTTATAATTTGAATTTATATATTTTTTAATTCAAAATTATCGCTCTATCAAACACCGAAAAGTAGGTCAAATTAAGCGTGCATGATTTGTGGACAGACACCGGGAGAGGTGATAAAAAATAAAAGCATTTAATAAATCAATTCTATGAAAAAAATGCTGGACTGGAAGTAATAGAAAAACATAAAATGTGCCATTTGTATCTCCTCCCGGGCATGCTGTAATAACCAGCTAAGGGATTCGAGGGTTTCAGTATACTTAATTTAGGCGATGACAACCTGTCACCACTGCAATATACAGATCCATCTTAAACAATCTGCAAATCTTGTTAGACGTGGCGGAACGATCTTTGTTTGGGTGTTTGACGCTCTGCCAATAGCAATTAGGGATACAGGCGTGATATGTTTGTATGTGAAAATATATCAACTTACATTGCCACGTAGTCTACTGTAGTAAAAGGCTTGTCATTTGGCAATCGACAGAAAAAATCGTTGAATGTGATGTTGAGGACATTTGCTGACATTTGCTGCACAAAGTCCAGGGCTTGCTTCGGAGAGCACGCTTTTGGTATACACACAGCTAGAGTAGCTCCTCGTTGTACGTTGATCAGTATTGGAAAAATCCTGGAAAACATAAACACTATATCATCTCCCATTATCTTTCTAGCCTTATCGCGTATCTCACGGGGTTGGCTACCTTATCTAGGGGATTGCACGAGGGTACTGGTTTATACACAGAGCGATTGCCATCTGACCTCCGCAACCCAGAAAACATCATATCTATATAATTATAAATAACTTTAAATAAAAAAGAATAGTTGAAAAATTCTTGTTAATTAAGAAACCGTTCTGTACTATAAAACACTACGAGTAGGTACAGTCACCAAAAGAGACATCTAAGCAGGCTGGTACGTCGAAACATATGAGAATATTTCATGAAATTATTTTTGAATTTTGTATAATAATAAACGAATTCATGAAAATCCATGAATAATTTTCTGAAATAATCTCATCTGTTTCGATCGGCCATGCCCAGCAATCGCCTTTGTTTGTGTAAATACATACATACACATAATCACGCCTTTATTCCCAATGGGGTAGACAGAGCGTAAACAACCTAAACAAAGGTCGTTCCGCCACGTCTAACAATTTTGAGGGTTATTTAAGATAGATATGTAGGTATATTGCAGTGTTGTGTAAATAAATTGGTCGTATTCTGATAATTTGAAAGAAAAAAAATATTATCTTCCATGCTGAACTGGAAGTGATAGAAAATTATAGAATGCTTCAGCTGCATCTCCTCCTATGTTGTTAAAACCAGCTAAGGGATTCGAGGGTTTTAGTGCACTGCAATTTAGGCGATGGGCTGACAACCCGTCTCTATAGAAATGTACGTAATCATCTGTAATAACCCTCAAAACTAGTCAGACGTAGCGGAACGACCTTTGTTTAGGTTGTTTTTGCTTTGCCTACCACTTTAGGCATAAAGACGTGATATAATAAATGTATGTATAATGTATGGGATCCGTGGAGAGTTTCAGTATATTGCAAATCAGGCAATTCGCTGACAACCTGTCACTATAGCAATATACCTACAAATCTATCTTAAATAACACTCAAAACTTTGTCAGACGTGGCGGAACGATCTTTGTTTAGAAAGATTACGCTCTGCCCACCCCATTAGAGATAACGGCGTGATTATATGTATGTATGTATTATAATAAATAACATTCGACTTAAAGTCTAGGTGCGTAATTCATTTGTTTTGAATTGTATTTATCATTTTAATTCCTTATTCTATTATTTTTTTCTGATTGATATCTAAATAAGTTGTTATTAGAAACAGAATAATCAGTTCATTTAACTTAAAATCTGAGTACTTATTTTGCTTAATCCCGCAAATTAATACACTAGTATTTTATAGAAATAATATTCCTCCTAACCGATTTTAGGTGATGGCGGCCAATCTCCTAGAGATCGGCCAACTGCGCGGGACTAGTTTTAAATGCCCAGGTGCTTGCGCAATATACGTCGCTCAGACCACTATACCACAGAGGCACTTTATAGAAATAGGAAATTCAAGACGTTAAAATTTTACTAAAACAATTTGATTTGAAGGGTTGGTTTTTTTAATCAGTTCTTATGAGTGACAGCGAGTTTGAGTTGGTATTAGACATTTCATATTAATAAGTACAAATTGGCCGTTCAAATCCGTACTTAGTATTAGTCTCAAGTTTGAGATCGCTTCATAAATACGAGCGTAAGTTTCTATAAGGGGAGGAATTCACCCAGCATTGGGACAGTTTAGGCTAGTATAATAATTATAAGTTTCTACAATAATGAAATGAAATGAAATTATATTTATTTGTTTGAAAATATAGTACAATAGATGTCAATCAAAATATCAGAATCACATAAATTCGCCATTTTCGTGACATGCAAATATTAGTAAAATTTTACAATAGGTACTATTTTATTATGTCAACAATGTGATAATATGTAAATGCCTATTAGAAATTAGGAAATATTAAGTCTTAAATTAAAAGGTAGATTACCATAATTATCATTTTACATTTTGTCAGTATTTCAATATTAAATCTGTCAGCATTAAAAATATTTTATGTCAAAAACTATTCCAATAAAAATAATAATAATATATAATTACCTAGCTTGTTGTGCATCTTGAGGTTTAGGTTCCCGTCTTATGCCAGCAAATGACTCAGCCCACAACTTAAGTTTCTGTTGTTTGACCATCTGGTCTTCTACCTCTTCTGTCTCTCCAGTCCCTGGTGCTTCAGGGAATGTAATATTGGGCAGAGTTATGTTCAGATCTGGTAGACTAGGCCATTGTATGGGGTTCTCTTGATTAAATGGTGCGGTAATAGCACAGTATTTTCCTTGGATTTGCGTGTCTTCTATTGGTTGATTTATGCTGAGACATTGATGGTAGTCTCCCAGATCGTTTACATTTCCAGTTAGTATGCCACTTGGGATCTTAAAGCTTGCGTCGAAAACTGAAACAAATTGTTCAAGGTATGTAGACACAAACAAAGTTATGTATTCTGCCATTCTGTAGTAAAATTCTTCTGAAAATTGAAGAAAATTTACATTAATAGCCTTTAACTCTTTAAATGTTTCGACATGAAATATAAGATATGAACTGGAGAGCTATACAGCCTACTATTAAATTAATTTTGAAATAATTAATAAAATAAACTATTGTACTTGATTTTTTTTTTACTTCGTTTTATGTTAATAAAACTTATAAGGCAAATCCTTTAAGGTAAATATTATAAAATAAGACATTCTGTCTACGAACTTCTAATAATGCATATTTTCTTTACCTAAGAAGCGATGCATTTGTGAGTGGATACGTTTTTGCCCTTGTGCACGAAATATTTTTTTTTACACCCTGCACAAAATAGCACTTTCAGAGCATGAGAAGTGAAAATATAATTTTCATGCTAATCTCGAAAACATAACTTCACACCACTAATAAATCTGTCGTTAAACAATCACTGTTCATTTATTTAATATTAAACATTAAAATCAATCAAACATTATAAATCAAATTAATCGTTTTATCGTAAAATGTAGGCGATACAATCATGTGTAATTAGCAGAGGTCGGAAATTCGGGTGCAAAAAAAGTAAAAACCCACTGTTGGAGCTACTAAGAGTTGCTACAACCACCTTTTTCAAGATTTTTAGGGCCCCAGTTTATTTTTCTTTATTAAATTGTTTTAGTAATGCCAATGTGTTCTTTGCGTCAATATAAGTCGAAACTGTTTGCAATTTTTTTTAATATTTGTTTTAATTTGAAAGATAAAAGTAGAAATGAGTTTTCAATGTACTGAAAAATATTAAAAATATAAAAATATCGTTTGATTGTTTGATATTTTTATTGAATACCCTTTATAAATGATTTCTACAATGCTTTTATTATTATTACACAAAAATTTGAACGGGGCCCTCGGGGGCCCAAAAGCGTTTTATTTCTTTTTAAAAAATTGCGGAGAAAATTAAAATTAAAATTCGTATTTGGCAAGGTTAAGACAAGATAAACGCTTTTTACTCTTGTATTTTTTTCTATACGGTTGATAGTTTCAGGATAAATTGATGTTGAAGTTAGCAGGACACAATCGTTCAAAACCAAGCAAAGTAGTGGTTTTTATGGTGAAATCGTCTAGGTTAAGAAGAGATAGGCAAGGCACTTCTCTTTCTTGTTATTTTTTCTCTACGGTTGACAGTTTCACAGTGAATTGATGTTAAAGTTGTTAGGACATTTTTTGGGCCTGGGAGCCCAAAGCATTTTACTTACTACAAAGAAATTACGGAAAAAAACAAAATTAAAATTCTTATTTGGCTAGGTTAGGACAAGATAAACGTTTTTGCTCCTATAATTTTTTCTCTACGATTGATATTTTCATAGTAAATTAACAATTAAATGCTTGTTACTAAGTTACATGAAATACTTTTGGCTTTCTTTATAAAATTTGACCATAATATTGTGTACTTTCAACATTTCACAAATTGAAACAGATGCAGTTCTATACGCTGACCTTGTCGCATATACTGAGAGAGAGACAGTATATTGGACCAGCATGTATGTGTCTTTCAAATAAATATTTCTAGGAAATTTATCACTTCGACCGTTTATCCCAGTATGTGCAAAAGACTACTCAACCATAGTGTAAGAGGCAGGCGGCACCTGCAGCTATACCAAAAAATACTTAAAAGTGACCACTTTGGATTCAAATTGAGTCAATATTGTCAATACAGGTGTTTGAATGCTATTTTTGTTGAATAATTGCACGTAATTTAATCTATCAAGCATTTGAATGTTGACTCCGATTACGCCGATGAAAACATCGCCGATCATCGCACATGTCTACTACCTAGTTTCAAGCAAGTCCTCGCTCCGTAGTTCCGGCAGTTTAAGAGAAATTAATTACAGTTTAATAAATAAATATTAAAAAATTACAGCTCGCAACTCTGCCTTGTTTAGTGAAATTTAAATAACTTTAAGTGCATCATTCGTTCAGCTTGTAACACTGTATGTATAAATTAAATTCAATAGTCAAATAAAAGAGTATATTGATACTTAAATAACCGATATAGTTATGCACAATAAAACGACGTAAATATGTAAGTTATATTTATATTTCAACACAAATCAACAAAAACAAAATATGCAATAGTTATTTATAAACTTAACTAAACTAAATATCCCTGTCTATCTCTCTCTTTGAGTATGTGCGACAAGTTCAGCATATTGACTGTATCTGTCTAAGTGCGTTTAGGATGTATTGTCTTAATTTTATATACGTACAAATCCATCTTGAATAACCCTCAAACCTTGTCAGACGTGGCGGAACGACCGTTGTGTAGGTCGTTTATGCTCTGCCTACCCCATTAGGGATAAAGGCGTGATTATTTGTATGTATGTCTTAATTTTTGGTTTGTAAAATATGGCAAGTACACAAAATCAAAAGTGTATTACATGTAACCTAGTATCAAGTATTTTATCTGATATACTTATTGGAAACCGGCTAACCCAGGGAGGGTTTCAGTTTTGTATTTTAAACGATGGGCTGACAACCTGTCACTATAGCAATATACAGATCCACCTGGAATGACCCTCAAAATTTGTCAGACGTGGCGGAACGACCTTTGTTTAGGTCGTTTACGCTCTGCCTACCCCATTAGAGATAAAGGCGTGATTATATGTATGTATGTACTTATTTGTAAAATATAAAATAAAGACGAATCCGGTAAAATTCTTTTTATATATACATATATGCGAGTGCTTGACTGGTCTTATTTTAAGGATTTAGATGCTTACAATGAACCTTAATAGTTTCACAACGAAAGAAAAAAGTATAATAATGTTTAAGCAGTAAAACGCTTTGGGGCCTCCAGGCCCAAAAAATGTGTCCAGGGAATTTTAACATCAATTCACTGTGAAACTGTCAACCGTAGAGAAAAAAATCTTTCTTGAAAGATAAGTGCCTATCTCTTCTTAACCTAGCTGATTTTACCATAAAAATAACTACTTGGCTTGGTCTTGAACAATTGTGTCCTACTAACTTCAACATCAATTTACCCTGAAACTATCAATCGTAGAGAAAAAATGACAAGAGTAAAAAGCGTATATCTTGTCTTAACCTTGCCAATTACGAATTTTAATTTTAATTTACTACGCAATTTTTTTTAAAGAAATAAAACGCTTTTGGGCCCCCGAGGGCCCCATTCAAATTTTTGTGTAAAAATAATAAAAGCATCGTAGAAATCATTTCTAAATGGTATTCAATAAAAATATCAAACAATCAAATGATATTTTTATATTTTTAATATTTTTCAGTACATTGAAAACACATTTCTACTTATATCTTTCAAATAAAAAAAATAATAAAAAAAAATTGCAAACACTTTCGACTTATATTGACGCAAAGAACACATTGGCATTACTAAAACAATTTAATAAAGAAAAATAAACTGGGGCCCTAAACATCTTGAAAAATGTGGTTGTAGCAACTCTCAGTAGCTCCAACAGTGAGTTTTTACTTTTTTTGCACCCGAATTTCCGACCTCTGGTAATTAGTGATCGGTTCCAAAAGTAAATAATTAATGTGTCGTAATTATTTACATTTCTGCCTGTTTGTATTTACTTCCAGTTTAAGATTGATTATTTATTATTTACTATAGGTAAATGACTGTAATTTTAATAGTTGAATATGCCTGCCTCTGTGGTCTAGTGGTCAGAGCCATGGGCTTACGATCCGAAGACCCTGGATTCGATTCCCAGGGGGGGAACACAAAGTTAATATTTGTAAATTTAGCACTTTGTAAAGATTTCCCCAGTTTGGTTAGGACATTCCAGGCTAAATCACCTGACTGTCTGAAAAATAAAAGGTTCCGTGCTTCGGAGGGCACGTTAAGCCGTCGGTCCCGGTCGCTGTCTTTGATAGTGGTCATTACTCAAACTACGTCAGAGGCCTAATAACTGTGCTACTAGGCGGTTTCAAAACTCTGATACCAGGGTTCATCGGGTCGTTCGACTCGAGAATCCACTCGCTAAGAAGAAGAATTGAATATTTCTTTTCATAAAATTGGGTTTGAATAGAATGTCATGCAGGGAACGTTAAGCCGTCGGTCCCGGTCGCTGTCTTTGATAGTCGTCAAACAACCACTAATAAAGTTTAAAATCTCTGACAGCAGGGTTTTTCGGGTCGATCGACTCGGAACCCACGACACGCAAAGAAGATGATAGATATGTACCCAATTCAATATCTGATGCAAAATTCTCTTGAATGTTCAATTAATTTTACCCGCATGCTAAGATGAAGATAAAATTTACCCAATTTGTATCCAATGGAAAATTCTTTTGAATATTCAATTAACTTAAAGACAGTCCTCATGATCTGTATCGACATTTTGAAATACTGTTATGTAATTAAAGTTAGTTCTTCTTCTTAGCGAGTAGATTCTCGAGTCGAACGACCGGATGAACCCTGGTGTAAGAGTTTTCAACCTTTTAGTTACTATAAACTATACTTCTTCCTTCTTCCAGCTTCCATGCTGCACTGGGAGCGAAAAAAAAAACGTAGTATGTGCCAGCAGCATTTCTTCCCCGGCATGCTGTAAAAACCAGCTAAGGGATCCGAGGGTTTCAGTGTATTGCAATTTAGGTGATGGCTGACAACCTGTCACTACAGCAATATAACTACAAATATATCTTAAATAACCCTCAAAACTTTGTCAGCCGTGGCGGAACGACCTTTATTTAGATCGTTTACGCTATGTCTACCCCATTAGGGATAAAGGCGTTATTATATGTATGTAAACTATACTTACATTGATACCTCAGCGTGTTGTTCATCAGTAATACAAGTTGCTGTTGGCAAAGTTCTGGATCCAACACATCTTCGTACAATTGTTGGTCAAAAACACTACATGTTGCTGTGCTTACACTTATTATAAAAAAGGTTGCAACCGAAATCCATCGAGCCATTTTTAGTTATTAAATTTCCTTCTAAAAAATATTTTTAGCTACACGTTTTGTAAATTTATTAGTTTGTTTTGTTTTAAATGAAATATGTGTATTTCTTTTATTTAAATGATTTCTATTTAACTTGTTGACAATATATTCAGAACTATAAATAAAAACACAGTTACTCTATCTTCGCGTAGTGAGTTTAAGCTATTGACAAAATATAATAACCGCTTTATTTATATTGCTAATCATTATCAACGATTAAAGCAAATTAATCGAAATCTAATAGATAAGTAGGTTTTTGTAAACTGAGCCTGCTTTCTATTGACATTGATAATGCGTTATCTACTGTTGATTTTCAGTGATACTTCGTGATTTCTGTATTAAAGTTTGAAGACTAACTTTGAATACTTATCCAATAATTTTAGAGACTGTAAAAACCGGTAGCATCATCATCATCTCCCTAGCCTTATTCCGTATCTTACGGGGTCGGCTACCTAATCTAGGGGATTGAACGAGGGTACTGGTTTTTTACACAGAGCGACTGCTATCTGACCTGCGCAACCCAGAAACGGTAGCAACATCAAAGAAAGCTAATAAAGATCTTTACTTAAAGCTGCACTTTTTTTGGGAGTATTTTATAAACAAAATTATGTAAATAATACCAGATTATTGCATTATGTTAAACAATTTACGTATAAGTACCTACGAATATTGAATAAAATGCCGATACTTGGGAATAATTCATAATTGTATTTACTAATACAGAGAAAAAGAGATTCTATGTACTCGTGTACGTCAGTCTTTGAAAATAAACAATTTAAGATTTCCAAACCTGATAAGCTTAATCGTGGCTTAGCCTTTCCTACAGATATTAAGGCTTTTCCCAAGAATTTCCGCATATTCAGACATATTAATCATTTGCGAATGCTACCTGTCAAATGATAAAAGTGAATAATAATAAAGTATTAAAATTGAGCTGCGCAGAATGCAATATTATTGTTAGTATAAATTATCTTTCTTCCATACTGGCCTGGGAGCGAGAGAAAAACATATAATATGCCAGATGCATTTCGTCCTGGGCATGCTGTAAAAACCAGCTATGTGATCCGAAGGTTTCTGTATATTGCAAATTTAGGCGACGGGCTGACAACATGTCACTAAAGCAATATACCTACAAATCTATCTTAAATAACCCTCAAAACTTTGTCAGATGTGGCGGAACGACCTTTGTTTAGATCGTTTACGCTCTGTCGGCCTCACTAGGGATCATCATCATCTCCCTAGCTTTATTTATTAAGGATAAAAGCGTGATTATATGTATGTATGTAAAAAATATCCCAATAGTAGAAATTAACATAAATCTCAGGTCCGATCACCGAGGTCAGAGCCTGTAAGTTTTGGGATATATATAAGACCATGAACTATTGAGTAAGCATTGATGACAACCATTCGACTATGCATTCATACATACATGTTGTTCGCGACGGCACAAACGTATTTAATTTTAGTATTTTTTATTCCCTTATAAATAAGGAGTATTTTTTAGGATGGCCACACTTGAGAGCTGTTATCCCTAAATTAAGAGGCAAATTCAAATCAGCCAATCAGAGCTAGTTATAGAACGAGATAGCAATAGTGTTCTATTCTTGTCTTTTTACGAATTTGACGTATGATCAAGAATATTCGAGAATCGATATAACGCCATCCCTTTCTTACCAGTGACAGTTTGTATTTAGCTATCTCGATCGAACATTACAGAAGACACTTGACATTTCGAGAAAGGAATTGCCAGCTGTTTCCCGAGAATTCTACAGTATCGAGATTGGAGTATATAAACGGCTGCGCAGACCGCACCAAGCATATAGTTTCGTGGTATAGTTTCGATATAGTTTCGTCATATAGTTTCGTGACAATACAGTAGTGTTCAGTTCAGTCCGAATAGTGGAAGAATAGTGGACAGTGAACAGAATAGATATAGTTTCGTAATAGATATAGTTTCGTGATAGATACAGTATAGTTCAGTGATACAGTTCCGAAAAGTGGAAGAATAGTGCAGTGAATAGTATATAGTAACAGTGACAGTGATTCCGTGACAGTTCGTTAATAGTTATCGACAAACAGTTCCGTAATCGTTTCGTATAGTGTTTCCGTGATAGTTCGTTTATAGTTATCGACAAAGAGTTCCGTAAACAGTTTCCGTTTCGTATCCGTTTATGAATGAATAGTTCCGAAAGCAGCAAGAACAAGGATAACAGTGGAAATAACAGTGATTAATAGTGATAAGATAACAGAAGTGTGGAATGCCGTTTATAGTTTAATTCATAAATATTTAAGATTTTGCACCATTCTGTTCTACAGTGTTGCCAGATAGTTTCAACATTTCATTGTTAGTAGTTTTTCGTCAATAAATATACAGTCCATTTATAGTATAGTTTTATTTCGTGTACATTGAGGTAGGCACGTTTGGTTACGCCGAACACTATCTCGTACACATGTAATCACGCTTTTATCCCTTTTGGGGTAAACAGAGCTTAAACAACCTAAACAAAGGTCGTTCCGCCACGTCTGACAAAGTTTCGAGGGTTTTTCAGTTAGATTTGTAGGTTTATTGCTGTAGTGATAGGCTGTCAATATATTGAAACCCTCAGATCCCCTAGCTGATTTTTACAGCATGCCCGGGAGGAAATGCAGCTGGCACATTTTAAGTTTTTTTTGCTCCCATTTCAGTATCCAGTCCATCGACATGCAGCCTATAAAGTAATAAAAACGTACAAGTGCGAGTCCGACTCGTACACTAAAGGATTCCGTACCGTTATTTATACAGACGGATGGATAGATGAACAGCAGAGTCCAGTAATAAGGTTCTGTTTTTATTCTTTAGGTACGGACTACGGAACCCTAAATCCAAACACATTAGGGTTCATCGGGTCCATCGACAAAATAACTAACAAGAAGAAGTTATAATAAAACCGGTTATATATATATAGGATAGGTTTCTTAGTGTCTTTTCGTATGTGTGTAATATCTGTTATTTATTTATCAAAAGAAACTCAACCAACTTGTTTGCAGGTAAATTTCATAAAACAAATTCTGTTCGCATCCTCGAGCCCTTTCCCAGAGTTATGAGAACTTTTTCTTAGTTCATGTTAGAGGTAATGGAATATGTAATATGTTCAAACGCATTTTTTCTGTAGCACAAAGAGGCAGCCCACTTAGGGGAAATAAGGGGACTAGGGGACAATAGAGGTACATTTTGAAAATAAATAGAATTTTACCAAGTTTGAAGTACGAGTTTAAGTAGAGAATAGCCAAGTATTTAATACAATTTTATGTTCAAAATAAAAATCAAAACTTTTTATGTAATGGAACAATTTCTATGAACTATTATTATAATTACTTCCATGCTGGACTGGGAGAGATAGAAAAACATAGAATGTTCCAGCTGCCATTCCTCCCGGGCATGCTGTTGAAGTCAGCAAAAGGGACTCGAGGGTTACAGTGTATTGTAATTTAGGCGCTGGGGTCACCTGTCACTTTAGCAATACATATTACAATCTAAAATTGCCCTCAATTTTTGTCAGACGTGGCGAAAGCGCCTTTTACGAGGCGTTAAACGCTCTGCCTACCCCGTAAGGGATAAAGGCGTGATTTATGTATGTATGTATGTATTATTATAATGCTAGACACTAAGGAAAAAGACAGGTAAAGTCAAGATAAATAAATTAATTAAAACAGATCTTTTAGTAATTTTTTTATTAGTAATGGGTTTGCCTGCCGAAGAGGAATATGATTGGATACGGCATGACACCTTTTTTGAAACCATTGTAGAAGCACAGAGTGACTATAGGTAAAAGGGAAAATTGAAGGGAAGTTTTTTTTTTTTTTTTTAATATTTGATAGACACTCATTTGTCCGCCATCTCACGTGATGGTAAGTGATGATGTAGACTATGATGGAGCATGATTGCCTAGAAAATGCCTGTTCACTCTCGCCTTGAAGGCCCAGGTTATAACAAATGAAGTGAGGAAGGGGTAGACCGAGACGTAGTTATATCGATCAAGTAAAGGAAAAAGTAAATGCCAAATCGTATCAGGATATCAAAGAACTGGACAATGATAGAGAAAAAGGGAAGTTGCTCCACCGACAAGAGCCCAGCTCTTAAGTGAAAGAAGAAGAATGGGTTTGCCTGATTCATTCCAATCATCGTCGAATATATGTTATTATGCAACAAATGTTATCAAAATTAAATGCAGGTGCCGAGAAAATGTTATCCTATTTCCTGATAAGTTGTATATCAAATTCAATGAATCATTTATTGATAAGTGCCTAATTGAGTCGGGTTATGACTCGTCAGTTTCTACTCTGTATTCAATATTTTCACGGATGACGAATACTTTACACAAAATATCGATTAAGACCTAAAAGGATATGCTGACGGGGAATCAATTTATTCATAGAAGGACAAAAATATGATTAATACAAAACAAGAGGGATCAAAGTGCGAGTCTTGTGCCTTTTCACTTCTTTGAAGACTTAACCACGATAACATGTTTTTTTTTTTATTTGCTTTATTACTGTAAAGCACAATGTCCACGGCAATTATCTTTAAGTAAAATCTTATTAATTTATCCATCAAAATTTTATTTATTTATTCATTTAACAACATCAAAGTTGTGATTGAATTATCAATATTTGTTTAACACTTACCTGAAGTGAGATCAATGGCTTCTAACGAAGTGTGTTTTGAGAAGTACCTTGTTACATAATTGAAATCGAAACACCAATTTGGTTAAATACCAATATTATTATAGATTTAATAATAATTTGAGCTCCAATCTTCCATGCTGGACTGGGAGCGAAAGAAAAACATAGAATTTGCCAGCTGCATATCCTTCCGAGCATGCTGTAAAAACCAGCTAAGGGATCCGAGGGCTATATTATATTGCTATTTGGGCGATGGGCTGACAACCTGTCACTACAGTAATGTACCTACAAATATATCTTAAATAACCCTCAAAATTTTGTCAGATGTGGCGGAACGACCTTTGTTTAGGTCGTTTACGCTCTGCCTACCCCGTTAGGGATAAATATGTGATTATCTGTATGTATGTATGTATGTTTTCTTTTATTATATGCAGTTTAAATACATAAAATCACGCCTTTATCCCTAATGTAATGGGGTAGGCAGAGCAAAAACGACCTTAACAATGGTAGTTCCGCTATGTCTGACTAGTGTTTAATATTATAGATGTTTTTGTATATTGCTATAGTGACAGGTTGTTAGCCAATCGCCTAAACTGCGATACACTGAAACCCTCGGATCCCTTGCCTAGTTTTTATAGCATGCCCGGGAGGAGATGCAGCTGGACCATTCTATGTTTTTCTCTTGTTCCCAGTCCAGCATGGAAGAATATTCCCCACTAATACCACCGGTGGTACAACTCGACGTTACTAGTGGTACTAATTCCTTCTGATATTGACTGCAAAAATCAGTAGAGTTATCTAACGGATTCGATTAATATTGAAGTGATGGGTGTTTCATGTCTACTTACACCGCAAGGGACAAAAGCGGGATATTCTATGTGTACAACCCGTTCACGCTAAGTTTGGCGTTGGCCGTCTTGACGCGCATACTTCGGAGCGGCATACTTATCGCGAACGGGTAGTAACTATATTTAACCTAATAATGGCATTACAGACCCATTACAGAAGAACCTTTTGTTTCATTTATGTAGCAGATCGCCAGTAGGGTCGCTATTCATAATATTAGGCTGACTTCCATGCTGGACTGGGAGAGGTAGAAAAATATAAAATGTTCCAGCTGCCCTTCCTCCCGGGCATGCTGTTGAAGTCAGCAAAAGGGACTCGAGGGTTACAGTGTATTGTAATTTAGGCGATGGGCTGACAACCTGTCACTATAGCAATACATATTACAATCTAAAATTGCCCTCAATTTTTGTCAGACGTGGCGAAAGCGCTTTTTACGAGGCGTTAAACGCTCTGCCTACCCCGTAAGGGATAAAGGCGTGATTTATGTATGTATGTATGTATGTATGTACTATTATTACTGCACTAAGATTGCTATTATTGAGATAGAGGTGGGAAGGATCTACCTTCTAGTGGTCCACCCTGGGCAACGGCAACACAGGCTCGCCTGTGAATAAGTCCGGCTGAATGATCCCAACAAAGCGGTGGTAGGCTCCGCAAGGGGCCACCTGGCTCGCGACCACCCGGACCATCTCACCGGAGCGCGGCGCGGCGCCAAACAGCTTGTTGTGTTCCGTCGATGTGTGAAAGTGTCAGTGCCATAATAAGCATCTTCTTGGTGAGCTCGCTCCTTTGTCGACTCTCTCACGGTCATCCCTGACCTTGTGTTTATAGTCAAGAGCTTACCCATTTCCAATAAAAAAAGATTGTTATACTCTATGTAGTGTAGGTATAGTAGCGTAAGTAAGCACTTTTACTTTACCTATGTAATTATATATGTTCGTGTATTACCAATAAATGAGTAGTATTAATTCAGCATTTGTTCGTTTCATTACTCTCCAAATAGGCCAACCTACACACTATACACTCAGTTATATAGTTATACAGTCAGATATATTCTATAGACAGCCCGATGGTGTAGTGGATAGGGCCGCTGCTTCCTGATCGTGAGGTCGTGCTTCGAATCCTACCACGTACCAATGTGTTTTTCGGTTTTCGAATTTCATATGTACGTTTACTCGGCGCTTTTTCCGTGCTCCGGAAGGCACGTTAAGCCGTTAGTCCCGGTTAATATCGTTTAATACCGTAGATATTAGTCGCTAAACCATATTAGAGGCCAGTGCTAACCATTGGCGGCTTGAAAACTCTGACCTAATCTAGGATTGGGTCTGGTTTCCCTTCTGGGTTGCGGAGGTCAGATGGCAGTTGGCAGCTCTGTGTAAAAACCAATACCCTCGTTCAATCCCCTAGATTATTAAGCTGACCGCGTGAGATACGGGATAAGGCTAGGGAGATGATGATGATATTCTATACAGTTATATACAGGGTGTAAGGACAGCGTCCCGCAAACTGATAGGGGTTGTTCAGTCAATGACTCTGAACTACTATCACCATGAATTTATTTCAGGAAACCAAAAATAATTATCTTCCGTCGAGTGGCTATCGAGTCTTTTGACCCGATGAACCCTGGTGTCATAGTTTTTAAACCGCTCAGCAGCACAAGTATCAGGCCTCTGACATGGTTTTAGTAACGACCACTATCAAATACAGCGATCAGGACCGACGGCTTAACGTGCCCTCCGAAGCATGAAATCTGTTTCTTTTCGGACAAATAGGTGATTCAGCCTGCAATGTCCGAACCAAACTAGGGAAAAATTCACAAAGTGATAAATTCTCAAATATCAACTTTGTGTTTCCCCCCTGCGAATTGAACTCACGACCTCCAGATCGGGAGTCTATGGCACTAGCCACTAGACCACGGAGGCAGTTAAATAATGACTTTCGCATACAAAGCAACCACCTCGATCAGACAATTTGTACGGAAAAGTTAATTTTAAAATTAATTTCTTGAAAGATTCCCTGTTCATAGTTGTTCAGTTTCGTTGACTGAGCAACCCTTATCAGTTTTCGGGACACTGTTCCTTACACCCGGTATGCTTATTCTAAGCTAGAGCCTGAAATCCAACTATCGCAATTCCCAGAGACCGCCAACTAGAACAATAGTTGGCATATTGCAATACAGGTGCTTTGGCTCAACAATGCTTAGAATCATTTATCAACTCGATGCGATGTTGGTATTATGGGAACAATGGTAATTTACTTCCATGCTGGACTGGGAACGAGAGAAAAACGTAGAATGTGCCAGCTGCATTTCCTCCCGGGCATGCTGTAAAAACCAGCTAAGGGATCCGAGGGTTTCTGTATATTGCAATTTAGGCGACAGGCTGACAACCTGTCACTACAGCAATATACTTACAAATCTATCTTAAATAACCCTCAAAACTTTGTCAGACGTGGCGGAACGACCTTTGTTTAGGTCGTGTACGCTCTGCCTACCCCATTAGGGATAAAGGCGTGATTATATGTATGTATGTATGGTAATTCTGGATGCTTGGCCACTTACATTTTCTAAGGATGTGTTTGTATAACATTACGGAGTATGGGGTGGTTATGAAATACTTACCTATCATAGCGAAACTACCCACCTCAGGTTTAGAGTAGAAACTTACTTACACACACACAGACCCGCACACAAACACACACTCACACATACCTATTGCTTACTTTCCCTCATGATTTTGTATGCTTATTTTTACCCTACCACATAACTTACATTTTTAGAGCACATTATGTAACTGATGGTATATAAAGGGTGGAGGTCTGGTGATCTATAATACAGGTTTTACAACACTGCCTATAAACATTTAAGTGCAAACTATTTGTAACTTAGCTATAGTTGTGATTGGAAATAAAATATTTTTTTATTATTTATGAGGTGAACAGTTTTCCATAAATCTACCTCCACCATATTTAAGTATATAGGAATTTCTCTTTATAAATTTCAGATCTCGTCGTCTTTAGCATATTTTTCAAAATCTCGTAATTGGCTGCGATCACATAGTTATTATATCTATGGTTACGATTTGAACAGGGGATTAGTGTAGAGTATGAAGAACACTCACGAACTGTCCTCTCTACACCAACCCTGCTACCAAAACTTAACCTAACCTTACCTAGCAGTGGATTTCTTAAAGAGAATGCGTGAAAGCCAAGTAAGATCCTTTTATCTCTTAGGGCCAGATATTTTAACTACCATAAAATAACGAATTTTACGTTAAGGAATAGATTAACCCAAATTATAATACATACATACGTAGGCAGAGCGTAAAACGCCTCGTAAAAGGCGGTTTTGCCACATCTGACAAAAATTGAGGAAAATTTAAAATTGTTATGTGTATTGCTGTAGTGACAGGTTGTCAGCCCATCGCCTAAATTACAATACATTGTAACCCTCGAATCCCTTCTGCTGACTTCTACAGCATGACCGGGAGGAAGGGCAGCTGGAACATTCTACGTTTTTCTATCTCTCCCAGTCCAGCATGAAAGAAATGGAAAAATTATAATGGGAAAATATGATAATGCCATTTATTAATCCAAAGATGAACGCGCATAAATCAAATAAGTTATTCTATTCGCCTTCGCTATGCTTACTATGGAAATTAGTAAAAGACAAGTAAGTGGAAACGTATTTTCTCCTAAGACCAGGTATATTGACAATCATAAAAAAAAGACACTTCCATGCTGACCTGGGAACGAGAGAAAAACATAGAATGTGCCAGCTGCATTTCCTCCCGGGCATGCTATAAAAACCAGCTAAGGGATCCGAGGGTTTCAGTATATTGCAATTTAGGCGATGGGCTGACAACCTGTCACTACAGCAGTATACCTACCTATAATTATATCTTAAATAACCCTCAAAACTTTGTCAGACGTGGCGAAACGACATTTGTTTAGGTTGTTTACGCTCTGCCTACCCCATTAGGGACAAAGGCGTGATTATATGTATGTGTATGTATGTATAAAAAAAAGATTTTTATTATAATTGTAATGGAAATATATGATAATACGATTTATTAATCCTTATATGAACGCACAGTGAATCTAATAAGTTATTCGGTTCGCCTTCATTTTGTAAGCAGCCTCCAAATCCTGTCTTTGTTATGGAAAAGAGCCTAATGATGAAAAATATTCTCGCTCAGGCCAATTTTCTTGATGATCAAATACACTTTATTGCGTTTTGAGATTGGAGTTTTGATTATGATGCCCTTTACGAAAGATCACTTTAAATGTGTTTTCTCAATCTAAAATTTACTCCTAAGGGTATTTTTTTTAGCAGGATGATGTATTTTGTTAATTCTATGCTGGCCTGGGAGCGAGGGAAAAACATAGAATGTTCCAGCACCTTTTCCTCTCAGCCAAGCGGTAAAAACCAGCTAAGAGATCCGAGGGTTTCAGTATATTGTTAATTTAGACGATGGACTGACAACCTGTCACTACAGAAATGTACCTACACATCTATCTTAAATAACGCTCAAAACTTTGTCAGACGTGGCAGAACGACTTTTGTTTAGGTCGTTTTCTATCTGCCTACCCTATTAAGGATAAAAGCGTGATTATGTGTATGTATTTTATTTTGAGGAAATTACTTTATTATATCAAACATGGTAGGTCTTGTAAACCAAAAATAAAATTGTTAATTAAAGTGACACATAAAAGTACCAAGGTCACAGAAAGCTGAAAGTTAAGAAAGATTTACATACAAACATTCACGCCTTTATGCCTCATGGGGTAGGCAGAGCTTAAAAGACCTAAACAAAGCTGGTTATTTAAGATACCTAGATTTGTAGGTATATTGCTGAAGTTATAGGTTGCCAGCACATCACAATATATAGAAACCACCAGATTCCTTAGCTGGTTTTGACAGCAAACCCGGGAGGAAATCCAGCTGGACATTCTGTGTTTTTCTCTCGTTTCCAGGCAAGCTAATATTGGTCAATTTATAACTTTGTGCGATTTTCCCCAGTTTACTTAGGACAATGTAGTCTGTAATCACCTGAAATTCCGAAAGGGATAAGAAATCCGTGCTTCTGAGGGCACGTTAAACCGGTCTCGATCGCTGTCTTCGATGGTGGTCGTTACACTAACCATGTTAGAGGCCTATTAGCATGTATGCATGATCTCTTTTTGTACCTTAAATAATTAAAAGACAATAGTGGCACAAAGACGGACTTATCCTGTTAAGGGATCTCCTCCAGTAACCTTTGATAAACCCAGAGGAGACAATTATACTTGCAGGTAAACTAAGATACGTACTATTAGCTGTGCTACATACATACATACAATCACGCCTTTATCCCTAATGGAGAGGTAGAGCGTAAACGACCCAAAATAAAAGTCTTTCCATCAAGTCTAACAAAGTTTTGAGGGTAATTTAAGATAGAATTGCAGGTATATTGTTGTAGTGTCAGGTTGTCAGCCTATTGCCTAAATTACAAAATACCGAAACCCTCGGAATCCCGTAGCTGGTTTATACAGCATGCCTGGGAGGAAATGCAGCTGGCACATTCTATGTTTCCTCTTGCTCCCAGACCAGCATGGATGAATATTTTCTAATAATTTTCGTTCTTTCATATTATCACAATACAACCAATTTATTTACACAAGTTATAATATATCTTAACCATCGCAGCAACTGAGAACCGCGATGTAGTTCGTCGTTATTATTCCGAAAATAGTTTCCTTTCTCGATTCACTATTCAAAATGTTTTCTGTTCCAATCTACTCAGAATGTTTTTGCTAGTAAAAATAACGAAAGATTCAGTTTCATGCCTAAAAATTGCGATCGCTGGAAAATTCGTTTTTATTTTTTCAATCTCGCTCTCGAATTTGCAAAAAGTCATAATGATTGTGTTATTTAATTAAAGTGTAAATAGTATTTATTGTGTTTGCTCAGGAGAAAAGTTGAATTGAAAAACGTAAGGATGAAACATTTTATAAGTTAATAGTTTTTTCTTCGTTAAATCCAAGTAGAATATATAATGAGAAATTGCTCAACGCAGTTTCAGCGTAATAATGACTGCTGAACAAAAGCTTCACATCTAATTATCACTTTCTAGAAATTTCAGTTCTCACAAATTTACATAAAGATAAAGATAAAAGGCATTTATTTCCATATTAACACAAATAACATTTATTCAAAACAATTATTCAAAATCTTGACTTAAAACTATAATGCGTGATTTAATTTTTAAGCGTTTAAATTTAATTGACAAAAAAACATTAATTAGGCATCTCAGCGTAAAAAGGTGAGGGCACAGCATTGCTGATTTTAAGCCCTCCTTGTTATTTACATCTTTCTTCTAGGGTTACTGTATCGAAATAAAAGAACGGTTACCATACTCGATACCTGTATCGTATCAAAAGTATCGATACCGGTATCGGCATTCTTCTTTTTTAAATTTAAGAGCAGGGCTCTTATCTGTGAAGTAATTGCCATTCGGATCGAATTTCTGTAAGTTTCTTGACATCCTGGTACGACACGACCTCAGCTTTTTCTTTTATTTGATCCATGTAAGTTCATTTCGGTCTTCCTCGTCGTCTCCTTCCTTCTATCTTTCCTTTCAAGATGGTCTTAAAGAAGTTGTCGTGTCGTATCGGCATTGGAAAAATAAAAATTATATTTTCCTGTATCCATTCAACCGTGTTTCTGATCGTTGCAAAATTGTTGGAAATTATAGACGAATATCTACTAAAAGTATTTTTTGAGAATTTGTGTAAATATACTGGGGAAAAGGGAGTTTACTTTCTGAGACCTAAAATATTAATAATGCGGTAAACGTTAGTAAAGCAAAAATAACTTTACCCACAGCACAGACCAAGTCAAAGTGACTTTATTTAAGGCATACTGCCAGTCGCTCTACACCGGCCAGTTGTGGTGCAAGTACACGAGGAAAGCCACTCTCTTCGTGTACAGTACAATAACGCTTTCAGAGCCATGCTGCGTCTGCCCTGGCGGTGTAGGGCGTCTGGCATGTTTGCCGACAATAGGGTCGATGACTTTAATGGTGTTATGCGGAGGCAAATGGCTGCATTCCACTGAAGATTAATTAAAAGTGAAAATAAAATTAAAATGGCTGTATTCCGCACAATATACGTGACATGTAAAGATTTTATAGAAAAACAATAGGAATTATGACATTTATAATTTAATTTATATTTCTACATATTTTTTTGTAAAATGTTTGTGCTCTTTTTCATTTATAATATATTTAATTGCAATGTGTTTGTTATATGGGTGTGTTAATGCCTGAAATAAAGAGAATTTGAATTTTGAATTACACTCGTACGCTAAGATAAAGATTTAGCCAACTTAGGGATCTGAGGGTTTCAATACATTGTAATTAAGGCAATGGGCTGACAACCTGTCACTACAGCAATATACCTACAAATTATATTAAATAACCGTCAAATCTTTGTCAGACGTGGCTGAACGACCTTTGTTTGGTTCGTTTACGCTCTGCCCACCCCATTAGGGATAAAATCGTGATTATATGTACATGTTTGTAAGCTTAGATATAGTATACAAGACATAGATATTTGCCTGATATTTGAGTTTGCCTGGTGGAAATTGCTGCTTAAGCAATAAGGCCGCCTATATTGTACTGTTTTGTTCCTTACTTTTCTGTTGTATGTATTTGTGTTTCTTTGTGCAATAAAGTATTTTGTGTTATATTGTATTGTATATTTATAGTTTTCTGCTAAGTAATAGCATTTATCTTCACTGTTTTCGCAATAAAAAAAATTGACTTAAAAAAGGGTAGGTATCGACTCGTACTGGGTATCGCTTCTCAAAATACTCGGTATCGAAACAAAAGTATCGAGTACTGAGTAGTATCGATACTTTTTTCGTAACCCTACTTATTCCAAGTAACGACGTTTCTGTCTGGCAGCATCTGAACCTGAAACGAAACGTACGAACTTAATTGCATATCGAGTTACAGAATATACCCAGCCGGTAAGGGACACAGTAACGCAATCTAATAGGAGCTGCTCAGTCACTGAACAACTTTCACCGGCAAAATTGTTTTATGAATGATAAAATAATTTGATTTTCCCATACAAACTAACCATCTCGATCAGACAATTTAGTATTTGAAAGCAATTATTTTTCCCTGAAAATAAAACACAGTGAAAGTTGTTCAGTTTCATTGACTGAGCAACCCCTATCAAATTGCGGTACGCTGTCCCTTACATCTATTCGTAGCCTTACATCTTATATAACAGGTCGAGTTGAAGACAGAGCTTTATTCGTGGCAACTTTTAGTTTCACCTTGTTGAATAAAAACTGCTCCCTCAACATAGGAAGACATCGTAAGTTTTATAAATACTGAAGAAGCCCTTTACTTCAGAGTTGTGCTAAAATAACCTTTTTATTATTTATCCGAGGAACAAAAAAACATGATTTTGATCAAATTGCTACATGACCCAGAATTCAAAACAAACCTAGAACCTACCTTTTTTTAAGTATATAGCTAGACTAACAGCGTCTAAAAAGTTCTAATACTAACTGCAGTTCATTTTAGGCATACGGTAAAAGTAAGTGAAAAAAAATATCATGTGAAAAATCTTATGCTGTAAGCTGTAATTTGCATAGTCAGCTTAATAATTTAAATAATTAATTTATTACTATTAAAAATCTAAGGTTATTGAGACTCGTTGATCTCTCAGACAAACTGTTCTTACAGTTTTGATGGACTATATTGTATTAGTTTTTAAGATTTATGTAAATGTCAATAAATAAAATAAACAAAAAAAAAATAGTACAAAGATTTGGTTTTTTGTAATTGTAAATGCCATAAAATAAAATAAAGTTTTAAAATATTCTTCAAAGATATCCGACAAAAAGGCCTCTGGTAAGGTCGTTAACGCTCTGCCCACATCTTAAGTAAATTGAACCAATAAATTAATTTGTCCCAGCATTAAAAGAAACTTATTTACCTGAATACCTATTTAAAAAAAAATCATGGCTGTTTTTTTTTGTTTCGAATTTGTAAAACGATTTCCTGTTGATTTTTATACTTAGTTTTGATATTAACCTCACCTTTGACTACGAGACTATATAGGGCTAACCTTTGTTGGTAATATAAAATTAATTCGACAGCAACAAGAGAAAATTTCTCCAAGCGCCATCTATGATTTACCCGTAGCAGTTATGTAGCACTTCTACGCTTACCGAACCTACAGCAAAATGGGATGCTCGTGAATTTCATGGTTCTCTCGTGTTGCTTAGTCTCTCGAAATTGTATCAGCGGCTTGCTAAAGATGGCGCTGGTAACTTATTTTACTAGGTAGTTATAACTTAAGCTAACTTGTATGGATCATAGAATTTTACATACATACATTTAATCACGCCTTTATTCCTAATAGGGTAGGCAGAGTGTATACGACCTAAACAAAGATCGTTCCGCCACGTCTTGTAACGATTCAGGGCCTCGTTCTATTGTTATTCCACAAATATGTTTGCATTATGAGAGTAATTAAATATATATTGTAAACAAAAAAGTTTTATTATTATAAAGGCATTTTCAGATAAAATCGGAAGAAGGAGAACTAAAGGTAGATGCTGATGTGAAATTTAATAGAGCAGAGTCATGTTGCAAGACACTAAACTTAAATTGAAGATTTGTAATGAAATGTAAAGACTACTTATCTTAGGGCATCTTGGGTATATTAGCAGGAGAAATACTTTAGTAAATACTAAAGCTAACATGAGTATTTGCCAAGAAACCCATTGGATCAAACTGCACAGAGTGTCTAGAGCACTATGAACATTGAGAGGCTGCTTGAATGTTATTTGATTTTTGAGAAGTTAATGTACTTGGTAGTCGTATAGTTGGTCTTCAGTGGATCTAGAAGTACGTAGTGGTATAGTAGAATCGTGCTGGGCTTTCATTATTCAGATATCATTCGACCTTCTTAGGAAAAAGCTGTAAGGAAAAGAAAGTTATGTTGGTGGTAAGAATGATAAACGAAAAGATATTTTACACACGAACTTATAGGTAGAATACAAACTTCATTGGAATTGCGCGAATTTGGGTTGTAGCCGCACTTGATGTGGTTTGAATTTGTAGCCAGCGTGGACGTTTATTTGTGCGGAGGTGTTCATGAATAGCAGAAATTAGCGGTTAACTGTTGCTTTTGCAATTGTCAAAATAACAAGCAAAAGCTGATCATAAAATGTTCGATTACGAAGATAGTTATTGAAACTAATCAAAACTGAGGATTATTTCTTGAGACATACGATTCATAATGAGTAGACGTTGTATTTGACATTACACAGGTCGAAAACATTCATTTTATAAATCGGTTCGGGTGTTCCTTGAAAATGATCTTTATTTTCATAGTAGAAAGGTCTGACCCTTATCTCCATAAGAATAGGTTTCAGAAAATGAAAAGTTAGAGATTTTTCAAGAATTATTCAAGAAATTTTCATGACAGCTGCCACTGATAATAGTAAATTTGACCGTGTCGTCATAGAAATAAGGTCTAAATTGAATTGAAGCTGTCGAATGCTGCTGAAAAATGAGAATGATGACATTATGGTTTAAAATTAAGACGTGTGTCTTTGTTATAAGGATCAAATTGGACTAAAGGTGGCAAATTTCAGAAATAAAAACGAGAATAGCGGACAAATTCTGTTGATAGTTCAAATCGAACTTTATTTCTATTATGAAAAGGCTGTGAATGGTTTGATTAAGCGAATTTTAGTAAAATGAATTTCAGAAAAGTGGATTTCATTAGTTTTTCAAGGAAATATTTGTGACAGCTGCAAACTTGAATCTTATGGACTATTAATATGGATGAAATTTGATTGACTGTAGGCCACATGAACAAAATACGGATTTGAATCGTAAAATTTAGACAGTTTTAGTTTAGGAAGACTGGAAGTGAACTTTGTCTTGTTGGTTGGAAGGTTAGAAATGGAAATTGACTAGATTCTTGGAAAAATAGTATTAAAGCGGAACGGACGAGTGCTCGGGGCTTTTTATGTGTTAATCGTGCGTCAGTTCATACGTATTACTTCGTAAATTTTATTTCTTTTACGTGTTAATCGTTCATCAGTTCATAAGTTTTACTTTGTTAATTTAGCTTTTTTACGCGTTTATCGTTCGTCAGTTCACACGTTATACTTGGTAAATTTGGGGTCTTATTTGTTTTGAGTTTGAAAGATTAACTTTAAATTCAGTTACGTTTTGTATTGAAGATTCTCTATGGTCATAATTCCGGGGAGGTGCTTTCGGGCGCGCACTTGCAGCTGTTGCATTTGCGTGTTTCGGGGTGCATGTCTGGAGCTAGGGTCATATTGAATGGGAGATTCTTTTGACAGTATTCGTGTGAACCATGCTTTGGTCATTATACCTGTTCTCCGTACCCACTTCTCAGACCAGGAATTTTGGCTAAAGAACCTAGGAGATTGTATTGGTGCGTACGATCGGCTTGCCCAAACGCAAGTTTTATGCGCCCAGGTATGGGATACTTAGCAAAACGGTGTAAGGAGTACCTAGAACCACCTCTAGCGAACTGTTCCGTCTCCAGCCCCGATACGGACGACTTACGACTGTTTGTTAAGGATTTCCTATCTGTCCCTCACACAACACACGCGATTATCGGCTTATCTCTTATCTTCGTCAAGCTGGTAATCATCCACACGAGTATAGGATGTAATAGGCACTCTAAATCGTGACAACCTCATCACGTACAAATTAGCAGAAATAGGATTCTAGAAGTTTGAACTCAGGCTTTCTAGAACATCCACATTACACTACACACCTCACAATTAAATAATAAATGTCGGGATCTCCCTAGCTTTGCATCTTCACAGTAGAAACAATTAGGATTAGACAAAGTTAGACTATAGGATTACTTAGTTCGATTTTATATCTACTAGGGAGGGACTTTAGGCATCAAGTAGGGATAGGTCTTATTAATATATTCATTAGGATTGTAGGGATATATTTATTTACAGTCTTAAAGTAAAATTTGCTATTAAATTAACTTCAAAACTGTTCTATTAAGTTAATAATACCTACTTTGTTACCCTACCTGCTCCCGAAGCGTGTCAGACGTGATTAATAGTAGTGTACCTTGAGTCGATACTGGTGAATTCAATTCTCAGGAACCCTATAGTAGATAGAGGCTAGATTTGGTTGAAGGGTCCTAAAGTTGATAATGATTTATAAAGAAACTAAATTTATGTAAGAAAGAATTACCTATTGAAAACAATTGGTTAAAGTTATCCTGTATTGAATATTAATCATAAACCTTTGATATATAGGAATACATCAACAATTACTTTGATCTGACATTGGTGTGCTGACTGATGAAAAGATGTAACAGTTGTTTGGCCATTTATTGAATAAAATATAATATTCTAGTAGAACGCTCAAAACAATAAGGGTAACTACATTAATGGTTCAAATGATTTCTAATAAAAATTATGTATCTGGCAGTATAATTGATTGTCATGATTGGGAAATTGTTGATAACAAATAAATAGTATCAATAGTTGGGATAAAGGATATTCTTAACTGGTTGTTTGAAAGGAAACTGTACCTATGTTGATAATGAAATTTGTTATTTCCTGATAAATTCAGTCAGAGAAAGAATTGTTTGGAAAAGTAAGACAAACTGAGTGACAAATTAATACAGAATGTTGCTTTGGATTAAGATTTTGTCCATGACTATAGACTGACAAGTTTTACCTATATTTTGGAAGTTCCAAATAAATTCACTATAAAGTTAAATTCAGAAAAAAGAGTTTTTCAATACAGTTGGCTATTCTTAGAATCATGTTTGCAACACCTTTATTGTTAGAAACCTATATAAAACAATGCTGAGTATTAAGGAACAATACTCTATGTAGCTTTTGATATAAAAATATATATTTATTTATACTATAAAGTCCTCTCAATTAGAATAGCAAAAAGAATGTTGAAATATTGATTACATTAAATAAAGGTGGTAATTTAAATTTAGTATAGGAGCAAAGTATTGGAAATATGTGGTGGGCTTCTATCCAAAGTCAATGGTTGAAAGGAGACAGGGTACCTGATCTGTTGTAGGGCTAGAGGTTATAATAAAATACAAAACATCCTCATTATTGATTAGCAGATTAGGGCATAGTCAAACTAAATCAATACCTATGCAGCGTATGGTCGGAGCTGATCCTCTAAAAACCACAATAAAAATGTCTAAAGGTTTCTAAGCATTAGTATGTGACGCTATCTCAAAAATCTAGGACAGTATCTTAATTCAATAGCATATTCAATTACATTAGAACTGGTAGTATGTTCACAAACTCACTTCTGACTCCGAATGTAAATAAAGTAATATTTATAGAATAGCAACTCCTGGTACACATTTTTCTATTCAAACAAGCCAGAAATAATAAACCAAAACCATGAAAGAATTTAATCCAAGCCGAATATTAAATTGATTGACATAGGAATAATTTTATCAAATAATTGGTTTCCATAGTAGGTGTTCTTCCGTTGTTGTGTTTAGGCTCATATCCTCTTTCTGTATTAATATGCAGGAACAACTGAAATTAAAACACATAGTTAGGTAAGGTACATACTTTAAATTCTAGTAGAATGAGCTTAGGGTGATACTTTAGAAAAGGAATTTATGTTATAAACATTCAAACTAACTCAGTAACTATGAGCTAAATTAAATCATGTTTTACCGTTGGAATCCTGATGAGAACTTGTGATCAGATGTAGAAGCTTGTCCTTAAGCGCAGACCAGTCTGAGAGTTATTGCGTTGACTGCATTATTTGTAGGTTTCATAACTGAAAGATCTTTCTCAGCAGCGGCTGGGACTGTAAGGGAAGTCATTTGATTTTGTTATCTTTACTGTTGAATGTTATGGAGTGATTTAGGTATTCAAAACATTAGTGATAGCAATTTTGACTGGAACCTATTGTTTCTATTACTAGCCAAACAAAACTTACCTAGGAATCCTAGTTGTAACCGCAATTCTTGTGTTGGTAACAATAGTTTTGTTGAGGAACTTATGTTGACAGAATCTTCTGCAAATCTTCTAGTTTCAGGGTTTATCCTGGAATTGGTAATGATAGGTTAGATAAGAGATTTAAATTATGGTGGTAAGTATACATAATCTATCAAGTTTAGCAAAATAGTAGCAAGGAAAAGTTCATGTTTTGATCTGAAGTTATGATACTTGGAAAGTATTGCAGAAGTGTTCTTACCTGTTAAATTAGGAAGGGATTGAACTTGTGGAGTTAAGAACTTGTTGGTGGAACCTTGGCGCAGCTTTTAGCCATATGTTTTCCTTTTTATAGTGGATTTTGTATTTTTCATTGTAAAACTATGCCGCCAATTTGAGTTATGAAAATTACTTTTTAAATTTGTCGATGACAGTTTTGAGTTTCGGCTTGGAAGATAGGATATTAATCCTTACGGGTTACGAAGTAATTTTTGATTGTCGCGCAAGAAATAACTTAGCCTTATCATAAATTTGACGATTTTACTGCTATAATAATCTGAAACATTTCTAGAGGAATTTATTATTAACAGGGTAGAAAATTAGAAGAATATGTTTAATGTTTTATGTGAATCTGAAGGCTTAAAAATTAACGTTCCGTTTCAAGTTTAGATTTATTTTAGAGAAATTAGTTAAATAGTTTGAGAGAGGAAGGAACGTAATCAACCTCTACTTAATAGAAATAGGAAGGTTTATTGCCAAAATGTTTTATTCTGACGTTCGATGCATTGGATATTATCTTACCTTTTTAAGGACCAGGGTTACTCTCTTTCACTTCGTAGACGTAGACGTATCACTAAAGGCCGAAAACGTTAGTTTGCTTATTTTAAGCTTCTTCTTATTATTTAACAAAAAAAGAGGGGGGGAGCGGTACAGTCTGACAAAGTTTTGAGGGTTATTAAAGATAGATTTGTAGGTATATTGCTGTAGTGACAGGTTGTCAGCCTATCGCCTAAATTGAAATATACAGAATCCCTCGGTTTTACAGCATGGTTCTGGTTTTTACAGCATGCCAGGGAGGAAATGCAGCTGGCAAGTTATGTTTTCCCTCGCTCCCAGTCCAGCATGGAATTTTATTCGAGGCAAAGATGTACGAAGCCGTAGTAGCTCGGTCTTTAACTATTGTATGTAAATTTTATTAATTTTCTCTATAAATTTTAGTAACGGTTTGTTTATGAATTGTAAACAGTTTGATAATATATATTTTAGTCAAATTTCTTTGGTAGGTATACAACATATTGCTTTTAAGACAAAATGTAATAACTTTTGGGTTCCACTAAATCCTTTACTAGCTTAGAAACTTTCCGTACCTTTTAGAAAAAGGGTACGAATCCGCACTGATCCTTAGAAGACTTTTAGTTGGTATTTTCTGACCGAAACTTCTTTTGTAACTCCTTGGGTTCGTTTCATTAAACCACAATTTGTCAGTACAACTCGATATGCATTGTGAAGGGTTATTATGAAACCTAGATGATCAGACAGTCATCTTCGTCTGTCGTGTTGGTATCGATTCAATCGAACGGATGAATCCTGGTGTCTGAGTTCTTAAACCGCCTAACACACAGCTAATAGGCCTCTGACATGGTTTGTGTAACTACCACTATCAAAGACAGCGTCCAGGTCCGACAGCTTAACGTGCCCTCCGAAGCACGGAATATTTTTTCTTCCAGACAATCAGGTGATTTGGCCTGCATTGTCCTAACCAAACTGGGGAAAATCTGACAAATTGATAAATTGACAAATATCAACTTTGTGCCCCCCCTGGGAATCGAACCCAGAACCTCCAGATCGTGAGCCCATAGCTCTGACCACTAGACCACGGAGGCAGATACAAACCAGACAGTGACAAACCAGTATAGTATGAAGTTCCTAGGTACATATTTTACTTGCTAATCGTACTTTTCATGAAACGAAAATCCTGAGGGCCTGTAGGTTTCACTTTATCATTTCGAGGTGTAAGTTGATTATTTTTGCAATCATGTACCCTATTTAATGTGGCGACATCAATTTTTAATGAATTGTGGCTAAAATACAAACATTTTCATGAATAGTCTATATCAAACATTGTCAGTTATCAACATTATAATGATTAAAAACGGTAAATTTACCGTGGCTTTCCATTTTCGTATGAATGTCCGATATTTCCACGCAGTTTCTTGCGTCATAAAGCAATAATCATGGAGATCATAATTACGGAGCGACTGAGGAACTTGCGAGCAGTGTGGTGGCTAAGGGCAGACATATCGGTCTACCCTCTTTTGGTTGTGTTTCCAATGTTTGTATTACGCGATTGAAATATCGGACACTCATACAAAAATGGAAAACCACGGTAAATTATCCGTTTTTAATCATTGTAATTTTCATGAATATTTTACGTTTAAAAAACATTGAGATTATTTTTCATTGATCTTTTTCTGTCGAGTGGGTATCGAGTCAAAGTTTTTGAACCGCCTAGTAGCACAACTATCAGGCCTCTGACATGGAGTAACGACCACTATCAAAGACAGCGACCGGGACCGACGGCTTAACGTGCCCTCCGCACGTTTTTTTTTCTTTTTCGGACAATCAGGTGATTCAGCCTGCAATGTCCTAACCAAACTGGGGAAAAAATCACAAAGTGATAAATTCTCAAATATCAACTTGTTTGTGTTTACCCCCTGGGAATCGACCCCAGGACCTCCAGATCAGGAGTCCATGGCACTAGCCACTAGACCACGAAAGCAGTTAATTTTCATTGATGAACTTGATCTTAACTTTTTTAATTAAGTAGTATAGACCGTGAAATTACAAAGCAAGTACGCCAAACTAAAGTAGGTTACAAGATTTTTAAATTAATGTAAGTGTGAGTTACCATGGGCATAATTTAAAATATTATATTTATTGGGTACAAGATTCGTTTCTAGACCTCAACTTTGCTTTAATGATAAAATATTACTTCACTAAATTTGCACTTTGGTGCTTTGCCCAAGTAGTTTTAGTTTCAGAGCAAAGTTAAATTTTATTAAACAGCAACCAAGCTGGCTAAAAATTCACAGTTGACAAAGACCTCAGAATAATTCAGCAAGTTCATTATCCTTTAATGCATTTAAGAATTATTAAACTTATTTAAATTCACACTCTTAAAAGCAATCTTGCTTGCGCTTATAAAAAGAATTTTCACAAAATTGGTTCTGTGTGATCTTTATTATTATAGGTAGTAATTATATTCTACCATGGTGGACTGGGAGTAAGAGAAAAACATAGAATGTGCCAGCTGCATTTCCTCCCGAGCATGCTGTAAAAACCAGCTAAGGGCTTTGAGGGTTTCAGTATATTGTAATTTAGGCGATGGGCTGACTGACAACCTTTCACAAAAGCAATATACGTCTGAATCTGTCTTAAATTACTCTATTTATATATCTTTAACTTTGTCAGGCTACGGCTAGGGGGAACAAAGATCGTTTAGGTTGTTTACGTCTGTCTACCCAATTATTAAGGCGTGAATATATGTATGTATGGAATAATTAGTAGTCTTGACCACAACAACCTGTACAAATATTTTATTTAAAAGTCAGTAATTACTTTAAGTAATTATGTTATCACGTGCAGATTTGTTATTTGAGGTTTCATTGTTAACATTTTAGATCGCTGAAATCAATTTTACTCAATTTATAGTAAACTCAAGCTAGGGCAGGAAATATTTTTAAAATATTTTTAGCGTCAAATAAACATACATACATACATACATATAATCACGCCTTTATCCCTAATGGGGTAAGCAGAGCGCAAACGACCTAAACACAGATCATTCCGCCACGTCTGACAAAGTTTTGAGGGTTATTTAAAATAGATTTGTAGGTATATTGCTGTAGTGACAGGTTGTCAGCCCATCGCCTAAATCACAATATACCGAAACCCTCGAATCCCTTAGCTGGTTTTTACAGCATGCTCGGGAGGAAATGCAGCTGGCACATTCTATGTTTTTCTCTTGCTCCCAGGCCGGCATGGAAGACAAATAAACGTGACATAATAATGTTAAACGCGAGAAACTTAAATCTTTAAACAGTTTTGACGGCGAGAAACCATTAATACTAGGTTCTCGCTCTTAGATTAATAGTGTTGGAAAGTATTAGTTACTTTAAAACATGAAAGTAAAGAAACCATTTCTCATCAATATATATACGGCGTCAGCGCCAAAACTGAAGTCATGGTACATTTTATTTATAATTCGCCTTTTGTAACTAAAACTCTACGACATAATATATGTAAGGGAAACGATATGTGCAACCGAAAGGATATGGATCAGTCCATAAAACTAAACAAATTTGCTAAAGGATAACGAAAATATAATTGATGTTCCATACAAAATGCTTCAGTTGATAGAATAGCACGTGAAGTATGGGAAGTCATTTTTCTTAAAATATTTCGATCAATTTTCCTTTGGCAAAATTGTTCAGTTTCATGGGCTGGTTACACGTTGTATATTCGAATATATTTTTTCTATTCTATGTATATCGTAACTTTTACTTAAAGAAATAAACATTATGCACAGAAATTAAATTCCAGTGATTTAAGACGGCGTAAAAACTGTGCAAATATTTTGTAATGGGCTTCCATTAAGTCTGAAATATTTATATTTATATAATGATATTATTGTTAGGACGAAACTTCAAAGGTAAGACATCAAAGGCCAAACTGCGTTTCTCTGTGAATATGAAAGATTTATTTACAAAATGAACACTTTCTTCATACGTAAAACCATTAAATCAGTATTTACTTACCTGTGAATATAAAAGAAACTTCAATTTAGGCCTTTATTTCAGGTCTTTCTCGGCAAAAACATAAATTAAATATCTTAATTAAAATTGCGTAATATTTGCAAAATTAATATTCTTTGACAAATGTCAAATGTCACCAAAGGGAGTATCATAAATATAAAAAAAACTAAAAGCAAGCAAAGAGGTTTTCGTTATAATTATAGAATTAATATGAAGCTGACTTTGAAATGAGTCCTTTATCAGAGTAAATTATTTCAGTAAAGGCAAATACATGTGTAGATAGTGAATAGAGTGTTACATACATACGTACATATAATCTCGCCTTTATTCCTAATGGGGTGGCAAAGCGTAAACAACCTAAACAAAGGTCGTTCCGCCACAATGACAAAGTTTTGAGGGTTATTTAGATATATTTGTTGGTATATTGCTGGAGTAACAAGTTGTCAGCCCATCGCCTAAATTGCAATATACTGAAATCCTCAGATCTCTTAGCTGTTTTTTACAGCATGCCCGGGAGAAAATGCAGCTGGTAAATACTATGTTTTCTTTCGCTCCCAGTCCAGCATGCAATTAAGTGTTCATAATTTTTAAACTGAAATGGCTTGGTATTTATTTATCTACAATTATTATTTTGATTGTATAATCCTTGCACACAATATCCTTAATAAAAGTATTTTGTTTACTTTTATTCAACAGACTTGTTCAAAATAATTATTCATCTAGTGGATAATGGAAATGAAATTGCCTAAATATATTAAAAACACTCTCTTTTTACGCGTGGTCGGTTAAAAAGGTCCCCAATACCACTTAAACTTTAATGAAGTAATTGAACAAAATGGCCTCCAATTTATTTGATTTTCATTTCAGTTATAGCTTCGCGTGATTTGCTTATAAATAAATTGGACACTGACTTTGAATATTGATGAAAATATATTTTTATGATTGATTGAATATTTAATTGAATATCTAATAGGTGATTCAATATTCTGATTACAATTTTAGTTCAATATTATCTGCGAGATCAATTTTCTTACTGAATATAATTCAATATATAACAATAATAAATAATTAGATTTAAAATATAATATTCCGCCTCTCTCAGCACTTTGCAAAGTAATTATTAAATATTTGATCAAGTTAACAAAATACAAATACAAATCACTTTATTTCCACAAAACACATTACAAAAAATAAAAACGCACAATCAAGAATAACATAACAACTAGGACAGGTAGGCATATAGATATTTTCACTGAAGTGGAAAAGGTGTGGACATAGTTTGGCTGTTCTTAAGTCCAGTGTACATAAGAGGATGAAACTTGAATCTATTCCGAAGTATTAAAGTTTTAAGTGATTTCAAGTAGGTATTATTGGATAGTTTGAGATCAAAAGCAGTCGAACTATTTCCAAAGAGGATCGTTAAGTTTCAATATGCCGATCGGATTTCAATGAATTATTTAGTTTCTAAAATTATTATAATAATAATAAATTTATTTCATAAAATTTGTTTACAGTTATTACTTACGGGCTAATATAAACTACAAAATTACTTATTATTTCATTAAATTATTTGCTAGAAAATAAAAGGAATGTAAACAATTGGCCATATAATTATAGTTGCTACTTAACATATATTAGATCTGAAAATTAGTGTTTCGATACCTAAACTAAGTAAATATTTACCTGTATCTTAGGTATCTCACACTAGTAATAAAAAGATGATTTTTTTTTTGTCATAATGGACAAATATTAATGAAGAATATACTAATTACTAATTTACTCTTATAAATTAGTGTTAGTTTTTTTCTTATTTCTATGTGTTAGTAGACAGTAAATAAGTTAGGTACTAATACTTTAGGCAACTAAGTTCAGCGGTTGGGAAGAGGTACGGTCGGAAAGTAGCAACTTTTAAAACAGCCCTTTGTGCTCTTTCTAATTTGATTGTTGTGGTTTTATTGGCACCACCCCAGGATGTTATACAGTAAAGCAGCAGTGACTGACAGAGTGCGAGGTAAACTGTCCTTAATAAACTTTGACTAGCCGCATGCCTCAATTTTTTAAAGACAAAGATTAACTTTCGTACTCTGCCTGTAAGAGCTTCAATGTGCGCTATAAAATTTAAGTGGTTATCTATAATAACACCTAGGTATTTAATTGTTATGGTTGAGCTTAATTTTGGACAGTTGCAAGTTACAGGGTTTCGTAGTAAACAATTGTGGGCTATTATGTTGGACACATGTAACGGTGGCTGAGTATGGGATCTATATTAGTATGTCATGAACTTTGTTTTGTCAGCGTTCAGAGTCAAGGCAATTTCTCTAAGCCACTGATTGACCAGATCAAATCCCTTTTGCGCTCGTGCAAAAGTAGCGCGCCAGTTTTTATCACTAAAGATTAGTACTGTGTCATCAGCGTAGGAGATCAGTTTGCCATTCGGTAAATGTAAAAGACATAAGTCGTTGATGTAGATGAGAAATAGTATAGGTCCTAATATACTTCCTTGGGGAACCCCGTATTCTAGGGGTATTTCGTCACTTACTATATCACCATTTCTTTCACCATTCTTCCATGCTGGACTGGGAGAGATAGAAAAACATAGAATGTTCCAGCTGCCCTTCCTCCCGGGCATGCTGTAGAAGACAGCAAAAGGGACTCGAGGGTTACAGTGTATTGTAATTTAGGCGATGGGCGGACAACCTATCACTACACATTAGCAATACACATTACAATCTAAAATTGCCCTCAATTTTTGTCAGACGCGGCGAAAGCACCTTTTACGAGGCGTTTAACGCTCTGCCTACCCCGTAAGGGATAAAGGCGTGATTTTATGTATGTATTTATGTATGTACTATATCACCTTGTGTCCTGTTGGTCAGATAGTCTTGGAGTAGTTCATGCTGAAGACCCCGAATTCCAAGTCTGTCAAGTTTTTTAAAAGTAGAGGAATAGAAACGGTATCAAATGCTTTTGCAAGGTCAAGGAATACAGCCAAGCATTTCTTTTGAGAGTCTAGTTTTCTAGTAATATAGTCAGTTAGTTCATGAACAGCGTGTTCTGCGGACCTTCCAGATCTAAAGCCATGTTGCGTTTGGGCTAGTAGTTTGTTACCTTCTAAATACTTAACAAGCCTTTTTTGTATTAATCTTTCCAATAGTTTAGAAAGAGAAGGAAGTATCGCAATCGGGCGAATCGGGAATTATAAGCTACCTGTGCCCGCGACTTTGTACGCCCGGTTTCTATGGAAGACACGCAGTGTCGAACATAATGAAAACGCGTCTTCGCGCGTAGGAGCGGGATCTGCTAACCCACGCGCGGGAGCGTGTTTCGCATTGTCTGATCTTTGTTTTTGTATGGAAAAAACGCTTCCGCGCGCGAGTTAGCAGAAGCGCTTTCAGTGTGTTCGACACTGCGTGTTTTCCATACAAACTGGGGTCCTTACTCAATATTAGAATGGTTTGCGTGATTATTTCTAACCTAGGCTGGACACCAGGTAATTAAAAAAACTCAGTCAAATAAAAAGTCCCTTCAGGATCGGATAAAAACGATTAGAGTTAAAATTCCTCCCTAAAAGTCAGGTGGCGTGATTATTTGTATCGTAACTTCGATTTTGAATATTGTTTAGTCGAATAAAAAAAGTGATCTTTATATCGTTAATAATGCCTGCTCCAATTATTTTTTGGAAAAATATTCAATGTACAGACACAACCCTTCTAGAGATTAATTTATATGTATAGATATTAATATTCTTGATTGGACAGTATTGGTAACGTTAATATGTACAAGTACAGTAATTGAAATAGGTACTATAGACTCTTCGTATCGTAATTACATACGATTCAATTCGACTAAATAATTCTTATACTTAATACTTTTTGTAAAGTATGAATATATTTCCTACCAAATAAGATATTGTTGTACTTAAACAATTTTTTTTATTGTGTTGTCATTTGCTCCAAAAATAATAAAATTAAAATGAGAGTACTTTTATTTGCAACCAACATAAATTCGCGGAACAGATTTGGGTTAAGGTGGTTGCAGAGAATAGGTGGCGCCCTCAATAGAAAAAAAATTATTGTGTCTAAAATTAATTTTTTTATGAATATTTTACTATTGGCGACAATCGCAACTGATTTTCCATTTTATAATCCATTACGTATATATTAATTCACACTGAGCATAAAAGCTATGTGTTGCAAATGTGCTAAAAGTGGCCACTTTTGTATTTTAGGCACAATTAATTTAAAACTGATGGCGCCACTGTCGCAGCTCTCTAACCCATTGAATTAATATAGCCAGTAAATCAAAAGAATATCACATACAAAAATGTGGAGGAAAGGACAAACAATAATTAGAGGGGTTAATCATTGTCATTGTTTCATGGGAAACAATTTATAACCAGGGAAAATACGCAGTAAAATAATTAAAAAGCCAGATAAATAATCAATATACTCTATTGTTTTGAAAATCTAAAAATAAAAATAAAAACACGCAAAAAAAGTTATGCCTTTACCTAGTAAAGCAGAAAACAAAAGACTTTGAATAGTAACCTAAATATTGTTTTGATTAGAAGTAATGATTTAAGCAGACAAAAGGAACACACCAACCGATTAACTAAATTTCAATACAATTAGAATCGAGGTTCTCTTATAAAATTATGGCGAAATCCATTCACTTGTTCAAGACGGATAGAATTTGAATTTAAAGGAGTTTTATAATACAAAGTTCCTATGAATGAACGATTTTCACGAGAGAGACGAAAAATCGAATTTAACAAACTACTTCAAAGTTATTAGACGCCAGAATCCCTGGAAATTCTTCCATGCTGGACTGGGAGAGATAGAAAAACATAGAATGTTCCAGCTGCCCTTCCTCCCGGGCATGCTGTAGAAGACAGCAAAAGGGACTCGAGGGTTACAGTGTATTGTAATTTAGGCGATGGGCTGACAACCTATCACTACACATTAGCAATACACATTACAATTTAAAATTACCCTCAATTTTTGTCAGACGCGGCGAAAGCGCCTTTTACGAGGCGTTTAACGCTCTGCCTACCCCGTAAGGGATACAGGCGTGATTTTATGTATGTATGTATCCCTGGAAATAATTTTGTGACAGTTATTCACAACTATTTTATTTGAGCACACTAAGCTATATGTATAGAGAATACATCATTCCAGCACTTTATGTACCATTTAAGACTGGTATATGCAATGCACCACTCTTAATTCAAGTTGTCAGATTTAGTTTTTTTTTATCACAAAACAGGGAAATAGTGAGAAAAGTGCCCCCCTTGTAAATTATAAAATGAAATAAGCTGATAGACGGTTTTATTACTACCACTATACTCAAAATAATCAAAGAAAATTATTATATTGTTTTTCTTTAGCCCAGCCCAACAAAAAAAGAATGGAAAAGTGAAGAGATAGAAATAAAATAACACAAATTTACTCAATCTATTTGACAAACTCTTCTTTCTCTAGGGAACAGATAATCCAATATTACACACACAGATGGAATAGAGTGGGTACTATTCAAGCTTAGTACAGCTTAGGGCTATAAATATAGACGATTTACTGTGTAAAATATGTTATAAAAATAAAAAAACGAGTAATTATTGCTGGTGATTATAATGTACTTCCATGCTGGCCTGGGAGCGAGAGAAAAACATAGAATGTGCCAGCTGCATTTCCTCCCGGGCATGCTGTAAAAACCAGCTAAGGGATCCGAGGGTTTCAGTATATTGTAATTTAGGCGATCGGCTGACAACCTGTCACTAAAGCAATATACTTACAAATCTATCTTAAAATAACCCTCCAAACTTTGTCAGACGTGGCAGAACGACCTTTATTTAGGTAGTTTACGCTCTGCCTACCCCATTACGGATAAAGGCGTGATTATATGTATGTATGTATGTATGATTATAATGTAAACATTTTGAAGGATGATGATGATAGTAGATATTTTGAAAATCTTCTATTAAATTATAATTTAAGATTACAAATTAAGGAAATTACTAGGTTAAGTAGTGGAACATGTATAGATAACTTTGCACACAGCCGACGTAAAGGTACTTCTAGTGAAGTTTTGAATAATGGCCTATCTGATCACACGGCTCAGTTGTTGTGTTATCCTGTGAAGAAAGTTTGTAAACTTAACTTCTGGCGTATAAGAAAACGCGATTACAGCGAAGAAAATATGATTAAATTTAGAAATTGTTTAAGTAGTTTGAAATTTGCAGATATGTATAGAACTGATGATCCAAATATCGCTTATAATAGCTTTTACTCAGATTTTAAGCTTTTTTATGAATTATGTTTTCCGTTTGAGCTCAAAACTATTAAAACAAATAAAAACATTAAATGGCTCACAAAAGGAATAAAATCTTGTAGTAAGAAAAAGAGGCAAATTCTGTGGCAATCTAGACATAAACGGAATAATCTTATAAAATCCTCATATCAGACATATTCAAGATTATTGAAGTCTTTAATAAAAATGTCGAGAATATCTGAAAATACGTATAAAATTAAAACGTCTAGAAATATACCAAAAACAACATGGGAAATCATTAATTCTAATCCACAACAAAAAGTACCTCCAGAACAAATATTCCAAATCCAACATAATAATGATATTATTACAGATCATGTGGATATATGTGACGCTTTTGATGACTTTTTTACCAATAGAACTACACCGATGCCTAACACTAGTCAAAACATATTAAAACATATAAAACCGAACAGTTTCTCTATGTTTATGGCACCATGTTTACCAACAGAGATGATTAGAATAATAGGATCGTTAAAAAATACAAACAGTGTTGGCCCCGACGGTATATGCACTAAAGTAATAAAATTTGTTGTCAATGAAATCAATGATCCCCTTTGTTATATTCTTAATGTGTGCATAAGTGAGGGCATATTCCCTGAGGACCTTAAGATAGCCACTGTTATGCCGCTTTATAAAAAGGATAACAAGGAAAAAGTCGAAAATTATAGACCAATCGCATTAATATCCATAATATCAAAAATATTTGAAAAACATATTTACAATCAAACATATAACTTTTTGGATAAGCATAATATTTTAGTAGAAGAACAGAAGGGATTTCGACGTAATAAAAATATTAATATGGCAATTTTTGACTTTCTTAAAACTGTAATGATAAATGTGGATACACGAACTCCAGTATGTTCAATATTTTGTGACATGACACAGGCGTTTGATTATGTTAATCACGAAATATTGCTAAAAAAGTTAGAATTATATGGCATTCGCGGAAACATTCTGAACCTTTTTAAAACTTATTTAATTAAAAGAAGACAATTGACTGAAATTAGACAAATTGACATACATTCTAAAATTCAATATGTATACCACTCAGAAGAGAAAGTAATTAAATATGGAGTGCCACAAGGCAGTGTTCTTGGTCCTCTTATCTTTATTTTATATATAAATGACCTACCTAAAGCTACTGCTCAGCAAATGACGATGTTTGCAGATGACAGTACTATAACCATAAACTGTAGAAATAGAGTTAGTTATCAAACTGATATTAATGACGCTGTTAGTGACGTGATCAATTGGCTAGAAATTAACAATTTAAAAATTAATTTAAATAAAACAAAAACAATTCATTTTAGCCAGAGAGAAAATAATGATAATTTGATTCCTATTTTCAGAAATAATACAATTGACATAATTAAAAATATTAAATACCTAGGCTTAAGCATAGACAGTAAGCTCAATTGGAAGTTGCAAATAGAAAAATTAAACAAAAAATTAAACACGTGCTCTTTTGCACTTTATAGACTGGCCCATATAGTCGACATGAACTCCTTACTTACTGCCTATTATGGTTTAGTAGCATCACGTTTGCGATACGGAATTATCTTCTGGGGGAATTCAACAGATAAAGAATCTGTTTTTATAGGTCAGAAAAAATGTATTAGAGCGATGTTTGGCCTATCACCTAGAGACAGTTGTAGACCATACTTTAAGAAATATAAAATACTTACTTTTGTGTCTCTGTATATTTTAGAATCAGCTCTATTCGTCAAAAGTAACCCACAACTATTTCCTAAACGATACATAGTACGAAACCGAAACAGGCGTGATATGGACGAGGTTCATGTTCCACGAACCAACACAGCTCTGATGCACAAGAGTGTTCTCTGTATGGCACCCAAGCTATACAATCAGATACCTGTAGACATAAGGAAACTAAATTTATCATTGTTTAAAAGAAGACTGACAGATTACTTAATTGATAGAACTATATATGAGCTGTCTGAATATTTACCTGATATAGAATCGTACAAATCCATCTTAAATAACCCTCAAAACTTTGTTAGACATGGCGGAACGACCTTTGTTTAGGTCTTTTACGCTCTGCCTACCCCATTAGGGATAAAGGCGTGATTATATGTATGTATGTATAGAATAAATAGCATTGATATTAAAATTATGATGTGTTTTAGGTTTTTTCTGTAAATATATTTGTTATTATAAAACATAAAACTTCCACAAAAGTTAAATTCAATTATTTTTCATTGATATTTTAATTATTAACATTTGTAATGTATTATTTAATAAAACCTAAAGCTACTCCTATGATATTAAAGAATTGTGTTGTAAGCATAACATTTGAATACATAAGTTTTTAAAAATTTGTACGCCGTTAATGGCAGAATATAGTGACACTAATAAATAGATATAAGACCCTTGTTACTAACCTATATTCCACAAATAAAAATATCTTTATCTTTATCTTATCTTTATTGCACATTGGTTAAATCAGGTTTGCCTCTGTTGTCTGAGACGTTTGCTTCTAATCCGGAGGTCGTTGATTTGATTCAGATAACCCAAAGTTGATATTGGTCAATCACTATCACTTTGTGAGGTTTTCCCCAGTTTGGTTAGTACAATACGGGATGAATCATCTGATTGTCTGCAAGAAAAAAAATACCGTGCTTTGAAAGGCACGTTAAGTCGTCCAGTCACTGTTTTGATAGATCCGTTACGAAAACCATGTCAGAAAATTATTAGCTGTGCTTTGAGGCGGTTTATGAGTTTAACTCCAGGTTTAATCGGGACTTTTGACTCGAATACGTACACGATGAGACAGGAAGATCACATATATTATACATCATATATTGTACAAAATGTATACGCGACTAGTCTAGAAGTTGTTTTTACGTAAGAGACGCCCTTTCATAGTAACACAAATAGTCTCTTACTTATTTACAATTTTCTTTTTCAGTCAAGGTAAAGACTTCATTATGTTTTCGGGAATAATTTATTACTCTTGGGCACCCATTATTTTTAGCTGAACACTCACTACTCTTTTTTTTTCTTTGGTTCTAATTCAACTTAAAGTAAAAAACACTGAAAATATTATAACCACTGCAAAACTGAAATATAGCGTGCGGTAGTTGTATATCTTTATTTTTAACGAGCGATCTCATGATTGAGATCAATATTATGGATTTGACAGGCCGTTTTGTACTAAAATGACATTTCCGATTCAAACTCAAACTGGCTGTCACTCTTGAGAGCTGAATATAAATACGGGCCTTAGTACAACTCAACTTTTTTGCATACTTTTCAATTATTCGATTTTGATATTTTTGGACGCAGCTTTTTTTAATTTACAATGAAGCTTTCATACGAACACTGTGACTTATGCTACGCGTCTATTGTGTTATTACTATGTTTATATTTTACAGGAAACAATATTCGTTGTACAGACCGTATATTAACTACAAAATGTGAACACCTATTATTGGTTTTAGCTAATTGGTGATTACACTTATGATTGATTGTATTTTTTTGTTATTGTTTGACAAAAATATTGTCATAATAAAGACTTGAATAAATGTAATTTTAAAGAATTGTCACAGGTAATGTTTAAAACCGTGTGTTGAGATTTATTGATGACTAGCTATCCGTTCGCGATTTTACTCGGGGCTAACTGAGTTTTCCAGCGGTATGAAGTTGTAAATATATTGAAAGTTCATATACCTCTACCAAATTTTGTCAAAATCTGACGAAAAACTTTCAAGGTTATTTTACGTTTGGCGAAAATCGCAACAAATTTGTGATGTTACGTTATACTCACTATGATAGTATTATTTATGTATTACATTCGTGTAAGTTTCAAGCTAAGCATGTCACGCAGTATTAGCACAGATAATAAAATACTATACTAGTAGTATTAGCAAGTCGAGGAACTGTGCGACATGCTGAGTAAGATGGTTCGAGTTGGCTCGAACAAAATTAATTGTTCTTGTGCTGTTTTAAATAAGAGCAGATGATCCACGGATTCATCTCTCTGACCGGTGTCAACTTTGTGCTAGGTTTGGAATACTGTGTCTTTTTAGTCCGGAGAAGCATAGGCTACAAGCTCCTTCCAGCTTTGTAGTTAGTTCATTCACATGATTTGTTAGTCTGTTCTGATATTTTGAGCTGTACAGCGCTATTTTCTGTTTGCCAGTGTTCAAGGTCCATGTAGATATATTGTTGTTGCTTATATATTGCGGTATGTTGAACATTATTCTTAACGGTTTGTTTTGGAAACGTTCTAATATTTCAAGGTTTCTGTTGCTAGCTGTGCCCCACAGTTGGATGCAATAGGTCCAAATTGGCTTTAGAATGGATTTGTATGTTATATTTATTTAGTTTGGAGTTTTTGTCTATGAGCCAAAGCATTGTTCTCAGTTTTGCATCAAGTTGTTTACGTTTTGTACAAATGTGCTTTTGCCATGTCAGTCGCCTATCTAGGTGCATGCCCTGATAGATATCTCGCATGGTCAGTTTGTGGTATGTCTTCATTATTTAGTTTGGGGTGGGCATGTTTCTCGTCTTAATGTGAATGTTATATGTGTTAATTTACTTTGATTTGCTTTTATTCTCCAGATATGAAGCCATTGCTCTATTTGCTGTAGATGGTTTTGTAGGTTTTCTAATGTTGTGACTGGATTCAAGTCTGATGAGAGTAGAGCGGTGTCATCTGCGTAGGTAGCTGTCATAGTGTTTACATTTGTTGGCAGGTCAGCGGTGTATATAAGGTATCGTTTTGGCCCCAATATAGTTCCCTGTGGAACTTCTGAGTTGCTCTCGTGCAGTTCTGAGTTTGCATGGTTATTTCTAACTTCAAAGCATCTCTTGGCAAGGTATGATTTTATGATGTGGAAAAATGAGTGGGGTCATGAGTTTTTTACCTTGAAAAGAAGACCTATATGCCAAACCTTTTCAAGGCCTGGGCAATATCTATAAAAACTGCTGAGTAGTATTGCTTGTTTTCAAAGGCTTTGTAGATATTTTTTACTAGGCGATGTACTTGCTCAATAGTTCCATGACCCTCTCTGAATCCAAACTGGTGTTTTGTATAACACTTTGTAGATGTGGTTTCATTCTGTTTAAAAGTACTTTTTCGTAAAGTTTGCCCATTACTGGTCGTAAGTTGATTGGTCTATATGCGGCTGTTTCTTGATGTGGCTTACCGGTTTGTGGATCATGGCTATTTGGTAAATTTTCCACTGACTTGGGAAATGCTCTAGTCTGAAGCAAGTATTGAATATTGCAGTCAGTAAAATAATTCCTCTTCTTGGTAGTTTTTTCAGTATTGTTGCATCTATCAAGTCATAACCTGGAGATTTACCTTCCTGAAGCTGTTTAATCTGCTTTCGTAACTCTCGTGAACTAACACTTTTAAGCGGAAGACACAATTGTATTGGTGACTCTAGGTAGTTGGTGACTTCTATGTCGTGTTCTGCTCTCGTGGATGCTAGTGGTTGAAAGACAGTGTGCAGGTGTTTTGCAAATGCGGTGGCTTTTTCTAGGTCAGATTTGGCCCACTAACCATTGTGCTATCTTAAAGTTGGGATATGCTGTTTAGGACCTTGTATTTTTATTGTTGCCTTCCACAGAGAGAAGTTTGTGTCTGCTGTAGGTGTTAGACGATTGGAAGTACGATAATTATTATTTATACAGACAATAGCGTATTGCAGATATTTAAACTATTATGTGCAAAACAATTACGAGTACGTCAAATATAGGTATCATTGATTTAAATGTTCATTCACAACTTGTTCACAACGTACCCAATTGATAAACGTTAATTTGAAATTGATTGAGATACTTATTAAAAAATATTTATTAGCAATCTATAAAAAGCAACCAAAAAACTTAAAAGGTGGTAGAAAATATCTTCTGTACAAGCGAATGCAATTGAAATAAAAATTTTGTAGACTCAAGTCATAATAAGTTTCAAATCGTATAATTAGTTTCAAATCTGGACTTTTTACAGCCATGAAAAAGTAAATAACTTCGTCAGGATCCTATAAGTAGGGATTTTCTATATCATATTCAACCCTTTCAACCTATATATCGTAACGAGTTTTGGCTGAAAGGGTATTATGTATTCTGATTAAATATCACATTTTAAATAATTCAGTCTATCTATCTACGTGATGAGCGAAAAAAAGATTTATTATTATTATTTTATTAGCTCAATGGAGTAATATCCCTGTCAGGAACAACCCTTGACTTAATGGTCCAATTTATCCTTTCATTACTCATCTTTGTTGTTCCATTACAGACAAAACACGATATCGTAGATTGTATCACAGTGTGCACGAATATCTACAAAAAAGTTATTCCATGCTGGACTGGGAGCGAAAGAAAAACAAAGAATATGCCAAATGCATTTCCTCCCGGGCATGCTGTTAAAACAAGCTAAGGGATCCGAGGGTTTAAGTATATTGTAATTAAGGCGATGGGCTGACAACCTGTCACATACATACATATAGTCACGCCTTTATCCCTAATGGGGTAGGCAGAGCGGAAACGACATAAACAAAGGTCTTTACAGCAATATGTATACAAATCTAACTTAAATAACCATCGAACCTTTGTCAGACGTGGCGGGACGACCTTTGTTTAGGTCGTTTACGTTCCGCCGACCCCATTAGGGATAAAGGCATGATTGTGTGTGTGTATGTTGTGTATTTTATTTTAAAACAACAAGTAGAAGGTCGTGTAATAGATGGGGCTACCGGATATGCGCAAACGATAAAATTCGGGCTAAAACGCGTCATCAATACCAAAGATCATTATGAGGGTATTAAAATGTAACGTTTGGAGTTGAGCGATTGGGTGATTTTTGAGATCGCAGAGGTTAAAAACAGGAATACGTCAAAATAAAATAGGTAACAATCTGAAAAGGCAATTGCTGGACAGGGCCACTCAAAACGGATGGGATTATTTCAGGAAATGATTTATGGATTTTCATTAAGTTTCGTATAATTTTTGGCCCCAAAACTTATAATTGAGCAAATAAATCAATAATTGAATGTGTGGCAAGTGTTAGTGCTCGTTTGGAGGAGTCGCGTAATACAAATACAATCATTGGAAAATGCAATCGAAAGAGGGTAGACCGATATGTCTGCCCATAGCCACCACACCGCTCGCAAGTTCCTCATTCGCTCCGTGATCATAACATTCATAAATCATGAAACTGCGTTGAAATATCGGACACTCAAACGGTAAATTTCCCGTTTTAATCATTCTTATAAATAAATTCATCCGGTTAGAGCTGGCCTGCCCGTCTGACAAGTTATGAGGGTTGTTTAAGATAGATCTGTATGTTGCTGTTGTGACAGGTTGTCAGCCCATCGCCTTAATTACAATATACTGAAACTACAGACTGAAACCCTCCAATATTGAGCTGATTTTTACAGCATGCCCGGGAGGAGATGCAGCTGGCACATTTTATGTTTTTCTATCGCTCCCAGTCCAGCATAGAATTTTATTGAAGCAGTAATTAACATCTGCATATAGGACATCTATTTTTGTTACTTTTACTTGTTTCTACGTACACCTTAAGTATGTTTTCGATAATATTATCTTTGGGTCACATCCCTAAGTAACCATCTTGATTTATATTTCCATTGAGTGTCTTGTCTCGTATTAAGGGTAAAGTTATTTCTGCTCTCGTATATAATTACGTGTAACGATATATCATTCGACAGTCGGTAATTGGATACACTTTCACGTCATAACACTTCCTGCTAATTAGAGAAAATACGTCAGAACCAGGAGGAGGTAAATTATGTAGCGCTCGATAAAGTGCCTGAGATTTTGGAAATGATTAACACGGGGTGTTAGGACACCGTACCGCAAACTGATAGGGGTTGCGCAGTGAGAGGAACTGTTAAACTTTCACGACGATTCTCTTAGGAAATGAAAAAAATATTCGGCTTTCCCATAACAGATAGAGGTTGCTCAGTTAACGATACAGAACAGCTATCAGCTGGATTTTTTCAGGGAGTAAAAAATTTAATCGCATTTCCATTCAAAATGACCACCTCGATGACACAATTTGTATTTAAAAGCCATTTGTTTTTCACTTCGTAAAAAAATACCTGCTGAGAGTTGTTCAGTGTCGTTGACCGAGCAATTTTATAATTTACGGGACGTTGTCCCGCAAATGGTCTGACCGAAGCGATTATTATTGTATATAAAAGACAAAAAATATTTAATAGGGTCTCTTACACCATGTAAATACTTTAAATGTATATCTTCCACGCTGGACTGGGAGCGAGAATCTTCCACGCTGGACTGGGAGCGAGAGAAAAACATAGAATGTGCCAGCTGCATTTCCTCCCGGGCATGCTGTAACAACCATCCAAGCGATCCGAGGGTTTCTGTATATTGCAATTTAGGCGTTGGGCTAACAACCTGTCACTACAGTAATATGCGTACAAATCTATCTTAAATAACCCTAAAAACTTTGTCAGACGTGTTGGAACGACCTCTGTTTAGATCGTTTCAGCTCTGCCTACCCCATTAGGGATAAAGGTGTGATTTTATGTATGTATGTTTAATGAATAGAAAGCACGTACTCAGTTGTGATTTGTTCATGAAGCAGATACTCTACCTATACTTACTTAGACATAGGGAGTTCGTCCAGAAATCATCAATTTCTTTCAAACACTGCAAATAATAAGGCCTTTACTTCTGTTCCGTCTCTTTTGTGCTTCCATTCATTGTATGCCCCAGTTACACAGAAGACTACTATTAAACCTCCGAACAAAACCTTATATTGTAACTGTGTTTGCATACTTCCATGTTGGACTGCGAGAGATAGAAAAACATAGAATGTTTCAGCCGACCTTCCTCCCGTGAATGCTGTAGATATTAACTAAAGGGATTTGAGGGTTACAGTGTATTGTAATAAGGGCCATGGGCTGACAACCTATCAATACACATTACTATCTAAAATTGCCCTCAATTTTTGTCAGACGTAGCGAAAGCGCCTTTTACGAGCCGTTTTACGCTCTGCCTTCCCTGTAAGAGATAAAGGCATCATTTTATGAATGTATGTATTTATATGTTTGCATACTGAAGGCTTTGGCTTTTGTTAATACCAAGCGTAGCAATAAACATGAAAAATGCGCATATGCATAAACCCTAACAAGGTAAACAGAGTGTCAAAGTTCTTTTAGGCAGAGAAGGATTGTAAAGAGGATATTTTAAACATACATACATACATATAATCACGCCTTTATCCCTAATGGGGTAGGCAGAGCGTACACGACCTAAACAAAGGTCGTTCCGCCACGTCTGACAAAGTTTTGAGGTTTATTTCAGATAGATTTGTAGGTATATTGCTGTAGTGACAGGTTGTCAGCCTGTCGCCTAAATTGCAATATACAGAAACCCTCGGATCCCTTAGCTGGTTTTTACAACATGCCCGGGAGGAAATGCAGCTGGCACATTCTACGTTTTTCTCTCGTTCCCAGTCCAGCATGGAAGTGATATTTTAAAAGGAGCATTATATTGTCTGGTAACCCATCGCCTAAATCTTAAAAGAACTGACCCAGAATTCTAAGATCTTTTAATAAGATTTTTTTTAATAAGACTGTTATGAGAGGCAGTTAGTACTTAGTAAGTTTTTTCTTTGGATAAAATCAATAGGTAATTATAAATTTAATAATATTTTTATAATTTTAAAATTTTCCTTCGTTAGCTGCTAAAACACCCACATCTTAGTTTATGATAGCTTCGTAATACTTCCTTTAAAGCTGATTGTATTATGAAAGCTTGGACCCAGCGTTTATCGAATAGCTTGAGGGCACGACTTGAGTGCACATAAATTTGTGATCGAAACTTCCTGCGCCAAACATCGCCTGCAGCTTGAGAGCTTTAAAGTCGAAAATTCTTTAGAAATATGTGAGGTGAAAGAACCTCAACTTCTTATAAAATATAAAGTTGAGAAGTATCTTCGCGACAAGCTTCGAATACTTTTGGTAAGTCTTGGCTACAGACAAATAAGCGCAAACTAGCGGGAAATTTAATAAATATTGGTGTGTCACGGATCCTGACATTTTTTTTCATTTCTTGGGTGAATTAATTTTTGCATGGATCAAAAAGCAGTTGCATGCTAAGCTGAAGATATACAGTTGTATTTAATTAAACAGATAAATTGGTTGTAAAGAGTTTGCCATAGTTCTTATAAAACTAATCAGTTTCAACCAAAAAAATAACATTTCAGACAAAATAAAAAAAATAAAATGAATTGCTTTCTCCTTGAACATGAAAAGTTTGATATAAAAAACAAACCTTAACTCAAATTAAGACTTCATTTCAGAAGAATGTTACAATTCACATTTCTACATATCAAAGGTTTCATTATTTCTGGGTCCAGTCACCTTGTGACATAGGTAAATAAATGACTTTGCCATTTACGTTTACGTAAAGGATGTAATTTTGCGAGTAATATTAAACTGTCAGTTTGGAGGATGAGATGACAAAACACACATCCGTCTATTTGGAATGAAGAGGGACTCTTTTGTTGAAATGTAACGATTTTTTGTATTTTTATCTGAATAATAAAATTACTAGGTGGCATACGAACACGGCTATCGTCTGAATATCACTATAATGTATTCAATATAAATTCAGATAACAATATTTTCTTGTTTCATACTTTTCAGTAGTGGGATTTATGGTTATGGTATAGAAATCCAAACTTATAAATATCAGATCTTGCATCTGAAATAAAATTGCAATTTTCAATTTCTATTCAGACCGTCGTACAACTTGATGAAGCAGAAACTCATCTCAGTGCACGTGAGATTAGATTTTCCATTAGTTTTGAACTCTAACCCTTAAATATACGTGAAAGCACAGTGTTATTTTAATAAACATGGCTTCGATAATAATTCAGTAGCTTTTTTAATACCACCAGCATTAGACAGATATTAGAAATAACTCAACAACAAAAATAAAACCCAACAAAAATCGTGAAGTACGTCGAAATTCACGATTGCAAAGAATAAACGCAATCAAGACTTTGAGACGTAAACAACCATGGAAATTTTCACAAATAAACTGATTTCAAAATGGTTCAAATGATTTTATAAAGAGCTCATCAGCTACAAAGTCGGATCAAAAGAACTGGAGACTGAATAAAACAAATAACCCCTAGATTATGAAGAATTCTGTTTGTTGACTAAAATTCAAAGAAGTATTACTAAAAATTGTGCCAAAAATTTAAAATAAAAGGCAAAAAATTAAAGAAATTATTGATGGTATCAGTTTGATTCTAAATTTGAAACAAAGCTATTTTATTTTTACATCTCGTTGCTAACAACAAATCAAGTATCATGTTCGGAATTTGTCGAAAATTAGGTGGTTGAAGGTGGTTTAAGTATGTTAAACAGCTAACGAGCTTGTTAATAAGTCAAGCGTGAAGTGAGAAGTCAGCAGCCTCGTTTACACAGCGGCGTAGCGACGACGTCGGAGATAATACAACGCAGTAGTGAGAAATATTCATCTGAAGAAGATTATTTGGGTTGGTGTTATATCACCTAAACTAGAGCTCGTATTTATGATCTCAAGGAAGAGAGCAATATTAAGTACGGATTTGACAGGCCAAATTGTGTCTATGTACATATGTGGCCTAAGGCCTTAGGCCCGTATTGATAAACAGCACTTGAGATTGACAGCTAGTTTGAGTTTGTATCAGAAATGTCATTTCAGTACAATTTAGCCTGTCAAATCCGTACTTAACATTGCTCTCAATCTTGAGATCGTTTTATAAATACAACCCTTAAGCTCTTATATATAAAGTGATCTCAAAATTGAGAGCAATATAAAGTTTTTGACAGGCCGCTTTGTACTGAAATCACATTCCTGATACAAACTGAAACCCACTGTCACTCTTCAGAGTTGATTATAATTATGGGCCTTAGACTAATTAATAAAAATACTATAACTTACATTTGCTTTGTTAAATGAATTATGTAGACAACATATCTATTTTTACTCCAAAATAGTGTCTCGAGTTTCATTCTCCATTAAAAAATCAGCTAGAAAGAGTAATTTTATATAATTTTCAACATTTTAGCAATTTCTGCGCTCTTATTTAATTTCAAATTGCCGCTTTTCACTTTACGGATCCAGGAATTGGCTCAATTTTGGCATTTATTTGTTCAAGCAATTCTGAATTCAAATTACAGCGGTAGGCGGGAAATTTAAATATGAAATGCAAAAGAAGACCTTAATGACCACCACTTCTTTGGAGGATAATAACAGGAGCAACGCTGCCAGCGTCCTCGGCTCCATGCCCCAGGGGGACGCTCTGGAGGTCATTTATTATATACTAGCTGTGCCCGCGATTTCTCACGCCCGCTTTGTATGGAAAACACGCAGTGTCCAACATACTGAAAACGCTTTTTCGCGCGTAGAAGCGGGATCTGATAACCCGCGCGCAGAAGCGTGTTTCGCACTGTCTGATAATTGTTTTTGTATAGACAACACGCTTCCGCGCGCGAGCTAGCAGATCCCGCTCCAACGCGCGTAGAAGCGATTTCAGTATGTTTGACACCGCGTGTTTGCCATAGAAACTGGGGAACTTACTCAATATTAGTGGTGACGGCTCCCTCGCACTGTGAGCTGGAAACGGCGTTAAATCAAGCCGCTTACCAATTGTCCAGCTGGTTCGAAGTCAATGGTCTTGTATAAAATCCTACAAAGACCCACTTCATAGACTTTGACTTATCTGGTAGAGTATGTAAGCAGTTCAATGTTCAAATAAAAGGAGTCACACTGGACCAAGTAGAATCTACATGTTTCCTTGGTTTTCAGATTGACAGAACCATGACGTGGGAACCCCATATTGAAAAAGTCTGCAGTAGACTGAGTGGAGCTTGTTTTGCTTTACGGAAGATAACAAGTAGTGTATCGCCGGATATAGCGCGGAAGTGTTATTTTGCCGTGGTACATTCGTTACTGCAATACGGCGCCGAACTGTGGGGCTGTGCGGCCGAGTGGCACCAAGTATTTGTTGCGCAAAAACGTGCAGTCCGACTGCTCGCCCATATACCGCAAGACTGCTCAGCTCGTCCCTACTTTAAAACTTTGAAAATTTTAACTCTACCGTCTCAAATTATATTAGATGTTGCGATGTTTGTGCGAAAAAATCTAAATTTATACAAAAGACATAGAGATATCCACAAGTATAGCACACGAAATGCTAATGATCTAGTCACTATTAAACACAGACTTACTAAAACTGGTAAATTAACATATGTTATCGGGCCAAAAGTATACAATAAATTGCCTCCAGATGTTACTGATGCAAGAAGTGACAATAGTTTTAAGCATAGGCTCAAAAAATGGTTAATTGAGCAGGCGTTCTACTCAATTGATGAACTTTTAAATATACATTGAGTCAAATTGTAAATATTATTATGGATTATTTTTAGAAATGTATTAATTTAAAAAAATAATTGTAAGTATAAATTACTTAAATGAGATTATTTAATATTATTTTAAATGATAATATTGTCAAATGACGTGTAAATAATATTTACCAATAAAAATTATATGATATGAATGGTTTGCTTGATTATTTCTAACCTAGGCTGGACACCAAGTAATTAAAAAAACTCAGTTAAATAAAAAGTCTGTTCAAGATCTGTTAAAAACGATCAGAGTTTCATTTCTTAAAAGACAAAGAATGTGTCAGCTGCATTTCCTCCCGTGCATGCTGTAAAAACCAGCTAAGGGTTTTAGTATATTGCAATTTAGGCGAAGGGCTGACAACCTATCACTCCAGCAATATACCTACAAATCTATCTTTAATAACCCTCAAAACTTTGTCAGACGTGACGGAGCGACCTTTGTTTAGGTAGTTTACGCTCTGCCTACCCCATTAGGAATTAAGGCGTGATTATGTGTTTGTGTGTAATTAGAGTTCAATTTCCTGCCTAGCCCCTAAGTCAGGTGGCGTTATTCTTTGTATCGTAACTTTGAGTTTATGTAATGCTCAGTCAAACAAAAAAAGTTCCATCATAATAGGTTAAAATGACCGAAATTCAATTTTCTACCTACCTCCTAAGTCATGAGGCGTGCTTATTTAACTTTGATTTTAAATAATGCTTAAAAAATCTCTAGAAGGGTCGTATCTGTATATTGAATATTTTACAATACAATACAAAAAAATAATTGCAGCGGGCATTATTAACGATATAAAGTTCAAAATGTTTTTTTTTTTAATTTTTGTCTGTCTGCCTGTCTGTATGTTACCACATTACGCCAAAACTACTGATCCGATTTCGATGGAACTTTTTTATTTAACTGTGTTTTACCCGAGTTGCAACTAAGGATACCTAAAATCACGCTACCTGACTTAAGGGGTAGGCAGGAAATTGAAATTTAGCTGTTTCTTAACCGATTTTATGTTTTTTTTTATTCGACTTAAGGCTAGGAAGATCCCTAGCCTTGTCCCGTATCTCACGGGGTCGGCTATTTATTATATGTATAGATAGCTGTTTTCTAAGTTTAACTAACTAAAAAAAAAAGAAAAAAAAAAATGTAATTTTTTTATTTCAAGTTTCTCACAGTTAGCATTATTATAGAAATGTTAAGGAATATCTGTCAAATACTCAACTTTAGTACAATAAGTAGTTTCAGTACCTAGCCTCGTTCTTGTATTAGACTAGTCTAGACACGTACAGTGCAACCCGGTCACTATGAATGGGTGTGAGTGTATGTTACATTCCACCTAAAGTGCACTTTTAGGAATTGGATTCCAAGCTGAATTTAATTTTAGAATTTTTCGGCGAACGGTGAACAGCAATATGTTTCACATTTTGAATGCCTGACCAGAAAAGGACTTAACATTCTTTCTACTTCTTTTTTGGACACTTAAGGTTCGACCGCACTAGGACGTAGCAGTACCGCGGCGCGGTACTGCGCGACAAATGATTATTTGTATGCAAATGTGTTATATGAGATGTACCGCAATGAAGCGGTAATGGAGCTGCAGCGAAATTGTGTGGTGCGGCACAGCGCAGGCAGCAATGTCAGTTCATACATTTTGACAGTTTTAGTGCGGTCTAACCTTTATGCCGCTGACCGACAGTCTGCTTATTGCTGCAATATTTTTTGTCTTATTAAAGACAAATTCGCCTACCTTAAGTATTGAATTAAGTGTGTAGAATTCTTAAATCACTACATAGTACAAAACAAAGTAGCTTTCTCTGTCCCTATATCCTTATGTATGCATGATTCAAGAGGAAGGTTTATATGTATAATACAAGCATAATATAATAGAGAAACACTGATAATTTCCGTGCGAAGCCGGGGCAGGTCGCTAGTAAGATATATATCTTAAAACCACGTAATTAAGTGATCCATAATGCATGGTAGTGCGATGACGATAGCTTTTATGCTCGTCGTTTGTTACGTTTTACTTTACGAACCTACCGCCCTATTACTTTTAAACATACATATAATCACGCCTTTATTCCCAATAGGTAGGCAGAGCGTAAACGACCTGAACAAAGGTCGTTCCGCCACGTCCGACAAAGTTTTGAGGGATATTTAAGATAGATTTGTAGGTATATTGCTGTAGTTACAGGGTGCAGCCTATCGCCTTCATTGCAATAAATAGAGACCCTCGGATCCCTTAAAATGAAATAACATCTGCAGTATACAATATAAGTTATAAGACTTTTGCGGTTGTTTATAACAATTATCTTATTATTTTGAAAGAGATTATCACCGCGAATATAATTACTGTTACCTCGATATTTCAACGTAGTTTCAAATATATATAATGGTAACAATAAATATAATGGCGGTAATAATGCCGTTCAAAATCAACATCTCCCTAGCCTCATCTCGTATGTCATGCTACCTGCTTGAACGAGATTATTGGTTTTTACACCATTTGACCTCCGCAACCCAGAAGTGAAACCAGACTCAATCGAAGATTAGGCCAGAGTTTTCAAGCCGCCAATGCTTAGCACTAGCCTCTTACATGTCTTAACGACTAATATCTACGGTATTTAACGATATTAACCGTTAACGACGACTTCACGTGCCTTTCGAAAAAAACTTATTTTCTTTTATGTTATTTTAACAAAGAAATATTTTTATGTGTTCAAAGAGTTTTAAGAGTTTATTTTTGAAATATCAAACAAAAGGTTTGAATCAAAGATTTGACTTTCACAACATTACACCGACCTGTTTAATTAGAGAACAAAAGTTAAATATGGGATGGATTCGACTCTAGATTTGCCGGCTAAAACTAAAATTAAAATCGAATTGTCCCGTTAAGACTAAAAACATTGGAAAAGGACAGGAGGAGATCTATTTTTTCCGGTTTTATTTTTTCAGTCGGTGGTTTTATGCGTTATCTGTCATATTTATCCGCCGTCACATGATATATATAATACTGGGGAAACGTGCAAAAGCGCATCAAAATCTAGCGGAGAAAGTGTAAAAACAAAGAATACTAATTTTGTTATTTTTCACTTTAATTATTTTGTAAGTGACACACAGATTTTAATTTTAGCAGATGGTATCTAGAATAGAATAGAATAGAAAACGTTTATTTGTCACCAATTATTACAACAGAAACTTAACCTAAAATATTATGTATAATAAAACAAAATCAACTTAATCTATAATAGAATCGCGCCCAATGTCTTATTTAACTTAACTCTCGCAAGACTAAAACCGAATGTACCTCGTATTTTCTCCAAGAGTGACTTAAACTTTCCTCTGGGAGTCATCTTGCACAGCGCAAATTTAGCCGCAGTAGTCTGAAGTCAGTGCGACAGTTTGCACTTTGTTAGTTGTGTTGAGTTAAGGTAATTCCTATTGGTTTTTAAGAGATTATTTCTGTTAAACGAATCATACAAAAATTCTTATAAATACACAGCTAAGAAATTGGTTTATGTCCTGCAATTGCAACATTTAAAAATATTCTAGTTCGTAAATAAGTATGCTAAAAAAATCTGGAAGTAACGCTGTTTTTATCTGTAAATTTGATATTCTTTCTAAATTATTTTGAGCGCTTTCACGGTTCTTTCTGGAAAATATCCTGATAATGAGTAGTTTTTATGAAACAAGCTTTTTTGTGCCTTATCCGCACATTTTTGACGCGGCCACGGACGTAACCGCCACGCTGTAGCGCGCGCTCATTTGAACGATGTACGGGCGATGGTTGCATTACTTGAAATCTACTTCCTCATCTGCCGGCAGGATACACATTAACAATTTATCAACCTTGAACACTGTAGTACCTAGGTACAGTAGTAATGTAATGATTTAATTTTTACTTTGCGATCTGCATTTTTCATATTTATTTTAATACAGAATCTCCATTCAATACCAGAAGAGCACTTATATGAAACGGGTATTATTTTAAGTGAGAGAAATTAAATAATTGTTTTATTGCGATAATAATATACAGAGCTTGCGGGTTCTATTCTTAATAATTAAAAGCGTAGTATTAAAACAATTCTGCGGCTATACAACGTGTAACAGAAAAGGTGAAAGGGCACCGAAAAGGATATGAACTAGTCCATGAAACTGAACAACTTTCTCAAAGAAACATTTTCAAAATAAGAAAAAAGAAGTTTGACCTTACATACAAAATGCATCAGCTGATAGCAGGTGTAGTATGGGGAGTCAAACTTTTTTTTCGTGCTTCGACCTATGTTTCTTTAGGAAAATTGTTCAGTTTCATGGGCTGGTCCATATCCTTTCGGATGCATATACCCTTTCTGTTACTTGTTGCATATTAAATGCTTAACAGCCGAAATGCCTTTTATTTTAGGGTAAATTTTAGGTAGTAAAACAGGGCTATAATGTTAATGTAGACTGTATAAATAATTATCCAAATCCTTATTAGCTTACGGCAATTTTAGATAGTGGAATTTATATAGCTATTACAAATAAGGACAACACCTTTTTAGTAACTTTGGGCCTTTTGACATAAATAATAGTACATTGTTCATTGAGGGAAGAAAGGCATCGATTCCTACGAGGGTGTAGCAGCTGAGGGCCTCAATATACACGTGTTGGGAATCGTATTTTCTTCCGAGTGATACATAGTGCTTTATACTAGAACTATGACGAAAATATAATTAAAATTATTGTAATACAAAGAATGATATGATTTAAATGGAAATATATCCTTAGTACATTTGAAATGTAAACATCCATCCAAACAGAACATAAACTAAACACATATTCTATACAGTTACACATTACATCAAAAACATTAAACACTTAATTTTAATCAAATAAGTTAAAAAAAATCAAAGAACGAAAAAAAATTCTCACGGACATGTTGATTTCACCTTATGTTTTACTTGAAAAGAGGCAAATGAAACAATGCACATAATGCTAAGAAATGTAAATACCATTTCGTAAACTTCGAGATCGAAACGTTTTGTCTTTTGGCATCCGCCTGTTTCTCGTGATAAATTAACGACTACTCACTTGTTTGTTTAACGGAGGTGTTACACCTCTACGTAAAGAGCCGCTTAACGAGAGTCTTCTTCATATATAGTGATAATAACAGAACATTCCGCCGTGTGTGATATTCGACTGCGGTTCACCTGTCTTGAATTATAAATTTTAATAAATAAAAGAGCGAAGAAAGTGCTTACTATATACTCGCGAAAAGAAAATAATCCCATATATTTTGGCCACTCGCATATTTGATCGGATTTATGTTCTTTCTTCCCCGTTTTCTAGAAAGAACTAATAAACGTTCCGAATAGGAGTATAATGTATTTTTTACAAAGAAACACAATTTTATTTAGATATTAAAGGCAGCAGCAGACAAAGACGTATTTTCTCAACCCGACAAGCGACCAACAAGAAAATAAATTGGAAGCCATCCGCGGATTCGATAGCAAGATCCGCTCGAGTGAAGCCAGAACTGAAAACAAAACCAAGTAGGCAATTTCCTTTTAATATTATGAAATATTTCCTGACAACATTACAAATTTTGTCACTACACGATGAACAAGTGCTATTCATATTTATAAAATATTCGGCAACTCACATGTGGGTTTGATACAGGTACTCACCTCGACGTTTCGACGCTATACGTGGATCTTCTTGGTGCCGAATATTTTATAAGTCTAATATAAATTATTACATACATTATTATATAAATATTTTATAAATTATAAGTATATCTCCTTCTTCTTCTTTCCGTGTCGTTCGAGTAGATCAACCTAAGGGAACCATGTTGTTGAATTACAACGCCCAATAGGAAAGCTAGTTGGTGTCTGACATGGTTTCTGTAACGACCACTATCAAAGAAAGGAACGGGGGTACCTTTTGATACCAAAAAAAACGTGTTTGATTAAATTTGAGTTTGAATTGAATTTTACCACACGCATGCACACTTATCTCAAATCTTGACTTCAAAGGATGAAGTTTCCGTACTTTCTGATATGTGCGTTTAGACTGAGAGATCTTTTTGAAAAACTCTTCCAATCCCAACCAAATTATAAGAGCATTTAAGAAATAATTGTGAAAACATCATGGTAAGGTGTAAAATTTGTGAAACGTAAACAAAGAAAGTTAGAACTCACTAACTGGATCTCTCAATCTGGAAAACTGAAGAAAAAGCCATAACGCGTATACAAGCATATACTGCCTATGTGTTTTTAATTTGCATTTTAATTAATTGTAAAGGATTTGTGACGGCTGCTAAACACAATTTCGATTCGTTTCAAAGCCACATTTAAGATTTATAACGGTTTATACGGATCACTTCGAGTGGACATTGTTCAATTGAGTGATCATGTAAAACACCACCTTATACTGAAAGAGTACCTATGAAATATTATTACGTTTATTGCAAATTTTACTTCTGGAAAAAATTGTGAAGCAAAAATCGAGATTGAAATCTTACTGGTTCAAGAGAAAATGAAAATCTTGTTTTTTGTCGATCATCCCAACTGAGAGATCCATATTTTGACCTATATTTAATAAACCAAATCTTATAGGTAGAAGGTAGATACCTCAGAAATTGTGAAACATTTTGTACTAAAATTTGACGAATCAGTCATCCCTGTTAGTGTATTTTGGAAGCATTATCAACAAAAATTGCTGGTCAGTCTCATTGTACCCGTAATGATTCCACCCGGCGATATGGTCACCCTACTCGACTTTTTCCTTAAGGATTGTAAAAATAATTTATCTCTTTAAGTATAACACTTACAGGGACGACTGATTTGTCAAATTTTAGTACAAAATGTTTCACAATTTCTGTTGTACGAGGGGCGGCTGATATAAAATCTACTGGCCATTGCAAAATCATATTCTATATTTATTCCTTTTTCAAAATTATGACGCTTATTTTTTTTCGCTTGCTTTTTTTTTTTGGCGCGGCTTTGATTTCACCATGTCGAAAGAAAATTGCAAAATGATGAAATTTGAGCATCGAGCAGTGATTAAATTCCTAAGTAAAGAAGAAAATACGCCTACGCAGATCAGAGAGCGCATGTTAAAGGTGTTTGGTGATTCAAGTACTTCTGAATTCGTCATAAAGTTTTGGTCGAAGCAATTTAAACATGGCCGTAAGAGCCTGAAAGATGACACACGTGGTGGAAGGCCAATTTCTGCTGTTACCGCAGATAATGTTGAAAAGGTGAAGAACCTGATTCTTGCAGATCGGCGAATCAAGCAGTGGGAGATAGCCAGAGATGTGGGCATTAGCAAGGAACGAGTTCATGAAATTATTCACGAACATTTGGGCATGTCCAAGGTGAGCGCGCGTTGGGTCCCTAGAATGTTGACCCGCTTTGACAAACAAAGGCGAGTAGAATGTTGTCAGGCATTTCTAGACCTGGTCAAAGGTAAACAAGAAGACACTATCATACTCTCGATTTGTGACCTGTGATGAAACTTGGATTCGCCAGTGGGATCCGGAAAGCAAACAAGAGTCAATGCAATGGAAATTTAAAGGAGAAAAGCCGCCAAGGAAGTTCAAGGTTCGGCCGTCGGCTGGAAAACTAATGGCCACCGTATTTTGGGATGTCGAAGGGATTTTGATGATAGATTATTTGCCTAAAAATACAACAATGAATGCTGAATATTATGCAAACTTGCTTGACCAGCTTCGTGAACAAATCAAAGAAAAGCGGAGAGGCAAACTCAGCAAAGGTGTTCTGATTTTACAAGACAATGCTCCTGTACACACAGCCTTAACGACGAGGTCAGCCCTGAGCAAAAACGGCTTCACAGAAATTAACCATCCACCTTATAGTCCAGATCTGGCTCCCTGTGACTATTTCTTATTCAAAGATTTAAAGAAAAAATTGAGGGGTCGCAGATTTTCGACGGACGAAGAAATGAAAGAGGCTGTGAGTGACCATTTTGACGAGCAAAATAAAAATTACTATTATAACGGCATGATGTCACTTATTTGCAAATGTCATAAGTGTATTTCACTTGCAGGAGACTATATAGAAAAATAAAAAATAAACTAGCCATCAAAGTCTTTTCTTTCATAGCTAACTATGAAAGAATACTTAGACTTAGATAACTTATCAGCCACCCCTCGTATGTACCTTCTACCTATAACTATAAGTTTTGGTTTATTAAATATAGTTCAAAATAAGGATGTCTCAGTTGGGACAATCGACAAAAAACAAGATTTTCATTTTCTCTTGAATCAGTAAGATTTTAATCTCGATTTTTGCTTCACAAATTTTTCCAGCATATTTTGCAATAAACAATAATATTTTATACTTTTTCAGTATAAGGTGGTGTTTTACAAGATCATTCAATTGAACAATGTCCACTCTGAGTGATCCGTATAAACCGTTATAAATCTTTAACGTGGCTTTGAAACGAATCGAAATTGTGTTTAGCAGGCGTCACAAATCCTTCACAATGAATTAAAATGCAAATTCAAAACACATAGGCAGCATATGCTTGGATACGCGTTATGGCTTTTTCTTTAGTTGTCCAGATTGAGAGATCCAGTTAGTGAATTCTAACTTTCTTTGTTTAGGTACGATTCACAAATTTTACACCTTACCATGACGTTTTTACAATTATTTCCTAAATCCTCTTATAATTTGGTTCGGATTGGAAGAGTTTTTCAAAAAGATCTCCCAATCCACACGCACATATTTCTGATTATCGATAGATACGTGCTCAATCCTAAAGGTAAGTGTGCACTATGGCGTTGCTGCAGCGGGGAGGAGCGGCACGGCACTGCAGCAGCGAGACACTGTGCGACAAAATGTATGAACCAGACATTACCGCGCCGGGAAGCGACGTGAAGCGCCGCGCCGTTTTGTTTCAGCTCCAGTGCTGTTTCAGTGCGGCATCTCTCATCTTCATTGTCATGCTCCAGCTGCAGTGGAGCGGCGAAGCGGTTCAGGGTGCAGCAATGTCAGTCCATACATTTAAACAGATTTTGTCGCGCAGTGTCGCGTCGCTGCAGTGCGGTGTCGCGCCGCACCGCTCCGCTCCGCTGCACCTATGCTGTAGTGCGGTATAACCTTAAAGCTTAGAAGGTGATTTTAAGTCTAATAATCTTTGTTCTCGTTGTTCTATATATTTTTTGTTCGACTTACGTAGGTACTATCAAATTTGATCAGATTCTTAAATTCTAATATTTTTTGAGCATTAGCACTGAATTTAATTAAGTTGCAACTTGTACAAAACTACTCCTTACATTATCTTAGTCTCAAGTTTCAAAGAAATATATTTAGTAGGAAACTTTCAACATTCTGTTGTTACTGTATTATCGAGATAATATTAAACCCCTAGAACGACGAACCGATTAAGACAGCAAACTTAAAAATCACCAGCACGTGTAACCTTCAGCTTAACAGGATACACGTGTTTGGGATAAACATACATACATACATATAATCACGCCTTTATCCCTAATGGGGTAGGCAGAGCGTAAACGACCCAAACAAAGGTCGTTCCGCCACGTCTTACAAAGTTTTGAGGGTTATTTAAGATAGATTTGTAAGTATATTGCTGTAGTGACAGGTTGTCAGCCCATCGCCTAAATTACAATAATATTACATAGGCTGACTTTAAGATTTTTTCAGCAAAGAATAGCAGCTAACATCACTAGTACGAGTAGTATAATAATAATAACGGAGAAGTTTTTTTTATTTGATTGAGCATTTTACAGCTCTCTTTAAAAGAAAAAGAAAATATGTGTAATTTATAGCATTATAGTAAAAAATCTTCAATTTGCTTATTTATTTATACATTTAAAGACAATCAATTAGGAAGTACATTGCCTGTAATTTTTTTGTAGTTAATATATTTTCAAGATTTATCGGAAATTTATTTAAGTGTAGTTTGACCGAGAGAGTCGAAACTCACTTTTCCATGGAATAATTTAATTTGCTTTGAATTTGGAAATCAGTCTGTTATATACCTACATCGCACAATTAATGCCATCATAATACATATCAACACAATAAACACTCCGAACGAGGTAGATTATAAATTCTATGAAACAATACCATCTTCATTAAAATCCTTTTCATTTAAATTCAACTTGGCAAGGAAAAGGAGCGTCAAAACGATTCAAAGATTTACAGAGCTCAGTAGGTAAAACATTAGGAGGTCCAGAGTCTGGTTTATCAACATAAAGTGTATTTTTTTTTATTTATCACTTTGTGTGATTTTCTCTTGTTTGGTTAGACAATGCAGCCTGAATCACCTGATTGTCTGTAAGACAAAGGGAGGGTATGTCAAACCGTCGGTCTCGGTGGTTCTGTTTGATCATGGTTGTTACAGTAACCATGTCAGGTGCCTATTAGCAGTGCTACTATTTTAGGCATTTTAAAAACTCGGAGACCAGGGATCATCAGGACTTTACATTCAAAATCCACACGAAAAGAAGAATATTCTTCTTTCTTTCATTTTCTTTATTCATTTTTAATTGCACTAATTTAACAAAGGATTTGCGGTATTAACATCTCCCTCCCGTAATCTCCCGGTATCTCCCGGAATATCCCGTCATCTCAGGGTTAGTAACCTATTCTAGGGGTTTGAACGAGGGTACTGGTTTTAATACAGAGCGACTGCTGTCTGACCTCAGTAACCCAGAAGGGAAACCAGTCATAATTCTAGATTAGGTCAGAGTTTTCAAGCCGCCAATGCTTAGCACTGGCCTCTGATATGGCTTAACGACTAAAATCTACGGTATTAAATGAAATTTGCGGTATAAAAAATATGCACGTAATTATAATTTTTACTTAATTGAATTTCCTGTAATACAGTTAACTTCCCTGGCTAATTGTAATTAATACTACACGAGCGTATATTAAATCAGGTACCTAATTAAATTAATATCACGTCTTAATAATTCCCGAAGGAGGCCATATTCTTTCCCTTCTATATACTCCATCCTCTCTATTCTCAATTACCTTTAAGACCGATTTACATTTTATTGCTCGACTCTGGCGCGTAACTTACGCTCCAGCAACAATTTAACTTTAAAATTATTCCCACAAAACGAAATTCTACGGAAAATCTTTCACGGTCCAAACAATCAAATTGTGGAATTTCCTTCCCGAAAACGTTCGACGAACATAGTCTATTGAGACATTTAAAGAGAGAACAAGACAGTACTTTTTAGATTATAAAAAATAATTATTTATCCTGTCTTTCTATAGCATAATAATATAATATGTATTAATTTGTTGTAAATAGGTATATAATATGTACATATCAGTCTGTTTCAGTTTATTTATTTATTAGTATGTATACCAGGCCACTCAGAAAGTATTTCGATAAATAGTTTTTATATATGGCAGACTGGCCGGTTAGAATCTTTTTTGAAAATATGATTACTTGTAAGTAAAAATATGTGTGTTCCATTTTCAAAATTTCCCTCCACATTTTTTGCGAGCCAATTCAAAGTATCGTGTCTTACTGAAAAATGGATCTGCGCCGGGAACATTTTAGAGCTATGATTTTTTACGATTTCAAGTGTTGCCTGAAACCCAAGCTGAAACCGGATGAATCGTTCAATAGACTTCAAATGGCATTTATGGATGAAAACCTCTCCAAGGCAACCGTGTATCGTTGGTATAACGAATTTAGGCGCGGTCGACCAACCTTGGGGGATGAAGAAAGAAGCGGTCGTCGCCCTTTGACGGCTATTACGGAAGAAAACGTGCTAGCAGTGAAAAATTTAATCCAAGATAATAGGCGAATTACATATCAGGAGATTCAGCACATATTAAAGATTGGATCGGGAAGCGTTCACGAGATTCTACATGGGCATCTTCGCGTGAGGAGGATAGTATCGCGCTGGGTGCCGCACTACCTCACCGACGCTCAGAAGCAGGCCCGGGTGGAATGGTGCCGTGATATGCTGAACAAATTTGAAGCAGGCTCGTCTCGGCGTGTTTACAACATCGTAACAGGTAATGAGTCCTGGAATTATCAATACGATCCAGAAACCAAGCGCCAGTCGACAGTTTGGGTGTTTCAAAATGAACCAACGCCTGCCAAAGTGAAGCGATCTCGAAGCGGGGGGAAGATTTTGATCGCCAGCTTTTTTAATTTGACTGGCCACTTGGCCTCAATTCCCTTACGAGATCAAAGAAGCATTAACGCCGAATGATAGACTACCAAATGTTTACCAGAAGTTTTTTCTGTTGTGAGCAACAAGCGACCAAACACAGGGCTCCGCGGGCTACTGCTCCACCACGACAATTCCCCTGCACACACCGCGCTCAAAACGAGGGACTTCCTGGACAGCACACCAGTCAAACTCCTGGGTCACCCTCCTTACAGCCCTGATCTAGCACCGTGTGACTTCTTTTTTTTTCCAAAAATAAAAAATCAGCTCAAGGGGATACAATTTTCGTCGCCGGAAGATGCGCTGGCTGCGTTCGAGCAGGCTGTAAACGAGGTGTCTACGGCGGACTGGAAAAAGTGTTTTGAAAACTGGTTCAGACGCATGAATCTTTGTATAGAGGCTGGTGGAGAGTACTTTGAAAAGATTTAATAAAAATATATGTACGTGTAGAACAATATTTTTTAGTGTCGCAAATCTTTCTGAGTGTCCCACGTATACATAAACATTTAAGTATTATAAAATTAGTTATAAAGTAAATATGAACTATCCCGCTTTTTGCTATGTACTATCCGAATACCCAAAGGTTGCCTGGTAGACTTTTCTGCTTTAGAAATAAGTCCGCCTATATTGTACTGTTTTGTTCCTTACTTTTCTGCTGCATAAATTTGTGTTAGTTTGTGCAATAAAGTATTTTGTACATACATATAGGCACACCTTTATCCGTAATGGGGTAGGCAGACCGTAACCTACCTAAACAAAGGTTGTTCCGCCACGTTTGACAAAGTTTTGAGGGGTGTTTTAGGTAGATTTGTAGGTATTGCGGTAGTGACAAGTTGTAAGCCCATCGCCTTAATTACAATACACAGAAACCCTCGGATCCCCTAGCTGGTTTTTACAGCAGGCCCGGGAAGAAATGCAGCTGACTTATTCTATGTTTTTCTCTTGCTCCCAGTCCAGCATGTTATTACTGATCTTGGAACTATTTTGTATAGTATTGATGTACAATCCAAGAGCAAGTGGACAGGGCCCCTGCCTCCTGAGCAGGGAGCTCGTGGTTCGAATCCCACCACGTACCAATATGTTTTTCGGTTGCCGAATTTCATATGTACGTTTATTCGGCGCTTTTTCCGTGCTTCGGAGGACACGCTGAGCCGTTGGTTAATATCGTTTTACACCGTTGATATTAGTCGTTAAGCCATATCAGAGGCCAGTGCATTGGCGGCTTGAAAACTCTGACCTAATCTAGGATTGGGTCTGGTTTCCCTTCTGGGTTGCGGAGGTCTGATGGCTGTTGCTCTGTATAAAAACCAGTACCTTCGTTCAATCACCTAGATTAGGTACTTACCCCGTGAGATATTCAATATATTGTGTTTGAAATACATGCACACTAAAATTAAATTACAGGCATAAGATTACAGTTACATTAAAATGTCTAATTATAATAAATAAGTAATTAATGATGTTAATGAAACTAAACAAGATTATGTCAATTTACATGTCAAATTTAAATATTATTAAAGTAAATAATTGTGAATTACATCGAAGGCAGCAATTGTTATCAAAAATCGTCAATGGAATACAAGCACCTTTCCAGCAAGAGAGCTTTTAATTTTTGTTGAAATTCGCTTAACTTACGTAAACATTTTAATTCTGTAGGCATTTTATTAAACAATTTAACAGCCTGGTATCTAGGACAGTGAAAGACGATGTTAAAATTTGGCGAAATCACATAATTTAAGTCTTTCCGTCTAGTAGAATCTCTGAGTTCCATTTCAGGTGCAGATTCAAAGATAAACCTTTTTTTATCACGCTCGTCAACATATAAACTTGGTAATGTTAGAATACCTAATTTTTTGTTTGTTTGTATTGCTCTCTTTTGAGTTACAAACACTCTGTTTAAATTATATCTATAGCTATTACCCCATAGGAGAATGCTATACCTAAACTTGGACTCAACTAATGCATAGTATACAGATTTCAATTGATCAAGGGTTAGTACGTCTCGTAAGGAGCGAAGAGCATAGCACGCAGAGCTTATAGAATTCTCAATTGATGCTACTTCTTATTTCCAATTTAACAATTTGTCAATGTATATACCTAAAAATTTCGTTTTATAACCATATTAATTTTATGTCCTTTGAGAGATACATCTAAAATATCATTTATTACGGCTTGTAGTATTAAAAAGAAGAACATTAGTTTTAGAGGCATTCATTTGTAGGTAATTAGCAGAGGTCGGAAATTCAGGTGCAAAAAAAGTAAAAACCCACTGTTGGAGCTACTAAGAGTTGCTACAACCACCTTTTTCAAGATGTTTAGGGCCCCAGTTTATTTTTCTTTATTAAATTGTTTTAGTTATGCCAATGTGTTCTTTGCGTCAATATAAGTCGAAACTGTTTGCATTTTTTTTAAATATTTGTTTTAATTTGAAAGATAAAAGTAGAAATGAGTTTTCAATGTACTGAAAAATATTAAAAATATAAAAATATCGTTTGTTTGTTTGATATTTTTATTGAATACCCTTTATAAATGATTTCTACAATGCTTTTATTATTATTACACAAAAATTTGAATGGGGCCCTCGGGGGCCCAAAAGCGTTTTATTTCTTTAAAAAAAATTGCGGAGAAAATTAAAATTAAAATTCGTATTTGGCAAGGTTAAGACAAGATAAACGCTTTTTACTCTTGTATTTTTTTCTATACGGTTGATAGTTTCAGGATAAATTGATGTTGAAGTTAGCAGGACACAATCGTTCAAAACCAAGCAAAGTAGTGGTTTTTATGGTGAAATCGTCTAGGTTAAGAAGAGATAGGTAAGGCACTTCTCTTTCTTGTTATTTTTTCTCTACGGTTGACAGTTTCACAGTGAATTGATGTTAAAGTTGTTAGGACAATTTTTGGGCCTGGGGGCCCAAAGCATCTTACTTCTTAAACAAAGAAATTACGGAAAAAAACAAAATTAAAAATCTTATTTGGCTAGGTTAGGACAAGATAAACGTTTTTGCTCCTGTAATTTTTTCTCTACGGTTGATAGTTTCATAGTAAATTAACAATTAAATGCTTGTTAGGTACTAAGTTACATGAAATACTTTCGGCTTTCTTTATAAAATTTGACCCTAATATTGTGTACTTTCAACATTTCATAAATTGAAACAGATGCAGCTCTATACGCTGACCTTGTCGCATATACTGAGAGAGAGAGAGTATATTGGACCAGCATGTATGTGTCTTTCAAATAAATATTTCTAGGAAATTTATCACTTCGACCGTTTATCCCAGTATGTGCAAAAGACTACTCAACCATAGTGGAAGAGGCAGGCGGCACCTGCAGCTATACCAAAAAATACTTAAAAGTGACCACTTTGGATTCAAATTGAGTCAATATTGTCAATACAGGTGTTTGAATGCTATTTTTGTTGAATGATTGCACGTAATTTAATCTATCAAGCATTTGAATGTTGACTCCGATTACGCCGATGAAAACATGGCCGATCATCGCACATGTCTACTACCTAGTTTCAAGCAAGTCCTCGCTCCGTAGTTCCGGCAGTTTAAGAGAAATTAATTACAGTTTAATAAATAAATATTTAAAAATTACAGCTCGCAACTCTGCCTTGTTTGATGAAATTTAAATAACTTTAAGTGCATCATTCGTTCAGCTTGTAACACTGTATGTATAAATTAAATTCAATAGTCAAATAAAAGAGTATATTGATACTTAAATAACCGATATAGTTATGCACAATACAACGACGTAAATATGTAAGTTATATTTATATTTCAACACAAATCAACAAAAACAAAATATGCAATAGTTATTCATAAACTAAACTAAACCAAATATCCCTGTCTCTCTCTATCCTTGTCCCTGTCTATCTCTCTCTTTGAGTATGTGCGACAAGGTCAGCATATTGACTGTATCTGTCTAAGTGCGTTTAGGATGTATTGTCTTAATTTTTGGTTTGTAAAATATGGCAAGTACACAAAATCAAAAGTGTATTACATGTAACCTAGTATCAAGTATTTTCTACGATATACTTATTGGAAACCGGCTAACCCAGGGAGGGTTTCAGTATTGTATTTTAAACGATGGGCTGACAACCTGTCACTATAGCAATATACAGATCCACCTGGAATGACCCTCAAAATTTGTCAGACGTGGCGGAACGACCTTTGTTTAGGTCGTTTACGCTCTGCCTACCCCATTAGAGATAAAGGCGTGATTATATGTATGTATGTACTTATTTGTAAAATGTAAAATAAAGACGAATCCGGTAAAATTCTTTTTATATATATATGCGAGTGCTTGACTGGTCTTATTTTAAGGATTTAGGTGCTTACAATGAACCTTAATAGTTTCACAACGAAAGAAAAAAGTATAGTAATGTTTAAGCAGTAAAACGCTTTGGGGCCTCCAGGCCCAAAAATTGTGTCCAGGGAATTTTAACATCAATTCACTGTGAAACTGTCAACCGTAGAGAAAAAATTCTTTCCTGAAAGAGAAGTGCCTATATCTTCTTAACCTAGCTGATTTCACCATAAAAACAACTACTTGGCTTGGTCTTGAACAATTGTGTCCTACTAACTTCAACATCAATTTACCCTGAAACTATCAATCGTAGAGAATAAAATGACAAGAGTAAAAAGCGTTTCTCTTGTCTTAACTTTGCCAATTACGAATTTTAATTTTAATTTACTCCGCAATTTTTTTTAAAGAATTAAAACGCTTTTGGGCCCCCGAGGGCCCCATTCAAATTTTTGTGTAAAAATAATAAAAGCATTGTAGGAATCATTTCTAAATGGTATTCAATAAAAATATCAAACAATAAAATGATATTTTTATATTTTTAATATTTTTCAGTACATTGAAAACACATTTCTACTTATATCTTTCAAATTAAAACAAATATTAAAAAAAATTGCAAACACTTTCGACTTATATTGACGCAAAGAACACATTGGCATTACTAAAACAATTTAATAAAGAAAAATAAACTGAGGCCCTAAACATCTTGAAAAAGGTGGTTGTAGCAACTCTCAGTACCTCCAACAATGGGTTTTTACTTTTTTTGCACCCGAATTTCCGACCTCTGGTAATTAGCCTTGAACCAGACATCAAAGCATCCTAAAACACGGTTCACTAGCTTGTTTAAGTCATCCATACTATTAGCCGATATAACAGCATTTGTATCATCTGCAAAATTTACCAAGTTAATGTCAGAATTATTATTATACACATAATTTAATAAGTCATTTATGAAAATTATAAAAAATATTGGCCCGAGGACTGAGCCCTGCGGAACCCTCCTTGTTACTTTTGTGAATTTTGATGTATGAACTATCTAAGTTCCATCTTGTGTCAAATCTTTAATTTCAATATATTGAGTACGATTAAGCAAGTAGGATTTAAACAATTCAAGTAAGTTCCCTCGTACTCCATAGTGTTCTAATTTTATTAACAATAGCTCATGACTAACTAAATCAAAAGCGGAACTTAGGTCTAGAAACAGCCCTGCAACCTTTTTCTTTGCATTAATTTGTCTCATGATGTCGTCAATGAGGGTATCAATTGCGTCAGTTGTGCCAATACCTCTTTGAAATCCAAACTGTCTCGAATGTAATATATTATTGCAACTCAAGTGTGATGTAAGTCTATTCTTCAGAAGTTTTTCTAATATTTTGCCAACCACTGGGAGCAGTGAAATGGGCCTATAGTTTTTGGGATCAGTGACGATGTTCTTTTTGTGCACTGGGATAACTTTGGCTAATTTAAATTGATCAGGGAATATATTTTGATTTAAACATAAATTGAATAAATATGCAATTGGTTTTGCTAAAATGTCAATATTTTCTTTTATAATTGTTATTGGAATGTCATCTGACCCGGTATATTTTTTATTTATCATTTCACTAACAATTTTCTGTATTTCCTTTTGACTAGTTTTTCTACATTCAATGTCAGTATCAATCCGCTTTGTGTTCTCCAGTAGAAGAGCTATAGAATCGCTGCAATTTACATTGGTTTTACCTTTACCATGGTCAAATAAATCATTAAATATTTCTGAAATATCCTTAGGGTTTGTTATGATATCATCGTTTAATTTAAGTATAAGCTTGTTCTGTTTGCGTATTTGTTTTTTGTTACTGTGTTTATTAACAATTTTCCAAATAGCCTTTGTAGAATTTTGTGCTTGATGTAGATCGTCCTGAACTGACGACTTCCTAGCGCAACGTAATACTTTTCTATATAATTTTTTGTAACTTATTTTATAATTGACTATTGATGGATGGCAGTTTTCTTTATTAATGTTACATATTACTCGTTTAAATTTACTAGACTCTCGTACGCCTTTTTTGATCCACCGTATTTTATTACACTTTTTCAAATTAATTTTTCTATTTACTTTTTTAAAGCTCTCCCCAAATATAACGTTAAACATTTTTTTTAAATGAATTTATTCCTAGCAAGGACCAGTCTGTATCTTTAACCTTTCTGCGAAACGTATTTTTATTTTTTGCACTGAAGTTACGAGTTTTAATAAAAATTACTGGTTCTTGCCACTTCTTACTGGTGAACGTTTCCGTAAAAATTGGAGTTAGAAAATCTGCATGACCATCCGAGAAACCATTATGGTCCACACTAACCTCGCCTACCATATCATCATCTAAGTTAGTATAAACATTGTCAATGCATGATTCACTGTCGTTTCGTCTAAATGTTATAGTACTATCAATAAGATGCCTTAAATTATAGCTTCTTAGAATATTCAAGAGTTCTCTTTCCTCATTGTCGTCAACAAGCATGTTGATATTAAAATCGCCGCAAATTACGCATCTCTTACTAAAAAAGTGTTGTAAAAATAGTTCCAGACTTTCTAGAAATTTCGTCTGATTAGTGTTATTTTGGTAGCAGCAAAATACATTTACATTCGATTCTAAGTCCAAAAGCCGCATATTTCAAAGTAATCAACCCTACTGAACTTTTTACAGTCAATTACTTTAAATTGTCTATTTCTCTCAACTAAGATAAGGGTTCCACCTCTTGTCTTATTTTTCCTAGAGAAATGTGTAAAAAGTTCATAGTCGTCAAAATTTTGATATTTAATAGATTGGTCGTTGAGAAAATGTTCACAAATACAAACAATGCATGGTTTCGTTGATACGGGATAAGGCTAGGGAAATGGGAGATGGTGTTATAAACCATGTCCAGTCGACTTTAGACTTCAAGGTAAACCGGGAGTACGGTTGCATATAACTGGCAACTTGGATGCATATTGAGGTTACCAAGTGGCATATTGAAAACCCAGCCCAGCCTAGCCTCTTCTTAGAGCTTTTTCACACAACGTTTTTCGTATACTCTGAAATAGAAGTACATTGTACTTTAAGAATACTTTTACCTTATTTGCTTAAAAGTAATATAGAAAGAAATACTTAACAATCACTACGTTGCATCGACGCTGCAGGCATTTCCTAGCAGTTTCGTAGCCATGTGCTACGCTGTATCTTATAGGACATGTCATCTATTTGAACCTAATTTATTATGGCAGGGAAGTGGTTATACGTACACTAATAACGGTTACATTCAATTGTTTAGATTTGAAAAGAACTTAATATATTAAAAGGGAACTTGTTGGAAAATGGTCCAACTTCTTCTTCTTAGCGATTTGATTCTCGTGTCGAACGACCCGATGAACCTTGGTGTCAGATTTTCAAATTGCCTAGTAGCACAGCTTTTAGGCCTCTAACATGATTAAAGTAACGACCCCTGTAAATGGCCGGAGCCGACGGCTTGACGTGCCCTCCGAAGCATGGAATCCTTTTCTTGCAGCTTGCAATGTCCTAACCAAACTTTGGAAAACTTCACGAAGTGATAAATTGATAATGTAAATATCAACTTTGTGTTTCCCCCCTGGGAATCGAACTCAGGACCTCCGAATCCTGAGCCCATGGCTCTGACCACAAAACCACGGTGGCAGATGGGCCGACAATCTGCCAACAATGAAATAAATTCTGAATTGTTAATTCAGCGGTGGCTGCTAACATAGTTCGGATAACACACAAAACCAATTTACTGAGTCCGGAAAATAACAATATGAATTCGAAAAATATATGCTCCTTCAATTAAAAACAAACTATAAAAGCTATATAAGCTTGCTTTGCTTCACAGTTCTATTTCATTATGGAAATAAAAGAGTTGGGAATATTCGAGTTGAATTTCAAATTCATACGATAAAGCCGACACAAAATTGGCATGTGTCTGCTATGAAAATGTGTACGTGAGCAAAGGTTTACTAAAATAGACCGGGGGTGAGCCTTCTTATCTTTTGAATGCTAAGAAATTCACTTCACACAAAGTTCTTTGAATGTAGTAGATGCCGCAGGATCCCAATAAATATTTTTGAGCAGTTCTTTGTAAGATAGAGTTAATGTTTTTTTTTTTACAAGGAGTAGACAATAACTAGGGGTTTTCGATGAATTGCAAAATAGGCCTACAACATAGCACAATGGTAAATAGGTTCATTCTGAAATGACGCTCAAACTTTTCTGTGATGTAAATGCTCATTTATAAAGTCGTTGGCTCTGCCTACCCCATAACGGTAACGGGCAAGGCCTTCTCCAAAGTTTCAGTAATGAGAGCGTTGTGCAGAGCAGAGTTTTTCAAAATACTATCTTTCTGCAGTGGAGTCTTAAGTGTCCTTAACACTTTTTGAAGGTATAATTTTGAAAAAAATCGTCAATGTTTTTAAAATTATTTAGTCAAGAAAAGCCTTCAAAAAATCGGTGAAAAATAGATCGAGTGTCGTGTTAGATTAATAATGATTGTCAGTTATTTTATAGTATTTTTAATTCAACAGTCTTGATATGAAACTATGCATTAACGCTTCATTGTATCGACAATATGGCTAGCATTTCTACGACTGTTTTATTGGCAACGAAATTTTCCAAATCTATTTTCGTGGTCAGCTCTTTTATAATTAGGGTCCATTGTACCATATACCTGGATTTATCGGGCCCACTAAAAATGCCTTCCATGCTGGACTGGGAAAGATAGAAAAACATAGCATGTTCCAGCTGCCCTTCCTCCCGGGCATGCTGTAGAAGTCAGCAAAGGGGACTCGAGGGTTGCATTGTATTGTAATTTAGGCGATCGGCTGACAACCTGTCACTATAGCAATACACATTTCAATCTAAACCGCCCTCAGTTTTTGTCAGACGTGGCGAAAGCGCCTTTTTCTAAACGTTTAACGCTCTGCCTACCCCGTAAGGGATAAAGGCGTGATTTTATGTATGTATGTATGTATGTACTAAAAATACATGAAATAATTTTATAATTAGTGTACGTCAAAGCTTTAAATGCACGTGGCGAAAAAGGAACTAAAGCCGCCAATATGGCCATGCAGCACCCTGCTCACGTTCAATTAAAGCCTAGACGTGCTGTTCACCAATGAGACAGCGGGAGCAGTGTCAGCGAGGCTGGTTACCTGAAGCGAGTTTACGGGTGATTAGACCCCTCTTAGACCCGCACTTATCCCTAGTGTTCAAAACACAGATTCAAAGTAGGCTAGACACCGCAATATTGGATAATTATACCAGTGAGACAGTAGGGAGCGGTGTCAGCGAGGTTGGTTACCTGAAGCGAGTGTACGGGTGATAAGACCCCACTTAGACCCGCACTTATCCCTAGTGTTCAAAACACAGATTCAAAGTAGGCTAGACACCGCAATATTGGATAATTATACCAATGAGACAGTAGGGAGCGGTGTCAGCGAGGTTGGTTACCTGAAGCGAGTAAACAGATAATTACTAGACCTGCACTTTGTGCTGTAAACATAAAATTAAACTAAACTGGATAACGCAAATCAAACGGACGAGCAAGCGTGCCTTTGGTCGTACATAAACTCGAACTCGAAAACTTAAACAACAGGATGGAGGAAGCGTGTCTTGGTGCTTATAAAAACATCACAGCATGAGTTGAGGTGCACTTACTGTAGCAACGTTTGTTGTAGGTACTAATAAATCTTAGATAATCATCATCATCTCCCTAGCCTTATCCCGTATCTCACGGGGTCGGCTTCCTAATCTAGGGGATTGAACGAGGGTACTGGTTTTTTCACAGAGCGACTGCCATCTGACCTTCGCAACCCAGAAGGGAAACCAGACCCAATCTTAGATAATAATTATAGCAATCGAAATTGTGGCTTGAACTATAATTATAATAAAAAAAATATATAAACCTTAAGTCATAGCCATAGAATGGCTCGCGTTAAGCCTGTACAGTTACAAGATTTTAAATAGCAATTTAAAAAAAAATGCGGTGTCTAGCTTATTCTAAATCTTTGGTTCTAAAACTATTAGTGCTAAAAGTTTATGAGACCGTGGTCAGCTAAACGTCTTCGTACACCTCCCACACGTGAGAACTATCATTTGAACTGAAAATGGGAAAAGTTCTAGTCTCATGCGGTCAAATTTTCCAAGTAATTTGTTTTAATGTTACCTACATGCTAAGCAAAAAGTGAGATGGAAATTTATTGCCAGCTGGAAAACTAAATGCGGTTTAGAGGATTTACTTTCTAACAGTATATTCTTTCATGCGAAATATTATGCACGAGCAAATTCATATAATATACGAGTACAAGCAGTTCCGATTTAGAGGAATAAATCGACAGAATGTTCTAACATTAACTTCTAAACTCTTAGTTTAAGACTGCCTCCGTGGTCTAGTGGCTAGTGCCATGAACTCCCGATCCGGAGGTCCTGGGTTTGATTCCCAGGGGGTAAACACAAAGTTGATATTTGAGAATTTATTACTTTTTGAATTTTTCCCCAGTTTGGTTAGGACATTGCAGGCTGAATCACCTGATTGTCCGAAAAGAAAAAGATTCCGTGCTTCGCCATCGGTCCCGATCGCTGTCTTTGATAGTGGTCGTTACTCAAACCATGTCAGAGGCCTGATAGTTGTGCTACTAGGCGGTTTAAAAACTCTGACACCAGGGTTCATCGGGTTGATAGACTTGATACCCACTCGACAGAAGAAGAAAAAGTTTAGAAGTGCTAATATATATTATCGATCAGTCTAGTCACGTACAGCATGCTTAGTTGAATAGTTGAGTGTTGCTTACAAATAAAATGAGTTTATAGGAAATCGGTTCCATCTAGTTGCACCTGGTTTTTCAAATATGCATTCGGATATGCAAACAGGTAGAACCGATTGTATGAACAACCTCAACTCTTCAAAGTTAAAGTAAACAGGCATCCTCTGGGTAGGCTCGCTCCATAGTCGACTGCGTCTCTGGCGCTGTCGACCTAGACCGGAGTAAAGAGCCACAGAAGATCAGCATCTTGGGCCTACAAAACCTAAGACAACAAGCAGGCAGCCATTTCGGTATTTTTGATTAATTTTAGTTATTTATAATTTTATTATTCTTTTTTGTAAAATTATTTATTACCGAATAAATATCATTTTTATAATGATTAAAAACGGGAAATTTATCGTGGTTTTCCATTTTTATCATTATTATAAAATAAATAAATAAAAAAATTAAAATTGTTTATTGCAGGCGCATTTTTAACTATGGGTCATAGTTAAAAAAAAAATAACATAACCAAATACTATTGAACTACCTAAATTATAATAACTTATATTATATTATGTTGATACCCGTGAGAGTATGAAAAAAAACCATTCTATTTCTATTATATTCAAATCCGTTTCCAATTATAAAAAAAAAATAAGTTCCGCTAAATAAAAGTATTGGAAACTCAATGCAAATGTCTAAAATGTATTATGTAGTTAGAAGAGAAATGTTTCGCCGGTGGATTTATTGGCTTATGTGACGCCCAGTCGCACAGTTGAAACGCGCGTGTGGGCGGCTTATTGGGAACTGGTAACCAGTCTCACATCGACTTTAAGGTTAGACCGCATTATGGCGTAGCTGCAGTGGAGCGAAGCGTCGCGGCGCAACACGGCACTGCGCGATAATATCTGTCAAAATGTAAAAACTGACATTGCCGTGCCCTGAAGCGCCGCGCCGCTCCGCTGCAGCTTCGGTGACGCTTCAGTGCGGTACCTCTCATTCATATTCATACAAAAAAACATTTGTCGCGTAAAACGCCCCACCGCTCCGCTGCAGCTACGAGGGGTGGCTGATAAGTAATCTACCTAACTATGAAAGAAAAGTAACTATAATCTACCTAATTATTTTTTATTTTTCTATATAGTCTCCTGCAAGTGAAATACACTTATGACATTTGCAAATAAGTGACATCATGCCGTTTTAATAGTAATTTTTATTTTGCTCGTCAAAATGGTCAGTCACAGCCTCTTTCATTTCTTCGTCCGACGAAAATCTGCGACCCCTCAATTTTTTCTTTAAATCTTTGAATAAGAAATAGTCACAGGGAGCCAGATCTGGACTATAAGGTGGATGGTTAATTTCTGTGACTTCGCCGTTAAGGCTGTGTGTACAGGAGCATTGTCTTGTAAAATCAGAACACCTTTGCTGAGTTTGCCTCCGCTTTTCTTTGATTTGTTCACGAAGCTGGTCAAGCAAGTTTGCATAATATTCAGCATTCATTGTTGTATTTTTAGGCAAATAATCTATCATCAAAATCCCTTTGACATCCCAAAATACGGTGGCCATTAGTTTTCCAGCCGACGGCCGAACCTTGAACTTCCTTGGCGGCTTTTCTCCTTTAAATTTCCATTGCATTGACTCTTGTTTGCTTTCCGGATCCCACTGGCGAATCCAAGTTTCATCACAGGTCACAATTCGAGAGATAGTCTCTTCTTCTTTACCTTTGACTAGGTCTAGAAATGCCTGACAACATTCTACTCGCCTTTGTTTGTCAAAGGGGGTCAACATTCTAGGGACCCAACGCGCGCTCACCTTAGACATGCCCAAATGTTCGTGAATAATTTCATGAACTCGTTCCTTGCTAATGCCCACATCTCTGGCTATCTCCCACTGCTTGATTCGCCGATCTACAAGAATCAGGTTCTTCACCTTTTCAACATTATCTGCGGTAACAGCAGAAATTGGCCTTCCACTACGTGTGTCGTCTTCCAGGCTCTCACGGCCATGTTTAAATTGCTTCGACCAAAACTTTATGACGAATTCAGAAGGACTTGAATCACCAAACACCTGTAACATGCGCTCTCTGATCTGCGTAGGCGTATTTCCTTCTTTACTTAGGAATTTAATCACTGCTCGATGCTCAAATTTCATCATTTTGCAATTTTCTTTCGACATGGTGAAATCAAAGCCGCGCCAAAAAAAACAAAAGCAAGCAAAAAAAAATAAGCGTCATAATTTTGAAAAAGGAATAAATATAGAATATGATTTTGCAATGGCCAGTTCGATTTTCAAAACTTTCTTTAACAAAGTAGATTTTATATCAGCCGCCCCTCGTATGTCCTAGTGCGGTCTAACTTTTACTATGTAGTGAAGCAGATAAACAGTTGAATTATTTATGAAGAAAATTTGAAGCTGCATTAAAAATTACAAATGATTTCCGTAAAAGCTACTCCAAAAGTAATTTCAAAACTTTTTATTTCGAAGATTTAACTTTTCTAAATCCCAAAGAGGCAGACATCAAAATGTTTTGTTAAGAGTTTCCAGTAATCTTTCAACGCTTTGGCAAAAGGACGAATATTTATGAAATGCGAGAGTAACCAAATGATACATAATAAGGAAATGATAAAGATTCCTCAGTTATCTGCGGAACCCTCCCATCTGACATCAAAATCTAATAAAACTCTTGAAAATTTTTTGACGCACTTCGCGCGAGCAATCAACTGAGAAAACAAAATTTGGGAAAATCGAATCACCATCTGTGTTTTATTCCATTTTATCGGAAAGTCATTAGCAGAAGTGAGCAGATGGGATAGAGAAAAACAACAAATATTGAGGAAAGTGTGTGCATTCCATTATTAACGTTTACGAAAAGGATAGAGCAATATTATACTTTCTTAGGGAATTGTGACATGGAAATATTTTGGTTTTATGATACGTACATACATATAATCACTCCTGTATCCCCAAATGGGTAGGCAGAGCGTAAACGACCTAAACAAAGGTAGTTCAGCCACGTTTGACAAAGTTTTATTAAGATGGATCTGTAGGTATAATTCTATAGTGACAGGTTGTAATCCCATCGCCTAAACTGCAATATACTAAAACCCTCGGATACCTTAGCTTAGGCACATTCCATGTTTTTCTCTCGCTCCCAGTCTAGTATGGAATACATAACATAACATGGAAACTTTGGTGTTATTGAGGTTCATGTATAACTGCCTCTGTGGTCTAGTGGACAGAGCCATGGGCTTACGATACCGAGGTCCTGGGTTCGATTCGCAAAGTTGATATTTGTTAATTTATCACATTGTGAGATTTCCTCAGTTTGGTAAGGACATTGCACGCTGAAACACCTGATTGTCCGAATATTAAAAGGATTCCGTGCTTCGGAGGGCACGTTAAGCCTTCGGTCTAGGTCGCTGTCTTTGATAGTGGTCGTTACTCATACCATGTCAGAGGCCTAATAGCTGTGCTACTAAGAGCTTTGAAAACTCTGACACCAGGATTCTTCGTGTCGTTGTTCGACTTAAGAATCTTCTCGCTAAGAAGAAGATGGCTCATGGATGTTAATTTGGTGATTTTGATCATAATGCGCCTTACTAGTTTTAATGAATGGATAAATAGAGAATCAAAAAAATCTGTATTAACAATACCTTGGTTTGACAGAGTCATGAACAAAGAATTGTATAATTAGCTAATCTATGTAAAAGAAAATTGTACATAGTAAGGCGAACATGGTCAGATGGGGATTTTCGGCTAGCTCCGATGTAGACTGTGTTTGCGGTGCAGTGCAAACCATGGCACACTTGACATCATGCCCGGCGTGCCCCAACACCTGCACGCCAGCGGATTTATTGGACGGCACTCAATCCGCAATACAAGTGGCTGAATTCTGGGCCGCTACGATGTAATTTCTCGTGTTCCATCGGCACGCTAAGAAGAAGAAGAACATTGTATCGTGGACTATCATTCTTTTCTTACATAATTATGTAGGTTTCGTGATTGTTTTTCTTTCCATCTTGTGTAAGTTAAGGTGGTATGTTGAACTCAGTAGCGCCCCCACAATCAACATTTTTTTTGTGTCTCAATTCCAAACATTTTCATTAATATTGTAACTTTTGCACGAATTGGAAGTAACTCTTCATTTTGTAATCCATAAGGTAACAATTTACATTTAATGTCTAAGCTTTGAATGTCGATCTTGCCTAAACTGGCCACTTTTAGCAAGATTGACATTCAGAGCTTGCTGGATTATAAAATGAATATTATTTTCCGATTTTCGCAAAACCTAAAACATTCATGATAATGTTTGTATTTGAGACACAATTAATTTATTGATTATGGGGGCGCTACTGAGCTCATCGAGCCGCATGTTCCCAGAAGGCGTATTGTGTACAATGAACTAAGCCAACTCCGACATGCAGTCGTCTCATTACGTAGCAACTTATACGGTTCAATATTATTTTAATTACTATAACTTGAATCTGTTGGACCAGTTTTTCGATTCACTGCGGATTAAGAGAATTATGATTATTTACTAATGAGGGCGCCACTTGGCTAGTATCGTCACCTTAATTAGGTACAATGCTTGCTTTTTGTAGCTTGTTTGAAAAAGTATTTGGTTGTTTTTGTATTATGTTTCACAAAAATATCTGTTTATAATTTAGATTTTTTTGAATCGAAATCATATGACTCCAAATCCACACTTGATAATTAAATATTGATAAATATTTATATAAAGATAGATCTTACTTTGCCTGTTCTTATGCTGGCCATGTGTATGTGTACCATACTGCATGGATTCATGCCAGAACGCTGACCACTACTGCCCTAACTGCAATTCCTACCTCGGCACATATAAGAATTAGTATTAAGTTTTATAAGTTACTTTATTAAGTGTTATTCTTCCATGCTGGATTGGGAGCGATAGAAAAACAAAGAATATTCCAGCTGCCTTTCCTCATGGGCATGCTGTAAAAGTCAGCAAAAGTGATTCGAGAGTTACAGTGTAATTATTGTTATTTAGGCGATGGTCTGACAACCAGTCACTATAGCCAATACATTAGACATTTTACGCTTTGCCTACCCCATAACTGATAAAAGCGTGACTTTATGTAAGTAACTATTTATGTGATGTGAATGTGTGTCAAGCCACTTTTGCCTAGTAAAACGTAGCGTGATTGTAAAGTTATTGTTACCACGCTAGGGTTGTTAATTTTTGCCCCAGTTTGTACTATAAACCTACGTTTGCCAAATATTGTACCATCCATAGATTTAAAGACAACTTTTAAAAGTATTTTCTATTAAACACCATTTTGTAACGTCCAGTCTTTGGGCTATTTAAAGGAAATATGTTTTTTTACAAGTAAATTACTGTCAACCCTATATACCTCACGCGATAACCTTGTTACAGAAAAACATACACTGAACATATCACAGTGTATTCCTGAAAAATCAATAGATTGTAGAGGCACATATATATAAATTCACCACTTGCAACACTTTTTTATTTTATAGTTCTTTACCTTCCATGCTGGACTGGGAGAGATAGAAAACATAGCATGTTCCAGCTGCCCTTCCTCCCGGGCATGCTGTAGAAGTCAGCAAAAGGGACTCGAGGGTTGCAGTGTATTGTAATTTAGGCGATGGGCTGACAACCTGTCACTATAGCAATACACAGTTTAATTTAAAATTGCCCTCAATTTTTGTCAGACGTGGCGAAAGCGCCTTTCTAGGTGTTTAACGCTCTGCCTACCCCGTAAGGGATAAAGGCGTGATTTTATGTATGTATGTATGTATGTATGATAAAATATGACATTAATTTTTAATTTGAATTTTCATGAAACTTAAATAAATAATGTATCGCACAGCTACCGAAGTAAAATGTATATCAATAATGGAAAACATGATGCATGAATGGTAAATTGCATAACAAGATCATAATCCAGGAGTGCGTTCACAGATCCCGATGGTGTAGTGGATAGGGCCGCTGCCTCCTGAGCCTTGGTCGTGGTTCGAATCCCAACACATACCAATGTGTTTTCGGTTTTAGAATTTCATATGTACGTTTATCCGGTGCTTTTTCCGTGCTTCGGAAGGCACGTTAAGCCGTTGGTTCCGGTTAATATCGTTTAGTACCGTAGATATTAGTCGTTATAGCATATCAGAGGCCAGTGCTAAGCATTGGCGGCTTTAAAACTGTGACCTAATCTAGGATTGGGTCTGGTTTCCCTTCTGGGTTGCAGAGGTCAGATGTCAGTAACCTCGTTCAATCACCTAGATTACAAACCGACCCCGTGAGATACAGGATAAGGCTAGGGAGATGAATCCAGGAGTGCGTTCAGACGGCCCCGTATAAAATTTATACCGTATGAATTTTAGACAACTGGGACGCACTTAATGTGCTCCTTCGCCGCTGTCAGATACAACTCCACTTTCGGTGTCTCTCTGACCGGTCCGAATTAAACTTCACCTAGTCAAAATTTCGTTTGAAAGGCGCCTCTGAACGGGCAGGATAATTTTTCAATTGGCTAAAACTCGATCAGTTAAGCAGCTCTGAATGCACCCCAGATTTTTAAACTATTATCATTTTGATTATGCGCAATGGAAATTCATGCATATTGAATTGTTAGTTGGTACTCTCACATAATAGAAACTACCTTGAAAAGCCCGCGTGAAATGGATTTTGCCGTGTAAATGATAATTAATTCTTGTGTCCTGTTTTGTCTTATTGTCAGTTTCACGGGTTGAAACGAGGCATACATAATTATATTTATTCGACAGCTAAGAATGTCAACCTCACCTTGTCTACCCCGCGGCCACGTTTATGCGAGCCGTTTTGAGTCGAAACTTCGACTAGGCGGCTGCAGCACACAAAACAACTTCAAACCCGTACGAACACGTTTTTGCGCATGTTGTATGAAAATCAGCGGCTTGTATGGAGTGCACGCCCTGGGCTAAGGTCCTAGTTTTCTAACATAACAGTGTATACCAAATTTAAACCCGACCCATCCAGTAGTTGAAGTTGTTGAGTGACAAATAATATTAAAACATTTCAAAATCCATCACATTTTTTTTTATAATGTTACTAGTATTATCTGTTTTAAATAAGTCTAATATTTATCTGTTTTGTTCAAGAACATACTTGATAATAATATTATGACATCCGATTCCTGTAATTAATATTGTTCTTAATCCTAACAATGTTTTAATTAATTTATATAAACACATAAACATTTACAGAACAAGTATATCGGAAATAAAGACACAACACACTCACTTTACATTACGTTTTTAACCCGATTCTGAAGCAACAATGTAGGCACCCTTCAGATTCGAGGTTCAAATTACCTTCGAAAAGTTTGGACACTTCTTTATATGGAAAGTCATCCTGGTTTGTAGCAGTTCAGGAAGTAAATAATAAAAATGCAACTGAGTGTGACAATGCTGCAACAAGTTTATGATTATGAGCAGTCATTATGTTAACGCTTGAGTTGAGTTATACACGGGGTGTATGGGACAGCGCAGCGTCCCGAAAACTGCTAGGGATTGCTTGATTCAACGGAACTTAACAACCATCACCAGTATTTTTTTGCAGAAAGCTAAATATTTCTTTTTTGGTATTCCATACACAAATTGTCTGATCGAGGTGGTCATTTTGTGTGGGAAGTTAAATTTTTCATCACCAGTAAGAATTTCCTTGTGATAGTTTTTCAGTGTTGTTGGCTGAACAACCCCTATCAGTTTGCGCGACGCTGTCCCTTACACCCGGTACAGATTTGTCAGGTTTTTTGTTTCGAGGGTATACCTTATGGGTGTACCTATAAAAGTTAAAAAACATATGTATTTTTTTTAAAACAATGCCTTTTAGGTACGGTAATATGGTAACATCATCTTCCTAGTCTTATCCCGTATCTCATGGGCCAGCTACCTAATCTAGGTGATTGTACGAGAGTACTAGTTTTTACACTAGACCGACTGCCATCTGACCTCCGAAACCCAGAAGGGAAAACAGACCCAATCCAAGATTAGGCCAGAGTTTTCAAGCCGCCACTGCTTAGCACTGGCCTCTGACATGTCTTAACGACTAATATCTATGTTATTAAATGATATTAACCGGGACTGCCTCCGTGGTGTAGTGGCTAGTGCCATGGACTCCCGATCCGGAGGTCCTGGGTTCGATTCCCAGGGGGGAAACACAAAGTTGATATTTGAGAATTTATCACTTTGTGAATTTTTCCCCAGTTTGGTTTGGATACTGCAGGCTGAATCACCTGATTGTCCGAAAAGAAAAAGATTTCGTGCTTCGGAGGGCACGTTAAGCCGTCGGTCCCGGTCGCTGTCTTAGATAGTGGTCGTTACTCAAAACCATGTCAGAGGCCTGATAGTTGTGCTACTAGGCGGTTTAAAAACTCTGACACCAGGGTTCATCGGGTTGATAGACTCGATACCCACTCGACAGAAGAAGACCGGAACCAACGGCTTAACGTGCCTTTCGAAGCACAGGATAAGCAGCGAATTAAGTTACATATGAAATTTGAAACGTGTTGGGATTCGAACCACGAGCTCGCTAAGGAGGCAGCGACCCTATCCACTACACCATCGGGATCTTAGGTAGTATAGTAACACCGAGCTGCCAATAAATAAATAAATGTCTGACCACTTCTATAAATTAATATATTACCAAAAACAATTACTTTTAATCTGAACAGTTGATCACCAAACAACTCTTTACCGCTCTGCCTACCCCGTATAGGATAAAGGCATGTTTTTAAATTACAATTATTTAACTATAATAATAAAATAAATAATAATAAAATGTATTTATTTCCACACACACATAAAACAACAAAATACAATGGAATCATATGTTACATAATAAATTATTGCTTTGAGATGATACATAAGTATAACAATGTGGTGGCCAGTAATGCGGCTATGATTAACCCTGTCTCTCAAACTAGGAGCCCTGTATCTTGAGAGGCAGTGTTCAGTCGTAATATACAGCTAGGCAGACGGAGCAACCTTTAGTATCATTATTACAAGTATTTTGCATTTGGGTATTTAGCATAGGTATTTATTTATGTTCGTTTATGTAGATGTGTTTGATTGAGAATGCGGGTGTGTATTGTGTAGTGATTGTGTTCTGTGTGTGTATGTAGGTGTGTTCATGAAAGTAGAATACTTATATTTAGCTAATGTAAATTTAAATTAGGTGATAAAAGTGATAAGCTCTTCCGTTTTATCATAATCAAGGTCTAACGACCAAGTTTCAAGTATGCTTTTAATTTCGTAGCTGTTTTGGTTTGCGATATTTAGTTTTTCATTTACTTTTATATACAAAAGTTTGCTTAAGACATGAAATTGATGCGCTGCAAATTGAGTTTTGTGCAAGATATAAGGCATCATATATCGGCGTGACCCTGGATTTGATAACTCCGCAGTTCGGTGCTTTCTTAGCACGGTTCGTAACACATACAGCTGGCGAACGGTAAGTACCTTGCAAGTAGCGTATAGTTGTTTCGTAGGCTGCCAAAAAGGATACCTCATCAACACTTTGAGGACTGCTCTCTGTCCTCTTTCAAACTTAATCATATTCGTTTTTTCGGCACCACCCCAAGCTGGTATGCAGTATGATATGATCGATTGGCATAGAGCCAAGTAGACTTTCCTAAGAAGCTCAAAGTCAGCTGCATCTCTCAGATGCTTAAAGAGTTAGGCGCATTACTCTGTTTCTTAACAGTTCTATGTGATTGTTCCATTTTAGACATTCATCGATGTGTACGCCGAGATATTTAACACAGTTTACTCTTTTTAGTGCAGAGCAAGAACAAACTGCACTTTTATCGGAGCATGTATGTGCCATTTCTTCCATGCTAGCCTGGGAGCGAGAGAAAAACATAGAATGTGCCAGCTGCATTACCTCCCGGGCATGCTGTTAAAACCAGCTAAGGGATCGGAGGGTTTCAGTATATTGTAATTTAGGCGATGCTGCGGCTGACAACCTGTCACTACAGCAATATACTTACAAATCTATCTTAAATAACCTTCAAAACTTTGTCAGACGTGGCGGATCGACCTTTGTTTGGGTCGTTTACGCTCTGCCTACCCCATTAGGGATAAAGGCGTGATTATATGTATGTATGTGCCGTTATAGGAAAATCCGTGTCGATTGAAATGGGTTGCTTTATATGAAATAGAACATAATTAGTCTAATCCACATTCAATGTAAGAAGATTTGAGGACAACCAATTTTCAACCCAGTCAAGAGCAAGTTGGGTTCTTTCTCTGACTGTTTGCCAAGTTTTACCTTGGATGATCAACGCCGTTTCTGCTTATTACGTCGATGTATTTATTCAAAGAAAATTACACTTACTTCACAATTTCCCTCATTATAGAGCAAAGCCAATTTCCCGTATTATAAGCCTTATGTGAAGAATAAAAGTCAGAGCGCACTAGGACGTTGCTGCAGCGGTGCGTTACTGCGCGACAAATGATTCTTTGTATGAAAATGTACGAAATTTACCATACTGAAGCGTCACTGTAGCTGCAGCAGAGCGGCGTTGTAATGTCAGTTCACACATTTTGATAGTTTTTGCCGCGTTGTGCTGCAGCTACGCCCTAGTACGGTCTAACCTTAATGGATGAAACAAAACCGTAAAATTGTGTGATACTTAGTCATTTACTTTCCAAAAGAGTACACTTTACATTAAATTTTTATCATTATTATTTTCTTCCATGGACTGGGAGTGAAAGAAAAACATAGAATGTGCCAGCTGCATTTCCTCCCGGGCATGCTATATATAAATCAATTTAGGCGATGGGCTGACAACCTGTCACTTCAGAAAATACCTTCAAATCCTATCTTAAATAACCCTCAAAATTTTGTCAGAAGTGGCGGAATGATCTGTTCTGAATATCCGGTTAGGGATAAGGGCGTGATTGTATGTATTTATTTATTTTGTGTTTGTACTCGTACTCTAGAAAGTGGATATATTTATTTGTTCACTTGAACAAATAATTATATCGTTAGTCATGATAATATTTTATTTAAAATACCTAGCTAGAATCTTTGTCAGTCTTGTACCTAGATAGATATAAATGAATCAGATACAGGTTGCTCAGTCAACGATACTATACAACTTCCACCAAGAATTGGCTTTTCCATACAAAATGTCCACTTCAATCAGACAATTTGTATGGAAACACCATTTTTTTGCTGTCTTTCCAGACAGAATTTCCTGGTGGAAGGTTATTAGTGTCAACTCCTGTCAGTTTGCGGGATGCTGTCCCTTACACCCCGTATAATTATAAACTATCGCTACCGAAGCAAGATCTACTCGAGTATTCATGACATATTTTTGAGACGTCTCATAAAATTCCTCAAGAGAATGTGTACTGGTTTGCTTGGAATTAAACTTTTTCTTCGTAAATAAGAGTTTCGCTAAAATATCTATTCGCAAATAAGGGTAACTATAAGAAGAACTACTTAAACCCGTATTGATAAACAGCACTTGAGACTGACAACTATTTCAATACATTATGTCTTGTCAAATGAAAACTTAATATTGATCTCAATCTTGGGATCGGTGTATAAATACGAGCCTTAGTTGTTTGCCGACTTTTACGATATAAAAATAACCTCGGATTTGCTCCCACTGGAACAACAATATGTTAATATTGTCAAAACTCAATTTCTTGTGTCGCTGGCATGTTTCTCCGAAAAATCGGAAAATAAGGAAAAATAACATTGTTCCAAGAGCGCCCGTTATTATGTTACAAGAGGAACATAATGAGATTACTATAGCTCATTTACATTACGAACATAATAATAGTCCTCCACAGATGTTCGGTGATGGCAGCCAATCTCCCAGAGATCAGCCATCTGCGCAGGACTATTTTTTATTGCCGAAATGTTTGCGCTACACACAGGAGCACTCTTTTTACCTTTAATCTCTTATTCTGATTTGACAGATTGACTGACAGAGAAAAGTCAGGCGCAGAACCGAATATTTACTTGCCCATCCGGCTGTATAGATTATCTTAATTTTGCAGACAATCAGGCGATCAGCCTGCAATGTGCTAACCAAACTAGAAACAACAACAAAAAGTCATTGTTCCCCGCCGGGAATGGAAACCGGGACGTTTGGATCGAGAGCCCATGGCTCAGATCGCTAGACCACGGACGCAGTACATAATATACTAAAAAAAACATCTCAAAGGAAATTATGTGACGTGTCTAAAAAAGCGGTGAATACAAATGAACATACATTCATAAATATAATCACGCCTTAATCCCTAATGGGGTAGGAAGAGCGTAAACGACCTAAACAAAGGTCGTTCAGCCACGTCTGACCAAGTTTCGAGAGTTATTTGAGAAGGATTTGTACGTATTTTGCTGTAGTGACAGGTTGTCAGCGCATCGCCAAAATTGCAATATACTATAACCCTCTGATCCCTTTGCTGGTTTTTACAGAATGCTCGGGAGGAAATGCAGCTGATACATTCAATGTTTTTCTCTCACTGCCAGTCCAGCATGGAAGTAAATATATAATTTGTGGGAAAAATACGGAAATTTTAACTGGACAACATATTTTACAATTAGTTCGACCTATGCAAGATAAAAACATCATTCAAGATAGGTACAATAACATAAGTATTATTTATTCCTTGAAATGAGTTTGCTCTTGACTCTAAACACAAAGGTCAGGGATGACCGTGACATAGTCGAAGATTAAGCGAGCAAACTCAGAAGATGCCTGTTATGGCACTGGCAGTCTCACGCACCAACGAAATACAGCAAGCTGTTTGGCGCCGGACTCCGGTGAGAGGGTGGTCGTAAGCCAGGCGGCCCCTTGCGGAGTCTACCACCGTTTTCTTGGAATATATTGATTCATAATAAAGTGACGTCACGCCTTCTCATTCTGGTTCATAGTTATAATTACTCCTGTTTTCTATAGGTTGCCGTATTTATTACGAACAAATACACCTACAGCTTTTGGGATCCATTATTCTGATCATTGGGTGTAAAATTGATATCAAAGGTGGCGTTTAATTAAAGTACATACAAACATATAATCACGCCTTTATCCCTAACTAAATTATGTTATGCAAATTATGACATCATTTCAAAAGCAGTCTTGCATCCAAAAACAGCATTTAAATCAATGGAATGATGAAAGATACATACGTACATACATTTAATCACGCCTTTATCCCTAATGGGGTAGGCCGAGCGGATACGACCCAAACAAATGTCGTTCCGCCACGTCTGACAAATTTAGTTTTATATATAATTTAATTTTATATAGACTCCCATTTACCATCTTCAGATGAATTTTTGGTTTGTTGAAAAAACACAGTGGAAGAATAATCGTGCAACTAAGAACTCGTTTTTGCTAACTAATTGTTTTTTCCACTTAACTTTATTTTCTGCTTTTATAAAATGGAAAGCTAAGCAGGTATATTTTTTTACCCAAGCAACTCCTACAAGTTTAAGAATGTTACGAAAGAATATTTTTATTTAAAATAATGCGCTGATTGTCCTAAGCAAACTGGAAAAAATCTCACAGTGATAAACAAATATTAACTTTGTGTTCCCCTTGGTAATCGAACCAAAAACCTCCGAATCGTGAGCCCATGGCTGAAACCACTAGGCCTAGTATGTAAACAGAGAAGGTTTCTCTGAATCAAACATATTTCAATTGCAAAAGGTCAATGTTAATGTCAGGTAGTATAAAAAAACCAGGATTTGATTTCCTTACAAAGTTTGTTCTTGAGCTAAATTCAATTTGGCTTTCAGAGTTTAATGACAGGTTTTTGTCCCTAATCAGTTTACCGATCGCTTTTTTAATCCTTTTACTGACTGAATCATAACTTTTGTTAAATTATCAGTTTCAAGTTCTTGTAACTTAAGCTTAGCAAAAGGATAACGAAACATTGAGAGTATTTTCTTATTCTAATTTATGCGTAATCATTGATTTTTTGAAAATTGATGATACCAATACCTTAATGCTTAAGGTTTACTTTTCTTTTTCGTTATATTTTGATAAGGAAAGGAGGAAAGAAACAGTCGGAAGCTGTCTTCCTTTATCTTATTTCTCCGAGTGTAGTAAACCAAATAAAAAAATTAACAAAAAAAACAGAAAATGGAATGAAGCAAATGATAAAGCTACAAAAGAAAGTTTGTTTTCACTCGGTTTTTCAGACAGAAATCTACTTCAACATTGCAACTTAAATATATATTTTTTTTAAATAGAGTTGCAGACCCAACTTTCATACTAAGCCTACGTAGTATACCGGGCGTAAGGGACAGCATCCCGCAAACTAATAGGGGTTGGTCAGTCAACGACACTGAACAACTTCCACCAAGAAATTCTTTCAGGAAGTAAAGATAAAAAAAATACTTTTTCATACAAAATGTCTACCTCGATTAGACAATTTGAATGTAAAAGCCATTTTATTTAATGAATGATTAATGAATTAATTTTGTCAGTCACAACAGAAACTACTTCTTCAAATATTCTGGGCTATAACACATTCATCCTTAGCTCACTTTAGCTCAATTAATTTTACCATTTTAGTACCATTCATCATACTGGAGTAATTACTTTCACTATATAGATGTTATATTACGAAGTTTCGTACAACGGTTGTTGAAAACTTCACTGTGAGCTAAAATTGATGTGTAATTAAACCTAACGTTACAATCGTACCCAAAATTATTCCAAGTTTTATTCCGACCCGTGCAGTTGTTAAAGCGTCATTGAGTGACAAATCCCAACTGCTATAGTAAGATTATGAATTAGGTAAATCATCATTTTTCTTCCATGCTGGACTGGGAGCGAGGCAAAAATAAACAATGTGCCAGCTGCATTTCCTCCCGGGCATGTTGTAAAATCTAGCCAAGGGATTCGAGGATTTCTGCACATTGGAATTTAAAAGATGGGCTGACAACCTGTCACTACAGCAATATACATACAAATCCATCTTTAATAACCGTCAAAACTTTGACAGACTTGGCGTAACGACCTTTGATTATGTCATCAACGCTCTTCCTTCCCCATTATGGATAAAGGCGTGATAACATGTATGTATGTATAATTTTTCGTCTACCTTCTATTAACATAATGTTTCCTTACACACTATGATGATAAAACTTGCTTACTTACCTGCACACCTCTTTGTACATATGATTGATGGTGCAAACGCTCGCTTAGTTCACTTCACTTCTTGTTTGATGTTCTTCTATTTTTCTTGTACTGGCGTCAACACTGCGAGCAATAAATTATTATTACCTTTCTTTATCCAGGAACAGATATGCTTCTTGCTTACAAAGAGGATAAATAATAAAGTAAACTTTTGTTGTATAATTTAATGACGAAATTTTAGTACCGAGGTTCCGAAAGTCAAATCCATTTTCATAGAACTTTGACAACTAATAAAATTTAATAACGAAGTTTTTTGTTAGAGATCTTGTTTTCTTTTTAATAATGAACATATCAAAGACTGTCTCTGATAGCTAACCCGGTGCATGCCAGCGCCCTTATAAATTAAAAAAATATTACTCACCGAAAACGCAAATAATCGTAAATCCGGTAGATCAGGTTCAAGTATAGGTATTGATGTTTATTTTAAGCATTATAAATTAACAATTCAGTTTTCACTGCAGTTACAGATAGCAAAATTTAACCTCCGCAATTTTTTTTTCTTCTCATATTTATTTTATGATCTTGCACTTTTATATGTTTTTCTTTTCCTTTATTATTCTTAATAATTTAAATTTCACCTTTTGAAAGGTATTATCTTTGTATGGTTGTGATTACTAATTCTTCTTCTTCTGTCGAGTGGGTATCGAGGCTATCGACCCGATGAACCCTGAATTACTAATTTATGAAAAAACTGTACACATTCTTCCAATATATAAAACACGCCATCTGTAATCTGGTGTTGTCCAAAACCATTTCTTAGATAGTAAGTAACTGTAAAGTTTCGTATTGTTTTTATGTAACTACATAAAAACAATACCAAACTTAAACAATCTAAGCGATGAAATTATAATAAAAACAAACCATAATTAATTAATTATGGTTTGTTTTTATTATAATTTCATCGCTCAGTTTGTATATGAAAAAAAATGGTGATTAATTTTCTATTTGGTTTTTACGTCTTTAAATCTCATCTTAATATATGAATATGTATGAATTAGCATGATTAACCTAGATAAATTACAACAAATCAATTAAATTCAGTACTTAAAATAAGAACATGAACCTATTTCACGCTGTAAGACTGAAAACAGATTAATAGTGAATAATTTATGGATCTATTTTATTTATGCAATAGCTTTTTCAAGATAGATTATGTTTTAATGTAAAAGTTTGGATAAATGGCCCCAGGCATGTTGAACTTTAGAAAAAGTTGAATGAAAAACAAAAACGCATAGTGGATAAAAACTTATTTCAGACAATGATGAGACTCCATTCTGGCCTGGGAACTAGAGAAAAATATAGAAAAAGTAAATAAAAAATAAGGCTTCTGTAAAATACATCCCTCAGACACGGAAGGTCCAACTACCGGAATGTCCACTTTATTTCATGTCTAGTAATTTATTCTTGTAACATAAGTAGTTATCCTGCATTAATAAAATAAACCTTTTGCTTTAAACAAACAAATTACAATCTAAAATTGCCCTCAATTTTTGTCAGACGTGGCGGAAGTGCTTTTAACGAGGCGTTTAACGCTCTGCCTGCCGCGTAAGGGATAACGGCGTGATTTTATGTATGTATGTTTTGCTTTAAAAAAACATTAAAAATGCTAAAATTTATTTACAATAGGTTTAGAGTACATTTCGTCCCGAGAAATCACCCGTGTTAAATGAGTTTATCCGTCGAAATAAAGGTTTTCCCGCGGTGAAATGCAGCATTATGTCCTAAGCTAGAACCTAATAAGTAGAAAAACATCTGGATCCATCTAGTAGTTGAAGACTGATTGAATATATAACATTCATATATTCTAATATTCAATCATCCATACTTTTGCATTTATAATATAAGTATTATACATACATACATATATTCAAGCCTTTATCCCAAATGGGGTAGGCAGAGTGTAAACCGCCTAAACAAAGGTCGTTCCGCCACGTCTGACAAAGTTTGGATTATTTAAGATAGATTTGTATATTGCTGTAGTGACAGGTTGTCAGCCCACCGCCTAAATTGCAATATACAGAAACCCTTGGATCCCTTAGCTAGTTTTTACAGCATGCCCAGGAAAAAATGCAGCTGGCACTTTCTTTGTTTTTTTCTTGCTCCCAGTTCAGCATGGAACAACTATAAGTATAATAATTATGTTGAGATTACCATTAAAACCACAAAATATGTCGTTCCCTATAACTTTGTTACAGGTTATGAAAAATAAATTGGCTATAAAATTCCAAGCAAGGATGTGGAAATATGGCCATAAAATAAATCGTTACTGCCTATATCGTTTCACTCAATTTCATTCAACAATTTTTCCTGCTCGTTTGTATTCATTCATCTTGAAAACCGAAACCAAAATGTAAACAAAAAATACTGTGTTAGAATTTTTAAACCATATCTAAGGATTATTATAGAACATTAGAGACTTGCTTACATTACACGTGCATTCTAATAATATTTATTCCATTTATCTTCTTCTGCTCAGAGTTTTACAAACGTTATAATAGAGTGAGCTTTCCGGATATATATATTTTTTACTCCACTGTGCCCGGTGTTTGGCATTTTAAGACGTCTACCAGCGCTTTTTAAAATAAGTTCCATTTATATACTTCGAAAATGGTGAAGTAAATATCATATTGATCGTAAAGTAAAACGAATCCAACATAAATGCTGTTTGCCGCTCCAACATGCATAATGCATCAGATGGTAATTGATCCCTGTATCCTATTATCCTATGCTCAGTTGAGTATCAAAGCACGGTTCAGAGGGTCATCCTCTCCCTAGCCTTATCCCGCATCTCACGGGGTCGGCTACCCAATCCAGGGGATTGAACGAAGGTACTGGTTTTTCAACCCAGAAGGGTAACCAGACCCAATCCTTGATTAGGTCAGAGTTTTCAAGCCGCTAATGCCTAGCGCTGGCCTCTGATATGGCTTAACGACTAATATCTAGGGTATTCAACGATATTAACCATTACCAACGGCTTAACGTGCCTTCCGAAAAACGTAGCTTCACGGAAAAAGCGCCGAATAAACGTACATATGCAATTTGAAAACAGAAAAACACATTGGTACGTGGAAGGATTCGAACCACGACCTCCCGCTCAGGAGGCAGCGGTCAAATCCACTACACCATCGGGCTCTCGGATCAGAGGATGCAAATATTTAAGACGATGATCAAATAAATTCCAAGAAATTATTTAGTGAGGTATTTATTTTTATTTTCTGTTTCTTCCACATAAATCGCATCGTCATCATCCTTTTTGCTTCGTATACAAAATGGGCTCGATTCTAGCGGGCAAGAGCTAAAATTTTAATCTTTTTTATATTTTCAGACTTGAACATTGAAAAAGGACAGGAGATCTATTCTCTGCGGTTTTTGATTTATAGTGGTTTTATGCGTTATCTGTCCATTTTTATCCGCCGTCATATGATATGGCGGATAAAATTTACAGATATACTGGGGAAACGTGCAAAAGCGCGTCTAAATCTAGCGGACAAAGTGTAAAACGATGGAGTATTAAATCCCTTGTCCTTTTTAAATTTAATTATTTTGATAGTGACAGACAGATTTTATTTTTAATTTTACCCTGTGGAATCTAGAATCGAGCCCAATGTATACCTACTTATTTAAAATGTTTCTATCAGTAGATATTTAAACCTTTGATAAATTAATCTAAAATATTTTGCCGTAGTGGTGCAGGCAGCTATAAGATTCGCCCGTACTTCAGAACATAAAGATTTTAGTTGGAAAATCTGAAATTCTTATGCGGGTTTCCTCAATTTCTCTCAATTCAGTGTTAAATTCAATTTAAATGTGATGGTAAAGGCAAAGTCCCAAAATAACAGTTGTACTTAAGTTGGTACATTTAGTTTTCCAACCCATTGCACACCAAAAGTACGTACTCATGTAACTAAATATTAGAGATTTCCTCATAGGCAAATATTTTGTTTTCGTTTTAAGTTTCAACGAGTTGAGCCAACGGGTAATGAAAAGCAGTACCAACCATGGCCGAATGGAAATTAATTTAACGTACTAAACTACCGATTAGAACCTTAATAAATAAATTTGAAAGTTATAGCATCAGCTATGTCTGAGGCCCATTAGCTATGCTGCTAGGCGGTTTAATAACTCTGACAAGAGAATCCACTCGCTAAGAAGAAGAATCATCAATATTACAGCTATTACTTCGACATGTTTGTATGAAGTAATAAAAAACAAACTTCACCGCAATGTACACAACTTGCTGGCAAACTTACGCTTGGCCCAGCTCGGACACTTCTAACTATCATGTTTTTTTGTTCACACATCGACAGACGGCATGTTGCACTTGGCATGTGTTTGTGTGCGTATTATAAGGGTTCACAAAATTTGTTATACCGGTCATAATCATCACATGATTAATCTGGTTCTTGATTAAATCATCGTTTTAAAGTAGTTCACTGTAACTGAACAGTTAAAATAGATAAGGTTGCATATTTGGTATGAATTTACTTACCGTCTCTCATCACTGTGGAATCTAAAAAAAGTTCGTATTGGAGTCATATCTTGTGGTAGAAAGATATCCGTACACGAAACAGTATCTAACCATCTTTGCAACACAAAACTTTATTATTTCCGTTACACTGGAAAACATGCGCGTGCCATGCCCGCTTATCATACGCTCAATGTGGCCCACAATCCGGCGCGGAGTGTGACGTATGTCGGACTGGGGAAGGGAGGTGAATGTCCATTCTGTATGTAGTACTATTATATATTAAGAAGAAGAAGCATCAATATTACAGCTATTACTTCGACGACATGTTTGTATGAAGTATGAATAATAAATAACAAACTTCACCGCAATGTACACAACTTGCTGGCAAACTTACGCTTGGCTATTTAGTTCTATTATATACTCTGTGGCTTGGCTTTTCATTCAACAAACTTAGACACGACAGCGTCACAGGCTGCAGCTCTGTGTGCAGTGATAGAAAATGAACAAAATATAAACAGAAACATCAAAGCATTCGAAGAACGAAAATAGACAGATTTTGTAATATTTCTGAATATTAGAACGCATTTTTATGTTTATCAAACGTTTAATAAAATAATTTAGTTCTACATACATACATACATATAATCTAAACGTCCAGGGGGTCCGAAGGAGGGGAAGACCGAAGACCAGATGGTTGGATGTGGTCCGAAAAGATCTTGGTTCCTGCGGAGTGACGGAGATAGACACGTCAAATAGAGCGAAGTGGAAAGAAAAAACGAAGAAGGCAGACCCCACCATCAGATGGGAATAATAATTGCCAAGGAGAGAGAGAGATACATACATACATATAATCATGCTTTTATTCCTAATGGGGTAGGCAGAGCGTAACGACCTAACCAAAGGTCGTTCCGCCACGTCTGACAAAGTTTTAAAGACTATTTAAGATAGATTTGTTACCTACAAATTATTTCTGTAGTGACAGGTTGTCAGCCCGTCGCCTAAATTACAATATACTGAAACCCTCGGATCCCTTAGCTGGTTTTTACAGCATGCCCGGGAAGAAATGTGGCTGGCACAATTCTATGATTTTCTCTCGCTCCCCAGGCCAGCATGGAAGTTTAGTTCTAGTATCCAATTTTCCGCCAGTAATAGCACTAGCTAAGTTATTTTATTATAAATACGAACTTATACGAATAGATTTTAATATATCTGTAGGAAAATATAGAAAATAATTAAAATAACAGTTTTAAAAACAAATGAGTAAGTTTCTGTGACCGAGGATCTAAATTGCAGCCATGCATAAAAATTACAGGTTATATTCATACAATCGACTTTTTTCTAAACCTTGAGATTATCAAGCAAAGTAAGATACCTGGAGAGGTGGTCGAGCGGCTTTAAGGAACAAAATGTGGGCATAAAGTCATCAAAACTTCTGCAGCACTAAAACCCAATACTCTCGAGCTAAGAAAACTATTTAAGAGCAAATTTTAATATTTTGAGATAAAATCAACTGCAGCTAAGCGGTTAAGAAGCAGCCAAATCTTTTACATACATACATACATATAATCACGCCTTTATCCCTAATGGGGTAGGCAGAGCGTAAACGATCTAAACAAAGGTCGTTTCACCACATCTGACAAAGTTTTAAGGGTTTTTTAAGATAGACTTGTACGTATATTGCTGTAGTGATAGGTTGTCAGCCCATCGCCTAAATTACAATATACTAAAACCCTCAGATCCCGTAGCTGGATTTTACAGCTTGCTCGGGAGGAAATGCAGCTGGCACATTCTATGTTTTTCTCTCACTCCCAGGCCAGCATGGAAGCCAAATCTTTTACAAATGTTTTTTGTTTAGTGAGGCGAATGACACAATTACATTCACATGAGTATTAATATTACAACAATATTTCTTCTTGTGAATGCAGTTGATGCTGCAAAATGTAAAGTGGCCAGCTAAGAGGAAAACTGGCAGTGAAATAACAGTTTTCCTGTTAAATTAAATTTTATACTAAGCCAACGATAGGTGCTGTGTTATTAGTCCCGCCTTCATAGTCTAGCGGTCAGAGCCATGGGCCTGAAGGTCCCGCGTTCGATTCCACCATATTGGGTCCCGAAGGTCCCGGGTTCGGTTCGATAAATCCATATTGTATATAAATAATCACAATTTTATCCACAATGGGGTAGGCAGAGAATAAAAGACCTAAACAAAGGTCATTCCGCCACGTCTGACAAAGTTTTGAGGGTTATTTAAGATAGATTTGCAGGTATATTGCTGTAGTGATAGGTTGTCAGCCCATCGCCTTAATTAGAATATACGGAAACCCTCGGATCCTTTACCTGGATTTCACAGCATGCCCGGGAAGAAATGAAGATGCCACATTCTATGTGTTTCTCTCGCTCCTAGTCCAGCGCGGAAGTTTGTAGAAGATCCAATATTTTGATTCTTGGGGAAAGCTGTTCCTCCTAAAGAAGGTCAGCCGTTTTTTCACTCCCGGTGGATATTAAGATTAGATTCGTGCTCTATCCTTCAGTCGCAGGAAGTTTGTTAACCGCCTCCGTGGTCTAGTGGTGAGAGCTATTTTCTATTGAAAACACCACTAGTGGTAAATTGCATTGTACTTCTATTTATATGTACCACCTACATAACATGTAATGATGATTAAATAAATGATTTGATTTGCCATGGGCTTACAAGCCGGAGGTTCTTGGTTTGATTCCGAGAGGGAGAAACCAAAGTTAATATTTGTCTATTTATCACTTTGTGAGGTTTTTCCCAGTATGGTTAGGACACTGCAGGCTGAATCACCTGATTGTCCGAAAAGTGAAAGGATTCCGTGCTTCGGAGGGCACGTTAAGTCGTTGGTCCCGGTCGCTGTCTTTGATAGTGGTCGTTACTCAAACCTCGTCAGAGGCCTAATAACTGTGCTACAAGGTGGTTTGAAAACTCTGACACAAGGGTTCATCGGTTCGTTCGACTCGAAAATCCACTCGCTAAGAAGAAGATGGAACTTTGTTCACCGCAGCTCATACTCAAGATACTCTGATACTTCGATTCACTTCAGTAATTTATCAGCATAGAAAAGTATCGACTTCTTTCATGAATATTAACTACGAAACTTTGTTGCGGAAAATCGGATTAGAACAGTTTTTTTATTATAACATTTTGCTTTTTTAATGAATATTAATCAGTTTTTCAAAGAGTTATTTTGTTTGATAATGTGCCGCGTCTCTGTTTTTGATAAACAACAAACTATATAATGTTTTACTTATATTATTTTTATTATTTAAGCTTGAACCTTTTTTAAAACAAATGTCATTTGTGCTAAAAGCTCACTAATCGGTTAAATGAAAATTTATTTGATCCCTTTTGTAATCTCTTCATCTATTTGAACAAGCAACTTGACTTCAGTTTTAGTTCGGTAATTACTTCCGTGTTTCTTCGAGTTCTTCTTCAGGTTCATAAAATTCTTGTATCAAGGTTGAAAACTTACGAAATCCAAGTTAAAATAAAGTTATTTTACCTCAACTGATTAACGAATTGGCTCTGGCTGATAGGCTTGTATTTTTGCCTGTATTTAAGCCATAAATAAGACTTCCGTTGCTGTAAGTCTAACACAGAATTCTTATATCAAATTTATAATTCAATATTTTTTTAGCGCATTCATGCTTGCTAGCTACAGGAGACCATTCAGAAGTGTGTGCTCAGGAAGGTTAGATCACTTTGTGTGCATTCAAGTCGTGCTCTCGAGCTGCGCGATAAACATTGGCTCACCGAACAGACTTTTACAAAATCAGCTTCTGCAGAAAATATCGTAAAAAGACTGTCACAATATTTTTATTCATTTGTTAGGGTTGCAAACTTGATAAAAAACATGTTACTAGCCCTGATATTTTTATGTATTAACCAAAGCCCTTTACGTGCAATCTGAAGCAAGAATGTTTATACTGTTCTATCCAAACACACTTGCAATGTGAATTTATTGAGCATATCTCAAATAATATGCCTATGCGTTCAAACACACTTGCAATGTGAATTTATTGCGCATATCTCAAATAATATGCCTATGCGTTGATCGGGTGTAATATAGAAGGAAACAAATGCTTCTTTCATGACGCAATCCATTTTACCAGCTGCCGCTGGAGTTAAAGAACCTATGGTAACGATCCTCAGCACTGAAGGACCGATAAGAAAGAAAGAAGATCCCAAATAAATCAAGCTTATGACCTTTTGATTGGTAGACAAAAACTCATACCATACAGTAAATATCATCATCTTCCTAACCCTATCCTGTATCTTACGGGGTCGACTACCTAATCTAGGTGATTGAAAGAGGGTGCTTTACACAGGGTGACTGTCATCTGACCTTCGCAACCCAGAAGGGAAACCAGACCCAATCTCAATCAAAGATGAGGCTTTTTGAAAGGTTAGTGACTAACTCAGCTGTTAGAGTTTTGAAGCCGTCCTTGCTTAGCACTTCAACGTACAGTAAACATATTTGGAGTAAATTTCTACATTTGAATAGAGCAGCGAAGTTATTTGATTTCGACTCTGTTATTCGTTAAATTCAATGTGGAAACAAACACAATAGCAGCACAAAATGAACAGCTTATCAGCTTACATGCGGAAATGCTCGTCAACATTTAATATGAAACTCAGATCCAGATCCCGGTTCCAGGTTGAATCATGAAACAAATAATGAGGCTTTTTGCAAACACAAAGAACTACCAGCTAACGAGAATTTTCTACTGCAAGTTTTTTATTACATTGCATAACAACCCACGTTGTGTGTTTTTTAAGTTTAATTTTAAAATAAAAAAAAATATATTTAACGGTTATTAGTAGTTAGTTACTTACTTCCATGCTGGACTGGGAGCGAGAGAAAAACATAGAATGTGACACATGTGTTTCCTCCCGGGCATGCTGTTAAAACCAGCTTAGGGAACCAAGGTTTCAGTACATTGCAATTTAGGTGATGGACTGACAACCTGTCACTACAGCAATATACCTACATAGGTTTGTTGTCTTAAATAACCCTCAAAACTTTGTAAGACGTGGCGGGAAGAATATTTTATTGAGGTCTTTTACTCTTTGCCTACCCCATTATGGATAAAGGCGTGATAATATGTATGTATTATTGTAGTTCTTTACGGTTTACTTCTCTGCTGATTAGAAAAGTGGCCGTCATGCTTAACTTCAAACGACCGACTTTTACAACTGTCGGTTCTTCTTTGTTCTCGAGAGTCAAGATGGCGTCACGTTTTGTATACTCGTAGAAAGTTCTTCTTGAAACAGAAAACACGTGTGACACTTTGTGCCTAACAACGCTGTGTCTCTTGCGTTGTTTAAAATGTTTGCGTTACTAGCAGTTCCACAAGCAGCCGTATTGGGTCGTACTAATAGCAATGGTGTATCTTCTTCTTTCTTATCGGTCCCTCAGTGCTGAGGATCGGTACCTGTAATTAATTCTCCCATCCACTTATTGTTAGTTTCACACAGTCAATATACTAGTTCTCTAATAAATGTACAAGTTTTAAAATTTGATTTTATTTTCTTCAAAGAATGTTATTATTATAATAATTTAGCTAATAAGACTTTATTTATGTTTCATAAGATTTAGATTTTTTTGTTTCGTCTTTGTTTTTTGCAGTTTGCTGTATAAACACAAATCTAAATTTAAGTTGTTAGTTTTGGCTTCCCGGAAGACCAGCGCTACAAGCAGTTTACCACGCTGCTTGTAACATAAGCTGAGTGAAGACCATTTTTAGTCACAAAAATATTATGTTATTTCTTGTTTTCTACACATTGTAACCTGTTTTGTGTTTAAAATAAATGTATTTTCTTTCTTCTTCTTTCTTTCTATTTTTAAGGGATTTAATAAAACGACGTTGTTCGTTGGAAACCAATGGCGGACAAGATTTATTTGAAAATGTACAGGTTAGACCACAGACAATATAAGTTACACTTTTCTTACAACAGAGAGCGCAGCATGTTTATTTGATGTTACCATTATAAAATAATATTTTATTCTAACACCCCAACTACAGCAAATAAACAAAACATTTCTATAAAATTAACAATTTTTCATTTTTTAACTTTCTATCTGACTAACCCCTATCCCCTCTATACATTTATAATGCTTCATGGGATTCAAAGCTTTAGTTAAAACATCAGCAGGCATAGCAGTTGTTGGCAAATATTCTAAACTTATAATTTGATTACTTACTGCATCTTTAATGAAATGATAACGAATATCAATATGTTTACTTTTTCTATGACATCCATAATTTGCCACCAACTTCTGTGCACTTTGACTATCATTACATAAACGCACAATACATAAATTACCAGTCAGTTCATAGAGCAAAGACCTTAAATATATGGCTTCTTTACAAGCCTCAGCAATGGACATGTACTCAGCCTCCATACTTGATAACGCTACAGTTCTTTGCTTTTTACTCTCCCAGGAAATAGCCGAACCTGACATTACAAAGCAATACCCAGTATATGATTTGCGATCTACTGTATTACTTGCCCAATCGGCATCAACAAAGCCCAAAAGCTCAGCTCTTTCCTTTACATATTTTAAACAATAGTTCTTAGTTTTCTTTAAGTATCTGAGTATTCTTTTGGCATAATTCCAATGTACACTTGTGTGACATTTATTAAATTGGCTAAGAAAACTAACACAAAATGAAATATCAGGTCTAGTGAGGACTGACAAATACATGAGGCTTCCAATCAATTGTTGATATGGAATTTCTTTATCACAAGTTTCAGACTTTTCTATATCTAACTTACATTCCATCGGAGTACTAGCAACTTTACAACTTAACATATTAAATTTTTCAAGTAACTGCTCTACATACTGTTCCTGATCTAGAGTTATTATATTAGATACTTGATCTATTTTTACTCTCATGCCTAAACATTGTTGAACCTGTCCTAAATTTTTAATCTTAAAGTTAGAACTCAATACAGAAATTTAATTCTCAGTCTCTATTTTACTGTTATTGCTAGAGAAAACAAAAAAATCATCAACATACAATGCAATTATGATTTTTACATTATCATTCATTTTTGTGAAAACACATGGCTCCAAACGACTCTTTTTGCACTCTAATTCACTTAAACATTGCTCTACTCTTTCATACCAAGACCGAGAGGACTGCTTCAACCCATAAATTGCTTTATTTAATTTTACAATAATCTTTTTCTTATTAGCATCACAATTTATGTCTGGTTGAACCATATAAATGTCTTCTTTTAGATAGCCATTTAAAAAAGCTGTCTTCACATCTAAATGAGTGATATCAAAATTTAATTGTGCAGACAATGCAAACAACAATTTTAGAGTGGAATGCCTGACGACAGGCGAGAAGGTTTCGTCATAGTCAATACCTGGTCTCTGCGTGAAACCTTTGGCCACTAAACGCGATCTATACCGCACACTTTTATCACTATTGACTTTCTTTTTAAACACCCACTTGCACTGCACTAGAGTTTTATCTGAAGGTAACGCATCCACCGGACTCCAGGCTTCATTGTCTTCAAATGCCTGCATCTCTTCCTGCATCGCCTCGATCCACCTGTCCCTATCTGGACTCGACAGAGCCTCCTGGATACTGACGGGATCACTGCTGCCTTCTGGACTCGATGTGGTACATAGGTTTGAGTAACCGAAACGCTCCGGCTGCTTCCTCACTCTCTTCTCACGTGGTGCTGGTACCTGTGGCGCTGATGCTGGTGTTGGCTGCTCTGGTGCTGGCTGCTCTGGTGCTGGCTGCTCTGGTGCTGACTGCTCTGGTGCTGGCTGCTGTGGTACTGGCTGCTGTAGTACTGACTCCTGTACAGATTCTTCTCCTAGATCTTCTTCTTCAGATTGCTGCAACGTAGAATCCAAGTCAGTCAAAGCATTTAGGAACTCAGATTCTGAAGAAGTATCAAGATCTGTAACAGTTTCTTCTTTCAACTCTTCCTCTGTACTCTCAACATTACTGCCAGACGTATCAGCTTGAACTATATCCCCAACTGAAACTGTTACAGTTCCATCATCTGTACAGTTCCTCTCTGTGTTCTCTTGGATAATGACATCTCTACTAGTTGTAACACATCTCTTTACAGGATCATAGACTCTGTAGCCTTTCACATTCTCCGCAAAGCCAACTAGAATATGTTTCTTCGCCTTACTATCCCACTTAAGCCGTTTTTCTTTTGGGATGTGCACCATCACCTGGCTTCCAAATATACGGACATGACTTAAATCTGGTTTTTTATTTGTCCAGAGCTCATACGGAGTTTTATTATTTAATCCTGATGCGACTGACCTATTCTTAAGATAGACAGCTGTATTTGTTGCCTCTGCCCAAAACCTCTTATCTAGTCCTGCATCAAATAATAAGCATCGAGCTCGCTCAACAATAGTTCGATTCATTCGCTCACTCAAACCATTTTGCTCAGGAGTATATGCATTAGTCTTTTGGTGAATAATACCTGCTTCCTTCAAGTAATTCTCAAATTCATTACTACAAAATTCTAAGCCATTATCAGTCCTGAATATTTTAATTTTTTTTGTTCTGCTGGTTTTCTACCATTGATTTAAATTCCTTGAAATACTTGAATACTTCACTTTTCGCTTTGAGAAAGTAAACAAACACCATACGGGTAAAGTCGTCAACAAATATAAGGAAATACCATGCTCCTCCAATTGACGCTGTCTCCATCGGGCCACATACATCACTGTGGACGACATCTAGAGGCTCGCTGCTTCTTGTCCCTCCTTAACCGAATGGTAAGCGAAACTGCTTTCCTTCACAACACACTGTGCATGTACTTTTGTTGATAACTGACTTATCTGTGTACGATATTCCAGTGACAGCTCCATCTTTCATCTTATTCTGGTCATTCATATTCAAATGGCCCAATCTCCTGTGCCATACTTCACTACTAGCTGCTGAAGAAGGTGGTGTAAACAAACACTGTTCACTCCATATGTCCAGTTTATAAACACCGTCAATCTCGTGTGCCACTGCCACTAAACAGTTGTCTCTGTTGTAAACATGGGCATAGGCTTTACCAAACTTCACTCTGTTTCCAGTTTTGTGAAGTTGACTGACCGAAATCAAGTTAGTGGTGAGGTTAGGTACACACAATGCATTCTTCAATCTAACCTCAAACCTGCATTGTGGAGTAACAGTCACTATTTCCGCATCACCCGAGCACAATACAGGCATGGTACTTGAATTTGCTGCCGTTATCTCTGGGATACTCGGTTTATAACATGCATTTTTCATCCTGTTTACGTCTGTAACCATATGCCGACTTGCACCACTATCCAAGTAAAAATCACTTTTACTATAATTTCCGTTCAGGAAAATAGCGGAGAACGCATGTGTCTTCTTTGTTTGCGGATTATTCTGCTTGCACTGTGATTTATAATGTCCAAACTGCTTGCAACGATAACATTTAATGGATTTTTCCGATTTGTTTACATTTGAGCCGGCCATAGACACTCCACCGCCATGATGACTAGATCTGTCATTTTTCGCATGGCCGCCGCCAACGCGACTGTGCTGCCCTCTGCTCAAAAAAGCACTTCCGGCTTCGGAATCGTTACCTGCCAAGTCAATTAGCTTTGTCTTCACAACGTCAGCCGTAATGGCGATTCCTGAATGTTCTATCGCCATTATCATTGGGAAGTATTTTTCAGGTAGACCCGCCAACATTAAACAGCCGATCCACTCGTCATCCACCTTGAAACCCGTGCCTGACAACTTCTGAGCGGTTTCAATTAATTGCGTGACGTAGGTAGTCATCGAATCGCATGTATCAAGACGAATCGAGATCAGATTACGCAATAGGCTGATTCTTCTCGCAAAACCAGAATCATCAAACATTGTCTTCAGTTTCTGCCACAAATTCATTGTGCTTGAAGCGTCTTTGATGTGAACATACAGCGACGGATCGATGGTCAAAATTAACTTGGCTTTCGCTTTTGCATCTACTGCGGCTGCTGATGCAGGGCTTTCTTGCTTGATACAGCTCTGCATGCCCTCCAACACCAACAAATTCTCCGCTGCAAACGCCCATTCGTGATAGTTCTCACGACCTCTCAACTTGGGCACGTTGGTCAGGAATGAGTTCGAAGCCATTTCTGCTAATTTCACTTTCACTATTCGAAATGTTTATCAGGCGATTATCACTACCGCGTTTCCTACTCCTGCTCTTATTAAAACAAACTTTTAAATTAACTATAGGGCGTATCTGGGCCCATAACCTAATAAAACGACGTTGTTCGTTGGAAACCAATGGCGGACAAGATTTATTTGAAAATGTACAGGTTAGACCACAGACAATATAAGTTACACTTTTCTTACAACAGAGAGCGCAGCATGTTTATTTGATGTTACCATTATAAAATAATATTTTATTCTAACAGGATTATTATTTATTAGTATACAAACAATTGCAAAGAAGTAATGATGTAGAAAATCGCCAAATATGCAATTTATGTTCATACCTTAAATATATTTTTTTTTACTTTATTAATCAATTATGCAATAATTTATACCAGGTGTAAGGGCAGCGTCCGCAAACTGATAGGGGTTGCTCAATCAACGACACTGGACAACTATGAGCAGGATTGTTTTTCAGCAATTGAAAAAAATGGCTTTTCAATACAAATTGTCTGATCGAGGTGAACATTTTGAATGGAAAAATATTTTTTCCTAGTGGAAGTTGTTCAAAGCAACCCATATCAGTTTACGGGACGCTGTCCCTTACACCTGGTAGAATACTTTTCATGGGTTGTTAGTTATATACAAACATACATACATATTATCACGCCTTTATCACTAATAGGGTAGGCATAGCGTAAACGACATAAATAAAGGTCGTTCCGCCACGTCTGACAAAGTGTTGAGGGTTATTTTAAGATAGATTTGTAGGTATATTGCTGTAGTGACAGGTTGTCAGCCCATCGCCTAAATTAAAATAAACTGAAACCCTCGGATCCCTTAGCTGGTTTTATTATGTTTAAAAAGTACTAATACACTAGTTGATTTACAATACATATCCCCTAAAGTGCAATAAATGTGATCTGCTCCATACAAACGTTGCTAGATTTACCAGACTGGTAGTAAATAACGTAATATTGAGTTTTACAATTAATGAAACTCACGAGTACTTCTGACGTCATACAAGTACCTACTTGAGTTGTAATGGAAATATTAACGTTGGTATATTTTATTTTTATTACCAGGGAGATTAAGACGTGAAAGAGTATCTTATTTTATTACGAACGTATACTGATATATCCCAGCGATAAATATGTGTAATTGGACTTTACAGCAATATAAACTTTGCCCTTGATACTTATTTTATTTATAAGATAAACAATTAAAGACATTAATTTCTACATTAACACAAATAATATTACTACAAAACTGTAATTCAATATCTTGACTTAAAACTAAAATGTATGATTTCATTTCTTAGTAGTAAAGTTTAATTAAAATAAATCATAAATTAGGTATCTTAGCGGAAAAAGGTGAGGGCACAGCATGGCTAATTTTAAGCCCTCCCTGCGTCAGAAGTCTTAAGAAAGAAAAGTAAAAAACAATTATAAATTAATACATTACACACTTAATTAACTTTGATAATTGAAAAAACTGAAAAAAATGTTTGTTTTTATAAGTACTTTTTAAAAGTATGAAAATAAAAAATATATTTTTAATTATGAATAAAAATAAAACAGTATGACAATTAACATCACGTTCATATCATAATATCATCATCATTCAGCTGTGATAGATCTTCGTATCGCTAAAATTTTATGTACCACGTCGTGACGTTCAACGTCATCTCATCACGTCATCGTTAAACGTTACGTCATCGTGACGTGAATATCGTAAAAGCTCACATCATGACGACGTGACGGGAGACGTTGCAATATTGTTGCCCGGATTACTGTTATTATTCTTGGAAATTTTGATGTGAAATGCGTTTTTATGTTTTGCAACGTGGATATCCACGTCATGTCGACGTTTTGTTCTACGTTGACGTAACGTTGGACGTGTGTATGTGTGGCCGCCTTATCTTAAAAAAAGATTGCCAAAGGCCATTCAATCGATCAACGCAAACAAAAATTCATATTTAATACTCTCGCACAAACGATTATGATGAAGCTTTTAGCTGGAATTTTATCCACCAGTACCACCATCAGTTACACCGTTACACGATTACAAACTCTTTGGTCGTATATTTAAGGTAAAATATTACTTCCTATTCAGAGGTTTTTCAGAAGAATTTCCACGTGCAAAATGCTATTCGAGGAATTAGAGTAGAAGCGGCGCTGAATGCAGCGAGAAAAGTAATTATCGGAGAGAACATTCGCATACAGTGTACATACATACATTTATACCTAATGGGTTAGACAGAGCGTAAACGACCTACACAAAAGTTCCGCCACGTCTGACAAAGTTTTGAGGGTTATTTAAGTTAGATTTGTTTGATTTAAGTTAGGTATTTTCCTGTAGTGACAGGTTGTCAGCCCATCACCTAAATTGCAATATATTTGAACCCTCGGATCCTTTAGCTGGTTTTTACAGCATGCCCGCCCATTCTATGTTTTTCTCTCGCTCCCAGTCCAGTGTTGAAGAATCGGGCTTCCAGTCCAGTGTGGAAGAATAGGAAGCATAGAGTATGCATGCAGATATTTAATAAGAAATATCCGTGAAATAAAAACGGCAAATACTTATGTGAGTATGTCCTTTAAAAATCCATTAAAGTCTGTAAAAGTGGAATGAACGAAGAACATTACAAAACAAAAAATGATGCTAATAAAAAATAAGTATAAACACCGTTTTAAATGTAGCACTATGTCAAAGATAATTATTTTTTATGTAGATCATGATGACAACCATCTTTAAGTAGGAGGACAAAGATACATGAAGGGTTTGTTTTTTATACGTGATCCTTGAACTTAATGTTCTAGCGTAGTCAGTCAGAAGTATTAAATATTGTACTCTTACTACAGGTTGAGGTCACGTCTTACAGAAAAAAATAAGGAGAAGGCTGATTCCAGAGAAAGTTGTCGATAACTCCACCGACAAGAGTAAAGCTCTTAAATTTATTATGATGATGAAAATAAAAGTGCAGAAATAAAGATAAAATACATCATTCTTAAACTAGTTCCAACTACCAAGCAGTGTTAAAAGTTCATGTTCAATTTGACAGATTCTTAGGTTCTATCAGAACTTCAGTGTTTTCCGAATTCTGCGCTTTTCTATTTAATTGGTCAGTTTTTTAATACCAGGGCAGTATCAGGCAATGGGATGATCCACGATCCTATTTGTTATCTTATATAAGTTTCATAAAAGTTTCAACACAATATTTAAATTTAAAGATAGAAAAGACTGCATATTGAGACCGCAGCGTTAGTAGAAAGGCTATTCGAAAATCTTTTTTTTGTTTTTAATTCAGGCGGGAAATTAGAATAGAGTAACTGAAAGTCTGAAACAAAAAGTCGAGAAAAAAGTAACAACAACTTTGTACTGAAGTGAAAAGTAAGTGGCTCAAAGTTCTTCTCCGAATGATTTATTGCTAATCCATTTCGTTGTCGCGGGATTTGTTTTACAACTTTTCTCATCCAAAGACTTAAGTTTTATGTCGCGTGCCAAAGGAGTCAAATTTTCTTGTTCGTTGAACCTATTTACGACATGACACCAGGTTTTCCATTTCGAGGTGAAATCGTTTACGACCCGCAAGTAAAATCAACAAAATTACTGAACATGGGAGAACCATTTACTATGTTTATGTTTTTAGCGTGACCCATTTGTCGCTTAGGAACACATTTGTAATTTGAAAAATGTTTAATATTTGTGAATTGGTGGCAAATAAATATTTTCTATTTTATTCTATAAAATAAGGAAACTTTTAAGGAAACCAAAACTTTTTTAGTGTACTCGTAAATTAAACTTTTATACTCTGAAAGTGCTATTTCAAGCAGGCTGTAGGCTGCACAAAATTTATTTTCGTGCACAAGGGCAAAAACGTACCTTCTCATAAACGCATCTCTTCTTAGGCAAAAAAAATTTTGATCATACAGCCAAACATAATAAAAAAGTTCATAGATGGAACTTGTTATTTTATAATATTAAAATACTTTAAATTATTTGTCTTTTGTGTTTTTTATGACATAAAACGATATCAAAATTAAATTTCCGATTCGATTCCGTTCCGTTTAACTTATTGGAATTCAATTCTACTATTTATTATTACAAATTAAATTTAAAAGTAGGCTGTATAGTTCTCCAGTCTAAGTCTAACGTTTCAAAGATTTAAAAAGTTAAATGGCAGAAATTAATTGTTTCGTATATTAACAATATTTTTGTAGCATTTCCTCATTTTTCCTCAGAATCGAAGTGAAAAGCATAGTTTACAACTCGTGCACAAAACCATTTTTGTCCCCGATTTTAGTATCAGCCCTCAATCAAGCAATCACGCAATCTCGGATACATATGTCTTGTTTTGTGCACTTGTCGTAAAATGTGCTATGTGACTATAACTTGTGACAGTTCTCATATTGTTCGTCTCTGTTTTTTTTTTCAATTCCTGTTATCAACAGCATATTGAACGCTCCCTGGCTCTATCTACACTAATATTATAAAGAGGAAAGATTTGTACCTATTTTTGTATGTTTGTAATGAATAGGCTCAAAAATACAGGGCCGATTCAAAAAATTCTTTCACCAATAGAATGCTACATTCTTCCAATTTGACATATCCTACATTTCATTTTGAAAAAAATTAGGGATCCTTGGTAAAATTTGAACAATGTAACCGAAGGTGTAGAAAAATGAGTGTTAAAATGTCTTTCGTCGAATGCGCTGCCGAAACTAACAGCGATAGAACAAAATAATGTACAACAATATTGAAGAACATCATAATGTCTACAAAAAACTCCACGGTAGCATATGTCCAACTATTGTAGTTATGTCACAACAACAACTTTTTTCATTTTAAACATTAATGAAAATGGTAACCAAATTCAAACCATGCTATTTATGTGTTTATATTAATCCTTATCCAAATAAATTATTTAATGGTCAAGACCATTTAACTACCTATAAAATCATTTTTAAATTATTTAAATTGGACTTTCCGAGGCAGAACGGTCAACATAGACAACAGGTGGATCGTTCGACATTCTCCAATTTTATTGCGATTTTTTAATGCTCACATAAACGTTGAATTCTGCCATTCCGTCCAAGCAATTAAGTATATTTGCAAATACATCAACAAAGGATCGGACCAAGCCCACTTTCGGTGTCAGAAATGCTCACGACGAAGTTGATGGAAAAACTGCTCACTCTACATTTAAATTACCATTGGCTGTGTGTGTCTTTGGAACAACAATCTGTGTGCTCGATCCGCAAAAACGGTCCGGTGGGGGGGCAGCTCTTACAAGCCACTTCGCTGGTCATCTGGGACGAGTGCACCATGAGCCACAGGGCGCACGTGGAAGCCGTGGAGCGCACGCTGAGAGACATCTGAAGCTCAGACCGTATAATGGGGGGCGTTACGTTTGTTTTAGCTGGAGACTTTCGTCAAACATTACCAGTTATAACAAAAGGTACTCGAGCTGACGTTATTCGAGCTTGCCTTAAATCATCAACTTTATGGCAATCGATTGAAACTCTTAATCTGCGCACAAATATGAGAGCACATTTAAGTGACAATGACGATAATAATTTCTAAAAAACAAAATAATAAGCACAAAACAACAAAACCAAACAAAAAAAAAATTGTAAGGAAAATACTAAATAATGATAGGTAAGTTTCTATTGACACGAACAAAAATTTATTTTAAATACCTAGATATATAGGTGGATACATTTTTAGTTGAAAGTTGTCAACGTTTAATTTAGACTGTATATATTTTATCCGACTCTGCTTTTATTCTAATTACTTAAAAAAAAAATTGTCTACCCCGTACGAAGCCGGGACGGGCTGCTAGTCTCCAATAAACTGAGCAAGCTCTAGCTACACTCGTCTCATCCCATCTCATTTTTATAAAAACATGTTGTTTAGTAGCTTATAACGAACATGCTGCAATTTGTTGCTTGTTAACATTGTAGCTAATTTAGTAGTTTTTGTTTCGCGCACATTAATCACTGATCTAGTTAATAAATATTTTAATGGATTTTGAATTTGTAATTTTATTCCCAATTTAATTAATTACAAATTTCACTGAGTGAAATCAACTATTATGAATTTGTAATTTTATCGACTAAAATTAAGCTTGTAATATTATTTCAGAATTTCAGAATTATTTTACACTGTAGATCGAATTCAATGTTACAACTATATTTGTCTTTTTTTTAATTCTTATTTTATAATATCATCAGTAAATCAATTACCTATTATAATGTAAAATATAATTGAATATGTAAAATATTTTCTTGACAAACGTACTGTAATCATCATCTCCCTAACCTTATCCCGTATCTCAAGGGTCGGCTATCTAATCTAGGTGATTGAACGAGGGTACCGGGTTTTTACACAGAGCGACTGCCATCTGACCTCTGCAACCCAGAAGGGAAACCAGACCCAATCCTAGATTAGGTCAGAGTTTTTAAGCCGCCAATGCTTAGCACTGGCCTCTGATACGGCTTAACGACTAATATCTACGGTATTAAACGATATTAACCGGGACCAACGGCTTAACGTGCCTTCCGAAGCACGGAAAAAGCGCCGAATAAACGCACATATGAAATTCGAAAACCGAAAAACACATTGGTACGTGGTGGGATTCGAACCACGACCTCCCGCTCAGGAGGCAGCGGCCCTATCCACTACACCATTGGGCTCTTACTGGCAAACGGGCTCTTATAATGAAATGCTGGAAGATTTTTACATAAAAAAAGACTAGTTAAAGAAATTTGACCTGAAGATTATGTAATTTATACAACATTTTAAATTAAATCAAATTCCTGCTTCAAAATATTGAATACGAACATTGCGTACATTTATCGATAATAGAGAACAATGATGCTTGGTTGGTTAATTGAAAAACATGATCAGATACTGTCCATGCTTACAATTTTATTGTCATTAGAAATATAATCATTTTTTTTGGTCGTTAACGTTCTGCCTACCACATAAGGGATAAGGGCGTAATTTATGTATGTATGTTAGAAACAACTTTGCAAACGATATTATTGCATTAAAATTGCACAAAATAACACGCTATGCCAAGCGTAGTGCATTTGCAACTGGTCTAGACAAATATTCACTCTGTAAGACATATGACGTCACAGTTCGTACTGTTCTGGTTTCATCCCCTCCTGTGGGAGTAAAGAATGTGCCGACGGAATGTAAATATATGGAGACAAAGCTCTCAGTTCATATTGTTTTTTTTTTGCTCTACTAACATGGTTTTGAGTCTTTCGCAGTTGTTCATTACAATAAGATTATTATTTTGAACCGAATTACTATCTGTAGTGATATAACTTATTTATTGTTATCTCGATATTTCATCGCAGTTTCATGCGACATAGTCACGAGTAGACAACAGCAGCAGCAGCAGTCTGCTCGTGACCGTGTCGCATGAAACTGCGATGAAATATCGAGGTAACAATAAATATAATCATGACAGTAATCCCACTAGAATATATTTAAAATACTTTGCCATTCTGTAAAATCCAAAAGGAACTCTTGCAAAGTTAGCCTACTTACGAAACCTAAACGCAAGAATCGTGACTGTAAGAAGACGGTAACAAATAAATGCCATTAATAACGAGTACTCGTGCACCAAGTGCCAACAATCGCAAGTATTAACTGTTGAGACGTCGAGAAGTGCATCCGGTGACAAACGCTCTCTTGAATTGAATCGTCCAGACATCGCCTTCCACAGCTGAGCACAAAAGATATTGAAATAGACTTTCTCGAGAGTACTTTCTTCCCTTTTCACTGTCATTCCTTTTAAATAGCATTTATACAAATAGGTCAAATAATTATACTTTTTCGGTTAAAAGTAGAATTTATCCAGAATAGAATGACAATGAAATAAATAGTCACCATTCAGATCGATTTTGTGTAAGTTTCTTGTCATCCTGGTACGACACGACCTCAGCTTTTTCTTTTATTTGGTCCATGAAAGTTCGTCTCGGTCTTTCTCGTCCTCACTTTCCCTCTATCTTTTTCTCCAAGATGGTCTTAAAGAAGTTGTCGTGTCGAATCTGGTGACCTATCATTTTCGCTCTTCTGTTTTCTGTGGTCTTCAGTAGATTCCGCTTTTCTCCAATCACACTGAGTACTTCATCGTTGGACTTCATTTCTGTCCAGCTTATTTTCATCATTCTTCTCCAGCACCACATTTCAAATGCGTCGAGTTTCTGTCTTTCTTTCTTTGTTAAGGTCCAAGGATCACTACCGCAGAGTGCAATTCTCCAGATTTATGTTTTTATAAGTCGTTTTCTAGTCTGCCTTGCTATTTTGGCTTTGACAAGATTTTTCTTTTGGTTGAAGGCCCGTTTTGCCATAGCTATCCTTGCGACGACGTCTGGGTTGCATCTGGAGTCATAAGTGATATTGCTGCTAAGGTTCTTGAAGTTGTTGACTTGTTCTAAGGTTGTATTATTCAATTTGATTTGTGTGCCAGAGGTTGGTGTTTTAGAAGCAACTAGGATTTTCGTTTTCGCGGCGTTGATCTTCATTCTCACTTCGTTGAAGGTGGTATCCATTATGTTATCTAGGTCTTGTAGTTCGGTTTTGCATACAGCTATGGCGGCTATGTCATCCGCAAACCTGATGAACTGAATTCTTACTCCGTTGAATATGACACCTCCCTTTTCTTGATCTATCATCTTCCTGATCGCTTCTTCGATGAATGTATTAAATATGAGTGGAGAGAGCGGACATCCCTGTCTTACTCCTTGGTTGATTTTGGCTTGTCCCTTCTCTTGTCCCACTTCAATTATGGTCTCTTGTTTCCTGTATAACTTGTAAAGTATTTTTCTATGTCTATAATCAAGCACTGTTCTTTTCAAGGTCTTCATCATGTCTTTACAGTTGACTTTATCGAACGCCTTTTCCAAGTCCACAAAAGCGATATATGGCTTCTCGTGTGCCTCTTTTCTCTCTGAAACCGTATTGGTCCGGCCCCAAGATACCTTCTGTGATGTGTTTTATTCGGTTTTGTATAATTTTTAATCATATTTTGGATACATGTGAGACTAGACTTGGAATGTGATGTTCTTCAGATTTAAGCGTGTTCAGTTTCTTTGGCAAAGTGACTGTCTTAGAGATCTAGAAGTCGGTAGGCACATTTCCCGATGCATATATATCCCGTGTTAATGTGAAAATTTCTTGTAACATTGCATCACACGTTACGTATTTAATAATTTCTATGTATATACCCTCCTCTTCAGCCGCTTTGCTGTTTTGGATGCTCTTTATGGCTTTGTCGAATTTGGATCTTAGTATTTTGGGTCCAAGATCATCTGGGTTCACGTCTTCTTCTCTTTCAATGTCTTCCTCCTTAAATCCTGGTCCCTCGTATAAGCTCTCTATGTATCTTTTCCATCGTTTAATAATTTCCTTGCTGTTAATCAGGATCTTTCCTTCTTCGTCTAGTATTGTTGCACTTTTTGTCCTGTGTGTTTGGTCCAGTTTCCTTATTCTGTTGTAGGCTTTGTCCATATGTCCCATCTTCATGAATATTTCTATTTCTTCACATATCTGGGTCACATCTTCTTCCTTACGTTGTCGGCACTTTAAAATTATCTTATTTGATGATTGTCTGTATGTCTCTTTACTAGTATCATCGTTTTTATTTCTGTATTGTCTTCTCTCCAGCATTAGATCAATTATTTCTTGATTTAGCCACTTTTTCCGGGGTACTAGTTGTTCTTTCCTTAGAATTTCTCCTGGACTGTCCCTCATTATATCCCTCAGATTAGTCTATCTTTCGTCTATGTTTATGTTGTCTTCCCTATTTATGTATTCCTTGTATTTCACAAATTTTTCTCCAACCTCATTACTGTACTTTGCCCTACACTGGTTGTTTGCGTCCTTAAGTTTTGATAGATCAATGTTCTTTTTCTTATTTTCCCTTCGTTTGTTCTTTCTAATCTCAAAGTTTTGTGTGCTCAGCAGAAGGTTATGGTCCGTGTCGAGGTCGGCCCCTGGCATAGCTTTACATGACTTAATGTCCTTCCTGAAGTAAGTTCTGACCATGATATAGTCCAGTTGATATCTGCCAATGACCCCCGGCATCTTTCACGTATATAACCTTCGCTTTGGTAGTTTGAATTGGGTGTTCACTATACACATACTATTTTCCTTGCAGAATTGTACCAGTCTATTACCTCTCCAATTTCGTTTCTCTAGTCCAAATTTTCTCACTATATTCTCTTTAACTCCCTTCCCAACAACAGCGTTAAAATCCCCCATAATCATGAGATGATTCTTTTCTTTTACAGTGTTCAAAATTGCATCTATATTGTCCTACATCTTTTCAATTTCTTCATCCGGGTGTCTGCCAGTTGGCATGTAAACTTGCAATATGATTATATCATTCTTAAATGTGTGCCTATTTGAATGTAATTAAATAAACGTTGCACATTAATGTCTTGACTCTAGACGGACGTATGCAATAAGATAAAAAAGAAATAGTTCCGAATAAAGACAACCGATCTAAGTAGCGAAAACAACAAATCTAAAGTAGTTGTAGCACGCACTCAATTAGAATTCTTTATAATATTGAATTCGTAGAGCGACTTGGTAACGAGTTGAATTACAAATCAAATCACACGTTTTCAGTGTATCAGAAACTGGGTTACTTACTCAATATTAACATGGTTTGCGTGATTATTTCTAACCTAGGGTGGACACGAGATAATTAAAAAATCTCAGTCAAATAAAAAGTCCCTTTAAAATCGATTAAAAACGATCAGAGATCAATTTCCTGCCTACCCCCTAAGTCAGGTGGCGTGATTATTTGTATCGTAACTTTGAGTTTAAGTAATACTCATTCAAACAAAAAAAGTTCCATCAAAATCGGTTAAAAATTATCAAAATTAAAATGCCTACCTCTTCAGTAATGAGGCGTGATTATTTGTATCGTAAATTTGATTTTATATAATGTTCAGTCGAATAAAAAAGTTCCATAAAATCGATTAAGAAACTGCCAAATTTAAATTTTCTGTCTACTCCCTAAGTCAGGCAGCGTGATTATAGGTATCCTTAGTTTCAACCCGGGTAACACACAGTTTAATAGAAAAGTCCTATCGAAATCGGTTCAGCAGTTTTGGCTTGATGTGGTAACATACAGAAAGACAGACAATTAAAAAAAAAAAGTTTTGATCTTTATATCGTTAACTAGCTGTGCCCGCGATTTTACATAATTGGGATAGAATACAGTCTTACATTACACCTATGCAAACATAGTACATTATAGTAGGTATTCTTTGTACCTGTCTACTTAAATATGGAAGGAGCTGTGTTACCTAACGGTTCTTTCTTTGTTTCCATTTATTTTTGTTTGGGATCAATTAATTATATACAACTCATGATACAATTTTTCGTTGAATTTGTCATTCAACTATTGAATATGTAAGATTATTTACAACTTAATAAGCGTTTTCAGTATGATCGATACTTCGTGTTTTCCATATAAACCGGGCGTAAGAAGTCGCTATACATCATACATAAGTTAACTTTTTGTCTATTAAAAAAACGTTTAATAGTTTAATGACAAATTCAACGAAAAATTGTATCATGAGTTGTATATAAATTAATTGATTTCCATACAAACTGGGGTACCTACTCAATATTAGAAATGTTAGCGTGATTATTTCTACCTTAGGCTGGACAACAGGTAATTTAAAAAAATCAGTCAAATAAAAAGTCTCTTTAAGATCGGTTAAAAACAATCAGAGTTCAATTTCTGCCTACCCCTTAAGTCAGGTGGCGTAATTATTTGTATCGTAATTATCAGCTTAAGTAATGCTTTGTCAAACAAAAAAAGTTCCATCAAAATCGGTTAAAACAAACGAAATTAAATTTTCTACCTACCTCCTAAGTCATGACGCGTGATTATATGTATCGTTACTTTGATTTTAAATAATGCTCAGTAAAAAAAAAACGGTTAAGAAACAGCCAAATTTCAATTTCTTGCCAACCCCCTAAGTCAGGTAGCGTGATTTTAGGTATCCTTAGGTGCAACCCGGGTAACACATAGTTTAAAAAAAAATCTCATCGAAATCGGTTCAGTAGTTTTGGCGTGATGTGGTAACATACAGACAGGCAGACAGACAGACAGACAGACATACACAAATAAAATAAAAATACGTTTTGTTCTTTATATCGTTAATAATGCCTGCTGCAATTATTCTTTTGTAAAAATATTCAATGTACAGACACGACCCTTCTAGAGATTTATTATATGTGTAGATGTAATCACCTTATTATACGTTTTAGGAGTAACTAATACGTTTTTGTGGGTTATTTTCACATTCTGTTCACACAAAGCAAAGTCTACAACAGCAGTGAATTTTACGATGTAAATAAATCAAGCATTGTTGGTTTATCGATAATAAACAAAGCTGAAGATGTACGAGTATGTATACTGAAACAAGACAAAGCTCTCTGGCAACGTTGTCTCGATCAATGTACCATCCCAATAGCACTTAAACCAATAATAACAGTCATTCATCAAAACTGTAGATCACTGACTAACAAAATATCTGTATTACACATACTGTTAGAAATGCAACAGCCCGATTTGTTGGTTGTAACAGAAACGTAGTGTCGAAAAAGTAAAATTGAACAGATTAGGTTATGTGGTTATGAGCTCGCAAACTGTTTCTGTCGAGTACAAAAGGCGCACGGAGGGGCAGCGATATACATACGCGAATGTATAACTTACAAGTGACGGAATGATCTGCAGAACTTGTCTGTTGAATTTCACTGCGATCTAACAGCTATCGAATTAACTAAGTCAAACCTCGTTGTTGTCGGTATTTATAGATCAGGAGATGGTGACTATTTCACCTACCTATCTATACTGGAATTATTAATTAGTAAATTAACTGATGAAAATAAAAGGTTCATATTTATAGGCGATCATAATGTGGATTATTTAGTTGACTCGAGCGAAAATAGGCAAGTAACTGAATTATTAAATAGTTATGGGTGTCAGATTGTAGTCGATTTTCCCACGCGAGTATGCTCAACCTGCGCGACTGCAATCAACTTCGGACTGGTGCGAACATTTGATTGCGATGACGTAACATCGGCCAGCCTGCACACACCGATAAGCGATCATCAGGCCCAGGTATTCACATTAGCCACAGGGCAACCGTGTAGGAATAAGGAAAATTGTGTAGTGGAAAAACGTTTGTTTTCCGATGAATCAATTCGACATTTTTATACTGACATTGAAAATTATAATTGGTATTTTATTTATGATAATGACATTGATATAAATTGTAAAATGACTAAATTGATACAAATTCTAACATATTATATTGACATTCACTTTCCGCTTAAAAGGCGAGAAATTAAATCGCAACGTATTGCTCCATGGGTTAATGATGACATTTTAGATTGTATGAGAAAATTTAATGACTTTAGCGAGATGAGACAACAATATCCCGACGAGCAAATACTAACACAATGTATTAACCAGTACAGTGATTTATTAAAGAAAATGTCTTTTAATGCAAGAAAAGATCACATCCAAAATCGTCTGGCTGAAAGCAAAAATCCACAAAAAGAAATCTGGCGTGTGATTGATGATGAAATATCTCAAAAACCAAGGAACCGAAGTATTTCCCTAAAAGATGATCTCAACCAAGGCATCCCTCATACATCTGTGCCTGATGTGTTGTTCAACACGCACTTTATAGGAATAGCTGCCATGTTTTCTTTAAATTGCAATGAAACAATTTCCGGTCAGTATGTACAAAATCACCTAAATGGCATTAATGTGCCTCAGTTCACCCTCCCTATCGTTACAATAGATGACTTGAATTAAGTATTAAAATCATTATTAAAATCCCGTACCACACTTGACATTTATGAAATTTCTAATAATATATTATTATGTTTATGGCCTATTTTATCCCAAATACTAGTTGTATTAGTGAATCAGATATTTTCAAGTGGAACTTATCCAGACGTTCTCAAATGTACACGAGTTTCTCCGGTTTACAAAGGGAAAGGGGAAAAATGTAAGGTAGATAACTCATCCATGCTGGTCTGGGAGCGAGAGAAAAACATTGAATGTGCCAGCTGCATTTCCTCCCGGGCATGCTGTAAAATCCAGCTAAGGGATCCGAGGGTTTCAATATATTGTAATTTAGGCGATGGGCTGACAACCTGTCACTACAGCAATATACCTAGAATTCTATCTTAAATTACCCTCAAAACTTTGTCAGACGTGGCGGGACACCTTTGTTTAGGTCGTTTACGCTCTGCCTACCCCATTAGGGATACAGGCGTGAATATATGTATGTATGTATGTAGATAACTATAGGCCAATTACAATAGTGTCAAATATATCAAAAATTATAGAATCAATAATATCGTCCAGTTAGTCGAATACCTCGAGTCGAATAATTTGCTGACAAATAAGCAGTTCGCCTACAGAAAAAGTCTGTCAACCACGTCAGCGGCTTATTCGATTGTCGACTGTGTCACGACCGCCCTGGATAATAAGTACAAAGTATCTGCTGTATTTTGTGATCTATCTAAAGCATTCGATGTAATAAACCATAAAGTCCTATTAAATAAACTGTCAAGTTACGGTATACGTCACAACACTCTAAAACTCTTAGAATCGTTCTTAACCAGTAGAAAACAAACTGTACAGATCAATATAAATGGCAAACAAGTTAAATCCAAGCCACGTGACGTCACTATTGGTATTCCTCAGGGATCTGAATTCGGGAACACTCTGTTTTCGATCTTCATCAACGACCTCCCATCAGCCATATCTGACGGTCTCGTGGCTCTCTTCGCCGACGACACCACGGTGGTAGTGAGCGCGCCGACGTATGACGAGCTCACCAATACGATCTGTAAAGCCAGTAACGAACTACAAAAATGGTTCTCTGCTAACAGTCTGGTACTAAACGTTAATAAGTCGAATGTGATGGTATTCTCAGGGAAATCAGCAAACTTACCGCAATCTATCAAAGTTCGCAGTCCAATGCCGTTATGCAATCAGTGTAGGTTCCTTGGGTTCACCTTGGACTCGACCCTCGATTGGAAAGGCCATGTGGAGGTTTTATGTGGAAGGTTGAGCAGCGCTGTCTATGCGCTCCGCCAAATAAAAGGTCTTATAACACCTTTCGCCCTTAGGCAAGCATACTTTGCATACTTTCACTCACTTATGGTTTATGGAACATTACTATGGGGAAATTCGACGGACTCACACCGCGTTCTTATTCTACAAAAACGTGCACTGCGCGTAATAGCCGGTGTTAAGACTAGACACTCATGTCGCCAATTGTTTCCCGAACATAAAATAATGACCCATTATTCACATTACATCACTTGCCCTTATCCCATTTACTTGGGGTTTATTCACATTACATATTTGAGGTTATTACATTTGTTCGTAAAATCTTGTCTCAGTTTGAACAAGTAAGCGCGGGCACTAGAATCTTACGACGAACAGGACGACTAGCTCCCGTACGGCACCGATTGGCGCTCGCTGAGCGAAACCCGCGCGTGATTGGTCCGTCGTTGTATGATAAACTACCGCTAGACTTGCAAAATGAAACATGTGACGAAGCATTTAGACGTCGATTAAGGAACCTTTAATTAGAAACAGCATTTTACTCTGTAACAGAGTATTTAGATGGTAATTTTTGATTGAAATTAAAGTATTAATTTATATGTATTTTGTAATAAGACTATTGACATGAATTTTGAATTGTTAATTTGTATAAATTATTACTGTTTTTATTTAAATTTAATTTACTATTTGACATATTAACTGAATTTATATTGTTCAATTTTGTTTTGACGATCACTTTACGGAGGACATTATTCTATTGATTGTAATTTAATTTAATTGTGAAACCTGTATTGTGAAATAAATAAACTAACTAACTAACTAACTAATTGAGCACTTAGCTGTATAAAACACACACACACACACACACACACACACACATACACTCACACACATCTTAACGCCTTTATCCCTAATGGGGAAGGCAGAGTGTAAACGACCTAATCAAAGGTTGTTTAGCCACGTCTGACAAATTTTTGAGGGTTATTTAAAATTGATTTGTTGGTATGAGTATACATCAGATAGATTTGTAAGTATATTGCTGTAGTGCAGGTTGTCAGTCCATCGCCTAAATTACAATATACTTAAACCCTCGGATCCCTTAGCTGGTTTATACAGCATGCCCGGGAGGAAATGCAGCTGGCACATTCTATGTTTTTCTCTCGCTCCCAGTCCAGCATGGAAGTATGTGCCCATCTAATTTAATTAATTCACACTACTTCAACTAAAGGTGAAATTTTCAATGCGCGGGGTCAGTAATTTGTCAAGTTAATTGCTTCAAACTATAATTAGCAAAAGAAAAACATAGAATGTGCCAGCTGCATTTCCTCCCATGCATGCTGTAAAAGTCGCCTAAATTACAATATACTTAAACCCTCGGACCCCCTGGCTAGTTTTTACAGCATGGAGGAAATGCAGCTGGCACATTCTATGTATTTGTCTCGCTCCTAGGTCGCCATGGAAATAGTGTACCTTACTTCTTGAAAAACTGTGTTTCTGTATTCTTATGCCAAAATTACGCATATCTTGTAAAGCTATTTTTTGTTTGCATAAAGCAGATTTACTCTTTCTTTACTTCTAAGCACGGTTTCTATATTACAAAGTCTTGTACGAAAATACGACGACATACAGAGGCGTACAAATTACACATATTTGCAACTTCACTGTGCTACTGGCGTGCAAGTGTTTGACTTTCTTAGGACTTTCCCTCATCACATGCGCGTGGAACTTGCAATATTATCATTTGCACAGACAGCGTAAGTTGCGCGTCTTTTTAAAGGCCGTATTCAGCGACCACACAGCCTGTGGTCGCAGGCCGTATTAATGATCTACTCGCAATAATGACAACTAGTTTGTACAGAAGTGTCATTTAGTACAAACTGTCAAATCCATACTTAATATTGCTCTCAAAGATATCGCTTCATAAATAGGAGCTTGAGTCATTTGCAGTTTGCATGCATATTTAGATTTTCATTGCTCAAGTTACATTTAACTTACAACTAGCGAGCAAGCTTTTTGCATAATGGAAACCAAGCTATACTCATGTGGTTTCAGTTCAAAATGTAAACGTAACACTAATAAACCAGATCAGTAAAGGAGTCAACAACTTGAGTATCTCTTGCTGTCTTAGCTCGGAGCGCTTTGTTTGCGGTTTTAGGTTAGCAAATAATATAGGGTCTTTAAACTATATTATTTGCTAAGCCAAAACATAAGTGACTGAAATGATAAAAAATAAAATAAATGGAGAATCACGCTCACATTTGAGCAGTGAATATTTAGAGCCTCAACCAACAACTGTTGATCATGCTTGATATTTTTGTTGCACCGCCGTCCGTGGACGCTTGCTACATTTGAAGGGCTTACATTTGCGCCATATTTATAAATGAGAAAGCTTGTTTCTTATCTGAAAATACCTGTGCACGTGTGACTGATTCCACAACACCAGGTGTAAGGGACAGCGTCCCGCAAACTGATTGGGGTTGCTCACTCAACGACACTGAACCACTATAAGCAGGCTTTTTCCGAGAGTATAAAAAAATATTTTTCTTTAGGCTTTTCCATACAAGTTCTGATCGAGGTGAACATATTGTATGGAAACGCCAAGATTTCTTTTACTTCCTGAAAAAATGTCCTGCTGATTGTTGTTCACTGTCGTTGACTGAGCAAAACCTATCAGTTTGCGGGACGCTGTCCCTTACACCTGATATAGTTTTGGGCTTGTTTTAGAGTATATTTATTCTTAATGAAGATTTTAATAACGGAGACTCACTTTGGAAAATAAGTCGCGTACTTCACGACATGTTTCGGGACATTCGGAGTCCCTTCATCAGGATGAAGAAAGCGACTTATTTTCTAAAGTGAGTGCCCGTTTTTAAAATCTTTATTTAGAATGTCTCACTTAAGTTTAAATAGTTTGATATTTTTATTTTTTTTAGGATTCAGTTTTCATCCTAGGTACCAACATTGAAGTGTATATTTGCTATAGCACCCTAACCCTGCCGTCTGGTATAATTCACTTTGTTGAACCGCAGCCGGATGCAGCTCCATATTTATCTGGTTTTCAGACTGGAATGAAACACGCTTTGTGATATCGTGAAATGAAACCTTTGTGCAAATGCAATGGAAAATTTTACATTTTCTGCTATAAAATCTGTTTTCAATTCAGAAATGTTAAAAGGAAAAATAAACAAAATGTAAACTTTGACAGAAAAGTATGAATTTATTGAAAAGTGCATTTATGAAATCATTAAATCATACAATACAAAATTCTTAATTGCAGAAAGGAACACATACAACAGAAATAAAAAGGAACAAACGTGACAGTACAACATAGGCGGCCTTATTGTTAAAGCAGCGACTTCTACCAGGCAACATTAGGGGTATAGAAATAGTACAAGCAGAAAGAAATCATACAATCAATGGACATGAAATATTCATCAGACAGGTTTTAAACTTCAATCGTAACAATTTAATCTACAAAATATATTTTGTGTTCATAAACATGACAATAAAAAAATATTATTTATTTGACTTTAATTTTAAAAGTTATTACTTTTTTAACAAAAACGTAAAGTTAAATAGAAAGTTGGAGAACACATCTCCTCGTTCCCGACGGTGATGCTTTCTCTGAGTCATTGTTCGGATCTTTTCGGGTACCTCCGAACCTACAAATAAGGAATAGCTCCGAACACGTGTTGTGACTTGTGACGTCAGACGAGTGCGCTTATGGCCCATGCGTCTATTTTTTTACTTTTAGTGCCTATTTCGGAATTGTCGCGAACTGGTGCATTTAATCAACATATTTACATTTAACATCATCGGGCAAACATCCTAGAATTAACATACAAATAACGTCAACATTTATTGTTACTTAAGTCAAGTGTAATAAACTTTGTTGTATACCATAAACATAATAAAACTATACAATTTATACTTGCGATTGTCGGCACTTGGTGAAACTCCATATATATAATGTTGTTATTAAAAACACTTTTACTTGTTTCACTTAATATAATTTAATATAACTCCCCACTTAGGGGTAATTTCCCCACGGCATCACGAAATCTTATGTTTTCCAACCGTCACAATAATATTGACTATAACTAACATATTAATTGTTGCACTTCGTTCGCTAAACATGAACGGTGTTTTTAAAATGTTTTATGTGTTGTGTATAAATATAAAATCATAATAAAACTCTTTTACTCAACAAACATTCAATCTCAATCCCCGCACCCTTCACTCATCGAGAGATCATGTAACAACCCCCCCCCTCCCTAACAATAACCCTAATATAATTTGATATGTGAAAGGAAGTGTGAGAGAGGTGTGGAGGAGAGGTAGGAATGTGGAGCGGAGAGGATGAGAGGAAGGGAAGAGGAATGGGAAGAGTGGATCATGAATGTCTAGAAATAAAGTTACAAATATGGCTCGTGATCGTGATCGTCTAGTTATAGTTAGGACCGTATGTTGTGTAATGTGTAAAAAAAAAAATCATAAAAGTAACCCAAATCCTTTAAAGTGGTAGTGGGATGTCATAACTTAGCTCTCTTTAGGTTCCTGGGACAACATTGGGACAGTGCGCATCGGGATAACGGAACCTCCGATTCCAGCTCCAACCATTCGCTGGTAGAGGATTTATGTGCTCGCTAACCATCAACGAATGAGATTTACTTCAATTACTAATTCCCAGACACCAATAAAGACAGTAAATAGCCTAGGAACTTGTCCTTGATGCAAAACCCATCATGCGAGCCCCAGAAAAGGAAAGAGGAGGCGCTTCTGTGCCCTCCAATTGGTTTTTGTTTTGGCCAAGCCTCAGGCCAGAGATAAGTGACAGCGTACTTAGGAATTTTGGAACGAGTCCAGATTGATAAACAACATCATATAAAATATAATTAATTTGAGCTGATTTATTGGTCAGCCAACCAAGACAGAGCAAGTCATGTCTGATGTAATTTGTAGTAAGTTGTGATGTCCAATTGAGAAACATTGTCCCAACAAAGGTTTTATAAATTGTTGTCCAGCTATGCTGGAAGCACCGACTATGAAACTGCACCAGTCATCGATCTCCACTTATGATATGCACATCCAGGAGTCAGTAGAATAGATAGTGATGCCGAAGCTAGTCCCAGATAATATAACAATCATTCACACCGCAAGCCACAGATTCGTTGTAGATATAGGAGTGATAGGCAAGAGCAAGTAGTGACTGATTGTCAGACTTCTTTAGTGCAAAATAAGCTTCTGTGATCAAAATGCTGTTACAGACATATCGAATGCTAAGATGTAGTATGTGATGGAGGTTTGACCATGGCTGATACCATGTAGCTCAATTGACATCAAGTCAAGTAGTATTTCAGTAGTATAATGGCTTGTCAAAGCCAACCGACCATAAATCAGTCATATAAAATTCACATAAAGTGAATAAATATATAATTTTAATTCCAGACCCGTTCCAGGGTAATTTGAGGTTGTAGGTAGGATTCAGATAACATCATCCCACATTCCATGCTGTATTGGTTTGGTAAGTATAATGATACTCCCATTAGGTATTTGGACCATAGTCCTAATAAGTTGTAAGTGTAAAACCCACACATCAGTAGGTATATTATCAAAGATAATCTTTGTCAGCCTGTAGAATTGAATCATCAATTATATAAAACCTACATAGTAGGTAGGTGAACATTCCCACAAAGTTTGTAGCTGGTGTTCTAGAGTCTAGAATATACATAAATATAGGATCATGAATCCAATAAATGTTTCAAAACATTGTCCGTTGGACATAATTCACAATAAAGTGAATATAAATTCAATTCAGTATCCACTGCCAGGATAAGCATATAATATAAGTATGAATGACTCATACATAGGTATTAAATCCACAGTTAAGTGAATATAAATCAGTTCAGTAGTTTATTTGAGAAGAATAGGTAAGTATTTTGTCTCCTCTGCCAGGATAGGTAAGTATGAACAATTCATACATAGATATAGTTATAAAAACATAGAATGTATTAAAATAATTTATACATTCCACTGCTGGGCATTTTATGAAACATTAGGATGATGCTTCTCTGCTTAAAGGGAAGGTAAGGCAGGAATTTTGGTAAAGGGAAGGGAGAGAACTACCTACCTAAACACAAACTAGGATCCCAAATAGCTACCCCCACCTACTTTCCTAGATATTGTCCTAATTCCTATTACCTAGAATACCTATCCATCTGTACCTAACCTACTCCTACAATGTACCTAAACTACCTATTTACCTAACCACTTAGCTGTGTATAAATTATGTAGTTGCATGCTAAACCGACCTACAATCCTACATATATCTCATTAAGCGTACCTATCATATAAGAAATATTGGAAATTATATATATATATATATATATATATATATAAATGAATAGAACGGCCTTTGGCAAGTATGAAATATCATAAAAAAGGATTGTTAATTGAACAGGGAAAAACCTTGTCAATAAACAAAGTCTGAAGTGGACAAGATAATTAAATATATGTAGAAATGGTAAAGTAAATAAAACACGATGTCAATTTATTCAAGAATAAGTAGGTAAATAAAAAAATGCATCATAATTTGATGCAAGAATACCTTGTGTGTGGGTTTACCCATCCTTTAGAATCCTTGTAGTTGGCACTCCACCGGCTCTGCAAGACTCCACTGTCAGCATCCTCCACTCCACCATGTAAAAGAACAGCTGATCGTCAGATCACCGCCCTCCGTCCTCCACAGGAACAACTGATGGCACCAACATCCCACCAAAGTAGGTCTCTTGGTTGCCTCCCGGCTGCATACTCTCCTCTCCTCTTTGATGTGTACACTTTCACTGGTAAAAGTCAACTAAACTTCAAGTAAAATTAAACTTCAAGTAAAACTAAACTCCCGGCCAACTAAACTTCTCCCTGCTCGGTCCCAGCCGCTATTTTTCTTCCCCGGCGTCCTTCTCCATCCCTCGTCGCCCTCCTCTCTCAAATTCCAGCCCCATTCCCCCTTCTCGAGCCCCCCGACTGTTTTATCTTCCCACTTATATCCCATTTTCTTGATAGTTCTCCCATTCTCCTCCAGATGGCAGCGCGTGTCCTTCTGGTTCTGTGTTGTCGAAACCTATCTTCACAATATCTGCACACAATCCAAATACTCGGCATTTTATTATTATTAAGTAATTATAAAATGCTTATCGTATATAGTATGTGTAGATAAACCAATACCACACAATAAAACAATTAACTTACCTCATAAAATATAATCTTTATATTTTTCAATCTGGCATAACACCTATAATTTACTTCAAATTGAAGTAATTTCAGTTCGATCTGGCTACAATATTAGTTCTCTACTTAATCAACACTAGATTGGCATTAGTTTCTAGTTTATAGTGATTTTCCTACCAATCTGATAGATATATACTTGTATTTTAAAACAGTGATTTAGTTTTGAATAGCAGAAGCTAAGTTTATTACAATCAGAACTCACACAATGAACGTTTACAGTCATTTAGCATTACAACTCAACTCGATTGATTACAATACGAAAATTTTGCATCCGGTAATGACAATGTGGCGACTTTGCCGAACGCGATTTCACAATACAATACAAATATTCTTTACTGCACATAAACAACACATTGTACAGGAACAAACATTACAAAACAAACAGAGTACAATTAGGCGGCCTTATTGCTAGGGTAGCAATTTCTGCCAGGCAACCTTTGGGTAAAGGAGTAATTTTCTAATATTCCCAGTCAAATAAATTTTCCCATGGGAATAAGATATTTTCTCGAACTAAACAGTAACTTATTTCCATTGTATCAGCACGCAGATATTCAGCAAAATAATTTCAGCTGTTTATGTGTGAAAAAGCAACAAAGAGAGAGACAGACAAAGTTACTTTCGCATTTATGATATTAGTAGGATTCGGTATAACTAATATAACTATGCTCTATAAGTATGTTTTAAACAAGAGACGAGAGGCCGGGCATTCGTCAAATTTAATATATTTTCATGCTTCAAACAATTAGTTTGATGAACGGATCGGAGAGAGGCTGACCGAAGAGTTTCGTGGTTTTTGGGACCCATTCGGATCCAGATCGGAGTCCAGATCATGTATTAAACTTAAACTTTTAAACTGATTTACCAACATGTTTCTCATAGATGTAGCCCTGTATGTAAAAAATATAGAAATTATTTTGTGGATAAGTTCGGTAAAGTGATAATGATAAGCTTGACAAAATGCCTTGCGTTGTTACAGTTCTGCTATTAGTTACTTCAGTTTCATTTGCATGGAAGACAATGATTCTACAAATTATATGAGATTATTATTTTCCATTTTAAATTATTTTGGCGGGATTATGTGAAACTGAAATAGAAACATGGAATATACAAGTTAAGATATACTTCCATAAAAGTTAAAATAAGCGAAAGGCTTCCGAAATTGACATAAAATATGGAATAACTGAACATTTGATAACAACCTTTCTTAAGTTACCTGAAGAATATATTATTAAGATGTTGCTTTAAGACTCTGTTATCCATTTTGTGTAATATTATAATGTCTCAATTTTTCATAGAACAGAAAATATGCTTCATGTCTTGGAAAGCGGTTGTAATGGACCTGGCTTCTGCTATTCAAAACTAAATCACTGTTTTAAAATACAAGTAACGCCATCTATCAGATTGGTAGGAGAATCACTATAAACGAGAAACTAATGCCAATCTAGTGTTGATTGAGGAGAGAACTAATATTGTAGCCAGATCGAACTGAAATTACTTCAATTTGAAGTAAATTATAGGTGTTATGCCAGATTGAAAAATATAAAGATTATATTTGATGAGAAATTGCTAAGATAGGTTTCGACAACACAGAACCAGAAGGACATGCGGTGCCATCTGGAGGAGAATAGGAGAACTATCAAGAGAAGTACGAATGAAGGCTCTCGAAAACTCGGGATGGTCTAGAAGAGGGAAGATAAAACAGTCGGGGGCTCGAGAGGGGGGATTCTGCTGGAACTTGGGAGAGACAAGGGGGACGGGAGATCGAGAAGGACGCCGGGGAGGAAAATAGCGTCGGGGACCGAGCAGGGAGAAGTTTAGTTGGCCTGGAGTTTTAGTTTGAGTGGAAGTTTAGTTTTACTTGAAGTTTAGTTGACTTTTACCAGTGAAAGTGTACACATCAAAGGGGAGAGGAGAGTATGCAGCCGGGAGGCAACCAAGATACCTACTTTGGTGGGATGTTGGTGCCAACAGTTGTTCCTGTTGTGGACGGAGGGCGGTGACTGACGATCAGCTGTGCTTTTACATGGTGGAGTGGAGGATGCTGACATTGGAGTCTTGCAGAGCTGGTGGAGTGCCAACTACAAGGATTCTAAAGGATGGGTAAACCCACACACAAGGTATTCCTGCATCAAATTATGATGCATTCATTTATTTACTTATTCTTGAATAAATTTACATCGTGTTTTATTTACTTTCCCATTTCTACATTTATTTAATTATCTTGTCCATTTCAGACTTTGCTTATTGACAAGGTTTTTCCCTGTTCAATTAACAATCCTTTTTTATGATATTTCATACTTGCCAAAGGCCGTTCTATAAATTTTTATATAGTATATAATTTCCAATATTTCTTATATGATAGGTACGGTTAATGAGGTATATATGTAGGATTGTAGGTCGGTTTAGCATGCAATTACATAATTCATACACAGCTATGCGGTTAGGTAAATAGGCAGTTTAGGTACATTGTAGGAGTAGGCTAGGTAGGGGTAGGTTTAGATGGATAGGTTAACCTAGGTAATAATAAATAAGAATTAGGACAATATCTAGGAAAGTAGGTGGGGGTAGTTATTTGGGATCCTAGTTTGTGTTTAGGTAGGTAGTTCTCTTCCTTCCCTTTGCTAAAATTACTGCCTTACCTTTCCTTTAAGTAGAGAAGCATCATCCTAATGTTTTATATAATGCCCAGCAGTGGAATGTATAAATTATTTTAATACATTCTATGTTTTTATAACTATATCTAGGTATGAATTGTTCATACCTACCTATCCTGGCAGAGGAGACAAAATACTTACCTATTCTTCTCAAATAAACTACTGAACTGATTTATATTCACTTAACTGTGGATTTAATACCTATGTTTGAGTCATTCATACCTAAATGTCTATCCTGGCAGTGGATACTGAATTGAATTTATATTCACTTTATTGTGAAATATGTTCAACGGACAATGTTTTGAAACATTTATTGGATTCATGATCCTATATGTATGACGTATGTTCTAGACTCTAGAACACCAGCTACAAACTTGGTGGGAACGTTCACCTCTGATACCTACTATGTAGGTTTTATACAATTGATGATCCTGTTCTACAGACTGACAAAGTTTATCTTTGATAATATACCTACTGATGTGTGGGTTTTATACTTACAACTGATTGGGACTATGGTCCAACTACCTAATGGGAGTATTCATTATACTTACCAAACCAATACAGCATGGAATGTGGGATGATGTTATCTGTACCTACAACCTCAAATTACCCTGGAACGGGTCTGGAATTAGAATTATATATTTATTCACTTTATGTGGATTTTATATGACTGATTTATGGTCGGTTGGCTTTGACAAGCCATTATACTACTGAAATACTACTTGACTTGATGTCAATTGAGCGACATGGTATCAGCCATGGTCAAACCTCCATCACATACTACATCTTAGCATTCGATATGATTGTAACAGCATTTAGATCACAGAAGCTTATTTTGCACTAAAGAAGTCTGACAATCAGTCACTACTTGCTCTTGCCTATCACTCCTATATCTACAACGAACCTTTGGCTTGCGGTGTGAATGATTGTTATATTATCTGGGACTAGCTTCGGCATCCCTATCTATTCTACTGACTCCTGGATGTGCATATCATAAGTGGAGATCGATGACTGGTGCAGTTTCATAGTCGGTGCTTCCAGCATAGCTGGACAACAATTTATAAAACCTTTGTTGAAACAATGTTTCTCAATAGGACATCACAACTTACTACAAATTACATCAGACATGACTTGCTCTGTCTTGGTTGGCTGACCAATAAATCAGCTCAAACTAATTATATTTTATATGATGTTTTTCATCAATCTGGACTCGTTCCAAAATTCCTAAGTGCGCTGTTACTTATCTCTGGCCTGAGGCTTGGCCAAAACAAAAACCAATTGGAGGGCACAGAAGTGCCTCCTTTTTCCTTTTCTGGGGCTCGCATGATGGGTTTTGCATCAAGGACAAGTTCCTAGGCTATTTACTGTCTTTATTAGTGTCTGGGAATTGGTAATTGAAGTAAATCTCATTCGTTCGTGAGCACATAAATCCTCTACCAGCGAATGGTTGGAGCTGAAATCGGAGGTTCCGTTATCCCACTGCGCACTGTCCCAATGTTGTCCCAAGAACCTAAAGAGAACTAAGTTATGACATCCCACTACCACTTTAAAGGATTTGGGTTACTTTTATAAATACTATCACACAACGTACGGTCCTAACTTTAACTAGACGATCACGATCACGAGCCAATATTTTATTTATATTTCTATACGATCTATCCATCCACTCTTCCCATTCCTTTCCCTTCCTCTCATCCTCTCATCTCCACATTCCTTCCTCTCCGCTCCACAAACCTTCCTCTCACACTCTCTTTCCCTTACTATAAGGGTTGTTTAGGGGGGTGGGGGGGGGGGGGGGGGTTGTTACACGGTGAATACATATGAAGATGACATTAAACTGCCAGCGAGAGTAACCTGAATTCTTATCTAGATTCTCTCGCATTTGTAGTATTCACTAGCGGAATCTGATGGGCAGGCTAAAAATTATAGCTTCGCATATTATAAAAGCACTTTTCATGAGGTAAAATCAAATATTTCTTTTAAATTTCATTTGAATCGCCGTTTGTATGAGAGGAGGTTTAATTATTTTTAGTATTTCTCTTATGTTCCTTGGGGAAAGTTGTTCAATTCCATAGGTAGAATCACACCCTAAATTATTTTTACTCCGGTGTATTTACCTACTGTGTGCAACAAACCCGACTGCTGCACTGTCCTCTGGACGTCGCACCAAATAAATGCCATGCGATAAATAAATAAATAACTAGGTACTGTTGCAATATCCAAAATATGACATATGAAAATTGGATAATAATATTTTCACGAATATTAGTTGAATTTGTTAGCATCAAAGAATCCAATTTATGTAGACGTTCGATGATCGATGTAATTTTATATTTTTTAGAATAATAATATATTTAATCTTATAATATATGATAATTTTAGTCTTATGCCAGTATGCTGGGGATGTCTCGTGGAGACGCGCTTGATGATCTCCTAGTTTTATGATTTTATGTAATAATGACTGTGTATGACTTATTAAATATTTTGAAAACAGACTGATTGTAATAAAAAAGATTTATCCAAATACATACATACATATAGTCACGCCTTTATCCCTAATGGGGTAGGCAGAGCGTAAACGACCAAAACAAAGGTCGTCCCGCCACGTCTGACAAAGTTTTGACGGTTATTTAAGATATATTTTGTAGGTATATTGATGTAGTGACAGGTTGTCAGCCCATCGCCTAAATTTCAATATACTGAAACCCTCAAATCCCTTAGTTGATTTTTACAGCATGCCCGGGAGGAAATGCAGTTGGCACATTCTATGTTTTTCTTTCGCTCCTAGTCCAAATAAAATCTTATAATATTAATTGTATACTGTCTATTTATATTACTAATATTTGTCGTGAATCCACTCGCTAAATAAAAAAAACTATTATAAAGAATAAATTTTAGTAGTTGTGTGCGTGTATGTCTGTTTGTAACGAATAAACTCAAAAACTAATTTCATTGATTTCAAAAATTCTTTCACCATTGGAAAGCTATGTTCAACTTGAATAACAAAGGCCACTTTTTACTGCGGGAAAATACATCATTCCCACGGAAAACTTATTTAACAGCGGGTGACACCGCTGATAGAGAGCAATTATTAAGTAATCTTATTACAATAATATGATTAAATTAAGTTGTAAACAAAATACCAGTATACGGATTGATTTCACTTAGTAACGAGATAACTGAGTTTCCGAGAATTTAAAATTTGATCTTAGAGATTTTGTGTAATAACTAAATTCCTTAATACTTAAATAAAATAGTTTTGTAGTTACTAAACACCGTTGCCAACAATTTCAATGAAACGAAGATGTCTAAGTACATCAAAAAATAATTTGCCCCTCCAAATGACAGGAGCCGTTCACGGTTGACTTTACTTAATGAGACGGCCAATTTAATTTTCATATTTCGACAAATGCTTCTTGGTAAACTCTTTTCCGTTTCATTAGTAGATCATAATTTTTCTTCCATGGTGGACTGGGAGCAAAAGAAAAACATAGAAAGTTCCAGCTGCATTTCCTCCTAGGCATGCTGTAATAACCAGCTAAGGGATCCGGGGGTTTCAGTATATTTCAATAAATTCGATAAATTGACTTTATTCACCAACTACAAAAGAAACCATTGTCTAAAGGAAATACTCTTGAAGAATACTCATGTAATTAAAAGCTCGTTTTTTGATAACCAATTGTTTTTTTTTTTTAGCAGATAATAAATTGAAAACATTAATTTACAAATTATAAAGCTTCTCAATTTTCGATCTGCTAAAAATAAAATTAATTAAAAACAAACAATTAGTTTTCAAAAAATTGGTTTTGATTACAGGATTCTTATATTTTACTAAGGATCAATGGTCTAAGTTAGAAACTTATTTTTCTTTTACAGGCTCGAGATGATTAGGCCAGAAGCCTTGAGTTTCTAAACAGTAAAGATCAGCAATATAAACTTTTTATTACCGGAATAAATACTACTTTTCTTTGAATATGACCTGTCTTTTGATAAAACGACTATAAATCGTATTTCGTATAATCACGTCTTCATCCCAAATGGCTTACAAAGTCTACGTCTGATAAGTATTGAGGGTAATTTCAGATAGATAATTATGTGTTGGTATTACTGTAGAGATAGGTTGTCAGCCCATTGCCTTACACTGAAACCCATTACAATACAGCAAAACCCACGAATTCCTTAGCTGGTTTTAACAGCATGCCTGGGAGGAGATGCAGCTGCCACATTCTTTATTTTCTATCGCTTCTAGACAAGCATAGAAGCATATTCTACATTTCAAATTTGTCTACGTATCATCTAAATTAGCTAAACCCTGTAGAGAAAATCTTATTTAAACTCAAGCTCAACAAAAAAAATTGAGTCTGAACAACAAATCGGCTCTTTGCAGACGATGCTATCAAATAAATATTTAATTTCTTGAATTATCCATTAATAATTTGATTATGTTATTACGTAAAAATAAAGAAATGATTTTATGTTAGTAAGTAATAGTGTCTACGATCTATGTAAGTATTACGAGTATAACAATGTAATGTTTATATTTGGCTGGCGGCCTAGTAGCGAGAGAAAAACATAGTATGTGTCAGCTGCATTATGTCCCGGGCATACTGTAAAATGATCCGTGGGTTTCAGTATATTGTGATTTAGGCGTTGTGCTGACAACCTGTCGTCACTACAGCAACATACCTACGAGTACAAATCTATTTTAAGTAAGCCTCAAAACTTTGTCAGATGTGGCAGAATGACCTTTGTTTAGGTGGTTTACGCTTTACCTACTCCATTAGGGATAAAGGCGTGATTATATGTATTTGTGTATGCACAATGAAAGTCTGCTCAACTTGTAATCGTTTAGAAATCAATTTATCTTCGTTGAACATGTTACACGTAGCTGTCATTGTCATTGTCAGAGTTTCACTCATTACTAAACTCATACTATTAATGAGAAACTAAGTCATATAGGTATTACTATCCCGATGCTTATAACGGACTGAAAGACGAGTTTTTGGAATAGAAAGTATTTTACCAAGAAAAAAGGAAGAAAAGAAAGAGCAACTAACAAGCAATGAATCCTTGTTAAATAAAAACTTAATAGGACGAGCACTAACGCACGGAAACATTGAAGAAACGCTTCCAACTACTATTGTGGAAAACTATACTTCGACGCTCCTAATTAAGATGCTTCACTGCAGTCACCTGCTAGACATGACTCTCCTTCGATAGCGAGACTATCTCAACAAAAGCGATCTAAATATTCAAGCAGATGTTTCAATGAGACCTCTTTACAAAAACTCCGCTTCCGTTTGCATATTATGTCTCTTCGTTATGGAAATTTCATAAAAAGTAATAGTTTTTGCGTTTATTTTATATATATCTATGTTGTTGCCTTTAATTAGTTTATGGATAATATGTAATGTAATGTATTTATGACACTTATTTGACTAGGTTTGCACTATCTCGCTTACCACGAAGCATTTTATTTTCACCCAAAGGTTGCCTGGAAGACATTGCTTCCTTAGCAATAAGGCTTCTATGTTGAACTCGTCTTTAATATTTATCTGTTGTGCCGTATGATATGTGTAATAAAGTATTTTTATCTTAACTTAAGTATCTTAAAAAGCCCATCGTTTTGTTCGCTAATATTTTTAGTGAACTCAACATCGTACAAACCCCATCTCAATATCCATCATTACAACTGCCAATATTCGATAAGTAGTCTTCTTGAGGACATCCATCTATCTAGCGAGCACCGAGCGGCGAGATCAATAGCCGGTGATTGCGGAGAGATGTGTCGGCGAGATAAGAGGAATTGGTTGTCATCTTGCCGCTTCGGTGGCTACGAGATAGTCGTTTGGTGAAAATCTATAGCTTTGAGCACAATGGCCATAAAATGACTTAGTACGGCGGTTAAAAGTCAAATAGGTGAACAAACACATCTTGAGGTGTATCCTTTCGGCAGATGAGCAGGTAGATTTCAAAATATGCAACCATAGAAAAGTGCACAAAAATGCGAAATCCATAAAAATTACGAGTTAGATTAAAAAAGCTATGTTGCTATTTTAGATAATCATGACACGGATAATTTTCCGAAGGAACCTAATAATTTAAAAATATTATCAAATTTACTGATAAAAACAGCTTTACTTCCAGATTCTTTTAGCATATTTATTTATGAACTAGAATATTTTTAAATGTTGCAATTGCAGACCATGAACAAATTTCTTAGATGTATATTTTTTTTTAAATTTCCAATGCATCGTTTAAAAGAAATAAGCTTTGAAAACAACTATTTGCCGGGAGGAATCACCTTAAGGTAACTAATAAGAAATGGATCCGAGGGTTTCAGTAAATTGCAATTTAGGCGATAGGCTGACAACCTGTCCCTATGGCAATATACCTACAAATCTACCATAAATAACCCTCAAAACTTTGTCAAACGTGGCGGAACAACCTTTTGCTTAGGTCTTTTACGCTCTGCCTACCCCAGTAGGGATAAAGGCGTGATTATATCCATTTACGTATTTTTATGTAGGTATTGATTGATTGTTACAAATTTAATATTTCTTTAACATACATACATACATACATATAATCACGCCTTTATCCCTAATGGGGTAGGCAGAGCGTAAACGACCTAAACAAAGGTCGTTCCGCCACGTCTGACAAAGTTTTGAGGGTTATTCAAGATGGATTTGTACGTAAGTATATTGCTGTAGTGACAGGTTGTCAGCCCATCGCCTAAATTGCAATATACGAAACCCTCGGATCCCTTAGCTGGTTTTTACAGCATGACCGGGAGGAAATGCAGCTGGCACATTCTATGTTTTTCTTTAACATTTGACTTGCAAATACATTTGCACCATAATATTATTTTAATTTTATTAGAATAAGGACTGATATTTAGGCAATTTACATTTGAACAATATAGTTGGGCTCCTACTCAAACCCGATATTCAATACAAAATTGTAAACAAAGGAACGAAAACAAATATCAGCCACAAGTCCGAGTAAACACCTCCTATCCTATTGCACCCAATAAACAAAGCGTTCACGTTTGACCGAATGTCGTAGACGGAGACAAACCTACAGCTGGTGATTGTCTAAACACGGTGCGTCTTTGAAGGACACTTGTGGCTCCGACGTGTCCCAAACATGTTGAGATTCGCAATTGAATTCTGCCCGAACGGACCAATCTTATTGTCGATTGTTTCTTGTGATTGACAGAGGCTTTTCATTTTCATACACACAAAGATTTCAGCTAAAACAACTGCACACATTCCTTGGGAATTTATTATTTTGAAAATTGCCGTACCTACTACTACTATACAATATAACTTTAACTGCCTCCGTGGTCTAGTGATCTGAGCCATGGGCTCTTAACCCAGAGGTCCCGGGTTCGATTCCCGGTGGAGGATAATAACTTTGTGTTGTTGTTTCTAGTTTGGTTAGGACATTGCAGGCTGATCACCTGATTGTCCAAAAAGTAAGCTGATCCATGCTGACGGATGGGCATGTAAATAATCGGTCCTCTCGCTTCCAGGTTAGCATAGACGAAATTTGATCATATCTAATTCAAATACAAATTCTATAAAATGAAATAACATGCCTGTAATGATTATATATTTGAATTTTATCTAATTTTATGTTATTTAAGACTCAATTCGAACTTTAATGAACTAATAGAGAGCTGCTGAATATAACCTTGTGTTCTGACCAAAACTATCAATGAAATGTGAATCGAGTAACTTATTCGTTTAGTGCAGTTCACTGATTCGAATGTAATTGACTGATTAGTAATTTTACTTATCGCGTTTAAGATTCTGCTGAATATTCAACAACTGTTTCAAATGGAAAACTTTACTGCATAAAACCCTTTGTAATTGGATTTGTTTTGAGACAATTGAGACATCTGTCTTGTGGCAATGTATTCATTATGTCATATATATATATATATATATTTGCAACTAAATAATGATTTTCTTATCAAATAGAATAGAAACACAATCACGCCTGTAATGTATTCCTAATGGGGTAGGCAGAGCGTAAACGACCTAAACACAGGTTGTCAGCCCTTCGCCTAAATTGCAATATACAGAAACCCTCGGATCCCTTACTTGGTTTTTACAGCATGCCCGGGAGGAAATGTAGCTGGAACATTCGATGTTTTTTTCTCGCTCTCTGTCCAGCATGGAAGAAAATACATATATCCATACACATAATCACGCCCTTATCCTGAATGGAATGCGAATGCGAATGGGAGCCCAGAATGTGAGAATAAATTTTAGGTTTATTTTTACGCGGCAACACTAGCGACATTTTTAGTCTTCTTCTTAGCTAGTGGATTCTCGAGTCAAAAGACCCGATAAACCCTGGTGTCAGAGTTTTCAAACCGCCTAGTAGCATAGCTCTTAAGCCTCTGACATAGTTTTAGTAACGACCACTATCAAAGACAGCGACCGGCTGCTTAACGTGCCCTCCGAAGCAAGGTATTCTCTTTTCTTTTCGGGAAATCGGGTGATTCAGCATGCAATGTCCTAACCAAACTGGGGGAAAACGTCACAAAGTTATAAATTGATAAACGTAAACTGTGCTAGATAATCAACTCATCGTCTTCCATCATCTACCTAGCCTTATCCCGTATCTTACAGGGTCGGCTACTTAATCCAGGGGATTGAACGAGGGTATTGGTTTTTACACAGAGCCTGCTATCAGAGACTGCCATCTGATCTCCGCAACCCAGAAGGGAAACCAGACCCAATCCTAGATTGTTGATTGATAAAAAAATCAAAAAAATATATCTTATGTGGGTAGTATCGTTTTAGCCTCTCGCTGTCTATGAAAACCGACCGCTTTTGCGCTTTTCGCCAAGTATCCATTAATATTTTTCATTGCCACTAGTAGCTGCAATGCGTTTGGACTGCAGTTCTGGAAAAACATCTCAGACCCGAGGAGTTGAAGACCACCAGAGACACCGGTAAGTTGACTTTGATTCGTTTACTGGTATTTTTATCGTAGTTGGTCAATCGCTTTCGCTTCGCACCTATGATATACCTCGCAAGGGCTTGAATAGTATACGTAGCAGTGGCCAAGGGTCCATATAACACGATTTCCGCCGGCTTCCCTTTTCAAACCATCCAAATGGTAGGTATTTGTTTCGTTATCTTAAGAAAATGGTTTATTTATCCTTGTTGTCTTGTTAGGCAGCGAAACTATCTTTTTTGGATATTGGTGTCGAACTTAAAAATGAGATATACGGAGTAATATGTATTTGTTATTTACTCCGGCTTCCCTATCGATAAAATTCACCCTTCGCCACTGATACGTAGTTATATTGTAGAACCCCTAGTATAATTGTTAAGCTTGTTTATATTTTAATAAGTTGTTACCCATATCTGTGGAAACGGCAACAGCGTACTTTTCTCCAACTAGCAAATAAAGTCCGTGACACATAAATGCTTTACTGTATAGTCCGTGTGTTACCACTAATTGCACTGAAATGCATTCTAACCTGCATCAAAGAACATAGTGTTAGCTAACGCCTGCATAATCAAATTTCTATTAATCTACACATGCCACTGTTGGTTTTGAAAGGTTCTGACTGTTGCTGTCTTAAAAGTACTTAAAATAAAAAGCGTTTAAAAACGATTTTTGTGAAATATAATAATAATTGGATTCCGATTTGTGACGTTGGGGGTGACAGGTCGAATTATTCTCTACAACGGCCAAGTAACATGAAATTAACCTTATTGAAGAACTAAGAACAACTATAATAAACCCTAGACTTGGCTCCCTGTTTAGGTCTCACTTTGTGCGATTCACGCACCAAGACCACCATGAGCTTCGCTTTCACTTTTACATTTATGTTTTTGGTGGGATCCTTATAACAATAATATAGTACAAGCAATATAATTCATTAGGAAGCAGATTTCGAGAAACGCTCTCATCGCCCGATGAGCACGTTTGGGTAATTTCACAAAATGGCCGTTGTAAACTGAATTTCTGCAGCACATTTTAGGGATGAGATATTTGAACAACATTATTTTTCATATGAGTATTACGATATTTTCAGACTGACACAAAAGTTACGGTAGTGCCTTTATACAAATGATGAAATAACATTTGTGGATTAAAACATTATGGATAAAATAATAGTTTTATTGTACAAAATGTTATTTTTTTTTAATATACACTTAACGTAAGAAATATCTAGGCATTCCAGTCTTCTTCTTTGTAAGCTTTCAATAAAAAAAAATTACAACATCGAGTAGTAAAATAACGTACTCGTAACATGACATGAATAAATTGGTCAAAAGCATTTTCCACTAGTGCTCAGCCACTTGCGTGAAACAAGCGAGATGAAAAGCAATCTCGGTGATCTCGGGAACCTCTCACCGCGATTATTGGCAATCGATCACGCGCGAGATTGATGTCGAGCTAAGAGGGGTTCAACATCACCAATCAGCTAAATAGCGCATTTTTGCAGATGATTTTCTAGACTGAATTCTTCTTCTTAATATTAGGTTTTCCCACAGGGATTTTCAGTCGAAGGTCGATTCGATGAACCCTGATTCAGAGTTATAAAACCGCCTCTTATTACCGCCTGGTAATAATAGGTGGCTTAATAACTTTGACATAGTTTATGTAGCAACCACTATAAATGACAACGACTGAACCCCAACTTGCACTCCGAAGCATGTTTTTTTTCGTACAGACAATCAAGTTATACAGCCTACATTTTCCTAATCAAACTGGGGAACTTCTCAGACAGTGATGAATCGACCATGATCAACTTTGTGTTCCCCCCATTAAAATCGAACTCACGACCTCCAGATCGGAGGAACATGGTTCAGACTACTAGACTGCAGTTAGCTAGAGGCAGTTAACGGCAGCCCGCGATTAAATAACCTTTCCCACACGTCTCAAGATTACTAGCATTTCAAAAACTGACTTTACACAGCAAACTGCATATGTAACATTTTGCGTTCTCGTATGCAAATGCCTGAATTTTTAAGGATTTGTTGTGGAAGTATGAAACAATGAATGTTACGTATGATAGTCTGGCTTGCAGCCAAAACGATAACTGTGGAGTGCAGACAAAATATGTTATGTAGATTACTTATTAAAAAAAAATTAAGTAACAAATTCATTTAGAAACAACCTACTGTTATTTTCACATTTTAAGTTGGAACTGAATAGACCATCATCTCCCTAGCCTTATCCCGTAACTCACGGGGTCAGCTACTTAATCTAGGTGATTGAACGAGGGTACTGGTTTTTATACAGAGCGACTGCCATCTGACCTCCGCAACCCAGAAGGGAAACCAGACCCAATCCTAGATTAGGTCAGAGTTTTCAAGCCGCCAATGCTTAGCACTGGCCTCTGACATGGCTTAACGACTAATATCTACGGTATAAAACGATATTAACCGGGACCAACGACTTAACGTGCCTTCCGAAGCACGGAAAAAGCGCCGAATAAACGTACATATGAAATTCGAAAACCGAAAAGCACATTGGTACGTAGTTGGATTCGAACCACGAGCCCGCTCAGGAAGCAGCGGCCCTAACCACTACACCATCGGGCTCTATCTAACTGAATAGAACATTCAAATATATTAAGAAATAATAATAGGTGCAATAGAAACATAATAAAAGCAGTAACGTTACATAGACCATGTAATTTGCGAAGCTGTTAGGCGATTATTTAATGCTAGACTGTGAAAACATAGAATATACCACATTACCTCCCGGGCATGCTATAAAACCCCGCTAAGGGATCCGGGGGTTCCAGAATATTGCAATTTAGGCGATGGGCAGACGACATGTCACTGCTGCGATGTACCTACAAATATATCTTACATAACCCTTAAAACTTGGTCATTCGTGGTGGAACAACATTTGTTTAGGTCGTCTACGCTCTGCCTACCCGCTTAAGGATAAAGGCGTAATTATGTGTATGTTAGGCGATCTAAAAACTGTAACAACTGTGTTCATAAGATGAATCGACTCGAAACCCACACGACAAGATTCACGCGACTTGTATGTCGCTCGAACACAGTTGTTACAGTTTTTAGATCGCCTAACATACACATAATTACGCCTTTATCCTTAACCGGGTAGGCAGAGCGTACCCCATTGGGTAGGCATAGCGTGAACGACCTGAACTAAGATCGTTCCGCCACGTCTGACAATATTTAGGGGGTTATTTAAGATCGATTTGTAGGTATATCGTTGTAGTGACAGGTTTTCAGCCCCTCGCCTAAATTGCAATGTACTGAAACCTTCGGATTCCTTAGCTGGTTTTTACAGCATGCCTGAGAGGAAAAGTAGCTGGCACATTCTATGTTTTTCTCTCGCTCCCAGTCCAGCAGTGAACATAGTAACAATTTTCCGTGACATTAAACTACAGCTCGTCTGAAGAGAGACTTGTACAAAGAAACTGCTACCACGTGACTTTGAAGAACAAAAAGCATTGTTTTGTTCTGAGTTCTAGTTTTTTTTCGTTTACTTTTGTAAACTTCTTTCAAAGTTAAACAGGTATTTTATAAATGAAATAAATCCATAGGAAAAACATTTCTTCCTGAAACGGCATTCGATATCTTATAAGTAAACAAAGCTCAGTGACTCATGCATATTTAACTTTGCACTCTACCCCGTGTGTAACCTTGTTAAGTTACAAGCCGCCATGTTGCAGGCGCGGCTCCAAACGTGTCGTGTCAATCAATGTTTAATTGAACTAAACTACCTGCTACTTCCTCTTACAGTCTAGATGCTTGTTCAATAAAGGTTAAATGTTAATACTCGGTCAATTCTGAAGGCAGTTGTCGAGCCGTGATCATGACTCCTGCAATTGAGTCGAAACGTCGGAATTAAAAGGTGAATTTCCTATAGCTTAAACCACAAAAAATTATATCAAGCCGGTTCTTCAAACAAATTAAGTTTTAATCGATAACTTCGCCTACAGACCGGAAAATATGAACAGGACCCGAAACCTTAAATAAATTTGATTACTCATAAAGTCTGTTTAGATTTCTTGATAAACAAAGAGCTCGACTTATGGGTCTCATTTTCATCTTTTAAATTACGAGTTTAAGTGTCGTTGGAAACGTATAAGTCAGCTTAATGATTTTGTTTTAAATACAGGGTAAAAAAAAGGTACTGTGTTCCTTTAAACCACGTATTGTATTAGTGATATACAACACAATACATAAATAAAATAATAAAAAAAATATGTATGTATTGTGTTTTGTTGAATTCGTAAAACAAATATATTTTTGCAACCCGGAACGTTAACGCGCGCTCCAACCAATGACTAAGGAAAAAACCCGTCGCCGGCCCGGCCGCATTACCGCCGCGCATGTTTGCGTGTAGGGATAGGGTACTTGCTTCTGTTTGATGAATGTACTTAATAGTAAGTATATTGTGATTTAGGCGATGGGCTGACAACCTGTCACTACAGCTATATACAGATCTATTTTAAACTACCCTCAAAACTTGTCAGACGTGGCGAAACAACCTTTGTTTAGGTGGTTCACGCTCTGCCTACTTTATTAGGGATAAAAGCGTGATGTATGTATGTAACAAAATTAATAAAACAATTTATAGGATTTTATTTGTTAACCATGTTTTATTTATTAAAGCAACTGTAGTTGACAGTGATAAAGGGTCGAGGCTTTTACGCTCCAAAAGATTTGCCATTCATCATTTGTGATGTATTGGAGAAAGCACTATGTTTGCATATTTGAGTTCAGAAATGATTTTACTGAGTACAGAATCTGTTGAAGAAAAATGCGACATAAATTAAAATCACTTCCTTTTTGCAGATTCACTCCTCTGAGTTATTATTATTACTGAGAAAAATGTCTTGTAAACCAGTAATTCATTCTCTCTTTAATCTTATCAAGCTTTGATGATTGTATAAAGAGCAAACAAAGATTTGTTACTAAACTTCTCCCTGAAGTGTATCGGCAATACAGAAATCAAGATTATCCCTGAAACATAACAATTATCGTAAAAGCGAAACCTGATTGAATAAGAAAGACGATAACTTAGTTCTAACTTAATTATGCGAAGAAATTGAAAAGAAGATTTGCAATATAAAAGGGCAAACACTTTTGGTGTTTGATTTTAAAGAGTCGATTTAAAATATTTTGGTTTTCTAAACAAAGTTTGTAACTTGAGGTGATTTTTTGTATTTTATGTCGTTTCTTTCATAATTATACATACAAATAATAACGCCTTTACTCCTAATGGGGTAGGCAGAGCGTAAACGACCTAAACAAAGAACGGTCGCCACGTCTGACAAAGTTTTGAGGATTATTCAAGATAGATCTGTAGGTATATTTGCTGTAGTGACAGGTTTTCAGCACATCGTCTAAATAACAATAATATACTGAAACCCTCGGATCCTTTAGCTGGTTTTCACAGCATGCCTAGGAACATTCTATGTTTTTTTTTTGCTCCCAGGCTAGCATGGAAAAATAAAAGGTATCAGAAACTTGATGTATCTCTAATATCGGACTCAGTAGGAAGGAACAATATACACGTAGAATACCTACAAGGAAAACGTGGATCTTCAAACATTTATACTGGAAACTAGTAAGTAAAGCCCCGAAAAGGATTCACTTTACTTGGGGAACTATATTGTTATTGCACAAGAGCTTTCAGGATGGTGAAGATTTTTTGCTGTGGAATGTTGAACATGAAATAATAATAAAAATGGGATTGAGGCAATAAATTTACTACCTTTGGAGCCAAGGTTTTGAGACTTTAAGATAGTTTTTAAAGTAGATACGATTTTATTGTTCTTTTCAAATCTTGATCTAAGATTTTCTGTTTTTTTTTAAATTATTTATTTATTCAAGTGAAGGTAAGTTAGTACATTATTATAACTTATATCCTATGTAAAAAATTGTTCCCGATGGTGTAGTGGATAGCAATTTTTTGACTTTAAAATTGTTTATTTTACTCCAAAAATTCTACGTTTTGCTTAAAAAATTATAATTCATCAAATGTTTTTATCGCCTCAAGGAAACATTTATATCACGTTTAAAAGATTTTCATTCACTTCATTTCTGGTTAGTGTTTAATAATAATATAGGTCTTTACCTATGAAATTGCCGTTCTGCAATACTGGCCATTTCAAATAAAAAAAAAATTTTGTTGGCTAAGAATTTTATTTCAAATTAATTATATTTTAAAAAGATAAAATTCTTTTTCCAAAGTAGTCATTTGTTTATTGATTAGTGTAACATTTTCATCGCATTTCAACCTTTTTCATCATCATAGATACGTTAAAAATTAGCGTAATTATTATAATTAAGGATTCTGGAAATCTCGATCTAAAAAATGAACCTCGCGGTCGTCCGAAGACATGGTCCGCAATGACGAATTAAAGGCGATTGTGGAAGCTGATGATACACAATCTTCGGCTGTTTTAACAGCATTTTTGACTTTAGCATCAAAACAATATTGGCAAGGTAAAAAAGTTCGACAAATGGGTGCCTCACGAACTCAATGATCGCCAGCGCGAAGTACGCCTCGAGACGTGCACTGCTCAACAGACACACAAATGACGGAATGTTGAACGGCATTGTTACCTGCGATGAAAAATGGATTCTGTTTGATAACCGCAAGCGCTCAGCAAGTTGGTTCGGTCCTGGTTCAGCACCTAAGCAATGCCCTAAACGGAAACTTACCCCTAGAAAAGTGATGGTCACTGTGTAGTGGTCTAGCGCCGGTGTGATTCATCACAGCTTCTGCAGGGTGAGCATTACCAGCAGATGTGTACTGTAAAAAACTGAACACAATGATGGAGATGCTGGCACATCTCCAACCAGCATTGGTCAATTGCTCGTCTCCGCTACACCTGAACGCGCGATCTGATACTGCACAGCAGACGGTCTCCACACTGCAAGAACTGGGGTTGAAAGCTCTCCGTCATCCGCCCTATTCACAAGACAACACAAGCCAACCTTTAAAAAAAATTAGAAGAAAGCTTTACTTAATTTACAATAATTAAGTGAACTAATTGGGGTAGGATGAGATCGGTAGAAGGAAAACAAGGAGGTATCCTTGTGGTCTACCCCGGGCAACGGCAACACAGGCTTATCTGAAAATAAGTCCGGCTAAATAATCCCCATAAAGCGATGGTATGCTCCGCAACCACCTTCTCATTGGAGTCCGGCGCCAAACAGCTTGCTGTGTTTCGTCGGATCGTAAGATTGCCAGTGGCATAAAAGGCATCTTCTGGGTGAACTCGCTCCATCGTCGACTCTGTCACAGTCATCCCTGACCTTGCGCCTAGAGTCAAGGGAATTTCTAATTTGGAAAAAAGACTTATACCAGTTTAATATTAAGATGTTAATAAAACGAACTACAATGAATTTCGTAATACCAGCTTCCTGCACCCTGACCGAGCGAATTCCATTCAGATTGAAATTTAGTTCAGGATTAAGGTCTGATGAATGCGCTGCGAATTTCCAGTATTTCATCGACATGGCAGTTAACAGAGATATGGAACTGTTTTCTCATGTGTAAACTATCTAATAATAACAAAAATTTTCAAACCCTTTCAGTGGGGGGCTATCAAATTTTATGGCATAAAAAGCGACACTGATATTTTAATAAAAATGTTAAAATATAACCATTAAGTAATTCATAATTCATTTATTCATGCATTCATATAGTGTTTACAAGATCTTAAATACTAGGATAGTTCTTATATGAACCCTGGTAGGGTATTGCACATTTTTGTCTTATTAAAAAATAACAATAATATTTTAAAATCTAAGTATGTCACGTTTTTATAAAAAAGAAAAAAAAGAAATTACATAAAATAAGAATAAGATAATATTAGTCATTTTCTCAAAATAGAGTATCAAACATAAAATTTAAAATTGATTCTTAAAAATTAGATTAATTAATGTCAGTTTTACAGCGGTTATTGCAATTATTTTAGTCTATATATTTATTTGTCAAGTAAATATTCAGAAACAGTGTAATAGCATTTAGTGATTAGGAATTTTTTAAATTTGTAATAAAATATGTTATTTTTGACTTCATTTTTTATATCTTCGGGGATCTTATTGTAAATCAATATAGACCTGTAGAATGGACTGTCTTTAAACATTTCTATTCTCGGTGCCGGTAGTTTTAACTGAGTTGCGCGTCGGGCACTTGTGTTAAATTTAAATTCATTGAGATGTTTTCTAACATGCCACGCCATCTCGAGTATATATATACAGGGGAAGGATAGCATATTTCGTTCGATGAATAATGATTTACAACTCGTTTGTGGTCCGATATTTTCAAGAACGCGCATACATTTTTTTTGTGTAATAAATATGTCGTTAGAATCTGTACTTTGTCCCCAGAGTGTTACTCCGTATCTAAACCAGCTGTACGCATATGCATAATATGTGTTTATTGCTGTTGTGTAATTTGTGTTTGTTTTTAATACTGCCAAAGCGTAGATGAATTGTGACATTTTAATTTTGATGTTATGAATGTGATTTTTCCAAGTGAGGTGGGTATCTATAGTTATTCCTAACAGTTTGAATTCGTTAACTTCCTCAATATTCAGGGTTTTTGCTACGTATTCTAAATTGAGTTTTTCTTTCTGGTGGGGTCTAAATTGGATTAATTTTGTTTTTTTGGTGTTAATTTGTAGGTTGTGATTTGTAAGCCATTTTTGGACTTTTCCGAATGATTCTACTATGTGTTTTTGACAGTTTATGTTTTCAGTACATTTGAATAGTAAGGATACGTCATCGGCATATAATACACACGTAGTTTCGATGATGTTAGGCAGTTCATTTATGTAAATCACGAAAAGGATACTGCCCAAAACTGTTCCCTGCGGAATGGAGTTATTTGTGATTTTCACCTCTGACGTTATCATTTCTATTTCGCCGGTTGTTTCATTGTGGTTTTGAATTTCAACATATTGGGGCCTGTTCGTTAAGTACGATGTGAACCATTTGTGTGCTTTTCCACGTATACCTATTCCGTATAATTTTTGGAGTAATATTTTGTGGGATACTTTATCATAGGCTTTTTGCATATCTAATAATAGTCCTACTGCGTAGTGTTTGTCGCGTATGAAGTTTGATGCCTCCTGTATATATCTGTTTACTGCCAGAGCGGTAGATCGTTTTTTTCTGAAGCCGTATTGGTTATCATTAAGAAGGTGGAATTTTTCTAAGAAATTTAGTATACGGTTTGACATGGCTTTTTCAAATAATTTGGAAATAACTGGGAGTAGTGAAATATGTCGGTAATTGGTGACGTCATCCTTTTTACCGGTTTTTTTGTATATCGGTCGTATTTTCGCGATTTTGAGGTTCTCTGGGAAACATTCGTGGTCGAAAGATTGGTTTATGAGAAAGGTTATTGGTGATGCAATTTCTTCTAAACAAGCCTTTATGATTACTGAGGGTATGTCGTCTGCACCGTGACTATATTTGTTAGATAGTTGTTGTATCAATGAACGTACCTCTCGCTCAGTAACGTGCTGCAGGTAGAATGAAGTGTTTGCAGTGTTCCGCGGACCGGTTCCGGATGCGCTTGCGTTTTGTGTTTGTCCGATGGATGCGAAATAGTCGTTAAAAGTGTTGGCTATATGTATGGGGCTACTGTCCTTCGGTGTACAAGATAATTTTATATTATTATGGTATTTATGTGTTTCTTTGTTGGTGATATTGTTAATAATAGACCACATGGTTTTAATTTTATTTTGTGATCGTGCCATTGTTTTGGCGTGTGTGTTTTTTTTTGACGTTTTTGAAGTAACCACAAAAATAATGAAATGGAAACGAAAACAACATGGTTTCACATATTGCTCCAGGAAAATTATATTACCGCCATGTTTCAATTAATGTATTCAGGATCGGAGCCAAGTCTGGGTCATTAAACTATTTATGGTGGTATACTTACATAACTGTCAAATGAAACATAGCTACTTTCATATATTATGTTATTTTACTAAGAATGTGACATAAGAATAAAAAGTGTGCTTAAGTTGTCTTAGGTATCTTATATTGGGCAAGTCCTTTAAGTGCAGGCAGGTTTTTAAACAAATAACTTTAACTAGACATAATTTTGGAAAAGTAAAAACAAATACATGAATTAGGTATCCATTTTTGATAGTCCGTAAACAGGATTGAATACTAGTAAAGTTACTTTTAAGATATTTTTTAATTACACTCTTTATTTTATCTATTATCTGTACTTTATTTGCAAAGGCAATTAAAGAATCTTCATTGATCAGTGGATCTTTGTTCATTCTCAACAGATCTAATATCGATGGCGTCACAGAAGTAATTAATTAACTGTCAGGTCAAGACGCTGTGCTGCAGATACAGCTCTTGTTAAAAGATAAATGGATGGCTTGTGCAGTAGTAATACATACACATAATCACGACTTTATAGCTTATGCGGTAGGCAGAGCGTAAATCACCAAAACGTTCCGCCACGTCTGACAAAGTGTTGAGGGTTATTTAAGATAGATTTGTAGGTAATTGCTCACGACTGACAGGTTGTCAGCTCATCGCCTAAATTACAACATAACTGAAACCTTCGGATCTCCTGGCTGATTTATACAGCATGCCTGGGAGGAAATACAGTAGGCACATTGTATGTTTTCTCTCGCTCCCAGGGGAGCATGGAAGGTAGCAATATAAATAAGTTGTTTCAACATTTAATAAAGTGACATTTCAATCATACAAAATCAATTTGCTATGTTGAAGAACATACTGATAAAGATTGCTAAATCATGCAACTTATGGTTACCACACGTATTTATCACCATCGTCTTAAGATGGCTCATGTTTTTGTTCTGTAGATTGCTTAAAATTTTGAAGCGTGACATGTCTTTGTAACTTGCGAAACTTAAAGTGCCTTCGCCAAAGACTTTCAATTTGATAAGCACTGCTGCATTTTTGTCATAGCTGAAGTATTATCTACGTATATGTTTGGTTCGCAGAACGTGAAGTAAACGTTTACATTATTTAACTAATGATATTATAATGATATCGTTATGTTTTTAAGTCATTTGCGATAGTATTTCTATAATATGGTAAATTTTATTTGCATTATTGTATATGCGTTTACACTTTGATGCTGGACTGGAAGCGAGAGACAAACATAGAATGACTGGACATGCTGTAAAAACCAGCTTAGGGATCCGTGGGTTTCAGTATATAGCAATTTAGGAGATATGCTAACAACCTGACACTACAGCAATATACCTACAAATCTGTCTTAAATTACCATCAAAACTACCCTAAAACAACAAAACGTGGCGGAGTGACCTTTGTTTAGATAGTGTACGCTCTGCCTTCTCCATTAGGGATAAAGGCATAATTATATGTATGTATCTATTACTTTATAATCCCGTTAGGCCACTGCAATGAAGAACAATCAAAATGCCTGTTAATTTTAACTTGTTCTATAAAATTATTTATTATTTTGCAGTTGCTCTGACTTTCAGTTATATTAAATTTTTGCATTAAAATAACCCGTTTTGTTAATTAAACTGGAGAGCTCCATTGTTCCATCTAATAAAAGTATAACGCGCAAGACTCAAGACTGTTTTCAGTTTTTTTTTTGTTTAAGATAGTTCGTTTATTGCATTGTTTTAATGCATTGTTTTATGCATACATTGATTTATTGCATTGTTTAATTGACTCCGTGGTCCAGTGGCTAGTGCCATGGACTCCTGATCCGGAGGTCCTCGGTTCGATTCCCAGGGGAATCACAATGTCGATATTTGAGAATTTATCACTTTGTGAATTTTTCCCCAGTTTGGTTAGGACATTGCAGGCTGAATCACCTGATTGCCCGAAAAAGAAAAAGATTTCGTGCTTCGGAGGGCACGTTATGCCGTCGGTCCCGGTCGCTGTCTTTGATAGTGGTCGTTACTCAAACCATGTCAGAGGCCTGATAGTTGTGCTACTAGGCGGTTTAAAAACTCTGACACCAGGGTTCATTGGGTCGATAGACTGGATACCCACTCGACAGAAGAAGATTGTTTTAATTTTTTTTTTAAAGTCAGAAATTAAGACTCAGCAATATTCTGTATGACACTAAACGATAAACAAGTGTTATTCTTAATGAAAACTGATCAGCTTACTTTTTTGTATTGAAAGGAGGGTTAGCCCTCGACGTTTCGATCTTATACGAGGATTTTTCATTATTCTATATGACAAATCGACACTTGCATATCTACCTATTGAAAGAGTGTAAGTACTTGCAAATGAATTAAAATTGTGTACAAATAGAACGTTTTTTTTTCTTGCCTTTGCCACGTTTAGGTTTATTTAGGTCGTTTATACTCTGCCTAAACCATTAGGGATAAAGGCGTGATTAAATATTATATATGTTTTTAAACACGTACTCTAGTGTTTATACCTCTACCGTATATTTTACCAACCACACAATAACATAGATGTTAGAGAATAAACCAGGACTGTAATTTTTCCATTTATATGTATTCGAAAGCAACTGTGTCACGTGGTGCAATTTATATGTGGAATGGGATGGACAGTAACGCTCTCACGATCACGACTCACTTGTTAAACTGGACCGAACGCCTGATATGTAATAAAAATTCTTTTTCTTTCTTCTTCTTGGTGAGTGAGATTCTCGAGTCAAACGAGTCATGTTACAAAAAACGTAAAAATATTATTTTTAACTTGTCGTAGCGAAGTTATTATACGAAGCGTAATTCTACGAATTTGCTAAAAACTAGCTATTTAAGCGTTACACAAAAAAAAATGGCAAATGAAAGGTTATGTATGAACTTTTAGATTCAACAGCTTCCATTAAAAAAAAAACTATTAATAAACAGAACAGCTTTTTCGTATTCGTTTTGAGAATGGTTCATATAAAAAGCATTTGCAAATCCTTAAACTAACAATAGGATCAAAGAGATTTGTCACAAATCAAAGTATTGCTATGTGTTGTGAAGCGTCTCAATCTCCGGGATTGAGGCTTTCCTCACAAATTGAACGAAAACAAAACCTTTGTACTGTACTCTTTGTTTTCTGTCTTATGAGATTGTCTTGTGACGATTCCGGGCTTTTTGTTTGTGCAAACATTCATTTGACATTCTAACCAGTATCTGCTTTTTATTGTTCTGTGAATCCGCATAAGTTGTGAATGCGAATTCTTATTTGAATATTGCTTCAACCAGCCATAAGGGCTGTGTTATTTTTCTACTAAGTGGTTAAAAAACTCTGTTAACAGGGTTCATCGAGTCGTTGTTAGACTGGAAATCCCACTAGGCAAAAAGTTCAGGCAATTTTTATTTCATGGAAATATGATTTTAGATTCCTTCCCATTAGCTATCTCTTTCTCCAAACCACCAACATTCACTTTGCTTTTCACATTAGAGACATTTTTATTAAATCCATGCAACAATATCATTAATAAATACGGGGTGTAAGGGACAGCGTCCTACAAACTGATAGGGACTTCTCAGTCAACGAAACTGAACAACTATAAGCAGAAATATTTATTAGGACATGAAATAAAAAATATTTTATTTTCCATACAACGTCTCTGATAAAGGTGGTAATTTTATTTGTGAAGGTAATTTTTTCTGTTCATCCCCTGAAAAATTTTCAATTTCATTGACTGAGCAACTTCTATCATTTTGCGGGACGCTGTCTCTTACACCTGGTATATTAATTGGATTTAATTAAGCTTCACACACACACACACACACATAATCACGCCTTTATCCCTAATGAGGTAGGCAGAGCGTAAACGACCCAAACAAAGGTGGTTCCGCCACGTCTGACAAATCTTTGAGGGTTATTTATGGTAGATTTGTAATTATATTGCTGTAGTGACAGGTTGTCAGCCCATCGCCTAAATTACAATATAGTAAAACCCTCCAATCCCTTAGCTGGTTTTTACAGCATGCCCGGGAGGAAATGCAGCTGGCACATTCTATGTTTTTCTTTCGCTTCCAATCCAGCATGGTAGAAATTATTAATAATTAAGCTTCATCTGTTCAGTATTCGGGACTCAAAACATTTTTAATTGCTTTTATTTACATATTCGAGTCAATTTACCTAATTTTATTTGTAAAAACTCTTTTGGTCATAATTAAAACGATTATAAGTTTATATTTAGATTTTAATTGAGCTTTTAATAGTCACGTAAGCAAATGATAGCAAATTCAAATTAACCCAAGCTCTTAGGCTAACTTATTACGCTCAATATAATTAGGCAGAAAAATAATGCCTTATGATTATAATACCTTCCATGCTGGACTGAGAGAGATAAAAAAACATAGCATGTTCCAGCTGCCCTTCCTCCCGGGCATGCTGTAGAAGTCAGCAAAAGGGACTCGAGGGTTACAGTGTATTGTAATTAAGGCGATGGGCTGACAACCTGTCCCTATAGCAATACACTTTTCAATCTAAAATTGCCCTCAATTTTTACGAGTCGTTCAACGCTCTGCCTATCCCATAAGGGATAATGGCGTGATTTTATGTATGTTTGCATGTAGAAAAATAAAAATTAATATACAAGTAAGTAAAAGTTCTTTATTGTACACATTAGTAATTGTTATATTCTAAAAAATGGTGGTTGTATCTCTAGAAGCAATCTCTTCAAGATTTTTTTTGGATAGAGGAAAAATGGACAAAACTAAAGATATACTAGTTGTGTTTTCAATAAAATTGATATAACTGACTGACTAGTACGAACATTTAATTCAAGGATTGCGTACAGAAAGCGTATCTCTAAAAAGATGCTCAATTTATCTTTGTCGACCTACTTAAAGTTGGTCGTCATCGTGATTTGCATAAAAATAATCACGAAAGATATAATAAAAAAAATAGATATAAAATAATATATAAAAGATATAATAACCTTAATTATATATTACATCAACCAGTCCTATACCGAGTTCAGAGTGGTCCTTAGCAATTTTAATAAAATTATTACATCGTGGAGATTATACGCTAAAGCTTATAGAAAAAAAAGATCCACTGTACTCGCGGTCTATAAATATATTCAAGAGGTTCTAAATACAATAAACGAGAAAAAATATGACGTTGGTCTTTTATTAGACATGACTAAAGCTTACGATAAAGTGCAACATAAAATATTATTAAACAAGCTATATGCAATAGGAATTCGCGGAAATAGTCATAAATGGTTCACCTCATATTTAGAAAATAGACAACAAACAGTTGAAATAGAATCTTACGACAGAAATGCCAAGGAAATAAATAAAGTAAGTTTAGAATTCAAAACAATAAATGCGTCAATTCCTCAAGGTAGTGTGATAGGATGCTTATTATTTATTATCTATATTAACGATCTACCAAATATTATTCAGGAGAAATGCGTTTTATTTGCGGACGATATGTCAGTGTTAATGCCATGCGATTATAGTGATAACATAGGACAAAAACTTAAATTAGTGCTAGATAGAATAACTGATTGGATGATAGAACACAATCTGGAAATAAATTTCCAAAAAACTAAAATCATTACTTTTCACCCGTACCAAAAAATACCATTAAACATAGATTTCACATACGACACATTCAAATTGGAAATAGTAAATAGTTTTACCTTACTTGGCTTGAAAATTGACACCTATGTAAATTGGAAAACTCACATTCAAAAAATCAGAAATAAAATAGCTAGTTTTACATACGCACTTTCAGAAATTAAAAAAATCTACAGACTTGCAAACCGCACTTTCAACTTCCTATGCTTATGCGTACTCATGGCTAACATATGGAATTATCATGTGGGGTAAAAGTGTAAAAGTGTTGATATGCCTACCCATTTTACCCAGCAAAAAAAAATAATCCGCATATTAGTAAACATAAAAATAACCGATAGCTGTAAACCGCATTTCATAAAACTAAAAATGTTAACATTATCATGTATATATATATTAGAAGTATGTAAATTTGTAAAAAACTATCCAACTTTTTACACAAAACGGGAAGATGTTCCTACCAAATATTCACTTCGTCATCAAAATAGACTTATGTTGCCTAACTCCTACTTGACTTGCCATTCATCCAGCCCATTTGTTATGTCAATAAAAAATTACAATAAATTGCCAACTTACCTTAAAAAAGAAACCAACTATAATAAATATATAAAAGATCTAAAAGTATTCCTCATAAATAAAAGCTATTACACTATAGACGAATACTTAAATGACAAGTTTATATAATTTTTTGTTTTAATACTAGTATTATTATATTAAGTTAAATTTCATCATACTAGAATTAAGTTTTCTACACAAATTACAATGTTATTTAAGCTCCCTCTCTAATATGTTGCTGTACCCTAGCAGGGTGTCTCTGTGTTACATACATTATTGTATATTGTATTGTATTCTACATTGATAAATGCAATAAATTACTTGAACTTGAACTTTAACTATTTAAAGCGATCTCAAGATTGAGAGCAATATTGAGCATGGATTCGACAGGCGAGTTTGTACTGAAGTTACATTTCTGATACGAATTCAAATTCGCTGTCGGCCTCGAGTGCTGATTATAAATACGGGCCTTATTGATTTTTTGTATACATACATGTAATCACGCCTTTATCCCGAATGGGGTAGGCAGAGCGTAAACCACCAAAGAAAAGGTCCTCCGCCACGTCTGACAAGTTTTAAGGACTATTTTAGACTGAAATGTGTATCGCTATAGTCACAGGTTGTCAGTCCATTGCCTAAATTGCAATACACCAAAGCCCTCAAATCCCATAGCTGGTTTTTACAGCATGCCCGGGAGGAAATGCAGCTGGCGCATTCTAAGTTTTTCTCTCGCTCCCAGTCCAGCATGGAAGAAGAAGAAGATTTTCGTATAACTGATGATAATACACTAAAGGTCAATCTTCTTGAAGTTGTTTCTGAAATTGTGCCAATCTAATTTAATTAATTCATACTACTTCAATTAAAAGTGAAATTTTCAACGCGTGGAGTCAGTAATTTGTCAAGTTAATTGGTTCAAACTATAATTATATATAAGCCGCAGCAGTGTAAGTATAATTGGAATGGTTCACACTAATGAGTTTACCCTTTAAAGGCGTGTTGTGTAGTTTTCCTTTCATGTAGTGCGCAGTGCAAGATAACATTTATTCCTTTGATGCGTTTGTTATTCAAAACATTAATGAAAGTGCGTTCATTCAACCTCACTGCGTGATGAATGAAAGTTCGCTATAAGCTTACATATAACCAACATAGAAACTTGAAATGGTTACGCAGCCAATTTTATAAAAGCAAGCATATTTTTTGTACAGTACCACTTTTTACAAACAACCTCAACATAGCACGAATTCTCGTCCAAACTGGATGAACATTTCAGCAGTATATTGCTGGATGTGGCTCATACTGAATCCAATAAGGTTCGAGGTTATTTCGCATGCAGACTTCTCATTATGCTGCCTCCGTGGTCTAGTAGTTAGAGCCATGGGCTTACGGTCCGGATGTCCTGGGCACGATACCCAGCGGGGTACAAAAAGTTGATATTGGTCAACTTATAACTTTGTGAGGTTTCCTAAGTTTGGTTAGGTTAAGGGAAGGGAAGCCCGATGGTGTAGTGGATAAGGCCGCTGCCTCCTGAGCGGGAGGTCGTGGTTCGAATCCCACCACGTACCAATGTGTTTTTCGGTTTTCGAATTTCATATGTACGTTTATTCGGTGTTTTTTCCGTGCTTCGGAAGGCACGTTAAGCCGTTGGTCCCGGTTAATATCGTTTAATACCGTAGATATTAGTCGTTAAGCCATATCAGAGGCCACTGCTAAGCATTGGCGGCTTAAAACTCTGACCTAATCTAGGATTGGGTCTGGTTTCCCTTCTTGGTTGCGGAGGTGAGATGGCAGTCGCTCTGTGTAAAAACCAGTACCCTCGTTCAATCCCCTAGATTAGGAAGCCGACCCCGTGAGATACGGGATAAGGCTAGGGAAATGATGATGGTTAGGATACTGAATCACCTGATTATTTCAAAAAGTAAAAGGGTTCCGTGCTTCGGAGGGCACGTTAAAGCCGTCGGTTCTGGCCGATGTCTTTGCTGGTGGTGGTTACTCAAACTATGTCAGAGGCCTAAATTTGCTGTTCTTCTAGGCGGTTTTAAAACTCTGACATAGGGTCAATATTCAACTCGAGAATCCACTCGCTAAGAAGAAGAATAATTATGCTTCCTAGTAAGTACATGGTGAAATAATCGATCTTTATTTTGAAAATTGGACAATGAGCTCGATCCTAGATTTGCCGGCTAAAACTAAAATTTAAATTTATTTGTCACTTTTGGATTAAAAACATTGAAAAAAGACAGGAGAATTGTTTTCTCGGGTTTTAGATTAAAAGTCGGTGGTTTTATGTGTTATCTGTCGTTTTTATCCGCCATCATATGATATGGCGGATAAAATTGACAGAAATACAGGGGAAACGTGCTGAATCGCGTCAAAATTTAGCGGACAAAGTGTGAAACCATAGAGTATAAATCACCTGTCTTTTATTCTTTTGAAAAGTGCCAGATAGATTTTAGTTTTAGTTTTAGCCGGCAAATCTAGAATCGAGCCCAATAAGGTTTTAGTCAAATGAAACAGTTTGTGTTTTTATTACGGAGTTTTTAATAAATAAATACAGGGACATATTGGACATAAGTATTATAAGAGCCCGATGGTGTAGTGGATAGGGCCGCTGCCTCCTTAGCGGGGAGGACGTGGATCGAATCCCACCACGTACCAATGTGTTTTCCGGTTTTCGAATTTCGTATGTACGTTTATTCGGCACATTTTCCGTGCTTCGAAAGGCACGTTAAGCCGTTGGTCCCGGTTAATATCGTTTCATACCTTGATATTAGTCGTTAAGCCTTACTTCATATATCAGAGGCCACTGCTAAGCATTGGCGGCTTAAAACTCTGACCTAATCTAGGATTGCGTCTGGTTTCCCTTCTGGGTTGCGGAGGTCAGATGGCAGTCGCTCTGTGTAAAAACCAGTAACTTCGTTCAATCCCCTAGACTAAGTAGCCGACCCCGTAAGATACGCGATAAGGCTTTGGAGATGATGATTGGACATAAGTATTATAATTTGTAATGTTTTAAGTTTTATCTAGTACAAAACTAATTCATATTTTTGCCATTTAGTGTGTTTTCGCTTAATAAAAAAAATATTGCATGACTACATTCCACCATATAGAGGCACGGTCCCACAAAAAACAACAATAACAGGATTTTTTTATAAAAATACTTTTAAAATCTGTTTCCTTTCATTCCATGATTAATTAATTCTTTGAAATGTTGTCATCATCAGCCTATCGCCTAAATTACAATATACTGAAACCCTCGAATCCCTTAGCTGTTTTTTAAAGCATGCCCGGGAGGAGATGCAGCTGGCACATTCTATGTTTTTCTATCGCTTCCAGTCCAGCATAGAAGTTCTAGGTTCATTAGATATAAAGGCGTGACTGAGAATTATAAAGTATTTTTTGAGAATTATACTATGTATGTATGTATAATTCTCAAAAAATACTTCGAAACGTTGGTGTGTGCATATACTGTCACGCTGCATTCAGCGCATCTTAATTCCTCTGAGAGCATTACGTCGAAACTTTTTTTGAAAATCCGGATTGAAATATGTAAATGATGGTGCTACTGGTCATTTTTAGGTGGACGAAATTTAAGTCATAAGTATTGGAGTACCATGGAGTAATACAAGCCCGTATTTATAAACAGCACTTGAGAGTGACATCGAGTTTGATTTCATATCAGAAATGTAATATCAGTACAAAATTAGCTGTCAAATCCATACTTAATATCGCTTTCAGTCTTGAGTTTGCTTTATAAATACGTGCCTAAATCTACTAACGTACAGTTTTACAATCGTAATAAAGTCTGAGCGAGTTAATATGAAACCTCATGTCAAGTTGATGGATCATATGTCGTATTGAAGGCAAAGTTCTTATTAATATTAATATCACGCCAAATACACCTCATAACGATATATTATTAGAGAATTGTAAGGAGATACACTTGTACGTCGTAAACTTTCTGGTAATAAAAGCGAATACACGTCAATATCAAGAAAAGTCTGTTATTAATAATAACTGATAACATTTTTGTGTCTTACTTGCATGCTGGACTGAGAGCGAGAGAAAAACAAAAAATCACAACAAACCAGACATGGGTTCCGAGGGTTTCAGTATATTGCAATTTAGGCGATGGACTGACAACCTGTCACTACAGCAATATACCTACAAAAAACTTTGTCAGACGTGGCGAAATGACCTTTGTTTATGTCGTTTACGCTCTGCCTACCCCATTATTGATAAAATCGTGTTAAATTTGTGGCTGGTTTTATACTGATGTATCCGGTGCATATGACAGCATTAAATCGTCTCACTATACAGCGTTTTTTGTTTTTTTGATACTTTGTATTCCCAACAGAACTCTTCTTTGTCCAAGGCTTTAGTACTTGGTGTGTATCTGAGAGGTTTACCGCTCCCCGGACGCTCCTATACCGCTCCTACATGTGAGTACATTGGTTGGGCTTACTGACCTTAGGGGGTTGATATACATCTTACAAGGAATGATTTAGTTATGTACTTCACTCTGTAAAAAACATGCAAAAAACCATTCCATAGAGACTCCTTTTTTTCATTTTTTTATCCTATTCTAATCAGGGGGGAAAGAATTCAAAAATCGTAGCCTACGGAAACGGATAGTGACGGAAAAGTGTAAATTAGATGCTATGATAAATTAGAAGTTTTTTTTTTACTTCAGTTTGCTTTGATAGTTTAGTTTCATGGATTAATCCTAAAGATTGATCAACTCCCTGTATAACGCTTCTACATTGACCGGTGTCCAGAGAGCTGTGGCTCGTTTTGCAAACTGCTTGCTAAAAACCTAACTGGTCCTTTGGGATGAGAATACGATCTCCAAATATGAGAAGGTTGCGTTTTAAAACGAGACTTTCGTTTTCACCTCGGCTTGTTGTAAATAACGTTATTTTTAAAAAGACTTTGGAAGGATTCAAAGTTTGGTTGGTTTGACAAGTTATTTCAACAAAGTTTGATTGATTTTGTTTATAATTCGGGTCAGTCGCGATGAATTTTAATGGGAAAAACTAGGCAATTTACTTTTTTATCTCGACATTTTGACTCGGTTACACGAATCGTGGTCGTGAGTTGACGGAAGTAAGTGAAAATAACCGTGAGTGCTTAAAAAATTATAAAATATAAAATTATACGGTTTGATTTATTTGATACATAAATTGAGATATAATAAAGCTTGTTACTACAAATAACCAGATTTATTAAAGACTCGATATTCTGTAAATAAATAATACACGGACATAGCAGCAAAATAATAAACACCAATGTAATCTCGTTCTGCTGGCAGTTATATCAACAATGAGCCCGTAGTTTGCTTCATTATTTAAATTGGCAACCTGAACCTGGTATCTGCGTGGACATGAGTACGTTAAATACGTAATTTGCGAATTTCCGCATGTAGTTGAATAAGCTATTAATTTCGTGCTGCTGTTGTATTTCCAGATTAATTTGGCGAATAACATCAGTTCAAATCAAATGATTTTGGTCAGTTATTGAAATGTAAATTTTGCGCCGAATCTGTTTACTTTCATTCTTAATCAGAAGGTCGTTAGTTAAGATTAGACCGCTCTAGGACCTAGCAGCAGTGAAACGGTGCGCACTGCGCGACAAATGATTCTTTGTATGAAAGTGTATGAGATGTACCGCACTGAAACGGCTATAGAGCTGCAGCGGAACGGCGCGACACGGCGCGGCTATGTCAGGTCATACATTTTGTCAGTTTTTGTTGCGCAGTGTCGCGCCGCTGCAGTGCCGTGCCGATACGTCATAGTGTGAACTGCAGCTATGTCATAGTGTGATCAAACCTTTAAGTTCATGTGGAGTATGCTGATTATAATTCTTACTGTCGCTTTTACTTTTTCTTATAAATAGTATAGTTCCAAGTTTGGAGTATAATATCTTCTGTCAAAGTAGATATTGTAAAAGTTGGTGAGCCAATGTTTTTCGCGTAGCTCGAGGGCGCGACTTCAATGTAAATAACGCGATCAAAACTTACGGTGCATCAACTTTAGAAAAAATCGCCTGGAACGTGAAAGCTTTAATCCAATTAATCCAACTCAAGAACATGGATAATTAGAGTTAGAATTAGAGTTAGAGTTCCTAGGAGGTTAAATTTTTAAATTTTTAGGAACTTAAAACACTTTTGAAAATTTTACCACCCCGGAACTCTAATCTACTAATCGAGAGACAACCCAAATCAAGTTGCTTGTTTAAACAGTTGAAAAGATTACAATTAGGCATCAAAAATTTTATTGAAACCGATTTAGTAAACGTTTGGCAAAACGTAACGTCTGACCATTTTTTATCTAGAAAAATGTAGATAATAACATATTTGACCTAATGTTTGTTTCTTTTTTGGAATTTATTCTAGCTAATCGATTCAATATATCAATTATCATCTCCCTAGTCTAATTCTGTATTTTACGGGGTGGGACTACCTAATCTAGGTGATTCAACGAGGGTAGGTACTGGTTTTCACACAGAGCGACTGTCATCTATCTGACCATCGCAACCCAGAGGGGAAACCAGACCCAATCCTAGCATGTTCACTGTGCGTGCATCACATGTGATGCATTGCGAGGTATACCTGAAACGTGGTACACGCCACCCTGCGAAGTTCCAGCCTTCCAAAATCTTGCACATTCAAACCTATTATTTGAGTGACACGTATTGACAATTAAATTTTGAAAAAGACCATGTGATTACCGGAAGCACTTTTTGAATGGTGTTGCCAGGATGTCATGTCAAAATGAAATCAAAAAATCTAGTATACTTTTTAATTGTATTTCAAATAATGGTCTCAAAATTGAAATAAAAATACAAATTACAAATACAAACAATTCGAATTCACATATATACTTCTTTAACAATATAAATTTATATATTTTTTAAACATAAAGTTAGAAAATACACCTTCAAAACAGTAATCAACTGTAATACTGATAAAGTGAGTCAAAAATCAACTAAAGTAAGAAAATTGTAACTGAAACACTAAGAAACTATATAGAGTTTAAAAAAATACTTATTGCTTATGTGCAATATTAAAGCAAGACAGACAAAAACTTTTTTTTACAACCTTTGCATTCAGTGTCAGTTTTCTTCGCCTTCTTCAGTCAAAGTTTTATAGCTACCAGAGCAACGTTTTCTGACTATTGCATTGCTACCGGGATTTCTTGGGATTCCCGTCAGTATGTGGTCTGAGTCACTTGAATGGCTTGAATGTCTCTTTTGTTCTGAGGTATCATTTGAAGCATCATGAATGCCCAGGAAATGCTTCATATTAATTTCATGACCTGTAAGCAGTGTAATTTTGCTTGTAGGATTTAAATCCTTGTAGACCAAAATTGCATTAATAACAGCAATTGACATCAGATCCACCGCAATTTTCTTGTACCAAAAGCAAGTTTTGCGCGTTGGCGAATTATAGCTTGCAAGCTGAACGACCATTTCATACATTTCTTGCCACGATTGTAATAAAATTCAATTTTGGGCTTCATAACTAGTCTGAAACCAGTAGACATAGCCATTTGGTGGTCGGGACAAATTGATTAGACTAGCACGTCTCGCTGGTCCCTCCATTTCAAAATTGTCATACAATAATTTTGTTTGGCAGCTATTTCTATTTTTTTAGAGGTGCCTTTACTACTTTTGCGGGAAGATAAGATTTCGTCTGTTCTTTTGAACTGTTCCACAAAACTCGGTCTGATTTTGCTTTAGATATCGAGCTAAGGGTACACTAGTATAATAGTAGTCCGTAACCAATAATCGGCCTTCTTTCAAAAAGTCCTTAGCCAGAGTAATTAGTACTGAGCCCGGTTTGTCTAGACCTTCAATTGTGCCATCTTCTCTTGACTAAACTTTGTAGCTCCGGGTGTAACCTGTATCAATACATAATTTATACATTAAAATGCCATATTTATCGCTCTTCTGGGGATTGTATGTACGGATATTCAGTTTTCCTCTGACGCCAACCACTGACTCGTCAACTGCAATAGTGTCTCCAGGTGTAAATATCTTTCGTGAGGTTTCTATGATTTTATCTGTTAGTGGTTGTATTTTGTGAAGTCTTCCTGTATGTTCAGTTGTATTGTCTACAAAATGCCAGAACCTAAGAATTACACACACAAAATCTGTCGTATGACGTATCGATTTCATTGGGCAGTAGATGATATGATGATATTTTTCCAGTAACATTCTGTCTTGGGAAAATCAATCAGCCCTGTCAATAAAAAAAAACACCAATAAACTTACACATTTTGTTAGGTTTAACATCTTTCTATCTTTTGATACGAGAAAACTGCTTGAGCCCGGGTATTTGCTGCAACTGTGAAGCGTAAAGGTTGGTCTGAATAACCATTAAATTTACGGTATCGTCATCAAGGATTGAACAAAATATGCACCATAAATCAGCATCAGCAATTCAATATTTTCCATATTGAGTTTGCTTTTTCAACTGGTCGAAGCCAGTAAATATTTTCTTTTCCAAAGTTTTTATTTGAGACCTCCAAGCTTTAGGCAAAGAAACACGTGGCTGAACTCCAACTGGCGGTCTTCCATTTACCTGAACCCTTAGATCTGGTGACAAAAGCAGGCACATTTTCCTCAACACTTGGTTCTGGCGACAAAGCAGACACGTATGGCTCGTCTCCTGGATCTGGTGACAGAGCTGGCACATATTCTTCTATTTTTTGAACTGGTGATAAAGCAGCTAATTGAGCCTTATTTTCTAATTCTGGCAACACAGCACACTCATCATCTTCAAACAAAGATGGAAAAATTGGTTCTGGAGACGACACTCTAGGATCTTCAATAACAAGAGAATCATCATTGATAAAGCTTCTTTTGTCATCAATTATATCTTCTTCTTGAGATTGAGACAACTCACAAATACCCTCAAATTCCTCCATGATAGCATATTTGCCATCACTATCTTGTAAGATACTCCAAATTTTTTCAGAAGTATACTTTAATATGTGTTTACTTTGAGGTCTGGAGCGTTTCATTGTAAATCACAACTTTATAAGGAAAAAAACAAAGACAAACGCAATTATAACTTCCACTCACGTCATTTGTTTTGGTACTGATACGTCACCCTTGGGTAACTTATATTTTCGTATAAATCTCAATCTACCCTCAAAGAACCAATAGTAATGGTACTACGTGTGTAAGTCAGACGTGCGTGCATCACGTATGATGCAGTAAGTAAGGTACTCGTACGTGGGTGGACCATATTATGTGGTGCACTGAGAAAAACAACAAAATCTAGAAAACCAGTTTCCATAACTATAATAATAATATGTCTATGTACACATCGTACCAATCTATTTAGAAAAAAAAAACACGTGAGCGGTCTATGATTTACGGTTACAGTGAACTTGCTAGATTAGGTCAGAGTTCTCAAGCCGCCAATGCTTAGCATTGGCCTCAACGATATTAACCGTGACCAACGGTATAGTGCGCCTTCCGAATCACAGAGAAAGCGCCGAATAAACGTACAATGATATTTAAGACCCAAAAAACTCATTGGTACGTAGTGGGATTCGAACCACGACCTCCCAATCAGTAGGCACCAGCTTTTTCCAATACATCATTGGACTCTCTCATTCAATAAATCTATAAAGGAAACCAAAAATGTTTCGCTGATATAGCAAAATCCTCTACGAGAAATTTAATTTTAAACTATTTTACGCAAACCATATTTACTATGCAAAGTTTCGTAGTTAATATTCATGAAAGAAGTCAGCCATTTTCCGATGCTGATAAATTACTGAACCGGAGTATCGGCCGAGATCAGTAAACTTCCTGCTTTTTGAGAATAGAGCACGACTTTAGTCTATAATATTAAACGTTTACTTTTGATACAAGTAAAATACATTGTTCTTATTAATTTTTATACTAAAGCATGTCCAAAATTGTTTACATAAAAATAACCCTCCTTTTAGTTCTGTTTATATAGTACAACTCAAAATTAAAGAATACACAAAAAACATAGTACAATACCATAATAATGTTCTCTACGTTACGCTAAAATAAACAACATACAACGATTAAAACAAACCTGAAATATAGATATTTAAGTAACATTTATTTTATTGTTATTTACTTAATGAACAAGAATTTATTACTAATACCATTTTCCATCTAGCGCGCCGCACTGAGGCAAAGTAACTAAGGGTCGTATTTATTAAGCGATTTCAATATTGAGAGCGATATTGAGAATGTATTTGACTGGCCTTTTGTACTGAAATGACATATTCGATACGAACTCAAACTCGCTGTCAAACTTAAGTGCTGATTATAAATACCGGCCTAAGATGCTGGCAGCATTACCTCTTTGAATGAGTTGGGTTATGACTCGTCAGTTTGCAACACTCTTTCCTTGACTGGTGGTCATTTGCTAAACTAATCCATTGAGCGAAATAGCTGCCAGCTCTTGGATCTCCCGTCACCTTGATGACATGCGCAGAAACGTCTTTAAAAAACAATTGAGCTTCTGGGATCCAGGGCCTTAAAGTCTCGTCTGCGAAAGATTTGGAGGAAAGCTGTTCTATCTGTCTCCTTCTATTAAAAAGAAAACAACTGTGAAACGAATATGCATCGGACATTAACATTTCCTGACTGTTTTCTTCCAGGTATATAGTCTCAAAAATACATACATATAATAACACCTTTATTCCCTACTGAGGTAAGCAGAGCATAAACGACTTAAACAATGGTTGTTCTGCCACCTCTGACAAAGTTTTGAGGGTTTTTTTTAAATAGATTTGCAGGTATATTGTAGTAGTGACAGGTTGTCAGCCCATCGCCTAAATAACAATAATAATTGTTTTTTTCTTCTTTCCCTTTCGCTCCCAGGCCAGCATGGAAGTGAAAAATACACAAGTGTAAGTTAATTTCTGTATTTTTGAAATTATCTTCAGGTTCACCTTTTTGACAAAACAAATTACTAATCTGGTAACTAGGACTTCAATCATTGTTTAATCTTTAATATTGAAATGGTACCTCTAACCTTTTAATATTACAAAACCGATCGATTGTACGCGATCACCCAAAAAATGTGAAATACTAAATAGCTAGGCAATTTGCCTGCGCAATTATTGATTTATTTCATCCTACGAAACTACCTTTCAGGAAACTGAAAGATAAATATTTGCACATTGTTATAGTCGTCTTGTGATAATAGGTCTGAAAAAGATTATTAAGCAATGGAAAAGTGGAAGGATATTTCGTTATTTGTATCATTTTTGTATAAGATAAAGAAGTGAATAAATAAAGAAAAAAATATATTAAAATAAGTTAAAAGAAATATATTCAAAGAAGTATGTAATAATTATAAATATGTTAAAATGAATTTTGTTTCTTCATCCAAATAATTTGATACAGGTTAAATATTTCTTTCTTTGTGATTTTTTTATTAAGAAATAAAATAATATGAAAGAACGTGTCAAGTGTACAATTTATTACCTTCGGAATTGTTATTTCAATAATGTACAAATTGTTTCGTAGAATGTAGTTAATTAATTCTTGGAAGTTCACTTTTGAATTTCAATAGTTTTAGCTGTATAATTCAGTAACAAGAGATACACGCAAGTTTGATCTAATATTTATATTTTCTTTGACGTAATTAACGTTCAACCATGAAAGCTTACAAAACAGTCTCTTGTTCACTGGTTCAATATTTAAGAATACCTCAAGGATCTGCTTAATAATCGTACAGAATTTATGAGCTTGTGAAGTCAACTGTGAACTGAGACGTCAGCAGCCAGGTGCAGGAAAAGAAAGCTTTAAATAAACTTGTCGGGGACGCTGCGTTGTGTGGAGAACTTCACTTAAAGCTTTGACGTACTACAGCTTCGTCTACAGTACCGCGAGCGTGAAATCATCATTCATCATTTCAGCCCTTTCTCTACCCACTGCATAGGCCTCCTCTTTTTTGTGCTACGACTGCCTATCGTGGGCTAGCCTCGTCCAGGTCTTACCAGCTGCCTTTAATATATCGTCCACCCATCTAGCTGCGGGACGACCAACATTCCTGCGACCTCCTCTTGGCCACCACTCCGTGAGGACTTTACTCCACCGGCCATCACCTCGCCTAAACACGTGTCCTGCCCATCGCCATTTTGCCTCGACAACACGCCTTCCAATATCAGGGACTTTTGTCTTACGGCGTATCACAGGGTTAGGTATTCGCTCAAGGAGATTGATGCCTAGCATGGTGTGCTCCATGGCTCTCTGTGCCACTTGTATTTTGTGCACAGCCTCCTTTGTAAGCGTCCATGCTTCGGCACCATATGTCATAACGGGCAGGACACACTAGGTAAACAGTTTGGTTTTCAGGCTCTGTGGCATTTTCCGGTCTTTAAGAATGTCCTCCAGTTTGGTGAAAGCTGCCCAACCCAGTTGAATTCGCCTGGACACCTCTTTAAGCTGATGATCTTTACCGAAAGATAAACAATGTCCAAGATAAATGTACTTTTCAACCATCTCCAATACCTCGCCTCCCATTTGTATCTGAGCGGGCACAGTATCGGGAATGCTCGACATGACCTTCGTCTTGGACATGTTCATCTTGAGGACAACTTTAAGGGAAGCTGTATTAAGTTCCAGCAGCATAGTTTGGAGTCCTTCGTGGGTTTTAGAGAACAGGACAAGGTCATCTGCGAAATGGAGATGGGACAGATAGACACCGTTGATATTAATACCTTTGTTGTCCCATTCAAGCGTTTTCATGACGTCTTCTAAGACCCCAGTGAAAAGCTTGGGTGAAATAGTGTCGCCCTGTCGCACACCCCTCTTTATAGATACTGCTTGTGTCAGTTCGTGGAGACGGACCCGCATTGTAGCTGACCTGTATAGCTCCCAGAGAACATCCACATACCACGCATCAATATGGCAGCGATGGAGAGAATGAAAGACAGCCCAGTGCTCAACACTGACGAATGCCTTTTCGTAATCTACGAAAGCAAGCCACATGGGCTGGTTGAACTCTTGGCATTTCTCCATTAACTGCTTGACGGTGTGGATGTGGTCGATTGTTGAATAACCTCTCCGAAAGCCCGCCTATTTCATGGTCTGGCTTTCATCAAGCATTCTTGAAAGTCTATTGCACATCACTTTGGCGAACAGTTTGTATATTTGAGGCGTGAAACATACTCGTAAATTGTTTGATTCCGTATTTAATGTACATGGTGTAATAAAACTGTAGACCAAACTTAACTGGTACCTCTTTATGGATAAACAATTATCTTAAGGAATAAGTCGAAATTTGAAAAAAGAATTAGCTCTCATATTTACACATATAATAAATCTCTAAAAGGGTCGTATCTGCACATTGAATATTTTTACAAATAAATGATTGCAGCAGGCATTAATAACGATATAAAGATCAGAACGATTATTTTTAGAATTTTCGTCTGTCTGTCTGTATTTATTTTTATTTAGTTACCACATCACGCCAAAGCTACTAAACCGATTTCGATCAGACTTTTTTTATTTAACTGTGTGCTACCCGGATTGCAACTTAGGATACCTAAAATAACGCTACCTGACTTAGGGGCTAGGCAGGAAATTTAAATTTGGCTGTTTCATACCCGTTTTTTATGGAACTTTTTTTATTCGACTGAGCATTATTTAAAATTTAAGTTACGATAGAAATAATCACACCTCTTGACTAAGGGGGTAGGAAATAGAATTCTGGTCGTTTTTTACCGCCGTTTGGTCGATTTTTGATGGAACTTTTTTTGCTTGACTGCACATTACTTAAGCTCAAAGTTACGATACAAATAATCATGCCACTTGACTTAGGGGGTAGACAGGAAATCGAACTCTGATCGTTTTCAATCGATCTTAAAGGGACTTTTTATTTGACTGAGTTTTTTTAATTACCTGGTGTCCAGCCTAGGCTAGAAATCACTGCGTGTTTACCATACAAACCGGGCGTACGAAGTCGCGGCCACGGCTAGTACAAAATAAATCGAGCCGCTGACACCAATTTATATAGTAGAGCATTTTTGTTTATATTCCTACTGTTGTTCCTGAGGGATAGTTGTTTAGTTTCATGTATAGGTTGAGTCAACTTACTGTAAACTTTTGTTCTTCTCCTTATATGTCTCAAGACTCATATTATGTAAGTAGTACCAGTAGGTAGGTACCAGTGGCAAAGGCTCCATACAAGCCGATTCCCGTTCCCTTTCAAGAATTTCACCTCCACCAAATCCGAAATTACGTCGAAACTATAAAGAACTTGAATGTTTATTTTTCCTTTGACTGACCCTTGATTATACTGCACTCCTCGCCACTGGTACCTATATTTATTTATGTCGTTCTTTATATAGTACATTTTAATAGTTTGCAAGTCCAGTTTAATTATTCTTTATACATCTATGAGCTTTGAATCATTTTCTATAGTTTAATTAACCCTTTATGGCCCAATAAAATGGCTCAATTTGCGTTAGCGTTCGGGATTTTTTTGCTATTAAGGTAAAAGTAATATTAATATTGCTCCAATCAATTTTGAATTCAAATAACTACGCTTCGAAGAGAAATTTATATAAAATGGAAGAGATTATATATTCCATGACTCATTGTTTTTTTCTCTTATTTTACACTGACAAGTAATTTTTATTCAAATAATGACTGTTTACAAATCAAATACCTATCGAATTTTCATGAAAAAAATACTACATTTTAGGTAAATTTATAATATTTATAAAATAAAAGAAGTAAATGAAATGAGTTATTAAAACTTTACCTCGTATTTCTGAGGGAAGTTTACGAACCGTCTGTTAAGTTTCTTAAATTTAAGGTACTTCAAAAATTCAATTTCACAATTTTATGTAAATCGGAAGGACATCGTCATAAATCTTATAAATTATGGATACTACTTATGAGTTTAAAATTGGTATGTATATTTGGTTCCTGTAGATATTTATCCAGATCTTATTATGTCTTCCAACTTTAGGTTTTTTTCATTCATAAATTAATGTTGTTCAATTAGAGGCCCTTAGATTGCAGTTCCTGTTGAAGTAAAGTGTTTTTCCCCTCTATATATTAAACTGTTGCTTTACGTATATAATTTCATAAAAATTGCAACCGCAAATCGCAACTGCAAGCAGCGAATGTAATTATTTTATTCGCCTCAGTTCACCAACGAAATACATTTATAAAGATTTGGCTTCGTCTCTCCCTCTTGCTCTGGTTAATTCTATCGTAAAATGTTGAAATTTTCTCTAAATAGCTTCCTTGGTGAAGGCTCGCGCAATATTGAGTTCTAGCGGGTTACTGCAGCGGAAGTTTAGATCACATTTTGCACTTGTTTTGTGCCTTTCAGCCAGGCGACCACCTTTCAAAGAGTCTTAAAGACTTTGCTTGCATAATATTAAGCTTAAGATTAAAGTCGTTTGTATGAAAATGAAATAGGCTCTTATTTAAAATAAATTGTAAATTTAAAGACAGTGGTCGCAGTAATAAGTTTTTCAGTATAATTGGAACCAAAATCGATTAGCAAGGTTAGTTTAATGCGGTAAGATCAGTTCAGCTGCTGGAATTTTCAATACAACACAACCAAGCTTGAGTTTCTAGGAAAAATATTAGATACTTAAACTAACTAAATGCCTCTTAGCGTTAGGTTAGTTGGTTCTCATATTATCAAAATATATTACATAAACTACTTTCCGCGAATGCTTTCATATGTATGTGTTTGATATTTAGTTTATTTTCTACTCCCGCTTCACTCAAAGCTGCAGCCTTCTGTGAAAGTGGAGCGCACAGCAGCTAAAGCGCTTTATCATGCTACACGTCGCTATTTTAAGTAGGTTACAATTAGGACAAACAGTGTCTGAAGCGCTTTATCATGCTACACGTCGCTATTTTAAGTAGGTTACAATTAGGACAAACAGTGTCTGAAGCGCTTTATCATGCTACACGTCGCTATTTTAAGTAGGTTACAATTAGGACAAACAGTGTCTGAAGCGCTTTATCATGCTACACGTCGCTATTTTAAGTAGGTTACAATTAGGTCAAACAGTGTCTGAAGCGCTTTATCATGCTACACGTCGCTATTTTAAGTAGGTTACAATTAGGACAAACAGTGTCTGAAGCGCTTTATCATGCTACACGTCGCTATTTTAAGTTGGTTACAATTAGGACAAACAGTGTCTGCAGCGCTTTATCATGCTAGACGTGTCTAAGGTTGCTGAGTGAAAAGATGAGCGTAAGTTTGCCAGCAAGCTGTGAACATTGCGGTGAAGTTTGTTATTTATCATTAATAGGTTCATCCATACATTTCGTCGAAGTAGTGCGACTGTGTGTATGTAATCAATGAACGCTTTCTTGTTATAAAATGCTGTAATTTATTTTTAAACAATAAAAATATTTTGTCGTAATTACAAACAAAAAATAAAGAACATGTGATTCAGCGGTGTAGGTTTTTGAATATAATCACGTCATCATATCCCTAGCCTAATGCCGTATCTACGTGGTCGGCTACCTTATCTAGGGGATTAAACGAGGGTACTGGTTTTTACACAGAGCGACTGACATCTGACCTCCGCCACCCAGGTGGGATACCACACCCAATTCTAGATTAGATCAGAGTTTTCTAACCGCCAATGCTTAGCACTGGCCTCTAACATATCTACGGTATTAAATAATATTAAACGGGACCAACGACTTACCGAAGCACGGAAGAAGCACCTATTAACGTATATATGAAATTCAAAAACCGAAAAACACATTGGTACGTGGTAGGAGTCGAACCACGACGTCCCCGCTCAGCAGGCAGCGACCCTATTCACTACACCATCGGGGTCTCTTTTAGTAGAATCACGTAGATAAATATAATAAAAACGAAATAAACATTTCTTTCACTCTTATTTGTACATGGTTACACATTACGCTTGTGTGTGATTGGCTGGAAACTAAATGTGCTTATGTTATTTGAAGGCTTTAGCTTAACACTATATTAATATTTAAGGCAGGCTTACAGTTCGTGAATTCATAGTAAAAAGCTTTATAGGAATCACAGATTATACATACGTAAGTATATATAATCCTTGTTTATGTTCTCAAGAATCACTGATTATCTTTTCAACATATTTAAGAATGAAGACGTGTGAAAACCTGTACCTCTAAAGTGGTTAAATGTACCACTAAAATGTTCTTAACCCGTAAATATATTTGAATAATTGCCCGTGATATAGGCAGATTTCAGTATCATTCGTCACACGGGTAGAAAAAAGAAACTTAATATTTGAGCACTAAAAGAGCCTTTCAAATACCTATATATCTGATTAAAACAAAGCATTATTAGGTTTTGTGCGGTGCGATAATTTCAATCAATACCCTCTGTTCCGTGATATAATACTCTACTGAGCATCTACGATACAAGGATACAGGCATCAATTTACCATGTGATGCATAATGTATGCCGGGACAAAGATAGCGTTTATGTTTGTCGTTTCGTTTAACTTTATCAATCTCTTTTATAGCTTCTCCTACTAGCATTATAAACATTCTACAAAAATAAGTACATCGGAATAACAATTTATATTTATTGTCCGGATATGGTTAACTAGCATAAATAAAGTGGTAGGACCATTAAGCGTTAAAAGTAATTGAACGAGACGTTGAAGGCAGTAACGATATATTTTATAACTTTAGCTTGGATTTTTATTGCTATTTTGCGCATTTACAGTGAAGCCTTAAATTTAACGTTCATGAAATATTGTGGTGGGGTTATTTTCCAATAGATAGATTAGATTAATTTATTTCACATTATCAGTTTCACAATTACATTGCAATAATAATAAAAATGTCAAAGAATAATATGATCGTCAAAAAATACAGATTACACAATAAAAATAAATCAAAAATGTCAAAACAAATATTACAATCATACAAATGGACTCTAACAGATGTCTGAATAATTTAAAATAAGTCAATTTGTAAAATCAAATTTAAAAACTTATTTTTATCACGATGTCCACACTAAAATAAAAATATAAATCAGTATATTATGTAAATATTATGTCAGATTAGTAAAAATAAAATAAATAAATGAAAATGACAATTTAAAATAAAATAATAAGTACATAAAGTAGAGATTAAATGTCAATATAATTATTAATATTTATTTTATTCCACAAATTGATAATATTTACTTACAGTATAATATTCTTTATCTAATAAAAAGTTACGTATATTTAAATTACGTATTTATATTCTGAATGATATTGATGATCAGTATAATCACGACATCATTACGTAATTACCGCGCTGTTTACTATAATATTGAGAATTAATACAATAGTCATCTTTGTTAACAGTCTAGCTTGAGTCTATATTTTTTTTATTATTTATCCTCGCTCGAAAGAAGAAGTGTTACAAATAGTAAATGAAAAACAATACAAATATAATAGAAAATAGAAGAAGAAAGATGTAGAGAGACCTGATACGACACGATGAGTTATTAAAGACGATTATTGAAGGAAAATAGAAGGAAGGAGAGGAAGAGGAAGAGGAAGGGCAAGAATAAGTTACATCGATCAAGTAAAAGAAAAGTGTAAGGTCAAGTCGTAAAAGGAGGTCAAGGAGAATGCGGAATGCAGGGAGAGATGGCGTTCACTTCATTGTACTCAACCGAAAAGAGCCAAGCTCTTAAATAAATGATGAAAATGATCCTCGCCTACTCCCATTGCGCGAGGTCAGCATTCTTAATCATTCGGCGCCATTCACTCCGCTGGTAAGCATAGTCAGCTGTGAAACCTAGCGTTTGCATTTATTTTGTCATCCAGGTAGCTGCCTCCGTGGTCTAGTGGTCAGCGCCATGGGCTTACGATCCGGAGGTCCTGGGTACGATTCCCAAGGGGGACACAAAGTTGGTATTTGTCAATTTATCACTTTGTGAGGTTTTCCCCAGTTTGGTAAGGATATTGCAAGCTGAATCACTTGATTGTTCGCAAAGTAAAAGGATTCCGTGGTTCGGAGGGCATGTTAAGCACATTTTGACATGGTTTGAGTCGTTACTCAAAGCCAAACCCAAAGTTCATAAAGTTGTTCTTCTATCCAATAAAAACATGAAGCGAATGAACAATTCTCATTTGCTTCTGCACAATGCATTTACGATGAGATAACGTAGATCGTAGCCGTGGAAGAATGCTCGAGGATAATAATAAGTTTATTTTACGGGGATATCGTGCTTCTGATAGCAATCGTTATTAAAAATACCAAACAATAATAAAACGTCATAAAATAGCTTCATCTATAATTTTATTAACAAACATATAACGTGGATTCTTTCCTAATTATTAAGATATATGAGTCGCTTCTATATCGGTTTGAATAAGTTATTGGTAGTAATTATAAAAAACTTCTAATTAGCAGTAGGCATTTTGTACTGGGCCACCGACTCTAGGAGAGTCGGGTCACTTCTGTCCCAAAGGCTGTCCATCGCAATTCAACGCGGACACGCGGCGAGTGTGACAGGCACCTTTGTTCCGGCGACGACACAGAGCGGGTTATTTGAGTGACATATACCATAAGATTTAATTACTTTTTATTTTATAAAGTTATTGTAAATACCTACCGTATTGTAAACTCAAACTAATAAAAGACTTATTTCGTACATATCTCATACTGATTGTTTAAATATTTTAATATTAAATACAAGTCTATCTTGAATAACCCTCAGAACTGTGTCAGACGTGGCGGAACGACCTTTGTTAGGTCGTTTGCGCTCTGCCTACCCCATTAGGGATAAAGGCGTGACTATATGTATGTATGTATGTAATATTAAATAAATCGACAAACTCAAATTTCGATCTTAATAATATTAATAATATTTTGTAAATTCCAATAAAATCACGATTCGAAATTTGATTTCTATTCGAGTAAATATGCGATTCCAAATATAGAAGAAATATATTATAGGACTTTTAACTTTATAAAAAATAGTTTTTACTTAATTTTGAAATGACATTTCTTTTTTCTGCCCAAGGGATTTTATGGATTACAACCTTGATAACAACCCAGCTTTAAGGGAAGCAATGACCACTTTACAGAGCAAGAGATATATGTACAGTAAATAATCTGACAGTATAAGTTATATTAATTTATTTTTATTGGCAGTTTTAATGTAGTGTAGCGTAGCTACATTCTTCCATGCTGGACTGGGAGCGAAAGAAAAACTTAGAATGTGCTAGCTGCATTTCCTCCCGGGCGTGCTGTAAAAACCAGCTAAGGGATGGGAGGGTTTCAGTATATTGCAATTTAGGCGATGGGCTGACAACCTGTCACTACAGTAATATACATACAAATCTATCCTAATTTACCCTCAAACTTTGGCAGACGTGGCGGAACGACCTTTGTTTAGGTCGTTTACGCTCTGCCTACCCCATTGGGGATAAAGGCGTGATTATATGTATGTATTTATGTAGCGTAGCCTGCCGTCGTTATGTCGTATCTGTCTGGAAGCTGCATAGCAAACTCATAGAAATGTAGCGATGTTGTATTGAGATGTTGTATAAGAAAACTTATTTTTAGTTTTCTTGTTGTACACTCTTGAAGTTTACTTTGATATGTATTTACAGTCGTATGTAGAATTGAGGAATTATGTAATAATTAGTTATTATTTACTTCCATGCTGGTCTGGGAGCGAGAGAAAAACATAGAATGTGCCAGCTGCATTTCCTCCCGGGCATGCTGTAAGATCCAGCTAAGGGATCCGAGGGTTTCAGTATATTATAATTTAGGCGATGGGCTGACAACCTGTCACTACAGCAATATACCTAGAATTCTATCTTAAATGACCCTCAAAACTTTGTCAGACGTGGCGGAACGACCTTTGTTTAGGTCGTATGCGCTCTGCCTACCCCATTAGTGATTAAGGCGTGATTATGTGTGTGTGTGTGTGTGTGTGTGTAGTTATCCTTGTGAAGAATGATAAATTATAAAATTTAAATGACACTGCGTATTCACAGAACTTTATCTTCAATAATCAAAACTGAATGCCGTGCTATGTGCCATGCTGGATTGGGAGCGAGAGAAAAACATAGAATGTGCCAGCTGCATTTCTTCCCGGGCATGCTGTAAAAATCAGCTAAGGGATCGGAGGGTTTTTCTTTATTGCAATTTAAGCGATAGGCTGACAACCTGTCACTGTAGCAATATACCTACAAATTTATCTTAAATAACCCTCAAAACTTTATCAGATGTGGCGGAACGACCTTTGTCTAGGTCGTTTACACTCGGCCTACCCCATTAGGGATAAAAACGTGATTATGTATATCAAAACTGAAATGTTCTTTAATATATTTCATTCAAATTGCTAGCGAGTCACAACCACAAACACCCGACTGATTGGGGCAAAAATATCTGTATATTTTTAACACTTTTTCGAAAGTATATGCATTATTAAGCTGACCTTTGACACCATATCTTGAAAATTAGCAACAAAAAAGGGTTGAACAGACAGCCAAAAGGATTTAAAAAAAATTGAGGTTAGAGTAAATTGAAATATAACGAATAAAACGTTATCAATTTATTATCTGGATTAAATTGCAATATCCACACGTTTTAAATTATTTTATAAGAATCCTTTGTAGAATCCATTGAATACAATGTCACTGACTTCTCATTTTCGAATAACGGAGTTGAGCATTCTAATCAAGTTTATGAATATTCAGATTTGAAAGGCGGGAAGTAAACAGACAATGAAATCATAATCTATTATCTTAACTGAAATGCGATGAGCTATCAAAATTTCTCACTATGATTGAATTATGTGAATCAGTATTGGGAAGCTTTTTGGGTAGTGATAGAATTTTCAATTCCTAAACGTCCCGTGTATTTTAAGTATATTTAAGATTTAATTTGATAGACGTTGCGCTTATTAAGTTCTCCAGATTAAAATTGACACTTTTAACCAACTTGCTCCAAATATTTTTATGTCCGTTCCACATTTTTACATTCCGTCCAGTCACTTCATGTACCTTTTCCTACTCGTATCTCTTGCCTTTTATATACATACATATAATCACGCTTTTATCCCTAATGGGGTAGGCAGAGTGTAAACGACCTAAACAAAGGTCGTTCCGCCACATCTTACAAAGTTTTGAGGGTTATTTAAGATAGATACATACATACATGCATATAATCACGCCTTTATCCCTAATGGGGTAGGCAGAGCGTAAACGACCTAAACAAAGGTCGTTCCGCCACGTCTGACAAAGTTTAGATGGTCATCTAAGATAGATCTGTAGGTATATTGCTGTAGTGACAGGTTGTCAGCATATCGCCTAAATTACAATATACTGAATCCCTCGGATCCCTTGGCTGGTTTTTACAGTATACCCGGGAGGAAATGCAGCTGGCATATTCTATGTTTTTCTTTCGCTCCCAGTCCAGCATGGAAGAAATTTAAGATAGATTTCTAGGTATATTACAGTAGTGACAGGTTGTCAGCCCATCGCCTAAATTACATTATACTGAAACCCTCGGATCCATTAGCTGGTTTTTACAGCATGCCATTAAGGGAAAGGTAGCTGGCACATTCTGTGTCTTTCTCTCACTCCCAGGCTAGCATGGGAGGGAGAGAAAGACATACTCGATAGTAGAGTCTCTTGCCTTTTAATGGATCCAATTCAGTATATTGTCAATCTTATTATATTTAATGATATTAAAATTTAGTTTATGTATTATTATATCCTTAAAAACCTACGTGTCCCCATTTTTTTCCGACTTTCCTTTGTCATAATTTCCTTTCCTTTTCGATTTATAAGTTTCCTTTCCTTTAGTAAAAAATAAATAAAAAAAAACTTGACACTGGCACAAAGTAGTCTCTAATGCAAAAAAAAAAAAAACATTTCACAAAAACCAACTTCTAGATTAGCACGGCAGTACATATCACATAAAACAGAGTTCTTATCTAAATGTTTTATTACGCATTGCAATTATCTACCTCTAACTTCTACCGTTAGTTAAGTGTTTTCTGTTCAGCAATGGATATTTTGTATGGAAAAACATCCATCCTCAGCTATCCCGGCTACACACTAGAACACAGGTTTCTACCTCGTGCCGGAGTCTGTGTGTACGCTCGCGATGACATTTGCATCAAGCGTCTCAAGAACCTTGAGGCACCAAGTTTTTCCGTATTGTGGGTACTGGTCGATACTAGTGTAGCTCAAATTGTGTATGCTTGCGTCTATCGCTCGCATAGTGGAGACACGGAGACAACCAAACTGTTTGAACACCTCAGTGAAGGTGCTGATGAAGCTCTCCAGAGATACCCGGCAGCGCAGCAAGTCATCCTGGGGGATTTCAACGCTCATCATAAAGAGTGGTTGTTCCCATACCTAGTGACCGATCATGCTGGGCGAGAGGCGCGCAAATTTGCATTGTCGCTAAATCTCTCCCAGCTTGTCAGCTGTGCAACAAGGGTCCCGGATATTGAGTCTCATACAGCCAACTGCTTAGACCTTCTGCTGACTACCGATCCAGACCGATACTCTGTGTCTGTATCTGCCCCATTGGGCACCTCAGATCACTGTCTGGTGAAATCTGTATCAGTGTATTCACCACCCGATCAGGGCCCTTGTGGTAAAAGACGGGTGTGGCGATACAGGTCAGCAGAATGGGATGAGATGCGCCACTTCTTTGCTTCGTATCCTTGGCAGGACTGTTTTTCTTCAGGCGAATCGTCGAGCTGCGCGGATGCTATTACAGAAGTCATACGTCAGGGTATGGAGTATTTCATACCGTTCTCTGATGTTCCTACCGGTAGCAAAGCTCGCCCGTGGTTTAATGCTGACTGTAACTGCGCGGAATCGCAGAAACAGTCGGCATTCCTTGCTTGGGCTGATGCTCGTGCACGCAAAGCTCCGAATACTCGCGATCTGAAGAAAAACTATAACAAAGCCACCAAGTTAAGCAAAAAGGAATTACGCAGGGCTCGATTCGCCCACATAGGCCAAATAGGCGCTAAGCTTGCTTCCTATCCGGCTGGCAGTAAAGCATTCTGGTCGCTTGCGAAAGCAGTGGAAACCAATTTCTGCCAGCCATCTTTACCGCCTCTGCAGAGACCTGATGGGTCGCTTGCTCATACTGCGGAGGAGAAAGCCAATCTTTTTGCCTCCTATTTTGCGGAAAGTTCGCGTCTTGATGCCGCAGGTAAAATACCACCCCCGTTACCTCGTGTCGACTACTCTATGGCAGCCGTACGCATCCGGCAAAAAGAGGTCCTTAAAACCATGCGAAATCTAGACGTGAATAAAGCAAGTGGCTCTGACGGTATCCCTGCAATCGTCCTGCGTAACTGTGCGCCTGAGTTGTCTCCGGTGTTGACACGCCTGTACCGCCTCTCACTTGAGACTGGTGTTGTTCCCAAATCGTGGAAGCTTGCAAATGTGCAACCTGTACCCAAAAAAGGTAGTCGAGCAGACCCTGCCAACTATAGACCCATATCGGTAACCTTTATACTCTGCAAGATTATGGAGCGTGTACTGAATAATCGGCTCCTGGCATACCTTGAGGATAATGATCTCCTTAACGATCGCCAATATTGCTTCCGCCGAGGGCGATCGACGGGGGACCTCCTCGTGCATGCCACTCACTTATGGAGCGAGGCTATCGAGAGACATGGTGAAGCACTTGCCTTGTCTCTGGATATCTCCAAGGCCTTTGACAGGGTCTGGCACGCTAGCCTTACTGGCAAGCTTCCCGCCTACGGGTTACCTGCTGGCCTTTGCAACTGGATTTCGGACTTTTTGAGTGAACGATCCATACAAGTGGTCTTAGAAGGCTGCTCCTCCGGACAACAGGGTATTGATGCCGGAGTTCCTCAAGGTTCTGTCCTGTCTGCAACCTTATTCCTCCTGCATGTCAACGACATGTTGACACCCGATACCTTTGGGTACCCTGATGACAGCACGGTTGTTGACAGATATCTGTCCGGTGCAAGGGCCAACAGTGAAACAATCCAGTCTTGTCGGGAGTCCATAGTGGATCGTCTGAACTCATCGCTAAGGGTGATATCCGAGTGGGGCAATGCCAATCTCGTCAAGTTCAACGCATCCAAAACCCAGGCGTGTCTATTCTCGACAAAACGGAGTCCTTTTAACCTGGCTCCAACTTTCCGGGATGTATCCGTACCGATTTCTGACCATCTTGAGCTTCTTGGTATGAGCCTTACGTCCGACTTGAACTTTGGACGTTACATTGAGTCTCTGGCCACAACAGCTGCCAATAAACTTGGTATCCTCTCGAAGGTGAGGCGATACTTCACACCGGGACAGCTATTGCAGTTATACACAGCTCAAGTCCGATCGTGTATGGAGTACTGCTGCCACCTTTGGGGCGGTTCAGCTAAATACCAGCTGGCTGCCTTAGACTCAATCGAGAAATGTGCTAAGAAGCTCATTGGAGACTCAGCACTGGTTGAGGCAAAACTACAGAACCTTGAGCACCGTCGCAGAGTGGCGTGCATGTCGGTATTTTACAGGATACATTTCGGGGAGTGCGCGTTAGCACTTCATGACCTTATACCCCCCTCCCCTTTCCATCTCCGGAGCACGAGGCGTGGACAGGGGTTCCACCCTTATGTCGTGGATATACCACAAATTCGCACGAAGCGGTTCGCTTCCACATCCTTAATGCGAACGGCTAAGGAGTGGAACTCCCTGCCGGCGGATCTGTTTCCGGAACAATATAACCTGGGCCTTTTTAAGGCGAGAGTGAATAGGCACTACATAGGTGAGTATGCTTCAACATAGTCCGCATCGTCTTTTTCCACCAGGTGAGATGGCGGACAAATGCTCGCTTATATATATTTAAAAAAAAAAAAAAACATTTTTTGCTTCGCTTCCTGAAAGAATTTCCTAGTGGAAATGGTTAAGTGCCGTCGACTGAGCAACCCCTATCAGTCTTCGAGGGATATTTCCTATAGGTGTTTCAACTCAACACAACTTTTAGTTGTTTGGCGTTTCCGTGATGATTCCGCCAGTGTTAAGAAGGTGTTTCACATATATATATATATATATAGCTTGAGCATCCTGACACAAATGACAAACTCATTTTTTTTTACAGTTATAATATAAAGGAGTTTCTTTCACAACCATGATTCCACTAACTACATTCCATGTTTTTCTCTCGCTCCCAGGCAAGCATGGAAGAATTTATTATTATTAGCTTAGCTTTTGCATTTTTTTGCTGCATGCAAAAATGTGAGCTTGCTAACATAACCACAACAAAGTTGCGCGGTAAGACCATTACAGAAACATTAAAGCTGTTGCAGGAAAAAAAAAACAAATCTCGGAAACAAAGCTTTATAAAATTAATATAAAGAATATTTGCATAGTTTTTTGCACTCACAGATTTTTATTTCTGAAAATATTAGTAATAACAATTTAAAAATTCAATCATGTCAGCGGTTGAATTTTTTCTATTTTTTTTTGTAATAATTTCAGTAATAGAAAGAAGTTTACACAATTGCAGCTGTAAAGTTCTTTTTACCTTAAATTGTGTTCCTAACGGTAAAGGTTACATCGTTTGAAATAACGATCTAGCCTTATACTAATGAGTATTTTTTTCTTAATTTAATTTGCTAGGTAACTATGAATATGTCCATTAATACGTTTCTTATTGTCTCTATTAAGGGCAAGACTGAGATGTTTGCGAATGAAACGAGCTTCTCAGTTCAAGGCTAGTTTATTACTGACTGGACAAACGGTGCGCGACGCAGCGCGCAATGGATATACCTCACTCCTCCACACTTAGATTTTGAAATCTGTAAACAAGTAATATAACAATAATCAAATCAGAAATACTTTCTATAATCAAAATCCCTTTTGGGTCGTAAACGGCGTGCTAGCGATGGAGACGCGAGTGTGTCTTGGTCAGGAATATCACCAGCAGCAGCTTGGATAGCTGGTTGCACTAACGTAGCAACTTGGTCAAACTCACGTGTCTCTCGCTCACATTCCTCAGCACAATCAATAAATTCATCAACCGCTATGACATCATCATTATCCGTCACATTGGTTACACCCTGTACACCTGATTCATCTGATTGAGGCTCATCCCTATTCCCTTCTACACATTCCAACAGTAATTCTGTAGAATTATCAAAACTTACGTCAGAACTAGCAGGCGTATATCCATTATTAGTAGTGAGGTATATCCATTGCGCGCTGCGTCGCGCACCGTTTGTCCAGTCAGTAATAAACTAGCCTTGAACTGAGTAGCTCGTTTCATTCGCAAACATCTCACTGGCGACTAAGGATTTTCGCTCGTTACCCTCGCGTGTGTATCGTTTATTAATTAAAATGAGTGCTAATTACATCGGCAATTTACAGACTTTTGACTACAAAGTTAGTGATTGGGTCATATTTAAAGGCCGACTAACTCAGTTTTTAAAAGTAAATAAGGTGGAAGAGGAGGACAAAAGTGCGATCTTGATAACCCATCTTGCGGACGAGTCCTACCGTCTAGTGAAGAATCTTGCCTATCCGCAGGATATTGATGGACTTACGTATGCAAAGCTAGTTGAATTACTCGACAACCATTTCAAAACCAGGGAATGCTCGTACGCTGATAAGGCAAAGTTCTATGGGGCGACGAAGAGCCCAGGCGAATCTTTAAAAGATTGGGTCGCACGGCTACGGGGTCTGGCAAGTTATTGTGAATTTGGCTCCGCGTTGGAAACTAATCTAACAGACCGTTTCGTCCTTGGCCTTGGCTCAGGTCCCGAGCGTGACAGGCTTTTCGAGAAGAATCCTGCTACAATGACGATATCAGAGGCATTGAAGATAGCAGAGCAGGCAGAAAGTGCCCGGGCAGCGATAACTTTAACCACTGTCGTTGTAAAAGAGGAGCCTTTATATCGCGCGTCTTTTGAAGGAAGGTATGGGCGAAATGGCAGCGGCGGCAGCGGCAGCGGCGCCGGCGCTGGCGGTGCTGGTGCTACGTACGGCGGCGGCGGCGGCGCGGCCTCAGGCGCGACCGGTAGCGCTGGGGGCAGCTCAGGCGCATCAGGTGTTTTTCAAGGGCGACCGGAAAGGTGTTCGGTGTGCGGTATGAGAAATCATAACGGTGAAAAGTGTCGTTTTAAGTCGTATAAATGTAATAAATGCGGCAATAAGGGACATCTAAAAAAAGTGTGTGGTGAAAAGCAAAAATTTTCGCGCGTCAATAATATTAGCGGTGATACTGATCATGGCGAATCAGTCTGTGAGGAGTGTCGTAACTATAATATAAGGTACGTCAATAAAGAACCTGTTGAATTAGATGTAACAATAGGAGATATTAGTTTAACTATGCAATTGGATTGCGGGTCGGGAAATTGCGTTATTTCTGAGGAATTATATAATAGATTGTTCAGTAAATATGAATTGTCTGAAAGTGATTTAAGAATGTGCTTGTACGATGGCCACAAAATTAATCCTTTAGGATATTTTGTAGGAAACATAAAATATAACAACTTGATTAAAAAGGTAGAAATTTATGTTGTAAAAAAAGGCGGACCGCCATTATTAGGTCGAGACTTTATGTCAATATTTAAAATGGGTATTACTGAACCCCGGGCTGACCCTCCATTGTATAATGTGGCACAATCTAATCATGATAATCAACTGAGAAAATTGTTGGAACATTATTCTGATCTCTGGCGAGATGAACTAGGAACATTTAATAAATTTAAAATTAAATTACAGCTAAAAGAAAATTCAGTTCCAAAATTTTTCAAACCCCGAACCATTCCATTTGCGCTTAAGGAGAAAGTAGAAAAAGAAATTGAAAGATTAGTTAATCTTGGCATATTAGTACCGGTTAGTCATTCCCAATACGCCACACCCATTGTCCCCGTGTTAAAGGAAAACGGCAAGGTCAGGATTGCTGGCGATTTTTCCGTTACAATCAACAAGGATCTCGTAGTGGATAAATACCCGCTACCTCGAATTGAAGAGGTATTTGCTAAACTTGGGGGCGGTCTGCAATACAGTAAATTGGACCTAAAAAATGCTTATAACCAATTTTTACTTGACGAAACTTCCCAGGAGCTTACTACTATAAGTACCTCAAAGGGAATGTACAAATATACCCGTCTTTTATACGGTCTTGCAAATGGACCGGCGGTCTGTCAAAAATCGATGGAAACCTTACTTTCAGGCATTGAAGGCGTAAGTTGCTGGCTTGATGATATATGTATAACGGGGCCTACCAAAGAAATACACTTGGCCAGATTAAGTAAGGTTCTGCATCGATTAAGTGAGGCAGGGTTACGTTTGCAAAAAGATAAATGCGAATTTTTAAAAGATAGCGTAATATATTTGGGTTATGTTATAAATAAAAATGGATTGCAGACCAGCCCTGAGAAGGTACGTGCTATACTTGAGGCACCAGAACCAATTAATGTGACCGAGGTTAAGCGATTTTTAGGAGTAGTTAATTACTATCGAAATTTTATTCCAAATGCGTCGTCTTTGCTTAGTCCATTACATGAATTATTACGAGCCGGTGCCGAATGGCAGTGGGGGGAGCGGCAGCGTAATGCAGTGCGCCGCGTGCGCGAGGAATTAGCCTCAGAACGCGTGCTGGCGCATTTTGAACCTAATGCGCAGCTCGTGCTGACCGCGGATGCAGGTCCCACGGGCCTGGGTGCAGTATTGGCACAACGAGATACTAATGGCATCGAAAGACCGCTGGCTTTTGCTTCTAGATCTTTAACGGCTAATGAACGAAATTATAGCCAGATACAAAAAGAAGCCACGGCTATAATTTTCGGTGTAAAGCACTTTCACCAATATTTATATGGAAGGAGCGAACCTTTCATTTTAAAAACGGACCATAGACCTTTAGTTTCAATTTTTGATAAAAAGTCAGGCATTTCTATAACAACAGCATTACGATTACAAAGATACAAGATTATACTATCCGCATACAATTATGTAGTACAGTTTACGTCAGGAGTAAACAACACAGTCGCTGATTTTTTTTCGCGGGCACCGTTACCTAATACGTCTTGTAATAGTGATAGGGAATTTGACGCTTTTAGTTCATTGAATTTTTTGAATGCTGTTTCGCCGGCAATCACTGCTAGTCATATTAAAATTGCAACTGAAAACGATTGCACATTAAGAACTGTAATGAACTATATAAACAATGGGTGGCCGCGAAAAGTTTATTGCAAGTCTATATCGCCTTATTTTTTATGTAAAGCTGACTTACAACTTGAAAATGGTTGTTTACTTAGAGGTCACAAAGTGATCATACCTACGGAATTGAGAAGTAGTATGTTAAAAGAGCTGCATGGTACTCATTTAGGTATCGTTAAAATGAAAAGTAATGCACGCAGCCGAATGTGGTGGCCGGGAATCGATGCCGATATCGAGAGATGGATCGCTGGCTGTGACGTATGCTTGTCGCTGCGTCCCGCTCCGGCGCGTGAGCCGCCGGCACCCTGGCCGCGCGCGCGAACGCCTTGGGAGCGTGTTCATATTGATTATATGACAATTGGGCAGAGAGTGTATTTAGTGGTAGTGGATTCTTATAGCAAATGGCTGGAATGTTTACACATGAGTAACGGTACTAATACGCAAGCTTTAATTTCAAAGTTAAAAACATTATTTGCATTATTCGGCCTACCTATCGTTTTAGTATCTGATAATGATGTAAAAATAAAGTCAAAAGAGTTCAATGAATTTTGTTCCAGCAACGGCATTAAATACATGAATTCGCCTATATATCACCCATGTAGCAATGGGCAGGCTGAAAACTCTGTCAAAATATGCAAAAAAATGTTAAAGTGCATATTAAAAGAAAATTTGTCAACGGTAACTGCACATGAAATGTTATTAGAATACTTGTTTAACTATAGGAATACCGTACACTGTACCACCGGCGACTTTGTTCTTGTGTTCTTTATAGGTAGGAGACAGTTACTATATTTAACTATCACTTTACTAAACTAACTCAAAAGGTTTTGTCCTCTTCAGTCGTCTCACTATGTCCGTGTTGTCGAGGAGCTGGATGGCCTCGATGTTCACAATATGATGATGAAGTCTACGTTCGTGAGCTTCGGCGCTGTAAAAGTAGCTAAGGCGCGAATTTACGTAGAAGCTTCGAACGCGCTAATATCCTTACACATTATCGAAACGAAGTTGATCGTAAGTCAGGTGGCATTTGATAGTCTTTCACTTTGTAAATATTTTTTGCCAAACTACAAGCAATCTTATAAAACAGCACCCTGCCACCACAAATCTAATAAACAAAGTATTTCTTGATAAAACGTATTTTTTTTTTCTTATAATTCAGTATGCCAACAGCTTCTTGGCTATAATCAGATGTGTTGTAGTGTTAAGTTATTGAGGACGGGCATCCATCGATGTCACCAACTTATATTTTTTCTTATTTAATATTATGGCTCTTCACAAAGTTGCTGAAACAACTACAAAAACTTTATCTGCATTGTATGAGTCCTGATCCCCAATACAGATTTAACTTGATGATCGATGTGGAGAAATTGATAAAACTGATAAACTGCAGAAGTATTGTATTTTTGATAGAAAATTGATAAATGATATTGTGTTGCCCGCGGTGTGGCGTCGGCACGTCAAATGATGATTATGCTTACATTATAATTTTGTATGAATGAAGTAAAATGCTAACAATACAAAATGTTCTAAAAATGATAAAGTAAAAAATGTTATCTCTCACAATGCCACGAAAGTGAAAACGTTTTTCTTTGTTCTCCAGATGAGCTGTTTTCAAATGAATAAGTTGCTCGGTCGGGTTTTGTAAACTGAAAGCGAAAGCCGAGCTTTTGTTAAGAGTTCTCATTGAAGCAGTTTAAATCAAGCCTCGATGAAATACATCGCAAGTTTAAATACTTAAGGTATGTTTCAAGTTCATCTTCATCTTCGTGTCGGCTGGTATATTGCTTAAAAATATGATCTTTTAGTTTACTTACTACTTTGAAATATATTTTTTGTTTTCCAGGAATTAGAAATGAGTACTTACCTAGAGTCCTTGTCCTAGTAGTGAAGGTAGAACCTATCAAATGATCTGAAAATATGGTTCTGCTATAAACAGGATCGATAGATTGCACAATATATTACTTACATAATAAATACGATTTTACAATTGAAAACAATAATTATTAGTTGATGACTGGAACAATTAACACAAAAAATCAAAGCTAATAGTTACAAAATTGAATATTAAATATTCTACAAAGCTTACGTTTATTTCTGTTTCTCGTTGATTTTAATTAATTACTTCTACTTTGTTTTATTGATACAGGCACTATCAGTTGTTACAACTGCCTGCCTGATTTAATAATATAATATAATAAAGGTCGAGAAGTAGGAAAAATCATTTAATAGGTATAACATAATATTATCTTCATAAATAATAATTATTGTGTTTTTGTGCGTAACTAAAAGAATGTTGACCATAGCATAGTATATATTTAGCTAAGTAGCTTTTGTTATATATACTACATATAATCACGCCTTTATCCCTAATAGAGTAGGCAGAGCGTAGCAAAGGTAGTTTCGCCACGTCTGACAAATGTTTGAGGGTAATTTAATATAGATTTGTAGGTATATTGCTATGGTGAAGATGTAGATAAAGTTGTATATCAATTTGGTGACTCAAGACTGTTTTGTCCGAGATAAGTGGAAGAGGGATGAGATTAATTACTGAGATTAATTGGCTGGATGTCGGACAACGGACCGCTGACGACCGGAGAAAATCTCTACTAAGATTCATGATTCTATAACGTAACAAAGATTATGTTATTTATGCTTGACTTACTTAAGCTTATGTACACTTGGGACTGACAGCGAGTTTAAGTTCGAATCAGAAATGTAATTTCAGTACTAACCGACCTGCAAATCCATACTTAATATTGCTCTCAAGTTTGAGATCGCTTCATAAATTCTAACCTTACTATCCGACAATCACTTGGTCAACCATCCTAGTACTTTGTAGATAATCTTTTTCTTTTTCCATATTTTTTTGGTCCTTACACTGGTTTTTCAACTAGTAACATACATACATATAATCACGCCTTTATCCCTAATGGGGTAGGCAGAGCGTAAACGACTTAAACAAAGGACGTTCCGCCACATCTGACAAAGTTTTGAGAGACATTTAAATTTGTACGCATATTGCTGTAGTGACAGGTTGTCAGCCCATCGTCTAAATTGCAATATACTGACAACCTCATATCCCTTAGCTGATTTTTACAGCATGCCCGGGAGGAAAAGCAGCTGGCACATTCTATGTTTTTTTCTCGCTCCAGGCCAGCATGGAAGTAAAGTTCAACTAGTAAACATAAGCTTAATACTGCCAAAAGCTTTGCAAGTGCTTTGCTCTTGTGAACTTGGATTGTTTGGATCGGAACGGAATCCAACTCTTTAGGAGAAGCCGTCAAGCATGATCTCCGCAGACTGGTGCTCCCCAGAAGGGGAACCTTCCTTTACCCTTACTAATGCAACTGAAAAGTCGATATGAAGACGAAACAGTGGTCAACAAAGAACCGATGCGTTTCGTGCTCATGTTCGTGACATTCATCCCAGAATAGCCATAAAGCCTTTCACGCTTTCCAAAAGCTTCTTATGTTCAAATAAATAAACCTTAAGGTAGCAATGATTGGTGTGTTGCTGGTTCAATCCATTGTTCTATTCTATAATGTATTTGCCTTCTATGCTGGACTGGGAGCGAGAAAAAAAAAAGAATGTGCCAGCTGCATTTCCTCCCAGGCATGCTGTAAAAACCAGTTAAGGGATCTTGAGGATTTTAGTATATTGCAATTCAGGCGATGGTCTAACAACCTGTCACTATAGCAATACCCTAAAAATCTATCTTAAATAACCCTCAAAACTTTGTCAGAAGTGGCAGAACGCCCTTTGCTTATGTCGTTTAGGCTCTGCCTACCCCATTAGCAATAAAGGCGTGATTATATGTATGTATGGATTCTATTCAATATGTATAAGCATTCAGTCAAATTCTAATACATTACATCAGCTATAATGAACACAAGGAATCATTACCGGATGTTTACTTCAGAGCAGCGGTGGTGCGGAATTAATATCAAAAACATACTCGTTATTCTGTATTCAATTGGAAGCTTTTTTAAAACAAGTCATTATTGATTCGTACATTGAGTCTATTTTCGCATTCAGTCCAGCGTGGAATTTTATGCTAACAGCTATTCAATGACAATGAGAAAAGGACAAGGATGTCTTAAAAAAAATCAGAATTAATTAATACAGTGCCACAAAACAGATGAACCTCTTAATTTTCAAATTAGTCCTATTTCAGAACAAATTCAATTACAAAGGGTTTTATGCAGTAAAGTTTTCCATTTCAAACAGTTGTTGAATATTCAGCAGAATCTTAAACTCGATAAGTAAAATTACTAATCAGTCCATTACATTCGAATCAGTGAACTGCACTAAACGAATAAATTGCTAGATTTCAATTTCATAAAGAATTTTGGTCAGAACATCATATAATCACGTCTTTATCCCTAATGGGGTAGGCAGAGCGTAAACGACCTAACAAAGGATGTTCCGCCACGTCTGACAAATTTGGAGGGTTATTTAAGATAGATTTGTAAGTATACTGCTGTAGTGACAGGTTCTCAGTCCATCGCCTAAAGTACAATACACTGAAACCCTCAGATCCCTTAGCTGGTTTTTACAGCACGCCCGGGTGGAGATGCAGCTGGCACATTCTATGTTTTTCTCTCGCTCCCAGGCCAGCATGGAAGTAGTGTTTGGTCAGAACACAAGGTTATATTTACAGTTCATTAAATTACATTAAATTAGATAAAATTAAATCAATTTTACCAGGTGTAAGGGACAGCATCCCACAAAGTGATTAGGGTTGCTCAGTCAACGACACTGATCAACTATCACCAATAAATTCTTTGAGGAAACTAAAAATAAATGCTTTTCCATACAAACTATCTGATTGAGGTGGTCCTTTTTTATGGGAAAGTAATTTTTTGTTTCTCCTGAAAGAATTTCCTGGTGAATGTTGTTCAGTATCGTTGACTGAGCAACCACTATCAGTTTGCGGGACGCTGTCCCGTACACCCGGTATAGTTAGTACAGGCATGTTAATATTTGTTTAAAGAATTTGTATTTGAATTAAATTTATTATGAGTGATGATACGTGTCTGGTAGTTTTCAAAATAATATTAAATTCCCAAGAAATGTATTCATTTGTTTTAGCTAAAATCTTCATGTGTATGAAAATGAAAAGCCTCTGTCAATCACATCATATCAGAACCAATCGTCAATAAGGCTCGTAATTATAAAGGTAACTCAAGATTGTGACCAATATTAAGTATGGACATGACAGGTTGTTTTATACTGGAGTGAAATTCACTGCTACTCTTGAGAGCTGATTACAAATACGGGCCTAAGATTAGTCCGTTCGGGCAGAATTCAATTGGGAAATTATAAATATTTAGGACACGTCGGAGCCACAAGTGTCCTTCAAAGACATACCGTGTTTAAACAATCACCAGCTGTAGGTTTGTCTCCGTCTACGACATTCGGTCAAACGTGAACGCTTTGTTTATTGGGTGGAATAGGATAGGAGGTGTTTACTCTGACTTGTGGCTGATATTTGTTTTCGTTCCTCTGTTTACAATATTGTATTGAATATCGGTTTTGAGTAGAAGCCCAACTGTATTGTTGAAATGTAAATTACCTAATTCTAATAGAAACAAAATTATATTATGGTGCTAGTGTAATTACAACTCAAATGTTAAAGAAACATTAAATTCGTACAAATCAATCAATACCTACTTAAAAATATCTTAAATTAATATTGTTTTACGTAGAAAAAGCCTTGACAATAAAGCCAGTTAATCAATAAATTCTACAAGAGTGCAAAATAAGACAGAGTTCAAAGTCGTTATTTGATTTCAGACTTAAATATTCAGTGAACAACGTCCTTAGATATATCGGATTGGACATGTCATTTAGCAAACCTTTGCACAAATCTTCTCTGATGTGAATAGAAAGTACTTTATTGTTCGCAGAATGGTCACACAGGATTCGCCCCTCCCCTCCCACCCCGCCTGCCGCCGCCAGTCAGCTGACCGACTTCTTTTATCAAGATGCGTTGCAAAATGAACTTGTATACGCGACAAATAAAATTATTAAATATAATCACGCCATTATCTCTTTTAGAGTAGGTAGAGCGTAAACGACCGTCTTCTTCTTCTGTCGAGTGGGTATCAAGTCTATCGACGCGATGAACCCTGGTGTCAGAGTTTTTAAACGACCTAAACAAGGGTAGTTGCGCCACGTCTGACAAAGTATTCAGGGTTATTTAAAATAGATTTGCTGATATATTTCTGTAGTGACAGGTGGTCAGCCCGTTGCCTAAATTACAATATATAGAAACGCTCGGATCTCTTAGCTGGTTTTAACAGCATGCCCAGGAGGAAAAGCAGCTGGTACATTCTATGTTTTTCACTCGCTCCTAGTCCAGCATTAAAGAAATACTCGACAATCACTTGATTTATGAAAGATATTGCTTGATCTGTATGTATACAGATATGAAAGTGGCATGCGAGCTACTCTCTGATATATTCGTGAACTTTTCGTTTTCAGCAATTTTTGTGCCAAATAAATAACCGATTAATTTGAACTTTTCGATTCGATATAAAGTTCAAAACCAGTGGAAAGTACGAGCATAAACTCGCGTGCAGAGAGATTGATTTTTCTTATACTTCACGAAATGGAACAAAATAAATAGGTCATGAGTTAAAGTATATACTTCCATGCTGGCCTGAGAGCCAGAGAAAAACATAGAATATGCCAGCTGCATTTCCTCCTAGGCATGCTGTAAAGACCAGCTAAGGGATCCGAGAATTTTAGTATATTGCAGTTTATACGATGGACTGACAACCTGTCACTACAGCAATATACCTACAAATCAATCTTAAATAACCCTCAGAGTTCCTCTCAACTGGGCTCAGGACTATACTCGATGAAGTGAGGAAGATCAACAAGCAGAGAGCGATGCAGAAGAACATTGTAGCTGGTGGTAACAACGGCACTTCGTTCGTCAGACGTGCCGAAACGACGTTTGTTTAGTTCGTTTACGCTTGCCTACCTTAGGGATTGCTGGACTTCATAGTAAGTAATGACTTAGACATAGTTAACATTGGCGATACCGCAACCTTTGTGACTAAGACAAGACGAGAAGTACTAGACATTACACTAGCGACCTCATACTTTAGCAACTACATTATGAGTTGGAGGGTGGACACTGAGGAAAGTTTCTCTGACCACAGAAGGATCACCTTTCAACTAGAATGTAGGATAGAAAAGACAATGATTAGAAACGCTAGGAAGACTAACTGGGACACCTTCGTTGAAATTCTCAAAGTAGGGACCCCTAAAGACAAAAAGACCTCTAACGTCATAGACAAGTTAGAGGTAGATTCATTAAGACTAAATAAGACCCTAAACAAGGCGTTCCATGAATCATGCCCCCTCCAAGAATTGAGAACAGGAAAGGGGCACAAATGGTGGAACAAAGACTTAAAAAAGAAGAGAAAACTAGCTCGCCGTAAACTAAGAACAGCCCTAAAAAGGGATGACCCGGCGAGCTGGGATGAGTACAGGAAAGCTAGAAATAACATGCGAAACACCAGTCGCAGAGAAAGCAAAAAAGGATGGCGTCATTTCTGTGAAGAAATTCACAACACACCACAAGCCGCCAAACTCATGAGAACCCTAGCAAAAGACACCACTTGCAGACTAGGAAGCCTAAGGATAGATGGGAATATCATTACCGAACCAAAATTAATTTTGGACATAATGATGAAAACCCATTTTCCAGAGTGTATAGAACATCAAGAAGAGCAACTCAACATCAACCCCAATACCAAGTGGGAAATAAAACTCCATCCTCTCCAAACTCTACTTTTTTCCAAAAGTTGGATGAATTGCTTCATATTGTTTGTAGAAATAAGCGTAAAAAATTCGTACTATGTGGAGACCTGAACATAAACACGTTAATTGAGTCTAGCATTTCAATGGAATTCAAGAGACTGTTAGAAAGTTATAATTTGGAAACCAAAATATTTGAGCCAACAAGAATTACAGAAACAACTGGGACTTGTATAGATCACGTTATCTCAAATATAACGGGTGGCAAAGTTGAAATCCATCACATGGAATTATCTGACCACACCGCACAGACTTATCAAATTCCTACAGAGACTCCGCGTAAACCATCGGTCTCTTGGTGGTACGAATATAAACGCGATTACAGTTGCGACAATAAGATGAAATTTATGAAATATCTTTCTTGTTTATCTTTTAGCGAAGTTTACAACGATAATATATCGGCAGAAGCATCGTTTAATATATTTTATGATCTATATTTGCTGTTTTATAATTTGTGCTTTCCTATAATCAAAGTGCGAAGAAGGGCAAATAAATCTAAAACGAAATGGTTGACGAAAGGCATAAAGACTAGCTGTAAGGTAAAGCGTGGACTATATGCAGAAATCCGTTGTAGAAGGGGAAATAAGACACTCTACAAAAAATATTCACACATCTTACGTCAATGTATGACTGCATCGCAAAGAAAAATAAACACATCATATATAAATAAGGATAAGAACAAATGTAAAGCCGTTTGGAACATAATTCAACAACACACAACTATTGAGACTCACAATACAATTTCAAAATTAAATATAGAAAATGAAGAAATACATGATCCTCAATTAATTTCTCAATCATTTAATAATTATTTTATTAAATCTGTTTCAGATAACTGTAAAACTGATCTAAATAATCTAAATACCATATCCCATATAGTGAAGCCTAATGAAAAAAGTATATTTCTATGCCCAGTCATGTATTCTGAATTAATAAAAATTATAAAAGAATTGAATAACTCCAGAGCGGTTGGCTATGATGACATATTAACAGAAATTATTAAAATGAGTATTGATTTAATTATTTACCCTCTTACACATGCAATAAATAGATGTCTTTTTGATGGGGTATTTCCGGCAGTCTTAAAAATATCGGTTGTGAAACCACTTTACAAAAAAGGTGCACATGACTCTATTGAGAATTATCGGCCTATAACCTTAGTGCCAATATTTTCAAAAATTTTAGAAAGATGCATGTACAATAGGCTTATTAATTTTTTGGAATCCCAGAATATTTTACGAGAAGAGCAACATGGATTCCGCAAAGCGAAGAGTACAGCTTTGGCAACCTATAAATTGGTCAAACTTATTATGAACGGATTGCATGATGATGTGCCAATTACGGTTTTATTTATGGATATGAGCAAAGCTTTCGATTTCGTTCCGCATGATCGATTGCTTTTAAAGCTATACCTATACGGAATAAGAGGGCCGGCTCACGATTGGTTAAAACAATATTTAAGTAATAGAGAGCAGTGCGTTGAGGTGAAAAGTTATTGTGAGAAAAGTAAAACTTTGGAAGCGTTTAGATCTCCTTTGTTATGTAACAACTATGGCGTTCCACAAGGTAGCATTCTGGGCCCATTGCTTTTCTTAACATACATAAATGATTTGCCTAACGTATTGTCAGATGAGTGTATTTTGTTTGCAGACGACACTACGATTGTTGTCAAGAGTAGTAATTCTGATTCCCATGAACTTTCTGTCAATAATGCGTTACATGAGGCTATCGATTGGATGACAATGAATAACCTTAAGGTTAATGTAAGTAAAACTAAATATGTACAATTTTCCACATATCAGAGTACCCCTCTACCGCTAAATGTAGAATTTGAAAACCACATCGTAAGCGGCATTTCAAGCATAAAGTTTTTGGGAATCACTATGGATAGTCACTGCAATTGGAAGAAACATATTGATTATCTCTATTCTAGGCTAAATAGTTTTGTGTTCCCATTAAGACGTGTAAGTCAAGTAGTGTCAAGGGCCGCTGCAATTACAGCATACCATGGATACATTGACTCTACTTTACGTTTTGGGATAATAATTTGGGGAAACTCTTGTGACATTGAAAGACTTTTTATAGCGCAAAAGAAATGTATAAGGGCTATTTTTGCACTAAACCAATTAGACTCTTGCCGTCCATTTTTTACCAAACATAAGATTTTAACTGTGACTTGTTTGTATGTTCTCGAAGTTTGTCTCTTTGTCTACAGGAATAAATATTTGTTTCCAGATAATTATATGGTCAGCAATCGTGAGTTGCGTCCCAAATATAAATATAAATTGCATAAACCGCCTAGTAGACTTACACTAATTGAAAAAAATACCAATATTATGTGTATTGAAATTTTTAATAAGTTACCAGATAAATACAAAGAGTATAATTTCGTAAAGTTTAAGAGAGCACTTAAATCTTGGCTAGCGGAAAAATGTTTCTATAACTTACGCGAATACATGGAATTGGAATAGTTGCTCTGTTTGTGGTTTGAACATAAATATTATTATTTTCTAGTACCTATTTTACTGTTTTGATTATTTTGACTGTATTTTATGACCAATTATTATTATAATTTTTTTATTTAATTTTTCTTTATTACTATTATTTTGACATTGTACTTATGTGCGCTTCTCATAATTTTGTTTATTTTTTGACATTGATTTAATTATTAGTATATTTTCTCTCTCTCTTCCAATATCTGACATAATTAATTTTATATTTTGTTTGTGAATTGTAATGTTTAACACATGTACATGCCTGCAAAGGCAGCATTTAGTGGAACTATATTTTAGCTATTATAACTGCTTACCACTGTACCTGATTGCTTTACATGAATAAATGAATTTGAATTTGAATTTGGAAGAAGTTGATGAAGTGATAAATAAAGAAGCTGTAACATGGAGCATACTATCGTTCGCACCATATAAAGCGCCGGGACCAGATGGCATTTTTCCTAAAATGTTACAGATAGCACTAGTCCACATTATAGACGATTTGATTCACCTATACAAAGAAAGTCTAAATACAGGCTATATCCCCAAAACATGGAGGAAGGTCAAAGCTACCTTTATTCCTAAACCGGGGAAAAAGAATTATCAAGAAGCCAAATCTTTCAGATGCATCAGCTTATCGTCATACATCATGAAAGCACTAGAAAAGATTATAGACAGATTCATCAGATCGAAGATAAGCAGGAGTGGCAACCTGCTGCATGCAAATCAGCATGCATATATGCAAGGAAAATCCACGGACACTGCTCTTCATAACCTGATAGTCAAAGCTGAAAGATCTATACATAATAAAGAATACGCTATGGGATGTTTCTTTGACATTGAGGGTGCCTTTGACAAGGCGACCTCATATGCCATAGCAAACTCCCTAGAGAGAGAAGGAATAGCACAAAATCTAGCCAGATGGGTGATGAACGCTCTGAAACATCGTGCCATTACGGCAGAGCTAGGAGGTACATCGCACACTGTTCGAGCCAAAAGAGGTTTCCCACAGGGAGGATGTCTCTCACCACTTATGTGGTGTCTTCTCCTGGATGACCTAATAAAGACTATAAACAGAACCATGGTATACATGCAAGCATACTCCGATGACGGAGTTATACTAGCTACTGGAAGAGAATTGAACATGATTAGTAACATCATGAACAGGACACTGAAACTGGTCCTTCAATGGTGCAGGGATAGAGGTTTAAACCTCAACCCGAATAAAACCAAACTAATCATCTTCACAAGGAAAAGAAATAAACATTTAGAAATACCAGTCCGAATCGATGGAGTTGAACTGGAAGTAGTAGAGGAGATAAGATATCTAGGTGTGGACATAGACAGTAAACTGCTCTTTAACACACACATAGAAAACTCAAGCAAAAAAGCAAAGATGGCCTTAGTGCAATGCAGAAGAGCCGTCGGTAAGACATGGGGAATAAAGCCACATATAGTCCTATGGATCTATAAAGCTATAATTCTCCCCAGAATAAGTTACGGAGCAATAGTATGGTGGCATAGAACCTCTATCATCAAAAATAAAACAGCGCTGGACCAGGTCCAACGCTTAGCTGCACTGATGATCACTGGGGCAATGAGAACAACTCCCACAGCAGCCTTAAATATGATCCTGGGTCTCTATCCTATTGACCTACAGGTGAAGAAGGTAGCCTTAGAACAATGGTTTAGAATGAAGTCCTTTAAGTCTTGGAGGGGTAACCATCTGGACAAAGGGCATGTTAGGATAGACTCGGTGATAGGACAAAATATCTCGATGATTCTTGCAAACAACGATTTGATAGAGAAACAAGAGATTTTTGATAAAAAGTACAGAATACACATAGGCTCAAGAGAGGAGTGGAAAATTCACACAGACAACCCGACAACGATCTGTTACACTGACGGATCTAGGAAAGAAAGCACCAAATTATCGGGGGCGGGCATTTACATAGAAAGCTCGCCACGTCTGTATAGAACAATACCTTTAGGAAAATTCGCCAGCGTTTTCCAGGCTGAGGTGCAGGCCATCCTGGAGTGCGCCGGCGAGTTAGAAAATATAGAACTGACACCAGAAGTCATAATCTATAGCGACAGTCAGGCAGCATTAAAAGCGCTCAACAAAACCTGTACAACCTCTGCATTGGTTAAGGAATGCAAACTGACTCTAAACAGATTATGTACCAATACTAGTATCACAATTGCCTGGGTGCCAGGGCACCAAGACAATGAAGGAAACGAAATAGCAGACAAATTGGCCAGGACCGGGGCAGATGAAACCTTTATGGGCCCTGAACCATGTCTACCAATTCCAGGCCAAATAACAAAAGGCGTTATTAACATAAAAATTAAAAACGATAGTAACAGTAGATGGAATAACTTACAGTCCTGTCGACAATCTAAGCTTTTCATAAAATGCTTAGATTTTAGAAAAACGCGTAGATTACTACAACTTAGTAAAAAACATATCAGACTCTTGGTAGGGTTAGTGACAGGACATTGCGGACTGAACAAACACCTACACACTATGAGATTAATAGATAACCCAAATTGTCCTGAGTGCGGACAGGAGGAAAGTAGTCTTAACTTCTTAGCCGAATGTCCTCGCTACTCACTGCCAAGATGGGAATACTTAGGAACTGACAAACTAGAGACAAAGGACTTAGAAAATATTTCCTTATTAGACATTCTGCACTTCTGCAGGGCCACCGGTAGATTCAGGGAGGTGACGCTGACGGAGCACCAGTGAACCCAGTGCTCCACCACTGGGAATTGGGTGAAATAGTTCCAACATCAGGAGCTGATCACCCGTCTGCGTGCATCGCAGCCGTCCCACCAAGAAGTACAAGTACAAGTACCTTAGGGATAAGGGCGTGATTTTATGTACGTGTAAGTAAAAGAATAAACATTTCTGTCCTCGTTGTTGGGACCCAAGCTCGATCGTGGCAGCACATAAGAAGTAAAAGATTTTCGTGCTTCGCAGGGCACGTTAAGCCGTCGCTCCCGGTCACTGTCTTTGATAGTGGTCGTTACTCAAACCATGTCAGAGGCCTGATAGTTGTGCTACTAAGCGGTTTAAGAACTCTGACACCAGGTTTCATCGGGTCTATAGACTCGATACCCACACGACAGAAGAAGAAACACAATGCACAATATGCACATCTTGAAAGTACACCCTACCCACCAGGGCAACATTTCTTAAAAGTTACTTCAAGGTGAATCCTCCCGGCAAATGGTTGTTTTCAAGAGCTCATTTTTGCTAAAGGAATCATTGGTAAATTCTAAAAAATATACATCAAAGAAACTAGATCAGGGCCTGCAATTGCAACATTTCAAAATATTCTAGTTCAAAAGTAATTATCCTAAAAAAACTGGAAGTAAATCTTTTTTATCAGTAAATTTGATACTCATTCTAAACGATTAGGAGCGCTTTCACGGTTCCTTCGGGAAATTATCCGAATTATGATTATCTGAAATCGCAACATAGCTTTTTAATTCCGACTTCGTAATTGTTATGTAATTAGCATTTTTGACGCGGCCACGGACGTAACCGCCACACCGTAACGCGCGCTGTTTTGAACATAATTTAAGGCATTACGGGCTATAGATATCTTGAAATCTACCTGCTCATCTGTCGGCAGGATTCACCTTAAGATTTGTTCGTTCGCCATTTTGACTCTTAACCGCCTTTGTGCTCAAAGCTATTGATTTTCACGAAACGGCTACCTTGGAGCCACCGAAAATGTGAGATGACGATAAATTCCTGTTATCTCGCCGACACATCTCCGCAATCACCGCCAATTGATCTCGCCGCTCGGTGCTCGCTAGATAGATGGATGTCGTCAAGTAGACTACTTATCGAATATTGGCAGCTGTAATGACGGATATTGTGCTAAAGACGTATTTTTGAATCACTCGAAGTCCAATGTGCATACGAAAGGGTAAGTTTCGTATACGATTTTCATTCAATTTGCCATGAAAACGTTAGTCTATCGTATGCGAAATCAATTCGAATGATTCAAAAATACAATTCCTGGGGTATGAATTCATTGAAACTATTTTTTATCTAAATGATGAAGCTTTTCAAGATAAGATAAGATAAAAATAAGTTATTGCACATAAGTAAACAAACCTTACAACACAACAGATAACAACAAAAGACAAGTACGACAAAGGCAGCTTTATTGCTACATAGGTGAGTATGTTTCAACATAGTCCGCATCGTCACTTTCCACCAGGTGAGATGGCGGACAAATGCTCGCCTATATATATTAAAAAAAAAAAAAAAAAAGATGGCAAATTTCTTGCAGGCAACCTTTGGATAAAAGAAAAATTCGTAGTGGTCAGCGGGTTTTATAACTCTAGGTTTCTGGCCCAATCATCTCGAGCCTATAAAAGAAAAATAGTTGAGTACCTAACTAGACCATTGACCTTTATATTTAAGAATCGTGTAATCGAGACCAATTTATTATAAACTAATTGTTTCTTTTTAATTTTATATTTTTTAAGCAGATCACAAATTGGAAAGCTTAATAATTTGTAAATTATGTTTCACAATTTGAAAAAAAATATGAAAACGGAACAATTAGTTAACAAAAACGACTTCTTAATTACACTACTATTCTTCCACTGTATTTCCTTTAGACAAAGGGTCCTTTTATAGTTGGTGAATGGAAGTCAATTTATCGTCGTTTCTTTGTTTAAAATGCAGTTATTGAGTTTGTGAAGCGGAGCTGCAATTCAGTTAGGTTTGCATTAAGCAGTGGATGGTGTCTGTCTTGAACGGTAAATTGATTGTTATACAATTAGTGAAAAAGTGTAGTAGAGAGCCCGATGGTGTAGTGGATAGGGCCGCTGCCTCTTTAGCAGGACGTCGTGGTTCGAATGCCGCCACGTACCAATGTGTTTTTCAGTTTTTAAATTTCATATGCACGTTTATTCGAAGCTTTTTCCCTGCTTCGGAAGGTACGTTAAGCCGTTCGTCCCATTTTATATCGTATAATACTGTAGATATTAGTCGTTAAGCCATGTTAGAGGCCAGTGCTAAGCATTGTCGGTTTGAAAACTCTAACCTTATCTAGGTTGCGGAGGTCAGATGGCAGTCGCTTTGTGTTAAACTTAGTACCCTCGTTCAATCCCCTACATTAGGTAGCCGAACCCGTGAGATACATGACAAGGCTAGGTAGATAATACAAGTAATAAAAAAAATAGCTGACCAATTTTTAGTATAATAATTCAGATACATACATACATACATAAATCACGCCTTTATCCCTTACGGGGTAGGCAGAGCGTTTAACGCCTCGTAAAAGGCGCTTTCGCAACATCTGACAAAAATTGAGGGCAATTTTAGATTGTAATATGTATTGCTTTAGTGACAGGTTGTCAGCCCATCGCCTAAATTACAATACACTGTAACCCTCGAGTCCCTTTTGCTGACTTCAACAGCATGCCCGGGAGGAAGGGCAGCTGGAACATTCTATGTTTTTCTATCTCTTCCAGTCCAGCATGGAAGAAATTAATTAATAATTCAGATCTACTAATAAAACTGAAACGAGTTTCCCCAAGAAGCATTGGACGAAATATGAAAATTAAATTGGCCGTCCCAGCAAACAGTTTCAACCGTCAACGGCTCCAGTCTTTTAGAGAGCAATATTATTTTTCAGGTATTCAAACATCTTCGTTTTCATTGAAATTTTTGGCAACGATGTTTATCTACAGAATTATTTCAATCAAGTATTAAGGAGTTTTGTTATTACACAAAATATCTCAGCTCAAATGTTAAATCCTCGGAAACTCAGTTAGTTATCTCGTTACTAAGTGAAATAATTCCGTAAACTGGTATTTTGTTAACAACTTAATTTTATATTATTGTAAAAAGATTATTTATAACTAGCTTTCTGTCAGCGGTTACCCGCTGCTAAATAAGTTGTCCAGTGAGACAGATGTACTTTTCCACGATAAAAAGTGAATCTTTCCATTAGAAAACTCCGTTCAATGTAAACATGTAAACATTGAACGGAGTTTTCTAATGGTGAAATATTTTTTGAAATCAATCAAGTAGTTTTTGAGTTTATTTGTTACAAACATAGGGGAAGAGGTACAATGATTGGCACCTAAAGCAATTTTCTGACTTTTAACGCTTGAATAAAATCAACCGTTTATAATAGTGACCTACACTTTAACGCATTTGATTGTAAAATATATTAGGAACCATTTCGAACCAAAATTTAGCTGTATTAATAAGACTTTATATGATAAAATTAAACATATATTGAAAAAGTCCCCAGGGCACTATTATTGGCACTCGCTGGTATAGTGATTAACATAGTGAAAGGTACAATGACTGGCACTGCCAATCATTATACACGTGGTATGCCAATCAATACGACGGAGAACAAATAGTGTTGGGAATTGAATTGGATTGTAATAATAAAATGCTGCAACAAATAGTAGCTACCTATTAACTGTTATAAGCCATGCAGCTAAAGAATCGAATTGAAAATGGCGTCCGCTCGCTTCGTGATTGGTCCGCATACGTCCTCGCATACTTTCTCGCTCTCCCTAATAGAGATTGAGCGAGAAAGCATGCGAGCCGTCGCCATTTTCAATTCGATTCTTTATTTTCACGGCTTATATTTATGTTATTTTTAATAATAAATAGAGTGTGTGTGTGTTTGTGTGTGTGTGTGTGTGTGTGTGTGTGTGTGCATGTGTGTGTGCGTGCGTGCGTGCGTATGTGTGTGTGTGTGTGTGTACGTGTTTGAATGTAATGTAGTGTTTTAATGAAATCTATTTAGATTTGTAACATTTTCTCCTCCTAACCTTACGGGTATTCATGTGTAAACAAAGTAAATTTGCAAATTTTTTAATAGTTACCTACTTTATTAAATGAAATTAAAATTATGACTAAGAAAATTATTTAAGTGTAATTAATGAAATCTTCAAGTTCTTTTTCATTTCTAAAAGTCGCACGACGCTCTAACACTCTTGCGAAATTCGCGCGCCTTTCTAGTACATGTTTCGTTTCAAGCCTCTGAAGATGAAGATCGTCCGGCTCTAAATCATAGCAATCGTCAAGCTTTCTCTTCTTTGAAGGGTTAAGTAAAGCAGTCTCATACTTATCGTTATTTCGTCCCGCTTCAGTCTTTATTTTTTTAACTTTAGAATTTATTTCGGTCTTATTAATTCTTCCAGGTTCCCTGTAAATAACATTCAACTCCCCCGGTTTATTTGTATTCACCAATCTTTCACTTGCATTTCGATTTGGGCTTTCTCTGTTGAATTCAGCAGTCTTATTTGCTTTAGTCTTTATGAAAATAGTATCCTGAGGTTTCTTTATTATCAAAGATGTGTTTTTTAGATCTGTCTTTGTTTTAGTGTTGCATTCGGTGTCTAAAAATAATTGTTTTTTTACCTTTTTAAGTTCAGCTGGTAATATGTTTACTGTTGAAATTATATTAATTTTTTTTCCGGAACTAATAGTCTTTATTCGATCAGTCTCATTTTTATTAGCACTAATAGTGAAGTCATAATTTTTTGTCAATACAGTGTTTCTTGTTAATAGCTGTTCTTCCTCTTTGGTTTTACATAAAGAAACGAATGGAAAATTAATTTTTATTCGCTCAGTCTCTTTTTCTTTGGCACTTATAGGTGATTCACATTTTTTTGTTAATTCAGTCTCTTTAGTTTGTAGATTTTCTTCCTCTTTGGTTTTAACTTCAATGAATGTGTCGGTTTTGTTCAAAGTATTTTTTTCTTTACTTACTCTTTCTGGTTCAAAACTTGTTTCGTTTAGTTTTTCATTTACTTTCTTATTATTGTTAGATTTTATTTTATCAGATACTTTAACATTTCCAGGTTCATCTGAAATATTGCTTTTACTGTTTATTATTTTAATTTATCCCTTATTTTTTTTACGTTTATTTGCATTTTCCTGCTTTTGAGCTATTTTCAACTGTTTTGCTTCTTCTCTTATTTTTTTTTTGTTTTCTTTTTCTTCTTTTGCCTTTTCTTTTTCTTCAAGTTTTAATCTTTCTCTTTCTAGCCATTTGTTCCCCGTTAACAAGTACAGAGGTGATGATAAATTTAACTTCTTTTTTTTACGTGCTGGTGTTGGTGGCATATCTAAAAAGCTTTTAATTTGTGTGTTATCCTTTTCTTGACTCTTTGCATCACTGATTATTTGACTGATGTCTTTATCTTGACATCCGATTTTGACTAAGGGAGTTTCCAAAACAGAATGGTCTTTACAATGTATGTTTTCAATGTTTTCAGAAAGTTGAGGTTTAGAAATATTTTCTATAAAAGCATTGTTGTATGAATTTTCATGTTTACCTACAACAAGTGGTGATTCTTTTCCAGTGTCCAAAACGTCATGGTATTCGATTAAAATGTCATTTTCTATATCATTTGCCAATGTTTCATCAATGTTTGAAATACCACTGTTTATATCTTGTAGTGTTTTTTGGTTTTCAGAGGTTTTTTTTTTTGCCGCAGCACCATTTTTGCAAACATCTTGCTGGTCAGCGGTTTGACATACAATAACAGGTATATCATTAATGTCAAACCAAGTATCTTGAACAAGTAATTGTTCCTGGGGGTTGATTTTATTTTTTAACTCAACGTCTCTAGCAGGTGATCGGACATGTTGTTGTTGTGGCTCCGTAATCGATATATTATTATCATTGTCGGTACTACTATCATCCTTCAAGAATTTGTAAATGTTACTTAAACCTCTGTGAAAACCATTTTCTCGGTCTGGAATCTCATTTTCAAGTCTGTTTAAAGTATTCGAGTCCACGAGTTTATGGAAATCTGCCATTGTTAGGAATTTCCCAAGTACTGGAACTGGAACAGCATTTTCATTGGTGGTCGGTTGTTTTTTCCCTATGCATTTGGTATATTTAATCGCATCAGGATTAAAGGGATACAGTCCACAAGCTCTGAATCCATTTTTTATCACTCTCGCACTAATGTATTTCTCCACAACAATTTGGAGTACATATCCAAAGTCAACTTTGGTGAGCTGCTTTGTGACATTCTTTTGCCTCCAATCTAAAAGTGCCTTCCTCCATCCATTTTTTATTGGTCTAAATGCAGCCACATCTGCCGGTTGTAGAATCCTTGTCGCATTTGGATAAAGTGCTATCAGTACAATACCCAGCTCTTTACATTTCATACTTAAATCATAGTTCATATGACTTTTATGACCGTCAACAAACAGGATTATGGGCAACGTCACGTTCTCAGCTATAAGGTAAGGGTGTAGGACATTAACTATGTATTTGTAAAAGAGCTCTTTCGTCATCCAACCATTCTCCGATGAGGAGGCTCCCCAATGCGGAGGAATTGAGTTATAAATTTCAGCACGCATTTTCTTAAGCGGGTATATAACCGTGGGTGGTGTTATAGCACCTGAAGCTGAAAATGTAAACATCACGGTAATCGAGGATTTTGCAGGTGCCATATCAACCTCATACACGTCTCTTGCACCCCTTTCAGCTAACACCTTGCCTTGTTTGGGGCACAGCTGAAAACCGGTTTCGTCCCCATTAAAGATTCGAGTTGGATCGTCAAGAATTTCAAATAGCTGTTCTTCTTTTAACGTCGCTTCAATTTGTTTGAACCACTGTCTTATATTTTGTTCTGAAACATTAGCACTGGCTGAGGTCACAGCCTCAGCCGTTCTGGAAGCAATATTCGGATGTCTTTTTAGAAATAGTTTGTACCAGCCCTCACCAGGTTTATTATTTATGAACGGTGTTTCTCGGGGATTTTTTTGAAGAAACTGCTCCACACTATGCAAAACATTTTCCTTCCGTTGTGGAAAACCTTTTTTGCTCGAATTTATTACCCAATCTTCTAGGTCTTTTTCTTCGCTTGCTGCAAGAGCAGTTGGTGGACCGGGTTTAGGGTCAGTCACTTCGCATTTCGATCTATACTGCAGTGTCACTCTTGGCACTCCAAACCTGCGGGACGCTTCTTTTTTGGGCATTTCATCCTTTATAGCGTCAAGTGCCTGCTAAACGTCCTCTTTGCTATATTTCTTTTCATATTTTTCTCCAGCAGCGGGTGGTTTCGGCATAATTTCACTGTAACAAAGTAGGTATGATAAACTAGATAGGTAGGTAGTTAGTTGAATAACAATAAGGAACTCTAACTTAGTAGGTATTATAACTACGAGTATACACGGTTCTTCTTTAGTTCTTAAATTTTGGGTACTGTTTCTTAATTGTATTATAGAGCATTTACAAAAAAATGCAAGATGTAAAATGATTTATCTTGAATATACATACACATACATATAATCACGCCTTTATCCCTAATGGGGTAGGCAGAGCGTAAACGACTTAAACAAAGGTCGTTCCGCCACGTCTGACAAGTTTTGAGGGTTGTTTAGGATAGATCTGTATATTGCTGTAGTGACAGGTTGTCAGCCCACCGCCTAAATTACATTATACTGAAACCCTCGAATCCCTTAGCTGATTTTTACAGCATGCCCGGGAAGAGATGCAGCTGACACATTCTATGTTTTTCTATCACTCCCAGCCCAGCATGGAAGCTATATCTTGAATATCTTTGTTGAATTGAATAATAATAAAAAAATCTGGGTTAATTCACACAGCACCATCCAACATTGTGTTTACTACCTAAATTAAATACCTTTTTTTAATTACATATTATTATACCTACATGTTATAGCACCTTAGACACAACATGATTTTGTTATGAAGAAATCAAATCCAGGACCTTCTCCGTAGGAGGCAATGTTACTTTCTATCAGGCCTGTTATTGTTATTATAATTATTTACCTAATAAATCACATGAAAGTTAGCACATCACTAGTACTCCTCACCAAAAGTCGGTATAATTATTGGCACCATACCAGGCCACTCAGAAAGTATTGCGATAAATAGTTTTTATATATGGCAGACTGGCCGGTTAGAATCTTTTTTGAAAATATGATTACTTGTAAGTAAAAATATGTGTGTTCCATTTTCAAAATTTCCCTCCACATTTTTTGCGAGCCAATTCAAAGTATCGTGTCTTACTGAAAAATGGATCTGCGCCGGGAACATTTTAGAGCTATGATTTTTTACGATTTCAAGTGTCGCCTGAAACCGGATGAATCGTTCGATAGACTTCAAATGGCATTTATGGATGAAAGCCCCTCCAAAGCAACCGTGTATCGTTGGTATAACGAATTTAGGTGCGGTCGACCAACCTTGGGGGATGAAGAAAGAAGCGGTCGCCCTTTGACGGCTATTACGGAAGAAAACGTGCTAGCAGTGAAAAATTTTATCCAAGATAATAGGCGAATTACATATCAGGAGATTCAACACATATTAAAGATTGGATCGGGTAGCGTTCACGAGATTCTACAAGGGCATCATCGCGTGAGGAGGATAGTATCGCGCTGGGTGCCGCACTACCTCACCGACGCTCAGAAGCAGGCCCGGGTGGAATGGTGCCGTGATATGCTGAACAAATTTGAAGCAGGCTTGTCTCGGCGTGTTTACGACATCGTAATAGGTGATGAGTCCTGGATTTATCAATACGATCCAGAAACCAAGCGCCAGTCGACAGTTTGGGTGTTTCAAAATGAACCAACGCCTACCAAAGTGAAGCGATCTCGAAGCGGGGGGAAGATTTTGATCGCCAGCTTTTTTAATTTGACTGGCCACTTGGCCTCAATTCCCTTACGAGATCAAAGAAGCATTAACGCCGAATGGTATACTACCAAATGTTTACCAGAAGTTTTTTCTGTTGTGAGCAACAAGCGACCAAACACAGGGCTCCGCGGACTACTGCTCCACCACGACAATGCGCCGGCACACACCGCGCTCAAAACGAGGGACTTCCTGGACAGCACACCAGTCAAACTCCTGGGTCACCCTCCTTACAGCCCTGATCTAGCAGCGTGTGACTTCTTTTTATTTACAAAAATAAAAAATCAGCTCAAGGGGATACAATTTTCGTCGCCGGAAGATGCGCTGGCTGCGTTCGAGCAGGCTGTAAACGAGGTGTCTACGGCGGACTAGAAAAAGTGTTTTGAAAACTGGTTCAGACGCATGAATCTTTGTATAGAGGCTGGTGAAGAGAACTTTGAAAAGATTTAATAAAAATATATGTACCTGTAGAACAATTTTTTTTAGTGTCGCAAAACTTTCTGAGTGTCCCACGTACGAGTATAATGATTGGCCCTGCCAATCGCCTTAAAAGTACAATAATTGGCCCTGCCAAAATTTGGATGCAGACTCACTATCACCATAATATGGCTTTTTATGAATAGAACTTTTAATACACGTCTTATAAAGTCCAAAATCTAACATCGATAATTGTTAAACCGTTATCTATTCATTGGCCCCCGTGCCAAAAAACTGTACTCTCATACAAAACATGGGCATAGTCATTGGCACCCCAAGAACTCAATAATCAACAGATTTTTATGACAAATTTTGCTTTAAAACTGTAATATAATAACTCATTAACTAGTACAAACAACACACCAATCATTTATTAATCTAGTAACAATGAAAAACAACCTACAAACTTACCCAGTATTAGCAAAATTTGTAAAAAAATCACGATAAAGTTGTCGCGCTCGGAACCATGACAGAAAAGATTTTTTTTCTCAGTGTTACCAGTTATTAAAATTCATAACTACCATTTAGTGTTGCCAATAAATAATGAGGGCATTATTTGGTACATTTTATTTTTGGTAATTAGTCAGCGAACCTTAATATTTGCATATTAAACCTCAAAGTGCCAATCACTGGGGGGGTGCCAAGGTTAGTACCCGTTCCCCTACATAGACACACAAAAATACAAGTCTTCCGTCTTTATAATATAAGTAACGATTATAGATAGTATAGATTTAAGTAATTATAATATAAGATCAAAATGTAAAAGTAACTATATCGTTTATACATAAATTTGATTCTTTGATGCTAACAAATTCAACTAATAATCGTGAAAATATTTTTATCCAATTTTCATATTTTAATCATTGCAACAGTACCTAGTTATTTATCGCATAGTATTCATTTGGTACGAGATCCAGAGGACAGTGCAGCTGTCGGTTTTGTTGCGCATAGTAATTCAATGAACTAGAGTAAATAAAAAATAAGTTCAAAAACTAGAACCCACTCAAAAGTACCCATGAAATAAGAAAATATTAGCATCTGAATTGATATACATTATAGTGATGTTCAGAGGATAGCCACGGTCGTACGCCACATGTGGTTTACGTGTAATGTAATATGATCGCTGACCGTTGTTAGAAACTATTTTGTGGTTAGAATGCATTGTTTAATTAGGAGGTGGCATTCTACCACGGTTATCCACTGAACATCACTATAATGTATTAAATATGAATGCAGATGAGAATATTTTCGAGTTTCATACTTTTCTGTAGCGGGTTTTAGTTGTTTAGTTGCTAACTTATTTTTTTTGCAATTTGCTTTATTCGTTAAATTTTATTGAGAAGTTTAAAAATTATGAGGGAACATCCCACCAACCACCCATGGTCCTACCCGCCTTGCGGCGTAACGGACCGAAACATATATTTTAGGGGGTAATTCTACCCATGAAACTGTAAAACTTTCTTTCATATTTCGACTTAGTTTTCGTGGAAAAAGTTATTTTTGTATTTAGTTTCGTGGGTAGAATCGCAACCTAAAATATAGTCATCTATTTTTGATTTTATCAGCCCTTAATTACCTTTCTTACATCCACACTACTGTCGTTGCTATTTCATAGCATTTAACAGTCTCGTTGAGCATTGCAGCGATTCAACGAAAAAAAAATATTTTACCTCAGGTAAAGAGCTCTTATAATATTCGAAGCTGACATTTACAGCCTGGATTTCAGATTCCCTTTGTGAATACTATAAATTTGTTCCATGCTGGACTGGGAGCAATAGAAGAACATAGAATGTTCTAGCTGTATCTCCTCCCGGGCTTGCTGTATAAATCAGCTAAGGGATTTGAGGGTTTCAGTATATTCTAATTTAGGCGATGGGCTGACAACCTGTCACTACAGCAATATACAGATATATCTTAAACTACCCTCATACATGTGAGACGTTCCGGACTGTACTTTGTTTGGGGTTGATGATGCTGTAGGGTACCTACATAATGATAATTGTAATGTAACCGACAAGGGTAGTAATCTGTAAAAAATATAAGATAAGTTCGTAGGTAGATAAATAAATATTGATTTAGTTATGACTACTTAAATATAATATTGCTCGATATATACATCGCTAGATGCGGACTGTCTATGTACCATATTTATAAGCTAAGATTAAATAAAATGTGTGGTAAAACTATACAACAAATTGCCTTTCCCTTCTAACCCAAACAACCGGCAAAGTGGTGACCCCGACGTGATGCAAGAAAATCCAGCACAGCTGCCACCAAAATGAAATACCAGCAGCTGGAGCAGCAGCAGCAAATGTTCAGGGTCAGGAGTCTGGAACACAGCAAGTTTCTGGTGTATCAGTACAGGCCAGACTAATACCTTTCTGGAGAGAATATCCAAAGCTATGGTTTGCGCAATTCGAAGCAGTCATAAACCCATTACATCAAAGTGACGATGTGAAGTATCGTTACGTACTCGGTCAACTACAAGCATCCGACTTAGTACACATATCAGACATTTTGCTACAACCACCAGAAGCATACAAATATGAGGCCATCAAAAGACGACTTATCTCGGCGTATGAAACCTCAGGAGTTAGGAACTTCCAAAAATTGATCAGTGGATTAACTCTGGGAGATTACAAACCATCGGAGCTTCTCAGAAAAATGAAGGAACTGGGCGGCAACATGATCACTGATGAAGGTATTAAAATCGAATGGCTAAACCAATTGCCACCAAACATAAGGGTGGTCTTATCAATCAACAATGATTCATCTTTAGACACACTTGCTGCCATGGCCGATCAGATGCTGGACTATTCTGATTCAAACACAAACATCGCAGCAATAACGCAACCGCAAGTAGCAAGCACAAGCACACAAGTTGAGACACTCGTTAAACAAGTAGCTGAACTTACGTTGAAAGTTGAAGAAATACAGCGACGTAATTATCACACCCGTCGACCGTTCACTAGAAGATACCGCTCTAGCTCACGAGGGCGATCCAACTCACGAGCAAGAAGCCCAAGGAAGCTTACACGGGATGATCCGAACTGGCTATGTCGTTTTCATTATAAGTTCGGTGAAAAAGCGCGTCGATGCGAATCGCCATGCACTAAGAAACCAAAAACAAACTCAGAAAACTAACGTCGACACCTAATGTGGCGGAAGTTGGTGTCCCTCAAACAAGCAACCGCCTATGTGTTTACGACCGCATCACAAGAGAACGTTTCCTCATTGATACTGGCGCAGAAATCTCAGTTTTGGCAGCAAGAAAAAGACAAAAACTTTCACCAAAGTCACAAAGTAACTACAAGTTGTATGCAGCCAACGACTCGCCTATTAACACATATGGAGACAAGGAAATGTGTTTCGTTGTAGCTGACGTGAAGACATCTATACTAGAAGCAGATTTTCTACGACACTACAAACTGTTGGTTGACTTGGACAGAAGAAAGCTAATAGATCGAATAACAGCACTATGTATAAATGCAATAAGAGTGAGGAGCACGGAAGATACCATCATATACGAGGTGCATTCAATAAGTACCGAGCCTCATCGCCAGAGGGCGCTGTAGTTTCAAAAGAGTTTAAACACATTCTTTCTTCAAATTTTCATTCCAATCCCTTCATTTGTTTTAATTTTACAACTTATGGAAGCGAACGTGTCGATCGGTTTTACAAAAATGGAAAAAGAGCAATATCGTTCGGTGATTCGATTCCTATTTTTATTATTATAGAATTACGCTACGAATTGCTGCACCATCCACCGTATTCTCCAGATTTGCCCCCTTGTGACTTCTTTCTGTTTCCTAATCTGAAAAAGTCACTCGCCGGGAATAGATATGGATCAAATGAGGCGGTCATCGCCGCCACGGAGGCCAATTTTGCAGAGTTTGACAAAAACTATTTTTCGGACGGGTAAAAAAAGTTGGAGCATCGCTGGGCTAAGTGTATAGAACTAAAAGGAGACTATGTTGAAAAATAAATTGCCACTTTTCCAAAATTTTCGTTTTCTTTTTGTAGGCTAAGTATTTATTGAATGACCCTCGTACATCATCAACACCGACAACAAATATTACGAAATCCTGAAACAGTATCCAGATGTTCTGAGGCCGATGTCACTGAAGGAGCCAGCAAAGCACAATGTCAAGCATCACATAGAGACGACTGGTCCTCCACTGTTCTCCCGACCACGACCACTTCCACCTGACAAACATAAAGCCGCAAAACCAATTTTGGATTATTTCAATTTAATTCCATGACATTCGGATTACGCAACTCGAGCCAAACATTTCAAAGATTTATGCACGAAGTTCTACATGAAATAGAGGGAGTTTTCTGCTTCGTGGATGATATACTTATAGCATCAAAAAATGAGGAGAGCCATAAGAAACTTTTGCAAAAAGTCTTAGAGAGACTGAACAAATACGGAGTTACAATCAATAAAGAAAAATGCGAATTTGGAAAGACCAGCATAAACTTTCTTGGGTATAAAGTAACTGCAGAAGGAATTCAGCCTACAAACGAGCGAACAGAAGCAATTTCAAAGTATCCAAAACCTCAAACTATCCTTGAACTACGTCGATTTCTCGGTATGATAAATTTTTATCGAGACTGCCTTCCACAGCAAGCAAAATTACAAGCCGAACTTAACAAGTACCTTCATAGCAAAAAGAAAAATGACAAGTCACCCGTCGTATGGACACCGGAAGCAGAGCAAGCTTTTGAACAATGCCGCCAAAGCATAACTAAAGCAACTACTCTGTGTTACCCAATTCAGAACGCGGAGCTAAATATCATGACTGACGCATTCAACACTTGCGTAGGAGCTGTACTGCAACGAAAAGTAGACAACGCATGGAAACCACTCGCATTCTTTTCTAAAAGTCTCAGCGAAACGCAACAACGCTATAGTGTATACGATCGCGAGCTATTAGCGATCTATATGGCTATAAAACATTTTCGCAGATTGATTGAAGGTTGTGACGTCACAGTGAGTACCGACCACAAACTTTTGACCTACGCTCTGTCAAGAAAGGCCAACAGTACAGATACACCTCGACGAGAACGACAAATGAACTTTATCAGTCAGTTTTGTTCAAGAATAATCTATAACCCTGTAGCAGACGCCTTATCCCGCATCGAAGAAATAGAATGTCCTACATTTTTGGACCACAAAAAGTTAGCCATTGATCAGCAAAATGACGGTGAATTAAAAAAACTGTCAAAGCAAGCAAATCTCAAATTTATCAATTTACCCACTCATGCAAGCAAGCAACCAATCACATGCGAAACATCAAATTCCGTACCGAGGCCATACCTACCCTCAGCATATCGTTACGCAGCATTTAAAGCACAACACGAAACATGCCACCCGGGTATACGAACTACGAGGAGGATACTAACATCAAAATATATTTGGCCAGCTATGAACAAGGATATAAGTGAATGGACACGAGCATGTACAGCCTGCCAAAAAGCAAAGATATATAGGAACGTCGTAACACCACTCGGCGAGTTTCCCGAATCACAAAGATTTGAACATATTCATATCGATTTAATAGGCCCAATGCCTCCTTCAAACGAATATCGATACTGCCTTACTATGATTGACCGATTTACCAAGTGGCCCGAAGCAGTACCTATACGTGAAATCACTGCAGAAATAGTAGCAAAGGCGCTATATGAAAATTGGATCGCAAGATTTGGGTGTCCATTAAGAATAACTACACACCAAGGTCGACAATTTGAATCTGAATTATTTAGATCCTTTATGAATAAATTTGGCATTACCAGAATACGTACTACGGCATATCACTCACAGGCAAACGGACAGATCGAGAGATGGCATCGCACATTAAAAGCATCATTAATGGCAAGAAATACTTCATCGCAATGGTCAAGTGAACTACCTACAGTATTACTTGGGCTACGCACTGCTTTGCGTGAAAATAGCAATGTGAATCCAGCTATGATGACCTACGGTTCAACAATAAGAGTACCCTATGATTTCTTTATACCTACAAAGTCTGAAATCAGTGAGGCAGATTTCACTAACCAGCTTATGCGTGCAATGGCATCACTATCACCAGTAAAAAGCAAAGAAAAAACTTCAAGAAAATTATTCATATACAAAGATCTAACAAACTGCACACACGTATTCGTGCGCAATGACACCGTGCGAGCACCACTGCAACCACCTTACGACGGTCCCTATCTCGTATTGGAAAGGCACCCAAAGATCTACAAAATTCAACTACCTCGGCGAACAGCGACTATATCAATAGACTGACTAAAACCAGCATATATCTATGATGAAAACGCAAAGTCAACAGATACTACAACACCTACTACAGAGCAAGGAGAAACGCACTTAACACCATGCGACAAACCACAGTCGTCGTCATACTCATACGTGTCTAGGTCTGGACGAACATCACGCAAAACTGTACGATTTGCAATATGAAGACACCTCCACGAACCAAATAAATAAATAAAGCAAACACCCTTAATATCGCATAATAAAATAAATTGCAACCCTCACAGCAGAAAACGCATTTTTCACCTACCCATTAGAAATATAATATTTCCAAAATCATTTCGTATCTACCCAACGTGAGATAAATGTTCTTGGAAAAGCTACCCTACACAAAAGAAGAAACTGCATTTCACATCTACCCTCCTAAAATATTGATGCTATGGACACGAACGACGCTTGTTGAAAACCGTTAAAATCCCACTTAAGTAGCTAAAATTGCCACCCGGCTAAACAACTAGTCGATGCAGCAAGTACCCGCAAGCAACTTTCACTTTCAGAGAACTACCCACCTAAACATCAACAACCATGAGCGGCGAAGAAAATGCATCGAGTGGATCGGGCTGCGACCTGATAGACGATACAAAACGACTGACGGAATCGCTTCTAAACTTCGAAGTCACACTGGACACCACTCGTCGGACAATTATGAAGAGATTTGAAGACGCTAAGGCAGACTTCGAACTACCATCTACTTCGAGACAAACAGCAACAGCAATAGCACCCGCAACAAGCGAGCAGCAAAGCCAAATAATAAGTCTGCAACGCGAGAACCAACAACTAAAACGTCGACTGGTCAAAATGGAAGCTAGCCTGATGCGCGGCTCACCATACAGCCGTGAATACTTCGCAGAAACCGAACCAGCAGGAGCGACAGCAACATTCTGCTTCTTCCACGAGCGATTCGGTGAACGAGCTCGAAAATGCCAACCCCCGTGCAACTGGGCGAAGAAGAAAACAGATGAACACCAGCACTACAAAAAGCAAACACCCTAAACTACATCAATCAGCAAAGCAAAATGACTACCTACCTACCTACAACAACAAACACTAGCAACATTGTACCCACCGAAACTTAAAAATCAGCTCGCTTTGAAAAAAGCGTTTTGTTTGCAAGCAGTAACTGGAAGGTCGCGTGCAGACCAACACAGTACGAGCAACATGGCATCAGGCAACGATGTGGCGGCGTAGTGATCGTGCGGTGAAGTACACCGTGAGGCAAGGCGGCGCGAGTCTCGGCGGTCGGCAGCGGCGGATGACTGGCGCAGTGGAGAGGTGCGGCGCCGGCGCGTGCAGCCGCCAGCCGGCCGAATGAAGCGACGCAAGCGGTCCAACTAGTTTTATCAACGCCGTCAAGCAACCACAGACACGTTACGCGCAAGACTCCGCTTAGTTTTTCGTACGCATATGTTTTCGTAAAAGTAGATTAGTATGCACGTAGGTAGGATACATGATATATTGGTAGGGTAGGATTCATTAGGATTTAGCATGTAATGGTAATACTTAAAATAAAAATATATCATATGTTGCGTTTCATTTCAATAAAAGATTACATTTAAATTACCTAGATTGGTTTAGTTAACGTTGTAACTTGGGGGGGAGATATGTAGGGTACCTACATAATGATAATTGTAATGTAACCGACAAGGGTAGTAATCAGTAAAAAATATAAAATAAGTTCGTAGGTAGATAAATAAATATAGATTTAGTTATGACTACATAAATATAATATTGCTCGATATATACATCGCTAGATGCGCACTGTCTATGTACCATATTTATAAGCTAAGTATAAATAAAATTTGTGGTTTAACTATACAACAAATTGCCTTTCACTTCTAACCCAAACAACCGGCAAAATGCTCTACCTACCCCGTTACAGGCGTAATAGTATGTATAAATGCGAAAGAATCTAGATTAGAATTCAGGTGTCCCTCGCTGCAAGATAAATGTCATCTTCATTTGTATTCACCGCTTTTCCAGACATGTGGCATATTTTCTGTCCTATGAAAAATTGTGACATTATTATATTAAACAAAGTGGATGACAGAATCTTAAAACAACATCTCAATAATAAATTCTTCAGGTAACTTAAGAAAGGTTGTTATCGAATATTGAGTTATTCCATATTTTATGCCAATATATAACTTGTAAATTCCAAGTTTCTATTTCTCATAATTTCATCACAGTGATTCAAACTGTAAAATAGTAATGTCATATTATAGGTAGATATAGGCTGATATAGATAGATAGATATGTAGAATCAGTGTCTTTGGCAGGGCTACATCTATGACAGACATGTTGGTAAATCAGTTTAAAAGTTTAAGCATGCGTGATCTGGACTTTAACACACCTATCCGAATGGGTCCCAAAAACCACGAAACTGTTCGGTCACCCTCTCTCCGAACCGTTCATCAAAGTAATTGTTTGAAGCATGAAATTATCTACAAGCGAATTCAGATCCAATATTGACGAATGCCCGGCCTCTCGTCCCTTGTGTAAAACATACTTATACAGCATAGTTATTAGGGTGGTTCAAAAAGTACTTTCTAAAATTTTCGTATTAGCAACCCTCCTATTTTGGTAATTATATCTATATGATTATTATTGCAAGCATCAGCTTCCTAAACTAAAGGCAAGAGCCTGCTCATATTTTTCATTTTTCACAAATCTCTCACTCAAGTTTACTAAAATTTCTGCTTAAAAATAGTGATATGAGTAGGTATCTAAAGTCACAACACGTGTTCGGAGGTCTCGGAGGAGACTCGAACAATGAGTATTACCAAAGAAGGATTACCATATCGGGAAGGAGAAGATGAGTTCTCCAACTTTTATTAAACTTGACGTTTTTGTAAAAAAATATTATCGCCTAAAATTAAACATACATAAATACATATAATCACGCCTTTATCCGGTTCGGTATCTATCCTTTATTATGGGGTAGACAGAGCGTGAACGGCCCAAGCAAAGGTCGTTCCGCCACGTCTGTTTTGAGTGATATTTAAGATATATTGCTGTAGTGACAGGTTGTCAGCCCATCACCTAAATTGCAATATACAGAAACCCTCGGATCTCTTAGCTGGTTTTTACAGCATGCCCGGGAAGATATGCAGCAGGCACATTCTATGTTTTTCGCTCGCTCCCAGTCCAGCATGGTAGACTAAAATTATAGTTGAATAAATAATGTTTTTTTATCGTCATGTTTATGGACACAAAACATATTTTAAAGATCAATTTGTTACGATTCAACTTTAAAACCTGTTTGACCTATATTTTATGTCCGTTGATTGTATGATTTCTTTCTGTTTGTACAATTTCTACTTCCAAATGTTGTAGAAAATGCTGCTTTAGCAATAAGGCCGTCTAAATTATACTGTCACGTTTCTTCCTTTTTATTTCTGTTGTATGTGTTTTTTTGTGCCATAAAGAATTGAGGTTTGTATTACATGTTTAAGTGATGTCATAAAAAACTTTTCAGTAAATATATTCTTCTCTGTCAAAGTTTTAAATTTTCTCTGTCGAAGTTTAATATTTTGTTCATTTTCTCTTTTTACTTTTCTGAATAAACAGATTTCATAGAAGAAATTATGGAATTTTCCATTGCATTTGCACAAAGGTTTCATTTCACGATATCACAAAGCGTGTTCCATTCCAGTCTGAAAACCAGATAAATATGGAGTTGCATCCGGCTGCGGTTCAACAAAGGGAATTATACCAGACGGCAGGGTCGTGGTACTACAGCAAATATACACTTAAATATTGGTACCTAGGATGAAAACTGAATCCGAAAAAGAATAAAAATACTAAGCCCAAAAATATACCAGGTGTAAGGGACAGCGTGTCGCAAACTGATAGGGGTTGCTCAGTCAACGACACTGAATAACTATCACCAGGATTTTTTTCAGGAAGTGCAAACACAAAATGTTCACTTCGATCAGACAATTTGTACTGAAAAGCCATTTTTTTTTCACTTCCGGAAAAAAAAAACCTGCTGACAGTTGTTCTGTGTCGTTTACTGAGAAACCCCTATAAGTTTACGGGACGCTGTCCCTTACAGCTGGTATTGTAGAATCAGTAAAACGTGCACAGGTATTTTCAGACAAGAATCAAGCTTTCTCATTTGTAAATATGGCGCAAATGTAAGCCCTTCAAATGTAGCAAGTGTCCACGGACGGCGGTGCAACAAAAATATAAAGCATGATCAACAGTTGTTGGTAGAGGCTCTAAATATTCACTGCTCAAATGTGAGCGTGATTGTCTTTTTATAATATTTTATATCATTTGAGTAACTTATTAGAGGTAATGAAACTAATGTTCTTCTAAGACCCTATATTATGTGTTAAGCTAAAACCGCGAACTAAGCGCTCCAAGCTTACACAGCAAAAGATACTCGAGTTGTTGGCTCCTTTAGTGATCTGTTTTATTAGTGTTACGTTTACAATTGAGACTGGAACCACATTAATATATATCAGGTTTTCCATTATGCTAATAATTTGCTTGCTAGTTGTAAGTCTGCAAGAGACATAGGCTTCTATTCAAGAAGCGATATGAAACTTGACAGCAACATTAAGTATGGATTTAACAGATCAGTGTGTATTAAAATGTAATTTCAGTACTGGTTTTCGAAAGCAGATTATAAATACGGCCCTAAAAGAGAAGCGCAACTTACGCTTAGGGGAAGCCCTAAGAAAGTCAAACACTTGCACGCCAGTAGCACAATGAAGTTTCCTAAATGTCTATTTGTACGCCTCTGTATATCGCCATACTTGCGTACAAGAATTTGCAATATGGAAACCATGCTTAAAAGTAAAGAACGAGTAAATCTGCTTTATGCAAACTACAATTAGCTTTACACGATACGAGTTATGTTTATTACGGCATTAGAATACAGAAACACAGAGTTTGAAGGAGTAAGGCACCCTCCTTCCACGCTGACCTGGGAGCGAGAGAAAAATAAATAATGTGCCAGCTGCATTTCCTTCCGGGTATGCTGTAAAAACTAGCTAAGGGATGCGAGGGTTTCAGTTTATTGAAATTTAGGCGATGGACTGACAACCTGTCACTACTGAAATATACCTACAAATCTATTTTAAATAACCCTCAAAACTTTGCCAGACGTGGCGGAATGCCTTTGTATAGGTCTTTTAAGCTCCGCCTACCCCATTAGGGATGAAAGCGCGATTATGTGTGTCTTTGTGTGTATAGGCCCACTCTGTTTCATACAGCTTAGTGCTCAAATAGCTTGGAACATTGATCGAGACAAGGTTGCGAGAGAGCTTTGTCATGTTTCAGTACACATAAATCTTCATCTTTGTTTATCACTACATAGTATAAAACAAAGTCGTTTTCTCTGTCCCTATAAACTACGCAACCGATTATGATGCGGTTTCTTTAAATAGATAGAGTGATTCAAGAGGAAGGTTTATATATATAATTCATACATAATATAATAGAGAAACACTGATGATTTCCGTGCGAAGCCGGGGCGGGTCGCTAGTTATCGATAAGCCAACAATATTATTTATTTACCTCTTATGATTCACCGCTGTTGTAGGCTTTGCGTGAAAAAAAAATGAAAATACACACAAGAATTAATAATATAATAGTGTTATTGGATTTGTAAATCAACTCATTACCAAGTCGCTTTTCGAATTCATTATTAAATACGAGTATTTCTAATTGTGTGCGTGCTACAACTACTTTTAGTTTGTTGTTTTCACTACTTAGATCGTTTGTCTTTTTTTGTAACTTCTTCTTGTCGTGTCGATCGTTTAGGAGTTTTTATATTAATTTTGACAAGTACTCTGCCAAACGAACCGCTACGTCAGTGGCGTTGTACAGGTCTTCTTGCGTGCAAGATGAAGGGCACGCGGGGCAAGACACTAGATGTGCCATTTTTGTAACTGAAATAATATTTTTTTTATCATAGCGCATACCGTCATCTAAAGTAAAGATATGAATTTGCAACGTGTTAACGTTTATTTAATTACATTTAAATGAGTACAAAAAAATAACATATAAAAACTCGTACTCTGCTATTTAAATTCATAAGAAATAAAGTAATAACTAGCTTATAAAACAGCCCCTGATATAAAAAACACTCTTTAAGAATAAGAATTCGTTTATTGCCATAACATAAAATACATACAACATTAAAAAGAAAGACAAAACAAAACATAAATATGGCAAAAGGCAGAACTCAGTTGTTGTCAACATGCTGCCGGGGACAGCACTGTTGACACTGTTGATTTTCAGCCCTTACCCTTTTCTTTCATTACTAAAAAAAAACAATGTAATTAAATCTTTAAATCCTAAAAAAAAATCACTAGTTGTTAGGCCATATCTCAAATACACATCGTAAATCCAGCTATATATTTCATATCTTTTTGAAATATGGATCCTAAAATTTACAATACATCCAAAAGTCGGATTGAGAGTATTTATTTTTATCCTGGATAAATTCTATTTTTAACCAAGAAAGTATAATTTGACCTATTTGTTTTAATCCTATTAGATGGTATAAGTGCTCTCAAGGAAGTCTATTTCAATATATTTTGTGCTCAGCTATGGAAAGCGATGTCTGAACGATTTAATTCAAGAGAGCGTTTGTCATCTGATGCACTTCTTGACGTCTCAACACAGTTGTGAAATATATATATCACTTGCGATTGTTGGCACTTGGTGAAACTCCACTATTATCTGTTTTTGGTAATAAATACACGTGTACTCGTTTTTAATGGTATTAATTACCATAGTGTTAAAATAATTTCCGCAATAGTCAGCGCGCGACAAATGTGCACGTACTGTAAGTGTGTCAGTGCGTAATGTTTGTGATAAACTTTTAACTCTAAGATATGAGTGCGAGCAACAGTCCGTTCAATCGGAGCTCTTTAACACCCCGAAGTCCTCCTGAGCAACGGGAACGAGCAGCGCCTGCCACGATGGGTTCCGAGGTGCAAATTGTGGCGACTAAAGAAATAGAGCGCTTTATTGATTCAGTCCAGCAAAGCCTTGATGACATCTGCGCTATATCAAGTGAATCCACTAAAAAACTAGATGCTGACCAAAAACAACGGATTAGCAACCTAGCTAGAAACGTTCTCGCTGGGGTATCGCAAATGGCTGTACAATATCAGTCTATAAAATATAAATACCTAATGGCCAGTAAAGAACTCATCAGCTGCAAAGAAGAAAATGAAATAGTTGCACAAATAGAGGACCTAAAAATGTGCGTGAAATCTGCCCCAATTCCAACAGCACAGCCCACCTTATCTTTTGCCGATGCAGTCAAAACTAGTAGCAACTCTGTTGTTCGTCCCTCAAATACAAGCAGCATTGCTATTTATCCAGAAAATAAGGCGATATCTAGTGAGGAGACCAAGAAACTAGTCCAGACCCTAATCAAGCCAGAGGAATTAAAGTTACACATTCGTGGTGTAAGGAAGACCAAAAACGGCGGAGTGATTATAAGTACGGATAGGAAAGATGACCTAGATAAGATTAAGAAATCCGAGCCCCTTAAAACTTCAGGACTAACATTTGAAGAGACAACCAAGAAATATCCCCGTGTTATCCTTTTAGGAGTGCCCTCAAATACAACTGAGGCGGAACTTAAGGACTGCATCTATGAGCAAAATATTGCCGACAAACACCCAGCATTAAACAAAGAAAAAATTATTAGCTCAATCAAGCTGAGCCATAAATCAGGACGAAAGGATGCTCCGTCATGCAATTTTATCCTGGAAGTTGCACCGGACGTAAGGAAAATCCTTATACAGCAAGGGCGCATCTTTATTAATTGGACCTCCTGCCCTGTAAAAGATTTCACTCTAGTGACCCGTCCAGTGAGGTATCACTGACGACTATTATTGATGACAATACAAAAACGGTATTAATGAAACGACGCAATGTAATTTTAAAACCGTGGATCACCCCTGAAATTCTGCGCTGTATTAGAAATCGGGATAAACTTCATAAAAAACATAAACAAACACCGGACAACCAGATTCTAAAAACGACCTATTACCGCTATCGCAACTTTTGCAATAGCCTAATAAAAAAACTGAAACGACTATATGACAGAGAGCAAATAAATAAAGCGGGTCAAAATAAAAAACAGTTGTGGCATGCCATTAAAAACGTAACTGACATAACTAAAATTAAAATACCAGCACAAGACCGAAGAGTATAACCAACCACTCTGCCTCGCGTTTGTGGACTACAAAAAAGCCTTCGATTCGATCGAAACATGGGCCGTACTGCAGTCACTCCAGCGGTGCCAAATCGACTACCGGTACATCGAAGTGCTGAAGTCTTTGTACGAAAACGCCACCATGTCAGTCCGTCTTCAGGACCAGAACTCTAAGCCTATCCAGTTGCAGCGAGGAGGGAGACAGGGAGATGTTATATCTCCAAAACTGTTCACCGCAGCACTGGAAGACGTCTTCAAGCTTCTGGACTGGAAGGATCTTGGCATTAATATCAATGGCGAGAATATGACTCACCTTCGTTTTGCCGATGATATTGTTATTGTGGCTGAAACCCTGGAGGACCTCGGTACAATGCTCGATGACCTCAATAGAGCCTCTCAACAAGTGGGTCTTAAAATGAACATGGAGAAGACGAAGATCATGTCAAACTCCCTTGTTGCACCCACTTCCCTGACGGTTGTAGGCTCTACTCTGGAAGTTGTCGACAAGTATGTCTACCTGGGACAAAAAGTCCAGTTGGGTAGGTCCAACTTTCAGAAGGAGGTCGATCTTCGGATCCAACTCGGCTGGGCAGCGTTCGGGAAGCTACGTAACATCTTTTCATCCAAACAACTACCGCAATGTCTCAAGACAAAAGTCTGGGACCAGTGCGTGTTGCCAGTGATGACCTACGGAACCAAAACGTGGCCACTCACAATGGGCCTCATAAGAAGGCTCAAGGTCACTCTAAAGGCAATGGAAAGGGATATGCTCGGCGTTTCCCTCCGCGATCGAATCCGAAACGAGGAGATCCGGAGGAGAACCAAGGTCACCGACATAGCTCGAAGAGTTGCTCAACTTAAGTGGCAGTGGGCGGGGCACATTGCTCGCAGGACCGACTCCCGCTGGGGTAGGAAAGTCCTGGAGTGGCTGCCTTGGCACGGTAGACGCAGCGTAGGCAGGCCTCCCACAAGGTGGACCGACGATCTGGTGAAGGTCGCGGGAAGCTGCTGGATGCAAAAGGCGCTAGACCGATCATAGTGGAGGTCCTTGGGGGAGGCCTATGTCCTGCAGTGGACGTCTATCGGCTGAGACGACGATCACGCCTTTATTCAAAATAGGGTAGGCAGAGCATTTACGGCCTAAAAAAAATGTTTTGTTTCTAATGACAATAAATTGTAAGCGTAAACATTGTCTGATCATTTTGTTCAATTAAAAAACATCAAGCATTCTCAATTTCCTGGCCCTGTGGTCTAGTGGTCAGAGCCATGTGCTTACGATCCGGAGGTCATTGGTTCGTTTCCCAGGGGAGGGGGAATATACATACATACATAAAATCACGCCTTTATCCCTAAATCAAAGGTCATCCGCCACGACTGACAAGTTTTGAGCGTTTTTGCACGTGATTACGTATACAAATTTGACCTAAAGATTGAGTAATTTTGTATTACATTTTAAAAAAATCTAATTGAAATATTCCTGCTATATAATATTGAATACGAACATTGCGTACATTTATCGATAATCCCTTCTTCTTAGCGAGTGGATTCTTGAGTCGAACAACCACCAGAAGAACCTTGGTGTCAGAGTTTTTAAACCGCCTAGTAACAGAGCTATTAGACTTCTTACATATCGAAGACAGCGACCGGTACTGACGGCTTTCCGTGCCATCCGAAACACGGAATTCTTTTACTTTTCGCACAATCAGGTTATAAAGCCTGCAATGTCCTAACCAAACTGGGGAAAACCTCACAAAGTGATAAATTGACAAATATAAACTTTATGTTCCCCCTGGGAATTGAAACCAGGACTTCCGGAACGTTAGCCATGACTCCAACCACTAGACTACGGAGGCAGTTATAATTATAACAATGAGATGAGATGAGACGACTGCAGCAAGAGCTTGCTCAGTTTATTGGAGATCAGTGAGCCGTTCAATATACTGTTGATGACAATTAATAACAACACTGTCACAACACTTCATCAGTAAGTTATACTGAAATGGTCGATGTTACGACAAGTGCACAAAACAAGTCACAGTGATACTAAAGTCGAAGACAGAAATGGTTTTGTGCACGAGTTTTTCACTTCGAGGAAAATTGAGGAAATTCTACAAAAATATTGTAAATATACTAAACAATTTATTCCCGTCATTTAACTTTTTGGGCTGGAGACCTATACAGCCTACTATCAAATTAATTTTGTAATAGTATTTGAATTTTTATTTTGATATCGTTTTATGTTAGAAAAAATACAATAGACAAATAATATAAAGTAAAAGTTATAAGTTATATCTATGAACTTTTTGTTATGTTTGAAAGTATGGTCTAATTTATTTGCCTTAGAAGACATGCATTTATTAGTAGATACGTTTTTGCCCTTGTGCACGAAATTCGATTTCAGAGCATGAGAAGTGAAAAAGTTAATTTACGATTAAGCTAAACAAATATTTGTTATCCATATTTTTTTTTTATCACCTTTGTCAACATAGTAAATAGGAGAACAGTTAAGTAATTTTGTTGATTTTACTTGCGGGTCGTAAACTAATTCACCTCGAAATGGAAAACCTGGTGTCATGCCGTAAAAAGGTTCAACGAACAAGAAAATTTTACTACTTTGGCACGCGACATAAAACTTAAGTATTTGGATGAGAAAAGTTGTAAAACAAATCCCGCGACAACGAAACGGAATAGCAACAAATCATTCGGAGAAGAACTTTGAGCCACTTTCTTTTCACTTCAGTACAAGTTGTTATTACTAGTGCCTCGACTTTTTGTTTCAATTAATAACTTTAGGCTAATTTCCCGCCTGGATTAGAAACAAAAAGATTTTCGAATATCCTTTCTGCTAACGCTGCTGTCTCAGAGGGAAAAGAATAGATTCCGGTCTTTTCTTTCTTTAAATTTTAATATTGTGTTGAAAGTTTTATTAATATATTGAAGATAACAAATAGAATCGTGGATCTCCCCGTTGTTTCTGACACTGCCCCGGTAATAAACGTGAGTTTACCGTGCATTGCTGACGCGGTACGATTGGCAAATTTACAAATTAAAATAGAAATGCGAAGAGTTCGGAAAACAATGAACTTCTGAAAGGACTTAAGTATCTGTCAAATTAAATAATATATGATTTTTTAATAGTGCTTGGTAGTTTGTATCAGTTTTAGAATAGTGTATTTTATCTTTATTCCTGCACTTTCCTCTTCATCATCATCATATGAATTTAGGAGCTTTGCTTTTGTCGGTAGAGTAATCGTCAACTTTTCCTGGATTCAGCCTTTTCCTTAACTTCTCTATACGACGTGACCTCAACCTTTAGTAAGAGTAAAATATTAATACTTCTGACTGACTACATTAAGTTAAAGGATCACAAATAAAAAACAAGACCTTCCTTTTATCTTTGTCCTCCTACTTAAAGTTGGTCGTCATCATTATCTACTTCGGTAAAGTGATCTGCATAAAAAATAATTATCTTTGACATTATCCCCAGTGCTACATTTAAAACGGTCTTTCTAAATATTTTTATTTGTATATTTTTTTGCTTTGTCATGTTCATCGTTCCTTCCACTTTTACAGATTTTTGTGGTTTTGAAAAGGACAAACTCACATAAGTATTTTCCGTTTTTCCGTCACGGTTATTTCTCATAAAATATCAACATGCTGTAACACCCTATCTCTAATTAAACAATAATCTGATAAAATTAATATGCCCAAAGATAAATATGTGATCGTCTAAAAAATGATTTTATGTCAAATTACCATTGTGTATTCAAATAGAAAATTGAAACAAATCTAAGTTAAGTTTGAATAGGGTAATCGTAATTGAGATTATGACGTAAGTAAATAAATTATTATTAAAAAGTTCAGAATCAAATTCAGCTGAAAAATAACACAAAATGACAAACAATAAAATATAAATGAGTAATATAAAACATGCGACTCACATAAAATATATTCAGCTGAAATTCAGGAATCAGGAATCTCCATCTTCTTTCTTCTTGCGCATAACTAACCCAAATAAAATAAAGCCAAACATACTTTATATTAAGTCTCCTGGCTGCTAATGTAGCGTGCTGAAAGGTACAATGACTCAATAACCAGGGAAGGGAATTTGAATAAATATCTTGAAGATCTTAGAATTAGGATACCTAGGCAAATGAAATGGCCCTCCCTTCCAACCTACAGACCATGCCAACGCGCGAAAACCTTGCACAGACTAACACTAAACCATAGTCTAATCTAGCTTGCAAACCTTCCATAAAATTTTCCGATCATCTTAATACAATCACAAACTTCTTTCATACTACCAACCATTCATCAAAGTCATACAAATTTCCTAATAACTGCAGTTTTGATCACCTGTGACGGTGTACTAATGTTCAAACCTATTAATAATCAAATTCTCTGTTCAGTTTGCAATATGGTATAATTTTCAAGGACTGCTGTACCAAAATCACATGATATGCGCTAAGAAGTCAGTTCAAATGATAGAGACTGTGTCAAGAAATTATCACCTTTATAGGTCGCTACGTCAGCTGAGAAATAGACCATTAGAGGTTTGTATGAATACCTATTCGAATAAATTCTCGAGAGAGATTATGGGCCAACTACTCTAAGGCCCATAAGCCTTGTCTATGTGTATTTAATGTATGTAAAGTGTTATCCTGAATAAAAAATAATTAAACATTTAAAAATACAAGTAATTGATTTATACTACTAATATCTTTAAAACACCGTGTTTTGTTTTAACGTGTAACACTGTATCTTAAAGACATATCAAAATATTCCTATTATTTTTTTATTGTATTTATTCATCGTCACACTCACGCACACTGATATTTTACACATAACACACACCTCCTATTTCCTATTCTAATAACACATTTCCCTACGATTATCATTGAATGATGTTTGAAAACTCGCAACGCTGCAGGTACAGAAAGCTGAAACTATCAATTTATTACGAAATCGTCTATCTGTAAGGTTAAGAAACACTTACAGTAATAATCACAACGATGGACTTCGAATAAAACACAACGCCGAAAATAAACAACACACGATGCTCGGAATCGCCAATTTCCGCGTTAGAACATCGTCCCGGCCCGTCAGCAACTGCCAACCCCCACTGCATGCCCGCTGTTCCTCTGTTTTTTTTTAATCTTCCAAGTTCTATGCTATATTAAGACAAAGTGAAATATCTTTTGTAACATTCAAAATTTAACTCTATTTCCAAGAAACAAGTATGGGTATTTATGCATTTGATACTCTTGTTTAAATGCTGGGTCATGTCAGGTAAAGATGTCTCAATTTTTGAACGAAAAATCTAAATGCTATTTGTTCAAGTGTTGGGTCGATTTATAAACTAATTATTCTATATGTAATGATAAACGATCGTTACAATGCATACTCTATGCTTCTTATTATTCCAAACTGGACTGGAAGCATGAGAAAAACATAGAATGTGCCAGCTGCATATCCTCCAGGGCATGCTGTAAAAGCCAGCAAAGGGATCCGAGGGTTCAAGTATATTGCAATTTAGACGATGGGCTGACAACCTGACACTACAACAATATACCTACAAATCTATCTTAAATAACCCTCAAATCTTTATCAGACGTGCCGGAACGCCTTTGTTTGGGTATGTACACTCTATGCGACTGTTCTCTCCGATAATTACTTTTCTCGCTGCATTCAGCGCCGCTTCTACTCTAATTCCTCAAAGAGCATTTTGCACGTGGAAATTCTTCTGAAAACCCTCTGAATAGGAAGTAACATTTTACCTTAAATATACGACCAAAGAGTTTGAAATCGTGTAATTGATGATAGTACTGGTGGATAAAACCTCAGCTAAAGCTTCATCATAATCGTTTGTGCGAGAGTGTAAAATATGAAATGTTGTTTTGCGTTGATCGATTGGATGACCTTTGGCAAGTTTTTTTTAAATTAAAGCGGCCTCACATAAACACGTCCAACGTCACGTCAACGTTGAACGTAACGTCGTCATGACGCGGATATCCACGTTGCCCAACATAAAAAACGCATTTTTCGTTACAGTTTCCAAGAATAAATACAGTAATCCGGGCAACAATATCGCAACGTGCCCCGTCACGTCGTAATGACGTGACCTTTTACGATATTAACGTCACTATGACGTAACGTTCAACGATGACGTGATGACGTTGAACGTCACGACGTGGTTCATACAATTTAAGCGAAACGAAGTTCTATCACAGTTGGATGATGATGATATTATGATTTGTACGTGATGTTGTTGATGTCATCAGATTCTTCTATGCTGGACTGGGAGCGAGAGAAAAACATAGAATGTGCCAGCTGGATTCCTCCCGGGCATGCTGTAAAAGTCAGCTAAGTGATCTACATAAAAAAATATTATCTTTAACATTATCCCCAGTGCTACATTTAAAACGGTGTTTCTAAATATTTTTTATTTGTATATTTTTTTGCTTTGTCGTGTTCATCGTTCCTTCCACTTTTACAGATTTTTGTGGTTTTGAAAAGGACAAACTCACATAAGTATTTTCCGTTTTTCGGTCACGGTTATTTCTCATAAAATATCTACATGCATACTCTATGCTTCCTATTATTCCAAACTGGACTGGAAGCGAGAGAAAAAAATAGAATGTGCCAGCTGCATATCCTCCAGGGCATGCTGTTACAACCAGCTAAGGGATCCGAGGGTTTCAGTATATTGTAATTTAGACGATGTGCTGACAACCTGTCACTACAGCAATATACCTACACATCTATCTTAAATAACCCTGAAAACTTTGTCAGACTTGACGAAACGGCTCTTGTTTAGGTCGTTTACGCTCGGCCTAACCCATTAAGGATAAAGGCGTGATTATATGTGTGTATTTTAATTGCCATACTAATTTATTTTTATTTATGATTAAAAATGTACGTTTTTATTTTCATTACTTTAATAAAATACTTACGAAATTAAAAAAAAAAAATAATGTATTTTTAAGCTTTTCTATAAAAAAAATTAATTAATTGTTTATTGTATTAATTTTGAATTAATTTTTAAGTTTTCTTTCTTAGACTTCTGACAAAAGGAGGGCTTAAAATCAGCCATGCTGTGCTCTATTTTCGGCTGTGATACCTTATTAATGTTTAAATATTAATAAAACTTAACCGCTTATACATCAAACTATGCATTTTAGTTTTTAGTCAAGATTTTAAATGATTGTTTTGTATTAAAGCTATGTAAGTTTGTCTTAAGTAAACCATATCAGTGGCCTATTAGCTGTGCTACTAGTCGGTTTGAAAACTCAGACACCAGGGTTCTTCGGGTCGTTGTTCGACTCGAGAATCCACTAGCTTAGAAGAAGAATTAAAGTTATTTGTGTTCATGTGGAAATAAATGTCAATTTCATCTTATAAATAAATTAAGTATCAAGGGAAAAGTTTAAATTCAATTACACATATTTATCGCTTGGATATATCATTAAACAGTTCGTAATAAAGTAAGATACACTTTCACATCGTAAACTTCCTGGTAATAATAACAAAATGTACAAACGTTAATATTTCCATTGTTAATATTTCTTCCATGCTGGACTGGGAGCGAGAGAAAAACATAGAAGTTGCCAGCTGCATTTCCTCCCGGGCATGCTGTAAAACCAGCTAAGAGATCTGAGGGTATCTGTATATTGAAATTTAGGCGATGGGCTAACTACCTGTCACTACAGCAATATACGTACAATCTATCTCAATCTATCTTAAATAACACTCAAAACTCAGAGTCAGACGTGGCGGAACGACCTTAATTTAGGTCATCTACGCTCTGCCTACCCCATTAGGGATAAAGTCGTGATTATATGTATGTATATTTCCATTTCCATTGCAATTGCCTATTCAAGTAGGTACTGTAATGGACCTGGCTTCTGCTATTCAAAATTAAATCACTGTTTTAAAATACAAGTAACGCCATCTATCAGATTGGTAGGAGAATCACTATAAACGAGAAACTAATGCCATCTAGTGTTGAGTAGAGAAAGTTGAGTCAGACAGGGGTTCACAATCTTTAGTTTAATCTAAACTATATGCACAAAATTACTACGCATTTTGTATAAAATAATTTATTCATATTGTTTATTTATTTTTCAGTCTAATTATGTTTACCTGTCATCTTATAATATTGTAATCCCTCTACCCTATTGTTTGCCAAACGATCGATGTTGCAACAATTGATCATCTACTTATAACATTGATAGGCCTGTTGGTGGGTCTATAATATTCATTTGAACAACACCAATCGATATTTACCGTTCCTTTTACTAATAAAATACTTTTGAGATCGCCTGCACTACTTATTCATTTAATAACATTGATATTGTGTATGTAAGTGTGTCCAGTTATTACAGTGGTCTATTATGAACATACGTTTTATTTAACAAAACTATTTAACATAGTCATTCAGAGAACATTCTGGATTTAAATCAGTTTTGTTTATTCTTCGATCCATAAATTAAAATATGTTGGCAACCTCTGAAAGTGGTTCCAGAAAATTCTGGATAGCTCTCATCAGATATGTGCGCTATCTGGTGTTGAGACTACTCAACTAATATTGTTGTTCCACTAGGAACTAATATTGTTGCCAGATCGAACTGAAATTACTTCGATTTAAAGTGTTATGCAAGGTTGAAAAAATGTAAAGATTATATTTTATGAGGTAAGTTAATTGTTTTATTATGTGGTATTGGTTTATCTACACATATTATATACGATAAGCATTTTATACTTACTTAATAATAATAAAATGTCGAGTATTTGAATTGTGTACAGATTGTGAAGATTGGTTTCGAGAACACAGAGAAGCAGAAGGACACGCGAGATCATCTGGGGGAGAAGGGGAGAACGATCAAGGGAAGAAGGGATGAAGGCTCTCGAAAATTCGGGATTGGTCTGGAACATGGAAGACCAGGGCGACGAGAGATCGAAAAGGATGCCGGGGAATATAAATAGCGGCTGGGACGGAGCAGGGGAAGTTTAGTTTGACTGGAAGTTGAGTTTTAGTTTGACTGAAAGTTTAGTTTTACTTGAAGTTTAGTTGACTTTTACCAGTGAAAATGTAGACATCAAAGAGGAGAGGAGAGTATGCAGCCGGGAGGCAACCATGAGACCTACTATGGTGGGATGTTGGTGCCATCAGATGTTCCTGTTGTGGACGGAGGGCGGTGACCTGACGATCAGCTGTTCTTTTACATGGTGGAGTGGAGGATGCTGACAGTGGAGTCTTGCAGAGCTGGTGGAGTGCCAACTACAAGGATTCTAAAGGATGGGTTAACCAACACATAAGGTATTCCTGCATCAAAACATGATGCATTCATTTATTAACTTTTCTTGAATACATTTACATTGTGTTTTATTTAATTTAACATTTCTACATTTATTTCATTATATGGTCCATTTCAGACCTTGTTTATCTACTAGGTTATTCCTTGTTTAATTAACAACCCTTTTTTATGATATTCATACTTGCCATAGGCCGTTCTAATCAGTTTTTAATTATATCCTATTTCCAATATTTCTTATATGATAGGTAGGTACGGTAAATGAATAATATAATATGTAGGATTGTAGGTTGGTTTATGCGGTTAGGAAAATAGGAAGATTATGCATATAGTTAAGAGGGGGTAGGTTTAGGTAGATAAGTACCCTAAATAATAGGAATTAGGATAAAAGGTATCTAGAAAATTAGGTGGGGGTAGTTATTTGGGATCCTAGTTTGTGTTTAGGTAGGTAGTTCTCTCCGTTCCCTTTACCAAAATTCCTGCCTAACCTTTCCTTTATGCAGAGAAGCATCATCCTAATGTTTCATAATGTGCCCAGCAGTGGAATGTATAAATTATTTTAATACATTCTATATTTTTCCTACATATCCTGAGAGAGGACACAAAATACCTATTCTTCTCAAATAAACTTTTGAACTGATTTATATTCACTTAACTGTGGATTCAATACCTATGTATGAGTCATTCATACCAACTTGCCTATCCTGGCAGTGGATATATTAACTTTATTGCGAAATATGTCCAACGGACAATGTTATGAAACATTTATTGGATTCATGATCCTATATGTATGTATGTTCTAGACTCTAGAACCCCAGCTACAAACTTGGTGGGAACGTTCACCTCTGATATCTACAACGTAGGTTTTATACAATTGATGATTCTATTCTACAGCCTGACAAAGTTTATCTTTGATAATATACCTACTGATGTGTGGGTTTTATACTTACAACTGATTGGGACTATGGTCCAACTACTACTACTACTAATGGGAGTATTTACCATTCATTATACTTACCAAACCAATACAGCATGGAATGTGGGATGATGTTATCTGTATTCTACTTGCAACCTCAAATTACCCTGGAATGGGTCTGGAATTAAAATGATATATTTATTCACTTTATGTGAATTTTATATGACTGATTTATGGTCAGTTGGCTTTGACAAGCTATTTTACCACAGCATACTTACTTGACTTGATGTCAATTGAGCGACATGGTATCAGCCATGGTCAAACCTCCATCACATACTACATCTTAGCATTCGATATGTCTGTAACAGCATTTAAGTCACAGAAGCTTATTCTGCACTAAAGAAGTCTGACAATCAGTCACTACTTGCTCTTGCCTATCACTCCTATACCTACAACGAACCTATGGCTTGCGGTGTGAATGATTGTTATATTATATTATCTGGGACTAGCTTCGGCATCCCTATCTATTCTACTGACTTCTCTATGTGCGTATCATAAGTGGAGATCGATGACTGATGAAGTTTCTTAGTCGGTGCTTCCAGCATAGCTGGAAACAATTTATAAAACCTTTGTTGGGACAATGTTTCTCAATTAAACATCACAACTTACTACAAATTACATCAGACATGACTTGCTCTGTCTTAGTTGGCTGACCAATAAATCGGCTCAAACTAATTATATTTTATATGATGTTGTTCATCAATCTGGAGTCATTCCAAAATTACTAAGTTCGCTGTCACTTATCTCTGGCCTGAGGCTTGGCCAAAACATAAACCACTTAAAACCAATTGGAGGGCACAGAAGTGCTTCCACTTTCCTTTTCTGGGGCTCGCATGATGGGTTTTGCATCAAAGACAAATTCCTAGGCTATTTACTATCTTTATTGGTGTCTGGTAATTGGTAATTGAAGTAAATCTTATTCGTTGATGGTTGGCGAGCACATAAATCCTCTACCAGCGATTTTTTTTTTTTTTTTCATTATATATAGGCGAGCATTTGTCCGTCATCTCACCTGGTGGAAAGTGACGATGCGGACTATGTTGAAGCATACTCACCTATGTAGTGCCTATTCACTCTCGCCTTGAAAAGGCCCAGGTTATATTGTTCCGGAAACAGATCCGCCGGCAGGGAGTTCCACTCCTTAGCCGTTCGCATTAAGAATGTGGAAGCGAACCGCTTCGTGCGAATTTGTGGTATATGCACGACATAAGGGTGGAACCCCTGTCCACGCCTCGTGCTCCGGAGATGGAAAGGGGAGGGGGGTATAAGGTCATGAAGTGCTAACGCGCACTCCCCGAAATGTATCCTGTAAAATACCGACATGCACGCCACTCTGCGACGGTGCTCAAGGTTCTGTAGTTTTGCCTCAACCAGTGCTGAGTCTCCAATGAGCTTCTTAGCACGTTTCTCGATTGAGTCTAAGGCAGCCAGCTGGTATTTAGCTAAACCATCCCAAAGGTGGCAGCAGTACTCCATACACGATCGGACTTGAGCTGTGTACAACTGCAATAGCTGTCCCGGTGTGAAGTATCGCCTCACCTTCGAGAGGATACCAAGTTTTTTGGCAGCTGTTGTGGCCAGAGACTCAATGTAACGTCCAAAGTTCAAGTCGGACGTAAGGCTCATACCAAAAAGCTCAAGATGGTCAGAAATCGGTACGGATACATCCCGGAAAGTTGGAGCCAGGTTAAAAGGACTCCGTTTTGTCGAGAACAGACACGCCTGGGTTTTGGATGCGTTGAACTTGACGAGATTGGCATCGCCCCACTCGGATATCACCCTTAGCGATGAGTTCAGACGATCCACTATGGACTCCCGACAAGACTGGATTGTTTCACTGTTGGCCCTTGCACTGGACAGATATCTGTCAACAACCGTGCTGTCATCAGCGTACCCAAAGGTATCGGGTGTCAACATGTCGTTGATATGCAGCAGGAATAAGGTTGCAGACAGGACAGAACCCTGAGGAACTCCGGCATCAATACCCTGTTGTCCGGAGGAGCAGCCTTCTAAGACCACTTGTATGGATCGTTCACTCAAGAAGTCCGAAATCCAGTTGCAAAGGCCAGCAGGTAACCCGTAGGCGGGAAGCTTGCCAGTAAGGCTAGCGTGCCAGACCCTGTCAAAGGCCTTGGAGATATCCAGAGACACGGCAAGTGCTTCACCATGTCTCTGAATGGTTGGAGCTGGAATCGGAGGTTCCGTTATCCCGCTGCGCACTGTCCCAATGCTGTCCCAAGAAACTAAAGAGAGCTAAGTTATGACATCCCACTACCACTTTAAAGGATTTGGGTTACTTTAATAACTTTATTACACAACTCACGGTCCTAATTATAATACTAGACGATGATAATCACGAGCCAATATTTTAATTATATTCCTAGACGATCTATCCATCCACTCTTCCCATTCCTTTCCCTTCCTCTTCCCTACCTCTCATATCCTCTCCTCTCCACATTCCTTCGTCTCCTCCACACCTTCCTCTCACACTTCCTTTCACATATCACTTATGTAAGTAGGGGTAAGTAGGGGGGGGGGTTGTTACAGTACTTGTATGACGTCACGATTACTCGTAAGTTACTGAAATTAAAAACACTCTATATTACGTTATTACTACTATTCTTGTAAATCTTGCAATGTTTGTATGGAGCGGATCACATTTATTTTAATTATTTAGTGTATGTACAATATATATCCGGTATTGTAAATAAACTAGTGAATTGTATTTTTTTTCTAATGTAACTATCCCTGACAATTATTCTATACTTATTGCATAACTGATGAATAAAGTAAGAAAATAAAATATATTTAATGTCATCATCGTTATCTACCTAGCCTTATCCCGTATCTCACGGGGTGGGCTACTTAATCTAGGGCATTGAACGAGGGTTACTGGTTTTTACACAGAGCGACTGCCATCTGACCTCCACAAGCCAGAAGGGAAACCAGACCCAATCCTAGATTAGGTCAGACTTTTCAAGCCGCCAGTGCCTATCCCTGGCCTCTGATATGGCTTAACAACTAATATCTACGGAATTAAACGATATTAACCGGGACCAACAGCTTAACGTGCCTTCCGAAGCACGGAAAAAGCGCCGAATATTAACATAAATTGCATATTTAATGATTTTCTACATCATGACTCTTGTATACTTATGAATAATAATAATCCCTAAAAAATACTTCGTACGCAAACATCTAAACAATATCTATCGCGTATCTTTAAAATTATCACTTCTGTAGGTCTGCTGTAAGAAATTTCTTTTTAGAAATAAGCAGTGCCTGTTGTGTCGTTGTTTTTTATGTCCTGTGTTTATGATGTTTTTTGTGTACAATAAATTGTTAAATAAACAATGCAAAAGACACAGCGTTGTTAGGTACAAAGTGTCACACATGTTTTCAGTTTCAAGAAGAACTTTCTACGATATACAAAACGTGACGCCATCTTGACTCTCGAAAACAAAAAAGAACCGACAGTTGTAAAAGTCGATCGTTTGAATTGTTATGGCGGCGAGTTTTCTAATCCGCATAGAAGTAAACCGTAACTACTAATAACCGTATGTTATATTTTTTTTTTATTTGAATAAGTTTATACTTAAAAAAACACAACGTGCATTGTTATGCACTGAAATAAAAGTAATTGCAGATGAAAATTCTCGTTAACTGGTAGTTCTTTGTGTTTGCAAAAAGCCTCATTATTTGTTTCATGCAATGTAAGCTGATAGTTGTTCATTTTGTGTTGCTATTGTGTTTGTTTCCACATTGAATTCAGCAAATAACAGAGTCGAAATCAAATAACTTCGCTTCTGTATTCATAATATATGTAGGAATTTACTCCAAATATGTTTACTGTATGTTTAATTGCTAAGCATGGACGGCTTCAAAACTCTGACAGCTGACTAGGTCACTAACCTGGCATAAACTCTAATCTAGGATTGGATCTGGTTTCTCTTCTGGGTTTCGGAGGTCAGGTGACAGTCACTCTGTGTAAATACCAGTACTCTCCAATCACCTAGATTTGGAAGTTGACCCCGTGAGATACGGGATAAAATTCGGGAGATGACGATGTTTACTGTATGAGTTTTTGCCTACCAATCTGAATATCATAAGTTTGATTTATTCGGGATCTTCTTTCTTTTCTTATCGGTCCCTCAGTGCTGAGGATCGTGACCATTAGCAAGGGTCCTCCAAAAACCTCACAAAGTTATAAACAGACAAATATTAACTTTGTGTTCCCCCCTGGGAATCGAACCTAGAACCTTCGGATCGTAACCCCATGGCTCTGACCATTAGACCACGGAGGCAGTTAACAAACTACTTGCGACTATAGGATAGAGCACGAATCCAATCTAAATATACACCGGGAGTGAAAAACTGCTGACCTAACATTACGAGGAACAGCTTTCCCCAAGAACCAAAATATTCGATCTCCTACAAATTTCCATACTGGACTGGGAGCGAGAGAAATCCGAGCGTAAGTTTGCTAGCAAGTTGTTAACATTGAGGTGAAGTTTGTTATTTATTATTCATACTTCATACAAACATGTCGTCGAAGTAATAGCTGTAATATTAACGCTTCTTCTTCTTAGTGAGTGGATTCTCGAGTCAAACGACCCGATTAACCCTGGTGTCAGAGTTTTGGTTTTAGTTTTAGCTATGCTACTAGGCGGTTTGATGTTTGAGGCGAAGCACTTTCAAATTTATATATTACTAGCGACCCGCCCCGGCTTTGCACGGAAATCATCAGGGTTTCTCTACTATATTATGCATGTATTATACATATAAACCTTCCTCTTGAATCACTCTATCTATGAAAAGAAACCGCATTAAAATACGTTGCGTGTTTTTAAAGATAAAAGCATCCACAGGGATATAGTGCTGTGCTTCTCTTCGGGTGACCCCTCGTGTTGTGCTGATGCGGTCACGGACGTGATACGGCAGGGAATGGAGTACTTTATTCCATTCTCCGATATGCCGCTCGGTCAGAAAACCCGATCTTGGTATAACGCAGAATGCGCCCACGCTGAGGCTCGTAAAGAATCTGCTTACCAAGCCTGGGTCAAAGCCCGTGACTGCAAAGTAAGAGCACGTAGGGTTCGCGCGAAGAAGAGAGCCTTTAATTCCGCTGCTAGGTCTTGCAAGCGGGTCCTGCGTAAGGCACGTTTCGACCATGTCGGACGTATAGGGACAAAATTAGCATCACACCCGCCGGGTAGTAAACAATTTTGGTCCCTATCAAAAGCGGTCGAAGCAAACTTCTGTCGTCCATCATTGCCTCCAATGCTGAAACCTGATGGGTCGCTGGCTCACTCTGCATCTGACAAAGCAAATTTATTTGCGTCGCTATTTGCAAACAATTCACGTCTGGATGCTGGCTCTAAGCTACCACCTACTGTACCTCGTTGCGATTCTTCGATGCCGAAGATCGCAGTTCACACTAAAGAGGTCCGAAGAGTATTGTGCAGTCTGGACGTGAATAAAGCTAGTGGTCCTGATGGCATCCCAGCAAGAGTCATGAGGCATTGTGCGCCCGAACTGTCTCCTGTGTTGACACGCTTGTTCCGCCTTTCTCTCATAAAAGGAACTGTGCCAAAGTCTTGGAAGCTTGCGAATGTTCAGCCGGTCCCCAAAAAAGGCGACCGTTCAGACCCTGTCAATTACAGACCGATTGCCATTACCTCCATCTTATGCAAAGTCATGGAGAAGGTACTGAACAGTAAGTTGCTGACGTACCTCGAAGACAATGATCTCCTCAGTGACTGTCAATATGGCTTTCGCCGGGGACGGTCAACTGGGGATCTTCTTGTGTATGTTACGCACTGCTGGGGTGAGGCCATTGAGAAGCATGGCGAAGCTCTCGCCGTCTCACTTGACATCTCGAAGGCCTTTGACAGAGTCTGGCACACAAGTCTGCTAAACAAGCTTCCTGCGTATGGCATCCCAGCTGATTTTTGTAGCTGGATTTTTGACTTCCTGAGTGAACGGTCAATCAGAGTAGTCGTTGACGGCTGCTCCTCTGACTTGATGGCTATTGATGCCGGAGTTCCTCAGGGGTCTGTTCTCTCTGCAACTCTGTTCCTGCTGCACATCAATGACCTTCTTCGGCCAGGTATTGTTGGGTACGCAGATGATAGTACGGTTTTGGTGAGATACTTATCCAGCGCAAACACCTAAGCTACATGAGTATGTACACATGGTATGCAATGGTTTGGAAAACTTAGGCCCGTAATTATAATCAACTCTCAAGAGTGACAGCGGGCTTGAGTTTGTATCAGAAATGTCATTTCAGTACAAAACGGCCTGTCAAATCCAAACTTAATATTGCTCTTAATCTTGAGATCGCTTTATAAATACGAGCCTAAGTGTATCTACTAAAGTTTGTTGTTTTGGGACTTTGCCTTTACCATTACATTTTAAAGTAGACTGAATTTATATAAATTGTGGAAAGCCGCATTTCAGATTATCCCAGCCTTATTGCTGCCTGCACCACCACTACAATAGAATATTTTAGGTGAATTTATCGAAGGTTTAAATATATACTGAAAGAAACGTTTTAACTAAGTAGTTATGCATTCCTCCCGGGCATACTGTTGAATCCAGCTAAGGGATCCGAGGGTTTCAGGTTTCGTATATTGTAATTTAGGCGATGGGCTGACAAACTGTCACTACAGCTATATACCTACAAATCTATCTCTAATAACCCTCAAACCTTTGTCAGACGTGACGAACGACTTTTGTTCAGGTCGTTTTCGCTCTGCCTACCTAATCAGGGATAAAGTCGTGATTATATGTACATATGTATGTAGTTATACATTTTGTTTACCAAGCGAAGAGGCGCTTTCCGTACTGTACAGCGCGATGCGATGGTTACATAAGATAATGTTAATCAATACCCTCTGAGCCGTACTATAATACTCAACTGAGCATCTAATAGGACACAAGGATCAATTACCATGTGATGCATTATGCATCTTGGAGCGACAAAGACAGCATTTATGCTTGATTGGTTTTAATTTATGATCAATATATTTATTTCACCATTTTCGTTGTTTATAAATGGATCTTATTTAAAAAAGCGCTGACAGACGTCTTGAAATGCCGGGCACAGTGGAGTAAAAATATCCAGAAAGCGCACTGTATTACTATATTGGTAAAACTCTGATTAGAAGAAGATAAATGGAATAAATATTAGTAGAATGCACGTGTAATATTATAATGAGCAAATCTCCAATGTTCTATAAATAATATTAGATACGGTTTAAATATTTTGACACTAGGGTTCATCATGTCATATGTTCAATGAATAATCTTCTCTATGAGAAGAAGTAGAAGTTTTTTTGTTTGCATTTCAGTGGCTTTATGTCCAGGATGAATTAACTGAAACGACCACGATAAAATGTTGATTGCAATTGAGTGCAACGATTTAGGCAGCAACGATTTATTTTATTCCAATATTTCCACATCCTTGCTTGGAATTTTATAGCCAATTTATTTTTTATAGCCTGTAACAAAGTTATAGCGAACGAAATATATTGTGGTTCAAACGGTAATTTCAACTATACGGTTACCCCAATAAGTTCAGAACAATACTTTATGTTACTATAACGCAAGATGATTGAATATTAGAATATTTGAATGTTTAAATATTTTTTATTAAATCTGTCTTCATCTTCTACGAGTACATGGATCCGGATGTTTATCTTCTTAATACGTTCTAGAGTAGGAGATAATGCTACATTTCACCGAGGGAAAACCTTTATTCGACAGATAAACTCATTTAACGCGGTTGATTTCTAGGGAGGAAACCTATTCAGAAATATGTTTTTTGTATATTAAATGTTTTTTTTATGCAAAAGGTTTATTTTGTTAATAAAGACTACCTTTGTTACAAGAATAAATTTCTAGACATGAAATAAAGTGGACATTCCGGCTTTACGACATTTACTCAGCTATCCTTTGCTTATGACATTTATAACGCTTATTCTTATTAATTTTATGAAAAACATGAACATGAAGAAACAAAAAAGATCATGGGTTCGCATATAATGTGTTTTTTTTTTCATTATTAACTTACTCTTGTATTTGTCTTAATAATATCAGAGTTCGGTTATTTCACAGTACTTATATAATGTACGGTCAATTTATTAATTAGTTTTCAACAACTTATCTAAAATATTCTTCCTCGTAACTCAGTACTTATGAGTTTATAGAAAACTTATATTTTAAAAAATCGATCATATTATCAAAAATATATATATACGCTATAAAAACAAAATATCTTGAAATAAAAAAACGAAAACATCAACGAGTATTTTTTTCTGCTTGTAGTATATTGTTTTGTTTTTCCTGTGTGGAATAAATAATTCATATCTAAATGAATTTCCAGTCAGCGGAGATTGTTTATCCGCTTATGGAATGATTGTATTTTAATATGATATTGCTATTAAGAACTTTCATTGGAAAAGAGAAGTTTATAAGAGCAGTGTTTAGTGTTAAGGCCTTTGTGATGACCGAAACGAATCGGTTCGTCATTGGTTGACCACTGTTTTGTCTTCATTTCGACTCATCAGATGCGGAAGTAACCGTATTATAGTTGGTTTGCAAGCGCTTCGCTCTTGTAATCTTAGCTTGTTTAAAAGAGCATTTTATACAAAAAGCATTGAAGAAGATCTTCCGATCTACTTAGGAAGTATTACAACTGGTGTTTGTTCATTAAGGTGTTTTTTTCTCAATACATACATATAATCACACCTTTATTCCTAATGTAATAGGGTAGGAAGAGCGTAAACCGCCTAAACAAAGGCCATTCCGCCACGTCTGACAAAGTTTTGAGAGTTATTTAGGATAGATTTGTAGGTATATAACTGTAGTGACAGGTTGTCAGCCCATCGCCTAAATTGCAACATACATAAACCTTTGGATCCCTTAGCTAGATTTAATAACATTCCCGGGAGGAAATGCAGCAAGCATTCTTTGTTTTTCTCTCGCTCCCAGTCCAGCATGCAATTTTATCTCAATATTTAGTAGAACTGATGAATAATCTAAGAATTACTGGTATTATGCTAAATTGGACTCCCAAAATGTAAATAATGGAATGTGTAATCACAAAACTAAGTCTCAATATTCAAATTGAAGGGCCGAAGTTAAAAAGCGAAGTTGTTAAGTTGAAAAGCGACTTATACAGTTTAGGCTTACTAAGTCTTTTGTGAAACATAAATTGCCTTGTGAAACTGTACTAAATTTAATGGAGTCTCATTATTGTCTGAAATAAATTTTTATCCATTATTATATGCGTTTTCGTTATTATTCAACTTTTTCTATAGTTCAACACGCCTATGGCAATGTCTCCAAACTTTACATAAAAAAAATAAGCTTACTTGAAAAAATATTTCATAATTAAAAGAGACCCATAATTACTCGGTTTTAAATCTACATACATACATACATATTATCACGCCTTTATCCCTAATGGGTTAGGCAGAGCGTAAACGACCTAAACAAGAGCCGCTCCGCCACGTCTGACAAAGTTTTCAGGGTTATTTAATATAGATTTGTGGGTTTATTGCTGTAGTGAGTGAGGTTGTCAGCCCATCGCCTAAATTACAATATACTGAAACCTTCGTATCCCTTAGCTGACTTTTACAGAATGCCCGGGAGGAAATGCAGCTAACACATTCTATGTTTTTCTCTCGCTCCCAGTCCAGCATGGAAGTTTTAAATCTAACAGCGAGGAATAGGTTATATGTTCTGATTTTAAGTACTTAATTTAATTGGTTTGTTGTAATTTACCTAGGTAAATCATGCTAATTAATATTTAGATGTGCTTTAAAGACGTAAAAAAATAGAAAGAAAACTAATGACTTTTTTTGTTCATTTACTGACTGAGCAAACTTCTAGTCTCTTCATAGCAATTATCATGTTGGGCACATTTATTACACTCACTGCGCTGTCTGTTTTGTGAACTATCTAATGTCATCCCATTCCAAATCCATTAACGGGACTGTCCTGGGTTCTGGACGAAGTGGCGCCCTCATCAGTCAGAAAATCATAATTCACTGAAAACACAATCAATCAAAAATCCGGTATATCAGATTGAGGTAAAAGCAATAAAGGTCCTTTAGAACCTCATAAAGTTGCAACTTATAGTTTGTTGTAGTTACATACATACATATAATCACGCCTTCATCCGTAATGGGGTAGGAAGAGCGTAAACGACCGTTCAACAAAGGTCGTTCCGCAGCGTCTGATAATGTTTTGAGGGTTATTTAAGATATATTTGTAGGTGTAGTTCTATATTGCTGTAGTGACAGTAATAGCTACGTTGTAGTTACAGATACAAAATTTGCGAAAACCGGAAATTTTTAGCAGTTTTTCTATTTGTAACTGTAGTGAAAACTAAATTGTTAATTTAAAATGCTAAAAATAAACTTCAGAACCTATACTTCAACAAAATTTACCAAATTTTCGATTAATTGCGTTTTTGGTGAGTAATGTTTTTTTAACTTATGAGGGCGCTGACGTGCACCGGGGAACCCCTTAATACCGTTGACTAACTTTTCGTGCATTACGGATAATTCATCTATCAGAGCCAGTATTTGACATTTTTATTATTTAAAAAAAAAACAAAATCTCAAACAAAAATACTCGTTATTAAAGTTAATAAGTTGTCAAAGTTCTATGAAAATGTATTTGACTTTCGGAACCTCGGTACTAAAATTTCGTCATTAAATTATACAACAAAAGGTTACTTTATTATTTATCCTCTCTGTAAGCAAGAAGCATATCTGTTCCTGGATAAAGAAAGGCAATAATAATTTATTGCTCGCAGTGTTGACGCTAGTACAAGAAAAATAGAAGAATATCAAACAAGAAGTGAAGTGAACTAAGCGAGCGTTTGCACCATCAATCATATTTACAAAGGGGTGTGCAGGTAACGTTAGGAAACATTATGTTGATAGAAGGTAGAAGGAAAAATATGATGTACCTAATTCATAATTTTACTATACAAACGTTGGGATTTGTCACTCAAACATACATATAATCACGCCTTTATCCCTAATAGGGTAGGAAGAACGTTAATGGCCTAAGCAAAGGAAACGTCTGACGAAGGTTTGAGGGTTATTCAAGATGGATTTGTACGTATATTGCTGTAGTGACAAGTTGTCAGCCCATCGCTTAAATTTCAATGTATATAGAAACCCTCGGATCCCTTGGCTGGTTTTAACAACACGCCCGGGAGGAAATGCAGCTGGCACATTGTTTGTTTTTGCCTCGCTCCCAGTCCAGCATGGAAAAAATATGATGATTTACCTAATACATAATCTTACTATATCAGTTGGGATTTGACACTCAATGACGCTTTAACAATTGCACGGATCGAAACAAAACTTGGAATAATGTAGGTACGATTGTAACGTTAGGTTTAATTACACATCAAATTAAGCTCGCAGTGAAATTTTCAAAAAGCTTTGTACGAAATGTCACGTAATATAACATCTCTATAGTGAAAGTTATTACTCCAGTATGATATATGATACTTAATTAATTGAGCTAAGGTGGGCTAAAAATGAATAAGTTATAGTCCAGAATATTTGAAATAGTAGTTTCTGTTCTGGCAGATAAAATTAATTCCTTATATAAAATTGCTTTTCCATACAAACTGACTGATTGAGGTGGACATTTTGTATGGAAAAGTTAATTGTTATTTTCACTTTCTTAAATATTTTTTCATGACATTTTTAAACTTGTAGTTCTTTGATAAAAAAAATAAAGTTTTCCAATTCATAATAGCAGAAAAAATGTTAAGTGAAAAAACAATTAGTTAGCAAAAACGAGTTCTTAATTGCACGATTATTCTTCCACTGTGTTTTTTCAAAAGACCACACTTTCATCTGAAGCTGGTAAATGGGAGTCTATCTTTCATCATTTTATTAATTAAAATGTTGTTTTCGGATTCAAGACTGCTTTTGAGATGATGTCATAATTTGCATAACATAATTTAGGTAGGGATAAAGGCGTGATTATGCGTATGTATGTAATTTAGTTGAATGCCACCTTTGATATCAATTTCACACCCAATGATCAGAATATTATAGTGGATCCCTAAAGCTGTGGGTGTATTTGTTCGTAATCAATACGGCAACCTATAGAAAACAGGAGTAATTATAACTATGAACCAGAATGAGAAGGCGTGACGTCACTTTATTATGAATCAATATATACCAACAAAGCGGTGGAAGGCTCCGCAAGGCCGGAGTCCGGCGCCAAACAGCTTGCTTTATTTCGTTGGTGCGTGAGACTACCAGTGCCATAACAAACATCTTCTGAGTTTGCTCGCTCAATCTTCGACTCCGTCACGGTCATCCCTGACCTTTGTGTTTATAGTAAAAAGCAAAGTCATTTAAAGTGAAAGTTTATATTGTTATGTATTAGTATATGTTCTAAAGTATATAATTTATAATATATATATATATATATATATATATAGACGTTCAGAAAAGACATTTGAAAAGATGCGAGATAGAGCCCTCCAAATGGCAAGACCTGGCAGCACAGCGATCAGAATGGTCCAAATAAAAATTGACAATTTCGAGAAGCGTCGCATACTGGAGCTAGACGCTTAGCGTGACGTACTCAAAACTCGACCACCAGCGGCCATAACTTATAATTATTTGAACGGTGTTCTTACGTGCCCGCACTGTGCGCGAGAATTCACCGCAAAAAAATGGCTTTGTAAGCAACATAAGGGCGCATGAACGCTGAAACTAATACAGGAGTTGACAGCGGTCGCCATGACCAAAAACGGTCGGAGGATTATTATTTATTATTATATGTATTCGGATAAATATATGCAATATTAGTTATAAAAACTATGATTTACTTATTGTACCTATGTCCCGTGAAGTCCAATCTTTCTTCCCCACTAGGTTTGCTGGAAGAGATCTCTTATAGAGATAAGCTCGCTTTTGCTTTAATTTTAAGATTTAATCAATGTACTGATATTTATGAAATAAAGAATATATATAATATTAATATCGTTTGAATTACGACAGCGGCATATAAAATATTGGACTGCCCGCAATGAGTCGGTTACAAATTATAATTCATATTTTGATATTACATATTTCAAAAAAATGGTACACCAATGCTGTATTTACTGAGGTTGATTCATTCGGTTGATGATTTATGATTTAACATAACTCGATGTGGGACTAAATGATGAAATTTTTAATTTAGCTTGGAAAATATACCTTTCGGTAGGATTAAAACCAGCTGCAAGCTGTGCTTATGCCCATTTCACTCTCTGTTTTTTTTTCTGTGGAATGGCATTCTACCGTAATTTCTAATTATAAAATTAATTATTTGTATTTGGAAAAGATTTTTATTTCAGAACAAGGGATAAATAAATGATTTAAAATTGTAATGCTAGCAATCTCTTTAGCTTTCACTTCTAATATTGAACACTCAATTTGTATCGTTGCTAAAATGAAACAAGTACAAAAGAGAAAAATGTAGATAAATTGTATTAATTTGTAAAATAAAGAGAATATTGTCTGAAATAAGACTTATTTTATGAAGTAGGTTGTGGAGCAGAGATAAGTTAAGAGGGGATGAGAATAATTACTGAGATTAATTGGATTATTCCATTCTGGACTGGGAGCGATAGAAAAACATAGAATATGCCATCTGCATTTCCTCCTGGACACCTGCTAACGGATCTGAGAGTTTCACTGGATTGCTGATTCGATGGTCTGACAACCTGTCACTTCAGCAAAATACTTACTAATCAATCTAAAATAACCCCCAAAACTTTGTCAGACGTGGCAGAACAACCTTTATAACTAAAAGGTCGTTAACTTTCTGCCTACCTGATTAAGGATAAAAGCGTGATTATTTGTAGGTATTTATTAATTCGCTGGATTTTGGACAACGGACCGCTGCCGACTGGAGTCACATAATAACTATCACGCCTTTATAACTAATGGGGTCAGCAGCGCGTCATTCCGCCACGTCTGATAAGTTTTGAGGGTTATATTATTTCATATTCATCCGTATACTGTTGACTGATTGTCAGCTCATCGCCTAAATTACAATACTCTTAAAGGCTTGAAGTCAATGTATATATAAAAATACAAAGGTATTAGAAAAACGCAAGTAATTTTGAATAACTTTGTTTAGAAAATATATAAAATATAATGTTGCAACAGACTTTTGCAAAACACGGAATAGTAGCGATTCAAGCGATTCACGGTTGTGTGTACAACTCACGTACCATATTGTATTTCTGCTACGTTACCGCCGTAGCTGTTCCGTAGCGACCTCGTAGCTGTTTTATTCCAGTTTCGTAGCAGGTTCGTAGCGGCATAGCAGCAGTATTGTACCATAGGTTCGAATATTCTGTTAGCTTTTCTGAATAGGAGATTTTTGTAACTTTCTAAACAGAATATTATTCCAAGCTTTCGTAAAAACCCAATGTACTTATGTAAGAGAAAGTTTCTTATAAGAAGGAGCAGTTCGAAGGTTAATCAAAGTTTGTTAAGCTGGATTTATCCCTCGTTTGTAGATTGGTCGTTTCAGTACCTTTGACATAGTTCATAAATTCCACCTTTTCATCAGGCGAGTAAATGTGACTTATATAAAGTAGAGTAAAAGAACAGAACCTTTTTATATTAATTAATAATACAATCTTCATTGATGGCCTGGAAGCGAAAGAAAAACATAGAATGTGCCAGCTGCTTATCCTCCCGAGCATGCTGTAAAAACCAGCTAAGGTATGCGAGGGTATCCTGTATATTGCAATTTAGGCGACAGGCTGACAACCTGTCACTAAAGCAATATACCTACAAATCTATGTTACCCTCAAAACTTTGTCAGACGTGGCGGAACGATCTTTGTTTAGGTCGTTTACGCTCTGCCTACCCCATTACGGATAAAGGCGTGATTATATGTATGTATGTATGTAATAATACAAGTGTTGCAGCTGGCATAGTAGCAACATATTATGAGATTTTTAAAAAAATGTGTATTTCTCGGTATAGTTTATTCATAAGCGCAGCAACACACAGGAGTCACTTACTGCGCGTGAGGTTGCGCTCAACACGCTGTCAATGCTTTTTGCATTGTAACACACATGCGTCACCTTACGCACTACGCGCGTAGCGAGAATCTCTACGTTGGCGCATCGCTCTGCCAGTACGAGCCAGTAGTAGAGTGTGTTGTTGGTAATGCAAAAAGCACTGACAGTGTGTTGAGCGCAACCTAACGCGCACTAAGTAACGCCTGTGTGTTGCTTTTATTACGTCAAAAATAATAAATACGACGTAACACATACAGAATCCATTAAAGAAGAGTACCTACCAGGTTTCCCTGGATTTATTTAGGTAGCAACTTTACCAAAATAAGGTTTTAGGTAAAGTTGTTAGTTGTAATGTGATCAGATTAGATTAAGTCAAATTGTAATTGGTAGTAAATTGATTTTAAGAAGTGGTCAGTTATTTATTTACTGTTCTTCTTCTGTTTTACCATATTGCTTTAGATCCTAATGGTGTAGTGGATTGGGTCGCTGCCTCAGGAGCAAGGAGCTCAGGAGCGAGGTCGTGGTACAAATCCCACCACGTTTCAAATTTCATGTTACTTTATTCGACACTTTTTCCGTGCTTCGTAAGGTATGCTAAGCCGTTGGTTAATATTGTTCAATACCGTAGATATTAGTCGTTAAGCCATGTCAGAGGCAAGTGCTAAGCATTGGCAGCTTGAAAACTCTGACGTAATCTATGATTGGGTCTGTTTTCCCTGCTGGGTTAAGGAAGTCATATGGCAGTCGATCTGGTGTAAAAACTAGTACTCTCGTTCAATTATCTAGATTATATATGATACGGGATAAGGCAAAGGAGATGATGTTGACATATTACCGTTCATGAAAGGCTTTTTTGTAAAAAAATAAATATGTTTGTTTTTTATCTTTATTAGGTACACCCATAACGTACACCCTCGAAACCAAAAACCTGACAAATCTGTACCGGGTGTAAAGGACAGCGTCGCGCAAACTGATAGGAGTTGTTCAGTCAATGATACTGAACAATGTTCACCAAGAAATTCTTACAGGAGATGAAAAATTTTACTTCCCACACAAAATGATCATACATTTTCTATGGGTATCACAAATCATTTTTATTTTATTTCCTGAAAAAATAACCTAGTGATGGTTGTTAAGTTCCTTTGACTAAGTAATCAAATCCCTATCAGTTTTCGGGACGCTGTCCCTTACACCCCGTGTATAACTCAACTCAAGCCTCAACATTATGACTGCTCATAATCATAAACTTGTTGCAGCATTGTCACACTCAGTTGCATGTTTATTATTCACTTCCTGAACTGCTACAAACCAGGATGAGCTTCCATATAAAGAAGTGTACAAACTTTTCGAAGGTAATTTGAACCTCGAATCTGAAGGGTGCCTACATTGTTGCTTCAGAATCGGGTTAAAAACGTAATGTAAAGTGAGTGTGTTGTGTCTTAATTCCCTAGATACTTGTTCTGTAAATGTTTCTGTATACAATAAATAGTTAAACAAAATAAATAAATAAATTACAACATTATTGTTAAGATATGGAACAATGTATATTTCCGTATATTATTGTCAAGTAGTAGTAAAATAAAACATTAGATTTATTTAACACATATAATACTATAAACATTATAAATGGGATGTATTTTTAAATGTTTACATTATTCGTTACTCAATAACGCTTCAACTACTGCAAGTGTCGGGTTAAAACTTGGCATACATTATGTTATGTCAGAAAGCTAGGACCTTAGCCACAGGGCGTGCACTCTATACAAGCCGACGATTTTCGTACCATATGTGCAAAAACGTGTTATTTATTTATTTACTATTTATTGTACACAAGTAACATGAGAAAGACAATACACAAGGAATAACGACACAACAGGTACAGCTTATTTCTACGTGTTCGTACGGGATTAAAGTTTTTTTGTGTGCTGCTCCCGCCAAGTCAAAATGGGTCGCATACATGTTGGCGCAGGGTAGACAAGGTTAGGTAACATTTCGGACATTATATTTTCTTTGCCTTAGCTGTCAAAATAAATATTATTATATATCGCACTTTGAAAATAAGACCGTCACTAAACGAAAAACACTGTTTTTGAGAAATCGCGTTTAAAGTTTTGTAAAAAAGTAAAGTCTCAGAAAACAATTTTAAAAGTATTTATGGGAGTTTCTTCCTGCAATGGCGTTTAACCATTAAACCTTTTTTTAATTTCTAGTGAAATTTTACTAAAAAAGTGGGGTATGTAACAAAATCTAAGTTTTAAAAAAAAAATACCCTTTAGTGTCACTCTTCCGATAAACATTTCGTTATAAAATAATTAGTGTCATTTACAATTACCACAAATATTATTTTCGTTAGCCTAATTAGCAATAGAATTATATAGCTTTGTTATAGAAGTATAATGTTTTTATTGTTTGTTACTGAATATTATTATTATTAATAAAAAACATTGTGTGAAAGAGTGTATCTTTCCATAGAGATGATCTGTCTGCAATCAAGAATCATTAACTTAATAATTAACAAAAATTCAAAAATGAAAACTATTCTAAATAGGTAAAGTTAATACAAATTATCAATGCAGCAAAGATAAACTAATAAGACCAAAAACAGAAAGTAATTAAGTACTTTACTGGTTAATAACTCAAAAACTGGTTAATATTTCAAATAGTAAAATAAAAATAATAATCAGTTTTTTTCCGAACTGAGATTTTAGTCAATTCAAATAAAAATCCAGTAAAATAAAGTTTAACTAACATAAATGCCATAATATTAAAGCTGTATGTATGGTTTCACCAAACTGACAGTGCCCTCACTACGGCGCTAGAAAAGCATCGTGATATTAAGACCAAGTGATCTAACCGAAGAAATTAAAAAGAGCGGTGTTAAACTTAGGAAACTTACTAGGGCATTTAAAGACAGTTTGTGGGTTAGGAAAGCTGAAAGAATTCAGTGACTCTCAGATACTCAACAACTCGGTGTTTTTTTATGAAGAAGTACGAAAACTGATTGGCGTGACCGTGAGAAAATGTGTGCCACTGAAATCACTCGATGGCACTCAAAAACTTACTGCTAAACATGATATACTGAACCGCTGGACAGAACATTTCAATACTCTGCTTAATGTTGATCGGTCGGTAGATCTTGACCATATTGCTTCTATTCGACCTTTGCCAGAACACGCAGCACTTGCAGAGCCCATGACACTAGATGTGGTTGTTAAATCCATCAAAGATCAAAATAGTAAGAAAGCAGCAGTTATCTGGCATCTTTTCGAACGCATTTGGAACGAAGAAACAGTACCACCTGAGTTCAAGATGTCTCGTATACAGACACTGTATAGAACAAAGGGGACCGTTCCGACTGTTACTCCTACCGGGGTATATCCTTGCTCTCTGTTCCTGGGAAGATATTCGCCAAAGTACTTCTCAACCGCCTATAACCAGTCTCGGAAACGCTACTCCCGGAGACCCAGTTTGGATTTCGTCCGGATAGAAGTACATGTGAGGCCATTTTTTCGATCCACCAATTTCAGGAAAAAAACCGAGAACAAAGCCAGTCTTTATATTTGTGCTTTGTTGACTTGGAGAAGGCTTTTGATTGTGTGCCTCGGGAAGCTCTCTGGTCTCTACTAGTAAATTTGGGACGCCTTGAGAAAGTTTGTTCGTATGATCCGACTCCAGCATGACGATATGGTCTGCTGTGTTACTTGCAACGGTGAGCAGTCAGAGTTCTTCACCGTAAGCTGCGGCGTCAAACAAGGTTGCGTGCTTGCACCTGCGTTGTTTGCACTCTACTTTACAGTAGTAGTCGGTAAAGCCCTGAAACCACCTTCTGCTGGCATCAAAATACGCTTTCGGACTGATGGAGGAATTTTTAACCTGGCTAGATTTACGGCCAGCACCAAAGTGGCCCATGCGGTTATAACGGAGATCATGTATGCAGACGACTTGTGTTTTAGTGCCAACTCGCCACAAGAGCCTCAATAACTGAAATTACATCTTGAGGCTTGTTGTCGTTTTGGTCTCAAAATCATTGTAGCTAAGACTGAAGTAATGGCAATGAGCAATCTTGAATCCATTGAACCTTTAAAGGTATACTTGGACAACAGTGAGTTGAAGCAGGTGGAGAAATTCAAGTACTTAGGCAGCACTATAACATCAGAGTGCGACCTTGAAGCCGACTTCAACCACCGCATTGGTGCACCAGCAGCCGCTTTCAGCAAACTAAGACCGAAGGTATTTCGTTCACACGATCTGAAACTTTCTACCAAAATCTCCGTTTATAACGCGATTGTTCTCCCAAACTTGCTCTACTCCTGCGAGACTGTTTACGAATCATTCTTAACATCAAATGATCGGATCGTGTGAAAAACACCGATGTCCTTCAGACTGCGAATGTCTACGGTATAGAGTCATACCTGATGAGGCGACAGCGCCGATGCGATGGTGCGGCCACGTCTCGCGGATGTTGCCTGTTGGACTATCCAAGGAAGACTGCGAAGCCTTTCTTTATGATTTCTGTTCAGGTCTAATTGGACGAAGTTTAAGCGGATATCTGCACAACGTATTGGTATTTGGCGTCTGCTGTGCTGATATTATTTGTTTAGGTAAATTTTCATTTTCCAATTATGGTTCTTCCTCATTTTTCTTAGAATTTTAATTTATTTCATAATCCAACGCTTTAATTTTATCATTCGAGAATTAGGAGGAGCCATTATAGCCACTGCAATAGAGATCATAGTTAAAATTAGCCAGTGTCGTAGTATAATATAATTATAAAAGCTTTGAATCAAAACATTAAGAAATTTCTATAAATATACCACAATACTTAGTACCTACCTAAAAAATAAGGATTTGTAAAATAAGTAATTATTATCTCAAATAAAATTAAATGTTATTCATTATTTTGTTTGTGTATTGAATAATGTACCGTCTTTAATTAAAATAATACATTGTTATTTTGCATCATAAATAGCTTAATAGTATTTAAGTTAGTAATTACTGACACTAATCTAACTAAAACAACATCTATTTAAATTCTCATTCATATTTTGCTTATCATTAAACAAAACAGTGACACTACAAAACATATGTCGTTAGTTTATTACTATTTACTCTATATTTTGTTTTTAAAATAAGAAACATGGTGCCATTAAACAAATAATGACATTATGTACTAATTTGAAAGCAATAAGTGTAAAGGACTACTGTCACTAACCTAAAAGCCACGTTATAGTATTTAATATATTAGGGAATTTACAAAGATAATTTGTAGGCATACTGTTCTTAACAAAATAAATACACTATTTTACTTAAAATAATGCTATACTTACCGTTATCATCACTGAAATACCGATCCTAAACAAAAAAATACACTTTTTCTCTAAATTTCACGCGTTTTATGGTTATGGCACCGACAATACTGTCAAAATGACAGTATTCCAATAAAATGGCGAATGCGTTTCCCATAAAATCGTAGTGACACTAGCACTCTCTAGCGGACAATGTTTGCAATAGAACTACCGGTGTCTTCGCATTCTCTAAGTACAAGAGATTTACAACAGATGGCACTCATAACTCAATTTTGGCAAATTTCGTTTAGTGACGGTAACTATTTAATATATTGTAATCGATTAAATAATATCGGAGTCCGGCACCAAACTTCTTGCTGTGTTCCGTCAGTGCTCGAAATTGCCAGTGCCATAACAGGCATCTTCTGAGTGAGCTCGCTCCATCGTCGCCTCTATCTCGGCCAATATTACAGACCAAGTTTTTATAGAGTCAAGAGCAAACTTATTAGTAATTTAAAAAAAAAACATGAAGCAGTCATAGAAACTTCTATTAGGGTAACATAGTATCTATTTGAATACTTATATCAGTATCTGAAAAACATCATACAATATTTAAAAAAAACGCTTTGTAGAAAGAAATGTTAAATTGATAGCATTAATTACAGCATTTATCTGGTACATAAAAAAATAAGACAACGCATACAAATGATTCCGCTTATGACGTCATGTTTCACAGAGTGCATTAAGTGAACGATGTCAAATGCACTGAACAGCGTGGGCTATTGTGCTGAATCAATATGCATAAATTTCGACTTCGCATAATCAAATGATAATAGTTTAAATGTAGACATCTGGATCATGATGAGGTCTTGCAATTCATCATTCATGCATCATGTTTTCCATTATTGATATACATTTTTGGTTCGATAACCGTACGACACTTTCTTTTTTAGATTAAGTACATTAAAATTTAAATTAATGTAATAGATTTCGATTCGAAAGATTTCGAGAAGAAAGAAAGAATTCCAGATTATATACAGATATTTTAGTGCTACATAATACAATAACATCCAGATTATTTTTCAAACCCACGACAAAAAGCAAATGTAGCGTGAAAAAACTTAATTAGATACAATGATAACAAGCAAGAAATTGCAACATACGCTAAAAGCCCCGACACAACATGTTGTTACGGAGTTGGCTTAGTTTATTGTACACAATACGCCTTCTGGGAACATGTTGTTTGATGAACTCAGTACCGCCCCCATAATCAATAAATTAATTGTGTCTCAAATACAAACATTATCATGAATAACACTAAACGATAAACAAGTGTTATTCATATTGAAAACTGCTCGGCTTACTTGTTTGTATTGAAAGGAGGGTTAGCCCTCGACGAAGTCGAAGGTTGCACTTGGCGGGCGGTTGAGCGGATTCTTCTCTCCTGATGAAGATTCTCGTATAGGATCGAAACGTCGAGGGCTAACCCTTCTTTTGATACAAACATGTAAGCCAATCAGTTTTCAATATTAGCATGAATGTTTTACATTTTGCGTAAATCGGAAGTAATTCTTCATTTTGTAATCCATCAGGCTTTTGCATTTTGTAATCCAGCAAGCTTTGAATGACAGTCTTGCTAAAAGTGGCAATTATTGGCAAGATCGACGTTCAAATTATTAAGTGTAAATTGTTACCTTATGGGTAACAAAATTAGGAATTACTTCTGATTTTCACAAAAGGTGCAATATTAATGAAAATGTTTGTATTTGAGACACAACACATTGCATGCTGCCCACTGAGCACAACACACCACCTTAACTTACACAAGAAAGAAAGGAAAACAAGCACGATTCTTTCATGCTGGACTACGAGTGATAGAAAAACATAGAATGTGCCAGCTGCATCTTTTTCCAGGCATGCTGTAAAACCCAACTAAGGGATTCGAGGTTGCAGTGTATTGCAATTTAGGCGATGGGCTTACAACCTGTCACTATAGCAATATACGTAATCAATCACCAATAATAACCTTCTAAACTTGTCAGACGTGGCGAAACGAACTTTGTTTAAGTAGTTTTTGCTCTGCCTACCCCATTAACGAAAAAGGCGTGACTTTATGTATTTATGTATGTATGTATACTTACATGTGAGAATGATAGTCTACTATCATAATTACAATTCTTTGTTCATGGTTATGGCAAAACCAACCTTTTGTCAAAGTATAGTAAACAGGTGAATACTGAATATTTATAACTAGTAAGATTATAATCGAAGTCAACAAATTAAAATCCATGAACCATAATAACACCATTTCTTTCATGCTGGCCTGGGAGCGAGAGAAAATCATAGAGTGGGCCAGCTTCATATCCTCCCGGGAATGCTGTAAAAACCAGCTAAGGGATTCGAAGGTTTCAGAATATTGTAATTTAGGCGATGGGCTGACAACCTGTCAATACACTAATATAACTACAAATCTATCTTAAAATAACCCTCAAAACGATGTCAGATAGGGCGGAATAACTTTTGTTTAGGTAGTTTACGCTCTGCCTACCCCATTAGGAATAAAGGCATGATTATATGTATGTATGTTTGTATAATAACACCAAAAGTTTCCATGTTACAATTCCCTAAAAAAATAAATATATATAAACGTACTCTATACTCTTCATACATACATATAATCACGCCTTTATCTGTAATGGGGCAGACAGAGTGTAAACAATCTAAATACAGGTCGTTCCGTCGCATCTGATAAAATTTTGAGGGTTATTTAAGATAGATTTGTAGTGAAAGGTTGTCGGCCCATCGCCTTAAATAGACTGAAACCCTCGGATCCTGTTGATGGTTTTTACAGCATGCCCGGGAGGAAATACAGCTGCAACATTCTATGTTTTTTCGCGCTCCCAGCCCAGCATGGAAGAAATTCCATGTTACAATACCCTAAAAAAATAATATCATTTCTTTATTCCTTATTTGGAGAAATTCGGTGGATATCGGTACGGCATTCGGAGCACAAAAGAAATGTATCCGCGCTATTTCCAACGCATGGTATGATGATAGCTGCAAACCTCTTTTTAGGGCACTGAATGTCTTACCGTTACCATGTATGTACATAAGAAATGTTTGCGTCTTCGTTTCCTCCCATCCCGAATTCTGGAAAACTTGTGGTGAGATTTCACAATGGCAAACTAGAGCCAAAATAATGAATATTATGCTTTATCAACCACCATGTCACAAACTATTTTATTTTAATTACATACATACATACATAAAATCACGCCTTTATCCCTTACGGGGTAGGCAGAGCGTCAAACTCCTCGTAAAAGGAGCTTTCGCCACGTCTGACAAAAATTGAGGGCAATTTTAGATTGTAATGTGTTTGCTATAGTGACAGGTTGTCAGCCCATCACCTAAATTACAATACACTAACCCTCGAGTCCCTTTTGCTGACTTCTACAGCATGCCCGGGCGGAATTGCAGCTGGAACATTGTATGTTTTTCTATCTCTCCCAGTCCAGCATGGAAGAACTTTTAATTACTACTTATTTTAATTACTATTTCATATTTTATTATTTGACTTCAACGGACCAATGTATTAATTATTAATTATTTTGATTTGTTTAATTTCTTAACTGTAATTCTTAGAGTCATATTTGCACGTAGGTGGTGGTAGGTGTTTGCGTGTAAGCTGAATACACTGTACTTTTGTTATTTTTAAGACATTATTAATCTGTATTCTTGCAAATAAATGATTATCTTATCTTATCCTTTTCGTAAACTCTAATAATGGAATGCACACACTTTCCTCAATGTTTGTATATTTTCTCTTGCCCATCCGATAAAATGGAAAAAAACACAGATTGTGATTCGATTTTCCCAAATTTTATTTTCTCAGTTTATTGCTGAAATTTTTTTAACGAGTTATTTTAGATTTTGATGTCAGATGGGAGGGTTCCGCAGATAACTGAGGAACCTTTATCATTTCCTCATTATGTATCTATTTGGTTACTCACGCATTTCTTTTGACGTCTGCCACTTTGGAATTTCAAAAGTTTTTATTTCATTTTTATCTATAAGCTTGTGGTGTCCCACTGCAGGGCAAAGATCACAGGTCCCTTCCTTCTATTTTAATGCAGCTTCAAACTCTCTTCATAAATAATTCAACTGTTAATCTGCTACGCTGCACAGTAAAGGTTAGACCGCACTAGGACTTAGCTGTAGCGGAGCGGCGCGGCACTGCGATACAGATGATTTTTTGTATGAAAAAGAATGAGAGGTACCGCACTGAAGCATCAACAAAGCTGCAATTTAAGGGCGCGGCGCTTCACGGGGCTTTAGGGCGCGGCAATGTCAGTATTTTCACTTTGATAGATATTATCGCGCAGTGCCGTGTTGCAGCGCGCCGCTCCGCTTCACTGCAGCTTCGCCATAGTGCGGTCTAACCTTAAAATTGATGTGAGACTGAATACCAGTTCCCGACAAGCCGCCCAACCGCGCAACAGGGCGTCACATAAACCAATAAATACATACGTATATACTTACATACATAATAATCACACATTTATCCTTAACATGGTAGGCAGAGCGTATACGACCTAAACAGAGGTGATTCCGCCACGTCTGACAAAGTTTTGAGGGTTGTTTACGATAGATTTTTATGTAAACGGCTGAAGTGACAGTTTGTCAGCCTATCGCCTAAATTGCAATAAACTTTTTCTTCTTCTGTCGAGTGGCTATCGAGTCTATCGACCTGCAATAAATTAAAACCCTCGGATTCTTGGCTGGTTTTTACAGCATGCTTGGGAGGAAATACAGCTGACACATTTTATGTTTTTCTCTCGCCCCAAGTCGCATGGAAGAAAACCATCAATAAATCCATCGACGAAATATGTATCCACTAACTAGATAATACATTTTAGTCATTTGCATTGAATTTTCAAAATTATCACATATTGCGGAACTTTTTTAAAATCATATTGGAAATGGATTTGAATATAATAGAAAAAGAATGAAATTTATTCGATAATAAATATTTTTACAAAAAAGTATAAAGAATAATAAACTTATAAACATCATTCAATGATAATCGTAGGGAAATGTGTTATTAGAATAGGAAATAGGAGGTGTGTGTTATGTGTAAAATATCAGTGTGCGTGAGTGTGAAGATGAACAAATGCAATAGAAAATAATAGGAATATTTGAATATGCCTTTAAGATACAGTGTTACACGTTAAAACAAAACACGGTGTTTTAAAGATATTAGTAGTTAAAATCAATTACATGTATTTTGATTTGTTTATTTTATTTTATATTCAGGATAACACTTTACATACATTAACTACACATCGACAAGGCTTATGGGTTCCGAGAGTAGTTGGCCCATAATCCCTCTCGAGAATTCATTCGAATAGGTATTCATACAAACCTCTAATGGTCTATTTCTCAGCTGACGTAGCGTAGCTATAAAGGTGATAATTTCTTAACACAGTCTCTATCATTTGAACTGACTTCTTAGCGCATATCATGTGATTTTGGTACAGCAGTCCTTGAAAATTATACCATATTGCAAACTGAACAGAGAAATTGATTATTAAAAGGTTTGAACATTAGTACACCGTCACAGGTGACCAAAACTGCAGTTAATAGGTAACTTGTATGACTTTGATGAATGATTTGTAGTATGAAAGAAGTTTGTGAATGAATTAAGATGATCGGAATATTTGATGGAAGGTTTGCAAGTTAGATAAGACTAGGGTTTAGTGTTAGTCTGTGCAAGGTTTTCGCGCGTTGGCATGGTCTGTAGGTTGGAAGGGAGGCCCATTTCATTTGCCTAGGTATCCTAATTCTAAGATCTTAAAGATCTTTATTCAAATTCCCTTCCCTGGTTATTGAGTCATTGTACCTTTCAGCACGCTACATTAGCAGCCGGGAGACTTAATATAAAGTATGTTTGGTTTTATTTTATTCGGGTTTGTTATGCGCAAGAAGAAAGAAGATGGAGATTCCTGATTCCTGAATTTCTGCTGAAAATATTTTATGTGAGTCGCATGCTTTATATTACTTTTTCTTATTTTTCTGTATTAATAAATGATTATCTTATCTTATCCTTTTCGTAAACTCTAATAATGGAATGCACACACTTTCCTCAATGTTTGTATATTTTCTCTTGCCCATCCGATAAAATGGAATAAACACAGATTGTGATTCGATTTTCCCAAATTTTATTTTCTCAGTTTATTGCTCAAATTTTTTTAACGAGTTATTTTAGATTTTGATGTCAGATGGGAGGGTTCTGCAGATAAATGAGGAACCTTTATCATTTCCTCATTATGTATCTATTTGGTTACTCACGCATTTCTTTTGACGTCTGCCACTTTGGAATTTCAAAAGTTTTTATTTCATTTTTATCTATAAGCTTGTGGTATCCCACTGCAGGGCAAAGATCACAGGTCCCTTCCTTCTATTTTAATGCAGCTTCAAACTCTCTTCATAAATAATTCAACTGTTTATCTGCTACGCTGCACAGTAAAGGTTAGACCGCACTAGGACTTAGCTGTAGCGGAGCGGCGCGGCACTGCGATACAGATGATTTTTTGTATGAAAAAGAATGAGAGGTACCGCACTGAAGCATCAACAAAGCTGCAATTTAAGGGCGCGGCGCTTCACGGGGCTTTAGGGCGCGGCAATGTCAGTATTTTCACTTTGATAGATATTATCGCGCAGTGCCGTGTTGCAGCGCGCCGCTCCGCTTCACTGCAGCTTCGCCATAGTGCGGTCTAACCTTAAAATTGATGTGAGACTGAATACCAGTTCCCGACAAGCCGCCCAACCGCGCAACAGGGCGTCACATAAACCAATAAATACATACGTATATACTTACATACATAATAATCACACATTTATCCTTAACATGGTAGGCAGAGCGTATACGACCTAAACAGAGGTGATTCCGCCACGTCTGACAAAGTTTTGAGGGTTGTTTACGATAGATTTTTATGTAAACGGCTGAAGTGACAGTTTGTCAGCCTATCGCCTAAATTGCAATAAACTTTTTCTTCTTCTGTCGAGTGGCTATCGAGTCTATCGACCTGCAATAAATTAAAACCCTCGGATTCTTGGCTGGTTTTTACAGCATGCTTGGGAGGAAATACAGCTGACACATTTTATGTTTTTCTCTCGCCCCAAGTCGCATGGAAGAAAACCATCAATAAATCCATCGACGAAATATGTATCCACTAACTAGATAATACATTTTAGTCATTTGCATTGAATTTTCAAAATTATCACATATTGCGGAACTTTTTTAAAATTATATTGGAAATGGATTTGAATATAATAGAAAAAGAATGAAATTTATTCCATAATAATTTTTTTACAAAAAAGTATAAAGAATAATAAACTTATAAATAACTAAAATAAATAACAAAAATACCAAAATGGCTGAAACTCAGCTTGTTGTCTTGGTTTATTTTAGACCCAAGACGCTGATCTTCTGTGGTTCTTGACTGCAGTCTAGGTCGACAGCGACAGAGACGCAGTCGACTATTGTAACGATCGTTTATCATTACATGTAGAATAATTAGTTTATAAATCGCCCCACAACTCAACAAATAGCATTTAGATTTTTCGTTCAAAAATTGAGACATCTTTACCTGACATGACCCAGCATTTAAACAAGAGTAACAAATGCATAAATATCCATACTTGTTTCTTGGTAATAGAGTTAAATTTTGAATGTTACAAAAGATATTATACTTTGTCTTAATATAGCATAGAACTTGGAAGATTAAAAAAAACAGAGGAACAGCGGGCATGCAGTGGGGGTTGGCAGTTGCTGACGGGCCGGGACGATGTTCTAACGCGGAAATTGGCGATTCCGAGCAACGTGTGTTGTTTATTTTCGGCGTTCTTTTATTCGAAGTCCATCGTTGTGATTATTACTATAAGTGTTTCTTACCCTTACAGATAGACGATTTCGTAATAAAGTGATAGTTTCAGCTTTCTGTACCTGCAGCGTTGCGAGTTTTCAAACATTATTCAATGATAATCGTAGGGAAATGTGTTATTAGAATAGGAAATAGGAGGTGTGTGTTATGTGTAAAATATCAGTGAGCGTGAGTGTGAAGATGAACAAATGCAATAGAAAATAATAGGGATATTTTAATATGTCTTTATGTGTTACACGTTAAAACAAAACACGGTGTTTTAAAGATATTAGTAGTTAAAATCAATTACATGTATTTTGATTTGTTTATTTTATATTCAGGATAACACTTTACATACATTAAATACACATCGACAAGGCTTATGGGCTCCGAGAGTAGCTGGCCCATAATCCCTCTCGAGAATTAATTCGAATAGGTATTCATACAAACCTCTAATGGTCTATTTCTCAGCTGACGTAGCGAGCTATAAAGGTGATAATTTCTTGACACAGTCTCTATCATCTGAACTGACTTCTTAGCGCATATCATGTGATTTTGGTACAGCAGTCCTTGAAAATTATACCATATTGCAAATTGAACAGAGAAATTGATTATTAAAAGGTTTGAACATTAGTACACCGTCACAGGTGATCAAAACTGCACTTAATAGGTAATTTGTATGACAGAATTGGTAGTATGAAAGAAGTTTGTGAATGAATTAAGATGATCGGAATATTTGATGGAAGATAAGACTAGGTTTTAGTGTTAGTCTGTGCAAGGTTTTCGCGCGTTGGCATGGTCTGTAGGTTGGAAGGGAGGGTCATTTCATTTGCCTAGGTATCCTAATTCTAAGATCTTAAAGATCTTTATTCAAATTCCTTTCCCTGGTTATTGAGTCATTGTACCTTTCAGCACGCTACATTAGCAGCCGGGAGACTTAATATATAGTATGTTTGGTTTTATTTTGTTCGGGTTTGTTATGCGCAAGAAGAAAGAAGATGGAGATTCCTGATTCCTGAATTTCTGCTGAAAATATTTTATGTGAGTCTTATGTTTTATATTACTTTTTCTTCTTTTTCTGATTCTGAACGTTTTTACTAATTATTTATTTATTTAAGTCATAATTTAAATTTGTTTCAATTTTCTATTTGAATACACAACGTATGGGTCTTTTGACATACTCGTCATAAATCATTTTGTAGACGATCACATATTTATCTTTGGCCATATTAATTAGAGCGAGCTTACTCAGAGAATGCCTGTTTACACTCACTTTGAAGAGTTGAGGTTGTGCATACAATCGGTTCTATCTGGTTGTGTCTGTGTTTCCGATTTCATATTTGAAAACACAGACGCATTCAGATGGAACCGATTTCCCATAAACTCAATTTATTTGTAAGCAAAACTCTCAACTATTTATATCAAACCAAGCATGCTGTACGTGACTAAACTGATCAAGAGTTCTAAACTACTCGTAGATAGCACTTCTAAACTCTAGCATTCTGTCGATTTATTTCACCAAATCTAAACTGCGTGTATATTGTATGAATTTTTTCGTACGTATTATTTCGCATGTACATAAATAATATTTGAAAGTAAATCCTTTAAACTGCATTTAGTTTTCTAGTTGGCCATATATTTCCATCTCACTTTTGGTTTAGCAAATAGGTAACATTATAACAAATTATTCGGATAATTGGACCGCATGAGACCAGAACTTTTTCCATTTTCAGTTCAAATGATAGTTCTCACGTGTGTGGGAGGTGTACGAAGACTTTCAGCTGACCACGGTCTCGTAAACTTTTAGTACTAATAGTTTTAGAACCAAAGATTTTGAATTAGCTAGACACCGCATTTTTATTAGTTTTTTTTTTTAAACTTCTATCTGTAAAGGTTTAACGCGAGCCATTCTGTAGCTATGGATAAGGATTTATTTTATTATTTACGATACGATACCTACAACAAATGTTGCTACAGTAAGTTCACCTCAACACACGCTGTGACGTGCTCATAGCCACCAAGGTTCGCTTCCTCCATCTTGTTGTTTAAGCTTTTGAGTTTATGTACGACCAAAGGCACGCTTGTTTGTCCGTTTGACTTGCGTTATCTAGCATAGTCTAACTTTATGTTTAGAAGCCTAAACAAAAGTACGTGTCAAGTAATCACCCGTACACTGGCTCCAGGTAAACGACGAGAATGGCTTTTGTTCCTTTTTCGCCTCGTTCATTTGAAGCCTGGACGTACTCTAATTATTTCATGTATTTTTAGTGAGCCCGAACAATCCAGGTATAAATTACAATGGACGCTAATTATAGAAGAGCTGACCACGCAAATAGATTTGGATAATATTGTTGCCAATGTGATTTTACTAGCAATTCTAGTAACCAGTTTACCACATTTTCAAAACAATGAAGCGGTCATGCATAGTTTAATTTCTAGAATGTTGAATAAAAGGACTATAAAATAAAATAACCGTTAAAATCACTAATAATCTAACTAGTTACTGAATTTATTTTTCACAGATTCTTTGAAGATATTTCGTATCGGAATGATTTTATAAATTTCGACCACCAATCTTGACACCGCTGAAGAAAGAAAGTATTTTCAAAAGCTCTGTTCTGCACAATGTTCTCATTACTGATAGTTTTGATAAAACGACGCTTGATTGTGTAGATTAACGTTTTAGAAGCTAACTTGACATCCGGGTAACTACCTCCGTAGTGTATTGGTCATAGCCATAGGCTTACAATCCGGAGGTTCCGGGTTCGATTCCCAGAGGGGAAACAAAGTTGACATTTGTCATTTATGAGGTATTCCCCAGTTTTTTTAGGACATTACAGGATGAATCACCTGTTTGTCCGAAAAGTAAAAGGATTCCGTGCTTCGGAGGGCACGTTAATACATCGGTCGCAGTCGCTCTCTTTGATCGTGGTTGTTTCTCAAACCATGTCAAAAGCCTGATAGCTACTAGGCGTTTTGAAAACTTTGACACCAGGGTTCTTTGGTTCGTTGTTCGACTCGAGAATCCACTTGCTCAGAAGAAGAAAAGACGTATAAAGTTACGCCTGTTTTCGTTATGGGATAGGCACGGCATCAACGACTGTATAAGTGAGCATTTTCATCACAGAAAAGTTTGAGCATCATTTTACAACGAACCAGCTAGTTATATTGGTAGGTTGACGGCCTATGTTGCAATTTACCGAAAACCCCTAGTTATTCTGTACTGGATGTGAAAAATATCTCTATCATACAAAAAAATGCTAAAAAGATCCCCTGGGATCCGGCAGCCTCTACTACATTCAAAGAACTTTAAGTGAATATTTTAGAATCAAAGACATAAGAAGGCTCACCCCCGTCTAGTTTAGTAAACCTTTGCTCACGTACTCATTTTCATAGCAGACACATGCCAATTTTGTGTCGGCTTTATCGTATGAATTTAAAATTCCCCTCGAATATTTCTAACTATTTTATTACCTCAATAAAATAAAACTGTGGAGCCAAACAAGCCTATATTTAGAATAAATAGTTTGTTTTTAATTGAAGCGGCTCACATTTTTCGACTTCATAATTTTCCAGACTCAGTAAATTGGTTTTGTGTGTTATCCGAACTCTGTCAGTGAGCGAGTTGGCGCAGCCACCGCTGAATTAACAATTCAGAATTTATTTTTTATACTGTCAGCAGATTGTCGGATCATCTGCCTCCGTAGTCTAGTGGTCAGAGCCATGGACTTACGATCTGGAGGTCGTAGATTCGCATCCGATGGGGGGATCACAAAATTTATATTTATATTATGAATTTATCACTTTGTGAGGTTTTCCTTAGTTTGGTTAGGGCATTGCAGGCTGAAAAAGGATTAAGTGCTTCGGAGGGCACGTTAAGTCGTCGTACTTTAATCATGTTAGAGGCTTAATAGCTGTACTACTAGGCGATTTGAAAACTCTGACACCAGGCTTCATCGGGTCGGTCGACACGAGAATCTAACCGCTAAGAAAAAGAAGTCGGACAATTATCCAACAAGTTTCCTTTCAATATACTAAGTTCTTTTTGTCTCTACACAAATAAATGTAACCGTTATTTGTGTTCGTATAACCACTTCCCTTTCATAATAAAGTAGGTTCAAATAGACAACACGTCCTATAAGATACATCGTAGCACATGGCTACAAAAACGCTGTGCTACGTAGCGATTGTTAAGAATTACTTTCTATATTCCTTATAAGGAAATAAGGAAAAAGTAACCTTAAAGTACAATGTACATAAAAGTCTTTTCAAACTACGTTTTTTTTGCATGCTGGACTGAGAGCGAGAGAAAACCAAAGAATGTGCCCGCTGCATTTCCTCCCGGGCCTGCTGTAAAAAACAAGCTAAAGGATCCGAGGGTTTCTGTATATTGCAATTTAGGCGATAGGCTGACATCCTGTCACTACAGCAATATACCTATAAATCTATCTTAAACAACCCTGAAAGCTTTGTCAGTCGTGGCGGAACGAACTCTGTGTAGATCGTTTACGGTCTGCCTACCTCATTAGGGATAAAGGCATGTTTATATGTATGTTTTTCGTACGCAGGCATACGTTCACGTTTTCAGACCGTTCGAAAAACGTGTTGAGAAAATGCTCTAAGATGAGGCCGGGCTGGGCTGGGTTTCCACCATTCCAGTTGGAAACCTTAACATGCATCCAAGTTGCTAGTTACATGCAACCATCTTTCTAGTTTACAGTAAAGTCTTAATTCGATCGGACTTGGTTTATTACAATACAATACAAAATACTTTATAGCACAAACAAAACACAAATTCACATTTTCGCGTCCCAAGGGACATAAGCCCTGTCGTTCAAACGTCAGGACTCTTCTTTCCATCCCCTCCCACCGTACCGATTTCTTTTCCTATTCCTTTACTGTTCATGCTGTCAGATTATGGAACTCCCTTCCACCGGCAGTTCGTGATAGCTCGTCTATCACCATCTTCAAAAGTTAAAGAGCATTATCTTTCCCTGTCAAAGTGATCCGTGTTTAGGGTATATAATTATGTATGTATTTAAATAATTATACGAATTTGTTTATTTTTGATTTATGTATATAAATGCTGGTATTTATTTATATCTTGTTTATATTTATGTTTACATTATATATGTATTTTACAGTTGTGTTGTTTTATTAGTAGGTATACATTTTTGTGCACGTATTATCCGCGTATCATTAAAAATAAACACTTCTGTAGGTCTGCTGTAGAAATTTCTTTTAGAAATAAGCATTACCTGTTGTGTCTTTGTTTTTATGTCCTGTTTTTTATGATGTTTTTGTGTGCAATAAATTGTTATATAAATTAATTAGTACTACAGAAAAGTAAGGAGCAAAGCAGTACAATATAGGCGGACTAGTTGCTAAATCACCAAATTCTACCAGACAACCTTTTGGTATAAGGATAGTATATATCAGAAAGCGGGATAGTGAATATTAATTTTAGAACTTATTTTATATTACTTAAACAATATACATACTAATAAACAAATAAACTAAAACAGAATAGAAAACACTTAATTCTCCAGTTCACAGTACAAAACACAACATAATCATAGACTCATTTATATATATATATTTGTGACAAACTAATAATAAAAAATACGGGTTCTGGAGTACCGCACCGGTCCGCTGCAGCGCTGCTTCAGTGCGGTACGTCTCATAAATTTTCATACAAAGAACCTTCAAACAACAAATGATTCCTTGTATGAAAATGTATGGGAAGTACCGCACTGAAGCAGCACTGGAGCTGCAGCGAAGCGGCGCGGCACTCCAGAACCCGTATTTTTTAACCGCTCGTAAGCTAATGCGTATACGTAAGAGAAAAAATCGTGTATTTGCTTCATGACCCTTCGTCAGGTTCATACATTTGGACAGATTTTGTTGCGCAGTATGGCGCTGCTGAAGTGCCCTGCCGCGCCGCGCCGCTTCTCTCCGCTGCAGCTACGCCACAGTGTGGTCTAACCTTTAGGTTTGAGCAAGTATTTATTGATAATCGAACAGTGCGGTAACTACTTCCTTTGAAGTTAAATCTTGAGATTAGTGTGCATGCGTGTGGTAAAACTCAACTCAAACTCAAACTTAATTCAGTCGCGGAAGGGTTTGAGCCTTTCTCTGATCAGGTTGTTGGGTTTATAATTTATGATGTAATTATAAGAGTACTCAACTTGCAATTTTGTAAGATACAAGTTTATAAGATTAGAAGACACCTCTTGATATCTCCAAATGCAAAATCACTTTATAATTTGAGCTCTTTGAAACAACCCTTATTTGTACAACCTAAAGACGATGATTAAATAATGTACCTACAATATGTTCATTCCAACAAAATATATCTCCCAATTGACATAAATTATAAGTACCTAACGTCGTAGTGCGAAATGGAACCTCAAGAGTATAGAAAATATTATTTACTGCAGATCAACTATATTGCGAAAACAAATTACTTCCATACACGTTTTTTGGGAATGAAAAGGTCCCGGTTCCCTTCTTTGATAGTGGTCGTTACAGAAACTTTGTCAGATGCGTAGTAGTAGCTTTGATATTAGGCGTTTTAATTACTCTAGCACCATGGTTCTTGGGTTGACCGACTCAAACGACACGGAAAGAATTACTTATTATTTATAAAATATTTATATAATAAGTTTATAAAATATTCGGAAACAAGAAGAAGATAATATGAATCACTTGTTTATATGATATTTTCTGACAAAATTTATTTTGTCAGAAAATATTTCAAAACTTTAAAAAACCCAACGCCTACTTGGTTTTGTTTTCATTTCTGGCTTCACTCGAGTGGATCTTGCTATCGAATCCGTGGATGGCATCCAATTTATTCTCTTGTTGGTCGCTTGTCGGGTTGAGAAATCATGTCTTTGTCTGCTGCTGCCTTTGAATTATAAATAAAATTGTATTTCTTTGTAAAAAATACATCATACTATACCTATTCAGAATTTTTATTAGATCTTACTAGAAAACAGGGAAAGTACATAAATCCAAGCGATCAAATATACGTGTGGCCAAAATATATGGGACTTACTTTCTTACCGCGAGTAGAAAAAACCACTTTCTCCGCTTCTTTTTTTTTATTTATAATTCAAGACTATAAATGGCCGCAGTCGAAGATCACACCCGGCGGAAAGTTGTGTGATAATCACTCTATTTGAAGAAAACTTTCGTAAAGAGCCGAAACGTAGAGGTCTAACACCTCAGTTAAACAAACAAGTGAGTAGTCGTTAATTTATCAGTAGAAACAGGTGGATACCAAAAGACAAAAATTTTAGATCTCGAAGCTCACGAAATGGTATTTACATTTCTTGGCATTATGCTTTGTTTCATTTGTCTCATTTATACTTTCAAGTAAAAAATAAGATAAAATCTACATGTCCGTGAGAATTCTTTTTCGTTCTTTGATTTGTTTAGGTTATTTGATTAAAATTAAGTGTTTAGTGTTTTTGATGTAGTGTGTAATTGTATTGAATATATTGTGTTAATAATGTTGTTATTATAAACACTTGTACTTGTATCACTTAATATAATTTAATCCTACCGGTTTCGCTAACTTATAGCATTATCAGGGATTTTATACAGGACACATAAAACATTTTTAATAAACCGTTCATATTTAGCGAACGAAATGCAACAATTGATATGATAGTTGTGTGTATTTCTTGTTGCAGTCTTTACATGTTAATTCGTATATACCGCTTCTTTTGTTCAACGTTGCAGAATCCGATTTATGCGTCAGACAGATCTTCAGTCTTGCTGGCGTTTAAAATGCCGGGATTTTACCTTGAAGGATTCTTACACATATATAAGAAACTAGCGACCCGCCCCGGCTTTGCACGGAAATTATCCCAAAAAATTGAAACATTTACTTTGTAATTTAATTGTTACATTACCCACCACATTCCTGGTTCATTATTTTAGTTAATAATAGAGGGTTATTTCAGATGGATTTGTACGTATATTGCTGTAGTGACAGGTTGTCAGCTCATCGCCTAAATTACAATATATTGAAACCCTCTGATCCCTTAACTGGTTTTTACAGCATGCCCGGGAGGAAATGCAGCTGGCACATTCTATGTTTTTCTCTCGCTCCCAGTCCAGCATGGAGTATTCCTTATTCGTAGGTAAAAATATGTTTTTGTATTGCTCAGTTCATCTGAGGCAAGCTTTAAGATAAATATACATTAATGCACGTAAGAAAACAAAACATACAACACAACAGATAACAACAAAAAACAAATACAACAAAGGCGGCCTTATTGCTTAGTCCAGCTTTATTTTTGGGTCAAAATTATTTTAAGGCCACCAAAAAAAGAAGTAGAAATAGTGTTGAGTCCTTTAAAGGCTTGTCTGGTCAGGCATTTAGAATGTGAAACATAAATGCTGCCTGCTGTACCGAAAACTTCTAGCATTAAATTCAGCTTGGAATCCAACTCCTGAAAATGCACTTTAGTTGGAATGTAACATACACTCACATCTATTCATAGTGACCGGGTTGCACTGTACGTGTTTAGACTAGTCTAATACTGGACCCAGGTAAGGTACTCACACTACTGATAGTACTAAAGTTTAGTATTTGACTAAGTCAGGAATTCCTTTACTTTTCTATAATAATCCTAACCGCAAGATACTTGAAATCCAAAGAAATATATTCATTGTTTTTTCTTTATTTCTAAGCTAGGAAGCTAGAGGAAATAACTGAAGTGACGGTGTTAATAAATACTGAGAAAAGAAGAAGAGAAAGCACGCCACCCTGTGGAACTTCCGCAACGAAGTCACACCAATCAGAGAAGGCCTCATCAAAACAGTCCCGCTGCGAGCGACCACGAAGGTAAGATTCGAACCAAACTATAACTGGAGATATTAAGAGAACGAAGAACGGAAAAAGAATGTTAAAATCTACTGAATTAAAAGCTCTACTAAAATCAAGCTGTTTTTCTATCTCTCCCGTGTCCAGCATAGAAGAAAAAATACTTGAAAGAAACTTGATACATTAATTTGCTGTAAAAACAGATAAATCGTCTACATAATTCATTCAACAAAGCAATCTTAAGTTTTCTTAAAGTCAAAGTCAAATCATTTATTTCCAAATAGAATCCTAAGAACACTTTAAGAAAGTCTTTCACAAAGAAAATTATATCTGTGTCACAGAATAAAATAAAACTATACCACAATGAAGAAGAAGCATGAGAAACTCGCACTTTGCGCCCCTTCCTTCGTTTTGTTATTCTTACTTTTGTCCTTCCTATTATTCAAAATAGGGTTTGTGACCGCAATGTGTGCCAATTTCTTAGGCTTCACTGAAATATCAGTTATTTTTACTAACTAGTATTAGTTTAGTTTATAAAACACCGACCTAAATATTTTTTCTTCAAATGAACATTTCTCGCTACTGCGTTGTAATATATCTGTTGTCGTCGCTACTTCACGCTTGACTTATTAACAAGCTCGTTAACTATTTCACATACTTAAACCACCTAATTTGTAACGAATTTTAAACAAAATACTAGTTTTATATTCATACTAACAACGATACTTAAAATGAAATAAAATTGTTTTAAATTTAGACTCATACTCATACCATAAATAATTAATTTAAGTTTTTGGCTTTTATTTTCTCATTTTTGCCACAATCTCAATTTTCAATATTATTTCTTAAATTTTTAGTTAAGAAACATAATTCTTCATAGTCGAGGGGTTTTCATTCAGTCTCTCCATTCTTTTGATCCTACTTTGTGGCTGATGAGCTTTTTACGAAGTCATTTAATAAACCTTTCTATAATCAATTTATTTGTGAAAATTTTCATGGTTGTTTCCGCCCAAAAGTGGTTTTTGCATTAATTCTTTAAAGTTGTGAATTTCAACGTGCTTAGCGATTTTTGTTTGGTGTTATTTTTGTGAAATCTGAATCCCGAGAAATCTGGCGATTACTCTACCGACAACAGCAAAGCTCATAAATTTATGATGATGATTATTTTTATTTTAGTTATTTATAATGCCTTCTAATGCTGGTAGTTTTAAAAATCACGTATCTTTAAGGGTAAGAGTTCAAAACTAATAAAAAACCTAATCCCACGTGCACTGAGATGAGTTTCTGCTTCATGAAGTTGTACAACTGTCTGAATAGAAATTGAAAATTTAAATTTTATTTCAGAGGCAAGATCTGATATTTATAGGTTGGATTTATATACCATAGCCGTAAAAAAATTGTTCTAGAACTAAAATCTCACTACTGAAAAGTATGAAATAAGAAAATTTCAAAATATCTGAATTAATATTTAATACATTATAGTGATTTTAAGAGTATAGCCGTGGTCGTATACCACCTAATAATTATTCAGATTACAATACAAAAAAAAACGGTACATTTCAACAAAACAGGCCCTCTTCATTCCAAATAGACGGATGTGTGTTTTGTCATCTCATCCTCCAAACTGACAGTTTAATATTACTCGCAAAATTACATCCTTTACGTAAACGTAAATAGCAATGTCATTTACCTATGTCACAAGGTGAATAGATCCAGAAATAATAAACCCTTTGATATGTAGAAATGCGTATTGTAAGATTCTTCTGAAATGAAGTCTTAATTTGAGTTGAGAATATATTTTATCTCAACCTTTCTTGTTATCAGGAAGAAACAATTTTTGTTTTTGTAATTTTTTGGACTTTGTCTTAAATGTCCTTTTTTTGCCGAAACTTAACTGATTAGTTTTAAAAGAATTTTGACGAGCTCTTTAGAACCCATTTATCTATCTGAATAAATAAAACGTTATGTGTTCAGCTTAGCCTAAAACAGGTTTTTGATCCATGCAAAAATTAGTCCGTCCAAGTAAGTAAGTAAGTAAAATATGTTTATTGCCTTTTACAATTTAAATTATTATATCTAACATAATAAAGAAAAGGCAAAAGGAAATGTCTCAGCTTGTGCTGACTTGACCTAGGTCACGCCAGCGCTGTTTGTCAGCCACTTTCCCTCCCTGAGATCTTATATGGGGTACAAGTGTCGAGGGCTAACAAAATACTTATCTAGGTGCATTCGTACGTAATAAATAACAAAAAAATAATTCTAAACAAACTTAAGTTAAAGAAATTTTGGGTAATCTTAACTATATTATAACATTTAAGCAGATGGACTCTTCCTTAGTGTAGTATGTTTGTGACTGTGTGTGTGTGTTTGTGTGTGTGTGTGTGTTTGTGTGTGTGTGTGTGTATATATATATATGTGAATGTAAGAATTACTTGGCTAGGAACTATTAAATTTTAAAATATTCATTTAAAGGCAGCAATTTACTGTAGGCATGCTTCAAGTTTTCTGCTGCAAGTTGTCTTTTAAATAAGGCTGTTTTGTATTTGGCTTTAAAGCAAGTTACGGACATTTTTTTCCGCATAGGAGGAGGAAGATCATTCCAAATACTTGCAGCATTAAATTTGAAACATCCTCTATAGCGAGTTGTTTTGTGTTTGGGAATTTGAAGAAGGTTTTGTGTTGTAGAGCGTAAAGATCTTATTCTTATGTCATTCACCCAAGTCAGTTTCTCAAATAGATAATCGGGATTTTTATTCCAGATCACCCTTTGAATAGTACATGCAAAAAGAACTTCTCTTCTGGCGCTCATATTAAGTATACCTCTTTGATTTAAGTATGGTGTGATGTGTTCCCTTCTAGGGACATTAAAGCAGAATCTAATACACGCATTTTGAACTCGTTGAATTGCTCTTTCTGTGATCCCGTTTAAACAAGGACCGAAAACAGAGCTGCAATAGTTGAACTGTGATAATACCAATGAATCTGTTAACAGTATTCGCAAGTCTTGTTTTATGTATGGTCTAATTTTATATAAAGTTTTTAGTTTAAAAAAGGCAGATCTTAATTTACTATTTATATGCTCTACAAATTTTAGTTTTCCATCCATGATCAGACCGAGATTGCGCGCAGAATTCACTTGTTCGAGTTCGACATCATTGATCTTAATTTTTTCTGCACATTCTCTGACAGATTGAATTTGATGTTCAGTTCCCAGGATCAGAATATGTGACTTCAGCGGATTAAGAACTAGTGAATTTTTCTTTGACCATATGTATATATTATTAAGATCTCTATTTATTCTTGAAATTGATGTATCAGCGTCAGTACCCTCAAAGTAGTAATACAACTGCGTATCGTCGGCGTATAGGTGATATTTACAGGAATGAATGTATTTGGGCAGGTCGGCTGTGAAAATTGAGAAGAGTACAGGGCTTAAAATGGAACCTTGTGGTACGCCGCGGCTTACAGCTTTAAACGATGAATATTTCTTTTCGCCAGCTTTGTCCTCAATCATCATAGCTTGTTCCCTATTTGATAGAAAAGTCTGAAACCATTGGCAGGTATCAGGTGAAAAACCATAATATTCTAATTTTCTTAAAAGTAGTTCTGGGTGAAGGCAATCAAAAGCTCGAGAATAGTCCAGCAATACCAAAACGCTACTTAATCCGTTTTCTGAAGCTTCAAGTAAATCGTCAGCTACGTGTAGAAGTGCAGTTTCAGTACCTCGCCCTTTACTAAATCCTGATTGATATTTAGGTATAATATTTGATTTATCCAGATAACCGATGACCTGATCGAGTACAACTTTTTCTAAAACCTTAGATAAAACGGGTAAAATAGAAATGGGACGAAGATCTTTAAAATCATTCACAGCGTTTTTTTTAGGTATCGGCTTAATTACAGACTTTTTCCAACTGGATGGGAATGTATTTGTTTCGATGGACTTGTTTATTATTGCAGTAATAATAGGGAGTGTGACATCAAGTGTTAATTTTATCATATCAATATTTAAGCTATCATGCCCTGTAGCCTTGGTGTTAATGTTATTGATAATTTTTAAAACTTCAGATTCTGTAGTTAACTTAAGTTTAAATGTACGGTGATATTGAGACTGTTCTAAAGGCATTTTTTCTAAATCACTTTCAATGACTGGTGGCAGATTTAAGAAGTGTTCATTTATTTTATTTGGGTCATTCAAATTATGTGGAATTAGGTTTGATTGCGCGTTGTCAAATATTGTAGTAGATTTTAAGTTTTTCCAAAGTAAATTTGGTTTTTTTATGTTACTATTAATATAGTGATTAAAGTAAGCAGTCTTTTCTCTAATTATGGTAGCTGTTACTAAGTTTTTTAGACTGCGGTAATATTCTTTGGATGCATCTGATTTACTTGCTTGTGCTTTTACTAAAGCTTCATCTCTTAGGCTCATCATAAATTTTACATTATCAGTAATCCACGGTTTAGGTCTGTCTCGAATAATAAGTTTTTTTATTGGTGCATGTATATCAAAAATAAATAGATTGTAAATATTATAAATTTCTATCATTTGATCGACGTGTTCCAAATTTAAAATAGATTCCCATGGAACAGAGCTTAAATCTTGATTGAATAGGTCTGGGTTAATATTTTGTAGAGTTCGCGTGTATTTTGCAATTTTCAACGGTTTAGGCTTTTTAATATTAAAATCTACAAGAATCGTTGCGTGATCACTTAAGCTTCTATTATGTACAACTTGAACATTTTGAACTTTAGATAGACTATCCGTTAAAACGATGTCTATGATTGTTTCTGTGGAATCTGTCACTCTAGTCGGTTCCTTAACGAGTTGGTCGAGTCCATGAACTTGACAGAAAGACACTAATTTATTTACCTTCGGCTTATCAGTTATAGCTAGATCGATATTCATATCCCCTAGAAAACAGAAGTAGTCACACCGAGCCATGCTGCACATCGATTCGCCGAGCGCGTCCAACGCGTCCTGAACTCCGACGCTCTCCGGGCGGTAGGCGGTGCCGAGCGCGAGAGTGGCTCCCGGCAGCGATACTTCGAGCCAGAGCTGCTCGAGCTCGGCCGGGGGGTGTTCTTGTCTCTTGGCGCTTATTTCTCGTCTCACGTAGAAGCCGACGCCGCCGCCTCTTCTGCCTTGACGTACTCTTTGTATAAACCTATAACCTGGCAACTCTGGTGCAATTGCTTCTTCTCCCAAACTAATCCAAGTCTCATTTATGGCCAGGATATCTGGTTTATATTTTTGTACAGTAACACTTAGTTCATCCCTTCCTGTGTTCAGAGACCTAGCGTTTAATAGCCCCAATCTCAAACTTTTTAACCTATTTTTAGCCATTAGTATACCTAAGTAATAAATAATGTGTGTACGTATATTGTATTAGTGTGTGTTGTGTATTGAAAGAGACAAATGAGCAGTAGTGTATTAGGTAAATTGGAAGACTACCATGTTGCGAATTATAAAAACAAATCAAAACAAAATCAAAGAGAAAAATAACTAAATCATTCATAAACATAACAGATAGTGACAAAAATAAGTGATCAAACATTAACTTTTCCAAAAACCCTCAATAAGTCTTCTTCAGAACGTAGGCGAATTCGCGGCGCACCCTGTTCCTTACGCACAAATACATTTCCATCGCGCGTCCATACAAATCGGAACTTTAATTCTTCGGCTAATTTCCGTGCGGTTTGGAATAGTTAGCGATTGTGTTTGGTCATGCGCTCGTTAATATACAGAGGGGTCGAGGGTCCAGTTAGGTGTAGGCCGGTAGTGTCGAGGCCGCGGCGCACGCGTGCTGCGCGCAGCATCTGGTCCCTGGGCGCGCGACGCGTCAGGCGCACGGCCAGTGGTCGCGGGCGGGCAGGCGCGCCGCCCGGTGCCGGCGCTCGCGGTGGGCCCGCGCGGGCCGCGCTCACCACATCCCTCTCGTCGAGCTCCACACCAATTTTCTTTGCAATAGCGATCGCAAGATGTGTACAATTTTCATTTGCAGATTCTGGACATCCACTGATCTCGAGATCATTCATTAGTATTGCTTGGTCTCTGTCGTAAATTTCAGTTTGAAGATGTGAGATAGTAGTCTTGAGCGCTGTGACATCGCATTCGCATACATGTGGCTCCTTTGCTTTATTTTCGAGCGCGGACACTCTGGCATCTAGCTGCTCTATGCGGGTGTTCTGCGCCTTGACAGCATTTGTGAGATTTACTATGGACTCATTGATGGTCTTTGTCTGTGCATTAAGTAATTGGGTAAGATACAGTTTAAAGTCAGCTACCATGATGCTATCTGGATTGCTATTGTAGTCATTTTCAGAAAATGGTTTTAAACGACGGTTGGTATTAGAAGCAGGAAGTGTAGACTTATTACGGAATGTGACGTTTCTCTTGTCATTATAACCTGTCTCCCCGTCGGCGGCCGCACTAAGCTCATGCTCCGATGTCTGTGGTTCCAATGCCTCGTGTTCCAAAGCCTGCTCCAATGCCTTTACCTTTAACGCATCGTCTGTTGGGTTGTATGGCTCTGAGCCGGTTTGGCCTACTGGCGCATCTAAGTTTCCTACTTTTGGGGACTTACTCCGGCATTCAGGGCATTTCCACTGTTCTTTCCGTGTCATCAAAGTGAAAAATGCATAACTCACGTTGGCACAGTCCAAGTCGTATGTGGAACTGCATTTCGAGCATTGAAGATAATCTCTTCTTGGTATGGGCTTTTGGCATCCAGAACATATCTTTGGAGTATCCATTATAGGTATTTATTATGAAAATAGAAAATAAAATAACTCGGTAGCAAATTCCTTTTACTGATCTCTGCCGGTTTTATTTGGAATCAATATTTAGTCTTGCTACTCGCCCAGAGATGGCGCTCTTCTACATCTGTATGGCGTTGAATAGTGCTTTTACTGCTCCCTGGTGGATTTCTGAAGAATTATTGTTTAGTGCTGCTACTCGGAGATAGATGGCGCTATGTGTTCTAAAGTTGTTGGTTTATGTTGTAAATTATCAAATAAATGCGTCTAACTAAATAAACAGGTTATTTAAATAATCTTCAAGAGACAACATGTATTACGGCACATCTTAACTTCACATCAAAGCGTTCGATTCACAGAATAAAACAGTTTTTATTTTGAATAATGATGGTTAACGGCTTTGTTTACTTTTCACTTTTCTGATGTATTTTCTCGCAAATTTTAGTATAAAAGTACTATTTTAACACAATAAACGCATAACGAGCCTATAACAGCCAATTACTATAAAAAATTGGGGTAAACTGTACACTTAAAATATTCACTTTTTCGTTGTAACCGTTACGAAAATGAAATCCACTTTTATCACTGTTATAAGGAGTACTTAGTTATGACTCCAATGTCCGAGCACAGTTGAGACACAATTAACTTAATTATAACAAAACAGAGTGAATTTACTACAAAAAACTAATTAAATGTACATAAATAAAATTGAACGACGTTTGTTTACGCTCAGTAGCGCCCTCTCAAGTAATAGAAAATATTTTCCTGACCCATCCGTGACACACGAAGAATAATTAAATTTCCCGCTTAAGTTTTCCCAATTAACTTTATATTTTAAAAGAAGTTAAGGTTCTTTCAACTCACAAATTTATAAAGAAATTTCGACTTTAAAGCTGCGGGCGATGTTTGGCTCAGGAAGTTTCGATCACAAATTTATGTGCACTCCAGTCGTGCCCTCAAGCTATTCGATAAACACTGGCTCCAAGCTTTCATAATACAATCAGCTTTAAAGCAAGTATTACGAAGCTTTCATGAACAAAGATGTGGGTGTTTCAGCAGCTAACAAAGGAAGATTGAAAAATTATAAAGAATATTGGCTACACCCGCAGACTATGTTAGTTTAGTTTAGTTTTATTTATCACACAGTGAAAATTACATTACAAAAGTTTAAAATTACATGTCATATTATAAGCATTCACAAAGTGTTCGTCAGTTAAACAAAATAAAATTAATAAAATCGGTATAAATGCAAAATGTCATAAATAATTTTTAACACTAAAGAAATAAAAAATACTAGGTATAAATAAGTACAATGTCATTTTGTAAATTTATATTCAATATACTCTTTAACAGAGTAAAATACATTATCCAACAAAAGGTTTTTCAATCGAGACCGAAACATTTCGTCAGATAGTTCGGCTTTTAGGTCGGTAGGTAATGCTTCGTAGAAGGTCGGTCCGATAATGCGCGGGTTTTTCTCGGCAAGGACTAAGCGATGTGGGACTGAAAGTAGGCATCCAGTACGACGTTACGTCCTTCCCGGAACACTTACTCGCTCAAAATTTGATAAATCACAACGAATATACATGATAACGTCGAATAAGTATTGCGAGAATTGTGTCATTATAGCGTATTTCTTGAATATGCCCTTACACGAATATCGTGAGTTTACTCCGGCCATCGTCCAAAGAGCACGTTTCTGCAATCTCAATACCCTTGATGAGTCAGTTGAGTTACCCCATAGAATTGAACCATACGACATAATGGAGTGAAAATGTGCAAAATATGTTTGCCGGAGCGCATCACTAGATATAAGGGGTTTCAGTCTTCGCAATGCAAATGTTGCGCTACTCAGCTTATCGCAAAGAGTGTCGATATGCGCTTTCCAGTTTGTGTGACTATCAAGCACAAAAACTAGGACTTTACATTCGTTGCTTATTTTCATAGGACAGTTCATTTGAGGGGGAGCTACGTTTTGGCTAGAGAACAACACAATATTAGATTTTGTCACATTAGTCCGTCCAAGTAATAGAAAATATTTTCCTGACCCATCCGTGACACACGAAGAATAATTAAATTTCCCGCTTAAGTTTTCCAAATTAACTTTATATTTTAAAAGAAGTTAAGGTTCTTTCAACTCACAAATTTATAAAGAAATTTCGACTTTAAAGCTCTCAAGCTGCGGGCGATGTTTGGCTCAAGAAGTTTCGATCACAAATTTATGTGCAGTCGTGCCCTCAAGCTATTCGATAAACACTAGCTCCAAGCTTTCATAATACAATCAGCTTTAAAGGAAGTATTACAGAAGCTTTCATGAATTGAATTATTTGCAGTATTTGAAAGAAAGATTTCATTTCTAGACGAAATACCTATATCTAAATAAGTATAAGTAGGGTAGCTCCTTTATGAACGAATAAAAAATGGAATATGTTCTTTCTACATTCATCTACATTTAAAGAATGAGTATAAATGGTGTAAGAGAAAGCTTAACGCAAACTGATGGGAGTAAATATTTTTTGACATTTCTATACAAAATGATCTTCGCCTCGTGCAGACAATTTGTATGGGATATCAGAATATTTTTTCATTTCCTGAAAAAATCCTTGTGAAAGTTGATCAGTTACGCTCACTGCACAACCCCTATCAGTTCACAGTACAATGTCCTTAGTCCCAGTGTATCATTTCCAATATCTCGGGCACTTTATCGAGCGCTACATAATTTACCTCCTCCTGATTTTGACATATTTTCTCTTATTAGCAGGAAGTTTTATGACGTGGAAGTGTATCCAATTACCGATCGTCGAGTGATATATCGTCACTCACTTAATTATATACGAGAGCAGAAATAACTTTACCCTTGATACGAGACAAGATACAGATACTCAATGGAAATATAAATCAAAATTATTACTTAGGGATGTGACCCAAAGATAATAATATCGAACACACACTTAAGGAGTACGTTAAAACAAGTAAAAAAAAGGAAGAATAAATGTTCTATTTGCAGCTGTTAATTATTTAAAAAAAAATAAACATGCTGAACTGGGAGCGATAGAAAAACATAGAATATGCTAGCTGCATCTCCTCCCGGGCATGCTGTAAATATCAACTAAGGGATTCGAGGGCTTTAGTCTGTGATTTCAGTGTATTGTAGTTGAGACGATGGCTGACAACCTGTCACTAAAGCAATATACAGTTCTATGTTAAACAACTCTCAAATAATTTCAGACATGGCTGAACGACCTTTGTTTGGGTCGTTGACGCACTGCGTACCCCATTAGAGATACAGGCGTGAAAGTACACATGTATGTAAAAGAAAGAACAGCTTGATTTTCAATCCAGTAAGAACCGAATTAAAGGTAACACAGGTATACTACAGGGCATCTTCTTTAAGAACTTCAAGGTTATTTCCAATCTAGGCTGTTTCATCTTAAGTCAATTGACTCAAACTATAGTTGCAGTCACAGGAGATATATGAGCAGGCCAGTTCAACCGGATAAGATTATTTCAGAAAATTATTTATGTCATTATCTCCCTCACCTTATTCCGTTTCTCACGGGGTCGGCTACCTAATCTAGGGGATTGAACGAAAGTACTGGTTTTGACACAGACCGACTGCCATCTGACCTCCGCCACCCAGAATGGAAACCAGACCCAATCCTAGATTAGGTCAAAGTTTTCAAGCCCTAGCGGCTTGGCATTGGCTTCTGACATGGCTTAACGATTAATATCTACGGTATTAAATGATATTAACTGGGACCAACGGCTTAACGTGCCTACCGAAGCACGGGAAATGCAGCAAATAAATATTTATTACACATCAAATCTAATTTTTAATATATCAAATTCAAAAACCGAAAAACACATTGGTTCGCGGTGGGATTCGAAACACGACCTCCTCGCTCAAGAGGCAGCGGCCCTATCCACTACACTATCGGTTTCTCCAGGTTTATCATGAAATTATTTATGTATATGAATTTCGCACTTCTGCGCAATTTGTTGTGGGCAACAAATATACGAATTTTCATTAAAATCCATAAATAATACATACGTACATATAATCACACCTGCATCCTCAATGGGGTAGGCAGAGCGTAAACGACCTTAAAAAAAGGTCGTTCCGCCACGTCTGACAAAGTTTTGAGGTTTACTTAAGACAGATTTGTTGTTATATTACTGTAGTGACAGGTTGTCAGCCCATCGCCTAAATTGCAATATACTGAAACCCACATTTTATGTTTTTCTTTCGCTCCCAGTCCGGCATGGAAGAACTTACATTACCTGTAGATATTCGTGCACAGTGTGTGTATAGTCTTACAATATTATGTTTTGTCTGTAATGGAACAGCAAAGATGAGTAATGCGAAACCCTTGTTGGGATAAAAGGATAAATTGTACCATGTTAGTCAAGGGTTGTTCCTGACAAGGATATTACTCGTAAGAGCTAATGTGAACACATAATACTATTTCAGCCAAAACTCGTTACGAGTTTTAAGCTGAGAGGGTTGAATATATTATCAAAATGCCTCCTGAAATAGGTTCCTGCCAAAGTTATTTAGTTTTTCATGGTAATAAAAAGTCCAGCTTTGAAACGTATTTTACATTTTATGACTTGAGACAAAGAAGTTTTTGTAACAATTTCATTCGCTTGTACAGAAGATATTTTTTAACATCTTTTTAGTTTTGTAGCTCATTGGTTGCTTTGATTAGATTGCTAATTAATTAATTTTAGTAAATATTTCAATCAAATTTAATTTACTGTTTATCAATTGGGTACGCTGTGAACAAGTTGTGAATGAAAATTTAAATCAATGATACATACATATTATAATCACGCCTTTATCCGTAATGGGGTAGGCAGCGCGAAATTGACCTAAACTAAAGTCGTTCCGCCACGTTTAACAAAGCTTTGAGGGGTTATTTATGATAGATTTGTAGGTATATTGCTGTAGTGACAGGTTGTCAGCACTTCGCCTAAATTACAATATAATTAAACCCTCGGATCCCTTAGCTGGTTTTTACAGCATGCCCGGGCGAAAATGCAACTGGCACATTCTATGTGTTTACCTCTCGCTCCCAGGCCAGCATAGAAGAAATGATACCTATATTTCTGTGCCTCCAGTGAAAAAGGGTCTAACTCGACTAAGACCGTTTTGTGTTTTTTTCATACTTAGAATCTGCAGGCAAAATCCTTTCGAACGGTCTAACTCACGAATCTCTATCACCAATAGATCGGGAGATACGCATTGTGTGAAATGGTTTCACTAACGAAAAAAAATGTGTGTAATGATTTAATTTCAATAAGATTATGCAGATAATATTTTTAAGACGTGAAAAAAGGTTCACTTTTATTTAGATCGTATTGATTTCTTATTATTTATTATTTGAAGGTTTAGGTCGAGCTGAACCAGTTTTCACGGAACAAAATGTTGTATACCTAATAAAACTACGATCCAATTCAATTTAGATCATCTATAATGGGGTCTAACTTAAATAGAACCTTTCTGTTCCTTGTAAATTGTTTCGTGAAGAACGGTTTAATTCAGTGTGCAAGTGAAAAGAATATAGAAAATTTCAAAAAGTTAGAGTAGGAGAGAGAGTTTAATGCGGGGCCGCCGGGGTGCGGGATGTTGTAACAGACCGCGCCCGCGCCCGCGCCGCTGCATCCAGTCAGCAGTCGCACTCAAGGCAATTTTTCCGTGACTTGACGAGCAATGCTGATGTTCTTAACATTGATCCTGATCTAGAAAACTGGGAAGAAGACTAGAAAACAAACGATAAGATTTAATACTTACTCGTATGATTGAAACAGATTTTATGAGAGTGATCTTCTTCTTAGCGAGTGGATTCTCGAGTCAAATGACCCGATAAGCCCTGGTGTCAGAGTTTTCAAACCGCCTAGTAGCACAGCTAATAGGCCTCTGACATGGTTAGAGTAACGACCACTATCAAAGACAGCCCTTCTCAATCCCCTCGGCAAACTCTACGAGCGGTTGATTTATCGCCGCCTTAGAGATTACGCCGAAAACAGTAGCCTCATTCCCCCCGAGCAATTCGGTTTCCGTTCCCAACATTGTTGTGTTCGACAGGTCCACCGTCTGGTGGAACATATCACGTCCAATTTTCATGAACGCAAACCCAAACCCACAGGAGCCGTCTTCCTTGATGTAGCGAAGGCATTTGACAAGGTCTGGCACAACGGTCTGGTGTACAAGCTATACCAGCTCGGTGTGCCGGATCGTCTCGTACGTATCGTACGTGACTTTTTGACGAACCGCAGCTTCCGTTACAGAATCGAAGGCGCCCTGTCCACCCCTCGCCCCATTAGAGCCGGAGTCCCTCAGGGCTCTGTGCTATCCCCTCTCCTCTTCACCCTCTATACCAGCGACCTTCCCGGTACGCCCCAGACGCAGCTCGCTCTGTTCGCAGACGACACTGCGATCTATGCCTCCTGTCGCAGACCCCAATTACTTGGCAGATACCTCCAGCGCGCCCTAGACTCCGTCGGGAGCTGGTTCCGCAAATGGAGGTTCGAAGTCAATCCCGAGAAGAGCACCGCCGTGCACTTTACTCGTGCCAGATTACGTCGTACCCTCCCAGCTGTAAAGCTGTACGGTCGACCCATCCCATGGTCCAAAGACGCCAAGTACTTGGGGGTTACTCTTGACTCCCAGCTTAACTTTGCGAAGCACATCAGGAGAGTCCGAAACCGCGCCAAATTTGTCATGGGCCGGCTCACCCCAATCATACGCAAACGCAGTAAACTCTCCCTTAGAAATAAGGTGAGGCTTTACACTACATGCGTTCGACCCATAATGACCTACGCCAGTGTGGCCTTCAGCCACACCTACCCCACTTATCTGAACACCCTCCAGGTAGTTCAAAACAGCTTCTTGCGGAGGGCAACCGGGGCCCCCTGGTACCTCCGCAATTCTGACATTCACATCGATCTCGATGTTCCGTCTCTCAAAGAGTTCATGAAGCAAGCGGCCATACGCTTCTTCGACAAAGCCCCTCACCACCCTAACCCTCTTGTAGTTAGCGCCTCTAACTACGTTCCCCAACCTGCGACTCGTTACAAACGAAGGCCTAGGCATGTCCTTACCGACGGCGATGACCAAATTACCCTTGCGATTAATGCTGCCAATATTAGTCGAGCCACACTCTGCACAAGCTCTTCCAGCAACCGCGCACCCCGCCGGCGGGGGCGCGGAGGTCCCTCCTTTGCTCCCCACTTTGGGGTTTACCGGCACGTACCGGGCAGATTCTCTCCGATAAGGAGTCCCCAGGCAACGCCATAAGCCGAGGTTCGAGCCCTAGTAGGCGCCCTTAGGCAGTTGCCATTTCATTAAGGGTGTAGATTGCGTGTAGCAACTCCCCGCCTTAGCCCGATGACGCATTATATACACTTTGTAGTATTTTGCAAACAGGTCCATTCAAAAAAAAAAAAAAAAAATCAAAGACAGCGGCCGGGACCGACGGTTTAACGTGCCCTCCGAAGCACGGAATCTTTTTCTTTTCGGACAATCAGGTGATTCAGCCTGCAATGTCCTAAACAAACTGGGAAAAACCTCACAAAGTGATAAATTGACAAATATCAACTTTGTGTTTCCCCCTGGGAATTGAACCCAGGACCTCCGGATCGTAAGCCCCATGGCTCTAAGCACTAGACCACGGAGGCAGTTTGATGAGAGTGATGATAATGGTTGACGGAGCAGATTTTATTTATTATTATTATTTTAAGTTTTTGTTCATGCTGATGTTTAAAAATAACGGCGTTTTTTCATAGCTTATTCAAAGAAATGCTAAGATATATTTTTTATTAGTTTTTAATGTTACTTTTATGCCTATCATGGTTTATTTCAACCTACTTAAAAAATTCTTCCATGCTGGACTGGGAGTGAGAGAAAAACATAGAATGTGCCAGCTGCATTTCCTCCAGAGTAAGCTGTAAAAACCAGCTAAGGGATCTGAGGGTTTCAGTATATTGTAATTTAGGCGATGGGCTGACAACCTGTCACTACAGCAATATACGATCAAGTCTTTCTTAAATAACCCCTTTAAACTTTGTCAAACGTGGCGGAATGACCTTTGTTTACGCTCTGCCTACCTCATTAGGGATAAAGGCGTGTTTATATGTTTATGTACTTAAAAAAATATATTAATTGCTTTGATACCGTGGATAGTGGCCCATCGATTTTTTTATTTGATTTTAAGAATACTGTTTGGTTTTATTTCACAATAAATATTCTTTACCTGTACATTAGTTAATTTTATTTACTAAAAAGTATCAAAACCCTCGGAAATTTTTAATACGATAAATACATTTGTCTTGGGATTTAAGTAAACAAAGATCATTGCACACAATATTTTTGATATTAAAATAAGATGTAAATCGACTTAAACACATTTAGACTAAATTTAATCTTTTGAGGAGCGGTTCATGTGTAATTGAACCTTTTTTAACCGAACAAATATGGTAAAAATAGGAAGATCTAAGTTGTTTATTTTTGCAAAAAAAAGGCAGATATAAAAAAATGCACTAAATCAATGGAAAGAGCAACAAAAATTACACCTAGTGACAGCAGATTTTGTGTAACTTTCTAATACTAAGATACTAGTATTGGTAAAAAATGGTTCAAAAAACGGTTTTTTGGCTGCCCTGTAAAATGGCGATTTTGAATTGAACCGTTTTTCACTGGAGGCACAGATTTTACGTAATTGTTTTGAACATAATAGTTTAAATATCTGCAATACGCTGTTGTTTGCATATATAATAATTATCATACTCGTAATGGAGTTATGTAAAACGACTTTTATGAAGTTTTCCCCAGTTTGGTTAGGACAATGCTGACTGAATCACCTGATTGTCCAAAAAGTAAAAGGATTCCGTGCTTCGGAGAGCACGTTAAGCCGTTGGTACTGGTCGCTGCCTTTGATGGTGGTTTGACGTTATTCAATCCATGTCAGAGAACTAATAGCTGTGCTAATAGGCGGTGTGAAAACTCTGATACTAGGGTTCATCGGGTCGTTGTTCGACTCGAGAATCCACTCGCTAAGAAAAGGAAGAAGATGGGGAGTTCAATGACCTACTTGGCTCCAGTTCAGAATACTTTCCGTAGAACACATGTGGATCATTTTCTTTCGCACTCATACACGTATTGTGTTTTCGAATATTTATTTGTGCAAAGAAAGGGCAATAATATTATTGAAATCCTAAAACAATTATAAAATTTTGTAATGCGTTTGTTTCTGATTAGAAAATGATGGTCAATACATGTAAATGGAAATCCTTTTGAAACATCGTATAATTATCAACTGGAATAGAAGCAATACTTCCATGCTGAAGTAGGAGCGAGAAAATAACATAGAATGTACCAGCTGCATTTCCTCCCGGGTATACTGTAAAAATCAGCTAAAGGATCCAAGGGTTTTCGTGTTTGCAATTTAGGCGATAGAGTGACAAACTGTCACAACAGCAATATACCTACAAATCTATCTTAAATAATGTTCAAAACTTATTCCGACGTGGTGGAATGACCTTTTTTTAGGTCGTTAACGTTCTGCCTACCTCATTAGGGATAAAAGCGTGGCTATAAGTATGTAAGTATGCAATAGAAGCGTAAAAAAAATCTTCAAAGTGATGCTATCGAAACGCCGAATGAATCAGCAAAAATGCGGTAAAGGAACGTGATATGAAAAGGAAAACGCTTCTTTATTTAAACTTATCCCTGAACTCTGACAAGTGCCGCTACTCTGGCAGCTGGCTCAAATGTAAATCACATAATTATAGCGAGTTTCAACGGAAGTCAGGATAAGTACTGGCAGCTTTGTACGCCGGCAATGAAAAGAAAAATGGATCTACGGGGTGTAAGGGACAGCGTCCCGGAATCTCATAGGGGTTGCTCAGTCAACGAACCTGCACAACTGTCAGTATAAACATACATACATACATACATAAAATCACGCCTTTATCCCTAATGGGGTAGGCAGAGCGAAAACAACCTAAACAAAGGTCGTTCCGCCACGTTTGACAAGTTATGAGGGTTATTTTATTACAAAAGATTATGATGTACGTGTATTGCTATAGTGACAGGTTGTCAGCCCATCGCCTAAATTGCAATATACTAAAACCCTCGGATCCCTTAGCTGGTTTTTACAGCATGCCCGGGAGGAAATGCAGCTGGCACATTCTATGTTTTTCTCTCGCTCCCAGTCCAGCATGGAAGTAATAAGTCAGTATAAAAAAGGAGTAAAAAAAAGAATTTGGATTTGTCATACAAATAGTCTAATTTAGATTTGGCGCTCATGTAAGATCGCAGGCTAACATGAGCTAAGGGTGTCGCCGACGACGGATACGTCTGGGAGGACATCATCATCGTATGGAAAGGTATATTTTTTTTACGCTGGAAAAATAAACCTACTGATAGTTGTTCAGTTTCGTTGACTGAGCAACCCCTATCAATTTGCTGGTCGCTGTCCCTTACACCCGGTATACGTAGTTTCTTACAACTGTACTGCTCCGGAGGGAAATAGTTGATTAGGCCCATATTTATAATCAGCTTTCAAAAATGACAGCGAGATTGAGTTCGTATCAGAAATGACATTCCAGTACGAAAAGACCTGATAAATCCATACTTTATAAATACGAGCCACAGTCTCCTTTACTAAGTAACCCCTCTCAGTTTGACTTACGCTTTCCTTTACACCTTTATGTGTCTATCATTTTCATGTCATACGTTTAATAGTTTGTTTTTTTTTCTGCTGGAGGTTAACCCATCTCCAGGGGGAGTTTATTGAATAAACACTTAATGTACGATACAGACTTTGGTACTCTGGGACTTTGGTATTGTTGGCCCGGAAAGGTCCTCGCTAATGCCCGGGCTACACGAGGCTAGTTTTTCAAGCCAGGATAGCAAGCTAGTGTCAGTAAGCTAGCAAACTACTAGTACTTCTGGCTGTATAGACTAAACTAGCTTCATCTCTAAGCTAGTAAACTAGTACGGTAGTTGACAAGCTAGGACAGTTTTTAATAGGATGGGGTTCTATTTTTTAGGCTAGTAGCGCCCCCCACCACTGATTTTACTATCCTGGCTTGTGTCCTAGCTTCATGTGGCCGGCGAAGCTAGTTTAAAGTTGACTCGGAAGCAGTGGATACGGGCGACCTGACCCGACCGAGTAATGAGCTAGATATTTTGCTTTTAGTTAGCTTAAGATATTAAATATTTTAAGACTTAATACCATATACTTTGGCAAGATGTACAATAAAGTAATAGTTGGTTGGTTGAATAAACAGATGATTGATTATGAATTATTTGCTTAGTTGGTAAAGGTGGTTGATGAGAGATTATGAGTTTAATTCTTTTCGTGTATTTATTATGCATTTTACAAGATTATTGAATGAATATATCTTGGTTTCTTTGGTAATAAGTTCTTTTATTAAATAAGGACTAATCGTGAGCATGTGGTAAACTAATTCATGCCTAGATCGTACAGCAGCATAACGCGGGCAGTCTTTAAGTAGATGGTCTATGGTTTGTATAATACTATTGTCACAAGGGGATTAATCGGTGTCAATTATTTTAAATCGGTGAAGGTATTGTCGGTGATATCCATGGCCAGTTAATATTTGTGTCAAATGAAATCCTACTTTTGTTGCTTTGAAAAGTTCAATAATACTTCTTAAATATAAAAGTATTCAAAACGTAAATATCCTCCCAAACCATTTTCAATATACACATGAAATGTTATCCCGACGGATGAAACCCTTCATTTTTCATTCAGTATCAGAGGTCAGCCGTATTACTGGATACCATCTGATATTCATGATTCCAGAAACGAAACAGGTTTCCAATTGGAATTGAACTCACTACGTACGGATCGTGAGCCCATGGCTCAGATCACTAAACCACTTAAATAATTAATTCCCTTTAAAATATTACTACCATGCTGGCCTGAAAGCGAGAGAAAAAACATAGAATGTACCAGCTGCATTTTATCCCGGGCTTGCTGTAAAAACCAGCTAAGGGATTCGAGGATTTCAGTATATTATAATTTAAGGCAAATTTCAGTATATTATTGTAATTTAATTTGAGGCAATATACCTACAGATCTGTCTTGAACCCTCAAAACTTTGTCAGACGTGGCGGATCGACCTTCGTTTAGGTCGTTTATGCTCTGCCTACCGCATTAGGGATAAAGGCGTGATTGTCTGTATGTAAGTATGTAAAATATTTCGTGTTTGCACTGTTTATTCTGCTTCTACTCGACACCCTTTGTGCAGAATTTTCAAAGAGACGGGGGTTTTGTTTGCGTCTTGTCAGGATGAGGGCAGAACTAACAAAATGGAGAGGCCTTGATAAATACAACATCAGAATTTCCAGCCTTACAGCAGTACTGGAGATTTTAGTGGAAATATCCCAAATTTTTGGTGCCCTGGATTTAGTTTCGTGAAATGGAACTAACCAACTTTAGGACTCTAGCCCTTCTTGGACGTATTTGAACTAGACAAAATTAAAACGCACACGTATCGGAGCTGAAATAACTTATCAGTTTGATTAGAAAACCCAACAAATTTACTAATGAATAGGTTTAAAGATATTTTATTCTCAAAAAGACAAATGTCACTTACATGAGACAGAAATTAAAAATATTTCCTCAAATACATAATATTATTGTTATTGCAACTATACATAAAGCAAAACTAAAATAAAAAGTGAAGAATAGTAAACAAAAATATCCGAAAGTTACTTGCATAAACTGTAAAACATTAGCATTGTTTTAATTTTTATCCAAATTTACGGTAGCTTTAATATGCTGAGTGAGTTTGGTTTTAAATTCGGCTAGTGTATGTTTTTAATGTAAGAATAAGTTACCTAGTTAGATAGATTTATTATTTAATAAGAATGTCTCGGTAAGGGTCCCTTATATAACTAAGCAGGGTATACGTTAGTGTAAATTGACCCTTCTCTATCGTTATCCGACTGTCAAAGAAGGGTTATGTTATTCGCGCGTACCTATCTAGTATGGATGTATGTTTTAATATGTCTTCATTACCTCGTATCTCCATAACGACTGAATAGAATTCGACAATTAGTCTCAAGAGCCCGATTGTTCTTAGATAGGTTTAATTAAAATTCGAAATGGCGGATTTCAGGCGCTAAATATTAAAAGTCTTAATTTTTTTTGTCTAAATATATCGAGTTGGGTATCAAAATGAAGTAAATTAAAAGGAGATTACAAAGATATACAATGATTCATATGTTGAAGCAAAATTTAAGACAAATAATGTATTAAAACATTTTTTTAAGTACTAAAGTCAGTTTGCTTATTTTTTTTAAATACGTGCTTCAGGTGTATGAAGCTAGTGGCCAACAGGGCGATACCCATACCCATCCTATCATCATTCGCTTACCCTTTTCTTATTTATATGGGGTCGGGGTTTTCGGGGCTTACAATAATAAGAAGAAGGTAATTTTAAAATGTAATAAATTAAGCAAGTATTTACATTTAAACACGCTATCCCTTACTGGATTTACTTACTGAGTATTTACGAGCTCATATCTATATATCAGCGACAAAAAAACATAGAATGTGCCAGCTGCATTTTCTCCGAGGTATGCTGTAAAAACCAGCTAAGGGATGCGAGGGTTTCAGTATATTATAATTTAGGCAATGGGCTGACAACCTATTACTACAGCAATATAGCTACAAATCTATCTTAAATAACCATCAAAACTTTGTTCGACGTGGCGGGACGACCTTTGTTTAGGTAAACTAGGGAAAAAATAACAAATTGATAAATTCTCAAATATCATTCTTATGTTTCCCCCCTGGGAATTAAACCCGGGACCACCAGATCGGGAGTCCATGGCACTAGCCACTAGACCACAGAGGCAGTTAATCTCAACCTCAAACTTATATGCCCACAGACTTTCTATTTATATCTGCTGTTATGTAGTCTTGAACTGTGGAGAGTATACACATCTTTATTTTTAGTTAATATTTAAGTCTATCTTTCAGTACCTACATACAAAGCTCCAATGAGTCTGAAAAGAAAAAAGCATGCGTAGACATACATACACTTCTAGCAAAAAAAAATGACGCAATCACACGAAACAGACAAATCGTGTTAATATGGCTAAGAAATAAAGCACATTATCCAAGATAAGTGAGGGAGATAAGGGAGCTTGGCTGAGATTAATTAAATAATGTAGGACAGAGGACGGTGACCTGCGATATATCACTGGTGTCAGACGACCATCAAGTGTATAACAATAGCTACATAGGGGACTGCAACCATACGCTTGTAATAAATTTAAGCAGTACTGTCCTGAAAACCAAAAAGGATTGCTCAGTTAAGGTGGAAACAGAGCATAGGTGGCGCTCTCAATAATTTACGTTTGGCGAATATCGCAAATAAATCTACGTTTTATAATCCATAATATAATAATTCACACTTTACGCTCTGTCTACTCCATAAGTGATAAAGGCGTAATTATATGTATGTATGTTGTTTGATCGAGTTGTTCATTTTGTATGGTAAGGTTTAATCTGAAGCATAAAAACTATGTATTACAAATGTGCTAAAAGTAGTCACTACAAAGTGGACACATAATATAATAATTTATAAGAATAGCTTTTATGTTTAGTGTAAATTATTTTATTAGGTATGTGTTATAAAATTGAGAATGAACTGCGATTGTCGCCAAACGTAACATATTCATGAAAATGTATATTGGGCACAATTAATTTAAAACAGATGGCGCCACTGTCGCAGCTCTCGAACCACTTTAACGATTTTGAAAAAAAAACATTTATTAATCCCACAACCATTCTCTGACCCTTTTAAACGTCGATGTGTTGGGCCCGAATTTTCCCCGAGTGATTTGTACAGTGATTTGTACGATAGCTAATGTATCGAGAATAAATAGTGCCGCCAGTTGGTCAAGTAACGCAAAAGTAGCTCTGACTGTCTGTCTTTTACTCATTTACGCCTAAATAGCTGAATAGATTTTGACGAAATTTGGTAGAAGTATATTCCTTACAACATGTTTACAACTTTACACCGCTTTGCAACTCAGTTTGCAGTAAAATCGCGAACGGAAAGTAAGTCAACAATAAATCAATCTCAACCCACGGTTTTAAACATTAACTGTGACATTACTTTAAATACTTTACTTTTTACTTTTATGTGCTTCGCTTCGAAGACTATGAAAAAGCGTTTGATAGTGTCGAACACTGGACTGTGTTTCAATCTCTCCATCGTTGTGGGATAGATAAAAGGTATGTGGACACTCTTCGGGAGTTATATAGCTCAGCCACTATGCAAGTACGAATGCACGAATGCACGAACTCACGAATCCTGTGACCTTAGGAAGGGGTGTGTATAGACGGGAGCAGGGAGAGACAATTAAACAAGTTGAATGCTGATTAATAACTGATTATATTTGGATAAGGCAAGCGTTTATATAGAATAGGATACATGATGGTTACATAGGTTCTTACTATACTACACCTCCCATCGCAAAGAAAAAAAAAACAAATACAGTTTTTTTTTACAAATTAAAATAATATAACACTTTATACTTTTTATATAATTATAGGTATGTTTAAGAGTAAATTTTGAATACAAATTCTTATCATAGTAACTTAATTAAATATGTAATATCTATGTACTTTATTAACTTAGACTATTAGTTAAAATAAGATTTAAATGTTTTAACTTAAGACTATTTACTTAAATATTTCATTGTAACAACTAAATAGTAACCAATAGATGGAAAAAGAGTTATTTTATAAAAGGCTTTGTTCTATTTTTATGAACAATATCTGTTTTTCCACCTTTATCTATCTTAACATTTACACCTAAATCCTCTAAAACTATATATGGTCCAATATAAATGCTGTCCATCTTATTATCTGATGGTTTTTTTATTAATAACAAATCATCCTTATTATATATTATAGGGTTTATTCGTTTGTCAAAATCAACTTTTCTTTTAGCTTTTTTGCCCAAAAGATTATTTTTTGCATCTCTCTGAGCCACCTGGATTTGATATTTAAGCTCAAGTGCGTAATTTTCATGATTGTATAACGGCTGAATAGTATCAGATGACAAGTTGCTAGGTAAATTAGGTACCTTACCGAACACGAGCTCATGTGGTGTGTAGGTTGTTTCCGAGTGCACTGTGTTGTTATATGCGAAACACCAATACGGAAGCCAGCTACTCCATGACTGAGGTTGGTTATTGCAGTTTATTCTAAGATACGCACCCATGGTCTTGTGAGTATTCTCCAACGCTCCTATGCTCTCGTGGTGGTAGGCCGTAGAAGTAATATGATGGATATTCAGCAACTTACATACCTCTTGCATTGTAGACGCTATGAACTCGCTGCCTCTGTCCGTGGCAATTTCTTTGGGTATTGAGTACCGCAATATGAAGTTCTCAACAAACGATCTGGCTACGGAAATAGCGTCTTTAGATGTTAAAGGATAAGCTTCAACGAATTTGCTCAATTCGCATTGTAAGGTGAGAACATAAACAAATCCCTTCAAGTCTTTCGGAAGAGGTCCTACAATATCTAAAAATACTTTTTCGAAAGATGAGTTCGCAGTTGATGTAATTTCCATAGGCTGTTTCGTCTTTAAACTATATTTTTGCTTTTGACATTTTTCGCATCGCGAAACAAAATCTATCACATCTTTTTCCAGCGAAGGCCAGAAATAAAATCGCTTGATGTTGTTAGTCATCCGCTTAATACCTGCGTGGCCACTAGTAGGTAATAAGTGGAAATCGTTAATTATTACTTTCCTATCATCGGGGTTGTCTATTCTTTGAATTCCTTTTATAATATATAATCTCGTATTTGGCCATTGTTTTGATTCCTTAATTCTCTTTATAAAATTCTCAATAACTTTTTCTTTAGTACAACTTCTTTTAATTAAACACATTTCTTCTATCTTATATTTCTTACATAAACTACCCAGATCTCTCACTAAAACGTCTCGCGTATTTAATGATCGAGTATCTGCGCAAATGTAAATAATTGACTTAATTTCATTGTAAATAATATTCTGAACAAAAGGTGTGCACTCCCCTTTATTCAGTAACTCTCTAAACTTCTCATATGGCACTAACCGTAACTCTGTCAAATTTCTAGGTTTTTTAATAATCTCCACGATTCTTGGGTGATCAGTCCTCGAATCTAGGGAATTACTATCAACCGAAAAATTTGCATCCTTCTGTCCTATACCTGCATCCATATTACGTCTTTGTGCCAGGTATTAAACTCATAATCAATCTTGGCTTTATAAAATTTCATGAAATCTTCACCTAATATTCCATCTGCATCTGTAGGTAAAGTTTTGAACACGTAAAAAGTCTGATGCAATATCTGTCCACAATAGGTCAGCTGTAAGTTAATGAACCCTTCTGCATAAATAGTACCTCCTAAACCTCTGATCAGCTCACGCCTTTTTCGGAATGGAATATTATGTTTCTGTATGATGTAGTGACTAATAGCAGAGATCGTTGCACCAGTGTCAATGAGCCAACTATGTTTATGTAAACCGATATTAAAATAAACTATACTCGATCCGTTGCTAGCACAAATTAAGTTAGGCACGAAAAAACTGAGCTAATGATAATGAGTCATTTTCCTCGGTACTTACCTCATTCTCGGGTTCCATGGCACGTATGTTTCTTGACTGGAATCTGGAGTTATGGAAACTTCTACCTCTGTTTCCACGTCGCTGTGCTGGTACCGAAACTCGACCACCTCTACGATTTGACGACTGCGGGGGTGGTGCGTAGCTCGTAGGTCTAAAGCTTGGATTACGCCTATAGTTCAGGTTGTAACCAAAACCTCTCGTACTGTAACCTCGATGACCCTTGGAATAATTATACCTACCTTCAGGTGGGCGATAGTTACTACCCCTGCGCATACTCATTACGTCACCTGATGATCCTGACGTTGATGACATCACCTCCTCGTCCTGCGCTGCTTGGATAGCGTCCTTAAGACTTGTAAAATCCCGTGCGGCTATGATTGTGCTTAGTCGGCGATTTGTCAGCCCGTAGGCAAATTTTTTGATTGCGTTAAGGGGTTTTAAAACATCATAACTCGCGGATTTGCCGTCGGATGGGAAATCGTCAAGTCTACAAAAAGTTCGGTTATTTCTTTACCGAAGTCAGTGACAGTTTTGTAATTTTGTCGCACATTTTGCAGACGACTTTGGATGGCGGTGGCAGATTTTCGTGGTAACAACTGCCGTCGCATATCCTGCACCAAGTCATCAACAGAGCCATAATTTGAATTTAGTTCAAACTTGGCTGATTGTGACAAACGATTCCTTAACACAAACTGAATTAAGTTGTCCTTACACTTTTTATCCTCCAACAAGCTACCATAATACTCTATTGACTCAATCAATTGTTTGGTATTTGATTCGTCATCGGTCATTAAAGGCAAGATAGTTAAAGCAATCTTTAAACTGAATGTCTCCATTTTTGATTCGATATCTGTACTCTGTTCACTATCAGATTGTTCTGCCTTAGGCGATCAAAATTCTAACACATCATTATAGAGTATTTTAAAAATTTCGCATTGCTTATTTACTTCTTTTATCTCCTCTTTCTTTAACTTACCTAACTCTATTTCGTTCCTTAATAGTTCAATACAATTATTATACTTACTTAATATAATATTAGCAACATTTAACTTTTGCTCAAGAATCGGACCCTTTCTTCGCTTTGGACCGATTTTAACTAAATACTTACGTACTTCTTTTATTTCTGTACAATAATTTTGTATGTTATGGGCCATTTACCAGTAAAATAAAGCAATAAAATAATAAACAATGCGAGATTTTATCACTTTAACTATCAAATAATCTAATTATAATAATATAAACCTTATCCATTATATCCATGTAACGCATTTAGGTACTATACCACACTCAAATTACGAGAATACGCATTACGAACGTCGCGCACTTCACTTTGACCGCACACGTAAAACGTCAATCATTTGGTACTGCAACTAAGTCTTTTTCAAGTGTCCAAACGCATCATATCACCTTCTTCTAGTGTCCAAAAGTCTTTTTCGAGTGTCCATTCACGCATCTGACGAAAAACAAAATCCTTGTAACTACACGAAGACGAAGAAAAACAAATAAACGATCCTTGCCGGTGCCGCTGCCGTAAATGTGCTCAAAACGTAGGCACGTAGGTACTTGCTTGTAATCTAAGTCAAAGACGACGCACAAAGCAAGTAGTTACTGATCTTATTTTACATTACATATCCTTAGTGTATGTATTCGCTCCTTAAATATCCTGCACGCCGAAATATACAGCTGCTCTAGGTATCTGCTCACAAGAACCCTTCTTCAACTTCGAGATTCGGCTCTATTCTCTTTATACGCATCGCGCTGCTCTCTGCTCTCCTGTCTATCTTCTTGTTTAAACAGATGTTCAGGTATCGGCTTCCCAATAGAACTGCACATATCAGGGTGAAAATGGCAAAAAGGTATAAATACCAGCTGATCTGCGAAACCTCCTGCGCGATGATAAAGTTCGTCTGTTCACCTTTATTGTTTTGGCCAATCTGCGTCAGTACGTCCTGGTGCTGCGCTGCTGCAGGTGCCGGTGTCGTCGGTTTGCTCGTCGGATTCCCCATGGTTTTAGCAGCTTGTCGTAGTTACTTACCACGAAACGAAGAAAATAGCAAAACGATTCATCGACTTAGTATTTAGATTAATCAATGAAATCTATCCGACACTCGCGCGCGCGCTACACCATCCATACAAGGCAGGGTCGCCATGTATAGACGGGAGCAGGGAGAGACAATTAAACAAGTTGAATGCTGATTAATAACTGATTATATTTGGATAAGGCAAGCGTTTATATAGAATAGGATACATGATGGTTACATAGGTTCTTACTATACTACAGGTGTACGTCAAGGCGATACCCTTTCTCCCAAGCTCTTCACAAACGTACTTGAAGATGTAACGAAGACTTTCGACTGGGTAGAAAGAGGTATTAATATAAACGGAGTTCAATTATCACATCTAAGGTTCGCGGATGATTTAATCCTCCTTGCTGAAAATACTATCGATCTTAAACAAATGCTCGAAGAGCTATGCAATGCTTCTCTGCGGGCTGGCCTCAGGATAAATATGTCCAAGACAAAAATCATGACTAGTTACTCTCCTGTATCAAACATAATTGCTGGTAACTCCCTGGTAGGCAAATATGTCTATCTTGGACATAGTTTATCCTTTGGCCCAAAATCGCAGATGAAGGAAATAGCAAGGAGGATTCAGCTGGGATGGGCTGCATTCGGAAAACTAGAAGACTTCCTTAAGTCAAAAATATTTCCGCAATGCCTTAAGACCAAGGTATTCAACCAATGTGTGCTACCCACGCTTACGTACGGTGATGAGACATGGACGCTCACAAAGCAAGCTATGCACAAAATTAAAGTCGCACAGAGAGCCATGGAGCGCGCCATGCTCGGAATAAACTACAATATCGTATCCGAAATACTGATATCTGACACCGTACTAAGGTGGAAGACGTAGGTAAAAGGATTACCAAGTTGAAGTGGGCGTGGGCAGGACACTTGGCAAGGCGGAAAAACCGCAGATGGACAAAGGCAGTAATAGAGTGGCAGCCATGGGGCAGAATACGCCCAGTAGTCAGACCACCAGCCCGATGGTCAGACAATTTAGTCTCTGTGGTGGGAAAGAGCTGGATGCGGATAGCACAGGATCGGAAAGAATGGCGCATAAAAGAAGAGGCTTAGTCTTTATTATGACAACATTTTTGATTAACAATACAATCATATCAAATAGCATAAGTGTGAAATGCAATAAGGTAAAACCAATAATAGCAGTTCAGATTTTGATAGATTTATTCGTTCGGTACACCGGATATTGTTTCCCGTAAAATATTAAAAAATGTAATGACACAATGGACGTAGCGTTAGTCACAGTTATCGTACGAAACCTTCATTTTCAATTTAAAAAGCAGAGGTTAAAATATTATCAGTGTTTTTATAATTAAAGTTGAATAAGAACAAAACAAAGAGTAGCTACATTTCAGCTAAAAATAATGGATGCCCAAGAGTAATAAATTATTCCCGAAAACATAATGAAGTCTTTACCTTGACTGAAAAAGAAAATTGTAAATAAGTAAGAGACTCTTTGTGTTACTAAACAAGTTTTTCTTGCATTTGAAATTTATGAAAGGGCGTTTTTCGTAATATACTGGGCAATTAATATTGCACATTGACTCTGGGAAAGAGACAGTGATGTTTGCCAGTAAGAGTACAAGTGCGACGGACTGCCTGCAATGTGCAAACTAATCTTAACTCAGTTGCAGATGGTTTCAACTTCTAGACTGGTCGCGTACAAAATTTATAATATAATGATCTTTCTTTCTTACCTTGTTGGTTTTCGAGACTCGAAACCAGTCAAAAGATCCAATTAATCCTGCAGTCAAATTCTTAAGCCGCCTAATACAGCCTGATTAGCCCCTGACATGGTTTTCGTACCGACCTCTTTTAACACAGTGACTGAAAAAGACGGCTTTATGTGCCTCCCGGAGCTCGGAATCATTTTTCTTGCAGACAATTAGATTATTCAGCCTGCATTGTCCTAACCAAACTGGAGAAAAACTCACAAAGTGATAGTGATTGACAAATATTACCTTTAGGTTATCGAAATCGAACCGACGACCTCTGGATTAGAAGCAAATGGCTCTGACAACAGAGGCAAACCTGATTTAACCAATGTGCAATATTTATAGCCCTTTGCGTACAGCAGCAAGCTTGAATAGTACCCACTCTATTCCATCTGCGTGTGTAATATTGGATTATCTGTTCCCTGGAGAATTCAGTTTGTCAAACGGATTGAGTAAATGTGTGTTATTTTATTTCTATCTCTTCACTTATCTATTCCTTTCTTGTTGGGCTGCGATAAACAAAAAATAAAATTATTTTCTTTGATTTTTTTCATGGCAAATGTCTTGTTTTCGTGATTTCAAAAAATATATTTATAATTTAGAAGTATTTTGAATATAGTGACAGTATTAAAAACGTCTATCATTTTATTTCATTTTATAATTTATCAGTCTCCCTTGCTGGACTAGAAGCGATAGAAAAACATAGAATGTGCAAACTGCATTTCCTCCTGGGCATGCTGTAAAAACTAGGTAATGGATTCGAGGGTTTCAGTTCATTGTAATTTAGGCGATGGGCTGACAACCTGCCACTACATATAAATAAATCTATCTTAAACAACCCTCAAAACTTGACCAACGTGTCGGACCGACCTTTGTTTGGGTTGTTGACGCTCTGCCTACCTCATTTGGGATTAAGGCGTGATTGCGTGTCATTCATCAGTGCTCAGACACTGATCTACTAACATAGGTTGCACTTTTCTCACTCTTTCCCATTTATTATTGATAAAAAAACTGATTGTGACAACTTGAATTAAGAAAGGTGCAACTTAAATTGGCCCGTATTTAAAATCAGCTCTTCAGACTGACAGTTAGTTTGAGTACGTATCAGAAATGTCATTTCAGTACAAAACGAACTCTCAAATCCGCACTAAAGAATGCTCTCAATCTAAAAATCGCTTTATAAATACGACCCTTAGTGTGCTAAAAAAAAAATGTTTTGTGAATAAGTACATACATACATATAATCACGCATTTATCCCTAATGGGGTAGGCAAAGCGTAAACGACCTAAATAAAGGTCGTTCCACCACGTCTGACAACGTTTTGAGGGTTTTTTTAAGATAGATTTGTAGGTATATTGCTGTAGTGACAGGTTTGTCAGCCAATCGCCTAAATTACAATATACTGAAACCCTCGGATCCCTTAGCTGGTTTTTACAGTTTACCCGGGAGGATATGCAGCTGGCCCATTCTATGATTTTCTCTCGCTCGCAGTCCAGCGTGGAAGTTAATAAGTATCTCAAAATATTTCTAGGGATTCTGGCATGTAATAACAACTAAAATTTGAAGTAGTTTGTTAAATTCGGACGTTCTTCTCTCTTCGGAATATCATTCATTCAATGGCACTTTGATTTCAATAACTCCTTTAAATTTTATTCTGTCAGTCTTGAACCAGATACCAGATTTCGCCATAATTTTATAAGAGAACCTTGATTCTAATTGTATTGAAATTGAGTTTATCGGTTGGTGTGTTCTTTTTGTCTGCTTAAATCATAACTTGTAATCAAAACATATTCAGATTACTATTCAAAATCTTTTGTTTTCTGCTTTACCTACGTAAGGACATGATTTTGTTGCGTGTATTTATTTTATTTACGCATTTCGCAAAACAACCGAGTATATTGATTATTTCCATGGGTTTTTAATTATTTTTCTGCGTATATTTCGCATGATGCGCATTGTCTTTCCAATTCACAGGAAGCGCTGTGATTGGACGTGACGTCATAAGCATGCCCCTATCCCGCCATCATTGGCAATTCCGTTGCATTGTCTCTGCGCAAGCGCCGGCTCTGCGCTAGATCAACTTAGGTTCATCCAGGCTTTTTAGCTGACTATAGCTGATTGTAGGAGTCCTAAGGTGTTCATCTAACACATCTGATTTGCCGAACTTGTGCCACCTCTCATAATACGAGGGTCATTCAATAAATACTTAGCCTACAAAAAGAAAACGAAAATTTTAGAAAAGTGGCAATTTATTTTACAACATAGTCTCCTTTTAGTTCTATACACTTAGCCCAGCGATGCTCCAACTTTTTTAACCCGTCCGAAAAATAGTTTTTGTCAAACTCTGCAAAATAGGCCTCCGTGGCGGCGATGACCTCCTCATTTGATCCATATCTATTCCCGGCGAGTGACTTTTTCAGATTAGGAAACAGAAAGAAGTCACAAGGGGCCAAATCTGGAGAATACGGTGGATGGGGCAGCAATTCGTAGCGTAATTCGACCAATTTGGCCATGGCAACGGCAGACGTGTGAACCGGTGCGTTGTCGTGGTGAAACAGCACTTTTTTCTTCGCCAGATGGGGTCGTTTTTTCTTTAATTCGGCGTCGAATCGGCCCAATAAATCGGCATAGTAAAGCCCTGTAATTGCTTTACCCTTCTGGAGGTAATCGATGTAGATCACACCTTGTGAATCCCAGAAAACGGTGGCCATAACTTTTCCGGCCGATTTTACAGTTTTCGCCTTCTTTGGAGCACGTTCCCCGGTCTGGATCCATTGTTTTGATTGCTCCTTGGTCTCTGGTGTGTACCAGTGGATCCAGGTTTCATCGACGGTCACAAAACGACGCAAAAACTCCGCTGGATTTCGCTTAAACAGCGCCAAACACGTCTCCGATGTGGTCTCACGGTTGCGCTTGTTTTCCGGTGTGAGTAAACGCGGCACCCATCGCGCCGACAGCTTTCTCATGCCGAGTTCCTCGTGAAAAATATGATGCACTGTTCCTTCTGAAATGCCTACAGTCTCAGCTAGCTCCCGAACCTTCAATCAGCGATCTGCCAATACGAGATCATGGATTTTTTTAATGTTTTCCTCCGTAGTAGCTGTTTTCGGTGCACCTGGACGTGGTTCATCAAAAACCGACGTACGGCCACGTGCAAACTCGTTGAACCAATTCTTGACGGTGGCCATCGATGGAGAAGAGTCACCGTACACAGCATCCAAGCGCTCTTTGATTTCGAAGCGCGTTTTCCCTTCCAAAAATAGGAATCGAATCACCGAACGATATTGCTCTTTTTCCATTTTTGTAAAACCGATCGACACGTTCGCTTCCATAAGTTGTAAAATTAAAACAAATGAAGGGATTGCAATGAAAATTTGAAAAAAGAATTAAAAAAGAATGTGCTACACTGTGTTTAAACTCTTTTGAAACTACAGCGCCCTCTGGCGATGAGGCTCGTACGTTTCCATTTTTCTCATTGAGGGATATGTACCTGGATTTTTTTAAATATCTTTAAAACTTTGCATAGGCTTGTTAAACATTGTACTTCTATAAGGTGCATAGTTCGCTGGCATCCGCCTTTGGCGTTTGTGACGTTTTACAGATGCTTGTCTGATGTTGCCACCTGTGTTGCAATTTTGGCGAGCTTGTGTTTTGGCGTCTTTCTTATTTTTTATGGAATTATTCAAAGTGTCCTTTATTATTAAGCCCTTCTCTCAAACCTTTATTAATTACATCATCGGAAAGGGTCACTCAGTTTGACTTATTTTGAGACAATGAAGTAATTGGATGCTATTTCATTGTTTCCTGGCACCTTTCTAGTTTCATGACTTTCAGCTGCCTGACTTAAATTTCTGAAAAGATTTGTTTACCCTTCGTCAGTTTGGAATATGTTTAGAAATACGAGTCCTTGTTTTTAAGAGTAATAAGAAAGAAATATAAAAAAAATGGTGGTTGGTATTCTGCTCAATGCCGTGCCATCTCAATACGTAATCGATTGGCATATAACCCCAACGCAATATTTTATGCACTTAAACGTTAAAGTTACACTGTAAATGAGTAAAATGGCTATAAAAATCCAAGTATGGATGTGGAAATAATTATGATTATTTTATAATATGTATCGTTAATCCCTTAAACGTCTCGTTCAATTCCGTTTACCACTTTGTAGTCATACCACTTTATTCATGCTAGTTGAAAACACATCCGGATAATAAAAATACATTTTTAACAAAGTGATTTCCTTGTAGGTACTTATTTTTGTAGAATTTTCATTATGCAAGTACGAGAAGTTATAAAATTAGATTGAAAAGTAAAACGAAACGAAAAACATAAACGTTATCTTTGTCGCTCCGGCATACATTATGCATCACATGGTAAATTGATGCCTGTATCGTGATTGTAGAGTATTATATCATTTATTTTAGTTTTTAGTTATTCTTATTTTCACTATTCTATTTTGTTGTATTTAAATTATCTATATATTTCCTATACTTTAGCATTACCCTTTTCTCTTTACATTTCAAAGGTTGTCTGGAAGAGATCGCGTCCAGCGATAAGACATACATACATACATACATATAATCACGCCATTATCCCTAATGGGGTAGGCAGAGCGTTAACGACCTACGCAAAGGTCGTTCCGCCACGTCTGGCAAGTTTTGAGGATTATTACAAATGATCATGACGTATATTGCTTTAGTGACAGGTTGTCAGCCCATCGCCTAAAATTGCAGTATACTATAACCCTCGAATCCATTAGCTGGTTTTTACAGCATGCTCTGGAGGTGATGCAGCTGGCACATTCTATGTTTTTCCATCACTCCCAGTCCAGCATGGAAAAAACGATAAGACCGCCTTTTATTAGTTTAAGTTAATTTTTGTGTTTCTTGTTTTTTGTGTACAATAAAGTGTTTTACTTACTCACTAAGGGATGTATGAGCTGACAACCTGTCACTACAGCTATAAACATAGAAATCTATTTTACAAAACCCCTTTGTCAGACGGGGCGGAACGACCTTTGTTTAGGTCGTTTACGCCCTACCTACCCCATTAGGGATAAAGGCGTTATTATATGTATGTATGTATAATCTGTGTTTCTTATAAAGCGTTACTGTGCCTTCACGAACTGTAAGCTTGCCTTAAATATAAATGTAGCATTTAGCTAAAGCCCCAAAATAACATAAGCACATTTAGTTTTCCAGCCAATCGCACACAAGTGTAATATGTAACCATGTACAAATAAGAGTAAACGAAATGTTTATTTCGTTTTCATTTTATTATTCAACGCGGTTTTGCAAAAAACCTACATCGCTGAATCAAATGTTCTTTATTTTTTGTTTATAATTACGACAAAATGAAATTAATTACAGCGTTTTAGTACTAAGAAACATTACAGACAAACAGTCACACTACTTCGACGACATGTTTATAGTAAAGGTTCCTTGGTTAATGATAAATAACAAACTTCACCGCAATGTTCACAGCTTGCTGGCGAACTAACGCTCGGCTTTTCACTCAGCAACCTTAGACGCGTCTAGCATGATAAAGCGCTGCAGCCGCTGTTTGTCCTAATTTTACTTACCTACCTCAAACAGAGACAAGTAGCAAGATAAAGCGCTTCAGCTGCTGTGCGCTCTAGTTTTACAGAAGGCTGCAGCTTTGTGTGAAGCGGAAGTAGAAAATAAACTAAATATCAAACACATACATATGAAAGCATTCGCGAAAAGTAGTTTTTGTAATATATTTTCCTAATGTTTCCTGTTTCCTGGTTAACATTGCGAATGGCACCATGGACACTCCGGAACTTCTCGCGCGCATCGCCTTGCGGGCTAACCAGTTCGGACTGAGACTACGTCCTGTATTGTCTATTCCTACTGCCAGTACTAACTACCGTAAGAATTCGTTCTTAATTCGCGCTCCAACCAAATTTAATGAACTTTCTCATGATGTTGACCTGTTTTGCACCAGCATTACCACCATAAAGCGATTAATGACGCAAAGTTATTTCAACCCATTGTGATATTATGTACGTACCTAATATTGTATTCACTGTTTTATTCACTTAAAGTTTTAAACTTACTTCCTTTAATCACTTCTGTGTATGTTTTGTTTGTTTTGTTTTTATGTAACATTCTATTTGTGGAGGTTTGTTAATAGCATTAGAATATCTATCTTATTTCTATATTAAACACATTTGTCTGTAAATCCTCCTAATAAAATAAAATAAATATGAGAACGAACTTACCTAACGCTTAGTGGCATTTAGTTAGTTTTAGTATCTAATGTTTTTCCCACGCTGCTTACTTCCATGCTGGACTGGGAGAGATAGAAAAACATAGAATGTTCCAGCTGCCCTTCCTCCCGGGCATGCTGTTGAAGTCAGCAAAAGGGACTCGAGGGCTACAGTGTATTGTAATTTAGGCGATGGGCTGACAACCTGTCACTATAGCAATACATATTACAATCTAAAATTGCCCTCAATTTTTGTCAGACGTGGCGAAAGCGCTTTTTACGAGGCGTTAAACGCTCTGCCTATCCCGTTAGGGATAAAGGCGTGATTTATGTATGTATGTATGTTTTTCCCAGAAACTCAAGCTTTGTTGTGTTTTAATGAAAAACTCGAAAATTCCAACAGCAGTACTGATCTTACTTCCATGCTGGGCAGGGAGCAAGAGAAAAACATAGAATGTGCCAGCTGCATTTCCTCCCTGGCATGCTGTAAAAACCAGCTAAGGGATCCGAGGGTTTCTGTATATTGCAATTTAGGCGATAGGTTGACGACCTGTCACTACAGCAATATACAAATCTATCTTATATAATCCTTAAACTTTGTCAGACGTGGCGGAACGAACTTTGTTTACGTCATTTACGATCTGCCTAACCCATTAGGGATAAAGGCGAGATCATATGTATGTATGTGTGAACTGCTCTTATCGCATTTTACTTGCCTTGCTAATAGATTTTGGTCCCAATTATACTGACAAAACATATTAATGCACTGTCTTTAAAATAACAATTTGTTTTAAATAACAGCCAGTTTTATTTTCATACAAATAACTTCTAAATTCTTTGAATCTCAAGCTTGATTTTATGCAAAGTCTTTAAGACACTTTGAAAAGTGGTCGCATGGCTGAAAGGCACAAAATAAGTCCAAAATGTGATCAAAACTTCCGCTGCAGTAACCCGCTAGAACTCAATATTGCGCGAGCCTTCACCAAGGAAGCTATTTAGAGGTAATTTCAACAGTTTGCGATAAAATTAACCAGAGCAAGAGGGAGAGAAATAGCCAAATCTTTTTAAATGTATTTCTTTGGTGAACTGAGGCGAAGACCACAATAACATTTGCTAATCATTACTAAATTATATACGTAAAGTAACAGTTTAATATAGAGGGGAAAACTCTTTACTCCAACGGGAACTGCCATCTAAGGGCCTGGATTCTCCTCTAATTAGATGAGCTTATGAATGAGAAAATCTAAAGTTGAAAGCCATTAGGATATCTGGATAAATATCTACAGAAACCAAATATACGTACCAGATTTTTAACAAATAAGAAGTATCCATAATTTATAAGATTTATGACCATGACCTTCGTATTCACATAAAATGGTCAAATTAAATTATCGAAGTACCGAAAAGTAAATAAACTTAACAGGTGGTTCGTAAACTCCCCTAAAAAATACAAGTTAAAGTTTTAGTAACTTGTTTGATTGACCACTTTTCTTTTATGAATATTATATTTTTACCTTAAATATAGTTTCCATTTCAGGAAAATTCGAGTTTTAATTTGGAAACAGTAATTATTTAAATAAAACTTATTTGTTTCTCTAAAATAATAGAAACAGGCACTGCAAACAAAAATTTCTCGAATGCTAAAATTGAGCCAATTTTTCGTGCCACAAAGGAAAAAAAGATTTTTGAAGTAATTGAGAGCTCAGAGAAGTATAAAAAATAATTTATATGTACTTGCAAACTATTGAAATGTATTATTGTTTTGTAGCAGAGGGTCATAAATTTATATAGGTACATACACTACATACATAATATGAGTCTTGAGACATAGAAGGAGAAGAATGAGCTGGAAAGAAAATAAAGTTAGTTGACTTTTTTTTTCTTTTTTTTTATCATATAAAAGTTGTACAATGCTATTATAAATATATTCTCCCAAACTTTGTAAAAGTTTAACGGGAGATCAGTTGCTCTGCGCAATACAACTTACTTATTCTAAAACATTAAAAACTAACTTAATTATTATGCTAATTTGAATTTAAAAATATATATGTTTAAAATGATATTATAATAACACTCCGAGACTTTACTTGCTACGTTATCCAAAATGTACGATTTGATTCGATTCGAGTTTTTATTACTTTTTTTTGTTTGATTTTGCGGCTTTGATTTCACCATGTCGAAAGAAAATTGCAAAATGATGAAATTTGAGCATCGAGCAGTGATTAAATTCCTAAGTAAAGAAGGAAATACGCCTACGCAGATCAGAGAGCGCATGTTAAAGGTGTTTGGTGATTCAAGTCCTTCTAAATTCGTTATAAAGTTTTAGTCGAAGCAATTTAAACATGGCCGTGAGAGCCTGGAAGACGACACACGTAGTGGAAGGCCAATTTCTGCTGTTACCGCAGATAATGTTGAAAAGGTGAAGAACTTGATTCTTGCAGATCGGCGAATCAAGCAGTGGGAGATAGCCAGAGATGTGGGCATTAGCAAGGAACGAGTTCATGAAATTATTCACGAACATTTGGGCATGGAAAACTAATGGCCACCGTATTTTGGGATGTCGAAGGGATTTTGATGATAGATTATTTGCCTAAAAATACAACAATGAATGCTGAATATTATGCAAACTTGCTTGACCAGCTTCGTGAAGAAATCAAAGAAAAGCGGAGAGGCAAACTCAGCAAAGGTGTTCTGATTTTACAAGACAATGCTCCTGTACACACAGCCTTAACGGCGAGGTCAGCCCTGAGCAAAAACGGCTTCACAGAAATTAACCATCCACCTTATAGTCCAAATCTGGCTCCCTGTGACTATTTCTTATTCAAAGATTTAAAGAAAAAATTGAGGGGTCGCAGATTTTCGACGGACGAAGAAATGAAAGAGGCTGTGACTGACCATTTTGACGAGCATGATAAAAACTACTATTAAAACGGCATGATGTCACTTATTTGCAAATGTCATAAGTGTATTTCACTTACAGGAGACTATATAGAAAAATAAAAAATAAAGTAGCCATCAAAGTCTTTTCTTTCATAGTTGATAGAACAACGTTACAGTTAGATACAACGTAAAATATTTTACTAAAATTTTACTAAAATGTACATTTTGCTAGATGAAAAATGGGAAGACTACATTTTGCTAAAAGTTCACTAAATCGGTATCAATAAAATCTATAATGCCTTTTGTAATCTTTTCATCCGTTTAAACAAGCAACTTGATTTGGATTGTCTTTCGATTAGTGCATTAGAGTTCCGAGTTAGTAAATATTTGAAAAGTATTTTATGATCCTTATTATCCCCGAGTATGGTCGCCGACGAAAGGAAAGATCACGAAGAAATTGGCGAGACGACCTGGATGGTTATTGCGAACAATGGCCGACAGAAGCTGTGTATATAGACGCCTGTAGAGATAAAGGGGAAGCCTTGCAGTGGGACAATTTATAGGCTAAAATAAAAAAACAAATGTCCATGTTTTAACAATGAAAATGTTTTGGATTTCCAGGCGATTGTTTCTAAAGTTTTTGCACCGGAAGTTTCGATCGCGTTATGTGCATTGAAGTCGCGCCCTCGAGCTACGCGATAAACAATGGCTCCCCAACTTTTATAATATCCGTTTTAACCGAACATATTATACTCCGAACTTGTAACTATACTAATTATATGAAAAAGTAAAAGTGATAATAAGAATATTATGAACATACTCCACTTGAACTTATTGGTTAGACCACACTATGACATAGCTGCAGCGAAGCGGTGCGGCTCTCCTCGGCACGGCACTGCAGCGGCGCGACACTGCGCTACAAGAACTGTCAAAATGCATGAACTGACATTACCGCGTGTGGCGCGCCGTTCCACTGCAGCTCCATTACCGCTTTAGTGCGGTAAATTTCATACATTTTAATACAAATAATTATATGTCGCGCAGTGCCGCACCGCTTAGCTGCAGCTACGTTCTAGTGCGATCTAACCTTAACTCACGAACTTCTGATTGAAAATGAAAGTAAACAGATTCAGAACAAAATTTACATATGAATAACGGACCAAAATCATTTGATTTCTACTGTTGTTATTCGTCAAATTAAGCGTAGAAACACAACAACAGCACGAAATTAATAGCTTATTCAACTACATGCGGAAATTCGTAAATTACGTATTTTTCGTACTCATGTCCGCGCAGATACCAGGTTCAGGTTGCCAATTTAAATAATGAAACAAACTACAGGCTCATTGTTGATATAACTGCCAGTAAATCGAGATTACATTGGTGTTCATTAATTTGCTGCTATGTTCGTTTCTTTTATTTACAGAATGTCAAGTCTTTAAGAAAATCTGGTTATATGTAGTAACAAACTTTATTATATTTCAGTTTATGTATCAAATCAATCAAACGTATAACTTTTTAAGCACTCACGGTTATTTTTACTTACTTCCGTCAACTCGTGACTACGATTTGTGTAACCGAGTCAAAATGTCGAGATAAAAAAGTGAATTTCCTAGTTACTCCCATCAAAGGTCATCGCGGGTGACCCGAATTATAAACAAATTAAATCAAACTATGTTGAAATAACTTTTCAAAACCAACTTAACTTTGAATCCTTCCAAACTCTTTATAAAAAATTCGTTATTTACAACAAACCGAGCCGAAAATGAAAGGCTAGTTTTAAAACGCAAATGACAGTGAGTAAACGAGCCACAGCTCTCTGGACACCGGCCAATGTACTTACATTGTAGAAGCGGTATACAGGGGGCTGACCAATCTTTAGGGATTAACCAATGAAACTGAACTATCAAAACAAACTGGGGTTAAAATAAAATGAAAAATATCTCATACATAATTAAATTGTATATCTGTGCACCTTTCCGTCACTATCGTTCACTCCGGAAGCTACGATTTTTGAATTCTTTCTCTCCTGATTAGAATAGGATCAAAATCTTAAAATAAAGATATCTTTATGGAAAAGTTTATTTTTTGCATATTATTTACAGAGTGAATTAACATAACTAAATCATTCCTTGTAAGATGTATATCAACCCCCTAAGGTCAGTCAGCCTAACCAATGTGCTCACTTGTAGGAGCGGTATAGGAGCGTCCGGAGAGCGGTAAACCTCTCAGATACACACCAAGCACTAAAACCTTGGACAAAGAAGAGTTCTGTTGGGAAATATATAGTATAAAAAAAATAAACTGTGTACAGTGAGACGATTAAATGCTGACCAATGCACCGGATAGACCATTATTAAACCAGACACAAAAATACATACATATAATCACGCCTTTATCCCTGATGGGGTAGGCATAGAGTAAACGACCTAAACCAAGGTCATTTTGCCACGTCTGACAATGTTAGATAGATAGATAGATAAAACGTTTATTTGGTACTAGAGACACACACATTTTACACAAACAAAAAGTTCTGAAATTAAAATACAATAAACAAAAATAAACAACAGATAAAATATACATGTAAACTTAAGACAATGTGTGCTGTAGCAGTGCAAATAGGCAATAGCTCAGCGTCAAAATTTGCTCAGGAGCAAAGCGCTGGTTTTCAGCTACAACCTAGAGGAAGACGTGGTTACGGTATCCAATTAGCTGAACGATTGTCAATATGGTTTTTAGTATCAATAAAATCTTATAAATATCAAATATGATTATTCATGCAGATTATAATAAATACATATATTACATGTACATACATACAAAAATATAACGTTATAATTTATAAATAAATGATATTATATATAAGTAAGTTTATATTATATTAAGTATACTACTTTGATATTATACATTCAATAGCGTATTCATTACTGTACTAGATTATTAAATTTAATTTGATTTTAATATTCTAATTTTCGCTACCTAAACAAAGCGCTTAGAAATTCAAAACTTTTGGGATTCCAGAAGCAGTCTTTTTACTTTTTCCTTAAAAGAAAGTTTAGCTAATACCATCCTTAAAGGTGGTGGGATATTATTCCAGCACTTTGTTGCTAGGTAGCGAAAACTTCCCGTGAACGCTGCAGTTCGATGGTGATGTACCCTTAGGGGTGGGCGTAACAGTCTAGGGCTATGATTATATAATTGATTGAAAGGAGGAAACTTTAATTTAGAGAATAAATAATCGGGACTTTTAAATTTTATAATGTCGAACATTAGGGAGGCTAAATGTAATTGCCTTCTAGACTCCTTATTGAGTATTGAGGCATTGTTCAAAAATGGTGTAATGTGGCTTCTTGGAGGGACATCAAAAATAAACCTACAGCATGCATTTTGCACGCGTTGTATTTGACGACTTGTTTTGTAAAGGAGTCGAGGCCCATAGACAAGATCTGCATAGTTCAGCCGAGATAGCACTAAGGATTCACAAAGTAATATTCTCACTCTTTCAGTCAATAAATTTCGTATTTTATACAAAACCTTTAACCTATAGAAACAACTCCGTACTAGATTTTGAACATGCTTTTCGAAACGCAGCCGATTGTCAAATAAAACACCCAGATTTTTGGCTTCTACTACTTTGCTAATATTTTGACCCAAAATATTAACTGAGGGCAAATGATCGTCAATTTTTCTGACCTGAGACTTTGAACCAAGCACCATAAACTTAGACTTGATGGGATTTAGTACTAGTGCATTGCTACGAGACCATTCAGCTATCCCATTCAAATCTTCGTTGAGCATTTCTAAAGCCTGCGATACCCCATCAGGACTCGCAGAGATATATAATTGCACGTCGTCAGCGTATAAATGAAATTTACAATGTTTTACCACAGCGACTATGTCTGCGCTATATATTATAAATAAAAGAGGACCAAGGATAGATCCCTGAGGGACACCACGTAAAACTTTTTTGGTATTTGAAGTAAGGATCGTACCATCAAACAGTTTAAGTCTTACAATCTGTTGTCGGTCGCTCATGTAGCTACGGAACCACTGTACCGCATGAGAGTCGAGGCCGTAGTAATGTAACTTTGACAGCAAAAGAGAGACATCAATGCTGTCAAAGGCCCGAGAAAAGTCTAATAATGTGAGAATCGTGCCACGACCAGCATCCTGTTCTGCGAGTATATTATCTGTGACATCTAATAAAGCTGTAACCGTGCCACGACCCCTACGAAAACCTGACTGCAGATTTGGTAAAATGTTATTATTTTCTGCATGACTCATAAGTTGATGGTATACAGCTTTTTCCAAAATTTTGGATAGAAAAGGTAAAATGCTGATAGGCCTCAAATCCTTTAGCTCGCAAGGATTGTCTGTCTTTGGTATTGGCGTTACAAGAGCTTCCTTCCATTGCTTGGGGACAGCGGCAGTACGTATTGATTCATTTACTATTGTAGTTATGATTGGAAGAGTTTTAGGAAGAGTCAGTAAAATCATATCTCTGCCAATATTATCACAGCCCATTGCATTTGATTTAATAGACATTATATATTTACTTACAGTGGACGCCGGCACAGGTTGTAACTGAAATGGAGTAGCCCCAAATGACGACTTGTCAAATCTATCTTTTTCATTACCTGTCGCCACCCCGTCGCAATCAGGGATGTTCAAGAAGTAATTATTAATGTCATTGGGGTCTTTAAAGCAATCGGGAAGATAGCCATTTTTAGTAGGATCGCATAAAATATTATTTTTTATATTTTTCCAAAGTTTCTTGTCCTCATTTATATTAGAATTTATACAATAGTTATAATAAGCTCGTTTTTCATTGTATATACTGGTTTTAACTAGTTTCTTAAACTCCTTGTAATACTGTATATGCGCATCTACATTCGAGACCTTTTTTCTCGCTTGTGCCTCATTTCGCAACTCCATCATACATTTAATAGTGTCAGTAATCCACGGCAAAGTATAATGACCTTTAATACGTCTGCTTTTAACGGGAGCGTGTCTATCAAAGAGTGCTAAAAGTAATGTGTCAAATTTGCTCACCATAGCGTCAACAGTAAGTTCACCAGCTACAGAACTAGACTGTAAACTGGGCAGAAGTAGACTGGGCAGTCTACGGAATTAAGGTCTTTGTTAAAATTGTCTATATTAATATCCTGTTTTTTGTAGGTATATTGCTGTAGTGACAGGTTATCACCCCAAAGCCTTAATGGCAATATACTGAAACCCTCGGATCCTTCGACTAGTTTTAACAACATGCTCAAGAGGAAATACAGCTGGCATATTCTATTTTTCTCTCGCTTCCGGTCCAACATGGAAGTAAGGTACAAAAATGTTATCAGTTATTATTAATAACAGACTGTTCTTGAAATTGGCGAATACTCGCTTTTATTACCAGGCAGTTTATGACGTGAAAGTGTATCGCATTACGAAAAGTCTAATGATAAATCGTTATGAGGTGTATTTGGCGTGAAATAAATATCAATAAGAACTTTGCCTTCAATATACGACATATGATCGATCTACTTTACATGAGGTTTCATATTAACTCACACAAACTTTATTATGATTGTTATACTGTACGTTAGTATATTAACGCTCGTATTTATAAAACAATCTCAAGACTGAGAGCGCTATAAGTATGGATTTCACAGGTCATACGCTAACAATTGCTGCGATTACTTCCCAAAACATAAAAAAGCATGTAATTTTTTCCATTAGATTTCAGCTTTTTTATTTGTTGTGTTATATATTTTCATTTGATTCATCAACATTATGTTTCGCTTACTGATAGGTACAATCATCAACCAATCACAGGTTTATTAATCTTATTAATACTTATCGTTTTTCTAATTTCATTTTATTACAATGCTACTATTATTTTCTACGGCAACCGAGTTACATATTTTTTTCAAAATGTAGGTAGAAACATATTTTTTTAACTGATGATGCATTTCTTACGAAAAACTTCGTTAAGCGGCTATTACACTACTTGCTAATTAGCATCCGATTTTATATACATTGCTTCCTAGTCTACGTTGACTTGAAATTAACCATTTAGGCTAAGCAGCAATGTATATCAAATCAAATGCTAATTAGCAAGTAGTGTAATATATGCTTATGTTCCGCCCGCTGTGTCACTCACTGTTAAATACTGCAAATAATGTCCGGGAATAGTGCATGTTCCAGTTCAGGTGAATCTACTTTTGTGATAATAAAATGTGGAATTGGAAGCATTCTGCTACGAGCAGGACATCAATTTTATAAGAAGAAACAGTACAATACTGGTCTTTCAATATGGGAGTGTAACAAAAGAATTATTACTTACAGTTGAGGATTATTATAGCGATGGAAACTTTAAAATTTGTCCAGTACCGTTTGATCAACAATACACCATACATGGTGATATTCGAAGTACTGTGAACAATACAAACATTGTGCCACTTGTGTACGCTCTACGTGGCTTTTTTTTCTTTATTTAAATCCCAAGTACCTGGATGGAGTCTCATATAATACAAAACTAATTATGAAAAAGCAGTTATGAGCGCCATTGCTACGGTTTTTCCTTTTGTAATAGTGAGCGGATGTTACTATCATTTTAACAAGGCTATTTGGCGTAAAAGGCGCGAGCTTGAAATCACGAAATCGAATAATCCAACAAAAATCCGCGAAGTGGCATTAAGCGCTGTGCTCCCTTTACTACCACCATTCGAAGTTATTAAAGGTTGGTCATATATCACACGGAAACAAACAGAAGAAGAGGACATGATAAAGTTTCGAGCCTATATGACAAAGCAATGGTTAAAAGAAGATTTTATACAAACTTGGAATGTATACGGAAGTCAGCATCGCACAACTAACTGTTTGGAGGGTTTCTGCAAGGGGATATGTCTGTTGGTCATTTTTTGGAAGCACTTAGACATTAAGTTTAAGGCCTTAGTAGGTATATAGTTCTCAGTGTTTCAGAAAATATCATTGTAAATATTGGTGATTATCTGTGATAATTAACAAACTATTAATAAGTATTATTAAGGTTAATAAATCTGTGATTGTTTGATAATTGTTCCTATAAGTAAGTAAGCGAAACATAATGTTGATTTTTTGTATTTGATTCAATAACTTTTTTTTATTTTTAAAATCATTATTATTTATTATTAATATTAGTGGTGATCTGTGATTACCAAAAAACTATGAGTATTAATAAGATTAATAAACCTGTGATTGTTTGATGATTGTACCTATAAGTAAACGAAACATAATGTTGATTTTTTATTTGATTCTATATACACAAGAATATAAAAGGGAAAAGAAGAGAAGTAATCGTAGCAATTGTGTCCCCCCCCCCCGTGACAACTGAGAAATAGACTTCGCATTTGTCCCCTCTATTTAGCTTTCAAAGGGAACAATCGGCTCGAATTGTCACCCCGGTGACAACTGGGAAATCAATTCCCAGCTGTCTCCCCGGGGGACAGGGCTAGAGGGGATTACTGGGAACAATTGTAGGAAACAGATTTCAAAAGTATTTTCTTATTATAGTATATGTATTTGATTATATATAGCTTATGTCCGTTTCCAGGTTACCAACTATAACCATTCAAAATTTCATCTAAATCCGTTCAGCCGTTTAGGCGTAAAAGACACCACTAAGTAAGTTAAGTTCCCTGACTACTGCCTACCCCCTAAGTACGAAGGCGTGATCATATATAGCCTATGTCCGTTTCTAGGTTACCATCTTTCTTTATACCAAATTTCATCAAAATCTGTTCAGCCGTTTAGGCGTGAAAGAGCAACAAACAGACAGATAGACAGAGTTACTCGTACTTTCGCATTTATAATATTAGTATGGATTTATTTCACCATATACCACTCAGCAGCATAATTATTTTTCTTCTTACCTAGTGGATTATCGAGTTAAACAATGACCCTATGAACCCTGGTGTCAGAGTTTTAAAACCGCTTAGTAGCACAGCTATTTAGGCCTCTGACATACGAGTAGTTTGAGTAACCACCACGCACGACAACGGCCAGGACCAACCAGAGCTTAACGTGCCGTAAATCGAATCGAAGCACGGAATCCTTTTACTTTTTGAATAATCAGGTGATGCAGTCTGCAGTGTCATAACCAAACTGGGGAAAACCTCACAAAGTTATAAATTGACAAATATCAACTTTTTATAGTTTCTAGACTACGGAGGCAGCATAATGAGTAGTCTGCATGCAAAATAACTCCGAGACTTGTTCGATTCAGTATGAGCTACATCCAGCAATATACCGCTGAAATGTTCATCCAGTTTGGAGGAGAATTCGCGGCAAGTTTTCTCGTGAATCATTTCATTTATACTTATTTACTGCTACGGCTTATCTATATTAATAGTTTGAAGCAAATAACTTTACGAATTACTGAGTCCACGCACTAAAAATTTCACCTTTAATTTGAAGTAGTGTGAATATTAGACTGGCATTATTTCAGAAACTACCTACTTCAAGAAAATTGCCCTTCAGTGTTAAATCATCACTTATACGAAATAACTAAAGGCCCGTATTTATAATCAACACTTTAGGCTCACAGGGAGTTTGAGTTCGTATCAGAAATGTCATTTCAGTACAAAACGGCCTGTCAAATCCATGCTTAAGATTGCTCTCAATCTTGAGATTGCTTTAAAATACGAGCCTAAGCGTATCATCTCTACGATGTTATAATTGTATTCAAATTGCTAACATACATACTTACAAACATATAATCACGCCTTTATCCCTAATGGAGTAGGCAGATCGTAAGTGACTTAAACAAAGATCGTTCCGCCACATCTGACAAAATATCGAGGCTTATTTAAGATATATTTGTAGGTATACTGCTGTAATGATAGGTTATCAGCCCATCGTGTAAATTGCAATTTAACTGCTATACCTTTCGGATCCCTTAGCTGGTTTTTATGGCATGCCCGGGAGGAAATGCAGCTGGCACATTCTTTGTTTTCCTTTCTCTCCCAGGCTAGCATGGAAGAAAATTGCTACGGACCACTCTGAATTCGGTATAGGACTGGATAATGTCATATATAATTAAGGTTAACTCATCTTTCGTGATTATTTTTATGCAAATCACGATGACGACCAACTTTAAGTAGGTCGACAAGGATAAATTGAGGACCTTCTTAGAGATACGCTGTTTTTGTACGCAATCCTTGAAATTAATGTTCTTACTAATCAGTCAGTATTATACATTTTATTAATTTTCCTGTAACCATTATTTTTCTTGAAGAGATTGCATCCAGAGATACGACCACCTTTGTTAATATATGTTTTTTTAAAAATATATCTTGCTAATGTGCATATCACTACATAGTATAAAACAAAGTCACTTTCTCTGTTCCTATATCCCTATGTATGCATAAATCTTTAAAACTACGCAACGGATTTTGAAGCGGTTTCTTTTAATAGATGTAGTGATTCAAGAGAAAGGTTTGTATGTTTAATTCATGCATAATATAGTAGAGAAACGTTGATATTTTTCGTGCGAAGCCGGGGCGGGTCGCTAGTGTATAATAAAGAACTTTTACTTACTTACATATCAATTATTATTTTTATACCAAATGATATCGAGCGTAATAAGTTATCCTAAGAGCTTGGGGTATTCTCATCTGCTGGAATTTGCTTAAGTGACTATAAAAAGCTCAATTAAAAGCTTAATATACACTTATAATGTTTTTAATGATGACCGAAAGAGTTTTTACAATTAAAATTGGAAAAATTGACTTCCGTTTGAGTCCCGAATACTGAACAGATGAAGCTTAATTAAATCCAATTAATATACCAGGTGTAAGAGACAGCGTCCCGCAAACAGATAGGAGTTGCTCAGTCACCGAAACTGAACACTTTCCACCAGGAAATTCTTTCAGGTGATGAAAATAAAATATTGACCTTCCCAAACAAAAAATTACCATCCATCCATACCACTATCAAATAATTTGTATGGAAAATCAAATATTTTATTTCACGTCCTGAAAAATATTTCTGCTGAATGTTATTCAGTTTCGTTGACTCAGAAACTCGTATCAGTTTGTAGGGCGCTGTCCCTTACACCGTGTATTTATTATTGACACTGTTGCATGGATTAAATAAAAATGTCTCTGATGTGAAAAGCAACGTGAATGTTGGTGGTTTGGAGAAAGAGAAAGCTGATGGGAAGGAATCCAAAATCATAATTCCATAAAATTAAAATTGCTTGTTAATTTTGCCACGTGGGATGACCAGTCTAACAACGACTCTATGAAACCTGGTATAAGAGCTTTTGAACCACAGTGTAGAAAAATGGCAAAGTTGTTATTGCTGGTTAAAGAAATATTCAAATATGGATTCGGATTCACAACTTCTGCGGTTTCACAGAACAATGAAATGTAGATCCTCTTCAGAATGTCAAACAAATGTTTGCACAAACAATAAGCCCGATATCGTCACAAGAGAATCTCCTAAGACAGAAAACAAAGAATATATTACAAAGGTTTTGTTTTCCTTAAATTTGTGAGGAAAGCCTCAATCCGGGAGATTGAGACGCTTCACGAAACATAGCAATACTTTGATTTGTTACAAATTCCTGTGATCTTATTGTTAGTTTAAGGATATACAACCTTTATATATGAATCATTATCAAAACGAATACGTTAGCGCTGTTATGATTATTAATGGAAACCTATTTATTTATAGAAGCTGTTGAACCCAAAATTTCATACATAAGTTGCAGTTCCGTAGCATTACGCTGCGTGTGATAGCTTCGCTACGACAAGTAAGAATATAATTTTTTTCTCACCAATGCTTTTTTCCAACTCATGTTTTACGTTTTAGTAACATGAACGAAAAACAGTTTTCCTCACGTATTAGGCGTTCGGTCCAGTTTAACAAGTGAGTCGTGATCGTGAGAGCGCTGCTGTCCGTCCAATTCCATATAGAAATTGCACCACGTGACACAGTTGCTATCGAATACATATAAATGGAAAAATTACAGTCCTGGTTTATTCTCTAACATCCATGTTACTGTGTTGTTGGTAAAATATACTATAGAGAATATTGCCTGAATATATACACTAGAGTATGAGTTATATTATAAATCGTGTCTATTTGATGAAGCAAACGCAATAGAAAAAAACATTCTATTTCTACACAATTTTAATCCATTAGAAAGTACTTACACTCTTTCAATAGATAGTTATACAAGTGTCGATTTGTCTTACAGAATAGTGAAAAATCCTTGTATAAGATCGAAACGTCAAGGGCTAATCCTCCTTTCAATACAAAAAAGTAAGAGATCAGTTTTCATTATGAATAACAGTTGTTTATCGTTAAGTGTCATACAGAATATTGCTGATTCTTAATTTCTTATTTTTTTAACAAAATCTTTAAAGCAATGCAAAATATGAACTATCTTAAACAAAAAGATGAAATCTAAAAACGGTCTTGAGTCTTGAGCGTTATACTTTCATTAGATAAAACAATGGAGCTCTCCAGTTTCATTAACAAAACGGGTTATTTTATGCAAAAATATTTAACTGAAAGTCAGAGCAACTGCAAAATAAATTTATAGAACAAGTTTAAATTAACAGGCATTTACAATTAATTTAACTTTATTGCAGTGTCCTGACGGGATTATATAATAATACATACATATAATCACGCCCTTATCCCTAATGGGGTAGGCAAAGCGTAAACGACCTAAACAAATGTCGTTCCGCAACGTCTGACAAAGATTTGAGGGTTATTTAAGAAAGATTTGTTAACATTATGTAACTAATGATATTATAATGTTATCGTTATGTTTTTAAGTCATTTGCGATAGTATGCCTATAATGCAGCAAATTTTATTTGCATTATTATATTTACTTCCATGCTGGACTGGAAGCAATAGAAAAACATAGAATGACTGGGCATGCTGTAAAAGCCAGCTAAGTAATCCGAGGGTTTCAGTATATTGTAATTTAGACGATGGGCTGACCTGTCACTACAGCAATATACCTACAAGTCTATCTTAAATACCCTCCAAACTTTGTCAGACGTGGCGGAACGATCTTTAAGGTTGTTAACGCTCTGCTTGCCCCATTAGAAATAAAGGCATATTTATATGTATGTTAGTATAACTGCAGTACAAGCCATCCATTTATATCTTAAAGAGCGCTGTATCTGCAGCAAAGCGTCTTGACTTGACAGTTAATTAATTACTTCTGTGACGTCATCGATACTAGATCTGATGAGAAAGAACAAACATCCACAGATCAATGAAGTTTCTTTAATTGTCTTTGCAAATATCGTACAGATAATAGATAAAATAGAGAGAGCAATTTAAAAATTGTCTTAAAAGTTTATTTATTAGTATTCAATTCTGTTTACGGACTATCTGAATATGTTATTATTATTTCGTGACTTCTATTTACTTTCAATGGATACCTAATCCATGTATTTGTTTTCACTCCTCCAGAATTATGTTCAGTCAAAATGAGTTGTTTAAAAACCTGTCTGCACTCGAAAGACCTAATATAAGATTCTGACCTACCCAAGACAACTTTAGCACACTTTTTAATACTTACCTCACATTCATAGTAAAATAACATCCCACCAAAAACATAAATGTAAAAGTGAAAGCCAAGCTCGTGGTCTTGGTGTGTGAATCATACAAAAAGTTGTGAGATATTAAAAGGGAGCCAAGTCTGGGGTTTATTATAGTAATTCTTAACTCTTCAATAAGGTTTATTTCATGTAACTTGGCCGTTATAGAGGAAAATTCGACCTGTCACCTACAACGCCACTCTACAACGGCCAAGTCACATGAAATGAACGTTATTGAAGAGTTAAGAATTACTATAATAAACCCTAGACTTTGTTCCCTTTTTAGCTCTCACAACTTTTTGTGCGTTTCACGCACCAAGACCACCATGAGCTTGGCTCTCACTTTTACATTTATACTACTGCCTCCGTGGTCTAATAACTAGTGCCATGGACTCCCGATCCGGAGGTCCTGGGTTCGATTCCCAGGGGGGAAAACATAAAGTTGATATTTGAGAATTTATCACTTTGTGAACTTTTCCCCAGTTTGGGTTGGACATTGCAGGCTGAATCACCTGATTGTCCGAAGAGAAAAAGATTTCGTGCTTCGAAGGGCACGTTAAGCCGTCGGTCAAGGTCGCTGTCTTTGATAGTGGTCGTTACACAAAAGCCAAGTCAGAGGCCTGATAGGTGTGCTACTAGGCGGTTTAAAAAACTCTGACACCAGGGTTCATCTGGTCCATAGACTCGATACCCACTCGACAGAAGATTAATGTATTTGGTGGGATATCATTACTTTTTGTAGGTAAGTAATTAATTTGATTCTTACATACACTTCAGGTTTTAAAAAAAATAAAACTCTATTGTAAATTATAATCTATCATCATCTCCCTCCCTAGCCTTATCCCGTATCTCACGGGGTCGGCTACCTAATCTAAGGGATTGAACGAGAGTACTAGTTTTTACACAGAGCGATGCCATCTGACCTTCGCAACACAGAAGGGAAACCAGACTCAATCCTAGAAACGGAAAAAACACATTGGTACGTGGTGGAATTCGAACCACCACCTCCCGCTCAGGAGGCAGCGGCCCTATCTAAATTAACTAGATAGGGCCGCGAACTGAACTTTCTATGACACCCATAATGACAACCTTTTTCAATTTTGTAGGGAAAAAACCTCTTGTTTTGGAAAGTGTCCAAAAAATAAGTATTTTTTTTAAGTTTCCATTATTGTATTTATATAAGCCATCTTTGCACCAAAATAAGATTAGGAGCCCGATGGTGTAGTGGTTAGGGCCGCTGCCTCCTGAGCGGGCCCGGTCGTTGTTCGAATCTTACCACGTACCAATGTGTTTTTAGGTTTTCGAATTTCATAAGTACGTTTATTCGGCGCTTTTTCCGTGCTTCGGAAGGCACGTTAAGCCGTTGGTCCCGGTAAGTATCGTTTAATACAGTAGATATTAGTCGTTAAGCTATATCAGAGGCCAGTGCTAAGCATTGGCGGCTTGAAAAGTCTGACCTAATCTAGGATTGGGTCTGGTTTTCCTTCTGGGTTGCGGAGGTCAGATGGCAGTCGCTTTGCATAAAAACCAGTACCCTCGTTCAATCCCCTAGATTAGGCAGCCGACCACGTTTAAATACGGGGTAAGGCTAGAGAGATGATGATTGATTTATTGATTTGAGTACCTTAAATAAATTTTAAAAAGAAACGAATATTTAGTAAAATATTTTACGTAGTATCTACATTTTGCTAGATAAAAAATGGGCAGACTTAACGTTTTGCTAAATTTTCTAATAAACTAAATTTGGTGTATTTACGTTTAGTAGTTTTCGAGTTATGAAGGGTTCAAAAGTGGCTCCAAATGGTTCCTGTAAATATACACACGGTGCTGCCGGCCAGTTCTCTTCATTTGGCTTGAGCTTGGCTCGGACACGCTACTGCGTGTCTAGATATAAAAGTAGGACAAACTATCTTTCATCTGACAGTTGTGTAAGTATACCACCATAGAGAGTTCAATGACCCAGGCTTGGCTCCGATCCTGAATACATTCATAGGAATATACATATTATGGCGGTAATATAATTTACCTGGAGCAATATGTGAAACCATGTTGTTTTCGTTTCCATTTCATTATAACTGTGCTTGTTGCTTGATGGCTGTATTTTAGCATATTTGTTTCAATAAATATCAGTTTTGTTTTATATGCCATATAACATGAAAAGTTGGACAATTTTAGTTATTATATGATATTTTACACATGAACAGTTCCATATCTCAGTAAACTGCAATGTCGATGAAATACTGAAAATTGGCAGCGCATTCGTCAGACCAAAATTCTGAACTACATTTTAATCTGGATGGAATTCGCTCGGTCAGGGTGCAGGAATCTGGTAAGACGAAATTCATTGTAGTTCGTTTTATGAACATCGCAATATTAAGTTAGTATAAGTTTTTTTCCTTCCATGCTGGACTGGGAGTGAAAGAAATACATAGAATGTGCCATCCACATTCTTTGTTTTTTTCTTGCTCCCAGGCCAGCATGCCAGCAGCTAATATCTATAAAGAAAGCAAAGCGAGTATCAAATAGTACTTTAAAAAAAAAACAAGTTTTATTTTGGCACAGAGGTATTTCTCTGTTTCCAAACAATTATGAACTCTGTAGTATTAGTTAGCCAGAGTTAAAATCACAAAACGACAACGATTCGCAATTAATAACCGCCATTTTGTAGTCTCTTGACTTCCATCTTGTCTACGGAGATCTTGTCCTTAAATGAAATTACAAAACCAAAACCAACTTCTCCTTACCTTATGAAATCTCTGTCCCTGAAAATAAAGAATATTTTCCCTAAAATGATGCGACGGCAGGTGCACGCGTTAAGTTTGTCGTTCCTGCTGCTAAAATTGTTTGATCGAGTGTTGGAAAGTATTTGTTTTTCATTTTCTGAACGAATTTCCTGGAGCATTTTATTTAATTTATGTTACTGAGCAACCCCCATTGGTGTCTGGTACACTGTCCCTTACACCCGGTATTTCCAAGCCGGTCGGCAGAATGATTGCTGATTCGAGCACAAGTCAGGAATCATTCTGCTCGTTCGTATTCTGCTCACTGCAAACATTGCGGAACATTAACTTTGAACGCAAACTGAAATTGATTCACAAATACGTGCTCTTATTCTTGCCGTGAAGTTAGTTTTGTTTCAAGCGACCCGATGAACCGTGGTGTAGAGTCTTTAAAGTACCTAATAGCACAGCTAATAATATTATGCCTCTGGCATGGTTTATGTAACGACCACAATTAAAGACAGCGACCGGGACCGACGACGGCTTATTGATAAATTGACAAATATCAACTCTGTGTGTGCCCCCCTGGGAATTGAAATTAGGATCGAGGCCAATAGCCCAAACCACTAGGACCACAGAGACAGTAGGTATTTTAAAATATCAAACAGTTACCAGAAATGAACGTCTTTAAAACGTGATTTATGTTTCCTTCAGGGGGTAAAAATTACGATGAATTAAAAAGTTTTAATCATAACTCTCACAGTCGGCTACACTTTTCCTTTGTAAAAGAGGAAAGAATTTTTGGAAAAACAATTTGAAGGTCAAACAACTGCCTCTGTTCTAAGCTAAGAAGAGAAAAGTAGTGGTATGTGGATTTTTAATTAAGATATCATCATCATCTCTTTAGCCTTATCTCTTATCCACGGGGTCAGCTACCTAATCTATGTAATGGAATGAGGGTACTGGTTTTTACACGGAGCGGCTGCCATCTGACCTCCGCAATACAGAATGGCAGAAATGGCTTAACGACTTATATCTACGGTATTAAACCAACGGCTTAACGAGCCTTCCGAGGCACGAAAAAAGCGCCGAATAAATGTACATATGAAATTCAAAAACTAAATAAACAAACGAAAACGTAGGCAGCGGCCCTATACACTCTATTTACTTGAAAAACTATCCTAAAGCCCCAAAAGCTTGGCTCCAAAGGTAGTAACTTTATTGCTTCAACCCCAGATCCTCGTTTTCCTTGTAGGTATTCTACGTGTATATCCTTCCTACTGAGTCCAATATTAGAGATATAACAATTTTGTGCTGCCTTTTCTTCGTCCATGCTGGCCTGGGAGTGAGAGAAAAACATAGAATGTACCAGGCATGCTGTAAAAACCAGCTAAAGGATCCGAGGTTTTTAGTTTATTATTGTAATTTAGGCGATGGGCTGACAACCTGTCACTACAGCAATATACCTACAAATCTATCTTAAATACCCATATAACTTTATCAGACGTGGCGAACGTCCTTTGTTTAGGTTGTTTCCGCTCTGCTTACTTCATTTGGGATAAAGGCGTGATTATATGTTTGTATGTATAATTATGAAAGAAACGACAATAGATACAAAAAATACCTCTAATTACAAACTTTGTTTAGAAAACCAAAAAAAATTAAAACGACTTTATAAAATCATACACCAAAAATGCTTTCACTTTCATATTGCAAATTATGTTTTCAATCTCTTCGTATAATTAAGTTAAAACTAAGTTATCGTCTTTCCTATTCAATCACGTTTGGCTTTTACGATAATTGTTATGTTTCAGAGATAACCTTGATTTCGTTATAGCCGCTTCGCTTTAGGGAAAAGTTTTGTAATAAATCTTCGTTTGCTCTCGATTAAATAATAAATAACTTACTATTTTACACATACAAACATAGTATTACACCTTTATCCTAAATGTGGTAAGCAGAGCATAAAATACCTAAACAAAGTTCGTTCGACCAAGTCTGACAAAGTTTAGAGGGTTATTTAAGACAGATTTGTAAGTACTTCTTTTCTTCCATACATTATATTCTTCCATATATTCTTTTCTTCGTTTCTTCCATACTGGACTGGGAGAGAAAGAAAAACATAGAATGTTCCAGTTGCCCTTCCTCCCGGGCATGCTGTAAAAGTCAGCAAAAGGGATTCGAGGGTTAAAGTGAATTGTAATTTAGGCGATGGGCTGACAACCTGTTACTACAGCAATACACATTACAATCTAAAATTGCCCTCAATTTATGTCAGACGTGGTGAAAGTGCCTTTTAGGAGGCGTTTTACGCTCTGCCTACCCCGTAAGGAATAAAGGCGTGATTTTATGTATGTATGTATGATTTGTAAGTATATGCTGGAGTGACCGCTGGTCAGCTTTTCGCATAAACTGCAATATACTGAAACTCTCGGATCCGTTAGCTGGTTTTTACAGTATGCCCTAAAGACAATACAACTTTCACATTCTATGTTTTTCCCTCGCTCCCAGTCCAGCATGGAATAATTAAAGATTGATAAGATTAAAGAAAGAAAGAATTACTGGTTTATAATCAAGACATTTTTCTCTGCAATCACTCAGAGGAGTAGTTGCAGAAGGAAGGTCTACAAAAGGAAGTGATTTTAATTTATGTCGCATTTTTCTTTAAGAGCAAATCCATAAGACGATTTAATTTATTACTAATCCCTCGTCAACCAGCCGTATAAAATCACAGCCTTGCCTTTTGTACTCGGTAAAATCTTTTCTGAACTCAAATATGCAAACATAGTGCTTTCTTGGGCAAATCTTTTAGAGCGTAAAAGCCTCGACCCTTTATCACTGTCAACTACAGTTGTTTTAATAAATAAAACATGGTTAACAAAAGAATCCTATAAATTATTTTATTAATTTTGTTCATTAAATCAAAAAAAGTTACTACCTTCGGGTAGTGTTTATTTTAGTTCGATCAATATATAAATAGCTGTTCAAAACAGCTTAGGCATTATACAGTAGTACTCGTTCAAGCTGGACTGGAAGCGAGAGAAACACATAGAATGTACCAGCTGCATTTCCTCCCGGGCATGCTGTAAAAACCAGCTAAGGGATCCAAAGGTTTCTGTATATTGCAATTTAGGCGATGAGCTGACAACATGTCACTATGGCAATATACCTACAAATCTATCTTAAATAACCCTCACCACTTTGTAAGACGTGGCGTGACCTTTGTTTAGGTCGTTTACGCTCTGCCTACCCTAGGGATAAAGGCGTGATTATATGTATGTATGTAAAAAAGTACAAACCACGTAATGTATTAGATATATACAACAGAAAACACAAATAAAATAAATAAAAATATTTAGTTTTTATTACATTCATCAAACAGAAGCAAATACCTTATCCCTACACGCAAAGAGCGGCCGGGCCGGCGAGGAGTTGGGGCCTATTTTCCTTAGTCATTGGTTGGGGCGCGTAAATGTAAAAAAAGGTTTGTTTTACGAATTTAATAAAACACTATACATACATAAAATCTATATTTTTTTATTTCATGTATGTATTGTGTTGTATATTACTAATACAATACGTGGTTCAAAGAAACACAGTACCTTTTTTTTTCACCCTGTATTTAAAACAACATTATTAAGCTGACGTATACGTTTCCAATGACAACTATAATTTAAAAGTAATTTTACAGTCAATGATCGCCATGATGAAAATGAGACCCAATAGTCGAGCGCTCTGTTTATCAAGTAATCTAAACAGACTTTATCAGAAATCTAATTTATTTTAGGTTCCGGGTCCTTTTGATATTTTCCGGTCTGTAGGCAAAGTTATCGATTAAAATTTAATTCGTTTGAAGTACCAGCTTCATATAAATTTATTCGGAATTAATGTTGGCTTCCATTGCAATGTTAAACTGACCATATAGAGATACAGAAATAGAGATAAATTTATTTATAATTGTAAATTAAAAGTCAAAAATGATAAGCACTTATACTTAAGTATATCACAATAATAATTATTTAAATTTTATTAGTGACTATAGAATGCCCGTTCGGCAAGCTAACGCTTAAGCCGTGATTGAAAGCTATTTAAGCTTGGTGCCTGCTTGATTTCATCAGGTATTTTATTAAACTAGCGTCCCGCCCCGGCTTCGCGAAATAATGCGCGGAAATTATCAGTGTTTCAGTACTATATTATACATGTTTGATACATATAAACTTTCCTCTTGAATCACTCTATCCATCAAAAGAAACCGTTTCAAAATCCGTTGCGTAGTTTTAAAGATTTATGCATACATAGGAATATAGGGACAGAAAAAGCGACTTTGTTTTATACTATGTAGTGATACAGCCGTGCCCATCACATGCGTGGTTCTAGCGGTCTTCTCCAACGTGTGCCTTACTACGTACAACATGTTCGCATGACGTGCGTTTCCTCCAAGTCGGTCGCTTCCGCTCTGATACTTGTTCCTATTCTCCCACACGTACCGGGCTACATTATAGACCAGTACAGATCCAGTGAGAAACTCTTTAATTTCCGGTTTATGGATACAACATCGTTAAGGTTGCTGATTTTATATATATATTTGATAAAATCAGCAACCTTTCTCTTTCCCTGGTAACTATTATGTACCTATATAGGTATACACAAAATGATATTTTTTGTGGGAGTCAGTAAATTTATTATTTATTTTACAAAGTGTTACACCACTCATTTTACTTATTTAACGTGTCTAATCGCGAAAGGTATTTTTTTTTATCTATACGCAAAGAGGCTTTCGCCCAGCAGTGGGACACTTTAGGCTAATAAAATAATAATAAAAACATCTATACATAAAATAAATCTCTTGAAGGGTCGTGTCTGTACATTGAATTTTTTTTAAATAATAATAATTGCAGCAGGCATTATTAACTACTTAAAACGTTTCATTTTTAGAATTTTTGTCCGTCTTTCTGTCTGTGTTACCACATCACGCCAAAACTACTGAACCGATTTCGATTGGACTTTTTCTATTCAACTGTGTATTACCCAGGTTGCAACTAAGGATACCTAAAATCACGATACGTGACTTAGGAGGTAGGCAGGAAATTGAAATTTTGCTGTTTCTTAACCGATTTTTATGGAACATTTTTTATTCGACTGAGCATTATTTAAAATCAAAGTCACTATAAAAAAATCGACCTAAACACAGGTTGTCAGCCTATCGCCTGAATTGCAATATACAGAAACCCTCGGATCCCTTAGCTGGTTTTTACAGCATGCCCGGGAGGAAATGCAGCTAGCACATTTTTTTTTTTAATAAATCTATACATACCATACATCTCTCTAGAAGGGTCGTGTCTGTACACTGAATATTTTTCAAAAAAAAAAATTGCAGCTGGCATTATTAACGATATAAAGACCAAATCGTTTTTGTTTTTTTAGAATTTTTGTTATGTTACATCACGCCAAAACTACTAAACCGATTTCAATGGGACTTTTTTTATTCAACTGTGTGTTACCCGGGTTGCAACTTAGGATACCTAAACTCAACACACCTTACTTAGAGGGTAGGCAGGAAATTCGAATTTGGGTGTTTTTTAACCGATTTCGATCAAACCTTTTTTTACTCGACTGATTGTTGTCTAGATAAAACATATTAAACAAATAATCACCAACTTTGTTGAAGGGTAGGTAGGAAATTAAATTTTGATTGTTTCTTACCCGATTTGATGTTTTCTCACCTACAACTTTATAGATATACGTAAAAAACCACGCCACCTGACTTAGGGAGTAGACAGAAATATTTTAATCCTGTTTTTTTTTAATCATTAGAATACATCAAGAGTCATTACGCAGACAAGTATCGTGTTATACACGTGTTAGGCTTAGCTAACGCGACTCGTAATGACACAAATAAATAAGAGTAAAGAGATTAAAACGTTCATCAAAACGATGGACGACCCGACCCCGACAGCCTTTGGCGCCGTAAACGTAAAAAACGGAGTGATCTATTCCTGCTTAAATTGTTGTCCTTTTCTGTTCCCTCATGATAGAAAAAGTCGCATATAGACTTTTTTGCTACTACGAATTGGCTCAATTATGAAATATAATCGAGCGAGGGGATCGCCAACCCGCCGATAATAAAGCCGCAGCTGAGTGACCTGGTATCCCGTGGGATCAAGTTTTAGGAAAAGCTCAAAACTTCATCAGAAGTATTTGTGTTCCCAAGAAAAATCTCACCAACGCGATCTAAAAATATCGCCAAATCGTATAGCGACATCTGTAAATATACGATATAGAGATCTTTTTATGCATTTTTAGTAAAAACCATGAAAACCTAATTAAATTTTTTAGCACTTAGAGTTAACGAAACGTCTGTGGTGAACTTAGTATATAAGTTGTTCCTTGTTACATAATCTTAATAACAATAGTAAAAACATTAGTAATAAGTAGTAGTAAATAATAACAGAAGTAAAACTTAATAATGAATATGTTAAAACTGTAAAGATCATAATCTAGTAAAATTTGTATGTAAAATTATAACTAAGGTATAAATATGTACAATTAACTAAAACATTACTTACAACTAACTAATATACTTTTGTACTAAAATTTGTAATAGTTAAAATATTTTTGATCGTCCGTCCGACATACAGGTCACATTTTTATATAGTTAAATTGTAACACTACCGATGCGCCTGGACCGAGAAACCGGTCCACGCACCTCGGGTAGGCCGTCGCCCCGCTCCACCGCGCGGCGCCCCTCTGTCGCCTGACCGGTGTCGCACGGGCAGTCAAAGCATTGATACGCCGCCGAGCGCATGACCATTTGCCTCATATCCGCGCTTATATGTTACGCGATATTTTGCTAATTCTAAGTCATTTCTTCCGCTTGCTTTCTGTGCTTTCATTCTGTGCTTTCATCTTCACCTCTAACCTTCTGTGAACTGTTGTCAAAGCTTTACTGTGCTTATCTTGCTTCAATAAACTATTTTAGTGTATCAGTGAAAAACTGGTTTGATTTCTGCATCTACAAGCCTTCATCACATACATACATACCGCACGTAAGCTTCAGTGGTGACCCCGTTGGTACACGTTCACAATGGCTGGAGATGATTTGCCACCGCCGGAAGGAGAACAAAAGCAGCCAGAGTTGCACCGAGTAGGCGTGCGGGTAATGCCATTTTACCCGCAAAAACCTCAGCTGTGGTTCAGTCAGCTTGAGAGTCAATTTGTCTTATCCTGTATTACTGCGGATAGTACCAAATTCCACTACGCCTTTGGACAATTGGACCCAATTTACGCTGCCGAAGTAGAAGACGTGGTTACTAATCCCTCATTTGCTTCTGCTACAGATAAATACGAGCAGCTGAAAACAGAGCTGGTGAAGAGACTTTCAGCATCCCGTGAAAAAAAGGTAAATCAGCTACTTACGCGCGAAGAGCTCGGAGATAGAAAGCCATCGCAATTTCTAAGGCACCTGAAACATTTAGCAGGACCAGACGTCCCGGATGACTTTCTCAGGTCTATTTGGAGCAGCCGGCTACCTAGCCATACACAAACTATAATAGCGTCGCAAGCCAAGCTGCCCCTGAACGAGGTAGCTGAGCTGGCCGACCAAATTCACGACGTCGTTTCAGTCGGCCCCCAGGTAGCAGCAGCAGAAGCAGGTCCATCAAGCACGATGGCTGGTCAGATAGCCGAACTGACCCGGCAGGTGCATTCTTTGTCTACAAAGCTTGACAGGATGTCGAGATCGCGGACCAGAACCAGTTCTTCCAGCGGCAATCGTTCACGTTCATCAGGTACGCGATCCCAATCCAGTTACCGCAAGTTTCCTGTTTGCTGGTTCCATGCGAAGTTCGGAAGTAATGCCAGCAAATGCGTCAAACCTTGCGACTATACGGGAAACGCAAAAGGCAGTCGGTAATGATGGCGGCCGACGACTGTCAATCCACCGGTCGCTTATTCGTGACAGATAAAAGGACTAAGGTGCAATTCCTAGTGGACTCAGGTAGTGATGTATGCGTTTTTCCTAGAAAATATTTAAAAGACATGCGTGCTAAGACAAGCTATGAGCTGTGTGCGGCTAATGGATCGGTTATATTTACATACGGTTACTACAACTTAGTGTTAAACCTAGGCCTGCGCCGCGACTTCACTTGGCGTTTTATCGTGGCCGACGTTACAAGGGCGATAATAGGTGCAGATTTTATTTCTTACTATAATATTCTTATAGACCTTCGAAACCGACGCCTTATTGACGGTAGCACTATGCTCACGACCGTGGCTTCACCCGCTCCTAAGGACGACAGCATTTCTTCGGTAAAGGTAATTTCTGGTAACTCAGTATACCACAACATACTCGCTCAGTATCCCGAAGTTACTCGTCCGCATGGTATACACCGCACTCCACGTCACAACACCACACATCACATCCGCACTACACCTGGGCCACCGGTATCTAGTACTCCACGCAGACTTGCTCCTGACAAATTAAAGATCGCCAAGTCAGAATTTGAATGTATGCTACAGATAGGTACCTGTCGACCGTCGGAATCAGCATGGGCATCACCTCTCCATCTCGCCCCCAAGAAAGATAATGGGTGGCGTCCTTGCGGTGATTACCGAATGCTGAATGCCCGTACCATTCCCGACAGGTACCCTATCAAGCACATTCATGACTTTTCCCATTGTCTTTCAGGTTGCACTATATTCTCAACCATTGACCTGGTCAAGGCTTATAACCAGATTCCCGTAAATCCAGAAGACATCGCGAAGACCGCCATTACAACGCCGTTCGGCCTTTACGAATTCCCGTACATGACATTCGGGCTTCGTAATGCCGGACAGTCTTTCCAGCGGTTCGTCGATGAGATGCTACGCGGTCTGGATTTCACCTATGCCTATTTAGATGACTTTTTAGTGTTTTCCAGCGACCACAAAACCCACGAAGAGCATCTTCATCAGCTTTTCGCCAGGCTGAAAGAGTACGGGATGGTGGTAAACACGTCAAAATGTGTGTTCGGGGCTTCTGAGGTGACCTTCTTGGGTTACCGTATTTCAGCCGATGGTACCTCACCTCTTCCGGACAAAGTTGAGGCCATAAAGACATTCCCTGCGCCTAGAACTGTCAAGGAGCTGCGCAGATTTTTGGGCATGGTAAATTTTTACAGGAGATTCATCCCCAACGCAGCCCAGCACCAAGCTCCTCTGAATGCATTACTGGCAGGGTCGGTGAAGGGTTCGCACCCGGTCCAGATCACAGGAAAGGTATTTGAAGCGTTTGAAGCCTGCAAAGAAGGTCTGTGTCAGGCCGCCTTGCTGGCTCATCCCAGTTGCGACGCCAAATTAGCACTCGTTACGGACGCTTCTGACAAGGCTATCGGTGCAGTGCTGCAACAGTTGAAGCAGAGCGATAACACCTGGCAACCCCTAGCGTTTTTCTCGCGGTCCCTTACTTCTGCTCAGCAGAAGTATTCTCCTTATGACCGAGAGCTCCTCGCTATCTATGAGAGCGTGAAATATTTCAGGCACATGCTCGAGGCTCGCGACTTCGTCATCTACACGGACCACAAACCGCTGACATTCGCCTTCCACAACCGTAAAGAAAATTGCTCGCCAAGACAGTTCCGTCACCTGGACCTGATCGCGCAGTTTTCTACTGACATACGTCACATTTCAGGAAAGGACAATGTGGTTGCCGACACCCTCTCGCGTGTTGAGGAAATAGTTCAGCCGGTTAATCTCGAGCAGCTAGCTGCAGCTCAGTACGCTGATCAAGAGCTTAGGGAAATTTCTAAGGAAACATCTCTGCAGATCGAAATGTTCAAAGTTCCGGGTTCAAGCATTGAATTATTTTGCGATGCTAGCACCGGCTCATTACGACCTTTTGTTCCAAAGACATTACGCAGGAAAGTCTTCGAAAGTCTCCACTGTTTAAGTCATCCAGGTACAAACGCCACGGCAAAACTAGTTGCAGAGCGGTACGTGTGGCCGGAACTTAGAAAGGATTGTAGGGATTGGGTTCGTTCATGCTTGGCGTGTCAGCGCTCCAAAATCACACGCCATGTTTCTGCTCCCATCGGTTCCTTCAAGCTCCCGTCAGCTCGGTTCAAATTCGTACACATTGACTTGGTGGGACCATTACCATTGTCTCAGGGCTATAGATATTGCCTCACAGCAGTCGACCGCTACACGCGTTGGCCTGAGGCAATACCATTGGAGGATATGACTGCTGAGACGGTAGCAAAAGCGTTGCTTAGCTGTTGGATTTCGAGGTTTGGTTGTCCTGCTGATATCGTGACAGATCGTGGCAGGCAATTTGAGTCAACCTTATTTAAAAATTTATCCCAAATTGCTGGATTTCATCATCGCAGAACTACTGCGTACCATCCAGCCTGCAATGGACTCGTGGAAAGATTCCACAGGCATTTGAAGTCTGCCATAATCTGCCACGATAATAGCAATTGGGTTGACATACTTCCCCTTGTCTTATTAGGCATACGTAGTGCTTTTAAAGAGGATCTTCAGACATCTTCCGCAGAGTTAGTCTACGGCGAACCGTTACGATTACCTGGTGAGTTTTTTGATAGTAAAATAGACAGTACACTGGACTTGACAGAGTTTACGTCAAGACTACGTAGTACAGTACAAAAACTCCAGCCAGTACCGGCCTCTCGCCATGGTGGATTAGGCTCCACGTTCGTTTTCAAAGAGTTAACCACTTGCACTCATGTATTTTTGCGTGACTGCACTGTTGGTGGGTCGTTGAAACCTGCATACTCAGGGCCATACAAAGTCATCCAGCGCGGAGATAAGGTTTTCACTATTTTTGTTAACGGAAAGAACGTCACGGTATCGATAGATCGCATTAAACCGGCCTACATACTAAGTGACACAAATGCATCCTCACAGGCACCACCACAAATACAAACATACCCTCCACAGTCAATACCTACACATAAACCGACATCACCACATACACACACTCAAAACATTAATTACCAGAACTTACCCGATAAAGAAGAAAGGTTGGTCATAACCACACGATCAGGTCGAAGGGTAAAATTCCCCAACTATTATCGCCCTTGACGGTCTCTGGGGGGGAGTGATGTGGTGAACTTAGTATATAAGTTGTTCCTTGTTACATAATCTTAATAACAATAGTAAAAACATTAGTAATAAGTAGTAGTAAATAATAACAGAAGTAAAACTTAATAATGAATATGTTAAAACTGTAAAGATCATAATCTAGTAAAATTTGTATGTAAAATTATAACTAAGGTATAAATATGTACAATTAACTAAAACATTACTTACAACTAACTAATATACTTTTGTACTAAAATTTGTAATAGTTAAAATATTTTTGATCGTCCGTCCGACATACAGGTCACATTTTTATATAGTTAAATTGTAACACTACCGATGCGCCTGGACCGAGAAACCGGTCCACGCACCTCGGGTAGGCCGTCGCCCCGCTCCACCGCGCGGCGCCCCTCTGTCGCCTGACCGGTGTCGCACGGGCAGTCAAAGCATTGATACGCCGCCGAGCGCATGACCATTTGCCTCATATCCGCGCTTATATGTTACGCGATATTTTGCTAATTCTAAGTCATTTCTTCCGCTTGCTTTCTGTGCTTTCATTCTGTGCTTTCATCTTCACCTCTAACCTTCTGTGAACTGTTGTCAAAGCTTTACTGTGCTTATCTTGCTTCAATAAACTATTTTAGTGTATCAGTGAAAAACTGGTTTGATTTCTGCATCTACAAGCCTTCATCACATACATACATACCGCACGTAAGCTTCACGTCAAAGCATTTATAAATTTGATATGTTCGCCACTGACCACTAGATGACATTATGTAAAATTTAACACAAAAAAATACATCGCTGTTTAAAATCATAACCACCACGCGTACGGAGTCGCGGGCACAGCTAGTGATTAATAAAATATATTTATAAAATACAAATTACAAGCTTCTTTTTGCCTTTTGGAAAACACCACACATAAACTTTGTTGTGGTACCACTGTTTCACGGTTGTACAAATGTACAATTCACGTAGCATATTGCATTTCCGCTACGTTACCGCCGTAGCTGTTCCGTAGCAGATTTGTAGCAGTTTCGTAGCGGCGTAGCATCAGTATGGTACCGCTTGGTGAGAAAGGGGTGAATTAAGATACTGGGAATAGGAATAATAGATTTTGATCGATTAATTTCATATTATTTATTTTATAATTACATAAAATTGACCAGGGATAAAGTTATATAATAAAAGTAATTTAAACATGTCCAACAAAGTAATAAAATAAAATAAATGGTAATACATAATGTATTCTTCTACATAAATAAAATACATAAACATACACACAACAATCGTAATAAATATGTCACTGTAATATTGCAAATACCGTTTAATCATAATTCATCCCGCGAGATTGCAATCTGTCAAAAGTTTGTGAACCGCGACACTCTCATTGCAATATGGTGCATTTGTAGCCGACAGATGGCGCCACATCAATAAACACAAGTTCTGAAACGCGCTGTCGAAGTTTTCTCAGCAATCTGCAGATATACAAGTTATAAACTTGTCCGGTTGGACTTCGGTCCCCTGATCACGTGGTCACAACACCTGACCAGGCGGGTAGCTACCTTTGTCCCAACCATCAGTGTAAGCCAATTGGCTTCAACTTTTAACTACTAAACATTGTTTTTCGTTTTGTAACTGTAAGATTACAATTTGTCAAGCATTATTTATCGTCAATTATTCGAAGAGAGTTCCTGAGCTTTGTTTATGAACATAGTTAAAATCCGATATTGCCCATGTTATCAAATAAAATTTAAAATTTTATTACAAAGTTTTACACGCATTCATAATGTTAAAACTCGAATAATGTAAATTAACCTTTACCTTATCATCTCCCTAGCCTTATCCCGTATCTTACGGGGCAGCTACCTAATCTAGGTGATTGAACGAGGGTACTGGTTTTTACACGGAGCGACTGTCATCTGACTTCCGCAACCCAGAAGGGAAACCAGACCCAATCCCGGATTAGGTTAGAGTTTTCAAGCCGCCAATGCTAAGCACTGGCCTCTGATATGGCTTAGCGACTAATATCTACAAAACTACAGTATTATACGATATTAACCGGGACCAACAGCTTAACGTGCCTTCCGAAGCACGGAAAAAGCGCCGAATAAACGTACATATGAAATTCGAAAACCGAAAAACACATTGGTACGTGGTGGGATTCGAACCACGACCTCCCGCTCAGGAGGCAGCGGCCCTATACACTACACCATCTACACACATCTATACACCACCATCTATACACCGTATGGTTTTTGTATATTGCAAAATAGGATAGACTATCAATTTGTCATTACAGCAATATACTTACAAATATATCTTAAATAACCCGCAAAACTTTGTCAGATGAGGTGGAACAACCTTTATTATATCGTTATACAAAAATTATATCTTTTTATTGTAAAATATGTCACATTTAGGTAATCATAATTATAATCGTATTGAACTCGTATCTATACATTAAGTTACTTTTTCATAGTCATAATCATAATAATATTACAGTCATTTTATAGAACAGAACTCTTTGTCTTCTAGGGATATTATCTCGTACACAACCTTCACAAACTTTACCTTTTATTTTCGGGAGTTTATACACTGCATAAACACAACGCAAACTTCAACATTTTACACAACTGCAGCTCATAATCATAAAATTGCTGCAGCTTTGTCATACTTGCGACTCAGTTACATTCTTGTTATTCGCTTTATGAACTGCTAGTTTCAAACTAGAAGTTACATACATACATACATTTTTATTTTATGTATATTATTTAAAATTACTATAAGAATTATTACATTGTGTGATCTATAAAACAATTAAAATTATTAAAAAAAAAAATACATGCCATATGAGTTACAATAATAAAATACAATCATGCTTAGTAATTAAAGATTAGTAAAATAATAATTTCATTTAAAACATGAATAATCATTATTAATTACATTGCGTTGAAAATATTACACCAATCAATTGAAACTAAATATATTTTTTAAATCTAAGGCCTCCTTTTTTATGGAAAAAAGGGGTTGGTATAACTCCCAGAGTTACCAGCCTTTCCTGGGAATTTTATTTATTACGCTTTTATCCCTAACAAGCTAAAGAAAGGTCGTTCCTCCACGTCTGACTAAGTTTTGAGGGTTATTTAAGATAGATATGTAGGTATGTTGCAGTAGTGACAGGTTGCCAGCCCATCGCCTCAATTACAGTATACTGAAACCCTCGGATCCCTTAACTGGTTTTTACAACATGCCCGGGAGGAAATGCAGCTGGCACATTCTATGTTTTCCTCTCGCTCCTAAGCCAGCATGAAAGAACTAGAATTTCATAAGAACAAGAACACCTTTCTACAGGCACTTTCAATCTTTAACACAATATTTCCTCAAAAAAGAAATACATACGTGAATCACGGCTTTATTCCATTAAATTTTAAAGGCTTTAAAGGCGCCTTCACCACGTCTGAAAAAAATGAAGGTAATTTTAGATTGTAATGTGAATTGTGTATCACTGTATAGTGACAGGTTGTCAGCCCATCGTCTGTATAACAATACACTGTAACCTGTAACCCTCAAATGCTGACTTCTACAATATGCCCGGCAGCTGGAACATTAACTCCAGATTTTTTATGCTATGTTTCGTTTATCTGAGAATACGTGTACATGTGAGGTTTTGGAGTAAGTTTGATCTGATTCTGATAGATTTAAAGTTAGGTAAGAATAAACACATTGCAAAATTTGCAAATAAAAAAGCTTCCTCTGCCAAATTAAGAACAAGCGATCTTGGTGTTGGTAATAGGATCTACCTTTTATTATTTCAACCCGGAAATAAGCTTCACATTTTTGTTAGTCCAACTGAATTATCCTACTCAAGCGGCGGTAAGCCCCACCTGGCTTGCGTGCGACCCCCTTTCCCCCCCCCCCCGCCTCCAATGGGCTTAAAAATAAGCGTATACGAAGTAGCCAGTTAGCTCAGAACAGTCGGTTTTATAAAAAAAAAAACCTGTATAGAGGGCCCGCGCTAATCACTTATTTTATTCCTACCTTGGAAAAAACACTTCAGCACATAGTTTTTAATTTTTGACTACTTTTATTAAACTAATCTTCCATGCTGGACTGGGAGCGAGAGAAAAATATAGAATGTGCTGGCTGCAAGTTCCTTCCTGGAATGTTGTAAAAACCAGCTTAGGGATCCGAGGGTCTCAGTATATTGCAATTTTTGCGATGGGCTGACAGCCTATCACTACGACAATAAATACCTGCAAATCTATCTTAAATAACCGTCAAAACTTTGTCAGACCTTTGTTAAGGTCGTTTACGTTCTGCCTACCCCATTAGCGATAAAGGCGTGACTAAATGCATGTATGATTAGTAAACAAATCTTGATTTTCTAATCAAAACCAAGCTTAAGTAAGAAAATGATCAGTTTTTGCATCAGGCCTCTTTAAGGGTTAACAGATAGTTATTATCGCTAGTGCAATCAGCAGGCCGATATCAAACGCACTGAGCGTGGGCCATTGTGCTGAATCGATATGCATGCATTTCGATTGCACATAGTCAAATGATATACGGGGTGAAAGGGACAGCGTCCCGCAGACTGATTGGGGTTGCTCAGTCAACAGAACTGAACAATTATCAGCAGGGTATTTTTTTCAGGTTTTAAGAAATACGTACATACATATCTATAATCACGCCTTTATTTCTAATGTAATCCCTTTACAAAATAAATTGTTTGAAATACAATTTATAAACGAAAACAACTACCTAGCTATCGTATTAACAATACTTTTTTCAAGACACTACACTGAATCAGTACAGTCAGAAAAATTACACTAAATTAGATAGAATGTTAACAAGCGGCAAATTTTAACTCATACGATATAAGCCCCGACACAATTTCATATGTTGTAACATAATGAAACGACTGCATGCCAGAGTTGGCACAATTTATTATACACAATAAAGCCTTCTGTGAGCTTGTTTTTGCACGAGCGGAAAAAAGGAACAAAAACACAGGGCACTTTCTTTTACTAGCAAAATGACTAATTGCTTATTCATTTCAAAATTGGTTACTTATCTAAAATACAAACCTACGTTTCTTTCAAACATATGTCTCTATTCCATTTGCAAACATTATTAATGGAAGATACATATTTTCCCCACCAATATTTTCTTATTAATATTGTCTTTTCCTAACTGCTTTCTTTTGCTGACGACTTTTCTATCAATGGCAAAAACACGAACGGAGATTTGATAATACCTTTTTTTTCCTCAGGATAATTGAACTCACAAAATTCTCACAGAGCATATAATATTTTATACTTGTAGATTCTATAAAACTTAGAACATACTCGTAATATAGTTACTCCGTAGAGATTCCCTGAGGCGGAGTTAAAGTCGCCATTTATTTGAAGAATATACGAGATTCATTTAGTTGGGTGAACTCTTGCGAGAAGTTATGGAATGAAATGACAATCAGGCATTTGTACTTCAATAAAGCGATATGTAGGTAGTGTAAATTTTAGATCTGCACTTACTATAACTCGTGTAACCGAGTCGAAACGTCGGGACAGAAAGTAGTTAATTTAAGTTTTACGTCTATGGTTTTACTTAAACACGTCGCAAGTTAACTCGTTCAAAATTTAAAAATTAATGAAAATTATCGCGAGCGCCTAAAATTCTTATTGATCATAAAGGTCGTAAGATGTGTACAAAAATAAAAGTGACTTAATTTTTCAGAGACAGACGTTGAAACACTCGAGTGCCCCTTTTGCAGAACAACTTTGTTGACAGCTTGTTGAAAACAGTTCACAAAAAGTTTCCCGTTCCCGACGCCTCTGGGAATGAATGTGCAAGTTGATGAAAAATATTATTTGGGGTATATTTTTGGGAATTTATTCGTATCGTTATTATTTGTACTTCCATGCTGAACTGGGAGCGAACGAAAAACATAGAATGTGTCTGCTGCATTTCCCCTTGACAGGCTGTAAAAATCAGCTAAGGGATCCAAGGGTTACTGTATATTGCAATTCAGATGATGGGCTGACAACCTGTCACTACAGTATACCTACAAATTTATCTTAAATAAATCTCAAAACTTTGTAAGACGTGGCGGAATGACCTTTGTTTAGGTCGTTTACGCTCTGCCTCCTATTAGGGATGAAGGCGTAATTATATATATATATATGTCATTATTCGTAAGACGCTAGTTACTATAATATTTGCTGCAACGGCTATATGCGCAGTACAAAAGACAAAGCTTATACAAATAAATACAGAACAGTGTCTGCACTGCTGGCAACGGAATCAAAAGTGAGAAAATATGATACGGCGTATAGCGTATACATACCGCCTTAAACTGCCTCCGTGCTCACGATAGGAGGTCCCGGGTTCCATTCCCGGCGGGTGACAATGACTCTGTGTTGTTGTTTCTAGTTTGGTTAGGACATTGCAGGCTGATCACCTGATTGTCCGAAAAGTAAAATGATACATGCTGTCGGATGGGCATGTAAATAGTCGGTCCTGCGCCTGTTTTTTTTCTGGTCGTGTCAGTCAATCTGTCCCATTAGAATAAGAGATTGAAGGAATAGAGAGTGCACCTGTGTGTAGCGCAATCACTTGGACACTAAAAACTAGTCCTGCGCAGTTGGTTGATCTCTGGGAGATTGGCCGCCATCATCGAAAATCGGTGGGAGAACTATTATACATACCGCATGGTAGAGCGGCAGCTGCGGTGACTACCGCCAGATGATTCGCATTTTAGAACAGCTAATAGGCTTTCGAAATTGTTTCTTTATGAAAGCGACATCTTGAACGAAAAATCCCGTCTAGCTGATCTAGTGATCCAACGGCTGCCAACATGGCGTATCCGGGGCGGCCACATCCGTTGTCACAGCCTGATAGTTCGACCAACGCAATACATCTGCTCTAACGATGCAATAAATTTCCTCCTCTTGCTGACAGTGCAAATATGTCGCTTCCAAACTTCATGAATTAATTGAAACCTGAAAGGATTGTAGTTAATTTATTTCATTTTATTTATTTTTATATTTTTGGCAAATCATTTATTTAACAATTTATTGTACACAAAAAACATCATAAACACAGGACATAAAAAACAAAGACACAACAGGCACTGCTTATTTCTAAAAAGATATTTCCTACAGCAGACCTACAGAAGTGATAATTTTAACGATACGCGGATAAAACGTGCACAAAATTTAATACCTATCAATAAAATAATACTACTGTAAAATACTTATATAATGTAAATCTATGATATACGACACTCAGAAAGTTTTGCGACACTAAAAAAAAATGTTCATACAGGTACATATATTTTTATTAAATCTTTTCAAAGTACTCTCCACCAGCCTCTATACAAAGATTCATGCGTCCGAACCGGTTTTCAAAACAATTTTTCCAGTCCGCCGTAGACACCTCGTTTACAGCCTGCTCGAACGCAGCCAGCGCATCTTCCGGCGACGAAAATTGTATCCCCTTGAGCTGATTTTTAATTTTTAAAAATAAAAAGAAATCACACGGTGCTAGATAAGGGCTGTAAGGAGGGTGACCCAGGAGTTTGACTGGTGTGCTGTCCAGGAAGTCCCTCGTTTTGAGCGCAGTGTGTGCAGGCGCATTGTCGTGGTGGAGTAGTAGTCCGCGGAGCCCTGTGTTTGGTCGCTTGTTGCTCACAACAGAAAAAACTTCTGGTAAACATTTGGTAGTATACCATTCGGCGTTAATGCTTCTTTGATCTCGTAAGGGAATTGAGGCCAAGTGGCCAGTCAAATTAAAAAAGCTGGCGATCAAAATCTTCCCCCCGCTTCGAGATCGCTTCACTTTGGTAGGCGTTGGTTCATTTTGAAACATCCAAACTGGCGACTGGCGCTTGGTTTCTGGATCGTATTGATAAATCCAGGACTCATCACCTGTTACGATGTCGTAAACACGCCGAGACGAGCCTGCTTCAAATTTGTTCAGCATATCACGGCACCATTCCACCCGGGCCTGCTTCTGAGCGTCGGTGAGGTAGTGCGGCACCCAGCGCGATACTATCCTCCTCACGCGAAGATGCCGTTGTTGAATCTCGTGAACGCTTCCCGATCCAATCTTTAATATGTGCTGAATCTCCTGATATGTAATTCGCCTATTATCTTGGATTAAATTTTTCACTGCTAGCACGTTTTCTTCCGTAATAGCCGTCAAAGGGCGACCGCTTCTTTCTTCATCCCCCAAGGTTGGTCGACCGCGCCTAAATTCGTTATACCAACGATACACGGTTGCCTTGGAGGGGCTTTCATCCATAAATGCCATTTGAAGTCTATCGAACGATTCATCCGGTTTCAGGCGACACTTGAAATCGTAAAAAGTCATAGCTCTAAAATGTTCCCGGCGCAGATCCATTTTTCAGTAAGACACGATACTTTGAATTGGCTCGCAAAAAATGTGGAGGGAAATTTTGAAAATGGAATACACATATTTTTACTTACAAGTAATCATATTTTCAAAAAAGATTCTAACCGGCCAGTCTGCCATATATAAAAACTATTTATCGCAATACTTTCTGAGTGGCCTGGTATGTATATATATGTATGTCTATGATATCTTAACCGCTTCTGATGAGGGTAAGGGTAGTATATTGGTGTTGCTTGATTTTTCCCGCGCGTTTGACTGTTTTAATGTATCACTACTTATTTCCAAGTTAAGGTATTATGGTTTTTCAGCATCAGCATGCAAATGGTTCAGTTCGTTTCTTACAGACAGGAAACAAATAGTCAAAACTGAAAAAAATAACGGTGACTACGGTTCCTCGGATGTAGGGTTGATTCGCAGAGGGGTTCCTCAGGGGTCTATTCTCTCACCCATCCTGTTTTCATTATATACTGCTGACATGCCAAAAACAATTACTACATGTAAGCACTATCTTTACGCGGATGACACACAAATATATCATTCATTCCATCCAGACGATACTAATACAGCAGTGAGAGAAATAAACAACGACTTGGACCGGGTATTCATATGGGCGCAAAACAATTCATTAGTTTTAAACCCGTCAAAGTCAAAGTTTCTGGTCATGGGCACAAGGGGACAGTGCCAGAAAATCGTTAACCATAATGTTAAAATTAAGATTAACGGTCTTAGCGTTCCTAGAGTAGAGGCTAAAAATCTTCGTTTAGTTATGGATAGTAAGCTTAGATACCAAAATCATGTCAATATGAAAATAAGAAATGCATTTTACAAGTTAAAGGCTCTCTACAGGGTTAGAAAGTACTTAAAAACCCATATCAGGGAATTACTTGTCGATTCTCTGATATTGTCCCCGCTAAACTATTGTGACTGCGTTTATGGCCCTCGGCTTTTAGTAAAAACAGAGCAAGCTATTCAGAGGGTGCAAAATGCGTGTGCTCGCTCCTGCTACGATGTATCGAAAAGAGGACATGTAACGCCCTTCTTCAATAGTAGAGGTGTTTTAAAAATGAAGGCTCGAAGAGAGATACATTTATTATGTTTGACACACAGAGTATTGTGGAATGGAATACCTGATTATTTATTTCATAAACTACAATGGAGAGACCTGAATTCAAAATATCATGTCCGGTCAGTTTATAAAAACCTATTATTTATTCCTCGCCATAAGACTGCGGGTTTTAGAGGTTGCTTCAAGTATAAGGCTGCGCATGTGTGGAATACGATACCTCCGCCATTAAGAGAAAAAATAAGTATTTTTACATTTAGGAGACATGCAAAAGTTTTGTTCTTGTCACAGCAGCGCACCATTACTCGAAGCAACTGATTGAAGTCTTTTACACTTACACTCATATACATTTACATACATACATACACACACAGTCACAGTAATACGCACATTACCATAATGGATTGTTTTTTTTTTCCTTTATTTTCGAGCAATTTTTTTAGATTTTATTGTTTTTTATAAGTCTGTTTTAGATACAAATAGTTCTTTTTTTGTTTTTTTTTCTTGCCCTCGCTTAAGTACATTGTTTTTTTTTTAGTAATGAAAGAAAAGGGTAAGGGCTGAAAATCAGTGTCAACAGTGCTGTCCCCGGCAGCATGTTGACAACAACTGAGTCCCTGCCTTTTGCCATAATTTATGTTTTGTTTTGTCTTTCTTTTAAATGTTGTATGTACTTTATGTTATGGCAATAAACGAATTCTTATTCTTAAACGAATTCTTATTCTTAAACGAATTCTTATTCTTAAATATTTTACATAAATATATACACACAAACACAAACAGAGCCCGATGGTGTAGTGGATAGGGCCGCTGCCTCCTGAGCGGGAGGTCGTGGTTCGAATCCCACCACGTACCAATGTGTTTTTCGGTTTTCGAATTTCATATGTTCGTTTGGTTACATATTACAATGTCAGAAAACATAATGCCTTTACTTAAAATGCATGAGCCTAAAATACCCGAAATCTAAATACCGTATTATTCATAATACCTTAATCCAGTACATCTTACTGTACAATTCCGAAATTTTAAATACTAATAATTATTATCTCAGTTTTCAAAATTCCGAATATGTAATTTATCAAATTTTCAATTATCCTTAAATTACAAAACCAAAAAGAAAAAAATAATAATACATGATGTGTCAATGTCATAGTTGATATTATATTTGATTTACTTATCAAATACTGTATAGAAAATAATATCATATTATACCCCTCATTTGTTAGGTTCCCTATCCATTTGCATAAAAAAATTAGTCATAATATTGAATGGCACATTGTAATATATACTAATGATGCATACGCATAATATTATGTAAGCATAACACTTTAAGCATAATTTATTAACGCATAACAAATATTACCATAATTATTTTTAATCATAAAATACAAAACCATAAATCAAGAAAAGCATAACAATAATAAGTATAAATATAGGGAAGAAAACAGCCGACTAAGAATTCTGTCAGTTACTCATCGTATCGTTTACATCTATCGCTGGCTTGACGTCGTAAAAGCGGACATGGAAGAGAACGATCTCACACCCTGCGGCTCGGTCGCTCACTTCGTTCGCTCCAAAGGGTCACTACTCTAACCTAACCTAACCTACTGAGTCGGATCTGAGTAGAATGTTTTTATCTTTTATTGCGGGGGGCTGCGCCCCCCGAGCCCCCCCTAACTTCAAAAAGGGACATCACCAACACTGAGAGAGCTGCACCAGTTTTTTTTTTTAAATGAACACAAACAAAGACAAATTAAAAATATTTTCCAGAAAATACCTGAATATACACATTTATAAATATTGGAAGCCAAAGCAACTAATCTTTAATTACCTCTCTAATTAATAATTTTTATTAGGAACTATTTTCATGATGATTGCCATCTATGTTAATTTTTGGATTACCTTTTGTGTACACTTCGATGAATCGTACATACTAATACAAGTAAAGATGATTAATAAATGAATGAATGTAAAGATTGATTGCCTTTTTTATTTTACCCTTATTTTTTGGGTTTAGTCTTTTATGGTTAAATATTTTAGGGTTAAGTATTTAGTACATTTAATTTTTGGGTATCGGTTATTCGACCGTAAGGTACTTTAGATCATTGGTATTATACATACTTGTCATTTTGAATATATAGTGTTTAGATTTCGGGTATTTTGGGTTCATGCATTTTAAGTAAAGGCATTATGTTTTCTGTCATTGTAATATGTAACCGTTCGTTTATTTGGCGCTTTTTCCGTGCTTTGGAAGGCACGTTAAGCCGTTGGTCGCGGTTAATATCGTTAAATACCGTAGATATTAGTCGTTAAGCCATGTCAGAGGCCAGTGCTAAGCATTGGCGGCTTGAAAACTCTGACCTAATCTAGGATTGGGTCTGGTTTCCCTTCTGGGTTGCGGAGGTCAGATGGCAGTCGCTCTGTGTAAAAACCAGTACCCTCGTTCAATTACCTAGATTAGGTAGCCGACCCCGTGAGATACGGGATAAGGCTAGGATGATGGATGTATATACCCTAAACACGGATTACTTTGACAGGAAAAGATAATGTTCTTTAACTCGTCTTTTAAAGATGGCGATAGACGAGCTATCACGAACTGTCGGTGGAAGAGAGTTCCATAATCGAACAGCATGAACAGTAAAAGAGTAGCAGTAGAAATCATCAGTGACAATAAAATTTTAAAACAAAAATATTCAAATCTAAGAGCTATTTATAGACTTGCATATATAAAAAACGAGATCGATAAAACGAGCAAAACCATAAATAAATTTACATATTATTTATCCTATTAAAATGAGACAAGGATCACTGAATGTGCAGTACAGCAATGTTTTTTTAAAAGATGATAACTATTATATAAACTTAGTACATAATAAAGTATTTGAAGAATACAAAAACAACTATTCATTAAAAAAACTCTTGCTTGCTTTCTTACAGTGCTGACGCTAGTGTTAAACATTTCAAGATCGAATTTTGGCGATAAAGTATTAAATTGCTTGCTGGCTCTCAACAAAAAACTATTTTGCCTATAATTAGTACCTGCCGAAGGTACAATAAGTGGAACCTTACGTCTATATCTGCGAGGTGTATGAAAGTTGATTTTGAAACGAAGTTCGGAACAATCCACAATACTAGCAGCAACTTTTAAAAGATAAATAATGTCGGCAATGTCCCGACGCTTCTCCAAAGGAAGAATATGCATAATTTTACATCGTTCGAGATATAGATCAGGGTAGTAGGGCAGTTTAAGGCGGAATGAGATGATTTTAATAAACTTTTTCTGGATGCTTTCAATTCTCATTTTATAAATATCATATTGCGGACTCCAGATCTGAGACGCGTACTCCAGGGTACTGCGTATGTAAGAGCAATACAGTACTTTGAGCATTTTAACATTTTTAAAATCCCTGGAACTACGCATCACAAACCCCAGAACTTTCGAGGCTCTAGCAAATATATTCTCTACGTGACTATCATACAGAAGTTTGGAATCATTGAGTACTCCTAAGTCGCGTATAATTACACTTCTAGGAACTATTGAGCCTCCAATCTGGTAGTTAAATTCTACATTTGTAGTCTTTCTGCTAAAGGTAACAAGAGCACACTTAAGGGGATTTAAATCCAAGCAGTTAAGACTACAGTAAGTTTGCAGTCTATTTAGATCTTCCTGCAGTAGAAGAACGTCGTGAGGAGATGAGATTCTAGAGCAAATTAAAGGTACAAATACAAGTAAAATTACAATATATCAGAAAAAAAACTGCCACCTGACTGGCTTGTTGATGATTTTTCATCCATTTGACAAAATAGTCAGAAATTTTGCCTTACACAGAACATTTGCCACTTTAACAACTAATTAACTACTGACATAGTTATATTTTTGATACAATACAGGCATTTTGAAGCTTTTTCATTAGGTAATATTTCGTACGTTCGAATTTTATAATCACGAAAATGTTTGCTATAAGTAATATTTTACAGATAATTTCGTTAATATTTTAATATAGCCCGAAACCATCATTTTCCATAAACACTATTGGCAAATTTTTCTAATTGTATTTTTTTCTTCTGACAACTAGTTGATTTCATACCAAAATCATATTATGCTTGCTTGATTCTTGCTTGCTTGCTTGCATAATTGCAAACTTGCTTGCTTGTTTGCATGCTTGCATGATTGCTTGCAATGTAAGCATTTTTAGATTTTGTTTAATTTTTTACCCTCTTCAACGGCCAAAAACAAGTTATATGCTATTTTATTATCGAGAATTGTATCTTAATTTGGAATTTTAAAGTTTTGGATTAAAAATATTTGGAATAGGAAGTGGTGGAATATATATAATATTAAATTTGGTTTTTGTATCTGGGGTTTTATCTGTGTTATAAGTCAATGGTTAAATGAAATAAAGGTTAAAAATAAAATTCTGTACTTTATTAATATGGATTTTGTACCACGCATTTTAATGACATTTGACAGGCATCTTGAAGCTATTAACAAAAAATATCACGCACAGAATATATGCCAGAAAAAAGCTGGTCGAACATCAATCGCAAAAGACGCGTTTTATTGTTCTGTTACCTAAAAATATTTATTTTCTCTCTCCCCGGATCAGAATTTAGAGCTGAATTGTAATCCATATCACTGGGGGTGCCCCTGTGTGCAGCTTTTTGTTAGTCCCATATTTTATTTTATTAATTTTTATTCCCTAGTGTTATTAAAAAATGCCAGCCTGCCTCAACAGGCGGCGGCTGCCAGTCTTTCACGGATCCATCAGGCGTTGATGGATCGGAATTTTCCGATTGCGCAAAGTCCCGAAAAAGATGCAAGGGTAAATGCTCTAACCATAAGGAAAAGAAGAAGAAGAAACCGAACAGTGACCGGTCTCGCTCCTCATCGCGTTCTCGGAGCTTTGACAACGTTCAGTTTCCCCTTCTCAGCAAAAAACTCATTAAGATGAGAATTCCCATGAAACTGTGCCGTGTCATATTAAACCTGTTGAGTGAAAGGTCTATAACACTTAAAACTGATATCCCTTCTTTTTCTCCCAGTCGAACTATCTGGAAAGGGTTACCACAGGGCTCTGTCCTAAGTGCCTTCCTCTATAATATATATACTTCTGATTTACAAGCGTCTATAGGCTCCTCTCGAATTCTCCAATATGCTGATGACCTATTAGTCTACTCTTCCAATAACAAAATTTCCGTTGCAGCTGACTCAATCAATGTCTCCCTAAATATGGCTGGCTAACCATGGCCTCTCCCTTTCCCCCTCCAAGGGTAATATTGTAATTTTTACGAGGAGAAGAATAATCCCTGATATTTCTATCTCTATAATAAAAGTCCTGTTCCTATTAATAATCATGTTAAGTTCCTTGGCGTTATTCTTGACTCCAAGCTTTCAGGTATCTATTATCTGGACTATATTGCTACTAAATTTGAGTAAAACTTAAATATTATGCGTTGCTTATTGGGCGTATGGTGGGGGTCTCATCCTTTTTGTATGAAACTATTATACAACGCTATCATAAGGAGCCACTTGGACTATGGTTCCTTTTTACTAGACCCAGCTAACAAGGCAGGCTTACGCAGGCTTGATGTTATTCAATCCAAAGCCCTCCGTTTAATTGGTAGTGCCATGAAATCCAGCCCAGTCAATGCCCTCCAGGTAGAGTGCGTGGAGCCCCCACTTGATTTACGCCGTCAACTCCTGTCTGACAGTTTTTTACTCCGTACTTCTTAATTTTCCTTTCACCTTCTTTTTCCTAAACTGCAACTACTATCTAATTATTACAATAGGTATGAGTATTGGTCAAAAAAGAACTCTCCCTGTCTCGTGAATTTTTTTTCTAGAATAAGAGCCCTTACAGACCCTATTTTCCATTCTGAAAACCTTCCCATTTTTAGCTTCTCATGTGAAACAGTTATTTTTCAACCCGACATCTTATTAATAATAAAGTAATGAACACGTCCTTATTCTCCTTCACAAAATCCTATACGATCCTCGTTCCCCTCATTATCTGAAGGAACGTTTTCATTACTTGGGTGAAGAACATAGCTGGAGCCTTCGCTCGAAGAGTGATAATTTACTCAACGCTCCTCCTGATCTCTCTAAATCTGGCTACTCTAGAGAATCTTTCGCTGTAAGGGCTTCTCACTTGTGGAATGAGCTACCACGTGATATTCGTCACTCAGAATCTTTTTCCATTTTTAAATCTGGATTACACAGTAATTTTCTTACTGCATCAGGTTGCAATTAATCTTATTTTATCCTATATGTTTAATATATATGTTTATCTACTTATATATGTAGGTATATATGAATGTAAGTATGTGTATTTTTATATGTGATATGCATGTTTAATTAAATTTATTTTTTATAAATAATTATTTATTTATATTCGGAATTTTAGTTTATCTATGTATATTAGTATTTAATATGTACTATTATGTAGATCTTAAGTGTTGAGTTATTTAAGTGTTTAGTTAGTTCTTTGATGTTGCCGCAGCTACTTGCTATGTGTAATTTTTCTTTTTTAAATGCAAGGTTGTCTGGAAGAGATCGCTTGAAGCGATAAGGCCGCCTTTGCGCACACTGTTATTTTTAAGTTTTTCAAACTGTACGATTTATGCGCAATAAAGAGTTTATCTATCTATCTTATTGAATTTTAATATTTGTAAAAACGACCCTCCTGCAAACGAAACTTTAAGGATCTCTGCCCTTCAAGACTGGAGTGGTTGGCACCATATTTATTCCAATGCTTCCAAATTATCTCCGCTGGGCTGTGTGGGTGTTGGAGTGTTTCACAAGCAATATAATATTGTCCAGAAAATTAAATGTCCACCTGAGTCTTCAGTTTTCACTGGGGAATGTTTGGGATTACTGGCGAGCGTGAATTATGTACTTTTAGCCAAATTTAACCTTTGCCTTGTCTTCACAAATTGCAGTAGTGCGTTGCAAGCATTATTATCAAACCCGTTCTCTTCCAATTCATATAGCCATATCCTTCTTCAAATAAAAGAAAAACTACTTATATGCTGTGATAGAGGCTTCAAGGTGGTCCTCGTCTGGGTCCCGAGTCACTCCGGCATATCCGGCAATGAGCGGGCTGATCAGCTGGCTAAGGAGGCAGTTGTCTGTGGGGACAAATTTCCCTTTAGGAATTATTCCCAGGACCTACTGTCTCTACCCGCTAGCTATCTATCCCGCTCATGGTCTGCCCGATGGGCTCGTACGTCCAAAACGAAACGGGGCTCACTTCAGACGCATCCAAAATGGCATCCCATCAAAACCTTGGTTTTCTAGGATTTTCCTTTTAAAAAAAATTCTTCTAAAATCATCCGTATGCGCCTTGGACACTGTAGCTCTTCAGTTCATCTAAATAAAATTAGAGTTAGAGACTCTTCCCTCTGTGAGTGTGGCTACGATGAAGGGTCCCTAGACCACATATTTTTTCAATGCCCACTTTCTAATCATTCTTTCTTCTTTTCTCAGCTTTGTAATCTAAAAGTTCATTTCCCTACCTGTATGGCCTCTAGGGATAGAAATATTTATTTATCTATTGGAAACTTTTGTAACTTAAATAACCTAAATTTATAAATCTGTATCCTTGTGTAACTTTGTTTTCATATTCTCATTACAAAAATTAAATTAAAGAAAGGTAAGTTAAAAGTAAGAAACCGGATCAGAAAAATAAATTTAATGATAATAAATATTTTTGATAATAATAATAAATTTAATGATAATAAATATATACGGAACATATATATATTTCAAAACACACACACCCTCAAAATTTGGGAGCGAATTATAAGTAGACGTTTATTGCAGCAAACCACTCTATCCGAAAACCAATTTGGCTTCACCGCAGAAAAATCTACATCAGACGCAATCCAGGCAATGAGAATATTGATGGAAAAACACAGAGTCAACAAGGAGGACTTGCACATGGTCTTTATTGACTTAGAGAAAGCGTTTGACAGAGTGCCGCGAAGATTAGTCTCGCAAGCTATCCGAGCTCAGAACATTCCCGAAAAACATATCGATATAATCAGGGATATGTACCATAACTGCATAACTCAAGTCAAAACCCCAGCTGGTATTAGCGATCCGTTCGAAGTCAAAGTCGGTGTTCACCAGGGTTCTGCCCTAAGCCCTCTTCTATTTAATTTGGTCATGGATTATTTAACAAAACACTTGCAAATTCCACTCCCATGGTGCATGCTCAATGTGGACGACATAGTACTTGCACTAAATCAGCAGAAGATATACAAACCGGACTTAGCTCATGGACTAAAGTTCTGGAGCAAAATGGCCTTCGGGTAAGCAGAAGCAAAACAGAATACATGCACTGCAAATTTGCTACAGACGCAAACCGAGAAAAATGTGTAAGTTGGCGAACACCCTCTGCCTAAGGTTACTCGTTTCAAGTATCTCGGATCTGTCATAACATCTGACGCAGATATTGATGCAGACGTTTGCCATAGATCTCAAGCTGCCTGGCTTAAATGGAAAGCCTGTCTGGGGTCCTATGCGATAGCCGTATGCCTATTAAAACAAAACGGAAAATCTATAAAACTGCAGTAAGGCCAGCCATCTTATATGGCTCTGAGTGTTGGGCTACGAAGAAAAGCCATGAACAATCACTGCACGTAAGCGAGATGAAGATGCTACGGTGGGCTGGAGGCGTCACTCGACTAGACCGGATTAGGAACGAACACGTTCGCGGAAGTTTCAAAGTGCCCCTATTCAAGACAAGCTCCTTGAAACTCGGTTACGATGGTACGGCCACACTCAAAGAAGAGGAAAAGACCATGCTGTAAACATCGCATTGAACCTTCCAGAACACCCAAAAGGTAGAGGTAGACCAAAACAACCACTATCAGAAAAGACCTAAGGAACCTAGATATCACTGAAAAGACAACCCAGAACCGTCCGCTCTGGCGCAAGATAATAAGGAGACCCGACCCCACGTAGGTGGGAAATGGGAAGGAAGAAGAAGAAGAACGTACATATATATATTTATTATCATAAAATTTATTATTATTATCAAAAATATTTATTATCATTAAATCAATTTTTCTGATCCGGTTTCTTACTTTTCTCTTACTATTCTTTAATATAATTTTTGTTATGAGAATATGAAAACAAGGTTACACAAGAACACAGATTTATAAATTTAGGTTATTTAAGTTACAAAAGTTTCCAATAGATAAATAAATATTTCTATCCCTAGAGTGCAGAAGGACAGAGAAATATATATTAATTATATATTTATTTCTGAAATCTAACAAGTGTTTTAAAGCTTTTTCAGCCAATTGACAGAAATTTAAGAACTAATGCCATACACATAACTTATGCTACTTTTTTAGAACTAATGAAACCTTACAGAACCTCTGAATCATTCTTATTTCTGACACCTAACAAGCCACTTGAAGCTATTAAAGCCATATAATAATAGACTATTTAGAGTTTTAACCACACACAGAACTTATGCCACTGTTTATGAACTTATAAAACTTTACAGAACTATTGAAAATTGTATGTGTCTTACACCTGAAATGCTTCTTAAAGCTATTTCAGCTACGAGTGAGTATCTGACACAAATTTTTAAACTAATGAAACTTAATAGAAATACTGAAAAAAAAACCTTACACAGACAGGTTTCTTGTTGCTTTTTGGCCATTTGACAGAAACATCAGAACAAAAGCTATGCACAGAACTTATGTCGTTTTTTTAGAACCAATGACACTTTACAGGATTACTGAAAAGATATGTTTTTACACCTGACATGCTTTTTATAGCTTTTTCAGCCAAGTGACAGAAATTTAGGAATTTTCGTCAGCCACAGAACTTATGCCACATTTTTAGAACTAATGACACTTGACGGAACAACTCAAAATAATTATGTTTCTGACACCTGACAGGCTTTTTGATCTAATATTAAGTTACTCTCTGGACATTCATTTAAATCTAATTTAACAAAGTGGCTCCTTCTTCTTCTGTCGAGTGGGTATCGAGTCTATCGACCCGATGAACCCTGGTGTCAGAGTTTTTAAACCGCCTAGTAGCACAACTATCAGGCCTCTAACATGGTTTTAAGTAACGACCACTATCAAAGACAGCGACCGGGACCGACGGCTTAACGTGCCCTCCGAAGCACGAAATCTTTTTCTTTTTGGACAATCAGGTGATTCAGCCTACAATGTCCTAACCAAATTGGGGAAAATTCACAAAGTGATAAATTCTCAAATATAACTTTGTGTTAGGGGGAAACCCCTGGGAATCGAACCCAGGACCTCTGGATCGGGAGTCTATGGCACTAGCCACTAGACCACGGAGGCAGTTAAAAGTGGCTCCTGAAACATTGCTTCTACAGTGTTCAGGAATATCTGAATTTTAAAATTTAATCTGATTGACTTTATGATTATTGCATATTATCTTCAATGACATCTTGTATTCGACATTTAATTTTATATTGACTCAACTATTATGATCTATATTTAAATTTTATTTCTTTTTTTTTATTATCTAATCATAAATAAATAAATTGACTAAATTGTACAACGAGTCAAATTTGCATGCCTGCTCGCAGGTTGAATACACGGAACTCTGTAATATTTTAAGATCTGACATACTGTATTCTGGCAAATAAATATATTCTATTCTATTTTATCCATCTGATAGCCCTTTTTTCAGTGCATTATAGAAGTACGTCATCAACCTGTTTCCATATAACCTAACTGAATTCTACAATGGTGTGACTAACGATAGTAATATATGAAAATGCTTTGTCTAGTACATGTTAACAATTTTATGGATTTGATACTAACTTATAATTAAATTAAAATTTCTATCTTTAAATTTGACATAATAATGAATTTGATGTGAATTTAATGATTTGTTTAAGGAGATTATTTAATTATCGCAGTCTCTATTTTTAAATAAATGTGCCTATTGACTACACCACTAGTGGTAAATTGCATTGTACTTACGAGTATATTCATATCAACCACCTACTTAACATGTAATTATGGTTAAATAAAAGATTTGATTTGATTTGATTTGATCTGCTAGCCCGCGCGCGGAAGCGTGTTTTCCATACGAAAAATAAATCAGGAAATGAGAAACAAAATATTCTTCGAAATACGCTTTCGCGCGCGGGTTAGCAGGTCCCGCTCCTACGCTTAGAGTAGCATTTTCAGTATGTTCGACACTGCGTGTTTTTCATACAAACCGGGCGTGTACGAGGTCGCGGGCAAAGCTTTAGTTAGTTTTAGTATTTATAAATTCCTAACTGCCCATGACCTTGGGTTCGTACTGTATTCTGTAAAACGGCATAAAATTGTACTCATAAAGGTAATTTAGCGGAAAATTCAATAAACTGCGTCAAAGTGAACAGCAATAGCAACATCAAAGGCTTCGCTTGCTTCTAAAGATTGGCTTAAAAGGATAAAATATTTCCGTTTATGAGAAATTCGAATTAATTTCACAAAATCCCGCTTATTCTTCAACCAGGAATTGGTTGTTTCGTTTTAAGTGTAGAAAAAAGAAAAAGATTTCGTGCTTCGGAGGGCACGTTAAGCCGTCGGTCCCGGTCGCTGTCTTTGATAGTGGTCGTTACACAAAACCATGTCAGAGGCCTGATAGTTGTGCTACTAGGCGGTTTAAAAACTCTGACAACAGGGTTCATCGGGTCGATAGACTTGATACCCACTCGACAGAAGAAGAAGAAGTGTAGATTATTTTAGAAAAGTTTAAATAGTTTTACACAAATTGTTTCAAGAATATCGTCTCGATTACGTGTCGAAAATCTTAAAACAATTTTCTAGATTTCTGAAAAGGATTTTTCCTAAGTCTCGTCTTCTTGCAAAAAATGTTGAGGACACATTCCTAAGAGCCCACTGTAAAATGGGAGCGTCTTTGAACAGCTCTGCACAATGCGCTCATTACTGACACTTTTGAATATTTTAGACAAAACGATGCTAAAACGAGAGCTTTGACCCTTGGATAGTGTTCTCAGTGCTGTGGTCAAGTTTTACTCAATAGAAACTGCTATAAACCCATGCTGGATTGGGAACGAGAGAAAAACATAGAATTTGCCTGCTGCATTTCTCCTGGACATGCTGTATAAACCAGTTAAGAGGTTTCAGTTTATTGCAATTTAGGCGATAGACTGACAACCTGTTACTACAACAATGCCTATTCCTACAAATCTATTTTAAATAACCCTCAAAACTTTGTCAGACATGGCAGAACGACCTTTGGTTAGGTGGTTTACGCTCTGCCTACCACATGAGGGATAAAGGCGTGATCATATTAATAATATTACATACATACGTATGTATTTATGTAGAAACTTACTACCGAGTATAAACTATACCAGATAAATTTTAATAATGGTCTAAAGCTACAACATAAGGCTTTCACAGATGAACTTTAACTATTGCTCGCCATGAAAGACAATGTTTTATTCATAAATTAAACCTTATGTAAAATTTAATTTTATAAGTTCATCCTGCAAAGATTGAATAAGTTTGCCATTCGCACTGGTACTTACATAATGTACATATTTATGCTAAACACTACGGCAGCATGAATTTACATACACTTAAAATCGTACTTCAAGGAACTTCTTGAATAATTTAATTTTTTTCTCAAAAATATTATGTATGTAGTATAAGTAATGAATCATAATCTTCCTAGCCTTATACCGTACCTCAGGGGTCGGCTACCTAATCTAGGTGATTGAACGAGGGTACTGGTTTTTACACAGAGCGACTGCCATCTGACTTTCGCAACCCAGAAGGGAAACCAGACCCAATACTAGATTAGGTCATCGTTTTCAAGCCGCCAATGCTTCTTAGCACTGGCCTCTGATATGGCTGAAAAACTAATAATTACGGTGTGAAACGATATTAATCAGGACCAACGGCTTAACGTGCCTTCTAAAGCACGGAAAAAACGACAAATTTGAAATTTGAAAACCGAAAAACACATTGGTACGTGGTGGGATTCGAACCACGACGTCCCGCTCAGGAGGCAGCGGCTTTATCTACGACACGATGGTAATAAATTACTTTATAAAAATCCGTTTTTGTATACTCTGAATTTTTATTTGCTTTTAAAAATAGATTGTAAAATTAAATTGGGTTGTTTTGACTTTGCTTTGCCTGTCCCAGTCAACTCACCTGACCTATTTTACAAAAGAATATTTTTGAAGCTGAAAAATTCGTTGTCGAAAGACTCGATTAACTCTGGCTTCAGAGCTTTTTCACTCACATACAGGTATGTTTTTGACATGCTTTGTGTAAGGATTATAACGAGATTGCCAACAGAGACAGTATTTTAAAGCCCAGCCAGGGCAATATCAAAATGTTTTTAGTAATGTTTAAAAATCATAAACATTCTTTATGGAAACTTGAATGCAAAAAATCACTACTCTATCATGCAATACAATTGTTCAAAAGGTTCCACTGGTTCTCAACATTGATAAGAAATGCTCACACCGCGTCTATTTTAGTAACGCTTTGCTCATCCAAACATGTTCACAGCAGACACCTATCTCGTGTTCGATTTATGGCATTAATTTGAAATTTCACTCGAATGCTACCGATTCCCACTTTTATTACCACCATAAAATAAAACGGTGTGCCCAAAAAAGCCCTTACTTATTGCGAATACGAATAAACAAGGTTTTGTTTTTAATTGAAGCGGCATACATTTTTCGACTTCATATTTTTATTTTCTGGACTCAGTATTTGGGTTTTGTGTGTTATCCGAAATCTGTCAGCTAGCGTGTTCGCGCAGCTTTCGCCGAGTTAATTATTCAGAAGTTAATTCATTGTTTGACCATTTTACAATAACCTCCCTTAGAATATTAGACTTTTTCTTATACTGCAGTAAGCTACCATCGACAGTTTGGCCATAGATAGCGCTTATGTCCGTTTTGTGGATATAATTCTGTTTTTACGGCACCCATGGGCAAAAACTTGCTTGCTTGCTGATGGGGTGATGCTATTCTGACCTGGAAAAACAGAGAAGATTTAGGGTCTAGTATATTATAGTTATACCCTCGAGGAAAACATAAAATAATTCAAAAGTTAATCAGCTTAAGTGGAACGCATGTAATAAATGTGTTACGTTTTGTGTTCTCAATAGTGGGTTGTCCCTGACGACGTGGCACTAACAAGGAATTGCCGCGTGATTTCTAAACCTCGATACTGACAAATTGGACCGACGAAAAAAAGGATTCGAAGTGATACGCACTTTCAAAATATTGGTGGTTTAATTTGTGTTTTTCTTTGTGTATCTTCTTCTATTTACTATGTTCCTACCTAGGATCAAAAACAGCTGCACTTACAACCACTGTCCTCCGATAACGAGTTCCTAGTTTTCGTATCTACCTAAAACTAGGTGGAACGCACTACCACACACACAGTCCCGATAGGCCTCTCATCGAGGAAGACATTACCTTGCACATTATGCTTGGTATCAGTAACTCTGTTATCATAGCAGGCGACCTCAATTCCAAGCACGAAGCTTGGAACAGCTCGCATTCCAACCCACGCGGTAACCTTCTTCTTCAACTCTCCGGGAACCTCAACTTTGACGTTGTGGCTCCCATGGAACCAACTCACTTCCCCACTATCGTAGGTCACCGTCCCGATGTCCTGGACTTAGCCCTTCTTAAGAACGTTAACCTTTGTGTACGTTCTATCGAAGTGGTCAAAGCCCTAAACTCCGACCATCGTCCCGTTGTGATGCAATTCCATCCTCGGACTAACATACCGGGACCCACTGGGCTCCCCGGTAAGACCAAGACCGTATTGAACTGGGTGAGGCTAGGTAAAGCCCTAGAAGCACCCAGCTCAATCTATCTTGACCAGATCCCCTCTTACCTGTCCACCGCTGCTGACATTGACTTAGCAGTCTCCTCTCTCACCAGTCACATCAAAAGCGTCGTAGACGCCTGTTCGAGGTCGCTTCCAGGGCCCGATGAAGGGCACTGGAAACTTCCAAACGAAATTGCTGACCTGGTGACTGAGAAGAATGCCGCTCTTCGAGCGTATGATAACTTCCCTTCGGAGGATGATCGAGTATTTTTACGCGCCTTACAAAGAGAAGTGAGGAAACGCGTATTCGAATATCGCAACTCCAAGTGGGACCAGTTCGTCTCGGAACTGGAACCAGACCACCTTGCCTTCTGGAAGCTATCCCGCTCTCTCAAATCAGACGAGACCTCTCTCATGCCCCCTCTGATCAGACCCGACGGGTCTCTAGCCTTTGACGATGACGAAAAGTCTGAATGTCTGGCTGACAGTCTCGAGGCTCAGTGCTCGCCCAGCACTCTTCCTTGCGACCCTGACCACCTTCAAGCGGTCGACTCGGAGGTCGATCGTCTCTCCTCCCTACCACCCTCTGACCCTCCGCTCCCTCCTATTACGGAGCAGGAAGTCCGCACTGCCCTTAAGGCGCTCAAGTCTAGGAAGGCTCCAGGACCTGACGGTATTACAAACCGTGTCCTCAAAATCCTCCCTGACCATCTCATTACCGTGATCACCCTCATCCTCAATGCCGCGATGACCAGCTGCACCTTTCCATCATCATGGAAGGAAGCCACAGTCATAGGCATCCACAAATCTAAAAAGCCTCGGGATCAGCCCTCCTCTTACCGGCCCATCAGCCTTCTCAATCCCCTCGGCAAACTCTACGAGCGGTTGATTTATCGCCGCCTTAGAGATTACGACGAAAACAGTAGCCTCATTCCCCCCGAGCAATTCGGTTTCCGTTCCCAACATTGTTGTGTTCGACAGGTCCACCGTCTGGTGGAACATATCACGTCCAATTTTCATGAACGCAAACCCAAACCTACAGGAGCCGTCTTCCTTGATGTAGCGAAGGCATTCGACAAGGTCTGGCACAACGGTCTGGTGTACAAGCTATACCAGCTCGGTGTGCCGGATCGTCTCGTACGTATCGTACGTGACTTTTTGACGAACCGCAGCTTCCGTTACAGAATCGAAGGCGCCCTGTCCACCCCTCGCCCCATTAGAGCCGGAGTCCCTCAGGGCTCTGTGCTATCCCCCCTCCTCTTCACCCTCTATACCAGCGACCTTCCCAGTACGCCCCAGACGCAGCTCGCTCTGTTCGCAGACGACACTGCGATCTATGCCTCCTGTCGGAGACCCCAATTACTTGGCAGATACCTCCAGCGCGCTCTAGACTCCGTCGGGAGCTGGTTCCGCAAATGGAGGTTCGAAGTCAATCCCGAGAAGAGCACCGCCGTGCACTTTACTCGTGCCAGATTACGTCGTACCCTCCCAGCTGTAAAGCTGTACGGTCGACCCATCCCATGGTCCAAAGACGCCAAGTACTTGGGGGTTACTCTTGACTCCCAGCTTAACTTTGCGAAGCACATCAGGAGAGTCCGAAACCGCGCCAAATTTGCCATGGGCCGGCTCACCCTAATCATACGCAAACGCAGTAAACTCTCCCTTAGAAATAAGGTGAGGCTTTACACTACATGCGTTCGACCCATAATGACCTACGCCAGTGTGGCCTTCAGCCACACCTACCCCACTTATCTGAACACCCTCCAGGTAGTTCAAAACAGCTTCTTGCGGAGGGCAACCGGGGCCCCCTGGTACCTCCGCAATTCTGACATTCACATCGATCTCGATGTTCCGTCTCTCAAAGAGTTCATGCTTCTTCGACAAAGCCCCTCACCACCCTAACCCTCTTGTAGTTAGCGCCTCTAACTACGTTCCCCAACCTGCGACTCGTTACAAACGAAGGCCTAGGCATGTCCTTACCGACGGCGATGACCAAATTACCCTTGCGTTTAATGCTGCCAATATTAGTCGAGCCACACTCTGCACAAGCTCTTCCAGCAACCGCGCACCCCGCCGGCGGGGTCGCGGAGGTCCCTCCTTTGCTCCCCACTTTGGGGTTTACCGGCACGTACCGGGCAGATTCTCTCCGATAAGGAGTCCCCAGGCAACGCCATAAGCCGAGGTTCGAGCCCTAGTGGGCGCCCTTAGGCAGTTGCTATTTCATTAAGGGTGTAGATTGCGTGTAGCAACTCCCCGCCTTAGCCCGGTGACGCATTATATACACTTTGTAGTATTTTGCAAACAGGTCCATTCAAAAAAAAAAAAAAAAAAACTACCGCACACAGTTCGTGACAGTCCATCTATCTCTGTGTTCAAAAAGCGAGTAAAAGAGCATTATCTTTCACTTTCCAATTAATCAGTATATGTATACATATATATATATATATATATATATATATATATATATATGTGTATTATTTATATATTATATGTATGTATTTAATCTATATAGCAGTATATTGTTTATTTATTTCATAAGTATATATTATTAATATTTATTAGTAGGATTATTTAGCATATTTTTCAAGTAATTGTGTTTGTTTTTTTTTTTTTGTGATAATTTAATCATAATTTATTGTTTTAAATATTATTAATTGTGCACGTCGTATCTGCCTCTCAGAATGCTATTTCACTAGCCTAGGTCTGCTGGAAGAGTTTTTTTTTTAGAAATAAGCTGTGCCTGTTGTGTTTTTGTTTTATATGTATATGTTCTTTGTATTTTATTGTGTACAATAAACTGTTAAATAAATAAATAAATAATAAATAAATAGGTACTCGTTATCGGTATGTATATGTAAGTAAAGTGATACATACATATAATCACGCCTCTATCCCTAATGGGGTAGGCAGAGTGTAAAAGACCTAAACAAAGGTCGTTCCGCCACGTCTCATAAAGTTTTAAGGGGTTATTCAGATTTGTAGGTATATCGCTGTAGTGACAGGTTGTCAGTCCATTGCCTAAATTGCAATATACAGAATCCCTCAGAGCCCTTAGTTGGTTTTTACGGCATGCCTGGGAGGAAGTGCAGCTGGCACATTCTATATTTTTCTCTCGCTGCCAGTCCAGCATGGAAGAAGACAGATTTGGTTAGATGACATATCATAATAGATAACAGCAAACTGCTACGAAATGTCCACAGAAGCGTGGAAGCAAGGGAACATCCTTTCTTAATTAGTTCTCTTACAAAATAGAGGCGAATACGTATTTTTCCTTAAAAACTTTCACGATTGAACATATTTTTTGTCGAAACCCGTTTCACAATTCACAACACAAAAAGTGACTATTTGACAATGACAAAGACTTATGGGTGTATCCGAAAGCGTGTTCTACTATTTAAATTTTACTGACCCAAGTTAGCAAATACTCATTCATCCCTTTGTCCCTAGATTTACTTTGGGAAAACGTCCCAAATTCTTGTTAAATGTGAACTCAGCTTTGATGATGCTTAGATGAAAGAGATGTAAAATAGGAGCGAAAGCTGTTATTTCTTTAGTACAAATAATTAAATGCTTCCAAATCAGTTTAGATTTACGTTCCCTTTTGTTTGCATGCTTGCTTGAAGTTTAATTTAAATGAAAATATTTTTTACGACGAGTATTCTTTCGTCGAATTAATACTTAATCTGGGTTGAGTCATTACTTTATTGTTCTTATTATGATGGTTTACATTGAACTATTTTCAGGGACTTTGGTGAATGAATTATATTTTGCAATTTAAAGTAATTATTTTTAAGATATAATATACGGTACATAATTGTATTGGAAATAAATTGAAATAGAATGTTTACTCAACACAAAAACGACAAAATACATTTAAGTTATAGATAAATCATAACTCAAGAAGCAATTTAAAGCTTTTTTAGCGATCCATTTATGTTGTTGGCATAGATAACGACGTCATATGCAAGGTTGGTATTCACTTCGGTAAAGTTATAACAAAAATCCGTAGACATAAAAAACAGTCTTGAGTTTCTGAGAATATAAGGTTTGGATTTGGAAACAGAAAACCTCAGAAAGAATATCCAAAACAATACATTTCGGAATGAATGAACATGTTTTTGAATACATGTCTATTAATATGAGATCATACCCCTCTCTACAAAACGGTTATGTATGCCAAGACCAGCTTCCGACTGCGGCGGGAAATTACACAATCAGAATCTTTGAATAGAAGTTTGTTTCAGTATCATTGATATTTTAAACTATTTAAATACGTCGCATCCGCCCTGGTAAAAATTCTTCTTCCTGCATGTGTCCCGCCTTGCGCCGAGGTCCGCTTTTCTGCTCTTTACTTCTCACTTCGCCCTATCCCGGACATCATTCTCCTCTAAGTCGCAGGTCTTCATATCATTTTCCCTGACTAATGCTGGATTCACTTTACTTTGCCCGGTCTTCTGCATTCGCTTGTGTGAGATCGTTTTCTTCCATATCCGTTTTCACGACCTCTAGTCAAGCTCTCTTCTTTCTGGTAAAACCAGGTGGAACAAAAAAAAATATTCCTACCTGGTAATAATAGGAGATTATGCGAAACATCAATTATAACAAAAAAATATTAAAAATATATTAGGTAATAATTACTCGTACTCCGAAAAAAATCTAACTTCCCTCACTTGTATTTTACGTTACTGAAAACCGGATGCACTGGAATGTTTTCTTTAAAAACACATGCATTCTGTAAAATTCAGCTTACTCGTGCAAGTTATTGTGTTTTTAAATCATTTTTTTTATCTGATCGTTGTGCCATGAGGAGGATTTGTTTAATCAAGAGATATTCGACGGTTTTCTATTGGGAAATATTTATATGAAAGTTGATACAAGTACTCACATGAAAAGTTTTATTACAAATTATAAAGGAAATGGCATAATAATCTTTAAGAATGTTCTATATGCCTGTCAAACATGAAAATAAATAAGCTACAATTAATACTTTATCGATTTCTGGTGTACCGTGCTAAAGGTCTAAATAACTGAGCCACCAAGTAATTCAAACTACCAAGTAAAACTTATCTGTGGATAATATTCTTTGCCAAAGCTCAATTTAGCTAATCCACTTGGGAAGATCGTTTTGATAGAAGCTTGCATACAAAATAATCGTACAAAAGAAAAAATAATGTGTAGAATCTGTTTGTGGGAAATATAGACGAATTTCACTGATTTGCGAAGTCGCATTCATATTTAAAATTCCATACGTATTGATAGACATTATTACTTTGAAGTCAAATGGGATGAGTAGGTGTTCGTGTGGCAAAATTCAATGCAAACTTAAACTCAATTGTTTAGTGGAGGTAATACTTGTGATAGTATTGTGCCTTTGTCTGTCTCAATGGTTTATTAATTAGGTACTATTTCCGGGTAATAGATAATAAGGCTGCGGTCGTGATCCTTTAGCTAGCTCTTCATTGATTCAACAAATTTCGTTAGCTATTCAACGTGGCAACGAACCCAAAATAACAGATCATTTAAGTACCAAAAATATGCCCTAAACTAAATTTACTCCAGCGGTTTAGTGTCTAATAAAAGCCACAAAATTACTTTGATATTTCGCTCATAATACGAGTAAAACCCGCAAGCTGTGCGAATTATAATGCAATAAAACTTTTATTTAATTTGCCTCAAGTAAGTAGTATACTTATGTTTTCACAATCTTCGTTCAGATTAAGTTTAAAATAAATAGAAAACTGTAAAGAATAAGGACATGATCAAAAACCAGGATTATTTCCGTATCTATTACAAATCGTATTTTTCAAGTTTAAGCATCTTATCTGATCTTATTTAGCCCACATCATCCCACTGCTGAGCAAAGGCCTCCCTCTTCACCTTCCACTTCCTATTAGGCATAATAAACTTACAACCAAACACATTTATAGTATATCCATTTCGGTTTTAGAATAAAGGCAAACAAAGTTTCATGTCTTTTTATTCTAAAACACATTCTAAAATAAATTATACGTGTTGGCAAATTAAATATGTTATTAAAACTATTATTTCATTATGTTGTTAAATATAATAGCTAAAACTTATTTTAGAAACAAGATCTTCGATTAAAAGACATGATACTTTTTTAACCCTTTTTCTAAAACCTAATGGGAAATACTATAGTGTTAGTGCAATCTGTCGCACTGACTATATGCGGTTAAACTTGACTTTCAAGATGACTCCCAGAGCAGAATTCAAGTCTCTCTTGAAGAGTATTTATGAGTCAGTTAAAAGTCTTATGTAAATATTTATTCACATACGAAACAAAACAAAACTCATTTTCAACAAAAAGATATATCACTGCTAGATTAGTTTGCTTTTCTAAAACATGCCTTACTTTCAGGTACTTTTTCACTTAGAATGTTCTTTTGATTTCGTGTGTAAAACAGTTTTTAAATTTCGATACACATATACATACAAATAAAATCACGCTTTTATCCCTAAGAAGGTAGGCAGAGCGTAAACGATCTGAACAAAGGTCGTTCCGCCCCGTCTGACAAAGTTTTGAGGGTTGTTTGTTATATATATTGATGTAATGACAGGTTGTCAGCCCATCGCCTAAATTGCATCCAAAAAGATCCCTTAGCTGGATTTTACAGCACGCCCGTGAGGATATGCAGCTGGCGCATACTATGTTTTACTCTCGCTCCCAGTCCAGCATGGAAGACAAAATTTCAACAAAATCTTTTATACAAAAAAAGAGGTTTTCGTGCACAAATAGTTGTGTAATGAGTAGATTCCAAAAAGGATAATAATGATATACTTACTGTAACACCCTATTCCTAATTAAATACTCGTCACTTTCCACCAGGTGAGATGGCGGACAAATGCTCGCCTATATATATTAAATAAAAAAAAAAAATAATAATCTGATAAAATTAATACGGGCAAAGATAAATATGTGATCGTCTAAAAACTGATTTTATGTCAAATTAAAAGACCTATACGTTGTGTATTCAAATATAAAATTGAAACAAATCTAAGTTAAGTTTGAATAGGGTAATCGTAATTGAAATTATGACGTACTAAGTAAATAAATTATTAGTAAAAAAATTCATAATCAAATTCAGCTGAAAAATAACACAAAATGACAAAAAAATAAAATATCAATGAGTAATATAAAACATGCGACTCACATACAATATATTTAGCTGAAATTCAGGAATCAGGAATCTCCATCTTCTTTCTTCTTGCGCATAACTAACCCAAATAAAATAAAAACAAACATACTTAATATTAAATCTCCCGGCTAATGTAGCGTGCTGAAAGGTACAAAGACTCAATAACCAGGGAAGGGAATTTGAATAAAGATCTTTAAGATCTTAGAATTAGGATACCTAGGCAAATGAAATGGCCCTCCCTTCCAACCTACAGACAATGCCAACGCGCGAAAACCTTGCACAGACTGACACTAAACCTTCCATCAAATATTCCGATCATCTTAATTCATTCACAAACTTCTTTCATACTACCAATCATTCATCATAGTCATACAAGTTACCTATTAACTGCAGTTTTGGTCACCTGTGACGGTGTACTAATGTTCAAACCTTTTTCGTTTTTATAAATTGTTGATTTTATAAACTAATTATTCTATATGTAATGATAAACGATCGTTACAACCTGCAGCGTTGCGAGTTTTCAAACATCATTCAATGATAATCGTAGGGAAATGTGTTATTTTGAATAGGAAATAGTAGGTGTGTGTTATGTGTAAAATATCAGTGTGCGTGAGTGTGAGGATGAATAAATGCAATAAAAACTAATAGAAATATTTTGATATGTCTTTAAGATACAGTGTTACACGTTAGAACAAAACACGGTGTTTTAAAGATATTAGTGGTTAAAATCAATTACTTGTATTTTGAAATATTTAATTATTTTTATATTCAGGATAACACTTTACATACATTAACTACACATCGACAAGGCTTATGGGCTCCGAGAGTAGCTGGCCCATAATCCCTCTCGAGAATTCATTCGAATAGGTATTCATACAAACCTCTAATGGTCTATTTCTCAGCTGACGTAGCGAGCTATAAAGGTGATAATTTCTTGACACAGTCTCTATCATTTGAACTGACTTCTTAGCGCATATCATGTGATTTTGGTACAGCAGTCCTTGAAAATTATACCATATTGCAAACTGAACAGAGAAATTGATTATTAAAAGGTTTGAACATTAGTACACCGTCACAGGTGACCAAAACTGCAATTAATAGGTAACTTGTATGACTTTGATGAATGATTGGTAGTATGAAAGAAGTTTGTGAATGAATTAAGATGATCGGAATATTTGATGGAAGGTTTGAAAGTTAGATAAGACTAGGGTTTAGTGTTAGTCTGTGCAAGGTTTTCGCGCGTTGGCAAGGTCTGTAGGTTGGAAGGGAGGGCCATTTCATTTGCCTAGGTATCCTAATTCTAAGATCTTAAAGATCTTTATTCAAATTCCCTTCCCTGGTTATTGAGTCTTTGTACCTTTCAGCGCGCTACATTAGCCGGGAGATTTAATATTAAGAATGTTTGGGTTTATTTTATTTGGGTTAGTTATGCGCAAGAAGAAAGAAGATGGAGATTCCTGATTCCTGCATTTCTGCTGAAAATATTTTATGTGAGTCGCATGTTTTACATTACTCATTTATATTTTATTTTTTGTCATTCTGTGTTATTTTTCAGCTGAATTTGATTATGAACTTTTTTACAAATAATTTATTAATTACGTCATAATTTCAATTACGATTACCCTATTCAAACTTAACTTAGATTTATTTCAATTTTCTATTTTGAATACACAACGTATGGGTCTTTTAATTTGACATAAAATCAGTTTTTAGACGATCACATATTTATTTATCTTTGGCCATATTAATTTTATCAGATTATTATTTAATTAGGGATAGGGTTTTACAAGGTACAGAAAGCTGAAACTATCACTTTATTACGAAATCGTCTATCTGTAAAGTTAAGAAACACTTACAGTAATAATAACAACGATGGACTTCGAATAAAACACAACGCCGAAAATAAACAACACACGATGCTCGGGATCGCCAATTTCCGCGTAAGAACATCGTCCCGGCCCGTCAGCAACTGCCAACCCCCACTGCATGCCCGCTGTTCCTCTGTTGTTTTTTTTTAATCTTCCAAGTTCTATGGTATATTAAGAGAAGTATAATATCGTTTGTAACATTCAAAATTTAACTCTATTTCCAAGAAACAAGTATGGGTATTTATGCATTTGATACTCTTGTTTAAATGCTGGGTCATGTCAGGTAAAGATGTCTCAATTTTTGAACGAAAAATCTAAATGCTATTTGTTCTTCTTCTTCTTCATCTGTCGAGTGGGTATCGAGTCTATGGACCCGATGAACCCTGGTGTCAGAGTTTTTAAACCGCCTAGTAACTGCCTCCGTGGTCTAGTGGCTAGTGCCATGGGCTCCCGATCCGGAGGTCCTGGGTTCGATTCCCAGGGGGTAAAACACAAAGTTGATATTTGAGAATTTATCACTTTGTGAATTTTTCCCCAGTTTGGGTAGGACATTGCAGGCTGAATCACCTGATTGTCCGAAAAGAAAAAGATTTCGTGCTTCGGAGGGCACGTTAAGCCGTCGGTCCCGGTCGCTGTCTTTGATAGTGGTCGTTACATAAAACCATGTCAGAGGCCTGATTGTTGTGCTATTTGTTTAAGTGTTGGGTCGATTTTATAAACTAATTATTCTATATGTAATGGTAACCATCGTTACATTACCCAGCGTAATAAATATAATGAAACAAAGGATGTTTCGGGATTCAATCAAAACTGTTATAATTAGTGTTCAAACTTTGGTACACGTGTCAAAATTTAATTTACGAGGGCTTTTGTTATAATAGAGATAATATTTCTATCTTAATAAAAATAGTTTGTTCACAAAATCAAAATAGCAACGCCAATGTTTGAAAAAAAGGGATAATCCACTTTAAGGGGCGCTCGGGATATTTCGGTCGCTTACAAGGCCTATAAAGTATACTTTCACGTTACATAAAAAATATGAAATAATTATATATTGTAGGTTGGTTTCAGCTCTTCATTACACTCTTAAGATTATTTAAAAATATTGAGTAATTAATGAGAAATACGAATTCTTCTGGCCCTCTTTCCGTGTCTAAAATATTGACTAAACTTTTTTAATTTACGACTTGCATTTATGATAATTATTTTGAACGTTATAAATCATAAACACTAAAATGTGATCTGCTAGTTTTTTTATTTTGATTATTAGTTTTGGAGAAAAAAAAAAAATCTGATTTCTGGGAGGTTCGCAAAGGGCGGGTCCGTGCGCGGGCGACGGGCGGCAGACGGCCCACGGCCTTCGCGAGGGGAACCCGCGTCGCTCTTGTCACGAAAAAATAGTTTTCGTAAGTTCTGTTTGGACATTTGTGTTTAAGACTTTTAATATTCATTGTTTAACATTAGTGCGAATTATTCTTTATCTACTTCCATGCTGGCCTGGAAGCGAGAGAAAAACATAGAATGTGCCAGCTGCATTTCCTCCCGGGCATGCTGTAAAAACCAGCTATGGGATCCGAGGGTTTCAGTATATTGTAATTTAGACGATGGGCTGACAACCTGTCACTACAGCAATATACTTACAAATCTATCTTAAATAACCCTCAAAACTTTGTCAGACGTGGCGGAACGACCTTTGTTTGGGTCGTTTACGCTCTGCCTACCCCATTAGGGATAAAGGCGTGATTATATGTATGTATGCCTTTATGAGCAGTCGTTCCGCCACGTCTGACAAAGTTTTGAGGGTTATTCAAGATAGATATGTAGGTATATTGTTGTAGTGACAGGATGTCAGCCCATTGCCTAAATTACAATATACTGAAACTCTCGAACACTGGTTTTTACAGCAAGCCCGGGAGGAAATTAAGCTGGCACATCCTATGTTTTTCTCTTGCTCCCAGGCCAGCATAGAAGGAATGATTCTTAAACTATATGACTAGAAATATATAAATCTACTAAAAATAATAGCTTAGAAGGTATACGAGTACCTAATAGTAATAAAGGTCATCAATTAAATATGAAGTTTTGATAAATTGATGATTCTTCTACTGATGTATGTCGCATTGTGTAGTTTTTCTTCTTTTGTACTAATGGATAACTGAAACAGAAAACAAAAATTATAGTGATGGTAAAAAGAACATAAAAAATATATAATCTAATGTACAAATTTCTGCCTACCCCCAAAGTCAGGTGGCGTGATAATTTGTATCGTAACTTTGAGCTTAAGTAATGTTTAGTCGAACAAAAAAAGTTTCATCAAAATCGGTTAAAAACGACTGAAATTAAATTTTCTACCTACCTCGTAAGTCGTGAGGCGTGATTTTTTGTCTCGTAACTTTCATTTTAAATATTGCTCAGTCGAATTAAAAAGTTCCATAAAATCGGTTACGAAACAGCCAAATTTCAATTTCCTGCCTACCCCCTAAGTCTAGTAGCGTGATTTTAGGGATCCTAAGTTGCAACCCGGGTAACACACAGTTGAATAAAAAGAGTCCCATCGAAATCGGAACAGTAGTTTTGGCGTGATGTGGTAACATACAGACAGACAGAATGACAGACAGACAAAAATTCTTAAAAAAAATCGTTTTGATCTTTATATCGTTAATAATGCCTGCTGCAATTATTTTTTGTAAATATATTCAATGTACAGACACGAACCCTTCTAGAGATTTATTATAAATGTATAGATAACCCTGAAAACTTTGTCAGTCGTGGCGGAACGACCTTTGTTTAGGTCGTTTACGCTCTGCCTACCCCATTAGGTATAAAGGCGTGATCATATGTATGTATAATTTTGATAACGACTTTATTTGGATATGTAGTATATTCCTGTTCTTAAATTAGTTTGAGCTCTTGGACTATAATTAAACTTGCAAGTACTGTAAATGTAAATTCAAAATTTACATGTCTTAATTCTTCTTTGCTTGACTAGGGGCGATAGAAAAACATATAATTTTCCAGCTGCTTTTTTTCCCGGGCATACTGTAGTCAGTAGAAGCATGGAGTAATTTAATATACTTACTCCGAAAAGGGAAACAAAGTTGTGGAATACCGTTATAATCACACAGTTCACATAAACCAAATTAAAGCTGTAAGTTTATTTTCACTTACTTTTGTTGGTCCGACGACGTAATGCTTTGAACTATTGTGATTCAAGATATTTGTGCAGAAATTTCGTTTTTAACATTTTGTTGATGGTTACTGAAAAAAAAATCAATAAAAATTAATGGGAAAAATAATACAAATAAAAAAAATAAAAATAGATTAGAATCGAACATTGGTTAGGATCGATCTCGTACTACTTCAATTGAAAGGCACTAGCACTGCCACCGCACTAATGTGGCTGACAGTTTGTGTGGCGAAATTATGCACGGGTTTGCAGACAATATGCAATTTTTACGCTGTCAGATAGAATAAAACATTCCGATCAAACAGCTATCAATATTTTAAGAGAACCAAGATATTTTTGTTATTCCCTAAAAAAATGCTGAACTATTTGCTACATTCTACAGTAGCTGACTAATAAAATAGTAGTAAAATAAAACAAAATAATATTATGTTGAAGTAAATACTTACTGTTTTTTCATATTTTATAAGATTTTTAGAGAAACTCATCAATAATAATCAGTAGATAAAGAATACATACATACATATACATACATACATACATATAATCACGCCTCTTTCCCGGAGGGGTAGGCAGAGACCACATCTTTCCACTTGCTACGATCCTTACATACTTCTTTCGCTTCATCCACATTCATTAATCTTTTCATACATGCTCGTCGGTTTAGGGTACTCTTGACCTGACCTTTCTTTTGGACGTCTTCGATTTGATCCAAGTACGTGCGTCGAGGCCTTCCCCTCCCAACATTTCCATCCACACTCGCCATATCTGTTTGGTCAACCTGCTTTCACTCATTCTCTCAACATGTCCAAACCATTTAAGCATTCCCTTGTCAATACCTGTCACTATATCTTCTTTCACACCACAACGTTCCTTAATCACACTATTTCGTATCCTGTCACTCAGTTTGACTCCAATCATACTTCTTAACGCTCTCATTTCTACTGCATTTATTCTGCTTTCATGCTTCTTCTGCCATACCCAACTTTCACTCCCATACATCAGTGTTGGAACCAACACCCCTCCATGCAAAGCCAGACGGGCCTTATCGGACACCTTCTGACTGCTCATAAAGGCATACATACATATAATCACGCCTTTATCCCTAATGGGGTAGGCAGAGCGTAAACGACCCAAACAAAGGTCGTTCCGCCACGTCTGACAAAGTTTTGAGGGTTATTTAAGATAGATTTGTAAGTATATTGCTGTAGTGACAGGTTGTCAGCCCATCGTCTAAATTACAATATACTGAAACCCTCGGATCCCATAGCTGGTTTTTACAGCATGCCCGGGAGGAAATGCAGCTGGCACATTCTATGTTTTTCTCTCGCTCTTTTTTTTTTTTTTTTTTTTTTTATATATATAGGCGAGCATTTGTCCGCCATCTCACCTGGTGGAAAGTGACGATGCGGACTATGTTAAAACATACTCACCTATGTAGTGCCTATTCACTCTCGCCTTGAAAAGGCCCAGGTTATATTGTTCCGGAAACAGATCCGCCGGCAGGGAAGCATGGAAGTAGATAAAGAATAATTCGCACTAATGTTAAACAATGAATATTAAAAGTCTTAAACACAAATGTCCAAACAGAACTTACGAAAACTATTTTTTCGTGACAAGAGCGACGCGGGTTCCCCTCGCGAAGGCCGTGGGCCGTCTGCCGCCCGTCGCCCGCGCACGGACCCACCCTTTGCGAACCTCCCAGAAATCAGATTTTATTTTTTTTCTCCAAAACTAATAATCATAATAAAAAAACTAGTAGATCACATTTTAGTGTTTATGATTTATAACGTTCAAAATAATTATCATAAATGCAAGTCGTAAATTAAAAAAGTTTAGTCAATGTTTTAGACACGGAAAGAGGGCCAGAAGAATTCGTATTTCTCATTAATTACTCAATATTTTTAAATAATCTTAAGAGTGTAATGAAGAGCTGAAACCAACCTACAATATATAATTATTTCATATTTTTTATGTAACGTGAAAGTATACTTTATAGGCCTTGTAAGCGACCGAAATATCCCGAGCGCCCCTTAAAGTGGATTATCCCTTTTTTTCAAACATTGGCGTTGCTATTTTGATTTTGTGAACAAACTATTTTTATTAAGATAGAAATATTATCTCTATTATAACAAAAGCCCTCGTAAATTAAATTTTGACACGTGTACCAAAGTTTGAACACTAATTATAACAGTTTTGATTGAATCCCGAAACATCCTTTGTTTCATTATATTTATTACGCTGGGTAATGTAACGATGGTTACCATTACATATAGAATAATTAGTTTATAAAATCGACCCAACACTTAAACAAATAGCACAACAATCAGGCCTCTGACATGGTTTTATGTAACGACCACTATCAAAGACAGCGACCGGGACCGACGGCTTAACGTGCCCTCCGAAGCACGAAATCTTTTTCTTTTCGGACAATCAGGTGATTCAGCCTGCAATGTCCTACCCAAACTGGGGAAAAATTCACAAAGTGATAAATTCTCAAATATCAACTTTGTGTTTTACCCCCTGGGAATCGAACCCAGGACCTCCGGATCGGGAGCCCATGGCACTAGCCACTAGACCACGGAGGCAGTTACTAGGCGGTTTAAAAACTCTGACACCAGGGTTCATCGGGTCCATAGACTCGATACCCACTCGACAGATGAAGAAGAAGAAGAACAAATAGCATTTAGATTTTTCGTTCAAAAATTGAGACATCTTTACCTGACATGACCCAGCATTTAAACAAGAGTATCAAATGCATAAATACCCATACTTGTTTCTTGGAAATAGAGTTAAATTTTGAATGTTACAAACGATATTATACTTTGTCTTAATATACCATAGAACTTGGAAGATTAAAAAAAAACAACAGAGGAACAGCGGGCATGCAGTGGGGGTTGGCAGTTGCTGACGGGCCGGGACGATGTTCTTACGCGGAAATTGGCGATCCCGAGCATCGTGTGTTGTTTATTTTCGGCGTTGTGTTTTATTCGAAGTCCATCGTTGTTATTATTACTGTAAGTGTTTCTTAACTTTACAGATAGACGATTTCGTAATAAAGTGATAGTTTCAGCTTTCTGTACCTTGTAAAACCCTATCCCTAATTAAATAATAATCTGATAAAATTAATATGGCCAAAGATAAATAAATATGTGATCGTCTAAAAACTGATTTTATGTCAAATTAAAAGACCCATACGTTGTGTATTCAAAATAGAAAATTGAAATAAATCTAAGTTAAGTTTGAATAGGGTAATCGTAATTGAAATTATGACGTAATTAATAAATTATTTGTAAAAAAGTATACCTTCTAAGCTATTATTTTTAGTAGATTTATATATTTCTAGTCATATAGTTTAAGAATCATTCCTTCTATGCTGGCCTGGGAGCAAGAGAAAAACATAGGATGTGCCAGCTTAATTTCCTCCCGGGCTTGCTGTAAAAACCAGTGTTCGAGAGTTTCAGTATATTGTAATTTAGGCAATGGGCTGACATCCTGTCACTACAACAATATACCTACATATCTATCTTGAATAACCCTCAAAACTTTGTCAGACGTGGCGGAACGACCTTTGTTTACGTCGTTTACGCTCTGCCTACCCCACTGTGGATAAAGGCGTGATTATATGTATGTATGATTTGAACTTCAAGAGATTATATTTCTGTACTTCATTATATCTTTCCAAATTTTAATCGCCTTTTAATACAACCTTTACAAAATATATCGCAATATTAGGTCATTCATTATAGCAGAAGACCAGAGTTAAGACACCCAAAACCTAATAATAATAATAAATCTTTTAACTTCTGTTAGATTTTAAAATAAATTGACCTACATACTTAATTCTTTAATAAATATATATACATCAGATATATACTAATGACTGGCTATAGATTATAATCTAAAATAATACATAGCTAGGCTAGATTTCACAACCATGTAATGCCTAATAAATAATAATTGAAAATTGCATATTTTATACATGACGGGCGTAAGAGACAGCGGCCCGCAAATTCTTTCAGGAGATGAAAGTCTAGGTAGACCCATACAACATACCAAAAGAGCAATTTTATTCGAATTTTATTTATTAGAATTCACTTACCCAAGAGGTATGAAATGTTGTGGTTTCTCATGATTTTAAATACATAATTAAATTTTAAAAATATACAGATATTGAGCCCTCTACCAGCCATCTAAAAATATTAATTTCAAATAAAATCGAAAAGAAGTTGTCGGTTTAATTTAGTTTTTTTTTCATTTTTTTTTTGTAATTTGGTGCTTTTTTGTGCCCGGGTATATTATAAGTGAAAATTATTTATTATGGTAAGATTTTAGCAAATTGCTTAACATAGTCATTTTGCTCCGGACAGCATCTCAAAATTCAATTTGTTTTATCTCTTAAACAGGCTTAAACTTGGTGTAATTAATTTACGCGTAAATACAAGGTCTATTACATCATATACAATTTTCAAATCTTACTTAATATCAAACCAGATGTAACAATGACGGAAACGTAGGTATTTAAAAAAACAACTGCTGGTAAAGGGGTAAAAGTAGTATGGGCATTGACTGAGGAACCTCTATCAGTTTGCGGGACGCTGTCCCTTACACCCGGTACATTTACATACATAGGGTTCATGGGGTCGATAGATTTGATACCCACTCGACAAAAGAAGAACATATATAAAAAACCGAGGCATATCATTTACCTAAGAAATTTTAAGAACTTGTTTAGACAATGAAACTGATCAACTTTCTCGATTGAACATTGGTCAAAATATGAAAAAAAAAACTATCGTGGCAAGACCATTTTTTTCACCTTACGTTCCAAAAAAAAAACAGTTTCATAATCTCACCAACAATAACAAGCCCTTAAAATTTCCTTAGTGAATAAAAACTCTTGCTGTATTTTAATAACATAATAAAGGCTCTTGGACTATTTTGTAGGATCATTTTGAATAAAGTGTAAATAATGATAACGGTGTTTCTACTCATGAAACTGTACAACTTTTTCGAATAAAATATAAAATAATAATTTAATATTATTATAAATAATTATTTAATATTATATAAAATTATAATTTGGAAAATTGAATATGTACATAATTAATTAGTATCAGTAGTGTAATAGTATATATCGACACATTTGTAATTTTTTCATATTGTTTCGACAGTTGTATGTTTTTTTTTTTTTTTTTTTTTAAATATATATAGGCGAGCATTTGTCCGCCATCTCACCTGGTGGAAAGTGACGATGCGGACTATGTTGGAGCATACTCACCTATGTAGTGCCTATTCACTCTCGCCTTGAAAAGGCCCAGGTTATATTGTTCCGGAAACAGATCCGCCGGCAGGGAGTTCCACTCCTTAGCCGTTCGCATTAAGAATGTGGAAGCGAACCGCTTCGTGCGAATTTGTGGTATATCCACGACATAAGGGTGGAACCCCTGTCCACGCCTCGTGCTCCGGAGATGGAAAGGGGAGGGGGGTATAAGGTCATGAAGTGCTAACGCGCACTCCCCGAAATGTATCCTGTAAAATACCGACATGCACGCCACTCTGCGACGGTGCTCAAGGTTTTGTAGTTTTGCCTCAACCAGTGCTGAGTCTCCAATGAGCTTCTTAGCACGTTTCTCGATTGAGTCTAAGGCAGACAGCTGGTATTTAGCTGAACCGTCCCATACACGATCGGACTTGAGCTGTGTACAACTGCAATAGCTGTCCCGGTGTGAAGTATCGCCTCACCTTCGAGAGGATACCAAGTTTTTTGGCAGCTGTTGTGGCCAGAGACTCAATGTAACGTCCAAAGTTCAAGTCGGACGTAAGACTCATACCAAGAAGCTCAAGATGGTCAGAAATCGGTACGGATACATCCCGGAAAGTTGGAGCCAGGTTAAAAGGACTCCGTTTTGTCGAGAATAGACACGCCTGGGTTTTGGATGCGTTGAACTTGACGAGATTGGCATCGCCCCACTCGGATATCACCCTTAGCGATGAGTTCAGACGATCCACTATAGACTCCCGACAAGACTGGATTGTTTCACTGTTGGCCCTTGCACTGGACAGATATCTGTCAACAACCGTGCTGTCATCAGCGTACCCAAAGGTATCGGGTGTCAACATGTCGTTGATATGCAGCAGGAATAAGGTTGCAGACAGGACAGAACCTTGAGGAACTCCGGCATCAATACCCTGTTGTCCGGAGGAGCAGCCTTCTAAGACCACTTGTATGGATCGTTCACTCAAGAAGTCCGAAATCCAGTTGCAAAGGCCAGCAGGTAACCCGTAGGCGGGAAGCTTGCCAGTAAGGCTAGCGTGCCAGACCCTGTCAAAGGCCTTGGAGATATCCAGAGACACGGCAAGTGCTTCACCATGTCTCTCGATAGCCTCGCTCCATAAGTGAGTGGCATGCACGAGGAGGTCCCCCGTCGATCGCCCTCGGCGGAAGCCGTATTGGCGATCGTTAAGGAGATCATTATCCTCAAGGTATGCCAGGAGCCGATTATTCAGTACACGCTCCATAATCTTGCAGAGTATAGAGGTTACCGATATGGGTCTATAGTTGGCAGGGTCTGCTCGACTACCTTTTTTGGGTACAGGTTGCACATTTGCAAGCTTCCACGATTTGGGGACAACACCAGTCTCAAGTGAGAGGCGGTACAGGCGTGTCAACACCGGAGACAACTCAGGCGCACAGTTACGCAGGACGATTGCAGGGATACCGTCAGGGCCACTTGCTTTATTCACGTCAAGATTTCGCATGGTTTTAAGGACCTCTTTTTGCCGGATGCGTACGGCTGCCATAGAGCAGTCGACACGAGGTAACGGGGGTGGTATTTTACCTGCGGCATCAAGACGCGAACTTTCCGCAAAATAGGAGGCAAAAAGATTGGCTTTCTCCTCCGCAGTATGAGCAAGCGACCCATCAGGTCTCTGCAGAGGCGGTAAAGATGGCTGGCAGAAATTGGTTTCCACTGCTTTCGCAAGCGACCAGAATGCTTTACTGCCAGCCGGATAGGAAGCAAGCTTAGCGCCTACTCGGCCTATGTGGGTGAATCGAGCCCTGCGTAATTCCTTTTTGCTTAACTTGGTGGCTTTGTTATAGTTTTTCTTCAGATCGCGAGTATTCGGAGCTTTGCGTGCACGAGCATCAGCCCAAGCAAGGAATGCCGACTGTTTCTGCGATTCCGCGCAGTTACAGTCAGCATTAAACCACGGGCGAGCTTTGCTACCGGTAGGAACATCAGAGAACGGTATGAAATACTCCATACCCTGACGTATGACTTCTGTAATAGCATCCGCGCAGCTCGACGATTCGCCTGAAGAAAAACAGTCCTGCCAAGGATACGAAGCAAAGAAGTGGCGCATCTCATCCCATTCTGCTGACCTGTATCGCCACACCCGTCTTTTACCACAAGGGCCCTGATCGGGTGGTGAATACACTGATACAGATTTCACCAGACAGTGATCTGAGGTGCCCAATGGGGCAGAAACAGACACAGAGTATCGGTCTGGATCGGTAGTCAGCAGAAGGTCTAAGCAGTTGGCTGTATGAGACTCAATATCCGGGACCCTTGTTGCACAGCTGACAAGCTGGGAGAGATTTAGCGACAATGCAAATTTGCGCGCCTCTCGCCCAGCATGATCGGTCACTAGGTATGGGAACAACCACTCTTTATGATGAGCGTTGAAATCCCCCAGGATGACTAGCTGCGCTGCCGGGTATCTCTGCAGAGCTTCATCAGCACCTTCACTGAGGTGTTCAAACAGTTTGGTTGTCTCCGTGTCTCCACTATGCGAGCGATAGACGCAAGCATACACAATTTGAGCTACACCAGTATCGACCAGTACCCACAATACGGAAAAACTTGGTGCCTCAAGGTTCTTGAGACGCTTGATGCAAATGTCATCGCGAGCGTACACACAGACTCCGGCACGAGGTAGAAACCTGTGTTCTAGTGTGTAGCCGGGATAGCTGAGGTACGCCGCGTCAGCCGGACAATTGATCTGCGTCTCAGTGAGGAACAGCAGATGCGGTTTTTCAGTCTCAAGATGGTGATGGACGGGGTTGAGATTTGAGTGCAAGCCTCGAATATTTGAGAGGTGCACTTTAAGTGGGAGGACGTGCAACCGCTGTTTAACCTTTTTCCGTTTTTTGTGTGTTTTCATAATTGGTGATGTGGGGAAAAAGTGAATAGGCAGGAGGAAGGCAGTTGTACGAGGTACCGCGTTGCAATAAGCTTAGAAAATGAGCTGATTGCAGCCACACGCAAAGATAGCTGGCTTGGAGACCGCGGGGACGCCCGAACCCCCCCGGGGATTGCCACCTGGTCCTCCCATCCGGTCGCCAACCGGCAAGGTGGAGCATCCCGGGATTTTTCGTGAGGTGGCATGTATTCTAGGAAAAGTTGTTTGGTTTAATGAGTAGAACACCAAGAGAACACTCGTAATATTTGCATTTTTAATTATAAAGTCTTTTATGGATTACATGGTTCAAAAATATACCCGGTGGTAAAGGAGATGATCACAAACTAGAACCCATCGCGTGTTGTAGTAGTACAAGCTAAATCCGATAGATGGCCAAGTTTATTCAACTTTACGTAACAAACATCAGGGGAAGTACCGCGTTGCAATAAGCTTAGAAAATGAGCTGATTGCAGCCACACGCAAAGATAGCTGGCTTGGAGACCGCGGGGACGCCCGAACCCCCCCGGGGATTGCCACCTGGTCCTCCCATCCGGTCGCCAACCGGCAAGGTGGAGCATCCCGGGATTTTTCGTGAGGTGGTATGTATTCTAGGAAAAGTTGTTTGGTTTAATGAGTAGAACACCAAGAGAACACTCGTAATATTTGCATTTTTAATTATAAAGTCTTTTATGGATTACATGGTTCAAAAATATACCCGGTGGTAAAGGAGATGATCACAAACTAGAACCCATCGCGTGTTGTAGTAGTACAAGCTAAATCCGATAGATGGCCAAGTTTATTCAACTTTACGTAACAAACATCAGGGGAAAGAACGGGTGGGTGGGGTGTCAGGTAAGCAAAACGCTCAAGGTCATTGAGACAGGGGAGCGTCTTAAATAAAGGGGACTATAAACCCAATTTTAATCCCAGAAAGAATAACAAAAAATGTTCCTCTATTATTTGAACTTATGACGCAACACAGTAATATCCAATAAAGCTTTGACCGTGAAGGATAATTAGGCTTATGTAGTTCAAAGGACATTCGTAAGAGGGCGTTGCTTTTATCCAACTCTTTCCGGAGGGAAGACATCAAGTACTGGTATTAGGGTCAGAGGTTGAAGCTGAGTACTTAAGTATTTCATGAGAATATGTATCCTTTAAATGTGATTATTATTATTATTATTACTAGCCTACTGTGTCCCACTGCTGGGCAAAGGCCTCCCCTTCTTTCTTCCATTTATCGCGGTCCTGTGCAAGCTCCCACCAATCTTCGCGATAGGCTTTAAGATCGTCACTCCATCTTTTACGGGGTCGACCTCGTCGACGATTTCCATCTTGAGGTGTCCACTCTGTGACGATCCTAGCCCACCGCTCCGTGTGCATCCGACTGACGTGTCCTGACCAGTCCCATTTGAGTTTGGCTGACTTAGAACCAACATCGGCTATACCAGTTTTGGAACGTAAGGTGGTGTTTCTTATGCGATCTTGTCGCTTGACACCCAAAATGCTACGTTCCATTGCTCTTTGGCAAACCTTGAGTCTGGACTTCTGATTTTCGGTGAGTGACCAAGTTTGAGCGCCGTAGGTTAGGACGGGCAGGATACAAATGTCGATGAGCTTTCGTTTTAATGAAAGAGGAAGGTCTCCTTTCAAGAACGGTTTTAGGGACCAGAAACTCTTCCAGGTATTTTCGACTCGACGGTCTATTTCCTTTTCCTGCCTGTTCTCGAAGGAAACAATCTGTCCTAAGTAAGTGTATTCATCGACATATTGAATAACCTGCCCATCAACCTCAACCCTACGTTTCACGCTGTTGGTCATCACTTGTGTCTTAGACATATTCATCTTAAGTCCAACCTCAAGGCTAGCCATAAATTAAATGTGATAATGAAGAATTTTAAACAGAAACATAGATAATAGGCAAAATGTTATTGTGGGCGCGGATCAACAATATATTACAAGAAAATAAAAAAATACCGCAATTATGTTTATGTTAACTCGATATTTCAAAGTAGTTGCTTGCTTCATTGTCACGAACAGACAACAACAACGGCGATATTTTTAAAACTTTTAGAGAAAAACATTTTTCTTTTTGTGTTCCTACAAGACATCTTGAATTAATAAAATAAATTTCATTCGGAATAAGAAGAAACAGGTTGGTCGTAAAGTAAAACGAAACGACGAACATTAAACGGTATCGACTCACTCGTAGCTCTTCCATACATTATGCATCACATGGTAATTTTATGCCTCTATCATTTATTAGATGTTGCATTTTGTACTGCAATAAATCAGTTAGGAATTAATTTTTAAATAATGATAATATGCATATTTATTTTATTCCATGCTGGACTGAGAGAGATCGGAAATGGGGTCAAGGGTAGGCAGAGCGTAAACGACCTAACCAAAGGTCGTATCGCCACATCTGACATAAATTTGCGGGTTATTTATGATCGATTCGTATGTACTTCCATGCTGGCCTAGGAGCGAGAGAAAGACATAGAATGTGCCAGCTGCATTTCCTTCCGGGCATGCTGTAATAACTAGCTAAGGGATCCAAGGGTTTCAGTATATTGTAATTTAGGCGACGGGGTGACAACCTGTCACTACAGCAATCTTCTTCTTCCTAGCCTTATCCCGTATCTCACGGGGTCGGCTACCTACTCTAAGGAATTGAACGAGGGTACTGATTTTTTCACAGAGCGACTGTCATCTGACCTCCGCAACCAAGAAGGGAAACCAGACCCAATCCTGGATTATGTCAGAGTTTTCAAGCCGCCAAAGCTTAGCACTGGCCTCTGATATGGCTTAACGACTAAAATCTACGGTATTAAACGATATTAACCGGGACCAACGGCTTAACGTGCCTTGCGAAGCACACATTGGTACGTGGTGGGATTCGAACCACGACCTCCCGCTCAGGAGGCAGCGGCCCTATCTACTACACCATCGGGCTCTACACTACAGCAATATACCTACAAATCTATCTTAAGTAACCCTGAAAACTTTGTCAGACGTGGCGGAACAACCTTTGTTTAGGTTGTTTACGCTCTTACTACCCCATTACGGAAAAAGGCGTTATTATATGTATGCATGTATGTATGGTTCGTAGAAATAATTGCTGTATTGAACGGCTGTCAGCCCAACGCCTGAATTACAATATACTTATTTTTTTGGAAAAGGGATCCAAACATTTAAGTATAAACAATTCTGATTTTAACAGCATGCCCGGGAGGAAATGCAGATGGCAAATTCTTTGTGTCTCGCTCGCTTTCAATCTAAAATGGCAGATTTCTTCTTTTAGTCGCAAAATAATAAATAATTCAGTTGCCTAGGTCAAACCGCTAAGTAGACGCTTTAAAAAAAGGTTAGGAGTTCGTGACGTGAGCTATATTGCTACGTTAAAAGCTCTGGAATCAAATACAACTTGAAATTTAAATCTGAATAGACTCTTTGTTATGTTACATATTGACCAGATTTCACCGGCGTATTTACTGTTATGTTTAGACAAAACTGATACTGCAAGTAGAGGCACTGAAATGCAGTGTAGGCACAAAATATAATAAGTACGTCGCATATATATTTTTTTAATTTGTTGACCAAGATCAGAAATCTTTATAGCAAAATGCAAATTTTTATATGACACGGTTGCAGCCTTTTCAATCAAGGAACACGCTACAATAAAGTGTATTTGTTTTGAGATCGGATAGCGATATCGGTTTTCGAAGTGTCTATTCTCTTATAGAATTGATATTGGAATTGTAAACTTCTATTTTCTGCATTCGATTTCTTCTCGTTTTACTTTATTTTGCAATGACATTTAATACCTTAGCCTGAGATAGACCGATAGAAGATGAATTTCATCTTTTTTTTTAAATAAACGTAAAAGTAAAAGTTTCAGCCTTTAAAACTTCAAACTGTTTTACGATCGTATCATAAAATTCAAAATTAGGGACCGTAACAGGTAGAGTAAAACTTGAAATCCAATTTGCCTACAAATATTTCTTAATTAAATGCTTTCTTGATTAAAATCAGAATATTAAAATATTTCGTATTTAAATTTGAAAATATATTAAACTAACTTTTTAATTGAGTTTTACCCCCATTAAATGAGATTTCTTTTCCCGCGTTAAGAAGGTTTCTTCAAAATATTCTAGATTTATTTTCAATATTCCATTTATATTTTTTTTATTGCCAGTGTGCCTTGTGTTCTGCAACACAGAATATTCTACCTAAAAACTTTTTAAATAAAGGCTCAACCATTCCCTGGATAGGAATATCGCGGTGTGAATATCATTGTGTGCGTCCAGAGAGCTTTACGGTTCCACTGACTGATAAAAACAAATATGGCCTTTGGGACGAGGATCTTTTGTAAATTGCTTCCGAAAAACCGGTCGTTTCAACAAACGGGTTTATCACAATTCTGTCGTTCGCAGATCGATGTTTTTTGTGCGTTCTCATCTTAATCAGTAAATTTTTCCGAAAATGGCGTAGCGAAATCAATTTCTTTACCCTGTTCTTTTTACCTTGCGTTTTATTCTGAACATCTATTTTGAACAACTTTGGATGTAATAAAATATTTTATTGTTATAAACCTTTTTTGGAATTAACATTTACGTTGATAAAATATACCTATGTACGAAATCACATTGTTCAGATTGTTCTACCGAGTCTGCAATAAAAATCTTGAGATACGTACTGATTATTTTTTCTTGTAAAATTAAGGTATTTTCCAAAAGAGAGGTGGTCATTAAGGTCTTTTTTTACATTTCATATTCAAACCCGCCCACCGCAATTATTTGAATTCGAAACTGATAATAAATTCGAACGGCAAAATTGAGCCAATTTCTGGATCCACAAAGTGAAAAGCAACATTTTAAAAATAATTAGAGCACAGAATTTGAGAAGGAATTTTTGATAACATAGTAATTGGAACAAAATAAAAACATTTTTTTTATAAATTTTGATGGTCGTCGTTTATTTTCGTAAGTAATTAAACTACACAGCGTGTAATGAAATTTTATCACTGTGTAATGTGTGCACTTACTTATTATTATTATCATCTGCAGTTCAAATCTAATGCAAAATCTCTCGCGTGCACTGAGATGAGTTTCTGCTTCATAAAGTTGAACGAACTTGCTGGTCGTGTCTTACTGAACACAATTTCGCTAAAAGAAAACATGTTATTTTTTTCCAAACTTGAGAGGCGTTTAACTTACGATTTAACTTTAGATTTGTTTCCACATTGATACTGTCAAAGCCTTTTATATTTTAAAAAGCGCATAAATTTCGATAATAATATCTTTATTTTTTGTTCCTATGACAAGTTAACATTTAATCCCTCTTCACTTTGAGTCTATTATGACTATTTATTTTGTTACTTCGTCCTGCTGACTGACAAGCAATGTAGGTCATTTTGAACCTCAAAAAGTTGCAACTTTTATAGTTCGTTGTAGTTACAGATAAAAAAATTGCGAAATCTTTTATATTATTTACAAAATTCACATGTAATTTTGTAAATAATGTAAAAGATTTCGCAATTTTTTTATCTTAATTAATTCACATGTAATTTTATAAATAATATAAAAGATTTCGCAATTTTTTTATCTGTAACTACAACAAACTATAAAAGTTGCAACTTTATGAGGTTCAAAATGACCTACATTGCTTTAACCTCAATCTGATATACCTGATTTTTATTTGATTGTGTTTTCAGTGAATTATATTTTTTTTACTGATGAGGGCGCCACTTAGCCCAGGGCATCCCATTAACTTCGTCCTTCAAGTTGAACAATTTTATTTATGCAAATATTAAATCCGAATTCATCTTTCCGTTTGAATATATAGAATGATTAAATTAAAACAATGTTTAATTGGAAAGCTTATGAGCTTACTTCGGTAATGCATGTTCAAAATGAAGTATTGATCTCACGTCCGCGGAGATTCGTGTATTGTTTTACCAATTTAAATAAATAAATAAAACGAACATCCAAACTTATTGCAAGTAATTGGAATTGCCTCCGAAATTAAATTACTGTCTCTGAGAAATATGTTTTCCGATATTGTTCATAAATTAATTGGGTTTTAATTGTGTTTAATAAATTAATAACAGCTATAATACCTGCTAAATTGAATGTTTTAAAATCATAAAATAGAAACATGACTTTACAGTAAAGCAGCTCTTCTCGGTACCCAAGTACTACGCTTTTAGTCACTTGAAGCCTTTGTAATATATTTCATACCTTAGCAGTCTACAATGCCACAATATAATGATACTAAAAACATGGAATTTACTCAAAGGCATACCTTATTTTAGCTCTTACGTTTTAATTAAACCAAAAATTTTAATTTAGGGCACAAAACTAACATGTGTTTAGTGTATTTTATAAAAAACAATTTTTACATTGAAATGTCTGCAAAACTAACACTGAATTGGTGAATGTTGAAGTATTGGGATGAATGGAAGAGGAAAATTATACTGGTATATGTACCGGACCCAAATAATGGGGTATTGCAGATAACTTGGAGCAGGAAGCAAACATTGATTTATTTCCTATTGACTTTCAAATAACAGTCATAATTTACCGTTGTAAACCATAGATAAGATCGAGGTTGCGGAATTTGTTCAAGCTGCTGCCAAATATATTTCACTGGGTGAGCTATTATTAATCTTTGAAACACAGCAATCCTTTGATAGCAACGAGGGATGTAAAGTTTCCTAATTGAAGCACAATTCCTTTGCCAGAAACTTGACAAACTTCTGGCAGAGTCTAGTATAGTGCAACTATTGATTAGTTACTCCACGTACTTCTGCCGGTTGCTATCGCTGTCAATTTCGTTTATTGTTTTTTTATGCTTCTTCTTAGCGAGTGGATTCTCGAGTCGAATGACCCGATGAGCCCTGGTGTCAGAATTTCTCTATGCTGGACTGCAGCATAAACAAAATAAGACCGAAAATACGATTTTGTGTTAAAATTTGTTTTCTAATTTTATATTTGGTTAATATTTTCAAACTAAATTTAATTAGAAACATAGACATGACGCATTTGGTCAAGACTAAGTTTGGTTTTACTGTTTAGGAATAAAAGTGAAACTACGTTTGTATAGGATTTTACTACTCCGGCAGACCCTTAAGAAAAAGTATTTCGTATTTTGTAAACACAATTTAGCGATAAAAATATCTTTTTTGTTACGTTAGTCTATTATAATTTCAGTTTACTGAATAACTTTAAATAATGCCAGACATAAAAATGTTATTATCTCGTTTTTTGTTTATCTACGACGAATCACACTGATTTTATTTTCTTTTTACTCGAAACAAGAAAGAAGAACTCAAACGTAGTTTGCAATTAGTAAGAAGTACGCTTGTACACTATTAATTGCATTTAATAAATCTCGCGTTGATTCCTGATAAATGCATCTCCATAATTTCTCGGAACACGATCCGGCTCCTGTGTTTTTAAAACCACAATTTCACAAACACTAACAACACTCAAGTTACTCTAATAAACATTATTAAAGGAGGTATATTATCTTATATGCTGGCCTGGGAGCAAGAAAAAAATATGGAATGTGCCAGCTGCATTTCCTCCCCGGCATGCTGTAAAAACCAGCTAAGGGATCCGAGGGTTTCAGTTTATTGTAAATTAGGCGAACCCATCTTAAATAACTCCCAAAACTTTGTCAGACGTGGCGGAACGACCTATGTTTAGGTCGTTTACGCTCTGCGTACCCTATTAGGATTAAAGGCGGGATTATATGTATTTGCTATATACTTAGTTCCAGAATCGAGGTTTTTAACGCATTTTATTAAGGCATAGAAATTAAACTACTCTCCTCCAAATATTATTTATAGTCAGTCCGGAAATCATATTTTTGGAATATTTTTAATGAAAAACTTAACGTATGTTCGCAACAGTACAGTACATCAAAAAATTCACATAAATCCAAAAATTAACATTAATTTTGTTACTCTTTGGTAAAACGGATTGAAATTTTGTGTCACTATTTGGTAAAATGGATTGAAATATTTTTGTAAAGTTTGATTTTATCGCGGTCAGGTACATTAACACAAAGACAAAGCGAGGGAAAGTTCTTTTTTTTTTATGTTAAATTTGCAGCCTTTTTCAACCCCTCCAGGTAGGTAAATACTATTCTATTTCAATATTGCATCGCTAGTGCGAGGGTGCTTAAGTATAGTATATCCGATGTAATTTATGCTCCAGAATCAATTACTCGTACTTTCCACGACGCATTAAGGCTTCCACTCTAAACCTCTTACCACTTTGTCGCAGGAGGAAATTCTTCTGAATTTGAAATGAATGGGATACGACACGACATTTTTTTTTATTCGAGTGGAGAGTTGAAAGTCGTGTTATAAATGGAGCAACCGGATATTTGCGAACGATAAAATTTGGGATAAAACGCCACATCAATATCGAAATGTCGTGTTTCATTAAAATTTATCGTCTCGAGGTGAGCGATTTGGTTATTTTTGACAAAGTAACAAAGTCTTCTTCTGTCGAGTGGGTAACGAGTCTATCGACCCGATGAACCCAGGTGTCAGAGTTTTTAAACCGCCTTGTAGCACAATTATCAGGCCTCTGACATGGTTTTAAGTAACGACCACTATTAAAGACAGCGACCGGGACCTTGTGCCTTCCGCACGAAATCACGAAATCTTTTTATTTTCGGACAATCAGGTGATTAAGCCTGCAATGTCCTAACCAAACTGGGGAAAAATTCACAAAGTGATAAATTCTCAAATATCAACTTTGGGTTTCCCCCCTGGGAATCGAACCCAGGACCTCCGGATCGGGAGTCCATGGCACTAGCCACTAGACCACGGAGACATTTATTGTTTATTATTAGTTAGCAACTACGCCCCACTGCTGGGCAAAATAGATAAGATAAGATAAGATAAGAAGAAGAAGTAACTAAGTAATAATAACAGTTCTGTTAATCGATTACAATAGTACATAACGACTTTCTGTACCAGGTGTAAGGGACAGCGTCCCGCAAACTGATAGATGTTGCTCAGTCAACTGAACACTGTTTGTTTTTCAGGAAATGAAAGTTTAAATTTGCTTTTCCATACAAATTGTCTGATCAAGATGAACATTTTGCATGAAAAGAAAGAATTTCGTCCTGGAAGTTGTTCAGTGTCGTTGACTGAGCAACTCCTATCAGTTTGCGGGACATTGTCCATTACACCTGGTGTTGAAAATCAATTCCTCCTCATCATCATTTACTTACTTCTGGCAGCAAATTTTTCTTTAGCCGCTTTCTCTGGTTGCATAATTTCCCATTATTAAAACTCTAACAGTATATTTTATGCTACGTTTATGTACATGAAACTTTCCATACGAATCAATAATTTTGTGTCGCATCCTCGAGTAACGATGGTAATGGCGTAATTGAGACCGAAAATATTCTTGCTCAAGTAAAATTAAGTGAATACAACGATATATAGTAACGATATATCACTCGACAGTCGGTAACTAAATTGGATACACTTTCATGTCATAAAACTTCCTGCTAATAAACGAGGTCCGTCAGAAGAAGGAAAATTATGTAGCGCTCGCTAAAGTACGGAGATATTGGAACTGATAAATAGACATTTCTTGTCGGTAGTGTAATCTTGTCGTATTCTCTTGTACTTAATCGTGTATTGTGGTATCAATTTAAATTTGAAACAAAAACGCTTTTAACTTGAAAACATTCCCAAAGTTCGATAATTATGTTTGGCTTGTTTTCAAAACAGCAGTTTTTTTAAAGGATGGTTTCCTATGTTTGCTTCTTATAGAGTTAGTTGATATCGCAGATCGAAGTAAACATGTACATTAACTGTAAGTAAGCATTTTATGGGTTCTATTTTAAGACAAATCACAAACCAGCACATCTAATTGCTTCCAGAAGACAAAAGACTGACCAAAATTCTTATCTATTATAAACCTTATAATAAACTGTATAATGCAAGGACATCGCATGCAATATCGTAAATGCTCCGATTATAGGTAGGTACTCCATGACGCGTGTTACTGGAGTGGTATGAAAACCGGCCAAGTGCGTGTCGGACTCGCTTACGAAGGGTTCCGTATCATTATCTATACAATATTAGACACAATGTTTTAACATTTTGTTATCGGTTGCCGTTATTAAAATCAAGCAAAAAATCAGCAAAGACATCAAGTTTGATGTATGGGATCCTTGATTATTTATTTTACTGTTTATTGTACACAGAAACATTTACAAAACAAGGGAATTATCACACAACAGGCACTGCTTATTCCTAAAAAGAAATTTCTTGCAGCAGACCGAGTATCTTCGGTCTTATTTTGCTTATGCTAAATATTTTCAAACCAAACTCAATTAGAAGCATAGATTATAATGCATGTGATCATGTGTACGAAATTTGTTTAAGTTTGGTTTTACATAAACACAGCATCGACATAAATTGAAAAGGGTAGGTTTTTACTTGCAGTTCCTGGCAAACAATTTTCGCATTGCAGCAGTGCTTAAACAAAGATCCTTTGAGAAATTTAAAACTTCCTACAAGCGGTCGACATAAAGTAATTAAGTTTTGCGCTTTAAAGTGTTGTACAAAACTTATGTAGTTTTCAACTTTCTTAAACATTATGATCTTTTTTATAGTGACATAGCATAATTAAATTAATTAAGAAAGATTATTAATCCCGAACGGGGAAGGCAGAGCGCAAACGACTCTAACGTGGCGGAACGACCTTTGTTTGTTTATTTTCTATCATAACATTACGGTAATATTCTCCTCTACTATTTCGTGCATGTTATGTTAGGAACATTAACTGTCCTAGAGAGTGCAATGACCCACTCGGCGCCTTTGATGAACACTTTTATGGTAAAGTTACCGATTAAGTCCACCATGGAAAATAATGCAAAAACCTTGCTTTTGTAATTCTTTTAGGTAATATTGTAAAAAATCCCAGAGTAGAAAAAATCAAGTACTTTTCAAGTAAGTTTCTTCTTAGAAATAAGCAGTGCCTGTTGTGTCTTTGTTTTTTATGTCCTGTGTTTATGATGTTTTTTGTGTACAATAAATTGTTAAATAAGTACATACTCGTATATAGGAAAAAAATTGCTGGCGTGAAACAGAAATTTTCATGTGCCACCAGATCAAAAATATTTGGTAGACCTTGAATACGATTCAAATAAGGAACGTGATATGAAAACACAAACGCTTCATTCTAACTTATCCCGGAAGTCTGACAAGTGCCGCTACTCCGGGAGCTGGATGAAATGTAAAGCACATAATTAGAAGTGTCGAGTTTCAACAGAAGTCGGAAAAAGTACTGGCAGCTTTTTACGCAGGCGATGAAAAGAAAAAGAATTTGAAGTAACTTGCTGTGAAAGTTTTGGAATTAAAAAGTCTATATTAAGATGGTTTGTTGAGCTTGGTGCCGCCCGGCGCACCTACAAGAAATAATTTAATTGCGTCTGAAATACAAACATATTCATCGTTCTACTTAATCGAATTATACATACTTAAAAGGAAAAGACATTTATGATATTTTTTTAAAAGTTGAATTAGTATATTTGATTTCTATACTATGAAATGAGAGATGAAAGTGCACAACAAAAACTTGAATATTCTATAAAACTTCCTAAGTTATAAAAATATTTTATCGAAAGAGATCTAGGCCCGTATTGATAAATAGCACTTGAGAAAGACAGCTAGTTTGAGTACGTATCAGAAATGTCATTTCAGCACATTATGCGGCCATACTGAATAGTGACGTAGGCCCGCATTTATAATCGGCTCTCGAGTCTGACATCTAGTTTAAGTTCTTATCAGAAATGTCATTACAGTACAAAACAAAATGTGAATACGAGCCTTAGTCACAATCCTACGTATGTACGATATTCAAAACGTCAACATTCTCACGTATCATTTTGAAGCAAACACCTGACTTGTTTTCCCAACGAATGAAACCCTTCATTCCTCATTCAGTATCGGAGGTCAGCTGTGCTACTGGATGCCATCCAATATTCATGATTCCAGGAATAAATGAAACAGGTTTTGACAAGTGTATCGAATTCTGCGTATTTAATTGGAATTGAACCTTCTTTGTTACTCTAATCATCATCTCCTTAGCCTTATCCCGTATCTCACGGGATCGGCTTCCTAATCTAGGGGATTGAACGAGAGTACTGATTTTTACACAGAGAGACTGCCATTTGACCTTTGCAACCCAGAAGGGAAACCAGACCCAATCCTAGATTAGGTCAGAGTCTTCAAGCCGCCAATGCTTAGCACTGGCCTCTGACATGGCTTAACGATAAATATCTACGGTATTAAACGATATTAACCGGGATCAACGGCTTAACGTGCCTTCCAAAGCACGGAAAAAGTGCCGAATAAACGTACATATGAAATTCGAAAACCGAAAAACACATTGGTACGTGGTGGGATTCGAACCACGACCTCCCGCTCAGGAGGCAGCGGCCCTATCCACTACACCATCGGGCTCTTCATTGTTACTCTAAATAAAACATAAATGTGCACAGGGTTCCTACAATTGCTCAGTGTATTAAAATTTCAATATTGTAAATCAAAAAAGTACAAAGAAATATTATTTAAATAAGTTTTTAAAGCTTTTTGTACTTAAGCCAACGTTGACTTGATTTTTTTTAAACACACTTCACATTTTCTCTTTTTACCTATTTGTACTTCAAGTACAGCATCAATTTAAGATGGATTTTGTTAAATTACTTAGGCTCGTATTTATAAAGCTATCTCAAGATTGAGAACCATATTAAGTATGGATTTGACGGACCATTTTGTACTATAATGTCATTTGTGATACGAAATCAAACTGGCTGTCAGTAGCAAGTGCTGATTATAAATACGGGCCTAACAAAGTTTTTTTAAGACTTTTAGAGTAAGTTTAGGAATAAGCTCTCTTTGAACACTCTTATAAATTAGGGAAGGAATTTGAAGGTTTATCCTAGATTATTCTTGGATCTCATTTTGTTAAGAGTATTATTTAAAAGTACTTTTTAAAATATTTGACGTTTGCAGCGTTTGCTCTGCTGCTCGACACCCATAGTGCAGTATTGTCTCAAAGAGACGGGAGCTGTCTGCGTTAGTGTCAGGATGTGGCAACACCGGCAACACCATGGCGTCCTGTAAACACAGCATGGGTACTGCCTCTGGTAGTCGTATGTTCGATTCCTATAAGAGGAACACAAAATTGCATTTTAGTTATCACTTTTCGTGATTTTTCTTAGTTTGTTTAGGACAATGCAGGCTTAATAAATAAGACTATAAAAAACATTCAGTGTGTTAACCTGTTCCAGGGCCCAGTGGGAGTCTTTGATAGTGGTCGTTTATAAAAACATGTCAGGGACCTCTTAGTTAAGCTATAAGACGGTTTGAAAACATCGGGTCATAAGTCGACTCGAAAAACTCAGTCGACAAGAAGAACACGGGAACAGTGGAAATGTTTCAAAAGCCGTTGATGCTCTAGCTTCACTCCCGCAAAAAGCAAATGTTTAACTTCAGCAAACAACAGAATTACTAGTGCGCACAACTTGCCTGCGGGACTGAAGGAACTTTAATGAAATTAAACTTTTATTTTGACAAAAAACAACCGCAATTACTACATACTTTCTACTTCTTAAAATAAAACTGTGCGTTATTCTGCTGAGAATAAAAGTAAAACCTAATATTTGCAAATAGCATTTCCACATGCTTAGATTTACTAAAAAAAACTTTGTATTATGTTTCCGATTTGTTTCTTGAAGTTTATTTCTAAAGCTTGTATAAATAATTTATTCATAAAATGCTTATCTACAGTGAACAAGAAGATAAGGGAATATGAAGATAATTTGTATGCCATTACTTAGATTTATTTGACACTGTAATATTCCTCGATATTTACTGACCCGAAAAAGTTCATAGGCTACATAAATGTATAGAAGAAAATTAAAAAAAATTCTTTTAATATATTTTTCCAACATTGCATTATGATATTTTGACTTTATTTATGTTTTAATTAATAAATTTGTATATTTACATACATAAATACATATAATCACGCCTTTATCCCTAATGGGGTAGGTAGTGCATAAACGATCTAAACAAAGGTCGGTCCGCCACGTCTGACATAGTTTTGACGGTTATTTAAGATAGATTTGTATTTATATAGCTGTATGGACAGGTTGTCAGCCTATCGCCTAAATTACAATATACTGAAACCCTCAGATAACTTAGCTGGATTTTACGGCATGCTCGGGAGGAAATGCAGCTGGCACATTCTTAGTTTTTCTCTCACTGATACTCATACTCTTTATTTCAGAATAATAAATATTTCACAAACTCCCAGTCCCAGTCAGCATGGTAAATTGTATTTTTATTTGATCATAAAAACAACTTTAATGAAAATGTATTGTAGAGGTACTCATAATTCATTACCCGTCACCATGCCCCTTCCAGTCCACCATAAGATGATTACTGACAGCTCGTATAAAATTTAATAATCTGCATTCAACTTGTAATTTCTCGTGTTTCATCGACACGCTAATAATAAGAAGAAGTAGTCATTATGGATTGGGTACAGGTCATTTTGTAGTCTTTCTATTATTATTTTTTTAATTTATTATTTCAAAAATGACTACAGTTCAGAGCAAACATATCGCTAATAATATATAAAAGCTATATCATGCTCCAATGCTCTGATTTTAATACTTTTACAAATTGCCTAGTCAGTAGGATCACGTTTTCTATCGAGAGTGCCTCGGTAAGGGTCCCTAAATATAATTAAGCAGATTATTTGCACTAACGTATTTGTGCCAAGGCTGATGTGACCCTTCTCTATTGTTTCTGGCATGTAATCAGATCCGTGGTTGTGTATCAGTTCCTGTGACACAAAGGTGTACGTAGTAAAGTATGTAGATACAGTTACCCATTAGTACAGGATGTAGAGGAAAAATATTTTGGAAAATATTAAAATAATTATTTTAAAAATTAATGAGTTGACATGTTATCTGAGGTTTGCACCACTGTATCTCATTTTATGTATTTTTTTAATTTGGCGGTATGATTTTTATTTTCTCTTAGCAGTTATTGACCAAGCACAAATTGTTCGAAAATTCCCGGTGTGTCGATTTGGCTGAAGTTTTGTAAAATTGTAAAATCACATGCCCAAATATTATCCAGTTTTTGATATATAGTTGTTTGAATATTGTAACGATCGTTTATCATTACATATAGAATAATTAGTTTATAAAATCGACCCAACACTAAAACAAATAGCATTTAGATTTTTCGTGAAAATATTGAGACATCTTTACCTGACATGACCCAGTATTTAATAAGGGTATCAAATGCATAAATACCCATACTTGTTTCTTGGAAATAGAGTTAAATTTTGAATGTTACAAAAGATATTTTACTTTGTCTTAATATAGCATAGAACTTGGAAGATTAAAAAAAACAGAGGAACAGCGGGCATGCAGTGGGGGTTGGCAGTTGCTGACGGGCCGGGACGATGTTCTAACGCGGAAATTGGCGATGCCGAGCATCATGTGTTGTTTATTTTCGGCGTTGTGTTTCAATTCGAAGTCCATCGTTGTGATTATTACTGTAAGTGTTTCTTAACCTTACAGATAGACGATTTCGTAATAAAGTGATAGTTTCAGCTTTCTGTACCTGCAGCGTTGCGAGTTTTCAAACATCATTCAATGATAATCGTAGGGAAATGTGTTATTAGAATAGGAAACAGTAGGTGTGTGTTATGTGTAAAATATCAGTGTGCGAGAGTGTGAGGATGAATAAATGCAATAAAAACTAATAGGAATATTTTGATATGTCTTTAAGATACAGTGTTACACGTTAAAACAAAACACGGTGTTTTAAAAGATATTAGTGGTTAAAATCAATTACTTGTGTTTTGAAATACTTAATTATTTTTATATTCAGGATAACACTTTACATACATTAAATACACATCGACAAGGCTTATGGGCTCCGAGAGTAGCTGGCCCATAATCCCTCTCGAGAATTCATTCGAATAGGTATTCATACAAACCTCTAATGGTCTATTTCTCAGCTGACGTAGCGAGCTATAAAGGTGATAATTTCTTGACACAGTCTCTATCATTTGAACTGACTTCTTAGCGCATATCATGTGATTTTGGTACAGCAGTCCTTGAAAATTATACCATATTGCAAACTGAACAGAGAAATTGATTATTAAAAGGTTTGAACATTAGTACACCGTCACAGGTGACCAAAACTGCAGTTAATAGGTAACTTGTATGACTTTGATGAATGATTGGTAGTATGAAAGAAGTTTGTGAATGAATTAAGATGATCGGAATGTTTGATGGAAGGTTTGCAAGTTAGATAAGACTAGGGTTTAGTGTTAGTCTGTGCAAGGTTTTCGCGCGTTGGCATGGTCTGTAGGTTGGAAGGGAGGGCCATTTCATTTGCCTAGGTATCCTAATTCTAAGATCTTAAAGATCTTTATTCAAATTCCCTTCCCTGGTTATTGAGTCATTGTACCTTTCAGCACGCTACATTAGCAGCCGGGAGACTTAATATAAAGTATGTTTGGTTTTATTTTATTCGGCTTAGTTATGCGCAAGAAGAAAGAAGATGGAGATTCCTGATTCCTGAATTTCTTCTAAAAATATTTTATGTGAGTCGCATGCTTTATATTACTCATTTATATTTTATTTTCTGTCATTTTGTGTAATTTTTCAGCTGAATTTGATTCTGAACTTTTTTACCAATCATTTATTTACTTACGTCATAATTTCAATTACGATTACCCTATTCAAACTTAACTTAAATTTGTTTAAATTTTCTATTTGAATACACAACGTATGGGTCTTTTTGACATACTCGTAAAATCATTTTGTAGACGATCACATATTTATCTTTGGCCATATTAATTTTATAAGATTATTATTTAATTAGGGATAGGGTGTTACAATATTGAATCAAAATGTGGGGTCATTTTAAATAATGAAATTGTGTATTTTTTTACGGTACCACGCCCTCTGAAAATGGTTGAATAGAAGGGAAGTTCAAATTAAATATAAACAACTTAAACCCGTTTTATTCAATTTTGTTAATTTAAGTTTTATTCAGCTTTATAAATAAAGCTTCAATTGCGATATTTCTCGGTCCACCTTTTATTAAGTTAGATCTAAGTTATCGTGTTCTTTATTCAATCACGTCTCGTTTTTACGATAATTGTTATGTTTCAGAGATAAACTTGTTATTAGCGATACTGTTTCGGTGAGAAGTTTTCAAATAAAACTTCTCACCGAAACAGTAACTAATCGAAACTTTATCTAAGAGTCAATGCTGTGAGCCTCCTGGGAACTTTGCCTCGATGTGACGTGTTGAATGAAATTTTCTATTCGTAAAGCGTGAATTGTAATGACCCTCTGTAATAGTTGTTGTCGAGAACAAAGATGTTAGCGTCATTGTTCTCCACTCTAGCTAATTCCGTTATAATAATATCAAAGGTTAAACTACGGGGCCGGCATAATGTTGTTTAATCACTTTATTTATGGATTATTAAGCTATCAGTAAAGATGTATCCCAGTCTCTGTTTAAATTGTATGACATAGACGTAAAGGCCTATGATGATGATTAATTATTTACATTGATATTCATATTTTATAGATTTGTTAAGTTGGCAATTATTATTTTCTTCGAGTGGCAACATTGGGATTGATTTATATCATTCAAACGGTGGCGCTTAGAAGCAATTGAGGTTATGTTGTAAAGGACCGAAATGCAAGAGTACATGAGTGTCAAGAGTACAAATAAATTTTATTCCTGTCTTCCCTGGAGTCCCATTACAACGAAGATAATTAACGACGAAGCTATAAATTTTTATCATTTATAGCTTCGTCGATAAAGAAATGAATAACAAAATATTGAATTATTATATTTTAGTACTTTTTAGAGGTTCTTATAATTATTGCCTCTTTTACCTCAGAATATTCTACTCTTAAGTTTTTCTTTATAAATGAACCATTATAAATACAAGACCTACAGTCTAAGTATTCATGTTGGTTCAACTTGTCCATAATGCTGGCAGCATTGCCGCGTTGAATGGCCAGAGCTATTTGCTGGACCAGGAACGTGGAGAAACGAGAATCGCGACCACAATTTCTCAAGCGCCGCCATATCGTCCGCACAAAATCTTTCGCTGCAGCCACAGTGGTCCCGCCTAAGGTCAAAATTGTCTAAAACGTGACACTCTAAATGTATTTTTTTTCTCCTTTTTTAAGTTGTTGATAACCTCTTGTTTTAGAAAATATAAAAATACCCTCGTTTACTAAGAAAATTATGTTCTAATAAGCGTCCAAAGTTGGTTATTGTCGGGCTAAAGACTACCGTAGTATCACGCTGCGAATTTACCTATTTGTATAAGATAAGATTTTATAGTGATATTGTTTAAAAGTGATAGATTTTTTAGAATGGATATTAAAATAGAAGGTTCGTAGTGTATTATCATGTAAAATTGAAACCATTTGTAACCTATATAAGTTGTTACCATGCTTACAAACAAGATGATATTTTTGGTTCGAAAATATTTGAACCCTCTCAGAATTCAAGACTTTTAGTTAAGATACCCCTCGTACCCCTTGATGATAATGTGCTGCACTATATACAATAAACAGTTTCACCCAAGAGTACCCAAGGTCTTAGTTATGGAGGTCCGAATACATTGTGATTTTATTATAAAAATTGTATTAAAATTTCATAAGATTTCTTTATTTGTTGTAGGTCAAGATATTCATTGTTCGTTTTCACGAATGATCGTATTTGCCCTCTGGTTTGCTGCTAAAGGTACTACTTATGCTATGAAATTTAGATATGTGTTCCAGCAACTGGCATTACCAGATGAAGATAGTATTGAAATTGAGATATTAGAAAAAAATATATCCTATTTTTGCAAAAAAATATACGAGAACTTTAAAAATGTAAATCAGTCCAGTGCTGATTTCAAGAGCAGACATTCTGACTGGCTTAATATCAGAGAGGATATTGTGCTTTCTCAACGAGAAAGCACTAAGTTAAGCGTAACTCTTGATGATCATGAAAATATTGAAGCTATAGAAAGTAAGAAGCGTGGTAGGCCAAAAAAAAAAACGTTTTCGGAGTGCAGTCAACGTTCGAAGAGGAGGAGAATATTGCACCTATCAAAGTTGGATGAAAGTTTTATAAGTACCCTTCAACATGATACCGTGAATAATATCACAGATGAAATCGATACAGATGAAGTTTTGTCACTAATTGTGCGTGCTAAATTAACTAAACACCAATACATTTCGATCAAAAATTTTATTAATTCTAAAAGCTCATCCAGCTCTGTTCTACTTTCTTTGGCATCGTATCAAGAGGTTTTAAGTGCGAAGAAAAAGTGCTATCCCCTAAATGAGTCGATTGTTGTTACTGAGTCCTCTGCAGAAATATAATTACAGAACCTTTTAGATCACACAGCTTCTAGAGTTTTCGAATCTAAGAAAAATGTAGCTGATACTGTTGAAATGAATTCTTCGCATAAACTTATATTAATCGGAAAATGGGGTTTCGATGCTACTACGGGTCAATCTGAATTCAAACAAAGTGTAATGGATGAAAACATGGTAGAAAGTAGTCTCTTCATTACTTCCGCTCAGGTTGGTCATGAGGGATCTCTCTAATTCGAATGCTGAAACTATAATATGGGAGAACGTTCAGCCTGCGTCAACTAGGTATTGCCGGCCGATTAGATTCCAGTTTTAAAAAGAGAGTAATGAATTATCACAAAAAGAACAGCAACATATTCAAGATAAAATTGACTGCCTGCAACCCTCCACAATAATCCTGATTAATGATAAAAGTTTCGTTGTACATTACACTTTTTGCAGCTAACAATTATAGATGGCAAGGTGTGCTCAGCATTATGCAATATTGCTGCGTTTCGATGTGTTTTATGCTGCGCGAGTCCAAAGGAGATGAATGATATTGAAAAGTGTCTTAAAAAGCAGGTCTTTGAAGAACGTTACGAATATGGACTATCTCTTTTACACTCATGGATACGGTTCTTTGAGTACTTTATACACATAGCCTATCGTCTAGACGTTGAAAAATGGCAAATTAGATTTTAAGAAGAAAAACGATTGTTTTCTGAAAGAAAAAAGATGATTCAAATTAAATTCAGAGAAGAACTTGGTCTAATTGTAGATAAACCTCAAAGTGGAGGTAGTGGTTCATCTAATGATGGAAACACGGCGCGGAGATTCTTCGATAATCTGGAAGTATCGGCCAATATTACCGGATTGAAGAAGGATTTAATTTACAGATGTTCAATCATATTAAGAGTTTTATCTTCCGGCCATAGGCTTAATAAAGTAAAATTCGAGGAGTACGCCATAGAAACGGCGAAGCTTCTGGTAGAGGAATAGTCTTCAGTGCATAAAGTGCTGATGCACGGTGCTGATGTTGAAGAATATGGTCTCTTATCTGTAGGACAGCTATCAGAAGAACCTGCAGAGGCTAAAAACAAAGACGTAAAATAATTTAGAGAGCATAATACCCGAAAAAAAATCAAGGATTATGTGCAATAGCGACTTGCTGAATAGACTTTCTATTAACATACGATCCTTACATAACTGGATTACGAAGTATACCTAAAAAAAATGGGAGTTCGTTACCTTCAGAAGGTTTATCTTTAATTCGAGGAAATCTTATTAAATAATAAAGCTTTTTTTTAATAGTTACACTACTTTTATTCCAATTTTTGTATTTTTGACCGCTGTTGTATGGGCGCGGGACCACTGGCACACCAAACACCTGAGGTTCCTACCGCAAAGTGAATGTTACATTTTATCTGAAGTAAAACGAAAACTTATTTATTGCATATTATTGCGAATTTAGAAAACACACATACCTACGCACTGGCCCCTTAGGTAAACAAACAGGTACCGTAAATACAACAAAACACATTACTATGTTCCATTGATCAAAAATTATGCAAAGTATGATGAGGACCTGCTATTTAATTATACCGACCCTGTCATTCCTCATAAAAAAAATACCTTAAGAACCTGCTTTCGCGCTTGACGCTCTATTTTATAGTAAAAGTCCAGTCCAGTCCTATGATCCTTGATAGGGTAGCATAACCGGTCTGCTTCGACTTCAAGTACGTCGGGTCACAAATTCAAGGAAATTGTGAGATAGACAGAGCCGTTACGCGCAGGATGAATGAAATGGCTACAGGTTACAGGAACAACTTGCGACCCCCGAATGCCCTACAGGCTGAAAGGGAAAATCTATAAGAGCGACTTAAGACCTGTCGTCATGTATGGATCAGAGTGTTGGGCTATGTAAGCGGTGGATGAATGAAAACTTCATGCTGCGGAAATGCGAATGCTGAGATGGATGTATGAAGTAACAAGAATGGATAAGGAATGAGTATATAAGAGGAAGTCTGAAAGTTGCGCCAATTACCAACAAAGTAAGAGGAAATCGCCTTGCGTGGTATGGCCATGTTATGCGGAGGGATGAAAGTCATATAGGCAAAAGGTTAATGAATTTGAATGTGGATGGATATGTTTCGAGAGGACTATGTCTAAAACAGGTGTGAGTGTTGAACTGACGGCTGACAGGGATGAATGGAAGAAGAAAACGCACTGCGCCGACCCCAAGTAAATGGGATAAGGGCAAGCGAATGATGATGGATGTAATCAGTGCCACATTGGTTTTGTTTCTAAATCATGCCTTACTTTCAGGTACTTTTTCGCCTGGAAATATCTTTTGATTCCGTGTGTAAAACAGTTTCTAAATGTCATCGTACATGTACACATAAACTTAAACACGCCTTTATCCCTAATGAGGTAGGCAGAGCGTAAACGGTCTGTACAAAGGTCGTTCCGCCCCGTCTGACAAAGTTTTGAGGGTTATTTGAGATATATTTGTAGGTATATTGATGTAATGACAGGTTGTCAGCCCGTCGCCTATATTGCAGTATAAAACCCTCGGATCCCTTAGCTGGATCTTACAGCACGCCCGTGAGGATATGCAGCTGGCACATACTATGTTTTACTCTCGCTCCCAGTCCAGCATGGAAGACTAAATTTAAACAAAATCTTTTATAACAAAAGAGGTCTTCGTGCACAAATAGTTGTGTAATGAGTAGATACTAAAACGGATAATAATTATATACCCAGCGTAATAAATATAATGAAACAAAGGATGTTTCGGGATTCAATCAAAACTGTTATAATTACAGTGTCCAAACTTTGGTACTCGCATCATAATTTAATTTACGAGCGCTTTTGTAACAATAGAGATAAAATTTCTTCTTCTTCTTCTTATTAAGCCAAATAATATTTCTATTAAAAATAGTTTGTTCATAATATCAAAATAGCAACGCCAATGTTTGAAAAAAAAAGGGATAATCCCCTTTAAAAAAGGGGACTATAATCGCAATATTAATCCCAAAAAGAAAAACAAAAAATGTTGCTTTTATTATTTGAACTTATGACGCAACACAGTAATATCCAATAAAGCTTTGACCGTGAAGGATAATTAGGGTCATGTAGTTCAAAGGACATTCGTAAGAGGGCGTTGCTTTTATCCAACTCTTTCCGGAGGAAAGACATCAAGTACTGGTATTAGGGTCAGAGGTTGAAGCTGAGTACTTAAGTACTTCATGAGAATATGTATCCTTTAAATGTGATAATGAAGAATTATAAACAGAAAAAAGAAGTATAGGCAAAATATAAATGAGGGCGCGTATCAACAATATATTACAAGAAAATAAAAAATACCGCAATTATGTTTATGTTAACTCGATATTTCAAAGTAGTTGCTTGCTTCATTGTCACGAATATACAACAACAACGGCGATAATTTTAAAAATTTTAGAGAAAAACATGTTTCTTTTTGTGTTCTTACAAGACAACTTGAATTAATAAAATAAATTTTATTCAGAATGAGAAGAAATAGGTTGGTCGTAAAGTAAAACGAAACGACGAACATTAAACGGTATCGACTCACTCGTAGCTCTTCAATACATTATGCATCACGTGGTCATTTTATGACTGTATCCTTTATTAGATGTTGCATTTTGTACTGCAACAGATCAGTAAGGAATTGAATTTTAAATAATGATAATATGCATATTTCTTATATTCCACACTGGACTGAGAGAGATCGAAAATGGAGTCAAAGGTAGGCAGAGCGTAAACGACCTAACTGAAGGTCGTATCGCCACGTCTGACATAAATTTGCGGGTTATTTAAGATCTATTCGTAGGTACTACCATGTTGGTCTGGGGGCGAAAGAAAAACAACGAATGTGCCAGTATATTGTAGTTAGACTATATTGTAATTTAGGCGATGCGGTGACAACCTGTCACTACAGCAATTTTCCTACAAATCTATCTTAAATAACCCTGAAAACTTTGTCATACATGGCGGAACAATCTTTGTTTAGGTTGTTTACGCTCTGACTACCCCATTTGGGATAAAGGCGTTATTATACCAGGCCACTCAGAAAGTATTGCAATAAATAGTTTTTTATATATGGCAGACTGGCCGGTTAGAATCTTTTTTGAAAATATGATTACTTGTAAGTAAAAATATGTGTGTTCCACTTTCAAAATTTCCCTCCACATTTTTTGCGAGCCAATTCAAAGTATCGTGTCTTACTGAAAAATGGATCTGCGCCGGGAACATTTTAGAGCTATGATTTTTTACGATTTCAAGTGTCGCCTGAAACCGGATGAATCGTTCGATAGACTTCAAATGGCATTTATGGATGAAAGCCCCTCCAAGGCAACCGTGTATCGTTGGTATAACGAATTTAGGCGCGGTCGACCAACCTTGGGGGATGAAGAAAGAAGCGGTCGCCCTTTGACGGCTATTACGGAAGAAAACGTGCTAGCAGTGAAAAATTTAATCCAAGATAATAGGCGAATTACATATCAGGAGTTTCAGCACATATTAAAGATTGGATCGGGAAGCGTTCACGAGATTCTACAAGGGCATCTTCGCGTGAGGAGGATAGTATCGCGCTGGGTGCCGCACTACCTCACCGACGCTCAGAAGCAGGCCCGGGTGGAATGGTGCCGTGATATGCTGAATAAATTTGAAGCAGGCTCGTCTCGGCGTGTTTACGACATCGTAACAGATGATGAGTCTTGGATTTATCAATACGATCCAGAAACCAAGCGCCAGTCGACAGTTTGGGTGTTTCAAAATGAACCAACGCCTACCAAAGTGAAGCGATCTCGAAGCGGGGGGAAGATTTTGATCGAAAGCTTTTTTAATTTGACTGGCCACTTGGCCTCAATTCCCTTACGAGATCAAAGAAGCATTAACGCCGAATGGTATACTACCAAATGTTTACCAGAAGTTTTTTCTGTTGTGAGCAACAAGCGACCAAACACAGGGCTCCGCGGACTACTGCTCCACCACGACAATGCGCCTGCACACACCGCGCTCAAAACGAGGGACTTCCTGGACAGCACACCAGTCAAACACCTGGGTCACCCTCCTTACAGCCCTGATCTAGCACCGTGTGACTTCTTTTTATTTCCAAAAATAAAAAATCAGCTCAAGGGGATACAATTTTCGTCGCCGGAAGATGCGCTGGCTGCGTTCGAGCAGGCTGTAAACGAGGTGTCTATGGCGGACTGGAAAAAGTGTTTTGAAAACTGGTTCAGACGCATGAATCTTTGTATAGAGGCTGGTGGAGAGTACTTTGAAAAGATTTAATAAAAATATTTGTACCTGTAGAATAATTTTTTTTAGTGTCGCAAAACTTTCTGAGTGTCCCACGTATGTATGCATGTATTTATAATTCGTAGAAATAATTGCTGTATTGAACGACTGTCAGCCCAACGCCTAAATTGCAATATACTTAAATTCTCGGAAAACGGGATCCGAGAATGTAAGTATGAACAATTCTGATTTTAAAAGCATGCCCGGGAGAAAATGCAGCTGGCAAATTCTTTGTTTCTCGCTCTCTTCCAATCCAAAGTGGAAGATTTCTTCTTTTAGTCACAAAATAATAAATAATTCAGTTGCCAAGGTCAAACCGCTAAGTAGTCGCTTTAAAAAAAGGTTAGGAGTTCGTGACGTGAGCTATATTGCTACGTTAAAAAGCTCTGGAATCAAATACAACCTGAAATTTGATTCCTGAATAGACTCTTTGTTATGTTACATAGGTACACTCACCCTGCTCACCCATTCATATTGACCAGATTTTACCGACGTATTTACTGTTATGTTTCGACAAAATATATAAAGTACGTGTAGGTCGCATATATCTTTTTTTAATTTGTTGACCAAGATGAGAATTTTTTATAGCAAAATGCAAATTTTTATATGCCACGGTTGCAGCCTTTTCAATCAAGGAACACGCTACAATAAAGTGTATTTGTTTTGAGATCGGATAGCGATATCAGTTTTCGAAGTGTCTATTCTCTTAAAGAATTGATATTGGAATTGTAAAAATCTATTTTTTTCATTCGTTTTCTCCTCCTTTTACTTTATTTTGCAATGACATTTAAAACCTTAGCCTGAGATAGACCGATAGAAGATGAATTCCATCTTTCTCTTTAAATAAACTGTTTTAAAAAGTAAAGTAAAAGTTTCAACCTTTAAATCTTCAAACTGTTTTACGATCGTATCATAAAATGCAAAATTAGGGACCGTAACAGGTAAAGTAAAACTAAAAATCCAATTTTTCTACAAATATTTCTTAATTATATGCTGTCTTGATTAAAATCAGAATATTAAAATATTTCGTATTTTAATTTGAAAATATATTAAACTAGCATTTTGAATTGAGTTTTAACCCCCATTAAATGAGATTTCTTCTTCCGCGTTAAACAAGTTTCTTCAAAGTATTCTAGATTTATGTCCAATATTCCATTTATATTTTTTTGCTTGCCAGTGTGCCTTGTGTTCTGCAACACAGGATATTCTACCTAAAAACTTTTTAAATAAAGGCTCAACCATTCCCTGGATAGGAATATAGCGGTGTGAATATCATTGTGTGCGTCCAGAGAGCTTTACGGTTCCACTGACTGATAAAAACAAATATGCCCTTTGGGGCGAGGATCTTTTGTGAATTGCTCTGAAAAACCGGTCGTTTCAACAAACGGGTTTATCACAATTCTGTCGTTGGCAGATCGAGGTTTTATGTGCGTTGTCATCTTAATCAGTAAATTTTCGTAGTAAAATAGTAGCAAAATCAATTTCTTTACATGGTTCTTTTTACCTTGCATTTTATTCTGAACTTTGGATGTAATAAAATATTTTATTATTATTAACCTTTTTTTGGAATTGACGTTTACGTTAATAACATATACCTATGTATAAAATCACATTCTATAGCTTGTTCTACCGAGTCTGCAATAAAAATCTTGTGATACGTACTGTTTTTTTTTTTTTTGTAAAGTAAAGGTATTTCCCAAAGAAGCGGTGGTCATAAAGGTCTTCTTTTACATTTCATATTCGAACCCGCCCATCGCAGTTATTCGAATTCGAAACAGATAAAAAATTTGGAAGTAAATTCTACGAACGGCAAAATTGAGCCAATTTTTTGATCCACAAAGTGAAAAGCAACATTTTCAATATAATGGGAGCACAGAAATTGAGAAGGAATTTTTGATAACATAGTAATTGGAACAAATTTAAAAACAATTTTTGTATAAATTTTGATGGTCGTCGTTTATTTTCGTAAGTAATTAAACTACACAGCGTGTAACGAAATTTCATCGCTGTGTAATGTGTTCACTTATAATTTCATCTGCAGTTCAAATCTAAACGAAAATCTCTCGCGTGCACTGAGATGAGTTTCTGCTTCATAAAGTTGAACGAACTTGCTGGTCGTGTCGTACTGAAAACAAGTTCGCTAAAAGAAAACATGTTATTTTGTTCCAATTTGAGAGGCGTTTAACTTACGATTTAACTTCAGATTTATTACCCCATTGATACTGTCAAAGCCTTATATATTTTAAAGAATTGAACCCACATAAGTTTCGTTACACAGCGTGTAACGAAATTTCATCGCTGTGTAATGTGTGCACTTATATATTCACTTATAATTTCATCTGCAGTTCAAATCTAAACGAAAAATTCTCGCGTGCACTGAGATGAGTTTCTGCTTCATAAAGTTGAACGAATTTGCTGGTCGTGTCGTACTGAAAACAAGTTCGCTAAAAGAAAACATGTTATTTTGTTCCAAATTTGAGAGGCGTTTAACTTACGATTTAACTTCAGATTTATTACCACATTGATACTGTCAAAGCCTTATATATTTTAAAGAATTGAACCCGCATAAGTTTCGTATTCAAATAATATCTTTATTTTCTGTTGCTATGACAAGTTAACATTTAATCCCTCTTCACTTTGAGTCTATTATGTCTATTTATTTTGTTACTTCGTCCTGCTGACTGACACTTTTATATTATTTACAAAATTACATGTGGTCGAGTTCGCAATTTTTTTATCTGTAACTACAACAAACTATATAAGTTGCAAACTTTATGAGGTTCAAAATGACCTTCATTGCTTTAAACTCAATCTGATATACCGGATTTTTGATTGATTGTTTTTTCAGTGAATTATATTTTTTTTTCTGATGAGGGCGCTACATAGCCCAGCCATCCCATTTACTTCGTCCTTCAAGTTGAACAATTTTATTTATGCAAGTAATAAATCCGACTTCATCTTTCGGTATGGGTATATTGAGTGATTAAATTAAAACAATGTTTAATTGGAAAGCTTATGAGCTTACTTCGGTAATGCATGTTCAAAATGAAGTATTGATTCCACGTCCGCGGAAATTCATGTATTATTTTACTAATAATAAATAAAACGAACATCCAGACTTATTGCAAGTAATTGAAATTGCCTCCGAAATTAAATTATTGTCTCTGAGAAATATGTTTTTCGATATTGTTCATAAATTAGTTGGGTTTTAATTGTGTTAAATAAATTAATAACAGCTATGAACTACGCTTTTAGTCACTTGAAGCATTTGTAATATATTTCATACTTTAGGAGTATACAATGCTTACCACAATATCATGTTATTAAAAACATGGAATTTACTCAAAAGCATACTTTACTTTAGCTCTTGCGTTTTAAGTAAACCAATTTGTTTTATTTAGGGCACAAACCTTGCATGTGTTTAGTGTATTTTATAAAAAAAAAACAATTTTTAGATTGAAAAGTCTGCAAAAATAACACTGAATTTTTTAATGTTGAAGTGTTGGGATCAATGAAAGAGAAAAATTATACTAGTATATGTACCGGACCAAAATAGTGGGATATTGCAGATAACTCGAAGCAGGAAGCAAACATCGATTTACTTCCTATTGACTTTCAAATAACAGTCATAATTTACCGCGGGAAACCATAGATAAGATCGAGGTTGCGGAATTAATTCAAGGTGCTGCCAAATATATTTCACTGGGTGAGCAATTAATCTTTGAAACACAGCAATCTTTTGATAGCAACGAGGGATGTAAACTTTCCCCATTCTAGCACTATTTCTAAGCCAGAAACTTATAATTTTTTTGACATAGTTAAGTGTAGAGCAACTATTGAATAGTTACGCTGTCAATTTTGTTTACTGATTTTCTATGCTGGACTGGGAGCAACAAAAAATATTGCAATGCACTAGCTACCTCACTTGCATACTTTGAAAGCTAGTCTTATTCTTCTGTCGGGTGGTTAGCAAGTCTATCGACCCGATGAACCCTGGTGTCAGAGTTTTTAAACCGCCTAGTAGCACAACTATCAGGCCTCTGACATAGTTTGAGTAACGCCCTCCGAAGCACGAAAATCTTTTTCTTTTTCGGTCAATCAGGTGATTCGCCTGCAATGTCCTAACCAAACTGGGGAAAAATTCACAAAGTGATCAATTCTCTAATATCAACTTTGTGTTTTCCCCCTGGGAATCGAAGCCAGGACCTCCGGATCGGGAGTCCATGGCACTAGCCACTAGATTACGGAGGCAGTTGCTAGTAAAAACATCCAACTGTGGATATAGATGTAAATAATATTTTAAGCTATGGCCAACGACTATCACTTACAGTATTCCCTGTACAAGATTTTTTCTCAAATGACCTTCAATAATCTTGTCAGATCTAAAGTAATTAAATGACACTTTTTCGCTGCTGCTTTGCCTTATAGAGATAAATATATGTGCATATTTAATACGTTTTAGGTTTATTGCTACGATTGGCATTTACTAAGAGTATGCAAACACAATATTATATTATAAGGTTATATTATCAGGTTTATTACGAAACCACAGCCTTCTGTGTAAGTGGAGTACACAGCGAATAGAAGCAGCGTATAATATAAGAGGTAAGGCACTTCTTCATTTTTAGGGTTCCGTACCCAAAGAGTGAAAACGCGACCCTATTACTGAGACTTCGCTTCCTGTCCGTCTGTTACCAGGCTGTTGTATCTCATGAACCGTGATAGCTAGAAAGTTTAAATTTTCGCAGATAATGTATTTCTGTTTCCGCTATAACAACAAATTAAAAAAATAAAAACAAAATAAAATAGATATTTAAGGGGGGTCCCATACAACAAACGTGATTTCTGTCAGTCAGTGCAGGCTTTATTTCATTTATTATTATAATTTTGTCAACTAGACAGTTGTTATTTTCAACGATGATGTATTTCTATTGAAACTAATTATAACAACAATTACTCAAAATAAAATAATATATATACTGTAACACCCTATCCCTAATTAAATAATAATCTTATAAAATTAATATGGCCAAAGATAAATAAATAAGTGATCGTCTAAAAACTGATTTTATGTCAAATTAAAAGTCCTTAGTTCCTATTAGTTTTTTATTGCATTTATTCATCCTCACACTCTCGCACACTGATATTTTACACATAACACACACCTACTATTTCCTATTCTAATAACACATTTCCCTACGATTATCATTGAATGATGTTTGAAAACTCGCAACGCTGCAGGTACAGAAAGCTGAAACTATCACTTTATTACGAAATCGTCTATCGGTAAGGTTAAGAAACACTTACATTGCTGTTCAATTACGAATACCCTATTCAAACTTAACTTAGATTTATTTCAATTTTCTATTTGAATACACAACGTATGGGTCTTTTAATTTGACATAAAATCAGTTTTTAGACGATCACATATTTATTTATCTTTGGCCATATTAATTTTATAAGATTATTATTTAATTAGGGATAGGGTGTTACATTGGTGCCGTGACCAGGATGCTTCGTCATTAAAGGACGAATGATTGTTTAATTATTTTCATTCGTACACGAAGTATAAATTATTTGGGTTACTGTTATTATTACGATAGGGCTTTATGTATTCGTAGGTCATTACATTAGTTCATTAAATAGGTGAGTAGTGTATTTTATAATACAAAGTAAGGCAGACTGATAGTTCGTTTAAAATATTTCGTTATCTAAATTGTAGCGATATTTTAAAATATTTTTATTTCAAAGTAAACAAGCTTTGACAAGTTTGAAACAAACAGAAAAAAAGGGACGGCTTTGCACAATAGCGACGCTACTTTAAAAACGGGCTGGAATAGAAATGTGTCAAAGATACGGTTAAACGTTCGAAGACATTTGTGCAATATACTTTTACTAGTGTTGATTGCAGTCAAAAAGTTTAAATTTCGAGAGAAAGAAAACTGATGGATTTATTATCGTAGGTGCGAGAAAATTGTAGATTTGTGAACGTTTGTTTTCGTAAAAACTACTGAACGGATTTTAATTTAAGGATGATTTAGAATAGCATGTCTATATTACTTATTTACTTTAAGAGTTAAGTACTTTATTCCCACTTAACGGTTAACACTTATAATTAATTAAGAGTTTTAGGGGCGGATCGTAGTTATTTATAAAATGTTAACATTAATTGGAGTTTTCTAACCACATGACTGTCCACATGATTCAAACATTTTATTGAATTATAACAATACATTATTTTTATAAGTTATCCTTCAGGATTAGTTAAAATTTTAAAGCTAAAGTTGATAATGCTTTTTTTTTAATAACCCATGATACCCTGTTTACTCTGACAGGAAAACAGGCTTGATTTTATGTGTATATTTGTCTTATTTACAAACAAATTGGATGGGTTCAAAATCTTTACTTAGGTATGCATTGTCAGCCCTTGAAGTACGTAGGTTAATAAAACAATACAGCTAGGTTACAAACAAAGAATAAGCCAGAGCATTTGTTTTATGACGCTTGCACACGTGTTTGGGTCAGCGTGGTACATTTATCACTTTTGAATACAGATAAGTTTTTGTTAACTATTTCTTGCAAAAATAGATGAAGTTGAGAAAACAGCTTTGGTACTTCAAGTGGGTACGCCTTGAGTTCCGATAACGATTTTGGTTCTATGAAATTTGAGTCCTGTTTTTGTTTAAGGGTGATAAATTTTGAAACTTTGACTGGTTCAAGAGTAGTTTTTTAAAAAAAGAGCCTTTATCATCGTAGTTTATGGGTTTTCGTTTTGAGAAGTTTTGTTTCTCACCCCAATTAAGTTAGTCACTTTTGACACTTTATTTATTCAAACCATTTAAGTTGAGATAAAGTTCTGGGAAAGAACTACGTAAATTGAAATATGATATTTCAAATTATAAGTGGTTTCTTTAGTTAGAAACATAAACAATTTACTTTTAGACCTTTTTGTTATGTAAAATCATTATTTTGATTTTAATGGAATTAAGTAACTTTACCATAGTGCTATGGTAAATAAAGAGTAAGATGAAATAAAAAACTATTGAATAGATTTTGAAACAAATATATTTTATCGGAACTTGAGAGATTAATACGTAGGGGCGTAGAAATAATTACATACATACATATAATAAACCTTTTATCCCTGATGGGGTGAGCAGAGTTTGAACGACCTGGACAAGGGTCGTTCCGCTACGTCTGACAAAGTTTTGTGTGTTGTTTGGGATAGACTTGTTGATATTGCTGAGGTCATAGCTTGTCTACCCATCGCCTTACTTACAATATTTCAGTATATTGTAATCATAAACCCTCGCATTACTCAGCTGCATTATACAGCTTGCCCGGGAGTGGCACGTTCTATGTTTTTCTCTTCGCTATCAGCCCAGTATGGAAGTAATAGTTAATAAGGATAATTATTAAACATTAGATGATAATGATAATAATAGACATACATACATACATATAATCACGCCTCTATCCCTAATGGGGTAGGCAGAGCGTAAACAACCTAAACAAAGGTCGTTTCGCCACGTCTGACAAAGTTTTAAGGGTTTTTAAGATAGATTTATACGTATATTGCTGTAGTGATAGGTTGTCAGCCCAACCATAATAGATGATAATATTATTAAACGTTTTAGGGGCGCATTTTAGCATAAACAGTTATTGTTTAAGTTTGAAGCGAGTATTGACTGATAACTATTAATAGAAAGGGAAGATTATAATAAAGGTGAATAGCATGATCAACAAATGGGTTTTATGTTCAGCAGTGATAATGATAAGCAAGTGGTTAGTTTAGTTTAATAAACCGATAGTTATTAGATGAGGAGCGTAAATTAATACTTCTTAAAGTGTTAATTAAATTAAAATAAGTTAGAATGATAATTGAGATAATAGACAGATGAGAAAATAAAAGATGTTGATACTTTTAAGATTTTAGTTATTTATTTGTGACCAGTTTTTAGATATGAGAGAGGCCGGAGGAAGAAATTTGCCCAGCACTGGGACACTAACGGCTAGATAAGATAAAATAAGATATTTAGATTGGACAATTTAAAAAAAATGGATTGTCTCAATAGTACAGACAAATTAAGTTCAGTTACAAAAAAAAAGTCAGTTTAGACCTATGATTGTTTATTTGCAATTTTATCTATTTTGACAAATATCAAAATGGCTCACAAACAAAGGGGCGTCTGTAACGATCGTTTATCATTACATATAGAATAATTAGTTTATAAAATCGACCCAACACTTAAACAAATAGCATTTAGATTATTCGTTCAAAAATTGAGACATCTTTACCTGACATGACCCAGCATTTAATCAAGAGTATCAAATGCATAAATACCCATACTTGTTTCTTGGAAATAGAGTTAAATTTTGAATGTTACGAACGATATTTTATTTTGTCTTAATATAGCATAGAACTTGGAAGATTAAAAAAAACAGAGGAACAGCGGGCATGCAGTGGGGGTTGGCAGTTGCTGACGGGCCGGGACGATGTTCTAACGCGGAAATTGGCGATGCCGAGCATCGTGTTGTTTATTTTCGGCGTTGTGTTTTAATTCGAAGTCCATCGTTGTGATTATTACTGTAAGTGTTTCTTAACCTTACCGATAGACGATTTCGTAATAAAGTGATAGTTTCAGCTTTCTGTACCTGCAGCGTTGCGAGTTTTCAAACATCATTCAATGATAATCGTAGGGAAATGTGTTATTAGAATAGGAAATAGTAGGTGTGTGTTATGTGTAAAATATCAGTGTGCGTGAGTGTGAAGATGAACAAATGCAATAAAAACTAATAGGAATATTTTGATATGTCATTAAGATACAGTGTTACACGTTAAAACAAAACACGGTGTTTTAAAGATATTAGTGGTTAAAATCAATTACTTGTATTTTGAAATATTTGATTATTTTTATATTCAGGATAACACTTTACATACATTAACTACACATCGACAAGGCTTATGGGCTCCGAGAGTAGCTGGCCCATAATCCCTCTCGAGAATTCATTCGAATAGGTATTCATACAAACCTCTAATGGTCTATTTCTCAGCTGACGTAGCGAGCTATAAAGGTGATAATTTCTTGACACAGTCTCTATCATTTGAACTGACTTCTTAGCGCATATCATGTGATTTTGGTACAGCAGTCCTTGAAAATTATACCATATTGCAAACTGAACAGAGAAATTGATTATTAAAAGGTTTGAACATTAGTACACCGTCACAGGTGACCAAAACTGCAGTTAATAGGTAACTTGTATGACTTTGATGAATGATTGGTAGTATGAAAGAAGTTTGTGAATGAATTAAGATGATCGGAATGTTTGATGGAAGGTTTGCAAGTTAGATAAGACTAGGGTTTAGTGTTAGTCTGTGCAAGGTTTTCGCGCGTTGGCATGGTCTGTAGGTTGGAAGGGAGGGCCATTTCATTTGCCTAGGTATCCTAATTCTAAGATCTTAAAGATCTTTATTCAAATTCCCTTCCCTGGTTATTGAGTCTTTGTACCTTTCAGCACGCTACATTAGCCGGGAGATTTAATATTAAGTATGTTTGGTTTTATTTTATTTGGGTTAGTTATGCGCAAGAAGAAAGAAGATGGAGATTCCTGATTCCTGCATTTCAGCTGAAAATATTTTATGTGAGTCGCATGTTTTATATTACTCATTTATATTTTATTTTTGTCATTCTGTGTTATTTTTCAGCTGTATTTGATTATGAACTTTTTTTACAAATAGTTTATTTTCTTACGTCATAATTTCAATTACGAATACCCTATTCAAACTTAACTTAGATTTATTTCAATTTTCTATTTGAATACACAACGTATGGGTCTTTTAATTTGACATAAAATCAGTTTTTAGACGATCACATATTTATTTATCTTTGGCCATATTAATTTTATAAGATTATTATTTAATTAGGGATAGGGTGTTACAATACTATTCAAGTGAGGCAATCATACAACAAACGCGAATTTCTTGCCCAGTCTGTATCTCATGAACAGTGATAGCGAGACAGTTGTGATTTACAACGTTAATGTATTTCTGTTGTCGCTATAACAACATATACTTAATATAATATATTAAAGGCGGCTCCCATACAATAACCGTATTTTTTTATTTTTCTTGCTTTTATATTAAAAAAGGCAACAGTTTTTTTGTGAAAAAAATCAACGTACAGACACGACCCTCTTAGAGATTTATTATATGTATAGATTATATTATTATAAGGTTTATAAAAAATAAGAATTTTGATCAGTCTTTTGTATTCTGGAAGCAAAAATATGTGCTAGTTTGTGATTTGTCCCAAAAAAGTGCCAATAAATTTCTTATTTACAGTTAACATACATGTTTAGTTCGATCAACGATATCCCACAATCAACTAACCCTAGAAGAAGCGAACAAAGGAAACCATTTTTTAAACAAACTGCAAGTTTTAAAAACAAAACAAACATGATCAACGAATATAGGAATGTTTTCGAGTCAAAATAACTTTTGTTTTACATTTAAATTGATATCACGATACACAAAGTTAAACAAAAGAAAATACGACTAGATTACAGTATCGACAAGAAATGTGTATTTATGACCTCCAATATCTCAGGTTCTATCGAGCGCTACTTAATTTTCCTTCTTCTCACGGATCTCGTTTATTAGCAGGGAGTTTGATCACGTGAAAGTGTATCCAATTCAATTACCTACCGACTGTCGAGTGATATATCGTTACAAGCTGTATTCACGTAATTTTACTTGAGCAAGAATATTTTTGGTCTCAATTACGCCATTACCATCGTTACTCGAGGATACGACACAAAATTATTGATTCTTCCCTGGTGGCCTGGAAGCGAGAGGAAAACATAGAATGTGCCAGCTGCATTTCCTCCCAGGCATACTGTAAAAACCGGCTAAGGGATCCGAGGGTTTCAGTTTATTGTAACTTAGGCGATGGGCTGACAACATCTCACTACATCAATATACTTACAAATCAATCTTACATAACCCTCAGAAACCCTTTGTCAGAAGTGGCGAAACGACCTTTGTTTACGTCGTTTACGCTCTGCCTACCCCATTAGGGATAAAGGCGTGATTATATGTATGTATGTATGTATTATTGGTTCGTATGAAAAGTACATGTCATGTATTATGTAAAAGTTTATACTTTGCATAAAAATAGAGTTACAGTTTTAATAATGGGAAATTATGCAACCAAGGAAAAGGGGCTAAAGAAAATTTTTCTGCCAGAAGTAAGTAAATGATGATAGATAGATAGATAAAGCGTTTTATTCATAGTTAAGAAGAGTTATTGATTTTTTTCAATACCAGGTGTAAAGGACAACGTCCCGCAAACTGATAGAAGTTGCTCAGTCAACGACACTGAACAACCAGGAAATTAATTCAAAAAGAGCAAAAATAAAATGGCGTTTTCATACAAAATGTTTATCTCGAGCAGGCAATTTGTATGGAAAAGCCAATTTAATTTTTCATTTCCTGAAAAAAAATCCAGCTAAAAATTGTTCAGTGCCGTTCACTGAGCAACCCCAATCAGTTTGCGGGACGCCGTCCCTTACACATGATATAGAAAGTCGTAAGGAGTAGTATATTACGACTCAGGTAGTCTATCATTGTAATCAATTAGCAGATCTGCTATTATTACTTAGTTACTATTTTAAAAATAACCCAATCGCTCACCTTTAACGTTACATTTTAATACCCATAAACCACGATATTACGATATTGATGGACGTTTTAGCCCGAATTTTATCGGTCGCAAATATCCGGTAGCCCCATTTATAACACGACTTTCAACTCTCCACTCATATTTTTAAAATGAAATGACGTATCGTATCCCATTCAACTCGATTTTAAAAGAATTTTCTGTGCGACGTAGTGCTAAGAGGTTTAGAGTGGAAGCCTGAATGCATCGCGGAAAGTAATTGATTCTAGAGCATAAATAACATTGGATATACTATACTTATGCACCCTCACAATGGCGATGCAATATTGAAATAGAATGATACTAACCTACCTGGAGAGATTCAAATGACTGCAAATTTAACATTTATAAAATCATAACTTTCCCTCGCTTTGTCTTTGTGTAATAAAAAACTTAGTCAAAAAGAGTCTGATTTCGATTTCAGAAGAATTTTATCGTGCGACAACGTGCTAAAAGGTTTAGAGTGGAAGCCTGAATGCATCGCGGACAGTAATTGATTCTGGAGCATAAATTACATTGCATATTTTTTAACTAATACTTATTAACATTTATAAAATCAGAACTTTCCATCGCTTTGTCTTTGTGTAATAAAAAACTCATTTAATAAAAGTCCTTTTAAGATCGGTCTAAAACGATCAGAGTTCAATTTCCTACCTACCTCCCATGAGGCGTGATTATTTGTATCGTAACTTTGTATGTGTATTTAACAGCTCTAATAACTCAAGCACTTTAATGAGCGCTACATAATTTACCTTCTTCTGACGGATCTCGTTTATTAGCAGGAAGTTTGATGACGTGAAAGTGTATCCAATTCAATTACCGACTGTCGAGTGATATATCGTTACAAGCTGTATTTACGTAATTTTACTTGAGCAAGAATATTTTTGTTCTCAATTACGCCATTACCATCGTTACTCGAGGATACGACACAAAATTATTGATTCGTATGGCAAGTTCATGTCATGTACATAATTCCAGGTGTAAGGGACAACGTCCCGCAAACTGATAGGAGTTGCTCAGTCAACGACACTGAACAACTTCCACAACGAAATTCTTTCAGGAAGAGAAAAATAATGGCTTCTTCATACAAAATTTTCATCTTGTTCAGGAAATTTGTATGAAAAAGCAAATTATTATTTTTTTGTCGCTGTCCCTTACACCTGAGATAGAAAGTCGTAAGGAGTAGTACATTACTACTTAGGTAGTACCATTGTAATCTATTAGCAGAACTGTAATTATTACTTAGTTACTATGTCATAAAAATGTTGAAGAGACCGATGGTGTAGTGGATAGGGCCGCTGCCTCCTGAGAGGGAGGTCGTGGTTCGAATCCCACCACGTACCAATGTGTTTTTCGGTTTTCGAATTTCATATGTACGTTTATTCGGCGCTTTTTCCATGCTTCGGAAGGCACATTAAGCCGTTGGTCCCGGTTAATATCGTTTAATACCGTAGATATTAGTCGTTAAGCCATATCAGAGGCCAGTTCTAAGCATTGGCGGCTTGAAAACTCTGACCTAATCTAGGATTGGGTCTGGTTTCCCTTCTGGGTTGCGGAGGTCATATGGCAGTCGCTCTGTGTAAAAACCAGTACCCTCGTTCAATCCCCTAGATTAGGTAACCGACCCTGTGAGATACGGGATGAGGCTAGGGATCTCCCTAGCCTTATCCCGTATCTCACAGGGGCGATTTGGTTATTTTATGACTTAGTAATCATCATCATCTGATGATGATTACTATGTCATAAAATAACGAAATCGCTAACCTCGAGACGAATCATTATAATAAACCATGACATTACGATATTGATGTGGCGTTTTATCCCGAATTTTAGCATTCGCATATATCCGGTAGCCCCATTTATAACACGACTTTCAACTCTCCACTCGATTTTTTTATATAAAATGTGGTATCGTATCCCGTTCATTTCGATTTCAGAATAATTTCCTCCGGCGACAAAGTGGTAAGAGGTTTAGAGTGGAAGCCTGAATGCATCGCGGAAAGTAATTAATTCTGGAGCATAAATGACATTGGATATACTATCCCTCAGCTGATTTTTACAGCATGCCCGGGAGGAAATGCAGCTGGTTCATTCTATGTTTTTCTCTCGCTCCCAGTCAGCATGGAAGTTTCCCAGTCCAGCATGGAAGTTATGTTATAGACTAACGTAATTAAAAAGACTATTTCTGTTGCTAAATCGTGTTTATAAAATGAAACGTATAAATACAAAATACTTTTTCTTAAGGGTTTGCCGGAGTAGTAAAATCCCATACAAACGTAGTTTCACTTTTATTTCTACACAGTAAAACCGTAAAAACAGTAAAACAACTTCGTCTTGACCAAATGCATCATGTCTATGCTTCTTATTAGGTTTGGTTTGAAAATATTAACCAAGTATAAAATTAGAATATCAAAAATCGTATTTTCGGTTGTATTTTATTTATACATACATACATAAATCACGCCTTTATCCGTTACGGGGTAGGCAGAGCGTTAACGCCTCGTAAAAGGCGCTTTCGCCACGTCTGACAAAAATTGAGGGCAATTATAGATTGTAATATGTATTGCTTTAGTGACAGGTTGTCAGCCCATCGCCTAAATTACAATACACTGTAACCCTCGAGTCCCTTTTGCTGACTTCAACAGCATGCCCGGGAGGAAGGGCAGCTGGAACATTCTATGTTTTTCTATCTCTCCCAGTCCAGCATGGAAGAAATTTTATTTATGCTTAATATTTTCAAACCAAACTCGAATAGAAGCATAGATTATGATGCATTTGATCATGTGTACGATGTTTGTTTAAGTTTGGTTTTACATAAGCACAGGATCGACATAAATGGAAAATGGTAGGTTTTTATCTGCAGTTCCTTGTAAGCAGTTGGCAAGCAATTTTCGCATTGCAGCAGTGCTTAAACAAATCCTTTGAGAATTTTTTAACTTCCCACAAGCGGTCGACATAAAGTAATAAAGTATTGCGCTTTAAAGTTTTGTACCAAACTTATGTAGTTTTCAACTTTCTATAACGTAATGGTCTTTTCTATAGTGAGATAGCATAATTAAATTAATTTAGAAAGATTATTAATCCCGAACGGGGAAGGCAGAGCGCAAACGACTCTAACGTGGCGGAACGACCTTTGTTTGTTTATTTTCTATCATAACATTACGGTAATATTCTCCTCTGCTATGTCGTGCATGTTATGTTAGGAACATTAACTGTCCTAGAGAGTGCAATGGCCCACTTGGTGCCTTTGATGAACACTTTTATGGTAAAGTTACCGATTAAGTCCACCATGGAAAATAATGCAAAAACCTTGCTTTTGTAATTCTTTTAGGTAATATTGAAAAAAAATCCAGAGTAGAAAAAATCAAGTTTTTTTCAAGTAAGTTTCTTTTTAGAAATAAGCAGTGCCTGTTGTTCCTTTGTTTTTTATGTCCTGTGTTTATGATGTTTTTTGTGTACAATAAATTGTTAAATAAATAAATAAGTACATATATAGGAAAAAAATTGCTGGCGTGAAACAGAAGTTTTCATGTGCCACCAGATCAAAAACATTTGGTAGACCTTAAATACGATTCAAATAAGGAACGTGATATGAAAACACAAACGCTTCATTCTAACTTATCCCGGAAGTCTGACAAGTGCCGCTACTCCGGGAGCTGGATGATATGTAAAGCACATAATTAGAAGTGTCGAGTTTCAACAGAAGTCGGAAAAAGTACTGGCAGCTTTTTACGCAGGCGATGAAAAGAAAAAGAATTTGAAGTAACTTGCTGTGAAAGTTTTGGAATTAAAAAGTCTACATTAAGATGGTTTGTTAAGCTTGGTGCCGCCCGGCGCACCTACAAGAAATAATTTAATTGCGTCTGAAATACAAACATATTCAGCGTGTGGAGCTCATCGTTCCACTTTATCGAGTTATACCTACTTAAAAGGAAAATACATTTATGATATTTAAAAAAAAGTTAAATTAGTAAATCTGGTTTCTAAACTACGAAATGAGAGATGAAAGTAAGTTAGTTGAATCAAAGTAAAATCAAACATTCGAACGGCTGGCAACGGAAACTTGAATATTCTATAAAACTTCCTGAGTTCAAAAAGCATTTTATCGAAAGAGATCTAGGCCCGTGTTGATTACTTATCTGCACTTGAGTATGACAGCTTGTTTGAGTTCGTATCAAAAATATCATTTCAGCACAATATGCGGCCATACTATATAGAGGTCTAAGCCCGTATTTATAATCAGCTTTCGAGTCCGACATCTAGTTTTAGTTAGCATCAGAAATGTCATTTCAGTACAAAACGAAAATTCAAATCCAAACTAAATATTGCTCTCAATCTTGAGATCGCTGTGTGAATACAAGCCTTAGTCACACACTTATGTTTGTACGATATTCAAAACGTCAACGTATCATTTTCAAGCTCACACCTGACATGTTATCCCAACAGATGAAACCCTTCATTCCTCATTCAGTATCAGAGGTCAGCTGTGCTACTGGATGCCATCCAATATTCATGATTCCAGGAATAAATGAAACAGGTTTTGACAAGAGTATCGAATTCTGCGTATTTCATTGGAATTGAAACTTCATTGTTACTCTAAATGAAAAACAAAATGTGCACAGGGCTCCTAGAATTGCTCAGTGTATTAAAAGTTCAATATTGTAAAAAAGGTAAAAAAAAATAATATTTAAATAAGTTTTTAAAGCTTTTTGTACTTCAGCCAACGTTGACTTGATTTTTTTTAAACACACATCACATTTTATCTTTTTACCTATTTGTACCTCTGGGTACAGCATACATTTAAGATGGATTTTCTTAAATTACTTAGGCTCGTATTTATAAAGCTATCTCATGAATTAGAGCCATATTAAGTATGGATTAGACAGACCATTATGTAGTAAAATGAAATTCCTGTTACGAACTCTAACTGGCTGTCAGTCCTAAGTGCTAATTATAAATTCTGGACTAACAAAGTGTTGTAAAGACTTTTAGAGTAAGTTTAGGAATTCAACAGTCTTTGAAAGTTTAATGTAGACATTTCTAGGATTTTGTATTGTTAAGAGTATTCACTATAAATATTTGACGTTTGCAGTGTTTGGTTTGCTGCTCGACACCCATAGTGCAGTATTGTCTCAAAGATACGGCAGCTGTTTGCGTTAGTGTCAGGATGTGGCAACACCACGGCGTACTGCAAACACAGCATGGGTACTGCCTCTGGTCTAGTGGTCTGAGCCATGGCTCCCGATCCGGAAGTCGTATGTTCGATTCCTATGAGAGGAACTCAAAATAGCTTTATAGTTATCACTTCTCGTGATTTTTCCTAGTTTGGTTTGGACAATGCAGGCTTAATAAATAAGACTATAAAAAAAACATTCAGTGTGTTAACCCGTCGATCCCAGTGGGTGTCTTTGATAGTGGTCGTTTATAAAAACATGTCAGAGACGTCTTAGTTAAGCTATAAGACGGTTTGAGAACATCAGGTCGTAAGTCGACTCGAAAAACTCACTCGACACGAAGAACACGGGAACAGTGGAAATGTTTCAAAAGCCGTTGATGCTCTAGCTTCATTCTCGCAAAAAGCTAATGGTTAATTTCAGCAAACAACAGAATTAATAGTGCGCACAACTTGCCTGCGGGACCGAGGGATCTTTAATGAAATTTAACTTTTACTTTGACAAAAAGACATAACAACCACAATTACTACTTTCTACTTCTTAAAATGAAACTGTGCGTTATTCTGCTGAGAAAAAAAGTAAAACCCAATATTTGCAAACAGCATTGCCACATGCTTAGATTTACTAAGAAAATATTTTGACTTTATGTTTCCGATTTGTTTCTGGAAGTGTATATCTAAAGCTTGTATAAATAATTTATTCTGGCAGCGGGCAAGCCATAATTGATTTCTGAAAATATTCCTCAAATTGAGAACATAAAACGCTTACCTACAGTGAACGGGAATAAGAAGATAATTTGAATGCCATTTCTTACATTTATTTGACACTGTAATCTTCCTCGATACCTACTGAACCGCAAAAAATAATGGGCTACATAAACATTTCGAACAAAAAGATGATTTCTTTTAATATCTATTGACAACATTGCATTGTGATATTTTCACTTTATTTATGTTTTAATTAGTAAAATTGTATTTTTACTCGATCAAAAAATAACTTAAATGAAAATGTATTGTAAAGGTACTTATAATTTACAACCCTGTCCCCATGCCCCGTACAGTCCACCATAAGATGATTACTGACAACTCGTATACAATTTTATTTTCTGCAATCAGCTTGTGATTTCTCGTGTTCCATAAACACGCTGGAAAGAAGAAGAAGTAATCATTATGGATTGTGTATAGGTAATTTTGTAATCTTTCCATTTCTTCTTAAATTATTAATTCAAAAATGACTAGAGTTCAGAGCAAACTTATTGCTAATATATTATAAAAACTATATAATACTTCCATGCTGGTCTGGGAGCGAGAGAAAAACATAGAATGTGCCAGCTGCATTTCCTCCCGGGCATGCTGTAAAATCCAGCTAAGAGATACGAGGGTTTCAGTATATTGTAATTTAGGCGATGGGCTGACAACCTGTCACTACAGCAATGTACCTAGAATTCTATCTTAAATAACCCTCAAAACTTTGTCAGACGTGGCGGGACGACCTTTGTTTGGGTCGTTTGCGCTCTGCCTACCCCATTAGGGATAAAGGCGTGATTATATGTATGTATGTAACTATAAAATAATGCTCCGCTGGTTTAATTTCAATACCATTACAAATGACCTAGTCAGTAGGATCTCGTTTACTATTGAGAGCGTCTTGGTAAGGATCTCTAAATATAATTAAACAGGTTATTTGCACTAACGTATTTGTGCCAAGGCTGATGTGACCATTCTCTATTGTTTCTGGCATGTAATCAGATCCGTGGTTGTGTATCAGTTCCTGTGACACAAAGGTGTACGTAGTAAAGTATGTAGATACAGTTACCCATTAGTACAGGGTGTAGAGGAAAAATATTTTAAAAAAATATTAAAATAATTATTTTAAAAATTAATGAGTTGACACGTTTTCTGAGGTTTGGATTTTTTCACTGTATCTCATCTCATGTATTTTTTAATTTGGCAGTATGTTTTTTATTTTCTCGTAGCAGTTATTGACCAAGCACAAATTGTTCGAAAATTCCCGGTGAGTCGATTAAGCTGAAGTTTAGTAAAATTGTAAAATCACATGCCTGAATATTATCCAGTTTTTGATATATAGTAGTTTGAATATTGAATCAAAATGCGGGGTCCTTTTAAATAATGAATTAGTGTATTTTTTTTACTGTACCACGCCCTCTGAAAGAAGGGAATTTCAAAATAAATATAAACACAACTTAAACCCGTTTTATTCTATTTTATTAATTTGAGTTTTATTCAGCTTGCGATATTTCGCGGTCCACTTTTTATTAAGTTAGATCTACGTTATCGTGTTCCTTATTCAATCACGTCTCGTTTTTACGATCATTGTTATGTTTCAGAGATAAACTCGTTATTAGCGATACTGTTTCGGTGAGAAGTTTTCAAATAAAACTTAGTGGAATATCGAAACTTTATCTAAGAGGCAATGCTGTGAACCTCCTGGGAACCTTGCCTCGATGTGACGTGTTGGATGAAATTTTCTATTCGTAAAACGTGCATTGTTTTGTAATGACCCTCTGTAAGAATTGTTGTCGATAACAGAGATGTTAGCGTCATTGTTTTCCACTCTAGCTAATTCCGTTATAATAATATCAAAGGTTAAACTACGGGGCCGGCATAATGTTGTTTAATCATTTTATTTATGGATTATTAATTATTTACATTCTTCTTCTTCTGTCGAGTGGGTATCGAGTCTATCGACCCGATGAACCCTGGTGACAGAGTTTTTAAACCTCCTAGTAGCACAACTATCAGGCCTCTGACATAGTTTGAGTAAAGACCACTTTCATAGACAGCGACTGGGACGTGCCCTCCGAAGAACGAAATCTTTTTCTTTTTCGGACAATCAGGTGATTCATCCTGCAATGTCCTAGCCAAACTGGGGAAAAATTCACAAAGTGATAAATTCTCAAATATCAACTTTGTGTTTCCCCCCTGAGAATCGAACCCAGGACCTCCGGATCAGGAGTCCATCGCACTTGCCACTAGACCACGGAGGTAGTCAATTATTAACATTGATATTACATACATACATAAATAAATCACGCCTTTATCCCTTACGGGGTAAGCAGAGCGTTTAACGCCTCTTAAAAGGCGCTTTCGCCACGTCTGACAAAAATTGAGGGCAATTTTAGATTGTAATATATATTGCTATAGTGACAGGTTGTCAGCCCATCGCCTAAATTACAATACACTGTAACCCTCGAGTCCCTTTTGCTGACTTCAACAGCATGCCCGGGAGGAAGGGCAGCTGGAACATTCTATGTTTTTCTATCTCTCCCAGTCCAGCATGGGAAAAACATTGATATTCATATTTTATAGATTTGTTAAGTTGGTATTATTTTCTTCAAGTGTCAACATTGGGGTTGATTTATATCATTCATACGGTGGCGCTTAGAAGCAATTGAGGTAATGATGTAACAGACTGAAGTACATGAGTACAAATGAATTTTATTCCTGTCTTCCCTGGATCCCCATTACAACGAAGATAATTAACGTCGAAGGTATTAATGATCAAACAAAGAAATTAATAACAAAATATTGAATTATTATATTTTAGTACTTTTTAGAGGTCCTTATAATTAATGCCTCTTTTACCTGAAAATATTCTACTCTTAAGTTCTTCTTTATAAATGCACCATAATAGATACAAGACCTACCGCCTAAGTATTCATATTGGTACAGCTTATCCATAATGCTGGCAGCATTGCTGCGTTGAATGGCTGGAGCTATTTGCTGGACCAGGAACGTAGAGGAACGAGAATCGCGACCACAATCCCTCAAGCGCCGCCATATCGTCCGCACAAAATCTTTCGCTGCAGCACACCAAACACCTGAGGTTCCTACCGCAAACGGAATGTTACATTTTGTCTGAAGTAAAACGAAAACTTATTTATTGCATATTATTGCGAATTTAGAAAACACACATACCTAGTTACAAGGTCCCACTACTATAGAGAGGGCAGAGTCAGGATAAATGCCGCTGCGCCGGCCGTGCCTCAGAATGCTTAGTTAGCGTCTGGAGTAGATAAGGCATTAGCTCTAAGTTTTATTCAGTAAATTAAAATTGAGTCTCATATCGACCACCAAACTGTTCGTTTGATTTAAATTTAATTTTTAAAAACCCAAATCTACGCCGTCACAATTTGACTGGCGCTGCGGACAGGATACCGGTACGAAGTCCTGCATCTGTGAGGATCCCTAAATCGATCCGAGTGCGTGTGATTCGTCGCGTTTTTACGTTAATCCGGTATTTCTGTGAACCAAATAAATTTGTCTGTGTTGACCGGAGATTTGTGCGTATTGGATTGCTCAGCTGTTTTTGGAGGAAATGGGGCAAGGCGCATTGTGAGTAGACCTCTTCACTATCCCGTCCAGTCCCTATTCTTATTCCATTTGCTGTGTTAATTTAAGTTTAGTTATAGGTAGACTCTCTATATAAAATCTATAGAAGTTCTTACAGCCTAGTTAGGATTAAATAAGTCAAGTATATATTTTTTTATTAAATTGAAGTGTTCATTTAAATAAAATAAAATGGAGGATATCCAAACAATTCCAAAAGAAATAATGGATATCATTCCTAAATTCGATGGAAATGAAAAATTACTAAATTTATTTGTTAATAAAAGTGAATATCTAATAAATGCCTTCAGACAACCAGGCAATGCTGCCCAAGACCTGTATATTTTTCATGCAATTACTGGCCGATTAACCGGCAAGGCTGCTCATTCAATGAGTGAGCGCCAAGATATAAATACCTGGACCGAGCTGAAAACTGTTTTTACCCAGCATTTCGGTGACCAAAGGTCCGAAGAGTGTATAGCTATTGAACTAGAAAATTTGAAAATTAGACACGGTGAATCTTATCTTGATTTTTGTAACCGGATTCAAAATGTAAGAAGCACATTGTTTTCCAAAATTAACCTTATTGCGTATAAGGGTGTTGCTGACGCTAAGAAGACCATATATAATCACTTAGCTCTGAATGTATTTTTATACAACCTTCCCGAAGATATGATTCGCATTGTGCGACTCCACGACTGCGACAAGCTCGAGAACGCGTTGTCCATAGTCATGGAAGAGGTTAACTTAACATAAACCGTCAAAATTCTACCCCTAAAAGTTCCCAATTTCAACAGCCACACATGCCCGCTTTTAGACCAAATAATAATTTCTTTGTTCAACCTAAATTCGGTCAGACACCTCAAGGTTTTAAATTTGGTATACCACAACAGCAGACTCATGGCTTCAAGTTTGGTGTTCCCCATCAGTCTACTTCTCAGGGTTTTAGAATTGGAATTCCGCAATAGCAAAATCAGAAAACTATCATGCATAATGTGCAACGACCATTTATGCCCAATAATAACAACCAGTTCCGAACTCCTCATGTCCCTAATAATTTTTCACAATTTAAATTTGGCATCCCTGCTGCTTACCAGCAAGTACAAGGTCAACGACCTCATTACCAGCAACCACAAGGTCATCAGTCCCATAATGTCGCACCTAGATATGACAATGATATTTCAATGCGAACAGCACCTCAACCAAAGCCAAATTATGTGACCCAGCTGCGTACCGCTAATAACTTATTCTATACAAATGAACGACAACAATATGATACTGAACCTGATTATTCCCAGCAACATTTTTATATGATGGATATGGTAGACCAACCTGACTCACAAGACCAATTCTGTACTTACCAGGAGGATGACGATTTTCAGTAGACACAGACCTCAGACGAAGCCGCTGAGACTGAAAATTTTCAGTTACTGGCCTCTACGACTTACCCCCCGAAACAGTCCATCTTAATTATCACGGAGCTTTGAAACTTCCTCATATAGATATTCCTGAAATAAATACCAAATTTATGATAGACACTGGCAGTACCAGGTCTTTCATCAGCCCTAAAATTGCGAATAAATATTTTACACATTATAAGTACCAAGAATCATTCTAAATTATTAGCACCCATGCGCGAAGCAGTCATAATGAAGTTATTTATATCGTCGTCTCAGCCGATAGACGTCCACTGCAGGACATAGGCCTCCCCCAAGGACCTCCACGATGATCGGTCTAGCGCCTTCTGCATCCAGCAGCTTCCCGCGACCTTCACCAGATCGGCGGTCCACCTTGTGGGAGGCCTGCCTACGCTGCGTCTACCGTGCCAAGGCAGCCACTGTAATGAACTTAGCTTCTGCTATTCAAAACTTAATCATTGTTTTAAAATACAAATAACGCCATCTATCAGATTGGTAGGAGAATCACTATAAACGAGAAACTAATGCCAATCTAGTGTTGATTGAGTGGAGAACTAATATTATAGCCAGATCGAACTGAAATTACTTCAATTTGAAGTAAGGACACGCGGTGCCATCTGGAGGAGAATGGGAGAACTATCAAGAGAAGTAGGAATGAAGGCTCTCGAAAACTCGAAAAATGGTCGAGAAGAGGGAAGATAAAACAGTCGGGGGGCTCGAGAGGGGGGATTCTGCTGGAACTTGAGAGAGACGGGGGCGACGAGGGATGGAGAAGGACGCCGTGGAAGAAAATAGCGGCTGGGACCGAGCAGGGAGAAGTTTACTCGACCTGGAGTTTTAGTTTGAGTGGAAGTTTAGTTTTACTTGAAGTTTAGTTGACTTTTACCAGTGAAAGTGTACACATCAAAGAGGAGAGGAGAGAATGCAGCCGGGAGGCAACCAAGACACCTACTATGGTGGGATGTTGGTGCCATCAGTTGTTACTGTTGTGGACGGAGGGCGGTGACCTGACGATCAGCTGTTCTTTTACATGGTGAAGTGGAGGATGCTGACAGTGGAGTCTTGCAGAGCTGGTGGAGTGCCACCTACAAGGATTCTAAAGGAATTTACATCGTGTTTTATTTACTTTACCATTTCTACATTTATTTAATTATCTTGTCCACTTCAGACTTTGTTTATTGACAAGGTTTTTCCCTGTTCAATTAACAATCCTTTTTTATGATATTTCATACTTGCCAAAGGCCGTTCTATTCATTTATATATATATATATATATATATATATATATATATATATATATATAATTTCCAATATTTCTTATATGATAGGTACGGTTAATGAGATATATGTAGGATTGTAGGTTGGTTTAGCATGCAACTACATAATTTATACACAGCTAAGCGGTTAGGTAAATAGGCAGTTTAGGTACATTGTAGGAGTAGGTTAGGTAGGGGTAGGTTTAGATGGATAGGTTAACCTAGGTAATAATAAATAAGAATTAGAACAATATCTAGGAAAGTAGGTGGGGGTAGCTATTTGGGATCCTAGTTTGTGTTTACGTAGGTAGTTCTCTCCCTTCCCTTTACCAAAATTCCTGCCTTACCTTCCCTTTAAGCAGAGAAGCATCATCCTAATGTTTCATGAGATGCCCAGCAGTGGAATGTATAAATTATTTTAATACATTCTATGTTTTTATAACTATATCTATGTATGAATTGTTCATACCTACCTATCCTGGCAGAGGAGACAAAATACTTACCTATTCTTCTCAAATAAACTACTGAACTGATTTATATTCACTTAACTGTGGATTTAATACCTATGTATGAGTCATTCATACCTACATGCTTATTCTGGCAGTGGATACTGAATTGATTTTATATTCACTTTATTGTGAAATATATTCAACGGACAATGTTTTGAAACATTTATTGGATTCATGATCCTATATGTATGTATGTTTCTAGACTCTAGAACACCAGCTACAAACTTGGTGGGAACGTTCACCTCTGATACCTACTATGTAGGTTTTATACAATTGATGATCCTGTTCTACAGACTGACAAAGTTTATCTTTGATAATATACCTACTAATGTGTGGGTTTTATACTTACAACTGATTGGGACTATGGTCCAACTACCTAATGGGAGTATTTATTATACTTACCAAACCAATACAACATGGAATGTGGGATGATGTTATCTGTATCCTACCTACAACCTCAAATTACCCTGGAACGGGTCTGGAATTAAAATTTATATTTATATTCACTTTATGTGAATTCTATATGACTGATTTATGGTCGGTTGGCTTTGACAAGCCATTATACTACTGAACTACTACATGACTTGATGTCAATTGAGCGACATGGTATCAGCCATGGTCAAACCTCCATCACATACTACATCTTAGCATTCGATATGTCTGTAACAGCATTTGGATCACAGAAGCTTATTTTGCACTAAAGAAGTCTAACAATCAGTCACTACTTGCTCTTGCCTATCACTCCTATATCTACAACGAACCTATGGCTTGCGGTGTGAATGATTGTTATATTATCTGGGACTAGCTTTGGCATCCCTATCTATTCTACTGACTCCTGGATGTGCATATCATAAGTGGAGATCGATGACTGGTGCAGTTTCATAGTCGATGCTTCCAGCATAGCTGGACAACAATTTATAAAACCTTTGTTGGGACAATGTTTCTCAATTGGACATCACAACTTACTACAAATTACATCAGACATGACTTGCTCTGTCTTGGTTGGCTGACCAATAAATCAGCTCAAATTAATTATATTTTACATGATGCTGTTCATCAATCTGGACTCGTTCCAAAACTCCTAAGTGCGCTGTCACTTATCTCTGGCCTGAGGCTTGGCCAAAACAAAAACCAATTGGAGGGCACAGAAGTGCCTCCTCTTTCCTTTTCTGGGGCTCGCATGATGGGTTTTGCATCAAGGACAAGTTCCTAGGCTATTTACTGTCTTTATTAGTGTCTGGGAATTGGTAATTGAAGTAAATCTCATTTGTTGATGGTTGGCGAGCACATAAATCCTCTACCAGCGAATGGTTGGAGCTGGAATCGGAGGTTCCGTTATCCCGCTGCGCACTGTCCCCATGTTGTCCCAAGAACCTAAAGAGAGCTAAGTTATGACATCCCACTACCACTTTAAAGGATTTGGGTTACTTTTATAAATTTCATTACACAACGTACGGTCCTAACTATAATACTAGACGATCACGATCACGAGCCATATTTGTAACCTTATTTCTAGACATTCATGAGCCACTCTTCCCATTCCTCTTCCCTTCCTCTCATCCTCTCCGCTCCACAATACTACCTCTCTTCCACACCTCTCTCACACTTCCTTTCACATATCAAATATTAAGGGTTGTTTTAGGGTAGGTAGGGGGGAGGGTTGTTACAATTGTTGCCGTGAGCGCAGGATCATAATTTGGTCCATTGCTCATTGAAACGGAGAGTGGTTTGCAAAGTGGGTTGTCTCTCTGATGTTCTCTTCTTGGGACTTCTTGGGTCGTGTGACGGCGGGAGGTGTGTGCGTCAGCCATTTGCTGGCTAGGAACCTGTAGGATAGGGACACTAAGACTTCGGTTTGGGGATTAGAATGGGTTGGATTTGCTCTGAAAAGAAGATAGATTGGGTTATCAACATTCAACATATGATATGACATTAGAAAATCGGTGTTGCCAGTTTTCAATGTAGAATTACCTTTATAAATTATTTTGAAAAGTTACAAGTTAGTTTAAATTGGTAACTAAGAACAAAGACAGTAAATTGTTATCTTAATATCTAGGTATTATTTATGTTAGTTTTAAATAGAATTGGGAAGTATAACTTTTATTATTCCTTGAGAAAAGACAATATCTATTTTATCACTTTAAGAACAATGCTTTGATAATTCGGTAATTCATCTCAAATAACAAGTTACTTAGCATTTTTGAACATAAATAAATATAAGTACATAGCTTCCATTTTAATTTTCGCTAGGTTTCATATAGTTTAACATTCTATCACAGTCAACTTCTCACTATTTTTAAGTAACTTGGTAATGGCATGATTAATTTCTTTATTAATTTTTTTAATATTTTAAAAAAATATCACAATTCGATATCTTTGTTTAGCTTACACTTTATGAATTTCACACATACATACATACGTACATGTGGTGATGCCTTTGTCCCTGGTGGGGTGGGCGGAGCGTGGACGGCCTGAGCAGGGGTCGTTTTGCCGCCTCTGACGGGGCTTTGGGGGTTGTTTGGGATAGATTTGAAGGTTTAGTGACAGGTTGTCGGCCCGTCGCCTGGATTGCGGTGTGCTGGGCCCTCGGATCCTTTGGCTGGTTTTTGCAGCGTGCCCGGGAGGGGGTGCGGCTGGCGCATTCTGTGTTTTTCTCTCGTTCCCAGGCCAGCATGAATTCCACACAATTAGGGAAAATCCGCTTATTATGGCAACACTAGTCTTGACACTTGGGGTGAGTTTAAAAATTATGCTCTACTACGAGATATTTATTCCATTGACGTAAAGTTTTGACTTAGTATGGTTGTTTTCTATACAATTCTTAGATATTTGATTAAAATAATTTTGTTTTTTTTTCATTTTCCAATCTATTTTACGGGTAAAATATAATATAAACATGAAAATCTTGCGAATTAATTGTTAAATTTTGAACGTAGCTTTGCTTGACGTCAATCGATCTTCAATCGATTGGCAGATCGTTTCCGAAACGTCAAACACTAATAACGTCAGAGAGAGATAGAAATACTGTGTTCCTAGTAGATTTGATTGCTTTATCCTTGTCTTTCATATAATTAATTACGTGAGGTTCAGGTAAACTGAGAAAAGTTTTGACAGTTCTTTGAAATAATTTTACTCGGCTAGTTTAATTTCGTTGTTTTCAATAGTTTATGCTAGTTTTCGTAATATATGTAGTACATTTTGTACGCTAGAGTTGGTGAGCGTTCATTCCGAGTTAAACACCAAGTTTCCTAGTGTTTGTCGGGGACAACAAGTGAAAAATAATGTGCGATAAGTTCATGTGTGTTTGTGTGTTTATGTGCGGTGTTTAAATAGTGATAGTGCCAAGTCCCCGCAGGAAATCTTTCACGTAAGTCGCCTATAGCTAGAAGGAAAGTTTTTTATTACTTTACCTAAGTTTTGAAAATATTTTCAGGTACTTTAGGACAGGTCATTTTCCAACAAGTTCCTACTATGTTTTTATTCAAAGACAACTAGGAATATGTTTTTTGTGTATGCAGTTCTATTTAATAGTACAGTATCTTTATTATAGAACAAAAGGATGGAACATTTTTTTTATTACGTCCTAAATTTGTTGGATAATGCATATTTCACTTTGGCTAACATAATACTTGTTTAATTAATTTAATTTGTTTTGGTTGTTTAATAGAACGGCTTTGGTAATATATCTGTGCAAATGGCGGCAATATTTGATTGTGATTTCAACAGCCTTTATATGATTTTGTGTCTCATTTTGGAAAGGTCTTTGGTTAATATTGTATTCCGGAACAAATAAGAAAGCTTTATCTTCAATTTAAACAGATTTTATTTATTACTACTTAAATCGTTTGCAGAAGTATCATTAGTACAGGTTGGAATAATCTTATAGTATTTACTTTTTAAATTTCATTGGTATCAGAGTTTTGAATGTTCGGAATCGGTTTTTATCATAATAATTTAGAATTTTCTATATGATGGTCAACTAAAATTGTTATGGGGTGTTTCTAATGGGGTGTTATGGTACATATAATGGGTGTTATGGATAGCATAAACAGTATAGTTTGCTTTTGTTTTAATTTAAATATTAGTTTTATAATTTAAATTCATTTAATCTTTTCCTTTTGGTTGAGTATTGGGATATCTTTATAGAATTTGAGTTTACTAAATAAATTTACATTTTTAATAAAATAAATTAATTCAAAACTACTTATCAAGTTATTGTCCAAATTCTTTCACATAAAAAAAAACAAATAAATCTTTCAGATTAATTTTTCTACTTAGAAATAGTAAAGGTTTAGGGTCATTATGCCTTTTCCTTAATATGTTCAATACCTAAAGTAATAATTTAATGTTTATTAGATATATTTTTGTAAAAGTCTGGATATAAATAAATTAATATTAATAGTAATAGGAAAGATATTCATGAATAATAATAGTATTGGAAAAGATATTCATGGAGGCATGTTGGTTGATAGATTGTTTATGAAGATGTAGGTATTTTTGTGCATTGGCGTATTTCAAGTTTAGTGTGTAACAGTTATTAGGTTAGCAGATTTTGCGTAGCATTTCCAGATAGTTTTGCTTAGGCGTAGTTTTTTTTTAGGGCAAGTAGATAGCGTATTCAAAAGAGACTTAATTATTTTTATGCATTTGGCGTAATTGCAGAGCAAATAAATTTCACGAAGTTTGGCGTGTTTAGCATTTTGGCGTAAAGGCTCTTTTGGCATTTTGGCGTAAAGTTTAGTGAAATAGCTGTTTTAGCATATTGGCGTTAAAGTGAAGAGGAGAACTAGATATTAAATTTAAGAATGTTTTATACATTCTCTATTAACTTGCTACAATGCCTTCAAGATGGTTTGGGGGCCTGGCTTGTTTTCATCTATTTCACAACGTATTAATACAAACAAAAATATGTTTTAACTCCATCCACACTTGATGGGTAGTAAATAGATTTTGGAATCTTATAATTTTTGGTTGTTATTTGCTTAGACTCAACTATTGTGTTGGGCATAGTTGGGGATCAAATCACCTCAGTACACTCTGAGTTTACTTCTGTAGCGATTTTGCGGACAGATGACTAATTAAGCACAATGGTTAGTTATGGATCTTTGTAGAATCGTTATTCGAGGTATCTTTGCAAGCATCTACTCTGACAAAGTACCTTTACAGACTTTACAAATTATTTACACACAACAAATGGCATGGATTTGATACGAACTGGTAGAATTAGTAATATTATAATTTTACTACTCGTATCTTGCTATGGATGGAATAGGTAAAGTAGGGATGATAATTTGACTTAAATGCTTGATTAAAATTTTCTCAATTAAATATCTACATTGTTTAGCTTTAGCCAGATATGTTTAACCTATTTGGGAGTTTTATGAAAGCAGGCTGGTACTTCGGATCACTGAGAGGGATATTAGCAAAGTAATTTCTAATCTAAAATTAATCTTATCATAATTTTTGTTTACCTAGAGTTGATAGGTAATTCAAATGAACAGTTTATCAACAATGCCCAATGTAAATTTTAGTTTTAATTCACTTTAAAATTTTAAGAATATTTATCCGGACATTTACGAAAACATTTTTTGACAATTCTTGAATTAAAGTTTTACAAACTTATAGATTTTGGGGGCGGGTCTTAATTTTCAACTTAGATATGGTTAGAATCAGAAGTGTTTAGTATCCTTAAGATAATACAATTCGTTCATCAAGGGGGCGATCTAGTTTCAGGATTTGTGTTTTTTTTGTATATACACCTAGTTATTTATGGGGATAGGTTTCATATTTTATGTTTTCTTTTCTTTAGGTAATAAGATTCACTTACTATGGGGGCGGGGCAATAGCTTTCATATTTAATTATCATAGGAACGTCTGATTTTCTATTTTATTAGTAGATTTTTCTGAGAAAAATCGGTTTTGATCGAATTTCATAGAATTTTGGGGGCGACATTTGTTTGAAATCTTATTGTATTTGAAACATATCTGTAAAATTTTACTCCATTCGATCTAAAACACGATTTTTCTCATCAAAATCGGGGCGATTGTAATGAACTTAGCTTCTGCTATTCAAAACTTAATCATTGTTTTAAAATACAAATAACGCCATCTATCAGATTGGTAGGAGAATCACTATAAACGAGAAACTAATGCCAATCTAGTGTTGATTGAGTGGAGAACTAATATTATAGCCAGATCGAACTGAAATTACTTCAATTTGAAGTAAGGACACGCGGTGCCATCTGGAGGAGAATGGGAGAACTATCAAGAGAAGTAGGAATGAAGGCTCTCGAAAACTCGAAAAATGGTCGAGAAGAGGGAAGATAAAACAGTCGGGGGGCTCGAGAGGGGGGATTCTGCTGGAACTTGAGAGAGACGGGGGCGACGAGGGATGGAGAAGGACGCCGTGGAAGAAAATAGCGGCTGAGACCGAGCAGGGAGAAGTTTACTCGAGAGTTTTAGTTTGAGTGGAAGTTTAGTTTTACTTGAAGTTTAGTTGACTTTTACCAGTGAAAGTGTACACATCAAAGAGGAGAGGAGAGAATGCAGCCGGGAGGCAACCAAGACACCTACTATGGTGGGATGTTGGTGCCATCAGTTGTTACTGTTGTGGACGGAGGGCGGTGACCTGACGATCAGCTGTTCTTTTACATGGTGAAGTGGAGGATGCTGACAGTGGAGTCTTGCAGAGCTGGTGGAGTGCCACCTACAAGGATTCTAAAGGAATTTACATCGTGTTTTATTTACTTTACCATTTCTACATTTATTTAATTATCTTGTCCACTTCAGACTTTGTTTATTGACAAGGTTTTTCCCTGTTCAATTAACAATCCTTTTTTATGATATTTCATACTTGCCAAAGGCCGTTCTATTCATTTATATATATATATATATATATATATATATATATATATATATATATAATTTCCAATATTTCTTATATGATAGGTACGGTTAATGAGATATATGTAGGATTGTAGGTTGGTTTAGCATGCAACTACATAATTTATACACAGCTAAGCGGTTAGGTAAATAGGCAGTTTAGGTACATTGTAGGAGTAGGTTAGGTAGGGGTAGGTTTAGATGGATAGGTTAACCTAGGTAATAATAAATAAGAATTAGAACAATATCTAGGAAAGTAGGTGGGGGTAGCTATTTGGGATCCTAGTTTGTGTTTACGTAGGTAGTTCTCTCCCTTCCCTTTACCAAAATTCCTGCCTTACCTTCCCTTTAAGCAGAGAAGCATCATCCTAATGTTTCATGAGATGCCCAGCAGTGGAATGTATAAATTATTTTAATACATTCTATGTTTTTATAACTATATCTATGTATGAATTGTTCATACCTACCTATCCTGGCAGAGGAGACAAAATACTTACCTATTCTTCTCAAATAAACTACTGAACTGATTTATATTCACTTAACTGTGGATTTAATACCTATGTATGAGTCATTCATACCTACATGCTTATTCTGGCAGTGGATACTGAATTGATTTTATATTCACTTTATTGTGAAATATATTCAACGGACAATGTTTTGAAACATTTATTGGATTCATGATCCTATATGTATGTATGTTTCTAGACTCTAGAACACCAGCTACAAACTTGGTGGGAACGTTCACCTCTGATACCTACTATGTAGGTTTTATACAATTGATGATCCTGTTCTACAGACTGACAAAGTTTATCTTTGATAATATACCTACTAATGTGTGGGTTTTATACTTACAACTGATTGGGACTATGGTCCAACTACCTAATGGGAGTATTTATTATACTTACCAAACCAATACAACATGGAATGTGGGATGATGTTATCTGTATCCTACCTACAACCTCAAATTACCCTGGAACGGGTCTGGAATTAAAATTTATATTTATATTCACTTTATGTGAATTCTATATGACTGATTTATGGTCGGTTGGCTTTGACAAGCCATTATACTACTGAACTACTACATGACTTGATGTCAATTGAGCGACATGGTATCAGCCATGGTCAAACCTCCATCACATACTACATCTTAGCATTCGATATGTCTGTAACAGCATTTGGATCACAGAAGCTTATTTTGCACTAAAGAAGTCTAACAATCAGTCACTACTTGCTCTTGCCTATCACTCCTATATCTACAACGAACCTATGGCTTGCGGTGTGAATGATTGTTATATTATCTGGGACTAGCTTTGGCATCCCTATCTATTCTACTGACTCCTGGATGTGCATATCATAAGTGGAGATCGATGACTGGTGCAGTTTCATAGTCGATGCTTCCAGCATAGCTGGACAACAATTTATAAAACCTTTGTTGGGACAATGTTTCTCAATTGGACATCACAACTTACTACAAATTACATCAGACATGACTTGCTCTGTCTTGGTTGGCTGACCAATAAATCAGCTCAAATTAATTATATTTTACATGATGCTGTTCATCAATCTGGACTCGTTCCAAAACTCCTAAGTGCGCTGTCACTTATCTCTGGCCTGAGGCTTGGCCAAAACAAAAACCAATTGGAGGGCACAGAAGTGCCTCCTCTTTCCTTTTCTGGGGCTCGCATGATGGGTTTTGCATCAAGGACAAGTTCCTAGGCTATTTACTGTCTTTATTAGTGTCTGGGAATTGGTAATTGAAGTAAATCTCATTTGTTGATGGTTGGCGAGCACATAAATCCTCTACCAGCGAATGGTTGGAGCTGGAATCGGAGGTTCCGTTATCCCGCTGCGCACTGTCCCCATGTTGTCCCAAGAACCTAAAGAGAGCTAAGTTATGACATCCCACTACCACTTTAAAGGATTTGGGTTACTTTTATAAATTTCATTACACAACGTACGGTCCTAACTATAATACTAGACGATCACGATCACGAGCCATATTTGTAACCTTATTTCTAGACATTCATGAGCCACTCTTCCCATTCCTCTTCCCTTCCTCTCATCCTCTCCGCTCCACAATACTACCTCTCTTCCACACCTCTCTCACACTTCCTTTCACATATCAAATATTAAGGGTTGTTTTAGGGTAGGTAGGGGGGAGGGTTGTTACAATTGTTGCCGTGAGCGCAGGATCATAATTTGGTCCATTGCTCATTGAAACGGAGAGTGGTTTGCAAAGTGGGTTGTCTCTCTGATGTTCTCTTCTTGGGACTTCTTGGGTCGTGTGACGGCGGGAGGTGTGTGCGTCAGCCATTTGCTGGCTAGGAACCTGTAGGATAGGGACACTAAGACTTCGGTTTGGGGATTAGAATGGGTTGGATTTGCTCTGAAAAGAAGATAGATTGGGTTATCAACATTCAACATATGATATGACATTAGAAAATCGGTGTTGCCAGTTTTCAATGTAGAATTACCTTTATAAATTATTTTGAAAAGTTACAAGTTAGTTTAAATTGGTAACTAAGAACAAAGACAGTAAATTGTTATCTTAATATCTAGGTATTATTTATGTTAGTTTTAAATAGAATTGGGAAGTATAACTTTTATTATTCCTTGAGAAAAGACAATATCTATTTTATCACTTTAAGAACAATGCTTTGATAATTCGGTAATTCATCTCAAATAACAAGTTACTTAGCATTTTTGAACATAAATAAATATAAGTACATAGCTTCCATTTTAATTTTCGCTAGGTTTCATATAGTTTAACATTCTATCACAGTCAACTTCTCACTATTTTTAAGTAACTTGGTAATGGCATGATTAATTTCTTTATTAATTTTTTTAATATTTTAAAAAAATATCACAATTCGATATCTTTGTTTAGCTTACACTTTATGAATTTCACACATACATACATACGTACATGTGGTGATGCCTTTGTCCCTGGTGGGGTGGGCGGAGCGTGGACGGCCTGAGCAGGGGTCGTTTTGCCGCCTCTGACGGGGCTTTGGGGGTTGTTTGGGATAGATTTGAAGGTTTAGTGACAGGTTGTCGGCCCGTCGCCTGGATTGCGGTGTGCTGGGCCCTCGGATCCTTTGGCTGGTTTTTGCAGCGTGCCCGGGAGGGGGTGCGGCTGGCGCATTCTGTGTTTTTCTCTCGTTCCCAGGCCAGCATGAATTCCACACAATTAGGGAAAATCCGCTTATTATGGCAACACTAGTCTTGACACTTGGGGTGAGTTTAAAAATTATGCTCTACTACGAGATATTTATTCCATTGACGTAAAGTTTTGACTTAGTATGGTTGTTTTCTATACAATTCTTAGATATTTGATTAAAATAATTTTGTTTTTTTTTCATTTTCCAATCTATTTTACGGGTAAAATATAATATAAACATGAAAATCTTGCGAATTAATTGTTAAATTTTGAACGTAGCTTTGCTTGACGTCAATCGATCTTCAATCGATTGGCAGATCGTTTCCGAAACGTCAAACACTAATAACGTCAGAGAGAGATAGAAATACTGTGTTCCTAGTAGATTTGATTGCTTTATCCTTGTCTTTCATATAATTAATTACGTGAGGTTCAGGTAAACTGAGAAAAGTTTTGACAGTTCTTTGAAATAATTTTACTCGGCTAGTTTAATTTCGTTGTTTTCAATAGTTTATGCTAGTTTTCGTAATATATGTAGTACATTTTGTACGCTAGAGTTGGTGAGCGTTCATTCCGAGTTAAACACCAAGTTTCCTAGTGTTTGTCGGGGACAACAAGTGAAAAATAATGTGCGATAAGTTCATGTGTGTTTGTGTGTTTATGTGCGGTGTTTAAATAGTGATAGTGCCAAGTCCCCGCAGGAAATCTTTCACGTAAGTCGCCTATAGCTAGAAGGAAAGTTTTTTATTACTTTACCTAAGTTTTGAAAATATTTTCAGGTACTTTAGGACAGGTCATTTTCCAACAAGTTCCTACTATGTTTTTATTCAAAGACAACTAGGAATATGTTTTTTGTGTATGCAGTTCTATTTAATAGTACAGTATCTTTATTATAGAACAAAAGGATGGAACATTTTTTTAATTACGTCCTAAATTTGTTGGATAATGCATATTTCACTTTGGCTAACATAATACTTGTTTAATTAATTTAATTTGTTTTGGTTGTTTAATAGAACGGCTTTGGTAATATATCTGTGCAAATGGCGGCAATATTTGATTGTGATTTCAACAGCCTTTATATGATTTTGTGTCTCATTTTGGAAAGGTCTTTGGTTAATATTGTATTCCGGAACAAATAAGAAAGCTTTATCTTCAATTTAAACAGATTTTATTTATTACTACTTAAATCGTTTGCAGAAGTATCATTAGTACAGGTTGGAATAATCTTATAGTATTTACTTTTTAAATTTCATTGGTATCAGAGTTTTGAATGTTCGGAATCGGTTTTTATCATAATAATTTAGAATTTTCTATATGATGGTCAACTAAAATTGTTATGGGGTGTTTCTAATGGGGTGTTATGGTACATATAATGGGTGTTATGGATAGCATAAACAGTATAGTTTGCTTTTGTTTTAATTTAAATATTAGTTTTATAATTTAAATTCATTTAATCTTTTCCTTTTGGTTGAGTATTGGGATATCTTTATAGAATTTGAGTTTACTAAATAAATTTACATTTTTAATAAAATAAATTAATTCAAAACTACTTATCAAGTTATTGTCCAAATTCTTTCACATAAAAAAAAACAAATAAATCTTTCAGATTAATTTTTCTACTTAGAAATAGTAAAGGTTTAGGGTCATTATGCCTTTTCCTTAATATGTTCAATACCTAAAGTAATAATTTAATGTTTATTAGATATATTTTTGTAAAAGTCTGGATATAAATAAATTAATATTAATAGTAATAGGAAAGATATTCATGAATAATAATAGTATTGGAAAAGATATTCATGGAGGCATGTTGGTTGATAGATTGTTTATGAAGATGTAGGTATTTTTGTGCATTGGCGTATTTCAAGTTTAGTGTGTAACAGTTATTAGGTTAGCAGATTTTGCGTAGCATTTCCAGATAGTTTTGCTTAGGCGTAGTTTTTTTTTAGGGCAAGTAGATAGCGTATTCAAAAGAGACTTAATTATTTTTATGCATTTGGCGTAATTGCAGAGCAAATAAATTTCACGAAGTTTGGCGTGTTTAGCATTTTGGCGTAAAGGCTCTTTTGGCATTTTGGCGTAAAGTTTAGTGAAATAGCTGTTTTAGCATATTGGCGTTAAAGTGAAGAGGAGAACTAGATATTAAATTTAAGAATGTTTTATACATTCTCTATTAACTTGCTACAATGCCTTCAAGATGGTTTGGGGGCCTGGCTTGTTTTCATCTATTTCACAACGTATTAATACAAACAAAAATATGTTTTAACTCCATCCACACTTGATGGGTAGTAAATAGATTTTGGAATCTTATAATTTTTGGTTGTTATTTGCTTAGACTCAACTATTGTGTTGGGCATAGTTGGGGATCAAATCACCTCAGTACACTCTGAGTTTACTTCTGTAGCGATTTTGCGGACAGATGACTAATTAAGCACAATGGTTAGTTATGGATCTTTGTAGAATCGTTATTCGAGGTATCTTTGCAAGCATCTACTCTGACAAAGTACCTTTACAGACTTTACAAATTATTTACACACAACAAATGGCATGGATTTGATACGAACTGGTAGAATTAGTAATATTATAATTTTACTACTCGTATCTTGCTATGGATGGAATAGGTAAAGTAGGGATGATAATTTGACTTAAATGCTTGATTAAAATTTTCTCAATTAAATATCTACATTGTTTAGCTTTAGCCAGATATGTTTAACCTATTTGGGAGTTTTATGAAAGCAGGCTGGTACTTCGGATCACTGAGAGGGATATTAGCAAAGTAATTTCTAATCTAAAATTAATCTTATCATAATTTTTGTTTACCTAGAGTTGATAGGTAATTCAAATGAACAGTTTATCAACAATGCCCAATGTAAATTTTAGTTTTAATTCACTTTAAAATTTTAAGAATATTTATCCGGACATTTACGAAAACATTTTTTGACAATTCTTGAATTAAAGTTTTACAAACTTATAGATTTTGGGGGCGGGTCTTAATTTTCAACTTAGATATGGTTAGAATCAGAAGTGTTTAGTATCCTTAAGATAATACAATTCGTTCATCAAGGGGGCGATCTAGTTTCAGGATTTGTGTTTTTTTTGTATATACACCTAGTTATTTATGGGGATAGGTTTCATATTTTATGTTTTCTTTTCTTTAGGTAATAAGATTCACTTACTATGGGGGCGGGGCAATAGCTTTCATATTTAATTATCATAGGAACGTCTGATTTTCTATTTTATTAGTAGATTTTTCTGAGAAAAATCGGTTTTGATCGAATTTCATAGAATTTTGGGGGCGACATTTGTTTGAAATCTTATTGTATTTGAAACATATCTGTAAAATTTTACTCCATTCGATCTAAAACACGATTTTTCTCATCAAAATCGGGGCGATTGTAATGAACTTAGCTTCTGCTATTCAAAACTTAATCATTGTTTTAAAATACAAATAACGCCATCTATCAGATTGGTAGGAGAATCACTATAAACGAGAAACTAATGCCAATCTAGTGTTGATTGAGTGGAGAACTAATATTATAGCCAGATCGAACTGAAATTACTTCAATTTGAAGTAAGGACACGCGGTGCCATCTGGAGGAGAATGGGAGAACTATCAAGAGAAGTAGGAATGAAGGCTCTCGAAAACTCGAAAAATGGTCGAGAAGAGGGAAGATAAAACAGTCGGGGGGCTCGAGAGGGGGGATTCTGCTGGAACTTGAGAGAGACGGGGGCGACGAGGGATGGAGAAGGACGCCGTGGAAGAAAATAGCGGCTGAGACCGAGCAGGGAGAAGTTTACTCGACCTGGAGTTTTAGTTTGAGTGGAAGTTTAGTTTTACTTGAAGTTTAGTTGACTTTTACCAGTGAAAGTGTACACATCAAAGAGGAGAGGAGAGAATGCAGCCGGGAGGCAACCAAGACACCTACTATGGTGGGATGTTGGTGCCATCAGTTGTTACTGTTGTGGACGGAGGGCGGTGACCTGACGATCAGCTGTTCTTTTACATGGTGAAGTGGAGGATGCTGACAGTGGAGTCTTGCAGAGCTGGTGGAGTGCCACCTACAAGGATTCTAAAGGAATTTACATCGTGTTTTATTTACTTTACCATTTCTACATTTATTTAATTATCTTGTCCACTTCAGACTTTGTTTATTGACAAGGTTTTTCCCTGTTCAATTAACAATCCTTTTTTATGATATTTCATACTTGCCAAAGGCCGTTCTATTCATTTATATATATATATATATATATATATATATATATATATATATATATATATATATATATATATAATTTCCAATATTTCTTATATGATAGGTACGGTTAATGAGATATATGTAGGATTGTAGGTTGGTTTAGCATGCAACTACATAATTTATACACAGCTAAGCGGTTAGGTAAATAGGCAGTTTAGGTACATTGTAGGAGTAGGTTAGGTAGGGGTAGGTTTAGATGGATAGGTTAACCTAGGTAATAATAAATAAGAATTAGAACAATATCTAGGAAAGTAGGTGGGGGTAGCTATTTGGGATCCTAGTTTGTGTTTACGTAGGTAGTTCTCTCCCTTCCCTTTACCAAAATTCCTGCCTTACCTTCCCTTTAAGCAGAGAAGCATCATCCTAATGTTTCATGAGATGCCCAGCAGTGGAATGTATAAATTATTTTAATACATTCTATGTTTTTATAACTATATCTATGTATGAATTGTTCATACCTACCTATCCTGGCAGAGGAGACAAAATACTTACCTATTCTTCTCAAATAAACTACTGAACTGATTTATATTCACTTAACTGTGGATTTAATACCTATGTATGAGTCATTCATACCTACATGCTTATTCTGGCAGTGGATACTGAATTGATTTTATATTCACTTTATTGTGAAATATATTCAACGGACAATGTTTTGAAACATTTATTGGATTCATGATCCTATATGTATGTATGTTTCTAGACTCTAGAACACCAGCTACAAACTTGGTGGGAACGTTCACCTCTGATACCTACTATGTAGGTTTTATACAATTGATGATCCTGTTCTACAGACTGACAAAGTTTATCTTTGATAATATACCTACTAATGTGTGGGTTTTATACTTACAACTGATTGGGACTATGGTCCAACTACCTAATGGGAGTATTTATTATACTTACCAAACCAATACAACATGGAATGTGGGATGATGTTATCTGTATCCTACCTACAACCTCAAATTACCCTGGAACGGGTCTGGAATTAAAATTTATATTTATATTCACTTTATGTGAATTCTATATGACTGATTTATGGTCGGTTGGCTTTGACAAGCCATTATACTACTGAACTACTACATGACTTGATGTCAATTGAGCGACATGGTATCAGCCATGGTCAAACCTCCATCACATACTACATCTTAGCATTCGATATGTCTGTAACAGCATTTGGATCACAGAAGCTTATTTTGCACTAAAGAAGTCTAACAATCAGTCACTACTTGCTCTTGCCTATCACTCCTATATCTACAACGAACCTATGGCTTGCGGTGTGAATGATTGTTATATTATCTGGGACTAGCTTTGGCATCCCTATCTATTCTACTGACTCCTGGATGTGCATATCATAAGTGGAGATCGATGACTGGTGCAGTTTCATAGTCGATGCTTCCAGCATAGCTGGACAACAATTTATAAAACCTTTGTTGGGACAATGTTTCTCAATTGGACATCACAACTTACTACAAATTACATCAGACATGACTTGCTCTGTCTTGGTTGGCTGACCAATAAATCAGCTCAAATTAATTATATTTTACATGATGCTGTTCATCAATCTGGACTCGTTCCAAAACTCCTAAGTGCGCTGTCACTTATCTCTGGCCTGAGGCTTGGCCAAAACAAAAACCAATTGGAGGGCACAGAAGTGCCTCCTCTTTCCTTTTCTGGGGCTCGCATGATGGGTTTTGCATCAAGGACAAGTTCCTAGGCTATTTACTGTCTTTATTAGTGTCTGGGAATTGGTAATTGAAGTAAATCTCATTTGTTGATGGTTGGCGAGCACATAAATCCTCTACCAGCGAATGGTTGGAGCTGGAATCGGAGGTTCCGTTATCCCGCTGCGCACTGTCCCCATGTTGTCCCAAGAACCTAAAGAGAGCTAAGTTATGACATCCCACTACCACTTTAAAGGATTTGGGTTACTTTTATAAATTTCATTACACAACGTACGGTCCTAACTATAATACTAGACGATCACGATCACGAGCCATATTTGTAACCTTATTTCTAGACATTCATGAGCCACTCTTCCCATTCCTCTTCCCTTCCTCTCATCCTCTCCGCTCCACAATACTACCTCTCTTCCACACCTCTCTCACACTTCCTTTCACATATCAAATATTAAGGGTTGTTTTAGGGTAGGTAGGGGGGAGGGTTGTTACAATTGTTGCCGTGAGCGCAGGATCATAATTTGGTCCATTGCTCATTGAAACGGAGAGTGGTTTGCAAAGTGGGTTGTCTCTCTGATGTTCTCTTCTTGGGACTTCTTGGGTCGTGTGACGGCGGGAGGTGTGTGCGTCAGCCATTTGCTGGCTAGGAACCTGTAGGATAGGGACACTAAGACTTCGGTTTGGGGATTAGAATGGGTTGGATTTGCTCTGAAAAGAAGATAGATTGGGTTATCAACATTCAACATATGATATGACATTAGAAAATCGGTGTTGCCAGTTTTCAATGTAGAATTACCTTTATAAATTATTTTGAAAAGTTACAAGTTAGTTTAAATTGGTAACTAAGAACAAAGACAGTAAATTGTTATCTTAATATCTAGGTATTATTTATGTTAGTTTTAAATAGAATTGGGAAGTATAACTTTTATTATTCCTTGAGAAAAGACAATATCTATTTTATCACTTTAAGAACAATGCTTTGATAATTCGGTAATTCATCTCAAATAACAAGTTACTTAGCATTTTTGAACATAAATAAATATAAGTACATAGCTTCCATTTTAATTTTCGCTAGGTTTCATATAGTTTAACATTCTATCACAGTCAACTTCTCACTATTTTTAAGTAACTTGGTAATGGCATGATTAATTTCTTTATTAATTTTTTTAATATTTTAAAAAAATATCACAATTCGATATCTTTGTTTAGCTTACACTTTATGAATTTCACACATACATACATACGTACATGTGGTGATGCCTTTGTCCCTGGTGGGGTGGGCGGAGCGTGGACGGCCTGAGCAGGGGTCGTTTTGCCGCCTCTGACGGGGCTTTGGGGGTTGTTTGGGATAGATTTGAAGGTTTAGTGACAGGTTGTCGGCCCGTCGCCTGGATTGCGGTGTGCTGGGCCCTCGGATCCTTTGGCTGGTTTTTGCAGCGTGCCCGGGAGGGGGTGCGGCTGGCGCATTCTGTGTTTTTCTCTCGTTCCCAGGCCAGCATGAATTCCACACAATTAGGGAAAATCCGCTTATTATGGCAACACTAGTCTTGACACTTGGGGTGAGTTTAAAAATTATGCTCTACTACGAGATATTTATTCCATTGACGTAAAGTTTTGACTTAGTATGGTTGTTTTCTATACAATTCTTAGATATTTGATTAAAATAATTTTGTTTTTTTTTCATTTTCCAATCTATTTTACGGGTAAAATATAATATAAACATGAAAATCTTGCGAATTAATTGTTAAATTTTGAACGTAGCTTTGCTTGACGTCAATCGATCTTCAATCGATTGGCAGATCGTTTCCGAAACGTCAAACACTAATAACGTCAGAGAGAGATAGAAATACTGTGTTCCTAGTAGATTTGATTGCTTTATCCTTGTCTTTCATATAATTAATTACGTGAGGTTCAGGTAAACTGAGAAAAGTTTTGACAGTTCTTTGAAATAATTTTACTCGGCTAGTTTAATTTCGTTGTTTTCAATAGTTTATGCTAGTTTTCGTAATATATGTAGTACATTTTGTACGCTAGAGTTGGTGAGCGTTCATTCCGAGTTAAACACCAAGTTTCCTAGTGTTTGTCGGGGACAACAAGTGAAAAATAATGTGCGATAAGTTCATGTGTGTTTGTGTGTTTATGTGCGGTGTTTAAATAGTGATAGTGCCAAGTCCCCGCAGGAAATCTTTCACGTAAGTCGCCTATAGCTAGAAGGAAAGTTTTTTATTACTTTACCTAAGTTTTGAAAATATTTTCAGGTACTTTAGGACAGGTCATTTTCCAACAAGTTCCTACTATGTTTTTATTCAAAGACAACTAGGAATATGTTTTTTGTGTATGCAGTTCTATTTAATAGTACAGTATCTTTATTATAGAACAAAAGGATGGAACATTTTTTTAATTACGTCCTAAATTTGTTGGATAATGCATATTTCACTTTGGCTAACATAATACTTGTTTAATTAATTTAATTTGTTTTGGTTGTTTAATAGAACGGCTTTGGTAATATATCTGTGCAAATGGCGGCAATATTTGATTGTGATTTCAACAGCCTTTATATGATTTTGTGTCTCATTTTGGAAAGGTCTTTGGTTAATATTGTATTCCGGAACAAATAAGAAAGCTTTATCTTCAATTTAAACAGATTTTATTTATTACTACTTAAATCGTTTGCAGAAGTATCATTAGTACAGGTTGGAATAATCTTATAGTATTTACTTTTTAAATTTCATTGGTATCAGAGTTTTGAATGTTCGGAATCGGTTTTTATCATAATAATTTAGAATTTTCTATATGATGGTCAACTAAAATTGTTATGGGGTGTTTCTAATGGGGTGTTATGGTACATATAATGGGTGTTATGGATAGCATAAACAGTATAGTTTGCTTTTGTTTTAATTTAAATATTAGTTTTATAATTTAAATTCATTTAATCTTTTCCTTTTGGTTGAGTATTGGGATATCTTTATAGAATTTGAGTTTACTAAATAAATTTACATTTTTAATAAAATAAATTAATTCAAAACTACTTATCAAGTTATTGTCCAAATTCTTTCACATAAAAAAAAACAAATAAATCTTTCAGATTAATTTTTCTACTTAGAAATAGTAAAGGTTTAGGGTCATTATGCCTTTTCCTTAATATGTTCAATACCTAAAGTAATAATTTAATGTTTATTAGATATATTTTTGTAAAAGTCTGGATATAAATAAATTAATATTAATAGTAATAGGAAAGATATTCATGAATAATAATAGTATTGGAAAAGATATTCATGGAGGCATGTTGGTTGATAGATTGTTTATGAAGATGTAGGTATTTTTGTGCATTGGCGTATTTCAAGTTTAGTGTGTAACAGTTATTAGGTTAGCAGATTTTGCGTAGCATTTCCAGATAGTTTTGCTTAGGCGTAGTTTTTTTTTAGGGCAAGTAGATAGCGTATTCAAAAGAGACTTAATTATTTTTATGCATTTGGCGTAATTGCAGAGCAAATAAATTTCACGAAGTTTGGCGTGTTTAGCATTTTGGCGTAAAGGCTCTTTTGGCATTTTGGCGTAAAGTTTAGTGAAATAGCTGTTTTAGCATATTGGCGTTAAAGTGAAGAGGAGAACTAGATATTAAATTTAAGAATGTTTTATACATTCTCTATTAACTTGCTACAATGCCTTCAAGATGGTTTGGGGGCCTGGCTTGTTTTCATCTATTTCACAACGTATTAATACAAACAAAAATATGTTTTAACTCCATCCACACTTGATGGGTAGTAAATAGATTTTGGAATCTTATAATTTTTGGTTGTTATTTGCTTAGACTCAACTATTGTGTTGGGCATAGTTGGGGATCAAATCACCTCAGTACACTCTGAGTTTACTTCTGTAGCGATTTTGCGGACAGATGACTAATTAAGCACAATGGTTAGTTATGGATCTTTGTAGAATCGTTATTCGAGGTATCTTTGCAAGCATCTACTCTGACAAAGTACCTTTACAGACTTTACAAATTATTTACACACAACAAATGGCATGGATTTGATACGAACTGGTAGAATTAGTAATATTATAATTTTACTACTCGTATCTTGCTATGGATGGAATAGGTAAAGTAGGGATGATAATTTGACTTAAATGCTTGATTAAAATTTTCTCAATTAAATATCTACATTGTTTAGCTTTAGCCAGATATGTTTAACCTATTTGGGAGTTTTATGAAAGCAGGCTGGTACTTCGGATCACTGAGAGGGGATATTAGCAAAGTAATTTCTAATCTAAAATTAATCTTATCATAATTTTTGTTTACCTAGAGTTGATAGGTAATTCAAATGAACAGTTTATCAACAATGCCCAATGTAAATTTTAGTTTTAATTCACTTTAAAATTTTAAGAATATTTATCCGGACATTTACGAAAACATTTTTTGACAATTCTTGAATTAAAGTTTTACAAACTTATAGATTTTGGGGGCGGGTCTTAATTTTCAACTTAGATATGGTTAGAATCAGAAGTGTTTAGTATCCTTAAGATAATACAATTCGTTCATCAAGGGGGCGATCTAGTTTCAGGATTTGTGTTTTTTTTGTATATACACCTAGTTATTTATGGGGATAGGTTTCATATTTTATGTTTTCTTTTCTTTAGGTAATAAGATTCACTTACTATGGGGGCGGGGCAATAGCTTTCATATTTAATTATCATAGGAACGTCTGATTTTCTATTTTATTAGTAGATTTTTCTGAGAAAAATCGGTTTTGATCGAATTTCATAGAATTTTGGGGGCGACATTTGTTTGAAATCTTATTGTATTTGAAACATATCTGTAAAATTTTACTCCATTCGATCTAAAACACGATTTTTCTCATCAAAATCGGGGCGATTGTAATGAACTTAGCTTCTGCTATTCAAAACTTAATCATTGTTTTAAAATACAAATAACGCCATCTATCAGATTGGTAGGAGAATCACTATAAACGAGAAACTAATGCCAATCTAGTGTTGATTGAGTGGAGAACTAATATTATAGCCAGATCGAACTGAAATTACTTCAATTTGAAGTAAGGACACGCGGTGCCATCTGGAGGAGAATGGGAGAACTATCAAGAGAAGTAGGAATGAAGGCTCTCGAAAACTCGAAAAATGGTCGAGAAGAGGGAAGATAAAACAGTCGGGGGGCTCGAGAGGGGGGATTCTGCTGGAACTTGAGAGAGACGGGGGCGACGAGGGATGGAGAAGGACGCCGTGGAAGAAAATAGCGGCTGGGACCGAGCAGGGAGAAGTTTACTCGACCTGGAGTTTTAGTTTGAGTGGAAGTTTAGTTTTACTTGAAGTTTAGTTGACTTTTACCAGTGAAAGTGTACACATCAAAGAGGAGAGGAGAGAATGCAGCCGGGAGGCAACCAAGACACCTACTATGGTGGGATGTTGGTGCCATCAGTTGTTACTGTTGTGGACGGAGGGCGGTGACCTGACGATCAGCTGTTCTTTTACATGGTGAAGTGGAGGATGCTGACAGTGGAGTCTTGCAGAGCTGGTGGAGTGCCACCTACAAGGATTCTAAAGGAATTTACATCGTGTTTTATTTACTTTACCATTTCTACATTTATTTAATTATCTTGTCCACTTCAGACTTTGTTTATTGACAAGGTTTTTCCCTGTTCAATTAACAATCCTTTTTTATGATATTTCATACTTGCCAAAGGCCGTTCTATTCATTTATTATTATATATATATATATATATATATATATATATATATATATAATTTCCAATATTTCTTATATGATAGGTACGGTTAATGAGATATATGTAGGATTGTAGGTTGGTTTAGCATGCAACTACATAATTTATACACAGCTAAGCGGTTAGGTAAATAGGCAGTTTAGGTACATTGTAGGAGTAGGTTAGGTAGGGGTAGGTTTAGATGGATAGGTTAACCTAGGTAATAATAAATAAGAATTAGAACAATATCTAGGAAAGTAGGTGGGGGTAGCTATTTGGGATCCTAGTTTGTGTTTACGTAGGTAGTTCTCTCCCTTCCCTTTACCAAAATTCCTGCCTTACCTTCCCTTTAAGCAGAGAAGCATCATCCTAATGTTTCATGAGATGCCCAGCAGTGGAATGTATAAATTATTTTAATACATTCTATGTTTTTATAACTATATCTATGTATGAATTGTTCATACCTACCTATCCTGGCAGAGGAGACAAAATACTTACCTATTCTTCTCAAATAAACTACTGAACTGATTTATATTCACTTAACTGTGGATTTAATACCTATGTATGAGTCATTCATACCTACATGCTTATTCTGGCAGTGGATACTGAATTGATTTTATATTCACTTTATTGTGAAATATATTCAACGGACAATGTTTTGAAACATTTATTGGATTCATGATCCTATATGTATGTATGTTTCTAGACTCTAGAACACCAGCTACAAACTTGGTGGGAACGTTCACCTCTGATACCTACTATGTAGGTTTTATACAATTGATGATCCTGTTCTACAGACTGACAAAGTTTATCTTTGATAATATACCTACTAATGTGTGGGTTTTATACTTACAACTGATTGGGACTATGGTCCAACTACCTAATGGGAGTATTTATTATACTTACCAAACCAATACAACATGGAATGTGGGATGATGTTATCTGTATCCTACCTACAACCTCAAATTACCCTGGAACGGGTCTGGAATTAAAATTTATATTTATATTCACTTTATGTGAATTCTATATGACTGATTTATGGTCGGTTGGCTTTGACAAGCCATTATACTACTGAACTACTACATGACTTGATGTCAATTGAGCGACATGGTATCAGCCATGGTCAAACCTCCATCACATACTACATCTTAGCATTCGATATGTCTGTAACAGCATTTGGATCACAGAAGCTTATTTTGCACTAAAGAAGTCTAACAATCAGTCACTACTTGCTCTTGCCTATCACTCCTATATCTACAACGAACCTATGGCTTGCGGTGTGAATGATTGTTATATTATCTGGGACTAGCTTTGGCATCCCTATCTATTCTACTGACTCCTGGATGTGCATATCATAAGTGGAGATCGATGACTGGTGCAGTTTCATAGTCGATGCTTCCAGCATAGCTGGACAACAATTTATAAAACCTTTGTTGGGACAATGTTTCTCAATTGGACATCACAACTTACTACAAATTACATCAGACATGACTTGCTCTGTCTTGGTTGGCTGACCAATAAATCAGCTCAAATTAATTATATTTTACATGATGCTGTTCATCAATCTGGACTCGTTCCAAAACTCCTAAGTGCGCTGTCACTTATCTCTGGCCTGAGGCTTGGCCAAAACAAAAACCAATTGGAGGGCACAGAAGTGCCTCCTCTTTCCTTTTCTGGGGCTCGCATGATGGGTTTTGCATCAAGGACAAGTTCCTAGGCTATTTACTGTCTTTATTAGTGTCTGGGAATTGGTAATTGAAGTAAATCTCATTTGTTGATGGTTGGCGAGCACATAAATCCTCTACCAGCGAATGGTTGGAGCTGGAATCGGAGGTTCCGTTATCCCGCTGCGCACTGTCCCCATGTTGTCCCAAGAACCTAAAGAGAGCTAAGTTATGACATCCCACTACCACTTTAAAGGATTTGGGTTACTTTTATAAATTTCATTACACAACGTACGGTCCTAACTATAATACTAGACGATCACGATCACGAGCCATATTTGTAACCTTATTTCTAGACATTCATGAGCCACTCTTCCCATTCCTCTTCCCTTCCTCTCATCCTCTCCGCTCCACAATACTACCTCTCTTCCACACCTCTCTCACACTTCCTTTCACATATCAAATATTAAGGGTTGTTTTAGGGTAGGTAGGGGGGAGGGTTGTTACAATTGTTGCCGTGAGCGCAGGATCATAATTTGGTCCATTGCTCATTGAAACGGAGAGTGGTTTGCAAAGTGGGTTGTCTCTCTGATGTTCTCTTCTTGGGACTTCTTGGGTCGTGTGACGGCGGGAGGTGTGTGCGTCAGCCATTTGCTGGCTAGGAACCTGTAGGATAGGGACACTAAGACTTCGGTTTGGGGGTTAGAATGGGTTGGATTTGCTCTGAAAAGAAGATAGATTGGGTTATCAACATTCAACATATGATATGACATTAGAAAATCGGTGTTGCCAGTTTTCAATGTAGAATTACCTTTATAAATTATTTTGAAAAGTTACAAGTTAGTTTAAATTGGTAACTAAGAACAAAGACAGTAAATTGTTATCTTAATATCTAGGTATTATTTATGTTAGTTTTAAATAGAATTGGGAAGTATAACTTTTATTATTCCTTGAGAAAAGACAATATCTATTTTATCACTTTAAGAACAATGCTTTGATAATTCGGTAATTCATCTCAAATAACAAGTTACTTAGCATTTTTGAACATAAATAAATATAAGTACATAGCTTCCATTTTAATTTTCGCTAGGTTTCATATAGTTTAACATTCTATCACAGTCAACTTCTCACTATTTTTAAGTAACTTGGTAATGGCATGATTAATTTCTTTATTAATTTTTTTAATATTTTAAAAAAATATCACAATTCGATATCTTTGTTTAGCTTACACTTTATGAATTTCACACATACATACATACGTACATGTGGTGATGCCTTTGTCCCTGGTGGGGTGGGCGGAGCGTGGACGGCCTGAGCAGGGGTCGTTTTGCCGCCTCTGACGGGGCTTTGGGGGTTGTTTGGGATAGATTTGAAGGTTTAGTGACAGGTTGTCGGCCCGTCGCCTGGATTGCGGTGTGCTGGGCCCTCGGATCCTTTGGCTGGTTTTTGCAGCGTGCCCGGGAGGGGGTGCGGCTGGCGCATTCTGTGTTTTTCTCTCGTTCCCAGGCCAGCATGAATTCCACACAATTAGGGAAAATCCGCTTATTATGGCAACACTAGTCTTGACACTTGGGGTGAGTTTAAAAATTATGCTCTACTACGAGATATTTATTCCATTGACGTAAAGTTTTGACTTAGTATGGTTGTTTTCTATACAATTCTTAGATATTTGATTAAAATAATTTTGTTTTTTTTTCATTTTCCAATCTATTTTACGGGTAAAATATAATATAAACATGAAAATCTTGCGAATTAATTGTTAAATTTTGAACGTAGCTTTGCTTGACGTCAATCGATCTTCAATCGATTGGCAGATCGTTTCCGAAACGTCAAACACTAATAACGTCAGAGAGAGATAGAAATACTGTGTTCCTAGTAGATTTGATTGCTTTATCCTTGTCTTTCATATAATTAATTACGTGAGGTTCAGGTAAACTGAGAAAAGTTTTGACAGTTCTTTGAAATAATTTTACTCGGCTAGTTTAATTTCGTTGTTTTCAATAGTTTATGCTAGTTTTCGTAATATATGTAGTACATTTTGTACGCTAGAGTTGGTGAGCGTTCATTCCGAGTTAAACACCAAGTTTCCTAGTGTTTGTCGGGGACAACAAGTGAAAAATAATGTGCGATAAGTTCATGTGTGTTTGTGTGTTTATGTGCGGTGTTTAAATAGTGATAGTGCCAAGTCCCCGCAGGAAATCTTTCACGTAAGTCGCCTATAGCTAGAAGGAAAGTTTTTTATTACTTTACCTAAGTTTTGAAAATATTTTCAGGTACTTTAGGACAGGTCATTTTCCAACAAGTTCCTACTATGTTTTTATTCAAAGACAACTAGGAATATGTTTTTTGTGTATGCAGTTCTATTTAATAGTACAGTATCTTTATTATAGAACAAAAGGATGGAACATTTTTTTAATTACGTCCTAAATTTGTTGGATAATGCATATTTCACTTTGGCTAACATAATACTTGTTTAATTAATTTAATTTGTTTTGGTTGTTTAATAGAACGGCTTTGGTAATATATCTGTGCAAATGGCGGCAATATTTGATTGTGATTTCAACAGCCTTTATATGATTTTGTGTCTCATTTTGGAAAGGTCTTTGGTTAATATTGTATTCCGGAACAAATAAGAAAGCTTTATCTTCAATTTAAACAGATTTTATTTATTACTACTTAAATCGTTTGCAGAAGTATCATTAGTACAGGTTGGAATAATCTTATAGTATTTACTTTTTAAATTTCATTGGTATCAGAGTTTTGAATGTTCGGAATCGGTTTTTATCATAATAATTTAGAATTTTCTATATGATGGTCAACTAAAATTGTTATGGGGTGTTTCTAATGGGGTGTTATGGTACATATAATGGGTGTTATGGATAGCATAAACAGTATAGTTTGCTTTTGTTTTAATTTAAATATTAGTTTTATAATTTAAATTCATTTAATCTTTTCCTTTTGGTTGAGTATTGGGATATCTTTATAGAATTTGAGTTTACTAAATAAATTTACATTTTTAATAAAATAAATTAATTCAAAACTACTTATCAAGTTATTGTCCAAATTCTTTCACATAAAAAAAAACAAATAAATCTTTCAGATTAATTTTTCTACTTAGAAATAGTAAAGGTTTAGGGTCATTATGCCTTTTCCTTAATATGTTCAATACCTAAAGTAATAATTTAATGTTTATTAGATATATTTTTGTAAAAGTCTGGATATAAATAAATTAATATTAATAGTAATAGGAAAGATATTCATGAATAATAATAGTATTGGAAAAGATATTCATGGAGGCATGTTGGTTGATAGATTGTTTATGAAGATGTAGGTATTTTTGTGCATTGGCGTATTTCAAGTTTAGTGTGTAACAGTTATTAGGTTAGCAGATTTTGCGTAGCATTTCCAGATAGTTTTGCTTAGGCGTAGTTTTTTTTTAGGGCAAGTAGATAGCGTATTCAAAAGAGACTTAATTATTTTTATGCATTTGGCGTAATTGCAGAGCAAATAAATTTCACGAAGTTTGGCGTGTTTAGCATTTTGGCGTAAAGGCTCTTTTGGCATTTTGGCGTAAAGTTTAGTGAAATAGCTGTTTTAGCATATTGGCGTTAAAGTGAAGAGGAGAACTAGATATTAAATTTAAGAATGTTTTATACATTCTCTATTAACTTGCTACAATGCCTTCAAGATGGTTTGGGGGCCTGGCTTGTTTTCATCTATTTCACAACGTATTAATACAAACAAAAATATGTTTTAACTCCATCCACACTTGATGGGTAGTAAATAGATTTTGGAATCTTATAATTTTTGGTTGTTATTTGCTTAGACTCAACTATTGTGTTGGGCATAGTTGGGGATCAAATCACCTCAGTACACTCTGAGTTTACTTCTGTAGCGATTTTGCGGACAGATGACTAATTAAGCACAATGGTTAGTTATGGATCTTTGTAGAATCGTTATTCGAGGTATCTTTGCAAGCATCTACTCTGACAAAGTACCTTTACAGACTTTACAAATTATTTACACACAACAAATGGCATGGATTTGATACGAACTGGTAGAATTAGTAATATTATAATTTTACTACTCGTATCTTGCTATGGATGGAATAGGTAAAGTAGGGATGATAATTTGACTTAAATGCTTGATTAAAATTTTCTCAATTAAATATCTACATTGTTTAGCTTTAGCCAGATATGTTTAACCTATTTGGGAGTTTTATGAAAGCAGGCTGGTACTTCGGATCACTGAGAGGGGATATTAGCAAAGTAATTTCTAATCTAAAATTAATCTTATCATAATTTTTGTTTACCTAGAGTTGATAGGTAATTCAAATGAACAGTTTATCAACAATGCCCAATGTAAATTTTAGTTTTAATTCACTTTAAAATTTTAAGAATATTTATCCGGACATTTACGAAAACATTTTTTGACAATTCTTGAATTAAAGTTTTACAAACTTATAGATTTTGGGGGCGGGTCTTAATTTTCAACTTAGATATGGTTAGAATCAGAAGTGTTTAGTATCCTTAAGATAATACAATTCGTTCATCAAGGGGGCGATCTAGTTTCAGGATTTGTGTTTTTTTTGTATATACACCTAGTTATTTATGGGGATAGGTTTCATATTTTATGTTTTCTTTTCTTTAGGTAATAAGATTCACTTACTATGGGGGCGGGGCAATAGCTTTCATATTTAATTATCATAGGAACGTCTGATTTTCTATTTTATTAGTAGATTTTTCTGAGAAAAATCGGTTTTGATCGAATTTCATAGAATTTTGGGGGCGACATTTGTTTGAAATCTTATTGTATTTGAAACATATCTGTAAAATTTTACTCCATTCGATCTAAAACACGATTTTTCTCATCAAAATCGGGGCGATTGTAATGAACTTAGCTTCTGCTATTCAAAACTTAATCATTGTTTTAAAATACAAATAACGCCATCTATCAGATTGGTAGGAGAATCACTATAAACGAGAAACTAATGCCAATCTAGTGTTGATTGAGTGGAGAACTAATATTATAGCCAGATCGAACTGAAATTACTTCAATTTGAAGTAAGGACACGCGGTGCCATCTGGAGGAGAATGGGAGAACTATCAAGAGAAGTAGGAATGAAGGCTCTCGAAAACTCGAAAAATGGTCGAGAAGAGGGAAGATAAAACAGTCGGGGGGCTCGAGAGGGGGGATTCTGCTGGAACTTGAGAGAGACGGGGGCGACGAGGGATGGAGAAGGACGCCGTGGAAGAAAATAGCGGCTGGGACCGAGCAGGGAGAAGTTTACTCGACCTGGAGTTTTAGTTTGAGTGGAAGTTTAGTTTTACTTGAAGTTTAGTTGACTTTTACCAGTGAAAGTGTACACATCAAAGAGGAGAGGAGAGAATGCAGCCGGGAGGCAACCAAGACACCTACTATGGTGGGATGTTGGTGCCATCAGTTGTTACTGTTGTGGACGGAGGGCGGTGACCTGACGATCAGCTGTTCTTTTACATGGTGAAGTGGAGGATGCTGACAGTGGAGTCTTGCAGAGCTGGTGGAGTGCCACCTACAAGGATTCTAAAGGAATTTACATCGTGTTTTATTTACTTTACCATTTCTACATTTATTTAATTATCTTGTCCACTTCAGACTTTGTTTATTGACAAGGTTTTTCCCTGTTCAATTAACAATCCTTTTTTATGATATTTCATACTTGCCAAAGGCCGTTCTATTCATTTATATATATATATATATATATATATATATATATATATATATATATATAATTTCCAATATTTCTTATATGATAGGTACGGTTAATGAGATATATGTAGGATTGTAGGTTGGTTTAGCATGCAACTACATAATTTATACACAGCTAAGCGGTTAGGTAAATAGGCAGTTTAGGTACATTGTAGGAGTAGGTTAGGTAGGGGTAGGTTTAGATGGATAGGTTAACCTAGGTAATAATAAATAAGAATTAGAACAATATCTAGGAAAGTAGGTGGGGGTAGCTATTTGGGATCCTAGTTTGTGTTTACGTAGGTAGTTCTCTCCCTTCCCTTTACCAAAATTCCTGCCTTACCTTCCCTTTAAGCAGAGAAGCATCATCCTAATGTTTCATGAGATGCCCAGCAGTGGAATGTATAAATTATTTTAATACATTCTATGTTTTTATAACTATATCTATGTATGAATTGTTCATACCTACCTATCCTGGCAGAGGAGACAAAATACTTACCTATTCTTCTCAAATAAACTACTGAACTGATTTATATTCACTTAACTGTGGATTTAATACCTATGTATGAGTCATTCATACCTACATGCTTATTCTGGCAGTGGATACTGAATTGATTTTATATTCACTTTATTGTGAAATATATTCAACGGACAATGTTTTGAAACATTTATTGGATTCATGATCCTATATGTATGTATGTTTCTAGACTCTAGAACACCAGCTACAAACTTGGTGGGAACGTTCACCTCTGATACCTACTATGTAGGTTTTATACAATTGATGATCCTGTTCTACAGACTGACAAAGTTTATCTTTGATAATATACCTACTAATGTGTGGGTTTTATACTTACAACTGATTGGGACTATGGTCCAACTACCTAATGGGAGTATTTATTATACTTACCAAACCAATACAACATGGAATGTGGGATGATGTTATCTGTATCCTACCTACAACCTCAAATTACCCTGGAACGGGTCTGGAATTAAAATTTATATTTATATTCACTTTATGTGAATTCTATATGACTGATTTATGGTCGGTTGGCTTTGACAAGCCATTATACTACTGAACTACTACATGACTTGATGTCAATTGAGCGACATGGTATCAGCCATGGTCAAACCTCCATCACATACTACATCTTAGCATTCGATATGTCTGTAACAGCATTTGGATCACAGAAGCTTATTTTGCACTAAAGAAGTCTAACAATCAGTCACTACTTGCTCTTGCCTATCACTCCTATATCTACAACGAACCTATGGCTTGCGGTGTGAATGATTGTTATATTATCTGGGACTAGCTTTGGCATCCCTATCTATTCTACTGACTCCTGGATGTGCATATCATAAGTGGAGATCGATGACTGGTGCAGTTTCATAGTCGATGCTTCCAGCATAGCTGGACAACAATTTATAAAACCTTTGTTGGGACAATGTTTCTCAATTGGACATCACAACTTACTACAAATTACATCAGACATGACTTGCTCTGTCTTGGTTGGCTGACCAATAAATCAGCTCAAATTAATTATATTTTACATGATGCTGTTCATCAATCTGGACTCGTTCCAAAACTCCTAAGTGCGCTGTCACTTATCTCTGGCCTGAGGCTTGGCCAAAACAAAAACCAATTGGAGGGCACAGAAGTGCCTCCTCTTTCCTTTTCTGGGGCTCGCATGATGGGTTTTGCATCAAGGACAAGTTCCTAGGCTATTTACTGTCTTTATTAGTGTCTGGGAATTGGTAATTGAAGTAAATCTCATTTGTTGATGGTTGGCGAGCACATAAATCCTCTACCAGCGAATGGTTGGAGCTGGAATCGGAGGTTCCGTTATCCCGCTGCGCACTGTCCCCATGTTGTCCCAAGAACCTAAAGAGAGCTAAGTTATGACATCCCACTACCACTTTAAAGGATTTGGGTTACTTTTATAAATTTCATTACACAACGTACGGTCCTAACTATAATACTAGACGATCACGATCACGAGCCATATTTGTAACCTTATTTTTAGACATTCATGAGCCACTCTTCCCATTCCTCTTCCCTTCCTCTCATCCTCTCCGCTCCACAATACTACCTCTCTTCCACACCTCTCTCACACTTCCTTTCACATATCAAATATTAAGGGTTGTTTTAGGGTAGGTAGGGGGGAGGGTTGTTACACCACTCCAGGACTTTCCTACCCCAGCGGGAGTCGGTCCTGCGAGCAATGTGCCCCGCCCACTGCCACTTAAGTTGAGCAACTCTTCGAGCTATGTCGGTGACCTTGGTTCTCCTCCGGATCTCCTCGTTTCGGATTCGATCACGGAGGGAAACTCCGAGCATAGCCCTTTCCATTGCCCTTTGAGTGACCTTGAGCCTTCTTATGAGGCCCATTGTGAGTGGCCACGTTTCGGTTCCGTAGGTCATCACTGGCAACACGCACTGGTCCCAGACTTTTGTCTTGAGACATTGCGGTAGTTGTTTGGATGAGAAGATGTTACGTAGCTTCCCGAACGCTGCCCAGCCGAGTTGGATTCGACGATCGACCTCCTTCTGAAAGTTGGACCTACCCAACTGGACTTTTTGTCCCAGGTAGACATACTCGTCGACAACTTCCAGAGTAGAGCCTCCAACCGTCAGGGAAGTGGGTGCAACAAGGGAGTTTGACATGATCTTCGTCTTCTCCATGTTCATTTTAAGACCCACTTGTTGAGAGGCTCTATTGAGGTCATCGAGCATTGTACCGAGGTCCTCCAGGGTTTCAGCCACAATAACAATATCATCGGCAAAACGAAGGTGAGTCATATTCTCGCCATTGATATTAATGCCAAGATCCTTCCAGTCCAGAAGCTTGAAGACGTCTTCCAGTGCTGCGGTGAACAGTTTTGGAGATATAACATCTCCCTGTCTTACTCCTCGCTGCAACTGAATAGGCTTCGAGTTCTGGTCCTGAAGACGGACTGACATGGTGGCGTTTTCGTACAAAGACTTCAGCACTTCGATGTACCGGTAGTCGATTTGGCACCGCTGGAGTGACTGCAGTACGGCCCATGTTTCGATCGAATCGAAGGCTTTTTCGTAGTCCACAAACGCGAGGCAGAGTGGTTGGTTTTACTCTTCGGTCTTCTGTATAACTTGCCTCAGTGTATGAATGTGGTCTACGGTGCTAAAACCTTTTCGGAAACCGGCTTGTTCGGGAGGCTGGAAATCGTCGAGCTTGCGTGCGAGACGGTTCGTAATGACTCTTGAGAACAGCTTGTAGATATGGCTCAGAAGCGTGATGGGTCTGTAGTTTCTCACCAAGGACTTATCGCCCTTTTTGAAAAACAGCACCACCACGCCTCTGTGCCATGCCCGTGGCGTTTTGCCTTCGAGTATGACAGAGTTGAAGAGCTTCTGCAGTGCTTTTAACATCGGTTTACCACCGGCTTTTAGAAGCTCTGCCGTTACTCCATCATCACCCGGCGCCTTGTTGTTTTTAAGCTGTTTCAGAGCCATACTAATCTCGTACAAGCTGACGTCCGGAATATCTTCCGTGTAGTGTCGGGTTAATCTGGCTCTTGGGTCTGCAGCCAGATTATTAACAGACGATCGTGTGGTAACGTATAACTGCCCATAGAACTTCTCGACCTCCTCCAGAAGCTCTGGTTTGGACGATACGATTCTGCCATCATCGGTCTTCAACTTCGCCAACTGGCTTTGGCCTATAGACAGATCTCTCGCGAACACTTTGGAGCCTTTGTTGCGCTCGATTGCCTCTTTAATACGGTCGGTATTAAACTGGCGTATGTCACGAGTCAAAGATTTGGAGATCTGCCTGTTAAGCTGCCGATATCGCGAAGTGTCTTCCGACGACTGCAGAGCCATATCGCGTCGTTCCTCCATGAGCTTCAGTTATATGTTATTTATATACCCTTACTAAAAACCTTTCGAAGCACTGATTCTCACAAATTTTACCTGTATGAAGTTGACAACAACTATGGAGGACTTATAGGCTCTGACCTACTTAAACAACTAGATGCGAGCATAGACATGAAGAACCAGATTTTGAAGACTCGAGATACTGAGATACCTATACTGTACAGTCCACCCTATACCGTTGAAATTGAACCCCGATCCGAGACCCGCGTAAAAGTACCCGTTGATCTACACGAGGGTGTTGCTATCATAAATTATATAGATTTTGGAAATGGAGTACGGACACCAGCTGCCCTTGTAAAATGTTCCCACGGCTTTGCTGTAACAGTCATTCAGAATACATCTGACGATCACTTTGAATTAAAGTTCACTAAACCCCTTAGCGTCACAAAATTTAAAAATGAAGAAGTAATCAATGTAAATAGCACCAATTTAGCAAATGATTGTGACAAAAACGAAATTCTAAACCAAAATTTGTCCAAATTACGCTTAGACTACATGAACCAAGAAGAACGCAACAAAATTTTCAACCTATGTTCGGAATATAAAGATATTTTTTATGCGGAAGATCTGCCTTTGACCTTAACAAATCAAGTTAAACATAAAAACGGAAAACAGAATACAAACGCGGATGCGCTCTCACGAATACGACTTAATGCGTTAGGTAAGGACGACAAAGACGACCAACTATCCACTGCAGTAAATGTAGGTGATGCTGAGAATGAAGATCCTAACGATTACATACAACGACTTACAGCCGATCTGAAAAACCTAGGAGAAGAGTTACAAAAGTGACAAAAACTTACCGACAGTCACGACGATGTAGACGATAATACACGACCTGAAACAAACCCTACGAATGAACAATAGACTCCGTCTCGACCCATGTCCAATAGCAGCACAATATCAGCCCGAACTGAACATCCTGGAAGCTCTAGTACAGAGACTGTCCATTCCGCCTTTGACATGGATACAAATGGTATTCCGATACTTCACGAAGCCATAGATACAAAGCCAAATCAAATACTGGTAGACGTTTGGTTTAAAAACGAACTTTCAGTCAAAATTGTTCCTCACCCAAAACAGAAATTTTGCAGGTCCACTTACCTCTTTATGATTCAGATCTTATTAAACGGTTCCTTAAGGAATACATCAGGCCAAAAGTTAAATATTTCATTTATTACGCAAATAAAGACCATAGACGTTTGTTTACGGAAGTAGTCATTTCATTATTTAGAAAAGATACAGTACAACTTTACGAGTGTACCGAAAGAATAATTAATGTCACAGATGAAAAGGAACAGGAGGAAATAGTTACGCGATACCACTTGGGAAAAACTTGCCATCGTGGAATCAACGAAACTGTTTGCCACATTAAACGTACATATTTTTGGAATAACATGGAACAAACAGTAGCAGCAGAAACGTGCAAGCGAATGAAGTACGACCGGAGACCTTTTAAACCAAAATTACAATTTACCCAGACTTAGAACAGACCATTCCAAGAGCTATTTATTGATTTATATTCTATAGAAGGAAATTACTATTTAACCATTATCGATGCTTTCAGCAAATTAGCACAGGCTTTTCAAATCCCCGACAGATCAACCCCAGAGGTTGCACGAGCTCTCATAAAATACTTTTCTTTCTACGGAGTTCCAACCAAAATTAGTTCAGATTCCGGTTCCGAATTTAACTCTAAATTATTGCAAGAACTACTGTCATTCTATAAAAAACAAATTCACATTGGCACACCTCATAACCCAAATTCTATGGGCCTTATAGAAAATTTTCATTCTACAATAGGGGAAATATATAGGCTAGCAAAATATGAAAGAAAAATTACAGATGCTGCTTTAGTTATGACATATTAGCGTATAACCAGTCAATTCATTCGGTATCAGGACCCACACCCTTTAAGGTTGTATTTGGCCATACCGAAAGCAATAACCAGTTTGACACTGACTTTGAAAAACAGTACACTCAACAATTAGTCAAAGATCACGCAAAAAGAACGAAATACTTGTATAAATACTTATCCGACAAAATGATAGCTAGGAAAGAAAGGATACAACAAGACAGACCAGGAGAAACCGAATTTAATATACATGATGATGACATAGTTTTCATAAAAGGTGTTTATACACGTCGCGCAAAAGACAAACCGAAATATCAGAAAGGTAAAGTTCAAGGGAAAATTCAAAGAAACGTAGCTACAGTAGAAACCAATGCGCGAAACACAAGGGTTCCCATTAAAGATATCAGACGTCCTCCACAGGTTCGTCCTGCTGCTGGTCCTGACAATTCAGACCCAAGGCCTTCAACTTCAAAAGATTGAGAAGAACCCCGGCGTCTACCAGTCAGGGAAGGCACTGCTTTAGTTAGTTATGATAATTGGTTAGTTTTTAAGATCTTAGGCTTCTAAAAGAAGATTTAGACTTAAATATTAATAGATACAACACACTAAACAGACTGGTCAACCCTCAATTATTAAACTGTATCAACAAGTCTTTGCTGATATATTTTAATGATGCTAAGTCACAAGTGAACCATATGCTCAATATAACAGTAGAAAAATACATTCAGCTTGACCACCACAGGAACAGACTGAAAAGAGGACTCCTCAATCCCTTAGGATCGATTTTTAAAATTATTACAGGAAATTTGGATCACAATGATGCAGTTAAATATAATAATTTGATAAATGAGATGAAATCTAGCCAGCACTCTTTAGAAAGGAAAATAACTGTAATGTCTGAATTGGTGAAAATTGTTACCGACTCCACTGTTAATACAACGAACGATCTTTTACAATTAAGTGTTGCAGTCAATAAAATTTATAAAGAATTGAACATAATTTCAATTGTATCTCACATTAACCAATTAATACACGCATACAATATATTTTTACATAATTTCCAAATTATCTACGCTAAATTGAATGAGATCGAAAACATTTTAGCATTCAGCCGTATAGGCGTACTGCACCAAGCCATTGTTAACAGTAATAAACTTGTTAAAATACTTAAACTTATTGAAAAAACAGATAAACTTGTATTTCCGCCAACTCCTGAAAATATCATCAAAATCGAAAAATCGATTGTATTAAAATCTTATTTTAAGAATAATGAGCTTATTTTTGTAATGAAAATACCTTTAATTAAGAAAGATACCTACTTATATTATAAAATTGTTCCTTTACCTATTACCGACCCTGAAACCAATCTTACCCTCATAATTTTGCCCAAGTATCCTTACCTTATCGTGAAGGGGTTGAAAGCTAGCTCGCTGACCACGCCGTGCAGAATCCTGGAAGATGGAATTTACCTATGTGATGAAATCCAAACCATAGTACCTGTAGAAGACACCTGCATCCTTGACCTGATGAAATATTCTAAGAAAGCCTCCTGCACCCAGATTTCAGTAGAGCTGGAAGAAGTCAAGATAGAAACTCTCCACACCAATCGATGGTTAGTGTACAGCAAGTCAGCTGCTGAACTGACAAGGACATGTGAAAACGAAATCCTTCATTACACTCTTTTGGGATCCTATATGCTTACCATAGATGACAAATGTGAATACAAGATTGGTAACCACTGCCTGCGAGAGCATACCTTAAGAGGAAACAAGTTGGTGTATCCAAAACTTCCATTAGTGAAACTGCCCGAGAAGCTGGAGATTGACGTCCTACGAAAATTAACCCCTGTAAAATTAAATGGTGTTGACCTAACTGATTTAAAAATGCTTTCGTATGCTTTGAAGAATAGTGAAGTGAAAAGTGTTAGTATAGTTGATACCAAAAGCGTTAGCTTAGGAACTGTAGTCTTATATATAATTTTAATCCTAAGTTTATTATCATTGATAGCGTATAAATATTCATCCCTGTCATTTAAATTTTGTCAAGGTCGAAATCATCCTTCGAAAAATTGTTCTCCTTCTACAGATGATTTCGAACTTACGGAGGGAGGAGTTACAAGGTCCCACTACTATAGAGAGGGCAGAGTCAGGATAAATGCCGCTGCGCCGGCCGTGCCTTAGAATGCTTAGTTAGCGTCTGGAGTAGATAAGGCATTAGCTCTAAGTTTTATTCAGTAAATTAAAATTGAGTCTAATATCGACCACCAAACTGTTCGTTTGATTTAAATTTAGTTTTTAAAAACACAAATCTCTGCCGTCACAATTTGCCTACCTACCCACTGGCCCCTTAGGTAAACAAAAAGGTACCGTAAATACAACAAAACACATTATTTTGTTCCATTGATCAGAACTTATGCAAAGTATGATGAGGACCTGTTATTTAACTATACCGACCCTGTCATTCCTCATTAAAAAATAAAATTCCTTTAGTACCTGTTTTCGCGCTTGATGCTCTGTTTTATGGTAAAAAAATATAAATCCTTGTACAATTTAAAAAAATAAACAACTTTAGGGAGTCAAACAAACGAAAATGGGTATTTTTACTTTGTGAGAAATAGTGAGTGTTCTGAGTTCCAACTCTCTGTACTATGACGAACTTGGGCGTGTATGCAAAAAGTCCATCAGTCAGGAATGAGGGTAGCAATCTATTCAGAGTGCAGCCAAATGCAATTAGTCACAGAATGCTAATCACCTGAAGGGAATCCGGACGGAATATTGTTATAAAAAATGTCCTATCTATGTACCCGTGTGACGTAATGAAATACTGTTTATGTAAAGTTACGCCTTCATCGCTTACGGGATAAGCAGAGAGTAAAACACCTAGTTAAGGCGTCTTCACCACATATAATAAATATTGAGGAGCATAAAATTATATAAATTAATACAACACACAGTAACATTCGACTTGAGTTAACTGCCTCCGTGGTCTAGTGAGTAGCTAAACTAGTATTTATAAACAGTATTTGCACAAAATAAAAAGTACTGATTGTTAAGTTTGAATGTGAATACAGTTGTACAAAACTAAATGTTGAACCCTGGTCACCAAACTAAGCGAAAGCCTGTATCCTGGAGGTCAGCGTTCGGTCGCACTATAGAAACAATAAATATTGACAACCGTTGACTACATGCCATGTTGTGTATATACGAGCTTAACCAAGTTAACTAGAGTAACAAGTTTTAAATCATCATCTCCCTAGCCTTATCCCGTATCTCACGGGGTCGGCTACCTAATCTAGGGGATTGAACGCGGGTACTGGTTTTTACACAGAGCGACTGCCATCTGACCTCCGCAACCCAGAAGGAAAACCAGACCCAATCCTAGATTAGGTCAGAGTTTTCAAGCCGCCAATGCTTAGCACTGGCCTCTGACATAGCTTAACGACTAATATCTACGGTATTTAACGATATTAACCGGGACCAACGGTTTAACGTGCCTTCCGAAGCACGGAAATAGCACCGAATAAACGTACATATGAAATTCGAAAACCGTAAATCACATTGGTACGTGGTGGGATTTGAACCACGACCTCCCGCTTAGGAGGCAGCGGCCCTATCCACTACACCATCGGGCCATTGGGTTGTAGAACAAATACATACATACATACATAAATCACGCCTTTATCCCTTACGGGGTAGGCAGAGCGTTTAACGCCTCGTAAAAGGCGCTTTCGCCACGTCTGACAAAAATTGAGAGCAATTTTAGATTGTAATTGTATAGAAAAATACACAAAATATAAAACATGCATGTATGTGTGTGTGTCAGAAAGCGAGGGAATTAACGTGCAGTTTTAGTTTAGGAGTATATTTTCAGTGTTTTAGAAGCAAGTTTTTAATTTTGTTTTTACTTCAAACGTCTTTTATTCGTGAATATCTAACTTATTATTAATAGTATTATAAATTATAGAACTTGATATGTGTACTTGTCAAGATGCAAACACGGTTCTATGCCGAGTGACGGGGAAAACTCTATTAGTTTTCCGTTGGGAAAGATTTGGCAGTGGGGTTTGTAGATGTTTGCGTAAAATTGAACAGAGCATAGAGCTGTCGGACGATTACAACTTTCCATATCAGATAAAGTTGTTTTGTTGGAAATGTGTTTCGTTTACGTTTTTTGGAATGCATAACTTAAAGAACAGCTCTTTATGCTCTTTCAACCTTAATGAAATAGGTTTTTGCCGCACATCTCCGAATAGGTACGCAGTAAGCAGAGTAAACCACGTTGAAAGTAACTGCGTCAGCTGATTGTTACAGTGTTTTGAAAATGTGTATGAGACACCGAACCCTTCCGGTAAGTATATCAATTTGGTGATACCAATTTAGATTGCGATCAATAAGAGTGCCTAGGTATTTTATGTTAGTGGTTTGAGATAAGGGAATACAATTACAATTATTTAATTGATTTAGCTGTGCTATTAGGCGGTTTGAAAACTCTGACATCAGGGTTCATCGGGCCAATTGCCTCGATACCCACACGACAGAAGAAGAAGAATTAACACTCGAATTCCTTTTGCTGACTTCTACGACATGCCCGGGAGGAAAAGCAGGAGCTGGTTGAATCACTCTATCTTTTCTTTCGCTGCCAGTTCCACATGGAAGATATTTCATTGTAAAATGTTTGCATTTTGTGTATCGAGAAGCTGTTTCCCAAAAATGTGACAGTTTCAAAAAACACTTTCGAATTTACAAAGAAATCTCTGTGCTTTTACGCTTCCATAGACATTTCGTGGCAATTTCGTAGCCATTTGCTACGGTATTATCTTTTAAGACGCGTCATCTACTGCAATACTCGATAGCTGTGAATGTTATGACCTACAAACATGTTTTTCTATCACTCCCAGTTATGAATCTACGCTTTTATTTTGTGTCTCTTTCCTTATTTTGTTAGTCACACTAAACTCACGTCTGTCACTTGTCAAGTTGTTCTTTGTGTTCATTTTGCGCTAATGAAAATTAATGAATCTTTCGTTTAAGGTAATTAAGGTAATCTTGTCAAGAAACCCTGCTTCAGGACATTATATCATTAACTGTTTTTCCACTAGACGGCTACAAAATGTCCACGGCACGGCAACGACACGATGTTGATATCGTCGTGATCACCATCATACTGGGGCTTTGTTTTTTAGTGAATAGTATTATCGAAATGCGAAGTATTAATGAGAAGTATTAATACATACATACATACACATAATCAAGCCTCTTTCACGGAGGGGTAGGCAGAGACCACATCTTTCCAGAAGTATTAATGTATATAATAGTTGTTTTTTAATGTAAGGGGATAATGACATTGAGATAAACTTGCTTAAAGTTTAGCGATGTAATTTAACTTGTGTTATGTAAATGCTTATAATTAAGTTAAAATTCTCGACGAAATCGTCCGCCTAATTTCACTTTGAGCGCACACCCTGACACACGCGCGTGCGCGTGTTCTGTATGTATACAAAACACACAATGTAGTACATTATGTTATGATATGATATAAGTGCGGTAAGTTGAATAATACTGCCGAGGCGATATTGCTGGCCAAAGCCGTACGCGAAGGCTACAAGAAAGCAGGGGCTGTAATTGTAATACGCACGTATGTCATACGACGTTCTATAACATATTTATTATTACATAGTATAAAACAGAGTCGCTTTCGCTGTCCCTATATCCCTATGTATGCATAAATCTTTAAAACTACGCAATGGATTTTGATGCGGTTTCTTTTAATAGATAGAGTGATTCAAGAGAAAGGTTTATATGTATAAAACATGCATTATATAGTAGAGAAATACTAACAATTTCCGTGAGAAGCCGGGGCGATGTGCTAGTGAGGAAATAAAATAAAAACAATGCAGTGAAAAGAAAAAGCACGTGGAATATTTTTAACTAATTATCTTTTTTTTTTAAGGCAAAGGCACAAAAAACATCCAGTATCACTCATCATCTCCCTAGCCTTATCCCGTATCTCACGGGGTCGGCTTCCGAATCTAGGGGATTCAACGAGGGTACTGGTTTTTACACAGAGCGACTGCCATCTGACCTCCGCAACCCAGAAGGGAAACCAGACCCAATCCTAGATTAGGTCAGAATTTTCAAGCCGCCAATACTTACTACTGGCCTCTGATATGGCTTAACGACTAATATCTACGGTATTAAACGATATTAACCGGGACCAACGGCTTAACGTGCCTTCCGAAGCACAGAAAAAGCACCGAATACATACATACATACATACATAAAATCACGCCTTTATCCCTTTCGGGGTAGGCAGAGCGATAAACGCCTCGTAAAAGGTGGTTTCGCCACGTCTGACAAAAATTGAGGGCAATTTTAGATTGCAAAGTGTATTGCTATAGTGACAGGTTGTCAGCCCATCGCCTAAATTACGATACACTGTAACCCTCGAGTCCCTTTTGCTGACTTCTACAGCATGCCCAGGAGGAAGGGCAGCTGGAACATTCTATGTTTTTCTGTCTCTCCCAGTCCAGCATGGAAGGAACCACCGAATAAACGTACATATGAAATTCGAAAACCTAAAAACACATTGGTACGTGGTGGGATTCGAACCACGACCTCCCACTCAGGAGGCAGCGGCCCTATCCGCTACACCATCGGGCTCTATCCAGTATCACTAATAAAGTAAATAATTATTATTGTTTTTGTTACAGATAAATGGTTGTAATTTATTGTCAAAATGAATTAAATTAAAAAAATAAATGTTTATTCCTTATATTTTATCTCCCAATATTATTTTTATTCATAAACTGTTGACCACTTTTCTGAAATAAAAACTATTTGCTAAGATATTTAAAAGTATACCGTTCGTTTGAAACAAAGCATCTTGATATACCGTGCGTTTTACTTTATTAAAATAACTCGTACATTTACCTTCATACACAAGTCCGTAACGAGACACAATACAATATTGATATTAGGGAAATAAGACACCCCTTACAAATAAAAACGTGTTATAAAAATTAAAATCTATTTAATTTATATATATTTTATCTCTTCCATGATACCGTCGACCGCCTTGGATGATTGCCGTGGATGACTGTCTAATGGAAAAACGTCAATTTATATTTTGCATCTGTGCAATTTTGTAACATTTATAGTTATACAAAAAATGAATTTGGTTACAAAGTAATAATAATAATAATAAATTTATTTCATAAAATTTGTTTACAGTTATTACTTACGGACTAATATACATACATAAAATCACGCCTTTATCCCTTACGGGGTAAGCAGAGCGTTAAACGCCTCGTAAAAGGCGCTTTCGCCGCGTCTGACAAAAATTGAGGACAATTTTAGATTTTAACTAATATAAACTACAAAATTACTTATTATTTCATTAAATTATTTGCTAGAAAATAAAAGGAATGTAAACAATTGGCCATATAATTATAGTTACTACTTAACATATATTAGATCTGAAAATTAGTGTTTCGATACCTAAACTAAGTAAATATTTACCTGTATCTTAGGTATCTCACACTAGTAATAAAAAGATGATATTTTTTTTGTAATAATGGACAATTATTAATGAAGAATATACTAATTACTAATTTACTCTTATAAATTAGTGTTAGTTTTTTTCTTAATTCTATGTGTTAGTAGACAGTAAATAAGTTAGGTATATAATACTTTAGGCAACTACCAAAAGGAGTTCTTCAGTGTTTTCATAAGTTTTACCTATGAGCCACTTTTGTATGGACTTCTTACATGGATTTTTGTGCAAGGGATAGAGATCTAGGATGCGATTTAGCTTGTTATAGAGATGAGTGCCCAGAAAACAAAAGAATTTATTTGCTTGTTTAGTTCGAAAACTGTCTTGTCTGCAGATCATATCTGCTCGTCTTGTGTTGGCCACAAAAGACGGGTCATAAGATGTAAGTAAATGTTTTTTAATGACAGTTTCCTGAATAAACAATTGCCGCACTGAGAGTACGGCGCATTTGTTAAGAAGTTCAGCGGTTGGGAAGAGGTACGGTCGGAAAGTAGCAACTTTTAAAACAGCTCTTTGTGCTCTTTCTAATTTGATTGTTGTGGTTTTATTGGCACCACCCCAGGATGTTATAGAGTAAAGCAGCAGTGACTGACAGAGTGCGAGGTACACTGTCTTCAATAAACTTTGACTAGCCGCATGCCTCAAGTTTTTAAAGACAAAGATTAACTTTCGTACTCTACCTGTAAGAGCTTCAATGTGCGCTTTAAAGTTTAAGTGGTTATCTATAATAACACCTAGGTATTTAATTGTTATGGTTGAGCTTAATTTTGGACAGTTGCAAGTTACAGGGTTTCGTAGTAAACAATTGTGGGCTATTATGTTGTACACATGTAACGGTGGCTGAGTATGGGATCTATATGAGTATGTCATGAACTTTGTTTTGTCAGCGTTCAGAGTCAAGGCATTTTCTCTAAGCCACTGATTGACCAGATCAAATCCCTTTTGCGCTCGTGCAAAAGTAGCGCGCCAGTTTTTATCACTAAAGATTAGTACTGTGTCATCAGCGTAGGAGATCAGTTTGCCATTCGGTAAATGTAAAAGACATAAGTCGTTGATGTAGATGAGAAAAAGTATAGGTCCTAATATACTTCCTTGGGGAACCCCGTATTCTAGGGGTATTTCGTCACTTACTATATCACCTATTTTAACTCGTTGTGTCCTGTTGGTCAGATAGTCTTTGAGTAGTTCATGCTGAAGACCCCGAATTCCAAGTCTGTCAAGTTTGTTTAAAAGTAGAGGAATAGAAACGGTATCAAATGCTTTTGCAAGGTCAAGGAATACAGCCAAGCATTTCTTTTGAGAGTCTAGTTTTCTAGTAATATAGTCAGTTAGTTCATGAACAGCGTGTTCTGCGGACCTTCCAGATCTAAAGCCATATTGCGTATGGGCTAGTAGTTTATTAGCTTCTAAATACTTAACAAGCCTTTTTTGTATTAATTAAGTAAAAGAATATTAAATATTTATAGACCTCGCATCGTTTTTCGGCGATGGCGGCCAATCTCCCAGTGATCGGCCAACTGCATAGGACTAGTTTTTAGTGCCGAAGTGTTTGCGCTACACACAGGTGCACTCCCTATTCCTTCGATCTCCTATTCTGATGGGACAGATTGACTGACACGACCAGAGATAAATCAGGCGGAAGACCAACTATTTACATGCCCATCCGACAGCATGGATCATCTTACTTTTTGGACAATCAGATGATCAGCCTGCAATGTCTTAACCAAACTAGAAACAACAACACAAAGTCATAATGCCCCGCCGGAACCTTGGACCTCCGGGTCGAGAGCCCATGACTCAGACCGCTAGTCACAATTTATAGACAATGTAATGTAATACCACTTAGAATAAATAAACATTCCATTCATCCTCCGATATAGTTGGTGTGCCCTTTACCCATGTCAACTGAGTCACATTGACAGGACGACCTTCTTTGATTACATTATCAATTAATTTCACTTTCTGTCATTTACAATCGGCAAATGCTTGCTTAAGTGAATCCACTACAATGTTGAGTCGCCTTACCATTAAATGTCGACTGCAATGCTTTTCGAGTACTATTCAATTGTAAACATCTGACAAAGCTCGTTAAAGGCAAAAGATAAGACTATACTATAATATTATTAAAAAAATAATAAAATGTAAATGAATTTATTAATACCAGTGAAAATTAAATAGGCTTTACGTGAAACACTTACAATAACGCCTTTATCCCTAATGGGCTAGGCAGAACGTAAACGATCTAAACATAGGTCGTTTCGCCACGTCTGATAGTGTTTTAAGGTTTATTAATGATGGATTTGTAGGTTTTTTGCTATAGTGACAGGTTGTCAGCCCATCGCTTAAATTGCAATATACTGAAACCCTCGGATCCCTTAGATGGTTTTCACAGCATGCCCGGCAGAAAATGAAGCTGGCACATTCTATGTTTTTCTCTCGCTTCCAAGCCAGGATGGACGTATACGTAAAACCATTTACTATAAACGCCCTGAAACTGAAAACAAAGTAAGTTCTTAACTACTTTTTTTTAAATTTATATCTTGAGTTTCTAAAAATAAATTTACTATCTTGTTTGTATCCGAGTAATTAGAGCTCGATGCTTCCACATGGAGTGCTGATAAATTCGCTTTTAATTCTCTCCTCTCTAGTCCAAACCGATCAGATAAGATCCTTTGAAATTAAGTGCGATTAGTTCCTATTTAATACATACATACATATATTCACGCCTGTATCCCTAATGGGGTAGGCAGAGCATAAACGACCAAAACAAAGGTGTCCCGCCACGTCTGACAAAGTTTTGAGGGTTATTTAAGATAGAATTCTAGGTATATGGCTGTAGTGACAGGTTGTCAGCCCATCGCCTCAATTACAATATACTGAAACCCTCAAATCCCTTAGCTGGATTTTACAGCATGCCCGGGAGGAAATGCAGCTGGCACATTCTATGTTTTTCTCTCCCTCCCAGACCAGCATGGAAGTATTCCTATTTAATTCTTCCCTTTTAGTAAAAACTAGGATTTTATGAGGATAATTTTATTGTTTAATTAAAATTAATGTAAGATATTGTGAACACGGATCGACTGAATCATCGCGAAAATGACTGAGTCTGTGTTTAGAGCATGTGGACCGACAAATGGTGTTGGTTCATTTAATAGCTACAGCTTTCAACCCACGTGATTATAATGCAGTGACTGAATCATCTTAGAAGAGCATAAATGGTATACCTGCTCTAAACATAGATTAGTCATTTTCATACATACATCTATATATATATGACTATTCACGCCTTTATCCTTAATGGGGTAGGCAGAGCGTAATCGACCTAAACAAAGGTCTTTCCGCCTCGTCTGACAAAGTTTTGAGGGTTATTTAAGATAAATTTGTAGGCATGGATTTGTAGGTACAGGTTGTCGGTCCATCGCCTAAATTGCAATATACTGAAACCCTCGGATCCCTTACCTGGTTTTTACAGCATGCCCCGGAGGAAATGCAGCTGGCCCATTCTATGTTTTTTTAATATCATTCATGATGTAGAATATAAGAAGAACTGAGTGAAGACATACTTACATGGTTTTAGTAGTTTATTAGTAGCCTTAGTTTAGCGATAGTACTAAATTTAAGTATGTTTTATTTTAATAGTAAAGTTAGTTATATCTAATAGTTTTGAGTAAGATCTTGTGCTCCTGTGTATGTTGTGTTAAATAATCTGATGGGCTCGGTTGGTAACCAGCGCTGCAGTTTTAAACTGCAGCATACGCTGAGTGGGTACCCTTTTCAGTGTCTTTGTTTTGTATTTTATTTGCATCACTTTTTTGTACTTTCTCATTTTGTTTTGTTATATTGACTACTGAATAAATGTACTGTCTTACTTTATTCTTCCTATTTTCGTGATGATTCGGTCAACCCGTGTTCACCTCTGGTAACAATAGTAAGTATTAGTAAAATTTAACTATTATTGTGAATTTCGTCCCACCTCTAGATATAATCTTCAATTTCCGTTGAGATCCTAAGTACGTTCTTGAGACGCTTTCCATTAATTACAGTCATACCCACGTCAATTTCCACGCAAAATCCTTTATTAATTTAATTAATCCTTTAGAACAATTACCCTAATAAATACCTATTGACTTTAGTGCTTGTTTAAAATATATGGGTTAAACAATCTACGTTAAGACAACGAGCAAGACTGCTGACTTTCGTGCACTACGAAACTAGCAATCATCTTAGGTATCTACTTATCAGACAATAACTATTAATATTCGTGGATTGAAAACAGTTCCTTTTAACTGCATCCGTGGTCTAGTGGTCAGAGCCATGGGTTAACGATCCGGAGGTCCTGGGTTCGATTCCCAGGGAGGGAGGGAGAGGGATTTGTAAATTTATTACTTTGTGAGGATTTCCCAAGTTTGGTTAGGACATTAGGATACGTTAAACTGAACCCGGTCACTGTATTTGATAGTGCTCGTTACTCAAACCACGTCAAAGGTCAAATAGCTGTACTACTAGGCGGTTTGAAAACTCTGACATCAGGGTTCATCGGGTCGTTCGAGTCGAGAATTCACTCGCTAAGAAGAAGTTACTGACCAAAAAACATTTCCAATTACTCTTAATTATTAAACAACGAAATTTCTTTAATTTCATATTTTGATATCCTCCAATCTCTTTGTATTATTGAGTAAAAATGTAAGTAATCGTGATCCATATTCAATCATGTCCCGCTTATACGATAATTGTTATGTTTCAGAGATAAGCTTGATTTCGTTATTGCCAATACAGATCCGGGGAGAAGTTTTGTAATAAATCTTCGTTTGTTCTAGATGAAATAATCGAAGATAAACAAAAGATAAAATAATCCAAGATTAAAGAAAGAAGTATTGACAATAATACAAAACATTGTCTTTCTTGTTCTTAGCGAGTGGATTCTCGAGATAAACAGCGACCCGAAGAATCCTGGTGTCAGAGTTATCAAACAACACAAAGAGTTTTCAAGTACCACAGCTATTAGGGCACTGACATAATTTGAATAACGACCACTATCAAAGACAGCGACCGGGACCGACGGCTTAACGTGCCCTCCGAAGCACGTAATCCTTTTACTTTTCGAACAATCTGGTGATTCAGCCTGAAATATCCTTAACAAACTGGAGAAACCCTAATAAAAAGAATAAATAGATAAATATGACCTTTGTGTTCCCCCCTGGGAATCGAACCCACGTCCTCTGGATTTTAAGTTCATGGCTCTGACCCATAGACTTCGGAGGCAGTAGTGTAGTTTTCTTTCTTACGAGGACTGATTCGGCAAACGGTTGTTAACTAAACAAAAGTAAAAAATATTTTAGTACTTTTGTTTATGTACTTACTCTCACCGGGGTAAAGTGCTAAGCAAGTTTGCAAAAGTCTTTATCTACTGTTCTGGGGCTAATTCTTGAGTAAAGAGTAAACCTATCCTATAATAAAACCCCCATTTATTACTTTGCGCGTTTGTCAACCAACTCTTTCCCTTTCTGCCTGTTAATACAGAAATACATATTTTTTCTGAAGTACTCGTATGTTAAGGTTTGAAAACATGGTGATTTTAATACATTACATTACAATTATAAATGGTGAATGGTACGTCTCTTAAACGCGAGAAAGCCTAGACCCTTTATCACTGCCAGGTACAGACTTTATAAATAATGTTCAGAGTTTAGGTATAGACTTCCTTTTTAATATTTTTCAGTAACTTTCAAAATTTTGTTACACGTTGTAGGACGTTTTGTAAAGTCCGCGGGAAACAATGCAGGAAACACAATCAACTTGAATAAATTTGTGTTTTATTGTTCGATTATTCTTCCGATTCAGCAGATAAAGCTTTCCTGAGGAGCCGCTTAATGGAAGTCAATTTATCGGCCTCCTTTTGTTTGCAAAGTTCAGATAGCGGTCTTATTTCGTGCGGTAACAACTTTTAGTATGTTACTGTATTAAACATGTTATCTTCTTCCAAAAACTGCCCCCACGCCAGCTGTCAAGACCCTGGTTTTTTTTATATAACGTCATCAATTAAATATGGAATATTTTTTAATTTATTTATTATTTATTGTGTAGGGTACCTACCAAAGAAACGCTGAAAATGAGTGGATTCTAAGAATATTATTTATTCCTATGTAACGGTCAGTTTAATTTCATAAAATAACGAATTGAGTATCGTTTAAGGATCTGCATCTGTCAGTCGACACCCCACACAATATACAAAAACATTTTGTTTTTTTAAACTTGATACAAAATTTGGTTACGTCATATTAAAAGATTCAGGGACTTTACAGCTGGAGACTGAGCGTTTTTTGGTTAGATAATAGAATACCATGTTTATTAATAACAACATACTATCATATTGGTGCCGGTTTCCAGGACGTAAATATTTTGGCGATTTTTGAGGGTTACTTGAATCACTTTATTGCTGCGCTTGTAGTTCTAGTAACGGTAATAGTATTTTTAAGTACGTAGGAAGGAAGTGTAACTACCTGTACAAAAAAAAAACTAAATATACTATTAACGTCTTTGAATTAATAAAACATTTTCTGTATTTTCTAGATTATTATCAAAGACATGACTGCAATACGAAACAGTAGGCAGGGAACCTTTCATGGAAATGTAGTATTATCTTTAGTAAAATTACTACGCCTATTGAAAAGTACCTACAGGTACTTTTAATTTTAAAAGCAATTTTTTAATGAAAGATCGCAATGATGAGACCCAAAATTAAACGTTCTATTTTTCAAAGTACTCTTAGCATTTTGTGGGAAAAATTAGTTTATTTTTGGCTTCAGAACTTCTTGTCTTTTTCGAAAGAATACTACCTAATTGACCAGACGAAAATTTTATTTAAATTTTATCATTAATCACATTATTATTACACTTAAATGTACATTTTCAATATCAACATTTGAGTGGTGGTCTTATTACTTATTTACAATTAATTTTACCTTCCATCCGATGTTAAACTGCCCTCAGATAGCCGGACGTGAGAAATTGTTTGATTTCCGGTGTATAAACCCGGCAGCATTGCAAAGGTTGCTTGTTCACCTGTATACCCTTGTATTCTTAGTTACATACAAACGAGGCGTTTTTGTAGCAGTCCTTAAATCATTGAATACCCTTTTCAAAGAAATTAAACCGCTGTTTCGTAAATAAAAGAAAAACTGAGTAAATTGGAGTACCTTGACGAATTGTGAAAGCATACTCTTTTAGGAATTAAACCGAAAAATAAGTCTGTATCATCAGCGAATATAAAGAATACGACGGATATATCGGTAGAGTAAATACAGATAGAATACTTACGTACATAAATTCCACATTCAATATCATGGCTTCCAGAATGTACAAAGTACCAACTCAAGTATTGACATGAACTTTGAATTAATATGTGCGTAGCGGGAGAAGTACGAGTAACTCGGAGTAATCGGAGATGTTTAGTTCAATCAAACATTGATTGACAACCATAATCGTTTCGGGTGCCTTTCACCTTTGTTAATAAAATCATCATCGTTCACACCTCAACAGCCTTTGATTTCCTGTCTCGCTCGCTCCCGCAACACGACAAATTTATCTAAAATCCATACAAATAACATCTCTAACAGCTACCCTCAAACGTTATTTCAGGTACAATATAGATTTGATCTAAGTATAATATAATTATAACCCATGTCAATTGAGTCGAGTGAGTCACATTGACTGTCTGACCTTCTATTAAACAACAATTAATTTAAATGTCATTTACAGTCTGCTAATGCTTGGTTTGCTCGCTTGTGGATAATACTTTAATAGCATCATTTATTATACCGCTGTTATTCGGCTCTACCTTTTTAATGACGATGAATGTCACAATAAATAAACAAAAAGAACATTTATGTTTTGGATTTAGCATCAGTATTGTATTCTATTAAGATGGTAGTAATAGCATTTTTTTTAAAAAGACTTTGATTAATAAACAAACATAAATCAATATATATAAATATATTTTTTTAAACTTGTACTGGTAAATAATAATATTTTTCTATATGTTAATTTCGTTCTTTTGTAAAGTGCAGCTGAAAGTTTCCAAATAATGCAATATTAAAAATGAGCTGTTTACTTGTAAAACTTAATTTTATGCTCCTTTGAACTTTACGAGATTATTACTAGGAAAAGCAATTTATTTTAAAACGTAACTCTTTTTTTAAAATACGGTTGTTATTTTCTAACAGCCGCATGCTTCTAACTTCAAATTGAGAAATACTGTCGATTTCAACTGAAGATAATAAATAGCCTGTAGAATGTTGATAATAAAACAACAATTGTTGTCATACTTTACATACGACATATTTTAAATTACCTATTCAGACATCTGTTGGAGTTCATTTCTATGATTATTTTTGTTTTGTCATGTTTGGTTTATGGTAATTTGTATTTTTTTAAAGATCATATTATTCTCAGACATTTTTATTATTATTGCAATGTTATTATGAAATTGATAATGTGGTATAAAATAATCTAAATCATACGTAACTTTTTGGAAGTGATTGTCTTACCTTAAATTGCAGTAGTTTCAAAATTAAATCTAAGCAAAAAACACATACTTAAAGCTTTTATTACAGACCTTAAGAATGTATCGTACATATTACTCCATGATAGTACCTAAATATTTTCGCACCTCTCTTTTCTATCGTTCTTCTAAATCCAATAATGTTTGTTTACTAGAAGCTTCTATCCGGGACGGAAGGCCGTGTTGCTCTAAGACTTGAAGTGAAACGTGTGTACAATCAACAAAGCGACACTCAGCTGTCTGTGGGGTTTACAATACGACCACGGTTTAAATGAACGTAATAATAAAATAAAATAACGGCGCCATGTTGAGATTTTACATTGATTCGACGGTTCTCTTTGTACTGCAGCGCCCCCGTCCAAGTTCATTTAGACCGGCGTCGTACTTCATACAAGGTAGCAAGTTCCCTTGTGAATATCAAAGTGTTTTTACTTGTTTCCCTTTGAGACCTAAGTTTGTGACTCACTAATATAAAAATAAAACTTGAAAGTGATAAAGGTGTTTTTTTTTATTTCCTAGTTAGTCGTAACCCTTGGTCGTGACTAACAATATACCTAATGCTTTGCGATTCATGGGAAATCCTATAGGATCCGAAAAAAGTTATATTTCAGAGTCTGTGTGGAATTGTTTGCGTCTAGTAACTTGAAAATAAGTTATTTTACGTTCTCAAAACTTACAAAGAAAACCGAGAGCGCTAAAAATTTCAAACTTAGAAACTGGAACTCTTTACAACACAATGTTTTCGTTGTCCCGAGTCACGTGGTAGCAGTTTCTTTGTACACTCCCTCTCTTCAGACGAGCTGTAGTTTAATGTCGCGAGTCGAGTGGCTGCGTCCTGTGTGAGAGATTACGAGTCGCGTGAATAACCTCAAATGAGACCAGAAATGGAAACACCAGTTTTACGTTTTCTTCATAATAAGTATTTGGATCCAGCTAAGGGATCCGAGTGTTTCTGTATATTACAATTTAGGCAATAGGCTAACAGCCTGTCACTGCAGTAAAATACGTACAAGTCTATCTTAAATAACCCTCAAAATTTTGTCAGACGTGGCGGAACGACCTTTGCTTAGGTCGTTTACGCTGATTGTCTGGAAGATAAAAGATTCCGTGCTTCGAATGGCATGTTCGATCCCGGTTGCTATCTTTGATAGTGGTCGTTACACAAACCATATCAGGCCTATGAGTTGTGCTGTTAGGCGGTTTAAAAACCATTGAACACCAGGGTTAGTCGGATCAATCAATTCAAACCCCACACCATAACATAGATAAGAGTCTTTGTACACTCCCTATCTTCAGACGAGCTGCGATTTAATGTCGCGTAGGAGAGCGACGGTTTCCTGTAGAGAAGTGTGTCACGTGGTGAGAGAATAACCTCAAATTAGACGAGAAATGGTAACACCAGTTTCATGTTTTCTTCATATAAATATTTACATTATATTCATGAATAAAATCACTTTTTTATCCCTAATGGGGTAGGCAGAGCGTAAACGACCTAAAGCAAGGTCGTTCTGCCATATCTGACAAAGTTTTGAGGGTTATTTAAGATAGATTTGTACATATATTATTGTAGTGAGAGGTTGTCAGCCCATCGCCTAAATTGCAATATACTGAAACCCTCGGATCCCTTAGCTGGGTTTTACAGCAGTAATTATTTGGACGTACAGATTCGTAAGAAGTTTGAGATGTTCCATCCATTATGATTAAATTCAATCACTTGTACCAGAAAATAATAATTAATACCTAACGGTACAGCAATGTCACTCCTCTACAACGCTAGCTAATAACGTACACGTAAAGAGGCAGATGATTGTATGTTCATCGAGATGACAAACCGACCGCCTTAAAGGGACTATAGAATCTAAGTGGCGCCCCCATCAGTAAAAAAAATCATTACTTACTAAAAACAAAATGAAAACAAAAACCGGCCCAACAGACTAAAGTCTTCTTTTCCTTTTTTTCGATTCAAAGTAGTAATTATAAAGGTAATTTAGTACCGTTTAAATCATTTATCGCAATTTTTTTTTCTACTACAACGAACTAAAAATCGCTAATTTATAAGGTTATAAACTCCTTCCTATTACTTGAGTCTGTTAGACCGGTTTTTTGATTCACTGTGTTTTAGGGAAATGTGTTTTTTTTACTGATGGGGGCGCCACTTAGGCTCTATCGCCTCCTTAAGTCGCCGTTCATAGCAAGCGGCGCGGTAACCGATTTCCTGAGAAAGCCTACTTGTACTAATTATCAAATTAAACAGTCGCATTACAAAAGGGCTTAAATCATTGATCTACTTATTTTCATTCCATAAATTAGTACATACATATATATATATATATATGTACACCTTATCCCTAATGGGGTAGGCAGAGCGTAAATGATCTAAACAAACGTCGTTGTGCCACGTCTGACAAAGTTTAGAGTGTTTGTAGGTATATTGCAGTAGTGACAGTTTGTCAGCCCATCGCCTAAATTACAATATATTAAAACCCACGGATCCCTTAGCTGGTTTTTACAGCATGCCCGGGAGGACATGCAGCTGGCACATTCGATCTTTTTCTCTCGATCCTAGGCCAGCATGGAAAAATAATAATATTGGAAGAAAATAGTCTTGTTACATAATTTGGAAATAATCTAGGAATTACATCTGTCCGCACGCGCTCTCAACAGTGAACGTTTTGGCTGCAAGCCAGCCCCTATCATACGTTACATTCATTGTTTCATTCTTCCACAAGAATTTCCTTACAATTGAATGTATTTGCATAGAGAACCCACAAGAATGTAAACACTTAAGTCTACAAAATGCTATGCAAAGCTCAGTTATGCCATTGTCTTGCGTTTTATGAATAAGTTTATTCTATCACGAACCGTGTCTCAGTGAAACTACTTTATAATAGTTAAAATTCGTCTAAAAAAATGTGATTAGTGGATTTGTGTAAGATTCAATTCCTTGTTACTCATACGGGACTTATATGTGACAACTCCGCCCACTGGGTGGTCCTGGAAAAGGATAAATATATCTTCGAGTGCACCGAGTGGATTTGAACCAGCGTCGTCTGCGTTGGAAGCAAGCGAGTTGCCGCTGAGCTGCCGAGCCACGCATCGGAGCAGTGAAATAACCGGTCTCCGTCGAGCGAACGTAGCGCACACTTGCTACGCGCCCGCTACGCGTGTGACGTTGGCATACGCCGTTTGCTACGCTGCTACGCGCATGTTTATGTTGCTGCTTGCGGTATAGTTTTGCGCGCGGCTGATTACGCGCGGATGCTACAGATTCTACGTGAACGCTACTGGTTTAATATTTTATATTTGTAAAAATTTGGAAGAGTATAAGTAAGCACAATATGGCTGCGAGTTGTGCTGGCTGTACTAATGAGATTGATTTGAAAAGACCTATAATTTGTAGTAAATGTGAGCATGCTTATTGCTTGGCTTGTGCAAATATTTCCGAACAACGTTACTGCAATACTTTTACCAAAGAGCATAGAGAGCAATGGAAATGCCCCATTTGTATTTGCAAGCAGCCTAAAAAGGATAATACCAACACCCCAGTGAGAGTTCGTGATACTAACTTGAACGATACACTTTCCATTGAGAATGTTGGAACTAAGCGAGGAACTCAGACAAATATTCAAAACTCGCCACCCGAAAACTCTTATCTCGACGACACAATTCATTCGCTTGCGTTTCGTGAAGTAATACGAGAGGAATTCGAAAAATTATCTGATTCAATCAGCGAAAAAATAGCACAACGGTTTGAGGTGGAAATAAAAAACAACTTATCTGAATTGATCAATAAAATGACCACTTTAGAAACCAGATTAAAAGTTCTTGAAGAGTCTAAAATATGTAACAATATGTCAGAGAACGACGTCGAGCAAAAGTCCAGAGCCCCTAAGTCGGTTACACTACCCTCGACCTCGACATCAACAAATGGTACATCAGATGAACCTACGGCAATTCACGTTCCTACAACAGAAATAGCAAAGGTAACTAACAACAGGTCATTTGCTACAACATTAAAACGCTCATTTGTTAACACCCAGCCCCAGGCAACAGTAGATAAGGAAAAAAACAACTTAGTGCATGATACCACCAATAATAGCACCAACCGTGAAAATATTCCGACAGTTGAAGTTGACCTGACAAGTAACGAGACAGCATGGACTAAAGTTGAGCGCAAACGTCTTCGTATTACTCGAGGTAACGCCATTTCAAGCGCGTCACAGCAAGAGGCATCTGCGAGAACTCGTTACCTGCATCTGTATTACGTAAAGACTGGTACGAAAGATGAGCAAATTCGAAACTATTTGAATTCTATATGTGGATCCAGTAACGTAATATCTGTGGAATCTCTGAAAGCTAGAGGCATTATGCATCATTTAAACTTGGAATAACGCATGATTCATTCGAAAAAGCTATGATGCCTGAGAACTGGCCTCAGGGCTTATGTATTAAGCCGTGGTCACAGCCCTTTCGTAAAACAAAATAATTTTAAATTGAGAACCTACTATCAGAATGTTCGCTGGCTAAAGACTAAGCTCCTGAAATTCAGAACCAACTTGGTATTATTGGATGGAGTTGATCTAGTTGCCATAACAGAAACAAACTTGGACAACTCTATTCACGACTCTGAAGTATGTGGCTCCGGAGAGTGGTCATTGCTAAGAAGAGATCGAGCAGCTCGCGAAGGTGGAGGAGTTTTCTTGGCATACCGTTCGCCGATTCACCTGGAACGTATGTCATGCTACGAGACAGCGCACTGTGAGGACCTTTGGGCCAGGTTTTTAGTGAATGAACATTATATTTATATTAATGTCGTTTACATGCCACCTACAATTAATGAAGAACTTTACTTTGAGTGGTTTAATAGTGTGGAACAATTATGCACAAAAATTCCAAGTGAAAGGATCATTATATTGGGAGATCTTAATTTGTACAGTGCCAGTGATAACGTAAATAGATATTTTCATTGTTTTATCAATATTTGTAATTTTGAACAGTACAATAACGTTAATAATACAAATGATAGGCTATTAGATGTGGTGCTGACAAGTACGGAGATGGCTGGTGCGGTACATTTACGGGAGGCTACTGCCCACGAATTAATCACCAAAATTGACCCACACCATCCTCCGTTAATAGTGAATTTTGAGTACTCATTTAGGAGCGAGAAATCAAAGACGGATCCAGCAAACGTAAATAGCCAGTTAGACTGGAACTTTGCAAAGGGTGATTTTTGCCAGCTCTATGCTTCGCTCCAAAATATTGATTGGAACTGTCTTTATAAACTTAAAGATTCGGATGTAGCAGTGCAATTTTTTACTGACACGTTCTATAATATGTTTGACCATTGTATCCAAAAGAAATTGCGGAAAAAAGGTTTGTGTCGAATATATCCCGTATATTATACAGAAAATATTATCAGGAACATAGAGTTGAAGGTTAATTATCATCGAATGTGAAAAATTACTGGTGATACAACATTCTACGACAGTTTTTCAGAAATTCGTAGTATAATTAAAACGGATATATGTGCTGCATATACCAGCTCTGTGCGCAATATTTCTGCTCGAATATTGTCGGATCCGAAGCAATTCTGGTCATTTGTAAGCTCTTTGCGGAGTAAATGTGGTATTGAGGTCAAAGTTACTCGAGGTGGAAATGAATATCGTGGTGTAGAAACGGCTAAAGCGTTCGCAGAGCACTTTACCTCGGTCTTCTTAAGCGAAGAACCCCTCTTACACTGGGAAAGTGCTGACACCAGTGCGAACTCCCATTCACGGCATGTGAATATACACCGCTTTGCAGAAGCTGACGTTGTTTCCTCTATTATGAAGCTTAAAGCTGACTCATCTCCCGGGCCAGATGGAATACCAGCCTTTGTAATAAAGGGGTGTATGGAGTTTTTGCAAAAGCCTATAACTTTTATATTTAATTTAGTGTTGGAAACGGGTTTGTATCCTAAGCCTTGGAAGAAGTCTCGTGTCACACCAATTCCAAAAACGGGGTCTAAGACGGCAGTGGAGGAGTACCGCCCAATAGCAATATTGAGTGCGCTAGCCAAGACCTTCGAGAGCACGTTACATTCCTATATATTACCACAATGTACTCCATATATTACTGAAGCGCAATACGGATTTCTTCCAAAACGCTCCGTCTCATCCAACCTTGTACATCTAGTGGACTTTATATCTACTCAATTAGAAGAGAATAACCAAGTCGATGTTATTTACCTGGACTTCCAGAAAGCGTTCGATAGGGTGGATAATTACGTCTTATTATTTAAGTTGGGATTAATGGGTTTCTCATCAAAGTTACTAAAACTATTCGCTAGTTACTTGTCAGAAAGAGAACAATATGTCAAATACGGCTCATTTGTATCAAGTCCTTATCGAACGCGTTCTGAAATCAGCCAAGGATCGAATCTCGGGCCGTTGCTATTTGTTCTGTTAATTAACGATCTCGCGGAAGTCGTACAGGATTCGTTAGTTTTGCTCTTCGCAGATGATGTCAAGCTGGTCAAAGCAGTAAAAATATCTGGGGACTCGGTAGCTCTGCAAAATGATTTGCAACGGGTGTACCAGTGGAGCTTGGATAACAAGCTTTACTTTAACCCTGCTAAATGTGAGATGATTAAGTTTACGCGCTCTCTCACCCCTCTGTTATTTACGTATCAATTAGGCGGAGCTCCAGTGATACAAGTGGAGCAAGTCCGCGACCTTGGTATCTTATTTGATGGGAAGCTGACGTTCCGAGCCCACGCAGAGTTAGTTGCAGTGACAGCTTATCGCCGGCTTGGATTTGTCTTGCGTAATGCTTCTCATATGCCAGACCAAGCGGTTCGTGTACTCTACGTATCACTGGTCCGTAGTATTCTAGAAAATAATTCGGTGGTTTGGCAACCACATGAGAGTAAATACGCTCTAATCGTCGAGCGAGTTCAAAAACAGTTCCTACGGCACTTATATAAAAGGCGCTACGGATACTATCCATTCTTGTACCCAACACTGTTTCTTCAGGGGCAACTCGGCTTTGACTCACTCCAACTTCGAAGATATTTAGCTCTTGCGAAGTTTGTTTTAGGTATAGTTAACGGTAGAGTGGACAGCTCGTACCTACTACAGCGCTTATTGCGTTTGTCGGTGCCCGACATTAATCGCGGCGGCGTCACGTTACGCCCGCGCCCGAGAGTATTTCTGGCGGAGCCACCCTCGCGCACTCTTGCGCACTCGCAGACGCCCGTGCTGCGAGCTATCGCGCTCCTCAACTCCGTTCTTCAAACAGCACCACATTGTGATTTATTTACGAGCTCGTTAGCATGCCTCAAGAATGAATTTAAGAAGAATTTTGAAAGAATGATGCCTGTAAGCACTATTCCAATTTAAGCAATAATATACGTATATAACATTTGTTTGTAATGTTTGTTGATGAATTGTTCTATTCTATGTGTTTTCTTTTATTGTGTAACTTTGTAACGCTTTGGATTTACGTCTGTTATGTTACAATGTATACTTTTCAATAAATAAATAAATAATAAACTTAAAATTCACAGTTTCTTCCATGCTGGCATGGGAGCGAGAGAAAAAGATAGAATGGCCAGATGCATTTCCTCCCGGGCATGCTGTTGAAATCAGCTAAGGAATCCAAGGCTTTCTGTATATTGCAAATTAGGCGATGGGCTGACAACCTATTACAACAGCAATATACCTTCAAATCTATTTTAAATAACCTTCTAAACTTTGTTAGACGTGGCGGAGCGACCTTTATTTAGGTAGTTTACGCTCTGCCTGCCCCATTATGAATAATGGTGTGATTAAATGTATGTCTAATTCATAGTAGATGCGCTCTGTTTGACACAACTACTCAGCATTTCACGCAACGTCGTCTAGCTTGATAAAGCGCTTCTGTCGCGCGCTCCAGTTGCATTCTGTACTTACTGCGTCTGTATGAGCGGCGGGCGCTGAAATAAACCTCCCATACACAAACAAAGCACATGTTCTGAACAGGCAGTAGCGAGAGTTTTCAAATAGCTCTGAATGCGAGTGAGCCTTTTCGTACTCAGTCAACGTTAATTTTAAGTGTACGTTTCTCCACGTAGCCCAGTCATATTAGGACCTTGTTTAATATAGGTACCAGAAACTGTATTTTAGGGATTGAATGGAATTAATGAATCAGCTTCCAGTTTCTGTGTAGTATTCTTATAAAGTGATGTTGGTAACCGTTTTGAAGTCCAATAAGGGTGTTGAGTTAAACATGATTTTAAAAACAAACACGTTTTTAATGGTTGACTGAAAAAACCCTGAATTACAGACCGTTTTAGTGCAGCAACACACAGGCGTTACTTACTGCGCGTAAGGCTGCGCTCACCACGCTGTCAATGCTTTTTACATTGCCTACAAATTGCGTAGAGCGTAAGGTGACGCATGTGTGGTTTAGGCAATGGAAAAAGCATTGACAACGTATCGAGCGCAACCTCACGCGTAGTAAGTGTCGCCACTCTACCAACTTTGTAAAATGCAAATCCTCTAACCACGTCTAAAGTTAATATCTGCGACCCATCTTTTTACTTCGATCATGTCATAAATAACAATGTAATTGTTTTATTACCACAAAACGCTGACAATGTAGTGTGGAATTGAGTCAGAACTAATTTTAAAATAATAGCAGTGAAATCAAAAGATTAAATTATAATTTGAAACTTATAATTATAGCGAAAAATAACCCAACCAAAGTAATAAGTAGTCAAAGATAGCTTAAATATGGAGTGGTAATGCAAAGGCTCAACGATTTTATTTAAAAGCTATCGTTTAAATTATTCGAAATCCTGTGTCAAGCTACTTGCTTATTGTCATGTTTGTATGTGTGCATGAACGCCGCGATTGGGCAGTAATAAACTAGCTTCGAGCAGAGACACACGTTCTTTTATTTCTAATATCGACACCTACCTTGTATATACAGAACACTTTTACCTATTAAAATTTACTGTTTTAATTATACATTACCAAAAACAAAAAGACATACAAAAAATATAACCTGTAAAAAGATGTACCATTTAGCTGATTGGTGATGTTGAACCCCTCTTAGCTCGACATCAATCTCGCGCGTGATCGATTGCCAATAATCGCGGTGAGAGGTTCCCGAGATCACCGAGATTGCTTTTCATCTCGCTTGTTCGTGCAAAGTGACTAAGCACAAGTGGGAAATGGATTTGTTCCATTTATTAAGGGTGTATTTGTCGACGATGCTGATTTAACTGATTTCTTTACAAGCGTGGGATATATGTTTTATTTGATTTTAGAAATATTGAGTTTTATTTTAAAGCACTTGCGCATTGATTGCATAAATATTGAATGATAAGTTATCGAATTTCAAATAACCTATATAAATCAATCAGCATAACTGCAATTTTGTATAAGATGTTTTTTTTTAAGTTGATGAATACATTACGTTTATGTAGCAGTATCCCATTATATGCACAAAACATATTTTTAACGTAAAATATCTCAATAAAATGAAAATTCTATGAAAGGTGTTGCTGAAAATATCCCTGCAATGTGCAGCGGAAATTCAGTTTCCTGCAGCCATTTTGCGAAATAACCCAAACACGTTTGCCGAGCGATGAGCACGTTCCGCAAATTCTTACCGCTTGTTCTAATGACTTTAAATTGCTTGCATTTTGATAAAGATAATGGAATGGAAATAATAAATAGTTTAACTGGCAGCGTCTACCAACCACTGCATTGTCTCTGTGGTGAAGTGGTCAGAGCCATGATTACCCGATCCGAAATACCCGGGTTCGATTGCCAGGGTTATTTAGTTGATATTGTCAATTTATGGATGTTTCCTAGTTTTGTTAGGACTATGCAGTGTGAATCACCGGATTGTCTGTAAGAAAAAATATTTTGTGCTACGAATGGCGTGCTGTCTTTGTTAGTGGTCGTTTCACAAACTATATCAAAGGTATAATAGTAGCTGAGCTATTAGGAGATTTAAAAACTGTGACACCAGGGTTCATCGGATAGGTCGATATAAAACTCACACGAAGAGAAAGAATTAGAATATCGCCAGTTCAAATACAGTTGCACTATAATTGAATAACTCACTCACAGTGGAAATGTTTGTGTTTGTTGCTTTCCTCACGCAAACTCTAATAACCGCTCTCATTTCGTAGTGAACATTTGTAGTCAAAATTTAATTAATATTTTCACAACATTTTTCCACTGCAAACGATTAACTTCTAAATGGTGCGTTTAAAATAATGTGTTCTAGGCGAGGAATGATTTAGGTTGAATAAATAAAAACAATGGTTAAAAATATATTTTTTTGCTTAAAAATAATATAAAAATATGTTCAGAATAAAATTTGCCCTTAAACTTTAAATTTCAATTGAAACTAAGATTGCAAAGATGTAAATAAGAAGCACAGAGACAGTTTATAAACTAGCCCACGGAGCTGAGGTAAAGTTTCTGCAGTGGGTTGTGCAAAATGTTCACCTCGATTGGACAATTTGTATGGAAATGCCCTTTTTTTTTGCTTCCTGAAATAAATTCCTGCTGATAGTTGTTCAGCGTTGTTGACTAAGCAACCCCTATCAGTTTGCGGGACGCTGTCCCTTACACCTGGTATAATTTTCTAACAGTCCCAGCCAGAAACCTTTCAAATAAGACAGTAGTTGCTCGTGCAGAGCTACAGAAGGTTGATTATGCAGATCACAAAGCATATCCCGCTCTCACAGCGTGAACAAAGGACGCCGACTGCGGTTACTCACAAGCAGCGTAGAGCAATCATGTTTGACGTTCTTAGTTCGAAATAAAGTGTGACTGTAAGGGCAGTTATTTATGCAACTTTATTATAAAAGATTTTATGTGGTTTTATTAAATAATGAGCTCGATTCTAGATCCCACCACCGGTTAAAACTAAAATCTGTCACTTTCAAATGATAATATTGAAAAAGGACAGGCGATTTATACTCCATGGTTTTACAATTTGTCCGTTAGATTTTGACGTGCATTGGCACGTTTCCCCAGGATTTCTGTCAATAATATCCGCCATATCATAATATGACAACGGCTGAAAATTACAGATAAAGCATAAAACCAGCGACTATTAACTTCCATGCTGGCCCCCAGCGAGAGAAAATCATAGAATGTGCCAGCTGCATTTCCTCCCGAGCATGCTGTAAAAACCAGCTAAGATATCCGAGGGTTTCAATATAATGTAATTTAGGTGATTATGTGTATACCTACAAAATCTACTAGGAACTGCGTACGGAACAATTTCGAAGCAGTCGTGTTATACTTTAATCCCGCAAATTTTATTCGAAATTAGTGTTCAAAGTTACCATTATCTCCAGTGAAACTAAAAATTGTATACCATAGTGATCAAACTATAGTTAAAAATAACACCAGTGCTAAAATTCTAAATAATTACGGAGAAATAAGCAAAAACGTGTTTAAAAAATAATTCAACGGCTTTTTATGACTACTAAGAACATCGAAGACAACGTTTTTGTTGAAAACGCGTAAGCGACGCGTCCTGCACGGCGGCGCTTGCGACTTTTTTATTGAGCGCTGCGTCAGCTGTGAGGTGGATGGCCTACTGTGACGTCGGTGTTCTATTCAATACTCAACGTGACTAACAACATCGGAAAAGCACGAACCACTGCGAAATCTCACGAAGTACTAAGACAGGTCAGTGCGAAAATTGAATAGTTGGAACAATGAGGGACTGCAGTACGTGTAACAAGCACATCAATATTAGCGAAGTTTTACAATGCATCAAATGTAAAGGATTCTTTCACTATGGCTGTGTTTTTATGTAAAGGGATATATATATATATACAGCAGTTGGATCAATTATCTAGGTCATGGGTCTGCCGGAATGCTCTAGATTAACTAGACGACAACCAAAACTTGATGACACACCAGTTGGACAGTCAACGCTATTAGATGATACAGCAATGTCAGTTGACGATCAACATGCCAATAACCATAGCTTATTTGGCGATACGGTAACTCCACATAAAACTGACCTCATAGCTAAACGGATCCAACACTCATCAAACCTAGTTACCCTCGAACAAATTAGTCAATTGCTGGACAGTAAACTTTCTGAGAGTACGAAAAATGGATTCACTTAGAACAACATTACAGAATGATATCGCTAAAGCCATTAATGACTCGAAAAAAGAGATGTTAAGACATATTTCAAACATTAGTTTAGGACAACAAAAAATACAAGAAGACGTTATTAAACTAGAAAAAATAATAGCTATCCTCGAAAATGAAAAGCTTCTTTTGGAGCGACAGATAACTGAAATACAAAGTTATTCCCCAATTCACCAACCTGCACTAGAAATAGATTATGATAGAACAAAAAAGATTATTATCGACGGGCTACAAGAACACACAAGAGAAACTGAAAATGACTTGCACGATAGAATTGTTCAAGCTATCGGAGAAATACTCAATGTTAATATTGTCGGTTATATAGAAAATGTCGCAAGAATAGTCAAGACAGGATACCGGAGGCCAGTAATGGTAGAGCTAATCAGCAAAAGAATGACGAAATATGTTTTGGAGAATTGTAGCCACTTTCGAAATACTGGGTTAGCCGTGTCCGAATATTTAGATTTAAAGTCCCTGCAAGAAAGAAAAAAGATACGCAAGATCCTAACCGAAGAAAGAAAAAAAAGGAAGACATGCGTTAATTCGAAACTACAGACTTTATATAGACGGTAAAGAATACCTAAACACACTACATGATCAAGAAAAATCGGAAAGCGCTTACTCCTATGCCAAAGTTATTAAGAACGGATCAACACATCGGCCATCGACATCATCGACCCACCTAAATACCAACTCCTCCACTAATGTAACTAAGGATTCCTTTCGACACCGAATTTGAAATCTGCGTCCAAAATTTACAAAGCATCAATAACAAAATGCATATAATGGAAAGCTTATTAGAAGAGAGAAAATTCGATGTCGTATGCCTATCAGAAACGTTTTTAAGGAAAGAAACAATTCAATACCGACAAATAAATGACTATAACTTTGCTTCATGTTTTATGCGACGTCACTATAAAGGAGGCGGAGTAGCCTGGTGTAGTCCCCCAGTCGTGGAAGCTTGCAAACGTGCAACCTGTGCCCAAAAAGGGCAGCCGTTCGGACCCTGCCAATTATAGACCTATATCGGTAACCTCTATACTCTGTAAGAGTATGGAGCGTGTGCTCAATAATCGGCTCCTGACTTACCTGGAGGATAATGATCTCCTCAGCGACCAACAGTATGGCTTCCGCTGTGGGCGGTCGACGGGTGACCTCCTGGTGCATGCCACCCACTTATGGAGCGAGGCTATCGAGAGACACGGTGAAGCTCTCGCTGTGTCTCTGGATATCTCTAAGGCATTTGACAGGGTCTGGCATGGCAGCCTTATTAACAAGCTTCCCGCTTATGGGCTCCCTGATGGACTTTGCAACTGGATCACAGATTTCTTGAGAGGACGATCGATACGGGTGGTCTTAGAAGGCCGCTCCTCTGTTCATCAGGCAATTGATGCCGGGGTCCCTGAAGGATCGGTACTTTCCGCAACTCTATTTCTGCTGCATATCAACGATATGCTGACACCCGACACCTTTGGGTATGCAGACGACAGTACGGTTGTCGGTAGATATTTGTCCCGTGCAAAGTCCAGCAAGGAAGCTATTCAGTCTTGTCGAGAGTCCGTAGTAGATCATTTAAATTTAACACTTAAGGCAATCTCCGAATGGGGTGATGCCAACCTGGTGAGGTTTAATGCATCTAAGACACAGGCCTGTCTATTCTCGACCAAATTGAGTCCCTTCAATCTAGCTCCCACTTTCCGAAATGTATCCGTTCCGATTTCCGATCACCTGGAGCTTCTTGGTATGAGCCTTACGTCGGACCTGAACTTTGGACGATATATAGAATCCTTGGCTTCGACTGCAGCCAAAAAACTTGGTATTCTCTCAAAGGTTAGGCGATACTTCACACCGGGATAGCTACTACAGCTCTACCAAGCTCAAATCCGATCGTGTATGGAGTATTGCTGCCACCTTTGGGACGGATCTGCCAAATACCAACTGGCAACCTTGGATTCTATTGAAAAACGCGCCAAGAAGCTCATCGCCGACCCGTCACTGGTAGAGGAAAAGCTGCAGAGCCTCGAACATCGTCGCAAAGTAGCTTGCTTGTCTGTGTTCTACAGGATACATTTCGGAGAATGTGCAGCATCGCTTCATGACCTGATACCCCCCTCCCCATTCCATCTCCGGGGTACGAGACGCCGGTTGGGATTCCACCCTTATGTTGTCGACATTCCAAGTTTTCGCACAAAGCGGTACGCTTCTACATTTTTAATGCGAACGGCCAAAGTGTGGAACTCCGTGCCTGCGGATCTATTTCCGGAACGTTATAACCTGGGCCTTTTCAAGGCGAGAGTGAACAGGCATTTTCTAGGCAATCATGCTCCATCATGGTCTACATCATCACTTACCATCACGTGAGATGGCGGACAAATGATTGCCTATCAAATATATAAAAAAAAAAAAAGCCATACTAACACAAGAAGGAGTAGTTTATAAAGAACTAGCAGACATCACGGACTTAAGTGTGGAATACGTTACAGAATGTTGTGCAATAGAAATACCACAACATAACCTAATAGTTATAAGCATTCAGCTTTTTTTCTTCTTGGAGAGCTCTATTTGATCGGACGTGTCGCGCGCTGCCAAATAATTTGATTGATTTCTCAAATTAAAATACTCAGTGACTTTTTGTAAACCTCGGTGCCTCCTGTTTCCTCTTGCGAGTTTGTTCACCTAAGACCGTGGCCATCTTGGATTGTGTCGGTTCTCTCATTCGCACACTGATCAAGACGACTTCGTGTACAAGTCAGGCTGTTGACAGGTGAGCGACTGTCACCGTTCGCCGCCACCGCGAAGCAGAGAATCGAACTCGGGTCCTGTGCGTGAAGGTCGCCGCCCCTACCGTTGAGCTACTTGTAGCGTGACGCTGCACTGCCAATTTCATCTACGGTTACCGCTTCGTTACATCATTATTTATTACTCACAACTCTCACGCATTTTTCTAGCAGCGCCATCTGTTGTTTAACGACTAAACTTTTTACTGCGCAACTTAAGCTACGTGAATGCGTGTAACTTACCTCAACGGCAACCGACAAGCTTAAGTAGTCTTACCCAGAGACAACAGAGGACGCTAGTAACATAAATTCAAAATGTTCTGCCTGGGCTGTGCTGCTAAGATTAAAGATAATAACTCTGTGAAATGTAATGCATGCAGTTCCACTTTCTGCTTCGGATGTTTGCAGATAAACCCTAAAAAAGATATTCAACCAGATGATCTTTCTACTCTTCAATGTCCTTCGTGCGTAAATGGTGGTAAACCCCGCGGCGGGAGAACCCGTGGTACTAAGAATACACTGCAACAACAGCAGGTCTTTGATAGTCCTGCCGCAATGTCTGTCCTACCCTCAGGGGCAACACCTCTAACCCTCGAAGACATTAGCCGATTATTAGACGAAAAATTGTCCCCTGACTCCTACGCAATGAAAAATCTTCGCGCTTCAATAATTGAGGACACTAGAAAGAATATATCGGCAGAGATTAGTACTGCAATAAGCAAGATTACAGCTGATTTCACCACAACTACCGATTATATAATGGATGAAGTAAAGGACTTGCAGTCTAAGATTAAAGAAAAAGATAATACAATTAGCAACTTAGAGAAAGAGCAATTACAATTTAAGTCTAAAATACATGTTCTAACCAATAGACTGCACACTTTAGAAAAGATCTCGCGTGAGAATAATGTGGAACTGCAGGCTGTTCCCGAGAGAGCAAATGAGAGTGTTTTGTCATTATTTAGATCGCTTTGTGAGACTATAAACTGTCCGATTTCTGATGCTGATATACGCTCCTGTCGCCGAATCGCTAAAGTCGACAAAAACTCGGACAGACCACGCAATATTCTGGTCACTGTAAGTTCACCACGCTTACGCGATAATGTTATATCGGCCAGTCACAGGTATAATAAGACAAACTCTAATAACAAACTTAACTCTACTCATATTGGGATTGCGGGTGAAAGCCGGATGATTTATGTTGCTGAACATCTGTCTCCTGAAACTAAACGCCTATACGCTGCTGTGCGAAAATTTAAAAAGGATAATAACTACGAGTTTGCCTGGATTAAATACGGCCAAATTTATCTACGTAAAGATGCAAGCAGTGAAGCAATCCGTGTGAAAAACGAAGACGCTCTAAAAAATTTAAAATGACTTTTCAATTTATACTAACTAGTTTCATACATAGACCGCAACATTTTTCTTTAATGGCTTATTTGTTACTTAAACATTGTTATGCTTATTTTGTAAAACAACTAAATATTTTTAAGGTTTTTTCTTGTGCTCTAAGTAAAACACGAAAAATATCATGTATTTATATCTGTTTACTGACAAAATCCATAATTTTTTATATTTTTAGATTGCTACACTATTATACTCTTCACGATAATGCACATTTTTATATATCAGTTACTTTTTACAAATCCAAAGTGCTATATATACGGATTACTCTTCATAAACATACATAATGGTACAATCTAAACAATTTTTAAGTTTTCTGTATCAAAATGTGCGTGGTCTCCGTACTAAAACATTAGAATTTCGTCATAACCTACTTAATATAAACTCGGATATTTTGTTAGTTACGGAGTCCTGGTTGCATGATGGTATCCTAGATACAGAAGTAAGTGATAGCCGTTATGATGTATTTAGAAGTGACCGTACTTCTTCGGGTGAATCGTCTGACCAGCAGCAACCTACTCAAAGACAGAAAGAGAGGGGAGGAGGGGTTATGATTTTGGTTAAAAAATCTCTTCAAGCCCGGTTACGATCTGAGTGGTTGTGTCCTCCAACTGAATGCGTATGGGTTACTATACCTAGTAAGTCTCTTGTCATATTTCCCAAAATTTACATGTATGTACTACATACATCAATGGTGACGAACCTAATCAAGATGAACACATATACAGGATCATAGATTCTGTGTCTCATGTAATGGCTTCAAATCCTAATGATTTAATCTTGGTGTCAGGTGATTTTAATCTGCCTGCTGTTAAATGGTCCTCACCTGTTCCGATAATTGAAAAGAAAGGCTATACAAGAACGCAAGAAGCTGCTGACATGCTTATAAGAGAATTCACTATAAATGCCCTAGAACAACATATAAAGTTCTGTAATATTTATGGCAATACATTGGACTTAGTTTTTTCTAACTTCCAACTTAACACAAAACAATCAACGTATCCTTTAGTTAGCGAAGATATTGCACATATTACATTAGAATTAGAAGCTCGAGACATTTTTACACCACCCTTACCAAAAAATAATATTTCAAAATACCAATTTCATAAAGCCGATTATTCAATAATTAACAATGAAATTAAAAATATTGATTGGAATACAGAACTTACGATCGGGGCATTGGAAGATGCTGTTCACGTTTTTTACAGTAAGATAAATATAATTATAAAGCAAAATGTACCTGTATCTTTCGGAAACAATTGTCAAAGTTATCCTGTTTGGTATTCGCCTGCCCTTATCAAAGTAATTAAGGAGAAATTTAAAATACATCAAAGATGGAAAGCTTTTGGCAACCTCAGAGATTATGACGAATTTTCCTATTTACGTACACGCCAAAAAGCTATGCAAGAACATTGTTACGGTATTTTTCTTAAATCTACACAGACGAACATAAAGCGCGATCCCAAACAGTTTTGGAAATATTCCAGCATTTTAAGAGGCACACGGGGCAATACAGGTTATCCCAATAGCATGTCGGATGGCTCAAATACCTATGACTCTGGGATTGATATTTGTCAAGCCTTCAATCAATTTTTCTCTAGTGTTTTTATTTATTCCGCTGCAACAGTGAGCAACGCAATTGTTTGTACCGGAGATATCAGTTACGTTCATACTATTAAATTTAATACTGATGATATTTTTAAATTAATCAAAAAACTTGATCCGTCAAAGGGAGCTGGTAGTGATGGATTGCCATCTGTGTTTATTGTTAGAACTGCTGAAAGTATTTCTAAACCACTGTCTATTCTTTTTACTCGTTCTATTAATGAAGGCATATTCCCTAATATCTGGAAAGAAGCGCACATAGTGCCTATACACAAAAAGGGTTCTAAATCAGTAATCCAAAATTATAGACCAATATCAATCCTCAATACCATTGCAAAACTATTTGAAAAATTAGTGTATGAGACACTTTATCTAAGTATAAAATCTAATATTACTGAACATCAACATGGCTTTCTTAGGCGCAGATCAGTGAACTCAAATCTATGTGAATTTACAAATTTTATTTACAGTGCAATGGAAGATGGTTCGCAGGTTGACGTGATCTACACGGACTTCGAAAAAGCTTTCGACCGTGTCGATCACGCCATCCTTCTTTCCAAGCTTTATGACTTAGGTATTCAGGGAGACCTATTTAGATGGGTTAAGTCTTATATTTCTAACAGACGTCAAGCGGTAGTGGTAGGAGGATTTAAATCTGATTTCGTTGACATACCTTCCGGCGTGCCACAAGGTTCCCTTTTGGGTCCCTTATTCTATAATGCTTATCTGTATGATATACATTCATGTTTTAGGTTTGCACAACACTTACTTTATGCTGACGATAAAAAAATCTTCTTAAAAATTGACTCCATTACTGATTGCTTAAAACTGCAAGATGATCTCAACCGTTTATCTGAATATTACATAAACAATAACATCAAAGTTAATGTAAATAAATGTGTTCAAATAACATTCACTCGTAAATTGAACCCAGTTTTATTCTACTATATCCTTGATAATAATATTTTGCAAAAAGCTAAACAAGTAAGGGACTTAGGACTTGTATTAGACTCAAAATTGGATTTTGTTGAGCATATTGATTACATTACTAATAAAGCATATAAAAGTCTCGGTTTTGTTCTTAGAGTTTGCAAACCTTTTACAGACATTCAATGTATCAAAATGGCGTACTTTGCCTACGTTCGAAGTTACTTAGAGTTTGCTAGTATAATTTGGAACCCTTGTTACACAACACATATTGATAGAATTGAGCGAATGCAAAAAATCTTTGTAAAACATTTAAATTATCGCACTAAAACACGCTATGATTCCTATGAAGAAGCTTGCAAGAAGCATGGTCTGGTAACTCTTAATAATAGAAGAACATTGCTAGACATGGCCTTCCTTTATGACATAGTTAATTCACGTCTAGATTGTACTCAGCTTACCTCTCTTATCTCATTACACGTACCTCAAAGACGACCCAGGCATAATATGTACAAAGTTTTTTACGTTCCCCGTAGTCGTACTAATTATGGTCAAAACGAATTTGTATCTAGAGTTACTTCTGCCTACAATAAAGAGTTTAGCGATATTGATATTTTTGCATTATCTAAATTCACTTTCAAGACAAAAATATTGAAGAAATTGCAAGAGTCATAATAGTGTCTGCAGTTTATTATTAGTGGATATGGTGGATTTATTTGGTTTTTGTGTTTTCTACGTCATTTATTACTTTGAGTACTTGTAGTGGTTAGTTATTTTATTATATATTGTGTTTGAATATGTATATATATATATATAAATTTCTTAAATTAATATTACTAAAATTTTTGTTCAGTTTACGTAATGTTTGTTCAGTTAACTACTATTATCTTTTCGGTGGCATGTGCCGACATGTATTTAAATATTTCTACTGTTGTCATGAGTTTCTATAAATTGTTTTAATGTGGTATCCTTTGATTGGCGAAGATACATTGTAACGTATACTTTCTAGATTGTATTTATGGTTAAGCTGTTGGATGTCCTTAATAAATAAATAAAATAAAAATAAAATAAAATAAAAATTCATGGATTGGATCGTGATTTAGATACTTTCTTTAATATAATACATATACTTGTAGGAAAATGAGAGCCCGATGGTGTAGTGGATAGGGCCGCTGCCTCCTGAGCGGGAGGTCGTGGTTCGAATCCCACCACGTACCAATGTGTTTTTCGGTTTTCGAATTTCATATGTACGTTTATTCGGTGCTTTTTCCGTGCTTCGGAAGGCACGTTAAGCCGTTGGTCCCGGTTAATATCGTTTAATACCGTAGATATTAGTCGTTAAGCCATATCAGAGGCCAGTGCAAAGCATTGGCGGCTTGAAAACTCTGACCTAATCTAGGATTGGGTCTGGTTTCCCTTCTTGGTTTCGGAGGTCAGATGGCAGTCGCTCTGTGTAAAAACCAGTACCCTCGTTCAATCCCCTAGATTAGGAAGCCGACCCCGTGAAATACGGGATAAGGCTAGGGAGATGATGACTTGTAGGAAAATTGAAAATGTTAGCCACAAATAAACATATCGTCTTCGTGGGTGATTTTAATCTAGATCCCAAAAAAAAGGAAATTGCCCACAGAAAGTTATGTAACATTTTACTAGAGTGTAATCTACATCAGATAATTAGAGACCCTACACGAATAACAAAAACGACATCATCATGTATAGATTTAATTTTTACAAATAGTATAAATAGCAATGCTGCGGTTATAGATATCGGAATCTCGGATCACAAAAGCTTACTTTATTCCTTTAAAATAGATAAAAATAAATTAACAAATCAGATTTATTATATAGAAAAACGACTATTTACAGATAAAAACATGTCAAATTTTAAAATACAATTATCTAAAACTAAATGGAATGATATACTTATATAAAATAATAATATAAATAATAATTACAGTGCTTTTGAATGTCATATAAAATATCTATTAAATAATACTATACCCAAAAAACGTATAAAATTATACCCCAAAAAGAAGAAAACATGGTTGACAAAGGGTTTAAGAAAATCTTGTAAGGTCAAAAGATTAATTAAAGTATTAGTTAACCAAACAGCCAATTTAATACTAAAAACATACTACAATAAATACCAGAAGATGCTAAAATAATGCGTAAGATTATCTAAGAAAAATAAATACACGAAAAGCATGAAAATATCCAAAAACAAGCAAAAAACTATGTGGGACATTATTGGTGACGTAACAAATAAGAATAAAATTCAAAAACGTGAAACAATTAAACTGGTTCGCGATAACGGAGTAACTGAACGACCCCTAGATGTAGCAAACGCATTCAATGACTACCTTGCGTCGATAGGTGAGTCATCGTGTGTAAGGCCGAACCCTAACTCGAATATAACTCCACCGCGGCCGGGAGCGTCGGAGCCGCCGACCCCCACTGCGCGCGCGCAAAACTCCATGTACCTACAACCAGTCTCTGAGCGAGAAGTACGGCAAATTATTGCGCAACTTCCTAGTAAACAAAGTTATGGAGTTGATGAGATCCCAATTGTATTGGTTAAAACATGTATAAAGGAATTGGCTGCTCCTCTAGCGTTACTTATCAACCAATCGTTCGAGAAGGAATGTTTTCCTGACCTACTAAAAATTGCCAAGATCAAACCTATCTTTAAAAAAGGCGAATGTAGGGAAAATATCAGTCATTATAGGCCTATTGCACTTCTGCCTGTATTTTCAAAAATAATTGAAAAGTCTATGACAATTCGAGTCAATAACTTTATAGAAAAATACAAGCTATTAAATAACAATCAGTTCGGTTTTCGTAAAAATCGATCTACCCCACAAGCAGTAATTAAATACATCCAGGAGGCATTAGACTATATACAGGAAAAATATTATGCTGTTAGCATACTATTAGACATGACTAAAGCGTATGTTAGTTGTAAAGTTTCGCACCAAATATTATTGTCAAAACTATATAATATCGGCATTCGAGGAGGGGCGTACGGTTGGTTCAAATCATATTTACAAAATCGGGAACAGTTTGTAGAAATAGAATATTGTAATAAAGAAACGCGCATGATAGAAACAGCAAATTCTCAAATAAAACAAACAAATTGGTCAATACCTCAGGGAAGCGTAACCGGTTGTATCCTGTTTATAATTTATATCAACGAACTACCTAATATATTAAATTCTTCGTGTATAATGTTCACTGATGACGTCTCTTTATTATTTAAATGCAAAGCCGATGATGTCAGCCGTAACAATGTGATAAAAAGTTTTATAGATGTTAGAAATTGGTTATCAAACCACAATTTAGAAATCAATCTCAAAAAAACTAAATTAATTCAACTCAGACCTAGACAAAAAACGGAATTAGACATGACAATGGTTGCAAACAAACTTAACATAGAACAAGCTAGTGAATATAATTTATTATTTATTACAATAGACACACACATAACCTGGGAAAAGCATATCCAAAAAGTTAAATCCAAATTATGTTAATTCACCTATGCACTGTCTACCCTTAAAACAAACACCCACCAAGAAGCGTCGCTGGCTGCATACTACGCTTATGCCTATGCATGGCTGCGGTATGGAGTGTTGTTGTGGGGAGATAGTGTCCATGCACATGACGTTTTCGTATTGCAAAAGAGGTGCATTCGTATTTTGTTTAATATAAAACCACGGGATAGTTGTAGGCCGTATTTTATAAAGGATTTTTTTTTGCATTTGCCGTGTATATTTATCCTTGAAGCCGCCATATTTATTAAGAAAAATTTAAACATGTTTACTTTCTGCAAAAGCGCCAGACGAAACAAAGTACTAGAACTACCGAAAGCAAAAATGGAACTGGTCAAAAATGGACCCCAGTACAAATCTACGAGTACAAATCTACAACAAATTACCACAAGAAATTAAAACTGAAACCAAAGACAAACCTTTTTATAATGCAGTTAAAACATTTTTATTGTATAAGTGTTATTACACTGTAAATGAATTTCTTCACAATCCAATCTAATATAATAATAAAATTTAATTTATAATGTATTATTAATTTATATTCCGGTTTGTTTACAATTTTTACATAATATTTTAATAATTTAATTGAATGATTTCCTATTTATTGACAACATATTTGACATGTATTCATTATGACGATTGAATGACAGTTGAATGTAGAATTAAATAGAAATAAACAGCAGCTACAAAATTAGAAACAAGTAAGTTTTCGACTTAAGAAATCTGTTCAAGATAATTTACATTCATTAGCAAACTGCCACCACACAGATGTGTTCATTTTCAAATTAATCTGATTTTGAAACAAATTTAGTTACGTACAAAGGGTTTAGTTTTGCATTTGTCAAGTTGTTGAATATTCATCAGAATCCTAAACGCGATAAGTAATCAGTCAATTACATTAGATTCAGTGAACGGCATTAAAGCGATAAAGCTTGATTTTTGTCTGTGATTTTCTTTTCACAAATGATTTTAGACACATCAAAAGGTTATTTAATAAAGTTCCCTTGAAACATCGTCATAATCAACCACGAACCTACTTTGAATATAAATAAATATAACACTTTTTACAATAGTTCCACTACATAATATGTTAATTAATTTTGCTAAAGGTTTTACAAGCAAAATTTAAAATATATTATTAGTGGAACTAGTGTCAATAGTGTATTATTATCTTTAGTGTATTATTAGCTGCCTCCGTGATCTAGTGGCTAGTGCCATGGACTCCCAATCCGGAGGTCCTGGGTTCGATTCCCAGGACACAAAGTTAATATTTGAGAATTTATCACTTTGTGAATTTTTCCCCAGTTTGGTTAGGACATTGCAGGCTGAATCACCTGATTGTCCGAAAAGAAAAAGGATTCGTGCTTTGGAGGGCACGTTAAGCCGTCGTTCCCGGTCGCTGTCTTTGATAGTGGTCGTTACTCAAAACCATGTCAGAGACCTGATAGTTGTGCTACTAGGCGGTTTAAAAACTCTGACACCAGGGTTCATTGGTTTCATAGACTTGGGAAACTCTAATGTTTGGAACATATCGGAGCCACAAGTGTCCTTCGAAGATGTATAGTTTAAGGCGATTGATTTTCTTAGAATTAATCAGTCTGCACATTGAATATTCGACCTTAATTTCAAGCTTTGAAGTGTGAATTTTAATTGTGTGAATTCCCTAAACGCCTACAAAAAGATTATCCTTTAGTATAACGTCAGACAATCGCCAGCTGTTTGTCCTACGACATTCGGTCACACGTGAGCTTTGTGTATTCGACGGAATCGGTATCTTTATTTAAGCACGTGCACTGTCGGTATAGTGCTTACATTGACTTGAGCCTCTGTTTTCGTTCCAGATCAAGTGACTCGAACTATGATATTCAATTGTTTATTATCTAAATATTGGAGTTTATCTAGTGAAATCAAACGTATTATGGTGCAAATAGTTATGTTTGCAAGTCAAATGTTAAAATAATATTGTTACTTTCAATGCTGGACTGGAAGTGATAGAAAAATATAGAATGTGCCAGCTGCATCTCTTCCCGGGCATGCTGTTAAAACCAGCTAAGGGATTCGGGGGTTTGTTTAATGTAATGTAATTTAGGCGATGGGCTGACAACCTGTCACTACAGCAATACACAGATCTATCTGAAATGACCCTCAATACTTGTCAGACGTGGCGTAATTACCTTCGTTTTGGTCGACGACACTCTGCCTACCCCATTAGGGATAAAGGCGTAAATATGTGTGTCTATGTATGTACTTTCAATCATAACATAATATAATGATAATCATTTAAAAAGGCAGCGCCGTGATTTCAGTTTCGGCCTAGATGTTCAATGAACAACGTCCACACCAAGCCCACACCTGCAGATATCGCGTTGGACATGTCATTTAACAAACTTTGCACAAAACCTCTTTGCTATGAATGGGAAGTAATTTTCCGCACAATGGTCACACTGGACTCTCTTGCCCCTCTCCCCGCCAGCCGTCGTCGGTGCGCTGACCGAAATCTTTTATCAAGATGCGTTACCAACAACAATAATCTGATTTATGGAAGAAAATGTTGGGCTTTTTCGACCCAATTCGTACGTCTTTTGTGACGATACAAATACGTGTTTATGCAAGATCGGTATTCGTAAACTTCTCGACTCTCTGTGCCAAACAAATTCCCCTTCAATTTGAACTTTTGTTTTGATATACAAGTTCGAAACCAGTGAAAAATATACACTCGTGTTCACTTTATACAGTCAACCAAACTAGGTCATGAGTAAAAGTGTAGGCAATTTGCCCTCGTGTCCTCGTTTGAATACGATAACTCAGTTGTCGTAGAGGATCTTAACTTACAAGTACGTTAATTCATTAAATTGTGTATTGTCTTTTTTACCCTACTGTCAAGGAAGGGTTATATTTTTCAAGCGTATCACGTGTATTTGTATATTGTATGTAGTAATATTTCTTTATTACCTCGTATCTCTGAAACGGCTGGATGGAATTCGACGTATTTTTAGATGGGTATAATTTTTCACAATTCAAAATGGCGGCTTTAAGGCGCTAAATTGTAAGTTGTCAAATATATTTTTTGGACTGAACCTATCAAGTTGGTTATTAAAATAAAGGTTATTAAAAGGAGATTACAAAAATGTATATGGTTTATATGTCAACGGTCAATTTTAGAACAATTCGATGGGTGCCTGGAACAAAACCACAATAGCCATAGTGGCAGTTTTCCTATCATGCCATTTTCATAATCTATGGATCCGAATACACCTCGTGTATTTTTTTCACGAATATTAAATGAACACTGGCTGATTTAGCAAAATCGTTATGGGTATTGTCTCGATATTCCTCATTTAGAATTTGAATTTTGTTTACTGGAATAATGGTGCTATGTACAAAGATAAAAGTTTTTTTCAATGGTCTACAGGTAACAAGCATTACGGCTTTGTTCCCCGAAATAAACATGTATGCCGATTCACGATCACCATTACTGTAAGATAGTCGCTCAAAACCTTTACACAATATATTTAGTCGCTATGACAAACACATAAAGAATAAGGAAAGAGTGCGTGAGATAAAAGATGCTGAAAAACAAAACGTTACTGACTTGGAGACTATAGCAGTTTTTGATCTTGAGAAGGTTCTTTACATTCCAAGGTCAGATGTTGGGGTTTTCTATTACAAAAGAAAATATCCCGTTTATAAATTTTACAGTGTCCGATGCAGGCCGTAAGCTGGGATACTGTTTTATGTGGCACATGAAAATAGCGAAGCGAGGAGCTATTGAAGTCGGGAGTTGCTTATTAAAGTTTTTTGAAAATGAACATAAGCGCTCGGTTGCCAAAATTTCACTGTATTCAGACGGTTGTCCCGGGCAAAATAAAAATCGATTTATATTTGCACTGCATTTATATGCAGCTTCAAAATATGGAATGACAATCACGCATCGATTTTTTGGAACCGGACACGGACACAACGAGGGTGATTCAATGCATGCTTGCATAGAGCGTGAGCTAAAGAAACAAAAAAATTTGTACACGCCAGAACAAATTTATGCTGTTGCAATGAATGCCAAAGTTAGTGGCGAGAAATATAATGTCGTAGAGATGGCTCAATCTGACTTTGTTGATATAAAAAAGCTCATTGAAGGACCAAACTGGATGCATGACTCAGAGGGAAATAAGATATTGTGGTCCAATGTTATGGAAGTGGTCCCTTGTTATACTCATGAGGGCATTCTACTTCTTCTACTTCTTGGTGGGACGGCTGCGTTGCACGCAGACGGGTGATCAGCTCCTGTTGGAACCATTTCACCCAATTCCCAGTGGTGGAGCACTGGGTTCACTGGTGCTCGGTCAGCGTCACCTCCTTGAATCTACCGGTGGCCCTGCAGAAGTGCAGAATGTCTAGTAAGGAAATGTTTTCTAAGTCCTTTGTCTCTAGTTTGTCAGTTCCTAAGTATTCCCATCTTGGCAGTGAGTAGCTAGGACATTCAGCTAAGAAGTGGAGACTACTTTCCTCCTGTCCGCACTCAAGGCAATTTGGGTTATCTATTAATCTCATAGTGTGTAGGTGTTTGTTCAGTCCGCAATGTCCTGTCAGTAACCCTACCAAGAGTCTGATATGTGTTTTACTAAGTTGTAGCAATCTACGCGTTTTTCTAAAATCTAGGCATTTTATGAAAAGCTTAGATTGTCGACATGACTGTAGATTATTCCATCTACTGTTACTATCGTTTTTAATTTTTATATTAATAACGCCTTTTGTTGTTTGGCCTGGAATTGGTAGACATGGTTCAGGGCCCATGAAGGTTTCATCTGCCCCGGTCCTGGCCAGTTTGTCTGCTATCTCGTTTCCTTCGTTGTCTTGGTGCCCTGGCACCCAGGCAATTGTGATACTAGTTTTGGTACATAATCTGTTTAGAGTCAGTTTGCATTCCTTGACTAATGCAGAGGTTGTACAGGTTTTGTTCAACGCTTTTAATGCTGCCTGACTGTCACTATAGATTATGACTTCTGGTGTCAGTTCTAAATTTTCTAACTCGCCGGCGCACTCCAGGATGGCCTGCACCTCAGCCTGCAAAACGCTGGCGAATTTTCCTAAAGGTATTGTTCTATACAGACGTGGCGAGTTTTCTATGTAAATGCCCGCCCCCGATAATTTGGTGTTTTCTTTCCTAGATCCGTCAGTGTAACAGATCGTTGTCGGGTTGTCTGTGTGGATTTTCCATTCATCTCTTGAACCTATGTGTATTCTGTACTTCTTATCAAAAATCTCTTGTTTCTGTATCTAATCGTTATTTGCAAGAATCATCGAGATATTTTGTCCTATCACCGAGTCTATCTTGACGTGCCCTTTGTCCTGATGGTTACCCTTCCAAGATTTAAAGGACTTCATTCTAAACCATTGTTCTAAGGCTACCTTCTTCACCTGTAGGTCAATAGGATAGACCAAGGATCATATTTAAGGCAGCTGTGGGAGTTGTTCTCATGGCCCCAGTGATCATCAGTGCGGCCAAGCGTTGGAACTGATCCAGCGCTGTTTTATTCTTGATGATTGAGGCTCTATGCCACCATACTATTGCTCCGTAACTAATTCTGGGGAGAATTATAGCTTTATAGATCCATAGGACTATATGTGGCTTTATTCCCCATGTCTTACCGACGGCTCTTCTGCATTGCACTAAAGCCATCTTTGCTTTTTTGCTTGAGTTTTCTATGTGTGTGTTAAAGAGTAGTTAGATCAGAAACTATATTGTATTCATACTATTTACAGTATTCACGAGTACAGTTTTCAATTATATTTTAAAATTCATGTAATAACACTGCAAAACCCTATTATTGTTTTCGCGATACAAACTTCAGAACTGCGCACAACGTTGCAATACGCTATTGCTGTTTGCTTTCCTCGCAATTTTACTGGAATAAAACCACAATGGACTCTTGCGGTAACGAATTTAAGTGTATGAAACGGCATTATCGTTTTTATCGTTTTATTAATAATTACGTAAGCACTAGACGTTTCTTTACTTGATAAATTACTCCAGAAAAAATAATACATCGATTAATATTCAAACCGTTATAATACGCCTCGTAGCTTAGTACTTATTCAAGATTTTCACTAAATCTTTTTTCCTGAAAAATTATGTTTTTTCTATTGCGGCTTTGTTCCAGGCACCCATCGAATTGATGCTTAAAAACATGTTTTTATAGGTACTACTGTAACAATACGTTACGACCTCATTACTTACAATTCATCTTTCACTCTGACCACCACTCCTGAGACAAATTCACGAATCATCCATTCCAGCCTTTTTCACCCGTCATCGCATTCAGTTGTACAACAGTGTTCGTACAAACCAGACGATATACACTATAAATATAATAATAACCTAGTGAATTTGGTAAGTGCAGCGATTATGTTTTGGTGTCCGAGAATTGTCTTCCTTTATAGGGAACTTGTTGTGTGTCCTAAAGCCCTTTTTTATTTATTCCCTATCTTTCTCATCATCTTCCTAGCCTCATCCAGTATCTCTCGGGGTCGACTACCTAATCTAGGTGATTGAACGAGGGTACTGGTTTTTACACAGAGAGACTGCCATCTGACCTTCGCAACCCAGAAGGGAAACCAGACCCAATCCTAGATTAGGTCAGAGTTTTCAAGCCGCCTATGCTTAGCACTGGCCTCTGATATAGCTTAACGACTAATATCTACGGTATTAAACGATATTAACCGGGACCAACGGCTTAACGTGCCTTCTGAAGCACGGAAAATGCACCGAATAAATGTACATATGAAATTCGAAAACCGAAAAACACATTGGTACGTGTTGGGATTCGAACCACGACCTCCCGCTCAGGAGGCAGCGGCCCTGTCCACTACACCACCGGGCTCATAAATTTAATTTGGTTACCAAAACCATTAATTCGCGAAACAATGCAATTATTAAATTTGTTTCCTAGCACCTAAATAGAGCAAAACATTTAAGCTTTTACATAAAGTAAATCAAGAATATTTGAACGCACCAATTAACCTCATTGAAAAGAAAAAAATATTCATTTAAAAAGCAATGGCATGAAAGAGTTATGTTCCCACATTAAAAAAAATAATTGTTGATCTTCTTCATTAATTCATTATATTTTGTATTATAAAAACTGTTACACTTATTCGGCTGCTAAGCTAGCCGATTCTATAGCTAATGTTCTCAAGAACATAGATCTCTAGAATATGGCTACCTCATAGCCACCGAAACGGTAAGATGACAACCAATTCCTGTTATCTCGCCGACACATCTCTCCGCAATCACCGGCTATTGATCTCGCCGCTCGGTGCTCGCTAGATAGATGGATGTCCTCAAGAAGACTACTTATCGAATATTGGCAGCTGTAATAACGGATATTGAGCTGGGTTTTGTAAGCTGACGAATCAACTTAAATATTATTCAGGAAAACGAAGGGCTTTTTAAAAATTATCATGAAAAAGAAAACGTTTGTCTTTGTTCTATAGACAAGCGATTTTCAATATAAGTTGGTCGGTGGAGTTCTTGTAAACAGACAGAGAAAGCCGCGCTTTGGTAAGGCTTTCTCAATGAAGCAGTAGTTTGAATTTTAATAAATTCAAGTTTCAATACAATGTTTCTTCCTTCCTACTTTACCCGAGTTTCAAACACTGATATTAATTTGCACGGCGTAGGCAAAATATAAAAATAGAACTACTTCTTCTTCTGTCGAGTGGGTATCGAGTCTATCGACCCGATGAACCCTGGTGTCAGAATTTTTAAACCGCCTAGTAGCACACTATTAGACCTCTGACATGGTTTGAGTAACGACCACTATCAAAGACAGCGACCGGGACCGACGGCTTAACGTACCCTCCGAAGCACGAAATCTTTTTTCTTTTTCGGACAATCAGGTGATTCAATATCCTAACCAAACTGGGGAAAAATTCACAAAGTGATAAATTCTCAAATATCAACTTTGTGTTTGCCCCCTGGGAATCGAACCCAGGACCTCCGGATCGGGAGTCCATGGCACTAGCCACTAAACCACGGAAGCAGTTATATAACTACTTATTTCCTGACATAATAATAAAGTTATTATTTAAAGTAATGTTCGCAGATAATGTAAAGACAAAATTATGTTCTTACTTTGCAGGAAGTTGCAAGAGAAAATCTTATGTAAGTATGACACAATGTTTGTTAGGAATGTATGACAAAGTTTGGCTTTCTGCCAGTGCGGTGAATATTGCAACCATCCTGTTTCAAGCTGAATACCACGACCGAAAGATATTTCGTTATTTCACCATCCAATTGTACTCTCGACGTTGGAAATAGCATAGGCATGTTCTGGCGTAATATTATTACAAATATTATTAAAAAAGTATATTTGCACATTTAAAAAATCCTTAAAGACGACCCGCGCAGCCTAGTTGGCAGTATACCTGCCTGCTACTCAAAGGGTCCCGGGTTCGTTTATCAGCTAGGGCAGACATTTAAATGATGATATTAAATGTCTGTTTCTGGGTCTGGGTGTTCTTTGTGGTTGTTTCTGTGTATGTTCATGGCACCCCGATACAGGGAATCCTAGTGGTTTGAGTGTGATCGTGTTTTTTAACAATTTTATTTTGTCAGCTTCCATGCTGGCCTGGGAGTGAGAGAAAACATAGAATATGCCAGCTGCATTTCCTCCCGAGCATGCTGTAAAAACCAGCTACGGGATCTGAGGGTTTTAGTATATTGTAATTTAGGCGATGGGCTGACAACCTATCACTACAGCAATATACGTATAAATCTATCTTAAAAAAACCCTTAAAACTTTGTCAGGCGTGGCGAAACGACCTTTGTTTAGGTCGTTTACGCTCTGCCTACCCCATTAGGGATAAAGGCGTGATTATATGTATGTATGTATTATTTTGTCAACACGCAGATAGAAGCATTTTTAAGCTTCGATATTAGCTGCAAGTTCTCAAACTCCTCTGAAGATATAAAAAACTGGTCGTTTGAGGTCGTTAGTGCGACATGAAACTCGTCGACCGTCATAAAGCGGCTGCAGGAAATCACCGCACTTTCCTTCTAACCATTACGACATACGACACTCGCACAACCGACACTTCTCTACTGAGCTACAGAGAAGTTCAACAAAAATCATCTTAAAATATTTCTAGTTGTAGTTTAAGCTAATCAAGATATAATATTTATTTATTCATTACATTTTCGAAAATTATAACTAATAATAAACCTGCTACTAATAATAATAATAAATAGTAAACCTGCTTATTCTCAAACCTTTTATAATTAAAAGGTTAGCTCAAATTTCTGTAATTTATAAGTATTTAATTTCAGCACATTTTATGTTCTACGAAACAGTTCAAAGCAAAACTATTAAGAATATATGTATTATTATAAGTAGGCATAAATTGATAGTCTGCTTTGGTAATTATTTCTTATGAATTTTAAATCCATTTTTTTTCACCATTTTGATTATTTGTCTCTCAGTGAAATCGCGTACAGTCACATGTTGAAAGCTCTTTTTCATACTCTTTTTGTGTAATCCCTTACACAAAAAGAGTATGCGTCCCGTAAACTGATAGCGGTTGCTCAGTCAACGACACTAAACAACTATCAGCAGGTTTTTTTTTAGGAAGTGCAATAAAACTGGCTTTTCCATACAAAATGATGACCTCGATCAGACAATTTACATAGAAATTCCAATATATATTTATTTAATTCTTGAAAAAAATCTGCTGATAGTTGTGCAGTGTCGTTGATTGAGCAACCCCTATCAGTTTGCGGGACGTTGTCCCTAACACCTGTTATTTTGTAATAGAATATAATTTAGAGGGGTGTCACCACGACAGAGGTTTCCTTTTTCTGTTATTGGAAAAAAAACACAAATCGCAAAATTTTTAAGAGTGGCAAAATAGAATATTTTTCCCTAATATTACACAGATTCATCTGGAATAACTCTCAGTCAGACGTGGCGGAACTACCTTCGTTTAGGTCGTTTACGCTCTGCCTACTCCATCAAGGATTAAGGTGTGATTATATGTATGTATGTTCCCTACTGGTAGTTAGAAGCAATTGTTTAATATTTCCTTGCATTAGTTCTCGTCCCTTTACGAACATTATTTATTATTGAGGGTAGTTCGCTGTATTCACTGCTTGTTTGTTGCTCTTTCTACTTTCTGCTAACGACGTAAACAATTTAGAGGGATGGGAGGGACACTATTATATTCGAAGCAATTTTCCTTTTTCCTCTTGGTGGAAAATTTCTGCAATCTAGTCTTGCGTTAAAAACATATTGTATTAGTTGTTGGTATTAGTTACATGGTTTTTCGTTTCTTCCAAAATGGTTTTTTCATAAATGTATTTCAACACGTATAATAATATACTAGCTATGCCCGCGACTTTGTACGTCCGGTTGTATGGAAAACACGCAGTGTCGAGTCGAGCATACTGAAAATACTTCTCCGCGCGTAGGAGCGAGATCTGCTAGCCCGCACGCGGAAGCGTGTTTCTCATTGTCTGATTGATTGTCTTTGCATGAAAAACACGCTTTCAGTAAGTTTGCACGCGTTAAAAATAACCAAAATCTTTTTATTTATTTAATAATCAAATCGTTTCCTGTATAACTCTGAAGTCAGGTAGCGTGATTATTTGTATCCTAAGTTGCTATCCTAGTAACACTTACTCGAATAAAAAAGTCACATTAAAATCAGCCCAATAATTTATATAACAAAATAGGGTAAAAAAATCTGAAAAAAATAATTTCCTGCCTACCCTTCCAGTCACTTGGCGTGGTTATTTGTGTCTTAGGTTTTAGTCTAGATAACACTGTCAAATAATAAAAAACTATCAAAATCGGTTAAAAACAATCAAAATTCTATTTTCTGCCTACTCCTTAAGTAAGGTGGCATGATTATTTGTACCACGCATTTTAATTCAAGTAACACTCAATCGAATAAAAAAAGTTGCATCAAAATCAATCCAGAGTAGTTTTGGCGTGATGTGGTAAGAAATACAGACATACAGACAGCTATTTTTTTATAAAAAAATATTTGATTTTGGTATCGTTAATAATGCCTGTTCCAATGATTTTTTCACAAACATATTCAATGTACAGACACGACCCCTCTAGAGATTTATTATATGAATTGATTTTAGATGAGATTGGTAATTAGTGTAATTCTGATTCTGACAGACTCGCAGCTGCGACATCACCTGCGTGTAATGTGTTCAACGTGATGATTAATTGATTCCTAAACGATTGCAGATTAGACTTTGGGTTTCAAAAATTAAACACTTTACTTTGTATTTATTTGTTTGTTTTTGGCTCTTTTTTATAAAGCGATCTCACGATAAATAGATAGATAAACTCTTTACTGACTTCTGACCTGTTGATTTGACATACCTATGCGCATATCAGCGGGTACCTTGGTGAGTGCAGTTACTGATCTGTGACCAAGGCGGAAACCGGACTGGAAAGGACTGAACAAATTGTGGGAATTAATGAAGTGATTCAGCTGTTGATGAACAAGACGTTCAAAAACTTTTGAAAGGGAGGGCAAAATAGATATAAGACGGTAATGTGACAAACTGGATGGGTTTAATTTTAGAGATAGGAAAACCTGCAGCTTGATGCCAACAATTAGGTAAAGTGCGAGACCTAAGAGAGAAGTTTCTAAATGTGACAGAGGATAGGTAGATTCACACTGAGACACTCAGTAAGATCATCCTGCGACTGATACCGTCAAGGTCTTCAGCGTTAGATTTAATAGCCATTATATTTATTTTTTTAACTTTTCGCATAGAAACAGTTTTGAAACAGAAAGGAGAGTAAGAAGAAGATATAGTAGAAGAAAGAAAATCAATGGAGGCTCGTTTAGTGGTAGGAGGAATTGAAAAACAAGCCGTGAAGTGAGAATTAAGGGAGTTTAGGTCAAGAATAGGAGACTAGGAAGGTTTGATTTACCTGTACACAAGGAATTAAGAAATGACCACACTTTGGCTGGATCACCATTTTCAACCGAAGCATGAATGTTTGCGCTGCGCGTCTCTGCACAACCGACTACATCGATTACGCAACAACTTGTATCGCTCGTGATGAGCTTCGGTTGGTTTATTTATCTATTTCAAAAACCTGAATTAAAAATGAACTTCATATCTCCAGCTTTTCATCAATAGTCCGTGCCTGAAAAACAGAGTCCCAGTCAATGTCATTAAGGTCGGTGAAGAATTTGTTATTATCAATAGAGGCAAAGCTCCGCTGCATTACGACACAGAAGATTGAGAGTAAAATTAAATGTGGATTTGACAGGTCTTTTTGTAAAAACTTTATTAATCAAAACAATATTTACAACACATATTATATACAAAAACATTAATTACATTATTCTGATCAAACAGCCCGCCATGGATCATACCTGGCTCAAACGTCCCCATCACGCCGGCCGCGTTCCCGCGTTGACTGGCCATATTATGTATGCTACGTGCTATATTATGCTTGCTTTTTAAAGTTCTCTTCAATCTGTAATTCCACCATTCTATGGCATTGTTTGTTTTGTGTCTGATGTTATAAAAACACGATTTATCTGATAATACAGATTTCTTTTCAATCCAAGTATTATAGAAATAAGTATGGAATTGAGTTGTTTTATCACCTTTTTGTACATTTGCACCCAAAACATAAATCCAACCATCTGAAACCGTAGTATTTGGGAGATACGCCAACGCCATACAACGCCTTACATGGGCTCTGGAAATATTTGATTGTTTTGTAATTCCAAGTAGTTTTGCTTTTTTCTGAACTGCTTTTTTAAATGAAAAATACATCATCTAGTCGCAATCTTCTCAAATACAGCTTTAGCTTCGGACATCGTGCTGGTTTCAAAATCGGTAGTGATTGACTCTGGATTGAAATATGAAATTTAGCTTTTTATTAAATAAAAAAAATCATAGGTCGATTGTTTTTATCGGGTAATAAGGCGTATAGTACTGTAGGTATAATATTTGTGTGTGTATCTGTACTGCTTAAGTCTACATGTAACGTATTTAATTGCTTAAAGGGACGGTCCGCGGCCTTAAAAGTTCCATCGCAAGATTTGTGTTTTGCTTTTTTCCGGACTTGTTTAGCTTCTTCAGTAGCAAACTTTGTCTTTGTATGCGACATTACCTATTGTTTACGGAAATTATAGACGAAAAAATAACATGGTACATATTTGCGGTAGATTAATTAATATAAAAAAATATATATTTTTAAAAACTATATAGGTGTTACTCAATTTTGGATGAAAATATAAATTAGCTAGGTGGCGACTCCTCCGAATAACAGCACCACTTCGGATGAGACGACGCCTACTATTTGTAAAAAGTGACGTTTTATCCACGGATGAAATACATTTGCTGATGAGCTGTCACCCAAATCATCTTAGAATTATTTCGTTCATCACTTAGAGAAGCCGAGAAAGTTCGTTAATGGAAGTCCGGCACAGATAGTCTGATGCTCAGCTCATTACATGGAATAGATCTAAAAACATCGCTTGGACGAGATCCCGTTTGGTTGACCTGGGTAACTCGACTCATCATCTGAAAAAGCTAAAGAAAACCAGGTGTGAATGAGATCCTAATAAGAAGGACTGATCCTACATAATTATTACAACTAACAAAAACATTAGACTTGTTTAGAACTCTCTATTAAACAGTCCTTACTTTAAATGAATACATAGTGTTGATTCAGTTATTTCTATAAAAGCGAAAACCCTTATTTTTAATGTAAATTTCTAATGAGTTTAAGTGAGTTTTAAAAGAGTTGAAAGTAACTTCAAAAAGCTTTTAGTAGGGCCAAACAGTTTTATTAGCAATTTGGCCTGAGTAAACCTCTTCCTTTGTGTAAATTACACCATAGTAAGTACAAAAAGCTATTTTAGGTCTGAACTCTAATAGGTAAACTGTACAAAAAGGTATAAAATACCTAACTGCCTCCGTGGTCTAGTAATCAGAGCCATGGGCTTACGATCCGGAGGTCCAGGGTTCGAATCCCAGGGGGAACACCTAGTTGATATTTGTCAATTAAACACTTCGTGAGGTTTTCCCCAGTTTGGTTAGGACATTGTAAAGAAGAAGGTATAAAATGTAGTTAGTTTGGGATAACATGGCATTACGCACTACTATCCAGGAATGTTTATGCGGAGGGCTAGTTTGTTGCTTAGATCCAAGAGTTTCAGTAAGTTTTTCTCGATATTAACCCGCTAGTTATTTTTTTATGTACAAACAGTTTATGGACAAATTGTATTGCTCAATATTCACAAAAAATAAAAATCGGTTCCAAAACAAGAGAAATCAAACCAAAGGTAAGGTCAGAGTAATGATAGAGTTTGATTCTATTTCACAACCAAATAGCTAGATCTGGTTCCGTACTATTTGGCATTACTGGATTCTTGTTGTGGATAAAGAGCCAAAATAAAAAAGAACTAGGTTATTAATTTCGGTAAAAGTATTTAAATAAAATGATTGAGCTTTTCTACTTGGTAACTTCTAAAAATACTATATATTAATTTAAAAAACAATAGGTTTACAAAAACGAGCTCCTAATTACACAATTTTTCTTTCACTGAACATTTCCACGAGAAAAAGGTTTCTTTTGCCGTCGGTAAATGGAAGTCAATTTATCGTCGTTTCTTGATTTAAAGTGCAGTTATCGAGTTTGTGAGGCGGAGCTGCAATTGAGTAAGGTTTGCATCAAGCAATGGATGCAGTCTGTCTTGCACGGTAGAGTGCAAAACAAGCCGCTTTGTACGAGATAAACGAATAAGTGACTCTCAGGTGTTTTATCTTTTTGATAAAAAATTAGCACGACGTAATGATGATTTGTCATTACCACAAACTATTTTAAAAAATACGGGCTAAAACTCACTAATAACTCACTGATATTTTGAAAAATGCTTAGTGATAAAGAGCAACCATTTTCTTTTCTCAGCAAAATATTTTGTGAAAAATAATCTAGTTCTTACTGCTAATTAATTTGGTAAATTGATTATAATGAAGATCCTGCAGGGTTCTTAGCTCAGCTGCTAAAAGAGGAAAAATTAAATAAGGAAAAATTTGAAGTGATTATGAAAAAACCTAAACAGATTTTTTTAAGAGGAAAGAAAATTAATTTATTAAGTTTACCTATCCAAATGCACTCTTTTTATATACTTAAGTATAATATCTTCTCTGAGAGCCCGATGGTGTAGTGGATAGGGCCGCTGCCTCCTGGGTCCGGTCGTGGTTCGAATATCGTTTAATACCGTAGATATTAGTCGTTAAGCCATATCAGAGGCCAGTGCTAAGCATTGGCGGCTTGAAAACTCTGACCTAGTCTAGGATTCGGTCAGGTTTCCCTTCTGGGTTGCGGAGGTCAGATGGCAATCGCTCTGTGTAAAACCAGTACCCTCGTTCAATCACTTAGTTTGGGTAGCCGACCCTGTGAGATACGGGATAAGGCTAGGGAGATGATGAAAGTTACACACGGACCACAAAATAATAATATTATCCTGTACCAGCTCGTACAGTGGGTATCGAGTATATCGACCCGATGAACCCTGGTGTCAGAGTTTTTAAACCGCCTAGTACCAAAACTATCAGACCTCTGACATGGTTTGAGTAACGATCACTATCAAAGACAGCGACCGGGACCGACGGCTAAGCGTGCCCTCCGAACCACGAAATCTTTTTCTTTTCGGTCAATCAGGTGATTCAGCCTGCAAAGTCCTAACCAAACTGGGGTAAAATTTACAAAAAGGTATAGCTCAAATATCAACTTTGTGTTTCCCCCTGGGAATTGAACCTAGAACCTCCGGATCGGGAGTCCATGGCACTAGCCACTAGACCACGGAGACGACCCCGTAAGATACGGGATAAGGCTAGGGAGATGATGATGATGATCGTGAAAATGACTGATAATAAATCCAGGAGAAATTTCAACAGTGACGTCACGTGACTTGGAAATGGAGGGTCAAAGCTGTCCGCGTCCGTAGGCGAGGCCCTTTTCTGGGCCTCTTACTCGAGTTTCCCTACACGTGGCCCCTGGGTAGTGCAAAATGGACAGCACCCTCTCCGGTGGTAGGCTTCGGCCGCGGCTGGTTACCACCCTCCTAACTAAATAATGTCGCCAAGCGGTACCGCCGTGTTCCGACATGTAGTAAGGAGAAGCCAGTATGGAGGTTGGGTATGTACAGTAGTACCGCGGCATGTAGCAGGTCGGAGTGGCTGATTGTTGCGACAACGAGTGGCTGGTTCTGGAGGCTAGCGGGATCCGAAGCACGGTGCACCGCTGGCCGACCGTAGGAAGTTGAGGGCCCAAGTAGCGGGAAAGCCACCCGCGAAAGGCTGCCCTGCCACCTCACGAAAAATCCCGGGATGCTCCACCTTGCCGGTTGGCGACCGGATGGGAGGACCAGGTGGCAATCCCCGGGGGGGTTCGGGCGTCCCCGCGGTCTCCAAGCCAGCTATCTTTGCGTGTGGCTGCAATCAGCTCATTTTCTAAGCTTATTGCAACGCGGTACCTCGTACAACTGCCTTCCTCCTGCCTATTCACTTTTTCCCCACATCACCAATTATGAAAACACTCAAAAAACGGAAAATGGTTAAACAGCGGATGCACGTCCTCCCACTTAAAGTGCACCTCTCAAATATTCGAGGCTTGCACTCAAATCTCAACCCCGTCCATCACCATCTTGAGACTGAAAAACCGCATCTGCTGTTCCTCACTGAGACGCAGATCAATTGTCCGGCTGACGCGGCGTACCTCAGCTATCCCGGCTACACACTAGAACACAGGTTTCTACCTCGTGCCGGAGTCTGTTTGTACGCTCGCGATGACATTTGCATCAAGCGTCTCAAGAACCTTGAGGCACCAAGTTTTTCCGTATTGTGGGTACTGGTCGATACTGGTGTAGCTCAAAATGTGTATGCTTGCGTCTATCACTCGCATAGTGGAGACACGGAGACAACCAAACTGTTTGAACACCTCAGTGAAGGTGCTGATGAAGCTCTCCAGAGATACCCGGCAGCGCAGCTAGTCATCCTGGGGGATTTCAACGCTCATCATAAAGAGTGGTTGTTCCCATACCTAGTGACCGATCATGCTGGGCGAGAGGCGCGCAAATTTGCATTGTCGCTAAATCTCTCCCAGCTTGTCAGCTGTGCAACAAGGGTCCCGGATATTGAGTCTCATACAGCCAACTGCTTAGACCTTCTGCTGACTACCGATCCAGACCGATACTCTGTATCTGTTTCTGCCCCATTGGGCTCCTCAGATCACTGTCTGGTGAAATCTGTATCAGTGTATTCACCACCCGATCAGGGCCCTTGTGGTAAAAGACGGGTGTGGCGATACAGGTCAGCAGAATGGGATGAGATGCGCCACTTCTTTGCTTCGTATCCTTGGCAGGACTGTTTTTCTTCAGGCGAATCGTCGAGCTGCGCGGATGCTATTACAGAAGTCATACGTCAGGGTATGGAGTTTTTCATACCGTTCTCTGATGTTCCTACCGGTAGCAAAGCTCGCCCGTGGTTTAATGCTGACTGTAACTGCGCGGAATCGCAGAAACAGTCGGCATTCCTTGCTTGGGCTGATGCTCGTGCACGCAAAGCTCCGAATACTCGCGATCTGAAGAAAAACTATAACAAAGCCACCAAGTTAAGCAAAAAGGAATTACGCAGGGCTCGATTCGCCCACATAGGCCGAGTAGGCGCTAAGCTTGCTTCCTATCCGGCTGGCAGTAAAGCATTCTGGTCGCTTGCGAAAGCAGTGGAAACCAATTTCTGCCAGCCATCTTTACCGCCTCTGCAGAGACCTGATGGGTCGCTTGCTCATACTGCGGAGGAGAAAGCCAATCTTTTTGCCTCCTATTTTGCGGAAAGTTCGCGTCTTGATGCCGCAAATAAAATACCACCCCCGTTACCTCGTGTCGACTGCTCTATGGCAGCCGTACGCATCCGGCAAAAAGAGGTCCTTAAAACCATGCGAAATCTAGACGTGAATAAAGCAAGTGGCCCTGACGGTATCCCTGCAATCGTCCTGCGTAACTGTGCGCCTGAGTTGTCTCCGGTGTTGACACGCCTGTACCGCCTCTCACTTGAGACTGGTGTTGTTCCCAAATCGTGGAAGCTTGCAAATGTGCAACCTGTACCCAAAAAAGGTAGTCGAGCAGACCCTGTCAACTATAGACCCATATCGGTAACCTCTATACTCTGCAAGATTATGGAGCGTGTACTGAATAATCGGCTCCTGGCATACCTTGAGGATAATGATCTCCTTAACGATCACCAATACGGCTTCCGCCGAGGGCGATCGACGGGGGACCTCCTCGTGCATGCCACTCACTTATGGAGCGAGGCTATCGAGAGACATGGTGAAGCACTTGCCGTGTCTCTGGATATCTCCAAGGCCTTTGACAGGGTCTGGCACGCTAGCCTTACTGGCAAGCTTCCCGCCTACGGGTTACCTGCTGGCCTTTGCAACTGGATTTCGGACTTCTTGAGCGAACGATCCATACAAGTGGTTTTAGAAGGCTGCTCCTCCGGACAACAGGCTATTGATGCCGGAGTTCCTCAGGGTTCTGTCCTGTCTGCAACCTTATTCCTGCTGCATATCAACGACATGTTTACACCCGATACCTTTGGGTACGCTGATGACAGCACGGTTGTTGACAGATATCTGTCCAGTGCAAGGGCCAACAGTGAAACAATCCAGTCTTGTCGGGAGTCCATGGTGGATCGTCTGAACTCATCGCTAAGGGTGATATCCGAGTGGGGCGATGCCAATCTCGTCAAGTTCAACGCATCCAAAACCCAGGCGTGTCTATTCTCGACAAAACGGAGTCCTTTTAACCTGGCTCCAACTTTCCGGGATGTATCCGTACCGATTTCTGACCATCTTGAGCTTCTTGGTATGAGCCTTACGTCCGACTTGAACTTTGGACGTTACATTGAGTCTCTGGCCACAACAGCTGCCAAAAAACTTGGTATCCTCTCGAAGGTGAGGCGATACTTCACACCGGGACAGCTATTGCAGTTGTACACAGCTCAAGTCCGATCGTGTATGGAGTACTGCTGCCACCTTTGGGACGGTTCAGCTAAATACCAGCTGGCTGCCTTAGACTCAATCGAGAAACGCGCTAAGAAGCTCATTGGAGACTCAGCACTGGTTGAGGCAAAACTACAGAACCTTGAGCACCGTCGCAGAGTGGCGTGCATGTCGGTATTTTACAGGATACATTTCGGGGAGTGCGCGTTAGCACTTCATGACCTTATACCCCCCTCCCCTTTCCATCTCCGGGGCACGAGGCGTGGACAGGGGTTCCACCCTTATGTCGTGGATATACCACAAATTCGCACGAAGCGGTTCGCTTCCACATTCTTAATGCGAACGGCTAAGGAGTGGAACTCCCTGCCGGCGGATCTGTTTCCGGAACAATATAACCTGGGCCTTTTCAAGGCGAGAGTGAATAGGCACTACATAGGTGAGTATGTTTCAACATAGTCCGCATCGTCACTTTCCACCAGGTGAGATGGCGGACAAATGCTCGCCTATATATATTAAAAAAAAAAAAAAAAAAAAAAAATGGAAAGGAAATGGCGGTCATATAGCGCAAATGTTACTATTAGGTCACTGAATACCTTTAACCTACATTGCGTAAATTGTGTTCAATTGTGGACATATTTCACAAAGTTAATTAATAATCGATGCTGAAGTTTGTTTTTAATCAACTGTTTTTGTACAAATATATATATGTGTTTTTTTCAGACCTAATGTAAATTTAAAACAATCATACAAAAATAGTTGCAAAGTAAAGATTATAATGTAAGAACGAAGATAATTATTGAAATAGGTAAGTTTATTAAATAACTACAAAATATCTCAATTATTAAGGCTCGTATTTATGAAGCGATTTCAAGATTGAGAGCATGGATGGATTTGACTTGCCACATTTTACTGAAATAACATTTCTGATACGAACTCAAACTAGTTGTCAGTTTCAAGTGCTGTTTATCAATACTGGCTTTTTTCATATTGCATGGAATCTCACTGCTCGTTCATAATATGATTATTTACTCGAAAACTTAGTTTAATTAATAGTTTTGTAAATACACTGGCATTTCATTTCTAAATTCATTTGGTATTATTTTATATCAACAATAATCGGTCGACTGGCTGAGTGCGATTCCTCAAAGTTGCTATTTGTCAATTTATCACTTTGTTAAGTTTTTCCCAGTATGGTTAGGACATTGCAGGCCGAACTGATTGTCCGAAAAGAAAGAGGATTTCGTGTTTCGGAGGGCACGTTAAGCCGTTAGTCCCGGTCGGTATCTTTGATAGTGGTCGTTACTCAAAACCATGTCAGAGGCCTAAACAGCTGAGTTACTTAGGCGGTTTAAAAAACTCTGACCCCAGGGTTCATCGGGTCTTTCGACTTGAGAATCCACCCGCTAAGAAAAAGAAGAAGATCATCAATAATTATCGAATAATCTAGCTTCTTTGTCAACATCATCTAGGCAACTTTACTGATGATCTTTCGCAAAGCCATAGTAATTTCGTAGCATTGAAGCAGACTCGTAGCAATTTCGTAGTATATACAAACGTAGGTACATACATACTATCACGCCTGTATTCTTAATAGGGTAGGTAGAGATAAACGACCTAAACAAAGGTCGTTCCGCCATGTCTGACAAGTTTTGAGGGTTCTTTTAGATAGAACTGTAAGTATATTGCTGTAGTTACAGGTTGTCAACCCATCGCCTAAATTAGACTATACTGAAACCCTCGTAACCCTTAGCTGGTTTTAGAGCATGCCCGAGAGAAGATGCAGCTGGCACATTCTATGTTTTTCTATTGCTGGTTCTGTAGTTTGTATTGGCTGAACAAAAAAATGGTATTCAGCTGTATTTTTTAACCTTTTCATAGAAAAACTTTGTATTTTCAAAGTACCACGGAGTAACAATCTATTTTTTTTACCTTAGTGAAAATTCATTGTGGAAACTTATTAAATTGAAATAACCGTGATAATTTAATTTTCGATAGATCACTTACATTTTCCCCGCAAATATTTAAAGCTGGATATCAAAATCCTTTTGTATTTGAATTGGCGCGAGTATGAGTACTATTTAGAGTAGTTGAAAATATATTATCATTTTCATTTGTATTCAACGCCCAGACATGCAGCATGTTTAATTTGCCCTGAAATTTACGAAGCAACATCCCATTTTATTCGTCACGTAACCTTGAAAAGGTCGCTATTGAGGTATTGAATTATTCCATATTTTTTGAAGCCTATATCTTTTAATTTTGGTTAAATTTTTTCCACCTTTTGAAATATCAACCTTGGATAAATGAAGGTTGAAAAGTCTTTTCGATAGCTAAACTGTTTGTGACAATAACATAACATACTATTTTAGATATTCTGTAATAATGCCTGGTTGAATAATTCTTCCATGCTGGAATGGAAGTCAGAGAAAAGCATATAATGTGCCAGCTGCGTATGCTGTAAAAACCAGCTAAGGGATCCGAGGGTATCTGTATATTGCAATTTATGCGATGAACTGGCAACCTGTCACTACCGCAATTAACCTATAAATCTATCTGAAACATTGTCAGTCGTAGTTTACGCTCTGCTTACCCCATTGGGGTTAAAGGCGTGATTATATATGAGATCCAAAAAAAAAACATTCATTAATTTCTCGTTAGTGAAAATTGACAAAGTATTTTATAAATTAAAGATAAACACTACGCTCATCTAGTACTACAAAGACGGAATTGTCATAAAATGCAAAAATTATTAATGATGCCAGAATGTTCCAAAATATTCAATACCTACGTATGGTGTTAAAAAGTTGTTTTTATTGTTCAACAAATGAGCGTAAGATGGCGCCACTGTCTTTGTTGCATCGGTACAAAAATTAACTCGCCCTGAGTTCAACGATGCCATATTGGTCAGAACGCTTCCGTTGATAGATCGGATACGATCGGATACACAGCCTTGGAGGCCATGCACACGAAGATAGCAACGTACCCCTTGGTAATTTTTACTTTTTTTGAGTTAGTCGGCCTTTTGCAGATAAGATGATTGGATATTTCATCTCCGGCGACAGATCTGAGTTAGATAATCGTCCACCGACCTTCATGATTCCATGTTCATCCAAATAGGGAGATAGTTTGTAGATCTTGCTTTTTGCCGAAATAAATTCCTTTTTCATTAGTTGTTTGTATTCGGTCTCAAAATCAGTTTGCTGTACACGTTTTATTATGTGTCGCATTGAGGCTTGGAGTTCGTCAGCTGTTAGGTAGTCAGTGTCGCGTTTCACCTTATTGCGCGCATTAGAAATAAATGTCAATATCCATGCCGTGACGCGTGTAATGCGAGTCAATGAACTATGCCTTAGCAATAATTCATTTATGAAGATTTCATCTTTTTCTTGAGTTATTTTTTGAGTTTTAGTTGGGCTCATCTTACCTATACTGGTCGTTAATAGGCATTTTGGTTTTTTCGATGGCTTTTCTTTGTTAGTTGATTGCAAAAAACTAGGGCCTTTCCATCATAAGTTGTAGCTCACAAGTTTTCTTGGGTGGAGGCCACGTGACGCGCAGTCAGCAGGATTCTCGTCCGACTTGATGTAATGCCAGTTTTCCGCTGGTATGACGCTTCTTATTTTTTCTACTCTGTTCGTCACGTACTGTTCCCATCGAGTTTTGTCGCCCTGTATCCAAGCTAACACAACTTGGGAATCACACCATGCTTGTACAGTTATGTTGTAACATGATAGCGCCTTCTTGGCTTTATCAATCAGTTGCGATAAAAGTTGAGCTCCGTTTAGTTCTAGTCTCGGTAAAGTTGTTTTTTCAGATATTGGTGCAACTTTTGTTTTGGCGGCGAAAAGGGTGACAATGAGTTGACCTACTTTGTTTGTCACTCGGCTGTATACAACGCAAGCGTAAGCTTTTTCGCTCGCATCTCAGAAGCCTAGTATCTCAATATCTTGCGTGCCGTCGGCGCCGATCCATCGGTTAAATGAAATATTTTTAACTTCTGGTAGTTCAGATCTTAATTTCAGCCACTCTTTTTGAATTTTAATTGGTAGCAGGTCATTCCGCCCGAGCTTGGTGGACCATACTTTTTGGAAGATAAGTTTTGCTGACACAATGAGTGGGTCATAGAGCTTGGAGATTTCGGAGAGTAGATTTCGCTTAGTTAGCTGTTTACATTTTTCTTCCAAGTTCCAGTTGAACATGAATTTGTCAACTTTGGGATTCCACCCAGGTCCGAGCATAGTTGTAGTTATTATTATTATTATCGTCCGGCCATTTTAATACATTACAATTTCATATTAAGATTCAGTAGCCAGTCTACAGCCGCCGGGGTAAGTTTATTGAGCTCCTCCAAGCCTCCAGGAAACCGTGTGCACGGGCACTCCTCCACAATGTGTGCGATGGTCTGCAATGCCGGTCCACAATCGCACTCTGGCGATTCTTTTAGGCCCCACTTGTGCAGGTGATAATTGCATCGCGCTACTCCAATCCGGATTCGGTTTAGCGTAGTCCAGTTGCGCCGGTTGGCCTTAAAACCTGGTAATTGTACGCTTGGGTCTTGCACTGAAGTATCCCTCGCCCACTCCAGGGATTGCCACTCCGCTAGCCACGCTGAGCGGATGTCAGGACGCTGTCGAATATCAGTATCCGACGTAGGTTTGCGTGATTTTAGACGCTCGGGGATGACAGAATCTAGTGTCTTTCTGATCGGCATTTTGTGAGGGAGCTGGTTGTTTTCAGCCTTCGCCCATTCGACAGCTGCTGTTTGCTGTCTTAGGTGTGGTGGGGCAATATGCGCGAGTACGGGTAACCACGATGTGGGGGTCGGTCGCAGAGCACCCGTGATGATGCGCATGGCTCGGTTAAGTTGCACGTCTACTTTGGAGGTGTGTGCACTCTGGTACCAGACCGGAGCACAGTACTCCGCAGTAGAGTATACTAAAGACAGTGCAGATGTCCTCAGCACATCAGCTCGGGCGCCCCACGTGGTGCCCGCTAACCGTCCAATCAGGTTAACGCGTGACTTGGTCTTTTGGGCGGTGTTCTCTAGATGGTTCCGGTAGGTTAGTGATCTATCGAGAGTTACTCCGACGTATTTAGGAGTGCAATTGTGTTTCACTTTCTCACCATCAAAGAACACTTCTAGCTCTCTCCGAGCTAAACTATTTGACAGATGAAACGCTGTCACTTCTGTCTTCGAGGGGTTGGGACACAAGCGCCACCGTCTATAGTACTCGCCGAGAACCTTGAGGTCCTTGGAGAGAGCAGTTTCACCCTCGTGAAAATGTTTCCCTTGGAAGGTCAGCGCCAAGTCATCAGCGTATGCAAATTTCTCAGATCGAGTTGCGGGCATATCGCTAATATATACGTTGAACAGAAGTGGCGCCAGCACGGAACCCTGCGGTAGTCCATTTTTTATTGGTTTATAGCCGCTTTCTCTCGTGCCAAGCGTAACCTTTATGTGGCGTGGGCCTAACATGTTTTTAAGGAGGGAGAGAACTCGCTTGCAAGGAGCAATTTCGATCAGCTTGTGTAGCAGACCGTCCACCCACACAGTGTCATAGGCCGCCTTGAGGTCAACGAAGGCGGCAAAAGATTTGAGTCCCTTCTGAAAACCGGCTTCTATGTGAGATGTTAAAGCCAGGAGCTGATCTGCACAACATCGGTTTCCTCTGAAACCCGCTTGTTCTAAAGGGATACTGGGATTGACAACGGGGTACAGTCGGTTGTACAGCAAGCGTTCCAGCAGTTTGTACGGCACGTTCAGGAGCGAAATGGGACGGTAACTTGCAGCATCGTCAGCAGGCTTGCCGGGTTTTAGGATGGCTATTACCTTGGCCTTCCTGAAGATTGGCGGGAGGATACCAGTTTCTAAGATACTGTTATAAAAATTAGTAAGCCATCTTTTGGCACGCTTTCCAAGGTGGGCCAGAAATTCTGGGTATATGCCATCCAACCCTGCCGCTTTGCCGCACTTGCAAGATTTTAATGCAATTTCTAACTTGTCAGTTGTAAAAGGAGTACCTAAGGTGTTGTTGATTGGCAGTGATCGAATTTTTTCCCCACACCTGCGACGGGTATCTTTCGCAAAGTGTTTGTCGAGTGAGCCACTCTTCGTAAGAAGCTGGAGACGTTGTGCTATCTCGTCAGGCTGGACACCCGATTCAGCGGGTATCGGTGCAGCGGCACCGCCCATCTTGCGGAGTAACGTCCAGCTTCTTCGGCTAGAGTGCGTGAAGTCCATTTTCTCCACCTGGTCCACCCACTTCTGTCGCCTGGACTCATCCAGAGCAGCAATAATTTTGTCAGCCGCGTCTGAGTTTCCGGAAACCAAGAACTCCTCATAGGCCTCTTCGGCCGTTTCATTCCAACCCGGGGTATATTCCCTACGACATCCTCTCGGGATATGGTGGTTAGCAGCGCTAAGCAGAACCCTACAGAAACGGTCGTAGTTTTCTGCAGTTGGCTTCAACCACCGGACGGTAGAATCTACCCTCCCCTCGTATGATTTCCAGGAAGCTTTCGAGAAATTCCAACGAGCTTTCGGCACCGACTTAACTAGTGGCACTTCTAGTCCTAGTTTAATGAAAGCCGGCCGGTGTTGGCTTCTTGGAAAACTGTCCAAGATAACACGAGTGGCGGGCAGAGGTGTTCCACGCTGGCTCTTTGAGGTGAAACAGAGATCGGGATTTGTATCTCGTTGCCATCGGGCTGAATGGAAGGACCCTTTGCCCTTAGGGTCAAAAACGAGATGTAGCCTTTCTTGTTCTGCCCAGTCCGCTAAAGTGATCCCATTCACATCATTAGTGGAGTAACCCCAAAAGGTGTGGTGGCTATTAAAGTCACCGACATAGATGGAAGGGTGCGGGTGGATGCAGAGTGGAGGGGTGGCAAAGGTGTTACCGGGCGGTTTGTAGACTGATACTAAAGTTATGTCTTCAAGTTTAATAGTTATTATTTCTAAATTGTTATCGTTGCTATTACCGATGACAAAAACATTATCGAGATTAGATTTTGAATACACTGCCGACCCATAGATAGGTGACAGCGTAAATGCCAAAAGGTTGTAACCGGGTATGTGAGCCCGGGTGTCAATGCTACTAATATTGTCAATGTGGTGCTCTTGCAGAACAATCACATCGACACTCAAATCTTTTGCCAATCTAGCTAAATAGTCACACTTAGATCTAGAGGATCCTTCTATATTAAGTTGAAGAATGTGGACAGATTGTCCAAGATTCTTTGTCAGAGAGCCCTTAGAAGGGCCTTTTGAAGACATTTCTTGGTTTAGGTTCGCAAATAACGCTGGGAGTCTCTTAAGGAGCAGATCCAGCAGGCCGATGAGAGTCAGAATCTTTAGCCGTTTTCACGTGCACGGAACTCGTGAAGACGTTGCCCGGGGTGTTCCACTGGGAGGTAGATTCCGACAAATTTCCACCCATAGTTGTAGTTTGTTCATTTTTTAAATCATAAGTTGCTTTAGTGGAAATTTGATCTTTGTCTAAGTTTTGCAATAAATCTGGATGATTACTGTACAAGACAAAGCCATTGCTGGCAAAGCCTGCACATGATGGAACCTGGCGGACGGGTTTTGAGGGCGCTCGCGGCTGCGAGGTATTGCGACGAAGAGCTCTTGATTCAGTTTGATTTATTGTATGAAATGATAGCTATTTTATATTGATATTACTTAATACACACAACTATAGAATTATTTATGTAAGTTGCAAACTCAGCATGTCACGCAGTATTGTCAATAATATGTAGTAAGCAAGTCGACGACCTGCGCGGCATGCTGAGTAAGATGGTTCGAGTTGGCTCGAACATGCTCCCACTTTTAAAGAGAGTTAAAAACAGGATGTGTTGACAAGGCTGCTTGCTTGTATCTTGATATTTGTAGTGTTGCGAAGTCCTAATCTCTCGAACTGTAGATGTTGCCGGTTGCAAGGAAGTCATCGTGTTGTGGGTCATCGTGCCGCTGTAGTTGTTCCGATCGTCAGACGTCCTCCCGCCCGTCGGGTTGTGTTGTAATGGAGTGTAGGTCGTAAGGGTCGTAAATCCTTAGACAAGTTGCTGATAGTGTTAGGAGTCTGGAACGTCCCGTGATGAGTGGTCGAAGACGGGCACTCATCGCTATGTCCCATGATAAATGCTGCTGCTTGCTGCTGTAGAGTACTGGAACTTGCTTGTCGCTCAGTCTCATGATAAGTCGGAAAAAGGACACTTGCTTAGTCCTTCCCTATATAAATGCTGTCGGGAACGGGTACGTTTGTGGTCCAGCCCTATGTAAATGCTGATGCTGCTGTCGGGAACAGGGCACTTGTTTGTCCAGCCCCATGTCAATGCTGATGCTGCTGTCGGGAACAGGACGCTTGTTTGTCCAGCCCCATGTTAATGCTGATGCTGCTGTCGGGAACAGGGCACTTGTTTGTCCAGCCCCATGTCCATGCTGATGCTGCTGTCGGGAACAGGACGCTTGTTTGTCCAGCCCCATGTTAATGCTGATGCTGCTGTCGGGAACAGGACGCTTGTTTGTCCAGCCCCATGTTAATGCTGATGCTGCTGTCGGGAACAGGACGCTTGTTTGTCCAGCCCCATGTTAATGCTGATGCTGCTGTCGGGAACAAGACGCTTGTTTGTCCAGCCCCATGTTAATGCTGATGCTGCTGTCGGGAACAGGACGCTTGTTTGTCCAGCCCCATGTTAATGCTGATGCTGCTGTCGGGAACAAGACGCTTGTTTGTCCAGCCCCATGTCAATGCTGATGCTGCTGTTGGGAACAGGACGCTTGTTTGTTTAGCCCCATGTCAATGCTGATGCTGCTGTTGGGAACAGGACGCTTGTTTGTTTAGCCCCATGTCAATGCTGATGCTGCTGTCGGGAACAGGACGCTCGTGGTCCAGCCCCATGTCAATGCTGGCGGGAACAGGACGCTTGTTTGTCCAGCCCCATGTCAATGCTAGCGGGAACAGGACGCTTGTTTGTCCAGCCCCATGTCAATGCTAGCGGGAACAGGACGCTTGTTTGTCCAGCCCCATGTCAATGCAAGCGGGAACAGGACGCTTGTTTGTCCAGCCCCATGTCAATGCTAGCGGGAACAGGACGCTTGTTTGTCCAGCCCCATGTCAATGCTAGCGGGAACAGGACGCTTGTTTGACCAGCCCCATGTCAATGCTAGCGGGAACAGGATGCTTGTTTGTCCAGCCCCATGTCAATGCTAGCGGGAACAGGACGCTTGTTTTCTAGTTCCCTTGTAGTGCTCCGTCCGCGCAGGTCCCAATTTGCTGATAGCTAGTGGTAGGCGCGCTGTTGTGATGTTGGCGGTGTTCAAGATACCGGTGAGTCCCGCTTGTGGGAGGCCGGCACTTGATCCGCATCCGGCTCGAAGGACCAAAATGTACGGGACAATTCCATTGCTGGCAAAGTCTGCACATGATGGAACCTGGCGGACGGATTGTGAGGGCGATCGCGGATGCGAGGTATTGAGACGAAGAGTTCTTGATTCAGTCTGATTTATTGTATGAAATGATAGCTATTTTATATTGATATTACTTAATACACACAACTATAGAATTATTTATGTATTACATGCGTGTAAGTTGCAAACTCAGCATGTCACGCAGTATTGTCAATAATATGTAGTAAGCAAGTCGACGACCTGCGCGGCATGCTGAGTAAGATGGTTCGAGTTGGCTCGAACATGCTCCCACTTTTAAAAGAGAGAAGAAAACAGGATGTGTTGACAAGGCTGCTACTGTCTTGATATTTGTAGTGTTGCAAAGTCTTCATCTCTCATGCTGTGGTTGTAGTTGCTGTCATCTTGTTGTTAAGAAGTCCTCAATTTGTTGTGGCTCGTCAGGGTTGTAAATCCAATGACTGCCGCTACTGTAGCTGTAGCTGTAGATGTCGTGGCGCTGTTGTCAACTCATCCTGGTTTCTTCTCTCTTTTAAAAGTGGGAGCATGTTCGAGCCAACTCGAAACATCTTACTCAGCATGTCGCGCAGGTCGTCGACTTGCTTACTACATAATATTATTGACAATACTGCGTGACATGCTGAGCTTGCAACTTACACGCATGTAATACATAAATAAACCTTTCACTGTGTGTTTAACATCACTTGCATATAAAATAGCATTATCTTTTACAATAAATCAGACTGAAGCAAGAACTCTTCGTCTCAATACCTCGCATCCGCGAGCGCCCTCAAAACCCGTCCGCCAGGTTCCATCATGTGCAGGCTTTGCCAGCAATGGCTTTGTCTTGTACAAGCGGCATTTTTACTGTGTATTTTCCATCCGATTCCCTGTGTACAGTATTAGCATAAAAAAACTTCACACTGGTCGTCGCTAGTTAATTCGTTTTAATTCTGGGTTATGTCCTCTATTTCCCAAAATTTCGTCATCTCGTTGAGGTCCACTAGTGTCACGTCGCAATTAAAAGACTGTTCTTCTCCGCCGCTTAAGATCCACCCTAAGCGCGTTTGTTGAGCAAGTAGAGGGCATTGCTCGTCAGATTCAAATACACCTTTCATCATTATTCTTGAGTAAACAGTACGGCACAGTAACAAGTCAATGGGACGTGAAATATTGTAGTCAGGATCGGCAAGTCTCAAATTCTCCAAGTGCGGCCAGTTTTGTTTTTCAAATGTTGTGTTTGGTAGATTGTTAGTTAGTGTTTATATTATTAATGCTTCTGTTACGAATTGGTAGTGAGAGTACATTGATTTGCAGGTCAACATTAGTTGTCCATTGCAGTCTTTAGACACTTTTCCTATTCCAGAGACAGAAGCTTCGAAGTTTTACCTCGGTAGTGTAAGTAGTTGTACAGTTTTTTCTGATACTAAATTCACTTGAGATCCATTATCCAAAAGAGCTCTCAGTGTAACATACGAGTATGTTCCGTCAATAGATTGAACATTCAGTTGTATTGTCGTCAGCATTCCTCCCGTATCGTCATTCGCCAGGTGATTGGAGCTTCGGTTTTGACCGCCGTTAGAAATCGGAGGCCTTTCGTTGCTCGACGGCGGCAAAGGTTTGTTAAAGTTGTGTAATAATGTATGATGGTTCATATTACATTCTTTGCATGATTTAATTGACGAACATTGTGCATTTCCGTGGCTGAACAGACAATTTTTGCAGACTTGTAATTTTGCAACTGCGTTGTTACGCTGCAACGTGTTCAATTGCAAAAACTTGGGACATTGCATCAACACGTGATCCCCATTGCAGTTCGGGCATTGATGTTTTGTATGTACAGTATGATACGTTTTCGGAAATGTTTTGTTGAGTTCGAAGTTAGGTTTCTTGGCGAAATACTTCTGTTGGTAGGGAAATTGCTTTGTAGGTTGATTGTTGGTACTAGTTAACTTCTTTTCCGCAGTATTTCCTTTTTTAGTTCCTCTTCGTACTTTTTAGGCCATAAACATGTTCTCAAAGAAGCATAGAAGTTAGAAATGTTAGGTAATGCTCTGGGATCTGCAGCTTCTTTGATGTAGTAATCAAATGAAGTAGCGTCAAGTTTCAGTGACATTAAATGCGCAACAATCGGGCTTGCCGCATTCGTGTCCACGCCGATGTTTGAGAGCCCATTTAGAACCTCCTGTATAACATCATGCATTTTTTTCAGGTTGAAAGCGTCAGGCTCTTGTATGATAGGTAAGTCCAACATGACGTTTAGCAGAGAGGTGAACTGAAGGCGTTGATTGTCGTACCTTTGAGTCAGTATCTCCCAACATGCTTTATAGTTGTCAGCGTTAATAGTTAAATGTTTCACCAATCGCTCAGCTTCCCCGCGCAGTTTTCAATAGTTGCATTTTTTGCGCGGTGTTTACCATTGGATTGTGATGAACAGACTCCAGGAAAAGATCTTTAAATGAAGTCCATTGCATGTAGTTGCCGGAAAACTCTGGGATTTCCATTCTCGGTATAGATTGAGAGTAATGGGCGGATGCCCACATTTTGTTGCTAAGTTTCTTCCTGAGCGCATCGTACTTATCTTCGATTTCAAGGAACATGTTATTGTATTTCGTGTTAGTTCCCTTCAAGTTAGCTTCTAGTTCCCAGTGGAGTTTGTCGACCGTTTCCCACTTCGATTTTAGGATGGACAGTTGATCCTCGAACTCCTATCGTTCAGTTAACACTTCCTCGTGAATTTTTGACATCACACGATCGAGTGCCTTAAAGTTGCATTCCTGCTTAGTTATCGTGGTGTCAATCATGCCACTCAAGTCGAAAATTACATTTTTCATATCTTCCATAAGTTGAGTTTGTAAAGCTTCCATGTTAGATTTAGTTTTCTCATAAGTTTGTTTAAATTTTTCATAGACATCGTCCTGGAAATATTTAATTGCTTTGTCTTAAAAAGTTTTCCGTAGAACCTTGTCTCTCTGGTAAAAGTCATCCCACTGTTGTTGTAGCGACTCCAACCGTAGCTTCAAGTAGGAAATAGTTTTTCTTGATAGAGAATCTTTGTTATAATTACTGCAAAGATTCTTGATGCTTTCAAAGCGTTGCTCTTGAAGCTGTAGTTCGTTTATGTTGAATAGTTTTTTAGGTACGTACCAGTAAGTTCAATTAATAGTTAGTTAGTTAATGACACGTATTCAGTGTAGAGCGTGGCGTTGGTTCAGGACCTGGATTCCGCGAAGTTTCCGCAGCTTCCTCTAAGATATCTTCACGTAGCGTTTATCTTCCGTGTAGAACCTTGAAATGGTCACTGTAAGGTATTCAGCGCGTCAGTACTCCTAAACGATATGTGCGCCTTCTCGATTAAGCCGGTGAGACCCGCTTCTGGGAGGCCGGCCAACTGATTCGCTATCGCTAAAGAGACACAAACACACCAAAATCCTTTTCTAGGCTCGAAGGACCATTTAAATGTACAGTTTGCACATTTATTCTGGTTGTTAAGTTGTAGATAGTTCTTGAGTTAGTTATAGTTGGTGAGAGCGCGTAGAAATATCACACACATAAGTTAAAGTAAAGGTTTTTAATCAGTTGATAAAGTATTACAGATATAATATATGGTGACTTCTCGCTATGACGTCGTAATGCACTCTAAAGTAAAATATGTAAAAATGAACGGCGCGACAAGCAGGTCGCAACGTAAGCAAAACCTATAGGTATTGCCAATGTGCGGTGTATGTAATAAATAAACTGTACATTTAGGGCACATTAATCCTCAAAAATCCTAAAAAATACATGGCCCCTGGTGGTGCTAAGCGTGCAACACAACCATCTGCCACACTGTCCTTATTCATTGAATATAATAATTTGTTTTTGCTTTTCAGATTATAATTGAAGAACAAGGACTCCTGCTCATACCTTATTTTGCTGCAATAGGTACCTGACGGGCTTACTGAAACTTACACAATAAATGTGAAATATGTATATCTTTTACTATGATAAAAGTATATTTTTGAATAAAATAAGTTTATGTGTTTTGTAATATAAGTTAAGAATCAATTAAACATTAATTGTTACACTGTGCTATATGCTTCTGAATCAATAAACCTTCCATTGTTATTTTTAATTAAAAGTATTTATTACAAAAAAATATATGTAGGTGTGCACATTTTTGAGAGATCCGACACAGAGACCTGCGAACTTCTTCTGCAGACTCACTCCCCTGACTGGAAAGCAGCTCAGCGAACCAAGCGGACTGGACCACGGCTCACAGGGTAGTAGACGAAAACAAGGTAAAGTGGGCAATCAACAGCTTCCTTCCGTTTAAAACGGCGGGCCTTGATGGTATTTTCCCAGGGCTCTTGCAGTGGGGTGAAGTGAATGTACTGGCCAGGCATCTTACTGCGGTGTACAGAGGATGCCTTGCCCTCCGTTACGTGCTACTGCAATGGAGGGAAGTAAAAGTTGTTTTTATCCCCAAGCCCGGCAAAAGCGACTATACGCAACCTAAATCTTTTAGACCAATCAGTCTCACGTCCTTCCTTATGAAGACTCTGGAGAGACTGTGCGATAGGGACATAAGAACAATTTCCCTTATGCGTAAGCCGCTTCACGCTAACCAACATGCCTACAGCCCAGGCAAATCAACAGAATCTGCTCTCTACTGCGTAACATCTTGCGTTGGGAGAAGTCTATCTCAAAAACAATCAACCCTAGGCGCATTCATAGACATTGAAGGTGCCTTTGACAAAACAAACTTTACTCTCGAGACATGATGTCCATTTCACTATTGCCGGGTGGATAGATAACATGCTAAGGTACAGAGCGATACAATTTACCGTGAACTCCAGCACAAGAGGCGTGGTTTCCAAAGGCTGCCCGCAAGGTGGAGTACTCTCTCCGCTTTTGTGGAATATTGTGGTTAACGAACTCATCGAGAACCTCAATAGAATGAGACTGTATACGGTTGCCTATGCGGACGACCTTGCCTTTCTCATAGGTGGCCCCTTCGAGAATGTGCTCTGCAATCTTATGAGATCTGCACTAAAAATCGTCGAACACTGGTGCAGAAAGCACAACCTTACGGTGAACCCGTCGAAGACGGAACTTATGTCCTTCACCAACAAATGGAGCTTACGGCGGCTTAGACTACATAAGCTGTTCAACACAGAGCTGAGCCTAACAAACGAAGTGAGATATCTGGGAGTCACGCTCGATAGTAAGCTGCTCTGGACTAAACACATTGAACACAATCTAGAGAAAGCCTGCATAATCTTCTGGCAATGCCGAAGACTTATGGGCAAATCTTGGAGGTTATCCCATAAAATTTGCAAATGGCTGTACACAGCAGTTATTAGACAAACAATTTCCTACGGTGCAATAGCCTGGTGGCCCAGGACTGAGCTTTCAACCGTTAAAACCAAGCTACAGAGCTTTCAGCGGATGGCTTGTACAGCCATGACAATCTGTATGCGCACCACCCCGACGGCGGCCCTAGAAATCATCATTGGGCTCGCACCGCTGGACCTATTCATCCAACACGAGGCGTTGATGACAGCTTTTCGCCTCAAGCTCCAAGGCACAAGGAGGAATGAGGACAGCCCTATCGCAACCTTGTGGGACACAGTAAAGCTAGTACCCTCTCTGCGAGGCCCCTTGCGATAGGATACCGAAAACTTATACCTTTCACAAGAACTACCTAATACAACCATCCGAGACAGAGAAAGACGAATCAGGCGCAAATGAAGTTCGCATATATACAGACGGTTCAAAAATGGGGTCAGGAACCGGTGCTGGCGTCTTCTCTCGGGAACTAAACATCCACATATCGATTCCCTTAGGCATCCACAGTTCCATTTTCCAATGTGAATGCGTAGCCATAATGGAAGCAGCCAAAGCTGTACTACGCAGGAAGTTAGATGGATATAAGATCAGGATTTTTTCGGACAGTATGGCCGTACTAACAGCCTTGCAGAGTAATACTATTACCTCAGGGTTAATATACGAGTGTCACCAGACCCTGGAGCTCATGGCGTCAGGAAACCAAGTTATCCTGCAATGGATCAGGGGACACAGCGGATCTCTTGGTAATGACGCAGCGGATGAATTGGCGAGAGGTGGATCACAGACACAGATCGCTGGCCCTGTACCAATCCTGCCAATTCCATTCAGCCAAATGCGCACGTGGCTGCGAACATTTACCAACAACCGACACAATGTCCAATGGACAAACCTTGAAAGCTGTAGACAGTCGAGAGAGGCGATACCTGCACTTTCGCCGAGACTGACCCGACGACTTCTCAGCTTAAATAAAAATGACATCCGAATTGTAGTGAGCACCCTCACAGATCACATAACTCTCAACAAACATCTATTCACCATCGGCGTCACAGACAGCCAAAAGTGCAGGGGCTGCCTGGACGAGGACGAGACGGTTGCACACGTACTCCTAGGATGTACGAGTGTGGCTGACCAACGGGCAAAAATCCTAAAGGAATTGAGGTCGCTTCGAGAAGTCTGTGAAAACCCCAGGAGAATTCTGAACTTCTGGAAGGAGCTGGGCTGGTTGGAATAAACCAGTCAACCCTGCACGCACAACGGACCAAATTAAGAGTCTAATTGCGGATACAGGAGCCCCATAACTTAACATATCATAGGTGTCAACATCGTACGAGCTACAGAAACCAAGATATCTACGAAAAATTGTTTTATTTTTACATTTGACCTTGAATAGATTCCTGGTTGGTTTTTTGAGGCAGCATTTAGTACGCCAAAATAAATCTGTAAAAAGTCCTGGGTTCGATTAAGATAAACCGATGCTTTTAATAAGTTCCACTAAGTCAAACATGGTTTTTTAACAGTCGAGACCAACGTGATTTGCGGCTAATAAATTATATTTTGTTTAGAACCTGGCAAAGGTTCAAATTTCGAAACAGCTAGTTATAACTTTGTAACATATGGTTGTTGATTCTTAATTTGATTTTCTTTTAAGTTGTAAAGAAAACATTGTATATGGGCCGGGCCGCAAAACACTTTGGTATCGTTTTGAGAATTTCATTGGCAACCCAGCCCAGGGATGTGGTAAAATTCTGTACCTAAGTTATCGATAAAGTCGTTTGTTTTACGTACAGAAAAGTTCAAAATAATTTCATTAGACCTATATTTTTGGTGTTTTAAAATTATTTTAGATGAATATTTTTGTATGTTTAGATACTCGTAGATAGACGTATAGTATTAAAAATAGGTTGTGCCAGCATCGGAAGCAAACCAATTGAACTAGAAATAATTTCATCCAACACAAAATATCTTCATTCGCATAAAAAAAATTATCTAGTTCGCAGTTGGCATTTTGTTCAATATTCTGACTGTCTAAATATTTGATGTTTCATATTAATATACTGAGTAATATATCGACAATCTCTTATTCTGAGGCTATAAAAATAACAGAGTAAAATTATTATTTTTCCAATGTTTCTCTTTTTGCCGCCTCATTTCTTGCGACGTAAACAATAGTGGCCAGTTCTATTTTTTACGTCGCATGATTTTTTTATAAATTCTAACACAATTTTATAAATTAAACCTCTTAAATAATCAGTGTTTCACTACTATATTATGCATTTATTATACATGTAAACCTTCCTCTTGAATGGCTTTATCTATTCAAGAAATTCGCATCAAAATCGGTTCCGTAGTTTTAAAGATTAACATACAAACAGCGGGAATCGATTTTGTTTTATAGTATTTAGTGGTTGGTGATTGGGATTAGTGATGATTACTGAAGTGTTATACCATAGCTGGGTTGTGGCTTTTAGAGAAACAATGACCAGAGACAATGACTTACAGAGCATGAGATATGTAAAATTGTATTGTGTAGGTAATATAGCCAGGAGTGGGATGGTGTGGGCTAAATAAGAAGAAGAAGAAGGTACTATAGTCCATAGTATGGACTATAGTCCAGGCCAAAGTTTTATACATATCAGGAAGTCGCAGGCAAAGGTTAGTACAAAAATGTTTGATTTTTTAGAAATTGTGCACTTTCCGCTTAATGAATGTAAGACTTCCCGCTAAACGAATATCGATATCGACAAATTCAATAAAGTGATCATGTAGCAACACTAGTGATTTATCAAAAATATTTTGAGTTTATTTCTACAATTTATTGAAAAAGATAGTGTTTATGACTTTCCGATGGTAAGAAATTCCCTCTTTATTCAAGGTACTTCTTTTTTTATTTTTCAGACAAGTAATTATTGCGCAAAATGGCATTTTTTTTTTAAAAGTACTCACATGCGGCGAATTGTGCAAAAATTAGGCATAACTGAGGTGAGGTTTCAAGCGCTTTGACAGATATGCTTAGGCGTGAAGCGCCTGTTAGTGGCTCGCATGTCAAACTCATATCGCCTTTCTATCGGTTAGCGCTAGCTTTTACTCTTCTGTGGATAGAATAGCGCGTTTTCGTTTCGATTAATATTCCTTTGGCAAAATTGTTCAGTTTCATGGGCTGGTTACACATTGTTTATTCGTATATATTTTTGCTATTCTATCTTTATCGTAACTATATCTTTCAAAAATATAATTATGCACGGAATTTAATCTCCAGTAATTTAATTACGGCGTAAAAGCTGTGGAATATTTTATAATGGGCTTCCATTAAGTCTGAAATATTTATATTTATATAATGATATTGTTAGGATGAAACTTTGGAGTTAAGAAATCAAAGGCCAAACTGCCTTTCTCAGTGAATATAAAAGATTTATTTACAAAATGAACACTTTCTTCATACGTAAAACCATTAAAACAATATTCACTTATCTGTGAGTATAAAAGAAACTTCAATTTAGGCCTTTATTCCTGAAATAAAGGCCTAAATTGAAGTTTCTTTTTCAGCAAAAACATAAATTAAATATCTTATCAAAAATTTAGTTATATTAGCAAAATGAATACTCTTTAACAAATGTAAAATCTCACGAAGGAACTATCATAAATAGAAATAAAACTAAAAGGAAGCAAAGAGGTTTTCGTTATATTTATAGAATTAATATGAAGCTGACTTTGAAATGAGTCCTTTATTAGAGTAAATTATTTCAGTAAAGGCAATAAATACATGTGTAGGTAGTGAATAGAGTGTTATATACATACGTACATTTAATCACGCCTTTATTCCTAATGGGGTAGGCAGAGCGTAACAACCTAAACAAAGCTCGTTCCGCCACAATGACAAAGTTTGAGGGTTATTTATGATTGATTTGTAGGTATATTGCTGGAGTAACAGGTTGTCAGCCCATCGCCTAAATTGCAATATACTGAAATCCTCGGATCCCTTAGCTGTTTTTTACAGCATGCCCGGGAGAAAATGCAGCTGGTAAATACCATGTTTTCTTTCGCTCCCAGTCTAGCATGGAATAAAGTGTTCATAATATTAAAACTGGAACGGCTTGGTATTTATTTATCTACAATTATTTGATTGTATAATTCTTGCACACATAATCCTTACTTTGGGAACGAATTGGTACTGTCGTTGCGTGCAGACGTGTATTTTGTGGTGTTCGAAATTTATATTTATTATATTTTATTATTCAACATTTTAAATTCTTGAGAAATCGGTGGCTCTCGTTCTATCTTAAGGCAAGTCACATATACGACGGCGGCCATCTTCAAATTTCGAAGGCTCTCACACTCGGACGGAGCTGTGGTTCGGATCCTCCTGTTTCTTCCTGGGACATCAACCGTAAGAAGTCGTCGCCATATTGCTTCCAGTCGGACCTCTCTTTCGCCGATGACTTCATTTGGACAACTGTGAGGACGAGTATTGTAAGCGGTACGTGCACCTATACCAAATATTCGCAGAAGCTTATTAATTTGTTGGAGGTGTCGTGGCTGAGATTCGAACCCGAGTCCACCGCATGGCAGGCGACCGCTCTACAACCTAACTAATCGAGGTTGATCGTCGCGCGTCGAAATAGCTGACCAGATCTTACTCAACCAGCGCCATCTGTAGAAATTATTGTGTACTACATAGCCTTACGTTACCCATCGACCCATACTACGAGTCACTACTACCACTAGTCAGAGCGGGCTCAACTTAGTTCAACACCTTGCCAAGAGATGCCGCCTAAAGTCATACAAAACTGTGCGGGCTGTCGAAATGCTATTAAAAATAATCTGCATGTATGTTGCAGTAAATGTAAACAAGTATACGACCTGAATTGCGCAAATATATCGGAAAAACGTTTATCAAGTACAATGACCAAGGAACAAAAGAGTGCATGGATGTGTCAAGCTTGCAAATGCAGACAGCCTAAAATAGGAAATGTGAATACCCCGGTAGGAAACGGGCAAGGCTCAAGAGAGTTGAATACCTCTTTTACTCTTCCGACGGTTGAACAACAAGACCCTCCTAAGTCTGATGAAGGATTTCCATCCAACCAGACAATGCAGTCCAAAGTGGCCGACGTGAATCACCAAAATGTCACCGTACGTAATCCACGGGCTACGCGCGAGGAAAGTCAAGATAGTCAGGAGGGCGAAACTCTTACATCATATACTGTTAGAGCTATAGTGAAAGAGGAATTGAGTTTGGCTTTGAAGCAGACGGTGGCAAAAGAATTCGCTACTATAAAAAGCGTACTCTCAAACTTTGAGGCATCTTTGTCCTTTCTTAGCGAGAAATATGATTCTATTAAAAATACTATAGAAAAAACAGGTGAATCAGTAAAGGCATTACAACAGCGAAATGAAAAACTTCAGATAGAGGTCAGTTACCTAACAGAAAAACTTAATATAATAGATCAGCAGCAGCTTGCTAATGATGTGGACATTAGTAACGTTCCCGAAGGTAAAGGCGAAAATGCTACACATGTCGTGATAACCTTGGCAAGTAAGCTAGATATCAAGTTAACGGAAGCTGACGTAGTGAGCGCACACCGTGTAGGCTCTACGCGCGGAGAGTCGTCGTCGAGTGGGGCGGCAGTATCGCCCAATGAACGGGACGCCACCGCTCCGCGCCCGCGCCCCTTCGCAGTGCGACTGGCGCGTCGGGACCTTCGCGATAAGCTGTTAAAAGCGGCGCGGGTTCGCCGCGGGGCTACCACCGCCGATACAGGCCTCCCTGCTCCGCCGCGCCCCTTCTATGTCAACGAACGATTAACTAAAACGACAAGGGAACTTTTCCAGAAGACGCGCGAAATGAAAAACAATTTTAATTGGAAATACGCGTGGACAGCACAAGGAAAAATATATGTTCGAAAATCTGAAGATATCAATTGTTCCCGTTATCTTATTATCTCGATGGCTGATCTACAGAAGGTTTTTAAAGACGAAATGGTTAGCGCAAAGAAATAATCTATTCCAGTTCTATCTAATTCTTTTGAGTCTATTGATAATACTATTCTACTTGCTACTGTTAGTTATTTTTGCTGAGCTTATAACTTTTTGTATTACTAGTAATTTTACTCAATTTTATACATTTTTAAATGATCTACTCTCTAAATTAAACTATAAATTGGCGCCAAATGGGTACTACACTCAACATCAAAATATTTTTTATACCTGTATAAGTTTTGACGAAGGGCTAATTAGAAACTTTGCACATTTAAATACTAATACACATATATTTATATACAATACACACATACACATAAAACCACGCAGCTCTTACTACACAAAAATTATAGAATGCTGTCAATCAAAAAGTATGTCTACTATAAATCTATTTCACATATTAATTAATACTCTTAAATTTTATTATTTTAAACTTATTTTAGGGTTAGTTTATTTACAATGATGGGTAAAAAGATGACAAATTTAAAATTAGGACTGTACAACATATGTTCTCTGAACACAGGTCGTGATGAGTTGGTCGCTGCAATAGACGGATACCAGCCAGACATATTAGCGCTTAATGAGACATGGCTACGATCGGGAGAGGATAACTATGTCGTTTCGATTCCTGGTTATACTCTTAAAAGTAATCCTCGCGCCAATAGAAAAGGCGGTGGTGTAGGATTCTATGTACGCAAGGGCTTACATGTTCGTATATAACAGCATCCAGAATCCCCGCTAGAGCAGATGTGGATGGAACTGCGTATATCTGGCATGGGACCTATCGCTATAGGTACCGCATACAGAACCGAAGCGGTATCGGTTGATAAGGCCATCGAGGCACTTAATGACTCATTGGATGTATTTGCATCCTGTAACTGTATTTATTTACTTACCGACTTCAATGTCAATTTACAAAAAAAATATACGCTAAATACACAAAAGGTAATGACGTTTTTAAGTCAGCGTAATCTTGAACAACTGGTAAAAGAACCAACAAGGTTCAGGAGGACAAAAAAAGTCGCTGTTAGATTTATTTATCACAGATTGTCCAAATTCTTGCAAGTCAATAAATGTTTACCATAACTCTACAATTAGTGATCACGCGATGGTGCTTGCAGAATTAACCATTAAGAAACCAAAACAGACCCTACAATACATTTATAAGCGATGTTTACATAAAATTAACCGGGAGGAATTTACAAAAGATCTAACTGATCTACCTTGGGAAAATATAAGATCATTGAGACACATCAACGACAAGGTTAAGCTATTTGACCAATTATTATTAAAACTATTTGATAAACATGCACCGGTACGAAAAATACGAATTAATCAAAATTTAACGCCGTGGATTACAGATAACATTCGATTGATGATGATTTTACGTGACTCAGCTTTAATTAGAGCGAAAAAAAGCAAGACCGAATCTCACTGGGCTTACTACAAAAGTTTACGTAATTATACGGGAGGGGCGCTCGAACGTGGAAAAGCAGCGTACTTTACTCACTACGTAAATAATAATAAGCAACACCCCCAACAAATGTGGTCTTACTTGCGGCGTTCGTCGATTGTGAGCAATACCGTAGGCAGATCTAATATTCCTCAACATTTATGTCACCCCGAAGAAATCAATAACTTTTTCTTAAAAATACCGGGCAATACAAATACGGATTATAACACGTTAAAATGTTTCGAAAACACAAAGTTGTGTGATGAAGTCTTTGAATTGGAAGAGTGCTCAGAAGATCAAATTAATAAAACTATTTCATCAATTGATACAAAAGCCAGTGGTCATGACGGTATTACAATAGATATGATCCGGCTCACCCTAGAAATTACTCTTCCAATAATCACACATATTATAAACACATCTATTGGCACTAGAACGTATCCTGACCAATGGAAACGTGCCAAACTAAGGTCTTACTTTGGCACGTTTCCATTGGTACCGTATACCGAAGGGTAATAAAGTTGAGGAATATAAAGATTTATGTCCAATCAGTTTATTACCAATACATACATACATACACACATATAATCACGCCTTTATCCCTAATGGGGTAGGCAGAGCGTAAACGACCAAAACAAAGGTCGTTCCGCCACGTCTGACAAAGTTTTGAGGGTTATTTAAGATATATTCGTAGGTATATTGCTGTAGTGACAGGTTGTCAGCCCATCGCCTAAATTGCAATACACTGAATCCCTCGGATCCCTTAGCTGGTTTTTACAGCATACCCGGGAGGAAATGCAGCTGGCACATTCTATGTTTTTCTCTCGCTCCCAGTCCAGCATGGAAGTTATTACCAATAATGTCAAAAATAATAGAAAGAGTGATCTGTGTGCAGCTAACAAAACATCTTAATCAGAATAATTTGCTTCCTGCCTTGCAGTCGGGATTTCGTAGTGGGCATAGTACAGCCACGGCCCTTGCCAAAGTCACAGATGACATTATTGAGGCGTCTGATAAAGGCATGGGTACAATCCTGGTATTACTGGATTTTTCCCGCGCCTTCGATTGCTTAAATCCGGAATTACTTCTTTCCAAACTGGCTTATTATGGTGTGTCACGATCATCGTGCAAATGGTTCCAATATTTTCTTAACGACAGGGAACAATATGTCGAACTTCAGACAGACAACGGCTTAAATATACAATCGAAGACGCAAAAGATCCCTCGCGGCACTCCACAGGGTTCTATTCTGAGCCCACTACTTTTTATTCTATATACGGCTGACTTAATTACAAAATTAAAACACTGTGTGGTACATCTGTACGCAGATGATACCCAACTTTATTATTCTTTCGAACCAGGTGAACACAGCCAGGCATTAATAAAAATAAATGAAGACCTTAACACCATTTACTGCTGGTCCATTGCACATAATTTGGTCTTGAACCCTTCGAAGTCACAATTTTTAGTTCTAGGTAGTAAATGCCAACGTAATACAATAGTGGAACAGAATCCTAAAATAAATATTGGAACTGAACTAGTGGCTCGGGTAGAAAAGGCTAAAAACCTTGGCCTAGTAGTGGATGGTGAGATGAGGTTCATAGAACACATTAACATAAAAATTAGGAACGCGTTTTATCGGTTAAAAGTACTATACAGCTTTCGAAAATACTTATCGGTAAGTGTTAGGGAAATATTAACTGAATCGCTGATTCTGTCCATTTTTAATTACACCGACTGTATATATGGCCCCCGTCTTTTAGAAAAGACAAAGAAGTCCATACAACGTGTTCAAAACGCATGTATGCGTTTTCGTTACTATATACCTAGAAGAGCACATATCACTCCGTACCTAAATGAGAAAAATATCTTAAACATGACCCACCGGAGAGAACTACACCTTGCCTGTGTGGTACGAAAAATTTTCGAATCTGAGAAGCCATACTATTTATTGGAAAAATTTAAGTGGAAGAGACACAAGCAAGTTAGATCCTTACGTAGCCATAGGGAAACAGAACTTTGCATACCTAAGCACAGCACTGTTTAGAGGAGGGTTCAAATTCGCTGCTACAAAAGTGTGGAATGATCTTCCTCCTCCTTTGCGCCTTCCCATGAATTTGCAATCGTACAAAAATCTCGTTCGGAAACACTTAATGGAGAAGCAAAGGAGGAAGCAGGATAGCAAACCCTAATGTGGTCCTGAAGAATGATTAATAACATATGTAATAACATTCATTTGGGCCAACCAAAGTACACACCCGCACACAAACATATACATACACACGCACACTTACAAATACGCACACACCACTTCTAATATTTATAGTATAGCTTTTTTATTATTAAGAGTAATAAATTAATAATAGTATTTTTTATTTATTTATTTACAACTATAGGTATTATTTTGTTAGGATAAATTTATGTAGGTATAGAATTATATATACATTTATTACTATACGAACACCACTATAATAATATGCAACATCAATCTATTATTAAAGCACGCAAATAACAACTAGCACATTATTTATAAGCACTAAGGGGCTAGTCTGAAAATCAGCGCTAGGCATTATGCTTAGCATTATGCTGAGATTAGTACCCATTGCCAAATACGCCAAACACTGTTATTTTTTTTACTTTTTACTTTTTTTTACTTTTTGGCTAGATAATTTGTATGTAGTTTTAAAAAAAACATTTATATTGTGTATTTTGGCAATAAAGACTTTTTTACTTTTATTTTTACCTTAATAAAAGTATTTTGTTCACTTTTATTCAAAAGATTTGTTACAAAATATTATTCAACCATTGGATAATAAAAATAACATTGCCTAAATATATTAAAAATCTCCTCTTTTTACGCGTGGTCGGTTAAAAAGGTCCCCAATACCACTTAAATTTTAATCAAGTAATTTTACAAAATGGCCTCCAATTTATTTTATTTTCATTTCAGTTATAGCTTCGCGTGATTTGCTTATAAATTAATTGGACACTGACTTTGAATATTGATGAAAATATATTTTTATGATTGATTGAATATTTAATTGAATATCTAATAGGTGATTCAATATTCTGATTACAATTTTGGTTCAATATTACCTGCGATATTAATGTTCTTACTGAATATGGTTCAATATATAATAATAATAAATAATTAGATTTAAAATATAATGTTCCTCCCCTTTCAGTACTAAGCAAAGTAAATTTTAAATATTTGAACAAGTTAACAAAATACAAATAAAAATCACTTTATTTCTAGAAAACACATTGCATAAACTAAAAAACACACAATCAAGAATAACATAACAAATAGGACAGGTAGGCATATAGATATTTTCACAGAAATGGAAAAAGGTGTGAACACAGCTTGGCTGTTTATAAGTCCAGTGTCAAAATTTTTATACAGAAGAGGATGAAACTTGAATCTATTCCGAAGTATTAAAGTTTTAAGTGATTTCAAGTAGGTATTATTGGATAGTTTGAGATCAAAAGCAGTCGAACTATTCATCCAAAGAGGATCGTAAAGTTTCAATATGCCGATCGGATTTCAATGAATTATTTAGTTTCTAAAATTATTATAAACTAGCTGTGCCCGCGACTTTATACACCCGGTTTGTATGGAACACACGCAGTGTCGAACATAATGAAAACGCGTCTTCGCGCGTAGGAGTGGGATCTGCTAACCCGCGCGCGGAAGCGTGTTTCGCATTGTCTGATCTTTGTTTTTGTACGAAAAGAACGCTTCCGCACGCGAGCTTGCAGAAGCGTTTTCAGTGTGTTCGACACTGCGTGTTTTCCATACAAACTGGGGTCGTTACTCAATATTAGAATGGTTTGCGTTATTTTTTCTAACCTAGGCTGGACACCAGATAATTAAAAAAAAAAACAAAAAAGTCCCTTTAAGATCGGATAAAAACGATTAGAGTTCAATTTTCTCCCTTCAGCATAAGTCAGGTGGCGTGATTATTTGTATTGTTACTTCGATTTTTAATAATGTTTATTTGAATAAAAAAAGTTCCATAAAAATAGGTTAAGAAAAGCCGAATTTAAAATTCCTGCCTACCCGCTAGGTCAGGTAGCGTGATTTAAGGTATCCTAAGTTGCAACCCGGGTAACACACAGATGAATTAAAAAAAGTGCCATCGAAATCGGTTTAGTAGTTTTGGCGTGATGTGGTAACATACAATGTCTTGATGTGAATGTCTTGAAAAAAACGTTTTGATCTTTATGTCGTTAATAATGCCTGCTCCAATTATTTTATTGGAAAAATATTCAATGTACAGACACGACCCTTCTAGATATTTATTATGTATATAGATATTAATATTCTTGATTGGATAGTATTGGTAACGTTAATATGTACAAGTACAGTAATTGCAATACTATAAAACAAATTGCAGACGCTTTTATCGACTCTGCGTATCGTAATTATATACGATTTAATTCTACTAAATAATTCTTATATTAATTACTTTGTGTAAAGTATGATAATATTTCCTACCAAATAAGATATTGTTATACTTAAATATATTTTTTGTGTTGTCATTTGTTTACATGCCGGACTGGGAGCGAAAAAAAAACGAAGTATGTGCCAGCTGCATTTCCTCCCGGGCATGCTGTAAGAACCAGCTAAGGGATCCGAGGGTTTCAGTATATTGCAATTTAGGCGATAGGCTGACAACCTGTCACTACAGCAATATAACTACAAATATATTTTAAATAACCCTCAAAACTTTGTCAGACGTGGCGGAACGACTTTTGTTTGGGTCGTTTACGCTCTGCCTACCCCATTAGGGATAAAGGCGTGATTATATGTATGTATATATCTCATTTGCTACAAAAATAATGAAATTAAAATGAGAGTACCTACTTTTATTTGCAACCAACAGAAATTCGCGGAACACATTTGGGTTAATGTGGTTGCAGAGAAAAGGTGGCAGGCTCAATGGAAATAAATTTATACATACATACATACATATAATCACGCCGTTATCCCTAATGGGGTAGGCAGAGCGTAAACGACCTAACAAAGGTCGTTCCGCCACAACTGACAAATATTGAGGGTTAATTAAGATATATTTGTAGATATATTGCTGTAGTGATAGGTTGTCAGCCCATCGCCTAAGTTACAATATACATAAACCCTCGGATCCCTTAGCTGGTTTTTACAGCATGCCCGGGAGGATTTGCAGCTGATACATTCTATGTTTTTCTCTCGCTCCCAGTCCAGCATGGAATAAATTTATTGTGTCTAAAATACAAACATTTTTATGATTGTTTTACTATTGGCGACAATCGCAACTAATTCTACATTTAATAATCCATTACGAATATAATAATTCACACTGAGCATAAAAGCTACGTGTTGCAAATGTGCTAAAATAGCCACTTTTGTATTTTAGGCACAATTAATTTTAAACTGATGGCGCCACTGCCGCAGCTCTCGAACCCCCTTGAATTAATATAGCCAGTAAATCAAAAGAATATCACATACAAAAATGTGGAGGAAAGGACAAACAATAATTAGAGAGGTTAATCATTGTCAGTGTTTCATGGGCAACAATTTATAACCAGGGAAAAATACGCAGTAAAATAAATAAAAAGCCAGATAAATAATCAATATACTCTATTGTTTTGAAAATGTATAAATACATTAAATACACGCAAACATAATCAATCCTTTACGCAGGTAAAGCAGAAAACAAAATAATTTGAATAGTAATTTGAATATTGTTTTGATAAGTAGTAATGATTTAAGCAGACAAAAAGAACACACTAACCGATAAACTAAATTTCAATACAATTACAATTAAGGTTCCCTTATAAAATTATGGCGAAATCCATTAACTTGTTCAAGACGGATAGAATCTGAAATTAAAGGAATTATTGAATTCAAAGTTCCTATGAATGAACGATTTTCACGAGAGAGTCGAACAATCGAATTTAACAAACTACTTCAAAGTTATTAGACGCCAGAATCCCTGGAAATAATTTTGTGATAGTTATTCGCAACTATTTTATTTGAGCGCACTAAGCTATATGTATAGAGACTACATCATTCAAACACTTTATGTACCATTTAAGACTGGTATATGCAATGCACCACTCTTAATTCAAGTTGTCAGATTTCATTTTTTTAATCAAAACAGGGAAATAGTGAGAAAAGTGCCCCCCTTGTAAATTATAAAATGAAATAAGCAGAGACCGTTTTATTACTACCACCATACTCAAAATTAGTTTTAATTATAAGATAATTTATTGAAATCATGCAAACAAGAGAACATTCGCCATACGAATAAGTAAATAAATTATAATAATCAAAGAAATTAATCATATTGTTTTTCTCTAGCCCAGCCCAACAAAAAGGAATAGATAAGTGAAGAGATAGAAATAAAATAACACAAATTTACTTAATCCATTTGACAAACTCTGCTTTCTCCAGAGGGAACAGATAATCCAATATTACACACACAGATGGAATAGAGTGGGTACTATTCAAGCTTAGTACAGCTAAGGGCTATAAATATTGCACATTGGTTAAATCAGGTCTGCCTCTGTTGTCTGAGACGTTTGCTTCTAATCCGGAGGTCGTGGGTTTGATTCAGATAACCCAAAGTTGATATTGGTCAATCACTATCACTTTGTGAGGTTTTCCCCAGTTTGGTTAGGAGAATACTGGATGAACAATCTGATTGTCTGCAAGAAAAAACATAACGTGCTTTGGAAGGCACGTTAAGCCGTCCAGTCACTGTTTTGATAGATCCGTTTCGAAAACCATGTCAGAAAATGATTAGCTGTGCTTGTAGGCGGTTTATGAGTTTGACTCCAGGTTTAATCGGGTCTTTTGACTCGAATACGTACACGATGAGACAGGAAGATCACATATATTATATATATATAAACTTAACTCAGTTGTAGATGGTTGCAACTTCTAGACTAGTCGCGTATATATATAGTCTAGAAGTTGCAACCAAGTTTAGTTTGGCTTACACTTATTGGAAAACATCACTGTCTCTTTCCCAGAGTCAATGTGCGATATTAACGGTCCAGTTTTTTACGTAAGAGACGCCCTTTCATAAACTTCAAATGCAAGAAAAACTTGTTTAGTAACACAAAGAGTCTCTTACTTATTTACAATTTTCTTTTTCAGTCAAGGTAAAGACTTCATTATGTTTTCGGGAATAATTTATTACTCTTGGGCACCCATTATTTTTATCTGAAAAGTTGCTACTTCTTTTTTTTCTTTGGTTCTCATTCAACTTAAAGTAAAAAACACTGAAAATATTATAACCACTGCATAACGGAAATATAGCGTGTGGTAGTTGTATATATCTTTATTTTAAACTCTTAGACTCGTATTTATAATGCGATCTCAAGATTGAGATCAATATTATGGACCTGACGGGCCGTTTTGTACTAAAATATGAATATGAAATAACATTTCCGATTTAAACTCAAACTCGCTGTTACTCTTGAAATATAAATACGGGCCTTACTACAACTCATCTTTTTTGCATACTTTTCAATGATGCGATTGTGATATTTTTCGACGGAGCTTTTTTAAATTTAAAATGAAGCTTTCATGCGAACACTGTGATTTAACTGTGACACTTGCGGCTAACTGAGTTTTCCAGCGGTAGTACATATACCCCTACCAAATTTCGTCAAAATCTGACGAAACATTTTCAAGGTTATTTTACGTTTGGCGAATATCGCAACTAATTTGTGATGTTACTTTATACACACAATGATAGTATTGTTCTATATATATATAGTTTGTATTATATGCGTGTAAGTTGCAAGCTCAGCATGTCACGCAGTATTAGCAAGTTGATGAACTGTGCGACATGCTGAGTAAGATAGTTCGAGTTGGCTCGAACAATTTGCCTGAAATCAATTCTCATTGTGCTGTTTTAAATTAGAGCAGATGACCCACTGATTCATCTCTCTGACCGGTGTCAAATCTTCGTGCTAGATTTGGTATACTGTGTCTTTTTAAACTGCAGAAGCATAAGCTACCAGCTCCTTCCAGCTTTTGAGCTAGTTCATTCACATGATTTGTTAGTCTGTTCTGATATTTTGAGCTGTAGAGCGCTATTTCTTGTTTGACAGTGTTCATGCCAAGGTCCATGTGGACATACTTGTTGCTGATATATTGCGGTATGTTGAACATTATTCTTAATAGTTTGTTTTGGAAACGTTCTAATATTTCAAGGTTGCTGTTGCTAGCTGTGCCCCACAGTTGGATGCCATAGGTCCAAATTGGCTTTAGGATGGCTTTGTATTTTGCTATATTGATTTAGTTTGGAGTTTTTTCCTATGAGCCAGAGCATTGTTCTCAGTTTTGTATCAAGTTGTTTACGTTTTGTCCAAATGTACTTTTGCCATGTCAGTCACCTATCTAGGTGCATGCCCAGATAGATACCTCGCATGGTCAGTTTGTGGTATGTCTTCATTATATAATTTTATAGGTGGGCATGTTTCTCGTCTTAATGTGAATGTTACATGTGTTGATTTCCTTTGATTTGCTTTTATTCTTCAGATATAAAGCCATTGCTCTATTTAATGTAGATGAATTTGTAGATTTTCTAATGTTGTGACTGGATTCGTGTCTGATGAGAGCAGAGGGGTGTCATCTGTGTAAGTAGCTGGCATAGTGTTTACAGCGGCGTATATCAGGTACAATATTGGCCATAATATACTTCCATGTGGAACTCCTGAGTTGCTCTCGTGTAGTTCTAAGTTTGCGTGGTTATTTTATACTTCAAAGCATCTCTTGGCAAGGTGTGATCTTATGATGTGGAAAAATTATTGGGGTAATGAGTTTTTTACTTTGAAAAGGAGACCTTTTTGCCAAGCCTTGTCAAATGCCTGGGCAATATCTATAAAAACTGCTGAGCAGTATTGCTTGTTTTCAAAGGCTCTGTTGATATTGTCTTCTAGGCGATGTACTTGCTTAATAGTTCCATGACCCTCTCTGAATCCAAACTGGTGTTTTGGTATAACACTTTGTAGATGTGGTTTCACTCTGTATAAAAGTATTTTGTCGTACAGTTTGCCCATCACTGGTAGTAAGCTGATTGGTCTATATGCAGCTCTTTCTTGAGGTGGCTTACCGGTTTGTGGATCATGACTATTTGGGCAATCTCCCACTGACTTGGGAAATGCTCTAGTCTGGAACAAGCATTGAATTTTGAAGTAAGTAGCATAATTCCTCTTCCTGGTAGTTTTTTCAGTCTTGTTGAATCTATCAAGTCATAACCTGGACATTTACTTTCCTGAAGCTGTTTCATCTGCTTTCGTAACTCTCGTCTTTTAAGCGGAAGATACAATTGTATTGATGACTCCAGGTAGTTGGTGACTTCTATGTCGTGTTCTGCTCTCGTGGATGCTAGTGGTTGAAAGACAGTGTGCAGGTGTTTTGTAAATTTGGTGGCTTTTTCTAGGTCTGATTTGGCCCACTCACCATTGTGCTTTCTTTTCTCATCGGGATATGCTGTTTAGGACCCTGCGTTTTTGTCTTCCACAGAGAGAAGTTTGTGTCTGCTGTAGGTGTTAGACTATTTAAAATAAGATATTTATTATTTATGCAGACAATAGCGTATTGCAGATATTTAAACTATTATGTGCAAAACAAATACGTAAAATATAGGTATCATTGATTTAAATTTTCATTCACAACGTATATATATATACTTTGGGGGTGTAGTGGGGCGTCTAGTGGTAGTACCTTTCAGGTGTCGTCAGCTGGCCTTAATGTGAGGTGACGCACCATACTGGTCCACAGGCGTCACACAAACTCTCACCGGTGGCTTCCAGTAGTTGTTGTGCACGCAGCGGCCACACCCCGGTAAACCACGTCGGCTCGTGGGCCAAACCCGGTTGAGGGGGCCCGCATACTTCGGTGGGCGGGTTTTTCTGCGGACACCTCCCGCATAGTGCATGAAAACTAGCTCGGCACAGAAGGCAAACCAAGCTAATAAGTGACGGATTTTGGCGGATGCGGCGAGCTGGCAAGGCCTTGTTGAAGGCTTAGGGCGACAGCAGAGGACGAAAGCAGCTGTCGGCCAGATACTGCAACTGAACCCTCCTCTGATCGTAGCAGCTTTCCGTTCCATCGGATACAGGAGGGCAAGGAGGAGAGAGTGCATCTATGTCCACGCAGTCACGCAGCACTAAAATAAATCACGCGTATGAACTGACTGGTTTATGAAGAATGGACTCCGATACCACCAAGACCCGTGGCAATGGACCAAGGTAGAAAGGTCCGGCGAAGATACGCGCTTGGCTTTGTCTGAGGTTTGCACACGGGCGACATAGGGAGAGTGGTCGTTCCTACGCTGCATTGGGGTGACAGTGTGGGTTGGGCAGCACTCTGTGTGACGGAGCAGCCATGTTTAGGGAGACACTGCTTCCCCCGCCCAGCCGGGGACGGGGCTAGAAAAGGTGCCCCAAGAAAACGTTTGCCCCGAAAAAAAGGGAGGTAGTAACCGTAGCTGCCTGGGTATCCCATCTCATTACGGTGGCAAAAAAGTGATCAAAACGAAGATGATATTTGGAGCGTGGAACGTTCGAACTTTGCAAGATAGAGAGGGAAATATCTGCCCGGAAAGAAAGACGGCCGTTGTCGCGAGGGAGTTAGCAAGATATGGCGTCGACATAGCCGCACTTAAAGTCGACATAGCCGCACTTGAAAAGCTAAACGCAACTGCACAAGTGTGCTTGGGTAAGAAAGTACGCAAGCGTGAAGCTTGGTTCAACGATAATGATGAAGTACTTCGTAAAACACTTGAAAAGCATCGAACATTATTAAAAGCCAAGAATTCTGGAAGCGGAAACAATGACTCGAGCGAAATAAAGAACAGCAGTTGCGAACTTAGAAAATTAACGCGTTGACTGAAAGACGAGTGGTGGCTGGAAAAGGCAAACCCTCTTAGATGCCCAGCAGCAAGGAGCCTTCTTCTCAGAGCTAAAGAACATCACTGGAACAGCTCAAACAAAAAGAGTTCCGTTAAAGACGCTGGATGGTACAAAGTTACTCTCTTCTAAAGGGGATGTTCTGCAACGATGGGCTGAGCATTTTAACGATCTTCTGAATGTCGATCGCTCAGCAGATATTAACCATATCCAAAGCATGCCATCAGCTGAACAGCAAAAAGAACTAGACGAAATTCCGACCATTGAAGAGGTGATCAAAGCCGTGAAGCAGCAAACAAATAACAAAGCAGCTGGTATTGACAACTTACCTGCAGAACTTCTTAAGTATGGTGGACCTGCTGTATACGACTCTCTATGGAAACTTTTTACCGAAATCTGGAAATGTGAAATAGTTCCAAGTAGCTTCATACAGTCTAGGATATGTGTTCTCTATAAGAATAAGGGCAGCAGATTAGATTGCAATTCCTATCGTGGAATCTCGCTTCTCAGCACAGTGAGTAAAGTATTTGCTCGAGTCCTTCTGAACAGACTAACGCCCATAGCTGAGGATTTACTCCCTGAATCGCAGTTCGGATTTAGACAAAATCGGGGCACTAGTGACGCCATTTTTTCGGTTCGACAACTACAAGAAAAAAGCATTGAGCAATATCGTCCTCTGTACCTTTGTTTTGTCGATCTTGAAAAGGCGTTTGATTGCGTTCCTCGAGAGGCCCTCTGGTTGGTCCTGCGGAAATTAGGTTGTAGTGACAAATGTGTAAGACTAATTCGCCTTCTTCACGATGAAATGTCATGCTGCGTGTCAATGGGCAGTGAAGAGTCTAACTACTTCTCAGTGAACTGCGGTGTGAAGCAGGGCTGTGTGCTGGCACCAACTTTGTTTGCCTTGTATTTTGCCGTCGTCGTAGAGGAAGCTCTTAATACTACTCAAGATGGAGTTAGAATACGGTTTCGAACTGACGGCAAACTTTTAAACCTTGCCCGGCTACGAGCATCGAGTAAAGTCACTGCCATAATGTTTGCCGATGATCTCTGCTTCGCTGCTGATACCCCTGATGGTCTACAAAGATTGATGACAGGCCTGCATGACGCCTGCGGTAAATACGGGTTAAAGATCAGTGTCACCAAAACAGAGGTAGTAGCTGCAGACAAATCTTCAAACGCAACTGTCAACATACATCTAGACGGGCAGAATCTTAAACACTCAAAAAGATTAAAGTACCTGGGTAGTTTTGTCACCTCATTAAACGACCTGGATGCTGAAATCAATAGCCGAATTGCGGCCGCCTCCGCCTCATATGGTAAACTGCGCGAGCGCGTGTTTCGGTCGCATGACTTAAAACTTCACACAAAAGTTGCTGTATACCGCGCTGTCGTTATGTCTGCATTACTCTACAGTTCTGAAACATGGTGCCTGTATCGAAAACACATTCGCACTCTTGATAAATTCCACCTTCGCTGCCTCCGAGATATTTTAAGTGTAAAATGGCAAGACAAAGTGCGAAATACTGAAGTGTTAAGCCGCTGCAGTATTGACGGAATTGAGGCTTACTTGGTAAGACAACAGCTACGATGGACGGGCCACGTAAAACGTATGCCTGATCAACGTCTTGCCAAACGGCTGCTTTATGCCGAACTTGTGGAAGGCAAGCGAATGCGAGGTGGCCAGTTCCTTCGCTACAAAGATGTGCATAAGCGTCACTTGAAGAACTGCAATATCGATGTTTATAAATGGGAACAACTTTCGGCAAATCGAAACTCGTGGAGAAAATTTGTGCGCGAGAGTACAATGGTCTTTGAGACAACAAGAACTGTTAATCTCAACAAAAAAAGGGATGAACTTAAGACTCGACCACGTAGAACATATCTCTATAACTATGTTAATAACATCCTGACGTGCGCCACCTGCCACCGGACGTTCACAAGCAAACTGGGCTACACCAGTCATATAAGAGCCCATGAAAGGAGACAAGAATAGATCAGTCGCCAAAGCCGAACAACGGCTAGGAAGGAATGATGATGATGATGATGATATATACTTTATTGCATAAACACAAAAGAAATGTAATTTACAAATATAGTGTACAAGGGCGAACTAATCTCTATGAAGAGATCTCTTCCAGCCAACCCAATGGTACTACTAGAGAAAGTGAATAATTATGAGGGAACAAGAAAATGCAACATTAACAGAGACTAATAAAAAAAAATACTTACATACATATACATAGAATAAATACCTACCGTATATTACTATCTTAAATAAACATACATATATACTAAACAATATGTTGATACATAAATATACGAATAAACTACATAAATACATACATCAAAATTGTTCAGATAAGAAGTGCTCTTTTAATCTTTTCTTAAAGACATTCACTGAGGGACATTCTTGCATTGTCTTAGGCAGTTTATTCCAAAGTTGTACAGCTTTTACAGAAAAGGAGTTGAAGAAGAAGTTGGTATTCGCACTAGGCAATTCCAGCACCTTAGTGTTTTTTTTTTTTTATATATATATTTGATAGGCAATCATTTGTCCGCCATCTCAAGTGATGATATAGACTATGATGGAGCATGATTTCCTAGAAAATGCCTGTTCACTCTCGCCTTGAAAAGGCCCAGGTTATAACGTTCCGGAAATAGATCCGCAGGCAGGGAGTTCCACACTTTGGCCGTTCGCATTAAAAATGTAGAAGCGTACCGCTTTGTGCGAAAACTTGGAATGTCGACAACATAAGGGTGGAATCCCAACCGGCGTCTCGTACCCCGGAGATGGAATGGGGAGGGGGGTATCAGGTCATGAACCGATGCTGCACATTCTCCGAAATGTATCCTGTAGAACACAGACAAGCAAGCTACTTTGCGACGATGTTCGAGGCTCTGCAGCTTTTCCTCTACCAGTGACGGGTCGGCGATGAGCTTCTTGGCGCGTTTTTCAATAGAATCCAAGGTTGCCAGTTGGTATTTGGCAGATCCGTCCCAAAGGTGGCAGCAATACTCCATACACGATCGGACTTGAGCTTGGTAGAGCTGTAGTAGCTGTCCCGGTGTGAAGTATCGCCTAACCTTTGAGAGAATACCAAGTTTTTTGGCTGCAGTCGAAGCCAAGGATTCTATATATCGTCCAAAGTTCAGGTCCGACGTAAGGCTCATACCAAGAAGCTCGAGGTGATCGGAAATCGGAACGGATACATTTCGGAAAGTGGGAGCTAGATTGAAGGGACTCAATTTGGTCGAGAATAGACAGGCCTGTGTCTTAGATGCATTAAACTTCACCAGGTTGGCATCACCCCATTCGGAGATTGCCTTAAGTGTTAAATTTAAATGATCTACTACGGACTCTCGACAAGACTGAATAGCTTCCTTGCTGGACTTTTGGATGCAGGCGCGCCTAGGGCGGGGATCTGGAGGAAGGTGTTGGAAACGGGAGCGGAGATAGTCAGGAGTGGCAGGATTGTGAAGGATGTTGTAAAGAGTGGTCAGGATATGCACATCACGCCGAAGTCGAATTGGAAGCCATTTAAGCTGAGCACGAAATCCAGAGACATGATCGTACTTACGAAGTCCGAAAATAAATCTAATTGCCAGGTTTTGTAGGCGCTCAAGCTTGTTAAGTAATTCTTCCGTCGCATCCAAATACCAACATCATCAACATCACGTACCCAATTGATAAACGTTAATTTCAAATTTGATTGAGATACTTATTAAACTTTATTTATTAGCAATCTATAAAAAGCAACCAAAAAACCTGAAAGGTGGTAGAAAATATCTTCTGTACAAGCGAAAATTGAAATAAAAATTTCGTAGACTCAAGTCATAATACGTAAAATAAGTTTCAAAGCTGGACTTTTTACAGCCATGAAAAAGTAAATAACTTCGGCAGGATCCTATTTCAGCAGGGATTTTCGATATCATATTCAACCCTTTCAACCTAAAAATCGTAAAGAGTTTTGGCTGAAAGAGTATTATGTGTTCAGATTAATTATCACATTTTAAATAATTCAGTGTACTATCTATGTGATGAGCGAAAAAAAGATTTGCTATTATTATTCTATTAGCTCAAAGGAGTAATATCCCTGTCAGGAACAACCCTTGACTAAATGGTCCAATTTATCATTTTATCCCAACAAGGGTTTCACATTACTCATCTTTCCTGTTCCATTACAACTTTCCTGTGACAAAACATAATATTGTAAGATTGTATACACAGTGTGCACGAATATCTACAGGTACTGTAAGTTATTCCATGCTGGACTGGAAGCGAAAGATAAACAAAGAATGTGCCAGCTGCATTTTCACCCGGGCATGCTGTTAAAGCCAGCTAAGGGTTTAAGTGTATTGTAATTTAGGCGATGGGCTGACAGCCTGTCACTACAGCAATATATACAAATCTAACTTAAATAACCCTCAAACCTTTGTCAGACGTGGACCTTTGTTTAGGTCGTTTACGTTCCGCCGACCCCATTAGGGATAAAGGTATGATTATGTGTGTGTATGTTGTGTATTTTACTTTAAAACAACAAGTAGAAAGTCGTGTAATAGATGGGGCTACCGGATATGCGCAAACGATAAAATTCGGACTAAAACGCCTTATCAATACCAAAGATCAGGGTTTATGAGGGTATTAAAATGTAACGTTTGGAGTTGAGCGATTGGGTGATTTTTGGGACCGCAGAGGTTAAAAACAGGTAAACGTCAAAATAGGCAACAGTCGGAAAAGGCGATTGCTGGACAGGGCCGCTCAAAACGGATGCGATTATATCAGGAAGGTATTTATGGATTTTCATTAAGTTTCGTATATTTGTTGCACAAACCAATAATTGTGCAAATACATCAATAATTGAATGTGTGCCAACTGTTAGTGCACGTTAGGAGGGGTCGCCTAATACAAATACAAACATTGGAAAATGCAACCGAAAGAGGGTAGACCGATATGTCTGCCCTTAGCCACCACACCGCTCGCAAGTTCCTCATTCGCTCCGTGATCATTACATTCATAACGCATGAAACTGCGTTGAAATATCGGACACTCAAACGGTAAATTTCCCGTTTTTAATCATTCTTATAAATAAATTCATCCGGTTCGAGCTGGCCTGCCCAGATGTATAGTATAAAGAAATAGTTTGAGGCAATTAACTTGACTTACTAAGTATAAAATAATCTACATACATACTCTCACGCCTGTATCCCTAATGGGGGGGCGTCAACGTACCAAATAAAGGTCGTTCCGTCACGTCTGACAAGTTATGAGGGTTGTTTAAGATAGATCTGTATATTGCTGTAGTGACAGGTTGTCAGCCCATCGCCTTAATTACAATATACTGAAACTACAGACTGAAACCCGCCAATATTGAGCTGATTTTTACAGCATGCCCGGGAGGAGATGCAGCTGGCACATTTTATGTTTTTCTATCGCTCCCAGTCCAGCATAGAATTTTATTGAAGCAGTAATTAACATCTGCAAATAGGATATCTATTTTTTGTTACTTTTACTTGTTTCTACGTACACCTTAAGTATGTTTTCGATAATATTATCTTTGGGTCACATCCCTAAGTAACCATCTTGATTTATATTTCCATTGAGTGTCTTGTCTCGTATTAAGGGTAAAGTTATTTCTGCTCTCGTATTGTAATGGACTTAGCTTCTGCTATTCAAAACTTAATCATTGTTTTAAAATACAAATAACGCCATCTATCAGATTGGTAGGAGAATCACTATAAACGAGAAACTAATGCCAATCTAGTGTTGATTGAGTGGAGAACTAATATTATAGCCAGATCGAACTGAAATTACTTCAATTTGAAGTAAGGACACGCGGTGCCATCTAGAGGAGAATGGGAGAACTATCAGAAGAAGTAGGAATGAAGGCTCTCGAAAACTCGAAAATAGTCTAGAAGAGGGAAGATAAAACAGTCGGGGGCTCGAGAGGTGGGATTGGGCTGGAAGATGGAGGACGAGGGCGACGGGGGATCGAGGAGGACGCCGGGGAAGAAAAAATGGCGTCTGGGACCGAGCAGGGAGAAGTTTAGTCGACCTGGAATTTTAGTTTGAGTGGAAGTTTAGTTTTACTTGAAGTTTAGTTGACTTTTACCAGTGAAAGTGTACACATCAAAGAGGAGAGGAGAGAATGCAGCCGGGAGGCAACCAAGAGACCTACTATGGTGGGATGTTGGTGCCATCAGTTGTTCCTGTTGTGGACGGAGGGCGGTGACCTGACGATCAGCTGTTCTTTTACATGGTGGAGTGGAGGATGCTGACAGTGGAGTCTTGCAGAGCTGGTGGAGTGCCACCTACAAGGATTCTAAAGGAATTTACATCGTGTTTTATTTACTTTACCATTTCTACATTTATTTAATTATCTTGTCCACTTCAGACTTTGTTTATTGACAAGGTTTTTCCCTGTTCAATTAACAATCCTTTTTTATGATATTTCATACTTGCCAAAGGCCGTTCTATTCATCTTTATATATATAATTTCCAATATATCTTATATGATAGGTACGGTTAATGAGATATACTCGTATGTAGGATTGTAGGTCGGTTTAGCATGCAATTACATAATTTATACACAGCTAAGTGGTTAGGTAAATAGGCAGTTTAGGTACATTGTAGGAGTAGGTTAGGTAGGGGTAGGTTTAGATGGATAGGTTAACCTAGGTAATAAGAATTAGGACAATATTTAGGAAAGTAGGTGGGGGTAGCTATTTGGGATCCTAGTTTGTGTTTAGGTAAGTAGTTCTCTCCCTTCCCTTTACCAAAATTCCTGCCTTACCTTTCCTTTAAGAAGAGAAGCATCATCCTAATGTTTCATGATCTGCCCAGCAGTGGAATGTATAAATTATTTTAATACATTCTATGTTTTTATAACTACATCTATGTATGAATTGTTCATACCTACCTATCCTGGCAGAGGAGACAAAATACTTAACTATTCATCTCAAATAAACTACTGAACTGATTTATATTCACTTAACTGTGGATTTAATACCTGTGTATGAGTCATTCATACTTATATTATATGCTTATTCTGGCAGTGGATACTGAATTGATTTTATATTCACTTTATTGTGAAATATGTTCAACGGACAATGTTTTGAAACATTTATCAGATTCATGATCCTATATGTATGTATGTTCTATACTCTAGAACACCAGCTACAAACTTGGTGGGAACGTTCACCTCTGATACCTACTATGTAGGTTTTATACAATTGATGATCCTGTTCTACAGACTGACAAAGTTTATCTTTGATAATATACCTACTGATGTGTGGGTTTTATACTTACAACTGATTGGGACTATGGTCCAATTACCTAATGGGAGTATTCATTATACTTACCAAACCAATACAGCATGGAATGTGGGATGATGTTATCTGTATCCTACCTACAACCTCAAATTACTCTGGAACGGGTCTGGAATTAAAATTATATATTTATTCACTTTATGTGGATTTTATATGACTGATTTATGGTCAGTTGGCTTTGACAAGCCATTATACTACTGAAATACTACTTGACTTTATGTCAATTGAGCGACATGGTATCAGCCATGGTCAAACCTCCATCACATACTACATCTTAGCATTCGATATGTCTGTAACAGCATTTAGATCACAGAAGCTTATTTTGCACTAAAGAAGTCTAACAATCAGTCACTACTTGCTCTTGCCTATCACTCCTATATCTACAACGAATCTATGGCTTGCGGTGTGAATGATTGTTATATTATCTGGGACTAGCTTCGGCATCCCTATCTATTCTACTGACTCCTGGATGTGCATATCATAAGTGGAGATCGATGACTGGTGCAGTTTCATAGTCGGTGCTTTCAGCATAGCTGGACAACAATTTATAAAACCTTTGTTGAGACAATGTTTCTCAATTGGACATCACAACTTACTACAAATTACATCAGACATGACTTGCTCTGTCTTGGTTGGCTGACCAATAAATCAGCTCAAATTAATTATATTTTACATGATGCTGTTCATCAATCTGGACTCGTTCCAAAACTCCTAAGTGCGCTGTCACTTATCTCTGGCCTGAGGCTTGGCCAAAACAAAAACCAATTGGAGGGCACAGAAGTGCCTCCTCTTTCCTTTTCTGGGGCTCGCATGATGGGTTTTGCATCAAGGACAAGTTCCTAGGCTATTTACTGTCTTTATTAGTGTCTGGGAATTGGTAATTGAAGTAAATCTCATTCGTTGATGGTTGGCGAGCACATAAATCCTCTACCAGCGAATGGTTGGAGCTGGAATCGGAGGTTCCGTTATCCCGCTGCGCACTGTCCCCATGTTGTCCCAAGAACCTAAAGAGAGCTAAGTTATGACATCCCACTACCACTTTGAAGGATTTGGGTTACTTTTATAAATTTCATTACACAACGTACGGTCCTAACTATAATACTAGACGATCACGATCACGAGCCATATTTGTAACCTTATTTCTAGACATTCATGAGCCACTCTTCCCATTCCTCTTCCCTTCCTCTCATCCTCTCCTGACCACATTATTTCCTCTCCTCCACACCCTCTCACACTTCCTTTCACATAATATATATTTTTAGGGTAGGTAGGGGGGGGTTGTTACAGTATATAATTACGTGTAACGATATATCATTCGACAGTCGGTAATTGGATACACTTTCACGTCATAACACTTCCTGCTAATTAGAGAAAATACGTCAGAATCAGGAGGAGGTAAATTATGTAGCGCTCGATAAAGTGCCTGAGAGTTTGGAAATAATTAACACTGGGTGTTAGGACATCGTACCGCAAACTGATAGGGGTTGCGCACTGAGAGGAACTGTTAATCTTTCACGAGGGTTCTCTCAGGAAATGAAAAAAATATTCGGCTTTCCAATTACAGATAGAGGTTGCTCAGTTAACGATATAGAACAACTGTCCGCTGGATTTTTTCAGGGAGTAAAAAATTAAATCGCATTTCCATTCAAAATGACCACCTCGATGACACAATTTGTATTTAAAAGCAATTTGTTTTTCACTTCGTAAAAAAATACCTGCTGATAGTTGTTCAGTGTCGTTGACCGAGCAATTTTATAATTTACGGGACGTTGTCCCACAAATGGTCTGACCGAAGCGATTATTATTGTATATAAAAGACAAAAAATATTTAATAGGGTCTCTTACACCATGTAAACTCTTTAAATGTATATCTTCCACGCTGGACTGGGAGCGAGAATCTTCCACGCTGGACTGGGAGCGAGAATCTTCCACGCTGGACTGGGAGCGAGAGAAAAACATAAAATGTGCCAGCTGCATTTCCTCCCGGGCATGCTGTAACAACCATCTAAGGGATCCGAGGGTTTCTGTATATTACAATTTAGGCGATAGGTTAACGACCTGTCACTACAGCAATATGCGTACAAATCTATCTTAAATAACCCTAAAAACTTTGTCAGACGTGGTGGAACGACCTCTGTTTAGATCGCTTCAGCTCTGCCTACCCCGTTAGGGATAAAGGTGTGATTTTATGTATGTATGTTTAATGAATAGAAAGCACGTACTCAGTTGTGATTTGTTCATGAAGCAGAGACTCTACCTATACTTACTTATATGTAAGTAGTTCGTCCAGAAATGATCAATTTCTTTCAAACACTGCAAATAATAAGGCCTTTACTTCTGTTCCGTCTCTTTTGTGCTTCCATTCATTGTATGCCCCAGTTACACAGAAGACTACAATTAAACCTCCGAACAAAACCTTATATTGTAACTGTGTTTGCATACTTCCATGTTGGACTGCGAGAGATAGAAAAACATAGAATGTTTCAGCCGCCCTTCCTCCCGGGGATGCTGTAGAAGTTAGCTTAAGGGATTTGAAGGTTACAGTGTAATGGAATTAAGGCGATGGGCTGACAGCCTGTCACTACCAGCAATATACATTACAATCTAAAAATACCTCAATTTTTGTCAGACGTAGCGAAAGCGCCTTTTACGAGCCGTTTTACGCTCTGCCTTCCCCGTAAGGGATAAAGAACACATACATACATACATACATAAAATGATGCCATTTTATGTATGTCTGTATGTATGTGTTTGCAAACTGAAGGCTTCGGCCATTGTTTATACCAAGTGTAGCAATAAACCGGAAACATACGCATATGCATAAACCCTAACAAGGTAAACAGAGTGTCAGAGTTCTTTTAGGCAGAGAAGGATTGTAAAGAGGATATTTTAAAAGGAGTATTATATTGTCTGGTAGCCTATCGCCTTAATCTTAAAAGAACTGGCTCAGAATTCTCAGATCTTTTAATATGACTGTTATGAGAGGCAGTTAGTACTTTGTAAGTTTTTTCTTTGAATAACATTAATAGGTAATTATAAATAGGTATACAGAATGGTTCTTCCACATGTTACCAGAGAACCAGACTGTACCCGACGTTTGTCAAGTTTCTAGCAAAGGAATACGGAATCTTACACCCCCCGTTACTATCAAATTATTGCTGAGTCGCCCAAATTAATAGCTTACCCAAAGAAATATATTTGGCAGCCGCTTGAATTAATTCCAAAACCTTGATCTTATGTTTATATTTCTTGGTAAATTATGGCTGTTATTTGAAAGTCAATAGGAAGCGAATTCATGTTTTACTTCGGCGTAGAATTTTCAATACATATAAAACGTTTCTAACGTCCCACATTGGCAGAGAATTTCCGAACTGTGTCGCAATTTTCGTTGCAAGGTTCGATTCTCACTTATTCCAAGTAGACACATTTTAATGACCACCTAATATATTATTTGCTCGTAATTTTATTTTATTAGCATCGTTTACAGGTACCTATAGTCTGCGGGTGTAGTCCATCTTTTTTATAATTTTAAAATTTTCCTTCGTTAGCTGCTAAAACACCCACATCTTAGTTTATGATAGCTTCATAATACTTCCTTTAAAGCTGATTGTATTATGAAAGCTTGGAGCCAGCGTTTATCGAATAGCTTGAGGGCACGACTTTAGTGCACATAAATTTGTGATCGAAACTTCCTGCGCCAAACATCGCCTGCAGCTTGAGATCTTTAAAGTCGAAAATTCTTTAGAAATATGTAAGGTGAAAGAACCTTAACTTCTTATAAAATTTAAAGTTGAGAATTATCTTCGCGAAAAGCTTCGAATACTTTTGGTAAGTCTTAGCTACAGACAAATAAGCGCAAACTAGCGGGAAATTTAATAAATATTGGTGTGTCACGGATCCTGAATTTTTTTTTCATTTCTTGGATGAATAAATTTTTGCATGGATCAAAAAGCAGTTGCATGCTAAGCTGAAGACATACAGTTGTATTTAATCAAACAGATAAATTGGTTGTAAAGAGTTTGCCATAGTTCTTATAAAACTAATCAGTTTCAACCAAAAAAATAACATTTCAGACAAAATAAAAAACAAAAAAGAATTGCTTTCTCCTTGAACATGAAAAGGTTGATATAAAAAAAAATCCTAACTCAAATTAATACTTCATTTCAGAAGAATGTTACAATTCACATTACTACATATCAAAGGTTTCATTATTTCTGGGTCTAGTCACCTTGTGACATAGGTAAATGACTTTGCCATTTACGTTTACGTAAAGGATGTAATTTTGCGAGTAATATTAAACTGTCAGTTTGGAGGATGAGATGACAAAACACACATCCGTCTATTTGGAATGAAGAGGAACTCTTTTGTTGAAATGTAACGATTTTTCGTATTGTTATCTGAATAATAAAATTACTAGGTGGCATACGAACACGGCTATCGTCTGAATATCACTATAATGTATTCAATATAAATTCAGATAACAATATTTTCTTGTTTCATACTTTTCAGTAGTGAGATTTTAGTATTTGAACATTTTTTTTTATGGTTATGGTATAGAAATCCAAACTTATAAATATCAGATCTTGCATCTGAAATAAAATTGCAATTTTCAATTTCTATTCAAACCGTCGTACAACTTCATGAAGCAGAAACTCATCTCAGTGCACGTGAGATTAGATTTCCCATTAGTTTTAAACTCTAACCCTTAAAGATACGTGAAAGCACAGTGTTATTTTATTAAACATGGTTTCGATAATAATTCATTAGTTTTTTTAATACCACCAGCATTAGACAGATATTCCAAATAACTCAAAAACAAAAATAATACCGAACAAAAATCGCGAAGTACGTCGAAATTCAAGATTGCAATGAATAAACGCAATCAAGACTTTGAGACGTAAACAACCATGGAAATTTTCACAAATAAACTGATTTCAAAATGGTTCAAATGATTTCATAAAGAGCTCATCAGCTACAAAGTCGGATCAAAAGATCTGGAGACTGAATAAAAACCCCTAGATTATGAAGAATTCTGTTTGTTGACTAAAATTTAAAGAAGTATTACTGAAAATTGTGCCAAAAATGTAAAAATAAAAGGCATAAAATGAAAGTAATTATCGATGGTATCAGTTTGATTCTAAATTTGAAACAAAGCTATTTTATTTTTACATCTCGTTGCTAACAACAAATCAAGTATCATGTTCGGAATTTGTCGAAAATTAGGTGGTTGAAGGTGGTTTAAGTAGGTATGTTAAATAGTTAACGAGCTTGTTAATAAGTCAAGCGTGAAGTGAGAAGTCAGCAGCCTCGTTTATACCGCGACGAAGCGACGACGACGGAGATAATACAACGCAGTAGCGAGAAATGTTCATTTGAAGAAGATTTAGGTTAGTGTTATATCACCTAAACTTGAAATCGTTTTGATGATCTCAAGTTTGAGAGCAATATTAAGTACGGATTTGAAAGGCCAAATTGTATCTATGTACATATGTGGCCTAAGGCCTTAGGCCCGTATTGATCAAAAAGCACTTGAGATTGAAAGCTAGTTTGAGTTTGTATCAGAAATATCATTTCAGTACAATTTAGCTTGTCAAATCCGTACTTAACATTGCTCTGAGTCTTGAGATCGTTTTATAAATGCAACCCTTAAGCTTTTATTTATAAAGTGATCTCAAAATTGAGAGCAATATAAAGATTTTGACAGGCCGTTTTGTACTAAAATTACATTCCTGATACAAACTGAAACCCACTGTCACTCTTGAGTTGGTTTTAATTACGGGCCTTAGACTAATTAATAAAAAAAACTATGACTTACATTTGCTTTGTTAAATGAATTATGTAGACAACATTTCTATTTATACTCCAAAATAGTGTCTCGAGTTTCATTCTTCATCAAAACATCAGCTAGAAAGAGTAATTTTATATAATTTTCAACATTTTAGCAATTTCTGCGCTCTTATTTAATTTCAAATTCCCGCTTTTCACTTTACGGATTCAGGAATTGGCTCAATTTTGGCATTTATTTGTTCGAGCAATTCTGAATTCAAATTACAGCGGTAGGCGGGAAATTTAAATATGAAATGCAAAAGAAGACCTTAATGACCACCTCTTCTTTGGAGAAAAATAACAGGAGCAACGCTGCCAGCGTCCTCGGCACCATGCCCCTAGAGGACGCTCTAGAGGTCATTAATTACATACTAGCTGTGTCCGCGACTTCTTACGCCCGCTTTCTATGGAAAACACGCAGTGTCCAACATACTGGAAACGCTTCTCCGCGCGTTAGAGAGGGATCAGGTAACCTGCGCGCAGAAGCGTGTTTTGCACTGTCTGATCATTGCTTTTGTATAGACAACACGCTTCCGCGCGCGAGCTAGCAGATCCCGCTCCAACGCGCGGAGAAGAGATTTCAGTGTGTTCGACACTGCGTGTTTTCCATAGAAATTGGGGAACTTACGCAATATTAGAATGGTCTGCGTGATTATTTCTAACCTAGGTTGGACACCAGGTAATTAAAAAAACTCAGTAAAATAAAAAATCTCTTTAAGATCCTTTGAAAACAATCAGAGTTTAATTTCTTTTTAGAGTCTTCCATGATGGCCTGGAAAGCGAGAGAAAGACATAGAATGTGTCAGCTGCATTTCCTCCCATGCATGCTGTAAAAACCAGCTAAGGGGTCCGAGGGTTTTAGTATATTGCAATTTAGGCGAAGGGCTGACAACCTATCACTACAGCAATACACCAACAAATCTATCTTAAATAATCCTTAAAACTTTGTTTGGGTTGTTCACGCTCTGCCTACCCCATTAGGGATACAGGCGTGATAGTATGTATGTATGCAATTATTTTTTTGTTTAAATATTCAATGTGTATAATAATATTTTATGTCATCTTCATCTCCCTAGCCTTATCCCGTATCTCACGGGGTCGGCTATTTATTATATATTATAAATAGCCGAATATATCTATTCAAGATAGCTATTTTCTAAGTTTTACTTTCTATTTTCATGATATATTTTTGTTAAAAAAAAGAAAAAAAATTATATGTTTCTTTTGATTTCAAGTTTCTCGCAGTTAGGATTATTATAGAAAAAGTAAGGAATATCTGACTGGGTCAAATACTCAATTTTGGTATTATCTGTAGTTTCAGTACCTAGCCTCGCTCTAGTATTAGACTAGTCTAGACACGTACAGTGCAACCCGGTCACTATGAATGGGTGTGAGTGTATAGTTTATTGTACCTAAAACGATATAATTCATTATTAGGTCATCATCTCCCTAGACTTATCCTGTATTTCACGGGGTTGGCTACCTAATCTAGATGATTGAACGAGTGTACCTACTGGTTTTTACATAGAGCGACTGCCATCTGACCTCCGTAACACAGAAGAGAAACCAGAGATTTCAAACCGCCAATGCTTAGCAATGGCCTCTAACATAGCTTAACAACCAATATCTACGATATTAACCGGGACCAACGGCTTAACGTGCCTTCCGAAGCGCGGAAAAAGCGCTGAATAAACGCGCATATGAAATTCGAAAACGAAAATACACATTGGTAGATATGTTTCGAACCACGACCTCCCGCTTAGGAGGCAGCGACCCTATCCACTACACCATCGGGCTCATCTATCCACTGTGGACAACCTTTTGAATGTTGCGGGCCAAATTTGCCGATATAAATGAAGTCGCGGGTCTTATGAATACAATAATTCAAGATATAATGTACCTAAATACATACATATATTCACGCTTTTATCCCTAATGGGGTAGGCAGAGCGTAAACTACCTAGACAAATGCTGTTTCATTGTATGTTACATTCCACCTAAAGTGCACTTTTAGGAATTGGATTCCAAGCTGAATTTAATTTTAGAAGTTTTCGGCGAACGGTGAACAGCAATATGTTTCTCATTTTGAATGCCTGACCAGAAAAGCCTCTAAAGGACTTAACATTCTTTCTACTTATTTTTTGGACACTTTTTTTTTTTTTTTTTATATATATATAGGCGAGCATTTGTCCGCCATCTCACCTGGTGGAAAGTGACGATGCGGACTATGTTGAAGCATACTCACCTATGTAGTGCCTATTCACTCTCGCCTTGAAAAGGCCCAGGTTATATTGTTCCGGAAACAGATCCGCCGGCAGGGAGTTCCACCCCTTAGCCGTTCGCATTAAGAATGTGGAAGCGAACCGCTTCGTGGGAATTTGTGGTATATCCACGACATAAGGGTGGAACCCCTGTCCACGCCTCGTGCACACTTAAGGTACACTTAAGGTAAGACCGCACTAGGACGTAGCAGCAGCGCGGCGCGGCACTGCGCGACAAATGATTATTTGTATGCAAATGTGTTATATGAGATGTACTGCAATAAAGCGGTAATGGAGCTGCAGCGAAATTGTGTGGCGCGGCACAGCGCAGGCAGCAATGTCAGTCCATACATTTTGACAGTTTTAGTGCGGTCTAATCTTTATGCCGCTGACCGACACTCTGCTTTTTGCTGCAATATTTTTTGTCTTATTAAAGACAAATTCGCCTACCTTAAGTATTGAATTAAGTGTGTAGAATTCTTAAATCACTACATAGTACAAAACAAAGTAGCTTTCTCTGTCCCTATATCCTTATGTATGCATAAGAACATAGGGTAATTCAAGAGGAAGGTTTATATGTATAATACATGCATAATATAGTAGAGAAACACTGATAATTTCCGTGCGAAGCCGGGGCAGGTCGCTAGTAAGATATATATCTTAAATCCACGTAATTAAGTGATGCATAATGCATGGTAGTGCGACGACGATAGCTTTTATGCTCGTCGTTTGTTACGTTTTACTTTACGAACCTACCGCCCTATTACTTTTAAACATACATATAATCACGCCTTTATTCCCAATAGGGTAGGCAGAGCGTAAACGACCTGAACAAAGGTCGTTCCGCCACGTCCGACAAAGTTTTGAGGGATATTTAAGATAGATTTGTAGGTATATTGCTGTAGTTACAGGGTGCAGCCTATCGCCTTCATTGCAATAAATAGAGACCCTCGGATCCCTTAAAAAGAAATAACATCTGCAGTATACAATATAAGTTTTAAGACTTTTGCGGTTGTTTATAACAATTATCTTATTATTTTGAAAGAGATTATCACCGCGAATATAATTATTGTTACCTCGATATTTCAACGTAGTTTCAAATATATATAATGGTAACAATAAATATAATGGCGGTAATAATGCCGTTCAAAATCAACATCTCCCTAGCCTCACCTCGTATGTCATGCTACCTGCTTGAACGAGATTATTGGTTTTTACACCATTTGACCTCCGCAACCCAGAAGTGAAACCAGACTCAATCGAAGATTAGGCCAGAGTTTTCAAGCCGCCTATGCTTAGCACTAGCCTCTTACATGTCTTAACGACTAATATTTACGGTATTTAACGATATTAACCGGGAACGACGACTTAACGTGCCTTTCGAAATAAGCGCCGAATAAACGTACATATGAAATTCGAAAACCGAAAACCACATTAGTACGTGGTGGGATTCGAACCACGACCCGTTCATAATAATAATCTAATTATAAGTATACAAGTTCCTAATCATCGCATTACAAAGAATATCTCATGAAGTACTCAGCTTTAACATCTGACTCTAAAACAAGTACTTGATGTCTTCCCTCTGGAAAGAGTTGGGATGAAAGCGGTCACCCTTTGCGAATATCCTTTGAACTACATGAGCCTAATTATCCTTTACGTTGGAAGTTATTTTACTGGACATTATTTTGAGATACTTTGTTGGATCTTATATTTTATTAAACAAGATTTTACTTTTTTTTGAGGATTTTAAGGTTCGTATTTGTAAAGCTATCTCAAGATTGAGAGCAATATTAAGTATGGATTTGACATGCCATAATGTACAGAAATACATTTCTGATACGAACTCAAACTGGCTGTCAATCTCAAGTGCAGATTATAAATACGGGCATGTCTCACGAGCCCTGCCCGAAACGATTTTTAATTTTCTTTTATGTTATTTTAGCAAAGAAATATTTTTATGTGTTCAAAGAGTTTTAAGAGTTTATTTTAGAAATATCAAACAAAAGGTTTGAATCAAAGATTTGACTTTTACAACATTACACCGACCTGTTTAATTAGAGAACAAAAGATAAATATGGGATGGATTCGACTCTAGATTTGCCGGCTAAATCTAAAATTAAAATCGAATTGTCCCGTTAAGACTAAAAACATTGGAAAAGGACAGGAGGAGATCTATTCTTTCCGGTTTTATTTTTTCAGGCGGTGGTTTTATGCGTTATCTTTCATATTTATCTGCCGTCATATGATATGCCGGATGAAATTGATAGAAATACTGGGGAAACCTGCAAAAGCGCATGAAAATCTAGCGGAGAAATTGTAAAAACAAAGAATACTAATTTTGTTATTTTTCATTTTAATTATTTTGTAAGTGACACACAGATTTTAATTTTAGCAGATGGTATCTAGAATCGCGCCCAATGTCTTATTTAACTTAACTCTCGCAAGACTTAAACCGAATGTACCGCGTATTTTCTCCAAGAGTGACTCAAACTTTCCTCTGGGAGTCATCTTGCACAGCGCAAGTTTAGCCGCAGTAGTCTGAAGTCAGTGCGACAGTTTGCTGTTTGTTAGTTGTGTTGAGTTATGGTGATTCCTCTCTGTTTTTAAGAAATTATTTCTGTTAAACAAATCATTGAAAATATCTTATAAATAAACATCTAGAAAGTGGTTTATGGCCTGCAATTGCAACATTTAAAAATATTCTAGTTCGTTAAATAAAGTTCGTTAAGTATACTAAAAAAATCTGGAAGTAAAGCTGTTTTTATCGGTATATTTTATATTCCTTCTAAATATTTTTTAGCGCTTTCACGGTTCTTTCTGGAAAATATCCTGATTATGACTGTCTAAAATCGCAACATAGCTTTTATTATTGCGACTCGTAGTTTTTGTGGAACTAGCTTTTTTGTGCCTTATGCGCAAATTTTTGACGCGGACACGGACGTAACCGCCACACTGTAGTGCGCGCTCATTTGAACGATATTGTAAGGCATTACGGGCGATGGTTGCATTACTTGACAACTACTTCCTCATCTGCCGGCAGGATTGATACACATTAACAATTTATCAAACTTGAGCACTGCAGTAGGTACAGTAGTAAAGTACTGATAGGTGTGAAATCTAAATTGCTTTAGAAATGAATTGTGCTTCTATAGGGGATTTAATTCTTACCTTTAGATCTGTATTTTTTATATTTATTTTAATACAGAAATACCAGAAGAGCACATATATGAAACGGGTATTATTATAAGCTAGGAAAATTAAATAATAGTTTAATTGCGATAATAATAAACAGAGCTTGCGGGTTCTATTCCTAATAATTAAAAGCGTACTATTAAAACAATTTTGCCGCTATATATTAAATGCTTGACAGCCGAAATGCCTTCTATTTTAGGGTACATTTTAGGCAGTAAAAGGGGCTTTAATGTAGACTGTATAAATAATTATCGAAATCCTCATTTCAAAGCTCACGACAATTTTAGATAGTGGAATTTATGATGAATGAATTTAGAATTCAGGTAATTGAATTCGGGGTTCCTCAAGGTTCTATTTCAGGACCTGTCCTGTTTTGACTTATATTAATGAACTATGTAACCTTCAGCTTCCAAATGGAAAAAATATTTCCTATTCCGACGATACGGCGCTCCTATTCACTGCAGATAGCTGGAACAATCTTTTTCGTAATGCGCAGGCTTGCTTTAATTTGGTGACCCAGTGGCTGTCATTAAATGGACTTACTTTAAACTCTGTTAAGACTAAATATATGACCTTCTTCTATATCTCTACTACACAACCAGACCCGGAATTATTCTTCATTAACGTTCAAAGCTGCACACCTCTACCCCAGAACAGATTACTCTGTAACTGCCCCAAGCTCAGTAAGACTAAAATGATCAAATACTTGGGTGTAGTAATTGATCAACACGTTACTTTTAAGACACATCTCGAAGTCTTATCAGTCAGAATCCAAAAAATAATTTATGTTTTTATAAATCTTCGACACGCAGCAAGTAATGAACTACTTAGGACCGTATACATTGCGCTATGTCAGTCTATCTTGACATATTATAATTCATGCTGGGGTGGTGCATATAAAACAACCATGATCCAACTTGAAAGAGCACAATGAGCAGTTCTAAAAGTAAGCACATTTCGCCCACTCCGCTACCCAACGACCCAGCTCCAAGCTGAATTTAACGTTCTCTCAGTCCGACAACTTTTTATTTTACAAACCATTATTAAACAGCACCTTATGACCTTTCCTTTACCCAGATAAAGCAAATAATCGTAGGGGAATCTGTGTTCGAGACCAGGTTTTCCATTTTAATGTCTTGATCTCTTCATATAAATAAGTTCACCCTTGCACACTATATTTGTAAATTACATTTCTTTTGTGTTTATGAAATAAAGTATATATATTTAAAAATACAGGATGATTGTTCTGTTTTCTCGGCCCTCATCTTTATAATAAGATAAATACTGAATTATGTATATATGATAAACGTAACTGGAGCCCGATGGTGTAGTGGATAGGGCCACTGCCTCCTGAGCGGGGAGGTCGTGGTTCGAATCCCACCACGTACCAATGTGCATTTCTTCGAATGCCATTGGAAGTGACTGTATTAGTCGTTCTATGATCGTTCCTCTCCTCGATATCCTTTCTCCAGTTATTGCCAAAATCCTAAACAAATCCTTATCTTCCGGTGTGTTTCCATCCGCATGGAAAGAAGCACAAGTCATTCCTTTACCAAAAAAACCTAATCCTAATTCTCCTTCGGACTTCCGTCCCATTTCCATCCTACCATTCCTCTCTAAGGTCCTTGAAAGGTTGGTTCATCAACAACTTACATCATTCCTATCCGCAAATAACCTGTTGAACCCCTTTCAATCCGGTTTTTGCCCTGGTCATAGCACGACTACTGCGTTGGTTAATATCTCTGACGATATTCGTCTTGGCATGGAAAATCAGAAGCTAACAGTTTTAACGTTACTAGATTTCAGTAACGCATTTAGCACTGTAGACTATGATATTCTCCTCTCTATCTTGCGTTCTCATAACATATCTCCAACCGTGGTTGACTGGTTTCACACTTACCTGTATGGGCGCCGACAGCGCATACGCATTGAAGACTCCTTCTCTGCGTGGTGTGACATATCTGCCGGCGTACCGCAGGGTGGCGTCCTGTCACCTCTTCTCTTTTCAATTTTCATTAATTCTATAACCCTCCCACTTACTTCTTCCTATCATTTGTATGCAGACGATTTACAGATTTATACACAAGCGTCACTCTCTGGCCTTCCGCGCGCAATTGAGATTACTAACAGAGCCCTGAATTGTATCGCAGATTGGAGTCGTTGTTATGGTTTGAAGGTGAATCCTACTAAAACCCAGTCCATAATAATTGGCAGTCATTGGTACGTTTCACGAATTGACCATAACCTCTTACCACAAATTATTTTTGACGGTACCCCAGTACCCTTCAGTGATAAAGTTAAAAACCTAGGCGTTATTTTTGACGATTGCTTTTCGTGGAAGCCTCATGTTTCGGAGGTAAGCAGGAAGGTGTTTGCTGCGTACGGTTCGCTTAAACGGCTCAGGAATCTTTTGCCAACCAAAACAAAAATCTCCTTGGCACACTCTCTCCTTCTACCGATACTGGATTATGCAGACGTTTCCTATCCTGACCTATCTGTTGTACTGCTAAACAAACTCGAACGTCTGCAGAATCTTTGTATTCGGTTCATATTTGGTCTGCGGAAGTATGACCACGTATCTGCCCATAGATTCAAGCTTCAATGGTTGCCAATATCCCGTAGGAGGGACTGCCATATCCTTTCCCTTTTATACTCCGTCCTGTCCAATCCCAATTCCCCTCCTTACCTTAAGGACCGATTTACTTTTCATTCCTCAACTCTGGCGCGTAATTTGCGCTCCAGCAACAGTTTAACTTTAAACTTACCCTCCCACAAGACGGACTTCTTCGGAAAATCTTTTACGGTCCGAGCAGTCAAATTGTGGAATTCCCTTCCCGAAAACGTTCGACGAGCACCGTCTATTGAGACATTTAAAGAGCGAACAAGAAAGTTCTTCTTAGAGAATAATAATTAGTTATTTATCCTATCTCCCATTAGCATAATATGTATTAGTTTATTATAAATATATATATTAGTTTATTTTATTTATGTATTTATTTAGTAGTATTTATATTGTTTAAGTATTAAGATTAACTTATGTATGCACTATCCCGCTATCTGCTATGTAGTATCCTACTACCCAAAGGTTGCCTGGTAGAAATTGCTGCTTTAGCAATAAGGCCGCCTATATTGTACTGTTTTGTTCCTTACTTTTCTGCTGTATGTATTTGTGTTTCTTTGTGCAATAAAGAATCTTGTATTGTATTGTATAAACGTAACTCAGAATGTATGAAAATTGCAATAAAATGGCTAAAAACTAAAGATTATGAAGAGCCGGAAAACCTACTGACTGTTATTACATAATCAACTAATCAGGCGCAATTAGATTTTGATGACTATAACGTTAATATAGCTAATAATAAATTGGTCACAAATGGAATATATTTTCCCAGCAATTTAAGTTCCTAAGATACAAGTACTTAATTTACATAAGTACTTGGTTTAGGCACTTTAATATAATTATTACTTAGATAATCAGCGAGTATACAGTTTTATAATCAATTGCGTAACGTGTATATATATATATATATATGTATATTGTATCGTTTTCTGTGATTCTACCTACTAACTTATACTATGTATCTAACTTACAACTAAGAACATACTAACAATGAATCATGTAATCTGAATAATAATAAATGAATTTGAATTTGAATGTTGCTATTACAAATAAAGACAACACCTTTTTAGTGACCTTAGGCCTTTTGACATAAATAATAGTACATTGTTCATCGAGGGAAGAAAGGCATCGATTCCTACGAGGGTGTAGCAGGTGAGGGCCTCAATATACCTATACGTGTTGGGAATCGCATTTACATCCGAGTGATACATAGTGCTTTATACTACACCAATGACGAAAATCAAATGAAAGTTCTTGTAATACAAACAATGATATCACTTTCATGAGAAGGTGCATTTAAAATGTCACCAACCATCCAAATAGAACACAAACTCAACACATATCAAAACAAGAACACAATCTATACAGTTACACATTGCATCAAAAACACTAAACACCTAATTTGAATCAAATAAGTTAAAAAAAACAAGGATTGAAAAACCCTTCCCGTAGACATGTTTATTTTACCTTATTTTTTACTTGAAAATATAAATGAAGCAAATTAAACAAAGCACATTCTGTCATAAAATGTTAATGTAGACTGTATAAACTTTCTAGGTATATCAATAATTATTCAGATCCATCTGGAAGCTCACGGTAATTGTAGATAGTAGAATTACATACATACATATAATCACGCCTTTATCCCTAATGGGGAAGGCAGAGCGTAAACGACCTAAACAACAGTCGTTCCGCCACGTCTGACAAAGTTTTGAGGGTTATTTTACGATAGATTTGTAGGTATATTGCTATAGTGACAGGTTGTCAGCCCATCGCCTAAAATACAATATACTGAAACCCTCAGATTCCTTAGCTGGTTTTTACAGCGTTCCCGGGAGGAAATGCAGCTGGCACATTCTATGTTTTTCTCTAGCTCCCAGTCCAGCATGGCAGCTGTTTCTACTGATAAATTAACGACTACTCACTTGTTTGTTTAACGGAGGTGTTAGACCTCTACGTATAGAGCCGCTTCACGAGAGTCTTCTTCATATATAGTGATAATTACAGAACATTCCGCCGTGTGTGAGCTTCGACTGCGGTTCACCTGTCTTCAATTATAAATTTAAAAAAATAAAGGAGCGAAGAAAGTGCTTACTTTCTACTCGCGAAAAGAAAGTAAGTCCCATATATTTTGGCCACTCGCATATTTGATCGCTTGGATTTATGTACTTTCTTCCCCGTTTTCTAGAAAGAACTAATAAACGTTCCGAATAGGAGTATAACGTATTTTTTACAAAGAAACTCAATTTTATTTAGATATCAAAGGCAGCAGCAGACAAAGACGTGTTTTCTCAACCCGACAAGCGACCAACAAGAGAATAAATTGAATGCCATCCGCGGATTCGATAGCAAGATCCGCTCGAGTGAAGCCAGAAATGAAAACAAAACCAAGTAGGCAATTTTCTTTTAATGTTTTGAAATATTTTCTGACAACATTATAAATATTGTCACTACACGATGAATAAGTGTTATTCATATTTATAAAATATTCGGCAACTCACTTGTGGGTCTGATAGAGGTATTTACCCAATACGAGGATCTTCCTCTTGTTGCCGAATATTTTATAAATATAATATTAATTATTATATACATCATCTCCCTAGCCTTATCCCATATCTAACGGGGTCGGCTACCTAATCCATGGGATTTAACAAGAGTACTGGTTTTTACACAGAGCGACTACCATCTGACCTCCGCAACCCAGAAGGGAAACCAGACCCAATCCTAGATTAGGTCAGAGCTTTCAAGCCGCCAATGATAATCACTGGCCTCTGAAATGGCTTAACTACTATATATCTACGGTATTAAACGATATTAACCGGGGCCAACGGCTTAACGTGCCTTCCGAAGCACGGAAAAAGCGCCGAATAATCGTACATATGAAATTCGAAAACCGAAAAACACATTGGTACGTGGTGGGACTAAAACCACGACCTCCCCGCTCAGGAGGCAGCGGCCCTATCCACTACACCATCGGGCTCTCATTGATTATTATATACATTATAATATAAATATTTTTTAAATTATAAGAACTTCTTCTTCTCCTTTCATGTCATTTGAGTCGATCAACCCAAGAACCATGTTGCTAGAGTAATTAAAACGCCTAATAGCAAAGCTAGTGGGCGTCTGATATGGTTTCTGTAACTACCACTATCAAATAAGGGAACCAGGACCTTTTAATTTCTAAAAAACGTGTATAGAAGTAATTCGTATTCGCCAAATATATGGTCTGCAGTGAACACTATTCTCTATACTACGAGCATCCATTTAACACTACGACGTTGAGTACTTATGATTTACTTCTAGTAATAAACATATTGTAGGTACGTTGTTTAATCGTCGTCTTTAGGTTGCACAATTAAGGGTTGTTTCATAGTGCTTAAATTTACATAGATTTACAAAAAAATGTTTCAAAACAACTGAGACCTTGAAAATATACAAAGTAAAGTAAACTTGTATCTTACAAAATTGCAAGAAGTTCTCTCCTCTTAATCTCTTATTACAATCACAGCATATTTATAAACCAAACAACCTGATCAGCAAAAGGCTCTAACCCTTCTGCAACTGAATTAAGTTTGAGTTTGAAGGCGGAGAAGAGCGGCGCGACGCGGTACGGAACTGCAGCAGTGCGATACTGCGCGAGTAAATTGACCAATTATATGAATCTGACATTGCCGCGCCGTGAAGCGTCATGAAGCACCGCGCCGGTCCGCTGCAGCTCCAGCGCTGCTTCAGTGCGGTACGTCTCATAAAGTATTCATAAAAAGAACCTTAATGGTTCGACAAATAATTCCTTGTATGAAAATGTATGGGAGGTACCGCACTGAAGCAGCACTGGAGCTGCAGCGGAGCGGCGCGGCACTCCAGGACCCGTATTATTGAACCGCTCGTAAGCTAATGCGCATACGAAAGAGTAAAGTTCGCATGCGATTTTCATAGAAATTGACATTCGAAAGTTGCTGTTGCGTATGCAAATTCAATTCGATTGATTCAAAAATACAGCTCCAGGTCGCAGCAATATCAGTTCATATATTTTGACAGATTTTGTCGCGCAGTGTCTCGTCGCTGCAGTGTCGTGTTTCTCCGCGCCGCTCCGCTCCGCTGCAGTTCCCCGTGGTGCGGTCTAACCTTCAAGCTTAGAAGGTGATTTTATATCTGTTACCTAATCTCTGTTCTCGTTGTACGTATATATTTTTGTTGTTTGACTTACATAATAAAATTTTATCAGATTCGTAGACTTCAATATATTTTTTATTGCTAAAGAATTTAATTAATTTTCAACTTGTACAAAACTTCTCCTTATCATCTTAGTCTCAAGTTAAGAAATATATTTAGTAGAAAACTTTTTTTGTTTCGGTGTTGTTGTATTATCGAGATTATATTTAACCACTCGTAGAAAAACGAGCCGCTTAAGAAAGCAAACTATAAAATCACCAACACGTGTAACCTTCAGCTTAACAGGATACACGTGTTTGGGATAAAAACCATCCGATTATAAGGAACAAATATTACATAGGCCGACTTTAAGATTTTTTCAGCAAAGAATAGCAGCTAATATCTCTAGTACGAGTAGTATAATAATAATAATAATAATGGAGAAGTTTTTTTATTCTATTGAGCGTTTTATAGTTTCCTTTAAAATAAGAAAAAAAAAAACATATATAGCGTTATAGCAAAAGAAACTTCATTTTGCTTTTTCTACTTCTTTCTTGCTTATTTATTTATACATTTAAAGACAATCAATTAGAAAGTACATTGCCAGTATTTTTTTTTGTAGTTAATAAATTTTCAAGATTTATCGGAAATTTATTTAAGTGTAGTTTGACCGAAAGAATCGACGGTCGCTTTTCGATGGAATAATTTAATTTACTTTGAATTTGGAAATCAGTCTCCTATATACCTACATCGCACAATGAATGACATCATAATACATAACAAAACAATAAACACTCCGAACGAGGTAGATTATAAATTCTATGAAACAATACTATCTTCATTAAAATCCTTTTCATTTCAATTTAACTTGGCAAGGAAAAGGAGCGTCAAAACGATTCAAAGATTTTCAGAGCTCAGTAGGTAAAACATTAGGAGGTCCAGAGTCTGGTCTATCAACATATATCTCCCTAGCCTTATCCCGTATTTCACGGGGTCGGCTACCTAATCTAGGGGATTGAACAAGGGTACTGGTTTTTACACAGAGCGACTGCCATCTGACCTCCGCAACCCAGAAGGGATATCAGACCCAAGCCTGGATTAGGTCAGAGTTTTTAAGCCGCTAATGCTTAGCACTGGCCTCTGATTAGGCTTAACGACTAATATCTGCGGTATTAAATGATATTAACCGGTACCAACGGCTGAACGTGCCTTCCGAAGCACGGAAAAAGCGTCGAATAAACGTACATATGAAATTCGAAAATTGAAAAACACATTGGTACGTGGTGGGATTCGAACCACCACCTCCCACGCTCAGGAGGCAGCGGCCCTACCCACTTCACCATCGGGCTCTCTCTGGCTTCTCTTGGCTTTCCCTTGTTTGGTTAGACAATGCAGCCTGAATCATCTGATTGTCTGTAAGACAAAGGGAGTGTATGTCAAACCTTCGGTCTCGGTAGCTCTGTTTGGTCGTTACACTAACAATGTCAGATGCCTATTAGCAGTCTTCTTCTGTCGAGTGGGTATCGAGTCTCCGGACCCGATGAACCCTGGTGTCAGAGTTTTTAAACCGCCTAGTAGCACAACCATCAGGCCTCTGACATGGTTTGATTAACGACCACTAACAAAGACAACGACCGGAAACAACGGCTTAACGTGCCCTCCGAAGCACGAAATCTTTTTCTTCTCGGACAATCAGGTGGTTCAGCCTGCAAGGTTCTCACCAAACTGGAGCAAAATTTACAAAGTGATAAATTCTCAAATATCAACTTTTGTGTTTTCCCCCTTGGGAATCGAACCCAGGCACTAGACCACAGAGGCAGTTACCCTATTAGCAGTTAGCCTATTAGCAGTAATACTATATTAGGCGTTATAAAAACTCGGAGACTAGGGATCACCAGGTCTAGAAATTCAAATCCACACGAAAATAAGTTAATTATTTTTTCTTTCATTTTCTTTATTCATTTTTAATTGCACTTATTTAACGAATCATTTGCGTTCCCGGAATATCCCGTCATCTCAGGGTTGGCAACCTAACCTAGGGGTTTGAACGAGGGTACTGGTTTTTACACAGAGCGACTGCCATCTGACCTCAGCAACCCAGAAGGGAAATCAGTCCCAATCCTAGATGAGGTCAGAGTTTTCAAGCCGCCAATGCCGCCAATTAGCATTGGCCTCTGACATGGCTTAATTAAACGAAATTTGCGCTATTAAAAATTACATACATACATATAATCACGACTCTATCACTAATGGGGTAGGCGAAGCGCAAACGACCTAAATGAAGGTCGTTCCGCCACGTCTGACAAAGTATTGAGGTTATTTAAGATAGATGTATAGGTATATTGCTGTAGTTCTTCCATGCTGGCCTGGTAGCGAGAGAAAAACAAAGAATGTGCCAGCTGCATTTCCTCCCGGGCATGCTGTTAAAACCAGCTAAGGGATCCGAGGGTTTTAGTATATTGCAATTAAGACGATGGACTGACAACCTGTCACTACAGAAATATACCTCCAAATCTATCTTAAATAACCCTCAACACTTTGTCAGACGTGGCGGAATGACCTTTGATTAGGTCGTTTACGCTCTGCCTACCCCATGAGGGATAAAGGCGTGATTATATGTATGTATGTATGTATTGCTGTAGTTACAGGTTGTCAGCCTATCGTCTAAATTGCAATATACATAAACCCTCGGATCCCTTAGCTGGTTTTTACAGCATGCCCGGGAGGAAATGCAGCTGGAGCATTCAATGTTTTTCTCTCGCTCCCAGTCCAGCATGGAAGTATTCAAAAATAGCACGTAATTATTATTTTAAATTTCCTTAATTACAGTTAACTTCCCTGGCTAATTGTAATTAATACTACACGAGCGTATATTAAATCAGGTACCTAATTAAATTAATATCACGTCTTAATAATTCCCGAAGGAGGTGCTACCATATTCTTTCCCTTCAATATTCCATCCTCTCGTATCCCAATTACCTTAAAGACCGATTTACCTTTTATTGCTCGACTCTGGCGCGTAACATACGCTTCAGCAACAATTTAACTTTAAAATTATTTTCCCACAATGCGAAATTCTACGGAAAATCTTTCACGGTCCAAACAATCAAATTGTGGAATTCCCTTCCCGAAAACGTTCGACGAACACCGTCTATTGAGACATTTAAAGAGCGAACAAGACAGTTCTTTTTAGATAATAATAAATAATTGTTTATTCTGTCTTTCATTAGCATAATAATAAAATGTGTATTAGTTTGTTGTAAACATATAATATGTACTGGGTGGCGCAAAAGTAAAGACCCTATTTGGTTCAGCTATAACATTTTTTCTAAATTAGAAAACTAGATTTAGGTTTTTTTAAATGTATATTTGTGCCATTAAATTTCGTACCATTAGGATTTAAAGATGATGTCTTTTAAATGGTGACCTCCAGAGTTGATACACATTTGAGCCCTATTTATGACATTTTGCATAACTTGCCGTAACACTTCCTGCGATATGTTCGTTATTTCTTGACGAATGTTTTCTTTTAGAGCTGCGAGAGTCTGTGGCTTGTTCACATACACCCGAGATTTCAAAAAACCCCAAAGAAAGAAGTCTGGACTGGTCAGATCGGGTGATCTTGCAGGCCAAGGTAAATCGCCAAAACGAGAGATAACTCGGCCTGGAAAAGCGTCCCTCACTAAGTCCATAGTGTCGCGCGCTGTGTGTGCCGTAGCGCCGTCTTGTTGAAACCAGATGTGCTCCAGCCCCAATTCGTCCAAACTGGGTATCAAAAACTCACGTAACATGGTTCTGTAGCGTTCTCCAGTGACAGTTATCGCATTGCCTCCAGCGTCTTCGAAAAAATAGGGTCCGATCACTCTGTCAACACAGATGCCACACCATACAGTAACTTTTAGTGGGTGTAGAGGTGTTTCTTGAATAATGCGCGGATTATCAGTGCCCCAGAACCGAGTATTCTGCTTATTGACATGCCCTGAGAGATGGAAATGCGCTTCGTCACTCATAACCAATTTTGAAGGAAAATTATCCTCTTCAAGGTTGAGGTTTATGACGCGCTGGCAGTAATCTAGACGAGCTCGGTGGTCAGCAGGCAGCAGCTGATGAGTCATTTGAGTTTTATACGGGAACATCTTTAAGTCTTTCACCAAAATACGCTGCAGGGTCCGTCTGGAAATGCCCAATTGCGTGGCACGTCGCCTCGTTGATGTTTCTGGACACTCTTCCACATCTTCGCGCACAGCATCGATATTTTCAGCTGAACGGCCTGTTCTTGGTCTCCCAGACTTAGGTCTATCCAATGTTGAGCCAGTTGCTTCAAGGCGTGTGGCAAAGCGTCGAATTGTGCGACCAATCGGTGCCGGACGGTGGGGAAATCGTCGACGAAATTCACGTTGTGTTCTTATCACTGATGAATTATTCCGTAAGAACATTGACACAATTATTCCACGTTCTTGGAGAGTAAAACGGTCCATGTTTATTTTCAGTGTATTTTACATTTGTTCACTACACAATTTTCAACAACAGAATGACAGAAAATGTCATATAAAAAAAATAAAAATATTTTCTTTAGTGCCAGTACTTTTGCGCCACCCAGTACATACTCGTATCTGTCTGTTTCAGTTTATTTGTTTATTAGTATGTATATTGTTTAAGTATTATAATAATAGTTATAAAGTTAATATGCACTATCCCGATTTTGCTATGTACTATTCGAATACCCAAAGGTTGTCTGGTAGAATTTGCTCTGTTTTAGAAATAAGGCCGCCTATATTGTACTGTTTTGTTCCTTACTTTTCTGTTGCATAAATTTGTGTTTCTTTGTGCAATAAAGTTTTTTGTACATACATATAATCACGCCTTTATCCGTAATGGGGTAGGCAGAGAGCGTAAACTACCTAAACAATGGTCGTTCCGCCACGTCTGACAAAGTTTTGAGGGATGTTTTAGTTAGATTTGAAGGTATTGCTGTAGTGACAAGTTGTAAGCTCATCGCCTAAATTACAATATACAGAAACTCTCGGATCCCTTAGCTGGTTTTTACAGCATGTCCAGGAGGAAATTCAGCTGACGTATGAAATAAAAGTCGGGACTCCAATACACTTCGTAATTTTATTAAACACCGAAAACACTTTACAACTCAACGGACAAAATCGAACTAGCCCTCAAAAACCGAATGACACAACTTTTATAACAATTCTTGCCAGTGTTGCCAATTTTCGAAAAATGAAAGACACTTATCCGAAATATATTATCAAATTATTTACAAAACCTTACACTCGGCTGTCCTGACTACGTGTGTGTCCCCATACACGAGCCAGGTGGCAACCTTACACTCGGCTGTCAAAAGTACTTTAAGCTTCTACCTACTTACTAAATCAATTTAAATCTATAATTTAACTAGACAACAATATGAACAGAATTAACAGCTTAACAATGAATATAAAAAATAAATAAATAATAATAATAGTAAAACTATAATTACATTACAACTTTTATGTAGCAGTTTTGATAATTAGCAAAATAAACTCTATTTACACATCATAATTTGTAGCTATTCTTAAAATAAATTAACCTATCTATTTTTTTTTATTGTAGTTAGTCTTAACATAATTTATTTGTAAAAACCGATCAACTGTTACTAGTATTATTAATGACCAATAGATTAACCCAGGTGAAATGCAAACCAATCAATTCTTGCATTTCAACCTTAAATATCTTCTTCTGCTTTTATCTTATTAATTGGACGAGTCTAGGGTGCAAACCAATCAATACTTGCCCCTGATCTCGACACAATATATATATATCTTCAGTGGTTATCAATTAACCTAATGAGCCTAAGGTGCAAACCAGTCAATTCTTGCCCCTGATCTCGACACAATATATATATATCTTCAGTGGTTATCAATTAACCTAATGAGCCTAAGGTGCAAACCAGTCAATTCTTGCCCTTGACCTCAAATCAATCATATCTATCAGTTATGGAGTCTAAGGTGCAAACCAATCAATTCTTGCCCTTGACCTCGATGCAACATGCGAACCAATCAATTCTCGCAGCTGCCGCAGCATCAGCCAATCACACAGGACGAACATGAACCAATCAATTCTCACGTTCTTCCTGAAACAATAAAAGTTAAAATATTCTGTAGTTAAAATTATCTAATCATCACTAGAATTATCGTTATCAGAACCAACATCTGATTGCTCATCTTCATTTAATTGTAATGCTGTTATATGAACCCAGGGCATCATTCTATCTGCCGCTATTGTAGTAGTTCGCTTGCTAGTAGAGTTATTAAAACCTGGTATAGACGCTATTCTATATCTATCCTGCCCCAAAACCTTTGTAACTCGAAATGGTCCTATATATGATGAAAGGAGCTTTTTACTTTTGCCATCATTGTTAAAAGATACTCGTGTGATCTTCACCAAATCCCCTTTATTATAAACCCGAGCAGGGCGTTTGTCTTGATCGTAACGTAGCTTCTGTTTATTTTGTTCAGAGTCTATTTTCTCTTTTGCCTGAGATCTAATTGAAGACAAATCAACATCTTCACGTGTTTCATCAGCAATCTCATTCAAACAGGGAGTGATTTCACCGTTCATGAAGGAGCCGAACATTAATTCGGCAGGCCTTTTCCCTGTGGTTTTTTGAACTGTATTATTAAGTCCCCATTGTATCCTACCAAGCTGATTATCCCAGTCTTTTTCATCATATCTCATATTTTGTGCTCTTAATGAGTTAAGGATAGTTCGGTTGTAGCGTTCTACCTGCCCGTTTGATTTAGGACTTGCGACAGCATTCAGAATGTGTTTTATTCCTTTATCGTAACAGTACCTTTTAAATTTGTTGGATGTAAAGCAGCTGCCGCGGTCGCTAATCAAACGGTCAGGTACTCTGAATGTGTAAAATATGTCATCAAGTACCCGTATAACATTATCTGTGTTGGTGTTCCTGACTGGTTTGATAAAAATGAATTTTGTGAACGCATCTACTACTACCAACAGGTAAGCGTTACCCCTTTTCGACCTGACAAAGGGACCGAGATGGTCGATATGCAGAGTATGCAGTGGAACTTTAACTTTATTGATGGATGTAAATGTCCCTCATTATGTGTAGAGGTTTTCTTAGCATACGCGCAGTCAATACACGAATTCACGTATTTCTTAACAAATCTGGATAACTTTGAAAACCAATAATTTTTTTTTATTCTTTCCAATGTTTTTTCCAAACCTAAATGTCCAATCTCGTCATGATTTAATCTGCATATCTGCCATCTCGCTCCCTTCGGTACCACCCAACGCACATTATTATTATCTCCGTTGATACACCTGAACAATTTATTGTCACGAATAATGTAATTGTCTTTAATGTACTGTAACCCCTTTGGATCTAATTTGTCTTCTAAAACTTGTCGTATCCTATTCAATTCTGAATCGCCTAATTGCAGTGTAAGAAGCCAGTCTTCATCAGTAATATTCATAACCTTTGAACATTCATTGACTTGATCATTATCATCAGGTACAGGATTCCGCGATAACGCATCAACGTGAGACATTTTGTTTCCAGCTCTATATTCAATTGAACAATTGAATTCCTGCAGCAAAAGATACCATCGCGCAATCCTGGGAATTAAATCGCGTTTCATGAAAGTGAAACGTAATGCACTGCAATCCGTTACAATTTTAAATTCCTTTCCCAACAAGTAGACCCTAAACTTCTCCAATGATCGAATAACGGCCAATGTTTCAAGTTCATACGAGTGATAGTATTTTTCTTCTGGAGAAGGTTGTCTGCTACAGTAAGCTACAGGCCTGAACAAACCAGTACTCTTACATTTCTGTAAAAGAATTCCACCAACACCATCTTTACTGGCATCGGTGTGTAACTCTGTCTCCGCCTCCCGATCATATATAGCCAATATTGGTCTCTCAACAAGTTTAGTCTTCAAAATCTGAAACGAGTCTTCCTGCTCTTGATTCCATGCCCAAGAAATGTTTTTCTTTAATAAGCTAGTCAACGGTGCAGCAATCCTAGCAAAACCCTCTATGAATTTTCTAAAATAGCTTGCTAACCCTAAGAATTGTCTGACACCATGTACGTTTTGAGGCTTGGGAAAATTCATCACAGATTGAATTTTCTTTTCACCTGGCCTTACCCTCGACGAGCTAATTTCATAACCAAGGTAATCGATGCTGGAACGTAGAAAATTACATTTTGTGAGATTGAGCGTTAAATTTGCCTTTTCTAATAGTTTTAAAATCTCCACTAGACTATCTAGACATTCTGCGGTGTTCTTTCCAAAAATAAGAACGTCATCCATGTAAGCAGTAGCTTTTTGGAAACGAGCCGAACCTAATACCTTATTTATCAGCCTTTGAAATACTGCTGGAGCATTTGCTAACCCAAAGGGCATGCGATTAAATTCATACAAGCCATCCGGGGTAACAAACGCCGTCAAGTGCTTGCAGTGCTCTATCTATCTATTGGCACCTGGTAATATCCAGACGCCAAGTCTAGCGTTATAAAACAAGTTTGTCCTGTCAAACGTGCAATTTCGTCATCGATGATGGGCATCGGGTATCTCTCCTTTACTGTAACCGTATTCAGCATTCTGTAATCTGCACACATTCTAATGTTGCCATCTTTTTTCCGCACTAGAATAATAGGACTCGCATACTCGGACGCTGATTCTCGCACTATCCCTGCGTCTAACATTTCCCCGATCATCGATTAAACCTTTTCGCGCTCATGGTGGGAAAGGCGATAAGGGCGGTAAACTATTGGACGCTGGCTATTGAGCTCTATGGTCATTTGCGTTACATCTGTACAACCCAAATTTTTCAAATCAGAAGTAAAACAATGTTTATATTGGTTTAGTATTGCCAGCAACTTTAGTTTATCTTCCTTTGTCACCGATTCATCTATTCGAATATCCTCTTCCCTAATCTCCTGAATTCCCTTGCATGTTGTTGTTATATCTGCAGACTCTGACACTCCAGGTGATTCAATCATTATCCCTATGTACCAATTCAACTTTTTCTGCTCTTCCTATCACAAAACTTTTCCTTAGTTTGCAAGGTATAGAACACGGGTATACAGGTACATCGAAGTAACCTTGATTAACCTGATATACACCTCCAGATACAATAATTTGCTGAGTTGGTTCACCGACTACTCTATTGCCTAGCATCAAGTGACCACTAAATGTTGGATTTGTACGAATCCTTACAGACGCTGGACCACAGATTTCGACATCAGCAGTAATACTAATACCTCCTAGCCGACTGTCATCGCTATCAAGGTTTGTGGGTAATTTCGTTTCATTTTTGTAAAACGCAGCTCCTTGTAATTCTTAAAAACCAAAATATGAGGTAGCTCCGTAAAAGTCTGCCCAACCAAAATAGTTTTTTCCAAAAATGTATCCTCGACGACCTTGCATGGAATTCTAGCATCAACTTCATCCACTACCAAATCCAACATCACTATCCCTAACGATTGAATAACATCATTACCAAACCCCTTCAGATTTGACGGAACTTGATCATGTACTAACCCCAATAATGAAGCGAATGACTTCTTAATCAAAGATACTTCGCTTCCAAAATCTATAAATGCATCTACAGTTTGTTCATTAACTTTAATCTGTTTAAAATATTTAGCGTTCGTATTTAAGCATTGCTTTAGAGGGCTCACCCTTACCTTCTGTATTTTCTTTGCCACAGTTCTCAGTTTTGTGTCCAAGCTTGTTGCACTTTGTGCATTTAAGTAGCGGCTTAGGACATCGCATATATGGGTGGCCACGTTCCCTACAATTAAAACAAAAGACGGAACCTGAAGGTTGATTTGTTTTTCCCGAATTAATATCAATGTTATTTTTAGTTTGATCAGCTGTATTGTTCGCCGACCATGTTCGATTTTTAGTGAAACTATTGGAACGACCTGTCATCTGAGCTTCCTTATTACTCATCAAAAACTGTAAAAGTTGATCTGGCTGAGTACAACAAAGTGCCCGAGCACTAGATTTCCTCATCCTATCAGTTATACCATGCACAATGCAGTCAACTGCATGTTTGCCCGATATATCGCATTGGTTTAATAAAGAAAGTTTTTCATAGTAATATGTCTCAATTGGTTCACCAAACTTACTTTTTCTATTTAGCATTTGTTCCAGGGCTTGGCCATAGTTTTGATCACAAGGAAAAGCGTTCATTAATTTCTCCTGCCATTCTTCCCACGTATATAGAATGGTGTTCAAGCCCTCATACCAAACCTTGGCCAAACCCTGTAGCTTTTGCATAGCAAAGTGTATGGTGGTTTGATCGTCCCAGCCGTAAACTTTTGCGCATTCTTTCACCTTCCGTAACCAAATGTCTATTCTTTGATTTTTTGTTGAAGGATCGAAATTAGGCAATATATTTTTATGATCAACATTTTTAGGTAAGGTAGCAACAGATGTTGACGGCTGTGGCGTTGTTCCACTTTTTACGGAATTAACTATATTTAAAACATCATCTAAAGAATAAGTAGGGGTACGTGACCTTTTCTCCTTCGGCGGTGCGGGATCTTCTCTTCGACGTCTGCTAGCTCCTCTCTTTGCTGCTTCTGAAGATCTTCTGCGCCGTCTCGGTGAGGGGCTGGAGTAGTGTGCACGCCGGTTGTTGCTACGACTGCGACGTCGACTGGATCGGCTGGCTCCACGGTCACGGGACTGGCTCGCTCGTTGTTGCTGCATGTTCTCACGTTCACGCTGCATCTCCCTCTCGAGAGTTCGCAATCGGTGTCTCTGACGTTCAAGTTCGAGTTCTCGCTCCAGTTCGGATATTCGATCGGTCTTTCTTAGTGCGCTTCGGCTGCGAGTGCGACTGCGTTGATTATCCAAAGATGCGCGACTTTGTCTTGAGGACCGACGCTCTTTATCCGGCGGCGGTGTGCGCAATCGTCGAACTCCATCGTCGTTCATATTGTCCGCCATAACCTGAAAAATCTCGTTCGAGACGGGAAATAAACATTTGTTTTAGTAAATTGCAACATAGACTTTTTAATAATTATTTTGTAAAGCGAAAATAGTAAAAGGTTGAAATTAATTACGTTTTTTTTTTTAAAAAATAATTTTCTCAAATTACTTATTATCTCGAAAACGGTACATTTTTCAGCAAAAAGAAGTTGATTTTCGACCCCTATTATAAACCCCGCACCGTTTTAACTCCCCAGCTCAAACCCCCTATTGCCCATAAAATTTGCCCACGCGTGGACATATACACGTGGATCCAGTTTTACCAGACACGTGATTCCAATTTCACTGGACACATGGTTTTAGTTCTACGAGACACGTGGTTCCCGATCCACACATTTATTTTAGCACTCAAAAACGAAAACCAATAATTTGAATAATAAATGTGAGCGTACTTACGTTATCCCGCTTCTGAAGTGAAATAAAAGTCGGGACTCCAATACACTTCGTAATTTTATTAAACACCGAAAACACTTTACAACTCAACGGACAAAATCGAACTAGCCCTCAAAAACCGAATGACACAACTTTTATAACAATTCTTGCCAGTGTTGCCAATTTTCGAAAAATGAAAGACACTTATCCGAAATATATTATCAAATTATTTACAAAACCTTACACGTATTCTATGTTTTTCTCCCGCTCCCAGTCCAGCATGTAATTACGGAACTTGAAACTATTTTGTATAGTATTGATGTTAAATCCAAGAGCCCGATAGTGTAGTGGATAGGGCCGCTGCCTCCTGAGCAGGGAGGTCGGGGTTCAAATCCCACCACGTACCAATATGTTTTTTGGTTGCCGAATTTCAAATGTACGTTTATTCGGCGCTTTTTTCGTGCTTCGGAAGGCAAGTTGAGCCGTTGTTTAATACCGTAGATATTAGTCGTTAAGCCATATCAGATGCCAGTGCTAAGCATTGGCGGCTTAAAAAACTCTGTCCTAATCTAGGATTAGGTCTGGTTTCCCTTGTGGGTTGCGGACGTCGGATGGCAGTTGCTCTGTATAAAAACCAGTACCCTCGTTCAATCACTTAGATTAGGTACCCACCCCGTCAGATACGGGATAAGGCTAGGGAGACGGGAGATGATGTAATAAACCATGTCCAGTCGACTTTAGACTTCAAGGTAAACCGGAAGTACAGTTGCATATAACTGGCAACTTGGATGCATGTTGAGGTTACCAACTGGCATAGTGAAAACCCAGCTCATCCCAGCCTCTTCTTAGAGCTTTTTCACACAACGTTTTTCGTATGGTCTGAAATCGCGCAAACGACGCGCGAACGTATAACACGCATACGCAAAACTTAGTGTTAAAAGCCTTTTATGCATCGTAGAAGTACATTGTACTTTAAGCTTACTTTTGCCTTATTTCCTTATAAGTAATATAGAAAGAAATACTTAACAATCACTACGTTGCATGGACGCTGTAGGCATTTCGTAGCAGTTTCATAGCCATGTGCTACGCTGTATCTTATAGGACGTGTCGTCTATTTGAACCTACTTTATTATGGCACGGAAGTGTTTATACGTACACTAACAACAGTTACATTGAATTGTGTAGAGAAGAAAAGAACTTAATATATTGAAAGGGTACTTGTTGGAAAATGGTCCGACTTTTTCTTCTTAGCGATTTGATTCTCGTGTCGAACGACACGATGAACCCTGGTGTCAGATTATCAAATTGCCTAGTAGCACTCTCTCTCATTAGGCCACTCACATGATTTAAGTAACGATCGCTGTCAGTGGCTGGGGCCGACGGTTTAACGTTTCCTCCGAAGCATGGAATCCTTTTCAGCTTGCAATGTCCTAACCAAACTGGGGAAAACTTCACGAAGTTATAAATTGATAATTTAAATATCAACTTTGTGTTCCCCTCCCTGGGAATCAAACCAATGACCTCCGGATCGTAAGCCTATGGCTCTGACAACAAGACCACGGAGGCAGATAGGCCGACAATCTGCCGACAATGAAATAAATTCTGAATTAATAATTCAGCAGTGGCTGCGCCAAATCGCTCACTGTCAGAGTTCGGATAACACACAAAACCAATTTACTGAGTCCGGAAAATATCAATATGAAGTCGAAAAATGTGTGCCGCTTCAATTAAAAACAAAGTGTTTATTCTAAATATAAGCTTGCTTGGCTCCACACTTTTATTTTATTGTGTTAATAAAAGAGTTGGGAATATTCGAGTTGCATACGATAAAGCCGACACAAAATTGGCATGTATCTGCTATGGAAATGTGTACGTGAGCAAAGGGCTTTTTGATGCTAAGAAATTCACTTAAAGATCTTTGAATGTAGTAGAGGCCGCCGGATCCCGATAAATATATTTGAGTAGTTCTTTGTATATTGATAGAGTTAATGTTTTTTTTTATACAAGGAGTAGAGTATAACCAGGGGTTTTCAATGAATTAGAACATAGGCCTATAAGCACAATTATAGTAAATAGGTTCTGAAATGACGCTCAAACTTTTCTGTAATGAAAATGCTCATTTATAAAGTCATTGGCTCTACCTACCCCATAACGGGATCGGGTATGGCGTTATCTAAAGTGTCAGTAATTAGAGTATTGTGCAGAGCAGAGCTTTTCAAAATACTATCTTTCTGCAGTGCAGTCTTAAGATTGTTTCCTTAACACTTTTTGAAGGTATGTAATGATGTATTTATAGGTATATAATGATTGTCAGTTATTTTATAGTATTTTCAATTCAACAGTCTTGAAATGAAACTATGCATTAACGCTTTATTGTTTTGACAATATGGCTAGCATTTCTACGACTGTTTTATTGGCAACGAAATTTTCCAAATCTATTTTCGTGGTCAGCTCTTTTATAATTTTAGTAGGGTCCATTGTACCATATACCTGGATTTTTCGAGTCGACTAAAAATACATGAAATAATTTTATAATTAGAGTACGTCAAAGCTTCAAATGCATGTGGCGAAAAAGGAACTAAAGCCGCCAACATGGCCATGCTGCACCCTGCTCACTTTCAATTAAAGCCTAGACGTGCTGTTCACCAATGAGACAGCGGGAGCGGTGTCAGCGAGGCTGGTTACCTGAAGCGAGTGTACGGGTGATTAGACCCCTCTTAGACCCGCACTTATCCCTAGTGTTAAAAACACATATTCAAAGTAGGCTATACACCGCAATATTGGATAATAATACCAGTGAGACAGTCGGGAGCGGTGTCAGCGAGGTTGGTTACCAGAAGCGTGTAAACAGGTGATTATTAGACCCGCACTAGGCTTTTGTGTTCTAAACATAAAGTTAGACTAAACTAGATAACGCAAATCAAACGAACGAACAACAGGATGGAGGAAGCGTGTCTTGGTGCTTATGAAAACATCACATCATGAGTTGAGATCCACTTACTGTAGCAACGTTTGTTGTAAGTACTAATGAATCTTACATAATAATATTATATCAACCGCAGTTGTGGCTTGAACTTGGGAAAAATAATATAAATCTTAAGTCAAAGCCATAGAACGGCTCGCGTTTAGTTAGCCTGTTACAAGAATTTAAATAGCAATCTAGAAAAAATGCGGTATCTAGCTTAGTCTAAGTCTTTGGTTCTAAAACTATTAGTGCTAAAAGTTTATGAGACCGTGGTCAGCTGAAAGTCTTCGTCCACCTCCCACACACGTGAGAACTATCAGTTGAACTGAAAACTAAATGCGGTTTAAAGGATTTACTTTCTAACATTATATTCTTCCTTGCGAAATATTATGCACGAGCAAATTCATATAATATACGAGTACAAGCAGTTCTGTACATACATACATATAATCACGCATTCATCCCTAATGGGGTAGGCAGAGCGCAAATAACTAAACAAAGGTCGCTCCGCCACGTCTGACAAGGTTTTGAGGGTTATTTTACGATAGATTTGTAGGTATATTGCTATAGTGAGAGGTTGTCAGCCCATCGCCTAAAATACAATATTCTGAAACCTTCGGATCCCTTACCAGGTATTTACAGCATGCCCGGGAGGAAATGCATCTGGCTCATTCTATGTTTTTCTCTAGCTCCCAGGCCAGCATGGAAGAAATAGTCTGTTCCGATTTGGAGGAATAAATCTACAGAATTGTAGAGTTTAGAACTGCTATCTAGTTCAGTACTCTTGATCAGTCTAGTCACGTACAGCATGCTTGGTTTGCTATGATTAGTTGACAGTGTTGCTTACAAATAAATTGAGTTTATAGGAAATCGGTTCCATCTAGTTGCGCCTGTGTTTTCAAATATGCATTCGGATATGCAAACAGGTAGAACCGATTGTATGAACAACCTCAACTCTTCAAAGTTTGAGTAAAGTAATCCTCTGGGTAAGCTCGCTCCATAGTCGACTGCGTCTCTGTCGCTGCCGACCTAGACTGGAGTCAAAAGCCACAGAAGATCAGCGTCTTGGGCTTACAAAACGTAAAACAACAAGCTGAGTGGCAGCCATTTCGGTATTTTAGATTAATTTTAGTTATTTATAATTTTATTATTCTTTTTTGTAAAATTATTTATTACCGAATAAATTTTATTTTTATAATGATTAAAAACGGGAAATTTATCGTGGTTTTCCATTTTTATCATTATTTTAAAATAAATAAATAAAAAATAAAAATTGTTTATTGCAGGCGCATTTTTAACCATGGGTCATAGTTAAAAAAAAAATAACATAACCAAATACTATTGAACTACCTAAACTTATAATAACTTATATTATATTATGTTAATAACCGTGAGAGTATGAAAAAAAAACATGTTATTTCTATTATATTCAAATCCGTTTCCAATTATAAAAAAAAAATAAGTTCCGCTAAATAAAAGTATTGGAAACTCATTGCAAATGTCTAAAATTTATTATGTAGTTAGTGGAGAAATATTTCGCCGGTGGATTTATTGGCATATGTGACGCCCAGTCGCACAGTTGATACGCGCGTGTGGGCGGCTTATTGGGAACTGGTAACCAGTCTCACATCGACTTTAAGGTTAGACCGCATTATGGCGTAGCTGCAGTGCAGCGAAGCGTCGCGGCGCAACACGGCACTGCGCGATAATATTTGTCAAAATGTAAAAACTGACATTGCCGTGCCTTGAAGCGCCGCGCCGCTCCACTGCAGCTTCAGTGACGCTTCAGTGTGGTACCTCTCATGCATATTCATACAAATACAAAATAGTTTATTATCAGTCCATAAAATACAGAAAATGTTTACTAAGGTAACCACACTAGGCAAGGCCTGTGACGTGGATATCTTTACAGTATACTTTTTGCATAATTAGGACAATCTATATTACATGTATGTATTACTAAAAGAGGAAAAAGAGAAAAAAACATACAAAAAAACATTTGTCGCGTAGAACCGCGCCGCGACGCGCCTCACCGTTCCGCTGCAGCTAAGTCCTGGTGGGCTCTAACCTTTACTATGCAGTGAAGCAGATAAACAGTTGAATTATTTATGAAGAGAGTTTGAAGCTGCATTAAAAATTACGAATGATTTCCGTGAAAGCTACCCCAAAAGTAATTTCAAAACTTTTTATTTCGAAGATTTAACTGTTCTAAATCCCAAAGTGGCAAACGTCAACATTTTTGTTAACACTTTCCAGCAATCTTTCAACGCTTTGGCAAGAGGACGAATATTTATGAAATGCGAGAGTAACCAAATGGATACATAATAAGGAAATGATAAAGGTTCCTCAGTTATCTGCGGAACCCTCCCATCTGACATCAAATCTAATAAAACTCCTGAAATTTTTTTGACGCCCTTCGCGCGAGCAATCAACTGTAAAAACTAAATTTGGGAAAATCGAATCACAATCTGTGTTTTTTTCCATTTTATCGGAAAGTCATTAGCAAAAGTGAGCAGATGGGAAAGAGAAAAACAACAAATATTGAGGAAAGTGTGTGCATTCCATTATTAACGTTTACGAAAAGGATAGAGCAATATTATTATATATTATATATATTATTATATATATTATATATTTCTTAGGGAATTGTAACATGGAAATATTTTGGTTTTATTATACGTACATACATATAATCACGCCTGTATCCCCATTGGGCGGAGCGTAAACGACGTAAAAAAAGGTCATTCAGCCACGTTTGACAAAGTTTTGAGGGTTATTTAAGATAAATCTGTAGATATAATTCTGTAGTGACAGGTTGTCAGCCCATCGCCTAAATTGCAATATACTGAAACCCTTGGATCCCTTAGCTTAGGCACATTCCATGTTTTTCTCTAGCTCCCAGTTTAGTATGGAATACATAACATAACATGGAAACTTTTGGTGTTATTGAGGTTCATGTATAAATGCCTCTGTGGTCTAGTGGACAGAGCCATAGGCTTACGAAACGGAGGTCCTGGGTTTGATCTAAAACACCTGATTGTCGGAATATTAAAAGAATTCCGTGCTTCGGAGGGCGCGTTAAGTCGTCGGTCCCGTTCGCTATCTTTGGTAGTGGTCGTTACTCATACCATGTCAGAGGCCTAATAGCTGTTCTACTAGGAGGTTTGAAAACTCTGACACTAGGTTTCTTCGTGTCATTGTTCGACTCTAGAATCTTTCTCGCTAAGAAGAAGATGGTTCATGGATTTTAATTTTAACTATAACGCGCCTTATTAGTTGTAATGAATGGATAAGTAGAGAATCAAAAAAATCTGTATTAACAATACCTTGGTTTGACAGATTCATGAACAAAGAATTGTATAATTAGCTAATCTATGTAACAGAGCATTGTACATAGTAAGGCGAACATGGTCAGATGGGGATTTTCGGCTAGCTCCGATGTAGACTGTGTTTGCGGTGCAGTGCAAACCATGGCACACTTGACATCATGCCCGGCGTGCCCCAACACCTGCACGCTAGCGGATTTAATGGACGGCAGTCAATTACAAAATGAATATTATTTTCCGATTTTCGCAAAACCTAAAACATTCATGATAATGTTTGTATTTGAGACACAATTAATTTATTGATTATGGGGGCGCTACTGAGCTCATCGAGCCACATGTTCCCAGAAGGCGTATTGTGTACAATGAACTAAGCCAACTCCGACATGCAGTCGTCTCATTACGTAGCAACTTACACGGTTCTATATTATTTTAATTACTATATCTTGAATCTATAACTATAAGACATTTTACGGGTTTCTTACCGCGATTTAAATTATTTGATGAGTTCCCGATATTTCGGCGCTGTTCCAAACGCCCTGATCACGGGTAAACTGAATAATTAAAACTGAATAATCAAATAATTTAAATCGCGGTAAGAAACCCGTAAAATGTCTTATAGTTATAGAGAAAACAACCGCGAAAGTTTAAAATTAAGTATCTTGAATCTGTTGGACCAGTTTTTCGATTCACTGCAGATTAAGTGAATTATGATTATTTACTAATGAGGGCGCCACTTGGCTAGTATCGTCACCTTAATTAGATACAATGCTTGCTTTTTGTAGCTTGTTTGAAAAAGTATTTGTTTTTTTTTGTATTATGTTTCACAAAAATATCTGTTTATAATTTAGTTTTTTTTTTTATCGAAATCATACGACTCCAAATCCACACTTTGATAATTAAGTACTAATTAAATATGACATTCATTTTTAATTTGAATTTTAATGCAAATTAAATTAATACTGTGTCGTACGGCAACCGAACCAAAATGTATATCAATAATGGAAAACATGATGCATGAATGGTAAATTGCATAACAAGATTATAATCCACGAGTGCGTTCACAGAGCCCGATAGTGTAGTGGATAGGGCCGCTGCCTCCTGAGCTGGGAGGTCATGGTTCTAATCCCACCACGTACGTACCAATGTGTTTTTCGGTTTTCGAATTAATATGTACGTTTATTCGGTGCTTTTTCCGTGCTTCGGAAGGCACGTTAAGCCGTCGGTTGGTTAAAATCGTTTAATACCGTAGATATTAGTCGTTAAGCCATATCAGAGGCTAGTGCTAAGCATTGGTGGCTTGAAAACTTTGTCCTAATCTAGGATTAGGTCTGGTTTCCCTTCTGGGTTGCGGAGGTCAGATGGCAGTCGCTCTGTGTAAATACCAGTACCCTCGTTTAACCACCTAGATTAGGAAGCCAACCCCGTTAGATACAGATAAGGCTAGGGAGATGAGTCCAGGAGTGCGTTCAGATGACCCAGTATAAAATTTATACCGTATGAATTTTAGACTACCGGGACGCACTTAATGTGCACCTTCGCCGCTGTCAGATACGACTCCACTTTCGGTGTCACTCTGACCGGTCCGAATAAAACTTCACCTAGTCGAAATTTCGTTTGAAAGGCGCCTCTGAACGGGCACGATAATTGTTCACTTGGATAAAACTTGATCTGATAAGCAGCTCTGAACGCACCCCAGATGTCAATATTTAAACTATTATCATTTTGATTATGCGCAATGGAAATTCATGCATATTGATTCAGCAGAATGGCCCACGCTGATTAGTGTATTTGACATCGATCTGCTATCTACACTATACTTAATATTATAGACATGAATTGTTAGTTGGTACTCTCACATAATAGAAACTACCTTGAAAAGCCCGCGTGAAATGGATTTTCCCGTGTAAAAGATAATTAATTATTGTGTCCTATTTTGTCTTATTGTCATTTTCAAGTGTTGAAACGTGGCATACATAATAATATTTATTCAACAGTTAAGGTTCAGAAAATATAATATCTGAAATGTTACCTCACCTTGTCTACCCCGCGCCAACGTGTATGCGAGCCGTTTGGAGTCGAAACTTCGCTAGGCGGTAGCAGCACACAAAACAACTTCAAACCCGTACGAACTCACTTTTGCGCATGTAGTACGCAAATCAGCGGCTTGTATGCAGTGCACGCCCTGGGCTAATGTTCTAGTTTTCTAACATAACAGTGTATACCAAATTTAAACCCGACCCATCCAGTAGTTGAAGTCATTGAGTAACGAATAATATCAAAACATTTCAAAATCACACAATCACATTTATAATGTTACTTGTATTATCTGTTTTAAATACGTCTCATAGACTCGATACCCACTCGACAGAAGAAGAATACGTCTCATATTTTATCTGTTTTAAACAAGAACATTCTTGACAATAATATGGCATCCGATTACTGTAATTTATATTGTTCCAAATGCTAACAATGTTTTAATGTATTTATTGTACACGTAAACATTTACAGAACAAGTACATAGGAAATTAAGACACAACACATTCACTTTACATTACGTTTTAACCTGATTTTCAAGCAACAATGTAGGCACCCTTCAGATTCGAGGTTCAAATTACCTTCTAAAACTTTGAACACTTCTTTATATGGAAGCTCATCCTGGTTTGTAGCAGTTCAGGAAGTGAATAATAAACATGCAACTGAGTGTGACAATGCTGCAACACGTTTATGGTTATGAGCAGTCATAATGTTGCCGCTTGAGTTGAGTTATACTCGGGCTGTGTGGGACAGCGCAGCGTCCCGAAAACTGATAGGGATTGCTTAGTCAATGTAACTTAACATCTATACACCAACCAATCTATACACTAACCAGAATTTTTTTTCAGGATGTGAAATTTATTTTTTTTGGTTTTCCATACAAATTGTCTGATCGAGATGGTCATTTTGTGTGGGAAGTAAAATTTTTCATTTCCTGTAATAATTTCCTGGTGATAGTTGTTTAGTGACGTTGGCTGAACAACCCCTATCAGTTAGCGCGACGCTGTCCCTTACACCCGGTACAGATATGTCAGGTTTTTTGTTTCGAGGTACCTTATGGGTGTACCTATAAAAGATAAAAAAACATAAGTACTTTTTTAAAAAAGCCTTTTAGGGACGGTAATATGGTATTATCATCTCCCTAGTCTTATTCCGTATCTCATGGGCCAGATACCTAATCTAGGTGATTGAACGAGAGTACTAGTTTTTACACTAGACCGACTGCATCTGACCTCCGAAACCCAGAAGGGAAAACAGATTCAATCCAAGATTAGGTCAGAGTTTTCAAGCCGCCACTGCTTAGCACTGGCCTCTTGTCTTAGTGACTAATATCTACGGTATTAAATGACATTAACCGGGACCACAGCTTAACGTGCCTTCCGAAGCGCAGGATAAGCGCCGAATTAAGTTACATATGAAATTTGAAACGTGTTGGGATTCGAACCACGAGCTCGCTCAGGAGGCAGCGATCTACCTATCCACTACACCATCGAAATCTAAGGTAATATGGTAACACCGAGCTGCCAATGAATAAATAATTGACTGACCACTTCTTTAAATTACATTACTACCAAATACATTGGCTTTTAATCTGATCAGTTGATCACACAAGAACTTACAACTTTACCGCTCTGCCTACCCCGTATAGGATGAAGGCATGTTTTTAAATTACAATTATTTAACTGCTTTTAATATAATCGATTACGTCTATGTATTTATCCAAAGAAATTGGCACTTACTTCACAATTTCCTGAATTATAGAGCAAAACCACCTGCCCGCATAATAAGCTTTATGTGAAGAATAAAGGTCAGACCGCAAGAAAGAGTTTGCTCTTGACTCTAAACACAAAGGTCAGGGATGACCGTGACATAGTCGAATATTGAGCGAGCAAACTCAGAAGATGCCTGTTATGGCACTGGCAGTCTCACGCACCAACGGAATACAGCAATCTGTTTGGCGCCGGACTCCGGTGAGAGGGTGGTCGTAAGCCAGGCCGCCCCTTGTGGAGTCTACCACCGTTTTCTTGGAATATATTGATTCATAATAAAGTCACGTCACGCCTTCTCATTCTGGTTCATAGTTATAATTACTCCTGTTTTCTATAGGTTGCCGTATTTATTACGAACAAATACACCCACAGCTTTTGGGATCCATTATTCTGATCATTGGGTGTAAAATTGATATCAAAGTTGGCGTTTAATTAAAGTACGTACAAACATATAATCACGCCTTTATCCCTAACTAAATTATGTTATGCAAATTATGACATCATTTCAAAAGCAGTCTTGCATCCGAAAACAGAATTTAAATTAATGGAATGATGAAAGATACATACGTAAATACATGTAATCACGCCTTTATCCCTAATGGGGTAGGCCGAGCGGATACGACCTAAACAAATGTCGTTCCGCCACGTCTGGCAAATTTTGAGGGTTATTTATGATAGATTTGTACGTATATTGCCGTAGTGCTAACTAATTGTTTTTTTCCACTTAACATTATTTTCTGCTCTTATAAAATGGAAAGCTTAGTCGGTATATTTTTTTACCAAGCAACTCCTACAAGTTTAAGAATGTTATGAAAGAATATTTTTCTTTCAAATAATGCGCTGATTGTCCTAAGCAAACTGGAAAAAATCTCACAGTGATAAACAAATATTAACTTAGTGTTTCCCTTGGTAATCGAACCAAAAACCTCCGAATCGTGAGCCCATGGCTGAAACCACTAGGCCTAGTATGTAAATAGAGTAGGTTTCTCTGAATCAAACATATTTCAATTGCAAAAGGTCAATGTTAATGTCAGCTAGTATAAAAAAACCAGGATTTGATTTCCTTACAAAATTTGTTCTTGAGCTAAATTCAATTTGGCTTCCAGAGTTTACTGTCAGGTTTTTCGTCCCTAATCAGTTTACCGATCCCTTTTTTAATCCTTTTACTGACTGAACCATAAGTTTTGTTAAATTATCAGTTTCAAGTTCTTGTAACTTAAGCTTAGCAAAAGGATAACGAAACATTGAGAGTATTTTCTTATTCTAATTTATGCGTAATCATTGATTTTTTGAAAATTGATGATACCAATACCTTAATGCTTAAGGTTTACTTTTACTTTTTCGTTATATTTTTTTTGATAAGGAAAGAAGGAAAGAAACAGTCGGAAGCTGTCTTCCTTTATCTTATTTCTCCGAGTGTAGTAAAACAAATAAAAAAATTAACAAAAAAAAAACAGAAAATGGAATGAAGCAAATGATAAAGCTACAAAAGAAAGTTTGTTTTCACTCGGTTTTTCAGACAGAAATCTACTTCAACATTGCAACTTAAATATATATTTTTTTTTAAATAGTGTTGCAGTCCCAACTTTCATACTAAGCCTACGTAGTATACCGGGCGTAAGGGACAGCGTCCCGCAAACTAATAGGGGTTGGTCAGTCAACGACACCGAACAACTTCCACCAAGAAATTCTTTCAGGAAGTAAAGATAAAAAAAATACTTTTTCATACAAAATGTCCACCTCGATTAGACAATTTGAATGTAAAAGCCATTTTATTTAATGAATGATTAATGAATTAATTTTGTCAGCCACAACAGAAACTACTTCTTCAAATATTCTGGGCTATAACACATTCATCCTTAGCTCACTTTAGCTCAATTAATTTTACCATTTTAGTACCATTCATCATACTGGAGTAACTTTCACTATATAGATGTTATATTACGAAGTTTCGTACAACGGTTGTTGAAAACTTCACTGTGAGCTAAAATTGATGTGTAATTAAACCTAACGTTACAATCGTACCCAAAATTATTCCAAGTTTTATTCCGACCCGTGCAGTTGTTAAAGCGTCATTGAGTGACAAATCCCAACTGCTATAGTACATACATACATACATAAATCACGCCTTTATCCCTAACAGGGTAGGCAGAGTGTTTAACGCCTCGTAAAAGACGCTTTCGCCACGTCTGACAAAAATTGAGGGCAATTTTGGATTGTAATATGTATTGCTATAGTGACAGGTTGTCAGCCCATCGCCTAAATTACAATACACTGTAACCCTCAAGTCCCTTTTGCTGACTTCAACAGCATGACCAGGAGAAAGGGCAGCTGGAACATTCTATGTTTTTCTATTTCTTCCAGTCCAGCATGGAAGTAACTGCTATAGTAAGATTATGAATTAGGTAAATCATAATTTTTCTTCGATGCTGGACTGGGAGCGAGGCAAAAATAAACAATGTGCCAGCTGCATTTCCTCTCGGGCATGTTGTAAAAACCAGCCAAGGGATTCGAGGATTTCTGCACATTGGAATTTAAACGATGGGCTGACAACCTGTCACTACAGCAATATACATACAAATCCATCTTTAATAACCCTCAAAACTTTGACAGAATTGGCGTAACGACCTTTGATTATGTCATCAACGCTCTTCCTTCCCCATTATGATAACATGTATGTATGTATAATTTTTCGTCTACCTTCTATCAACATAATGTTTCCTTACACACCATGTTGATAAAACTTGCTTACTTACCTGCACACCTCTTTGTACATATGATTGATGGTGCAAACGGTAGCTTAGTTCACTTCACTTCACTTCTTGTTTGATGTTCTTCTATTTTTCTTGTACTAGCATCAAGACTGCGAGCAATAAATTATTATTGCCTTTCTTTATCCAGGAACAAATATGCTTCTTGCTTACAGAGAGGATAAATAATAAAGTAACCTTTTGTTGTATAATCTAATGACGAAATTTTAGTACCGAGGTTCCGAAAGTCAAATCCATTTTCATAGAACTTTGACAACTAATAAAGTTTAATAACGAAGTTTTTTGTTTGAGATCTTGTTTTGTTTTTAATAATGAACATATCAAAGACTGTCTCTGATAGCTAACCCGGTGCATGCCAGCGCCCTTATAAATTAAAAAAATATTACTCACCGAAAACGCAAATAATCGAAAATCCGGTAGTTCAGGTTCAAGTATAGGTAAATTAAGAATTCAGTTTTCACTGCAGTTACAGATAGCAAAATTTGACCTCCGCAATATTTTTTTCTTCTTATATTTATTTTATGACCTTGCACTTTTTTATGTTTTTCTTTTTCTTAATAATTTAAATTTCACCTTTTGAATCTTTGTATGGTTGTGATTACTAATTCTTCTTCTTCTGTCGAGTGGGTATCGAGTCTATCAACCCGATGAACCCTGAATTACTAATTTATGAAAAAACTGTACACATTCTTCCAATATATAAAACACGCCATCTGTAATCTGGTGTTGGCTGACAAACAGCGTTGCAATGAGCATTATGGTTTTATTGCAACATTATGCTGAGCCAAAACCAATTCTTAGATAGTAAGTAACTGTTAAGTTTCGTATTGTTTTTATGTAATTACATCTGTAATTATGTATTTACATATGTAATTACATAAAAACGAAACAAAACTTAAACAAACTTAGTTAAAAAAAAAACATAATTGATTAATTATGGTTTGTTTTTATTATAATTTCATCGCTCAGTTTGTATATGAAAAAATTTGGTGATTAATTTTCTATTTAGTTTTTACGTCTTTAAATCTCATCTTAATATATGAATATGTATGAATTAGCATAATTAACCTAGATAAATTACAACAAATCAATTAAATTCAGTACTTAAATTAAGAGCATGAACCTATTTCACGCTGTAAGACTGAAAACAGATTAATAGTGAATAATTTATGGATCTATTTTATTTATGCAATAGCTTTTTCAAGATAGATTATATTTTAATGTAAAATTTTGGATAAATGGCCACAAGCATGTTGAACTTTAGAAAAAAATGAATGAAAAACAATAACGCATAGTGGATAATAACTTATTTCAGACAATGATGAGACTCCATTCTGGCCTGGGAACGAGAGAAAAATATAGAATGTGCCAGTTGCTTTCCTTCTCGGGATGCAGTAAAAACCAGCTAAGGGATTCGAGGGTTTCAGTATATTGCAATTTAGGCGATGGGCTGACAACCTGACACTACAGCAATATCCGATTAGTTTCGCTCAATCATTCATCACAAAGGCCAAAGTGCCTTTACACTAAACAATACTCTTATAAACTTATCTTCACATATGAAAATTCTTCATAGCAAATCATAAAGTTCAAACATTTCATAAGTGGAAAAACGTACATTTAAAAAAAATACTTGGGTTTATTCCACACAAGAAAAACAAAACGACATTCTACAGGCAGAAATACGTTGATAATAAGATCGTTCTTTTTTAAATATAAGTTTTCTATAAACTCATAAGTACTATAGCTATGAGGAACAATATTTTTGGTAAGTTGTTGGAAACTAATTAATAAATGGACCGTTCATTATTTAAGTACTGTGAAATAACCGAACTCTGATATTATTTATTTATTTTACAAGAGCTAGGTTATAATGAAATTCATATCTTTAAGAAAGTCACAAACGAGTCTATTACAAATAAAATAAAATTATATCTGTCACAAAATAAAATAACACTATATCACAATGAAGAAGAAGCATTAGAAACTCGCACTTTGCGCCCCTCCCTTCGTTTTATCTTATTATTACTTTTGTCCTTATTTTTGTTCAAAATAGGGTTTGTGACCGCAATGTGTGCCAATTTATTAGGTTTCACTGAAATATCAGAGCTCCAAACGTCTTTGTCATTAGTATAGTCATCTAACTTATAATAGGCTTTCCGACATGACATAATGTGTTTTTAATAGTATCTTTAAATTGATTTTCTGACAAATTTAATATATGGTCAGGTATTTTGTTATAGTATTGTATACTTAGACCTAAAATGTTATTTTTACTTTAACCAACCTAATCGGGGGTTGGTCAATTTTATTGTTTGTTATAAATGTCACAAGCAAAGGTCATGAGTAAATGTCGTAAAACGAGAAAATATGTGTAAGTGTAACTTATGAGGACGGTTTCCTACATACACATTTTATATCTCCCCGTAGGTGTCGTAAAAAGTAAATAAAAAATAAGGCTTCTGTAAAATACATCCCTCAGACACGGAAGGTCCAACTACCGGAATGTCCACTTTATTTCATGTCTAGAAATTTATTCTTGTAACATAAGTAGTTATTCTGCATTAATAAAATAAACCTTTTGCTTTAATAAGTAGAAAAACATCTGGATCCATCTAGTAGTTGAAGACTGATTGAATAAATAACATTCATATATTCTAATATTCAATCATACATACTTTTGCATTTATAATATAAGTATTATACATACATACATATATTCAAGCCTTAACCCAAATGGGGTAGGCAGAGTGTAAACCGCCTAAACAAAGGTCGTTCCGCCACGTCTGACAAAGTTTTGAGGATTATTTAAGATAGATTTGTATATTGCTGTAGTGACAGGTTGTCAGCCCACCGCCTAAATTGCAATATACAGAAACCCTTGGATCCCTTAGCTAGTTTTTACAGCATGCCCAGGAAAAAATGCAGCTGGCACTTTCTTTGTTTTTTTCTTGCTCCCAGTTCAGCATGGAACAACTATAAGTATTATAATTATGTTAAGATTACCATTAAAACCACAAAATATGTCGTTCCCTATAACTTTGTTACAGGCTATGAAAAATAAATTGGCTATAAAATTTCAAGCAAGGATGTGGAAATATGGCCATAAAATAAATCGTTACTGCCTAAATCGTTTCACTCAATTTCATTCAACAATTTTTCTTGCTCGTTTGTATTCATTCATCCTGAAAACCGAAACCAAAATGTAAACAAAAAATACTGTGTCAGAATTTTTAAACCATATCTAAGGATTATTATAGAACATTAGAGACTTGCTTATATTACACGTGCATTCTAATAATATTTATTCCATTTATCGTCTTCTGCTCAGAGTTTTACAAACGTAATAATAGAGTGAGCTTTCCGGATATATATATATTTTTTACTCCACTGTGCCCGGTGTTTGGCATTTTAAGACGTCTGCCAGCGCTTTTTAAAATAAGTTCCATTCATAAACTTCGAAAATGGTGAAGTAAATATCATATTTTTGATCGTAAAGTAAAACGAATCCAACATAAATGCTGTTTGCCGCTCCAACATGCATAATGCATCAGATGGTAATTGATCCCTGTATCCTATTATCCTATGCTCAGTTGAGTATCAAAGCACGGATCAGAGGGTCATCATCTTCCTAGCCTTATCCCGCATCTCACGGGGTCGGCTACCCAATCCAGGGGATTGAACGAAGGTACTGGTTTTTCAACCCAGAAGGGTAACCAGACCCAATCCTACATTAGGTCAGAGTTTTCAAGCCGCTAATGCCTAGCACTGGCCTCTGATATGGCTTAACGACTCATATCTAGGGTATTCTACGATATTAACCATTACCAACGGCTTAACGTGCCTTCCGAAAAACGTAGATTCACGGAAAAAGCGCCGAATAAACGTACATATGCAATTTGAAAACAGAAAAACACATTTTTACGTGGAAGGATTCGAACCACGACCTCCCGCTCAGGAGGCAGCGGTCATATCCACTACACCATCGGGCTCTCGGATCAGAGGATGCAAATATTTAAGACGATGATCAAATAAATTCCAAGAAACTATTTAGTGAGGTTTTTATTTTTATTTTCTGTTTCTTCCACATAAATCGCATCGCGCTGTACAGGACAGCAAGCGCCTTTTTGCTTCGTATACAAAATGGGCTCGATTCTAGATTTGCCCGCTAAAGCTAAAATTTTAATCTTTTTTATATTTTCAGACTTGAACATTGAAAAAGGACAGGAGATCTATTCTCTGCGGTTTTTGATTTATAGTGGTTTTATGCGTTATCTGTCCATTTTTATCCGCCGTCATATGATATGGCGGATAAAATTTACAGATATACTGGGGAAACGTGCAAAAGCGCGTCTAAATCTAGCGGACAAAGTGTAAAACGATGGAGTATTAAATCCTTTGTCCTTTTTAAATTTAATTATTTTGATAGTGACAGATAGATTTTAATTTTCATTTTACCCTGTGGAATCTAGAATCAAGCCCAATGTATACCTACTTATTTAAAATGTTTCTATCAGTAGATATTTAAACCTTTGATAAATTAATCTAAAATATTTTGCCGTAGTGATGCAGGCAGCTATAAGAACCGCCCGTACTTCAGAACTTAAAGATTTTAGTTGGAAAATCTGAAATTCTTATGCGGGTTTCCTCAATTTCTCTCAATTCAGTGTACCATAAAATTTAAATGTGATGGTAAAGGCAAAGTCCCAAAATAACAGTTGTACTTAAGTTGGTACATTTAGTTTTCCAACCCATTGCACACCAAAAGTACGTACTCATGTAACTAAATAACGGCGTTTTACCTAACAATAAAACGTATATTAAGCTAATTACCTTATTCGAAGCCTACTAAACAAAATTGGAGAAGCAAACTTGATTCTCTAGTTGCGTGTCGGATATGACGTCACGAGTGCGTCCAACTTCACTCCAGTCAGCCCCCACTTCCCCCACTACAGTCCAGGCGAGGCAGCGTGGTTGCGCACGCGGCCCTGTTCGTCATTGTGTCTCAATTTGCAAATATGTTACCTATTGAGGGTACGGCTGTAAAATTTTTCGACGGAAAAAAGTGAAACACGTGTGATGTGCTTGTGATATGTTATGATTTTGTGTGCATGCATTACTTCAAAAAGTTTTAACAAGTAATCAGAAGTCGAAAAATATAAGTACTGTGAAACCTCAAGTGAAAAAGTAGGTATGTGACAAGTAAAACCAAAAAGTGTAAAAAGTTATGAATAAAAGTGAACTTATGATTACAAAGAGTACATTTTGAATATACTGCATGCAGTATTCGATTCTCATGGGAATCGCTTGGTTTTAAGGTAAGTAATTTCAATATTTTAATAATGTATTTTTAAGTAAATTATCATAGGTAGCCGTACCCGAATTATTGAAAACCAGGTAGAATTACAAATGTAGGCTTCGAATAAGGTAATTAGCTTAATATACGTTTTATTGTTAGGTAAAACGCCGTTATTAAGCCAATGTACCGTTATTCGAAGCCTACTAAACAAAATTGAGACTTGTTTGTTATCGCCTGGTGGTAGTGGGACGCCAATGTGATTAGTATTATATCGGGATGAAATAGGAAATAAAACATTAAAATTTTATTTAAATTATTTATATTTATTAGATAAAAACTGGTATAAAACTTACATATTAATAGTAAGCACCTCTAGAGAAATCAAAAACATACAAAATCATCATGAATGTATTTGTTTTTGAATATTTACATAATTTTATAGTAATTAACTTATTTTTCAGGTATGAAAGATGCAGATGTGGTTGACAGTGGTTCTGAAGACTGTATCTCACGACAGTAAAACTTTCTAAACGTGTTTTCCGAACGCCAATTACCTCGATCTAATATGTCCTCTAAGGGGCAATTCTGGACCCAGTTTTTGGAAGCAACTGCAGAACGTATACTACCAGGACTGGCGCGAATGCCCGCTTCAAGTAAGTTGCTTTTTACCCAGTTTGCAATTACAGTTCGCGAAGCTGGTTTAGGGGGACCACAAGCAGTTAAAAATAAATTATCTACTTTAGAGATATTTCGTCTAGGTTCAGATAAAGTAATTACCCGCTTTATCCAAAAAACGGGGTCTAGAGCTTTGAACTCCTTATTTGCTAACAAACGCCACCCTGACTGCTGGTTATTATAAGAGTCAGTTTTTGACCCATACTTCGGCCACAGAACGATTGCCTCATCGCTGGGTAAACAATTTGCTGAATTTACAGATAGGAGAGTTAAGTCATGTACACGACGACCCGAACAGAGTAGAAGCAATATAGCTGCCCTTTGAGAACACTGAAATAAATTAGTTTCATTAACAGGTTTACTGATAAGCCACGATCTCAATATATCAGTGTCCCAAATAGGAATTTTCTTGTTTTTGGGATTTTTTTGTGATATTGCTTTAAGTGCATGCTTTACAAGAACATGTGAACTGAGCCGGTTATCTGAATTAGGGTCACAAAGCGTAGAAATAGCAGACTTGTAAACCAAAATAGTTGAGTATGATAGACCCTGTTTTTGATAAAGATCTATAAGAAATCTTGCTAAATCAGAACCAGATGGATTATGAGGACTCACAGAATTGTTATTTGACCAGTTAAACCATTTTTGCCAGGCTGGTTTATAAGTTTTTAAGGTAGAATCCCTCCAACTACTACGTAACAACTCTCGCTGTTCTTCTGACCAAAACTTTAAACTTTCTGACCAGCCCCACATTTCCAAACTTCCAGGATCAGTTCCTGGCTCTTCGGCGGAGGCTGACCTGTCGCGTTGTCGATCAGAACCTGATCCAGATTGCGGATCGTGAAAGGAGCTGCCAGAGACCGGTTCTTTAGATCGGGCCGCCAGAACACCTTCTCCCAACGAGGTGCAACTATCAGATATTGGCCTGTTGCTGTATTCAGGTGAGATAACACTCTGGGAATTAAGAAAGGGGGCGGGAAAACCCAAGCTAGCCGGTAATGCCAAGTCTGGCTGAAAGCATCGTAAACATGGGCCCGTTTGTCTTTCTGATCTAATGTTCCGTAAATCGGTAAAACATGAGCCGTTGCCGAGGCAAACAAGTCGATTTCGGGTACTCCCCATTTGCGAAATATTTGGTTGGTCGCTTCCGGGAGCAAATGCCACTCGGGTGTTGGTGCAACTCGGGATAATCGATCCGCTTCTACATTGAAGCGGCCTGGAATATAGTGAACCTCTATATGAATCTTGTATTCGTCTAGGAATTGCAAAATCTCGTAAGTTAGATTCATTAAGGGCATAGACTTGGTTCCGCCCTCGTTCTTTAGGTACGCTACAACAGTTCGATTGTCGCTTTGTATCATCAGGGAAGAGCCTGCTAGGTAAGGACCTTGATCTTGTAAGGCGCGAAGAATTGCTAACATTTCTCGAAGATTGGAGTGGTTTTTCGCTTCCATATCTGTCCACTGACCTGACAACTTCATGTTGTTCAATTGTGCCCCCCAAGCTAACTCTGAGGCATCGGTCACTAGATAGTGCACTACAGGAGGATGAAAAATTAAAGAATTCTTGGTCATGTTGGCTAACCACCACCTTAATTCGTCCTGCGCTACCTGAGGGATAGGATAACGAACTCTTGGATTTCGATAAAGCAGATCCTGACAATGTATCAGAAGTGCTCGATGGTAGAGGCGACCTCTTTGTACTGCAAAACTGGCAAAATTTACAGAACCTACTATACTTTGAACTTCTTTCAGATATGCAGTTTTCCTCTTTAGTAACATTAGTATCTTTTGGGTTAGCTTTACGCGTTTTTGGTGAGGGAGGGATACTAAGTTTTGATGTGGGTACCAAGTCAATCCTAGATACTCTAAGTCTGTCTGGGGTACAGTCACGCATTTTGAGAGATTTATTTGCCAACCGAGATACCTCAAAAGGTTTAGAGCCTCTTGTGCCTGAAGTTCTAGCACACGTGGATCTTGATGGGCTAGAAGAAAATCGTCGAGGTATACTAGAATACGGTAACCTCTGTCCCTGAAGACCTGAGCTACCCAGTTTGTCAATGACGCAAAAACTTTCGGGGCGCAGGCCAGGCCGAAAGGCAGGCAGGTCATTTGAAAAAGCTGCTGTTTGAATATCAGGCGAAGGAAGCATCTGTGAGCTTGAGCTATCGGAAGATGAAAGTATGCGTTTGATAGATCTATCTTTACTAGCCAGTCGAAAGGTTGAAGAAATGATGGGACTCTTTGTACGTTTATCAGACTGAACTTGCTGACGTATACATATTTGTTCAGATTTTTCAAATTGAAAATTGGCCTCAAAGAACCGTCGCTTTTGGGTGTCAGAAACATTGTCGAGATAAAGCTGGGACTGATCTCCACAGGTTCCAGGACATTCATTCGCAACATTTGAGATATTGCTCTTTCCATCTCTTGCGAGGTAGGTGTTTGAAATTTTGTTAAGACCGGTATTATTAGGGGCGGCTTGCGGCAAAAGGGTATTCGAAATCCCTGAATTATTTTTAAGAGAGGTGGTGGTGCATGCAAAATCTCCCACTGATTCTGAAATAATGCCAGCCTGCCAGCGTGAAAGAGTTCCAAGTCCGAGTCAATACTTTCTTTTCTGATTATGGTCCCAGCGCGGGGCCCTTTGAGTTGAGGGTCTTCCTCTATTACTGACGTTTCCACTGGTTTGAAAGCCGTCTTGTACATGAGAGCGGTTCCCCCTTGGGCGAGGCGGTCGACTTTGTTGCAGACCAGATTGTCGCTGGGAGCGAAATGAGTCAAACCCAGGCAAAGAAGTGTTGGTAAAAAACCTGTATGAGTCGGAAGTACCTTGCGTAGGTACTAGTACTTTGTTCAGAGAATTACTTTGGCTTGGACCTGCTTGCGCAGCAGGTTTGTTCTGAATAGGCGCACGGAGCGGCCAAAATGATTTGGAGACTCCTCCATTCTTTTCAAGAGCAGCAGAGAATAAATCCTTTTGAAAAAGGTTACTGCAACTAGGAGGAATTTTCCTCAGAGATTCTTTAAAGTACTTGTCCTTAACAGATCGTAAAATACTATCTCGCCTTTGCTGGATAAGATCCGCGCGATGGCCACATGCTAGCTGGATAGCATCGTTTGAAATTTTTTGAAAATTACCCTCTATAAAAATTTCATTTATCTTTTGTTGCAGAGAGGCAGGTGAAAAGTCAGCAGACGAATGTGCCCATGACATCAGAGATTCAAATCCGCTTTGCGCGGCTTCTCTCTGCTTTACTAAAGCTTGAGTAATTGCTGCGAAACCACGCTCAGTGAGGCTAAGGTTAGTAAATTTATCATACGGTTTAATCTCGTCATTGGTTTCGAGATCAGTATAACCAGGGCGTGAAACGTACTGTTTTTGGACATCAGCATATCTGACGTTTGACCAATCTTCAGAATCAAAGTGCTGAACAGCCTTAATCATATCAACCAAACTTTGAGAGGACTTCGGAATAGAAGGTTCCTTTAAAACTGTATTTATTGAAAATTTAAAAGGAGTCTGTTGATCAGGTTGACCTGACTTTTGTTCTACCTTTTCTGCAGTATTTTCATTATATAACTCACGACTAACGTTCATATCAATAGCATCATCATTACCACCATGTTCACTAGATTGATACAGGGGTTGATGTGCATTGTGAAGAAAATTTTTAATTTCACTAACCTGCTCAGCAAGATATACGATTGCATCGCTGTACCGCCGTCTTTTCGGTAGTTCAATTCCCTCATCCTGTTCTCCTTTTCGTTTTCCAGGGACGACGGTTTGTCCAACAGCTGGAGGATCTGCACAAATCTGCGGCGACTGCTGTTCTATCGTCGCTCGAGTGACAACTGGAGGAGCAGAGTCATCTTCAGACTCTGACGACGCACTCAGGTTTAATATTTTAAAATTTTCCATATTAAAATAACACTGAAAATAAAATATAATATTAAAATAAAATTCACGAACGGTAAAACCGTTAAAAAAGATACTTGAATGTATTGAATATCTAAAGTAAGAATGTACTTACGTTATATCTTATTTTATTTTCAAATATTTTTCTATTTATTTATAAATAAATGAATAAAGATACGTCCGAACGCAACGGGAGTCAAGACGCCAATGACGAACAGGGCCGCGTGCGCAACCACGCTGCCTCGCCTGGACTGTAGTGGGGGAAGTGGGGGCTGACTGGAGTGAAGTTGGACGCACTCGTGACGTCATATCCGACACGCAACTAGAGAATCAAGTTTGCTTCTCCAATTTTGTTTAGTAGGCTTCGAATAACGGTACATTGGCTTAATATTAGAGATTTCCTCATAGGCAAATATTTTGTTTTCGTTTTAAGTTTCAACGAGCTGAGCCAACGGGTTATGAAAAGCAGTACCAACCATGGCCGAATGGAAATTAATTTAACGTACTAAACTACCGATTAGAACCTTAATAAATAAATTTGAAAGTTATAGCATCAGCTATGTCTGAGGCCCATTAGCTATGCTGCTAGGTGGTTTAATAACTCTGACACGAGAATCCACTCGCTAAGAAGAAGAATCATCAATATTACAGCTATTACTTCAACATGTTTGTATGAAGTAATAAAAAACAAACTTCACCGCAATGTACACAACTTGCTGGCAAACTGGCCCAGCTCGGACACTTCTAACTATCATGTTATTTTGGTCACACATCGACAGACGGCATGTTGCACTTGGCATGTGTTTGTGTGCGTATTATAAGGGTTCACAAAATTTGTTATACCGGTCATAATCATCACATGATTAATCTGGTTCTTGATTAAATCATCGTTTTAAAGTAGTTCACTGTAACTGAACAGTTAAAATAGATAAGGTTGCATATTTGGTATGAATTTACTTACCGTCTCTCATCACTGTGGAATCTAAAAAAAGTTCCTATTGGAGTCATATCTTGTGGTTGAAAGATATCCGTACACGAAACAGTATCTAACCATATTTGGAACACAAAACTATATTATTTCCGTTACACTGGAAAACATGCGCGTGCCATGTCCGCTTATCATACGCTCAATGTGGCCCACAATCCGGCGCGGAGTGTGACGTATGTCGGACTGGGGAAGGGAGGTGAATGTCCATTCTGTATGTAGTACTATTATATGTTAAGAAGAAGAAGCATCAATATTACAGCTATTACTTCGACGACATGTTTGTATGAAGTATGAATAATAAATAACAAACTTCACCGCAATGTACACAACTTGCTGGCAAACTTACGCTTGGCTATTTAGTTCTATTATATATTCTGTGGCTTGGGTTTTCATTCAACAAGCTTAGATACGACAGCGTCACAGGCTGCAGCTCTGTGTGCAGTGGTAGAAAATGAACTAAATATTAACAGAAACATCAAAGCTTTCGAAGAATGAAAATAGACAGATTTTGTAATATTTCTGAATATTACAAAAATATATAGGGGGTCAAAGCTGTCCAAGTCCGTAGGCGAGGCCCTTTTTTGGGCCTCTTACTCGAGTTTCCCTACACGTGGCCCCTGGGCAGTGCAAAATGTACAGCACTCTCTCCGGTGGTAGGCTTCGGCCGCGGCTGGTTACCACCCTCCTAACTAAATAATGTCGCCAAGCGGTACCGCCGTGTTCCGACATGTAGTAAGGAGAAGCCAGTATGGAGGTTGGGTCTGTACAGTAGTACCGCGGCATGTAGCAGGTCGGAGTGGCTGATTGTTGCGACAACGAGTGGCTGGTTCTGGAGGCTAGCGGGATCCGAAGCACGGTGCACCGCTTGCCGACCGTAGGAAGTTGAGGGCCCAAGTAGCGGGAAAGCCACCCGCGAAAGGCTGCCCTGCCACCTCACGAAAAATCCCGGGATGCTCCACCTTGCCGGTTGGCGACCGGATGGGAGGACCAGGTGGCAATCCCCGGGGGGGTTCGGGCGTCCCCGCGGTCTCCAAGCCAGCTATTTTTGCGTGTGGCTGCAATCAGCTCATTTTCTAAGCTTATTGCAACGCGGTACCTCGTACAACTGCCTTCCTCCTGCCTATTCACTTTTTCCCCACATCACCAATTATGAAAACACTCAGAAAACGGAAAATGGTTAAACAGCGGTTGCACGTCCTCCCACTTAAAGTGCACCTCTCAAATATTCGAGGCTTGCACTCAAATCTCAACCCCGTCCATCACCATCTTGAGACTGAAAAACCGCATCTGCTGTTCCTCACTGAGACGCAGATCAATTGTCCGGCTGACGCGGCGTACCTCAGCTATCCCGGCTACACACTAGAACACAGGTTTCTACCTCGTGCCGGAGTCTGTGTGTACGCTCGCGAAGACATTTGCATCAAGCGTCTCAAGAACCTTGAGGCACCAAGTTTTTCCGTATTGTGGGTACTGGTCGATACTGGTGTAGCTCAAATTGTGTATGCTTGCGTCTATCGCTCGCTTAGTGGAGACACGGAGACAACCAAACTGTTTGAACACCTCAGTGAAGGTGCTGATGAAGATCTGCAGAGATACCCGGCAGCGCAGCTAGTCATCCTGGGGGATTTCAACGCTCATCATAAAGAGTGGTTGTTCCCATACCTAGAGACCGATCATGCTGGGCGAGAGGCGCGCAAATTTGCATTGTCGCTAAATCTCTCCCAGCTTGTCAGCTTTGTAACAAGGGTCCCGGATATTGAGTCTCATACAGCCAACTGCTTAGACCTTCTGCTGACTACCGATCCAGACCGATACTCTGTGTCTGTTTCTGCCCCATTGGGCACCTCAGATCACTGTCTGGTGAAATCTGTATCAGTGTATTCACCACCCGATCAGGGCCCTTGTGGTAAAAGACGGGTATGGCGATACAGGTCAGCAGAATGGGATGAGATGCGCGTTCTTTGCTTCGTATCCTTGGCAGGACTGTTTTTCTTCAGGCGAATCGTCGAGCTGCGCGGATGCTATTACAGAAGTCATACGTCAGGGTATGGAGTATTTCATACCGTTCTCTGATGTTCCTACCGGTAGCAAAGCTCGCCCGTGGTTTAATGCTGACTGTAACTGCGCGGAATCGCAGAAACAGTCGGCATTCCTTGCTTGGGCTGATGCTCGTGCACGCAAAGCTCCGAATACTCGCGATCTGAAGAAAAATTATAAAAAAGCCACCAAGTTAAGCAAAAAGGAATTACGCAGGGCTCGATTCGCCCACATAGGCCGAGTAGGCGCTAAGCTTGCTTCCTATCCGGCTGGCAGTAAAGCATTCTGGTCGCTTGCGAAAGCAGTGGAAACCAATTTCTGCCAGCCATCTTTACCGCCTCTGCAGAGACCTGATGGGTCGCTTGCTCATACTGCGGAGGAGAAAGCCAATCTTTTTGCCTCCTATTTTGCGGAAAGTTCGCGTCTTGATGCCGCAGGTAAAATACCACCCCCGTTACCTCGTGTCGACTGCTCTATGGCAGCCGTACGCATCCGGCAAAAAGAGGTCCTTAAAACCATGCGAAATCTAGACGTGAATAAAGCAAGTGGCCCTGACGGTATCCCTGCAATCGTCCTGCGTAACTGTGCGCCTGAGTTGTCTCCGATGTTGACACGCCTGTACCGCCTCTCACTTGAGACTGGTGTTGTTCCCAAATCGTGGAAGCTTGCAAATGTGCAAACTGTACCCAAAAAAGGTAGTCGAGCAGACCCTGCCAACTATAGACCCATATCGGTAACCTCTATACTCTGCAAGATTATGGAGCGTGTACTGAATAATCGGCTCCTGGCATACCTTGAGGATAATGATCTCCTTTACGATCGCCAATACGGCTTCCGCCGAGGGCGATCGACGGGGGACCTCCTCGTGCATGCCACTCACTTATGGAGCGAGGCTATCGAGAGACATGGTGAAGCACTTGCCGTGTCTCTGGATATCTCCAAGGCCTTTGACAGGGTCTGGCACGCTAGCCTTACTGGCAAGCTTCCCGCCTACGGGTTGCCTGCTGGCCTTTGCAACTGAATTTCGGACTTCTTGAGTGAACGATCCATACAAGTGGTCTTAGAAGGCTGCTCTTCCGGACAACAGGCTATTGATGCCGGAGTTCCTCAAGGTTCTGTCCTGTCTGCAACCTTATTCCTGCTACATATCAACGACATGTTGACACCCGATACCTTTGGGTACGCTGATGACAGCACGGTTGTTGACAGATATCTGTCCAGTGCAAGGGCCAACAGTGAGACAATCCAGTATTGTCGGGAGTCCATAGTGGATCGTCTGAACTCATCGCTAAGGGTGATATCCGAGTGGGGCGATGCCAATCTCGTCAAGTTCAACGCATCCAAAACCCAGGCGTGTCTATTCTCGACAAAACGGAGTCCATTTAACCTGGCTCCAACTTTCCGGGATGTATCCGTACCGATTTCTGACCATCTTGAGCTTCTTGGTATGAGCTTTACGTCCGACTTGAACTTTGGACGTTACATTGAGTCTCTGGCCACAACAGCTGCCAAAAAACTTGGTATTCTCTCGAAGGTGAGGCGATACTTCACACCGGGACAGCTATTGCAGTTGTACACAGCTCAAGTCCGATCGTGTATGGAGTACTGCTGCCACCTTTGGGACGGTTCAGCTAAATACCAGCTGGCTGCCTTAGACTCAATCGAGAAACGTGCTAAGAAGCTCATTGGAGACTCAGCACTGGTTGAGGCAAAACTACAGAACCTTGAGCACCGTCGCAGAGTGGCGTGCATGTCGGTATTTTACAGGATACATTTCGGGGAGTGCGCGTTAGCTCTTCATGACCTTATACCCCCCTCCCCTTTCCATCTCCGGAGCACGAGGCGTGGACAGGGGTTCCACCCTTATGTCGTGGATATACCACAAATTCGCACGAAGCGGTTCGCTTCCACATTCTTAATGCGAACGGCTAAGGAGTGGAACTCCCTGCCGGCGGATCTGTTTCCGGAACAATATAACCTGGGCCTTTTCAAGGCGAGAGTGAATAGGCACTACATAGGTGAGTATGCTTCAACATAGTCCGCATCGTCACTTTCCACCAGGTGAGATGGCGGACAAATGCTCGCCTATATATATTAAAAAAAAAAAAAATATTAGAACGCATTTTTATGTTTATCAAACTTTTAATAAAATAATTTAGTTCATCATCATCTCCCTAGCCTTATCCCGTATCTCACGGGGTCGGCTTCCTCATCTAGGAGATTGAACGAGGGTACTGGTTTTTACACAGAGCGACTGCCATCTGACCTCCGCAACCCAGAAGGGAAACCAGACCCAATCCTAGATTAGGTCAGAGTTTTCAAGCCGCCAATGCTTAGCACTGGCCTCTGATATGGCTACGGTATTTAACGATATTAACCGGGACCAACGGCTTAACGTGCCTTCCGAAGCACAGAAAAAGCACCGAATAAACGTATATATGAAATTCGAAAACCGAAAAACACATTGGTACGTGGTAGGATTCGAACCACGACCTCCCGCTCAGGAGGCAGCGGCCCTATCCACTACACCATCGGGCTCTCAGTAAAATAATTTAGTTCTACATACAAACGTCCAGGGGGTCCGAAGGAAGGGAAGACCGAAGACCAGATGGTTGGATGTGGTCCGAAAAGATCTTGGTTCCTGCGGAGTGACGGAGATAGACACGTCAAATAGAGCGAAGTGGCAAGAAAAAACGAAGAAGGCAGACCCCACCATCAGATGGGAATAATAATTGCCAAGGAGAGAGAGAGATACATACATACATATAATCACGCCTTTATTCCTAATGGGGTAGGCAGAGCGTAACGACCTAACCAAAGGTCGTTCCGCCACGTCTGACAAAGTTTTAAAGACTATTTAAGATAGATTTTTTAGTAAATTACAATATACTGAAACCCTCGGATCCCTTATCTGGTTTTTACAGCATGCCCGGGAAGAAATGTGGCTGGCACAATTCTATGATTTTCTCTCGCTCCCCAGGCCAGCAAGGAAGTTTAGTTCTAGTATCCAATTTTCCGCCAGTAATAGCACTAGCTAAGTTATTTTATTATTAATACGAACTTATACGAATAGATTTTAATATATCTGTAGGAAGAAATAGAAAATAATTAAAATAACAGTTTTAAAAACAAATGAGTAAGTTTCTGTGACCGAGTATCTAAATTGCAGCCATGCATAAAAATTACAGGTTATATTCATACAATCGACTTTTTTCTAAACCTTGAGATTATCAAGCAAAGTAAGATACCTGGAGAGGTGGTCGAGCGGCTTTAAGGAACAAAATGTGGGCATAAAGTAATCAAAACTTCTGCAGCACTAAAACCCAATACTCTCGAGCTAAGAAAACTATTTAAGAGCAAATTTCAATATTTTGAGATGAAATCAACTGCAGCTAAGCGGTTAAGAAGCAGCCAAATCTTTTACAAATGTTTTTTGTTTAGTGAGGCGAATGACACAATTACATTCACATGAGTATTAATATTACAACAATATTTTTTCTTGCGAATGCAGTTGATACTGCAAGTTGTAAAGTGGCCAGCTAAGACGAAAACTGGCAGTGAAATAACAGTTTTCCTGTTAAATTAAATTTTATACTAAGCCAACGATAGGTACTGTGTTATTGGTCCCGCCTTCATGGTCTAGCGGTCAGAGCCATGGGCCTGAAGGTCCCGCGTTCGATTCCACCATATTGGGTCCCGAAGGTCCTGGGTTCGGTTCGATAAAACCATATTGTATATAAATAATCACAATTTTATCCACAATGGGGTAGGCAGAGAATAAAAGACCTAAACAAAGGTCAGTCCGCCACGTCTGACAAAGTTTTGAGGGTTATTTAAGATAGATTTGCAGGTATATTGCTGTAGTGATAGGTTGTCAGCCCATCGTCTTAATTAGAATATACGGAAACCCTCGGATCCCTTACCTGGATTTCACAGCATGCCCGGGAAGAAATGAAGATGCCACATGCTATGTGTTTCTCTCGCTCCTAGTCCAGCGTGGAAGTTTGTAGAAGATCCAATATTTTGATTCTTGGGGAAAGCTGTCCCTCCTAAAGAAGGTCAGCCGTTTTTTCACTCCCGGTGGATATTTAGATTAGATTCGTGCTCTATCCTGCAGTCGCAGGAAGTTTGTTAACCGCCTCCGTGGTCTAGTGGTGAGAGCTATTTTCTATTGACAACACCACTAGTGGTAAATTGCATTGTACTTCTATTTATATGTACCACCTACATAACATGTAATGATGGTTAAATAAATGATTTGATTTGCCATGTGCTTACAATCCGGAGGTTCTTGGTTTGATTCCGAGAGGGAGAACACAAAGTTAATATTTGTCTATTTATCACTTTGTGAGGTTTTCCCCAGTATGGTTGGGACACTGCAGGCTGAATCACCTGATTGTCCGAAAAGTGAAAGGATTCCGTGCTTCGGAGGGCACGTTAAGCCGTTGGTCCCGGTCGCTGTCTTTGATAGTGGTCGTTACTCAAACCTCGTCAGACGCCTAATAACTGTGCTACTAGGCGGTTTGAAAACTCTGACACAAGGGTTCATCGGTTCGTTCGACTCGAAAATCCACTCGCTAAGAAGAAGATGGAACTTTGTTCACCGCAGCTCAAACTCAAGATACTCTGATACTTCGATTCACTTCAGTAATTTATCAGCATAGAAAAGTATCGACTTCTTTCATGAATATTAACTACGAAACTTTGTTGCGGAAAATCGGATTAGAACAGTTTTTTTATTATAACATTTTGCTTTTTTAATGAATATTAATCAGTTTTTCAAAGAGTTATTTTGTTTGATAATGTGCCGCGTCTCTGTTTTTGATAAACAACAAACTATATAATGTTTTTGTACGATTTTATACGTTCTACGTTTTATAATCTGTCTAAAGTTTAGTTTGTAAGTTGTCAATACTGTTTTATTCATACGTCAAATCATTCATTCTAATATCCAGTTGTTCAAGTCTTACATTCGATTCAAATCGCTCTTACTTCCGGATTCTTACTTCACCATTTTTTCCAACCAGACATGTAATTCTGATTCAATATTCTAATAAATTCATTATATACGATTTCAACCTCTTTTTTATGCTACAAGCAATTCTCCGAAAGTCAAGAACACTTTACCACATCAAGAACCCCTACATGGTCCTTCGATAGCCAGATTAAGGATACGATTCCAGCGATCAAGATTGGCGTGGCACGCGGTGCCATCGGCTGAAATACAAAGTATTTTGGAAGAATTCAAAGCCCATTGAAGATTACGACCAGAAACCGACAGCGTGTATTGGGATTGCTCGGTTCCTGACGTCTACAACTCTGCAAACCACTAAGTGTCAAGCATCACCTCGCTAAAGATTCGACGGCGGCCATTGTGGTGCTCGAATCCAGACGGCGGCGTGAACTACAATACTACAAAACACGGAGTTTGGAGTGGGTCCAAGCTCATCTTGTTGAGGATTCGACGGCTGACATTGCTCGGGTCCCGGCAACGTGTTACTACAAGTTTTCAAGACTACTACTACTGCGCGGAGTCTGGAGTGGGTCCAGGCTCATCTCGCGGGGTTTGACGGCGGTATTGCTCGAATCCCAGCGACGTGCTACTACATACTACAATACGCGGAGTCTGGAGTGGGTTCAGGCTCATTCTGCTAAGGTTTCGACGGCGGTCATTGCTCGAAGCCCTACAGCGCGTAACTGCAAACAAGTTAAGATACAAAGACAAAGAAACAAGACGAGACAACAGCGAGTTTGGAGTGGGTCCAAGCTCCGAGACAAGAAAAAGATAGACATCAGCGAAGCCATCGTGACCTCGTTGAAACTACAGTGTGAAAAAGCAACTTATGAACTTAGTGACGACAAAGACAATTACAAGCAGCTGTTCCTAGAGTGCCTGACAACAAATTACAAGCAGCTGTTCCTAGAGTGCCTACAGTTTGTGAGTAGACGACAACTAAGCAGACAAGATCAGATTTCAAGTAAGTCCGTTCCATAATCCTATCTAATCATATACCTTTCCTATTTTCTAGACATTTGTTTACATATTCTACATCAAGGTTATTTTTATTTTCGGTATTGAACAAATCGACAAACAGTGCAAAGTTTTTCATAGTAACTACTTAAATAATCATAAAAGTCATCTCATAATATTCAAGTGATTGTCCATTTCGATATAATAACTTTCAGACTTTTTGAAAAAATATTCATACGAGAAACAGTTTATATTCCACTTGTACGACTACATCGGCCATCTTTATTGTTTTTATGTTGGTTGCATTGACGTTTTTAATCTGCGCACGCGTTCACTACCGATCCGGTCACTCAATCATTCACTCGTATCTGTCAAATATTTTCGTAAATATTACCAACGCCGGTCGCTTATTTCAGTGTTTTTTTTGTGTAAAATCCTATTAAAAGTGAATAAATCCGTAAGTATTACTTGTTAAAATGGCAGAATTATCCGAATTGGTTAAAAAACGAGGTGTTTATAGACGTAAATTAACGATTTTCGCAGAATATGTCGACAAACTTCCTGACGATGTTTCTGACTGTGATATTCCTGGATTGGAGCTCCGTTACCAGCAAATGGAGAAGGTTTTATCCGAGTTCGATCTCGTACAGACAGAAATTGAGTTGCTGTCGTCGGATGATGATGATAAGGAAGGTAAGGTTCGCGAAGACTTTGAAAATAAATACTTTGAATATTTAGGAATGTTACGATTCTTATTAGACAAACAAACAAAGGAAAGCTTAAAAAACAATAGTGCCATGTCAGAACAAGAACAATCCATTCATGAGTCTTCTAAATCACACACAAAATCATCAGTAAAACAAAGTGTTAAGTGCAAATTGCCTACTATTCAGTTACCAAAGTTTTCTGGCAATTTTCAAACTTGGTTGGAGTTCAGAGACACTTATAAGAGTCTTATTCATGACAATAACAGTATTGACAGTGTGAACAAATTTCATTACTTGAAGGCATCTCTAGAAGGCAGTGCGGCATGCATAATTCAGTCACTACCTATTTCATCGGAAAGTTATTATACTGCATGGGATTTATTATGTGAACGCTATGACAACACAAGACTACTGATTAATAATCATGTAACTGCTCTTTTTAATATTGCCCCTATTACCAAGGAATCTTACACATCTATAAGAATTTTAATTGACGGCTTTACCAAAAGTCTGAGAACACTTGAAACACTTAAGGAACCTACTCAGTATTGGGACACACTGCTTATACATTTAGCATCCACAAAATTGGATTACAATACTCGCCGTCACTGGGAAGAGCATATTCCATTACTACCAAAGATAACTTTTGAAGGATTTCTTACTTTCCTTAGACACCGCGCCGACTTACTGGAGATTATGCAGCAAACCGCGCCGACATCTCACACGTACCTGCGACCTGCTGCGACATCTGCTGCTGCTGTCCCCGCGCGCCGCCCTAAGGAGAGAGGTTTTCTAGTATCTGAAAGAACACAAACTCAGGTATGCCCAAAATGTACTAAAGAACATACTTTATTTGAATGTCAAGAATTTGGAAAACTATCTGCGAAGGAGCGATACAAAGAAGTACCTAAACTCAACGTGTGCTTCAACTGCTTAAGACCTGGGCACTTTGCAGATAAATGCTGGCGTAGTAGTTGCAGAAAATGTCACAAAAAGCACCACACATTAGTACATGTAGATTGGTCTCATGCTGACACAACCAACCAAAGTACAACAACGCCATCTGTTGACAACAAGAGTATTAACACAACTGCTCCAGATTCGAATTCTGTGAATGATCCTAATGTCTCTTTGGTAGCACAACAACAAAGTCAAGTTCTATTATCTAGAGCACTTGTTAAATTATTGAAAGATGATGGAACTTATATCACTGTAAGAGCTGTTTTAGACAATGGTAGTACTACTCACCTCATGACTGAAGATCTATGCAAAAAGTTGAATATTCCTGTGCAGAGTGTAAACACATCTATCTCCGGTGTAAACAACCTTGAATCAAAGCTCAAAAAGACATGCACAACAAAAATTAAGTCAGTCACAACGGATTACCAATTTGAATGCAAGTTTTATGTGCTACCTACAGTCACAGGCCCAGTTCCATCTTATCCGATTGATCTCAACAAGCTAAACATTCCAAAGGATCTTATTTTGGCTGATCCAGAATTTAATGTGCCTTCCAGTGTTGACATTCTTCTGGGCGCTACCGTGTTCTGGAATGTGATAGAAAGTGGAATACTGAGGCTGGGACGCAACTTGCCTGTAATGTGCAACACCAAGCTGGGCTGGCTGGTCTCCAGTGACTGTCCGGCTCTTGCCAAACATCGCTTTGATGAAGAACCTGTAAGATGTAATTTTTTAATGAAAACTGAAGCTGATGTAAATGAAAACCTTACACGATTTTGGCAGTTAGATGAATGCACTGTAAAACCAGAAAAAACATACTACTCACCAGAGGGAAAAGCATGCGAAGAGCACTTTATAAAGCACACAACACGGATGCCTGATGGCCGCTTCTGTGTAAGAATTCCATTAAAGAAAAGTGAAGATACTTTGGGCGACTCTTATGCAAGAGCCGAAAAATGCTTATACTCTTTAGAAAGAAGACTAGCAAAGAACGAGACATTGAGAGCTAAATACAGAGAATTTATAAAAGAATATATAGATCTGGGTGATATGACAAAGGTCACTGAACCTACTGAACAACGCAAAGGACAATTTCTATCACACCATGGTATATTACGTATCAACAGTATTACTACACAATTAAGAGTTGTATTCAACGCAAGCCTGCTGACATCTTCTGGAATTTCTGTTAATGATTTACAAATGGTCGGTCCGACAATTCAAGATGACATTGTGTCAATTCTAATACGATTTCGTTCTTATACGTACGTATTCACAGCCGACGTAGAGAAAATGTACCGCCGCATCCTCGTGCATCCAGAAGATCGACATCTGCAGCAGATACTATGGCGTGACAGTCCAGATGAAGCTGTAAGTACTTATAAATTAAATACAATAACCTACGGGACTGTCAGTGCCCCTTATCTGGCAGTTAGGTGCCTCAAAGAACTCTCATTACAATGCGAAAATCCGAATATCGCTGAAGTAATATCAAAGGATTTTTATGTCGACGATTTCCTGAGCGGCGCACGTACAAAGTCAGAGTCTATACACATTATTGCAAAGGTAAAAGAAGTACTCCAGGCTGCTGGCATGAATTTAAGAAAATGGCGCTCTAATGATCCGTCTTTAGTCGCTAAAGCACTAACAGATAGTAACCGTGACCTGAGTTTAGGAAACTTGGATGATGTCAAGACATTAGGATTGGGCTGGAGAAGCTCAACAGATCAGCTCTATTTTTCTACAAATAATCTCGCAACACAAGAAGAAAGTAAAGTTACTAAGAGAATAATTTTATCTACAGTCTCCAAATTATTCGACCCACTTGGACTAGTGGCGCCATCTATAGTTCAATGCAAGATACTAATGCAAAAGTTGTGGCTACACAAATTGTCATGGGATGAAGAAGTTCCACAGGATGTCATACTACAATGGAGAAAAATTATAGACACATTCCCTACTTTGAATGAGTTAAAGATTCCACGACCAGCAGTGTCCAACAATACTTACTTTGAAATTCACGTATTTACAGATGCTTCCGAAGCGGCGTACGGCGCCTGCTTGTACATTCGCTCTGTGGACACTAAAGAGCACGCAGTCAACACAAGATTACTCATGGCGAAGAGCAGAGTCAGCCCCATCACCACCACCCTGACCACGCCCAGACTGGAGCTGTGCGGAGCGCTTATAGGAGCCAAGTTATGCAAGAAAGCTGTAGATGCCCTGCGGCTCACACCACATCGCTGCGTCTTCTGTACGGACTCCACGATTGTCCTCGGCTGGCTGCGCATGCTACCTGCAAAATTAAAATTGTATGTAAGAAACAGAGTCTCAGATATCCTCGAACTAACTGGAAATTCAAATTGGCGCCACGTACCTACAAAGGAGAATCCTGCCGACTACGTGTCCCGCGGCGTCAGCGCAGCAGAGCTCCCGTCCCTTGATATATGGTGGAATGGTCCATCATACCTGAAAGAAAATGAAGACAAATGGCCTAAAAATATCTACTCACTACAAGAACACTTACCTGAAGTTAAAGCTGAAACGACCCTGACTACTGTCGTCGAACAACACTCCTCTTTTATTGACATAGAGAGATACTCAAGCTATGCTAAACTAATTCGAATTACTGCATATTTACTTCGTTTTGTACACAATACAAACCCAAAGAATGAGAATAAACTACAAGGATTTCTGACCACCACAGAACTACAAGAAGCAACAAAACGTTTGATTAAAATGTCACAAGCTGAAAGTTTCCCTACTGAAACTGGCTTTGTAAAAAAGGGTAATTTTGCGAAGCTGAACATATTTACTGACCCTGAAGGCATCCTACGTGTGGGAGGAAGATTAAGACATTCAAGCTTTGATTATGATAAGAAACATCCTGCTTTACTAAGTTCCTCTCATCATTTCACTAAGCTACTATTCATGAGTGAGCACAAGCGCTTACTTCACGCTGCTCCTCAAGCCCTACTCGCTAACATTCGCCAACGCTACTGGCCGCTCGCAGGAAGAAACCTAGCAAGAACTACCTACCACAAATGTATCCTGTGTACGAAGATGCGAGGCACGACGACGTCTCCGATGATGGCTGATCTTGTAGCTCCTAGAACTCACCTTGAACATCCCTTCAAGACCATTGCTGTAGACTACGCCGGACCAATTCTTTCGGCATCCAAGAAAGGCCGAGGCTGCACGCTAAAAAAGGTATATATCGCTGTCTTTGTTTGTTTTTCTACCAGAGCGTTGCACCTCGAACTAGTCAGCGACTTATCAGCCGATGGCTACATGGCTGCATTGCGTCGTTTCGTAAGCCGTCGCGGCTTGCCTTCTGACATCTATTCTGACAACGGAACTCAATTCGTAGGTGCGTATAACGATCTCAAACGATTTTTAAAGTCTAATGCCGCACAAATATCTGAACGTAGCGCTAACAAAAACATTAAATTTCATTTTGTACCACCATACTCACCACATTTCGCCGGTATTGCTGAGGCAGGAGTAAAGTCTACAAAATATCACTTAATTAGGGTGTTACAAAATAGTCACTTAACCTTTGAAGAACTTTGCACAGTTTTATGCGACATAGAGTCAATTTTAAATTCACGTCCCATCACTCCAATGTCCCAGGATCCAAATGACCTAGAACCTCTTACTCCTAGCCATTTCCTCCTCGGACGTTCTGCATCAGACATACCTACTCCAAACTTCATTGATGAGAAGAAGCATCGTTTGACCAAGTACCAACAGCTGCAACAGATAAAACAACACTACTGGACAAGATGGTCAAAAGAATACATTTCGGAGCTCCAGCAAAGACAGAAATGGACCCAAAGCAAGGGTGCAGAATTGAAGAAAGATATGATGGTGGTTGTGAAGGAAGACCACTCACCTCCATTGAAGTGGAAACTCGGGCGCATCGTCGCTACCTTTCCTGGCGCTGATGGTATAACTAGAGTCGCCGACATACGTACCACAAGTGGTATAACGAGAAGAAGTTTTTCTAAGATATGTCCGCTGCCTGTCTAAATTTGTATTGAAAGTAGTCTTTCAAGGCGGGCCGGCATGTACGATTTTATACGTTCTACGTTTTATAATCTGTCTAAAGTTTAGTTTGTAAGTTGTCAATACTGTTTTATTCATACGTCAAATCATTCATTCTAATATCCAGTTGTTCAAGTCTTACATTCGATTCAAATCGCTCTTACTTCCGGATTCTTACTTCACCATTTTTTCCAACCAGACATGTAATTCTGATTCAATATTCTAATAAATTCATTATATACGATTTCAACCTCTTTTTTATGCTACAAGCAATTCTCCGAAAGTCAAGAACACTTTACCACATCAAGAACCCCTACAGTTTTACTTATATTATTTTTATTATTTAAGCTTGAACCTTTTTTAAAACAAATGTCATTTGTGCTAAAAGCTCACTAATCGGTTTAATGAAAATTAATTTGATCCCTTTTGTAATCTCTTCATCTGTTTGAACAAGCAACTTGACTTCAGTTTTAGTTCGGTCATTACTTCCGAGTTTCTTCAAGTTCTTCTTCAGGTTCATAAAATTCTTGTATCAAGGTTGAAAACTTAAGATAGTTTCTTACGAAATTCAAGTTAAAATAAAGTTATTTTACCTCAACTGATTAACGAATTGGCTCTGGCTGTATTTAAGCCATAAATAAGACTTCCGTTGCTGTGAGTCTAACTAACACAGAATTCTTATATCAAATTTATAATTCAATATTTTTTTAGCGCATTCATGCTTGCTAGCTACAGGAGACCATTCAGAAGTGTGTGCTCAGGAAGGTTAGATCACTTTGTGTGCCTTCAAGTCGTGCTGTCGAGCTGCGCGATAAACATTGGCTCACCGAACAGACTTTTACAAAATCAGCTTCTGCAGAAAATATCGTAAAAAGACTGTCACAATATTTTTATTCGTTTGTTAGGGTTGCAAACTTGATAAACAACATGTTACTAGCCCTGATCTTTTTATGTATTAACCAAAGCCCTTTACGTGCAATCTGAAGCAAGAATGTTCTTACTGTTCTATCCAAACACACTTGCAATGTGAATTTATTGAGCATATCTCAAATAATATGCCTAAGCGTTCAAACACACTTGCAATGTGAATTTATTGTGCATATCTCAAATAATATGCCTATGCGTTGATCGGGTGTAATAGGTAAGGGATAAAGGCGTGATTTTATGTATGTATGTATGTATGTATTATTAGTAGTTCTTTACGGTTTACTTCTCTGCTGATTAAAAAAGTGGCCGCCATGCTTAACTTCAAACGACCGACTTTTACAACTGTCGGTTCTTCTTTGTTCTCGAGAGTCAAGATGGCGTCACGTTTTGTATACTCGTAGAAAATTCTTCTTGAAACAGAAAACACGTGTGACACTTTGTGCCTAACAACGCTGTGTCTCTTGCGTTGTTTAAAATGTTTGCGTTACTAGCAATTCCACAAGCAGCCGTATTGGGTCGTACTAATAGCAATGGTGTACCTTTTTCTTTCTTATCGGTCCCTCAGTGCTGAGGATCGGTACCTGTAATTAATTCTCCCAACCACTTATTGTTAGTTTCACACAGTCAATATACTAGTTGGGGGGGATGTAGTAAGCCTTCTCGTAGAGCGAAACCTATGCTCGGGCCCTCCCCGTGAGTAGCGGCAAATGCCGTGAAACTAGTTACTACACCACGATGGAAAATAAGGAAAATAAAAATGCGAACCCGCTCTCTTCAGAGCCAACCAATCGGTCCTCTTCAGGACCAATCCGGCCCATTTCAGGGCCAAACCTGTCCTCTTCAGGACCAAACCGGCCCTTTTCAGGGCCAAACCCGTCCTCTTCAGGACTCAACCGGCCCTTGTCAGGGCCAAACAATCGGACTCTGTCCACCCCTGCTCTGTCTGTTATTTCAGTGAACATCGAAGGATTCTCTAATAACAAAGCAGACATCCTGTCTAATCTATGTCGTGAATCGCAATGTCACGTACTTTGCGTTCAAGAGACCCATCGCGACAGCGGACAAAGTAGGCCACATATCCTCGGAATGACACTAATAGCCGAGATCCCACACCCAAAACACGGTAACGCAGTGTTTGCTGCTCCCGGCTTACTTATAGTTTCTGCCCATTGCTCCTCAGAAAATAGCATCGAGGCGATTACCTTAGACCTCGGCAATTGTACTGTTACTTCTATATATAAGCCTCCTGGAGTTCCATTCCAATTCCACAAACCCGATAACTTTGATAAACACCAGACCAAAGTTATAATAGGTGACTTTAACAGTCGCTCTATCAACTGGGGCTACCGGGAAACAGACGAGGCTGGTCACGCAGTAGAGGATTGGGCAGAAGCTAATGACCTGGTGCTAATACACGATGCCAAACAACCAGCTTCATTCAATAGCGCCCGATGGAAACGAGGGTACAATCCTGATTTGGTTTTCTCAAGCATTAATGTTAACTACCAATGCTCCAAAAAGGTATGCGATACAATTCCAAGAACATAACACAGGCCTATTCTGTGCCAGATAAATGCAGCCGTTAGACCCACAATGGTTCCTTTCAAGCGCCGGTTTAACTACAGAAAAGCTAATTGGGAAGACTTTGCAGATAAAATTGACAACATACTTTTAAATATCACTCCTACCCCAAAAAACTATGATGAATTTGTGGCTACCGTGACTTCTGTCTCGCGTCAGTGTATCCCTAGAGGATGTCGCTCGCAGTACATTCCTGGGCTAAACCCCGATTCGGCGAAATTACTAGACCACTATGAACGCCTTTACAGCTCAAATCCATTTTCTGAAGACACAATAAACAAGGGTGAAGAACTGCTTCAATATATAAGTAACAGCCGGAGCGAGAAATGGTCAGAATTAGTCACAAACATCGATATGACCCATAATAGTAAAAAAGCTTGGTCCACTTTTAGAAAACTAACAGACGGGAATCCACCACCTACGATACCAGGCCAAGTTACTGCTAACGAAGTAGCCCATCAATTGCTACTTAATGGTAAGTCAGCCCATAAAATTAACAGAACACCAAAAAGTAGTACCATTTCTACGACTGGTTCAATTTGTAAACCATTTGAACTGGCTGAAATCATAGCCGCGATTAAAAACCTCAAACTGGGCAAGGCATCAGGCGTAGACAACATATCCGTTGAGCAACTGAAACATTTGGGTCCAGTTGCGGTATCGTGGCTTCTTCAGCTCCTTAACACAAGCCTTGAGTCTGCTATTATTCCACGCTTGTGGAGGAAATCGAAAGTGATAGCCATACCAAAACCGGGGAAACCAACGAATGATCCGAAAAACTACCGACCGATTTCTCTCCTCTGCCACACATATAAATTATTCGAGAGGCTTCTTCTTAAACGTCTGGCGAGAGTTGTTGATCCCAAACTCATCCCCGAGCAGGCAGGTTTAAGGCCTGGCAAATCTTGCTGCAACCAAACTCTGAAGCTCACTCAGTTTATAGAGGATGGGTTTGAGATCAATAAAGCTACCGGCGTCGTATTTGTTGATTTATCCGCGGCCTATGACACGGTCAATCTCCGGAAACTCCTGTGGAAAGTTAGAAATATGACTGGAGATCGGCAGTTTGTTAAAGTTCTAGGTGAACTGCTGTACAACCGCCGCTTCCAAGTACATCTCCTGTCGCAGCAAAGTAGATGGCGGAATCAAAGAAACAGTCTTCCACAGGGTAGCGTTTTGGCACCCACGCTATTCAATATCTATACGAACGATCAGCCACTAAGCTCCAACACAAACAGCTTCATATATGCTGACGATCTTGCATTAGCGTCGCAGGCTCACTCGTTCGAGGATATAGAAAACAACATCTCAGCAGCCCTGGTGGCTTTAACCAGATATTATAACAGTAACTCGTTAAAGCCTAATCCAACAAAGACACAGTCCTGCATATTTCATCTCCGCAATAGACAAGCACACCGCCATCTTAATATTTCCTGGCAAGTGTAACGATCGTTTATCATTACATATAGAATAATTAGTTTATAAAATCGACCCAACACTTAAACAAATAGCATTTAGATTATTCGTTCAAAAATTGAGACATCTTTACCTGACATGACCCAGCATTTAAACAAGAGTATCAAATGCATAAATACCCATACTTGTTTCTTGGAAATAGAGTTAAATTTTGAATGTTACAAACGATATTTTACTTTGTCTTAATATAGCATAGAACTTGGAAGATTAAAAAAAACAGAGGAACAGCGGGCATGCAGTGGGGGTTGGCAGTTGCTGACGGGCCGGGACGATGTTCGAACGCGGAAATTGGCGATGCCGAGCATCATGTGTTGTTTATTTTCGGCGTTGTGTTTTAATTCGAAGTCCATCGTTGTGATTATTACTGTAAATGTTTCTTAACCTTACAGATAGACGATTTCGTAATAAAGTGATAGTTTCAGCTTTCTGTACCTGCAGCGTTGCGAGTTTTCAAACATCATTCAATGATAATCGTAGGGAAATGTGTTATTAGAATAGGAAATAGTAGGTGTGTGTTATGTGTAAAATATCAGTGTGCGGGAGTGTGAGGATGAATAAATGCAATAAAAACTAATAGGAATATTTTGATATGTCTTTAAGATACAGTGTTACACGTTAAAACAAAACACGGTGTTTTAAAGATATTAGTGGTTAAAATCAATTACTTGTATTTTGAAATATTTAATTACTTTTATATTCAGGATAACACTTTACATACATTAAATACACATCGACAAGGCTTATGGGCTCCGAGAGTAGCTGGCCCATAATCCCTCTCGAGAATTCATTCGAATAGGTATTCATACAAACCTCTAATGGTCTATTTCTCAGCTGACGTAGCGAGCTATAAAGGTGATAATTTCTTGACACAGTCTCTGTCATTTGAACTGACTTCTTAGCGCATATCATGTGATTTTGGTACAGCAGTCCTTGAAAATTATACCATATTGCAAACTGAACAGAGAAATTGATTATTAAAAGGTTTGAACATTAGTACACCGTCACAGGTGACCAAAACTGCAGTTAATAGGTAACTTGTATGACTTTGATGAATGATTGGTAGTATGAAAGAAGTTTGTGAATGAATTAAGATGATCGGAATGTTTGATGGAAGGTTTGCAAGTTAGATAAGACTAGGGTTTAGTGTTAGTCTGTGCAAGGTTTTCGCGCGTTGGCATGGTCTGTAGGTTGGAAGGGAGGGCCATTTCATTTGCATAGGTATCCTAATTCTAAGATCTTAAAGATCTTTATTCAAATTCCCTTCCCTGGTTATTGAGTCTTTGTACCTTTCAGCACGCTACATTAGCCGGGAGATTTAATATTAAGTATGTTTGGTTTTATTTTATTTGGGTTAGTTATGCGCAAGAAGAAAGAAGATGGCGATTCCTGATTCCTGCATTTCAGCTGAAAATATTTTATGTGAGTCGCATGTTTTATATTACTCATTTATATTTTATTTTTTGTCATTCTGTGTTATTTTTCAGCTGAATTTGATTATGAACTTTTTACAAATAATTTATTTACTTACGTCATAATTTCAATTACGATTACCCTATTCAAACTTAACTTAGATTTTTTATTTCAATTTTCTATTTGAATACACAACGTATGGGTCTTTTAATTTGATTTAAAATCAGTTTTTAGACGATCACATATTTATTTATCTTTGGCCATATTAATTTTATCAGTTTATTATTTAATTAGGGATAGGGTGTTACATTGGTGCCGTGACCAGGATGCTTCGTCATTAAAGGACGAATGATTGTTTAATTATTTTCATTCGTACACGAAGTATAAATTATTTGGGTTACTGTTATTATTACGATAGGGCTTTATTTATTCGTAGGTCATTACATTAGTTCATTAAATAGGTGAGTAGTGTATTTTATAATACAAAGTAAGCCAGACTGATAGTTCGTTTTTAATATTTCGTTATCTAAATTGTAGCGATATTTTAAAATATTTTTTATTTCATAGTAAACAAGCTTTGACAATTTTGAAACAAACAGAAAAAAAGGGACGGCTTTGCACAATAGCGACGCTACTTTAAAAACGGGCTGGAATAGAAATGTGTCAAAGATACGGTTAAACGTTCGAAGACATTTGTGCAATATACTTTTACTAGTGTTGATTGCAGTCAAAAAGTTTAAATTTCGAGAGAAAGAAAACTGATGGATTTATTATCGTAGGTGTGAGAAAATTGTAGATTTGTGAACGTTTGTTTTCGTAAAAACTACTGAACGGATTTTAATTTAAGGATGATTTAGAATAGCATGTCTATATTACTTATTTACTTTAAGAGTTAAGTACTTTATTCCCACTTAACGGTTAACACTTATAATTAATTAAGAGTTTTAGGGGCGGATCGTAGTTATTTATAAAATGTTAACATTAATTTGAGTTTTCAAACCACATGACTGTCCACATGATTCAAACATTTTATTGAATTATAACAATACATTATTTTTATAAGTTATCCTTCAGGATTAGTTAAAATTTTAAAGCTAAAGTTGATAATGCATTTTTTTTAATAACCCATGATACCCTGTTTACTCTGACAGGAAAACAGGCTTGATTTTATGTGTATATTTGTCTTATTTACAAACAAATTGGATGGGTTCAAAATCTTTACTTAGGTATGCATTGTCAGCCCTTGAAGTACGTAGGTTAATAAAACAATACAGCTAGGTTACAAACAAAGAATAAGCCAGAGCATTTGTTTTATGACGTTTGCACACGTGTTTGGGTCAGCGTGGTACATTTATCACTTTTGAATAGAGATAAGTTTTTGTTAACTATTTCTTGCAAAAATAGATGAAGTTGAGAAAACAGCTTTGGTACTTCATGTGGGTACGCCTTGAGTTCCGATAACGATTTTGGTTCTATGAAATTTGAGTCCTGTTTTTGTTTAAGGGTGATAAATTTTGAAACTTTGACTGGTTCAAGAGTAGTTTTAAAAAAAAGAGCCTTTATCATCGTAGTTTATGGGTTTTCGTTTTGAGAAGTTTTGTTTCTCACCCCAATTAAGTTAGTCACTTTTGACACTTTATTTATTCAAACCATTTAAGTTGAGATAAAGTTCTGGGAAAGAACTACGTAAATTGAAATATGATATTTCAAATTATAAGTGGTTTCTTTAGTTAGAAACATAAACAATTTACTTTTAGACCTTTTTGTTATGTAAAATCATTATTTTGATTTTAATGGAATTAAGTAACTTTACCATAGTGCTATGGTAAATAAAGAGTAAGATGAAATCAAAAACTATTAAATAGATTTTGAAACAAATATATTTTATCGGAACTTGAGAGATTAATACGTAGGGGCGTAGAAATAATTACATACATACATATAATAAACCTTTTATCCCTGATAGGGTGAGCAGAGTTTGAACGACCTGGACAAGGGTCGTTCCGCTACGTCTGACAAAGTTTTGTGTGTTGTTTGGGATAGACTTGTTGATATTGCTGAGGTCATAGCTTGTCTACCCATCGCCTTACTTACAATATTTCAGTATATTGTAATCATAAACCCTCGCATTACTCAGCTGCATTATACAGCTTGCCCGGGAGTGCCACGTTCTATGTTTTTCTCTTCGCTATCAGCCCAGTATGGAAGTAATAGTTAATAAGGATAATTATTAAACATTAGATGATAATGATAATAATAGACATACATACATACATATAATCACGCCTTTATCCCTAATGGGGTAGGCAGAGCGTAAACGACCTAAACAAAAGGTCGTTTCGCCACGTCTGACAAAGTTTTAAGGGTTTTTAAGATAGATTTATACGTATATTGCTGTAGTGATAGGTTGTCAGCCCAACCATAATAGATGATAATATTATTAAACGTTTTAGGGGCGCATTTTAGCATAAACAGTTATTGTTTAAGTTTGAAGCGAGTATTGACTGATAACTATTAATAGAAAGGGAAGATTATAATAAAGGTGAATAGCATGCTCAACAAATGGGTTTTATGTTCAGCAGTGATAATGATAAGCAAGTGGTTAGTTTAGTCTAATAAACCGATAGTTATTAGATGAGGAGCGTAAATTAATACTTCTTAAAGTGTTAATTAAATTAAAATAAGTTAGAATGATAATTGAGATAATAGACAGATGAGAAAATAAAAGATGTTGATACTTTTAAGATTTTAGTTATTTATTTGTGACTAGTTTTTAGATATGAGAGAGGCCGGAGGAAGAAATTTGCCCAGCAGTGGGACACTAACGGCTAGATAAGATAAAATAAGATATTTAGATTGGACAATTTAAAAAAAATGGATTGTCTCAATAGTACAGACAAATTAAGTTCAGTTACAAAAAAAAAGTCAGTTAGGCCTATGATTGTTTATTTGCAATTTTATCTATTTTGACAAATATCAAAATGGCTCACAAACAAAGGGGCGTCTGTAACGATCGTTTATCATTACATATAGAATAATTAGTTTATAAAATCGACCCAACACTTAAACAAATAGCATTTAGATTATTCGTTCAAAAATTGAGACATCTTTACCTGACATGACCCAGCATTTAAACAAGAGTATCAAATGCATAAATACCCATACTTGTTTCTTGGAAATAGAGTTAAATTTTGAATGTTACAAACGATATTTTACTTTGTCTTAATATAGCATAGAACTTGGAAGATTAAAAAAAACAGAGGAACAGCGGGCATGCAGTGGGGGTTGGCAGTTGCTGACGGGCCGGGACGATGTTCGAACGCGGAAATTGGCGATGCCGAGCATCATGTGTTGTTTATTTTCGGCGTTGTGTTTTAATTCGAAGTCCATCGTTGTGATTATTACTGTAAATGTTTCTTAACCTTACAGATAGACGATTTCGTAATAAAGTGATAGTTTCAGCTTTCTGTACCTGCAGCGTTGCGAGTTTTCAAACATCATTCAATGATAATCGTAGGGAAATGTGTTATTAGAATAGGAAATAGTAGGTGTGTGTTATGTGTAAAATATCAGTGTGCGAGAGTGTGAGGATGAATAAATGCAATAAAAACTAATAGGAATATTTTGATATGTCTTTAAGATACAGTGTTACACGTTAAAACAAAACACGGTGTTTTAAAGATATTAGTGGTTAAAATCAATTACTTGTATTTTGAAATATTTAATTACTTTTATATTCAGGATAACACTTTACATACATTAAATACACATCGACAAGGCTTATGGGCTCCGAGAGTAGCTGGCCCATAATCCCTCTCGAGAATTCATTCGAATAGGTATTCATACAAACCTCTAATGGTCTATTTCTCAGCTGACGTAGCGAGCTATAAAGGTGATAATTTCTTGACACAGTCTCTGTCATTTGAACTGACTTCTTAGCGCATATCATGTGATTTTGGTACAGCAGTCCTTGAAAATTATACCATATTGCAAACTGAACAGAGAAATTGATTATTAAAAGGTTTGAACATTAGTACACCGTCACAGGTGACCAAAACTGCAGTTAATAGGTAACTTGTATGACTTTGATGAATGATTGGTAGTATGAAAGAAGTTTGTGAATGAATTAAGATGATCGGAATGTTTGATGGAAGGTTTGCAAGTTAGATAAGACTAGGGTTTAGTGTTAGTCTGTGCAAGGTTTTCGCGCGTTGGCATGGTCTGTAGGTTGGAAGGGAGGGCCATTTCATTTGCATAGGTATCCTAATTCTAAGATCTTAAAGATCTTTATTCAAATTCCCTTCCCTGGTTATTGAGTCTTTGTACCTTTCAGCACGCTACATTAGCCGGGAGATTTAATATTAAGTATGTTTGGTTTTATTTTATTTGGGTTAGTTATGCGCAAGAAGAAAGAAGATGGCGATTCCTGATTCCTGCATTTCAGCTGAAAATATTTTATGTGAGTCGCATGTTTTATATTACTCATTTATATTTTATTTTTTGTCATTCTGTGTTATTTTTCAGCTGAATTTGATTATGAACTTTTTACAAATAATTTATTTACTTACGTCATAATTTCAATTACGATTACCCTATTCAAACTTAACTTAGATTTATTTCAATTTTCTATTTGAATACACAACGTATGGGTCTTTTAATTTGATTTAAAATCAGTTTTTAGACGATCACATATTTATTTATCTTTGGCCATATTAATTTTATCAGTTTATTATTTAATTAGGGATAGGGTGTTACACAAGGCACCCCTATTGTGCACTGCAATCACCCTAAGTATTTAGGAATAATAATGGACAGGGCCTTAACATACAAGCCTAATTGTGAGGCGATTAGGCGAAAAGTGGCCACCCGTAATAACCTCCTGAAAAAACTGACTTCGACCAGATGGGGCGCATCGCCTGAAGTCTTGCGAACGACAGGTTTAGCACTCTGCTATTCTGCTGGTGAATATGCAAGCCCAGTATGGAGTCGGTCCGCTCACACCAAGCAAGTCGATACAGCGCTCAACGAGACTTGTAGAGCTATAACTGGCTGCTTAAAACCGACTCCAAAAATTCAGCTTTATTCACTGGCTGGAATTGCTCCACCCAACGTTCGCAGAGAAACGGCGAGCTCAGTTGAAAAGGTTAAACAGGAAACAGACCCGAGGCATCCGATGTATGGTTGCAGTCCAGCCCAACGGAGGCTAAAAAGCCGGAAAAGTTTTTTAAATAGCGTAGGCTCCCTTTCAGAGGAACCGTCAGCTTACAAACTAAACCGGTGGAAAGAGATATGTCCCGTGGAGTCCTTCATCCCACAGGAAGAGCGTCTCCCCCCAGGGAAGAACTTGCGGTGGCCGGTGTGGAGATCCCTCAACCGTCTCCGGTCACAGGTCGGCCGCTGTAAGGAAAATCTCTTTCGGTGGGGTTGTAGTAGTACTCGCAACTGTGCATGTGGTGCAAACTCGCAAACCATGGCCCACCTGATGACGTGTCCGGCGTGCCCTAACACCTGCTCGTTGGAGGACCTGTGGAAAGCCACCGATGAAGCCGTGCTCGTGGCTTCGCACTGGTCCAAAATGGTTTAATATATATTATTTTTATTTTCATCGACACGCAAAGAAGAAGAATATACTAGTTCTCTAATAAATGTACAAGTTTTAAAATTTGATTTTATTTTCTTCAAAGAATGTTATTATTATAATAATTTAGCTAATAAGACTTTATTTATGTTTCATAAGATTTTGTTTTTTTTGTTTCGTCTTTGTTTTTTGCAGTTTGCTGTATAAACACAAATCTAGATTTAAGTTGTTAGTTTTGGCTTCACGGAAGACCAGCGCTACAAGCAGTTTACCACGCTGCTTGTAACATAAGCTGAGTGAAGACCATTTTTAGTCAAGAAAATATTATGTTATTTCTTGTTTTCTACACATTGTAACCTGTTTTGTGTTTAAAATAAATGTATTTTCTTTCTTTCTATTTTTAAGGGATTATTATTTATTAGTATAAAAATAATTGCAAAGAAGTGATGATGTAGAAAATCGCCAAATATGCAATTTATGTTCATACCTTAAATATTTTTTTTTTACTTTATTAATCAATTATGCAATAATTTATACCAGGTGTAAGGGCAGCGTCCGCAAACTGATAGGGGTTGCTCAATCAGCGACACTGGACAACTATTAGCAGGATTGTTTTTCAGCAATTGAAAAAAAATGGCTTTTCAATACAAATTGTCTGATCGAGGTGAACATTTTGAATGGAAAAATATTTTTTCCTAGTGGAAGTTGTTCAAAGCAACCCATATCAGTTTACGGGACGCTGTCCATTACACCAGGTAGAATATTTTTCAGGGGTTGTTAGTTATATACAAACATACATACATATTATCACGCCTTTATCTCTAATAGGGTAGGCAGAGCGTAAACGACATAAATAAAGGTCGTTCCGCCACGTCTGACAAAGTGTTGAGGGTTATTTTAAGATAGATTTGTAGGTATATTGCTGTAGTGACAGGTTGTCAGCCCATCGGCTAAATTACAATAAACTGATACCCTCGGATCCCTTAGCTGGTTTTATTATGTTTAAAAAGTACTAATACACTAGTTGATTTACAATACATATCCCCTAAAGTGCAATAAATGTGATCTGCTCCATACAAACGTTGCTAGATTTACCAGACTGGTAGTAAATAACGTAATATTGAGTTTTACAATTAATGAAACTCACGAGTACTTCTGACGTCATACAAGTACCTGCTTGAGTTGTAATGGAAATATTAACGTTTGTATATTTTATTTTTATTACCAGGGAGTTTAAGACGTGAAAGTGCATCTTATTTTATTACGAACGTATACTGATATATCCCAGCGATAAATATGTGTAATTGGACTTTACAGCAATATAAACTTTGCCCTTGATACTTATTTTATTTATAAGATAAACAATTAAAGACATTGATTTCTACATTAACACAAATAATATTACTACAAAACTGTAATTCAATATATTGACTTAAAACTAAAATGTATGATTTCATTTCTTATTGGTAAAGTTTAATTAAAATAAATCATAAATTAGGTATCTTAGCGGAAAAAGGTGAGGGCACAGCATGGCTAATTTTAAGCCCTCCCTGCGTCAGAAGTCTTAAGAAAGAAAAGTAAAAAACAATTATAAATTAATACATTACACACTTAATTAACTTTGATAATTGAAAAAAACTGTTGTTTTTTTTTATTTTATAAGTACTTTTTGAAAGTATGAAAATAAAAAATATATTTTTAATTATGAATAAAAATAAAACAGGATGACAAATTAACATCACGTTCATATCATAATATCATCATCATTCAGCTGTGATAGAACTTCGTATCGCTAAAATTTTATGTACCACGTCGTGACGTTCAACGTCATCTCATCACGTCATCGTTAAACGTTACGTCATCGTGACGTGAATATCGTAAAAGCTCACATCATGACGACGTGACGGGAGACATTGCAATATTGTTGCCCCGATTACTGTTATTATTCTTGGAAATTTTGACGTGAAATGCGTTTTTATGTTGTGCAACGTGGATATCCACGTCATGTGGACGTTTTGTTCTACGTTGATGTAACGTTGGACGTGCTTATGTGTGGCTGCCTTAACTTAAAAAAAGCTTACCAAAGGCCATTCAATCGATCAACGCAAAACAACAATTCATATTTAATACTCTCGCACAAACGATTATGATGAAGCTTTTAGCTGGAATTTTATCCACCAGTACCACCATCAGTTACACTGTTACACGATTACAAACTCTTTGGTCGTATATTTAAGGTAAAATATTACTTCTGTAACACCCTATCCCTACTTAAATAATAATCTGATAAAATTAATATGGCCAAAGATAAATAAATATGTGATCGTCTAAAAACTGATTTTATGTCAAATTAAAAGACCCATACGTTGTGTATTCAAATAGAAAATTGAAATAAATCTAAGTTAAGTTTGAATAGGGTAATCGTAATTGAAATTATGACGTAAGTAAATAAATTATTTGTAAAAAAAATCAGAATCAAATTCAGCTGAAAAATAACACAGAATGACAAAAAATAAAATATAAATGAGTAATATAAAACATGCGACTCACATAAAATATTTTCAGCTGAAATGCAGGAATCAGGAATCTCCATCTTCTTTCTTCTTGCGCATAACTAACCCAAATAAAATAAAACCAAACATACTTAATATTAAATCGCCGGCTAATGTAGCGTGCTGAAAGGTACAAAGACTCAATAACCAGGGAAGGGAATTTGAATGAAGATCTTTAAGATCTTAGAATTAGGATACCTAGGCAAATGAAATGGCCCTCCCTTCCAACCTACAGACCATGCCAACGCGCGAAAACCTTGCACAGACTAACACTAAACCCTAGTCTTATCTAACTTGCAAACCTTCCATCAAATATTCCGAACATCTTAATTCATTCACAAACTTCTTTCATACTACCAATCATTCATCAAAGTCATACAAGTTACCTATTAACTGCAGTTTTGGTCACCTGTGACGGTGTACTAATGTTCAAACATTTTAATAATCAATTTCTCTGTTCAGTTTGCAATATGGTATAATTTTCAAGGACTGCTGTACCAAAATCACATGATATGCGCTAAGAAGTCAGTTGAAATGATAGAGACTGTGTCACGAAATTATCACCTTTATAGCTCGCTACGTCAGCTGAGAAATAGACCATTAGAGGTTTGTATGAATACCTATTCGAATGAATTCTCGAGAGGGATTATGGGCCAGCTACTCTCGGAGCCCATAAGCCTTGTCGATGTGTATTTAATGTATGTAAAGTGTTATCCTGAATATAACAATAATTAAATATTTCATAATACAAGTAAATGATTTTAACCACTAATATCTTTAGAACACCGTGTTTTGTTTTAACGTGTAACACTGTATCTTAAAGACATATCAAAATATTCCTATTAGTTTTTATTGCATTTATTCATCCTCACACTCTCGCACACTGATATTTTACACATAACACACACCTACTATTTCCTATTCTAATAATACATTTCCCTACGATTATCATTGAATGATGTTTGAAAACTCGCAACGCTGCAGGTACAGAATGCTGAAACTATCACTTTATTACGAAATCGTCTATCTGTAAGGTTAAGAAACACTTACAGTAATAATCACAACGATGGACTTCGAATTAAAACACAACGCCGAAAATAAACAACACATGATGCTCGGCATCGCCAATTTCCGCGTTAGAACCTCGTCCCGGCCCGTCAGCAACTGCCAACCCCCACTGCATGCCCGCTGTTCCTCTGTTTTTTTTTAATCTTCCAAGTTCTATGCTATATTAAGACAAAGTAAAATATCGTTTGTAACATTCAAAATTTAACTCTATTTCCAAGAAACAAGTATGGGTATTTATGCATTTGATACTCTTGTTTAAATGCTGGGTCATGTCAGGTAAAGATGTCTCAATTTTTGAACGAAAAATCTAAATGCTATTTGTTTAAGTGTTGGGTCGATTATATAAACTAATTATTCTATATGTAATGATAAACGATCGTTACACTTCCTATTCAGAGGTTTTTCAGAAGAATTTCCACGTGCAAAATGCTATTCGTGGAATTAGAGTAGAAGCGGCGCTGAATGCAGCGAGAAAAGTAATTATCGGAGAGAACATTCGCATAGAGTGAACATACATACATTTATACCTAATGGGTTAGACAGAGCGTAAACGACCTACACAAAAGTTCCGCCACGTCTGACAAAGTTTTGAGGGTTATTTAAGTTAGATTTGTTTGATTTATGTTAGGTATTTTCCTGTAGTGACAGGTTGTCAGCCCATCACCTAAGTTGCAATATATTTGAACCCTCGGATCCTTTAGCTGGTTTTTACAGCATGCCCGCCCATTTTATGTTTTTCTCTCGCTCCCAGTCCAGTGTTGAAGAATCGGGCTTCCAGTCCAGTGTGGAAGAATAGGAAGCATAGAGTATGCATGCAGATATTTAATAAGAAATAACCGTGAAATAAAAACGGCAAATACTTATGTGAGTATGTCCTTTAAAAATCCGTAAAAGTCTGTAAAAGTGGAATGAACGAAGAACATTACAAAACAAAAAATGATGCTAATAAAAAATAAGTATAAAGACCGTTTTAAATGTAGCACTACGTCAAAGATAATTATTTTTTATGTAGATCATGATGACAACCATCTTTAAGTAGGAGGACAAAGATACATGAAGGGTTTGTTTTTTATACGTGATCCTTGAACTTAATGTTCTAGCGTAGTCAGTCAGAAGTATTAAATATTTTACTCTTACTACAGGTTGAGGTCACGTCTTACAGAAAAGTTAAGGAGAAGGCTGATTCCAGAGAAAGTTGTCGATAACTTCACCGACAAGAGTAAAGCTCTTAAATTTATTATGATGATGAAAATAAAAGTGCAGAAATAAAGATAAAATACATCATTCTTAAACTAGTACCAACTACCAAGCAGTGTTAAAAGTTCATGTTCAATTTGACAGATTCTTAGGTTCTATCAGAACTTCAGTGTTTTCCGAATTCTGCGCTTTTCTATTTAATTGGTCAGTTTTTTAATACCAGGGCAGTATCAGACAATGGGATGATCCACGATCCTATTTGTTATCTTATATAAGTTTCATAAAAGTTTCAACACAATATTTAAATTTAAAGATAGAAAAGACCGCATATTGAGACCGCAGCGTTAGTAGAAAGGCTATTCGAAAATCTTTTTTTTGTTTTTAATTCAGGCGGGAAATTAGAATAGAGTAATTAATTGAAACAAAAAGTCGAGAAAAAAGTAACAACAACTTTGTACTGAAGTGAAAAGAAAGTGGCTCAAAGTTCTTCTCCGAATGATTTATTGCTATTCCGTTTCGTTGTCGCGGGATTTGTTTTACAACTTTTCTCATCCAAAGACTTAAGTTTTATGTCGCGTGCCAAAGGAGTCAAATTTTCTTGTTCGTTGAACGTTTTTACGACATGACACCAAGTTTATCCATTTCGAGGTAAAATCGTTTACGACCCGCAAGTAAAATCAACAAAATTACTGAACATGGGAGAACCATTTACTATGTTTATGTTTTTAGCGTGACCCATTTGTCGCTTAGGAACACATTTGTAATTTGAAAACTGTTTAATATTTGTAAATTGTTGGCAAATAATATTTTCTATTTTATTCTATAAAATAAGGAAACTTTGAAGGAAACCAAAACTTTTTCAGTGTACTCGTAAATTAAACTTTTATACTCTGAAAGTGCTATTTCAAGCAGGCTGTAGGCTGCACAAAATTTATTTTCGTGCACAAGGGCAAAAACGTATCTTCTCATAAATGCATCTCTTCTTAGGCAAAAAAAAAATGATCATACAGCCAAACATAATAAAAGGTTCATAGATGGAACTTGTTATTTTATAATATTTACTTTAAATTATTTGTCTTTTGTGTTTTTTATGACATAAAACGATATCAAAATTAAAATTCCGATTCGATTCCGTTCCGTTCAACTTATTGGAATTCAATTCTACTATTTATATTTATTTATTATTACAAATTAAATTTAAAAGTAGGCTGTATAGTTCTCCAGTCTAAGTCTAACGTTTCAAAGATTTAAAAAGTTAAATTGCAGAAATTAATTGTTTCGTATATTTACATTTTATTTTTGTAGCATTTCCTCAATTTTCCTCAGAATCGAAGTGAAAAGCCTAGTTTACAACTCGTGCACAAAACCATTTTTGTCCCCGATTTTAGTATCAGCCCTCAATCAAGCAATCACGCAATCTCGGATACATATGTCTTGTTTTGTGCACTTGTCGTAAAATGTGCTATGTGACTATAACTTGTGACAGTTCTCATATTGTTCGTCTCTGTTTTTTTTTTCAATTCCTGTGATCAACAGCATATTGAACGCTCCCTGGCTCTATCTCCAATAAACTGAGCAAGCTCTAGCTACACTCGTCTCATCCCATCTCATTTTTATAACAACATGTTGTATAGTAGCTTATAACGAACATGCTGTAATTTGTTGCTTGTTAACATTGTAGCTAATTTAGTAGTTTTTGTTTCGCGCACAATAATCACTGTTCTAGTTAATAAATATTATAATGGATTTTGAATTTGTAATTTTATTACCAATTAAATGAATTAGAATTTTTACTGAGTGAAATCAATTATGATGAATTTGTAATTTTATCGTCTAAAATTAAGCTTGTAATATTATTTCAGGATTTCAGAATTATTTTACACTGTAGTTCGAATTCAATGTTACAACTATATTTGTCTTTTTTTTTTATTCTTATTTTATAATGTCATCAGTAAATCTTCTTTCTTCCATACTGGACTGGGAGAGAAAGAAAAACATAGAATGTTCCAGTTGCCCTTCCTCCCGGGCATGCTGTAAAAGACAGCAAAAGGGATTCGAGGGTTACAGTGTATTTTAATTTAGGCGATGGGCTGACAACCTGTCACTACAGCAATACACATTACAATCTAAAATTACCCTCAATTTATGTCAGACGAGGCGAAAGCGCCTTTTAGGAGGCGTTTTACGCTCTGCCTACCCCGTAAGGGATAAAGGCGTGATTTTATGTATGTATGTATGTATGTATCAGTAAATCAATTACCTATTATAATGTAATATATAGCTTAGAGGTGCCCCAGGAATGGTAGATAGGTGCATAACGTTTTCTAGCGACTGCGATTCATTTCGTAGCGACTGCATGACATTTCGTAGCAGCTACAACTCATTTCGTAGCAGCTACAACTCATTTCGTAGCGGTATGGAGTTTCTTCCACGCTGGACTGGGAGCGAGAGAAAAACATAGAATGTGCCAGCTGCATTTCCTCCCGGGCATGCTGTAAAAACCAGCTAAGGGATCTGAGGGTTTCAGTATATTGCAATTTGGGCGATGGGCTGACAACCTGTCACTACAGCAATATACGTACAAAACCATCTTGAATAACCCTCAAAACTTTGTCAGACGTGGCGGAACGACCTTTGTTTAGGTCGTTTACGCTCTGCCTACCCCATTAGGGATAAAGGCGTGATTATATGTATGTATATGTATATAAAATATATATATATATATGTATGTAAAATATAATTGAATATGTAAAATATTTTCTTGGCAAACGTACTGTAATGTATTATATTTACAATGAAATGCTGGAAGATTTTTAGATAAAAAAAGACTAGTTAAAGAAATTTGACCTGAAGATTATGTAATTTATATAACATTTTAAATTAAATCAAATTCCTGCTACAAAATATTGAATACGAACATTGCGTACATTTATCGATAATAGAGAACAATGATGCTTGGTTGGTTAATTGAAAAACATGATCAGATACTTGTTCACGCTTACAATTTTATTGTCATTAGAAATATAATCATTTTTATTGGTCGTTAACGTTTTGCCTACCACATAAGGGATAAGGGCGTAATTTATGTATGTATGTTAGAAACAACTTTGCAAACGATATTATTGCATTGAAATTGCACAAAATAACACACTATGCCAAGCGTAGTGCATTTGCAACTGCTCTAGACAAATATTCAGTCTGTTAGACATATGACGTCACAGTTCGTACTGTTCTGTATGCATGGCTTAATCCCCTCCTGTGGGAGTAAAGAATGTGCCGACGAAATGTATATTATATGTAAATTATTATTTTATATAATATTAAAAATTATTTATTATAATATTAAATAATTATTTATTATAATATTAAATAATTATTTATTATAATATTAAATAATTATTTATTATAATATTAAATAACTATTTATTACTTCCATGCTGGTCTGGGAGCGAACGAACAACATAGAATGTGCCAGCTGCATTTTCTCCCGGGCATGCTGTAAGATCCAGCTAAGGGATCCGAGGGTTTCAGTATATTGTAATTTAGGCGATGGGCTGACAACCTGTCACTACAGCAATATACATACAAATCTGTCATAAATAACCTTCAAAACTTTGTCAGACCTTTGTTTAGGTCGTTTACGCTCTGCCTATCCCATTAGGGATAAAGGCGTGATAATATGTATGTATGATAGTAATCCCACTCGAATATTTTTAAAATACTTTGCCTCTCCAAAATGAACCATTCTGTAACATCCAATAGGAACTCCTGCAAAGTTAACCTACTTATGAAACGTAAACACAAGAATCGTGACTGTAAGAAGACGGTAACAAATAAATGCCATTAAAAACGAGTACTCGTGCATTTATTACCAAAGAAAGATTACAATGAAGTTTCACCAAGTACCAACAATCGCAAGAATTAAATATATTTCACAACTATGTTGAGACGTCGAGAAGTGCATCCGGTGACAAACGCTTTCTTGAATTAAATCGTCCAGACATCGCCTTCCACAGCTGAGCACAAAAGATATTGAAATAGACTTCCTCGAGAGCACTCTCTTCCCTTTTCACTCTCATTCCTTTTAGATTAGATTAGATTTATTTATTTCATATTATCAATTTCATAATTACATTGTAAAAATAATAAAAATGTCCAGGGATAATATGATTGTCAAAAATATAAAGTTAATTAAAAAAGAAAGTAATTAAAACATGTCAAACAAAGTAATAAAATAAACCAAAATGTAGCAATAGCTAATGTCAAAATAATACACAATAATTTACAATGTCAAAACTAATGTAAAATGATAAAATGAAGCAATAGCTGAAAATGTCAATACAATTTAACCAATTAAATAACAATGTCAATGCAAATATAAATATGTCACTACAATCCTCATTGTGGTAATTTAAAATCATACAACATAAATTCATTTATGGAATAAAATTCACGATCCAGTAAAATACTTTTTAACTGGCGGTAAAATGCTTCGTCATTGGATACATTCCTCAGATGTTCAGGGAGTCGCTCGTAATAGGTTGGACCTATTACTCGTGGGTTTTTAGTGGACATTTCCAAACGATGGTGCACACTGGCCAGTCTTCCCACGTTTCGTAATGAATGACCTCCACCTAAACGGCGATTAAACTGCGTGATGTTCCTTCGGACATATGAAATCATTTCAAACAGGTACAGACTATACATAGTCATAATACGATTTTTCGCAAAACGAGTCCTACACGTTTCACGAGGCTTAATTCTTTCTATTATGCGAAGTGCCCGCTTTTGCAAAATAAATACTCGATTCGAATCTGTTGAATCTCCCCATAATAGGATGCCATACGTCATAAGCGACTGAAAATGTGCGAAGTATGTCTGTCTAAGTACAGAACTGGAAACTACTGGTCGAAGTTTTCTTAACGCAAATGTTGCACTACTAAGTTTGTCACATAGGGACTGTATGTGAGATTTCCAGTTAACGTTGGCATCGAGACTGAACCCAAGGAACTTGTATGAATAGCAAAGGGGGACTGGACTAGTAATACTCGGTGGTTTGTCGATGTGTTTTGCGGCAAATAGTATAAGGTTCGATTTTGAAAACGACTAGGCCATCCGTTATGTAATGGGCCAGATCATTGATGAACGCCAAAAACAGAGTATTTCCGAGTGCTGACCCCTGCGGTATACCTATAGTGACGTCACCTGCCTCGGACCTGTACTTGCGCCCGTTTGTGGTAACTTCAACACGTTGTTTGCGACCTTCCAAAAACGATTTGAGCAGCCCGCAGGCATTGTCTTTGATACCGTAACATCGTAGTTTCTCTAATAGTAAATCGTTTTGAATAACATCAAAAGCTTTTGATAGGTCACAAAATACTCCAGCCGTCTTATACCTATCGTTGATGCTGGTCAAAATCGAATCAATCACTTGATGTGCTGCGGCAGTTGTTGATTTTCCCTTCCTATACGCGTATTGTCTGTCTGTCAGTAAGTCGTTGGTCTCAAGATGTTCCATAATGCTAGAGGATAAAATCGATTCAATGATTTTTGAGATGTTAGGAACAATAGTTATGGGTCTATGACTGTCCACTTTAGTTCTATCTCCCTTGCCTTTGTAAACCGGACAAACCCTAGTAGTTTTTAACGCATCAGGATATATCCCATCAATAAACATTTGATTGATAAGGATCACTAGCATGTCTGATAAAACTGGCCAAATTGACAATAAAATATTAACTGACATGTCGTATATGTCGAGTGTGCCCGATTTACAAAGCATCTTTTTCAACACTTTGTTAAGATTATCTAGGGTGACAATAGGTAAGAAGAACTGCGGTGGGTTTATTTCGTGTAGGTATTGATTTAAGTAGTTTACTGCCTGACACTTATTGCTATTTATTGGTAAATTAGTCGTTGTCGTCAGAAAGAATTGATTGAATTGGTCAGGTATTTTACTTGCGGGGACGGGTGACCCTTCACTGATGAGTTCTGTATTATGTTGTCTACTTTTGACAGATATTTCATCATTGACAATTCGCCATACCTCTCTAGACGGGTTTTTCGCACCTGCGAGCTTATGTTCATTATAAGCGCGACGATCGCGCAGGCTTGTTGACTTAATAAGTTCAGAGTAGTAAAGTACACAGTCATTTATTGTCTTATCACTGGGATACTGATGCTTCACTGCGCAAAAGTCGTCAAACTTTTGTACATACGAAGCTAACTCGTCACTCATCCACGGTGTGTTGGATTTCTTTTTTAAGAATATTTTTTTAATTGGGAAATGAATATTAATATAGAATGTCAATACAGAAAATAACTTTGTAAATTTTTCATTTATATTAATGTCAAATAAGTAAATAAAATCCCATTCGTAATTAATTATGTCCAGATAAAAATTATAAATAGAATTGTCATTAAATATTCTACGTTCTATGAATTTACATAAGCTGGCTGTTTGTGATTGTAGTGTTATTATAAACATCTGAGCCTCATGGTCACCTATTGGTGTATGAATAGAAGTGGCAGTCACCCCACTATCACTACAAGAAACTATTCCGCAGTCTATGCATGTTGCGCAGGTATCACATATACGTGTAGGAAAGTCCACTATGTTTTTAGAGTTATAGCAATGTATAAGGTCGTTAAATGGGTTCTTATTTTTATAAATGTCATTGAGATAATCCACATTTATATCGCCAACCAAAATGAAACTTTTACCTTCGTCGTTCAATTTAGACAATAACATTTCAATTGTATGGAGAAAAATATTATAATCCCCTAATCCGCTCCTATAAATACCTATAACAATAATATTTTTATCAGATAATTCTATGGCGCTTAGGTCACAGTGAAATTCGACAGCCAGAGCCTGCAAGTCTGTGCGCTGTATGTACATAAGGTTGGTTCGTGTATATAGTGCAACGCCGCCGTGGGCGATCGCGGTGCGAGAAAAGTAGTTAGCTAATTGATAGCCACAGAGCCTGACGCGTCGAATTTCATTCGCCCTGCACCATATTTCAGAACACACAACAACATCTGGATCATGTTTGTTTAACAAAATATCCAGTAATCCGGTCTTTCCCGTAATCGAACAAACGTTATGGTGTAGTACTTTGAGTAGGTTATTCGTGTTCGTGTTCAAAGGCTTTGAGGTTATCGGTCCGGTGTGGACCGCCGCGTGCGCGAGTTTTTTGATTCCGTTTTCGACAGCTTCTTAGTGACATCATTGAAGGGCCTGATGGAAACTCCCTGGGGCCAGATGTTCTGGTTGCGGACTGATCTTACTCGTGCTACTGGAACAATTAATTTAAACGAGGAATAATCCCCACGAGTAACAAGCTTCTCGCAGTGTACATCAGTTAACTTGAAACGCGAGCTGAGGTGATCGGTGATGTCCTGGGCGGTGGTCTCCACGCTGAAGTTGAACAGGTGGAGACTAGTAGTGCGCGGTGGAGCTGCGCTGAGACGTCTCGGTTTCACCTGGGCTAGCTGGGCTGCTACATGGGTGGTGTGGACTGATGGCTTGGTATGAGCCGCGGGCTTTACCGGCGATGTGGTCTTCAAGCGAGCTGCTTCTGCGTACGTCGAAGGAGACATGGCATTGTATTCGGGCTGATCCTTGACAGCTGGTGTCGATGTGTGAACCTGGGCCGTTACAGTGCGTTTCTGACAAGATATCATGGTGTCATCGTTGTCATGATTCGTGGACTCATTCGATGTGTTGTGTACAGTAATACCTTGTGGTCCAGATTCGTTCATGGCTAGGGGAACATTTAATCTTGAAGGTATTGACAATACAGGCCCAAAAGTGAAAGAAGAAGACGTTCTCTTCTTAGCTGGATCAGGTGAGTGACCATTCTTGTCATGTTGTGCTCTTAAATATGATCTAATTTCATCTAGGGTCATTTTAAACTGTCGTATACTATGGTCTTGTTCCATAATATACGCCTTTTGATGATTTATGATATCATAGCAGTCTTCTTGTTTAAAGTTTATTGTTGTTATTTTTGAGCCGAGGTCGGTTACAACGTCCACTAACCTTTCGAGGGCTGCTTTTGATGGTGGAGCCATTTATATGAGATAAAATATATTGGTTCTTATACACAACACTTAAACTTCAATCAAATAGTCGAAATCCTTAACTTAATACGTTATTTATAATTAAAAATATATAAAAACTCGAATGTTTTGAATTTTATATAGGATTTATACAAATAGGTCAATTAATTATACTTTTTCGGTTAAAAGTAAAATTGATCCAGAATAAAATGACAATGAAATAAATACTTTCAATCCTACTTTAGATGTAATGTGTTTTACACCTCCATAGCATTAATTTGTCGCTTAAGAAAACGTTTTTAACCTTTAAATTTTGTAAATTGGTGGCTGATAAATATTTTCTATTCTATTCTAGTGTAAATTTTAGGATCCATATTTTAAAAAGAAATGAAAAATATAGCTGGATTTACGATGTGTGTTTGAGATTTAACCTAACTACGAGTGAAATACTTTTTAGGCTTTAATGAGCGTAGTTATATTGTAGAGACTGTTTTATGAGTCAGGAATTACTTTTTATCATGAGTTTAAATAGCAGAGTACGAGTTTTTATATGTTATTATTTTAACTTGTGCCTATTTAAATGTAATTAAATTAACGTTGCAAATAAATGTCTTGACCCTAGATGGACGTATGCAATAAGATAAAAAAGAAATAGTTCCGAATAAAGACAAACGATCTAAGTAGTGAAAACAACAAATCTAAAGTAGTTGTAGCACGCACACAATTAGAATTCTTTATTATATTGAATTCGTAGAGCGACTTGGTAACGACTTGAATTACAAATCAAATCACGCGTTTTCAGTGGATCAGAAACTGGGGTACTTACTCATTATAAGAATGGTTTGCGTGATTATTTCTAGCCTAGGTTGGACACCAAGTAATAAAAAAATCTCAGTCAAATAAAAAGTCCCTTTAAGATCGGTTAAAAACGATCAGAGATCAATTTCCTGCTTACCCCCTAAGTCAGGTGGCGTGATTATTTGTATCGTAATTTTGAGTTTATGTAATACTCATTCAACCAAAAAAAGTTTTATCAAAATCGGTTAAAAACGACCGACATTAAACCTGCCTACCTCTTAAGTAATGAGGCGTGCATATTTGTATCGTAAATTTGATTTTAAATAATGTTCAGTCAAATAAAAAAAGTTCGATATAATCGATATAGAAACAGCAGTCATAAGTTGCAACCCGGGTAACACACAGTTTAATAAAAAACGTCCCATAGAAAAATCCTCAGCAGTCATTGGTTTAGCAGCTTTGGCGTGATGTGGTAACATACAGACAGACAGACATTTAAAAAAAAACGTTTTGATCTTTATATCGTTAACGAGCAGCCCGTCCCGGCTTCGCACGGGGTAGACATTTTTTTTTTTAAAGTAATTAGAATGAAAGCAGAGTCGAATAAAATATATCCAGTCTAAATTAAACGTTGACAACTTTCAACTAAAAATGTATCTACCTATACTCCACCCCGCCCGCCGCGATGCCCGTCGCGCTTTTCAGACTGCATCGCTAACAACGGCCACGGCGCTATGGCGGTTTTGTTTACTGTTTGATTTTTTTAATTCGTAATATCTTTTGAATGGAAAGTCCAATTTCAATAATTTAAAAACTATTCTATAGGTAGTTAAATGGTCTTGACCATAAAATAATTTACTTGGATAAGGATTAATATAAACACATAAATAGCATGGTTTGAATTTGGTTAGCATTTTCATTAATGTTTAAAATGAAAAAAGTTGTTGTACTGACATAACTACAATAGTTGGACATATGCTACCACGGAGTTTTTTGTACACATTATGATGTTCTTCAATATTGTTGTACATTATTTTGTTCTATCGCTAATAGTTTCGGCAGCGCATTCGACGAAAGACATTTTAAGACTCATTTTTCTACACCTTCGGTTACATTGTTCAAATTTTACCAAGGATCCCTATTTTTTTTCAAAATGAAATGTAGCCTATGTCAAATTGGAAGAATGTAGCATTCTATTGGACAAAGATTTTTTTAAATCGGCCCAGTACTTTTTGAGCCTATTCATTACAAACATAGGTACAAATCTTTTCTCTTTAGATAACGCCTGCTGCAACATTTTTTTTTGTAAACAATTTCAATGTACAGGCACGAACCTTCTAGAGATTTATTATATGTATAGATGTTATCACCCTATTATACGTTTAAGGAGTAACTAATAAGTTCTTGTGGGTCATTTTTACATTCTATTCACGCAAAGCAAAGCCTACAACAGCAGTGAATTATACGAAGTAAATATTGATTTATTGCATTGTTGGTTTATCGATAATAAACAAAGCTGAAGATGTATGTATACTGAAACAAGACAAAGCTCTCTCGCAACCTTGTCTCGATCAATGTACCAACCTATTTGAGCACTTAGCTGTATGAAACACACACACACACACATACACTCACATACACATTCACGCCATTATCCCTAATGGGGAAGGCAGAATGTAAACGACCTAATCAATGGTTGTTTCGCCACGTCTGACAAAGTTTTGAGGGTTATTCAAGATTGATTTGTTGGTATGAGTATACAATCAGATAGATTTGTAAGTATATTGCTGTAGTGCAGGTTGTCGGATCGGATCGGATCCCCTGGCTAGTTTTTACAGCATGTCCGGGAGGAAATCTGGCACATTCTATGTTTTTGTCTCGCTCCCAGGTCGGCATGGAAGGAGTGTGCCTTACTTCTTGAAAAACTGTGTTTCTGCATTCTTATGCCAAAATCACGCGTATCTTGTAAAGTTATTTTTTGTTTGCATAAAGCAGATTTACTCCTTCTTTACTTCTAAGCACGGTTTCCATATTGCAAATTCTTGTACGCAAATATGACGACATGCAGAGGCGTACAAATTACACATATTGGCAACTTCACTGTGCTACTGGCGTGCAAGTGTTGGACTTTATTAGGACTTTCCCTCATCACTTGCGCGTGGAACTTGCATAATTATCATTTGCACAGACAGAGAAAGTTGCGCGTCTCTTTTAGGGCCGTATTTATAATCTGCTCTCATGAATGACAGCTAGTTAGTACAGAAATATCATTTCAGTACAAACTGGCCTGTCAAATCCATACTTAATATTGCTCTCAAGTTTGATATCGCTTCATAAATAGAAGACTACGTCATTTGCAGTTTGCATGTATATTGAGGTTTTCATTGTTCAAGTTACATTTAACTTACAACTTGCGAGCAAGCTTTTTGCTTAATGTAAAAAAGCTATACTCATGTGGTTACAGTTCAAAATGTAAACGTTACTCTATTAAACCAGATCTCTAAAGGAGGCAACAACTTGAGTATACCTTGCTGTGTTAGCTCGGAACGCTTAGTTTGCGGTTTTAGCTTAGCAAATAATAAAGGGTCTTTTACCTATATTATTTGCTAAGCTAAAATATAAGTTACTCAAATGATAAAACTTAACATAAATGAAGAATCACGCTCACATTTGAGCAGTGAATATTTAGAGCCTCAACCAACAACTGTTGATCATGTTTGATATTTTTGTTGCACCGCCGTCCGTGGACACTTGCTACATTTAAAGGGCTTACATTTGCGCCATATTCATAAATGAGAAAGCTTGTTTCTTGTCTGCAAATACCTGTGCACGTGTGACTGATTCCACAACACCAGGTGTAAGGGACAGCGTCCCGCAAACTGATTGGGGTTGCTCACTCAACGACACTGAACCACTATAAGCAGGCTTTTTCCGGAAGTATAAAAAGATTTTTTTCTTTAGGCTTTTCCATACAAGTTGACTGATCGAGGTGAACATATTGTATGGAAACGCCAAGATTTTTTTTACTTCCTGAAAAAATGTCCTGCTGATTGTTGTTCACTGTCGTTGACTGAGCAGAACCTATCAGTTTGCGGGACGCTGTCCCTTACGTCCTTATAGTTTTGGGCTTGTTTTAGAGTATTTTTATTGTAAATAAAGATTTTAATAACGGAGACTCACTTTGGAAAATAAGTCGCGTACATCACGACATGTTTCGGGACAATCGGAGTCCCTTCATCAGGATGAAGTACGCGACTTATTTTCTAAAGTGAGTGCCCGTTTTTAAAATCTTTATTTAGAATGTCTGACTTAAGTTTAAATAGTTTGATATTTGTATTCTTTTTAGGATTCAGTTTTCATCCAAGGTACCAACATTGAAGCACCCTGACCCTGCCGTCTGGTATAATTCCCTTTGTTGAACCGCTGCCGGATGCAACTTCATATTTATCTGGTTTTCAGACTGGCATGAAACACGCTTTGTGATATCGTGAAATGAAACCTTTGTGAAAATGCAATGGAAAATTTTATATTTTCTGCTATAAAATCTGTTTTCAATTCAGAAATATTAAAAGGAAAAATAACCAAAATGTAAACTTTGACAGAAAAGTATGTATTTATTGAAAAGTGTATTTATGAAATCATTAACAATACAATACAAAATTCTTTATTGCACAAAGAAACACATACAACAGAAATTATAGGAAGGAACAAACGTAACAGTAAAATATAGGCGGCCTAATTGCTAAAGCAGCAATTTCTACACGGGTGTAGAAATCAAAATATGCTTTGTGTTAATAAACTTATTTGATTTAAAGTTATTACTTTTTTTTTAACATAAACGTTATGCTAAATAAAAGTTGGAGAACACATCTCCTCACTGACCTATATCTCCTCGTTCCCGACGGTGATCCTTCCACTCACTCATTGTTCGGGTCTCTTCGGGTACCTCCGAACCTACAAATAAGGAATAAGCTCACGTGTTGTGACTTGTGACGTCAGACGAGTGTGCTTATTGCACATGCGTATACTTTTTACTTTAGTGAATATTTCAGAATCGTCGCGACCGGGTGCATTTAATCAATATATTAACATTTAACAGCATCGGGCAAACATCCTAGATTTAACATACAAATAACGTCAACATTTATTATTACTTAAGTAAAGTGCAATAAACTCTGTTGTATACCATAAAAAATAAAACTATACAATTTAAACTTGCGATTGTCGGCACTTGTTAAAACTCCATATTTATAATGTTGTTATTAAAAACACTTGTACTTGTTTCACCTAATATAATTTAATATAACTCCCCACTTAGGGGTAATTTCCCCACGGCATGCGGCATGACGAAATCTTTTGTTTTCCTACCGCCACAATAATATTGACTACAACTAACATATTAATTGTTGCACTTCGTTCGCTAAACATGAACGGTGTTTTTAAATGTTTTATGTGTTATGTATAAAAACAAAATCATAATAAAACACTTTTACTCAACAAACATTCAATCTCAATCCCCGCACCCTTCACTCATCGAGAGATCAGAACTCACACAATGAACGCTCACAGTTCATACTCACTTAGCATTACAACTTAACTCGATTGATTACAATACGAAAACTTTACATCCGGTAATGATAATGTGGCGACTTTGCCGAACGTAATATAAACGCTTTTGAGTAGAAACTCTTTCGAAGATTCAATACCTAATTTCGATCTACTATTATTATCCTTCTTCTTGCTTGATTCATGTAATCAACTAGACGTGAATATTTTCTAATTATGTATTTTTATAAGTTTCGCGTGTGATTATTATCTCAGGCATAACAACAGTGTAAAACAACTTCACGCTAATCAATATATTGAGTGAGCGATGAATTACGTGTGTTTTCCTCCGTACTACGTCGCCAAAATCAATTTATGTCCATATTTTTAGTGATAAAGCAAATCTTATTATATTTCTTCTTAAATCTCATTTTATGGAATACTATTAGGGTCAAAATATTATATAATTTCATTTTATTTGTAGATGTTAAGTACCTACCTATAATATTAAACTATGAATGTCATTTTATATTATGTAATGTAAGGGGTTTGCAACCTGAATTGACGAAATTTTATTTTATATTTTTATTTATTTTATTTCATACAGGTTACCTTGCAAGTTAAGCAGGGCTTTAATTGGCTAGTAAAACGTTTAACGCCAGGTCAAAAAATGGGAGAATTTCAGAAATAAATATTATATTGTTGTGGCATTATGTTGACTGAAACCCTTCGTACCTTCCCTACTGGTTTTAACGTATATCAGGGAATGGTAAAAACTGTTACATTTCCCGTAAACTTTATCACTCCTTACACAGAATGGAAACATATGGATAACTAGCTTTTCAACCGCGATTTCACCCCCGTCAAATATTTTTTCCCATGAGAATAAGATATTTTCTCGCACTAAACAGTAACTTATTTCCATTGTATCTGTACGCAGATATTCACCAAAACCATTTCAGCTGTTTATGTGTGAAAAAGCAACAAAGAGAGAGACAGACAAAGTTACTTTCGCATTTATGATATTAGTAGGATTCGGTATAACTAATATAACTATGCTCTATAAGTATGTTTAAAACAAGAGACGAGAGGCCGGGCATTCGTCAAATTTAATATATTTTCATGCTTCAAACAATTAGTTTGATGAACGGATCGCAGAGAGGGTGACCGAAGAGTTTCGTGGTTTTTGGGACCCATTCGGATAGGTGTGTTAAACTCCAGATCATGTATGCTTAAACTTTTAAACTGATTTACCAACATGTTTCTCATAGATGTAGCCCTGTATGTAAAAATATAGAAATTATTTTGTGGATAAGTTCGGTAAAGTGATAATGATAAGCTTGACAAAATGCCTTGCGTTGCTACAGTTCTGCTATTAGTTATTTCAGTTTTATTTGCATGGAAGACAGTGATTCTACAAATTATATGAGATTATTATTTTCCATTTTAAATTATTTTGGCGGGATTATGAGAAACTGAAATAGAAACATGGAATATACAAGTTAAATTATACTTACATAAAAGTTAAAGTAAGCGAAAGGCTTCCGAAATTGACATATAATATGGAATAACTAGATATTTTATAACAACCTTTCTTATATTACCTGAAGAATATATTATTGAGATGTTGCTTTAAGACTCTGTCATCCACTTTGTGTAATATAATAATGTCAAAATTTTTCATAGAACCGAAAATATGCCTCATGTCTTGGAAAGCTGTAAATACATATGAAGATTACATTAATCTGCCAGCGAGACTAACCTGAATTCTAATCTAGATTCTCTCGCATTTGTAGTATTCACTAACGGAATCTGATGGCCAGGCTAAAAATGACAGCTTCGAATATTATAATAGCAGTTTACATAAGGGAGCCCGATGGTGTAGTGGATAGGGCCGCTGCCTCCTGAGCGGGAGGTCGTGGTTCGAATCTCACCACGTACCAATGTGTTTTTCAGATTTCGAATTTCATATGTACGTTTATTCGGCGCTTTTTCCGAGCTTCGGAAGGCACATTAACCCGTTAGTCCCGGTTAATATCGTTTAATACCGTCGATATTAGTCGTTAAGCTATATCAGAGGCCAGTGCTAGGCATTGGCGTCTTGAACACTCTGACCTAATCTAGGATTGGTTCTGGTTTCCCTTATGGGTTGCGGAGGTCAGATGGCAGTCGCTCTGTGTAAAAACCAATACCCTCGTTCAATCCCCTGGATTGGGTAGCCGACCCCGTGAGATGCGGGATAAGGCTAGGGAGATGATGAGTTTACATGAGGTAAAATCAAATCTTTCTTTTTAATTTAATTTGAATCGCCGTTTGTATGGGAGGAGGTTCAATTATTTTTTGTATTTTACTTATGTTCCCTGGGGAAAATTGTTTAATTCCATAGGTAGAATCACACAAATAAACACACGTATAAATTATGGAGTAATATTTTTACACCGGTACATTTAACTACTGTGCGCAGCAAAACCGACGGCTGCACTTTCCTCTGCACCTCGCACCAAATAAATGCCATGCGATAAATAAATAAATAACTAGGTACTGTTGCAATGTCCAAAATATGAATGTTCAATGTAATTTTATATTTTATAGAATAATAATAATTTTAATCTTATAACAATAATTATATACTATCTATTTATATTACTATAATTTGGTTCTTCGGGTCGTTGCTCCACTCTCTAAATAAAAAAAAACTGTTATAAAGAAGTTCTTTTTTTGTATTTGTGTGCGTGTATGGTGTATGTTTGTTTGTAACGAATAAACTCAAAAACTTTTTCACTGATTTCAAAATTTCTTTCACTATTAAAAAGTTCTGTTGAATAACAAAGGCCACTTTTTACTGCGGACAAATACATCAATTCCACGGAAAACTTATTCAGCAGCGGGTGACACCGCTGACACAAAACAAGTATTAAATACTCTTATTATAACAATAATAACTGCCTCTGTGGTCTAGTGGCTAGTGCCGTGGACTCCATATCATAATTATTCTACCATGGTGAACTGGGAGCAAAAGAAAAACATAGAACGTTCCAGCTGCATTTCCTCCTGGACACGCTGTAAAAACCAGCTAAGGGATCCGAGGGTTTCAGTATATTTCAATTTAGGCGATTGGCTGACAACCTGTTACTACAACAATATACCTGCTGATCTATTTCAAATAACAATCAAAACCCCTGTCATACGTGGCGGAAAGACCTATGTTCTGGTAATTTTCGCTCTGCCTACCCCATTAAGGATAAAGGCGTGATTGCATGTATGTATGTATAGCAAGACAGACTGCATCTATTGATTAATGCAAACCTAACTGAATTGCAGCTCCGCCTCACAAACTCGATAACTGCACTTTTAACAAAAGAACGACGATAAATTGACAATAAATTCACCAACTACAAAAAAAAATACATAAATCAAGCCTTTATCCCTCACGGGGTAGGCAGAGCGTTTAACGCCTCGTAAAAGGCGTTTTCGCCACGTCTGACAAAAATTGAGAGCAATTTTAGATTGTAATATGTATTGCTTTAGTGAGAGGTTGTCAGCCCATCGCCTAAATTACAATACACTGTAACCCTCGAGTCCCTTTTGCTGACTTCAACAGCAAGCCCGGGAGGAAGGGCAGCTGGAACTTTCTGTGTTTTTCTATCTCTCCCAGTCCAGCATGGAAGAAACCTTTGTCTAAGAGAAATACACTTGAAGAATAGTCATGTTATTAAGAGCTTGTTTTCGATAACTAATTGTTTCTTTTTATCATTACTTTTTTAGCAGATCATAAATTGAGAACCTCAATTTTCAAATTATAAAGCTTCTCAAATTGCAATCCGCTATAAAAATATGAATTAAAAAGAAACAATTAGTCTTCAAAAAATTGGTCGTGATAACACGATTCTTAAATTTTACTAAAGCGCAATGGTCTAAGTTAGGAACTTAATTTTCTATTATAGGCTCGAGATGATTACGCCAGAAGCCTTGAGTTTCAAAACAGTAAGGCGCAGCAATATAAACTCTTTATCACCGGAATAAAACACACATTTTTTCTTTGACTTTGACCTGTCTTTTGAAAAAACTACTATAAACCGTATTTCGTATAATCACGTCTTCATCCCAAATGGCTAAAGCAGAACGTAAACGACCTAAACAAAGGTAGTTTCGCCACGTCTGACAGGTATTGAGGGTAATTTCAGATAGATAATTATGTGTTGATATTGCTGTAGAGATAGGTTGTCAGCCAATTGTCTTACACTGAAACCTATTACAATACAGTGAAACCCTCGAATTCCTTAGCTGGCTTTAACAGCATGCCTGGGAGGAGATTCAGCTGGCACATTCTATATTTTCTATCGCTTCCAGTCCAATTCATCTCCTCCGTCCAATTTGTCTACGTATCATCAAAATCAAAACTAGCTGAACCTTATAGAGAAAATCATATTTAAACTCAAACTCAACACACTTTCACGTACCTAAAATTGAGCTGGAACAACAAATCGGCTCTTTGCAGCCGATGATATCAAATAAATATTTAATTTCCTGCCTTATCCATAAAATATTTGATAATGATATTACGTAAAAACATAGAAGTAATTTTACGTTAGTAAGTAATAGGTATCTACGATATATCTAAGTATAACGAGTATAATAATGTAATGTTTATATTTGGCTGGCTTAGAAGGTAGAGAAAAACATAGAATGAGCCAGCTGCATTACGTCCCGGGCATGCTGTAAAATAATCCGAGGGTTTCAGTATATTGTGATTTAGGCGATGGGCTGACAACCTGTCGTCACTACAGCAATATACCTACGAATCTATCTTAAGTAAGCCTTAAAACTTTGTCAGACGTGGCAGAATGATCTTTGTTTAGGTAGGTTACGCTCTGCCTACTCCATTAGGGATAAAGGCGTGATTATATGTATGTTTGTATTTATTATGGAAGTCTGCTCAACTTGTAATCGTGTAATCGTTTAGAAATCAATTTATCTTCGTTGAACATGTTACACGCAGCTGGTAGTTTGTCAGAGTTTCACTAATTACTAATCTCATACTATTTATGAGAAACTATTTTGATTTATAATGAAAAACTAAGTATATCTCCTATGTTACAATTCCGATACTTATAACGGATCTAAAACGTATTAAGCAGCGGGTGACACCGCTGATAGAAAGCAAGTATTAAATAATCTTATTACAATAATATGATTAAATTAAGTTGTAAACAAAATACCAGTGTACGGAATGATTTCACTTAGTAACGAGATAACTGAGTTTCCGAGAATTCAACATTTGATCTGAGAGATTTTGTGTAATAACTAAATTCCTTAATACTTAAATAAAATAATGTTGTAGTTACTAAACACCGTTGCCTATAATTTCAATGAAAACGAAGATGTGTGAATACTTGATAAAAAAAATATGGCTCTCTAAAAGGCTGGAGCCGTTGACGGTTGACACTGTTTTATTTTCATATTTCGTCCAATGCTCCTTGGGGGAACTCTTATCAGTTTCAGTAGTAGATCTGAATTTTTATACTCAAGTTTGTTCAGCAATTTTTTATAACTTGTATCATCTTCCTAGCCTAATCATGTATCTTACGGGGTCGGCTACTTAATGTAGGGGACTGAACGAAGGTACTGGGTTTAACATAAAGCGACTGCCATCTGACCTCCACAACCCAGAAAGGAAACCAGACCTAATCCTAGATAAGATCAAAATTTTTAAACCGCCAATGCTTAGCACTGGCCTCTGACATGGCTTGACGACTAATATCTACGGTATTAAACGATATTAAATGGGACCAACGGCTTAACGTGCCTTCCGAAGCACGGAAAAAGTTTCGAATAAACGTGCATATGAAATTCAAATACCGAAAAATACATTGGTACGTGGTGGCATTCAAACCACGACCTCCTGCTCAGGAGGTAGCGGCCCTATCCACTACACCATCGGGCTCTGTACTACGCTTTTTCACTACTTGTTTAACAAACAATTTATCGTACAAGACAGACTGCTTAATGCAAACCTAAGTGCATTGCAACTCCGCCTCACAAACTCAATAACTGCACTTGAAACAAAGGAACGACGATACATTGACTTCCATTTACCGACTACAAAAGCAACCTTTAACTAAAGGAAATACAGTGGAAGAATATTCATGTAATTAAGAACTCGTTTTTGATAACTATTTTTTTCTTCTTATTATTTTATTTTTTTAGCAGATCATAAAATAAGAATAATAATATTACTTCCATGCTGGGCTGGGAGCGAGAGAAAAACATAGAGTAATCCAGCTGTATTTCGTCCCGGGCATGCTGTAAAAGTCAACTAAGGGATCCGAGGGTTTTAGTATATTGTAATTTAGGCGATGGGCTGACAACCTGTCACTACAGCGATATACCTACAAATCTATCTTAAATAACCCTCAAAACTTTGTCAGACGTGGCGGAACGATTTTTGTTTAGGTCGTTTACGCTCTGCCCACCCCATTAGAGATAAAGGCGTGATTATATGTAATTATGTATTTTTATGTAGGTATTGATTAATTGTTACAAATCTTGGACGAATAACATCTGGACGCGCAATTATGACGTTTTACTCCTTACCCCTCTAGTTTGACAGGAGGCATTTTGGCCACAGTACACAAACTAAAGCCGATAGTGTGACTTCAAATTTAGAAGACGAAACATGCCTTTGAAAATTGTGAAATGTGCTGTTTTGTTTTGCAGAACTTATAGTGATCGAACGAGCAATATTTCTTTTCATTCGTAAGTGTATTTTAGATCAACATTTCGCGATCAACATGTCCGCCTACCTCATTAGGGAGAAAGGCGTGACTATATGTATGTATGCATAAAATAAGAAATTTACAAATTAATACGCTAAAAATAATATTAATTAAAAAGAAACAATTAGTTTAAAAAAATAATTGGTCTTGATTACACGATTCTTAAATTTTGCTAAAGATCAATGCTCTAAGTTAGGAACTTATTTTTCTTTTATAGGCTCGAGATGATTAGGCCAGAAGTTTTAAATTTCAAAACAGTAAAGAGCAGCAATATAAACTCTTTATCACCGGAATAAATACCACTTTTCTTTGACTTTGACCTGTCTTTTGATAAAACGACTATATATCGTATTTCTTATAATCACGTCTTCATCCCAAATAGCTTAGGCACAACGTAAACGACCTAAACAAAGGTCGTTTCTCCACGTCTGACAAGTATTGAGGGTAATTTCAGATAGATAATTATGTGTTGGTATTGCTGTAGAGATTGGTTGTCCGCCCATTGCCTTACACTGAAACCCATTACAATACAGTGAAACCCTCGAATCCCTTAGCTGGCTTTAACAGCATGCCTGGGAGGAGATGCAGCTGGTACATTCTTTATTGTCTATAGCTGCTAGACAAGCATAGAAGCATATTCTACATTTCAAATTTGTCTACGTATCATCAAAATTAGCTGAACCCTATAGAGAAAATCTTATTTAAATTCAAGCTCACCAAAAAAAAATTGAGTCTGAACAACAATCCAGCTCTTTGCAGACGATGATATCAAATAAATATTTAATTTCCTGCCTTATCCATTAATTATTTGATTATGATATTACGTAAAAATATAGAAATGATTTTATGTTAGTAAGTAATAGGTATCTGCGATATATGTAAGTATTACGAGTATAACAAAGTAATGTTTATATTTGGCTGGCGGCCTAGTAGCGAGATAAAAGCATTGAATGTGCCAGCTGCATTACGTCCCGGGCGTACTGTAAAATAATCCGAGGGTTTCAATTTATTGTGATTTAGGCGATGGGCTGACAACCTGTCGTCACTACAGCAACATACCTACAAATCTATTTTAAGTAAGCCTCAAAACTTTGTCAGACGTTGCAGAACGACCTTTGTTTAAGTGGTTTACGCTTTGCCTACTCCAGTAGGGATACAGACGTGATTATATGTATGTTTGTATTTATTCCATGCTGGACTGGGAGCGAGAGAAAAACATAGAATGTGCCAGCTGGATTTACTCCCGGGCATGCTGTAAAAACCAGCTAAGGGATCCGAGGGTTTTAGTATGTTGCATTTTAGACGATGGGCTGACAACCTGTCACTACAGCAATATACATATAAATCTATCATAAATAACCTTCAAAACTTTGGCAGACGTGGCGGAACGACCTTTGTTTAGGTCGTTTACGCTCTGCCTACCCCATTAGGGATAAAGGCGTGATTATATGTATGTATGTATGTATTGTATTTATTATGGAAGTCTGCTCAACTTGTAATCGTGTAATCGTTTAGAAATCAATTTATCTTCGTTGAACATGTTACACGCAGCTGGTAGTTTGTCAGAGTTTCACTAATTACTAATCTCATACTATTTATGAGAAACTATTTTGATTTATATTGAAAAACTTAGTATAACTCATATATTACTATCCCGATGTTTATAACGGATTTAAAGACGACGTTTTGGATTTTTTTTACCAAGAAAAAAGGAAGAATAGAAAGAGCAACTAACAAGCAACGAATCCTTGATAAAATAAAAACATAATAGGACGAGCACTGAAAACATTGAAGAAACGCTTCCAACTACTATTGTGGAAAACTATACTTCGACGCTCCTAATTTAGCTGCTTCACTGCAGTCACCTGCCAGACTTGACTCTCCTCCGATAGAGAGACTATCTCACCAAAAGCGATCTAAATATTCAAGCAGATGTTTCATTTAGAACTCTTCACAAAAACTCGGTTTTCGTTTGCTTATTATGTCTCTTCGTTATGGAAATTTCATAAAAAGTAATAGTTTTTATGTTTATTTTATAACTATCTATGTAGTTGCTTTTAATTAGTTTATGTATTATAATGTAATGTAATGTATTTAGGATACTTATTTGACTAGGTTTGCACTATGCCGCTTAGTACTACGCATTTTTTTTTACCCAAAAGTTGCCTGGAAGAAATTGCTACCTTAGCAATAAGGCCCCTTTATTGTACTTTTCTTTTATATTTATCTGTGTCGTATGGTGTGTTTTCTTATGTGCAACTAAGTATTTTTATCTTAACTTAAGTATCCTAAAAAGCCCATAGTTTTGTTCGATAATATTTTTAGTGAATTCAACATCGTACAAACCCCATCTCAATATCCATCATTACAGCTGCCAATATTCGATAAGTAGTCCTTGACGACATCCATCTATCTAGCGAGCACCGAGCGGCGAGGTCAATAGCCGGTGATTGTGAGAGATGTGTCGGCGAGATAACAGGAATTGGTTGTCATCTTGCCGCTTCGGTGGCTACGAGATAGTCGTTTGGTGAAAATCTATAGCTTTGAGCACAATGCCTATAAAATAACTTAGTACGGCGGTTAAGAGTCAAAATGGCGAACAAACACTTCTTGAGGTGTATCCTTTCGGCAGATGAGCAGGTAGATTTCAAAATATGCAACCATCGAAAAGTGCACAAAAATGCGAAATCCATAAAAATTACGAGTTAGATTAAAAAAGCTATGTTGCTATTTTAGATAATCATGACACGGATATTTTTCCGAAGGAACCGTGAAAGCGCTAGTTTAAAAATATTATCAAATTTACTGATAAAAACAGCTTTACTTCCAGATTCTTTTAGCATATTTATTAATGAACTAGAATATTTTTAAATGTTGCAATTGCAGGCCATGAACAAATTTCTTAGATGAATATTTTTTTTTAAATTTCCAATGCATCGTTTAAAAGAAATAAGCTTTGAAAACAACTATTTGCCGGGAGGAATCACCTTAAGGTAACTTTTAAGAAATGTTGCCCCCTGGTGGGTTGGGTGTACTTCCAGGATGTGCATATTGTCCATTTTGTGGGCTCGGTCCAGCGCTATGACCCGCGCTGGAGAGACAAAGAGGACAGAAATGCTAATTCTTTAACTCATACATACATATAATCACGCCTTTATCCCCAATGGGGTGGGCAGAGCGTAAACGACCTAAACAAAGGTCGTCTCGCCACGTCTGACAAAGTTCTAAGAGTTATTTAAGATTGATTTGTAGGTATATTTCTGTAGTGACAGGTTGTCAGCCGATCGCCTAAGTCACAATATACTGAAACCATCGGATCCTTTAGCTGGAATTTACAGTATGCCTGGGCGGAATTGCATCTGGCACATTCTATGTTTTTCTCTCGCTTTCAGGCCAGCATGGAATGATTTACTTTAACTCATGACCTAGGTATTTTGTTCCATTTCGTGAAGTATAAGAAAAATCAATCTCTCTGCACGCTAGTTTATACTTTTCACAGGTTTCGAACTTGTATATCGAAACGAAAAGTTTAAATTGATGGGTTATTTATTTGGCATAAAATAACCTGAAAACGAAAAGTTTACGAATATATCACAGAGTAGCTCGCATGCTAAGTTCATAGCTGTATACTAGCCATGCTGGACTGGGAGCGAGAGAAAAACGTAGATTGTGCTAGCTGCATTTGCTCCCGGGCATACTGTAAAAACCAGCTAACAGATACAACGATTACAGTACAACACGTCAATAAACAAAGCGTTCACGTTTGACCGAATGTCGTAGACGGAGACAAACCTACAGCTGGTGATTGTCTAAACACGGTGCGTCTTTGAAGGACACTTGTGGCTCCGACGTGTCCCGAACATGTTGAGATTCGCAATTGAATTCTGCCCGAACGGACCAATCTTACTGTCGATTGTTTCTTGTGATTGACAGAGGCTTTTCATTTTCATACATACATACTTACATATACCTTTTATCCCAAATGGGGTAGGCAGAGCGTAAACGACCTAAGAAGATCGTTTCGCCACGTCTGACAAAATTTTTAGGGTTATTTTAAATATATTTGTAGTTATACTGCTGTAGTGAGAGGTTGTCAGCCCAGGCCTAAGTTGCATTATACAAAAACTCTCGGATCCCTTAGCTGGTTTATACATCATGTCCAGGAGGAAATGCAGCTGGCACATTGTATGTTTTTCTCTCGCTCCCAGGCCAGCATGGAAAAAAATTGATCATATCTATTTCAAATACATATTCTATATAAAAAAATTAAATGCCTGTAATGATTATAATAAATTTATTTTTTTTCTAATTTGATGTTATTTAAGACTCAATTCGAACTTTAATGAACTAATAGAGAGCTGCTGAATATAACCTTGTGTTCTGACTTCTGACCAAAACTATTAATGAAATGTGAATCGAGTAACTTATTCGTTTAGTGCAGTTCACTGATTTGAATGTAATTGACTGATTAGTAATTTTACTTATCGCGTTGAAGATTCTGCAGAATATTCAACAACTGTTTTAAATGGAAAACTTTACTGCGCAAAACCCTTTGTAATTGGATTTGTTTTGAGACAGGACTAATTTGTCAATGAAGTGGTTCATCTGTGTTGTGGCAATGTATTCATTATGTCATATATATATATATATATATATATATTTGCAACTAAATAAATAAATATAAAAAAAAAACTGATTTTCTTATCAAACAGAATACAAACATACAATCACGCCTGTATCCCTAATGGGGTAGTCAGAGCGTAAACGACCTGAACACAGGTTGTAAGCCCTTCGCCTAAATTGCAATATACAGAAACCCTAGGGTCTTTTTGGACATTGGATGTTTTTCTTTCGCTCTCAGTCCAGCATGGAAGAAAATAAATACATACACATAATCACGCCCTTATCCCGAATGGGATGCGAATGCGAAGAGGAGCCCTGAATGTGAGAATATATTTTAGGTTTATTTTTACGCGGCAACACTAGCGACAATTTTAGTCTTCTTCTTAGCTAGTGGATTCTCGAGTCAAAAGACCCGATGAACCCTGGTGTCAGAGTTTTCAAACCGCCTAGTAGCATAGCTCTTAGGCCTCTGACATAGTTTGAGTAACGACCACTATCAAAGACAGCAACCGGTTGCTTAACGTGCCCTCCTAAGCAAGGTATTCTCTTTTCTTTTCGGGAAATCGGGTGATTCAGCATGAAAAGTCCTAACCAAACTGGGGAAATCCTCACAAAGTTATAAATTGATAAACGTAAACTTTGCCAGATATTCAACTCATCATCTCCCATCATCTTCCTAGCCTTATCGTTTCTTACGAGGTCAGCTACTTAATCCAGGGTATTGAACGAGGGTATTGGTTTTTACGCAGAGCGACTGCCATCTGACCTCCGCAACCCAGAAGGGAAACCAGACCCAATCCTATATTGTTGATTTGATTTATTGATAAAAAAAAAACTAATGTGGGTAGTATTGTTTTAGCCTCTCGCTGTCTGTGAAAACTGACCGCTTTTCGCCAATTATCCATTAATATTTTTCATTGCCACTAGTAGCTGCAATGCGTTTGAACTGCAGTTCTGGAAAAACATCTCAGACCCGAGGCGTTGAAGACCACCAGAGACACCGGTAACTTGACTTTGATTCGTTTACTGGTATTTTTATCGTAGTTGGTCAATCGTTTTCGCTTCGCACCTATGATACACCTCGCAAGGGCTTGAATAGTATACGTAGCAGTGGCCAAGGGTCCATATAACAAGATTCCCGTCGGCTTCCCTTTTCAAACCTCCAAATGCTATTTATTTGTTTTGTTATCTTAAGAAAATGGTTTATTTATCCTTGTTGTCTTGTTAGGCAGCGAAACTATCTTTTTTGGATATTGGTGTCCAACTTAAAAATGAGATATACGGAGTAATATGTATTTATTATTTACTCCGGCTTCCCTATCGATGAAATTCACCCTTCGCCACTGATACGTAGTTATATTGTAGAACCCCTAGTATAATTGTACAGCTTGTTTATATTTTAATAAGTTACCCATATCTGTGGAAACGGCAACATCGTACTTTTTTCCAACCAGCAAATAAAGTCCGTCAAACATAAATGCTTTACTGTATAGTCCGTGTGTTACCACTAATTGCACTGAAATGCATTCTCACCTGCATCAAAGAACATAATGTTAGCTAACGCCTGCATAATCAAATTTCTATTAATCTACACATGCCACTGTTGGTTTTGAAAGGTTCTGACTGTTGCTGTCTTAAAAGTACTTAAAATAAAAAGCGTTTAAAAACGATTTTTGTGAAATATAATAATAATTGGATTCCGATTTGTGACGTTGGAGGTGACAGGTTGTAACAACCCTCCCCCCACTACCTATCTTATCCTAATTAAATTATGTGAAAGGAAGTGTGAGAGGAAGGTGTGGAGGAGAGAAAGGAATGTGGAAGAGGAAGGATGAGAGGAAGGGAAGAGGAATGGGAAGAGTGGCTCATGAATGTCTAAAAATAAAATTAACATATTGGCTCGTGATCGTCTAGTATTATAGTTAGGACCGTACGTTGTGTAATAAAATTTATTAAAGTAACCCAAATCCTTTAAAGTGGTAGTGGAATGTCATAACTTAGCTCTCTTTAGGTTCTTGGGACAACATTAGGACAGCGCGCAGCGGGATAACGGAACCTCCGATTCCAGCTCCAACCATTCGCTGGTAGAGGATTTATGTGCTCGCCAACCATCAACGAATGAGATTTACTTCAATTACCAATTCCCAGACACCAAATAAAGACAGAAAATAGCCTAGGAACTTGTCCCTGATGCAAAACCCATCATGCGAGCCCCAGAAAAGGAAAGTGGAGGCTCTTCTGTGCCCTCCAATTGGTCTTAAGTGGTTTTTGTTTTAGCCAAGCCTCAGGCCAGAGATGAGTGACAGCGCACTTAGGAATTTTGGAACGAGTCCAGATTGATGAACAACATCATATAAAATATAATTAGTTTGAGCCGATTTATTGGTCAGCCAACCAAGACAGAGCAAGTCATGTCTGATATAATTTGTAGTAAGTTGTGATGTCCAATTGAGAAACATTGTCCAAACAAAGGTTTTATAAATTGTTGTCCAGCTATGCTCTCCACTTATGATATGCACATCCAGGAGTCAGTAGAATAGATAGGGATGCCGAAGCTAGTCCCAGATAATATAACAATCATTCACACCGCAAGCCATAGATTCGTTGTAGATATAGGAGTGATAGGCAAGAGCAACTAGTGACTGATTGTCAGTCTTCTTTAGTGCAAAATAAGCTTCTGTGATCAAAATGATGTTACAGACATATCGAATGCTAAGATGTAGTATGTGATGTAGGTTTGACCATGGCTGATACCATGTCGCTCAATTGACATCAAGTCAAGTAGTATTTCGGTAGTATAATGGCTTGTCAAAGCCAACTGACCATAAATCAGTCATATTAAATTCACATAAAGTGAATAAATATATAATTTTAATTCCAGACCCGTTCCAGGGTAATTTGAGGTTGTAGGTAGGATACAGATAACATCATCCCACATTCCATGCTGTATTGGTTTGGTAAGTATAATAAATGGTGAATATTCCCATTAGGTAGTTGGACCATAGTCCCAATAAGTTGCAAGTATAAAACCCACACATCAGTAGGTATATTATCAAAGATAAACTTTGTCAGCCTGTAGAATTGAATCATCAATTGTATATAACCTACATAGTAGGTATCAGAGGTGAACGTTCCCACCAAGTTTGTAGCTGGTGTTCTAGAGTCTAGAACATACATACATATAGGATCATTAATCCAATAAATGTTTTAAAACATTGTCCGTTGGACATATTTCACAATAAAGTGAATATAAAATCAATTCAATATCCACTGCCAGTATAACCATGTAGGTATGATTGACTCATACGTAGGTATTGAATCCACAGTTAAGTGAATTTAAATCAATTCAGTAGTTTGTTTCTCCTCTTCCAGAATATGTAAGTAAATTGTAATATGTATGTACAAGTCATACATGGATATAGTTACTAGCAGCCCGTCCCGGCTTCACACGGGGTAGACAATTATTTATTTTTGGAAATTTGGATATAAAACACTTTTTTTCACAAATATTTTTATTTATTAAAAAAATATTATTTATTAATTATATTTATTTATTTGTATTTTTTTTTTTTTTTCGTGTTTTTTTTTGTTTTATATTTTTTGTTAAAAAAGGGTTTGTTATTAATCATTTTTATTCTTATTATTACTTAATAATTTACATTTTTAGTATTTTTTATTTTACAGGTTTACTTTTACATTATTTACAGATATTATATTAAGGTAGATTTACGTTTTTTACTTTTATATTTGTCAGTTTTTATCTTAAACTCATTTTTCTACACCTTCGGTTACATTGTTCAAATTGTACCAAGGATCCCTAATATTTTTCAAAATGAAATGTAGACTATGTCAAATTGGAAGAATGTAGCATTCTATTGGTGAAAGAATTTTTTAAATCGGCCCACTACTTTTTGAGCCTATTCATTACAAACATACAAACATACAAAAATAGGTACAAATCTTCCGTCTTTATAATATTAGTGATAAAAAACATAGAATGTATTAAAATAATTTATACATTCCACTGCTGGGCACTTCATGAAACATTAGGATGATGCTTCTCTGCTTAAAGGGAAGGTAAGGCAGGAATTTTGGTAAAGGGAAGGGAGAGAACTACCTACCTAAACACAAACTAGGATCCCAAATAGCTACCCCCACCTATTTTCCTAGATATTGTCCTAATTCCTATTACTTATGATACCTATCCATCTAAACCTGCCTCTACCCTAACCTACTCCTACAATGTACCTAAACTGCCTATTTACGTAACCGCATAGCTGTGTATGAATTATGTAATTGCATGCTAAACCTACATATATCTCATAAACCGTACCTATCATATAAGAAATATTGGAAATTATATAATATAAAAATGAATAGAACGGCCTTTGGCAAGTATGAAATATCATAAAAAAGGATTGTTAATTGAACAGGGAAAAACCTTATAAACAAACAAAGTCTGAAGTGGACAAGATAATTAAATAAATGTAGAAATGGTAAAGTAAATAAAACACGATGTAAATTTATTCAAGAATAAGTAAATAAATGAATGCATCATGATTTGATGCAGGAATACCTTGTGTGTGGGTTTACCCATACATACATACATACATAAAATCACGCCTTTATCCCTTACGTTGTAGGCAGAGCGTAAAACGCCTCCTAAAAGGCGCTTTCGCCGCGTCTGACAAAAATTGAGGGCAATTTTAGATTGTAATGTGTATTGCTAATGTGTAGTGACAGGTTGTCAGCCCATCGCCTAAATTATAATACACTGTAACCCTCGAATCCCTTTTGCTGACTTCTACAGCATGCCCGGGAGGAACGGCAACTGGAACATTCTATGTTTTTCTTTCTCTCCCAGTCCAGTATGGAAGAGATGGGTTTACCCATCCTTTAGAATCCTTGTAGTTGGCACTTCACCAGCTCTGCAAGCCTCCACTGTCAGCATCCTCCACTCCACCATGTAAATAAACAGCTGATCGTCAGGTCACCGCCCTCCGTCCACAACAGGAACCACTGATGGCACCAACATCCCACCAAAGTAGGTCTCATGGTTGCCTCCCAGCTGCATACTCTCCTCTCCTCTTTGATGTGTACACTTTCACTGGTAAAAGTCAACTAAACTTTAAGTAAAACTAAACTTCCACTCAAACTAAAACTCCAGGCAAACTAAACTTCTCCCTGCTTGGTCCCAGACGCTATTTTCTTCCCCGGCGTCCTTCTCGATCTCCCGTCCCCCTCGTCTTCCAAATTCCAGCCCCATTCCCCCTTCTCGAGCCCCCGACTGTTTTATCTTCCCTTTCTACCATTCCGGAGTTTTCGAGAGCCTTCATTCGTACTTCTCTTGATAGTTCTCCCATTCTCTTCCAGATGGCACCGCGTGTCCTTCTGGTTCTGTGTTGTCGAAAACTATCTTCACAATTTCTGCACACAATCCAAATACTCGACATTTTATTATTATTAAGTAATTATAAAATGCTTATCATATATGTATGTGTAGATAAACCAATACCACACAATAAAACAATTAACTTACCTCATAAAATATAATCTTTATATTTTTCAATCTGGCATAACACCTATAATTTATTTCAAATTGAAGTAATTTCAGTTCGATCTGGCTACAATATTAGTTCTCTACTCAATCAACACTAGATTGGCATTAGTTTCTCGTTTATAGTGATTCTCCTACCAATCTGATAGATGGCGTTACTTGTATTTCAAAACAGTGATTTAGTTTTGAATAGCAGAAGCCAGGTCCATTACAAGATGGCACCGCGTGTCCTTCCGGTTCTGTGTTGTCGAAACATGTCTTCACAATTTCTGCTCACAATCCAAATACTCGACATTTTATTTTCATTAAGTAATTATAAAATGCTTATCGTATATAGTATGTGTAGATAAACCAATACCACGCAATAAAACAATTAACTTACCTCATAAAATATAATCTTTATATTTTTCAATCTGGCATAACACCTATAATTTACTTCAAATTGAAGTAATTTTAGTTCGATCTGGCTACAATATTAGTTCTCTACTCAATCAACACTAGATTATCATTAGTTTCTCGTTTATAGTGATTCTCCTACCAATCTGATAGATGGCGTTACTTGTATTTTAAAACAGTGATTTAGTTTTGAATAGCAGAAGCCAGGTCCATTACAAGGTCGAATTATTCTCTACAACGGCCAAGTAACATGAAATTAACCTTATTGAAGAGCTAAGAACAACTATAATAAACGCTAGACTTGGCTCCCTGTTTAGATCTCACTTTGTGCGTTTCACGCACCAAGACCAGCATGAGCTTTGCTTTCACTTTTACATTTATGTTTTTGGTGGGATCCTTATAACAATAATAAAGTACAAGCAATATAATTCATTAGGAAGCAGATTTCGAGAAACGCTCTCATCGCTTGATGAGCACGTTTGGGTAATTTCACAAAATGGCCGTTGTAAACTGAATTTCCGCAGCACATTTTAGGGATGAGATATTTGAGCAACATTATTTTTCATATGAGTATTACAATATTTTCAGACTGACACAAAAGTTACGGTAGTGCCTTTATACAAATGATGAAATAACATTTGTGGATTAAAACATTATGGATAAAATAATAGTTTTATTGTACAAAATGTTATTTTTTTTAATATACACTTAACGTAGGAAATATCTAGGCATTCCAGTCTTCTTCTTTGTAAGCTTTCAATAAAAAAAAATTACAACATCGAGTAGTAAAATAACGTAACATGACATGAATAAATTGGTCAAAAGCATTTTCCACTAGTGCTTAGCCACTTGCGTGAAACAAGCGAGATGAAAAGCAATCTCGGTGATCTCGGGAACCTCTCACAACGATTATTGGCAATCGATCACGCGCGAGATTGATGTCGAGCTAAGAGGGGTTCAACATCACCAATCAGCTAAATAGCGCATTTTTGCAGATGATTTTCTAGACTGAATTGTTCTTCTTAATATTAGGTTTTCCCACAGGGATTTTCAGTCGAAGGTCGATACGATGAACCCTGATTCAGAGTAATAAAACCGCCTCTTATTACCGCCTGGTAATAATAGGTGGCTTAATAACTTTGACATGGTTTATGTAGCAACCACTATAAATGACTGAACCCCAACTTGCACTCCGAAGCATGTTTTTTTTTCGTACAGACAATCAAGTTATACAGCCTACATTTTCCTAATCAAACAGGGGAACTTCTCAGACAGTGATGAATCGACCATGATCAACTTTGTGTTCCCCCCATTAAAAACGAACTCACGACCTCCAGATCGGGAGAACATGGTTCACACTACTAGACTGCGGAGGCAGTTAACGGCAGCCCGCGATTAAATAACCTTTCCCAGACGTCTCAAGATTACTAGCAATTCAAAAACTGACTTTACACAGCAAACTGCATATGTAACATTTTGCGTTCTCGTATGCAAATGCCTGAATTTTTAAGGATTTGTTGTGGAAGTATGAAACAATAAATGTTACGTATGATAGTCTGGCTTGCAGCCAAAACGATAACTGTGGAGTGCGGACAAAATATGTTATGTAGATTACTTAATTAAAAAAAAAAATTAAGTAACAAATTCATTTAGAAACAACCTACTGATATTTTCACATTTTAAGTTGGAACTGAATAGACCATCATCTCCCTAGCCTTATCCCGTAACTCCCGGGGTCAGCTACTTAATCTAGGTGATTGAACGAGGGTGCTGGTTTTTATACAGAGCGACTGCCATCTGACCTCCGCAACCCAGAAGGGAAACCAGACCCAATCCTAGATAAGGTCAGAGTTTTCAAGCCGCCAATGCTTAGCACTGGCCTCTGGCATGGCTTAACGATTAATATCTACGGTATAAAACGATATTAACCGGGACCAACGACTTAACGTGCCTTCCGAAGCACGGAAAAAGCGCCGAATAAACGTACATATGAAATTCGAAAACCGAAAAGCACATTGGTACGTGGTTGGATTCGAACCACGAGCTCCCGCTCAGGAAGCAGCGGCCCTAACCACTACACCATCGGGCTCTATCTAACTGAATAGAACATTCAAATATATTAAGAAATAATAATAGGTGCAATAGAAACATAATAAAAGCAGTAACGTTACATAGACCATGTAATTTGCGGTGCTGTTAGGCGATTCTTTAATGCTAGACTGTGAAAACATAGAATATACCACATTACCTCCCGGGCATGCTATAAAATCCAGCTAAGGGATCCGGGGGTTCCAGAATATTGCAATTTAGGCGATTGGCAGACGATATGTCACTGCTGCGATGTACCTACAAATATATCTTACATAACCCTTAAAACTTGGTCATTCGTGGTGGAACAACATTTGTTTAGGTCGTCTACGCTCTGCCTACCCGGTAAAGGATAAAGGCGTAATTATGTGTATGTTTGTTTCCATACTGGACTGGGAGAGATAGAAAAACAGAATGTTCCAGCTGCCCTTCCTCCCGGGCATGCTGTTGAAGTCAGCAAAAGGGACTCGAGGGTTACAGTGTATTGTAATTTAGGCGATGGGCTGACAACCTGTCACTATAGCAATACATATTACAATCTAAAATTGCCCTAATTTTTTGTCAGACGTGGCGAAAGCGCCTTTTACGAGGCGTTAAACGCTCTGCCTACCCCGTAAGGGATAAAGGCGTGATTTTATGTATGTATGTATGTTGTATGTTAGGCGATCTAAAAACTGTAACAACTGTGTTCATAAGGTGAATCGACTCACAACCCACACGACAAGATTCACGCGACTTGTATGTCGCTCGTTTTATACACACTTATAATCACGCCTTTATACCTAATGGGGTAGGCATAGCCTAAACGACCTGAACTAAGATCGTTCCGCCACGTCTGACAATATTTAGGGGGTTATTTAAGATCGATTTGTAGGTATATTGTTGTAGTGACAGGTTTCAGCCCCTCGCCTAAATTGCAATGTACTGAAACCTTCGGATTCCTTAGCTGGTTTTTACAGCATGCCTGAGAGGAAAAGTAGCTGGCACATTCTATGTTTTCTCTCGCTCCCAGTCCAGCATGGAAGACATCCTTACTGGATCTATATGGGCACTTTAACATTGAACTGGAAGCCAACATTAATTCCTAATTAATTTATATCAATCAGGTTCTTCAAACAAATTAAGTTTTAATCGATAAGTTTTCCTACAGACCGGAAAATATCAACAGGACCCGAAACCTTAAGTAAATTAGTTTTCTCATAAAGTCTGTTTAGATTACTTGATAAACAGAGCGCTCAACTATTGGGTCTCATTTTCATCATGGCGATCATTGACTGTAAAATTACTTTTAAATTACGAGTATAAGTGTTTAAGTGTATTGTATAAGTGTGTTTTCTTTCATGCTGGACTGGGAGCAAAAGAAAAACATAGAATGTGCCAGCTGCATTTCCTCCCGAGCATGCTGTAGAAACCGGCTAAGGGATCCGAGGGTTTCAGTATATTGCAGTTTAGGCGATGGGCTGACAACCTGTCACTACAGTAATATACCTACAAATATATCTTAAATAACCCTCAAAACTTTGTCAGACGTGGCGGAACGACCTTTATTTAGGTCGTTTACGCTCTGCCTACCCCATTTGGGATATAGGCGTGATTATATGTATGTATGTAAGTGTAGTTGGAAACGTATAAGTCAGCTTAATAATGTTGTTTTAAATACAGGATGAAAAAAAGGTACTGTGTTCCTTTAAACCACGTATTGTATTAGTGATATACAACTCAATACATAAATAAAATAATAATAAAAAAAAATGTATTGTGTTTTGTTGAATTCGTAAAACAAATCTATTTTTGCAACCCGGCACGTTAACGCGCGCTCCATCCAATGACTAAGGAAAAAACCCGTCGCCGGCCCGGCCGCATTACCGCCGCGCATGTTTGCGTGTAGGGATAGGGTACTTGCTTCTGTTTGATGAATGTACTTAATAAAAACTAAATATTTGTATTTATTTATTTTTATTTGTGTATTGTGTTGTATATCACTAATACATCACGTGGTTTGATGGAACGAAGTAGTTTTATACACCCTGTATAGTAACTCACAGGTTTTGAACAGCTATGTATATATCATTATTTGGTATGTTGACGCTGTGCCTACCCCATTAGGGATACAGGCGTGAGAGTATGTATACATGTATGTATTTATATATTGATCGAACCTAAGAAAAAACACCACCCGGAGTTAGTATCTATTTTGCCTTCTTGAACAAAATTAATTCCTTCCATGCTGGACTGGGAGCGACAAAAAAACATAGAATGTGCTAGCTGCATCTCCTCCCCGGCATGCTGTAAAAATCAGCTAAGGGCTTCAAGGGTTTCAGTATATTGTGATTTAGGCGATGGGCTGACAGCCTGTCACTACAGCTATATACAGATCTATTTTAAACTACCCTCAAAACTTGTCAGACGTGGCGAAACAACCTTTGTTTAGGTGGTTCACGCTCTGCCTACCTTATTAGGGATAAAAGCGTGATGTATGTATGTAACAAAATTAATAAAACAATTTATAGGATTTTATTTGTTAACCATGTTTTATTTATTAAAGCAACTGTAATTGACAGTGATAAAGGGTCGAGGCTTTTACGATCCAAAAGCTTTGCCATTCATCATTTGTTATGTATTGGAGAAAGCACTATGTTTGCATATTTGAGTTCAGAAATGATTTTACCGAGTACAAAAGGTAAAAAAGGGTTGTGATCTTATACGGCTGGATGACGAGGGATTAGTAATAAAAAAAACTGTTTTTGAAGGATTTTCTGTTGAAGAAAAATGCGACATAAATTAAAATCACTTTCTTTTTGCAGATTTACTCCTCTGAGTTATTATTATTACTGAGAAAAATGTCTTGTAAACCAGTAATTCATTCTCTCTTTAATCTTATCAAGCTTTGATGATTGTATAAAGAGCAAACAAAGATTTGTTACTAAACTTCTCCCTGAAGTGTATCGGCAATACAGAAATCAAGGTTATCCCTGAAACATAACAATTATCGTAAAAGCGAAACCATATTGAATTGGAAAGACGATAACTTAGTTCTAACTTAATTATGCGAAGAAATTGAAAAGTTGATTTGCAATATAAAAGGGCAAACACTTTCGGTGTATGATTTTAAAGAGTCGTTTTAAAATATTTTGGTTTTCTAAACAAAGTTTGTAACTTGAGGTATTTTTTGTATTTTATGTCGTTTCTTTCATAATTATACATACATACATACAAATAATAACGCCTTTACTCCTAATGGGGTAGGCAGAGCGTAAACGACCTAAACAAAGAACGGTCGCCACGTCTGACAAAGTTTTGAGGATTATTTAAGATAGATCTGTAGGTATATTTGCTGTAGTGACAGGTTTTCAGCACATCGTCTAAATAACAATAATATACTGAAACCCTCGGATCCCTTAGCTGGTTTTCACAGCATGCCTAGGAACATTCTATGTTTCTTTTTGCTCCCAGGCTAGCATGGAAAAATAAAAGGTATCACAAACTTGATGTATCTCTAATATCGGACTCAGTAGGAAGGAACAATATACACGTAGAATACCTACAAGGAAAACGTGGATCTTCAAACATTTATACTGGAAAGTAGTACGTAAAGCCCCGAAAAGGATTCACTTTACTTGGGAAACTATATAATTATTGCACAAGAGCTTTCTGGATGGTGAAGATTTTTTGCTGTGGAATGTTGAACATGAAATAATAATAAAAATGGGATTGAGGCAATAAATTTACTACCTTTGGAGCCAAGGTTTTGAGACTTTAAGATAGTTTTTAAAGTAGATACCATTTAATTGTTCTTTTCAAATCTTGATCTAAGATTTTCTCTTTTTTTTTGTAAATTATTTATTTATTCAAGTGAAGGTAAGTTAGTACATTTTTATAACTTATATCCTATGTAAAAATTGTTTCCGATGGTGTAGTGGATAGCAATTTTTTGACTTTAAAATTGTTTATTTTTCTCCAAAAATTCTAAGTTTTGCTTAAAAAATTATAATTCATCAAATTTTTTTATCGCCTCAAGGAAACATTTATATCACGTTTAAAAGATTTTCATTCACTTCATTTCTGGTTGGTGTTTACTAATATAGGTCTTTACCTATGAAATTGCCGTTCTGCAATACTGGCCATTTCAAATAAAAAAAAATTTTTGTTGGCTAAGAATTTTATTTCAAATTAATTATATTTTAAAAAGATAAAATTCTTTTTCCAAAGTAGTCATTTGTTTATTGATTAGTGTAACATTTTCATCGCATTTCAACCTTTTTCATCATCATAGATACGTTAAAAATTAGAGTAATTATTATAATTAAGGATTCTGGAAATTTCGATCTAAAAAATGAACCTCGCGGTCGTCCGAAGACATGGTCCGCAATGACGAATTAAAGGCGATTGTGGAAGCTGATGATACACAATCTACGGCTGTTTTAACAGCATTTTTCGACTTTAGCATCAAAACAATATTGGCAAGGTAAAAAAGTTCGACAAATGGGTGCCCCACGAACTCAATGATCGCCAGCGCGAAGTACGCCTCGAGACGTGCACTGCACAACAGACACACAAATGACGGAATGTTGAATGGCATTGTTACCTGCGATGAAAAATGGATTCTGTTTGATAACCGCAAGCGCTCAGTAAGTTGGTTGGGTCCTGGTTCAGCACCTAAGCAATGCCCTAAACGGAAACTTACCCCTAGAAAAGTGATGGTCACTGTGTAGTGGTCTAGCGCCAGTGTGATTCATCACAGCTTCTGCAGGGTGAGCATTACCAGCAGATGTGTACTGTAAAAAACTGAACACAATGATGGAGATGCTGGCACATCTCCAACCAGCATTGGTCAATTGCTCGTCTCCGCTACACCTGAACGCGCGACCTGATACTGCACAGCAGACGGTCTCCACACTGCAAGAACTGGGGTTGGAAGCTCTCCGTCATCCGCCCTATTCACAAGACAACACAAGCCGACCTTTAAAAAAAATTAGAAGAAAGCTTTACTTAATTTACAATAATTAAGTGAACTTATTGCGGTAGGATGAGATCGGTAGAAGGAAAACAAGGAGGTATCCTTGTGGTCTACCCCGGGTAACGGCAACACAGGCTTATCTGAGAATAAGTCCGGCTAAATAATCCCCGTAAAGCGGTGGTATGCTCCGGAACCACCCTCTCATTGGAGTCCGGCGCCAAACAGCTTGCTGTGTTTCGTCGGATCGTAAGATTGCCAGTGGCATAAAAGGCATCTTCTGGGTGAACTCGCTCCATCGTCGACTCTGTCACAGTCATCCCTGACCTTGTGCCTAGAGTCAAGGGAATTTCTTATTTGGAAAAAAAAAACTTATACCAGTTTAATATTAAGATGTTCATAAAACGAACTACAATGAATTTCGTAATACCAGCTTCCTGCACCCTGACCGAGCGAATTCCATCCAGATTGAAATTTAGTTCAGGATTAAGGTCTGATGAATGCGCTGCGAATTTCCAGTATTTCATCGACATTGCAGTTAACTGAGATATGGAACTGTTTTCTCATGTGTAAACTATCTAATAATAACTAAAATTTTCTAACCCTTTCAGTGGGAGGTTATACTATAAAATTTTATGACATAAAAAACGACACTGATATTTTAATAAAAATGTTAAAATATAACCATTAAGTAACCACAAAAATAATGAAATGGAAACGAAAACAACATGATTTCACATATTGCTCCAGGAAAATTATATTACCGCCATGTTTCAATGAATGTATTCAGGATCGGAGCCAAGTCTTTGTCATTAAACTATTTATGGTGGTATACTTACATAACTGTCAAATGAAACATAGCTACTTTCATATATTATGTTATTTTACTAAGAATGTGAGATAAGAATTAAAAAGTGTGCTTAAGTTGTCTTAGGTAGGTCAGAATCTTATATTAGGCAAGTCCTTTAAGTGCAGGTTTTTAAACAAATAACTTTAACTAGACATAATTTTGGAAAAGTAAAAACAAATACATGAATTAGGTATCCATTTTTGATAGTCCGTAAACAGGATTGAATACTAGTAAAGTTACTTTTAAGATATTTTTTAATTACACTCTTTATTTTATCTATTATCTGTACTTTATTTGCAAAGGCAATTAAAGAATCTTCATAGATCAGTGGATCTTTGTTCATTCTCAACAGATCTAATATCGATGGCGTCACAGAAGTAATTAATTAACTGTCAGGTCAAGACGCTGTGCTGCAGATACAGCTCTTGTTAAAAGATAAATGGATGGCTTGTGCAGTAGTAATACATACATATAATCACGACTTTATAGCTTATGCGGTAGGCAGAGCGTAAATCACCAAAACGTTATTTAAGATAGATTTGTAGGTAATTGCTCACGACTAACTGGTTGACAGCTCATCGCCTAAATTACAACATAGCTGAAACCTTCGGATCTCCTAGCTGATTTATACAGCATGCCTGGGAGGAAATACAGCAGGCACATTCTATGTTTTTCTCTCGCTCCCAGGGGAGCATGGAAGGTAGCAATATAAATGAGTTGTTTCAACATTTAATAAAGTGACATTTCAATCATACAAAATCAATTTGGACGTTACATTGAGTCTCTGGTCACAACAGCTGCCAAAAAACTTGGTATCCTCTCGAAGGTGAGGCGATACTTCACACCGGGACAGCTATTGCAGTTGTACACAGCTCAAGTCCGATCGTGTATGGAGTACTGCTGCCACCTTTGGGACGGTTCAGCTAAATACCAGCTGGCTGCCTTAGACTCAATCGAGAAACGTGCTAAGAAGCTCATTGGAGACTCAGCACTGGTTGAGGCAAAACTACAGAACCTTGAGCACCGTCGCAGAGTGGCGTGCATGTCGGTATTTTACAGGATACATTTCGGGGAGAGCGCGTTAGCACTGCATGACCTAATACCCCCCTCCCCTTTCCATCTCCGGAGCACGAGGCGTGGACAGGGGTTCCACCCTTATGTCGTGGATATACCACAAATTCGCACGAAGCGGTTCGCTTCCACATTCTTAATGCGAACGGCTAAGGAGTGGAACTCCCTGCCGGCGGATCTGTTTCCGGAACAATATAACCTGGACCTTTTCAAGGCGAGAGTGAATAGGCACTACATAGGTGAGTATGCTTCAACATAGTCCTCATCGTCACTTTCCACCAGGTGAGATGGCGGACAAATGCTCGCCTATATATATTAAAAAAAAAAAAATTGCTATTTAGAAGAACATACTGACAAAGATTGCTAAATCATGCAACTTATGGTTACCACACGTATTTATCACCATCGTCTTAAGATGGCTCATGTTTTTGTTCTGTAGATTGCTTAAAATTTTGAAGCGTGTCATGTCTTTGTAACTTGCAAAACTTAAAGTGCCTTCGCCAAAGACTTTAAACTTGATAAGCACTGCTGCATTGTTGTCATAGCAGAAGTATTATCTACGTAAATGTTTGGTTCGCAGAACGTGAAGTAAACGTTAACACTATTTAACTAATGATATTATAATTTTATCGTTATGTTTTTAATATGGTAAGTATGTCTATAATATGGCAAATTTTATTTGCATTATTGTATATGCGTTTCTACTTTCATGCTGGACTGGAAGCGAGAGAAAAAGATAGAATGACTGGACATGCTGTAAAAACCAGCTAAGGGATCCGTGGGTATCAGTATATAGCAATTTAGGAGATATGCTAACAACCTGACACTACAGCAATATACCTACAAATCTGTCTTAAATTACCCTTAAAACTTTAAAACAACAAAACGTGGCGGAGCGACCTTTGTTTAGATCGTATACGCTCTGCCTTCTCCATTAGGGATAAAGGCATGATTATATGTATGTAGGTATTACTTAATAATCCCGTTCTTCTTCTGTCGAGTGGGTATCGAGTCTATCGACCCGATGAACCCTGGTGTCAGAGTTTTTAAACAGCCTAGTAGCACAACTATCAGGCCTCTGACATGGTTTTGAGTAACGACCACTATCAAAGACAGCGACTGGGATCGACGGCTTAACGTGCCCTCCGAAGCACGAAATCATTTTCTTTTTCGGACAATCAGGTGATTCAGCCTGCAATGTCCTAACCAAACTGGAGAAAAATTCACAAAGTGAAAAATTCTCAAATATCAACTTTGTGTTTCCTCCCTGGAAATCGAACCCAGGACCTCCGGATCAGGAATCCATGGCACTAGCCACTAGACCACAGAGGCAGTTAATAAATAATCCCGTTAAAATATAATCCCGTTAGGCCACTGCAATAAAGTACAATCAGTTGTAAATGCCTGTTAAATTTAACGTGTTCTATGAATTTATTTTACAGTCACACTCTGACTTTCAGTTAAATTACATTTTTGCATTAAAATAACCCGTTTTGTTAATTAAACTGGAGAGCTCCATTGTTCCATCTAATGAAAGTATAACGCGCAAGACTCAAGACTGTTTTCAGTTTTAATTTTTTTGTTTAAGATAGTTTATTTATTGCATTGTTGTAATATTTTTTTTTAAGTAAGAAATTAAGACTCGGCAATATTCAGTATGACACTAAACGATAAACAAGTGTTATTCTTAATGAAAACTGATCAGCTTACTTTTTTGTTTTGAAAGGAGGGTTAGCCCTCGACGTTTCGATCTTATACGAGGATTTTTCATTATTCTATATGGCAAATCGACACTTGCATATCTACCTATTGAAAGAGTGTAAGTACTTGCAAATGGATTAAAATTGTGTAGAAATAGAACATTTTTTTTCTTGCCTTTACCACGTTAAGGTTTATTTAGGCCATTTATGCTCTGCCTACCCCATTAGGAATAAAGGCGTGATTATTTATGTGTATGTATGCCTTTGCCACATCAAATAGACACGCTTTTAAACACGTACTCTAGTGTTTATACCTCTACCGTATATTTTACCAACCACACAATAACATAGATGTTAGAGAATAAATCAGGACTGTAATATTTCCATTTATATGTATTCGAAAGCAACTGTGTCACGTGGTGCAATTTATATGTGGAATGGGACGGACAGTATCGCTCTCACGATCACGACTCACTTGTTAAACTGGACCGAACGCCTAATACGTAAGGAAAACTGTTTTTCTTTCTTCTTCTTGTTGAGTGAGATTCTCGAGTCAAACGAGTCATGTTACAAAAAAAACGTAAAAGATATTATTTTTAACTTGTCGTGGCGAAGTAATCATACGTAGCGTAATGCTACGAAACTGCTACAAACTAGCTATATAAGAGTAACTAAAAAAAAAGGGCTTATGTTTAACTTACTACCAGATATAGTAACATATAGCAGACAAAAATAGTAAATGATCACCAAAATGAAACCCGCATATTAATGTAAAATTATAACCAGAGTTTTAACATCTTGCTATCCTATTTTAGCAAAATGACCCCAAATAAATCATTGTTAACCCGAAAGTAGTAAATGATCACCAAAATTAAAACAGCATTTTAATGTAAAATTATAACCAAGGTTTTTACATCTTGCTATCCTTTTTAAGCAAACTGAGTCCAAAAAAAATCATTGTTCCTCCAGAAATAGTTAACAAACACCAAATTATTAGGCCACATTTAAATTTAAAATGACATGCAAAAAATAACATCTCGTTATCCGATTAAAGTAAATTACCCTCAGGAAAAAATATTTGACAAACACAGTAAATAAATTCCTTTTTGTCTCAAAATCCACTACGAAAAAAATACTATACCTAGGATGCTATACCTAAGATAAAAAATAAAACTCCAATTTCAATAATCCTTTTTTTGACTTGTTGAAACAATCATAAAAATTTGTCCTTTTAAAACTAATAATAAACAGTATAAAGATCTTAAAACTAAAAGCATTTAAAAAATCTTAAGAAGAATCAGTCTTCTGTAATAATTTACTGCACAATTAATGCTTTTTTAGCTTTGGCTGGTCGTCCTCTTTTGCGCTTCATGCCAATAGGAATAGCTCTGGCCTCTGAAGGTGGCTGGACGTGCTTAAGCCGAATCGCCAATCCGACGAGATGCTTACAAATGTAATCTTTGAGAAACTTTGGGCAATTGCATGTGCCGTGTAACCAATTTTCCTTTACTCGGGGCATTATAACTTCCCACTCGCTAAAATGTTGCTCTTTGTATTCGTCAAAGGTCTCCCACGGCTTTTCATAATTTTTGCAATCTAAATCCGACCCAGCTGGAATTCTGTATGAGCAAACTAGCTCAGTGCTATTCTTTAATGGCACCTGCTTCGACAGTTTTGCCCATTGGTAACTTTCTGTCCACGTCTTTAAAGATACTGTCGGCAATTCAGCGAACCGTCTCTCAGAATTAGTCATGTATTCATTAGACCAGTCCTTGACTATATCAGAAGCAATTACTAAGAACCGCGCCAAGGGATGACGCTCACGAAGCGTGCCACCATCTTTTATTGTTTTATTGAAAGATTCTAGAGCATTGTTTGTAGCAGGAGTCCCCGGTGATGCGCCCAAATACCAGCAACGATTTAGTATGAGCCATTCGTTTTCAAAGTATGTAACAAAATCATTTTCGGCTTTCCACTTGTTCAAAAATTTTTCGCTGGCTCGATCAAATATTTCCTGAGTTGAGGCACACTGTAAAGCATCAATATCTTGTAAAATCTCTTTTTGGGATTTCTTTTGCACACTTTGCTCTACTCTTGTTTGTATCTTCTTTTTCGCATGCGCCCAGCACATTCTTATGACTGTATCCGTTCCAAACGTGCACGCAAAGGCAGTTTGTATAGCCTTCGCTGCATCACAGACCAAAACTTTACAAGTTAAAGTGTCTGAGAAGATTAAGGAAACTGCTTTTTTTAAAGCGGAAAATAAAAATATGAAATCTTCCGTTCGTTCTGCTGTTGTCACAGCTAATCCAAATGGGTGAAAATGTTTATCTCTGTCTGTAGTTCCAATCACAAGTACTGGAAACCCTTGCCAAATGAGCTTATATGTGGCATCCGCGTGAAGAACAGAACATTGGCGTGATAGACCGATTAAATATTTTGTCGTTAACATGAACCGGAAATTCTGATCTAAATCATCTTCAGAAATTTCATAGGCCACAACAAAAACTTCGTGATCGTCATCAGGTACTTTAGAGTTTTCTTTTAACCATAATTCAAGCTGTCCCAAGCTTATTACCGACGGCCCGTATTTTTGCTTACGTATAATTTTAAGATAATTGTTTAACTGTAACTTAGTCGGCAGAACTAGTCCATTAATTTTACTTAAGTTCTTCATAATAGATTTAGGTTTCAAACGCAGTTCGAATAGTTTTTCTATTTCCTTTTTCGTTGCCTGATTTATTCCACTAGTCGACTGATAGTCACTATTTTCATGGTCGTGACATGTTTCAGTACGAAATAATAATATATCATCACACGATGCGTCAAATAAAAGATAAATCGCAGCAGAACACTGAATTTCAGCCCGAAGCTTCACTTTGTTACAACGATAATAACGTTTTACTCCTTCTTCAGTCTTATGAATTTTATGAATTGACCAGGTCTTCTCATTTTTGATAAATTCCTCTGCGCTCCGCACAGTTATAAATTTTCTTTCAAAAACCCAAACTTTATTTTGCCTTCGACGTTTTTTCGTATGCTCTGTGATTTTATCTTCGTCTTTATCTGATTCCGATGACGAACTCAACAGCGGAGCACAAGAACTCGGTCCCGCTAAGTTTTCATTAGCCATTGCAAAGATACCAACTGATTGGGTCGGTTGCGCAACAGACAGAAAACAAAACACACCCAATGAACGCAAGTGCTTGCACGTGACTAAATTGGAGATCGTGTCCGAGCGAGCGCGGCGCTTGCGATGCGGTGAGAGGGGGGATTGCAAGCCGGAGACATAACTTAATATGGCATCATAATACTTTATTTGGTAATAAGCCTACATTTTATGGCAACCATAGTAGTTTATTTAGACAGAAATATCGCATTAATTTGCTCGCTAGCATTTGGTGGTCATTTACTATATTTGGTGTTCGAATACAATTTGAAGAGCAGTCGTGACTAAAATAGGTAGTACTATTGTAATTTTAGACTTAATTTTTCTGGTGTTCAGTATATATTTTTGGTAAAAGAACTAAGGGTATCAAAGCATTTTGTGGTGGTCATTATATTTAACTCCAAAAAAAAGTGGCAAATGGTAGGTTACGTTTGAATTTTTAGGTTCAACAGCTTCCATAAAAAAAATGAATTCCATTAATAAACAGAACAGCTTTTACGTATTCGTTTTGAGAATGGTTCATATAAAAAGCAATTGCAAATCCTTTAACTAACAATAGGATCAAAGAGATTTGTCACAAATCAAAGTATTGCTATGTTTCGTGAAGCGTCTCAATATCCGGGATTGAGGCTTTCCTCACAAATTGAAGGAAAACAAAACATTTGTCTTGTATTCTTTGTTGTCTATCTTATGAGATTGTCTTGTGACGATACCGGACTATTTGTTTGTGCAAACATTTAATTGACATTCTTAACAGTATCTGCTTTTTATTGTATTATTCTGTGAATCCGCAGAAGTGGTGAATGCGAATTCTTATTTGAATATTTCTTCAACCACCTATAAGGGCTGTGACATTTTTCTACTAAGTGGTTAAAAACTCTATTAACGGGGTTCATCGAGTCGTTGTTAGACTGGACATCCCACGAGGCAAAAAGAATAAACCATTTTCATTTCATGGAATTATGATTTTGGATTCCTTCCCATCATAGCTTCCCAGCATAGTCTCTTTTTCCAAACCACCAACATTCACTTTGCTTTTCTCATTAGAGTCATTTTATTTAATCCATGCAACAATATCATTAATAAATACGGGGTGTAAGGGACAGCATCCTACAAACTAATAGGGAATTTTCAGTAAACGAAACTGAACAACTGAGTAATTTTGTTTGGGAAGGTATTTTTTCTTTCCTGAAAGTTGTTCTGTTTTATTGACTGAGCAACTCCTATCAGATTGCGGGACGCTGTCTTTTACACCTGGTAAATTATTTGGATTAAATTAAGCTTCATTCAGTATTCGGGACTCAAACGATTTTTAATAGCAATTATTTACATAATCGAGTCAATTTACCTAATTTTATTTGTAAAAACTCTTTTTCCCACTTCCACCTCGAAAAGAACACATTTCGCGCCTAAATTCCGTGAGTAAAATACCTTTTTATTCTTAAGAGAGGCAAAGTAGCTATATGGGGTGCGTTTCGAAAATTATTTTAGCCTAAAATTTAAATTTAGTGACGACTTTTTTGTTACGTTTTACTTTTAGCTATTAAAAAAAAATAGATCATGATGTTGTCTGTAATACTACATACTATACTATATACATATTATACTAAAAACTATAAAATAAATAACATTTACTATTAATTTTAGAATAATATTTTTTTAGGTGTTGTTGCAATTCCGACACGCAACTTAAAAAATAAACAAAATTTTCTCACTGGAAGTGGGAAAATTTGTATGTATCACACGAGAGCAAACTCATTTACATCTCGTGCTTTAAATCCTTCGTTGAGCTCAGGATACTATTTTTGAATCACTCGCATCGCTCGTGATTCAATTTTAGTATCCTTCGCTACCTCAGGATTCAAAATCAGCACTCGCAGGAAAATCGAAGTTTGCTCTCTAGTCGAACAAATAACTATTGGTCATCATTAAAAACATTGTAAGTGTAAATTAAGCTTTTAGTAGTCTACTTCCATGCTGGACTGGGAGCGAAAGAAAAACATAGAATGTGCCGCCTGCATTTCCTCCCGGGCATGCTGTAAAAACCAGCTAAGGGATTCGAGGGTTTCAGTTTATTGCAATTTAGGCGATGGGCTGACAACCAATCACTACTGCAAAATACCTACAAATCTATCTAAAATAACCCTCAAAACTTTGTCAGACGTGGCAGAACGACCTTTGTTTAGGTAGTTTACGCTCTGCCTACCCCATTAGGGATAAAGGCGTGATTATATCGCACTCGTAATAAGATAACGTCCGAATGCAAATTTGCAAACTTTTGGGAAATGGCAAAAAACTTTTTGACTTTTTGAGGCAATTTGTTAAATCGCAATAAAATTGTAACAAATAAAGATATCTAAAATCTAAAAATACATTTTTAACCCTAAGAATACCTTCTATTAGATTTAATAAAACAAGACAATTTTTTTTAGTATTTGATATTAAAAAAAAGGTTTTTTTAAATTGTTTTGAGATCGGTCATTGTCTTACTAAAATATCGAAAAATATTCTGTCTGATCTACAAATAAGTCTATATCTTACTAAACTATTGAAGGCCAAAGATGACCAATTTTTATTTCGGTCATTATTTTATTTAGATTTAAGAAGAAAGTGTAACACATTACTAAATAAGCCGTTATTTGACAAGAAATCCCACGTAAGTTAGTGGCTTATGTTAAAATTTAGTACTAGAATGTATGCTTATGATTGAGTAAAGTGCATGATAAGTGGCAAAATAAATGCTTATTATAATAACTATTATGATTTTCGTAATATATTGATTAAATAAAAAACTTTTTTAATTTGTTTTTCATTTATTTAGTAAACTTTTCAACAATAGGTAAGAGTTTTTACTAAACAGTTACTTTAATAGAAAGGTACAAAGTACAATATTTTAAACAAAATAATCAACTTTCTAATTACTAGGTACTTAAACGTAATAGAGGTAGAAATCTAAAATCTTCTTGTGTAATCAGTCTGTTTGCACATTTTTAAGGTTCTTATTTATATAGGTATAAGAGCTAAGTAGGTATATTAAATACCTGGAGATCAAATATTAAATCTGAAATAAACTTTTAACAAGCGCACCAGGTGCAACATTATTATCTTAACAAAATACTATCTTACTTTTATTTAAATAATTAACATAACTAAGAGCTAATCATGTAGAACAGCTTTTAACACAGTCAAATCAAAAGAATAAAGTAAAATAAAAACAAAAAATAGCTAATGACTTCTTAGTTTGGTAATTAACATAAACTTAATAAAAAATGTAGGATACTCAATAAGTTTCTCTTAAATCAAGTCCATATAATAAGAGGAATAATAAGGCAGTATCGCTTTTTTTGTAATCAAGCTTATCAGGATTAGGCAGGGCCTTTCTCGTGCGTACGTCTACTTCACGGAATTCTTTGTCTTGGTATGACGTTTTGTAGTAAAATTTAAACGGTTCATCTTTACGGAACTCCAATATCTTAATGTCATTCCATGCGAGAATGTTTCTGTCTGTATCTTTGGTGAAATTTGAACCCCATTGGCTTTGTAAACCTTTAATGTCTACGAAAGCATCAAATGTCAAAGCTTGTACTTCAAATTTTTTTCCTGTTTTTTTAGCGCTTTTTATCAGAGGAATATACTGAGCTGGAGTATAAATGTTGTCTGCTTTCAAGAACTTCTGTATTTCTTTTTCAATCAAACTGTGCGCATTGTCATTCTCATTCTGTGTATGTCCTTTGATGAGGTATTTGTGGCGTATAGAGTTTATGTTTTTGAATGTTTGTAGCGCATACATGTATAGCGTTGTAATGTATTTATTTTTATTCTGTCCGCAGCAGTTATCGGAATAAAAAGTTACATTGACAGAATTACTTGTGCTGCTTTCATTCACCATCTTCAGGAAATCTAAAACACATGTTGCAATTTCGATGGAACCTTTTTGACCCTGTGTTTCATCCCAAAAATAACTGTATAAATTCGTGTAAGCTTTATTGCTTTCTTCTTCAGTGTGGCTCTTCTTGTCTAATTCAGCAATGGTAAAATTGTAGCAATTCATCTTTGTTTTGTAATAGAAGCTACTGGATTTTCCGTTCGGTGCTTGCAAAATTGCCTCCAGGTCATAAACGGCGCAAATGTTATTATGATCTATTGCGTATCTGTCTTTCTTCTTCTCTGTCCTTGATAATTCCTTCTCTTTTATGTGTCTGTCGTACTGTACTTTTAGGTCGACATTTGGTGCTAATTTATAGTCTCTACATAAGTCACATAGGTCTATTTTAGGTTGGTGTATTTTTATCCCTGTGTCTCTAAAAATGTGATAGAAATTGCAGAATTTACCTGATGGTCGTCCATTCAGTTGTTGCAGCTCCACAAAATCTTGATAAATTTCAGTTAATGTTCTTCCAGGATAAATATATTCACAAGTTGATGTGGCCCTGGTGTAATGGGACTCAACCCGGGGAATAGAATCTATATAACTCTTAATATCACTGACCAACGATGAATCGATCCTTTTGTGATTTCCGTGTTTTCCACGTTTATCATCGCTCAAAAAATTCAGTTCCTCACATTTTTCCTTTACCGTACGTAATCTTCTGTCCGTAATATCAAAAGTATTTATGAAAAATGTTTTGCAAACCCTTTCTTTTGTGTCATGCTTTTTTTAAGTAAAGAGCATGGTTCGATTTTCTTGGATTTTCCGTCTTGCTGTATTTATATTTAGGTTTAATTTCAACCATACATTTTTTTATAAATGCTCTTTGTAAATCTAAACTTTCCAGACTCCAAAACTTTTCGAAATATATTTTTCTCTCCTGTTCAGTGAACTTGTCAAAACATTTTAAGCGGCATTTTTCACCACATGGTGGTTTGACGGAACGTGCATCAACGATTTTATTGGTTTTAAGTGACACATAAGAATGACCGGTATTTTTTAAATGTTTTGCAGTATTACATTTCCATGATTCAGGATTTCGCTTCTGTGTTCTGGTTTTACGCTTTGGTGAGGTTGAACGCGAACGGTCGCTACTTTTGTATGATCCAGAGCTTGATGACGAAAGGCTTCTAATTCGACGCGATTCCAACAACTTTGGTGGCCGACGTTTAAGTGTTCCTTCCATTTCTGCGCCGTCAGTACGCTTGCATTTTCTAGTTTTACGCAGTGGTGAGGTTAACCGCGAACGGTCGCTACTTTCGGATGATCCAGAGCTTGATAACGAAAGGCTTCTGCTTTGACGGGATTGCAACAACTTTGGTGGCCGTCGTTTAAGTGTTTCTTCCATTTCTGCGCCGTAAGTAGGATCTGAGTCACTTAAATCCGGATCACTTTCGTCGGTATAAATCGGTGAGATATGGTAAGTTTTGCAATTACTTCTTAAGACTTTTTGAGACGTTTTTTGAGTTTTATTGATTGATTTTGTGCTATTAGAAGGCGAAACGGAAGAATCAATCGAGTCCTGTGCTAGAGAGTTACTGAATTTATTTTTTAGTTTTGATAAATTAATTTTACACATCAATGAATTTCTAATCATTGTTGATGTTGTAATACTAGTGATAGTATTAGTAGTGGCTGTCGCAGAGGTTTGTAAATATTGGTTGTTGGGTTCATTATTTTCAGCAAGTGCATGGGAAGAGTCGTTTTCTATTGTATTCTCCAGTTGCGACGTTCCATCGGGAATTATGGAAGATGACAGCTGTAAAGAATGCTCTTGTTCAGGTATTGTGGCTGTTTTTATAGTTGCAGCGTTTGCTTCCAGAAGTCTTGCGTTATTCATTGTTTGGGGTAGTAATATGTTGCTTAAGATTACGACCTTCGCAGTAGGTGATTTCAAGGATTTTTCTTGGTCAATTTTCTGTATAACAGTATCTTTTTCTGAAGTGATAGCAGAAGTTTGCAAAAAGTATTCATTATTATTTTTGAATAATACCAATTCATGTGCAGATTTTGCCTGCAAAGAGTCTTGATAATCAATTGCAGGTGAAGAGTCGACGCCCACCATATTATTTTCCATAGGCGGGGAAGAAGGGGGAGCTGTGCTAAAATCAAACTTACGGCAAACTCTTCTCTTTGGCCTTTTCCTCCATTCCTTTGTTTTTAAAGGTAAGCGGAAGTTAGTGGCATTAAATCTTCGGTCTAAATTAATATTAATATTTTGGAAAATCTTTTTTATTCTCTCTTTTTCCATGATGATATATTCTGCAAAATATAAGAGATTTACAAATTAATTACATGATTGATTAACTTAATAAATATACAATGATACATATTACATAAATCTATCATTTAAGTACATAATAATTTTAGTTTTTTAAGAACGATCGACAACCCGGCTGGTTGCTGACTAATAATGTTAAGCTGCCGCCCGGCCGGACATACCTAAATTGGGCTAGGCGTGCTAATACGGCTAGTGCCGTGCTAAAATTATACCAAAGTCATCACCATAGACTTTATAGACTATGCATTGGGCTTCGATATAGCAGACAACCGCTTTATGACCACAAGCGCACAGATTCTTGGCGACTTATCTAAAAAAATTTGCTCCATATTAAGAAAAACAATGACTCATTTCATATTATAACACAAGTTAAACCATCAAATTTTATAAAATATAGACTTAAAATGAAATGTGCCAACATTATTTTAATTTTTTCAACACGACATAGACCGAATTTGATTTCAGACACACTTATTATCAGATTTTCAAAAGAACATAGACTTAACTTTAAAACGGTCAGTAAGTCTGTACACAATTTAAGTAAGAGAATGACTGAATACAAAATTGGCCAACCTAATCACAAACAGTTTTTGTAAGACAACGACGAATTTCAAAATCGGTCGTTCTCTTTTTTAGTATGTTCAACAAACTTACCCGAAGTCTAAGTACGACAACGACGCATCTTAAAATCGGGCGATGCTCGACACAACCTCCGCTTGCGGTGGACGACGCGAGACTGAATCGGTCGTTGTTCGACGAATAAAGCCCGGGCGCAGGGATAATAAGATAAAGACCCTTCTTTTTTTTACCCTATTGTTTATGTAATAAGGTTGATTTTCTTTGAACTAGGTTGTGAGACACGCTCTATAAGGTCGATATTTGCACTTAACTCATTTTGGCCAGATTTAGCATTAGGTCGTTATCTTATTACGAGTGCGATATGTATGTATGTATGTATGTTTTATAGTCACTTAAGCAAATGATAGCAGATTAAAATTAACCCAAGCACTTAGGCTAACTTATTACGTTAAATATCATTAGGTAGAAATATTATAATTTATATACGTGGGACACTCAGAAAGTTTTGCGACACTAAAAAAAAATGTTCTACAGGTACATATATTTTTATTAAATCTTTTCAAAGTACTCTCCACCAGCCTCTATACAAAGATTCATGCGTCTGAACCAGTTTTCAAAACACTTTTTCTAGTCCGCCGTAGACACCTCGTTTACAGCCTGCTCGAACGCAGCCAGCGCATCTTCGGGCGACAAAAATTGTATCCCCTTGAGCTGATTTTTTATTTTTGTAAATAAAAAGAAGTCACACGGTGCTAGATCAGGGCTGTAAGGAGGGTGACCCAGGAGTTTGACTTGTGTGCTGTCCAGGAAGTCCCTCGTTTTGAGCGCGGTGTGTGCAGGCGCATTATCGTGGTGGAGCAGTAGTCCGCGGAGCCCTGTGTTTGGTCGCCTGTTGCTCACAACAGAAAAAACTTCTGGTAAACATTTGGTAGTATACCATTCGGCGTTAATGCTTCTTTGATCTCGTAAGGGAATTGAGGCCAAGTGGCCAGTCAAATTAAAAAAGCTGGCGATCAAAATCTTCCCCCCGCTTTGAGATCGCTTCACTTTGGTAGGCGTTGGTTCATTTTGAAACACCCTAACTGTCGACTGGCGCTTGGTTTCTGGATCGTATTGATAAATCCAGGACTCATCACCTATTACGATGTCGTAAACACGCCGAGACGAGCCTGCTTCAAATTTGTTCAGCATATCACGGCACCATTCCACCCGGGCCTGCTTCTGAGCGTCGGTGAGGTAGTGCGGCACCCAGCGCGATACTATCCTCCTCACGCGAAGATGCCCATGTAGAATCTCGTGAACGCTACCCGATCCAATCTTTAATATGTGCTGAATCTCCTGATATGTAATTCGCCTATTATCTTGGATAAAAATTTTCACTGCTAGCACGTTTTCTTCCGTAATAGCCGTCAAAGGGCGACCGCTTCTTTCTTCATCCCCCAAGGTTGGTCGACAGCACCTAAATTCGTTATACCAACGATACACGGTTGCTTTGGAGGGGCTTTCATCCATAAATGCCATTTGAAGTCTATAGATCGATTCATCCGGTTTCAGGCGACACTTGAAATTGTAAAAAATCATAGCTCTAAAATGTTCCCGGCGCAGATCCATTTTTCAGTAAGACACGATACTTTGAATTGGCTCGCAAAAAAGTGTGGAGGGAAATTTTGAAAATGGAACACACATATTTTTACTTACAACTAATCATATTTTCAAAAAAGATTCTAACCGGCCAGTCTGCCATATATAAAAACTATTTATCGCAATACTTTCTGAGTGGCCTGGTATAAGTAAGTAAAAGTTCTTTATTGTACACATTAGCAAGTGTATTTAAAAAAAACATTTATTAACAAAGTTGGTCGTATCTCTGGAAGCAATCTTTTAAAAAAACAAACACTGGGTAGTGGAAAATTGGACAAAACTAAAGATATACTAGTTGTGTTTTCAATAAAATTTATATAACTGACTGACTAGTAAGAACATTAAATTCAAAGATTGCGTACAGTAAGACCAAATCTGTAACAAGATCCTCAAATTATCTTTGTCGACCTACTTAAAGTTGGTCGTCATCGTGATTTGCATAAAAATAATCACGAAAGATGAGTTAACCTTAATTATATATGACATTAACCAGTCGTATACCGAGTTCAGAGTGATCCTTAGCAATTTTAATACAATTATTACATCGTAGAGATTATACGCTAAAGCTTGTATTTTTAAATCGATCTCAAGATTGAGAGCAATATTGATCATGGATTCGACAACTCAAACTTGCTGTCGGCCTCGAGTGCTGATTATAAATACGGGCCTTAATGATTTTTGTATACAAACATACATACAATCACGCCTTTATCCCGAATGGGGTAGGCAGAGCGTAAACGACCAAAGAAAAGGTCGTTCCGCCACGGCTGACAAGTTTTGAGGACTATTTTAGACTGAAATGTGTATCACTATAGTGACAGGTTGTCCATCGCCTAAATTGCAATACACTGAAGCTCTCAAATCTCGTAGCTGGTTTTTACAGCATGCCCGGGAGGATATGCAGCTGGCGCATTCTATGTTTTTCTCTCGCTCCCAGTTCAGCATGGAAGAAGAAGAAGATTTTCGTATAACTGATGATAATACACTAAAGGTCAATCTTCTTGAAGTTGTTTCTCAAATTGTGCCAATCTAATTTAATTAATTCACACTACTTTAATGAAAGGTGAAATTTTCAATGCGCGGAGTCAGTAATTTGTGAAGTTAATTGCTTCAAACTATAATAAGCACAAGAAAAACATAGAATGTGTCAGCTGCATTTCCTCCCAGGCATGCTGTAAAAGTCAGCTAAAGGATTCGAGGGTTTCAGTATATTGCAATGTAGGCGATGGGCTGACAACCTGTCACTACAACAATATACCAACAAATCTATCTTAAATAACCCTCAAAACTTTGTCAGACGTGGCAGAACGACCATTGTTTAGGTAGTTTACGGTCTGCCTACAACTGCGATAAAAGCGTGATTATATGTATGTATGTTTAATAATGGATAAGCCGCAGCAGTGTAAGTATAATTGGAATGGTTCACACTAATGAGTTTACCCTTTCAAGGCATGTTGTGAAGTTTTCCTTTCATGAAGTGCGCAGTGCAAGATAACATTTATTCCTTTGGTGCGGTTGTCATTCAAAACATTAATGAAAGTGGGTTCATTCAACCTCATTGCGTAATGAATGAAAGTTCGCTATAAGCTTACATAGAACCAACAAAGACACTTGAAATGGTTACGCAGCCAATATTATAAAAGCTAGCATTTTTTTTTGTACAGTACCGCTTTTTACAAACAACCTCAACATAGCACGAATTCTCCTCCAAACTGGATGAACATTTCAGCAGTATATTGCTGGATGTAGCTCATACTGAATCCAATAAGTCTCGGGGTTATTTTCATGCAGACTACTCATTATGCTGCCTCCGTGGTCTTGTAGTCAGAGCCATGTGCTTAAGATCCGGAGGTCGTGGGAACGATTCCCAGCAGGGTACAAAAAGTTGATATTGGTCAATTTATAACTTTGTGAGGTTTTCCTAAGTTTGGTTAGGACACTGCGGACTAAATCACCTGATTATTCAAAAAGTAAAAGGGTTTCATGCTTCGGATGGCACGTTAAGCCTTCGGTCCTGGCCGCTGTCTTTGCTGGTGGTGGTGACTCAAACTAAACCAAAACCAAACTAAGAGGCCTAAATTTGCTGTTATTCTAGGCTGTTTTAAAATTCTGATGCCAGGGTTCATAGGGTCAATGTTCAACTCGATAATCCACTCGCTAAGAAGAAGAATAATTATGCTTCAGAGTAAGTATATGGTGAAATAAACGATCTTTATTTTGAAAATTGGACAATGAGCTCGATTCTAGATTTGCCGGCTTGAAACTAAAATTTAAATCTATTTGTCACTTTCAGACTACAAACATTGGAAAACGACAGGAGAACTGTTTTCTCCGGTTTTTTATTTATAGTCGGTGGTTTTTTGCGTTATGTCGTTTTTATTTGCCATCATATTATGATATTAAGTACAGGGAAAACGTGCTAGACCGCGTAAAAATTTAGCGGACAAAGTGTGAAACCATATAGTATAAATCGCATGTATTTTTCAATTTTTGTTATTTTAAAAGTGCAAGATAGATTTAAATTTTAGTTTTAGTCGGCAAGTCTAGAATGAAACAATTTATGCTTTTAGTACGGAGTATTTAATAAATAAATACAGGGACATACTGCACATAAGTATTATAAGAGCCCGATGGTGTAGTGGATAGGGCCGCTGCTTCCTGAGCGGGGAGGTCGTGGTTCTAATCCCACCACGTACCATTGTGTTTTCCGGTTTTCAAATTTTGTATGTACGTTTATTCGACACTTTTTCCGAGCTTCGGAAGGCACATTAACCCGTAGGCCCAGTTAATATCGTTTAATACTGTAGCTATTAGTCGTTAAGCCATATCAGAGACCAGTGCTAAGCATTGGTGGCTTAAAACTCTGACCTAATCTAGGATTGGGTCTGGTTTCCCTTCTGGGTTGCAGAGGTCAGATGGCAGTCGCTCTGTGTAAAAACCAGTATAAGCTTTCAATCCCCTAGACTAAGTAGCCGACCCCGTGAGATACGCGATAAGGCTAGGGAGATGATGATTGGATATAAGTATTAAAATTTGTAATGTTGTAAGTTTTACCGTACAAAACTATTATATATTTATATCTTTGCCATTTAGTGTGTTATCGCTTAATAGAAAAAATATTGCATTACTGTACATTCCACCTTGTAGAGGCACGGTTCCACAAAAAACAACAAAAACAGAATTTTGTTAATGAAAATACTTTTGAAATCTGTTTCCTTTCACTCCATGATTAATGAATTCTTTGAAATGTTCTCATAGCACCGTACGTGGGACACTCAGAAAGTTTTGCGACACTAAAAAAAATTGTTCTACAGGTACATATTTTTTTATTAAATCTTTTCAAAGTACTCTCCACCAGCCTCTATACAAAGATTCATGCATCTGAACCAGTTTTCAAAACACTTTTTCCAGTCCGCCGTAGACACCTCGTTTACAGCCTGCTCGAACGCAGCCAGCGCATCTTCCGGCGACGAAAATTGTATCCCCTTGAGCTGATTTTTTATTTTTGGAAATAAAAAGAAGTCACACGGTGCTAGATCAGGGCTGTAAGGAGGGTGACCCAGGAGTTTGACTGGTGTGCTGTCCAGGAAGTCCCTCGTTTTGAGCGCGGTGTGTGCAGGCGCATTGTCGTGGTGGAGCAGTAGTCCGCGGAGCCCTGTGTTTGGTCGCTTGTTGCTCACAACAGAAAAAAACTTCTGGTAAACATTTGGTAGTATACCATTCGGCGTTAATGCTTCTTTGATCTCGTAAGGGAATTGAGGCCAAGTGGCCAGTCAAATTACAAAATTTCCCCCGCTTCGAGATCGCTTCACTTTGGTAGGCGTTGGTTCATTTTGAAACACCCAAACTGTCGACTGGCGCTTGGTTTCTGGATCGTATTGATAAATCCAGCACTCATCACCTGTTACGATGTCGTAAACACGCCGAGACGAGCCTGCTTCAAATTTGTTCAGCATATCACGGCACCATTCCACCCGGGCCTGCTTCTCAGCGTCGGAGAGGTAGTGCGGCACCCAGCGCGATACTATCCTCCTCACGCAAAGATGCCCGAGTAGAATCTCGTGAACGCTTCCCGATCCAATCTTTAATATGTGCTGAATCTCCTGATATGTAATTCGCCTATTATCTTGGATTAAATTTTTCACTGCTAGCACGTTTTCTTCCGTAATAGCCGTCAAAGGGCGACCGCTTCTTTCTTCATCCCCCAAGGTTGGTCGACCGCGCCTAAATTCGTTATACCAACGATACACGGTTGCCTTGGAGGGGCTTTCATCCATAAATGCCATTTGAAGTCTATCGAACGTTTCATCCAGTTTCAGGCGACACTTGAAATCGTACAAAATCATAGCTCTAAAATGTTCCCGGCGCAGATCCATTTTTCAGTAAGACACGATACTTTGAATTGGCTCGCAAAAAATATGGAGGGAAATTTTGAAAATGGAACACACATATTTTTACTTACAAGTAATCATATTTTCAAAAAAGATTCTAACCGGCCAGTCTGCCATATATAAAAACTATTTATCGCAATATTTTCTGAGTGGCCTGGTATTAGTTTTGTATAAGGTTTTCAAAAGAAATGGTTTAAACGTTTCAAGATTTTTGTTCCTTTGATGACCATAACCCAAAATTTTGTCAGACGTGGCGGAACGACCTTTGTTTATATCGTTTACGCTCTGCGTACCCCATTAGAGATAAAAGCGTGACTATATATATGTATGTACGATTCTCAAAAAATAGTTCGTATCGTTGGTGTGTGTATATGTTATGGACCAGGTGATTAATGCCACATGACAATTGGGCAATTTGATAATAAAGCTATATTTAACAATTTTATGTTCTATTTTACTTATTTTAATTTCATTTATTAAGAGAAGATGCTCATTATGCCAAATGATGAGTCTGATTGCTTAAACTTTAGTTTACTTTACGTTTTATGTTCTACTTCCATGGAAGCCGACCCCTTTGTTTTTTTTTTTAAATATATTTAGGCGAGCATTTGTCCGCCATCTCACCTGAGTTACGGGATATGGCTAGGGAGCTGATGATGATGATGTTCTACTTCCATGCTGGCCTGGGAACGAAAAAAACATAGAATGTGCCAGCTGCAACTCCTCCCGGGCATGCTGTAATAACCAGCTAAGGGATCCGATTGTTTCAGTATATTGTAATAATAATAATAATAAAATCGTTTATTCACATAAGACAGCATGTTTATATTTGTACAACAAATTCCGCCAAACTGTACAACAGTTTGTTGGCAGAAATAGACTCCCCTGTATTAAACATTTACATTACTGCTTTATGTTATCTAAGTTAATATTGTAAGTTTAGCAAGAAAAGTTTAAATGAGTTACAGTTTTGCAAATATTATAAAAACAGATGATTGTTTTTATTTATCAGTTCGAGTTCAGTTTCACTTTAAGATTTTTTAGTATGTATTTTTTTAGACTAGCTTTAAAAACATTTTTAGTTGTGCTCTTTCTTATAGTTAACGGTATATCATTATATATTTTGGGAACGAGATACGGTCTAGCCCTCTCACCGTAATAGTTCACAACTCTAGGTACAATTAGCGCTTCATTAGCTACCTTCCTATGCAACATTGGATTATTGACGTGCACTTTAAAGTCGTCACACCCAAATTGCTCTAGAGCAATCTGAAACGATACTTTCTCATCGACCGGCAAGATGTTACATTTTAGAAACAGTTTATTATAATCCATACTACATAGTTGTTTTGTTTTCTTGTCTACTAAAACTTTTATGAATCTGATTTGAAGGGTTTTTATTTTATCGAGGTAAGTTTTAAACGTTCGTTCGTATGTGCTCAGTCCATAAGAAAGTATCGATTCAGTAAGTGCATAGTAAACCGTATATAAGGTAGCCCTGTCAGTGAAGAACTTCAGGTGGTGAAATTTCACAAGCACCGCCCTCAACTTGTCATACACTAATTCCACATGTGCACTCCACGTGAAACGGGAGTCAATAATTAGCCCCAGGTACCTGTAACTTTCCACCACCTCAAGCTGCCCACAGTGACAGGGGGAAAAACCACGATGCAAACAATCGTAGTTGTGACCAACTATTTTAGGTATGTCTGTTATACATTTGTTGTAGGGGGAGAAAATATGCATACATTTTGTTTTTGCAATATTGATTATAATCCCATTGTCATGGGCCCACTTAATGATATTATTTAGGTCTTCTTGAATACAAAATTCAATCTCTTTTATATCTTTGCTTGAATATACTAAACAGGTATCGTCCGCATACATATATATCCGCGAGTGTTTGACTACATTACACATACTGTTAACGTGCATGATGTATCCGACGGGACCGTACACGGAGCCAGTCGGCACCCCGCATGTTACTTGTGCACTATCACCCGTGACGCCGCAAACGGCAGTCCTCAGCGTCCGTTGCGATAAGTAGGCCTGTAACCACTTATTGACCGGGCCACTTACACCACACTCTTCCATGGCTTGCAGCAGCCGGCAGTGGTCCAAAGTATCAAAAGCTTTTTTGAAGTCAATGTAGACCACCACCACCCGTTAAGACTGTCGTTCACGTCGTCGGTAAACTTTGCCAGCGCTGTCGCCGTGCTACGGCCCCGTCGGAATCCATGCTGTACATCTGATAATATACAATTTTTTTCCAGGAAGCTGTTTATTTGTTCTACTACATATTTTTCAACTATTTTATTTATAACCGATAAGATGGCTATGGGCCGATAATTTGTGTAATTTAGGTGCGAACCCTGTTTAAAAATGGGTCTTATTAATGCTGACTTTAAATCAGTTGGATACATACCTTTTTCTATGCTCAAATTAATGAACAGAGCAATAATAGGACTCATTTTTGTCTTAATAAATTTTATGTCTCGAACACGGATTCCATCCTGACCAGGTGACTTATCACAGCTTAATTTATCTATTATTTTGATAATGTCAGGAGGTGATGCCTTTTTATAACGCATTGATAATTGTGATTTAGTTACATAGTCGGTCCTATTTAAAAAAATGATATTACAATTATGTTGTATACTTATTATTTCTTGTGTGAATGTAGTCGAAAATGTATTAGAAATGTTTATTAAAGAATCCTTTTTACCTAGATATTTTAATATTACATCATCTAGGCTAACCCCAACCCTCCCCGTCCAACTATTAATCTTTTTCCATACTTTTTTCATATCATTCTTACACTGTAAAATTTCCTGTTTCCTAAACTTGTTTTTGGCATTATTTATACATTTGTTTACCTTATTCCTATACTTAGTGTATTCTAAACGTCTATTCATATCTTGTGGTTTGTTTTTCCACCTACGAAATAGCTTATCCCTATATTTAATCATTAACTTTAACTTAGTAGTAATCCATGGTTTTGGTGTTCTTTTTTTAGAAACTTTACATTTAACCATAGAACTAGCATAAATATCGCCAAAAACACATTTAATTCTTTCATAAAGTAATAAAGGACAGTCACATACCAATAGTTCATGCCACGGATACTCATCCAGTTAATTCTCAACACTTTTATTACACAAACGCATATTTAGAACTTTACTATCACATTTTTTTACAAAAACACTTTCTCTGTCATACCGTATCCCTACCAGGTAATGATCTGATATTTTACACGTCAACACAAAAGCCGACACAATAGGCGCTGGCACCCGGGTCCATACGTGATCCAAACAAGTCCGCGTAAGCTTGCCATTGCATATCTCTTCACGTGTATAGTCTGTTATTGCGCATTGCAGGCCTGCTTCACACAAAGTTTCAATGAATCTCGCTGCAGCATTGTCTATTTTAGGGGCCCGAAGGTCGATATTCATATCACCTAGTACCACGGCATCACAGTGTGTCGGTATTTTTCCCAATACTTGTTGTAGTTCATCCGTGAAAATGAGCCGGTTTGTGTGCGGCGGCCTGTACACAGCCACAACGTGCAGATCGGCGCGTCCTTGACCTTGCGTCAGCTGACAGTGCATTATCTCGCACGTCGTACAAGTTACGTTACACGCCACAAAGTTGTATGCTTTCTTGACGTAAATTAGCAAACCACCGCCTCTCATTTCCTCTCTCGTAAAAGCGTATGTGTTATATCCATCTAACTGGAACAGGGGAAGCTCAGTAGATTTAATATTTTCTCGGATAAGACAATTATATCAAAACATTCTTGATAGTCTTCTATAAGAACTAGCACTTCATTGTTGTGTTTTCGTAGTGAGCACACGTTTAAGTGTATTACAGTAAAATCCGATTTATTCTTATTCATATCTTCGCACCACAAGTATGAGCTGATATACTTTTTGTAGTCAACATTAGATTGAATTGACTGAAGTTTGTCATCGAATTTTAGTTTCGAAAATACCTAAACTAAATAACTAGTGGCTTTAACTAGGCAGAACGGGGGGGCGGCTCATTTGAGAGTGGCCTTGATTTTTATTAGGTCCTCATCCGTGCGGATGACCATAATTTTTTTGTTGTTAGGATCATCTCGCTTAAGCAATATTTTTCCGTCTTGCACCCATACGTATTTGAACGGTTCCGGCTTAAGCTCATTCTTAACACGCCATAAGAGCTGCCTCATATATTTTGTGAGATCCTCGTTGATGTACATTTGGGTTGTACTTCCATCAGCACCATAGATATCAGCATTATTGAGCTTCACCTTCTTCTTGGCTATCCACTGATCACGCGCAGCTCGCGTGTTCAGGGAGACGATGAGTGAGCGTGGGCGGGGGGCGCGAGGGCGCGGGGGCGATCCTGCGCTCTCGACGCGGCCCGCGCTCGCGCTGGCTGGCTTTTCTTCACCCACCCGCTTTACATCCATAATTGCACTTGGTTCCAACCCTAATTTTACGGCAATAGTTTTCGCTGTTTTGATGACATCTTCGTCCTTTGTCCACTGCACTCCATAAATTTTGACGTTCTTTTCCTTCTCTTTCGCTTCTAACCACGCAATCCTCTCTTCCAGGGCCTTGTTCCGAGTTTCCAAATGACCGTTTTTGTTTTCTAATGCTTTTATTTTATTCTCGGCTTGTCCTTGAAACTCGAACAACTTTTGGTATTGCTCAGAGTAGAAACTTACGTCCTCCGTGAGTTTATCTATTTTGTTTTGCATGCTGTACAGGATTTCTATTTTCTGGTTAACCTGCTCGAGCACACTTTCGACACTAGCATTTTTTCCAATGTAATCTTAGGTGCTTTGTCACCGGATGGACTTGAAAACTGCTTCAAGCAGTCTTCGCAAATATCCAGTTTTTTCCGGACTTTTCCCGCACACTTCTTGTGAAACACTGCTTCACAATGCTTGCACTTTATTAGATCGTCTGTTTTATTAGCTGATAAGAACTGTTTGCACTTTTTGCACTGTGCCATTTCGATAATTACGATAAATCACGGCGGTAAACAATCGATATTGATCCACGCGCAGATAGATAACTTATACACAAACACGTCCTCACGCGGGGAGCGCTCGCGCAGAACTGTAATTTAGGCAATGGGCTGACAACCTGTCAATAAACAATATACCTACAAATCTATCTTAAATAACCCTCCAAATTTGAAAGACGTAGCGGATCGACCTTTGTTAGGTCGTCTACGCTCTGCCTACCCCGTTAGAGATAAAGGCGTGATTATATGTATGTATGTATCAACTATAGACCCATATCGGTAACCTCTATACTCTGCAAGATTATGGAGCGTGTACTGAATAATCGGCTCCTGGCATACCTTGAGGATAATGATCTCCTTAACGATCACCAATACGGCTTCCGCCGAGGGCGATCGACGGGGACCTCCTCGTGCATGCCACTCACTTATGGAGCGAGGCTATCGAGAGACATGGTGAAGCACTTGCCGTGTCTCTGGATATCTCCAAGGCCTTTGACAGGGTCTGGCACGCTAGCCTTACTGGCAAGCTTCCCGCCTACGGGTTACCTGCTGGCCTTTGCAACTGGATTTCGGACTTCTTGAGCGAACGATCCATTCAAGTGGTCTTAGAAGGCTGCTCCTCCGGACAACAGGCTATTGATGCCGGAGTTCCTCAAGGTTCTGTCCTGTCTGCAACCTTATTCCTGCTGCATATCAACGACATGTTTACACCCGATACCTTTGGGTACGCTGATGACAGCACGGTTGTTGACAGATATCTGTCCAGTGCAAGGGCCAACAGTGAAACAATCCAGTCTTGTCGGGAGTCCATGGTGGATCGTATGAACTCATCGCTAAGGGTGATATCCGAGTGGGGCGATGCCAATCTCGTCAAGTTCAACGCATCCAAAACCCAGGCGTGTCTATTCTCGACAAAACGGAGTCCTTTTAACCTGGCTCCAACTTTCCGGGATGTATCCGTACCGATTTCTGACCATCTTGAGCTTCTTGGTATGAGCCTTACGTCCGACTTGAACTTTGGACGTTACATTGAGTCTCTGGCCACAACAGCTGCCAAAAAACTTGGTATCCTCTCGAAGGTGAGGCGATACTTCACACCGGGACAGCTATTGCAGTTGTACACAGCTCAAGTCCGATCGTGTATGGAGTACTGCTGCCACCTTTGGGATGGTTCAGCTAAATACCAGCTGGCTGCCTTAGACTCAATCGAGAAACGCGCTAAGAAGCTCATTGGAGACTCAGCACTGGTTGAGGCAAAACTACAGAACCTTGAGCACCGTCGCAGAGTGGCGTGCATGTCGGTATTTTACAGGATACATTTCGGGGAGTGCGCGTTAGCACTTCATGACCTTATACCCCCCTCCCCTTTCCATCTCCGGAGCACGAGGCGTGGACAGGGGTTCCACCCTTATGTCGTGGATATACCACAAATTCGCACGAAGCGGTTCGCTTCCACATTCTTAATGCGAACGGCTAAGGAGTGGAACTCCCTGCCGGCGGATCTGTTTCCGGAACAATATAACCTGGGCCTTTTCAAGGCGAGAGTGAATAGGCACTACATAGGTGAGTATGTTTCAACATAGTCCGCATCGTCACTTTCCACCAGGTGAGATGGCGGACAAATGCTCGCCTATATATATAAAAAAAAAAAAAAAAAAAAAAATGTATGTTTATAATAATAAGTGATTTCTATAAAACAAAGATACGTTGTGAAATTTTTGTTTTAAATTTAATTATATTTTATGTCATACGTGGGACACTCAGAAAGATTTGCGACACTAAAAAAAATTGTTCTACAGGTACAAATATTTTTATTAAATCTTTTCAAAGTACTCTCCATCAGCCTCTATACAAAGATTCATGTGTCTGAACCAGTTTACAAAACTCTTTTTCCAGTCCGCCGTAGACACCTCGTTTACTGCCTGCTCGAACGCAGCCAGCGCATCTTCCGGCGACGAAAATTGTATCCCTTTGAGCTGATTTTTTATTTTTGGAAATAAAAAGAAGTCACACGGTGCTAGATCAGGGCTGTAAGGAGGGTGACCCAGGAGTTTGACTGGTGTGCTGTCCAGGAAGTCCCTCGTTTTGAGCGCGGTGTGTGCAGGCGCATTGTCGTGGTGGAGCAGTAGTCCGCAGAGCACTGTGTTTGGTCGCTTGTTGCTCACAACAGAAAAAACTTCTGGTAAACATTTGGTAGTATACCATTCGGCGTTAATGCTTCTTTGATCTCGTAAGGGAATTGAGGCCAAGTGGCCAGTCAAATTAAAGGTATGGTAGGCGTTGGTTCATTTTGAAACACTGAAACTGTCGACTGGCCCTTGGTTTCTGGATCGTATTGATAAATCCAGGACTCATCACCTGTTACGATGTCGTAAACACGCCGAGACGAGCCTGCTTCAAATTTGTTCAGCATATCACGGCACCATTCCACCCGGGCCTGCTTCTGAGCGGTGAGGTAGTGCGGCACCCAGCGCGATACTATCCTCCTCACGCGAAGATGCCCTTGTAGAATCTCGTGAACGCTTCCCGATCCAATCTTTAATATGTGCTGAATCTCCTGATATGTAATTCGCCTATTATCTTGGATTAAATTTTTCACTGCTAGCACGTTTTCTTCCGTAATAGCCGTCAAAAGGCGACCGCTTCTTTCTTCATCCCCCAAGGTTGGTCGACCGCGCCCAAATTCGTTATACCAACGATACACGGTTGCCTTGGAGGGGTTTTCATCCATAAATGCCATTTGAAGTCTATCGAACGATTCATCCGGTTTCAGGCGACACTTGAAATCGTAAAAAATCATAGCTCTAAAATGTTCCCGGCGCAGATCCATTTTTCAGTAAGACACGATACTTTGAATTGGCTCGCAAAAATTGTGGAGGGAAATTTTGAAAATGGAACACACATATTTTTACTTACAAGTAATCATATTTTAAAAAAGATTCTAACCGGCCAGTCTGCCATATATAAAAACTATTTATCGCAATACTTTCTGAGTGGCCTGGTATTTTTAATATGACTTTCCTTAAGTTTTAAATGCAAAAACTAGTAGATTTTTAAGGTAGAAGTCCTTGGTAATTAATCCAAATAATGTGTATGATTATTAAAGTGGTTTAATATTTAGTTTATTTTAAGTTAAATGACAATAACAATAAAAAAATAGTAATAATATATGTGTGTATTACTCTGCCCAAAAGGTGATGGGCAATATGTATAATGCCCGGTCAATTTGATTATTTGAATAATTATTATCAAATTGCACTCTCATATTGGGCATTTTTATAATGACCGGGCATTATGTATATTGCCCAAATTATCACTTGGTCCATAACATATATACTCTCACGCTGCATTCAGCGCTTCTTAATTCCTCGGAGACCATTACGACGAAAAAAAATGGAAAACCCGGCAAATAAAAAGCAATAATATACGAGAAGAGTCAGAAATATGTAATTGATGGCGCTACTGGACATATTTTGGTGGATGAAATTTAGGTCATAAGTATTAGAGTACCATGGAGTCATATAGGCCCGTATTTATAAACAGCACTTGAGAGTGACAGCGAGTTTGATTATATATCAGAAATGTAATTTCAGTACAAAATGACCTGTCAAATCTATACATAATATTGCTTTCAGTCTTGAGATTGCATTATAAATACGAACCTTAATATAGTAACGTACAGTTTTACAATCGTATTAAAGATTCTGTGAGTAAATATGAAACCTCATGTCAAGTTGATCGATCATATATTATGTCGTATATTGAACGCAAAGTTCTTATTAATATTAATTTCACGCCAAATACACTTCATAACGATATATCATTAGAGAGTTCGTAAGGAGATACACTTTCAAGTCGTAAACTTCCTGGTAATTAAAGCGAATACATGCCAATATCAAGAAAAGTCTATTATTAATAATAACTGATAATATTTTTCTGTCTTCCTTCCATGCTGGACAGAGAGTGAGAGAAAAAAATAAAATGTGCCAGTTGCATTTCCTCCCGAGCATGCTTTAAAAACCAGACAAGGGTTCCGAGGGATATTGCAATTTAGGCGATGGACTGACAACCTGTCACTACAGCAATATACCTACTTTTTTTTTTTGTCAGACGTGGCGAAATGACCTTTCTTTAGGTCGTTTACGCTATGCCTACCCCATTATTGATAAAGGTGTGCTAATATGTATGTATTTTTGTGTCTGGTTTCATACTGATGTATCCAGTGCATATGACGGCATTAAATCGTCTCACTATACAGCGTTTTTTTTTGATACTTTGTATTCCCAACAGAACTCTTCTTTGTCCAAGGCTTTAGTACTTGGTGTGTATCTGAGAGGTTTACCGCTCTCCGGACGCTACTATACCGCTCCTACAAGTGAGTACATTGGTCGGGCTGACTGACCTTAGGGGGTTGATATGCATCTTACAAGGAATGATTTAGTTATGTTCTTCTATCTGTAAAAAAACATGCAAAAAAACCATTCCATAAAGACTCCTTAATTTTTAGATTTTTATCCTATTCTAATCAGGAGAGAAAGAATGCAAAAATCGTAGCCTACGGAAACGGATAGTGACGGAAAAGTGTAAATTAGATGCAAAGATATAAAATTTATTAAGTGTGTGAAGTTTTTGTTTACTTTAGTTTGTTTTGATAGTTTAGTTTCATGGATTAATCCCTAAAGATTGGTCAACTCCCTGTATGACGCTTCTACAATGTGAGTACATTGGCCGGTGTCCAGAGAGCTGTGGCTCGTTCTGCAAACTGCTTGCTAAAAACCTAACTGGTCCTTTGGGATGAGAATACGTTCTCTAATTATGAGAAGCTTGCCAAAAAACTGTCGTTGGCGTTTTAAAACGAGACTTTTGTTTTCAACTCGGCTTGTTGTAAATAACGTTATTTTTAAAAAGACTTTGGAAGGATTCAAAGTTTAGTTGGTTTGACAAGTTATTTCAATAAAGTTTGATTGATTTTGTTTATTATTCGGGTCAGTCGCGATGAATTTTGATGGGAAAAACTAGGAAATTTACTTTTTTATCTCGACTTTATGACTCGGTTACACGAATCGTGGTCGCGTGTTGACGGAAGTAATTGAAAATAACCGTAAGTGCTTAAAAAGTTACACTGTTTGATTTATTTCATACATAAACTAACATATAATAAAGCTTGTTACTACATATAACCAGATTTTCTTAAAGACTCGAAAAAAGTAATATTATATAATATAAATAATACACAGACATAGTAGCAAATTAATAAACACCAATGTAATCTCGATTTACTGGCAGTTATATCAACAATGAGCCCGTAGTTTGCTTCATTATTTAAATTGGCAACCTGAACCTGGTATCTGCGCGGACGTGAGTACGATAAATACGTAATTTGCGAATTTCCGCATGTAGTTGAATAAGCTATTAATTTCGTGCTGCTGTTGTATTTCCAGATTAATGTGACGAATAACATCAGTTCAAATCAAATAATTTTGGTCCGTTATTGAAATGTAAATTTTGCGCCGAATCTGTTTACTTTCATTCTCAATCAGAAGGTCGTTAGTTAAGATTAGACCGCTCTAGCACCTAGCAGCAGTGAAACGGCGCGGCACTGCGCGACAAATGATTCTTTGTATGAAAATGTATGAGATGTACCGCACTGAAACGGCTATAGAGCTGCAGCGGAACGGCGCTACACGGTGCGGCAATGTCAGGTCATACATTTTGTCAGTTTTTGTTGCGCAGTGTCGCGCCGCTGCAGCGCCGTGCCGATACGTCATAGTGTGAACTGCATCTATGTCATAAATAAATAAAAAAGAAAAAAAGCCTTTATTTCCCACATTTCATAAAAATACAATAATTACTTATAGGCAATGATCTTCAGGAATGTACTTCAATTAAATAGTTCATTCATATTTCGTTAGCCAATTAATTAATTCATTTCATATTTAATAATTTCATTCTTTAAAAAAAAGCAGCTATATATATATGCATAGTGTGATCAAACCTTTAAGTTCATGTGGAATATGGTGATTATAATTCTTAGTATCACTTTTACTTTTTCTTATAAATAGTATAGTTCCAAGTTCGGAGTATAATATCTTCTGTCAAAGTAGATTTTGTAAAAGTTGGTAAGCCAATGTTTATCGCGTAGCATGAGGGCGCGACGTCAATGTAAATAACGCGATCAAAACTTACGGTGCATCAACTTTAGAAAAAATCGCCTGGAGCGTGAAAGCTTTAATCCAATTAATCCAACTCAAGAACATGGATAATTAGAATTAGAGTTAGAGTTCCGGGGTGGTTAAATTTTCAAATTTTTAGAAACTTAAAACACTTTTGAAAATTTATCCACCCCGGAACTCTAATCTACTAATCGAGAGACAACCCAAATCAAGTTGTTTGTTTAAACAGTTGAAAATATTACAATTAGGCATCAAAGATTTTATTGAAACCGATTTAGTAAACGTTTGGCAAAACGTAACGTCTAACCATTTTTTATCTAGAAAAATGTAGATATTAACATATTTGACCTAATGTTTGTTTCTTTTTTGTAATTTATTCTAGCTAATCGATTCAATAAATCAATTATCATCTCCCTAGTCTAATTCTGTATTTTACGGGGTGGGACTACCTAATCTAGGTGATTCAAGGAGGGTAGGTACTGGTTTTCACACAGAGCGACTGTCATAATATATCTGACCATCGCAACCCAGAGGGGAAACCAGACCCAATCCTAGCATGTTCACTGTGCGTGCATCACATGTGATGCATTGCGAGGTATACCTGAAACGTGCGGTTATCAAATGTGGTACACGCCACCCTGTGAAGTTCCAGCCTTCCAAAATCTTGCACGTATGAATTCAAACCTATTATTTGCGTGACACGTATGGACAATGAAATTTTGAAAAAGACCATGTGATTACCGGAAGCACTTTTTGAATGGTGTTGCCAGGATGTCATGTCAAAATGAAATCAAAAAATCTAGTATACTTTTTAATTGTATTTCAAATAATGGTCTCAAAATTTAAATAAAAATACAAATTACATATACAAACAATTCGAATTCACATATATACTTCTTAAACAATATTAATTTATATATTTTTTAAACATAAAGTTAGAAAATACACCTTCAAAACAGTAATCAACTGTAATACTGATAAAGTGAGTCAAAAATCAACTAAAGTAAGAAAATTGTAACTGAAACACTAAGAAACTATATAGAGTTTATAATAATACTTATTGCTTATGTGCAATATTAAAGCAAGACAGACAAAAACTTTTTTTACAACCTTTGCATTCAGTGTCAGTTTTCTTCGCCTTCTTCAGTCAAAGTTTTATAGCAACCAGAGCAACGTTTTCTGACTATTGCATTGCTACCGGGATTTCTTGGGATTCCCGTCAGTATGTGGTCTGAGTCACTTGAATGGCTTGAATGTCTCTTTTGTTCTGAGGTATCATTTGAAGCATCATGAATAACCAGGAAATGCTTCATATTAATTTCATGACCTGTAAGCAGTGTAATTTTGCTTGTAGGATTTAAATCCTTGTAAACCAAAATTGCATTAACAACAGCAATTGACATCAGATCCACCGCAATTTTCTTGTACCAAAAGCAAGTTTTGCGCGTTGGCGAATTATAGCTTGCAAGCTGAACGGCCACATCAATACCTTTCTTGCCACGATTGTAATGAAATTCAATTTTCGGCTTCATAACTAGTCTGAAACCAGTAGACATAGCCATTTGGTGGTCGGGACAAGTTGATTAGACTAGCACGTCTCGCTGGTCCCTCCATTTCAAAATTGTCATACAATAATTTTGTTTGGCAGCTATTCCTATTTTTTTAGAGGTGCCTTTACTACTTCTGCGGGAAGATAAGATTTCGTCTGTTCTTTTGAACTGTTCCACAAAACTCGGTCTGATTTTGCTTTAGATATCGAGCTAAAGGTACACTAGTATAATAGTAGTCCGTAACCAATAATCGGCCTTCTTTCAAAAAGTCCTTAGCCAGAGTAATTAGTACTGAGCCCGGTTTGTCTAGACCTTCAATTGTGCCATCTTCTCTTGACTAAACTTTGTAGCTCCAGGTGTAACCTGTATCAATACATAATTTATACATTCAAATGCCATATTTATCGCTCTTCTGGGGATTGTATGTACGGATATTCAGTTTTCCTCTGACGCCAACCACTGACTCGTCAACTGCAATAGTGTCTCCAGGTGTAAATATCTTTCGTGAGGTTTCTATGATTTTATCTGTTAGTGGTTGTATTTTTTGAAGTCTTCCTGTATGTTCAGTTGTATTGTCTACAAAATGCCAGCACCTAAGAATTACACACACAAAATCTGTCGTATGACGTATCAATTTCATTGGGCACTAGATGATATGATGATATTTTTCCAGTAACAATCTGTCTTGGGAAAATCAATTAGCCCTGTCAATAAAAAAACACCAATAAACTTACACGTTTCGTAAGCTTTAACATCTTTCTATCTTTTGATACGAGAAAACTGCTTGAGCCCGGGTATTTGCTGCAACTGTGCAGCGTAAAGGTTGGTCTGAATAACCATTAAATTTACGGTATCGTCATCAAGGATTGAACAAAATATGCACCATAAATCAGCATCAGCAATTCAATATTTTCCATATTGAGTTTGCCTATTCAACTGGTCGAAGCCAGTAAATATTTCCTTTTCCAAAGTTTTTATTTGAGACCTCCAAGCTTTAGGCAAAGAAACACGTGGCTGAACTCCAACTGGCGGTCTTCCATTTACCTGAACCCTTAGATCTAGCGACAAAAGCAGGCACATTTTCCTCAACACTTGGTTCTGGCGACAAAGCAGACACATATGGCTCGTCTCCTGGATCTGGTGACAGAGCTGGCACATATTCTTCTATTTTTTGAACTGGTGATAAAGCAGCTAATTGAGCGTTATTTTCTAATTCTGGCAACACAGCACACTCATCATCTTCAAAGAAAGATGGCAAAATTGGTTCTGGAGACGACACTCTAGGATCTTCAATAACAAGAGAATCATCATTGATAAAGCTTCTTTTGTCATGAATTATATCTTCTTCTTGAGATTGAGACAACTCACAAATACCCTCAAATTCCTCCATGATAGCATATTTGTCATCACTATCTTGTAAGATACTCCAAATTTTTTCAGAAGTATACTTTAATATGTGTTTACTTTGAGGTCTGGAGCGTTTCATTGTAAATCACAACTTTATAAGGAAAAAAACAAAGACAAACGCAATTATAACTTCCACTCACGTCATTTGTTTTGGTACTAATACGTCACCCTTGGGTAACTTATATTTTCGTATAAATCTCAATCTACCCTCAAAAAACCAATAGTAATGGTACTACGTGTGTAAGTCAGACGTGCGTGCATTACGTATGATGCAGTAAGTAAGGTACTTGTACGTGGGTGGACCATATGTGGTGCACTGAGAAAAACAACAAAATCTAGAAAACCAGTTTACATAACTATAATAATAACTATATATATAGTAATATGTCTATGTACACATCGTACCAATCTATTTAGAAAAAAAAACACGTGAGCGGTCTATGATTTTCGGTTGTACAGTGAACTTTGATTAGGTCAGAGATTTCAAGCCGCCAATGCTTAGCATTGGCCTCAACGATATTAACCGGGACCAACGGTATAGTGCGCCTTCCGAATCACAGAGAAAGCGCCGAATAAACGTACAATTATATTTAAGACCCAAAAAACTCATTGGTACGTAGTGGGATTCGAACCACGACCTCCCAATCAGTAGGCACCAGCTTTTTCCAATACATCATTGGACTTTCTCATTCAATAAATCTATAAAGGAAACCAAAAATGTTTCGCTGATATAGCAAAATCCTCTACGAGAAATTTAATTTTAAACAATTTTACGCAAACCATATTTACTATGCAAAGTTTCGTAGTTAATATTCATGAAAGAAGTCAGCCATTTCCCGATGCTGATAAATTACTAAACCGGAGTATCGGCCGAGATCAGTAAACTTCCTGCTTTTTGAGAATAAAGCACGACTTTAGTCTATAATATTAAACGTTTACTTTTGATACAAGTAAAATACATTGTTCTTATTAATTTTTATACTAAAGCATGTCCAAAATTGTATACATAAAAAAAACCCTCCTTTTAGTTCTGTTTATATAGTACAACTCAAAATTAAGGAATACACAAAAAACATAGTACAATACCATAATAATGTTCTCTACGTTACGCTAAAATAAACAACATACAACGATTAAATTGTAGATCAAATAATTTAATTGCTAGTTTCGCGTTGATTTTAATACCGCGGCTGAAATCAAACCCAGGTACTGCATATTAAACACAAACCTGAAATATACTCGTAGATATTTAAGTAACATTTATTTTATTGTTATTTACTTAATGAACAAGAATTTATTACTAATACCATTTTCCATCTAGCGCGCCGCACCGAGGCAAAGTAACTAAGGGTCGTATTTATTAAGCGATTTCAAGATTGAGAGCGATATTGAGAATGTATTTGACTGGCCTTTTGTACTGAAATGACATATTCGATACGAACTCAAACTCGCTGTCAAACTTAAGTGCTGATTATAAATACCGGCCTAAGATGCTGGCAGCATTACCTCTTTGAATGAGTTGGGTTATGACTCGTCAGTTTACAACACTCGCCAGTTTCCTTGACTGGTGGTTGTAATGGATCTCGCTTCTACTATTCAAAACTAAATCACTGTTTTAAAATACAAGTAACGCCATCTATCAGATTGGTAGGAGAATCACTATAAACGAGAAACTAATGCCAATCTAGTGTTGATTGAGTAGAGAACTAATATTGTAGCCAGATCGAACTGAAATTAATTCAATTTGAAGTAAATTATAGGTGTTATGCCAGATTGAAATATATAAAGATTATATTTTATGAGGTAAGTTAATTGTTTTATTGTGTGGTATTGGCATATCTACACATATTATATACGATAAGCATTTTATAATTACTTAATAAAAATAAAATGTCGAGTATTTGGATTGTGTGCAGATGTTGTGAAGAAAGGTTTCGACAACACAGAGAACCAGAAGGACACGCGGTGCCATCTGGAGGAGGAGGGGAGAACTATCAAGAGAAGTAGGAATGAAGGCTCTCGAAAACTCGGGAATGGTAGAAAAGGGAAGATAAAACAGTCGGGGTGCTCGAGAAGGGGGGATTCTGCGGGAACTTGGGGGACCAGGGGGACGAAGGATGGAGAAGGACGCCGTGGAAGAAAAATAGCGGCTGGGACCGAGCAGGGAGAAGTTTAGTTGGCCTGGAGTTTTAGTTTGAGTGGAAGTTTAGTTTTAGTTGAAGTTTAGTTGACTTTTACCAGTGAAAGTGTACACATAAAAGAGGAGAGGAGAGTATGCAGCCGGGAGGCAACCAAGAGACCTAATTTGGTGGGATTTTGGTGCCATCAGTTGTTCCTGTTGTGGACGGAGGGCGGTGACCTGACGATCAGCTGTTCTTTTACATGGTGGAGTGGAGGATGCTGACAGTGGAGTCTTGCAGAGCTGGTGGACTGCCAACCACAAGGATTTTAAAGGATGGGTAAACCCACACACAAGGTATTCCTGCATCAAATCATGATGCATTAATTTATTTACTTATTATTGAATAAATTTACATCGTGTTTTATTTACTTTACCATTTCTACATTTATTTAATTATCTTGTCCACTTCAGACTAGGTTTTATACAATTGATGATCCTGTTCTACAGACTGACAAAGTTTATCTTTGATAATATACCTACTAATGTGTGGGTTTTATACTTACAACTTATTGGGACTATGGTCCAACCACGTAATGGGAGTATTCACCATTTATTATACTTACCAAACCAATACAACATGGAATGTGGGATGATGTTATCTGAATCCTACCTACAACCTCAAATTACCCTGGAACGGGTCTGGAATTAAAATTATATATTTATTCACTTTATGTGGATTTTATATGACTGATTTATGGTCGGTTGGCTTTGACAAGCCATTATACTACTGAAATACTACTTGACTTGATGTCAATTGAGCGACATGGTATCAGCCATGGTCAAACCTCCATCACATACTACATCTTAGCATTCGATATGATTGTAACAGCATTTTGATCACAGAAGCTTATTTTGCACTAAAGAAGTCTGACAATCAGTCACTACTTGCTCTTGCCTATCACTCCTATATCTACAACGAATCTATGGCTTGCGGTGTGAATGATTGTTATATTATCTGGGACTAGCTTCGGCATCCCTATCTATTCTACTGACTCCTGGATGTGCATATCATAAGTGGAGATCGATGACTGGTGCAGTTTCATAGTCGGTGCTTCCAGCATAGCTGGAAAACAATTTATAAAACCTTTGTTGGGACAATGTTTCTCAATTGGACATCACAACTTACTACAAATTACATCAGACATGACTTGCTCTGTCTTGGTTGGCTGACCAATAAATCAGCTCAAATTAATTATATTTTATATGATGTTGTTCATCAATCTGGACTCGTTCCAAAATTCCTAAGTGCGCTGTCACTTATCTCTGGCCTGAGGCTTGGCCAAAACAAAAACCAATTGGAGGGCACAGAAGTGCCTCCTCTTTCCTTTTCTGGGGCTCGCATGATGGGTTTTGCATCAAGGACAAGTTCCTAGGCTATTTACTGTCTTTATTAGTGTCTGGGAATTGGTAATTGAAGTAAATCTCATTCGTTGATGGTTGGCGAGCACATAAATCCTCTACCAGCGAATGGTTGGAGCTGGAATCGGAGGTTCCGTTATCCCGATGCGCACTGTCCCAATGTTGTCCCGGGAACCTAAAGAGAGCTAAGTTATGACATCCCACTACCACTTTAAAGGATTTGGGTTACTTTTATAAATACTATCACACAACGTACGGTCCTAACTTTAACTAGACGATCACAATCACGAGCCAATATTTGTAACTTCTATTATTAGACATTTCATGTGTTTCAGGAAACTAAAACTAAACTATATATTTGCACATTGTTATAGTCGCCTTGTGATAATGGGTCTGAAAAAGATTTTCAGCAATGGAAAAGTGGAAGGATATTTCGTTATTTGTATCATTTTTGTATTAGATAAAGAAGTGAATAAATAAAGAAAAAAAAATATTAAATTAAGTTAACAGAAATATATTCAAAGAAGTATCTAATAATCATAAATATGTTAAAATTTATTTTGTTTCTTCAACCAAATAATTTGATACAGCTTTTATATTTCTTTCTTTGTGATTTTTTTATTAAGAAATAAAATAATATGAAAGTGTCAAGTGTACAATTTATCACCTTCGGAATTGTTATTTCAATAATGTACAAATTGTTTCGTAGAATGTAGTTAATTAATTCTTAGAAGTTCACTATTAAATTTCATTAGTTTTAGCCGTATAATTCAAGAACAAGAGATACACGCAAGTTTGATGTAATATTTATATTTTCTTTGACGTAATTAACGTTCTACCATGCAAGCTTACAAAACAGTATCTTGTTCACTGGTTCAATATTAATGAATACCTCAAGGATCTGCTTAATAATCGTACAGAATTTATGAGCTTGTGAAGTCAACTGTGAACTGAGACGTCAGCAGCCAGGTACATCAAAACAAAGCTTTAAATGAACTTGTCGGGGACGCTGCGTTGTGTTGAGGACTTCACTTAAAGCTTTGTCGTACTGTAGCTTCGTCTACAGTACCGCGAGCGTGAAACATACTCGTAAATTATTTAATTCCGTATTTAATGTACATTGTGAAATAAAACTGTAGACCAAACTTTACTGGTACCTACCTACCCCTTTATGGATAAACAATTTTCTTAAGGAATATGTCGAAATTTGAAAAAAGAAATAGCTCTCCTATCTACACAAATAATAAATCTCTATAAGGGTCGTGTCTGCAAATTGAATATTTTTACAAAAAAATGATTGTAGCAGGTGTTTTTAACTATATAAAGATCAAATCGATTCTTTTTAGATTTTTTTCTGTCTGTCTGTATGTTATCACATCACGCCAAACCTACTGAACCAATTTCGATGGGACTTTTTTATTCAACTGTGTGCTCCCCGGGTTTTTATTTTATTTTTATTTATTCAGGATAACAACAGCACCTTACAAAATTATAATATTACAACATATGATTATACTGAATGCCAATTAGAGCTATCCACTTCAAGATTACATATAAGTGTTGAGAGCAGTATGGTAGGTAGAAGAAATTGAACTCTGATCGTTTTTAACCGATCTTAAAGGGACTTTTTATTTGACTGAGTTTTTTTTATTACCTAGTGTCCAGCCTAGATTAAAAATAACTGCATGTTTCCCATACAAACCGGGCGTACGAAGTCGCGGCCACAGCTATTACTAAATAAATCGAGCCGTTGACACCATTTTGTATAGAAGAGCATTTTTGTTCATATTCCTACTGTTTTTCCTGAGGGATAGTTGTTTAGTTTCATGTATAGGTTGAGTCAACTAACTTAAATCTTTTGTTCTTCTCCTTGTTTATTGTCTCAAGACTCATATTATGTAAGTAGTGTAGGTAGGTACCAGTGGCGAAGGCTCCATACAAACCAATTCCCGTCGGCTTCCCTTTCGAGAATTTCACATCCACCAAATCCGAAATTACGTCGAAACTTGAATGTTTATTTTTCCCTTGGCTTACCCTCGATAAAACTGCACCCCTCGCCACTGGTAGGTACCTATATTTATTTATGACGTTCTCCTTCAAATAGTTCATTTTAATAGTTTGCAAGTCCAGTTTAATTATTCTTTATACATCTATGAGCTTTGAATTATTTTCTATAGTTTGATTTACCCTTTATGGCGAAAAAAATAGCTCAATTTGCGTTAGAGTTCGGGATTTTTATAAAAGTAATATTAATATTGCTCCAATCAATTTTGAATTCAAATTACTGCGCTTCGATGAGAAATTTATATAAAACTAGCTGACCCGGCGAACTTTGTTCCGCCTTAGACGCCATAAATGAGCAGATTTTTGATTTTATTAAGATTTTTATTTTAAATGTATTGTTTATCAATAAAATAAGATTGACAGAAGAATCCGTTTTAAACGTAATTTTTTGTTTTTCATCCTCTTTGACTATATTTATCAATAAAATAAGATTGACAGAAGAATCCGTTTTAAACATAATTTTTTTTTTTCATCCTCTTGGACTATATTTGCAGCACGCATTCAGTCAATTCTATGTCAGATGTCTTAAGGATACTTTATATGGTGGTTAAGTAATTTTAAATTTTATAATTTTCCGCGCAATTTCCTTAATTTTTTTCTTTCATAAGAACCTTCTGCTGATAATAACGAACAGAACAAAAAAGAATTAGCGGTCCAGCCGTTCAGGCGTGATGCCATGACCAAGGGAATTAGGGATTCATTTATATATATAATATATAGATATAGATAGATGGAAGAGATTATATATTCCATGACTCATTGCTTCTTTCTCTTATTTTAAACTGACAAGTAAGTTTTGTTCAAATAATGACTGTTTTCAAATTAAAACTTGAATTTTCTTACAATATTTATAAAAGAAAAGAAGTCAATCAAATGAGTTATAAAAACTTTACCTCGTATTTCTGAGGGAAATTTACGAATCGCCTGTTAAGTTTCTTAAATTTGAGGTACTTCGAAAATTCATTTTTACAATTTTATTTAAATAGGAAGGACATCGTCATAAATCTTATAAATTATGGATACTACTTATAAGTTAAAAATCTGGTACGTATATCTGGTTTCTGTAGATATTTATCCAGATCTTATTATGTCTGCCAACTTTAGGTTTTTTTAATTCATAAATTAATCTTATTCAATTAGAGGCCCTTAAATTGCAGTTCCTGATGAAGTAAAGTATTTTTCCCCTCTATATATTAAACTGTTGCTTTACGTATATAATTTCATAAAAATTACAACCGCAAATCGCAACTGCAATCAGCGAATGTAATTGTGTTATTCGCCTCAGTTCACCAACGAAATACATTTAAAAAGATTTGGCTTCGACTCTCCCTCTTGCTCTGGTTAATTCTATCGCAAAATGTTGAAATTTCCTCTAAATAGCTTCCTTGGTTCACCAAGCCTTCAGGCTCGCGCAATATTGAGTTCTAGCGGGATACTGCAGCGGAAGTTTCAATACCATTTTGCACTTGATTAGTGCCTTTCAGCCATGCGACCACCTTTCAAGGAGTCTTAAAGACTTTGCTTGCATAATATCAAGCTTGAGATTAAAGACGTTTGTATGAAAATGAAATTGGCTGTTTTTTACAATAAATTGTAAATTCAAAGACAGTAGTCGCAGCAATAAGTTAGTCAGTATAATTGGAACCAAAATCGTTTAGCAAGGTTAGTTAAATGCGGTAAGATCAGTTCATACATACATACATATAATCACGCCTTTATCCCTAATGGGGTAGGCAGAGCGTCAACGACCTAAACAAAGGTCGTTCCGCCAAGTCTGACAAAGTTTTGAGGGTTATTCAAGATGGTTTTGTACGTATATTGCTGTAGTGACAGGTTGTCAGCCCATCGCCCAAATTGCAATATACTGAAACCCTCAGATCCCTTAGCTGGTTTTTACAGCATGCCCGGGAGGAAATGCAGCTGGCTCATTCTATGTTTTTCTCTCGCTCCCAGTCCAGCGTGAAAGATCAGTTCAGCTGCTGGAAATTTCGAGTTTTTCATTTCAATACGACACAACCAAGCTTGAGTTTCTAGGGAAAATATTAGATACTAAACCTAACTAAATGCCACTTAGCGTTACGTAAGTTCGTTCTCATATTAGGAAAAGTTATTACTTAAACTACTTTCCGTGAATGCTTTCATATGTATGTGTTTCATATTTATTTTATTTTCTACTTCCGCTTCACATTAAGCTGCAGCCATCTGTAAAACTAGAGCGAACAGCAGATGAAGCGCTTTATCATGCTACACGTCGCTGTTTGAGGTAAATGAGTACAATTAGGACAAACAGCGTCTGCAGCGCTTTATCATGCTAGACGTGTCTAAGGTTGCTGAGTGAAAAGCAGAGCGTAAGTTTGCCAGCAAGCTGTGAACATTGCGGTGAAGTTTGTTATTTATCATTAATAGGTTCAAATATACATTTAAGAAGTAGTGCGACTGTGTGTATGTAATCAATGAACGCTTTCTTGTTATAAAATGCTGTAATTTATTTTTAAACAATGAAAATATTTTGTAAATAAGGTACATGAGGGCAATTTTAGACCCTATAGCATAAGATTGAATTACTTTTTATTTTATTAAGTTATTGTAAATACCTACCGTATTGTAAACTCAAACTAATAAAAGACTTATTTCGTACATATCTCATACTGATTGTTCAAATATTTTAATATTAAATACAAGTCTATCTTGAATAACCCTCAGAACTGTGTCATACGTGGCGGAACGACCTTTGTTCGGTCGTTTGCGCTCTGCCTACCCCATTGGGTATAAAGGCGTGATTATATGTATGTATTCATGTAGCGTAGCCTGCCGTCGTTATGTCGTATCTGTCTTGAAGCTGCATAGCAAGCTCGTAGAAATGTAGCAATGTTGTATTGAGATGTTGTATAAGAAAACTTATTTTTAGTTTTGTTATTGTACACTCTTGAAGTTTACTTTGATATGTATTTACAGTCGTATGTAGAATTGAGGAATTATGTAATTATTAGTTCCTTGTGAAGAATGATAAATTATAAAATTTAAATGACACTGCGTATTCACAGAACTTTACCTTCAATAATCAAAACTGAATGCCGTGCTATGTGCCATGCTGGACTGGGAGCGAGAGAAAAACATAGAATGTGCCAGCTGCATTTCTTCCCGGGCATGCTGTAAAAATCAGCTAAGGGATCGGAGGGTTTTTCTTTATTGCAATTTAGGCGATAGGCTGACAACCTGTCACTATAGCAATATACCTAAAAATTTATCTTAAATAACCCTCAAAACTTTGTCGGACGTGGCGGAGTGACCTTTGTTTAGGTCGTTTAAGCTCTGCCTACCCCATTAGGGATAAAGGCGTGATTATGTATATGTATATCAAAACTGAAATGTTCTTTAATATATTTCATTCAAATTGCTAGCGAGTCACAACCACAAACACCCGACTGATTGGGATAAAAATATCTGTATATTATTAACACTTTTGCGAAAGTCTACATTATTAAGCTGACCTTTGACACCATATCTTGAAAATTAGCAACAAAAAAAGGTTGAACAGACTGCCAAAAGGATTTAAAAAAAAATTGAGGTTAGAGTAAATTGAAATATAACGAATAAAACGTTATCCATATTCATATTATTTATTATCAATTTATTATCTGGATTAAATTGCAAATTCCAAACGTTTCAAAATATTGTATAGGAATCCTTTGTAGAATCCATTGAATACAATGTCACTGACTTCTTATTTTAAAATAACGGAGTTGAACATTTTAATCAAGTTTATGAATATTCAGATTTGAAAGGCGGAAAGTAAACAGACAATGAAATCATAATCTATTATCTTAACTGAAATGCGATGAGCTATCAAAATTTCTCACTATGATTGAATTATGTGAATCAGTATTGGGAAGCTTTTTGGGTAGTGATAGAATTTTCAATTCCTAAACGTCCCGTGTATTTTAAGCATATTTAAGGTTTAATTTGATTGACGTTGCGCTTATTAAGTTCTCCAGATTAAAATTGACACTTTTAACCAACTTGCTCCAAATATTTTTATGTCCGTTCCACTTTTTTACATTCCCTCCAGTCACTTCATGTACCTTTTCCTACTCGTATCTCTTGCCTTTTACATACATACATATAATCACGCCTTTATCCCTAATGGGGTAGGCAGAGTATAAACGACCTAAACAAAGGTCGTTCCGCCACATCTGACAAAGTTTTGAGGGTTATTTAAGATAGATACATACATATAATCACGCCTTTATCCCTAATGGGGTAGGCAGAGAGTAAACGACCTAAGCAAAGGTCATTCCGCCACGTCTGACAAAGTTTAGAGGGTCATCCAAGATAGATCTGTAGGTATATTGCTGTAGTGACAGGTTGTCAGCCCATCGCCTAAATTACAATATACTGAATCCCTCGGATCCCTTAGCTGGTTTTTACAGCATGCCCGGGAGGAAATGCAGCTGGCACATTCTATGTTTTTCTTTCGCTCCCAGTCCAGCATGGAAGAAATTTAAGATACATTTCTAGGTATATTACAGTAGTGACAGGTTGTCATCCCATCGCCTTAATTACATTATACTGAAACCCTCGGATCCATTAGCTGGTTTTTACAGCATGCCATGAAGGGAAAGGTAGCTGGCACATTCTATGTCTTTCTCTCGCTCCCAGGCCAGCATGGGAGGGAGAGAAAGACATACTCGATAGTAGAGTCTCTTGCCTTTAAAGGAACCAATTCAGTATATTGTCAATCTTATTATATTTAATGATATTAAAATTTAGTTTATGTATTATTATATCCTTAAAAACCTACGTGTCCCCATTTTTCCCGACTTTCCTTTGTCATAATTTCCTTTTCTTTTCGATTTATAAGTTTCCCTACCTTTAGTAAAAAATAAATAAAAAAAAACTTGACACTGGCACAAAGTAGTCTCTAATGCAAAAAAAAAAAAACATTTAACAAAAACCAACTTCTAGATTAGCACGGCTCTACATATCACATCAAACAAAGCTATTATCTAAATGTTTTACTACGCATTGCAATTATCTACCTCTAAGTTCTACCGTTAGTTAAGTGTTTTCTGTTCAGCAATGGATATTTTGTATGGAAAAACATTTTTTTCTTCGCTTCCTGAAAGAATTTCCTAGTGGAAATGGTTAAGTGCCGTCGACTGAGCAACCCCTATCAGTTTTCGAGGGATTTTTCCTATAGGTGTTTCAACTCAACACAACTTTTAGTTCTTTGGCGTTTCCGTGATGATTCCGCCAGTGTTAAGAAGGTGTTTCACACATATATATATATATATATATAGCTTGAGCATCCTGACACAAATGACAAACTCATTTTTTTTTACAGTTATAATATAAAGGAGTCTCTTTCACAACTATGATTCCACTAACTACATTCCATGTTTTTCTCTCGCTCCCAGGCAAGCATGGAAGAATTTATTATTATTAGCTTAGCTTTTGCATTTTTTTGCTGCATGCAAACATGTGAGCTTGCTAACATAACCACAACAAAGTTGCGCGGTAAGACCATTACAGAAACATTAAAGCTGTTGCAGGAAAAAAAAACAAATCTCGGAAACAAAGCTTTATAAAATTAATATAAAGAATATTTGCATAGTTTTTTGCACTCACAGATTTTTATTTCTGAAAATATTAGTAATAACAATTTAAAAATTCAATCATGTCAGCGGTTGAATTTTTTCTTTTTTTTTTTGTAATAATTTCAGTAATAGAATGAAGTTTACACAATTGCAGCTGTAAAGTTCTTTTTACCTTAAATTGTGTTCCTAACGGTAAAGGTTACATCATTTGAAATAACGACCTAGCCTTATACTAAAGCTAATGAGTATTTTTTTCTTAATTTAATTTGCTAGGTAACTATGAATATGTCCATTAACACGTTTCTTATTGTCTCTATTAAGGGCAAGACACTTTGTTCTTGTGTTCTTGATATGTAGCAGACAGTTACTATATTTAACTATCACTTTACTAAACTAACTCAAAAGGTTTTGTCCTCTTCAGTCGTCTCACTATGTCCGTGTTGTCGAGGAGCTGGATGGCCTTGATGTTCACATGATGATGAAGTCTACGTTCGTGAGCTTCGGCGCTGTAAAAGTAGCTAAGGAGCGATTTACGTAGAAGCTTCGAACGCGCTAATATCCTTACACATTATCGAATCGAAGTTGATCGTAAGTCAGGTGGCATTTGATAGTCTTTCACTTTGTAAATATTTTTTGCCAAACTACAAGCAATCTTATAAAACAGCACCCTACCACCACAAATCTAATAAACAAAGTATTTCTTGATAAAACGTATTTTTTTTCTTATATTCAGTTCAGTATGCCAACAGCCTCTTGGCTATAATCAGATGTGTTGTAGTGTCAAGTTATTGAGGACGGGCATCCATCGATGTCACGAACTTATATTTTTTCTTATTTAATATTATGGCTCTTCACAAAGTTGCTGAAACAACTACAAAAACTTTATCTGCATTGTATGAGTCATGATCCCCAATACAGCTTTAACTTGATGATCGATGTGGAGAAATTGATAAAACTGATAAACTGCAGAAGTATTGTATTTTTGATAGAAAATTGATAAATCATATTGTGTTGCACGCGGTGTGGCGTCGGCACGTCAAATGATGATTATGCTTACATTATAATTTTGTATGAATGAAGTAAAATGCTAACAATACAAAATGTGCTAAAAATGATAAAGTAAAAAATGTTATCTCACAATGCCACGAAAGTGAAAACGTTTTTCTTTGTTCTCCAGATGACCTGTTTTCAATTGAATAAGTTGCTCGGTCGGGTTTTGTAAACTGAAAGCGAAAGCCGAGCTTTTGTTAAGAGTTCTCATTGAAGCAGTTTAAATCAAGCCTCGATGAAATACATCGCAAGTTTAAATACTTAAGGTATGTTTCAAGTTCATCTTCATCTTCGTGTCGGCTGGTATATTGCTTAAAAATATGATCTTTTAGTTTACTTACTACTTTGAAATATATTTTTTGTTTTCCAGGAATTAGAAATGAGTACTTACCTAGAGTCCTTGTCCTAGTAGTGAAGGTAAACCTATCAAATGATCTGAAAATATGGTTCTGCTATAAACAGGATCGATAGATTGCACAATATATTACTTACATAATAAATACGATTTTAGAATTGGGAACAATAATTATTAGTTGATGAATGGAACAATTAACACAAAAAATCAAAGCTAATAGTTACAAAATTGAATATTAAATATTCTACAAAGCTTACGTTTATTTCTGTTTCTTGTTGTTTTTAATTAATTACTTCTACTTTGTTTTATTCTTTTTTTTGTGACAAATACAATACAATATACTTTATTGCAAAAAAACACAGAGATTACAAATTACTAAAAAGAAAAGTAGTACAATTGGCGGCCTTATTGCCAATGTAGCAATATCTTCCAGGCAACCAGGCAATAGGAAACAGAGAAGTAAAATAAATTGAAGCGGGTCAGTGCAAAAAACATGTTACTAAATTAAATATATATATACTCCAGTATACAACAAGTATACAAATACAAACATAATATATACAGAAGCATAAACAATATACAAATACAGAATACAATATTCCTACATACAATACATACATACCATACATACATGCAATACTTTCATACACAAATGAATAGAAAGAAGTTAAGTTCGGCGACATAACATAGCGTACCCAAACTCCTGTTCATAGTGACGACGCAGTAAGTTGTTAAAACTTTCCAGTGTTTTAGTAGTGACAAAGTGATTGACTCTTTGTTTTTTTTTTTTATTTTAAATTAAGATACTGTAAAAATATTTAAACTACAAATAACTAACAAAATGCTTATTTTACAAAATTCTAAATAGCATCTTTCATGCTGGACTGGGAACGATAGAAAAACATAGAATATGCCAGCTGCATCTCCTCCCAGGCATGCTGTAAAAACCAGCTAAGTGATTCGAGGTTTTCAGTGTATAATTGTAATTTAGGCTATGGACTGACAACCTGTCACTACTGCAATACACAGATATTTATAAATAAAAATGACCCTCAATACTTGCCAGACGTGGCGCAACGTCCTTTGTTTGAGTGGTTGACGCTGTGCCCCATCCCATTAGGGATAAAGACGTGATAAATAGTATTAAATTTGGAGAAACAGATACCATAATTTATACATGAAATAATTTAGTTTAACGCCATCTTTGATATCAATTTTACACCCAATGATCAGAATAATGAGTGCCGAAATTTGTGGGTACGATATAGGCAGATATTTTATAACTGAGAATAATATTTTATTGTACTGCGCAATCAGTCCTACTATACGGCAGCGTGACCTGTCCTGTCCTTGGAAGACAATATGTCCAGCAGCTTCACGTCGCGGAGATGAAGATGTTGATTGTTTACGAGACCGGGCAAAGTGGAGTGGAAAAAGCCGGAAAGCTGACCCCAGCATCAGGCCGGGGAAACGCTAGGCAGATGAAGCGCTGCGCTTCTGCGCAAGAAATAATAAAAAAATGCCCCCCTTTCCCGTCTAATTATATAATGTCCAAATTTTTATTCTTTTTACATTTCTAATTTTGAGTCATTTCAATTAACCTGTTCTCTAAATATCAGCTTTCTTGGTCATTGGGTTATTGATTAATTGTTTTTTGATTATGTATGTCAGTCAGTCAATCAGTCATAAAAAATACGATTTTTCAGAATTAATATTCTAATAACCGTTTAACCTATGTTTACAAAATTTGGAGTGCTTGTTTATCTAGAGAATTTTACCATATAAACCAAATTTGGAGTATAATAGTTAAGTAGATTTCGAGTTATAAAGGGGTCGAAAGTGTCTCCATATGGTTCCTGTAAATATACACACGGTGCTGCTGGCCAGTTCTCTTCGTTAAGCTTGGCTTGGACACGCTAACACGTGTCTACATAATAAACTACCCGTATGCTAGAAATGTTCTATTTTCTACCACAATTTGATATTGATGAGTTAGCATCACGGGAGCAAACTTAAACTATTAATAAATATAAATTTTTACCCTAATTTATTTGATTTTGCATTAACCTACCTGCTACATTTTTTTAATTCTGCAATTCGAATAATCTGTCTAGCTTTGGCTACAACTAATGAATATTTTATGTTCTCTTTGAACTATGTAATACGTATTCAAAATACTTAGTTATCGAAATTCCAAAATCAAAATAAGACGATTGCTGTCGCTCTTATAAATCTTCTTACAGATTTAAATATTTGTCTAAACAGGCAGGCAGTTATCATCATCTCCCTAGCCTTATCCCGTATCTCACGGGGTCGGCAACTTAATCTAATGGATTGAACTAGGTACTGGTATTTACACAGAGGTACTGCCATCTGACCTCCTCATTTTGCCATTTTCTATTTTCTAAACTGTTATATTAAACGAATATAAATGGCATATCTGAAGATGTTAAAGTAAAAATTCATGCTAGTCATTGAACTATAATATAATTATGATTAGAAGTGCAATAAATTGCTATTTAATCTTGTATACACGTCAAATTATTCATTTCAACAGCAAATTTGATCTAGCATAAGTATTCGTTTTATATGTATGTACATACATACATACATACATATAATCACGCCTCTTTCCCGGAGGGGTAGGCAGAGACCACATCTTTCCACTTGCTACGATCCTTACATACTTCTTTCGCTTCATCCACATTCATTTATCTTTTCATACATGCTCGTCGGTTTAGGGTACTCTTGACGTGACCTTTCTTTAGGACGTCCCCGATTTGATCCAAGTACTTGCGTCGAGGCCTTCCCCTCCCAACATTTCCATCCACACTCGCCATATATATCTGTTTGGTCAACCTGCTTTCACTCATTCTCTCAACATGTCCAAACCATTTAAGCATTCCCTTGTCAATACCTGTCACTATATCTTCTTTCACACCACATCGTTCCTATATGTATGTATATTAATATATACATAAAACGAAAACTTATTCTAGATCAAATTTGCTATTTTATACATACATACAATCACGCCTTTATCCCTAATGGGATAGGCAGAGCGCAAACGACCTAAACAGAGGTCGCTCCGCCACGTCTGACGCAGTTTTGAGAATAAGATAAATTTGTAGGTATATTGCATGCCCGAAAAAAAATGGATCTGGCACATTCTATGTTTTTCTTTTGCTCTCAGTCTAGCATGGAAGAATCTATAAAATATATGTTTTATTATATTTTGTATAAAGGTTACAGTTATTCCGTTCTAAGACTAAACGTAGCTATAGTCGGAAAAATTTAAAATAAAACTTCCGTACACTTTAACCGGTTGCCTCTTGTTGAAATTGTGTTAATAAATCATAATTATAATGCTGCAGAATTCTTAAGTCAGCGTCTAATTATATTACACCAGCTGAGAAGAAATTAATACTGAAAATGTTGCCGACATTACAAAAGCTACTTAGCTAAATATATGCTATGCTATGGTCAAAATTCTTTTAGTTACGCACAAAAACACAATTATAATTATTTATGAAGAAAATATTATATTATATTAAATAGATTTTCCTACTAATCGACCTTTATTATATCATATTTTTAAATCAGACAGGCAGTTGTAGCAACTGATAGTGCCTGTGTCTAATAGAAACAACAAATTCTTTCATGCTGGCTTGGTAGCAAGAGAAAAACATAATTTGTGGCAGCTTCATTTCCTCCCGAGCATGCTGTACAAACCAGTTAAGGGATCCGAGGGTTTCAGTATATTGTAATTTAGTCGATGGGCTGGCAACCTGTCACCACAGCAATATACCTACAAATCTATCTTAAATTACCCTCAAAAATTTGTCAGACGTGGCGAAACGACCTTTGCTACGCTCTGCCTACTCTATTAGGGATAAAGGTGTTACATTCTATGTTTTTCTCTTGCTACCAAGCATGAAAGAATTTGTTGTTTCTTTTAGATACAGGCACTATCAGTTGCTACAACTGCCTGCCTGATTCAATAATATAATATAATAAAGGTCGAGAAGTAGGAAAAAACATTTAATATAACATAATATTATCTTCATAAATAATTATAATTGTGTTTTTGTGCGTAACTAAAAGAATTTTGACCATAGCATAGCATATATTTAGCTAAGTAGCTTTTGTTATATATACTAGTAATAATCACGCTTTTATCCCTAATAGAGTAGGCAGAGCGTAGCAAAGGTAGTTTCGCCACGTCTGACAAATGTTTCAGGGTAATTTAATATAGATTTGTAGGTATATTGCTGTGGTGACATAGAAAGAACTACAAAAGAAGATGTAGATAAATTTGTATATCAAATTGGTGACTCAAGACTGTTTTGTCCGAGATAAGTGGAAGAGGGATGAGATTAATTACTGAGATTAATTGGCTGGATGTCGGACAACGGACCGCTGACGACCGGAGGAAATCTCTACTAAGATTCATGATTCTATAACGTAACAAAGATTATGTTATTTATGCTTGACTTACTTAAGCTTATGTATACTTGGGACTGACAGCGAGTTTGAGTTTGAATCAGAAATGTAATTTCAGTACTAACCGACCTGCAAATCCATACCTAATATTGCTCTCAAGTTGGAGATCGCTTCATAAATTCTAACCTTACTATCCGACAATCACTTGGTCAACCATCCTAGTACTTTGTAGATAATCTTTTTCTTTTTCCATATTTTTTTGGTCCTTACACTGGTTTTTCAACTAGTAACATACATACATATAATCACGCCTTTGTCCCTAATGGGGTAGGCAGAGCGTAAACGACTTAAACAAAGGACGTTCCGCCACATCTGACAAAGTTTTTTTTTTTTTTTTTTAATATATATAGGCGAGCATTTGTCCGCCATCTCACCTGGTGGAAAGTGACGATGCGGACTATGTTGAAGCATACTTACCTATGTAGTGCCTATTCACTCTCGCCTTGAAAAGGCCCAGGTTATATTGTTTTGAGAGACATTTAAATTTGTACGCATATTGCTGTAGTGACAGGTTGTCAGCCCATCGCCTAAATTGCAACATACTGACACCCTCATATCCCTTAGCTGATTTTTACAGCATGCCCGGGAGGAAAAGCAGCTGGCACATTCTATGTTTTTCTCTCGCTCCAGGCCAGCATGGAAGTAAAGTTCAACTAGTAAACATAAGCTTAATACTGCCAAAAGCTTTGCAAGTGCTTTGCTCTTGTGAGCTTGGATTGTTTGGATCGGAACGGAATCCAACTCTTTAGGAGTAGTCTTCAGGCATGATCTCCGCAGACTGGTGCTCCCCACGAGGAAAACCTTCCTTTACCCTTTCTAATGCAACTGAAAAGTCGATATGAAAACGAAACAGTGGTCAACAACGAACCGATGCGTTTCGTGCTCATGTTCGTGACATTCATCCCAGAATAGCCATAAAGCCTTTCACGCTTTCCAAAAGCTTCTTATGTTCAAATAAATAAACCTTAAGGTAGCAATGATTGGTGTGTTGCTGGCTCAATCCATTGTTCTATTCTATAATGTATTTGCCTTCTATGCTGGACTGGGAGCGAGAAAAAAAAAAGAATGTGCCAGCTGCATTTCCTCCCAGGCATGCTGTAAAAACCAGTTAAGGGATCTTGAGGATTTCAGTATATTGCAATTTAGGCGATGGTCTAACAACCTGTCACTATAGCAATACCCTAAAAATCTATCTTAAATAACCCTCAAAACTTTGTCAGAAGTGGCAGAACGCCCTTTGCTTAGGTCGTTTAGGCTCTGCCTACCCCATTAGGAATAAAGGCGTGATTATATCGATGGGTGCCTGGAACAAAGCCGCAATAGAAAAAACATAATTTTTCAGGAAAAAAGATTTAGTGAAAATCTTGAATAAGTACTAAGCTACGAGGCGTATTATAACGGTTTGAATATTAATCGATGTATTATTTTTTCTGAAGTAATTTATCAAGTAAAGAAACATCTAGTGCTTACGTAATTATTAATAAAACGATAAAAACGATAATGCCGTTTCATACACTTAAATTCGTTACCGCAAGAGTCCATTGTGGTTTTATTCCAGTATAATTGCGAGGGAAGCAAACAGCAATAGCGTATTGCAACGTTGTGCGCAGTTCTGAAGTTTGTATCGCGAAAACAATAAAAGGGTTTTGCAGTGTTATTACATGAATATTAAAATATAATTGAAAACTGTACTCGTGAATACTGTAAATAATATGAATACAATATAGTTTCATTGGAATTATTAAAAATACATAGAGAATTACGTATTTTATAAGGGGTTTTAGGGACAGGTTGCCAAAACGGAGAGAGCGATTCAACCCATGATAATTTTTTTTCTTTAGGAAAATGCCACTTTACACCTACTCTGTATTATGGGCTGAGTCATCCCTCTCCGTTTTTGCCAACCTGTCCCTAACACCCTGTATTATCATTTTGTAAATAATGTAATGGCTATTTGACACAGGATTTGTAAAAAAACTGCAAATCAATATAATAAATCTGTTTGTTTACGAAAAACACAAATAGCTCTTTATATAAAAAAACAGGCACTACATCTTGAGGTAAGTAATTAAAACTATATTTAAACATAACTACATAATAATCTTGTTTGGTAGGTATACCTAATCAGGAAGTTAAAACTATTCAAAAAGTATGTCTTCTTGGGAGTGATGGTCAGTTACCACATCCTCAGTACCACATACCAAAGCCTCGTAGAAATCATGGTAGTGGCGTGGAATGTCATGGTTTTTGCATAGGCTTAATAAGTCTGAGTGCAAGGCGTTAGGTATAGGTATCGGTTGACTGTAAGCTCCTTGCAGCTCCGAAACTATTTCTTCAGCAGGAGTAGCAGCAGCACGCAGTGTATGTACACCTCGTATACGTTCACTTCGTGTGAGTCCACCTATTACTCTTGCACCTCGGAATTGGGATCTGGTTGGTTGATCACGAGTGTGTAACTCCAGATAATCACCTTCAAAGCCATATTTGAATTTTAGTATGCCCTCATGAGAATACGCTATGGGATGTTTCTTTGACATTGAAGGTGCCTTTGACAAGGCGACCTCATATGCCATAGCTAACTCCCTGAAGAGAGAAGGAATAGAACAAAGTCTAGCCAGATGGGTGATGAACGCTCTGAAACATCGTGCCATTACGGCAGAGCTAGGAGGCACATCGCACATAGTTCGAGCCAAAAGAGGTTTCCCCCAGGGAGGCTGTCTCTCACCACTTATGTGGTGTCTTCTTCTGGATGACCTAATTAAGACTATAAACAGAATCATGGTATATATGCAAGCATACTCCGATGACGGAGTTATACTAGCTACTGGAAGAGAATTGAACATGATTAGTAATATCATGAACAGGACACTGAAACTGGTCCTTCAATGGTGCAGGGATAGAGGTTTAAACCTCAACGCGAACAAAACCAAACTAATCATCTTCACAAGGAAAAGAAATAAACATTTAGAATTACCAGTCCGAATTGATGGAGCTGAACTGGAAGTAGTAGAGGAGATAAGATACCTAGGTGTGGACATAGACAGTAAACTGCTCTTTAACACACACATAGAAAACTCAAGCAAAAAAGCAAAGATGGCTTTAGTGCAATGCAGAAGAGCCGTCGGTAAGACATGGGGAATATAGTGTCATGGCCACATATAGTCCTATGGATCTATAAAGCTATAATTCTCCCCAGAATTAGTTACGGAGCAATAGTATGGTGGCATAGAGCCTCAATCATCAAGAATAAAACAGCGCTGGACCAGGTCCAACGCTTGGCCGCACTGACGATCACTGGGGCCATGAGAACAACTCCCACAGCGGCCTTAAATATGATCCTGGGTCTCTATCCTATTGACCTACAGGTGAAGAAGGTAGCCTTAGAACAATGGTTTAGAATGAAGTCCTTTAAATCTTGGAAGGGTAACCATCTGGACAAAGGGCACGTCAAGATAGACTCCTTGATAGGACAAAATATCTCGATGATTCTTGCAAATAACGATTTGATACAGAAACAAGAGATTTTTGATAAGAAGTACAGAATATACATAGGTTCAAGAGATGAATGGAAAATCCACACAGACAACCCGATAACGATCTGTTACACTGACGGATCTAGGAAAGAAAACACTAAATTATCGGGGGCGGGCATTTACATAGAAAACTCGCCACGTCTGTATAGAACAATACCTTTTGGAAAATTCGCCAGCGTTTTCCAGGCTGAGGTGCAGGCCATCCTGGAGTGCGCCGGCGAGTTAGAAAATTTAGAACTGACACCAGAAGTCATAATCTATAGTGACAGTCAGGCAGCATTAAAAGCGTTGAACAAAACCTGTACAACCTCTGCATTAGTCAAGGAATGCAAACTGACTCTAAACAGATTATGTACCAAAACTAGTATCACAATTGCCTGGGTGCCAGGGCACCAAGACAACGAAGGAAACGAGATAGCAGACAAACTGGCCAGGACCGGGGCAGATGAAACCTTCATGGGCCTTGAACCATGTCTACCAATTCCAGGCCAAACAACAAAAGGCGTTATTAATATAAAAATCAAAAACGATAGTAACAGTAGATGGAATAACCTACAGTCATGTCGACAATCTAAGCTTTTCATTAAATGCCTAGATTTTAGAAAAACGCGTAGATTGCTACAACTTAGTAAAAAACATATCAGACTCTTGGTAGGGTTACTGACAGGACATTGCGGACTGAACAAACACCTACACACTATGAGATTAATAGATAACCCAAATTGCCTTGAGTGCGGACAGGAGGAAAGTAGTCTCCATTTCTTAGCCGAATGTCCTAGCTACTCACTGTCAAGATGGGAATACTTAGGAACTGACAAACTAGAGACAAAGGACTTAGAAAACATTTCCTTACTAGACATTCTGCACTTCTGCAGGGCCACTGGTAGATTCAAGGAGGTGACGCTGACCGAGCACCAGTGAACCCAGTGCTCCACCACTGGGAATTGGGTGAAATGGTTCCAACATCAGGAGCTGATCACCCGTCTGCGTGCAACGCAGCCGTCCCACCAAGAAGTAGAAGAAGTAGAATGCCCTCATGAGTATGACAAGGGACCACTTCCATAACATTGGACCACAATATCTTATTTCCCTCTGAGTCATGCATCCAGTTTCGTCCTTCAATGAGCTTTTTTATATCAACAAAGTCAGATTGAGCCATCTCTACGACATTATATTTCTCGCCACTAACTTTGGCATTCATTGCAACAGCATAAATTTGTTCTGGCGTATACAAATTTTTTTGTTTCTTTAGCTCACGCTCTATGCAAGCATGCATTGAATCACCCTCGTTGTGTCCGTGTCCGGTTTCAAAAAATCAATGCGTGATTGTCATTACATATTTTGAAGCTGCATATAAATGCAGTGCAAATATAAATAGATTTTTATTTTGCCCGGGACAACCGTCTGAATAAAGTGAAATTTTGGAAACCGAGCGCTTATGTTCATTTTCAAAAAACTTTAATAAGCAACTCCCGACTTCAATAGCTCCTCGCTTCGCTATTTTCATGTGCCACATAAAACAGTATCCCAGCTTACGGCCTGCATCGAACACTGTAAAATTATAAACGGGATATTTTCTTTTGTAATAGAAAACCCCAACATCTGACCTTGGAATGTAAAGAACCTTCTCAAGATCAAAAACTGCTATAGTCTCCAAGTCAGTAACGTTTAGTTTTTCAGCATCTTTTATCTCACGCACTCTTTCCTTATTCTTTATGTGTTTGTCATAGCGACTAAATATATTGTGTAAAGGTTTTGAGCGACTATCTTACAGTAATGGTGATCGTGAATCGGCATACATGTTTATTTCGCGGAACAAAGCCGTAATGCTTGTTACCTATAGACCATTGAAAAAAACTTTTATCTTTGTACATAGCACCATTATTCCAGTAAACAAAATTCAAATTCTAAATGAGGAATATCGAGACAATACCCATAACGATTTTGCTAAATCAGCCAGTGTTCATTTAATATTCGTGAAAAAAATACACGAGGTGTATTCGGATCCATAGATTATGAAAATAGCATGATAGGAAAACTGCCACTATGGCTATTGTGGTTTTGTTCCAGGCATCCATCGATATGTATGTATGGATTCTATTCAATATGTATGAGCATTCAGTCAAATTCTAATACATTACATCAGCTATAATGAACACAAGGAATCATTACGCAATGTTTACTTCAGAGCAGCGGTGGTGCGGAATTAATATCAAAAACATACTCGTTATTCTGTATTCAATTGGAAGCATTTTTCAAACACGTCATTATTGATTCGTACATTGAATCTTTTTTCGCTCCCAGTCCAGAGTGGAATTTTATGCTGACAGCTATTCAATTACAATGAGAAAAGGGCAAGGATCTCTTTAAGAAAATCAGAATTAATTAATAAAATGCCACAAGACAGATGAACCTGTTAATTTTCAACTTAGTTCTTTTTCAGAACAAATCCAATTGCAAAGGGTTTTGTGCAGTAAAGTTTTCCATTTCAAAGGGTTGTTGAATATTCAGCAGAATATTAAACGCGATTAGTAAAATTACTAATCAGTCAATTACATTTGAATCAGTGAACGGCACTAAACGAATAAGTTGCTAGATTTAAATTTTATAAAGAGTTTTGCTCAGAACACAAGGTTAAATTCATTAGCTCTCTTCACAGTTCATTAAAGTCCGAGTTAAATTACATTAAATTAGATAACATTAAATCAATTTTACCAGGTGTAAGGGACAGCATCCCGCAAAGTGATTAGGGTTGCTCAGTCAACGACACTGATCAACTATCACGAGTAAATTCTTTGAGGAAAATAAAAAGAAATGCTTTTCCATACAAACTATCTGATTGAGGTGGTCATTTTGTATGGGAAAGTTATTTTTTATTTCATCTCCTGAAAGAATTTCCTGGTGAATGTTGTTCAGTGTCATTGACTGACAACCCCTATCAGTTTGCGGGCCGCTGTCATAGTTAGTACTGGTGTAGTTAGTACAGGCATTTTAATATTTCTTTTTAGAATTTGTATTTGAATTAGATTTATTATGAGTAATGATACGTGTAAAATTAAAATTGTAAAATTACAAACCCCATGTCCAATATTTCGCATCGAGCGTGGAGTCAAGCAAGGAGACCCTCTATCACCAAGACTATTTACCAGCACTCTCGAATCAGTGTTCCGAAAACTGGCAGCAATTTGGGAAGGACAGGGCATTGACGTGGGTGACCGGTGGTTGACTAACCTCCGGTTTGCAGACGACATTGTCCTCTTTGCCGAGTACATTTACCTGGGCCAGTTAGTCTCCTTCCAGAACCGGCAAGAAAAGGAAATTGATCGCCGCATAGAAAATTCCTGGAGGAGCTACTGGTCCATGAAGGATCTTATGAAGGGAGACCTTCCATTATGCCTTAAGCGGTAACTCGTCGACATGTGCATTCTGCCTACTCTGACCTACGGAGCACAGACATGGTCTTTGATCGGTTCACAGAAGTTCAAACTCGGGGCGTGTCAAAGAGCAATGGAGCAGAGTATTCTAGGTGTAAAAAGGATTGACCGCGTCAGGAACACCACACAAAATAAGACAGAGTTGAAAGTCGTTATTTGATTTCAGACTTAAATATTCAGTGAACAACGTCCTCAGATATATCGGATTGGACATGTCATTTAGCAAACCTTTTCACAAATCTTCTCGGATGTGAATAGAAAGTACTTTATTGTTCGCACAATGGTCACACAGGATTCTCCCCTCCCCTCCCCCCCGCCTGCCGCCGCCAGTCAGCTGACCGACTTCTTTTATCAAGATGCGTTGAAAAATGAACTTGTATACTTGAATTATTATTATTATATTAGCCTAAAGTGTCCCACTGCTTGAATACTCGACAAATTAAATTAATAAATATAATCACGCCATTATCTCTTTTAGGGTAGGTAGAGCGTAAACAACCTAAACAAGGGTAGATGCACCATGTCTGACAAAGTATTCAGGGTTATTTAAAATAGATTTTCTGATATATATCTGTAGTGACAGGTGGTCAGCCCGTTGCCTAAATTACAATATACAGAAACGCTTGGATCTCTTAGCTGGTTATAATAGCATGTCCAGGAGGAAAAGCAGCTGGTACATTCTATGTTTTTCACTCGCTCGCAGTCCAGCATTAAAGAAATACTCGACAATCACTTGATTTATGAAAGATATTGCTAGATCTGTATGTATACAGTTATGAAAGTAGCATGCGAGCTACTCTCTGAGATATTCGTGAACTTTTCGTTTTCAAGTAACATTGTGCCAAATAAATAACCAATTAATTTGAACTTTTCGATTCGATATAAAGTTCAAAACTAATGTAAAGTACGAGCATAAACTCGCGTGCAGAGAGATTGATTGTTCTTATACTTCACGAAAAGGAACAAAATAACTAGGTCATGAGTTAAAGTATAAACTTCCATGCTGGCCTGAGAGCCAGAGAAAAACATAGAATATGCCAGCTGCATTTTCTCCTAGGCATGCTGTAAAGACCAGCTAAGGGATCCGAGAATTTTAGTATATTGCAGTTTAGACGATGGACTGACAACCTGTCACTACAGCAATATACCTACAAATCAATCTTAAATAACCCTCAGAGTTCCTCTTAACTGGGCTCAGGACTATACTCGATGAAGTGAGGAAGATCAACAAGCAGAGAGCGATGCAGAAGAAGATTGTAGCTGGTGGTAACAACGGCACTTTGTTTGTCAGACGTGCCGAAACGACCTTTGTTTAGTTCGTATACGCTTGCCTACCTTCGGGATAAGGCCGTGATTTTATGTAAGTGTAAGTAAAAGAATAAACATTTCTGTCCTCGTTGTTGGGACCCAAGCTCGATCGTGGCAGCACAATAAGAAGCAAAAGATTTTCGTGCTTCGCAGGGCACGTTAAGCCGTCGCTCCCGGTCACTGTCTTTGATAGTGGTCGTTACTCAAACCATGTTAGAAGCCTGATAGTTGTGCTACTAAGCGGTTTAAAAACTCTGACACCAGGTTTCATCGGGTCCATAGACTCGATACCCACACGACAGAAAAAGAAGCACAATGCACAATATGATCATCCTGAAAGTACACCTAAGCCACCAGGGCAACATTACTTAAAAGTTACTTGAAGGTGATTCCTCCCGGCAAATGGTTGTTTTCAAGAGATAATTTCTGCGAAACGAACCATTGTTATATTCTAAAAAATAAATACATCTAAGTAACTAGATCAGGGCATCAGGGTTTGCAATTCAAAATATTCTAGTTCAAAATTAATTATGCTAAAAAAACTGGAATTAAATCTGTTTTTATTAGTAAATTTGATATTCCTTCTAAACGATTAGGACCGCTTTTACAGTTCCTTCGGGAAAATAAAAACGCTTCCATACTGGACTGGGAGCAATAGTAAAATATAGAATGTGTAAAAGCCAGCTAAGGGATTCAAGGGTTCAGTGTATTGTAATTTAGACGATAGGCTGACTACCTGTCATTACAGCAATACCTACACATAATTATCTTTCTTATGTTAAATAACTTGTAAAAAGCGGCGAAATGACCTTTGTTTAGGTCGTTTACTCTCTGCCGATCCCATAAGGGATGAAGACGTGATTATATGAAAAATTTGAAAAATTATATGGGATGTAGTAGGGCGTCTGTTTCCGCTCAGGTGTACTAGTCGACCCTTTCTGGTTGGTGCACCGCCAGGTACAGGCGGCTTGCAACTCTCGCCAGTGACTCCAAGTAGCTGCAGTGTTTGCAGCGGCCACATCCCGGTAAACCGCGTCGACTCGCGGGCTAAACCTGGTCGAGGGGGACTTTTCTTCTTCGGCAGAAAAGTCTAATGCGGATGCCTCCCGCATAAAAAGCACGAAGTCTGTCTCGGCGCAGAAGGCAACCCACGCTGATTAGCAACGGACCTTGGCAGATGCGGCGAGACAGCAAGGCATTGTGAAAGGCCGAGGGCGACGATAGAGGTCGAGAGCAATCGTCGGCCAGACACTGCATCCATCCCTTCTCCAGTCGTAGCGGTTCTCCGTTCCACTGGATCAAGAAGGGTAAGGACGAGAGAGTGCGTCTGTGTTTGCGCGTACACTTACGCACTTAAATATATCCTGCGCACTAGACCGCTTCTGAAAAATAGACTCCGAAGAAGTCAAGTCCTGTGGCGATGGGCAGAGGTGGAGAGGTCCGGTTTGATGCAAGCCGGGCTTTGTCTGATGCCTGCACACAGGCGGCTCCGGGGGTGTGAGTACACGCCGTGGTCGTTTTTGCACTGCAATGGGGTGACAGTGTGAGCTCGGCAGCACCCGGGGTGACAAAGCAGCTCTTTTCAGGGAGGCTCTGCTTTCCCCGCTAAGCCGGGGGAGGGGCTAGAAAAGGTGCCCTAAAGAAATGCTCATCCCAGCCAAAGAGGATGATAGTAACCGCGGCTGCCTCCGTATCTATTAATTCGTGGTCGACGTCGCAAAGAAAGAAATAAAAATATTCAAACATCTACTATGACATTCGGCGCATGAAACGTGAGAACACTTCTAGACCGCGACTCCAATGCTTGTCCTGAGCGAAAAACTGCCATTTTATCCAGGGAACTTCGTCGCTATAATGTAGATGAAGCTGCACTAAGCGAAACACATCTTGCTGACGAAGGTGAACTGGTAGAGCACGGCGGTGGTTATACTTACTTCTGGAAAGGTACCGCTGCCTCAGAACCAAGACGGTCAGGTGTCGGGTTTGCGATCAAAAACCAACTTGTGAAGTGTTTAGATGAATATCATGTCCACATATCTGATCGCGTGACCACTTTGCGCCTTCACCTGCATAATGACAACTATCTTAATGTAATCAGTATATATGCACCAACGTTGGATAAATCTGATTACATTAAAGATCAGTTCTACGAGGAGTTGACTCAATGCCTCGATAGCATTCGTCTTAAAGAACAAATACTTCTACTGGGGGACTTCAATGCCAGAGTCGGTCGAGATCATGATGCTTGGCCCAGGGTCTTGGGTAAGCATGGGATTGGGAATATGAACAGCAATGGCCAACTCCTGCTCAGCCTATGTGCGCAATTCGAACTCGCGATCACAAACACACTGTTCAGACACCCCGCTAAGCATAAAACCACGTGGATGCACCCAAGATCCAAACACTAGCATCTTATCGACTATGCAATTGTTCGGCAAAAACACGTTTCCGAAGTCCAAGATACGCGCGTCTTGCGCGGTGCGCACTGTTGGACAGATCATAGACTTGTTGTCATTAAGTTGTCTTCGCTTATTTCCTCCTCCTCGAAATGTATAAAACCTACGTCCCTGGACGTGGAGAAGCTCAACAGCGAAGAGATGAGAAATAACTATGTTTCAGGCCTAGCAAGTACCCTACGGCGTGAACAGACTGGTGATATTGAAGCTGACTGGAAGATTCTGTCAACTCATGTCTTAGATACAGCTACGAATATCTTAGGTCGAAAAGTCCGGAGAAATGAAGACTGGTACGATGAGAATGACAGAGTATTGACAGAAGCTATATCGGATCACCGCAAATTATTACGCAAAAACGGTGGAAAGCGAAATGGCGGAAATGCTGCTGTTGACATTAAACAAAGTGAACAAGCTTTACGAAAACTATCTCGGGACACAAAAGACAACTGGTGGCAAAAAAAAGCTAAATCCATACAGTTTCTCGCAGACACAAACCAGCTTGGTGAGTTTTACAGTGAGGTTAGAAATCTGCTGGGAAGTACTATCCGAGCAAAGGTGCCCCTTCAGTCACTTGATGGTGAGCATCTTATAAAAACTAAGTATAATGTGTTAAAGAGATGGGCAGAACATTTCAACAATCTGCTGAATGTAGATCGATCAGCTGATTTACCGCACATTAGACTGATGCCTCAACTCCCATTTGCTGAAGAATTAGACGAGCCACTAAAGCTGGATGAAGTGGTCCTTGCTATCAAACAGCAGCAAAACAAGCGTGCGGTTGGTATTGACTTAATACCGGGAGAACTACTTAAATACGGCGGGAAAGAGTTGTACTCGTCCTTATATGAACTTTTTGTTCGTATGTGGGATAAAGAACGGGTCCCAAATGACTTCAAAGTCTCACGCATCACCGCCCTTTACAAGAACAAGGGTGACCGTTCAGACTGCAATTCCTACCGTGGTATTTCGCTTCTGTCTGTCCCGGGAAAAGTCTTTGCCAGATTACTTTTAAACCGCCTTAGGACACTTTCTGAACAACTATTGCCGGAGACCCAGTTTGGCTTCCGACCTGACCGAGGAACCTGTGAAGCCATATTCTCAGTGCGTCAACTACAGGAAAAAAGTAGAGAACAAGGTCGTAAGTTGTACCTCTGCTTCGTTGACCTCGAGAAGGCCTTTGACAGTGTTCCTCGTGAAGCCCTTTGGCTTGTACTTACGAAAATGGGTTGCACAGATAAATTTGTAAAGCTTCTCAGACTGCTGCATGACGACATGGAGTGTTGTGTGACAGTTGAGGGAGAGCAGTCGAGTTATTTTCCCGTCACCTGTGGGGTAAAACAAGGCTGTGTACTCGCACCTACACCCTTTGCCTTATACTTCGCTGTTGTAGTCGGGGAGGTTTTACAGGATTCTCTTGAAGGTGTTCGCATCCGCTTTCGAACAAACGGCAAACTCTTTAATCTCGCTAGATTTAAGGCAAGTACTAAAGTTTCGTAAATTTGGCCTTAAGATCAGTGTCAAAAAGACGGAAGTGCTATCCTGGGACACTAATGGTCGTGAGGCATTATCTGTAACGATTGGTGATGACGTGCTTAAACAGGTCGACAAGTTCAAATATCTGGGAAGCACTATAACAGCTAAGTGTGACCTGGACTCAGAGATAAGCAGTAGGATAAGTGCAGCCGCGGCAGCATTCGGCAAACTCAACTCCAAGGTCTTCTGCTCACATGATCTGAAACTGACCACGAAGGTGTCAGTATACATGGCCATTGTGCTGCCAAATCTTCTCTATTCCGCTGAGACGTGGTGCTTGTACCGACACCATATTCGTACACTAGACCGTTTCCACCTGAAATGTCTAAGAAGTATTATGAAGATAAGTTGGTCTGACCGTGTACGTAACACTGAAGTGCTGCGACGAGCCAATGTTGGTGGCATTGAAGCTTACCTGATGCGGCGACAGCTTCGGTGGTGCGGACACGTGTCGCGGATGGTGGAGGATCGAGTGGCGAAACGCGTATTTTACTCAGAGCTCAAGGAGGGCAAGCGTAAGCAGGGCGGTCAATTCCTCAGATATAAAGACGTTCTGAAAAGACATTTGAAAAGATGCGAGATAGAGCCCTCGAAATGGGAGGACCTGGCAGCACAGCGACCAGAATGGAGACATATGGTCCAAACAAAAATTTACAATTTCAAGAAGCGTCGTTTACTGGAGCCAGACGCTAAGCGTGACGAACTCAAAGCCCGACCACCAGCGGCCATAACTTATAATTATTTGAACGGTGTTCTTACATGCCCGTACTGTACGCGAGAATTCACCGTAAAAATTGGCTATCTAAGCCACATAAGGGCGCATGAACGCCGAAACTAATACAGGAGTTGACAGCGGTCGCCATGACCGAAAACGGTCGGAGGGGATTATTATTATATGAAAAATTATTTATAGTCGTTTTATCAAAAGAAAGGTCAAAGTCAAAGAAAACTAGTATTTATTCCGCTGATAAGGAAATTATATTGCTGCTCCTTACTGTTTTGAAACTCTAGGCTTCCGGCCCAATCATCTCGACCCTATAAAAGAAAAAATAGTTGACTGAGACCATTGACCTTTAAATTTAAGAACTGTGTAATAAAGACCATTTATTTGTAAACTAATTGTTTCTTTTTGATTCATTTTTTTAAGGAGATCACAAATTGGAAAGCTTAATAATTTGTAAATAAAGTTAAAATATGAAGAAGAAACAATTAGTTAACAAGAACGAGCTTTTAATTACACTACTATTCTGCCACTGTATTTCCTTTATGCAAAGGTTCCTTTTATAGTCGGTGAATGGAAGTCAATTTATCGTCGTTTGTTTGTTTAAAATGCAGTTATTGAGTTTGTGAGGCGGAGCTGCAATTCAGTTAGGTTTGCATTAAACAGTGGATGCTGTCTGTCTTGAACGGTCAATTGTGGCTCTTTACGGTCCTTTGTTCCTAGATGCCCCCCCCCCCCTCCGATAAACGAAAAATACCTCAAAATTTGGTATTCTTTATAGATTTTGTCTATACTGACTTTGTACATTTATACTGAATTTAATTATTTATGTATTCCTATGTTTTCCATATATTTATTATAGTACATACATACATATAATCATGCCTTCATCCCTAATGGCGTAGGCAGAGCGTAAACGGCCTAAACAAAGGTCGTTCCGCCACGTGTGACAAAGTTTTGAGGGTTATTTAAGATAGATTTGTAGATATATTGCTGTAGTGACAGGTTGTCAGCCCATCGCCTATATTGCATAATACTAAAATCTTCGGGTCCCTTAGCTGGTTTTTAAGCTAAGCTGCCTCCTGAGCAGGAGGTCGTGGTTCGAATGCCATCACGTACTAATGTGTTTTTCGGTTTTTGAATTTCATATGGAGCTTTTTCCGTACTTCGGAAGCCACGTTAAGCCGTTGGTCCCATTTTATATCGTTTAATACCGAAGATATTAGTCGTTAAGCCATGGTAGAGGCCAGTGCTAAGCATTGGCGGTTTGAAAACTCTGACCTTATCTAGGTTGCGTTGCGGAGGTCAGATGGCAGTCGCTTTGTGTTAAACCCAGTACCCTCGTTCAATCAGGGGATTATTAGCCAACCCCGTGAGATACACGATAAGGCTAGTAAGATGATACAAGTAAAAAAAAATTGCTAACCAAACTTCAGTATAATAACTCAGATCTACTAATAAAACTGCAAAGAGTTCCCCAAGAAGCATTGGACGAAATACGAAAATTAAATTGGCCGTCCCATCAAACAATTTCAACCGTCAACGGCTCCAGTCGTTTGGTTAGCAATATTATTTTTTTCAAGTATTCAAACATGATCGTCATTTATTTTTTTGGCAACGGTGTTTAACTACAGATAGCCCGATGGTGTAGTGGATAGGGCCGCTGCCTCCTGAGCGGGAGGTCGTGGTTCGAATCCCACCACGTACCTATGTGTTTTTCGGTTTTCGAATTTCATATGTTCGTTTATTCGGCACGTTTAAGCCGTTGGTCCCGGTTAATACCGTAGATATTAGTCGTTAAGCCATATCAGAGGCCAGTGCTAAGCATTGGCGGCCTGAAAACTCTGACCTAATCTAGGATTGGGTCTGGTTTCCCTTCTTGGTTGCGGAGGTCAGATGGCAGTCGCTCTGTGTAAAAACCAGTACCCTCGTTCAATCCCCTGGATTAGGTAGCCGACCCCGTGAGATACGGGATAAGGCTAGGAAGATGATGGTGTTTAACTACAGAATTATGTCAATTAAGTATTAAGGAGTTTTGTTATTACACAAAATATCTCAGCTCTAATGTAAATCCTCGGAAACTCAGTTAGTTACGAGTATCTCATTACTAAGTGAAATGATTCCGTAAACTGGTATTTTGTTTACAACTTAATATTATTGTAATAAGATTATTTATTACTAGCTTTCTGTCAGCGGTGGTACCCGCTGCTAAATAAGCTTTACAGTAAGACAGATATACTTTCCCAGGGTAAAAAATAACCTATCTATTTAGATTAAACGCAGTTTTCTAATGACGAAATATTTTTTTAAATCAATCGTCAAATCTTTCGTCTTTATAATACGTTCGTTCGTATAAGTCGTTACTTATAACGATTTAAGATTATAAGATTAGTTTACATAAATTTGATTCTTTGATGCTAACAAATTCAACTAATAATCGTAAAATATTATTATCTAATTTTCATATTTTAAACATTCCAACAGTACCTAGTTAGTTATTTATTTATCGCATAGCATTCCGGTTTTGTTGCGCACAGTAATTCAATGAACTAGAGTAAATAAAAAATAAGTTCAAAAACTAGAACCCGCCTACTCAAAAGTATGAAATAAGAAAATATTAGCATCTGAATTGATATACATTATAGTGATGTTCATAGGATAGCCACGGTCGTATGCCACATGAGGTCTACGTGTAATGTAAAATGATCGCTGACCGCTGTTAAAATCTATTTTGTGGTTAGAATGCATTGTTTAATTAGGATAGGTGGCATATTACCACGGTTATCCACTGAACATCACTATAATGTATTAAATATCAATTCAGATGAGAATATTTTTGAGTTTCATACTTTTCTGTAGCGGGTTGTAGTTGTTTAGTTACTAACCTATTTTTTTTGTAATTTGCTTTATTCGTTAAATTTTATTTAGAAGTTTAAAAATTATGAGGGAACATTCCACCAACCACCCATGGTCCTCCCCGCCTTGCGGCGTAACGGACCGAAACATATATTTTAGGGAGTAATTCTAAACATGAAACAGTAAAATTTTCTTTCATATTTCGACCTAGTTTTCGTGGAAAAAGTTATTTTTGTATTTAGTTTCGTGGGTAGAATCACAACCTAAGATATAGTCATCTATTTTTGATTTTATCAGCCCTTAATCACCTTTCTTACATCCACACTACTGTCGTTGCTATTTCATAGCATTCTAACAGTCTCGTTGGGCATTGCAGCGATTCAGCGAAAAAACATATTTTACCTCAGGTAAAGAGCTATTATAATATTAGAAGCTGACATTTACAGCCCGGATTTCAGATTCTCTTTGTGAATACTATAAATTACTTCCATGCTGGACTGGGAGCAACAGAAAAACATAGAATGTTCTAGCTGTATCTTCTTTCGGGCATGCTGTAAAAATCAGCTAAGGGATGCGAGGGTTTCAGTTTATTGTAATTAAGGCGATGGACTGACAACCTGTCACTACAGCAATATACCTACAAATCTATTTTAAATAACAATCAAAACTTTGCCAGACGTGGCGGAACGCATTTGTATAGGTCTTTTAAGCTCCGCCTACCCCATTAGGGATGAAGGCGCGATTATGTGTGTCTTTGTGTGTATAGGCCCACTCTGTTTCATACAGCTAAGTGCTCAAATAGCTTGGTACATTGATCGAGACAAGGTTGCGAGAGAACTTTGTCATGTTTCAGTACACATAAATCTTCATCTTTGCTTATCACTACATAGTATAAAACAAAGTCGCTTTCTCTGTCCCTATAAACTACGCAACCGATTATGATGCGGTTTCTTTAAATGGATAGAGTGATTCAAGAGGAAGGTTTATATATAATTCATGCATAATATAGTAGAGAAACACTGATGATTTCCGTGTGAAGCCGGGGCGGGTCGCTAGTTATCGATAAACCAACAATATTATTTATTTACCTCTTATGATTCACCGCTGTTGTAGGCTTTGCGTGAAAAAAAAATGAAAATACACACAAGAATTAATTATATAATAGTGTTATTGGATTTGTAAATCAACTCATTACCAAGTCGCTTTTCGAGTTCATTATTAAATACGAGTACTTCTAATTGTGTGCGTGCTACAACTACTTTTAGTTTGTTGTTTTCACTACTTAGATCGTTTGTCTTTTTTTGTAACTTCTTCTTGTCGTGTCGATCGTTTAGGAGTTTGTATACTAATTTTGACCAGTACTCTGCCAAACGAACCGCTACGTCAGTGGCGTTGTACAGGTCTTCTTGCGTGCAAGATGAAGGGCACGCGGGGCAAGACACTAGATGTGCCATTTTTGTAACTGAAATAATATTTTTTTTCTCATAGCGCATACCGTCATCTAAAGTAAAGATATGAATTTGCAACGTGTTAACGTTTATTTAATTACATTTAAATGAGTACAAAAAAATAACATATAAAAACTCGTACTCTGCTATTTAAATTCATAAGAAATAAAGTAATTACTAGCTTATAAAACAGCCCCTGATATAAAAAAACACTCTTTAAGAATAAGAATTCGTTTATTGCCATAACATAAAGTACATACAACATTAAAAAGAAAGACAAAACAAAACATAAATATGGCAAAAGGCAGGGACTCAGTTGTTGTCAACATGCTGCCGGGGACAGCACTGTTGACACTGTTGATTTTCAGCCCTTACCCTTTTCTTTCATTACTAAAAAAAAGCAATGTAATTAAATCTTTAAATCCTTAAAAAAGAATCACTAGTTGTTAGGCAATATCTCAAATACACATCGTAAATCCAGCTATATATTTCATATCTTTTTGAAATATGGATCCTAAAATTTACAATACATCCAAAAGTCGGATTGGGAGTATTTATTTTGTTTTTATTTTATCCTCGATAAATTCTATTTTTAACCGAGAAAGTATAATTTGACCTATTTGTTTTAATCCTATTATGTGATATAAGTGCTCTCAAGGAAGTCTATTTCAATATATTTTGTGCTCAGCTGTGGAAAGCGATGTCTGGACGATTTAATTCAAGAGAGCGTTTGTCATCGGATGCACTTCTTGACGTCTCAACACAGTTGTGAAATATATATATCACTTGCGATTGTTGGCACTTGGTGAAACTCCACTATTATCTGTTTTTGGTAATAAATACACGTGTACTCGTTTTTAATGGTATTAATTTGTTACCGTCTTCTTACAGTCACGATTCTTGAGTTTACATTTCGTAAGTAAGTATAAAGTTAACTTCGCAAGAGTTCATTTGGGATGGTACACGATGGTGCGTTTTGGAAAGGAAAAGTATTTTAAATATATTCTATTAGGATTACTTCCATGATTATTATTTTTTGTTACCTAGATATTTCATCGCAGTTTCATGCGTCATGGTCACGAGCAGACTGCTGCTGTTGCTGTTGTATGCTCGTGAACATGTCACATGAAACTGCGATGAAATATCGAGATAACAATAAATATAATAGTGATAGTAATCTGGTTCAAAATAATTAATTTACTGTAATGAACAACTGCGAAAATCTCAAAACCTAAATTCTAGTGGAGCTTGCAAATGGTTACTTCTGAAGACTGAAAAACCCTGTAAGTAGAGCAAAAAAAAAAATGAATTTAAGCAAGACTAAAATGATATTATCTGTTATTCTGAGAGCAATGTCTCCATATATTTACATTCCGTCGGCACATTCTTTACTCCCACAGGAGGGGATGAAGCCATGCATACGGAACAGTACGAACTGTACGTACTGCCTCCGTGGTCTAGTGGCTAGTGCCATGGACTCCTGATCCGGAGGTCTGACAACCTGTCACTACAGCAACATACCTACAAATATATCTAAAACAACCCTCAAAACTTTGTCAGACGTGGCGGAACGACCTTTGTTTGGGTCGTTCACGCTCTGTCTACACCATTATGTATGTCAACAGAGCAGTTGAAAATGCACTACGCTTGGCATGGTATGTTATTGTAAGCAATATCAATGCAACAATTAAGGTAGCAAAATTGTTACTAACATTCATAAATCACGCCTTCATTCAAAATGGGGTAGGCAGAGCGTTTACGACCTAAAAAAATGTTTTTGTTTCTAATGACAATAGATTGTAAGCGTGAACATTGTTTGATCATGTTGTTCAATTACAAAACATCAAGCATTCTCAATTTCCTGCCCCTGTGGTCTAGTGGTCAGAGCCATGTGCTTACGATCCGGAGGTCCTTGGTTCGATTCCCAGGGGAGGGGAAACATACATACAAACATAAAATCATGCCTATATCCCTAAATCAAAGGTCATCCGCCGCGACTGATAAGTTTTGAGGGTTTTTGCAGGTGATTACGTATACAAATTTGACCTAAAGATTGAGTAATTTTGTATTACATTTTAAACCAAATGAAATTGAAATATTCCTGCTACATAATATTGAATATGAAAATTGCGTACATTTATCGATAATCCCTTCTTCTTAGCGAGTGGATTCTTGAGTCGAACAACGACCCGAAAAACCCTTGTGTCAGAGTTTTCAGAGAACCGCCTAGTAGCACAGCTTCTGACTTAGTTTGAGTAACGACCACTATCAAAGACAGCGACCGGGACTGACGGCTTTCCGTGCCCTCCGAAACACGGAAATCTTTTACTTTTCGCACAATCAGGTGATAAAGCCTGCAATGTCCTAACTAAAATGGGGAAAACCTCACAAAGTGATAAATTGACAAATATCAACTTTATGTTCCCCCTGGGAATCGAAGCCAGGACCTCCGGAACGTTAGCCCATGACTCCAACCACTAGACTAAGGAGGCAGTTATAATTTTAATAATGAGATGAGATGAGACGACTGCAGCAAGAGCTTGCTCAGTTTGTTGGAGATCAGTGAGCCTTTCAATACTGTTGATGACAACAAATAACAACACAAAGACGAAAATATAAGAACTGTCACAACACTTCAGTAAGTTATACATATAATGGTCGATTTACGACAAGTGCACAAAACAAGTCCAAGATTTGTAGCTGATTTGTAATAATTTTGTGCACGAGTTATAAGCTCTGTTTTTCACTTGGAGGAAAATTGAGGAAAATCTACAACTTCAACTCTTAGTTGTTTGGCGTTTCCGTGATGATTTTAAATCTTTCAACAAGAAATGTTAGGCTTGGACTGGAGACCTATACAGCCTACTATCAAATTAATTTTGTAATAGTATTGGAATTTTTATTTTGATATCGTTTTATGTTAGAAAAAACACAATAGACAAATAATATAAAGTAAAAAATATAAAATTACAAGTTATATCTTGGAACTTTTTATTATGTTTGAAAGTATGGTCTAATTTTATTTGACATGCATTTATTAGTAGATACGTTTTTGCCCTTGTGCACGAAATTCAATTTCAGAGCATGAGAAGTGAAAAAGTTAGTTTACCAGTAAGCTAAACAAATATTTGTTTTCCTTAAAAGTTTATTTTTTTTATCACTTTTATAAATATAGTAAATAGGAGAACAGTTCAGTAATTTTGCAAACGATTTCACCTCGAAATGGAAAACCTGGTGTCATGTCGTAAAAAGGTTCAACGAACAAGAAAATTTGACTTCTTTGGCACGCGACATAAAACTTAAGTCTTTGGATGAGAAAAGTTGTAAAACAAATCCCGCGACAACGAAACGGAATAGCAATAAATCATTCGGAGAAGAACTTTGAGCCACTTTCTTTTCACTTCAGTACAAAGTTGTTATTACTAGTTACACGACTTTTTGTTTCAATTAATATAACTTTAGGCTAATTTACCGCCTGGATTAGAAGCAAAAAGATTTTCGAATATCCTTTCTGCTAACGCTGCTGTCTCAGAGGGAAAAGAATAGATTCCGGTCTTTTCTTTCTTTAAATTTTAATATTGTGTTGAAAGTTTTATTAATATATTGAAGATAACAACTAGAATCGTGGATCTTCCCGTTGTTTCTGACACTGCCCCGGTAATAAACGTGAGTTTACCGAGCATTGCTGACGCGGTACGATTGGCAAATTTACAAATTAAAATAGAAATGCGAAGAGTTCGGAAAACAATGAAGTTCTGAAAGGACTTAAGTATCTGTCAAATTAAATAATATATGTTTTTTTAATAGTGCTTGGTAGTTTGTATCAGTTTTAGAATAGTCTATTTTATCTTTATTCCTGCACTTTCCTCTTCATCATCATCATATGAATTTAGGAGCTTTGCTTTTGTCGGTAGAGTAATCGTCAACTTTCCCTGGATTCAGCCTTTTCCTTAACTTCTCTATACGACGTGACCTCAACCTGTAGTAAGAGTAAAATATTAATACTTCTGACTGACTACATTAAGTTCAAGGATCACAAATAAAAAACAAGACCTTCCTTTTATCTTTGTCCTCCTACTTAAAGTTAGTCGTCATCATTATCTACTTCGGTAAAGTGATCTACATAAAAAATAATTATCTTTGACATTATCCCCAGTGCTACATTTAAAACGGTCTTTCTAAATATTTTTTATTTGTATATTTTTTTGCTTTGTCATGTTCATCGTTCCTTCCACTTTTACAGATTTTTGTGGTTTTGAAAAGGACAAACTCACATAAGTATTTTCCGTTTTTCCGTCACGGTTATTTCTCATAAAATATCAACATGCTGTAACACCCTATCTCTAATTAAATAATAATCTGATAAAATTAATATGCCCAAAGATAAATATGTGATCGTCTAAAAAATGATTTTATGTCAAATTACCATTGTGTATTCAAATACAAAATTGAAACAAGTCTAAGTTAAGTTTGAATAAGGTTATCGTAATTGAGATTATGACGTAAGTAAATAAATTATTATTAAAAAGTTCAGAATCAAATTCAGCTGAAAAATAACACAAAATGACAAACAATAAAATATAAATGAGTAATATAAAACATGCGACTCACATAAAATATATTCAGCTGAAATTCAGGAATCAGGAATCTCCATCTTCTTTCTTCTTGCGCATAACTAACTTAAATAAAATAAAACCAAACATACTTTATATTAAGTCTCCTGGCTGCTAATGTAGCGTGCTGAAAGGTACAATGACTCAATAACCAGGGAAGGGAATTTGAATAAATATCTTTAAGATCTTAGAATTAGGATACCTAGGCAAATGAAATGGCCCTCCCTTCCAACCTACAGACCATGCCAACGCGCGAAAACCTTGCACAGACTAACACTAAACCATAGTCTAATCTAGCTTGCAAACCTTCCATAAAATTTTCCGATCATCTTAATACAATCACAAACTTCTTTCATACTACCAACCATTCATCAAAGTCATACAAATTTCCTAATAACTGCAGTTTTGATCACCTGTGACGGTGTACTAATGTTCAAACCTATTAATAATCAAATTCTCTGTTCAGTTTGCAATATGGTATAATTTTCAAGGACTGCTGTACCAAAATCACATGATATGCGCTAAGAAGTCAGTTCAAATGATAGAGACTGTGTCAAGAAATTATCACCTTTATAAGTCGCTACGTCAGCTGAGAAATAGACCATTAGAGGTTTGTATGAATACCTATTCGAATGAATTCTCGAGAGAGATTATGGGCCAACTACTCTCGGAGCCCATAAGCCTTGTCTATGTGTATTTAATGTATGTAAAGTGTTATCCTTAATAAAAAAATATTAAACATTTAAAAATACAAGAAATTGATTTATACTACTAATATCTTTAAAACACCGTGTTTTGTTTTAACGTGTAACACTGTATCTTAAAGACATATCAAAATATTCCTATTATTTTTTTATTGTATTTATTCATCCTCATACTCTCGCACACTGATATTTTACACATAACACACACCTCCTATTTCCTATTCTAATAACACATTTCCCTACGATAATCACTGAATGATGACAGAAAACTCGCAACGCTGCCGGTACGAAAAGCTGAAAATATCACTTTATTACGAAATCGTCTATATGTAAGGTTAAGAAACACTTACAGTAATAATCAAAACGATGGACTTCGAATAAAACACAACGCCGAAAATAAACAACACACGATGCTCGAAATCGCCAATTTCCGCGTTAGAACATCGTCCCGGCCCGTCAGCAACTGCCAACCCCCACTGCATGCCCACTGTTCCTCTGTTTTTTTTAATTTTCCAAGTTCTATGCTATATTAAGACAAAGTGAAATATCTTTTGTAACATTCAAAATTTAACTCTATTTCCAAGAAACAAGTATGGGTCTTTATGCATTTGATACTCTTGTTTAAATGCTGGGTCATGTCAGGTAAAGATGTCTCAATTTTTGAACGAAAAATCTAAATGCTATTTGTTTAAGTGTTGGGTCGATTTATAAACTAATTATTCTATATGTAATGATAAACGATCGTTACAATGCATACTCTATGCTTCCTATTATTCCAAACTGGACTGGAAGCGAGAGAAAAACATAGAATGTGCCAGCTGCATATCCTCCAGGGCATGCTGTAAAAACCAGCAAAGGGATCCGAGGGTTCAAGTATATTGTAATTTTGACGATGGGCTGACATCCTGACACTACAACAATATACCTACAAATCTATCTTAAATAACCCTCAAAACTTTATCAGACGTGCCGGAACGCCTTTGTTTAGGTCGTTTACGCTCTGCCTACCCCATTAGGGATAAAGGCGTGATTATATGTATGTATGTATGTATGCGACTGTTCTCTCCGATAATTACTTTTCTCGCTGCATTCAGCGCCGCTTCTACTCTAATTCCTCAAAGAGCATTTTGCACGTGGAAATTCTTCTGAAAACCCTCTGAATAGGAAGTAACATTTTACCTTAAATATACGACCAAAGAGTTTGAAATCGTGTAATTGATGATGGTACTGGTGGATAAAACCTCAGCTAAAGCTTCATCATAATCGTTTGTGCGAGAGTATAAAATATGAAATGTTGTTTTGCGTTGATTGATTGGATGGCCTTTGGCAAGCTTTTTTTAAATTAAAGCGGCCTCACATAAACACGTCCAACGTCACGTCAACGTTGAACGTAACGTCGTCATGACGCGGATATCCACGTTGCCCAACATAAAAAAACGCATTTTTCGTTACAGTTTCCAAGAATAATTACAGTAATCCGGGCAACAATATCGCAACGTGCCCCGTCACGTCGTTATGACGTGACCTTTTACGATATTCACGTCACTATGACGTAACGTTCAACGGTGACGTGATGACGTTGAACGTCACGACGTGGTTCATAAAATTTAAGCGAAACGAAGTTCTATCACAGTTGGATGATGATGATATTATGATTTGTACGTGATGTTGTTGATGTCATTCAGATTCTTCTATGCTGGACTGGGAGCGAGAGAAAAACATAGAATGTGCCAGCTGGATTCCTCCCGGGCATGCTGTAAAAGTCAGCTAAGTGATCTACATAAAAAAATATTATCTTTGACATTATCCCCAGTGCTACATTTAAAACGGTCTTTCTAAATATTTTTTATTTGTATATTTTTTTGCTTTGTCATGTTCATCGTTCTTTCCACTTTTACAGATTTTTGTGGTTTTGAAAAGGACAAACTCACATAAGTATTTTGCGTTTTTCGGTCACGGTTATTTCTCATAAAATATCTACATGCATACTCTATGCTTCCTATTATTCCAAACTGGACTGGAAGCGAGAAAAAAACATAGAATGTGCCAGCTGCATATCCTCCAGGGCATGCTGTTAAAACCAGTTAAGGGATCCGAGGGTTTCAGTATATTGTAATTTAGACGATGTGCTGACAACCTGTCACTACAGCAATATACCTACACATCTATCTTAAATAACCCTGAAAACTTTGTCAGACTTGACGAAACGGCTCTTGTTTAGGTCGTTTACGCTCGGCCTAACCCATTAAGGATAAAGGCGTGATTATATGTGTGTATTTTAATTGCCATACTAATTTATTTTTATTTATTATTATAAATGTACGTTTTTATTTTCATTCCTTTAATAAAATACTTACGAAATTAAAAAAATAATGTATTTTTAAGCTTTTCTATAAACAAAATTAATTAATTGTTTATTGTATTAATTTTGAATTAATTTTTTAGTTTTCTTTCTTAGACTTCTGACACAAGGAGGGCTTAAAATCAGCCACGCTGTGCTCTCTCTATTTTCGGCTGTGATACCTTATTAATGTTTAAATATTAATAAAATTTAACCGCTTATACATCAAACTATGCATTTTAGTTTTTAGTCAAGATTTTAAATGATTGTTTTGTATTAAAGCTATGTAAGTTTGCCTTAAGTAAACCATATCAGTGGCCTATTAGCTGTGCTACTAGTCGGTTTAAAATCTCAGACACCAGGGTTCTTCGGGTCGTTGTTCGACTCGAGAATCCACTAGCTTAGAAGAAGAATTAAAGTTATTTGTGTTCATGTGGAAATAAATGTCAATTTCATCTTATAAGTTAATTAAGTATCAAGGGAAAAGTTTAAATTCAATTACACATATTTATCGCTTGGATATATCATTATACAGTTCGTAATAAAGTAAGATACACTTTCACATCGTAAACTTCCTGGTAATAATAACAAAATGTACAAACGTTAATATTTCCATTGTTAATATTTCTTCCATGCTAGACTGGGAGCGAGAGAAAAACATAGAAGTTGCCAGCTGCATTTCCTCCCGGGCATGCTGTAAAAACCAGCTAAGAGATCCGAGGGTTTCTGTATATTGAAATTTAGGCGATGGGCTAACTACCTGTCACTACAGCAATATACGTACAATCTATCTCAATCTATCTTAAATAACACTCAAAACTCAGAGTCAGACGTGGCGGAACGACCTTAATTTAGGTCACCTACGCTCTGCCTACCCCATTAGGGATAAAGGCGTGATTAAATGTATGTATATTTCCATTTCCATTGCAATTGCCTATTCAAGTAGGTACTGTAATGGACCTGGCTTCTGCTATTCAAAATTAAATCACTGTTTTAAAATACAAGTAACGCCATCTATCAGATTGGTAGGAGAATCACTATAAACGAGAAACTAATGCCATCTAGTGTTGGGTTGAGAAAGTTGAGTCAGACAGGGGTTCACAATCTTTAGTTTAATCTAAACTATATGCACAAAATAACTACGCATTTTGTATAAAATAATTTATTCATATTGTTTATTTATTTTTCAGTCTAATTATGTTTACCTGTCATCTTATAATATTGTAATCCCTTTACCCTATTGTTTGTCAAACGATCGATGTTGCAACAATTGATCATCTACTTATAACATTGATAGGCCTGTTGGTGGGCCTATAATATTCATTTGAACATCACCAATCGATATTTACCGTACCTTTTACTAATAAAATACTTTTGAGATCGCCAGCACTACTTATTCATTTAATAACATTGATATTGTGTATGTAAGTGTGTCCAGTTATTACAGTGGTCTATTATGAACATACGTTTTATTTAACAATACTATTTAACAAAGTCATTCAGAGAACATTCTGGATTTAATTCAGTTTTGTTTATTCTTCGATCCATAAATTAAAATATGTTGGCAATCTCTGAAAGTGGTTCCAGAAAATTCTGGATAGCTCTCATCAGATATGTGCGCTATCTGGTGTTGAGACTACTCAACTAATATTGTTGCTCCACTAGGAACTAATATTGTTGCCAGATCGAACTGAAATTACTTCGATTTAAAGTGTTATGCAAGGTTGAAAAAATATAAAGATTATATTTTATGAGGTAAGTTAATTGTTTTATTATGTGGTATTGGTTTATCTACACATATTATATACGATAAGTATTTTATAGTTACTTAATAATAATAAAATGTCGAGTATTTGAATTGTGTGCAGATTGTGAAGATTGGTTTCGACAACACAGAGAAGCAGAAGGACACGCGAGATCATCTGGGGGAGAAGGGGAGAACGATCAAGGGAAGTAGGGATGAAGGCTCTCGAAAATTCGGGATTTGTCTGGAACATGGAAGACCAGGGCGACGAGAGATCAAAAAGGATGCCGGGGAATATAAATAGCGGCTGGGACGGAGCAGGGGAAGTTTAGTTTGACTGGAGGTTGAGTTTTAGTTTGACTGAAAGTTTAGTTTTACTTGAAGTTTAGTTGACTTTTACCAGTGAAAATGTAGACATCAAAGAGGAGAGGAGAGTATGCAGCCGGGAGGCAACCATGAGACCTACTATGGTGGGATGTTGGTACCATCAGATGTTCCTGTTGTGGACGGAGGGCGGTGACCTGACGATCAGCTGTTCTTTTACATGGTGGAGTGGAGGATGCTGACAGTGGAATCTTGCAGAGCTGGTGAAAAGCCAACTACAAGGATTCTAAAGGATGGGTAAACCTACACATAAGGTATTCCTGCATCAAAACATGATGCATTCATTTATTAAATTTTCTTGAATACATTTACATTGTGTTTTATTTAATTTAACATTTCTACATTTATTTCATTATATGATCCATTTCAGACCTTGTTTATCTACTAGGTTATTCCTTGTTTAATTAACAACCCTTTTTTTATGATATTCATACTTGCCATAGGCCGTTCTAATCAGTTTTAAATTATATCCTATTTCCAATATTTCTTATATGATAGGTAGGTACGGTAAATGAATAATATAATATGTAGGATTGTAGGTCGGTTTATGCGGTTAGGAAAATAGGTAGATTATGCATATAGTTAAGAGGGGGTAGGTTTAGGTAGATAGGTACCCTAAATAATAGGAATTAGGACAATAGGTATCTAGGAAATTAGGTGGGGGTAGTGATTTGGGATCCAAGTTTGTGTTTAGGTAGGTAGTTCTCTCCCTTCCCTTTACCAAAATTCATGCCTAACCTTTCCTTTATGCAGAGAAGCATCATCCTAATGTTTCATAATGTGCCCAGCAGTGGAATGTATAAATTATTTTAATACATTCTATATTTTTCCTACATATCCTGAGAGAGGAGACAAAATACCTATTCTTCTCAAATAAACTTCTGAACTGATTCTCGTATATTCACTTAACTGTGGATTCAATACCTATGTATGAGTCATTCATACCTACTTGCCTATCCTGGCAGTGGATATATTAACTTTATTGTGAAATATGTCCAACGGACAATGTTTTGAAACATTTATTGGATTCATGATCCTATATGTATGTATGTTCTAGACTCTAGAACACCAGCTACTAACTTGGTGGGAACGTTTACCTCTGATACCTACAACATAGGTTTTATACAATTGATGATTCTATTCTACAGCCTGACAAAGTTTATCTTTGATAATATACCTACTGATGTGTGGGTTTTATACTTACAACTGATGAGTCCCACTATGGTCCAACTACCTAATGGGAGTATTTACCATTCATTATACTTACCAAACCAATACAGCATGGAATGTGGGATGATGTTATCTGTATTCAACCTACAACCTCAAATTACCCTGGAATGGGTCTGGAATTAAAATGATATATTTATTCACTTTATGTGAATTTTATATGACTGATTTATGTTCAGTTGGCTTTGACAAGCCATTTTACCACAGCATACTTACTTGACTTGATGTCAATTGAGCGACATGGTATCAGCCATGGTCAAACCTCCATCACATACTACATCTTAGCATTCGATATGTCTGTAACAGCATTTAAGTCACAGAAGCTTATTCTGCACTAAAGAAGTCTGACAATCAGTCACTACTTGCTCTTGCCTATCACTCCTATATCTACAACAAACCTATGGCTTGCGGTGTGAATGATTGTTATGTTATATTGTAATGAACTTAGCTTCTGCTATTCAAAACTTAATCACTGTTTTAAAATACAAGTAACGCCATCTATCAGATTGGTAGGAAAATCACTATAAACTAGAAACTAATGCCAATCTAGTGTTGATTGAGTAGAGAACTAATATTGTAGCCAGATCGAACTGAAATTACTTCAATTTGAAGTAAATTATAGGTGTTATGCCAGATTGAAAAATATAAAGATTATATTTTATGAGGTAAGTTAATTGTTTTATTGTGTGGTATTGGTATATCTACACATATTATATACGATAAGCATTTTATAATTACTTAATAAAAATAAGATGTCGAGTATTTGGATTGTGTGCAGATATTGTGAAGAAAGGTTTCGACAACGCAGAGATCCAGAAGGACACGCGGTGCCATCTGGAGGAGGAGGGGGAACTATCAAGAAAGGACGGATGAAGGCTCTCAAAAACTCTAAAATGAAGAATGAAGTCTAGAAGAGGGAAGATAAAACAGTCGGGAGCTCGAGAAGGGGGGATTCGGCCGGAACGGGAGGGACGAGGGTAACGAGAACGAGAAGGACGCCGGAGGAAAAAATAAGAGCGTCGGGGACCGAGCAGGGAGAAGTTTAGTTGACCTGAAGTTTTAGTTTGAGTGGAAGTTTAGTTTTACTTGAAGTTTAGTTGACTTTTACCAGTAAAGTGTACACATCAAAGAGGGGAGGAAAGTATGCAGCCGGGAGGCAACCAAAAGACCTACTTTGGTGGGATGTTGGTGCCATCAGTTGTTCCTGTTGTGGACGGAGGGCGGTGACCTGACGATCAGCTGTTCTTTTACATGGTGGAGTGGAGGATGCTGACAGTGGAGTCTTGCAGAGCTGGTGGAGTGTCAACTAGGTACAAGGATTCTAAAGGATGGGTAAACCCACACACAAGGTATTCTTGCATCAAATCATGATGCATTCATTTATTTACTTATTCTTGAATAAATTTACATCGTGTTTTATTTACTTTACCATTTCTACATTTATTTAATTATCTTGTCCACTTCAGACTTTGTTTATTGACAAGGTTTTTCCCTGTTCAATTAACAATCCTTTTTTATGATATTTCATACTTGCCAAAGGCCGTTCTATTCATTTATATATATATATATATATAATTTCCAATATTTCTTATATGATAGGTACGGTTAATGAGATATATGTAGGATTGTAGGTCGGTTTAGCATGCAACTACATAATTTATACACAGCTAAGCGGTTAGGTAAATAGGCAGTTTAGGTACATTGTAGGAGTAGGTTAGGTAGGGGTAGGTTTAGATGGATAGGTTAACCTAGGTAATAATAAATAAGAATTAGGACAATATCTATGAAAGTAGGTGGGGGTAGCTATTTGGGATCCTAGTTTGTGTTTAGGTAGGTAGTTCTCTCCCTTCCCTTTACCAAAATTCTTGCATTACCTTTCCTTTAAGCAGAGAAGCATCATCCTAATGTTTCATGATGTGCCCAGCAGTGGAATGTATAAATTATTTTAATACATTCTATGTTTTTATAACTATATCTATGTATGAATTGTTCATACCTACCTATCCTGGCAGAGGAGACAAAATACTTACCTATTCTTCTCAAATTAACTACTGAACTGATTTATATTCACTTAACTGTGGATTCAATACCTATGTATGAGTCATTCATACCTACATGCTTATTCTGGCAGTGGATACTGAATTGATTTTATATTCACTTTATTGTGAAATATATTCAACGGACAATGTTTTGAAACATTTATCGGATTCATGATCCTATATGTATGTTCTATACTCTAGAACACCAGCTACAAACTTGGTGGGAACTTTCACCTCTGATACCTACTATGTAGGTTTTATACAATTGATGATCCTGTTCTACAGACTGACAAAGTTTATCTTTGATAATATACCTACTGATGTGTGGGTTTTATACTTGCAACTTATTAGGACTATGGTCCAACTACCTAATGGGAGTATTCATTATACTAACCAAACCAATACAGCATGGAATGTGGGATGATGTTATCTGAATCCTACCTACAACCTCAAATTACCCTGGAACGGGCCTGGAATTAAAATTATATATTTATTCACTTTATGTGAATTTTATATGACTGATTTATGGTCAGTTGGCTTTGACAAGCCATTATACTACTGAAATACTCCTTGACTTGATGTCAATTGAGCGACATGGTATCAGCCATGGTCAAACCTCCATCACATACTACATCTTAGCATTCGATATGATTGTAACAGCATTTAGATCACAGAAGCTTATTTTGCACTAAAGAAGTCTAACAATCAGTCACTACTTGCTCTTGCCTATCACTCCTATATCTACAACGAATCTATGGCTTGCGGTGTGAATGATTGTTATATTATCTGGGACTAGCTTCGACATCCCTATCTATTCTACTGACTCCTGGATGTGCATATCATAAGTGGAGATCGATGACTGGTGCAGTTTCATAGTCGGTGCTTCCAGCATAGCTGGACAAAAATTTATAAAACCTTTGTTGGGACAATGTTTCTCAATTGGACATCACAACTTACTACAAATTACATCAGACATGACTTGCTCTGTCTTGGTTGGCTGACCAATAAATCAGCTCAAATTAATTATATTTTATATGATGGTGTTCATCAATCTGGACTCGTTCCAAAATCCCTAAGTGCGCTGTCACTTATCTCTGGCCTGAGGCTTGGCCAAAACAAAAACCAATTGGAGGGCACAGAAGTGCCTCCTCTTTCCTTTTCTGGGGCTCGCATGATGGGTTTTGCATCAAGGACAAGTTCCTAGGCTATTTACTGTCTTTATTGGTGTCTGGGAATTGGTAATTGAAGTAAATCTCATTCGTTGATGGTTGGCGAGCACATAAATCCTCTACCAGCGAATGGTTGGAGCTGGAATCGGAGGTTCCGTTATCCCGCTGCGCACTGTCCCAATGTTGTCCCAAGAACCTAAAGAGAGCTAAGTTATGACATCCCACTACCACTTTAAAGGATTTGGGTTACTTTTATAAATAATATCACACAACGTACGGTCCTAACTAGGGCCGTATTTGTGGCCTTATTACTAGACATTCATGAGCCACTCTTCCCATTCCTCTTCCCTTCCTCTCCTCTAATCCTCTCCACGTTATTACCTCTCCTCAACACATTCCTCTCACACTTCCTTTCACATATCATTTCATCTACGGTTGATAGGTTTATTTAGGAGGGGGGGGGGGGTTGTTACAATTTTATCTGGGACTAGCTTCGGCATCCCTATCTATTCTACTGACTTCTGTATGTACGTATCATAAGTGGAGATCGATGACTGATGAAGTTTCTTAGTCGGTGCTTCCAGCATAGCTGGACAACAATTTATAAAACCTTTGTTGGGACAATGTTTCTCAATTGGACATCACAACTTACTACAAATTACATCAAACATGACTTGCTCTGTCTTGGTTAGCTGACCAATAAATCGGCTCAAATTAATTATATTTTATATGATGTTGTTCATCAATCTGGACTCATTCCAAAATTCCTAAGTGCGCTGTCACTTATCTCTGGCCTGAGGCTTGGCCAAAACATAAACCACTTAAAACCAATTGGAGGGCACAGAAGTGCCTCCACTTTCCTTTTCTGGGGCTCGCATGATGGATTTTGCATCAAAGACAAATTCCTAGGCTATTTACTATCTTTATTGGTGTCTGGGAATTGGTAATTGAAGTAATTCTCATTCGTTGATGGTTGGCGAGCACATAAATCCTCTACCAGCGAATGGTTGGAGCTGGAATCGGAGGTTCCGTTATCCCGCTGCGCACTGTCCCAATGCTGTCCCAAGAAACTAAAGAGAGCTAAGTTATGACATCCCACTACCACTTCAAAGGATTTGGGTTACTTTAATAAATTTTATTACACAACTTACGGTCCTAATTATAATACTAGACGATGACAATCACGAGCCAATATTTTAATTATATTCCTAGACGATCTATCCATCCACTCTTCCCATTCCTTTCCCTTCCTCTTCCCTACCTCTCATATCCTCTCCTCTCCACATTCCTTCCTCTCCTCCACACCTTCCTCTCACACTTCCTTTCACATATCACTTATGTAAGTAGGGGTAACTAGGGGGGGGGGTTGTTACAGTACTTGTATGACGTCACGATTACTCGTAAGTTACTGAAATTAAAAAACTCTATATTACGTTATTTACTACTATTCTGGTAAACCTTGCAATGTTTGTATGGAGCGGATCACATTTATTTTAATTATTTAGTGTATTTACAATACATATCCGGTATTGTAAATAAACTAGTGAATTGTATTTTTTTTTTAATGAAACTATCCCTGACAATTATTCTATACTTATTGCATAACTGATGAATAAAGTAAGAAAACAAAATATATTTAATGTCATCATCGTTATCTACCTAGCCTTATCCCGTATCTCACGGGGTGGGCTACTTAATCTAGGGCATTGAACGAGGGATACTGGTTTTTACACAGAGCGACTGCCATCTGACCTCCACAAGCCAGAAGGGAAACCAGACCCAATACTAGATTAGGTCAGACTTTTCAAGCCGCCAGTGCCTATCCCTGGCCTCTGATATGGCTTAACAACTAATATCTACGGAATTAAACGATATTAACCGGGACCAACAGCTTAACGTGCCTTCCGAAGCACGGAAAAAGCGCCGAATATTAACATAAATTGCATATTTAATGATTTTCTACATCATGACTCTTGTATACTTATGAATAATAATAATCCCTAAAAAATACTTCGTACGCAAACATCTAAAATAATTGAAGAGACACAGCGTTGTTAGGTACAAAGTGTCACACATGTTTTCAGTTTCAAGAAGAACTTTCTACGATATACAAAACGTGACGCCATCTTGACTATTGAAAACAAAAAAGAACCGACTGTTGTAAAAGTCGATCGTTTGAATTGTTATGGCGGCGAGTTTTCTAATCCGCATAGAAGTATACCGTAACTACTAATAACCGTATGTTATAATTAGCTCCTGAAGTGGTATTTTATTAAAAAAAAAAAACAAACGAATTAACAAAAGGCTGATCTTTAATCTTTAATTTAATTATTTACAAAATAACGAAACAGAACACTTTGAAAATCTTATCAAAAATGAAAATCAAATAAGAAACAGTGAAAAACAAGGGTGGCTTACAAAACAGCAGGTAGACAGTCCAGGTCCTTACACGACAAGCTCCGAACGTAAAGTGAACCCGACCTATGGATTCCGGCGCCTTATATAGGATCTGAACTGTCAACCGTCTGTCAAGGGCCAGATTTGGCTAATACGGTCTATCCTGAAGGTTCGTCGTCCTCGACGAAATCATCTTCTCCGCCATCCAGTAGGGGCATGGATAACTAAACACCACCACTGCTTGAGCCAGTAGCAGTGTCATCATCATCCAGCAGAGGCATGGATAATTCCACACCACCATGGCTTGGGCCAGCAACTGTACCGTCGTCGCCGTCCAAAGGGGCTGGTGATGGTGCTACATCTCTTGTACCAGCACCATCATTACTATCGTCATCTCTAAATAAAGGCCATTTGTAGCTTATTGTTCTTTTATCCTTTTATCACATTCACCTTTCACACGTAAAAGTGGCCTGTTAAAAATTGATTTCCTTTCATTAATCATCCACACAGTCCCTTATTTAAATAAAATTAGCGAAAGAATAAAGTAGGTGGCGTCCCATCGACTCTATCCTTACGCGTTGTCTTACTCAGTCATCCAAAATTAAAGCACGCCAAGGCGACACACGCCAAGGCGACACACGCCCGAGAGTTTAGGCGACAAACGCCAAGGCGACAAACGCCTGAGAGTTTAGGCGACAAACGCCAAGGCGACACACGCCTGAGACATTAGGCGACAAACGCCAAGGCGACACACGCCTGAAAGTTTAGGCGACAAACGCCAAGGCGACAAACGCCTTAGAGTTTAGGCGACAAACGCCAAGGCGACACACGCCTGAAAGTTTAGGCGACAAACGCCAAGGCGACAAACGCCTTAGAGTTTAGGCGACAAACGCCAAGGCGACACACGCCTGAGAGTTTAGGCGACAAACGCCAAGGCGACACACGCCTGAAAGTTTAGGCGACAAACGCCAAGGCGACACACGCCTAAGAGTTTAGGCGACACACGCCGTCACATATTATAAATGCAACAAAGCAAAAATATAATGAACACTCACTTTCGAAAAACGCAGCACACGTTTCCGGGCACCACTCCCCTCGCCACGGCACCATGTATTGCGCCGCTGCTTGAGTGGTTTTTCCATAGCCACCACTCAGTAACTTCAATTCATAGCGGCCGTTGGGGAGAACCTGTATAACTTTGTATGGACCACGCATGCCAGCATCCAGTTTTCCGGTCGATTGTGAGTACTTTATAACAAAAACTAGATCATCCAGTTTAAACACGCGTGGTGGGCGTCTACGCTCGTTAGCATAGGTATCCTGTTTGTCCTGATTTTTCCTTAAAAGTTCTCTAGCCCGACCCCTGGTCATCTCACGGACAGCTTCTCTGTTAGGGTTCGACTCAGTCAATGCGACGTCGCGAATCAGCGAACGAATGACGGGCGTCGTTGCGTCAGTGCCAATCATTAAGTTTAATGGAGAAGTCTGCGTGGTCTTCTGTTTTGTTATGTTAAGAACTAACTGAAGCTTCCATAATGTATCAGACCACGTAGCATTCATGTGTGTTACCTCAATCCGCAGCATATTAAGAATAGTACGTATGTACCGTTCGGCCTGTCCATTTGCGTTGTGCATCTCTGGTGTGATATAGTGGAGACTGCACCCAAGTTCATTGATCCAGGCAACAAACTCACCTGATTCAAACATGCGACCGCGATCTGTGACCATAAGCTGGGGTACTCCGAATAGAGCAATAGCCTGTGTAATAGTGCGCATCAGCTCGCCAACGTCTTGCCGATATATGGGATAAAGTAGACAAAACTTGGTAAATGCATCTACGAGGACCAATACAAACTTGTAACCCTCAGACACGGGCAGAGGTCCCAAAGCATCCACATGAACAGTATGAAAAGGGATGTCCGGTTTTTCCCACGACGTGATTGTCTGGTGCGGGGATCTTGGCACGCGTTTCTTTGAGATGCAGATGACACAATGCGCAATGTACTTCTTGACAAAGGAGCGCAGTCCCGGGAACCAAAAATGCCTTAAAATCAAATCTATTGTCTTATCTGCATTGATGTGCTCGTGTTCGTCATGGAATACACGCAGTAGACTCAGCCTGTATCCTTTCGGAATATAGCAAAGTAGCCTGGGTTTCTCTTCTCCAACTGGTTTATAACGATAGTAAAGAAGGTCGTTTCGGGCCACATACCTTGAAGAGTCTAAATTACCTTCTTGCAGCTGTTGCAGCAGATTCTGTGTCTCTTGATCAGCGGCTTGAGCTATCTGAGCCCAAGTTTTGGGTCTTGTTATCTGATTAACTGTGGCTGGTGGATTCCGGCTAAGGTAGTCTGCATGCGGCATGAGGGCTCCTTTCCTATACTCGATCGAGAAGTCAAAATCTTGGAGATAAATCCACCAACGCGCCACTCTGGGTAACAAGTCTTTCTTCCGCTCAGTAGCCTTAAGAGCGTTGCAGTCGGTTACTAGTTTAAAATGTAAACCGATGAGGTAATGACGAAAATGTTGGAGAGTTTTGACGACTGCTAATGTCTCGAGCTCGTACGAATGGTAATTCTTTTCAGCTCCTTGTGTAACCTTGCTGAAATAAGAAACTACATGTTTCTTACCGTCTTCATGTGTTTGGAGAAGTACTGCGCCGTAACCTGAGCTGCTGGCGTCGGTGTGGACCTCAGTGTCATATTTCGGATCAAATATTGCGAGTATGGGCTCATTAGTCAAATGTTGAATAAGTTCCTGACGAACGGCCTCTTGCTCCTGGCCCCAGTTGAATGGCACACCTTTCTTCGTCAAATGCGATATGCAACTGGTTTTGACGGCGTAGTCTTTTATGTATCGCCTGAAGTACCCAGCTAAACCTAACAGTTGCCTCACTTGTTTGACGTTTGTAGGGATAGGTGCATGAACAAGAGCCTCTACTTTACGTGGACTTGGCTTTACTTGACGTTGGCTTATTATACGGCCCAAGTACTCAACCTCCTTCACTAAAAACGAGCATTTGCGCAGGTTGATTGAAAATCCAGCTTGAGTAAGCGTTTTTAGTACCTGGTGCAATAGTTCGATGCCTTCACTTACGCTCGAACTCATAATAAGCACATCATCAACATAGACTAAAACCTGGCCCTGATCTATGAACTCACGTAGTGTGTTATTAATAATACGCTGGTACACTATTAGCGAATTAGTGAGCCCGTATGGCATTTTCAGGTATTCAAAATGAGCCTCGGGTGTGACGAAACCGGTCAAAGGTATAGACTTTTCGTCCAAGGGGATTTGGTGAAACCCCGTGGCCATATCGAGGCTTGAAAAGTATGCGCAATTTCCTAAACGATCTATGTGATCATCTATCAACGGAAGCGGATAGCGATCCCTAACTGTTATTTGATTGAGCGCTCTGAAATCAAAAGGTTTATTTTGTTAATAAAGAATAACAACCTTTGTTACAAGAATAAATTTCTAGACATGAAATAAAATGGACATTCCGGTAGTTGGACCTTCCGTGTCTGAGGGATGTATTCTCCAGAACCCTTGTTTTTTATTTACTTTTTACGACACCTACGGGGAGATTTAAAATGTGTATGTAGGAAACCGTCCTCATAAGTTACACACACATATTATCTTGTTTTACGACATTTACTCAGCTATCCTTTGCTTATGACATTTATAACGCTTATTATTATTAATGTTATGAAAAACATGAACATGTAGAAACAAAAAAGATCATGGGTTCGCATATAATGTGTTTTTTTTTTCATTATTAACTAACTCTTGTATTTGTCTTAAATAATATCAGAGTTCGGTTATTTCACAGTACTTATATAATGTACGGTCAATTTATTAATTAGTTTTCAACATCTTATATAAAATATTCTTTCTTGTAACTCAGTACTTATGAGTTTATAGAAAACTTATATTTTAAAAAATCGATCATATTATCAAAAATATATATATACGCTATAAAAACAAAATATCTTGAAATAAAAAAACAAAAACATCAACGAGTATTTTTTTCTGCTTGTAGTATATTGTTTTGTTTTTCCTGTGTGGAATAAATAATTCATATCTAAATGAATTTCCAGTCAGCGGAGATTGTTTATCCGCTTATGGAATGTTTGTATTTTAATATGATATTGCTATTAAGAACTTTCATTGGAAAAGAGAAGTTTATAAGAGCAGTCTTTAGTGTAAAGGCACTTTGGCCTTTGTGATGACCGAAACGAATCGGTTCGTCATTTGTTGACCACTGTTTTGTCTTCATTTCGACTCATCAGATGCGGAAGTAACCGTATTATAGTTGGTTTGCAAGCGCCTCGCTCTTGTAATCTTAGCTTGTTTAAAAGAGCATTTTATACAAAAAGCATTGAAGAAGATCTTCCGATCTACTTAGGAAGTATTACAACTGGTGTTTGTTCATTAAGGTGTTTTTTTTCTCAATACATACACATAATCACACCTTTATTACTAATGTAATAGGGTTGGAAGAGCGTAAACCGCCCAAACAAAGGCCATTCCGCCACGTCTGACAAAATTTTGAGAGTTATTTAGGATAGATTTGTAGGTATATAACTGTAGTGACAGGTTGTCAGCCCATCGCCTAAATTGCAACATACATAAACCTTTGGATCCCTTAGCTAGATTTAACAACATTCCCGGGAGGAAATGCAGCAAGCATTCTTTGTTTTTCTCTCGCTCCCAGTCCAGCATGCAATTTTATCTCAATATTTAGTAGAACTGATGAATAATCTAAGAATTACTGGTATTATGCTAAATTGGACTCCCAAAATGTAAATAATGGAATGTGTAATCACAAAACTAAGTCTCAATATTCAAATTGAAGGGCCGAATTTGTTGAAAAGCGACTTATATAGTTTAGGCGTGCTAAGTCTTTTGTGAAACATAAATTGCCTTGTCAAACTGTACTAAATTTAATGGAGTCTCATCATTGTCTGAAATAAGTTTTTATCCGTTATTATATGCGTTTTCGTTGTCATTCAACTTTTTCTATAGTTCAACACACCTATGGCCATGTCTCCAAATGTTTACATAAAAAAATTAAGCATACTTGTAAAAAATATTGCATAATTAAAACATACCCATAAATATTCACTATTAATCTGTTTTAAATCTAACAGAGAGGAATCGGCTTTATCTTCTGATTTTCAGTACTTAATTTAATTGGTTTGTTGTAATTTACCTAGATAAATTATGCTAATTAATATTAAGATGTGCTTTTAAGACGTAAAAAACCAGAAAGAAAATTTATCACTTTTTTTCTATTCATTTACTGAATGAGCAAATTTCTAGCTTGAGCGAACCTCTTCAAAGCAATTATCATGTTAGGCACATTTATAACACTCACTGCGCTGTCTGTTTTGTGAACTGTGTAATGTCATCCCATTCCAGGTCCATTAAGGGGATTGTCCTGGGTCCTGGACTAAGTGGCGCCCTCTTCAGTCAGAAAATCATGATTCACTGAAAACACAATCAATCAAATATCCGGTATATCAGATAAAAATATCTATATATCTATCTAGTAAATCAGGTAAAAGTAATAAAGGTCCTTTAGAACCACAGAAAGTTGCAACTTATAATTCGTTGTAGTAACATACATACATATAATCACGCCTCTATAATAGGGTAGGCAGAGCGTAAACAACCTGAACAAATGTCGTTCCGCCACGTCTGACAACGTTTTGAGGGTTATTTAAGATAGATTTGTGTGTGTAGTTGTATATTGCTGTAGTGACAGTTATAGTAACGTTGGAGTTACAGATAGAAAAGTTGCAAAAACTGCAATTTTTAGCACTTTTTCTATCTGTAACTGCAGTCTTCTTCTTCTGTCGAGTGGGTATCGAGCATATCGACCCGATGAACCCTTGTGTCACAGTTTCTTAAACCGCCTAGTAGCACAACTATCAGGCCTCTGACATGGTTTGAGTAACAACCACTATCAAAGACAGCGACCGGGACCGACGGCTTAACGTGCCCTCCGAAGCACGAAATCTTTTTATTTTTCGGACAATCAGGTGATTCAGCCTGCAATGTCCAAAACCAAACAGGGGAAAAATTCACAAAGTGATAAATTCTCAAATATCAACATTGTATTTCCCCCTGGGAATCGAACCCATGACCTCCGGATCAGGAGTCCATGGCACTAGCCACTAGACCACGGAGGCAGTAACTGCAGTGAAAACTGAATTGGTAATTTAAAATGCTAAAAATAAACTTCAGAACCAAAAAAAAATATATATACTTCAACTAGATTTACCAAAATTTCTATTAATTGCGTTTTTGGTGCGTAATGTTTTTTTTTAACTTATAAGGGCGCTAGCGTTCACCGGGGAACCCCTTAATACCGTTGACTAGCTTTTTGTGCATAAAGGATAATTTAGCTATAAGAAACAGTCTTTGACATTTATATTATAAAAAATAAAGATCTCAAACAAAAATCCTCGTTATTAAAGTTAATAAGTTGTTAAAGTTCTATATAAATAGATTTGACTTTCGGAACCTCGGTACTAAAACTCCGTCATTAAATTGTACAACAAAAGGCTACTTTATTATTTATCCTCTCTGTAAGTAAGAAACATATTTGTTCCTGGATAAAGAAAGGCAATAATAATTTATTGCTCTCAGTGTTGACGCTAGTACAAGAAAAATAGAAGAACATCAAACAAGAAGTGAAGTGAACTAAGCGAGCGTTTGCACCATCAATCATATTTACAAAGGGGTGTGCAGGTAACGTTAGGAAACATGTGAACATGTGAACATGCAACTCTCGCAACGCAATGCTGTCCGCAATGATCTCAATCGGCTGCTTGACTTAGTTCTTACTAGGCAGGGCCAAATTACTGCAACTGTCGCGAAATCAGATATACTTATTAAATCAAACGAGATGCATCATCTAGCGTTGGAAATTTCTATTGCTTTAAGTAAATACCCACTAGATAATAACAGGTATAGAGTGGAGCTAAATATCCCCGACATAGGTACTCCATATAGAGATTTTAGAAATGCTGATTTCATGAAGCTCTACTCTCAGCTTTATAGCATAGACTGGTCCCCAGTATATTTTTCACAGGATGCTAATAGAGCTCTCGACATATTCTATACATTGATTTATACTGTACTAGACTCTACAGTACCATACAAACTAAACAATAAGTCCCAACCTAATTCGTTTTCTAAAAGTTATCCAGACTGGTATAGTCGTAATTTAATAAATATAATAAAAATAAAAATAATCTATCATAAATTATTTAAAACTACTAATAATCAACTATATTATGCTTTTTTTCACTACTATCGTAAACAATGTAAATTATTGGCTATCGAATGCGACGCCAGTAATAGATTAAAAATAGAAAATAGTATAAAACGGAACCCTTCCACGTTCTGGTCGCATGTCAGGGAAAATAAGCAATCGAATGATCCCACAAACTTTGGTAAACTAAATTCCCAAGAAGTAGCACAAGAGTTCGCTGCATTTTTTCAAAGCGTGTTCCGATCAAGTGCCCCTGTATTAAACCCTATAGCCGCTCTACTAGCCGCCACGAACACAGCCTCCCGAGATCAATCGGCATCTGATCTTCATTTGTCGATAGATTCTGTATCCAGAGTAGATGTACTTAAAGCTATAAAAAAGCTTAAACCTAGGTACACACAGGGTCCTGATGGAATCCCTCAGATTATTGTAAAGGACTGTCGTGAGTTACTCACTGATCCACTTTTACACATAATTAATTTGGCTCTAAAACAACATTTATTTCCACGTGTTTGGAAGACCACAAAAGTGCTACCCATACACAAATCAGGGTCAAAATCCGTAATAGAAAATTATCGTGCATTAGCAGTGTTGTCTGTTTTTGCTAAGGTTATGGAATCTACTTTATACCAAGCTATTTTGACGCAAATGAAAGGTTGGTTCTGTGATCAGCAACACGGTTTTTTACCGGGATGCTCTACATGTTCAAATTTGATAAATTTCACGTCACTTATCTCCGAAAAACTAGATTGTAGAATGCAAGTCGATGTAGTTTATTTTGACTATCAAAAGGCATTTGATCAAATTGATTGCGATGTCCTTTTAAGTAAATTAGCCGTAATTGGTTTTTCGAGGGACCTTATGTATTTTTTTGCGGATTACTTGAGAGATAGGCAACAATTTGTAATGCATAATCAATGCCACTCTACATCATATTTGGTTAACTCAGGAGTTGGTCAGGGTACATGTCTCGGTCCTTTGTTATTTCTCATAATAATTAATGATTTGCCTTCCGTTGTTAAACACAGCACGTGTCTCATGTTTGCCGACGACGTGAAGCTGGCAAGACCCATAGCAAATGCAGTCGATTGCTCTCTTCTTCAGGAGGATATTAGTAGTGTATGCGCTTGGGGGCACAATAACAGCCTCACATTGAATATAAAAAAATGTGCGATTATGACATACTCCCGGGGATATAATCCGTTGTTGGCTAACTACACTGTTGATGCGTCGATAATAGAACGAACCACGAGTGTAAAGGATCTTGGGACATGGTTCGATACACAGTTATCTTTCCATGACCACATATCTAAAATGTGTGTATCATCTCGCAAATGTCTTGGTTTTGTACTACGGCAATCAAAATGTTTCCAATCTACTGACATTCCTCGATTACTCTACAATGCCTTTGTACGAAGTAGACTAGAATCGAATTCAATAATCTGGAATCCTTTTCACTCAAACCTCGTCCTAGAGGTCGAAAAGGTGCAGAAATCATTCGTTCGTTATTTATATAAAAAAAAGTACGGTTTTTACCCCTACCTCTACCCTACGTCTTTCATACTAGGTATGGTGGAGTATCACTCTCTGGAGATCAGGCGAAACTTATCACTGTTGATGTATATATTTGAGCTAGTGCGTGGTAAGATCCACAACCCATTCTTACTAAATATAATAGGGTTTAGCGTGCCAAGATCGTTCGCTGTCCGGCCGTCCAGGCGAGAAGTATTTGCTGTACCTTCCACGCGATGTGTATCTTCGAGATCTGCTCCTCTACCTAGAGCGCTTAAACTAATAAATGATATCTCTCTGACGGAGCCAGAGCTCGATATTTTTATATGCTCCAAAAATCAGTTTCTAGCGTGCAGCAGCCGTTACCTAGAATCGTTGACTAAATTAATTTATTCGAATTCTTAAATTGACATTTATTTATTTTATGTATGTAAATTTAACTTTTTTTTATCAATTTGCATCGTAATTAATGTTATTTTCTATGTTCCATGTTTTAATATTATAAGTCTGTACTGTAATTTCTCATTGACTCAACATTGTGTGCGCCTGGTTTTTAAACTGTAAGCCATATGTTTCGTATTTAATAAATGAATTGAATTGAAAACATTATGTTGATATAAGGTAGAAGGAAAAATATGATGTACCTAATTCATAATTTTAATATGCAAAAGTTGGGATTTGTCACTCAAACATACAAATAATCACGCCTCTATCCCTAATGGGGTAAGAAGCAGCATGGAAAAAAATGATGATATACCTAATTCATAATCTTACTATAGCAGTTGGGATTTCTGACTCAATGACGCTTTAACAACTGCACGGATCGAAATAAAACTTAGAATAATGTAGGTACGATTGTAACGTTAGGTTAAACTACACATCAAAAAAATCTCACAGTGAAATTTTCAATAACCTTTGTACGAAAAGTCACGTAATATAACATCTCTATAGTGAAAGTTATTACTCCAGTATAGTGAATGGTACTAAATGGTAAAATTAATTTAGCTAAGGTGAGCTAAAGATGAATGTGTATAACCTATTCAGAATATTTGAAATAGTAGTTTCTGTTGTGACAGACAAAATTAATTAATTAATCATTCATTAAATAAAATTGATTTTCCATACAAATTGACTGATTGAGGTAAACATTTTGTGTAGAAAAGTTATTTTTAATTTTCACTTTCTAAAATAATTTCTTGGTGGAAGATGTTCAATATTGTTGACTGAGCAACCCCTATCAGTTTGCGGGACGCTGTCCCTTACGCCCGTATACTACGTAGGCTTAGTATTCACGTTGGTACTGCAACCCATTTAAAAAAATTGGTCGCATATTTAAGTTACAATATTGAAGTAGATTTCTGTCTGAAAAACCCAGTGAAAACAAACTTCCTTTTGTAACTTTATCAATTGCTTCATAAATTTTTCATTTTTTTTGTTTTTTTTTTGTTTCACAATACTCGGAGAAATAAGATAAAGGAAGACAGTTTCCGACTGTTGCCTTCCTTGTTACCTTATTTAAAAAAATATGTTGAAATAGAAAAAGTAAACCTTAAGCATTAAGGTATTGGAATCATTAATTTTAGAAAATACTCTCAATGTTTCGTTATCCTTTTGCTAAGCTTAAGTTATAAGTACCTGAAACTGATAATGTAACATAACTTTCGGTTCAGTCAGTATGAGGATATAAAAAGGGATCGGTAAACTGATTAGGGACGAAAAACGTATAAGTAAACTTGAAAGACAAATTGAATTTAGCTAAAGAACAAACTATATATGAAAATCAAATCCTGGAATTAGTATACTACCTGACATTAAGATGGACCTTTTGCAATTGAAATATGTTTGATTCAGTGGAACTTCCTCTGTTTATATACTGGGTCTAGTGGTTTTAGCCATGGGCTCACGATCCGGAGGTTCTGGGTTCGATTACTGAGGGGAACACAAAGTTAATATTTGTTTATCACAGTGAGATTTTTCCCAGTTTGCTTAGGACAATCACCAGATTGCTTGAAAGAAAAATATTATTTCAGAACATTTTTAAACTTCTAGGAGTTCTTTGGTAAAAAATATTTCGACTAAGCTTTCGATTTTGTAATAGCAGAAAAAATGTTAAGTGGAAAAAAACAATTAGTTAGCAAAAACGAGTTCTTAATTGCACGGTTATTCTTCCACTGTGTTTTTTCTAAAGACCACAGTTTCATCCGAAGCTTGTAAATGGGAGTCTATCTTTCATAATTCCATTGATTAAAATGCTGTTTTCGAATTCAAAACAGCTTTTAAGATGATGTCATAATTTACATAACAAAATTTAGTTAGGGATAACGTCGTTATTATATGTATGTAATTTGGTTGAACGCCACCTTTGATATTAATTTTACACCTAATGATCAGAATAATGGATCCCTTAAGTTGTGGGTGTATTTGTTCGTAATAACGGTAACCAATAGAAAACAGGAGTAATTATAACTATGAACCAGAATGAGAAGGCGTGACGTGACTTTATTATGAATCAATATTTACCAACAAAGCGGTGGTAGACTCCGCAAGGGGCCGGCTGGCTCGCGACCACCCTCTCACCGGAGTCCGGCGCCAAACAGCTTGCTGCCAGTGCCATAACAGGCATCTCCCGGGTTTACTCGCTCCATCTTCGATTCTGTCATGGTCATCCCTGACCTGTGAAGAGCAAACCCATTTCAAATAAAAAAGTAATATTTATGTTATTTTGCACCTATCTTGAATTTTCATCTTATTTTGCTTAGGTCGTAATAATTAAAAAATAAATGTCTAATTAAATTATCCTTATTTTCCTCATTATTTGTATATTATTAGTATGTATTTTCCTGGTATGCTGGACGAAGAATAATGAAATATAAAATTAATAAGTATGTTATGTTCATGTTTTCCGGAAACACCGGTATGTCATCATGACTTACTGCAACGTTCACATTACGCCAGTAGCCTTATTTTATCAAGTATGTTGTGGAGCAGAGATAAGTTAAGAAGGGATGAGAATAATTACTGAGATTAATAGGATTATTCCATTCTGGACTGGGAGCGAGAAAAAAACATAGAATATGAAATTTGCATTACCTCCCGGACACCTGCTAAGGGATCTGTGAGAGTGGGTTTCACTGGATTGCAATTTAGGCGATGGACTGACAACCTGTCACTTCAGCAATATACTTACAAATCAATCTTAAATAACCCTCAAAACTTTGTCAGACGTGGCAGAACAACCTTTATAACTAAAAGGTAGTTAACGCTCTGCCTACCTCGTTAGGGACAAAAGCGTGATTATTTGTATGTATGAATTATTTGGCTGGATATTGGACAACGGACCGCTGACGACCGGAGTCACATAATAACTATCACGCCTATATGCCTAATTAGGTCATTAGGTCACGTCTGATAAGTTTTGAGGGTTATATATCATATTCATCCGTATATTTTAGCCTGATTGTCAGCTTATCGCCTAAATTGCTATACTCTTAAACGCTTGAAGTCAATGTATATATAAAATTCCAAAGGTATTAGAAAAACGCAAGTATTTTTTAAAAACTCTGTTTAGAAAATATATAAAATATAATGTTGCAACAGACTTTTGCAAATCAACGAATAGTAGCAATTCAAACAATTCACGGTTGTATGTACAACTCACGTACCATATTGCGTTTCTGCTACGTTACCTCCGTAGCTGTTCCGTAGCGACCTCGTAGCTGTTTTGTAGCGGTCTCGTAGCAGCAGTATTGCAGCACAGGGTGAATTATTCTTTCAGCTGTTCTGAATAGGAGATTTTTGTAACTTTCTAAACAGAATATTAGTTCAAGCTTTCGTAAATAACTAATGTACCTATGTTAGAGAAAGTTTCTAATAAGAAGGAGCAGTTCGAAGGTTAATCAAAGTTTGTTAAGCTGGATTTATCCCTCGTTTGTAGATTGGTCATTTCAGTACTTTTGACATAGTTCATAAATTCCACCTTTTCATTAGGCGAGTAAATGTAACTTATAAAAAGTAGAGTAAAAGATCAAAACATTTTTTCATATTAATTAATAATACTTATGTTGTTCTTAGCAGCAACATGTGTAGTGCTGAAGGTGACGCAAGTGTGTATGTGTAAAAAGCATTGACAGTGTGTTGAGCGCAACCTTACGCGCAGTAAGTGACGCGTGTATGACTTATAACTTATGAATAAACTATTCCGAGAAATACACAATCTTTTAAAAATCTCATAATATTATTATGAGATTTTTAAAAGATTGTGTATTATGAGATTTTTAAAAGATTGTGTATTATAATATTATTATGAGATTTTTAAAAGATTGTGTATTTCTCGGAATAGTTTATTCATAAGTTATAAGTCATACACGCTGAGTGACGCGTGTATGCGCGTAAGGTTGCGCTCAACACACTGTCAATGCTTTTTACACATACACACTTGCGTCACCTTACGCACTACGCGCGCGTAGCGAGAAACTCTACGTCGGCGCATCCCTATGCCAGTAGTAGAGTGTGTTGTAGGTATTGCAAAAAGCATTGACAGTGTGTTGAGCGCAACTTTACGTGCACTAAGTAACGGCTGTGCATACATACATACATACATATAATCACGCCTTTATCCCTAATGGGGTAGGCAGAGCGTAAACGACCTAAACAAAGACCGTTCCGCTACGTCTGACAAAGTTTTGAGGGTTATTTAAGATAGACTTGTAGGTATATTACTGTAGTGACAGGTTGTCAGCCCATCGCCCAAATTACTAATACACAAACCCTCAGATCCCTTAGCTGGTTTTTACAGCATGCTCGGGAGGAAATGCAGCTAGCACATTGTATGTTTTTCTCTCGCTCCCAGGACAGCACGGAATTATGAATTTTTATCTGTTGCATATGACGTTATCGGTACATGGCGACGTCGGGGCTCCGGTAGAAGCACATGTAGGCGTCGCTGAGCAGCCGGCGCGCGTGCGCGGGCAGCTGCCGGTCCTGCGGCGCGGACGCGTGCAGCGCGCGGCCTGTCTCCTCGCTCAGCCACGCGCCGAGAGAATCTATGCAGACGATCTCGGGAATGTTGTAGCCGTTGCGTTCGCCTTTCCTATCAGCCATGGAGTCGAAGAAGCACCAGGGCGCATCCGATCCTACACCGGCTTTTACAAACGCTACGTAGTGGCTGGTCTCTATACACAGTACTGCGAACAGTTCCATGTATACCCGCGGTACTGGACACGATTCTAGAATGTTCGCGAACTCTTCGCATACTGTTAGCGGTGTAGGCTTATGCGTGGGTCTGTTGGCGTGTGCGAGGCGCAGGCACTGGTTGCAGAGCGCGCCCGCCTCCAAGGCCCCGCCCGCGCGACACTGCGCGCACTCCCACCGCGCCAGCGTGCCGCACACTGTGCACTGCCGCGGCAATCCTTCAATGAGATCAGTAACATCAAGCACCGGCGAGGGCAACACTCGATTGTACAACTTGTATTGTTTGCCAAACCTCGGCATTTGGATAATGAACGCTGCTGGTACTTCACTAAGCTTGACGCCAGAAGTAGAGAAGGATTGCGGCTGTGTGTTGCTTATATTACGTCAAACATAATAAATACGACGTAACAGAAACAGAATCCATTAAAAAAGAGTACCTACTAGGTATCCCTGAGGGTTGAAATAAGGTTTTAGGTTTCAAATCTCTCCCGCTGACAAATTATTGTCACCTTCATTTGTATTCGCCGCTTTTGTAGACACGTTGCTTATTTTCCTTTGGGAATTTCTAATCATATTATTATATTATGTATTGCGTCCGTGGTTTAGCGGTCTGAGCCATATACTCTATACCCGGAGGACTCAGGTTAATTCCAGGCGGGGTCAATGACTTTATGTTATTGTTTCTAGTTTGGTTAGGACATTGTAAGATGATCCGTGCCGTCGGATGGGCATGTAAATAGTCGGTCCTGTGCCTGATTTCTCTCTGATCGTGTCAGTCGATCTGACCCTACAGAATAAGAGATTGAAGGAATATAGACTGCACCTGTGTGTACCGCAAACATTTAAGAAATAAAAACTAGTCCTGCGCAGTTGGCCGATCTCTGGGAGATTGGCCGCTATTACCGAAAATTAGTGGGAAGACTATTATTATGTTCTTAAAGTGAATGAGCTAAAAAAAATCTCATTATCTTCCTCTTGTAACATAAGAAAGGTCGCTCTTGGAATAATGTATCTTTTCCTTATTTTCGGATTTTTCGGAGAAACTTGCTAGCGACAACGCACAAAAGAAATTGAGTTTTGACAATATTAACATATTGTTTTTCCAGTGGGGGCAAAGGAGAGGTTATTTTTTTATCTTAAATGTCAACAAAACAACTAAGGATCGTATTTATAAACCGATCTCAAGATTTGGAGCGATATTATGTATTTGACAAGCCAAATTGTACTAATACAAGTTAAATTTCTGTTTTTATTTTTATATTAGTCTTTTATTTTTTAGTTTTAAATTTTGTTTTTAATTTATTATAATTGTTAATTACTTTTATTTATGTATTTAGACGAAGCTTACAGTGAATTTAATGTATCCTGTGTTTGCATGGTTTTAATTGTACTGTAATTACATTTCTGATACGAACTCAAACTAGCTGTTAGTGTAAGTAAAAAAAAAAAAAGTACAATTTCTCTTGAGGAATATTGTGAGACGTCTCAAAAATATGTCATGAATACTGGAGTGGATTCTGCTTCGGAAGCGATGGTTTATAATTTTACGGGGTGTAAGGGACAGCGTCCCGCAACCTGACAGAGGTTGCTCAGTCAATGACACTGTTCAACTTCCACCAGGAAATTCTTTCAGGAAGGAAAGCAAAAAAAATGTGTTTCCATACAAATTGTCTGATCCAGGTGGACATTTTGTAAGGAAAAGCCAATTCTTGGTGGAAGTTATTCAGTATCGTTGACTGAGTAACCTCTATCAGTTTCTAAGCGGTGAGTATATGATTTATTTATTTATAGCTACAAGAACTATAGAGGGACAATGATTGTATCTAGATATTTTAAATAAAATATTATCATGACTTATGTTCTTGAATATATAATTATATCCATTTTCTAGAAGAGGAATACAAACACAATATTACAAGGATAAAAATGTAATAAAAAGGTACTTACTCTTTTGGAAAGTAAACGAATAAGTATCACATCACTCTACGGATTTGCCTTTCATACATTAAGGTTCCAGCGCACTAGGACGTAGCGTAGCTAGCAGCGGCGCGACACGGCACGGCAATAACAGTCGAAATGTATGAACTGACATTGCCGCCATTGTCGCGCCGTACCGCTCCGCTGCAGCTACAGTGCTGCTTCAGTGCGGTATATACATTTTTATGCAAAGAATAATTTGTCGCGCAGTGCCGCGCCGCGTGCTAATCTAGCGGACAAAGTATAAACCATAGAGTATAAATCGCCTGTCCTTTTTCAACGTTTTTATCATGAAAGTGACAAATATTATAATGATTAAAAACGGTAAATTTACCGTGGTCAATTTCCTGTTTTTAGTCATTATAATGTTGATCACCGTAAGAGTTTGAAAAAGACTAGAGACAGTTTTAGCCGGTGGTATCTAGAATTGAGCCCATTATTGATTATATTATAAGCAGTTAAATTGTTGTTACTTTGTTAGATAAAGCCATGCCGTTATCTCATACGGGGTAGGCAGAGCGGTAGAGTCGTTAGTTGTTATGTGATCGGACCAAATTTAAAGTCAAATTGTATTTGGTAGTAAATTGATTTTTAGAAGTGGTCAGTGATTTATTTATAACACACCGGCGTCACTTACGGTTACTGCTTGTGAGGTTGCGCTCTACACGCTGTCAATGCTTTTTGCATTGCCTATTACACACATGTGGCACCTTACGCTCTACGCGCGCGTAGCGCGAAACTCTACGTTGGCGCATCCCTCTGCCAGTACGAGCCAGTAGAAGAATGTGTTGTAGGTAATGCAAAAAGCACTGACAGTGTGTTAAGCACAACCTTACGCGCACTAAGTAACGCCTGTGTGTTGCTTTTATTACGTCAAAAATAATAAATACGACGTAACACATACAGAATCCATTAAAGAAGAGTACCTACCAGGTTTCCCTGGACTTATTTAGGTAACAACTTTACCAAAATAAGGTTTTAGGTAAAGTTTTTAGTTGTAATGTGATCAGATTAGATTAAGTCAAATTGTAATTGGTAGTAAATTGATTTTTAGAAGTGGCCAGTTATTTATTTACTTATTGGGAGTTCTGTTTTACCATATTGCTTTAGATCCTAATGGTGTAGTGGATTGGGTCGCTGCCTCAGGAGCAAGGAGCTCAGGAGCGACGTCGTGGTACAAATCCCACCACGTTTCAAATTTCATGTTACTTTATTCAACACTTTTTCCGTGCTTCGTAAGGTACGCTAAGCCGTTGGTTAATATTGTTCAATACCGTAGATATTAGTCGTTAAGCCATGTCAGAGGCAAGTGCTAATCATTGGCAGCTTGAAAACTCTGACGTAATCTATGATTGGGTCTGTTTTCCCTGCTGGGTTAAGGAAGTCATATGGCAGTCGATCTGGTATAAAAACTAGTACTCTCGTTCAATTATCTAGATTATATATGATACCGGATAAGGCAAGGGAGATGATGTTGACATATTACCGTTCATGAAAGGCTTTTTTGTAAACAAATAAATATGTTTGTTTTTTATCTTTATTAGGTACACCCATAACGTACACCCTCGAAACCAAAAACCTGACAAATCTATACCGGGTGTAAAGGACAGCGTCGCGCAAACTGATAGGAGTTGTTCAGTCAATGATACTGAACAATGTTCACCAAGAAATTCTTACAGGAGATGAAAAATTTTACTTCCCAAACAAAATGATGAGACAATTTCTATGGAATCACAAATCACTTTTATTTTATTTACTGAAAAAATAACCTAGTGATGGTTGTTAAGTTCCGTTGACTAAGTAATCAAATCACTAGCAGTTTTCGGGACGCTGTCCCTTACACCCCGTGTATAGCTCAACTCAAGCGGCAACATTTTCATGAGTGCTCATAATCATAAACTTGTTGCAGCATTGTCACACTCAGTTGCATGTTTATTATTCACTTCCTGAACTGCTACAAACCAGGATGAGCTTCCATATAAAGAAGTGTACAAACTTTTTGAAGGTAATTTGAACCTCGAATCTGAAGGGTGCCTACATTGTTGCTTCAGAATCGGGTTAAAAACGTAATGTAAAGTGAGTGTGTTGTGTCTTAATTCCCTAGATACTTGTTCTGTAAATGTTTCTGTATACAATAAATAGTTAAACAAAATAAATAAATAAATTACAACATTATTGTTAAGATATGGAACAATGTATATTTCCGTATATTATTGTCAAGTAGTAGTAAAACATTAGATTTATTTTACATTTATAAACATTATAAATGGGATGTATTTTTAAATGTTTACATTATTCGTTACTCAATAACGCTTCAACTACTGCAAGTGTCGGGTTAAAACTTGGCATACATTATGTTATGTCAGAAAGCTAGGACCTTAGCCACAGGGCGTGCACTCTATACAAGCCGACGATTTTCGTACCATATGTGCAAAAACGTGTTATTTATTTATTTACTATTTATTGTACACAAGTAACATGAGAAAGACAATACACAAGGAATAACGACACAACAGGTACAGCTTATTTCTACGTGTTCGTACAGGATTAAAGTTTTTTGTGTGCTGCTGCCGCCAAGTCAAAATGGGTCGCATACATATTGGCGCAGGGTAGACAAGGTTAGGTAACATTTCAGACATTATATTTTCTTTGCCTTAGCTGTCGAAATAAATATTATTATATATGTCAAATTTTTAGTCGTGAAAGTGACAAAAGGACAGAATAGGACACAAGAATCAATTATAATTTCCAGGGCAAAATTAATTTCACGCGGGTTATTCAAGTTAGCTTCCATTATGTGAGAGTACCAACTAACAATTCAAAGGCCATGGTCAGTGAAACCATCTTGTTGCCAAAGTAGGTCAGTTTCAATGGTCACTTCAATTGACTGAGCTAGCAATATTTCCACATGATGGAGTAGAAAATCACTGTCGCATACTGGTTAAATCCGAATTGACTAGCGGGCAACCACAAGGTCTATAACTATAACTATTTAATATTTTGTAATCGATTAAATAAAATCAAAATGTATTTTTAATATTTTGGGGTGGGATGGGATCTAGGCAACACAGAATCTCCTGTGAATAAGTCCAGCTGAACGATCCCAACAAAGCGGTGGTAGGCTCCGCAAGCGGCGGCTTGACTTGCAACCACCCTGTCACCGGAGTCCGGCACCAAACATCTTGCTGTGTTCCGTCAGTGCTCGAGATTGCCAGTGCCATAACAGGCATCTTCTGAGTGAGCTTACTCCATCGTCGACTCTATCTCGGTCAATATTACAGACCAAGTTTTTATAGAGTCAAGAGCAAACTCATTAGTCATTTAAAAAAAAAAACAGGAAGTAGTCATAGAAACTTCTATTAGGGTAACATAGTATCAATTTGAATACATATATCAGTATCTGAAAAACATCATACAATATTTAAAAAAAAAAAAACACTTTAGAGAAAGAAATGTTAAATTGATAGCATTATTTACAGCATTTATTTGGTACATAAAAAAATAAGACAACGCATACAAATGGTTCCGCTTATGACGTCATGTTTCACAGAGTGCATTAAGTGAACGATGTCAAGTGCACTGAACAGCGTGGGCTATTGTGCTGAATCAATATGCATGAATTCCAACTTCGCATAATCAAATGATAATAATTCAAATGAGGACATCTGGATCATGATGAGGTCTTGCAATTCATACATACATACATACATAAAATCACGCCTTTATCCCTTACGGGGTAGGCAGAGCGTAAAACGCCTCCTAAAAGGCGCTTTCGCCACGTCTGACATAAATTGAGGGCAATTTTAGATTGTAATGTGTATTGTTGTAGTGACAGGTTGTCAGCCCATCGCCTAAATTACAATACACTGTTACCCTCGAATCCCTTTTGCTGACTTTTACAGCATGCCCGGGAGGAAGGGCAACTGGAACATTCTATGTTTTTCTTTCTCACCCAGTCCAGCATCGAAGTAAATGCAATTCATAATTCATGTTTAGTTTAGATTTGTTTTATTTATCACACAGTGTAAATTACATTATAAAAGTTCAAAATTACATGTCATATTATAAGCATTCACAAAGTGTTCGACAGTTAAACAAAATAAAATTAAAAAATCGGTATAAATACAAAATGTCATGAATAATTTACAAATCAAAAGAAATAAAAAAAAAACTAGGTATAACTAGGTACAATGTCATTTTGTAAATTTAAATTCAATATACTCTTAAACAGAGTAAAATACATTATCCAACAAAAGGTTTTTCAATCGAGACAGAAACGTTTCGTCAGATAGTTCGGCTTTTAGGTCGGTAGGTAGTGCTTCGTAGAAGGTCGGTCCGATAATTATAACGAATATACATGATTACGTCGAATAAGTATTGCGAGAAGTGCGTCATTATACCGTATTTCTTGAATATTTCGATTTTCATGCATCATGTTATCCATTATTGATATACATTTTTGGTTCGATAACCGTACGAACCTTTTTTTCTTTAGGTTACATTAAAAATTCAAATAAATATAAAATATTTTGAGAAGAAATAAATAATTCTAGATTATATACAGATATCATTGTAATACATAATACAAAAACAACCAAATTATTTTTCAAACCCACGACAAAGCAAATGTAACCAGAAAACAACTTAATTAGATACAATGATAACAAGCAAGAAATTACAACATACGGTAAAAGCCCGACACAACATGTTGTTACGGAGTTGGTTGGTAGGTTGGTTCACTTAGTTTATTGTACACAATACGCCTTCTGGGAACATGTTGTTTGATGAGCTCAGTACCGCCCCCATAATCAATAAATTAATTGTGTCTCAAATACAAACATTATCATGAATAACACTAAACGATAAACAAGTGTTATTCATATTGAAAACTGATCGGCTTACTTGTTTGTATTGAAAGGAGGGTTAGCCCTCGACGAAGTCGAAGGTTGCACTTGGCGGTCGGTTGAGCGGATTCTTCTCTCCTGATGAAGATCCTCGTATAGGATCGAAACGTCGAGAGCTAGCCCTTCTTTTGATACAAACATATATAAGCATGAATGTTTTACGTTTTACGAGGGCACTGAGCACAACACACCACCTTAAACTTACACATGAAAGAAAGGACATTAAGCACGATTATTTCATGCTGGGCTACGAGTGATAGAAAAACATAGAATGTGCCAGCTGCATCTTCTTCCAGGCAGGCTGTAAAACCCAGCTAAGGGATTCGAGGTTGCAGTGTATTGCTGTTTAGGCGATGGGCTTACAACCTGTCACTATAGCAATATACGTAATCAATCACCAATAATAACCTTCTAAACTTGTCAGACGTGGCGAAACGACCTTTGTTTATGTAGTTTTTGCTCTGCCTACCCCATTAAGAATAAAGGCGTAAGTTTTTTGTATGTATGTATACTGACATGTGAGAAGAGAATGATATTCTACTATCATAAATACAATTCTTTGTTCATGGCTATGGCAAAACCAACGTTTTGTCAAAGTATAGTAAACAGGTAAATACTGAATATTTATAACTAGTAAGATTATAATCAAAGACAACAAATTGAAATCCATGAACCATAATAACACCAAAAGTTTCCATGTTACAATTCCCTTAAAAAAATAAATATATATAAACAAATACTACTCTATCCTTTTCATATATAGGATAAATAATCAAGCCTTTAGGCAGGCAGAGTGTAAACGACCTAAACAAACGTCGTTCCGCCACATCTGACAAAGTTTTGAGGGTTATTTAAGATAGATTTGTAGTGACAGGTTGTCGGCTCATCACCTTAAATATACTGAAACCCTCAGATCCCGTTGATGGTTTTTACAACATGCCCGGGAGGAAATGCAACTGGTAATGGTGCTGGTATGTTTTTCTCGCGCTCCCAGCCCAGCATTAAAGAAATTCCATGTTACAATACTTAAAAAAATAATAATATTGCTCTATCCTTTTCGTAAACGTTAACAATGGAATGCACACACTTTCCTCAATGTTTGTATTTTTTCTCTTTCCCATCTGCTCACTTCTGCTAATGACTTTCCGATAAAATGGAAAAAAACACAGATTGTGATTCGATTTTCCCAAATTTTGTTTTCTCAGTTGATTGCTCGCGCGAAGTGCTTCAAAATTTTTTCGGGAGTTTTTTTAGATTTTGATGTCAGATGGGAGGGTTCCGCAGATAACTGAGGAACCTTTATCATTTCCTCATTATGTATCCATTTGGTAACTCTCGCATTTCAAAAATAATAGTCCTCTTTCCAAAGCCTTGAAAGATTGCTGAAAATTCTTCACAAAAATTTTGTCGTCTGCCACTCTGGGATTTTAAAAGTTAAATCTTCGAAATAAAAAGTTTTGAAATCACTTTTGGGGTAGCTTTTTTGGTTTTGAGGTCGTTCCGCCACGTCTGACAAAGTTTTGAGGGTTATTTACGATAGATTTTTATGTATACTGCTGTAGTAACAGGTTGTCAGCCTATCGCCTAAATTGCAATAAACTAAAGCCCTCGGATTCCTTAGCTGGTTTTTACAGCATGCCCGGGAGGAAATACAGTTGACACATTCCATGTTTTTCTCTCGCTCCCAGACCAGCATGGAAAAAAACATCAATAAATCCATTGACATTGAAATATCTCTCCACTAACTAGATAATACATTTAAGTCATTTGCATTTCATTTCTGATATTATCACATATTGCGGAACTTTTTTAAAATTAAATTGGAAATAGATTTTAATATAATAGAAATAGAATGAAATTTATTCGATAATGAATAATTTTACACAAAAGAATAATAAACTTATAAATAACTAAAATTAATCAAACATTCCGAAATGGCTGCCACTCAACTTGTTGTCTTAGGTTTTTTTTAAGCCCAAGACGCTGATCTTTCGTGGCTACAGTCTAGGTTGAAAGCGACAGAGACGCAGTCGTCTCATCATCATCTCCCTAGCCTTATCCCGTATATCCCGCAGTCGTCTATGGAGCGAAATTACTCCGAGGACGCCTGTTCACACTAACTTTGAATAGTTGAGTTTGTGCATACAATTGGTTATATCTGGTTGTTTTTGTGTTTCCAAATGCATAAATCGCAGACGCAACCAGATGAAACCGATTACCTATAAACTCAATTTATTTGTAAGCAATACTCTCAACTATTTATATCAAACCAAGCATGCTGTACGTGACTAGACTGATCAAGAGTTCTGAACTAGATAGCAGTTCTAAACTCTAGCATTCTGTCGATTTATTTCACCAAATCTAAACTGCGTGTATATTGTATGAATTTGCTCGTGCATAATATTTCGCATGAACGTAAATAATGTTAGAAAGTACATACATACATATAATCACGCCTTTATCCCTAATGGGGTAGGCAGAGCGTACACGACCTAAACAAAGGTCGTTCCGCCACGTCTGACAAAGTTTTGAGGGTTGTTTAAGATAGATTTGTAGGTATATTGCTGTAGTGACAGGTAGTCAGTCTGTCGCTTAAATTGCAATATACAGAAACCCTCGGATCCCTTTGCTTATTTTTTACAGCATGCCCGGAGAGGAAATGCAGCTGGCACATTCTATGTTTTTCTCTCACTCCCAGTCCAGCATGGAATTAGACTTAGAATTAGTTAGAAAGTAAATCCTTTAAACTGCATTTAATTTTCTAGTTGGCCATAAATTTCCATCTCACTTTTGGTTTAGCATGTAGGTAACATTATAACAAATTATTCGAAAAATTTGACCGCATGAGACCAGAACTTTTCTCATTTTCAGTTCAAATGATAGTTCTCACGTGTGTGGGAGGTGGACGAAGACTTTCAGCTGACCACGGTCTCGTAAACTTTTAGTACTAATAGTTTTAGAACCAAAGATTTTGAATAAGCTAGACACCGCATTTTTGTTGTTTTTTTTTTTAAACTTCTATCTGTAAAGGTTTAACGCGAGCCATTCTGTAGCTATGGATAAGGATTTATTATATTATTTACGATACGATACCTACAACAAATGTTGCTACAGTAAGTTCACCTCAACTCACGCTGTGACGTCCTCATAGCCACCAAGGTTCGCTTCCTCCATCTTGTTGTTTAAGCTTTTGAGTTTATGTACGACCAAAGGCACGCTTGTTTGTCCGTTTGACTTGCGTTATCTAGCATAGTCTAACTTTATGTTTAGAAGCCTAAAGAAAAGTACGTGTCTAGTAATCACCCGTACACTGGCTCCAGGTAAACGACGAGAATGGCTTTTGTTCCTTTTTCGCCACGTTCATTTGAAGCCTGGACGTACTCTAAATATTTCATGTATTTTTAGTGAGCCCGAACAATCCAGGTATAAAGTACAATGGACGCTAATTATAGAAGAGCTGACCACGCAAATAGATTTGGATAATATTGTTGCCATTGTGATTTTACTAGCAATTCTAGTAACCAGTTTACCACATTTTCAAAACAATGAAGCGGTCATGCATAGTTTAATTTCTAGAATGTTGAATAAAAGGACTATAAAATAAAATAACAGGTAAAATCACTAATAATCTAACGAGTTACTGAATTTATTTTTCACAGATTTTTTGAAGATATTTCGTATCGGAATGATTTTATAAATTTCGACCACCAATCTTGACACCGCTGCAGAAAGAAAGTATTTTCAAAAGCTCTGCTCTGCACAATGTTCTCATTACTGATAGTTTTGATAAAACGACGCTTGATTGTGTAGATTAACGTTTTAGAAGCTAGCTTGACATCCGGGTAGTGTAGTGGTCATAGCCATAGGCTTACAATCCGGAGGATCCGGGTTCGATTCCCAGAGGGGAAACAAAGTTGACATTTGTCATTTAAGAGGTTTTCCCCAGTTTTGTTCGGACATTACAGGATGAATCACCTGTTTGTCGGAAAAGTAAAAGGATTCCGTGCTTCGGAGGGCACGTTAAGACATCGGTCGCAGTGGCTCTCTTTGATCGTGGTTGTTACTCAAACCATCAGAAGCCTGATAGCTATTAGGCGTTTTGAAAACTTTGACACCAGGGTTCTTCGGGTCGTTGTTCGACTCGAGAATCCGCTTGCTCAGAAGAAGAAAAGACACATAAAGCTGCGCCTGTTTTCGTCATGGGGGTAGGCACGGCATCAACGACTGTATAAGTGAGCATTTTCATCACAGAAAAGTTTGAGCATCATTTTACAACGAACGAGCTTGTACGAGTAATAGTAGTAAGTTGACAGCCTTTGTTGCAATTTACCGAAAACCCCTAGTTTATCTGTACTGGATGTGAAAAAAAAAACTCTATCATACAAAAAATGCTGAAAAAGATCTACTGGGATCCGGCGGCCTCTACTACAGTCAAAGAACTTAAAGTGAATTTCTTAGCATAAATAAGATAAGAAGGCTCACCCCCCGTCTAGTTTAGTAATCCTTTGCTCACGTACACATTTTCATAGCAGACACATGCCAATTTTGTGTCGGCTTTATCGTATGAATTTGAAATTCCACTCAAATATTCCTAACTCTTTTATTAATACAATAAAATAAAACTGTGGAGCTAAACAAGCCCATATTTAAAATAAATAGTTTGTTTTTAATTGAAGCGGCACACATTTTTCGACTTTATATTGTTATTTTCCAGACTCAGTAAATTGGATTTGTGTGTTATTCGAACTCTGTCAGTGAGCGAGTTGGCGCAGCCACCGCTGAATTAACAATTCAGAATTTATTTAATTTTTGGCCCATCTGCCTCTGTGGACTAGTGGTCAGAGCCATGGGCTTACGATCCGGAGGTCCTGGGTTAGATTCCCAGGGGGGAAACGCAAAGTTGATATTTATATTATCAACTTATCACTTTGTGAGGTTTTCCTTAGTTTGGTTAGGGCATTACAGGCAGAAAAAGGATTACGTGCTTCGGAGGGCATGTTAAGCCGTCGGCCCCAGTCACTGTCTCTGACAGGGGTCATTACTTTAATTATGTTAGACGCTTAATAGCTGTGCTACTAGGCGATTTGAAAACTCTGACACCAGGCTTCATCGGGTCGTTCGACACGAGAATCTAATCGCTAAGAAAAAGAAGTCGGACCATTATCCAACAAGTTTCCTTTCAATATACTAAGTTCTTTTTATCTGTACACAAATAAATGTAACCGTTATTTGTGTTCGTATAACCACTTCCCTTTCATAATAAAGTAGGTTCAAATAGATGACACGTCCTATAAGATACATCGTAGCACATGGCTACAAAAACGCTGTGCTACGTAGCTATTGTTAAGAATTACTTTCTATATTCCTTATAAGGAAATAAGGAAATAGTAACCTTAAAGTACAATGTACATAAAAGCCTTTTCAAACTACGTTTTTTTTGCATGCTGGACTGAGAGCGAGAGAAAACCAAAGAATGTGTCCGCTGCATTTCCTCCCGGGCCTGCTGTATAAAACAAGCGAAAGGATCCGAGGGTTTCTGTATATTGCAATTTAGGCGATAGGCTGACATTCTGTCACTACAGCAATATACCTACAAATCTATCTTAAACAACCCTGAAAACTTTGTCAGTCGTGGCGGAACGACCTTTGTTTAGATCGTTAACCCTCTGCCTACCCCATTAGGGATAAAGGCGTGTTTATATGTATGTATATATGTATGTTTTTCGTACGCAGGCATACGTTCACGTTTTCAGACCGTACGAAGAACGTGTTGAGAAAATGCTCTAAGATGAGGCCGGGCTGGGCTGGGTTTCCACTATGCCAGTTGGAAACCTTAACATGCATGCAAGTTACTAGTTACATGCAACCATCCTTCTAGTTTACATTAAAGTCTTAATTCGATCGGCTTTGGTTTATTACAATACAATACAAAATACTTTATTGCACAAACAAAACACAAATTTACATTCTCGCGTCCCTTGGATAAGCCCTGTCGTTCAAACGTCAGGACTCCTCTTTCCATCCCCTCCCACCGTACCGATTTCTTTTCCTATTCCTTTACTGTACATGCTGTCAGATTATGGAATTCTCTTCCACCGACAGTTTGTGATAGCTCGTCTATCACCATCTTCAAAAGTTAAAGAGCATTATCTTTCTCTGTCAAAGTAATCCGTGTTTAGGATATATAATTATGTATGTATTTAAATAGTTATACGTATTTGTTTATTTTTGATTATGTATAAAAATGCAGGTATTTTTTTATATCTTGTTTACATTATATATTTATTTTACAGTTGTGTTGTTTTATTAGTAGGTATACAATTTTGTGCACGTTTTATCCGCGTATCATTAAAAAAAAACACTTCTGTAGGTCTGCTGTAGAAATTTCTTTTTAGAAATAAGCAGAGCCTGTTGTGTCTTTGTTTTTATGTCCTGTTTTTTATGATGTTTTTGTTTGCAATAAATTGTTTTATAAATAAATTATTACTATAGAAAAGTAAGGAGCAAAGCAGTACAATATAGGCGGACTTGTTGCTAAATCAGCAAATTCTACCAGACAACCTTTGGGTATAAGGATAGTACATATCAGAAAGCGGGATAGTGCATATTAATTTTAAAACTTATTTTATATTACTTAAACAATATACATACTAATAAACTAAAATAGACTCATTTTTATATATATACGTGGGACACTCAGAAAGATTTGCGACACTAAAATAATTGTTCTACAGGTACATATATTTTTATTAAATCTTTTCAAAGTACTCTCCACCAGCCTCTATACAAAGATTCATGCGTCTGAACCAGTTTTCAAAACACTATTTCCTGTTTGCTGGCGTGTAAAATGCCGGGATTTTACCTTGAAGGATTCTTACACATATATAAGAAACTAGCGACCCGCCCCGGCTTCGCACAGAAACTATCAGTGTTTCTCTACTATATAATGAATGTATTATACATATAAACCTTCCTCTTATTCACTCTATTCATTTAAAGAAGCCGCATCAAATTCCGTTGCGTATTTTTAAAGACTTACGCATACATAGGGATATAGGGACAGAGAAAACGACTTTGTTTTATACTATGTAGTGATATTTCCTGAAAATGGAATTCTAGCCTTAGTGAAACAAGTACAAGTGTTTTTAATAACAACATTATTAATATGGAGATTCACCAAGTGCCGACAATCGCAAGTATAAATTGTAATATGTGTTAAGTTTATGTTCTGTTTGGATGGATGTTGACACTTCAAATGTACTAAAGATGTCTTCCCATTTAAGTTATATAACTCTTTCTATTACAAGTATTTTATTTTATATTTTCGTCATAGGTGTAGTATAAAGCACTATGTATCATTCGGAAGAAAATGCGATTCCCAACACGTATATATTGAAGCCCTCAGCTGCTAAACCCTCGTAGGAATCGATGCCTTTCTTCCCTGGATGAACAATGTATTATTATTTCAAGTTTTGCAACCATCGCCAGTAATGCCTTAAAATATCGTTCAAACCAGAGCACGCTCCGGCGTGGCCTTTACGTCCGTGGCCGCGTCAAAAATGTGCGGAGAAGACACAAAAAAGCTTATTCCATAAAAAATACGAGTTGCATTAATAAAAGCTATGTTGCGATTTTAGACAGTAATAATACGAATATTTTTCAGAAGAAACCGTGACAGAACTCCTAATAGTTTACAAGGAATATCAAATTTACATACATACATATAATCACGACTTTATCCCTAATGGGGTAGGCAGAGCGTAAACGACTTAAACATGGTCGTTCCGCCACGTCTGACAAAGTGTAGAGGGTTATTTAAGTTAGATTTTTAGGTATATTGCTGTAGTGACAGGTTGTCAGCCCATCGCCTAAATTACAATACACTACAACCCACGGATCCCTTAGCTGGTTTTTACAGCATGCTCGGGAGGAAACGCAGCTGGCACATTCTATGTATTTCTCTCTCTCCCAGCCCAGCATGAAAGAAAGATTAATATCAAATTTACCGATAAAAACAGCTTTACTTCTAGATTTTTTTAGCATACTTATTTACGAACTAGAATATTTTTAGATGTTGCTATTGCAGGCTATAAACCAATTTCTAACTTGTATTATTATAAGAATTTTTCAATGATTCGTTTAGCAGAAATTATCTCTTAAAAACAAACATTTGCCTAGAGGAATCACCTTTACTCAACACAACTAACAAAGTGCAAATTGTCGCACTGACTTCAGACTACTGCGGATGAACTCAGAGGATAGTTTAAGTCACTCTTAGAGAAAATACGAGGTTCATTCAGTTTTAATCTTACGAGAGTTAAGTTAAATAAGACATTGGGCTCGATTCTAGATATCACCGGCTAAAACTGAAATTAAAATATGTGTGTCACTTACAAAATAATAAAATTGAAAAAGGACAAGCGATTTGTATTCTGTTTTATTCTTTGTCTGTTAGATTTTGACGCGCTTTTGTACGTATCCCCAGTATTTCTGTCAATTTTATATGCCATATCATAAATAACGGCGGATTGAAATTTTAGATGACGCAAAAAACCATTAACTATAAATCAGAAACCAGAGAGAATAGATCTCCTGTCCTTTTCTAATGTTTTTAGTCTGAAAGTGACTAATAGTTTTTAATTTTAATTTTACCCAGCAAATCTAAAATCGAGCCCATTTCCTATTTATCTTTTGTTCTAAAAATAAAGAGGTAGGTGTCTCTGGTAGGTATCTTTGACTCTAACCTTTTGTTTGATATTTGCTTAAAAATTAACTCTTTTAACACATAAAAAAAATCTTTGTAAAAATAATAAAAGAGAAAGAAAATAATAAATTCGTTTCGGGCAGGGCTTGAACCTGCGTCTCTGGAATTCCTTCTTTTTCTTTCTTTCAAATTATATGAAATCAAATAGCATTGTGAGTGCTTAGGCCCGTATTTCTATTCCACACTTGAGATTGACAACCAGTTTGAGTTCATATCAAAAATTTCATTTTAGTATAGTATGGCATGTCAAATTCTAACTTAACATTGCTGTCAATCTTAAAATAGAGTTACAAATACGAGCCTTAAAATCCTCTACAAAAGACAAAAATATTTTTACTAAATTGAATATAAAAACCAGCAAAGTTTCTCAGAATAATTTCCAGAAAAGCTTCGACCGTGGACGATAATTAGGCTCATATAGCTCAAAGGACATTCGCAAGAGCACAGAGTAACAGAGGGTGATCGCTTTTATCCCAACTCTTTCCGGAGGGAAGATATCAAGTACTTGTTTTAGGGTCAGAGTTTGAATCTGATATGTCTTTGTGATGTGATACATTTTTGTGATGCGATGATTAGGAAATTGGATACTGATAATAAGATTATTATTATAAACGGGTCTTGGTTCGAATCCCACCACGTACTAATATGCGCTTCGAAAGGCACGTTTGAACGTTGTTCCCGGTTAATATCGTTAAATACCGTAGATACTTGTTCATTAAGCCATGGCAGAGGCCTGTGCTAAGCATTGGCGCCTTCAAAACTCTGACCTAATCAAGGATTGGGTCTGGTTTCTCTTCTGGGTTGCGTAGGTCTCATTACAGTTGCTTTGTGTAAAAACCAGTACCCTCGTTAAACCCGTAGACTTTAAACTGCATTGAAATATCGAGGTAACAATAAATTACTATCTGATCATTAGATTTCCTTCACTTTTATCCTGTACTGTAAATACTGTTCCCGTCATTTCCTTCGTCTAGTATCTGATTGTAGTTTGCATTATCCTATCTTCCATTAGTTTATGTATTAGTTTATTTTACAATATCTATGTAGTAGCTTGTACTTAGTTTATGTATTATATCTAATGTAATGTGTTTATTACATTTGACTAGGGATGCACTATCCCGCTAACCACTACGCATTTTTCTATCACCCAAAGTTTGCCTGGAAGAAATTGCTACCTTAGCAATAAGGCCGCCTATGTTGTACATGTCTTTTTTGTTGTTATCTGTTGTGTTGTATGATTTGTATTCTAACATGTAATAAAGTATTTTTATGTTGTGTTATGTATGTTAAATGTAATCGCGGTAATAAGCTCGTTCAAAATAATAATTTAATTTTAATGAACAATTGCAAAAATCTCAAAACTGATATTGTTTTGTTATTATTTTATATAATATGAAAGAAAGAAAATAATAAACTCGTTTCTGCCTCGACTAGACTCGACCTGCGCCTCCAGATTGCCGGTCCAACGGTAGCGTGAGCTACGAATTTCTTTCATATTATATGAAATAACAATAGCATTAAAATATTTTTTTAAGCCCTCACGGCTTTAAATCCTCAAAAAAATATTTTATTGTTTTTTTTAAAGGATCCGAGGGTTTCTGTATAACGTGTAACAGAAAGGGTTTAATCATCGAGAAAGGTGTAAATCTATCCATGAAACTGAACAACTTTCTCTAAGGAACATAGGTCGAAATTCAAAAAGTTTGACTGCACGCGCTATCAGCTGATGCATTTTGTAGGGAAGTTTAAACTTTCTTTTTCTTATTTTGACCTATGTTCCTTTTTGAAAGTTGTTCAGTTGCATGGACTGGTTCATATCCTTTCCGCTGCACATACCTTTTTTGTTACACGTTGTATATTGCAATTTACGCGATAGGCTGCACCCTGCCACTACAGCAATCTACCTACAAATCTATCTTAAATTACCCTCAAAACTTTGTCAGACGTGGCGGAATGACCTTTGTTCAGGTCAATTACGCTCCGCCTACCCCATTGGGGATGAAGACGTGATTATATGTATGTTGTTATTTGGATTTGTAAGCAGTTGTTACATTACCCGGCACATTCCTGGCTCATTATTTTAGTTACATTGCACCAGATACAAACACTAGGACGCAAAGGGTAAAAATCTACGAAGAAGGGACTTATTCCATATTTGCAGGTACAAATATGTTTTTGTGTTGCTCAGTTCATCTGAGGCAAGCTTTAAAATAAATATACATTAATGCACGTAAGAAAACAAATCATACAAAACAACAGATAACAACAAATGACAAGTACATCAAAGCCGGCCTTATTGCTTAGTCCAGCTTTATTTTTGGGTCAAAATTATTTTAAGGCCACCAAAAAAAGAAGTAAAAATAGTGATGAGTCCGTTAGAGGCTTGTCTGGTCAGACATTTAGAATGTGAAACATCATTGCTGCCTGCTGTTCACCGAAAACTTCTAGCATTAAATTCAGCTTGGAATCCAATTCCAGAAAATGCACTTTAGTTGGAATGTAACATACACTCACATATATTCATAGTGACCGGGTTGCACTGTACGTGTCTAGGCTAGTCTAATACTAGACCCAGGCTAGGTACTGACACTACTGATAGTACTAAAGTTCAGTATTTGACTAAGTCAGGATTTCCTTTACTTTTCTATAATAATCCTAACCGCAAGACACTTTTATATTTTTCTTTATTTCTAACAATATATAACGAAAATACAAAGTAAAACTTCCCCCTGGAGCAAGGTGCCGAGGACGCTGGCAGAGTTGCCTCTGTTATTATTCTCCAAAGAAGAGGTGGTCATTAAGGTCTTCTTTTTGCATTTCATATTTAAATTTCCCGCCCACCGCCAAAATTTGAATTCAGAACTGATTTATTCGGATAAAAATATCCGTGTCCTCGAACAAATAAACACCAAAATTGCGCCAATTCCTTGATCTGTAATGTGAAAAGCGGTAATTTGAATAAAATAAGAGCGCAGAAATTGCTATAGTGTTGAAAATTATAGAAAATTACTCTTTCTAGCTTAATTTTTGATATAGAATAAAACTTGATACATTACATACATAAATTCATAAAATCATGCTTTTATCCCTTACGGGGTAGGCAGAGCGTAAAATGCCTCGTAACAGGCGCTTTTGCCACGTCTGACAAAAATTGAGGCCAAATTTTAGATTATACATACATACATACATATAATCACGCCTTTATCCCTAATTTTAGATTGTAATGATTTGTATTGCTGTAGTGACAGATTGTCAGCTCATCGTCTTAATTATAAATCACTGTAACCCTCGAATCCCTTTTGCTGACTACAGCATGCCCGGGAGGAAGGGCAGCTAGAACATTCTATGTTTTATTTATTTATTTACTGTTTATTGTACACAAGTAACATGAGAAAGACAATACACAAGAAATAACGACACAACAGGTATAGCTTATTTCCACTAAGAAATTTCTTCCAGCTGACCTACGGAAGTGAGACTTAAATTGAGAAGCAAATTAGGCGTGCACGAATAAAGCATAATATTATTAAAATAATACCAGCAAATTTTAAGTTACATAAATAAATAATTTTATAAATACATAAAATCATAGTAAATAATATATACATGAATATATATACTCGTAAATACATATATATAAATACTTATATTATACGGAAAGTGAAAGGTAATGTTCTTTTACTCTCTTTTTAAAGACAGCGACAAAACGACTGTCACGGACCGTATGCGGCAGCGAATTCCATAACCTGGCCGCATTGACAGTGAAAGAATAATAGTAAAACTCTGTGTGGTGGTGAGGAATAGCCAGTAGTGTTTTAAGAATAGGATGACATAGTTTGTCCTGGGAACGCGAGAAAATGAAACGTTCTCGAAGATAATTGGGAGAGCAAGGGTTTGAAAAAATGTTATAGAGTAAACAGAGAATGTGAGTGTTCCGGCGGAAGCGGATTGGGAGCCACTTGAGCTGTTTGCGAACCTGTGAAACATGATCGTACTTTTGTAGACCGTACACAAAACGTATACAAAAATTTTGAAGGCGCTCAAGCTTGTTTAGTAGCTCCTCTGTGGCATCTAATTAACAAGAATCAGCGTAATCCAGAAAAGGAAAGAGGAGAGATTGTACCAAAAACATTTTAGTTTTCAGGGGCAAGAAACTTCGAAGGTTTAGGGAAAGAAAGGAAAAATAGAATTTTCTACTGATTGTTTTAACGTGAGTTACCCAAGACAAATTAGAATCGAAATTACTTCCAGATTTTTGGCCGTATTAGTGTAAGCAATGGGCGTGCCGTTGTAGATAACAGCCAGCAGACTGTTACTATCTGGTTGTTGACACATATATCTGCTACCCATGATCAAGACCTGTGATTTTTTAGGATTGACCAACAGATCAAAAGAGGTAGCCCAAGTATACATTTTATCCAAATCTAAGTTTAAGTCAGCTACTGCATTTTCAATGTCAGCAGCATTGAAATGTCGATAAAGTTGTATGTCGTCAGCGTAGAGGTGGAAGCTAGAGGAAAAAACTGAAGTGACGGTCTTAATAAATATTGAGAAAAGAAGAAGAGAAAGCACGCCACCCTGTGGAACTGCCGCAACAAAGTCACACCAATCAGAGAAGGCCTCATCAAAATGGTCCCGCTGCGAGCGACCACGAAGGTAAGATTCGAACCAAGCTATAACTGAAGAGGAGATATTAAGAGAATGAAGAACGGAAAGAAGAATGTTAAAATCTACGGAATTAAAAGCGCTACTAAAATCAAGCTGTTTTTCTATCTCTCCCGCGTCCAGTATGGAAGAAAAAATACTTGAAAGAAACTTGATACATTAATTTGCAGTAAAAATAGATAAGTCGTCTACACAATTCATTCAACAAAGCAATCTTAAGTTTTCTTAAAGTCAAAGTAAAATCATTTATTTCCAAATAGATTCCTAAGAACACTTTTAGAAAGTCTTTCACAAAGAAAATTATATCTGTGTTATAAAATAAAACTATATCACAATGAAGACGAAGCATGAGAAACTCGTACCTTGCGCCCTCCCTTCGTTTTGTCTTATTCTTACTTTAGTCCTTCCTATTGTTCAAAATAGGGTATGTGACCGCAATGTATGCCAATTTCTTGGGCTTCACTAAAATATCAGTTATTTTTACTAACAAGTATTAGTTTAGTTAATAAAACACCGACCTAAATATTTTTTCTTAAAATGAACAAGATACTAGATTTATATTTATACTAACAACGATACTTCAAATGAAATAGAATTGTTTCAAATTAAGACTCATACTCATACCATAAATTATTTGGCTTTTATTTTCTCATTTTTGGCACAATCTCAATTTTCAGTTATATTTCTTAAATTTTTAGTTAACAAACATAATTCTTCATAGTCAAGGGTTTTTTCATTCAGTCTCTTCATTCTTTTAATCCTACTTTGTGGCTGATGAGCTCTTTACGAAGTCATTTAAACCTTTTTATAATATTTTTTTTTTACATACATACAAACATACATACATATAATCACGCCTTTATCCCTAATGGGGTAGGCAGAGCGTAAACGACCCAAACAAAGGTCGTTCCGCCACGTCTGACAAAGTTTTGAGGGTTATTTAAGATAGATTTGTAAGTATATTGCTGTAGTGACAGGTTGTCAGCCCATCGCCTAAATTACAATATACTGAAACCCTCGGATCCCTTAGCTGGTTTTTACAGCATGCCCGGGAGGAAATGCAGCTGGCACATTCTATGTTTTTCTCTCGCTCCCAGGCCAGCATGGAAGAATTTTTTTTTTCTTGGTTGTTTTCGCCCAAAAGTGGTTTTTGCATTTATTCTTTTAAGTTGTGAATTTCAACGTGCTTAGCGATTTTTGTTTGGTGTTATTTTTGTGAAGTCTGAATCCCGAGAAATCTGGCGATTACTCTACATTTATGATGATAATTATTTTAGATTTTAGTTATTTAGAATGTTTGTCTAATGCTGGTAGTTAAAAAAAAACACGTATCTTTAAGGGTAAGAGTTCAAAAGTAATAGAAAACCTAATCTCACGTGCACTGAGATGAGTTTCTGCTTCGTAAAGTTGTACGACTGTCTGAATAGAAATTGAAAATTGCATTTTTGTTTCAGTGGCAAGATCTGATATTTATAAGTTGGATTTCTATACCATAGCCATAAAAAAATTGTTCTAAAACTAAAATCCCACTACTGAAAAGTATGAAATAAGAAAATTTCAATATATGTATATTAATATTTAATATATTATAGTGATGTTAAGAGTATAGCCGTGGTCGTATGCCACCTAACAATTATTCAGATAACAAAACAAAAAAACGTTTAATTTGAACAAAAGAGTCCCTCTTTATTCCAAATAGACGGATGTGTGTTTTGTCATCTCATCCTCCAAACTGACAGTTTAATATTACTCGCAAAATTACATCCGTACGTTACGTAAACGTAAATGGCAATGTCATTTACCTATGTCACAAGGTGACTAGATCCAGAAATAATGAACCCTTTGATATGTAGTAATGCGAATTGTAACATTCTTCTGAAATGAAGTCTTAATTTGAGTTGAGAATATATTTTATCTCAACCTTTCTTGTTATCAGGAAGAAACAATTGTTGTTTTTGTAAATTTTTGGACTTTGTCTTAAATGTCCTTTTTTGCCGAAACTTAACTGATTAGTTTTATAAGAATTTTGACGAGCTCTTGAGAACCCATTTATCTATCTGAATAAATACAACGTTATGTGTTCAGCTTAGCCTAAAACAGGTTTTTGATCCATGTAAAAATTAGTCCGCCCAAGTAATAGAATATATTTTCCTGACCCATCCGTGACACACCAAGAATAATAAAATTTCCCGCTTAAGTTTTCCCAAATAACTTTGTATTTTAAAAGAAGTTACTGTTTTTTCAACTCACAAATTTATAAAGAAATTTCGACTTTAAAGCTCTCAAGCTGCAGGCGATGTTTCGCGCAGGAAGTTTCGATCACAAATTTATGTGCACTCCAGTCGTGCCCTCAAGCTATTCGATAAACGCTGGCTCCAAGCTTTCATAATACAATCAGCTTTAAAGGAAGTATTACGAAGCTTTCATGAACAAAGATGTGGGTGTTTCAGCAGCTAACAAAGGAAGATTGAAAAATTATAAAGAATATTGGCTACACCTGCAGACTATGAAAACGACGCTAATGAAATTAAATTACGAAATTTGCTAAATTATCTTCCTATTTGGGATAAGCGAGAATCGAACCTTGCAACGAAAACTGCTACACAGTTCAATGCCAATTCAGCGGCAAATTCTACGCTGGAAGAAAACATCAATTCGCTTTTTATTGACTTTCACAGCCATAATTTAACGTAAACTCTAGATATAAGATAGAGGTTGTGGAATTAATTCAAGCGGCTGCCAAATATATTATTTGGGTAAGCTATTAATTTGCGCTACTCAGCAATAATTTGATAGTAACGAGGGGTGTTAGTTTCCACATTCCTTTGCTAGAAATTTGACAAACGCCGGGAGAAGTCTGCTTCTCTAGTAACATGTGGAAGAAACATTTTGAATACCTATTTATTTACTTTTTGATTTTATCCAAAGAAAATACTTAAAAAGTACTAACTGCCTATTTACTGACTTATTGAAAAAAGTTTTAGTAAAATATCTGAAAATTCTGGGTTATCCAGTTCTATTAAGATTTAGGCGAAGGCCTGGCAGACGATAAAATGTGCTTTCTAAAATGATATCTGTACTATCATCCTTTTCTCTAAAAGACCTTTGATGCTCTGTTTACCTTGTTAGGGTTGCATATGCGCATGTTTTAGATTTATTGATACGCTCGGTATTCTTCTGTCGAGTGGGTATCGAGTCTATTGACCCGATGGACCCTGGTGTCAGAGTTTTTAAACCGCCTAGTAGCACAACTATCAGGCCTCTGACATGGTTTTGTGTAACGACCACTATCAAAGACAGCGACCGCGACCGACGGCTTAACGTGCCCTCCGAAGCACGGAATCTTTTTCTTTTCGGACAATCAGGTGATTCAGCCCGCAATGTCCTACCCAAACTGGGGAAAAATTCACAAAGTGATAAATTCTCAAATACAAACTTTGTGTTTTACCCCCTGGGAATCGAACCCAGGACCTCCGGATCGGGAGCCCATGGCACTAGCCACTAGACCACGGAGGCAGTTAAAAAAAGCCGAAGCCTTCAGTATGCAAATACAGATATAATATAAGGTTTTGTTCGGGGTTTTATTGCAACAGTCTTCTGTGTAACTGGAACATACAATAAATGGGAGCACAAAAGAGACGGCACAAGAGTAAAGGAATTATTTGCAGTATTTGAAAGAAATATTTCATTTCTAGTCGAACTACTTATATCTAAGTAAGTATAGTACGTAGGGTAGCTCCTTCATGAATAAAAACTGAATATGTGCTTTTTATGCATTTTAAGAACGAGTATAAATGGTGTAAGAGACAGCTTAACGCAAACTGATGGGAGTAAATATTTTTTGACTTTTCTATACATAATGATCTTCGGTCTCGTGCAGACTATTTGTATGGGAAATCAGAATAACTTTACATTTCCTGAAAAAAATCTTGTGAATGTTGATCAGTTCCACTCACTGCGCAACCCCTATCAGTTTGCGGTACGATGTCCTTACACCCCGTGTTAACCTTTTCCAATATCTCAGGCACTTTATCGAGCGCTACATAATTTACCTCCTCCTGGTTCTGACATATTTTCTCTTATTAGCAGGAAGTTTTATGACTTGGAAGTGTATCCAATTACCGATCGTCGAGTGATATATCGTCACTCACTTAATTATATACGAGAGCAGAAATAACTTTACCCTTAATACGACACAAGATACAGATACTCAATGGAAATATAAATCAAAATTGTTACTTAGGGTTGTGACCCAAAGATAATAATATCGAACACACACTTAAGGAGTACGTTAAAACAAGTAAAAAAAAGGAAGAATAAATGTTCTATTTGCAGCTGTTAATTATAAAAAAAAAAAAACATGCTGAACTGGGAGCGATAGAAAAACATAGAATATGCTAGCTGCATCTCCTCCCGGGCATGCTGTAAATATCAACTAAGGGATTCGTGGGCTTTAGTCTGTGATTTCAGTGTATTGTAGTTGAGACGATGGCTGACAACCTGTCACTACAGCAATATACAGTTCTATGTTAAACAACTCTCAAATAATTTCAGACATGGCTGAACGACCTTTATTTGGGTCGTTGACGCACTGCGTACCCCATTAGAGATACAGGCGTGAAAGTACGCATGTATTTAAAAGAAAGAACAGCTTGATTTTCAATCCAGTAAGAACCGAATTTAAGGTAACACAGGTATACTACAGGGCAATCTTCTTTAAGAACTTCAAGGTTATTTCCAATCTAGGCTCTTTCATTCTAAGTCAATTGAATCGAACTATAGTTGCAGTCACAGGAGATATATGAGCAGGCCAGTTCAAACCGGATTAGATTATTTCAGAAAATTATTTATGTCATTATCTCCCTCGCCTTATCCCGTTTCTCACGGGGACGGCTACCTAATCTAGGGGATTAAACGAAAGTACTCGTTTTGACACAGACCGACTGCCATCTGACCTCCGCCACCCAGAATGGAAACCAGACCCAATCCTAGATTAGGTCAGAGTTTTCAAGCCCTAGCGGCTTGGCATTGGCTTCTGACATGGCTTAACGATTAATATCTACGGTATTAAACGATATTAACTGGGACCAACGGCTTAACGTGCCTACCGAAGCACGGGAAATGCAGCAAATAAATATTAATTACACATCAAATCTTATTTTTTACATATCAAATTCAAAAACCGAAAAACACATTGGTTCGTGGTGGGATTCGAAACACGACCTCCTCGCTCAAGAGGCAGCGGCTCTATCCACTACGCTATCGGTTTCTCCAGGTTTATCATGAAATTATTTATGTATATGAATTTCGCACTTCTGCGCAATTTGTTGTGGGCAACAAATATACGAATTTTCATTAAAATCCATAAATAATACATACGTACATATAATCACACCTGCATCCTCAATGGGGTAGGCAGAGCGTAAACGACCTTAAAAAAAGCTCGTTCCGCCACGTCTGACAAAGTTTTGAGGTTTACTTAAGACAGATTTGTTGGTATATTACTGTAGTGACAGGTTGTCAGCCCATCGCCTAAATTGCAATATACTGAAACCCACATTTTATGTTTTTCTTTCGCTCCCAGTCCGGCATGGAAGTACTTACAGTACCTATAGATATTCGTGCACAGTGTGTGTACAGTCTTACAATATTATGTTTTGTCTGTAATGGAACAGCAAAGATGAGTAATGCGAAACCCTTGTTGGGATAAAAGGATAAATTGTACCATGTTAGTCAAGGGTTGTTCCTGACAAGGATATTACTCGTAAGAGCTAATGTGAACACATAATACTATTTCAGCCAAAACGCGTTACGAGTTTTATGTTGAGAGGGTTGAATATATTATCAAAAATCCCTCCTGAAATAGGTTCTTACATACATACATACATACATAAATCACGCCTTTATCCCTTACGGGGTAGGCAGAGCGTTTAACGCCTGTTAAAAGGCGCTTTCGCCACGTCTGACAAAAATTGAGGGCAATTTTAGATTGTAATATGTATTAGGTTCCTGCCGAAGTTATTTAGTTTTTCATGGTAATAAAACGTCCAGCTTTGAAACCTTTTTTACATTTTAGGACTTGAGACTACGAAGTTTTTGTAAGAATTTCATTCGCTTGTACAGAAGATATTTTTTAACAACTTTTTAGTTTTGTAGCTCATTGGTTGCTTTGATTAGATTGCTAATGAATGAATTTTAGTAAATATTCATTTCATTCAATTCAAGTTTCATTTCATTCGTTCATAAAATTCAATTTACGGTTTATCAGTTGGGTACGCTGTGAACAAGTTGTGAATGAAAATTTAAATCAGTGATACCTACATAAATACATATAATAATCACGCCTTTATCCGTAATGGTGTAGGCAGCGCAAAATTGACCTACACAAAGGTCGATCCGCCACGTTTGACAAAGTTTTGAGGGTTATTTATGATAGATATGTAGGTATATTGCTGTAGTGACAGGTTGACAGCCCTTCGCCTAATTACAATATTATTAAACCAACGGATCGCTTAGCTGGTTTTTACAGCATGCACGGGAGGAAATGCAGCTGGTAAACTCTATGTGTCTACCTCTCGCTCCCAGGCCAGCATAGAAGAAATTATTCCTATGTTTTAGCTTTAGTTTTTTTTTTGAACATAATAGTTTAAATATCTGCCATACGCTATTGTCTGCATAAATAATAATTATCATACTTTCCATCGAGTTGTGTAAAACGACTATTATGGAGTAACTGCCTCCGTAGTATAGTAGTCAGAGCCATGGGCTTACGATCCGGAGGTCCTGGGTTCGATTCCCGAGATTTGTTAATTTATCACTTTGTGAGGTTTTCCCCAGTTTGGTTAGGACAATGCTGACTGATTGATCACCGGATTGTCCGAAATGTAAAAGGATTCTTTGCTTCAGAGGGCACATTAAGTCGTCGGTACCGGTCGCTGCCTTTGATGGTTGTCGTTATTCAATCCATTTCAGAGGCCTAATAGCTGTGCTACTAGGTGGTTTGAAAACTCTGACACCAGGGTTCATCGGATTGTTGTTCGACTCGAGAATACACTCGCTAAGGAAAAGATGAGGATGAAGAGTTCAATGACCTACTTGGCTCCAGTTCAGAATACTTTCAGTAGACCACATGGTGATAATTTTACTTTCGCATTTATACACGTATTGTATTTTTGAATATTTCTTTGTGCAAATAAAATGTCATAATTATTATTGAATACTAAAAATTTTATAATATTTTGTAATGCGTTTGTTTCTGATTAGAAAATTATGGCCCATACATATTATAAACCGAAATCCTTAGGAAACATAGTATAATCAATCATTGTATAAACTAAGAGAAAAAAAAACATAGAATATGCCAGCTGCATTTCCTCCCGGGCATACTGTAAAAACCAGCTAAGGGATGCAAGGGTCTCCGTGTATTGCAATTAAGGCGATAGGCTGACAAATTGTCACTACAGCAATATACCCACAAATCTATCTTAAATACTCTTCAAAACTTTTTACCGACGTGGTAGAACGACCTCTTTTTAGGTCGTTTACGCTCTGCCTACCTTATTAGGGATAAAAGTGTGGTTATTAGTATGTAAGTATGCAATAGAAGCGGAAACAAATCTTCGAAGTGATGCTATCGAGACGCCGAATGAATCAGAAAAATACGGTAGAGGAACGTGATATGAAAAGGAAAACGCTTCTTTATTTAAACTTATCCCTGAACTCTGACAAGTGCCGCTACTCTGGCAGCTGGCTCAAATGTAAAGCACATAATTATAGCGAGTTTCAACGGAAGTCAGGATAAGTACTGGCAGCTTTGTACGCCGGCAATGAAAAGAAAAAATGGATCTACGCGGTGTAAGGGACAGCGTCCCGGAATCTCATAGGGGTTGCTCAGTCAACGAACCTGAACAACTATCAGTATAAAAAAGGAGTAAAAAAAAAGAATTTTGATTTGTCATACAAATAGTCTAATTTAGTTTTGGCGCTCAAGTAAGATCGCAGGCTAACATGAGCTAAGGGTGTCGCCGACGACGGATACGTCTGGGAGGACATCATCATCATATGGAAAGGTATATTTTTTTTACGCTGGAAAAATAAACCTACTGATAGTTGTTCAGTTTCGTTGACTGAGCAACCCCTATCAATTTGCTGGTCGCTGTCTCTTACACCCGGTATACATTGTTTCTTACAACTGTACTGCTCCGGAGGGAAATAGTTAAATAGGCCCATATTTATAATCAGCTTTCAACAATGACAGCAAAATTGAGTTCGTATCAGAAATGACATTGCAGTACAAAAAGACCTGACAAATCCATACTTTATAAAAACGACACACAGTCTCCTTCACTAAGTAACCCCTCTCAGTTTGAGTTACGCTTTCCTTTACACCTTTATGTGTCTATCATTTTCATGTCATACGTTTAATAGTTTTTTTTTTTTCTGCTGGAGGTTAACCCATCTCCAGGGGGAGTTTATTGAATAAACACTTAATGTACGATACAGACTTTGGGACTTTGGGACTTTGGTATTGTTGGCCCGGAAAGGTCCTCGCTAATGCCCGGGCTACACGAGGCTAGTTTTTTTAAGCCAGGATAGCAAGCTAGTGTCAGTAAGCTAGCAAGCTACTAATACTTCTGGCTGTGTAGACTAAACTAGCTTCATCTCTAAGCTAGTAAACTAGTATGGTAGTTGACAAGCTAGGACAGTTTTTAATAGGATGGGGTTCTATTTTTTAGGCTAGTAGTGCCCCCCACCACTGATTTTACTATCCTGGCTTGTGTACTAGCTTCATGTGGCCGGCGAAGCTAGTTTAAAGTTGACTCGTGAGCAGTGGATACGGGCGACCAGGCCGGACCGAGTAATGAGCTAGATATTTTGCTTTAAGTTAGCTTAAGATATTAAATATTTTAAGACTTAATATCATATACTTTGGCAAGATGTACAATAAAGTAATAGTTGGTTGGTTGAATAAACAGATGATTGATTATGAATTAGTTGCTTAGTTGGTAAAGGTGGTTGATGAGAGATTATGAGTTTAATTCTTTTTGTGTAAAGTTATTATGCATTTCACAAGATTATTGAATGAATATATCTTGGTTTCTTTGGTAATGAGTTCTTTTATTAAATCAGGACTAATCGTGAGCATGTGGTAAACTAATTCATGCCTAGATCGTACAGCAGCATAACGCGGGCAGTCTTTAAGAAGATGTTCTATGGTTTGTATAATACTATTGTCACAAGGGGATTAATCGGTGTTAATTATTTTAAATCGGTGAAGGTATTGTCGGTGATATCCATGGCCAGTTAATATTTGTGTCAAATGAAATCCTACTTTTGTTGCTTTGAAAAGTTCAATAATACTTCTTAAATTTAAAAGTATTCAAAACGTAAATATCCTCCCAAACCATTTTCAATATACACATGAAATGTTATCCCGACGGATGAAACCCTTCATTTTTCATTCAGTATCAGAGGTCAGCTGTATTACTGGATACCATCTGACATTCATGATTCCAGAAACGAAACAGGTTTCCAATTGGAATTGAACTCACTACGTACGGATCGTGAGCCCATGGCTCAGATCACTAAACCACTTAAATAATTAATTCCCTTTAAAATATTACTACCATGCTGGCCTGGAAGCGAGAGAAAAAACATAGAATGTACCAGCTGCATTTTATCCCGGGCTTGCTGTAAAAACCAGCTAAGGGATCCGAGGATTTCAGTATATTGTAATTTAAGGCAATGGGATGACAACCTGTCGCTACAGCAATATACCTACAGATCTGTCTTGAACCCACAAAACTTTGTCAGACGTGGTGGATCGACCTTCGTTTAGGTCGTTTATGCTCTGCCTACCGCATTAGGGATAAAGGCGTGATTGTCTGTATGTAAGTATGTAAAATATTTCGTGTTTGCACTGTTTATTTTGCTTATTCTCGACACCCTTTGTGCAGAATTTTCAAAGAGACAGGGGTTTTGTTTGCGTCGTGTCAGGATGAGGGCAGAACAAAATGGAGAGGCCTTGATAAATACAACATCAGAATTTCCAGCCTTACAGCAGTACTGGAGATTTTAGTGGAAATGTCCCAAATTTTTGGTGACCTGGATTTAGTTTCGTGAAATGGAACTAACCAACTTTAGGACTCTAGCCCTTCTTGGACGTATTTGACAAAATTAAAACGCACACCTATCGGAGCTGAAATAACTGATCAGTTTGATTAGAAAATCCAACAAATTTACTAATGAATAGGTTTAAAGATATTTTATTCTCAAAAAGACAAATGTCACTTACATGAGACAGAAATTAAAAATATTACCTCAAATACATAATATTATTGTTATTGCAAATATACATAAAGCAAAACTAAAATAAAAAGTGAAGAATAGTAAACAAAAATATTCGAAAGTTACTTGCATAAACTGTAAAACATTTGCATTGTTTTAATTTTTATCCAAATTTACGGTAGCTTTAATATGCTGAGAGAGTTTGGTTTTAAATTCGGCTAGTGTATGTTTTTAATGTCAGAATAAGTTACCTAGTTAGATAGATTTATTATTTAATAAGAATGTCTCGGTAAGGGTCCCTTATATAATTAAGCAGGGTATACGTTAGTGTAAATTATTGACCTTTCTCTATCGTTATCCGACTGTCAAAGAAGGGTTATGTTATTCGCGCGTACCTATCTAGTATGGATGTAGGTTTTAATATGTCTTCATTACCTCGTATCTCCGGAACGACTGAATAGAATTCGACAATTAGTGTCAAGAGCCCGATTGTTCTTAGATAGGTTTAATTAAAATTCGAAATGGCGGTTTCCAGGCACTAAATATTAAACGTCTTAATTTTTTATGTCTAAATATATCGAGTTGGGTATCAAAATGAAGTAAATTAAAAGGAGATTACAAAAATATATAATGGTTTATATGTTGAAGGAAAATTTAAGACAAATAATGTATTAAAACATTTTTTTTAAGTACTAAAGTCAGATTGCTTATTTTTTTTTTAAATACGTGCTTCAGGTGTATGAAGCTAGTGGCCAACAGGGCGATACCCATACCCATCCTATCATCATTCGCTTACTCTTTTCTTATTTATATGGGGTCGGGGATTTTGGGGCTTACAATAATAAGAAGAAGGTAATTTTAAAATGTAATAAATTAAGCAAATATTTACATTTAAACACGCTATCCCTTACTGGATTTACTTACTGAGTATTTACGAGCTCATATCTATATATCAGCGACAAAAAAACATAGAATGTGCCAGCTGCATTTTCTCCGAGGTATGCTGTAAAAACCAGCTAAGGGATGCGAGGGTTTCAGTATATTATAATTTAGGCGATGGGCTGACAACCTATTACTACATCAATATAGCTACAAATCTATCTTAAATAACCATCAAAACTTTGTCAGACGTGGCGGGACGACCTTTGTTTAGGTAAACTAGGGAAAAAATAACAAAGTGATAAATTCTCAAATATCATTTTAATGTTTCCCCCCTGGGAATCAAACCACCACCGGATCGGGAGTCCATGGCACTAGCCACTAGACCACAGAGGCAGTTAATCTCAACCTCAAACTTATATGCCCACAGACTTTCTATTTATATCTGCTGCTATGTAGTCTTGAACTGTGGAGAGTATACACATCTTTATTTTTAGTTAATATTTAAGTCTATCTTCCAGTACCTACATACAAAGCTCCAATGAGTCTGGAAAGAAAAAAGCATGCGTAGACATACACATCTAGCAAAAAAAAAATTACGCAAGCACCCGAAACAGAGAAATCGTGTTAATATGGCTAAGAAATAAACCACATTATCCAAGATAAGTGCGGGAGCTTGGCTGAGATTAATTTAATAATGTAGGACAGAGGACGGTGACCTGTGATATATCACTGGTGTCAGACGACCATCAAGTGTACAACAATGGCCTCATAGGGGACTAACTTGTAATACATTTAAGCAGTACTGTCCTGAAAACCAAAAAGGATTTCTCAGTTAAGGTGGAAACAGAGCATAGGTGGCGCTCTCAATAATTTACGTTTATCCACAATCGCAACTAAATCTCCATTTTATAATCCTTAATAAAATAAATCACACTAAGCATAAAAACTATGTATTACAAATGTGATAAAAGTAGTCACTACAAAGTGGGCAGAGTATATAATAAAATTAAGATGAGATAAGATTCTTTATTCATAACGATTTTTACACGTTATTTTGCTTCATAAAAATTATTATATTTAATAAAATTAAAACTATGCTTAATTGGTTAAGCCACATTCAAAGTATATATTTTATGTAAAACATTTAAATTATATCAAATTTTACATAAATAATAATTTGTAATAGCTTTTATACATACATATAATAACGCCTTTTATGCTTAGTGTAAATTATTATATATGGATTATAAAATGAAGAATTAACTGCAATTGTCGCCAAACGTAATATATTCATGAAAATGTTAGTATATTGGGCACAATTAATTTTAAACAGATGTCGCCACTGTCGCAGCTCTCAAAAAACCTTAGAGATTTTGAAAAAAATTAAATCAATCCCATGAACCTTCTCTGACCTTTTTAACGTCGATGTGTTGAGCACGAAATTTTTCCGAGTGATTTGAACAAAGGATAGCTTATTTATCGAAAATAAATCGTGCCGGCAGTTGGTCAAGTAACGCGAAAGTAGCTCTATCTGACTGTCTCTTACTCATCCACGCCTAAATAGCTAAATAGATTTTGACGAAATTATGTAGGATCATAATATTATTACTTACAACATAGTTGACACTTTATACCGCTTTGCAACTAAGTTTGCAGTAAAATCCCGAACAAAAAGCTAGTCAACAATAAATCAATCTCAACCCACGATTTTAAACATTACTATAAAACTTAAGTATTTATTATGACAACATTTTTGGTTAACAAAAATAATACAATCATATCAAATAACATAAGTGTGAAATGCAATAAGCTAAAACCAATAATAGCACTTCAGAGTTTGTTGGAAATATACGTTCGGTACACCGGATTTTGTTTCCCGTATAATATTTTTAAAAAAATATAACACAATGGACGCGTAGCGTTAGTCATAGTAATCTAACGGAAGCTTCATTTTAAATTAAAAAAGCTGTGTCGACAAATATCATAATTAATTGAACAAATTGAAAATAAGAGTTATAAATACAGAGATTTTATATACAACTACCACACGCTATATTTCTGTTATAAAGAGGTTATAATATTTTCAGGCTCGTAATTATGAAGCAATCTCAAATTTGAGAGCAATATTAAGTATGGATTTGACAGTCCATTTTGTACTGAAATGAAATTTCTGATACGAACTCAAACTCGCTGTCACTCATGAGTGCTGATTGTAAATACGGCCCCCAGTGTTTTTAAATTTAAAGTTGAATAAGAACAAAAAAAGAGTAGCTACTTTTCAGCTAAAAATAATGGGTGCCCAAGAGTAATAAATTATTCCCGAAAACATAATGAAGTCTTTACCTTGACTGAAAAAGAAAATTGTAAATAAGTAAGATACTCTTTGTGTTACTAAACAAGTTTTTCTTGCATTTGAAATTTATGAAAGGGCGTCTTTACGTAAAATACTGGGCAGTTAATATTGCACATTGACTCTGGGAAAGAGACAGTGATGTTTGCCAGTAAGTGTACAAGTGCGACGGACTGCCTGCAATGTGCAAACTAATCTTAACTCAGTTGCAGATGGTTTCAACTTCTAGACTGGTCGCGTACAAAATATATAATATAATGATCTTTTAGTTTCTTACCTTGTTGGTTTTCGAGACTCGAAAAGAGTTAAAAGATCCGATTAATCCTGGAGTCAAACTCTTAAACCCCTTATACAGCCTGATTAAGCCCTGACATGGTTTTCGTAACGACCTCTATTAATACAGTGACTGGGAAAGACGGCTTTACGTGGCTCTCGGAGCTCGGAATCTTTTTTTTTTGCAGACAATTAGATTATTCAGCCTGCTTTATCCTATCCAAACTGGTGAAAATCTCAGAAAGTGATAGTGATTGACAAATATTACCTTTAGGTTATCTACATTGAACCGACGAACTCCGGATTAGAAGCAAACGGCTCAGACAACAGAGGCAAACCTGATTTAACCGAAGTGCAATATTTATAGCCCTTTGCAGTACTAAGCTTGAATAGTACCCACTCTATTCCATCTGCGTGTGTAATATTGGATTATCTGTACCCTGGAGAATTCAGAGTTTGTCAAATGGATTGAGTAAATTTGTGTTATTTTATTTCTATCTCTTCACTTGTCTATTCCTTTCTTGTTGGGCTGGGCTAAACAAAAAACATAAATTATTTTCTTTGATTTTTTTCATGGCGAATGTCTTATTTTCGTGATTTCAAAAAAAAATATAATTTAGATGTATTTTGAATATAGTGATAGTAATGAATACGTCTAATACGTTTCATATGTACGTTTATTCGGCGCTTTTTACGTGCTTAGGAAGGCACGTTAAGCCGTTGGTCCCGGTTAATATCGTTTAATACCGTAGATATTAGTCGTTAAGCCGTTACAGAGGCCAGTGCTAAGCATTGGCGGCTTGAAAACTCTGACCTAATCAAGGATTGGGTCTGGTTTCCCTTCTGGGTTGCGGAGGTCAGATGGCAGTCGCTCTGTGTAAAAACCAGTACCCTCGTTCAATCCCCTAGATTAGGAAGCCGACCCCGTGAAATACGAGATAAGGCTAGGGAGATGATAGGGAGATGAATAAAAACGTCTATCACTTTATTTCATTTTATAATTTATCAGTCTCCCTTGCTGGACTGGAAGCGATAGAAAACATAGAATGTGCAAACTGCATCTCCTCCTGAGCATGCTGTAAAAACCAGCTAAGGGATTCGAGGGTTTCAGTTCATTGTTATTTAGGCGATGGGCTGACAACCTGTCACTACATATAAATAAATCTATCTTAAACAACCCTCAAAACTTGACCGACGTGTCGGACCGACCTTTGTTTGGGTTGTTGACGCTCTGCCTACCTCATTTGGGATTGTGATTGTGTGTATATATGTATGTCATTTGTCAGTGCTCAGACACTGAACTACTAACATAGGTTGCACTTTTCTCACTCTTTCCCTCTTATTAATAAAAAAACTGATTGTGACAACTTGAATTAATAATGGTGCAACTTTAATTGGCCCGTATTTAAAATCAGCTCTTCAGACTGACAGTTAGTTCGAGTACGTATCAGAAATGTCATTTCAGCACAAAACAAACTCTCAAATCCGCACTAAAGAATGCTCTCAATTTAAAAATCGCTTTATAAATACGACCCTTAGTGTGCTGAAAAAAAATATATTGTGAATGAGTATCTCAAAACATTTCAAGGGATTCTGGCGTCTATAACAACTAAAATTTGAAGTAGTTTGTTAAATTCGGACTTTCTTTTCGCTCCGGAATATCATTCATTTAATGGCACTTTGATTTCAATAACTCCTTTATATTTTGATTCTGTCAGTCTTGAACCAGATACCGGATTGCGCCATAATTTTATAAGAGAACCTTGATTCTAATTGTATTGAAATTTAGTTTATCGGTTGGTGTGTGTTCTTTTTGTCTGCTTAAATCGTTACTTCTAATGAAAATATATTCAGGTTACTATTCAAAATCTTTTGTTTACCGCTTTACCTACGTAAGGACATGATTTTGTTTGCATGTATTTATTTTATTTGCGCATTTCGCTAAACAAGCGAGCATACTGATTATTTACTTGGATATTACCTAAATTATTTTACTGCGTATTTTTCGCATGATGCGCATTGTCTTTCCAATTGACAGGAAGCGCTGTGATTGGACGTGATGTCGTAAGCACGCCCCTATCCCGCCATCATTGGCAATTCCGTTGCATTGTCTCTGCGCAAGCGACGGCTCTGCGCTAGATCAACTTAGGTTCATCCAGGCTTTTTAGCTGACTATAGCTGATTGTATGAGTCCTAAGGTGTTCATCTAACACATCTGAGTTGCCGAACTCGCAATATATTTCCATGTTTCACATTGTGGGATATGTACCTGGAAATGTCTCTCTCTCTTTAAGAATTTGCATAGACTTGTTAAACATTGTACGCCTATAAGGTGCATAGTTCGCTGGCATCCGCCTTTGGGCTTTGTGACCTTTTACAGATGCTTGTCTGATGTTACCATCTGTGTTGCAATATTGGCGGGCTTGTGTTTTGGCGTCTTTCTTAGTTTTTAACACTGCCTCAGCGGGCTCCCTTGTATCATCTTGGTCTACCGGGTGGCATAAGTGAGCCCGATGTGCCGGTCCCAAGCCCGGACAAAAGTGGAGGGCTCCAGGGGCGCATCACATTGGACTAGATCTATTGTGATGAGACCCATATCACCTCTTGCGGCAGCCCCGCACCCCTTAGTCCCCATGGACAGCGCGAATTGCAAAATTAATTTACCCCAGGAGGGTACCGCCTCAAGCGGAGAATCCCTCGCTGTGATGGCACCATCGAGTCAAACGCTGGATGATGCCACCACAGCTATCGTCCCATCGTATTCTGGGGGGGACGACTCTACGCGCACACTAGAGTACAGCCTGGAATTGCGGCAGACCTCGAGTCGAGCAGGCGATTCCAGGGAGTTGGAGGAGGAATTGCGGCAGACCTTGAGTCGAGCAGGCTTCCAAATCCAACTCAGTAGATCTAAAAAGAGAAAGTTGCGGTATCGGGATACCCGAGACCAAACTATTAAAGAGAAAGGGGTCGAAGTACCGAGACGGGATCGACCCCCCAAGATTAAAAGGCAGGGCACTGATCCAGACGAACCGTCGCAGCAGCGCCCGCCTAAAAAGCAGAAGGGGAAGACACAGGGTAAGTCACCTCACGACGGGCCAGCTCGCATAGGGTTACCACGACCCTCGACCAAAGGTCAGAGCGACCTGGCCGTCATGATCTGTAGAGAGGATGGCGTACCCATAGACGAGGAAGCAGCAGCCGAGATCCGTCACAAGATCAAAGTGATCATGGACGACGCGATTGAGGCTGAAATAGACGAGGACTGCCTGAGTTTCGCAGCGTCGGGGTTGGTGGCCGAAGGATTCTTCATGGTCACGCCCATCACGCAGCAGTCGAGGGACTGGTTCCTTCTAAGAGACTTAGGTATGTTCAAGGACAAAAAGCTCGTGGTGCGCAAGTGGAACAAACTCAGGGCGTCAATCTTCCTTCCTGGCAAGAAGGAAGATCAGCCTAGAGATGTCCTGAAGACCCTGCGCATCCAGAACAAGAAAAAGACGGCACTGAGGATTCCTGAGTGGATTCTCATCTCCAGGGAGGATCTCCCTCAGGGAGAACGTCTGGTGATGGGAGTGCCTGAGGAAGCTTTTGAGGGGGTGGACTACGTGTGGCTAAATTTCCAGCTCACACAAGTTCAAGCCCGGGCCCACAGACCTAGACCCGACATAGACAAAGGACCAGAGAAGACACAGGGTGGGAGCGCGGGAGCGTTGTGCACCTGTAAGTGTACCTGCGGGGCGCAGAAGTCCTGCGGGTCGCTTCAGGACCTCGAGCCTGCACCCACTCCACAGAGCACAAACACACTGCAGGCACAGTCAGAGCATGATCCGGTAACGGACGACGACGACGTGATGGAGATCCCACTAGAGGGAGATCCTGCGTTCTCGAGTCCTATGGCCATCATCGCTTCTGACGACGACACCGACACAACATGACACACCCACAACCCCTAAACACACACACACAAAACACAAATAACACAAACACACCCCTTCACACACCAAAACTACACACAAATACCTTAAAGATACTCCAGTTAAATTTACATCATTGCAAAGAGGCCATGGTCGAACTTTGTCAATATGTAAATGCGAAGGGAATAGACGTTGCCCTGCTGCAAGAACCATACTCCTATAATGGGAAAGTGGTTGGCATTAACAGTCTGGGAGGACAAATAATCTACCTCGGTGGTGAGTCAAATCCCAGAACATGTATATATGCTAGCAACAGGACAACACAACTAGGACTAATACAAAGCATATGTTACAGAGACCTTGTAGCCGTTGAGATGAATATCAAAATGGCAAACGAGACTGAGAAAAGGGTAGCGTTGATATCTGCTTACATCCCTAGCGAAACGGATTTCAAACCACCCACGAAAGAACTAGAAGAAGCGGTCCAGCTATACAGAGGTAAGAATATTCCATTTATTGTCGGCTGTGATGCCAACTCGCACCATGAGGCCTGGGGCAGCACAGGCATAAATGAGAAGGGCGACCTTATGCTGGACTTCATAGTAAGTAATGACTTAGACATAGTTAACATTGGCGATACCGCAACCTTTGTGACTAAGACAAGACGAGAAGTACTAGACATTACACTAGCGACCTCATACTTTAGCAACTACATTATGAGTTGGAGGGTGGACACTGAGGAAAGTTTCTCTGACCACAGAAGGATCACCTTTCAACTCGAATGTAGGATAGAAAAGACAATGATTAGAAACGCTAGGAAGACTAACTGGGACACCTTCGTTGAAATTCTCAAAGTAGGGACCCCTAAAGACAAAAAGACCTCTAACGTCATAGACAAGTTAGAGGTAGATTCATTAAGACTAAATAAGACCCTAAACAAGGCGTTCCATGAATCATGCCCCCTCCAAGAATTGAGAACAGGAAAGGGGCACAAATGGTGGAACAAAGACTTAAAAAAGAAGAGAAAACTAGCTCGCCGTAAACTAAGAACAGCCCTAAAAAGGGATGACCCGGCGAGCTGGGATGAGTACAGGAAAGCTAGAAATAACATGCGAAACACCAGTCGCAGAGAAAGTAAAAAAGGATGGCGTCATTTCTGTGAAGAAATTCACAACACACCACAAGCCGCCAAACTCATGAGAACCCTAGCAAAAGACACCACTTGCAGACTAGGAAGCCTGAGGATAGATGGGAATATCATTACCGAACCAAAATTAATTTTGGACATAATGATGAAAACCCATTTTCCAGAGTGTATAGAACATCAAGAAGAGCAACTCAACATCAACCCCAATACCAAGTGGGAAGAAGTTGATGAAGTGATAAATAAAGAAGCTGTAACATGGAGCATACTATCGTTCGCACCATATAAAGCGCCGGGACCAGATGGCATTTTTCCTAAAATGTTACAGATAGCACTAGTCCACATTATAGACGATTTGATTCACCTATACAAAGAAAGTCTAAATACAGGCTATATCCCCAAAACATGGAGGAAGGTCAAAGCTACCTTTATTCCTAAACCGGGGAAAAAGAATTATCAAGAAGCCAAATCTTTCAGATGCATCAGCCTATCGTCATACATCATGAAAGCACTAGAAAAGATTATAGACAGATTCATCAGATCGAAGATAAGCAGAAGTGGCAACCTGCTGCATGCAAATCAGCATGCATATATGCAAGGAAAATCCACGGACACTGCTCTTCATAACCTGATAGTCAAAGCTGAAAGATCTATACATAACAAAGAATACGCTATGGGATGTTTCTTTGACATTGAGGGTGCCTTTGACAAGGCGACCTCATATGCCATAGCAAACTCCCTAGAGAGAGAAGGAATAGCACAAAATCTAGCCAGATGGGTGATGAACGCTCTGAAACATCGTGCCATTACGGCAGAGCTAGGAGGTACATCGCACACTGTTCGAGCCAAAAGAGGTTTCCCACAGGGAGGATGTCTCTCACCACTTATGTGGTGTCTTCTCCTGGATGACCTAATAAAGACTATAAACAGAACCATGGTATATATGCAAGCATACTCCGATGACGGAGTTATACTAGCTACTGGAAGAGAATTGAACATGATTAGTAACATCATGAACAGGACACTGAAGCTGGTCCTTCAATGGTGCAGGGATAGAGGTTTAAACCTCAACCCGAATAAAACCAAACTAATCATCTTCACAAGGAAAAGAAATAAACATTTAGAACTACCAGTCCGAATCGATGGAGTTGAACTGGAAGTAGTAGAGGAGATAAGATACCTAGGTGTGGATATAGACAGTAAACTGCTCTTTAACACACACATAGAAAACTCAAGCAAAAAAGCAAAGATGGCCTTAGTGCAATGCAGAAGAGCCGTCGGCAAGACATGGGGAATAAAGCCACATATAGTCCTATGGATCTATAAAGCTATAATTCTCCCCAGAATAAGTTACGGAGCAATAGTATGGTGGCATAGAACCTCTATCATCAAAAATAAAACAGCGCTGGACCAGGTCCAACGCTTAGCTGCACTGATGATCACTGGGGCAATGAGAACAACTCCCACAGCAGCCTTAAATATGATCCTGGGTCTCTATCCTATTGACCTACAGGTGAAGAAGGTAGCCTTAGAACAATGGTTTAGAATGAAGTCCTTTAAGTCTTGGAGGGGTAACCATCTGGACAAAGGGCATGTTAGGATAGACTCGGTGATAGGACAAAATATCTCGATGATTCTTGCAAACAACGATTTGATAGAGAAACAAGAGATTTTTGATAAAAAGTACAGAATACACATAGGCTCAAGAGAGGAGTGGAAAATTCACACAGACAACCCGACAACGATCTGTTACACTGACGGATCTAGGAAAGAAAGCACCAAATTATCGGGGGCGGGCATTTACATAGAAAGCTCGCCACGTCTGTATAGAACAATACCTTTAGGAAAATTCGCCAGCGTTTTCCAGGCTGAGGTGCAGGCCATCCTGGAGTGCGCCGGCGAGTTAGAAAATACAGAACTGACACCAGAAGTCATAATCTATAGCGACAGTCAGGCAGCATTAAAAGCGCTCAACAAAACCTCTACAACCTCTGCATTGATTAAGGAATGCAAACTGACTCTAAACAGATTATGTACCAATACTAGTATCACAATTGCCTGGGTGCCAGGGCACCAAGACAATGAAGGAAACGAAATAGCAGACAAATTGGCCAGGACCGGGGCAGATGAAACCTTTATGGGCCCTGAACCATGTCTACCAATTCCAGGCCAAATAACAAAAGGCGTTATTAACATAAAAATTAAAAACGATAGTAACAGTAGATGGAATAACTTACAGTCCTGTCGACAATCTAAGCTTTTCATAAAATGCTTAGATTTTAGAAAAACGCGTAGATTACTACAACTTAGTAAAAAACATATCAGACTCTTGGTAGGGTTAGTGACAGGACACTGCGGACTGAACAAACACCTACACACTATGAGATTAATAGATAACCCAAATTGCCCTGAGTGCGGACAGGAGGAAAGTAGTCTCCACTTCTTAGCCGAATGTCCTAGCTACTCACTGCCAAGATGGGAATACTTAGGAACTGACAAACTAGAGACAAAGGACTTAGAAAACATTTCCTTATTAGACATTCTGCACTTCTGCAGGGCCACCGGTAGATTCAGGGAGGTGACGCTGACGGAGCACCAGTGAACCCAGTGCTCCACCACTGGGAATTGGGTGAAATAGTTCCAACATCAGGAGCTGATCACCCGTCTGCGTGCATCGCAGCCGTCCCACCAAGAAGTAGAAGTAGAAGTAGTTTTTATGGAATTCTTCAGTGTCGTTTATTACCAAGCCCTTCTCTCAAACCTTTATTAATTACATCATCGGAAAGGGTCACTCAGTTTGACTTATTTTGAGACAATGAGGTAATTGGATCGGACGATTCATTGTTTCCTGGCACCTTTCTAGACTTTCAGCTGCCTGACTTAAATTTCTGAAAAGATTTGTTTACCCTCTGTCCGTTTGGAATATGTTAAGAAATATAAGTCTTTGTTTTTAAGATTTATATGAAAGAAATATAAAAAATTGGTGGTCGGTATTCTGGTCAATGCCGTGCCATCTCAATACGTACTCGATTGGAATATAACCCCAACGCATGCACTTAAACGTTGAGGCTACACTGTAAATGCGTAAAATGGCTATAAAAATCCAAGTATGGATGTGGAAATAATTATGAATATATTATAATATATATCGTAACTGCCTTAAACATCTCGTTCAATTCCGTTTAACACTTTATAGTCATACCACTCGATAGAAGAAGTCATACCACTTTATTCATGCTAGTTGAAAACACATCCGGATAATAAAAATACATTTTTAACATAGTGATTTCCTTGTAGGTACTTATTTTTGTAGAATTTTCATTATGCAAGTAGGAGATGTTATAAAATAAGATTGAAAAGTAAAACGAAACGAAAAACATAAACGCTATCTTTGTCGCTCCGGCATACATTATGCATTACATGGTAAATTGATGCCTGTATCCTAAATACAGTATTATAACACGGATCAGAGGGTATTGATTAAAATTATCGCACCGTACAAAACCTAATAATGCCGTTCTTTCAATCAGATATTTAGGCTAGAGTGTTTCGTTCAAGGTCTGATAACACTCTTCAGGCTATTTTTTTGGGTTCAGGTTATTATAGGGAATCCTTCACGATAGTAAAATCCATTCACATATGGAATGGTTTACCGTCGGAAATTCGTCACTGCACTTCAGTGGATACCTTAAAAAAGGTACATCGATTTTATCTGTTAAAGTCTAAATCAGTTTGCTAGTAATTTGTGTCCTCTTAAGTTATATTATATATATATATATATGTATATATTTATGTATTAATTTGCATTGCTACATGTAGTTTTAGTACCATATTATTGTAAATGTATTTTATGAATACTATTATAGTATTTTTATATTGCATAAACGTATATACCTCTAAAGGTATGCAAATATTTATTTTAGTTTTTAGTTATTCTTATTTTCACTATTCTATTCTTGTTGTATTTAAATTACTTATATAATTCCTATACTTCAGCACTACTCTCTTCTCTTTACATTCTCCTCTACCCATAGGTTGTCTGGAAGAGATCGCTTCCAGCGATCAGACCGCCTTTATGCACATTGATTTAAGTTCATTATTGTGATCTTCCAAACTAGAGTGGGAGAGATAGAATAACATAGAATGTTCCAGTTGCCCTTCTTCCCGGGCATGCTGTAGAAGTCAGCAAAAGGGATTCGAGGGTTACAGTGTATTGTAATTTAGGCGATAGGCAGACAACCTATCACTACAGCAATACACATTACAATCTAAAATTGCCCTCAATTTATGTCAGACGTGGCGAAAGCGCCTTTTCGGAGGCGTTTTACGCTCTGCCTACCCCGTAAGGGATAAAGGCGTGATTTTATGTATGTATGTATGTCATTTTTGTGTTTCTTATTTTTTCGTGGACAATAAAGTGTTTTTACTTACCACTTACTTACTAAGGGATCCGAAGGTTTCAGTATATTGCAATGGTCTGACAACCTGTCACTACAGCAATATACCTAGAAATCAATTTTACATAACCCTCAAAAGATTGTCACGACGACACACTACTTCGACGACATGTTTATAGTATTGGTTCCTTGGTTAACGATAAATAACAAACTTGAACACAAATTTCACAGCTTGCTGGCAAACTAACGCTCGGTGTTTCACTCAGCAACCTTAGACACGTCTAGCATGATAAAGCGCTGCAGCCGCTGTTTGTCCTAATTGTACTCACCTACCTCAAACAGCGACGTGTACCAAGATAAAGCGCTTCAGCTGCTGTGCGCTCTAGTTTCACAGAAGGCTACAGCTTTGGGTGAAGCGTGTAACAACCCCCCCCCCCCCCCTCCCTCGACCTCTATTATCCCCAAACTACCCTAAATAAATGATATGTGAAAGGAAGTGTGAGAGGAAAGGTGTTGAGGAAAGGTAGGAATGTGGAGAGGATTAGAGGAGAGGAAAGGAATGGATGGATAGAGTGGCTCATGAATGTCTAGTAATAAAATTACAATATTGGCTCGTTATCGTCTAGAAATGAAAGTTAGGACCGTACGTTGTGTAATAAAATTTATAAAAGTAACCCAAATCCTTTAAAGTGGTAGTGAGATGTCATAACTTAGCTCTCTTTAGGTTCTTGGGACAACATGGGGCAGTGCGCAGCGGGATAACGGAACCTCCGATTCCAGCTCCAACCATTCGCTGGTAGAGGATTTATGTGCTCGCCAACCATCAACGAATGAGATTTACTTCAATTACCAATGCGAGCCCCAGAAAAGGAAAGAGGAGGCACTTCTGTGCACTCCAATTGGTTTTTGTTTTGGCCAAGCCTCAGGCCAGAGATAAGTGACAGCGCACTTAGGAGTTTTGGAACGAGTCCAGATTGATGAACAACATCATATAAATTATAATTAATTTGAGCTGATTTATTGGTCAGCCAACCAAGACAGAGCAAGTCATGTCTGATGTAATTTGTAGTAAGTTGTGATGTCCAATTGAGAAACATTGCCTCAACAAAGGTATTATAAATTGTTGTCCAGCTATGCTGGAAGCACCGACTATGAAACTGCACCAGTCATCGATCTCCACTTATGATATGCACATCCAGGAGTCAGTAGAATAGATAGGGATGCTGAAGCTAGTCCCAGATAATATAACAATCATTCACACCGCAAGCCATAGATTCGTTGTAGATATAGGAGTGATAGGCAAGAGCAAGTAGTGACTGATTATCAGACTTCTTTAGTGCAAAATAAGCTTCAGTGATGAAAATGCTGTTACAACCATATCGAATGCTAAGATGTGTAGTATGTGATGGAGGTTTGACCATGGCTGATACCATGTCGCTCAATTGACATCAAGTCAAGTAGTATTTCAGTAGTATAATGGCTTGTCAAAGCCAACTGACCATAAATCAGTCATATAAAATTCACATAAAGTGAATATAAATATAAATTTTAATTCCAGACCCATTCCAGGGTAATTTGAGGTTGTAGGTAGGATTCAGATAACATCATCCCACATTCCATGCTGTATTGGTTTGGTTAGTATGATGAATACTCTAACACTGCCTCAGCGGGCTCCCTTGTATCACCTTGGTCTACCGGGTGGCATAAGTGAGCCCGACGTGCCGGTCCCAAGCCCGGATAAAAGTGGAGGGCTCCAGGGGCGCATCATATTGGACTAGATCTATTGTGATGCGACCCGTATCACCTCTTGCGGCAGCCCCGCACCCTTTAGTCCCCATGGACAGCGCGAATTGTAAAATTAATTTACCCCAGGAGGGTACCGCCTCAAGCGGAGAATCCCTCGCTGTGATGGCACCATCGAGTCAAACGCTGGATGATGCCACCACAGCTATCGTCCCATCGTATTCTGGGGGGGACGACTCTACGCGCACACTAGAGTACAGCCTGGAATTGCGGCAGACCTCGAGTCGAGCAGGCGATTCCAGGGAGTTGGAGGAGGAATTGCGGCAGACCTTGAGTCGAGCAGGCTTCCAAATCCAACTCAGTAGATCTAAAAAGAGAAAGTTGCGGTATCGGGATACCCGAGACCAAACTATAAAAGAGAAGGGGGTCGAAGTACCTAGACGGGATCGACCCCCCAAGATTAAAAGGCAGGGCACTGATCCAGACGAACCGTCGCAGCAGCGCCCACCTAAAAAGCAGAAGGGGAAGACACAGGGTAAGTCACCTCACGACGGGCCAGCTCGCATAGGGTTACCACGACCCTCGACCAAAGGTCAGAGCGACCTGGCCGTCATGATCTGTAGAGAGGATGGCGTACCCATAGACGAGGAAGCAGCAGCTGAGATCCGTCACAAGATCAAAGTGATCATGGACGACGTGATTGAGGCTGAAATAGACGAGGACTGCCTGAGTTTCGCAGCGTCGGGGTTGGTGGCCGAAGGATTCTTCATGGTCACGCCCATCACGCAGCAGTCGAGGGACTGGTTCCTTCTAAGAGACTTAGGTATGTTCAAGGACAAAAAGCTCGTGGTGCGCAAGTGGAACAAACTCAGGGCATCAACCTTCCTTAATTTCCAGCTCACACAAGTTCAAGCCCGGGCCCACAGACCTAGACCCGACACAGACAAAGGACCAGAGAAGACACAGGGTGGGAGCGCGGGAGCGTTGTGCACCTGTAAGTGTACCTGCGGGGCGCAGAAGTCCTGCGGGTCGCTTCAGGACCTCGAGCCTGCACCCACTCCACAGAGCACAAACACACTGCAGGCACAGTCAGAGCATGATCCGGTAATGGACGACGACGACGTGATGGAGATCCCACTAGAGGGAGATCCTGCGTTGTCGAGTCCTATGGCCATCATCGCTTCTGATGACGACACCGACACAACATGACACACCCACAACCCCTAAACACACACACACAAAACACAAATAACACAAACACACCCCTTCACACACCAAAACTACACACAAATACCTTAAAGATACTCCAGTTAAATTTACATCATTGCAAAGAGGCCATGGTCGAACTTTGTCAATATGTAAATGCGAATAGACGTTGCCCTGCTGCAAGAACCATACTCCTATAATGGGAAAGTGGTTGGCATTAACAGTCTGGGAGGACAAATCATCTACCTCGGTGGTGAGTCAAATCCCAGAACATGTATATATGCTAGCAACAGGACAACACAACTAGGACTAATACAAAGCATATGTTACAGAGACCTTGTAGCCGTTGAGATGAATATCAAAATGGCAAACGAGACTGAGAAAAGGGTAGCGTTGATATCTGCTTACATCCCTAGCGAAACGGATTTCAAACCACCCACGAAAGAACTAGAAGAAGCGGTCCAGCTATACAGAGGTAAGAATATTCCATTTATTGTCGGCTGTGATGCCAACTCGCACCATGAGGCCTGGGGCAGCACAGGCATAAATGAGAAGGGCGACCTTATGCTGGACTTCATAGTAAGTAATGACTTAGACATAGTTAACATTGGCGATACCGCAACCTTTGTGACTAAGACAAGACGAGAAGTACTAGACATTACACTAGCTACCTCATACTTTAGCAACTACATTATGAGTTGGAGGGTGGACACTGAGGAAAGTTTCTCTGACCACAGAAGGATCACCTTTCAACTCGAATGTAGGATAGAAAAGACAATGATTAGAAACGCTAGGAAGACTAACTGGGACACCTTCGTTGAAATTCTCAAAGTAGGGACCCCTAAAGATAAAAAGACCTCTAACGTCATAGACAAGTTAGAGGTAGATTCATTAAGACTAAATAAGACCCTAAACAAGGCGTTCCATGAATCATGCCCTCTCCAAGAATTGAGAACAGGAAAGGGGCAAAAATGGTGGAACAAAGACTTAAAAAAGAAGAGAAAACTAGCTCGCCGTAAATTAAGAACAGCCCTAAAAAGGGATGACCCGGCGAGCTGGGATGAGTACAGGAAAGCTAGAAATAACATGCGAAACACCAGTCGCAGAGAAAGCAAAAAAGGATGGCGTCATTTCTGTGAAGAAATTCACAACACACCACAAGCCGCCAAACTCATGAGAACCCTAGCGAAAGACACCACTTGCAGACTAGGAAGCCTAAGGATAGAAGGGAATATCATTACCGAACCAAAATTAATTTTGGACATAATGATGAAAACCCATTTTCCAGAGTATATAGAACATCAAGAGAGCAACTCAACATCAACCCCAATACCAAGTGGGAAGAAGTTGATGAAGTGATAAATAAAGAAGCTGTAACATGGAGCATACTATCATTCGCACCATATAAAGCGCCGGGACCCGATGGCATTTTTCCTAAAATGTTACAGATAGCACTAGTCCACATTATAGACGATTTGATTCACCTATACAAAGAAAGTCTAAATACAGGCTATATCCCCAAAACATGGAGGAAGGTCAAAGCCACCTTTATTCCTAAACCGGGGAAAAAGAATTATCAAGAAGCCAAATCTTTCAGATGCATCAGCTTATCGTCATACATCATGAAAGCACTAGAAAAGATTATAGACAGATTCATCAGGTCGAAGATAAGCAGGAGTGGCAACCTGCTGCATGCAAATCAGCATGCATATATGCAAGGAAAATCCACGGACACTGCTCTTCATAAAGCGTCCTGTTCCCGCCAGCATTGACATGGGGCTAGACATACAAGCGTCCTGTTCCCGCCAGCATTGACATGGGGCTGGACAAACAAGTGTCCTGTTCCCGCTAGCATTGACATGGGGCTGGACAAACAAGCGTCCTGTTCCCGCCAGCATTGACATGAACTGGACAAACAAGCGTCCTGTTCCCGCTAGCATTGACATGGGGCTGGACAAACAAGCGTCCTGTTCCCGCCAGCATTGACATGGGGCTAGACATACAAGCGTCCTGTTCCCGCCAGCATTGACATGGGGCTGGACAAACAAGCGTCCTGTTCCCGCTAGCATTGACATGGGGCTGGACATACAAGCGTCCTGTTCCCGCCAGCATTGACATGGGGCTGGACAAACAAGCGTCCTGTTCCCGCTAGCATTGACATGGGGCTGGACAAACAAGCGTCATGTTCCCGCCAGCATTGACATGAAGCTGGACAAACAAGCGTCCTGTTCCCGCTAGCATTGACATGGGGCTGGACAAACAAGCGTCCTGTTCCCGCTAGCATTGACATGGGGCTGGACAAACAAGCGTCCTGTTCCCGCCAGCATTGACATGGGGCTAGACATACAAGCGTCCTGTTCCCGCCAGCATTGACATGGGGCTAGACATACAAGCGTCCTGTTCCCGCCAGCATTGACATGGGGCTGGACAAACAAGTGTCCTGTTCCCGCTAGCATTGACATGGGGCTGGACAAACAAGCGTCCTGTTCCCGCCAGCATTGACATGAACTGGACAAACAAGCGTCCTGTTCCCGCTAGCATTGACATGGGGCTAGACATTCAAGCGTCCTGTTCCCGCCAGCATTGACATGGGGCTAGACATTCAAGCGTCCTGTTCCCGCCAGCATTGACATGGGGCTAGACATACAAGCGTCCTGTTCCCGCCAGCATTGACATGGGGCTGGACAAACAAGCGTCCTGTTCCCGCCAGCATTGACATGGGGCTAGACACACAAGCGTCCTGTTCCCGCCAGCATTGACATGGGGCTAGACATTCAAGCGTCCTGTTCCCGCCAGCATTGACATGGGGCTAGACATACAAGCGTCCTGTTCCCGCCAGCATTGACATGGGGCTGGACAAACAAGCGTCCTGTTCCCGCCAGCATTGACATGGGGCTAGACACACAAGCGTCCTGTTCCCGCCAGCATTGACATGGGGCTGGACAAACAAGCGTCCTGTTCCCGCTAGCATTGACATGGGGCTGGACAAACAAGCGTCATGTTCCCGCCAGCATTGACATGGGGCTGGACATACAAGCGTCATGTTCCCGCCAGCATTGACATGAACTGGACAAACAAGCGTCCTGTTCCCGCTAGCATTGACATGGGGCTGGACAAACAAGCGTCCTGTTCCCGCTAGCATTGACATGGGGCTGGACAAACAAGCGTCCTGTTCCCGCTAGCATTGACATGGGGCTAGACATACAAGCGTCCTGTTCCCGCCAGCATTGACATGGGGCTAGACATACAAGCGTCCTGTTCCCGCCAGCATTGACATGGGGCTGGACAAACAAGTGTCCTGTTCCCGCTAGCATTGACATGGGGCTGGACAAACAAGCGTCCTGTTCCCGCCAGCATTGACATGAACTGGACAAACAAGCGTCCTGTTCCCGCTAGCATTGACATGGGGCTGGACAAACAAGCGTCCTGTTCCCGCCAGCATTGACATGGGGCTAGACATACAAGCGTCCTGTTCCCGCCAGCATTGACATGGGGCTAGACATACAAGCGTCCTGTTCCCGCCAGCATTGACATGGGGCTGGACAAACAAGCGTCCTGTTCCCGCCAGCATTGACATGGGGCTAGACATACAAGCGTCCTGTTCCCGCCAGCATTGACATGGGGCTGGACAAACAAGCGTCCTGTTCCCGCTAGCATTGACATGGGGCTGGACATACAAGCGTCCTGTTCCCGCCAGCATTGACATGGGGCTGGACAAACAAGCGTCCTGTTCCCGCTAGCATTGACATGGGGCTGGACATACAAGCGTCATGTTCCCGCCAGCATTGACATGGGGCTGGACAAACAAGCGTCCTGTTCCCGCTAGCATTGACATGGGGCTGGACAAACAAGCGTCCTGTTCCCGCTAGCATTGACATGGGGCTGGACAAACAAGCGTCCTGTTCCCACTAGCATTGACATGGGGCTGGACAAACAAGCGTCCTGTTCCCGCCAGCATTGACATGGGGCTGGACCACGAGCGTCTTGTTCCCGACAGCAGCATCAGCATTTATCATGGGACATAGCGATGAGTGCCCGTCTTCGACCACTCATCACGGGACGTTCCAGACTCCTAACACTATCAGCAACTATGTCTAAGGATTTACGACCCTTACGACTTACACTCCACTACAACACAACCCGACGGGCGGGAGGACGTCTGACGATCGGAACAACTACAGCGCCACGACATCTACAGCTACAGCTACAGCAGCGGCGGTCAATGGATTTACAACCCTGACGAGCCACAACAAATTGAGGACTTCCTAGTAACAAGATGACAGCAACTACAACCACAGCATGAGAGATGAAGACTTCGCAACACTACAAATATCAAGATAGTAGCAGCCTTGTCAACACATCCTATTTCATCTGTCTTTTAAAAGTGGGAGCATGTTCGAGCCAACTCGAACCATCTTACTCAGCATGTCGCGCAGGTCGTCGACTTGCTTACTACATATTATTGACAATACTGCGTGACATGCTGAGCTTGCAACTTACACGCATGTAATACATAAATAAACCTTTCACTGTGTGTTTAACAGAACTTGCATATAAAATAGCATAATCTTTTACAATAAATCAGACTGAATCAAGAACTCTTCGTCTCAATACCTCGCAACCGCGATCGCCCTCATAACCCGTCCGCCAGGTTCCATCATGTGCAGACTTTGCCAGCAATGGCATTGTCCCGTACACTTGTATTGCACATGCCTCGTCAAAGGATGAGCAAGGCCACAACAAGTCATCAACGTAAAACCCAGACGTGATGATATCAGCAGCTTTAGCTTTATAAATTTCGAAGTTATTTTCATCAAGTTTAGCAAGCTCATCTTGTGCTAGCTGATGTAACGTACGAACAGCTACATAAGGAGCACTCCGCAAACCGTAAGTATTAGTTTTAAGCTCATATGTGCGCACTTCTTCAGTTGGGGAGTCACGCCACAAAATGTGTTGATAAATTCTTTCTGGCGGATCAATGAGCACGGCTCGATACATTTTTGACACGTCAGCTGTGAAGCAGAATTCGTGTAACCGAAATTTGGTTATAACTTTTGCTAAGTCTTGATGTAATTTTCTGCCCGTAAATAAAATATCATTTAGTGACAACCCTGAAGTTGTTCTGGCAGAGCCATCAAACACTACGCGTAAGGGCGTGGTAGTGCTGGAAGGACGCAACACAAAGTGATGTGGAATTAGGTATTTAGAAGGTTCTATACCTTTGTAAATTTCCGTATGGCCTAGGGATTCATATTCCTTCATGAAGTCGCTATAAGCTTGTTTTAAGTCTGGCGAACGTGGCAGGCGGCGTTCAATCTGAGTTAGTCGATTAAAAGCCATATTATATGAGTCACTGAGTGGCTCATGATTAGGTTTCAACAAGATCGGAGAAACGTATCGACCCGTTTCGTCACGATAATGTCGCTCAATAAAAATATTTTCTGCCATTTCATAATCTGGACTTAATGGAACTGAGCACGGCACAGATTCCAACTCCCAAAAGGTTTTGAGAGTGTCATTTAGATGATTTTCTTCAATAGTGTACGACACTAATGACGTCATCGACGCAACGGCAGTGTGAGATGTGACGGAAGATGGCACGGCCAGTTTACCGGTTAAAACAAAACCGATTACACTGCTGAGTGCAGCAGGTGAATCGTTATCTAAAAACATTTTTTTACCATCATAAATATGAGGGAAAATATCAGCAGCTAAAATTATATCAACTGGTGATATTTTATAATAATGTGGATCAGCGAGGTGTAACTGTTTATATGCATTTATCACCCGCTCAGGGATTGGAACAGATGGCTGATCCGTTGTAATCTTTCTGAGAATCACAGCGTCAAAATTAAAAACGGGACCCTCAATATGTATGGGACGTATAGTACATGACGCCATACCGTAATTTTGTACGGATTTTTCTCCAAGTCCAAAAATATTATACGGACAACTATGCTGCGATAGTCCTAAGCGTTGTAAACAACTCATTGAGATAAAATTTTACTGTGCACAAGAATCAATTAGTACTCTGCACTTTTGATCCTGATTAAACTGATCTTTTACGTATACAGTAGCTGTTCCCAGTACCACGGTACTATAGCTAATACACTGCGGATCGCTATCGCTTTGCGCAGTAGGAGTGTTCAATGAGTCAGCCATGCCTACATTGCTAACACTCGCGGGAAGAGGCGCAGGCACAGGCGGCGTGGTAGCAGGCGCGGGGCGCGGGGGCTGTTGCGACTGCAGCGGCAGATCGGTATTGTTATTATTCACATTATCTACATGCAATAACATGTGATGAGGTCCTTGACAAATAAAACATTTAAAATTGGATTTACATTGGCTCGCAATGTGATTAGGTTTTAGACAATTGTGGCACAATTTAAGGGCATTAGCACGGCTAATACGTTGCGTGTTTATCAATTTACGAAATTGATCACAACGGAAAATCATATGATTTTCTCTACAATGCGCACAAGTCATTTTAGTACTTATGGATGCAGCATAAGTCACACTTTTATGTGTGTTTATTTTGTTAGATTTTAATTGTTTTAAATCCGTTTGTTTTTTATGTAATGATGAATGATTATTAGAACCGCTCGAAAAAGACCCTGTATGATTCAGAACTTTCACGTGGTTATTAATAAAAGCAATTAATTCCGAAAATGTCGGAATAGTTTTTTGATCAAGATTTTGTTCGAATAATTTTCGACTTTGTGGATCCAACGCTCTTAAGGCGATGTGACAAAATATGTAGCTACACAAGTCATTTATTTGTAATGCCTGAATAGCTTTGTACGAGTGATCAAACGTCTCAATAAATGAGGTTAAATTAGCAGTTGATTCTTTGTTAAGAGGTGAAAAGTTCAACATTTTATCAAGGTACCCACCGAGCAACATTCGGTTGTCTTGATACTTATCAAGTAAACTTTGCCAAACCAATTCGTAATTAGCGGCAGAAATGGGAAGGCTTTTTACGATATTTAAGGCAGAACCTTTTGTACATGTTAACAAATAATGAAACTTGTCGATTTTTGGTATATTCTTTTGATTGTGTACCAACGAACAAAATGTTTCATAAAACGTATTAAAGTTCTCGATGTCTCCGTCAAACGAAAACAATTCTAACTTAGGCAGGCGCGGTCGGGATTCGAACGTACTACACTCCCCCTTAACACACTCTGCACTAGCAGGTTTAGGTTGCAATTTACGTACATACAATTTTATGTGGAAGTATAAATCATTGAAACTTCTCATATCTTGCGTTCTACACGAAACGCTTTGATCAGCACTGTACTCTAATTCAAATATATCATATATTAATTTATCAAATGTTTTACGATATTCATCGATTTCCGATGCGCGCACTAAGAAAAGTTCTTTAGTGTCGGCCATCATTGGATTAATTGTCAGATCATAAATGGCTTGCATTTCCTGATAAATGCTTTCTTTTTTGCTGATTAATATTTTCAGATTTACTGGAATATCAGACTCATCATTTTTATCTTTACCCATGATGAACTACTACGATGGAAGGTAGCAAATAAAAAATGAGGTTATAAAATATTATTCGAACTTTTTGTAAATAAAATGTGAATTTAATGATTTTATTGAATATTTTAAATATCCAGGATCGAAGGACCAAAAAAGACTGTGCGATTTTTGCAACAGTTTTGAGGTAAAAAATATGCTGGTTCGAGTTATGTTGAACTGTATGTGTGATTTTGATATTTTTTTATTGAGGAAATGCCTATCCGTCTGCAATTGCAAAATAAGATAAAATACACCACCAACCTTGACCATAGAAGTCTACAGAATCCTCTCGAACAGGCACGGCACGCCAGAGTCCTCGTGGTAGGCGGTCAACAGTCACCCAAATTATCTCCAATGCACAGCACGGATCACGTATGGCAGTTTAAGAGTTTATAGGTAGTGGAACGTCCACATTACACAAATAAATGACTAAACGTTAGTCTATTTCGACTTATTCAATTGGCTTCTGAGTGACACGGTCAGCTCGATCGGCGCGCGTAGAACAAGTGGCGAGGTGGCGTCGTGTTCAATACGACGGTATATGGAGAAAATTGATGGTGCTTAATTTCACCTTACCCACAATATGCAGACAGAATCGAACATCGTACGTGGGTGGACCATATGTGGTGCACTGAGAAAAACAACAAAATCTAGAAAACCAGTTTCCATAACTATAATAATAATATATAATGTCTATGTACACATCGTACCAATCTATTTAGAAGAAAAAAAACACGTGAGCGGTCTATGATTTTCGGTTGTACAGTGAACTTGCTAGATTAGGTCAGAGTTTTCAAGCCGCCAATGCTTAGCTTTGGCCTCAAAGATATTAACCGGGACCAACGGTATAGTGCGCCTTCCGAATCACAGAGAAAGCGCCGAATAAACGTACAATGATATTTGAGACCCAAAAAACTCATTGGTACGTAGTGGGATTCGAACCACGACCTCCCAATCAGTAGGCACCAGCTTTTTCCAATACATCATTGGACTCTCTTATTCAATAAATCTATAAAGGAAACCAAAAATGTTTCGCTGATATAGCAAAATTCTCTACGAGAAATTTAATTTCAAACTATTTTACGCAAACCATATTTACTATGCAAAGTTACGTAGTTAATGTTCATGAAAGAAGTCAGCCATTTTCCGATTCTGATAAATTACTAAACCGGAGTATCGGCCGAGATCAGTAAACTTCCTGCTTTTTGAGAATAGAGCACGACTTTAGTCTATAATATTAAACGTTTTCTTTTGATACAAGTAAAATACATTGTTCTTATTAATTTTTATACTAAAGCATGTCCAAAATTGTATACATAAAAATAACCCTCCTTTTAGTTATGTACAACTCAAAATTAAAGAATACACAAAAAACATAGTACAATACCATAATAATGTTCTGTACGTTAACATTAAATAAACAACATACAACGATTAAATTGTAGATCAAATAATTTAATTCCTAGTTTCGCGTTGATTTTAATACCGCGGCTGAAATCAAACCCAGGTACTGCGTATTAAACAAAAACTTGAAATATAGATATTTAAGTAACATTTATTTTATTGTTATTTACTTAATGAACGAGAATTTATTACTAATAATATTTTTCATCTGTCGCGCCGCACAAAGGCAAAGTAACTATGATGCTGTCAGCTTTACCTCTTTGTATGAGTCGGGTTATAAGTCGTCAGTGTACAACACTCGCCAGATTCCTTGACTGGTGGTCAGTTGCTAATCTAATCCTTTGAGCGAAATAGCTGCCAGCTCTTTTATCTCCCGTTGCCTTGATTAGACGGGCGTCGCCTAAATTACAGTAATATACTGATTTTTTTTTCTTTCGCTCCCAGGCCAGCATGGAAGTGAAAAATACAAGTATAAGTTAAATTCTGTATTTTTGAGATTATCTTCAGGTTCACCTTTTTGACAAAACAAATTACTAATCTGGTAACCAGGACTTCAATCATCATTTAATCTTCAATGTTAAAATGTAACCTGTAACTTGTCTATATTACAAATCTTATACGCGATCTCCAAAAAAACGTGAAATACTAAATAGCTAGGACACTGCGCAATTTTTGATTTATTTCATCCTACGAAATTACCTTTCAGGAAACTGAAAGATAAATATTTTCACATTGTTATCATCGTCTTGTGATATTAGGTCTGAAAAAGATTTTCAGCAATGGAAAAGTAGAAGGATATTTCGTTATTTGTATAATTTTTGGTATTAGATACAGAAGTAAATAAATAAAGAAATAAATAATTTATACTTGCGATTGTCGGCACTTGGTGAAACTCCATTAAGTGAAACAAGTACAAGTGTTTTTAATAACAACATTATAAAGAAATAAATATATTAAAATAAGTTAAAACAGATATATTTTAAGAAGTATATTATAATTATAAATACGTTAAAATAGAATTTTGTTTCTTCATCCAAATAATTTAATACAGCTTTATTATTTCTTTCTTTGTGATGTTATTGAAAAGAAATAAAATAATATGAAAGAACGTGTCAAGTGTAGATTTTAATACCTTCGGAATTGCTATTTCAATAATGTAGGAATTGTTTCGTAGAATGTAGTTAATTAATTCTTGGAAGTTCACTATTGAATTTCAATAGTTTTAGCTGTACAATTCAAGAACAAGAGATACACGCAAGTATTACATTATTTCGGTTCGTTTTACTTTTCTGTGCTAGCTTTTCATTAGCTTATATTTATATTTTCTTCGACGTTATTAACGTTCTACCATGCATGCTTACAAAACAGTCTCTGGTTCACTGGTTCAATATTAATGAATACCTCAAGGATCTGCTCAATAAATGTACATCGTTAATGAGCTTGTGAAGTCAACTGTGAACTGAGATGTCAGCAGCCAGGTACAGCAAAACAAAGCTTTAAGGGGATTCCTGGTGCACGCCAGCGCCCTCATCAGTCAAAAAAACATTGCTCACCGAAAACGCAATTAATCGAAAATCCGGTAGATCAGATTAAAGTATGGGTACTGAAGTTTTTTTTAAGCATTACAAATTAGTAATTCAGTGTTCACTTCAGTTACAGATAGTAAAAGTTTTAAAAGTGGCCGTTTTTCGCAAATTTTCTATCTGTAACTGCAACGATCTATAAGTTGCAACTTTATGAAGTTCCAAATGACCTTTATTGCTTTAACCTCAATCTGATTTACCGGATTTTCGATTGATTTTGTTTTCAGTTAATTATGTTTTTTTGACTGATGAGGGCGCCACTTAGCCCAGGGACGCTGCGGTGTGTTGAGAACTTCACTTAAAGCTTTGTCGTACTGTAGCTTCGTCTACAGTACCGCGAGCGTGAAACATACTCCTAAATTGTTTAATTCCGTATTAAATGTACATGGTGTAATAAAACTGTAGACTAAACTTTACTGGTACCTACCGAAATTTTAAAAAGAATTAGCTCTCCTATCTACACATATAATAAATCTCTAGAAGGGTCGTGTCTGCACATTGAATATTTTTACAATAAAAAATATTGCAGCAGGAATTATTAACAATATAAAGATCAAAACAATTATTTTTAGATTTTTTGTCTGTGTGTATGTATTTTACCACATCACGCTAAAGCTACTGAACCAATTTCGATGGGACTTTTTTTATTCAATTGTGTGCTACCCGGGTTGCAACTAAGGATACCTAAAATCACGCTACCTGATTTGGCTGGTTTTTATTCGACTTAGCATTATTTAAAATGAAAGTTACCATACAAACAATCAATAATTGATTTTTCGTCGTTTGCCTTCCCTTTCAAGAATTTCACCTCCCCTAATCCGAAATTACGAAATTAAAAAAATTAAATACTACATTTTAATAGTTTGCAAGACCAGTTTTAATATTCTTCATACTTCTCTGAGCTTTAAGTTATTTTCTATAGTTCGAGTTGCCCTTTATGGCAAAAAATAGCTCAATTTGCGTTAGCGTTCGGGATTTTTTTTTTCTGTTCAGGTAAAGGTAATATTAATATTGCTCCAATCAATTATAATTCAAATTACTGCGATCAAATAAGTTATTAAAACTTCACCTCGTATTTCTGAGGGAAGTTTACGAACTGCCTGTTAAGTTTCTTAAATTTAAGGTACTTCGAAATTCAATTTCACAATTTTATGTAAAAAGGAAGGACATCGTCATAAATCTTAAAAGTTATGGATACTACTTATTAGTAAAAATCTGGTACGTATATTTGGTTTCTGTAGATATTTATCCAGATCTTATTATGTCTTCCTACTTTAGGTTTTTTTCATTCATAAATAAATCTTGTTCAATTAGAGGCCCTTAGATTGCAGTTCCTGTTGAAGTAAAGTGTTTTTCCCCTCTATAAATTAAACTGTTGCTTTACGTATATAATTTCATAAAAATTGCAACCGCAAATCGCAACTGCAAGCAGCGAATGTAATTATATTATTCGCCTCAGTTCACCAACGAAATACATTTAAAAAGATTTGGCTTCGTCTCTCCCTCTTGCTCTGGTTAATTCTATCGCAAAATGTTGAAATTTCTTCTAAATAGCTTCCTTGGTGAAGGTTCGCGCAATATTGAGTTCTAGCGGGATACTGCAGCGGAAGTTTCAATACCATTTTGCACTTGATTAGTGCCTTCAGCCATGCGACCACCTTTCAAGGAGTCTTAAAGACTTTGCTTGCATAATATCAAGCTTGAGATTAAAGACGTTTGTATGAAAATGAAATTGGCTGTTTTTTACAATAAATTGTAAATTCAAAGACAGTAGTCGGAGCAATAAGTTTGTCAGTATACATACATACATATAGTCACGAGTGTATCCCTGATGGGGTAGGCAGAGCGAAAACGACCCAAACAAAGGTCGCTCCGCCACTTCTGACAAAGTTTTGTTTGTCAGTATAATTGGAACCAAAATCGTTTAGCAAGGTTAGTTAAATGCGGTAAGATCAATTCAGCTGCTGGAATTTTCGACTTTTTCATTTCAATACAACACAACCAAGCTTGAGTTTCTAGGGAAAATATTAGATACTAAACCTAACTAAATGCCACTTAGCGTTACGTAAGTTCGTTCTCATATTAGGAAAGTTATTACATAAACTACTTTCCGCGAATGCTTTCATATGTATGTGTTTCATATTTAGTTTATTTTCTATTCCGCTTCACATAAAGCTGCAGCCTTCTGTAAAACTAGAGCGAACAGCAGATGAAGCGCTTTATCATGCTACACGTCGCTATTTGAGGTAAGTGAGTACAATTAGGACAAACAGCGTCTGCAGCGCTTTATCATGCTAGACGTGTCTGAGGTTGCTGAGTGAAAAGCAGAGCGTAAGTTTGCCAGCAAGCTGTGAACATTGCGGTGAAGTTTGTTATTTATCATTAATAGGTTCATACATACATTTCGTCGAAGTAGTGCGACTGTGTGTATGTAATCAATGAACGCTTTCTTGTTATAAAATGCTGTAATTTATTTTTAAACAATGAAAATATTTTGTCGTAATTACAAACAAAAAATAAAGAACATGTGATTCAGCGGTGTAGGTGTTTGAATATAATCACGTCATCATATCCCTAGCCTAATGCCGTATCTACGTGGTCGGCTACCTTACCTAGGGGATTAAACGAGGGTACTGGTTTTTACACAGAGCGACTGACATCTGACCTCCGCCACCCAGGTGGGATACCACTCCCAATTCTAGATTAGATCAGAGTTTTCTAACTGCCAATGCTTAGCACTGGCCTCTAACATATCTACGGTATTAAATAATATTAAACGGGACCAACGACTTACCGAAGCACGGAAAATGCACCGAATAAATGTATATATGAAATTCAAAAACCGAAATACACATTGGTACGTGGTAGGAGTCGAACCACGACGTCCCCGCTCAGCAGGCAGCGATCCTATTCACTACACCATCGGGGTCGCTTTTAGTAGAATCACGTAGATAAATATAATGAAAACGAAATAAACATTTCTTTCACTCTTATTTGTACATGGTTACACATTACACTTGTGTGTGATTGGCTGGAAACTAAATGTGCTAATGTTATTTGAAGGCTTTAGCTTAACACTATATTTATATTTAAGGCAGGCTTACAGTTCGTGAATTCATAATAAATAGCTTTATAGGAATCACAGATTATACATACATAAGTATATATAATCCTTGTTTATGTTCTCAAGAATCACTGATTATCTTTTCAACATATTTAAGAATGAAGACGTGTGAAAACCAGTAACTCTAAAGTGGTTAAATGTACCACTAAAATGTACTTAACCCGTAAATATATTTGAATAATTGCCCGTTATAGAGGCAGATTTCAGTATCATTTGTCACACGGGTCGAAAAAAGAAACTTAATATTTGAGCACTAAAAGAGCCTTTCAAATACCTATATATCTGATTAAAACAAAGCATTATTAGGTTTTGTGCGGTGCGATAATTGCAATCAATACACTCTGTTCCGTGATATAATTTTCTTCTCAGCATCTAGGATACAAGGATACAGGCATCAATTTACCATGTGATGCATAATGTATGCCGGGACAAAGATAGCGTTTATGTTTGTCGTTTCGTTTAACTTTATCAATCTCTTTTATAGCTTCTCCTACTAGCATTATAAACATTCTACAAAAATAAGTACATCGGAATAACAATTTATATTTATTGTCCGGATATGTTTAACAAGCAAAAATAAAGTGGTAGGACCATTAAGCGTTAAACATAATTGAACGAGACGTTGAAGGCAGTAACGATATATTTTATAACTTTAGCTTGGATTTTTATTGCTATTTTGCGCATTTACACTGAAGCCTTAAAGTTTACGTTCATGAAATATTGTGGTGGGGTTATTTTCCAATAGATAGATTAGATTAATTTATTTCACTTTATCAATTTCACAATTACATTGCAATAATAATAAAAATGTCAAAGAATAATATGATCGTCAAAAAATACAGATTACACAATAAAAATAAATCAAAAATGTCAAAACAAATATTACAATCATACAAATGGACTCTAACAGATGTCTGAATAATTCAAAATAAGTCAATTTGTAAAATCAAATTTAAAAACTTATTTTTATCACGGTGTCAAAACTAAAATATAAATATAAATCAGTATATTATGTAAATATGTCAGATCAGTAAAAATAAAATAAATAAATGAAAATGACAATTTAAAATAAAATAATAAGTACATAAAGTAGAGATTAAATGTCAATATAATTATTAATATTTATTTTATTCCACAAATTGATAATATTTACTTACAGTATAATATTCTTTATCTAATAAAAAGTTACGTATATTTAAATTACGTATTTATATTCTGAATGATATTGATGATCAGTATAATCACGACATCATTACGTAATTACCGCGCTGTTTACTATAATAGTGAGAATTAATACAATAGTCATCTTAGTTAACAGTCTAGATTGAGAAGAATGAATCTATATTTTATTATTATTTATCCTCGCTCGAACGATGAAGTGTTACAAATAGTAAATGAAAAACAAAACAAATATAATAGAAAATAGAAGAAGAAAGATGTAGAGAGACCTGATACGACACGATGAGTTATTAAAGAAGATTATTGAAGGAAAATAGAAGGAAGGAGAGGTAGAGGAAGAGGAAGGGCAAGAATAAGTTACATCGATCAAGTAAAAGAAAAGAGTAAGGTCAAGTCGTACCAGGAGGTCAAGGAGAATGCGGAATGCAGGGAGAGATGGCGTTCACTTCATTGTACTCAACCGACAAGAGCCTAGCTCTTAAATAAATGATGAAAATGATCCTCGCCTACTCCCATTGCGCGAGATCAGCATTCTTAATCATTCGGCGCCATTCACTCCGCTGGTAAGCATAGTCAGCTGTGAAACCTAGCGTTTGCATTTATTTTGTCATCCAGGTAGCTGCTTTCGTGGTCTAGTGGTCAGCGCCATGGGCTTACGATCCGGAGGTCCTGGGTACGATTCCCAAGGGGGACACAAAGTTGGTATTTGTCAATTTATCACTTTGTGAGGTTTTCCCCAGTTTGGTAAGGATATTGCAAGCTGAATCACTTGATTGTTCGCAAAGTAAAAGGATTCCGTGCTTCGTAGGGCATGTTAAGCACATTTTGACATGGTTTGAGTCGTTACTCAAAGCCAAACCCAAAGTTCATAATGTTGTTCTTCTATCCAATAAAAACATGAAGCGAATGAACAATTCTCATTTGCTTCTGCACAATGCATTTACGATGAGATAACGTAGATCGTAGCCGTGGAAGAATGCTCGAGGATAATAATAAGTTTATTTTACGGGGATATCGTGCTTCTGATAGCAATCGTTATTAAAAATACCAAACAATAATAAAACCTCATAAAATAGCTTCATCTAAAAGTTTATTAACAAACATAAAACGTGGATTCTTTCCGAATTATTAAGAAATATGAGTCGCTTCTATATCGGTTTGAATAAGTAATTGGTAGTAATTATAAAAAACTTCTAATTAGCAGTAGGCATTTTTAACTGGGCCACCGACTCTGGGAGAGCGGTCAAGACCCTCGCTCCGGGTCACTTCGGTCCCAAAGGCTGTTCATCGCAATTCAACGCGGACACGCGGCGAGTGTGACAGGCACCTTTGTGCCGGCGACGACACAGAGCGGGTTATTTGAGTGACCTAAACCATGAGATTTAATTACTTTTTATTTTATAAAGTTATTGTAAATATCTACCGTATTGTAAACTTAAACTAATAAAAGACTTATTTCGTACATATCTCATACTGATTGTATAAATATTTTAATGTTAAATACAAGTCTATCTTGAATAACCCTCAGAACTGTGTCAGACGTGGCGGAACGACCTTTGTTAGGTCGTTTGCGCTCTGTCTACCCCATTAGGGATAAAGACGTGACTATATGTATGTATGGTATGTATGTAATATTAAATAAATCGACAAACTCAAATTTCGATCTTTATAATATTAATCCCTCCTTATTATCCCTTCCATGCTGGACTGGAAGTGACAGAAAAACATAGAATGTGCCAGCTGCATCACCTCCAGAGCATGCTGTAAAAGCCAGCTAATGGATTCGAGGGTAATAGTATATTACAATTTTAGGCGATGGGCTGACAACCTGTCACTACAGTAATATACCTACAAATCTATCCTAATACCCTCAAACTTTGGCAGACGTGGCGGAACGACCTTTGTTTAGGTCGTTTACGCTCTGCCTGCCCCATTGGGTATAAAGGCGTGATTATATGTATGTATTCATGTAGCGTAGCCTGCCGTCGTTATGTCGTATCTGTCTTGAAGCTGCATAGCAAGCTCGTAGAAATGTAGCAATGTTGTATTGAGATGTTGTATAAGAAAACTTATTTTTAGTTTTGTTATTGTACACTCTTGAAGTTTACTTTGATATGTATTTACAGTCGTATGTAGAATTGAGGAATTATGTAATTATTAGTTCCTTGTGAAGAATGATAAATTATAAAATTTAAATGACACTGCGTATTCACAGAACTTTACCTTCAATAATCAAAACTGAATGCCGTGCTATGTGCCATGCTGGACTGGGAGCGAGAGAAAAACATAGAATGTGCCAGCTGCATTTCTTCCCGGGCATGCTGTAAAAATCAGCTAAGGGATCGGAGGGTTTTTCTTTATTGCAATTTAGGCGATAGGCTGACAACCTGTCACTATAGCAATATACCTAAAAATTTATCTTAAATAACCCTCAAAACTTTGTCGGACGTGGCGGAGTGACCTTTGTTTAGGTCGTTTAAGCTCTGCCTACCCCATTAGGGATAAAGGCGTGATTATGTATATGTATATCAAAACTGAAATGTTCTTTAATATATTTCATTCAAATTGCTAGCGAGTCACAACCACAAACACCCGACTGATTGGGATAAAAATATCTGTATATTATTAACACTTTTGCGAAAGTCTACATTATTAAGCTGACCTTTGACACCATATCTTGAAAATTAGCAACAAAAAAGGGTTGAACAGACTGCCAAAAGGATTTAAAAAAAAATTGAGGTTAGAGTAAATTGAAATATAACGAATAAAACGTTATCCATATTCATATTATTTATTATCAATTTATTATCTGGATTAAATTGCAAATTCCAAACGTTTCAAAATATTGTATAGGAATCCTTTGTAGAATCCATTGAATACAATGTCACTGACTTCTTATTTTAAAATAACGGAGTTGAACATTTTAATCAAGTTTATGAATATTCAGATTTGAAAGGCGGAAAGTAAACAGACAATGAAATCATAATCTATTATCTTAACTGAAATGCGATGAGCTATCAAAATTTCTCACTATGATTGAATTATGTGAATCAGTATTGGGAAGCTTTTTGGGTAGTGATAGAATTTTCAATTCCTAAACGTCCCGTGTATTTTAAGCATATTTAAGGTTTAATTTGATTGACGTTGCGCTTATTAAGTTCTCCAGATTAAAATTGACACTTTTAACCAACTTGCTCCAAATATTTTTATGTCCGTTCCACTTTTTTACATTCCCTCCAGTCACTTCATGTACCTTTTCCTACTCGTATCTCTTGCCTTTTACATACATACATATAATCACGCCTTTATCCCTAATGGGGTAGGCAGAGTATAAACGACCTAAACAAAGGTCGTTCCGCCACATCTGACAAAGTTTTGAGGGTTATTTAAGATAGATACATACATATAATCACGCCTTTATCCCTAATGGGGTAGGCAGAGAGTAAACGACCTAAGCAAAGGTCATTCCGCCACGTCTGACAAAGTTTAGAGGGTCATCCAAGATAGATCTGTAGGTATATTGCTGTAGTGACAGGTTGTCAGCCCATCGCCTAAATTACAATATACTGAATCCCTCGGATCCCTTAGCTGGTTTTTACAGCATGCCCGGGAGGAAATGCAGCTGGCACATTCTATGTTTTTCTTTCGCTCCCAGTCCAGCATGGAAGAAATTTAAGATACATTTCTAGGTATATTACAGTAGTGACAGGTTGTCATCCCATCGCCTTAATTACATTATACTGAAACCCTCGGATCCATTAGCTGGTTTTTACAGCATGCCATGAAGGGAAAGGTAGCTGGCACATTCTATGTCTTTCTCTCGCTCCCAGGCCAGCATGGGAGGGAGAGAAAGACATACTCGATAGTAGAGTCTCTTGCCTTTAAAGGAACCAATTCAGTATATTGTCAATCTTATTATATTTAATGATATTAAAATTTAGTTTATGTATTATTATATCCTTAAAAACCTACGTGTCCCCATTTTTCCCGACTTTCCTTTGTCATAATTTCCTTTTCTTTTCGATTTATAAGTTTCCCTACCTTTAGTAAAAAATAAATAAAAAAAAACTTGACACTGGCACAAAGTAGTCTCTAATGCAAAAAAAAAAAAACATTTAACAAAAACCAACTTCTAGATTAGCACGGCTCTACATATCACATCAAACAAAGCTATTATCTAAATGTTTTACTACGCATTGCAATTATCTACCTCTAAGTTCTACCGTTAGTTAAGTGTTTTCTGTTCAGCAATGGATATTTTGTATGGAAAAACATTTTTTTCTTCGCTTCCTGAAAGAATTTCCTAGTGGAAATGGTTAAGTGCCGTCGACTGAGCAACCCCTATCAGTTTTCGAGGGATTTTTCCTATAGGTGTTTCAACTCAACACAACTTTTAGTTCTTTGGCGTTTCCGTGATGATTCCGCCAGTGTTAAGAAGGTGTTTCACACATATATATATATATATATATATAGCTTGAGCATCCTGACACAAATGACAAACTCATTTTTTTTTACAGTTATAATATAAAGGAGTCTCTTTCACAACTATGATTCCACTAACTACATTCCATGTTTTTCTCTCGCTCCCAGGCAAGCATGGAAGAATTTATTATTATTAGCTTAGCTTTTGCATTTTTTTGCTGCATGCAAACATGTGAGCTTGCTAACATAACCACAACAAAGTTGCGCGGTAAGACCATTACAGAAACATTAAAGCTGTTGCAGGAAAAAAAAACAAATCTCGGAAACAAAGCTTTATAAAATTAATATAAAGAATATTTGCATAGTTTTTTGCACTCACAGATTTTTATTTCTGAAAATATTAGTAATAACAATTTAAAAATTCAATCATGTCAGCGGTTGAATTTTTTCTTTTTTTTTTTGTAATAATTTCAGTAATAGAATGAAGTTTACACAATTGCAGCTGTAAAGTTCTTTTTACCTTAAATTGTGTTCCTAACGGTAAAGGTTACATCATTTGAAATAACGACCTAGCCTTATACTAAAGCTAATGAGTATTTTTTTCTTAATTTAATTTGCTAGGTAACTATGAATATGTCCATTAACACGTTTCTTATTGTCTCTATTAAGGGCAAGACACTTTGTTCTTGTGTTCTTGATATGTAGCAGACAGTTACTATATTTAACTATCACTTTACTAAACTAACTCAAAAGGTTTTGTCCTCTTCAGTCGTCTCACTATGTCCGTGTTGTCGAGGAGCTGGATGGCCTTGATGTTCACATGATGATGAAGTCTACGTTCGTGAGCTTCGGCGCTGTAAAAGTAGCTAAGGAGCGATTTACGTAGAAGCTTCGAACGCGCTAATATCCTTACACATTATCGAATCGAAGTTGATCGTAAGTCAGGTGGCATTTGATAGTCTTTCACTTTGTAAATATTTTTTGCCAAACTACAAGCAATCTTATAAAACAGCACCCTACCACCACAAATCTAATAAACAAAGTATTTCTTGATAAAACGTATTTTTTTTCTTATATTCAGTTCAGTATGCCAACAGCCTCTTGGCTATAATCAGATGTGTTGTAGTGTCAAGTTATTGAGGACGGGCATCCATCGATGTCACGAACTTATATTTTTTCTTATTTAATATTATGGCTCTTCACAAAGTTGCTGAAACAACTACAAAAACTTTATCTGCATTGTATGAGTCATGATCCCCAATACAGCTTTAACTTGATGATCGATGTGGAGAAATTGATAAAACTGATAAACTGCAGAAGTATTGTATTTTTGATAGAAAATTGATAAATTATATTGTGTTGCACGCGGTGTGGCGTCGGCACGTCAAATGATGATTATGCTTACATTATAATTTTGTATGAATGAAGTAAAATGCTAACAATACAAAATGTGCTAAAAATGATAAAGTAAAAAATGTTATCTCACAATGCCACGAAAGTGAAAACGTTTTTCTTTGTTCTCCAGATGACCTGTTTTCAATTGAATAAGTTGCTCGGTCGGGTTTTGTAAACTGAAAGCGAAAGCCGAGCTTTTGTTAAGAGTTCTCATTGAAGCAGTTTAAATCAAGCCTCGATGAAATACATCGCAAGTTTAAATACTTAAGGTATGTTTCAAGTTCATCTTCATCTTCGTGTCGGCTGGTATATTGCTTAAAAATATGATCTTTTAGTTTACTTACTACTTTGAAATATATTTTTTGTTTTCCAGGAATTAGAAATGAGTACTTACCTAGAGTCCTTGTCCTAGTAGTGAAGGTAAACCTATCAAATGATCTGAAAATATGGTTCTGCTATAAACAGGATCGATAGATTGCACAATATATTACTTACATAATAAATACGATTTTAGAATTGGGAACAATAATTATTAGTTGATGAATGGAACAATTAACACAAAAAATCAAAGCTAATAGTTACAAAATTGAATATTAAATATTCTACAAAGCTTACGTTTATTTCTGTTTCTTGTTGTTTTTAATTAATTACTTCTACTTTGTTTTATTCTTTTTTTTGTGACAAATACAATACAATATACTTTATTGCAAAAAAACACAGAGATTACAAATTACTAAAAAGAAAAGTAGTACAATTGGCGGCCTTATTGCCAATGTAGCAATATCTTCCAGGCAACCAGGCAATAGGAAACAGAGAAGTAAAATAAATTGAAGCGGGTCAGTGCAAAAAACATGTTACTAAATTAAATATATATATACTCCAGTATACAACAAGTATACAAATACAAACATAATATATACAGAAGCATAAACAATATACAAATACAGAATACAATATTCCTACATACAATACATACATACCATACATACATGCAATACTTTCATACACAAATGAATAGAAAGAAGTTAAGTTCGGCGACATAACATAGCGTACCCAAACTCCTGTTCATAGTGACGACGCAGTAAGTTGTTAAAACTTTCCAGTGTTTTAGTAGTGACAAAGTGATTGACTCTTTGTTTTTTTTTTTTATTTTAAATTAAGATACTGTAAAAATATTTAAACTACAAATAACTAACAAAATGCTTATTTTACAAAATTCTAAATAGCATCTTTCATGCTGGACTGGGAACGATAGAAAAACATAGAATATGCCAGCTGCATCTCCTCCCAGGCATGCTGTAAAAACCAGCTAAGTGATTCGAGGTTTTCAGTGTATAATTGTAATTTAGGCTATGGACTGACAACCTGTCACTACTGCAATACACAGATATTTATAAATAAAAATGACCCTCAATACTTGCCAGACGTGGCGCAACGTCCTTTGTTTGAGTGGTTGACGCTGTGCCCCATCCCATTAGGGATAAAGACGTGATAAATAGTATTAAATTTGGAGAAACAGATACCATAATTTATACATGAAATAATTTAGTTTAACGCCATCTTTGATATCAATTTTACACCCAATGATCAGAATAATGAGTGCCGAAATTTGTGGGTACGATATAGGCAGATATTTTATAACTGAGAATAATATTTTATTGTACTGCGCAATCAGTCCTACTATACGGCAGCGTGACCTGTCCTGTCCTTGGAAGACAATATGTCCAGCAGCTTCACGTCGCGGAGATGAAGATGTTGATTGTTTACGAGACCGGGCAAAGTGGAGTGGAAAAAGCCGGAAAGCTGACCCCAGCATCAGGCCGGGGAAACGCTAGGCAGATGAAGCGCTGCGCTTCTGCGCAAGAAATAATAAAAAAATGCCCCCCTTTCCCGTCTAATTATATAATGTCCAAATTTTTATTCTTTTTACATTTCTAATTTTGAGTCATTTCAATTAACCTGTTCTCTAAATATCAGCTTTCTTGGTCATTGGGTTATTGATTAATTGTTTTTTGATTATGTATGTCAGTCAGTCAATCAGTCATAAAAAATACGATTTTTCAGAATTAATATTCTAATAACCGTTTAACCTATGTTTACAAAATTTGGAGTGCTTGTTTATCTAGAGAATTTTACCATATAAACCAAATTTGGAGTATAATAGTTAAGTAGATTTCGAGTTATAAAGGGGTCGAAAGTGTCTCCATATGGTTCCTGTAAATATACACACGGTGCTGCTGGCCAGTTCTCTTCGTTAAGCTTGGCTTGGACACGCTAACACGTGTCTACATAATAAACTACCCGTATGCTAGAAATGTTCTATTTTCTACCACAATTTGATATTGATGAGTTAGCATCACGGGAGCAAACTTAAACTATTAATAAATATAAATTTTTACCCTAATTTATTTGATTTTGCATTAACCTACCTGCTACATTTTTTTAATTCTGCAATTCGAATAATCTGTCTAGCTTTGGCTACAACTAATGAATATTTTATGTTCTCTTTGAACTATGTAATACGTATTCAAAATACTTAGTTATCGAAATTCCAAAATCAAAATAAGACGATTGCTGTCGCTCTTATAAATCTTCTTACAGATTTAAATATTTGTCTAAACAGGCAGGCAGTTATCATCATCTCCCTAGCCTTATCCCGTATCTCACGGGGTCGGCAACTTAATCTAATGGATTGAACTAGGTACTGGTATTTACACAGAGGTACTGCCATCTGACCTCCTCATTTTGCCATTTTCTATTTTCTAAACTGTTATATTAAACGAATATAAATGGCATATCTGAAGATGTTAAAGTAAAAATTCATGCTAGTCATTGAACTATAATATAATTATGATTAGAAGTGCAATAAATTGCTATTTAATCTTGTATACACGTCAAATTATTCATTTCAACAGCAAATTTGATCTAGCATAAGTATTCGTTTTATATGTATGTACATACATACATACATACATATAATCACGCCTCTTTCCCGGAGGGGTAGGCAGAGACCACATCTTTCCACTTGCTACGATCCTTACATACTTCTTTCGCTTCATCCACATTCATTTATCTTTTCATACATGCTCGTCGGTTTAGGGTACTCTTGACGTGACCTTTCTTTAGGACGTCCCCGATTTGATCCAAGTACTTGCGTCGAGGCCTTCCCCTCCCAACATTTCCATCCACACTCGCCATATATATCTGTTTGGTCAACCTGCTTTCACTCATTCTCTCAACATGTCCAAACCATTTAAGCATTCCCTTGTCAATACCTGTCACTATATCTTCTTTCACACCACATCGTTCCTATATGTATGTATATTAATATATACATAAAACGAAAACTTATTCTAGATCAAATTTGCTATTTTATACATACATACAATCACGCCTTTATCCCTAATGGGATAGGCAGAGCGCAAACGACCTAAACAGAGGTCGCTCCGCCACGTCTGACGCAGTTTTGAGAATAAGATAAATTTGTAGGTATATTGCATGCCCGAAAAAAAATGGATCTGGCACATTCTATGTTTTTCTTTTGCTCTCAGTCTAGCATGGAAGAATCTATAAAATATATGTTTTATTATATTTTGTATAAAGGTTACAGTTATTCCGTTCTAAGACTAAACGTAGCTATAGTCGGAAAAATTTAAAATAAAACTTCCGTACACTTTAACCGGTTGCCTCTTGTTGAAATTGTGTTAATAAATCATAATTATAATGCTGCAGAATTCTTAAGTCAGCGTCTAATTATATTACACCAGCTGAGAAGAAATTAATACTGAAAATGTTGCCGACATTACAAAAGCTACTTAGCTAAATATATGCTATGCTATGGTCAAAATTCTTTTAGTTACGCACAAAAACACAATTATAATTATTTATGAAGAAAATATTATATTATATTAAATAGATTTTCCTACTAATCGACCTTTATTATATCATATTTTTAAATCAGACAGGCAGTTGTAGCAACTGATAGTGCCTGTGTCTAATAGAAACAACAAATTCTTTCATGCTGGCTTGGTAGCAAGAGAAAAACATAATTTGTGGCAGCTTCATTTCCTCCCGAGCATGCTGTACAAACCAGTTAAGGGATCCGAGGGTTTCAGTATATTGTAATTTAGTCGATGGGCTGGCAACCTGTCACCACAGCAATATACCTACAAATCTATCTTAAATTACCCTCAAAAATTTGTCAGACGTGGCGAAACGACCTTTGCTACGCTCTGCCTACTCTATTAGGGATAAAGGTGTTACATTCTATGTTTTTCTCTTGCTACCAAGCCAGCATGAAAGAATTTGTTGTTTCTTTTAGATACAGGCACTATCAGTTGCTACAACTGCCTGCCTGATTCAATAATATAATATAATAAAGGTCGAGAAGTAGGAAAAAACATTTAATATAACATAATATTATCTTCATAAATAATTATAATTGTGTTTTTGTGCGTAACTAAAAGAATTTTGACCATAGCATAGCATATATTTAGCTAAGTAGCTTTTGTTATATATACTAGTAATAATCACGCTTTTATCCCTAATAGAGTAGGCAGAGCGTAGCAAAGGTAGTTTCGCCACGTCTGACAAATGTTTCAGGGTAATTTAATATAGATTTGTAGGTATATTGCTGTGGTGACATAGAAAGAACTACAAAAGAAGATGTAGATAAATTTGTATATCAAATTGGTGACTCAAGACTGTTTTGTCCGAGATAAGTGGAAGAGGGATGAGATTAATTACTGAGATTAATTGGCTGGATGTCGGACAACGGACCGCTGACGACCGGAGGAAATCTCTACTAAGATTCATGATTCTATAACGTAACAAAGATTATGTTATTTATGCTTGACTTACTTAAGCTTATGTATACTTGGGACTGACAGCGAGTTTGAGTTTGAATCAGAAATGTAATTTCAGTACTAACCGACCTGCAAATCCATACCTAATATTGCTCTCAAGTTGGAGATCGCTTCATAAATTCTAACCTTACTATCCGACAATCACTTGGTCAACCATCCTAGTACTTTGTAGATAATCTTTTTCTTTTTCCATATTTTTTTGGTCCTTACACTGGTTTTTCAACTAGTAACATACATACATATAATCACGCCTTTGTCCCTAATGGGGTAGGCAGAGCGTAAACGACTTAAACAAAGGACGTTCCGCCACATCTGACAAAGTTTTTTTTTTTTTTTTTTAATATATATAGGCGAGCATTTGTCCGCCATCTCACCTGGTGGAAAGTGACGATGCGGACTATGTTGAAGCATACTTACCTATGTAGTGCCTATTCACTCTCGCCTTGAAAAGGCCCAGGTTATATTGTTTTGAGAGACATTTAAATTTGTACGCATATTGCTGTAGTGACAGGTTGTCAGCCCATCGCCTAAATTGCAACATACTGACACCCTCATATCCCTTAGCTGATTTTTACAGCATGCCCGGGAGGAAAAGCAGCTGGCACATTCTATGTTTTTCTCTCGCTCCAGGCCAGCATGGAAGTAAAGTTCAACTAGTAAACATAAGCTTAATACTGCCAAAAGCTTTGCAAGTGCTTTGCTCTTGTGAGCTTGGATTGTTTGGATCGGAACGGAATCCAACTCTTTAGGAGTAGTCTTCAGGCATGATCTCCGCAGACTGGTGCTCCCCACGAGGAAAACCTTCCTTTACCCTTTCTAATGCAACTGAAAAGTCGATATGAAAACGAAACAGTGGTCAACAACGAACCGATGCGTTTCGTGCTCATGTTCGTGACATTCATCCCAGAATAGCCATAAAGCCTTTCACGCTTTCCAAAAGCTTCTTATGTTCAAATAAATAAACCTTAAGGTAGCAATGATTGGTGTGTTGCTGGCTCAATCCATTGTTCTATTCTATAATGTATTTGCCTTCTATGCTGGACTGGGAGCGAGAAAAAAAAAAGAATGTGCCAGCTGCATTTCCTCCCAGGCATGCTGTAAAAACCAGTTAAGGGATCTTGAGGATTTCAGTATATTGCAATTTAGGCGATGGTCTAACAACCTGTCACTATAGCAATACCCTAAAAATCTATCTTAAATAACCCTCAAAACTTTGTCAGAAGTGGCAGAACGCCCTTTGCTTAGGTCGTTTAGGCTCTGCCTACCCCATTAGGAATAAAGGCGTGATTATATCGATGGGTGCCTGGAACAAAGCCGCAATAGAAAAAACATAATTTTTCAGGAAAAAAGATTTAGTGAAAATCTTGAATAAGTACTAAGCTACGAGGCGTATTATAACGGTTTGAATATTAATCGATGTATTATTTTTTCTGAAGTAATTTATCAAGTAAAGAAACATCTAGTGCTTACGTAATTATTAATAAAACGATAAAAACGATAATGCCGTTTCATACACTTAAATTCGTTACCGCAAGAGTCCATTGTGGTTTTATTCCAGTATAATTGCGAGGGAAGCAAACAGCAATAGCGTATTGCAACGTTGTGCGCAGTTCTGAAGTTTGTATCGCGAAAACAATAAAAGGGTTTTGCAGTGTTATTACATGAATATTAAAATATAATTGAAAACTGTACTCGTGAATACTGTAAATAATATGAATACAATATAGTTTCATTGGAATTATTAAAAATACATAGAGAATTACGTATTTTATAAGGGGTTTTAGGGACAGGTTGCCAAAACGGAGAGAGCGATTCAACCCATGATAATTTTTTTTCTTTAGGAAAATGCCACTTTACACCTACTCTGTATTATGGGCTGAGTCATCCCTCTCCGTTTTTGCCAACCTGTCCCTAACACCCTGTATTATCATTTTGTAAATAATGTAATGGCTATTTGACACAGGATTTGTAAAAAAACTGCAAATCAATATAATAAATCTGTTTGTTTACGAAAAACACAAATAGCTCTTTATATAAAAAAACAGGCACTACATCTTGAGGTAAGTAATTAAAACTATATTTAAACATAACTACATAATAATCTTGTTTGGTAGGTATACCTAATCAGGAAGTTAAAACTATTCAAAAAGTATGTCTTCTTGGGAGTGATGGTCAGTTACCACATCCTCAGTACCACATACCAAAGCCTCGTAGAAATCATGGTAGTGGCGTGGAATGTCATGGTTTTTGCATAGGCTTAATAAGTCTGAGTGCAAGGCGTTAGGTATAGGTATCGGTTGACTGTAAGCTCCTTGCAGCTCCGAAACTATTTCTTCAGCAGGAGTAGCAGCAGCACGCAGTGTATGTACACCTCGTATACGTTCACTTCGTGTGAGTCCACCTATTACTCTTGCACCTCGGAATTGGGATCTGGTTGGTTGATCACGAGTGTGTAACTCCAGATAATCACCTTCAAAGCCATATTTGAATTTTAGTATGCCCTCATGAGAATACGCTATGGGATGTTTCTTTGACATTGAAGGTGCCTTTGACAAGGCGACCTCATATGCCATAGCTAACTCCCTGAAGAGAGAAGGAATAGAACAAAGTCTAGCCAGATGGGTGATGAACGCTCTGAAACATCGTGCCATTACGGCAGAGCTAGGAGGCACATCGCACATAGTTCGAGCCAAAAGAGGTTTCCCCCAGGGAGGCTGTCTCTCACCACTTATGTGGTGTCTTCTTCTGGATGACCTAATTAAGACTATAAACAGAATCATGGTATATATGCAAGCATACTCCGATGACGGAGTTATACTAGCTACTGGAAGAGAATTGAACATGATTAGTAATATCATGAACAGGACACTGAAACTGGTCCTTCAATGGTGCAGGGATAGAGGTTTAAACCTCAACGCGAACAAAACCAAACTAATCATCTTCACAAGGAAAAGAAATAAACATTTAGAATTACCAGTCCGAATTGATGGAGCTGAACTGGAAGTAGTAGAGGAGATAAGATACCTAGGTGTGGACATAGACAGTAAACTGCTCTTTAACACACACATAGAAAACTCAAGCAAAAAAGCAAAGATGGCTTTAGTGCAATGCAGAAGAGCCGTCGGTAAGACATGGGGAATATAGTGTCATGGCCACATATAGTCCTATGGATCTATAAAGCTATAATTCTCCCCAGAATTAGTTACGGAGCAATAGTATGGTGGCATAGAGCCTCAATCATCAAGAATAAAACAGCGCTGGACCAGGTCCAACGCTTGGCCGCACTGACGATCACTGGGGCCATGAGAACAACTCCCACAGCGGCCTTAAATATGATCCTGGGTCTCTATCCTATTGACCTACAGGTGAAGAAGGTAGCCTTAGAACAATGGTTTAGAATGAAGTCCTTTAAATCTTGGAAGGGTAACCATCTGGACAAAGGGCACGTCAAGATAGACTCCTTGATAGGACAAAATATCTCGATGATTCTTGCAAATAACGATTTGATACAGAAACAAGAGATTTTTGATAAGAAGTACAGAATATACATAGGTTCAAGAGATGAATGGAAAATCCACACAGACAACCCGATAACGATCTGTTACACTGACGGATCTAGGAAAGAAAACACTAAATTATCGGGGGCGGGCATTTACATAGAAAACTCGCCACGTCTGTATAGAACAATACCTTTTGGAAAATTCGCCAGCGTTTTCCAGGCTGAGGTGCAGGCCATCCTGGAGTGCGCCGGCGAGTTAGAAAATTTAGAACTGACACCAGAAGTCATAATCTATAGTGACAGTCAGGCAGCATTAAAAGCGTTGAACAAAACCTGTACAACCTCTGCATTAGTCAAGGAATGCAAACTGACTCTAAACAGATTATGTACCAAAACTAGTATCACAATTGCCTGGGTGCCAGGGCACCAAGACAACGAAGGAAACGAGATAGCAGACAAACTGGCCAGGACCGGGGCAGATGAAACCTTCATGGGCCTTGAACCATGTCTACCAATTCCAGGCCAAACAACAAAAGGCGTTATTAATATAAAAATCAAAAACGATAGTAACAGTAGATGGAATAACCTACAGTCATGTCGACAATCTAAGCTTTTCATTAAATGCCTAGATTTTAGAAAAACGCGTAGATTGCTACAACTTAGTAAAAAACATATCAGACTCTTGGTAGGGTTACTGACAGGACATTGCGGACTGAACAAACACCTACACACTATGAGATTAATAGATAACCCAAATTGCCTTGAGTGCGGACAGGAGGAAAGTAGTCTCCATTTCTTAGCCGAATGTCCTAGCTACTCACTGTCAAGATGGGAATACTTAGGAACTGACAAACTAGAGACAAAGGACTTAGAAAACATTTCCTTACTAGACATTCTGCACTTCTGCAGGGCCACTGGTAGATTCAAGGAGGTGACGCTGACCGAGCACCAGTGAACCCAGTGCTCCACCACTGGGAATTGGGTGAAATGGTTCCAACATCAGGAGCTGATCACCCGTCTGCGTGCAACGCAGCCGTCCCACCAAGAAGTAGAAGAAGTAGAATGCCCTCATGAGTATGACAAGGGACCACTTCCATAACATTGGACCACAATATCTTATTTCCCTCTGAGTCATGCATCCAGTTTCGTCCTTCAATGAGCTTTTTTATATCAACAAAGTCAGATTGAGCCATCTCTACGACATTATATTTCTCGCCACTAACTTTGGCATTCATTGCAACAGCATAAATTTGTTCTGGCGTATACAAATTTTTTTGTTTCTTTAGCTCACGCTCTATGCAAGCATGCATTGAATCACCCTCGTTGTGTCCGTGTCCGGTTTCAAAAAATCAATGCGTGATTGTCATTACATATTTTGAAGCTGCATATAAATGCAGTGCAAATATAAATAGATTTTTATTTTGCCCGGGACAACCGTCTGAATAAAGTGAAATTTTGGAAACCGAGCGCTTATGTTCATTTTCAAAAAACTTTAATAAGCAACTCCCGACTTCAATAGCTCCTCGCTTCGCTATTTTCATGTGCCACATAAAACAGTATCCCAGCTTACGGCCTGCATCGAACACTGTAAAATTATAAACGGGATATTTTCTTTTGTAATAGAAAACCCCAACATCTGACCTTGGAATGTAAAGAACCTTCTCAAGATCAAAAACTGCTATAGTCTCCAAGTCAGTAACGTTTAGTTTTTCAGCATCTTTTATCTCACGCACTCTTTCCTTATTCTTTATGTGTTTGTCATAGCGACTAAATATATTGTGTAAAGGTTTTGAGCGACTATCTTACAGTAATGGTGATCGTGAATCGGCATACATGTTTATTTCGCGGAACAAAGCCGTAATGCTTGTTACCTATAGACCATTGAAAAAAACTTTTATCTTTGTACATAGCACCATTATTCCAGTAAACAAAATTCAAATTCTAAATGAGGAATATCGAGACAATACCCATAACGATTTTGCTAAATCAGCCAGTGTTCATTTAATATTCGTGAAAAAAATACACGAGGTGTATTCGGATCCATAGATTATGAAAATAGCATGATAGGAAAACTGCCACTATGGCTATTGTGGTTTTGTTCCAGGCATCCATCGATATGTATGTATGGATTCTATTCAATATGTATGAGCATTCAGTCAAATTCTAATACATTACATCAGCTATAATGAACACAAGGAATCATTACGCAATGTTTACTTCAGAGCAGCGGTGGTGCGGAATTAATATCAAAAACATACTCGTTATTCTGTATTCAATTGGAAGCATTTTTCAAACACGTCATTATTGATTCGTACATTGAATCTTTTTTCGCTCCCAGTCCAGAGTGGAATTTTATGCTGACAGCTATTCAATTACAATGAGAAAAGGGCAAGGATCTCTTTAAGAAAATCAGAATTAATTAATAAAATGCCACAAGACAGATGAACCTGTTAATTTTCAACTTAGTTCTTTTTCAGAACAAATCCAATTGCAAAGGGTTTTGTGCAGTAAAGTTTTCCATTTCAAAGGGTTGTTGAATATTCAGCAGAATATTAAACGCGATTAGTAAAATTACTAATCAGTCAATTACATTTGAATCAGTGAACGGCACTAAACGAATAAGTTGCTAGATTTAAATTTTATAAAGAGTTTTGCTCAGAACACAAGGTTAAATTCATTAGCTCTCTTCACAGTTCATTAAAGTCCGAGTTAAATTACATTAAATTAGATAACATTAAATCAATTTTACCAGGTGTAAGGGACAGCATCCCGCAAAGTGATTAGGGTTGCTCAGTCAACGACACTGATCAACTATCACGAGTAAATTCTTTGAGGAAAATAAAAAGAAATGCTTTTCCATACAAACTATCTGATTGAGGTGGTCATTTTGTATGGGAAAGTTATTTTTTATTTCATCTCCTGAAAGAATTTCCTGGTGAATGTTGTTCAGTGTCATTGACTGACAACCCCTATCAGTTTGCGGGCCGCTGTCATAGTTAGTACTGGTGTAGTTAGTACAGGCATTTTAATATTTCTTTTTAGAATTTGTATTTGAATTAGATTTATTATGAGTAATGATACGTGTAAAATTAAAATTGTAAAATTACAAACCCCATGTCCAATATTTCGCATCGAGCGTGGAGTCAAGCAAGGAGACCCTCTATCACCAAGACTATTTACCAGCACTCTCGAATCAGTGTTCCGAAAACTGGCAGCAATTTGGGAAGGACAGGGCATTGACGTGGGTGACCGGTGGTTGACTAACCTCCGGTTTGCAGACGACATTGTCCTCTTTGCCGAGTACATTTACCTGGGCCAGTTAGTCTCCTTCCAGAACCGGCAAGAAAAGGAAATTGATCGCCGCATAGAAAATTCCTGGAGGAGCTACTGGTCCATGAAGGATCTTATGAAGGGAGACCTTCCATTATGCCTTAAGCGGTAACTCGTCGACATGTGCATTCTGCCTACTCTGACCTACGGAGCACAGACATGGTCTTTGATCGGTTCACAGAAGTTCAAACTCGGGGCGTGTCAAAGAGCAATGGAGCAGAGTATTCTAGGTGTAAAAAGGATTGACCGCGTCAGGAACACCACACAAAATAAGACAGAGTTGAAAGTCGTTATTTGATTTCAGACTTAAATATTCAGTGAACAACGTCCTCAGATATATCGGATTGGACATGTCATTTAGCAAACCTTTTCACAAATCTTCTCGGATGTGAATAGAAAGTACTTTATTGTTCGCACAATGGTCACACAGGATTCTCCCCTCCCCTCCCCCCCGCCTGCCGCCGCCAGTCAGCTGACCGACTTCTTTTATCAAGATGCGTTGAAAAATGAACTTGTATACTTGAATTATTATTATTATATTAGCCTAAAGTGTCCCACTGCTTGAATACTCGACAAATTAAATTAATAAATATAATCACGCCATTATCTCTTTTAGGGTAGGTAGAGCGTAAACAACCTAAACAAGGGTAGATGCACCATGTCTGACAAAGTATTCAGGGTTATTTAAAATAGATTTTCTGATATATATCTGTAGTGACAGGTGGTCAGCCCGTTGCCTAAATTACAATATACAGAAACGCTTGGATCTCTTAGCTGGTTATAATAGCATGTCCAGGAGGAAAAGCAGCTGGTACATTCTATGTTTTTCACTCGCTCGCAGTCCAGCATTAAAGAAATACTCGACAATCACTTGATTTATGAAAGATATTGCTAGATCTGTATGTATACAGTTATGAAAGTAGCATGCGAGCTACTCTCTGAGATATTCGTGAACTTTTCGTTTTCAAGTAACATTGTGCCAAATAAATAACCAATTAATTTGAACTTTTCGATTCGATATAAAGTTCAAAACTAATGTAAAGTACGAGCATAAACTCGCGTGCAGAGAGATTGATTGTTCTTATACTTCACGAAAAGGAACAAAATAACTAGGTCATGAGTTAAAGTATAAACTTCCATGCTGGCCTGAGAGCCAGAGAAAAACATAGAATATGCCAGCTGCATTTTCTCCTAGGCATGCTGTAAAGACCAGCTAAGGGATCCGAGAATTTTAGTATATTGCAGTTTAGACGATGGACTGACAACCTGTCACTACAGCAATATACCTACAAATCAATCTTAAATAACCCTCAGAGTTCCTCTTAACTGGGCTCAGGACTATACTCGATGAAGTGAGGAAGATCAACAAGCAGAGAGCGATGCAGAAGAAGATTGTAGCTGGTGGTAACAACGGCACTTTGTTTGTCAGACGTGCCGAAACGACCTTTGTTTAGTTCGTATACGCTTGCCTACCTTCGGGATAAGGCCGTGATTTTATGTAAGTGTAAGTAAAAGAATAAACATTTCTGTCCTCGTTGTTGGGACCCAAGCTCGATCGTGGCAGCACAATAAGAAGCAAAAGATTTTCGTGCTTCGCAGGGCACGTTAAGCCGTCGCTCCCGGTCACTGTCTTTGATAGTGGTCGTTACTCAAACCATGTTAGAAGCCTGATAGTTGTGCTACTAAGCGGTTTAAAAACTCTGACACCAGGTTTCATCGGGTCCATAGACTCGATACCCACACGACAGAAAAAGAAGCACAATGCACAATATGATCATCCTGAAAGTACACCTAAGCCACCAGGGCAACATTACTTAAAAGTTACTTGAAGGTGATTCCTCCCGGCAAATGGTTGTTTTCAAGAGATAATTTCTGCGAAACGAACCATTGTTATATTCTAAAAAATAAATACATCTAAGTAACTAGATCAGGGCATCAGGGTTTGCAATTCAAAATATTCTAGTTCAAAATTAATTATGCTAAAAAAACTGGAATTAAATCTGTTTTTATTAGTAAATTTGATATTCCTTCTAAACGATTAGGACCGCTTTTACAGTTCCTTCGGGAAAATAAAAACGCTTCCATACTGGACTGGGAGCAATAGTAAAATATAGAATGTGTAAAAGCCAGCTAAGGGATTCAAGGGTTCAGTGTATTGTAATTTAGACGATAGGCTGACTACCTGTCATTACAGCAATACCTACACATAATTATCTTTCTTATGTTAAATAACTTGTAAAAAGCGGCGAAATGACCTTTGTTTAGGTCGTTTACTCTCTGCCGATCCCATAAGGGATGAAGACGTGATTATATGAAAAATTTGAAAAATTATATGGGATGTAGTAGGGCGTCTGTTTCCGCTCAGGTGTACTAGTCGACCCTTTCTGGTTGGTGCACCGCCAGGTACAGGCGGCTTGCAACTCTCGCCAGTGACTCCAAGTAGCTGCAGTGTTTGCAGCGGCCACATCCCGGTAAACCGCGTCGACTCGCGGGCTAAACCTGGTCGAGGGGGACTTTTCTTCTTCGGCAGAAAAGTCTAATGCGGATGCCTCCCGCATAAAAAGCACGAAGTCTGTCTCGGCGCAGAAGGCAACCCACGCTGATTAGCAACGGACCTTGGCAGATGCGGCGAGACAGCAAGGCATTGTGAAAGGCCGAGGGCGACGATAGAGGTCGAGAGCAATCGTCGGCCAGACACTGCATCCATCCCTTCTCCAGTCGTAGCGGTTCTCCGTTCCACTGGATCAAGAAGGGTAAGGACGAGAGAGTGCGTCTGTGTTTGCGCGTACACTTACGCACTTAAATATATCCTGCGCACTAGACCGCTTCTGAAAAATAGACTCCGAAGAAGTCAAGTCCTGTGGCGATGGGCAGAGGTGGAGAGGTCCGGTTTGATGCAAGCCGGGCTTTGTCTGATGCCTGCACACAGGCGGCTCCGGGGGTGTGAGTACACGCCGTGGTCGTTTTTGCACTGCAATGGGGTGACAGTGTGAGCTCGGCAGCACCCGGGGTGACAAAGCAGCTCTTTTCAGGGAGGCTCTGCTTTCCCCGCTAAGCCGGGGGAGGGGCTAGAAAAGGTGCCCTAAAGAAATGCTCATCCCAGCCAAAGAGGATGATAGTAACCGCGGCTGCCTCCGTATCTATTAATTCGTGGTCGACGTCGCAAAGAAAGAAATAAAAATATTCAAACATCTACTATGACATTCGGCGCATGAAACGTGAGAACACTTCTAGACCGCGACTCCAATGCTTGTCCTGAGCGAAAAACTGCCATTTTATCCAGGGAACTTCGTCGCTATAATGTAGATGAAGCTGCACTAAGCGAAACACATCTTGCTGACGAAGGTGAACTGGTAGAGCACGGCGGTGGTTATACTTACTTCTGGAAAGGTACCGCTGCCTCAGAACCAAGACGGTCAGGTGTCGGGTTTGCGATCAAAAACCAACTTGTGAAGTGTTTAGATGAATATCATGTCCACATATCTGATCGCGTGACCACTTTGCGCCTTCACCTGCATAATGACAACTATCTTAATGTAATCAGTATATATGCACCAACGTTGGATAAATCTGATTACATTAAAGATCAGTTCTACGAGGAGTTGACTCAATGCCTCGATAGCATTCGTCTTAAAGAACAAATACTTCTACTGGGGGACTTCAATGCCAGAGTCGGTCGAGATCATGATGCTTGGCCCAGGGTCTTGGGTAAGCATGGGATTGGGAATATGAACAGCAATGGCCAACTCCTGCTCAGCCTATGTGCGCAATTCGAACTCGCGATCACAAACACACTGTTCAGACACCCCGCTAAGCATAAAACCACGTGGATGCACCCAAGATCCAAACACTAGCATCTTATCGACTATGCAATTGTTCGGCAAAAACACGTTTCCGAAGTCCAAGATACGCGCGTCTTGCGCGGTGCGCACTGTTGGACAGATCATAGACTTGTTGTCATTAAGTTGTCTTCGCTTATTTCCTCCTCCTCGAAATGTATAAAACCTACGTCCCTGGACGTGGAGAAGCTCAACAGCGAAGAGATGAGAAATAACTATGTTTCAGGCCTAGCAAGTACCCTACGGCGTGAACAGACTGGTGATATTGAAGCTGACTGGAAGATTCTGTCAACTCATGTCTTAGATACAGCTACGAATATCTTAGGTCGAAAAGTCCGGAGAAATGAAGACTGGTACGATGAGAATGACAGAGTATTGACAGAAGCTATATCGGATCACCGCAAATTATTACGCAAAAACGGTGGAAAGCGAAATGGCGGAAATGCTGCTGTTGACATTAAACAAAGTGAACAAGCTTTACGAAAACTATCTCGGGACACAAAAGACAACTGGTGGCAAAAAAAAGCTAAATCCATACAGTTTCTCGCAGACACAAACCAGCTTGGTGAGTTTTACAGTGAGGTTAGAAATCTGCTGGGAAGTACTATCCGAGCAAAGGTGCCCCTTCAGTCACTTGATGGTGAGCATCTTATAAAAACTAAGTATAATGTGTTAAAGAGATGGGCAGAACATTTCAACAATCTGCTGAATGTAGATCGATCAGCTGATTTACCGCACATTAGACTGATGCCTCAACTCCCATTTGCTGAAGAATTAGACGAGCCACTAAAGCTGGATGAAGTGGTCCTTGCTATCAAACAGCAGCAAAACAAGCGTGCGGTTGGTATTGACTTAATACCGGGAGAACTACTTAAATACGGCGGGAAAGAGTTGTACTCGTCCTTATATGAACTTTTTGTTCGTATGTGGGATAAAGAACGGGTCCCAAATGACTTCAAAGTCTCACGCATCACCGCCCTTTACAAGAACAAGGGTGACCGTTCAGACTGCAATTCCTACCGTGGTATTTCGCTTCTGTCTGTCCCGGGAAAAGTCTTTGCCAGATTACTTTTAAACCGCCTTAGGACACTTTCTGAACAACTATTGCCGGAGACCCAGTTTGGCTTCCGACCTGACCGAGGAACCTGTGAAGCCATATTCTCAGTGCGTCAACTACAGGAAAAAAGTAGAGAACAAGGTCGTAAGTTGTACCTCTGCTTCGTTGACCTCGAGAAGGCCTTTGACAGTGTTCCTCGTGAAGCCCTTTGGCTTGTACTTACGAAAATGGGTTGCACAGATAAATTTGTAAAGCTTCTCAGACTGCTGCATGACGACATGGAGTGTTGTGTGACAGTTGAGGGAGAGCAGTCGAGTTATTTTCCCGTCACCTGTGGGGTAAAACAAGGCTGTGTACTCGCACCTACACCCTTTGCCTTATACTTCGCTGTTGTAGTCGGGGAGGTTTTACAGGATTCTCTTGAAGGTGTTCGCATCCGCTTTCGAACAAACGGCAAACTCTTTAATCTCGCTAGATTTAAGGCAAGTACTAAAGTTTCGTAAATTTGGCCTTAAGATCAGTGTCAAAAAGACGGAAGTGCTATCCTGGGACACTAATGGTCGTGAGGCATTATCTGTAACGATTGGTGATGACGTGCTTAAACAGGTCGACAAGTTCAAATATCTGGGAAGCACTATAACAGCTAAGTGTGACCTGGACTCAGAGATAAGCAGTAGGATAAGTGCAGCCGCGGCAGCATTCGGCAAACTCAACTCCAAGGTCTTCTGCTCACATGATCTGAAACTGACCACGAAGGTGTCAGTATGGCCATTGTGCTGCCAAATCTTCTCTATTCCGCTGAGACGTGGTGCTTGTACCGACACCATATTCGTACACTAGACCGTTTCCACCTGAAATGTCTAAGAAGTATTATGAAGATAAGTTGGTCTGACCGTGTACGTAACACTGAAGTGCTGCGACGAGCCAATGTTGGTGGCATTGAAGCTTACCTGATGCGGCGACAGCTTCGGTGGTGCGGACACGTGTCGCGGATGGTGGAGGATCGAGTGGCGAAACGCGTATTTTACTCAGAGCTCAAGGAGGGCAAGCGTAAGCAGGGCGGTCAATTCCTCAGATATAAAGACGTTCTGAAAAGACATTTGAAAAGATGCGAGATAGAGCCCTCGAAATGGGAGGACCTGGCAGCACAGCGACCAGAATGGAGACATATGGTCCAAACAAAAATTTACAATTTCAAGAAGCGTCGTTTACTGGAGCCAGACGCTAAGCGTGACGAACTCAAAGCCCGACCACCAGCGGCCATAACTTATAATTATTTGAACGGTGTTCTTACATGCCCGTACTGTACGCGAGAATTCACCGTAAAAATTGGCTATCTAAGCCACATAAGGGCGCATGAACGCCGAAACTAATACAGGAGTTGACAGCGGTCGCCATGACCGAAAACGGTCGGAGGGGATTATTATTATATGAAAAATTATTTATAGTCGTTTTATCAAAAGAAAGGTCAAAGTCAAAGAAAACTAGTATTTATTCCGCTGATAAGGAAATTATATTGCTGCTCCTTACTGTTTTGAAACTCTAGGCTTCCGGCCCAATCATCTCGACCCTATAAAAGAAAAAATAGTTGACTGAGACCATTGACCTTTAAATTTAAGAACTGTGTAATAAAGACCATTTATTTGTAAACTAATTGTTTCTTTTTGATTCATTTTTTTAAGGAGATCACAAATTGGAAAGCTTAATAATTTGTAAATAAAGTTAAAATATGAAGAAGAAACAATTAGTTAACAAGAACGAGCTTTTAATTACACTACTATTCTGCCACTGTATTTCCTTTATGCAAAGGTTCCTTTTATAGTCGGTGAATGGAAGTCAATTTATCGTCGTTTGTTTGTTTAAAATGCAGTTATTGAGTTTGTGAGGCGGAGCTGCAATTCAGTTAGGTTTGCATTAAACAGTGGATGCTGTCTGTCTTGAACGGTCAATTGTGGCTCTTTACGGTCCTTTGTTCCTAGATGCCCCCCCCCCCCTCCGATAAACGAAAGTTACCTCAAAATTTGGTATTCTTTATAGATTTTGTCTATACTGACTTTGTACATTTATACTGAATTTAATTATTTATGTATTCCTATGTTTTCCATATATTTATTATAGTACATACATACATATAATCATGCCTTCATCCCTAATGGCGTAGGCAGAGCGTAAACGGCCTAAACAAAGGTCGTTCCGCCACGTGTGACAAAGTTTTGAGGGTTATTTAAGATAGATTTGTAGATATATTGCTGTAGTGACAGGTTGTCAGCCCATCGCCTATATTGCATAATACTAAAATCTTCGGGTCCCTTAGCTGGTTTTTAAGCTAAGCTGCCTCCTGAGCAGGAGGTCGTGGTTCGAATGCCATCACGTACTAATGTGTTTTTCGGTTTTTGAATTTCATATGGAGCTTTTTCCGTACTTCGGAAGCCACGTTAAGCCGTTGGTCCCATTTTATATCGTTTAATACCGAAGATATTAGTCGTTAAGCCATGGTAGAGGCCAGTGCTAAGCATTGGCGGTTTGAAAACTCTGACCTTATCTAGGTTGCGTTGCGGAGGTCAGATGGCAGTCGCTTTGTGTTAAACCCAGTACCCTCGTTCAATCAGGGGATTATTAGCCAACCCCGTGAGATACACGATAAGGCTAGTAAGATGATACAAGTAAAAAAAAATTGCTAACCAAACTTCAGTATAATAACTCAGATCTACTAATAAAACTGCAAAGAGTTCCCCAAGAAGCATTGGACGAAATACGAAAATTAAATTGGCCGTCCCATCAAACAATTTCAACCGTCAACGGCTCCAGTCGTTTGGTTAGCAATATTATTTTTTTCAAGTATTCAAACATGATCGTCATTTATTTTTTTGGCAACGGTGTTTAACTACAGATAGCCCGATGGTGTAGTGGATAGGGCCGCTGCCTCCTGAGCGGGAGGTCGTGGTTCGAATCCCACCACGTACCAATGTGTTTTTCGGTTTTCGAATTTCATATGTTCGTTTATTCGGCACGTTTAAGCCGTTGGTCCCGGTTAATACCGTAGATATTAGTCGTTAAGCCATATCAGAGGCCAGTGCTAAGCATTGGCGGCCTGAAAACTCTGACCTAATCTAGGATTGGGTCTGGTTTCCCTTCTTGGTTGCGGAGGTCAGATGGCAGTCGCTCTGTGTAAAAACCAGTACCCTCGTTCAATCCCCTGGATTAGGTAGCCGACCCCGTGAGATACGGGATAAGGCTAGGAAGATGATGGTGTTTAACTACAGAATTATGTCAATTAAGTATTAAGGAGTTTTGTTATTACACAAAATATCTCAGCTCTAATGTAAATCCTCGGAAACTCAGTTAGTTACGAGTATCTCATTACTAAGTGAAATGATTCCGTAAACTGGTATTTTGTTTACAACTTAATATTATTGTAATAAGATTATTTATTACTAGCTTTCTGTCAGCGGTGGTACCCGCTGCTAAATAAGCTTTACAGTAAGACAGATATACTTTCCCAGGGTAAAAAATAACCTATCTATTTAGATTAAACGCAGTTTTCTAATGACGAAATATTTTTTTAAATCAATCGTCAAATCTTTCGTCTTTATAATACGTTCGTTCGTATAAGTCGTTACTTATAACGATTTAAGATTATAAGATTAGTTTACATAAATTTGATTCTTTGATGCTAACAAATTCAACTAATAATCGTAAAATATTATTATCTAATTTTCATATTTTAAACATTCCAACAGTACCTAGTTAGTTATTTATTTATCGCATAGCATTCCGGTTTTGTTGCGCACAGTAATTCAATGAACTAGAGTAAATAAAAAATAAGTTCAAAAACTAGAACCCGCCTACTCAAAAGTATGAAATAAGAAAATATTAGCATCTGAATTGATATACATTATAGTGATGTTCATAGGATAGCCACGGTCGTATGCCACATGAGGTCTACGTGTAATGTAAAATGATCGCTGACCGCTGTTAAAATCTATTTTGTGGTTAGAATGCATTGTTTAATTAGGATAGGTGGCATATTACCACGGTTATCCACTGAACATCACTATAATGTATTAAATATCAATTCAGATGAGAATATTTTTGAGTTTCATACTTTTCTGTAGCGGGTTGTAGTTGTTTAGTTACTAACCTATTTTTTTTGCAATTTGCTTTATTCGTTAAATTTTATTTAGAAGTTTAAAAATTATGAGGGAACATTCCACCAACCACCCATGGTCCTCCCCGCCTTGCGGCGTAACGGACCGAAACATATATTTTAGGGAGTAATTCTAAACATGAAACAGTAAAATTTTCTTTCATATTTCGACCTAGTTTTCGTGGAAAAAGTTATTTTTGTATTTAGTTTCGTGGGTAGAATCACAACCTAAGATATAGTCATCTATTTTTGATTTTATCAGCCCTTAATCACCTTTCTTACATCCACACTACTGTCGTTGCTATTTCATAGCATTCTAACAGTCTCGTTGGGCATTGCAGCGATTCAGCGAAAAAACATATTTTACCTCAGGTAAAGAGCTATTATAATATTAGAAGCTGACATTTACAGCCCGGATTTCAGATTCTCTTTGTGAATACTATAAATTACTTCCATGCTGGACTGGGAGCAACAGAAAAACATAGAATGTTCTAGCTGTATCTTCTTTCGGGCATGCTGTAAAAATCAGCTAAGGGATGCGAGGGTTTCAGTTTATTGTAATTAAGGCGATGGACTGACAACCTGTCACTACAGCAATATACCTACAAATCTATTTTAAATAACAATCAAAACTTTGCCAGACGTGGCGGAACGCATTTGTATAGGTCTTTTAAGCTCCGCCTACCCCATTAGGGATGAAGGCGCGATTATGTGTGTCTTTGTGTGTATAGGCCCACTCTGTTTCATACAGCTAAGTGCTCAAATAGCTTGGTACATTGATCGAGACAAGGTTGCGAGAGAACTTTGTCATGTTTCAGTACACATAAATCTTCATCTTTGCTTATCACTACATAGTATAAAACAAAGTCGCTTTCTCTGTCCCTATAAACTACGCAACCGATTATGATGCGGTTTCTTTAAATGGATAGAGTGATTCAAGAGGAAGGTTTATATATAATTCATGCATAATATAGTAGAGAAACACTGATGATTTCCGTGTGAAGCCGGGGCGGGTCGCTAGTTATCGATAAACCAACAATATTATTTATTTACCTCTTATGATTCACCGCTGTTGTAGGCTTTGCGTGAAAAAAAAATGAAAATACACACAAGAATTAATTATATAATAGTGTTATTGGATTTGTAAATCAACTCATTACCAAGTCGCTTTTCGAGTTCATTATTAAATACGAGTACTTCTAATTGTGTGCGTGCTACAACTACTTTTAGTTTGTTGTTTTCACTACTTAGATCGTTTGTCTTTTTTTGTAACTTCTTCTTGTCGTGTCGATCGTTTAGGAGTTTGTATACTAATTTTGACCAGTACTCTGCCAAACGAACCGCTACGTCAGTGGCGTTGTACAGGTCTTCTTGCGTGCAAGATGAAGGGCACGCGGGGCAAGACACTAGATGTGCCATTTTTGTAACTGAAATAATATTTTTTTTCTCATAGCGCATACCGTCATCTAAAGTAAAGATATGAATTTGCAACGTGTTAACGTTTATTTAATTACATTTAAATGAGTACAAAAAAATAACATATAAAAACTCGTACTCTGCTATTTAAATTCATAAGAAATAAAGTAATTACTAGCTTATAAAACAGCCCCTGATATAAAAAAACACTCTTTAAGAATAAGAATTCGTTTATTGCCATAACATAAAGTACATACAACATTAAAAAGAAAGACAAAACAAAACATAAATATGGCAAAAGGCAGGGACTCAGTTGTTGTCAACATGCTGCCGGGGACAGCACTGTTGACACTGTTGATTTTCAGCCCTTACCCTTTTCTTTCATTACTAAAAAAAAGCAATGTAATTAAATCTTTAAATCCTTAAAAAAGAATCACTAGTTGTTAGGCAATATCTCAAATACACATCGTAAATCCAGCTATATATTTCATATCTTTTTGAAATATGGATCCTAAAATTTACAATACATCCAAAAGTCGGATTGGGAGTATTTATTTTGTTTTTATTTTATCCTCGATAAATTCTATTTTTAACCGAGAAAGTATAATTTGACCTATTTGTTTTAATCCTATTATGTGATATAAGTGCTCTCAAGGAAGTCTATTTCAATATATTTTGTGCTCAGCTGTGGAAAGCGATGTCTGGACGATTTAATTCAAGAGAGCGTTTGTCATCGGATGCACTTCTTGACGTCTCAACACAGTTGTGAAATATATATATCACTTGCGATTGTTGGCACTTGGTGAAACTCCACTATTATCTGTTTTTGGTAATAAATACACGTGTACTCGTTTTTAATGGTATTAATTTGTTACCGTCTTCTTACAGTCACGATTCTTGAGTTTACATTTCGTAAGTAAGTATAAAGTTAACTTCGCAAGAGTTCATTTGGGATGGTACACGATGGTGCGTTTTGGAAAGGAAAAGTATTTTAAATATATTCTATTAGGATTACTTCCATGATTATTATTTTTTGTTACCTAGATATTTCATCGCAGTTTCATGCGTCATGGTCACGAGCAGACTGCTGCTGTTGCTGTTGTATGCTCGTGAACATGTCACATGAAACTGCGATGAAATATCGAGATAACAATAAATATAATAGTGATAGTAATCTGGTTCAAAATAATTAATTTACTGTAATGAACAACTGCGAAAATCTCAAAACCTAAATTCTAGTGGAGCTTGCAAATGGTTACTTCTGAAGACTGAAAAACCCTGTAAGTAGAGCAAAAAAAAAAATGAATTTAAGCAAGACTAAAATGATATTATCTGTTATTCTGAGAGCAATGTCTCCATATATTTACATTCCGTCGGCACATTCTTTACTCCCACAGGAGGGGATGAAGCCATGCATACGGAACAGTACGAACTGTACGTACTGCCTCCGTGGTCTAGTGGCTAGTGCCATGGACTCCTGATCCGGAGGTCTGACAACCTGTCACTACAGCAACATACCTACAAATATATCTAAAACAACCCTCAAAACTTTGTCAGACGTGGCGGAACGACCTTTGTTTGGGTCGTTCACGCTCTGTCTACACCATTATGTATGTCAACAGAGCAGTTGAAAATGCACTACGCTTGGCATGGTATGTTATTGTAAGCAATATCAATGCAACAATTAAGGTAGCAAAATTGTTACTAACATTCATAAATCACGCCTTCATTCAAAATGGGGTAGGCAGAGCGTTTACGACCTAAAAAAATGTTTTTGTTTCTAATGACAATAGATTGTAAGCGTGAACATTGTTTGATCATGTTGTTCAATTACAAAACATCAAGCATTCTCAATTTCCTGCCCCTGTGGTCTAGTGGTCAGAGCCATGTGCTTACGATCCGGAGGTCCTTGGTTCGATTCCCAGGGGAGGGGAAACATACATACAAACATAAAATCATGCCTATATCCCTAAATCAAAGGTCATCCGCCGCGACTGATAAGTTTTGAGGGTTTTTGCAGGTGATTACGTATACAAATTTGACCTAAAGATTGAGTAATTTTGTATTACATTTTAAACCAAATGAAATTGAAATATTCCTGCTACATAATATTGAATATGAACATTGCGTACATTTATCGATAATCCCTTCTTCTTAGCGAGTGGATTCTTGAGTCGAACAACGACCCGAAAAACCCTTGTGTCAGAGTTTTCAGAGAACCGCCTAGTAGCACAGCTTCTGACTTAGTTTGAGTAACGACCACTATCAAAGACAGCGACCGGGACTGACGGCTTTCCGTGCCCTCCGAAACACGGAAATCTTTTACTTTTCGCACAATCAGGTGATAAAGCCTGCAATGTCCTAACTAAAATGGGGAAAACCTCACAAAGTGATAAATTGACAAATATCAACTTTATGTTCCCCCTGGGAATCGAAGCCAGGACCTCCGGAACGTTAGCCCATGACTCCAACCACTAGACTAAGGAGGCAGTTATAATTTTAATAATGAGATGAGATGAGACGACTGCAGCAAGAGCTTGCTCAGTTTGTTGGAGATCAGTGAGCCTTTCAATACTGTTGATGACAACAAATAACAACACAAAGACGAAAATATAAGAACTGTCACAACACTTCAGTAAGTTATACATATAATGGTCGATTTACGACAAGTGCACAAAACAAGTCCAAGATTTGTAGCTGATTTGTAATAATTTTGTGCACGAGTTATAAGCTCTGTTTTTCACTTGGAGGAAAATTGAGGAAAATCTACAACTTCAACTCTTAGTTGTTTGGCGTTTCCGTGATGATTTTAAATCTTTCAACAAGAAATGTTAGGCTTGGACTGGAGACCTATACAGCCTACTATCAAATTAATTTTGTAATAGTATTGGAATTTTTATTTTGATATCGTTTTATGTTAGAAAAAACACAATAGACAAATAATATAAAGTAAAAAATATAAAATTACAAGTTATATCTTGGAACTTTTTATTATGTTTGAAAGTATGGTCTAATTTTATTTGACATGCATTTATTAGTAGATACGTTTTTGCCCTTGTGCACGAAATTCAATTTCAGAGCATGAGAAGTGAAAAAGTTAGTTTACCAGTAAGCTAAACAAATATTTGTTTTCCTTAAAAGTTTATTTTTTTTATCACTTTTATAAATATAGTAAATAGGAGAACAGTTCAGTAATTTTGCAAACGATTTCACCTCGAAATGGAAAACCTGGTGTCATGTCGTAAAAAGGTTCAACGAACAAGAAAATTTGACTTCTTTGGCACGCGACATAAAACTTAAGTCTTTGGATGAGAAAAGTTGTAAAACAAATCCCGCGACAACGAAACGGAATAGCAATAAATCATTCGGAGAAGAACTTTGAGCCACTTTCTTTTCACTTCAGTACAAAGTTGTTATTACTAGTTACACGACTTTTTGTTTCAATTAATATAACTTTAGGCTAATTTACCGCCTGGATTAGAAGCAAAAAGATTTTCGAATATCCTTTCTGCTAACGCTGCTGTCTCAGAGGGAAAAGAATAGATTCCGGTCTTTTCTTTCTTTAAATTTTAATATTGTGTTGAAAGTTTTATTAATATATTGAAGATAACAACTAGAATCGTGGATCTTCCCGTTGTTTCTGACACTGCCCCGGTAATAAACGTGAGTTTACCGAGCATTGCTGACGCGGTACGATTGGCAAATTTACAAATTAAAATAGAAATGCGAAGAGTTCGGAAAACAATGAAGTTCTGAAAGGACTTAAGTATCTGTCAAATTAAATAATATATGTTTTTTTAATAGTGCTTGGTAGTTTGTATCAGTTTTAGAATAGTCTATTTTATCTTTATTCCTGCACTTTCCTCTTCATCATCATCATATGAATTTAGGAGCTTTGCTTTTGTCGGTAGAGTAATCGTCAACTTTCCCTGGATTCAGCCTTTTCCTTAACTTCTCTATACGACGTGACCTCAACCTGTAGTAAGAGTAAAATATTAATACTTCTGACTGACTACATTAAGTTCAAGGATCACAAATAAAAAACAAGACCTTCCTTTTATCTTTGTCCTCCTACTTAAAGTTAGTCGTCATCATTATCTACTTCGGTAAAGTGATCTACATAAAAAATAATTATCTTTGACATTATCCCCAGTGCTACATTTAAAACGGTCTTTCTAAATATTTTTTATTTGTATATTTTTTTGCTTTGTCATGTTCATCGTTCCTTCCACTTTTACAGATTTTTGTGGTTTTGAAAAGGACAAACTCACATAAGTATTTTCCGTTTTTCCGTCACGGTTATTTCTCATAAAATATCAACATGCTGTAACACCCTATCTCTAATTAAATAATAATCTGATAAAATTAATATGCCCAAAGATAAATATGTGATCGTCTAAAAAATGATTTTATGTCAAATTACCATTGTGTATTCAAATACAAAATTGAAACAAGTCTAAGTTAAGTTTGAATAAGGTTATCGTAATTGAGATTATGACGTAAGTAAATAAATTATTATTAAAAAGTTCAGAATCAAATTCAGCTGAAAAATAACACAAAATGACAAACAATAAAATATAAATGAGTAATATAAAACATGCGACTCACATAAAATATATTCAGCTGAAATTCAGGAATCAGGAATCTCCATCTTCTTTCTTCTTGCGCATAACTAACTTAAATAAAATAAAACCAAACATACTTTATATTAAGTCTCCTGGCTGCTAATGTAGCGTGCTGAAAGGTACAATGACTCAATAACCAGGGAAGGGAATTTGAATAAATATCTTTAAGATCTTAGAATTAGGATACCTAGGCAAATGAAATGGCCCTCCCTTCCAACCTACAGACCATGCCAACGCGCGAAAACCTTGCACAGACTAACACTAAACCATAGTCTAATCTAGCTTGCAAACCTTCCATAAAATTTTCCGATCATCTTAATACAATCACAAACTTCTTTCATACTACCAACCATTCATCAAAGTCATACAAATTTCCTAATAACTGCAGTTTTGATCACCTGTGACGGTGTACTAATGTTCAAACCTATTAATAATCAAATTCTCTGTTCAGTTTGCAATATGGTATAATTTTCAAGGACTGCTGTACCAAAATCACATGATATGCGCTAAGAAGTCAGTTCAAATGATAGAGACTGTGTCAAGAAATTATCACCTTTATAAGTCGCTACGTCAGCTGAGAAATAGACCATTAGAGGTTTGTATGAATACCTATTCGAATGAATTCTCGAGAGAGATTATGGGCCAACTACTCTCGGAGCCCATAAGCCTTGTCTATGTGTATTTAATGTATGTAAAGTGTTATCCTTAATAAAAAAATATTAAACATTTAAAAATACAAGAAATTGATTTATACTACTAATATCTTTAAAACACCGTGTTTTGTTTTAACGTGTAACACTGTATCTTAAAGACATATCAAAATATTCCTATTATTTTTTTATTGTATTTATTCATCCTCATACTCTCGCACACTGATATTTTACACATAACACACACCTCCTATTTCCTATTCTAATAACACATTTCCCTACGATAATCACTGAATGATGACAGAAAACTCGCAACGCTGCCGGTACGAAAAGCTGAAAATATCACTTTATTACGAAATCGTCTATATGTAAGGTTAAGAAACACTTACAGTAATAATCAAAACGATGGACTTCGAATAAAACACAACGCCGAAAATAAACAACACACGATGCTCGAAATCGCCAATTTCCGCGTTAGAACATCGTCCCGGCCCGTCAGCAACTGCCAACCCCCACTGCATGCCCACTGTTCCTCTGTTTTTTTTAATTTTCCAAGTTCTATGCTATATTAAGACAAAGTGAAATATCTTTTGTAACATTCAAAATTTAACTCTATTTCCAAGAAACAAGTATGGGTCTTTATGCATTTGATACTCTTGTTTAAATGCTGGGTCATGTCAGGTAAAGATGTCTCAATTTTTGAACGAAAAATCTAAATGCTATTTGTTTAAGTGTTGGGTCGATTTATAAACTAATTATTCTATATGTAATGATAAACGATCGTTACAATGCATACTCTATGCTTCCTATTATTCCAAACTGGACTGGAAGCGAGAGAAAAACATAGAATGTGCCAGCTGCATATCCTCCAGGGCATGCTGTAAAAACCAGCAAAGGGATCCGAGGGTTCAAGTATATTGTAATTTTGACGATGGGCTGACATCCTGACACTACAACAATATACCTACAAATCTATCTTAAATAACCCTCAAAACTTTATCAGACGTGCCGGAACGCCTTTGTTTAGGTCGTTTACGCTCTGCCTACCCCATTAGGGATAAAGGCGTGATTATATGTATGTATGTATGTATGCGACTGTTCTCTCCGATAATTACTTTTCTCGCTGCATTCAGCGCCGCTTCTACTCTAATTCCTCAAAGAGCATTTTGCACGTGGAAATTCTTCTGAAAACCCTCTGAATAGGAAGTAACATTTTACCTTAAATATACGACCAAAGAGTTTGAAATCGTGTAATTGATGATGGTACTGGTGGATAAAACCTCAGCTAAAGCTTCATCATAATCGTTTGTGCGAGAGTATAAAATATGAAATGTTGTTTTGCGTTGATTGATTGGATGGCCTTTGGCAAGCTTTTTTTAAATTAAAGCGGCCTCACATAAACACGTCCAACGTCACGTCAACGTTGAACGTAACGTCGTCATGACGCGGATATCCACGTTGCCCAACATAAAAAAACGCATTTTTCGTTACAGTTTCCAAGAATAATTACAGTAATCCGGGCAACAATATCGCAACGTGCCCCGTCACGTCGTTATGACGTGACCTTTTACGATATTCACGTCACTATGACGTAACGTTCAACGGTGACGTGATGACGTTGAACGTCACGACGTGGTTCATAAAATTTAAGCGAAACGAAGTTCTATCACAGTTGGATGATGATGATATTATGATTTGTACGTGATGTTGTTGATGTCATTCAGATTCTTCTATGCTGGACTGGGAGCGAGAGAAAAACATAGAATGTGCCAGCTGGATTCCTCCCGGGCATGCTGTAAAAGTCAGCTAAGTGATCTACATAAAAAAATATTATCTTTGACATTATCCCCAGTGCTACATTTAAAACGGTCTTTCTAAATATTTTTTATTTGTATATTTTTTTGCTTTGTCATGTTCATCGTTCTTTCCACTTTTACAGATTTTTGTGGTTTTGAAAAGGACAAACTCACATAAGTATTTTGCGTTTTTCGGTCACGGTTATTTCTCATAAAATATCTACATGCATACTCTATGCTTCCTATTATTCCAAACTGGACTGGAAGCGAGAAAAAAACATAGAATGTGCCAGCTGCATATCCTCCAGGGCATGCTGTTAAAACCAGTTAAGGGATCCGAGGGTTTCAGTATATTGTAATTTAGACGATGTGCTGACAACCTGTCACTACAGCAATATACCTACACATCTATCTTAAATAACCCTGAAAACTTTGTCAGACTTGACGAAACGGCTCTTGTTTAGGTCGTTTACGCTCGGCCTAACCCATTAAGGATAAAGGCGTGATTATATGTGTGTATTTTAATTGCCATACTAATTTGTTTTTATTTATTATTATAAATGTACGTTTTTATTTTCATTCCTTTAATAAAATACTTACGAAATTAAAAAAATAATGTATTTTTAAGCTTTTCTATAAACAAAATTAATTAATTGTTTATTGTATTAATTTTGAATTAATTTTTTAGTTTTCTTTCTTAGACTTCTGACACAAGGAGGGCTTAAAATCAGCCACGCTGTGCTCTCTCTATTTTCGGCTGTGATACCTTATTAATGTTTAAATATTAATAAAATTTAACCGCTTATACATCAAACTATGCATTTTAGTTTTTAGTCAAGATTTTAAATGATTGTTTTGTATTAAAGCTATGTAAGTTTGCCTTAAGTAAACCATATCAGTGGCCTATTAGCTGTGCTACTAGTCGGTTTAAAATCTCAGACACCAGGGTTCTTCGGGTCGTTGTTCGACTCGAGAATCCACTAGCTTAGAAGAAGAATTAAAGTTATTTGTGTTCATGTGGAAATAAATGTCAATTTCATCTTATAAGTTAATTAAGTATCAAGGGAAAAGTTTAAATTCAATTACACATATTTATCGCTTGGATATATCATTATACAGTTCGTAATAAAGTAAGATACACTTTCACATCGTAAACTTCCTGGTAATAATAACAAAATGTACAAACGTTAATATTTCCATTGTTAATATTTCTTCCATGCTAGACTGGGAGCGAGAGAAAAACATAGAAGTTGCCAGCTGCATTTCCTCCCGGGCATGCTGTAAAAACCAGCTAAGAGATCCGAGGGTTTCTGTATATTGAAATTTAGGCGATGGGCTAACTACCTGTCACTACAGCAATATACGTACAATCTATCTCAATCTATCTTAAATAACACTCAAAACTCAGAGTCAGACGTGGCGGAACGACCTTAATTTAGGTCACCTACGCTCTGCCTACCCCATTAGGGATAAAGGCGTGATTAAATGTATGTATATTTCCATTTCCATTGCAATTGCCTATTCAAGTAGGTACTGTAATGGACCTGGCTTCTGCTATTCAAAATTAAATCACTGTTTTAAAATACAAGTAACGCCATCTATCAGATTGGTAGGAGAATCACTATAAACGAGAAACTAATGCCATCTAGTGTTGGGTTGAGAAAGTTGAGTCAGACAGGGGTTCACAATCTTTAGTTTAATCTAAACTATATGCACAAAATAACTACGCATTTTGTATAAAATAATTTATTCATATTGTTTATTTATTTTTCAGTCTAATTATGTTTACCTGTCATCTTATAATATTGTAATCCCTTTACCCTATTGTTTGTCAAACGATCGATGTTGCAACAATTGATCATCTACTTATAACATTGATAGGCCTGTTGGTGGGCCTATAATATTCATTTGAACATCACCAATCGATATTTACCGTACCTTTTACTAATAAAATACTTTTGAGATCGCCAGCACTACTTATTCATTTAATAACATTGATATTGTGTATGTAAGTGTGTCCAGTTATTACAGTGGTCTATTATGAACATACGTTTTATTTAACAATACTATTTAACAAAGTCATTCAGAGAACATTCTGGATTTAATTCAGTTTTGTTTATTCTTCGATCCATAAATTAAAATATGTTGGCAATCTCTGAAAGTGGTTCCAGAAAATTCTGGATAGCTCTCATCAGATATGTGCGCTATCTGGTGTTGAGACTACTCAACTAATATTGTTGCTCCACTAGGAACTAATATTGTTGCCAGATCGAACTGAAATTACTTCGATTTAAAGTGTTATGCAAGGTTGAAAAAATATAAAGATTATATTTTATGAGGTAAGTTAATTGTTTTATTATGTGGTATTGGTTTATCTACACATATTATATACGATAAGTATTTTATAGTTACTTAATAATAATAAAATGTCGAGTATTTGAATTGTGTGCAGATTGTGAAGATTGGTTTCGACAACACAGAGAAGCAGAAGGACACGCGAGATCATCTGGGGGAGAAGGGGAGAACGATCAAGGGAAGTAGGGATGAAGGCTCTCGAAAATTCGGGATTTGTCTGGAACATGGAAGACCAGGGCGACGAGAGATCAAAAAGGATGCCGGGGAATATAAATAGCGGCTGGGACGGAGCAGGGGAAGTTTAGTTTGACTGGAGGTTGAGTTTTAGTTTGACTGAAAGTTTAGTTTTACTTGAAGTTTAGTTGACTTTTACCAGTGAAAATGTAGACATCAAAGAGGAGAGGAGAGTATGCAGCCGGGAGGCAACCATGAGACCTACTATGGTGGGATGTTGGTACCATCAGATGTTCCTGTTGTGGACGGAGGGCGGTGACCTGACGATCAGCTGTTCTTTTACATGGTGGAGTGGAGGATGCTGACAGTGGAATCTTGCAGAGCTGGTGAAAAGCCAACTACAAGGATTCTAAAGGATGGGTAAACCTACACATAAGGTATTCCTGCATCAAAACATGATGCATTCATTTATTAAATTTTCTTGAATACATTTACATTGTGTTTTATTTAATTTAACATTTCTACATTTATTTCATTATATGATCCATTTCAGACCTTGTTTATCTACTAGGTTATTCCTTGTTTAATTAACAACCCTTTTTTTATGATATTCATACTTGCCATAGGCCGTTCTAATCAGTTTTAAATTATATCCTATTTCCAATATTTCTTATATGATAGGTAGGTACGGTAAATGAATAATATAATATGTAGGATTGTAGGTCGGTTTATGCGGTTAGGAAAATAGGTAGATTATGCATATAGTTAAGAGGGGGTAGGTTTAGGTAGATAGGTACCCTAAATAATAGGAATTAGGACAATAGGTATCTAGGAAATTAGGTGGGGGTAGTGATTTGGGATCCAAGTTTGTGTTTAGGTAGGTAGTTCTCTCCCTTCCCTTTACCAAAATTCATGCCTAACCTTTCCTTTATGCAGAGAAGCATCATCCTAATGTTTCATAATGTGCCCAGCAGTGGAATGTATAAATTATTTTAATACATTCTATATTTTTCCTACATATCCTGAGAGAGGAGACAAAATACCTATTCTTCTCAAATAAACTTCTGAACTGATTCTCGTATATTCACTTAACTGTGGATTCAATACCTATGTATGAGTCATTCATACCTACTTGCCTATCCTGGCAGTGGATATATTAACTTTATTGTGAAATATGTCCAACGGACAATGTTTTGAAACATTTATTGGATTCATGATCCTATATGTATGTATGTTCTAGACTCTAGAACACCAGCTACTAACTTGGTGGGAACGTTTACCTCTGATACCTACAACATAGGTTTTATACAATTGATGATTCTATTCTACAGCCTGACAAAGTTTATCTTTGATAATATACCTACTGATGTGTGGGTTTTATACTTACAACTGATGAGTCCCACTATGGTCCAACTACCTAATGGGAGTATTTACCATTCATTATACTTACCAAACCAATACAGCATGGAATGTGGGATGATGTTATCTGTATTCAACCTACAACCTCAAATTACCCTGGAATGGGTCTGGAATTAAAATGATATATTTATTCACTTTATGTGAATTTTATATGACTGATTTATGTTCAGTTGGCTTTGACAAGCCATTTTACCACAGCATACTTACTTGACTTGATGTCAATTGAGCGACATGGTATCAGCCATGGTCAAACCTCCATCACATACTACATCTTAGCATTCGATATGTCTGTAACAGCATTTAAGTCACAGAAGCTTATTCTGCACTAAAGAAGTCTGACAATCAGTCACTACTTGCTCTTGCCTATCACTCCTATATCTACAACAAACCTATGGCTTGCGGTGTGAATGATTGTTATGTTATATTGTAATGAACTTAGCTTCTGCTATTCAAAACTTAATCACTGTTTTAAAATACAAGTAACGCCATCTATCAGATTGGTAGGAAAATCACTATAAACTAGAAACTAATGCCAATCTAGTGTTGATTGAGTAGAGAACTAATATTGTAGCCAGATCGAACTGAAATTACTTCAATTTGAAGTAAATTATAGGTGTTATGCCAGATTGAAAAATATAAAGATTATATTTTATGAGGTAAGTTAATTGTTTTATTGTGTGGTATTGGTATATCTACACATATTATATACGATAAGCATTTTATAATTACTTAATAAAAATAAGATGTCGAGTATTTGGATTGTGTGCAGATATTGTGAAGAAAGGTTTCGACAACGCAGAGATCCAGAAGGACACGCGGTGCCATCTGGAGGAGGAGGGGGAACTATCAAGAAAGGACGGATGAAGGCTCTCAAAAACTCTAAAATGAAGAATGAAGTCTAGAAGAGGGAAGATAAAACAGTCGGGAGCTCGAGAAGGGGGGATTCGGCCGGAACGGGAGGGACGAGGGTAACGAGAACGAGAAGGACGCCGGAGGAAAAAATAAGAGCGTCGGGGACCGAGCAGGGAGAAGTTTAGTTGACCTGAAGTTTTAGTTTGAGTGGAAGTTTAGTTTTACTTGAAGTTTAGTTGACTTTTACCAGTAAAGTGTACACATCAAAGAGGGGAGGAAAGTATGCAGCCGGGAGGCAACCAAAAGACCTACTTTGGTGGGATGTTGGTGCCATCAGTTGTTCCTGTTGTGGACGGAGGGCGGTGACCTGACGATCAGCTGTTCTTTTACATGGTGGAGTGGAGGATGCTGACAGTGGAGTCTTGCAGAGCTGGTGGAGTGTCAACTAGGTACAAGGATTCTAAAGGATGGGTAAACCCACACACAAGGTATTCTTGCATCAAATCATGATGCATTCATTTATTTACTTATTCTTGAATAAATTTACATCGTGTTTTATTTACTTTACCATTTCTACATTTATTTAATTATCTTGTCCACTTCAGACTTTGTTTATTGACAAGGTTTTTCCCTGTTCAATTAACAATCCTTTTTTATGATATTTCATACTTGCCAAAGGCCGTTCTATTCATTTATATATATATATATATATAATTTCCAATATTTCTTATATGATAGGTACGGTTAATGAGATATATGTAGGATTGTAGGTCGGTTTAGCATGCAACTACATAATTTATACACAGCTAAGCGGTTAGGTAAATAGGCAGTTTAGGTACATTGTAGGAGTAGGTTAGGTAGGGGTAGGTTTAGATGGATAGGTTAACCTAGGTAATAATAAATAAGAATTAGGACAATATCTATGAAAGTAGGTGGGGGTAGCTATTTGGGATCCTAGTTTGTGTTTAGGTAGGTAGTTCTCTCCCTTCCCTTTACCAAAATTCTTGCATTACCTTTCCTTTAAGCAGAGAAGCATCATCCTAATGTTTCATGATGTGCCCAGCAGTGGAATGTATAAATTATTTTAATACATTCTATGTTTTTATAACTATATCTATGTATGAATTGTTCATACCTACCTATCCTGGCAGAGGAGACAAAATACTTACCTATTCTTCTCAAATTAACTACTGAACTGATTTATATTCACTTAACTGTGGATTCAATACCTATGTATGAGTCATTCATACCTACATGCTTATTCTGGCAGTGGATACTGAATTGATTTTATATTCACTTTATTGTGAAATATATTCAACGGACAATGTTTTGAAACATTTATCGGATTCATGATCCTATATGTATGTTCTATACTCTAGAACACCAGCTACAAACTTGGTGGGAACTTTCACTTCTGATACCTACTATGTAGGTTTTATACAATTGATGATCCTGTTCTACAGACTGACAAAGTTTATCTTTGATAATATACCTACTGATGTGTGGGTTTTATACTTGCAACTTATTAGGACTATGGTCCAACTACCTAATGGGAGTATTCATTATACTAACCAAACCAATACAGCATGGAATGTGGGATGATGTTATCTGAATCCTACCTACAACCTCAAATTACCCTGGAACGGGCCTGGAATTAAAATTATATATTTATTCACTTTATGTGAATTTTATATGACTGATTTATGGTCAGTTGGCTTTGACAAGCCATTATACTACTGAAATACTCCTTGACTTGATGTCAATTGAGCGACATGGTATCAGCCATGGTCAAACCTCCATCACATACTACATCTTAGCATTCGATATGATTGTAACAGCATTTAGATCACAGAAGCTTATTTTGCACTAAAGAAGTCTAACAATCAGTCACTACTTGCTCTTGCCTATCACTCCTATATCTACAACGAATCTATGGCTTGCGGTGTGAATGATTGTTATATTATCTGGGACTAGCTTCGACATCCCTATCTATTCTACTGACTCCTGGATGTGCATATCATAAGTGGAGATCGATGACTGGTGCAGTTTCATAGTCGGTGCTTCCAGCATAGCTGGACAAAAATTTATAAAACCTTTGTTGGGACAATGTTTCTCAATTGGACATCACAACTTACTACAAATTACATCAGACATGACTTGCTCTGTCTTGGTTGGCTGACCAATAAATCAGCTCAAATTAATTATATTTTATATGATGGTGTTCATCAATCTGGACTCGTTCCAAAATCCCTAAGTGCGCTGTCACTTATCTCTGGCCTGAGGCTTGGCCAAAACAAAAACCAATTGGAGGGCACAGAAGTGCCTCCTCTTTCCTTTTCTGGGGCTCGCATGATGGGTTTTGCATCAAGGACAAGTTCCTAGGCTATTTACTGTCTTTATTGGTGTCTGGGAATTGGTAATTGAAGTAAATCTCATTCGTTGATGGTTGGCGAGCACATAAATCCTCTACCAGCGAATGGTTGGAGCTGGAATCGGAGGTTCCGTTATCCCGCTGCGCACTGTCCCAATGTTGTCCCAAGAACCTAAAGAGAGCTAAGTTATGACATCCCACTACCACTTTAAAGGATTTGGGTTACTTTTATAAATAATATCACACAACGTACGGTCCTAACTAGGGCCGTATTTGTGGCCTTATTACTAGACATTCATGAGCCACTCTTCCCATTCCTCTTCCCTTCCTCTCCTCTAATCCTCTCCACGTTATTACCTCTCCTCAACACATTCCTCTCACACTTCCTTTCACATATCATTTCATCTACGGTTGATAGGTTTATTTAGGAGGGGGGGGGGGGGTTGTTACAATTTTATCTGGGACTAGCTTCGGCATCCCTATCTATTCTACTGACTTCTGTATGTACGTATCATAAGTGGAGATCGATGACTGATGAAGTTTCTTAGTCGGTGCTTCCAGCATAGCTGGACAACAATTTATAAAACCTTTGTTGGGACAATGTTTCTCAATTGGACATCACAACTTACTACAAATTACATCAAACATGACTTGCTCTGTCTTGGTTAGCTGACCAATAAATCGGCTCAAATTAATTATATTTTATATGATGTTGTTCATCAATCTGGACTCATTCCAAAATTCCTAAGTGCGCTGTCACTTATCTCTGGCCTGAGGCTTGGCCAAAACATAAACCACTTAAAACCAATTGGAGGGCACAGAAGTGCCTCCACTTTCCTTTTCTGGGGCTCGCATGATGGATTTTGCATCAAAGACAAATTCCTAGGCTATTTACTATCTTTATTGGTGTCTGGGAATTGGTAATTGAAGTAATTCTCATTCGTTGATGGTTGGCGAGCACATAAATCCTCTACCAGCGAATGGTTGGAGCTGGAATCGGAGGTTCCGTTATCCCGCTGCGCACTGTCCCAATGCTGTCCCAAGAAACTAAAGAGAGCTAAGTTATGACATCCCACTACCACTTCAAAGGATTTGGGTTACTTTAATAAATTTTATTACACAACTTACGGTCCTAATTATAATACTAGACGATGACAATCACGAGCCAATATTTTAATTATATTCCTAGACGATCTATCCATCCACTCTTCCCATTCCTTTCCCTTCCTCTTCCCTACCTCTCATATCCTCTCCTCTCCACATTCCTTCCTCTCCTCCACACCTTCCTCTCACACTTTCTTTCACATATCACTTATGTAAGTAGGGGTAACTAGGGGGGGGGGTTGTTACAGTACTTGTATGACGTCACGATTACTCGTAAGTTACTGAAATTAAAAAACTCTATATTACGTTATTTACTACTATTCTGGTAAACCTTGCAATGTTTGTATGGAGCGGATCACATTTATTTTAATTATTTAGTGTATTTACAATACATATCCGGTATTGTAAATAAACTAGTGAATTGTATTTTTTTTTTAATGAAACTATCCCTGACAATTATTCTATACTTATTGCATAACTGATGAATAAAGTAAGAAAACAAAATATATTTAATGTCATCATCGTTATCTACCTAGCCTTATCCCGTATCTCACGGGGTGGGCTACTTAATCTAGGGCATTGAACGAGGGATACTGGTTTTTACACAGAGCGACTGCCATCTGACCTCCACAAGCCAGAAGGGAAACCAGACCCAATACTAGATTAGGTCAGACTTTTCAAGCCGCCAGTGCCTATCCCTGGCCTCTGATATGGCTTAACAACTAATATCTACGGAATTAAACGATATTAACCGGGACCAACAGCTTAACGTGCCTTCCGAAGCACGGAAAAAGCGCCGAATATTAACATAAATTGCATATTTAATGATTTTCTACATCATGACTCTTGTATACTTATGAATAATAATAATCCCTAAAAAATACTTCGTACGCAAACATCTAAAATAATTGAAGAGACACAGCGTTGTTAGGTACAAAGTGTCACACATGTTTTCAGTTTCAAGAAGAACTTTCTACGATATACAAAACGTGACGCCATCTTGACTATTGAAAACAAAAAAGAACCGACTGTTGTAAAAGTCGATCGTTTGAATTGTTATGGCGGCGAGTTTTCTAATCCGCATAGAAGTATACCGTAACTACTAATAACCGTATGTTATAATTAGCTCCTGAAGTGGTATTTTATTAAAAAAAAAAAACAAACGAATTAACAAAAGGCTGATCTTTAATCTTTAATTTAATTATTTACAAAATAACGAAACAGAACACTTTGAAAATCTTATCAAAAATGAAAATCAAATAAGAAACAGTGAAAAACAAGGGTGGCTTACAAAACAGCAGGTAGACAGTCCAGGTCCTTACACGACAAGCTCCGAACGTAAAGTGAACCCGACCTATGGATTCCGGCGCCTTATATAGGATCTGAACTGTCAACCGTCTGTCAAGGGCCAGATTTGGCTAATACGGTCTATCCTGAAGGTTCGTCGTCCTCGACGAAATCATCTTCTCCGCCATCCAGTAGGGGCATGGATAACTAAACACCACCACTGCTTGAGCCAGTAGCAGTGTCATCATCATCCAGCAGAGGCATGGATAATTCCACACCACCATGGCTTGGGCCAGCAACTGTACCGTCGTCGCCGTCCAAAGGGGCTGGTGATGGTGCTACATCTCTTGTACCAGCACCATCATTACTATCGTCATCTCTAAATAAAGGCCATTTGTAGCTTATTGTTCTTTTATCCTTTTATCACATTCACCTTTCACACGTAAAAGTGGCCTGTTAAAAATTGATTTCCTTTCATTAATCATCCACACAGTCCCTTATTTAAATAAAATTAGCGAAAGAATAAAGTAGGTGGCGTCCCATCGACTCTATCCTTACGCGTTGTCTTACTCAGTCATCCAAAATTAAAGCACGCCAAGGCGACACACGCCAAGGCGACACACGCCCGAGAGTTTAGGCGACAAACGCCAAGGCGACAAACGCCTGAGAGTTTAGGCGACAAACGCCAAGGCGACACACGCCTGAGACATTAGGCGACAAACGCCAAGGCGACACACGCCTGAAAGTTTAGGCGACAAACGCCAAGGCGACAAACGCCTTAGAGTTTAGGCGACAAACGCCAAGGCGACACACGCCTGAAAGTTTAGGCGACAAACGCCAAGGCGACAAACGCCTTAGAGTTTAGGCGACAAACGCCAAGGCGACACACGCCTGAGAGTTTAGGCGACAAACGCCAAGGCGACACACGCCTGAAAGTTTAGGCGACAAACGCCAAGGCGACACACGCCTAAGAGTTTAGGCGACACACGCCGTCACATATTATAAATGCAACAAAGCAAAAATATAATGAACACTCACTTTCGAAAAACGCAGCACACGTTTCCGGGCACCACTCCCCTCGCCACGGCACCATGTATTGCGCCGCTGCTTGAGTGGTTTTTCCATAGCCACCACTCAGTAACTTCAATTCATAGCGGCCGTTGGGGAGAACCTGTATAACTTTGTATGGACCACGCATGCCAGCATCCAGTTTTCCGGTCGATTGTGAGTACTTTATAACAAAAACTAGATCATCCAGTTTAAACACGCGTGGTGGGCGTCTACGCTCGTTAGCATAGGTATCCTGTTTGTCCTGATTTTTCCTTAAAAGTTCTCTAGCCCGACCCCTGGTCATCTCACGGACAGCTTCTCTGTTAGGGTTCGACTCAGTCAATGCGACGTCGCGAATCAGCGAACGAATGACGGGCGTCGTTGCGTCAGTGCCAATCATTAAGTTTAATGGAGAAGTCTGCGTGGTCTTCTGTTTTGTTATGTTAAGAACTAACTGAAGCTTCCATAATGTATCAGACCACGTAGCATTCATGTGTGTTACCTCAATCCGCAGCATATTAAGAATAGTACGTATGTACCGTTCGGCCTGTCCATTTGCGTTGTGCATCTCTGGTGTGATATAGTGGAGACTGCACCCAAGTTCATTGATCCAGGCAACAAACTCACCTGATTCAAACATGCGACCGCGATCTGTGACCATAAGCTGGGGTACTCCGAATAGAGCAATAGCCTGTGTAATAGTGCGCATCAGCTCGCCAACGTCTTGCCGATATATGGGATAAAGTAGACAAAACTTGGTAAATGCATCTACGAGGACCAATACAAACTTGTAACCCTCAGACACGGGCAGAGGTCCCAAAGCATCCACATGAACAGTATGAAAAGGGATGTCCGGTTTTTCCCACGACGTGATTGTCTGGTGCGGGGATCTTGGCACGCGTTTCTTTGAGATGCAGATGACACAATGCGCAATGTACTTCTTGACAAAGGAGCGCAGTCCCGGGAACCAAAAATGCCTTAAAATCAAATCTATTGTCTTATCTGCATTGATGTGCTCGTGTTCGTCATGGAATACACGCAGTAGACTCAGCCTGTATCCTTTCGGAATATAGCAAAGTAGCCTGGGTTTCTCTTCTCCAACTGGTTTATAACGATAGTAAAGAAGGTCGTTTCGGGCCACATACCTTGAAGAGTCTAAATTACCTTCTTGCAGCTGTTGCAGCAGATTCTGTGTCTCTTGATCAGCGGCTTGAGCTATCTGAGCCCAAGTTTTGGGTCTTGTTATCTGATTAACTGTGGCTGGTGGATTCCGGCTAAGGTAGTCTGCATGCGGCATGAGGGCTCCTTTCCTATACTCGATCGAGAAGTCAAAATCTTGGAGATAAATCCACCAACGCGCCACTTTGGGTAACAAGTCTTTCTTCCGCTCAGTAGCCTTAAGAGCGTTGCAGTCGGTTACTAGTTTAAAATGTAAACCGATGAGGTAATGACGAAAATGTTGGAGAGTTTTGACGACTGCTAATGTCTCGAGCTCGTACGAATGGTAATTCTTTTCAGCTCCTTGTGTAACCTTGCTGAAATAAGAAACTACATGTTTCTTACCGTCTTCATGTGTTTGGAGAAGTACTGCGCCGTAACCTGAGCTGCTGGCGTCGGTGTGGACCTCAGTGTCATATTTCGGATCAAATATTGCGAGTATGGGCTCATTAGTCAAATGTTGAATAAGTTCCTGACGAACGGCCTCTTGCTCCTGGCCCCAGTTGAATGGCACACCTTTCTTCGTCAAATGCGATATGCAACTGGTTTTGACGGCGTAGTCTTTTATGTATCGCCTGAAGTACCCAGCTAAACCTAACAGTTGCCTCACTTGTTTGACGTTTGTAGGGATAGGTGCATGAACAAGAGCCTCTACTTTACGTGGACTTGGCTTTACTTGACGTTGGCTTATTATACGGCCCAAGTACTCAACCTCCTTCACTAAAAACGAGCATTTGCGCAGGTTGATTGAAAATCCAGCTTGAGTAAGCGTTTTTAGTACCTGGTGCAATAGTTCGATGCCTTCACTTACGCTCGAACTCATAATAAGCACATCATCAACATAGACTAAAACCTGGCCCTGATCTATGAACTCACGTAGTGTGTTATTAATAATACGCTGGTACACTATTAGCGAATTAGTGAGCCCGTATGGCATTTTCAGGTATTCAAAATGAGCCTCGGGTGTGACGAAACCGGTCAAAGGTATAGACTTTTCGTCCAAGGGGATTTGGTGAAACCCCGTGGCCATATCGAGGCTTGAAAAGTATGCGCAATTTCCTAAACGATCTATGTGATCATCTATCAACGGAAGCGGATAGCGATCCCTAACTGTTATTTGATTGAGCGCTCTGAAATCAAAAGGTTTATTTTGTTAATAAAGAATAACAACCTTTGTTACAAGAATAAATTTCTAGACATGAAATAAAATGGACATTCCGGTAGTTGGACCTTCCGTGTCTGAGGGATGTATTCTCCAGAACCCTTGTTTTTTATTTACTTTTTACGACACCTACGGGGAGATTTAAAATGTGTATGTAGGAAACCGTCCTCATAAGTTACACACACATATTATCTTGTTTTACGACATTTACTCAGCTATCCTTTGCTTATGACATTTATAACGCTTATTATTATTAATGTTATGAAAAACATGAACATGTAGAAACAAAAAAGATCATGGGTTCGCATATAATGTGTTTTTTTTTTCATTATTAACTAACTCTTGTATTTGTCTTAAATAATATCAGAGTTCGGTTATTTCACAGTACTTATATAATGTACGGTCAATTTATTAATTAGTTTTCAACATCTTATATAAAATATTCTTTCTTGTAACTCAGTACTTATGAGTTTATAGAAAACTTATATTTTAAAAAATCGATCATATTATCAAAAATATATATATACGCTATAAAAACAAAATATCTTGAAATAAAAAAACAAAAACATCAACGAGTATTTTTTTCTGCTTGTAGTATATTGTTTTGTTTTTCCTGTGTGGAATAAATAATTCATATCTAAATGAATTTCCAGTCAGCGGAGATTGTTTATCCGCTTATGGAATGTTTGTATTTTAATATGATATTGCTATTAAGAACTTTCATTGGAAAAGAGAAGTTTATAAGAGCAGTCTTTAGTGTAAAGGCACTTTGGCCTTTGTGATGACCGAAACGAATCGGTTCGTCATTTGTTGACCACTGTTTTGTCTTCATTTCGACTCATCAGATGCGGAAGTAACCGTATTATAGTTGGTTTGCAAGCGCCTCGCTCTTGTAATCTTAGCTTGTTTAAAAGAGCATTTTATACAAAAAGCATTGAAGAAGATCTTCCGATCTACTTAGGAAGTATTACAACTGGTGTTTGTTCATTAAGGTGTTTTTTTTCTCAATACATACACATAATCACACCTTTATTACTAATGTAATAGGGTTGGAAGAGCGTAAACCGCCCAAACAAAGGCCATTCCGCCACGTCTGACAAAATTTTGAGAGTTATTTAGGATAGATTTGTAGGTATATAACTGTAGTGACAGGTTGTCAGCCCATCGCCTAAATTGCAACATACATAAACCTTTGGATCCCTTAGCTAGATTTAACAACATTCCCGGGAGGAAATGCAGCAAGCATTCTTTGTTTTTCTCTCGCTCCCAGTCCAGCATGCAATTTTATCTCAATATTTAGTAGAACTGATGAATAATCTAAGAATTACTGGTATTATGCTAAATTGGACTCCCAAAATGTAAATAATGGAATGTGTAATCACAAAACTAAGTCTCAATATTCAAATTGAAGGGCCGAATTTGTTGAAAAGCGACTTATATAGTTTAGGCGTGCTAAGTCTTTTGTGAAACATAAATTGCCTTGTCAAACTGTACTAAATTTAATGGAGTCTCATCATTGTCTGAAATAAGTTTTTATCCGTTATTATATGCGTTTTCGTTGTCATTCAACTTTTTCTATAGTTCAACACACCTATGGCCATGTCTCCAAATGTTTACATAAAAAAATTAAGCATACTTGTAAAAAATATTGCATAATTAAAACATACCCATAAATATTCACTATTAATCTGTTTTAAATCTAACAGAGAGGAATCGGCTTTATCTTCTGATTTTCAGTACTTAATTTAATTGGTTTGTTGTAATTTACCTAGATAAATTATGCTAATTAATATTAAGATGTGCTTTTAAGACGTAAAAAACCAGAAAGAAAATTTATCACTTTTTTTCTATTCATTTACTGAATGAGCAAATTTCTAGCTTGAGCGAACCTCTTCAAAGCAATTATCATGTTAGGCACATTTATAACACTCACTGCGCTGTCTGTTTTGTGAACTGTGTAATGTCATCCCATTCCAGGTCCATTAAGGGGATTGTCCTGGGTCCTGGACTAAGTGGCGCCCTCTTCAGTCAGAAAATCATGATTCACTGAAAACACAATCAATCAAATATCCGGTATATCAGATAAAAATATCTATATATCTATCTAGTAAATCAGGTAAAAGTAATAAAGGTCCTTTAGAACCACAGAAAGTTGCAACTTATAATTCGTTGTAGTAACATACATACATATAATCACGCCTCTATAATAGGGTAGGCAGAGCGTAAACAACCTGAACAAATGTCGTTCCGCCACGTCTGACAACGTTTTGAGGGTTATTTAAGATAGATTTGTGTGTGTAGTTGTATATTGCTGTAGTGACAGTTATAGTAACGTTGGAGTTACAGATAGAAAAGTTGCAAAAACTGCAATTTTTAGCACTTTTTCTATCTGTAACTGCAGTCTTCTTCTTCTGTCGAGTGGGTATCGAGCATATCGACCCGATGAACCCTTGTGTCACAGTTTCTTAAACCGCCTAGTAGCACAACTATCAGGCCTCTGACATGGTTTGAGTAACAACCACTATCAAAGACAGCGACCGGGACCGACGGCTTAACGTGCCCTCCGAAGCACGAAATCTTTTTATTTTTCGGACAATCAGGTGATTCAGCCTGCAATGTCCAAAACCAAACAGGGGAAAAATTCACAAAGTGATAAATTCTCAAATATCAACATTGTATTTCCCCCTGGGAATCGAACCCATGACCTCCGGATCAGGAGTCCATGGCACTAGCCACTAGACCACGGAGGCAGTAACTGCAGTGAAAACTGAATTGGTAATTTAAAATGCTAAAAATAAACTTCAGAACCAAAAAAAAATATATATACTTCAACTAGATTTACCAAAATTTCTATTAATTGCGTTTTTGGTGCGTAATGTTTTTTTTTAACTTATAAGGGCGCTAGCGTTCACCGGGGAACCCCTTAATACCGTTGACTAGCTTTTTGTGCATAAAGGATAATTTAGCTATAAGAAACAGTCTTTGACATTTATATTATAAAAAATAAAGATCTCAAACAAAAATCCTCGTTATTAAAGTTAATAAGTTGTTAAAGTTCTATATAAATAGATTTGACTTTCGGAACCTCGGTACTAAAACTCCGTCATTAAATTGTACAACAAAAGGCTACTTTATTATTTATCCTCTCTGTAAGTAAGAAACATATTTGTTCCTGGATAAAGAAAGGCAATAATAATTTATTGCTCTCAGTGTTGACGCTAGTACAAGAAAAATAGAAGAACATCAAACAAGAAGTGAAGTGAACTAAGCGAGCGTTTGCACCATCAATCATATTTACAAAGGGGTGTGCAGGTAACGTTAGGAAACATGTGAACATGTGAACATGCAACTCTCGCAACGCAATGCTGTCCGCAATGATCTCAATCGGCTGCTTGACTTAGTTCTTACTAGGCAGGGCCAAATTACTGCAACTGTCGCGAAATCAGATATACTTATTAAATCAAACGAGATGCATCATCTAGCGTTGGAAATTTCTATTGCTTTAAGTAAATACCCACTAGATAATAACAGGTATAGAGTGGAGCTAAATATCCCCGACATAGGTACTCCATATAGAGATTTTAGAAATGCTGATTTCATGAAGCTCTACTCTCAGCTTTATAGCATAGACTGGTCCCCAGTATATTTTTCACAGGATGCTAATAGAGCTCTCGACATATTCTATACATTGATTTATACTGTACTAGACTCTACAGTACCATACAAACTAAACAATAAGTCCCAACCTAATTCGTTTTCTAAAAGTTATCCAGACTGGTATAGTCGTAATTTAATAAATATAATAAAAATAAAAATAATCTATCATAAATTATTTAAAACTACTAATAATCAACTATATTATGCTTTTTTTCACTACTATCGTAAACAATGTAAATTATTGGCTATCGAATGCGACGCCAGTAATAGATTAAAAATAGAAAATAGTATAAAACGGAACCCTTCCACGTTCTGGTCGCATGTCAGGGAAAATAAGCAATCGAATGATCCCACAAACTTTGGTAAACTAAATTCCCAAGAAGTAGCACAAGAGTTCGCTGCATTTTTTCAAAGCGTGTTCCGATCAAGTGCCCCTGTATTAACTCCTATAGCCGCTCTACTAGCCGCCACGAACACAGCCTCCCGAGATCAATCGGCATCTGATCTTCATTTGTCGATAGATTCTGTATCCAGAGTAGATGTACTTAAAGCTATAAAAAAGCTTAAACCTAGGTACACACAGGGTCCTGATGGAATCCCTCAGATTATTGTAAAGGACTGTCGTGAGTTACTCACTGATCCACTTTTACACATAATTAATTTGGCTCTAAAACAACATTTATTTCCACGTGTTTGGAAGACCACAAAAGTGCTACCCATACACAAATCAGGGTCAAAATCCGTAATAGAAAATTATCGTGCATTAGCAGTGTTGTCTGTTTTTGCTAAGGTTATGGAATCTACTTTATACCAAGCTATTTTGACGCAAATGAAAGGTTGGTTCTGTGATCAGCAACACGGTTTTTTACCGGGATGCTCTACATGTTCAAATTTGATAAATTTCACGTCACTTATCTCCGAAAAACTAGATTGTAGAATGCAAGTCGATGTAGTTTATTTTGACTATCAAAAGGCATTTGATCAAATTGATTGCGATGTCCTTTTAAGTAAATTAGCCGTAATTGGTTTTTCGAGGGACCTTATGTATTTTTTTGCGGATTACTTGAGAGATAGGCAACAATTTGTAATGCATAATCAATGCCACTCTACATCATATTTGGTTAACTCAGGAGTTGGTCAGGGTACATGTCTCGGTCCTTTGTTATTTCTCATAATAATTAATGATTTGCCTTCCGTTGTTAAACACAGCACGTGTCTCATGTTTGCCGACGACGTGAAGCTGGCAAGACCCATAGCAAATGCAGTCGATTGCTCTCTTCTTCAGGAGGATATTAGTAGTGTATGCGCTTGGGGGCACAATAACAGCCTCACATTGAATATAAAAAAATGTGCGATTATGACATACTCCCGGGGATATAATCCGTTGTTGGCTAACTACACTGTTGATGCGTCGATAATAGAACGAACCACGAGTGTAAAGGATCTTGGGACATGGTTCGATACACAGTTATCTTTCCATGACCACATATCTAAAATGTGTGTATCATCTCGCAAATGTCTTGGTTTTGTACTACGGCAATCAAAATGTTTCCAATCTACTGACATTCCTCGATTACTCTACAATGCCTTTGTACGAAGTAGACTAGAATCGAATTCAATAATCTGGAATCCTTTTCACTCAAACCTCGTCCTAGAGGTCGAAAAGGTGCAGAAATCATTCGTTCGTTATTTATATAAAAAAAAGTACGGTTTTTACCCCTACCTCTACCCTACGTCTTTCATACTAGGTATGGTGGAGTATCACTCTCTGGAGATCAGGCGAAACTTATCACTGTTGATGTATATATTTGAGCTAGTGCGTGGTAAGATCCACAACCCATTCTTACTAAATATAATAGGGTTTAGCGTGCCAAGATCGTTCGCTGTCCGGCCGTCCAGGCGAGAAGTATTTGCTGTACCTTCCACGCGATGTGTATCTTCGAGATCTGCTCCTCTACCTAGAGCGCTTAAACTAATAAATGATATCTCTCTGACGGAGCCAGAGCTCGATATTTTTATATGCTCCAAAAATCAGTTTCTAGCGTGCAGCAGCCGTTACCTAGAATCGTTGACTAAATTAATTTATTCGAATTCTTAAATTGACATTTATTTATTTTATGTATGTAAATTTAACTTTTTTTTATCAATTTGCATCGTAATTAATGTTATTTTCTATGTTCCATGTTTTAATATTATAAGTCTGTACTGTAATTTCTCATTGACTCAACATTGTGTGCGCCTGGTTTTTAAACTGTAAGCCATATGTTTCGTATTTAATAAATGAATTGAATTGAAAACATTATGTTGATATAAGGTAGAAGGAAAAATATGATGTACCTAATTCATAATTTTAATATGCAAAAGTTGGGATTTGTCACTCAAACATACAAATAATCACGCCTCTATCCCTAATGGGGTAAGAAGCAGCATGGAAAAAAATGATGATATACCTAATTCATAATCTTACTATAGCAGTTGGGATTTCTGACTCAATGACGCTTTAACAACTGCACGGATCGAAATAAAACTTAGAATAATGTAGGTACGATTGTAACGTTAGGTTAAACTACACATCAAAAAAATCTCACAGTGAAATTTTCAATAACCTTTGTACGAAAAGTCACGTAATATAACATCTCTATAGTGAAAGTTATTACTCCAGTATAGTGAATGGTACTAAATGGTAAAATTAATTTAGCTAAGGTGAGCTAAAGATGAATGTGTATAACCTATTCAGAATATTTGAAATAGTAGTTTCTGTTGTGACAGACAAAATTAATTAATTAATCATTCATTAAATAAAATTGATTTTCCATACAAATTGACTGATTGAGGTAAACATTTTGTGTAGAAAAGTTATTTTTAATTTTCACTTTCTAAAATAATTTCTTGGTGGAAGATGTTCAATATTGTTGACTGAGCAACCCCTATCAGTTTGCGGGACGCTGTCCCTTACGCCCGTATACTACGTAGGCTTAGTATTCACGTTGGTACTGCAACCCATTTAAAAAAATTGGTCGCATATTTAAGTTACAATATTGAAGTAGATTTCTGTCTGAAAAACCCAGTGAAAACAAACTTCCTTTTGTAACTTTATCAATTGCTTCATAAATTTTTCATTTTTTTTGTTTTTTTTTTGTTTCACAATACTCGGAGAAATAAGATAAAGGAAGACAGTTTCCGACTGTTGCCTTCCTTGTTACCTTATTTAAAAAAATATGTTGAAATAGAAAAAGTAAACCTTAAGCATTAAGGTATTGGAATCATTAATTTTAGAAAATACTCTCAATGTTTCGTTATCCTTTTGCTAAGCTTAAGTTATAAGTACCTGAAACTGATAATGTAACATAACTTTCGGTTCAGTCAGTATGAGGATATAAAAAGGGATCGGTAAACTGATTAGGGACGAAAAACGTATAAGTAAACTTGAAAGACAAATTGAATTTAGCTAAAGAACAAACTATATATGAAAATCAAATCCTGGAATTAGTATACTACCTGACATTAAGATGGACCTTTTGCAATTGAAATATGTTTGATTCAGTGGAACTTCCTCTGTTTATATACTGGGTCTAGTGGTTTTAGCCATGGGCTCACGATCCGGAGGTTCTGGGTTCGATTACTGAGGGGAACACAAAGTTAATATTTGTTTATCACAGTGAGATTTTTCCCAGTTTGCTTAGGACAATCACCAGATTGCTTGAAAGAAAAATATTATTTCAGAACATTTTTAAACTTCTAGGAGTTCTTTGGTAAAAAATATTTCGACTAAGCTTTCGATTTTGTAATAGCAGAAAAAATGTTAAGTGGAAAAAAACAATTAGTTAGCAAAAACGAGTTCTTAATTGCACGGTTATTCTTCCACTGTGTTTTTTCTAAAGACCACAGTTTCATCCGAAGCTTGTAAATGGGAGTCTATCTTTCATAATTCCATTGATTAAAATGCTGTTTTCGAATTCAAAACAGCTTTTAAGATGATGTCATAATTTACATAACAAAATTTAGTTAGGGATAACGTCGTTATTATATGTATGTAATTTGGTTGAACGCCACCTTTGATATTAATTTTACACCTAATGATCAGAATAATGGATCCCTTAAGTTGTGGGTGTATTTGTTCGTAATAACGGTAACCAATAGAAAACAGGAGTAATTATAACTATGAACCAGAATGAGAAGGCGTGACGTGACTTTATTATGAATCAATATTTACCAACAAAGCGGTGGTAGACTCCGCAAGGGGCCGGCTGGCTTGCGACCACCCTCTCACCGGAGTCCGGCGCCAAACAGCTTGCTGCCAGTGCCATAACAGGCATCTCCCGGGTTTACTCGCTCCATCTTCGATTCTGTCATGGTCATCCCTGACCTGTGAAGAGCAAACCCATTTCAAATAAAAAAGTAATATTTATGTTATTTTGCGCCTATCTTGAATTTTCATCTTATTTTGCTTAGGTCGTAATAATTAAAAAATAAATGTCTAATTAAATTATCCTTATTTTCCTCATTATTTGTATATTATTAGTATGTATTTTCCTGGTATGCTGGACGAAGAATAATGAAATATAAAATTAATAAGTATGTTATGTTCATGTTTTCCGGAAACACCGGTATGTCATCATGACTTACTGCAACGTTCACATTACGCCAGTAGCCTTATTTTATCAAGTATGTTGTGGAGCAGAGATAAGTTAAGAAGGGATGAGAATTCCATTCTGGACTGGGAGCGAAAGAAAAACATAGAATATGAAATTTGCATTACATCCCGGACACCACGAAGCGGTTCGCTTCCACATTCTTAATGCGAACGGCTAAGGAGTGGAACTCCCTGCCGGCGGATCTGTTTCCGGAACAATATAACCTGGGCCTTTTCAAGGCGAGAGTGAATAGGCACTACATAGGTGAGTATGCTTCAGCATAGTCCGCATCGTCACTTTCCACCAGGTGAGATGGCGGACAAATGCTCGCCTATATATATTTAAAAAAAAAAAAACCTGCTAAGGGATCTATGAGAGTGGGTTTCACTGGATTGCAATTTAGGCGATGGACTGACAACCTGTCACTTCAGCAATATACTTACAAATCAATCTTAAATAACCCTCAAAACTTTGTCAGACGTGGCAGAACAACCTTTATAACTAAAAGGTAGTTAACGCTCTGCCTACCTCGTTAGGGATAAAAGCGTGATTATTTGTATGTATGTATTAATTGGCTGGATAATGGACAACGGACCGCTGACGACCGGAGTCACATAATAACTATCACGCCTATATGCCTAATTAGGTCATTAGGTCACGTCTGATAAGTTTTGAGGGTTATATATCATATTCATCCGTATATTTTAGCCTGATTGTCAGCTTATCGCCTAAATTGCTATACTTTTAAACGCTTGAAGTCAATGTATATATAAAATTCCAAAGGTATTAGAAAAACGCAAGAATTTTTAAAACTCTGTTTAGAAAATATATAAAATATAATGTTGCAACAGACTTTTTCAAAACAGCGAATAGTAGCAATTCAAACAATTCACGGTTGTATGTACAACTCACGTACCATATTGCGTTTCTGCTACTTTACCTCCGTAGCTGTTCCGTAGCGACCTCGTAGCTGTTTTGTAGCGGTCTCGTAGCAGCAGTATTGCAGCACAGGGTGATTTATTCTTTCAGCTGTTCTGAATAGGAGATTTTTGTAACTTTCTAAACAGAATATTAGTTTAACCTTTCGTAAATAACTAATGTACCTATGTTAGAGAAAGTTTCTAATAAGAAGGAGCAGTTCGAAGGTTAATCAAAGTTTGTTAAGCTGGATTTATCCCTCTTTTGTAGATTGATAGTTTCAGTACCTGTGACATAGTTCATAAATTCCACCTTTTCATTAGGCAAGTAAATGTGAGTTAGAAAAAGTAGAGTAAAATAACAAAACCTTTTTTTATAAAAATTAATAATACGTGTGTTGTTCTTAGCAGCAACATATTATGAGATTTTTTATAAATTGTGTATTTCTCGGTATAGTTTATTCATAAGTGCAGCAACACACAGGCGTCACTTACTGCGCGTAAGGTTGCGCTCAACACGCTATCAATGCTTTTTGCATTGCCTACAACACACTTGCGTTACCTTACGCACTACGCGCGCGTAGCGAGAAATTCTACGTTGTCGCATCCCTCTGCCTGTGTGTTGTAGGTAATGCAAAAAGCATTGACAGCGTGTTGAGCGCAACCTAACGCGCACTAAGTAACGCCTGTGTGTTGCTTTTATTACGTCAAACATAATAAATACAACGTAACAAAAACAGAATCCATTAAAGAAGAGTACCTACCAGGTTTCCCTGAGGGTTGAAATTAGGTTTTAGGTTTTAAGTCTCTCCCGCTGACAAATTAATGTCACCTTCATTTGTATTCGCCGCTTTTCCAGACATGTCACTTATTTTCCTTTGGGAATTTCTTTTCATATTATTATATTACTCGACCCGTAGCTCCCATGTTCGATTCCAGGCGGGATCAATGACATTGTGTTGTTGTTTCTAGTTTGATTAGGACATTGCAGGCTGATTACCTGATTGTCCGAAAAGTAAGATGATCCGTGCCGTCGGATGGGCATGCAAATAGTCGGTCCTGTGCCTAATTTCTCTCTGATCGTGTCAGTCAATCTGACCCTACAGAATAAAAGATTAAAGGAATATAGTGTGCACCTGTGTGTACCGCAAACATTTGAGAAATAAAAACTAGTCCTGCGCAGTTGGCCGATCTCTGGGAGACTGGCCGCACTTACCGAAAATCAGTGGGAAGACTATTATTATTTTCGTAAAGTGAATGAGCTAAAAAAAAACTCATTATCTTCCTCTTGTAACTTAAGAAAGGTCGCTCTTGGAATAATGTATCTTTTCCTTATTTTCGGATTTTTCGGAGAAACTTGGTAGCGACAACGCACAAATGAAATTGAGTTTTGACAATATTAACATATTGTTTTTCCAGTGGAAGCAAAGGAGAGGTTATTTTTTTATCGTAAAGGGCGGCAAAATAACTAAGGATCGTATTTATAAACCGATCTCAAGATTTGGAGCGATATTAAGTATGTATTTGACAAGCCATATTATACTGAAATTACATTTCTGATATGAACTCAAACTAGCTGTTAGTCTAAGTAGTTCTTGTAATAGGTACATAATGAATAAAGTACTAGAATAAGTATCTATTTTTGCGAATGGACATTTTAGCGGATCTCTTAGTTACAAAGAAAAAGTTTCATATTAAGCAAACCAGTACAATTTCTCTTGAGGAATATTGTGAAACGTCTCGTAAATATGTCATGAATACTCGAGTGGATTCTGCTTCGGATGCGATAGTTTATGATTCTCCGGCCGTATGGGACGGCGTTCCGCAAACTGACAGAGTTTGCTCAGTCAATGACACTGTTCAACTTCCACCAGGATATTCTTTCAGGAAGGAAAGCAAAACAGAATGTGTTTCCATACAAATTGTCTGATCCAGATGGACATTTTGTATGGAAAAGCCAATTCTTGGTGGAAGTTATTCAGTATCGTTGACTGAGTAACCTCTATCAGTTTCTAAGCGGTGACTATATGATTTATTTATTAATAGCTACAAGAGCTATAGAGGGACAATGATTTTATCTAGATATTTTGACAAAATATTATCATGACTTATGTTCTTGAATATATAATTAAATCCATTTTCTAGAAGAGGAATACAAACACAATATTACAAGGATAAAAATGTAATAAAAAGGTACTTACTCTTTTGGAAATAAACGAATAAGTATCACATCACTTCACGGATTTGCGTTTCATACATTAAGGTTCGAGCGCACTAGGACGTAGCGTAGCTAGCAGCGGCGCGACACGGCGCGGCAATAACAGTCGCAATGTATGAACTGACATTGCCGCCATTGTTGCGCCGTACCGCTCCGCTGCAGCTACATTGCTGCTTCAGTGCGGTAAATCATAGAAATTTTTATGCAAATAATAATTTGTGGCGCAGTGCCGCGCCGCGTGCTAATCTAGCGGACAAAGTATAAACCATAGAGTATAGATATATAAATCGCCTGTCCTTTTTCAACTTTTTTATCATGAAAGTGAAAAATATTATAAAAAATATATATATTATAAATCGGTAAATTTACCGTGGTCAATTTCCCGTTTTTAGTCATTATAATATTGATCACCGTGAGAGTTTGACAAAGACTAGTGACAGATAAGTTTTAATTTAAGTTTTAGCCGGTGGTGTCTAGATTCGAGCCCATTATCAATTATATTATAAGCAGTTATTATATTTTAAGCAGTAAAGTAGTTGTTTTTTTGTTAGATAAAGCCATATGGGGTAGGCAGAGTGGTAAAGTTGTTAGTTGTAATGCGATCAGGTCAGATTAAAAGTCAAATTGTAATTGGTAGTAAATAGATTTTTCGAAGTGGAAAGTTATTTATTTACTTATAAGGAGCTCGGTGTTACCAAATTGCTTTAGATCCCAATGGTGTAGTGGATTGGGTCGCTGTCTCAGGAGGCAGGAGCTCAGGAGCGAGGTCGTGGAACAAATCCCACCACGTTTAAAATTTCATATGTTAGTTTATTCGACACTTTTTCCGTGCATCGGAACGCACTTTAAGTCGTTGGTCTGGTTAGTATCGTTTAATACCGTAGATATTAGGCGTTAAGCCATGTGAGAGGCAAGTGCTAAGCATTGGCGGCTTAAAAACTCTGACGTTATCTTGGATTGGGTCTGTTTTCCTTTCTGGGTTAAAGAGGTCATATGGCAGTCAATCTGGTGTAAAAACTAGTACTCTCGTTCAATTACCGAAATTATATATGATACGGGATAAGACTAAGGAGATGATGTTGATATATTACAGTTCATGAAAGGCTTTTTTGTAAAAAAAAAATACGTTTTTTTTTTCTTTTATAGGTACCCATAACGTACACCCTCGAAACCAAAAACCTGACAAATCTATACCGGGTGTAAGGGACAGCGTCGCGCAAACTGTTAGGGGTTGTTCAGTCAACGACACTGAACAATTATCACCAAGAAATTCTTACAGGAGATGAAAAAATTAGCAATCCCTATCAGTTTTCGGGACGCTGTCCCTTACACCCCGTGTATAACTGTATTTTTCTCTTTACCATCTGCTCACTTCTACTATTTTTTCCGATAAAATGGAAAAAAACACAGATTGTGATTCGATATTTCCAAAATTTTATTTTCTCAGTTTATTGCTCAAATTTTTTTCACGAGTTATATTAGATGTTGATGTCAGATGGGAGGGTTCCGCAGATAACTGAGGAACCTTTATCATTTCCTCATTATGTATCTATTTGGTTACTCACGCATTTCTTTTGACGTCTGCCACTTTGGAATTTCAAAAGTTTTTATTTCATTTTTATCTATAAGCCTGTGGTGTCCCACTGCAGGGCAAAGATCACAGGTTCCTTCCTTCTATTTCTCTCGATCGATTTTAAAAGTTAAAACTTTGAAATAAAAAGTTTTGAAATTACTTTTGGGGTAGCTTTTACGGAAATCATTCGTGATTTTAATGCAGCTTCAAACTCTCTTCATAAATAATTCAACTGTTTATCTGCTACGCTGCACAGTAAAGGTTAGACCGCACTAGGACTTAGCTGTAGCGGAGCGGCGCGGCACTGCGCTACAGATGATTTTTTGTATGAAAAAGAATGAGAAGTACCGCACTGAAGCATCAACGAAGCTGCAATTTAAGGGCGCGGCGCTTCACGGGGCTTCAGGGCGCGGCAATGTCAGTATTTTCACTTTAACAGATATTATCGCGCAGTGCCGTGTTGCACCGCGCCGCTCCGCTTCACTGCAGCTTCGCCATAGTGCGGTCTAACCTTAAAATTGATGTGAGACTGATTACCAGTTCCCGACAAGCCGACCAACCGCGCAACAGGGCGTCACATAAACCAATAAATACATACGTATATACTTACATACATAATAATCACACATTTATCCTTAACATGGTAGGCAGAGCGTATACGACCTAAACAGGGGTCATTCCGCCACGTCTGACAAAGTTTTGAGGGTTCTTTACGATAGATTTTTATGTATACGGCTGTTGTGACAGTTTGTCAGCCTATCGCCTAAATTGCAATAAACTTTTTCTGTTTCTGTCGAGTGGCTATCGAGTCTATCGACCTGCAATAAATTAAAACCCTCGAATTCTTGGCTGGTTTTTACAGCATGCTTGGGAGGAAATACAGCTGACACATTTTATGTTTTTCTCTCGCCCCAAGTCGCATGGAAGAAAACCATCAATAAATCCATCGACGAAATATGTATCCACTAACTAGATAATACATTTTAGTCATTTGCATTGAATTTTCAAAATTATCACATATTGCGGAACTTTTTTAAAATTATATTGGAAATGGATTTGAATATAATAGAAAAAGAATGAAATTTATTCGATAATAAATATTTTTACAAAAAAGTATAAAGAATAATAAACTTATAAATAACTAAAATACATAACAAAAATACCAAAATGGCTGCCACTCAGCTTGTTGTCTTGGTTTTTTTTAGACCTAAGACGCTGATCTTCTGTGGCTCTTGACTGCAGTCTAGGTCGACAGCGACAGAGACGCAGTCGACTATTGTAACGATCGTTTATCATTACATGTAGAATAATTAGTTTATAAATCGCCCCACAACTCAACAAATAGCATTTAGATTTTTCGTTCAAAAATTGAGACATCTTTACCTGACATGACCCAGCATTTAAACAAGAGTAACAAATGCATAAATATCCATACTTGTTTTTTGGTAATAGAGTTAAATTTTGAATGTTACAAAAGATATTATACTTTGTCTTAATATAGCATAGAACTTGGAAGATTAAAAAAAACAGAGGAACAGCGGGCATGCAGTGGGGGTTGGCAGTTGCTGACGGGCCAGGACGATGTTCTAACGCGGAAATTGGCGATTCCGAGCATCGTGTGTTGTTTATTTTCGGCGTTCTTTTATTCGAAGTCCATCGTTGTGATTATTACTATAAGTGTTTCTTACCCTTACAGATAAACGATTTCGTAATAAAGTGATAGTTTCAGCTTTCTGTACCTGCAGCGTTGCGAGTTTTCAAACATTATTCAATGATAATCGTAGGGAAATGTGTTATTAGAATAGGAAATAGGAGGTGTGTGTTATGTGTAAAATATCAGTGAGCGTGAGTGTGAAGATGAACAAATGCAATAAAAAATAATAGGGATATTTTAATATGTCTTTATGTGTTACACGTTAAAACAAAACACGGTGTTTTAAAGATATTAGTAGTTAAAATCAATTACATGTATTTTGATTTGTTTATTTTATTTTATATTCAGGATAACACTTTACATACATTAAATACACATCGACAAGGCTTATGGGCTGCGAGAGTAGCTGGCCCATAATCCCTCTCGAGAATTAATTCGAATAGGTATTCATACAAACCTCTAATGGTCTATTTCTCAGCTGACGTAGCGAGCTATAAAGGTGATAATTTCTTAACACAGTCTCTATCATCTGAACTGACTTCTTAGCGCATATCATGTGATTTTGGTACAGCAGTCCTTGAAAATTATACCATATTGCAAATTGAACAGAGAAATTGATTATTAAAAGGTTTGAACATTAGTACACCGTCACAGGTGATCAAAACTGCACTTAATAGGTAATTTGTATGATAGAATTGGTAGTATGAAAGAAGTTTGTGAATGAATTAAGATGATCGGAATATTTGATGGAAGATAAGACTAGGTTGTATTGTTAGTCTGTGCAAGGTTTTCGCGCGTTGGCATGGTCTGTAGGTTGGAAGGGAGGGCCATTTCATTTGCCTAGGTATCCTAATTCTAAGATCTTAAAGATCTTTATTCAAATTCCTTTCCCTGGTTATTGAGTCATTGTACCTTTCAGCACGCTACATTAGCAGCCGGGAGACTTAATATATAGTATGTTTGGTTTTATTTTGTTCGGGTTTGTTATGCGCAAGAAGAAAGAAGATGGAGATTCCTGATTCCTGAATTTCTGCTGAAAATATTTTATGTGAGTCGCATGTTTTATATTACTTTTTCTTCTTTTTCTGATTCTGAACGTTTTTACTAATTATTTATTTATTTAAGTCATAATTTCAATTACGATTACCCTATCCAAACTTAACTTAAATTTGTTTCAATTTTCTATTTGAATACACAACGTATGGGTCTTTTGACATACTCGTCATAAATCATTTTGTAGACGATCACATATTTATCTTTGGCCATATTAAATTTATAAGATTATTATTTAATTAGGGATAGGGTGTTGTTACACTATAGAGCGAGCTGACTCAGAGAATGCCTGTTTACACTCACTTTGAAGAGTTGAGGTTGTGCATACAATCGGTTCTATCTGGTTGTGTCTGTGTTTCCGATTTCATATTTGAAAACACAGACGCATTCAGATGGAACCGATTTCCCATAAACTCAATTTATTTGTAAGCAACACTCTCAACTATTTATATCAAACCAAGCATGCTGTACGTGACTAAACTGATCAAGAGTTCTGAACTAGATAGCACTTCTAAACTCTAGCATTCTGTCGATTTATTTCACCAAATCTAAACTGCGTGTATATTGTATGAATTTGCTCGTATATAATATTTCGCATGTACATAAATAATGTTAGAAAGTAAATCCTTTAAACTGCATTTAGTTTTCTAGTTGGCCATAAATTTCCATCTCACTTTTGGTTTAGCATGTAGGTAACATTATAACAAATTATTCGGAAAATTTGACCGCATGAGACCAGAACTTTTCCCATTTTCAGTTCAAATGATAGTTCTCACGTGTGGGAGGTGGACGAAGACTTTCAGCTGACCACGGTCTCGTAAACTTTTAGTACTAATAGTTTTAGAACCAAAGATTTTGAATAAGCTAGACACCGCATTTTTATTATATTTTTTTTTAAACTTCTATCTGTAAAGGTTTAACGCGAGCCATTCTGTAGCTATGGATAAGGATTTATTATATTATTTACGATACGATACCTACAACAAATGTTGCTACAGTAAGTTCACCTCAACTCACGCTGTGACGTGCTCATAGCCACCAAGGTTCGCTTCCTCCATCTTGTTGTTTAAGCTTTTGAGTTTATGTACGACCAAAGGCACGCTTGTTTGTCCGTTAGACTTGCGTTATCTAGCATAGTCTTACTTTATGTTTAGAAGCCTAAAGAAAAGTACGTGTCTAGTAATCACCCGTACACTGGCTCCAGGTAAACGACGAGAATGGCTTTTGTTCCTTTTTCGCCACGTTCATTTGAAGCCTGGACGTACTCTAATTATTTCATGTATTTTTAGTGAGCCCGAACAATCCAGGTATAAAGTACAATGGACGCTAATTATAGAAGAGCAGACCACGCAAATAGATTTGGATAATATTGTTGCCAATGTGATTTTACTAGCAATTCTAGTAACCAGTTTACCACATTTTCAAAACAATGAAGCGGTCATGCATAGTTTAATTTCTAGAATGTTGAATAAAAGGACTATAAAATAAAATAACCGTTAAAATCACTAATAATCTAACGAGTTACTGAATTTATTTTTCACAGATTCTTTGAAGATATTTCGTATCGGAATGATTTTATAAATTTCGACCACCAATCTTGACACCGCTGCAGAAAGAAAGTATTTTCAAAAGCTCTGTTCTGCACAATGTTCTCATTACTGATAGTTTTGATAAAACGACGCTTGACTGTGTAGATTAACGTTTTAGAAGCTAACTTGACATCCGGGTAACTACCTCCGTAGTGTAGTGGTCATAGCCATAGGCTTACAATCCGGAGGTTCCGGGTTTGATTCCCAGAGGGGAAACAAAGTTGACATTTGTCATTTATGAGGTATTCCCCAGTTTTGTTAGGACATTACAGGATGAATCACCTGTTTGTCCGAAAAGTAAAAGGATTCCGTGCTTCGGAGGGCACGTTAATACATCGGTCGCAGTCGCTCTCTTTGATCGTGGTTGTTTCTCATTCCATGTCAAAAGCCTGATAGCTACTAGGCGTTTTGAAAACTTTGACACCAGGGTTCTTTGGTCCGTTGTTCGACTCGAGAATCCACTTGCTTAGAAGAAGAAAAGACATATAAAGCTACGCCTGTTTTCGTTATGGGATAGGCACGGCATCAACGACTGTATAAGTGAGCATTTTCATCACAGAAAAGTTTGAGCATCATTTTACAACGAACCAGCTAGTTATAGTGGTAGGTTGACGGCCTATTTTGCAATTTACCGAAAACCCCTAGTTATTCTGTACTGGATGTGAAAAAATATCTCTATCATACAAAAAAATGCTAAAAAGATCCCCTGGGATCCGGCGGCCTCTACTACATTCAAAGAACTTTAAGTGAATATCTTAGAATCAAAGACATAAGAAGGCTCACCCCCGTCTAGTTTAGTAAACCTTTGCTCACGTACACATTTTCATAGCAGACACATGCCAATTTTGTGTCGGCTTTATCGTATGAATTTGAAATTCCCCTCGAATATTTCTAACTATTTTATTACCTCAATAAAATAAAACTGTGGAGCCAAACAAGCCTATAATTAGAATAAATAGTTTGTTTTTAATTGAAGCGGCTCACATTTTTCGACTTCATAATTTTCCAGACTCAGTAAATTGGTTTTGTGTGTTATCCGAACTCTGTCAGTGAGCGAGTTGGCGCAGCCACCGCTGAATTAACAATTCAGAATTTATTTTTTATACAGTCGGCAGATTGTCGGATCATCTGCCTCCGTAGTCTAGTGGTCAGAGCCATGGACTTACGATCTGGAGGTCGTAGATTCGCATCCGATGAGGGGATCACAAAATTTATATTTATATTATGAATTTATCACTTTGTGAGGTTTTCCTTAGTTTGGTTAGGGCATTGCAGGCTGAAAAAGGATTACGTGCTTCGGAGGGCAGTCACTGTCTCTGACAGGGGTCGGTACTTTAATCATGTTAGAGGCTTAATAGCTGTGCTACTTGGCGATTTGAAAACTCTGACACCAGGCTTCATCGGGTCGTTCGACACGAGAATCTAATCGCTAAGAAAAAGAAGTCGGACCATTATACAACAAGTTTCCTTTCAATATACTAAGTTCTTTTTATCTCTACACAAATAAATGTAACCGTTATTTGTGTTCGTATAACCACTTCCCTTTCATAATAAAGTAGGTTCAAATAGACAACACGTCCTATAAGATACATCGTAGCACATGGCTACAAAAACGCTGTGCTACGTAGCTATTGTTAAGAATTACTTTCTATATTCCTTATAAGGAAATAAGGAAATAGTAACCTCAATGTACATAAAAGCCTTTTCAAGCTACGTTTTTTTTGCATGCTGGACTGGGAGCTAGAGAAAACCAAAGAATGTGCCAGCTTCATTTCCTCCCGGGCCTGCTGTATAAACAAGCTAAAGGATCCGACAGTTTCTGTATATTGCAGTTTAGGCGATAGGCTGTAATCCTGTCACTACAGCAATATACCTATAAATCTATCTTAAACAACCCTGAAAGCTTTGTCAGTCGTGGCGGAACGACCTTTGTGTAGATCGTTTACGCTCTGCCTACCTCATTAGGGATAAAGGCATGTTTATATGTATGTTTTTCGTACGCAGGCATACGTTCACGTTTTCAGACCGTACGAAAAACGTGTTGAGAAAATGCTCTAAGATGAGGCCGGGCTGGGCTGGGTTTCCACCATTCCAGTTGGAAACCTTAACATGCATCCAAGTTACATGCAACCATCCTTCTAGTTTACAGTAAAGTCTTAATTCGATCGGACTTGGTTTATTACAATACAATACAAAATACTTTATAGCACAAACAAAACACAAATTTACATTCTCGCGTCCCTTGGATAAGCTCTGTCGTTCAAACGTCAGGACTCTTCTTTCCATCCCCTCCCATCGTACCGGTTTCTACTCCTATTCCTTTACTGTTCATGCTGTCAGATTATGGAACTCTCTTCCACCGACAGTTTGTGATAGCTCGTCTATCACCATCTTCAAAAGTCAAAGATCATTATCTTTCCCTGTCAAAGTAATCCGTGTTTAGGGTATATAATTATGTATGTATTTAAAAAGTTATACGTATTTGTTTATTTCTAATTATGTATATAAATGAAGGTATTTATTTATATCTTGTTTATATTTATGTTTACATTATATATGTTTTTTACAGTTGTGTTGTTTTATTAGTAGGTATAAAATTTTGTGCACGTTTTATCCGCGTATCATTAAAAAAAAACACTTCTGTAGGTCTGCTGTAGAAACTTCTTATTAGAAATAATTCTTCCATGCTAAACATAGAATGTGCCAGCTGCATTTCCTCCCGAGCATGCTGTAATAACCAGCTAAGGGATCCGAGGGTTTCAGTATATTGCATTAGGCGATGGGCTGACAACCTGTCACTACAACAATATACCTACAAATCTATCTTAAATAACCCTCAAACCTTTGTCAGACGTGGCAAAACGACCTTTTTGTAGGTCGTTTATGCTCTTGTACCGAACCCCCCTTTTTCTTTTTTGTTAAATAATAAGAAGAGCTTAAATAAGATAAGAAACTTTGATTAAAATAAGAAACTCACGTTTCTGGCCTTGAGTGATACGTCTACGTCTACGAAGTGAAAGAAAGTAACCCTGGTCCTTAAAAAGGTAAGATAATATCCAATGCATCGAACGTCAGACTAAAACATTTTGGCAATAAGCCTTCCTATTTCTACTAAGTAGAGGTTGATTACGTTCCTTCCTCTCTCAACTATTTACCTAATGTCTCTGGAATAAATCTAAGGTTGAAACGGAACGTTAACTTTTAAGCCTTCAGATTCACATAAAACATCAAAAACATTTACCTAATTTTCTACCCTGTTAATCATAAATTCCTCTAAAAACATTTCAGATTATTATAGCAATAAAATCTTCAACTTTATGAATTGATTTATATAAAGCTAAGTTATTTCTTTCGCGACAATCAAAAACTACTTCGTAACCCGTAGGGATTAATATTCTATCTTCCAATCCTAAACTCAAAACTGTCATCGACAAATTTAAAAAGTAATTTTCTTAACTCGAATTGGCGGCATAGTTTTACAATGAAAAATACAAAATCCACTATAAAAAGGAAAAGTGTGCGGCTAAAAGCTGCGCCAAGGTTCTACCAACAAGTTCTCAACTCCACAAGTTCAATCCCTTCCCAATTTAACAGGTAAGAACACTTCTGCAATACTTTCCAAGTATCATAACTTCAGATCAAAACATGAACTTTTCCTTGCTACTATTTTGCTAAACTTGTTAGATTATGTATACTTACCACCATAATTTAAATCTCTTATCTAACCTATCATTACCAATTCCAGGATAACCCCTGAAACTAGAAGATTTGCAGAAGATTCTGTCAACATAAGTTCCTCAACAAAACTATTGTTACCAACACAAGAATTGCGGTTACAACTAGGATTTCTAGGTAAGTTTTGTTTGGCTAGTACTAGAAACAATAGGTTTCAGTCAAAATTGCTATCACTAATGTTTTAAATACCTAAATCACTCCATAACATTCAACAGTAAAGATAACAAAATCAAATGACTTTCCTTACAGTCCCAGCCGCTGCTGAGAAGGATCTTTCAGTTATGAAACCTACAAATAATGCAGTCAATGCAATAACTCTCAGACTGGTCTGCGCTTAAGGACAAGCTTCTACGTCTGATCACAAGTTCTCATCAGGATTCCAACGGTAAAACATGATTTAATTTAGCTCATAGTTTCTGAGTTAGTTTGAATGTTTATAACATAAATTCCTTTTCTAAAGTATCTCCCTAAGCTCATTCTACTAGAATTTAAAGTATGTACCTTACCTAACTATGTGTTTTAATTTCAGTTGTTCCTGCATATTAATACAGAAAGAGGATATAAGCCTAAACACAACAACGGAAGAACACCTACTATGGAAACCAATTATTTGATAAAATTATTCCTATGTTATTCAATTTAATATTCGCTTGGATTAAATTCTTTCATGGTTTTGGTTTATTATTTCTGGCTTGTTTGAATAGAAAAATGTGTACCAGGAGTTGCTATTCTATAAATATTACTTTATTTACATTCAGAGTCAGAAGTGAGTTTTTGATCATACTACCAGTTCTAATGTAATTGAATATGCTATTGAATTAAGATACTGTCCTAGATTTTTGAGATAGCGTCGCATACTAATGCTTAGAAACCTTTAGACATTTTTATTGTGGTTTTTAGAGGATCAGCTCCGGCCATACGCTGCATAGGTATTGATTTAGTTTGACTATGCCCCAATCTGTCAATATTGAGGCTGTATTGTATTTTAATATAACCTCTAGCCCTACAACAGATCAGGTACCCTGTCTCCTTTCAACCATTGACTTTGGATAGAAGCCCACCACATATTTCCAATACTTTGCTCCTATACTAAATTTAAATTACCACCTTTATTTTATGTAATTAAAATTTCAACATTCTTTTTGCTATTCTAATAGAGAGGACTTTATAGTATAAATAAATATATATTCTATATCAAAAGCTACATAGAGTATTGTTCCTTAATACTCAGCATTGTTTCATATAGGTTTCTAACAATAAAGGTGTTGCAAACATGATTCTAAGAATAGCCAACTGTATTGGAAATCTCTTTTTTCTGAATTTAACTTTATAGTGAATTTATTTGGATCTTCCAAAATATAGGTAAAACTTGTCAGTCTATAGTCATGGACAAAATCTTAATCCAAAGCAACATTCTGTATTAACTTGTCACTCAGTTTGTCTTACTTTTCCAAACAACTCTTTCTCTGACTGAATTTATCAGGAAATAACAAATTTCATTATCAACATAGGTACAGTTTCCTTTCAAACAACCAGTTAAGAATATCCTTTATCCCAACATTTGATACTATTTATTTATTATCACCAATTTCCCAATCATGACAATTATACTGCCAGATAAAACATTTTATTAGATATCATTTGAACAATTAATGTAGATTCAGTCCGTCCTACTTTTCCAAACTATTCTCTCTCTGACCGAATTTATCAGGAAATAACAAATATCATTATCAACATAGGTACAGTTTCCTTTCAAACAACCAGTTAAAAATATCCTTTATACCAACTATTGATACCATTTATTTGTTATCAACAATTTCCCAATCATGACAATCAATTATACTGCCAGATACATAATTTTTATTAGAAATCATTTGAACCATTAATGTAGTTACCCTTTTTGTTTTGAGCGTTCTACAAGAATATTATATTTTATTCAATAAATGGCCAAACAACTGTTACATCTTATCATCAGTCAGCACACCAATGTCAGATCAAAGTAATTGTTGATGTATTCCTATATATCAAAGATTTATGATTAAAATTCAATACAGGATAACTTTAACCAATTGTTTTCAATAGGTAATTCTTTTCTTACATAAATTTAGTTTCTTTATAAATCATTATCAACTTTAGGACCCTTCAACCAAATCTAGCCTCTATCTACTATAGGGTTCCTGAGAATTGAATTCACCAGTATCTACTCAAGGTACACTACTATGAATCACGTCTGACACGCTTCGGGAGCAGGTAGGGTAACAAAGTAGGTATTATAAACTTAATAGAACAGTTTTGAAGTTAATTTAATAGCAAATTTTACTTTAAGACTATAAATAAATATATCCCTACAATTCTGATGAATCTATTAATAAGACCTACCCCTACTTGATGCCTAAAGTCCCTCCCTAGTAGATATAAAATCGAACTAAGTAATCCTATAGTTTAACTTTGTCTAATCCTAATTGTTTCTACTGTGAAGATGCAAAGCTAGGGAGATCCCGACATTTATTATTTAATTGTGAGGTGTGTAGTGTAATGTGGATGTTCTAGAAAGCCTGAGTTCAAACTTCTAGAACCCTATTTCTGCTAATTTGTACGTGATGAGGTTGTCACGATTTAGAGTGCCTATTACATCCTATACCCGTGTGGATGATTACCAGCTTGACGAAGATAAGAGATAAGCCGATAATCGCGTGTGTTGTGTGAGGGACAGATAGGAAATCCTTAACAAACAGTCGTAAGTCGTCCGTATCGGGGCTGGAGACGGAACAGTTCGCTAGAGGTGGTTCTAGGTACTCCTTACACCGTTTTGCTAAGTATCCCATACCTGGGCGCATAAAACTTGCGTTTGGGGCAAGCCGATCGTACGCACCAATACAATCTCCTAGGTTCTTTAGCCAAAATTCCTGGTCTGAGAAGTGGGTACGGAGAACAGGTATAATGACCAAAGCATGGTTCACACGAATACTGTCAAAAGAATCTCCCATTCAATATGACCCTAGCTCCAGACATGCACTCCGAAACACGCAAATGCAACTGCTGCAAGTGCGCGCCCGAAAGCACCTCCCCGGAATCATGACCATAGAGAATCTTCAATACAAAACGTAACTGAATTTAAAGTTAATCTTTCAAACTCAAAACAAATAAGACCCCAAATTTACCGAGTATAACGTGTGAACTGACGAACGATAAACGCGTAAAAAAGCTAAATTAAAAATTAAAAAAGTAAAACGTATGAACTGATGAACGATTAACACGTAAAAGAAATAAAATTTACGAAGTAATACGTGTGAACTGACGCACGATTAACACATAAAAGCCCCCGAGCACTCGTCCGTTCCGCTTTAATACTATTTTTCCAAGAATCTAGTCAATTTCCATTTCCAACCTTCCAACCAACAAGACAAAGTTCACTTCCAGTCTTCCTAAACTAAAACTGTCTAAATTTTACGATTCAAATCCGTATTTTGTTCATGTGGCCTACAGTCAATCAAATTTCATCCATATTAATAGTCCATAAGATTCAAGTTTGCAGCTGTCACAAATATTTCCTTGAAAAACTAATGAAATCCACTTTTCTAAAATTCATTTTACTAAAATTCGCTTAATCAAACCATTCACAGCCTTTTCATCATAGAAATAAAGTTCGATTTAAACTATCAACAGAATTTGTCCGCTATTCTCGTTTTTATTTCTGAAATTTGCCACCTTTAGTCCAATTTGATCCTTATAACAAAGACACACGTCTTAATTTTAAACCATAATGTCCATCTGTCCTCATTATTTCAAATCGGTTTTAAATTTCAAAACATTCTCATTTTTCAGCAGCATTCGACAGCTTCAATTCAATTTAGACCTTATTTCTATGACGACACGGTCAAATTTACTATTATCAGTGGCAGCTGTCATGAAAATTTCTTGAAAAAATCTTGAAAAATCTCTAACTTTTCATTTTCTGAAACCTATTCTTATGGAGATAAGGGTCAGACCTTTCTACTATGAAAATAAAGATCATTTTCAAGGAACACCCGAACCGATTTATAAAATGAATCTTTTCGACCTGTGTAATGTCAAATACAACGTCTACTCATTATGAATCCTATGTCTCAAGAAATAATCCTCAGTTTTGTTTAGCTTCAATAACTATGTTTGTAATCTAACATTTTATGATCAGCTTTTGCTTGTTATTTTGACAATTGCAAAAGCAACAGTTAACCGCTAATTTCTGCTATTCAAGAACACCTCCGCACAAATAAACGTCCACGCTGGCTAAAAATTCAATCCACATCAAGTGCGGCTACAACCCAAATTCGCGCAATTCCAATGAAGTTTGTATTCTACCTATAAGTTCGTGTGTTAAATATCTTTTCGTTTACCATTCATACCACCAACATAACTTTCTTTTCCTTACAGCTTTTTCCTATGAAGGTTGAATGATATAATAATAATAATAATAATAATAATAAATCTTTATTTCTCTCATCACAAAGGTATTACACAGAATTATTTAAAATGTGATATTTAATTTAATTATATCTCCTTTGTGGCGAGAGCTGGTGTCTGTACTAGATTTCTCTGTATGACAGATCGCCAGGCTCCCTCCCCTTAGCTTAAATTGACAAAATAACAATATGTGGCTTTAGAATTTACGTTTACATTTTGCAATTCGTGATGAGATTAAAATAACTATGAACTTAGGGTTAATGTTAGTATCTATAGTAAAACTAGGTTTCAGTGTATGTACGTGTGTGTTGTATGTATGTATGTGTGTGTGTGTGTGTGTGTGTGTGTGTGTGTGTGTGTGTGTGTGTTATGATAGCACCATCAATAAACTTTCTGTCTGGTCATAGTCCTTGGTTAAGAGCCATTTAGTAATTTTTACTTTACAATTGAATTTAGGTAGTGAATAAATTTCAAGGACAGTGTTTACTTTATTATAAATGTGGTTTCCAAGGAAACAGTAGAAATGATTAGATGTTTTTGTTCTAAATAATACTGACGGACATACAGCGGCATAATTTCGCTTGTTTGAGAAAAAACCTGGATTAAACGAAATTTCATGATGTTTTTTTAACACGGTCTGAAGAACAAAGAGCTGGCGGACAGACAAAACCTTGCACATTTGGTAAAGTTCTGCAGTTGGGTGAAAGATTGGTAGAAAATTACTAACTTTGAGAATTGTCCTTTGTGCCCTCTCCAATTCAATAAGGTGTGTTTTTGCTGCCCCACCCCAAGCAGTTATACAATAGGATATAATGGACTGGCATAATGCGTAGTATACACTCTTCATTGTATGTGGATCCGCTACATGTCTAAGTGTTTTAAAAATATAGGTAAGTTTACGGCATCTGGAAGCAACTGTATCTATATGGTGTTCAAAGGTTAGATGTTTGTCAATCCATATTCCGAGGTACTTCAGTTTATCAATTCTTTCCAGGTTAGCACATGCGCATCGTGTACTTAGAGAAGAGCCACAGGAATGCACCTTGATGAACATTGAATGGGTCGGTTGACCAGGTGCTCTATAAGAAAAAGTTATATACTTCGTCTTTTCAGCATTTAGGGTCAGCACGTTATTCGACAGACATTTAAGTGTTTTGTTAAAACCTACCTGAGCCCAGTGGAAAACCATTTGCCATGATTTAGCACTGAACAGTAATACAGTGTCATCAGCAAAAGTTATAATTTTACCATGTTGTAATGTCAATTGGCATACGTTGTTAATATAAATAATAAAAAGGGTAGGGCCAAGTATACTGCCCTGTGGTATACCAAAAGTGACAGGGAGCTCTTCACTGCGCATGTTACCTATTTTAACGACCTGCGTTCTGTTTGTAAGGTAGTCTGCAAAAAGTTTGAGCTGAAGACCCCTAATTCCTAATATTTTTAGCTTTTGAATCAGGAGTGGGACAGAGACGGTATCAAATGCCTTTGATAAGTCAAGAAAAATGGCTAGTACCTTCTTATTTTGATCCATGTTAGTAGAAACATAGTCAACCAATTTGTCTACCGCATCTACTGTTGATCTTCCACGTCTGAACCCGTACTGTGAATCTTGTAAAATATTTTTACATTCTAAGAAACTCACCAATCTGATATTCATTAAACGTTCTAAAATTTTTGACATACTAGGTAAAATTGAGATAGGCCGGTAATTATTGATGCAGCCTCTGTCTCCACTCTTGTGAACTGGCGTAATTTGTGACTTTTTAAAAGCTAGTGGAAAAGTCCCAGACTCAAATGAAAGATTGCATATATAGGTGAGTGGCGGAACAATTATGTTCTTATGTTCTTTTATAAATGATCCTGAAATATCATCAGTTCCCACTGCACAGTCGCTTTTAAGGTTCATAATAAGTGACTCTATTTCAGCCTCATCTGTAGGCAGGAGAACAAGTGACTGAACATTAGAATGTATCTCATCCATTATCCCTATTCCCTCATTGATAGATTGGTTTGTGGATAATATTTTTTCAGCCAGTTTTCTACCTATATCCGCAAAAAAATGATTCGCGTCATTTATAGACTTTCTAGGTTCGATAGATGAAAGTAGTTGAATTGGTGACTTTTTCTGTTTGTTTGTGTATGTGATTGTTTTAATAGTGTCCCATAACTTTTTGTTGTTCTTTCCTGCTCCTTTAAGTTGACTTCTTTCGTAGATTCTCTTGACCGATTTTAGTATTTTATTGCAAAAATTGCGGTATCTCTTATACGTCAGTTGTATAATGTCATTGCTAGGATACTTTTTTGCTTTCTTATGTAGCTTATCACGGTTTCTCATGCAACGAAGGAGACCTGGAGTAATCCATGGTTTTCTCACTCTTTTGCGGTTTGGGACTATACTAGTTTTTGTGTTATTTTTTATGGCTGTTGATAAAAGTTCTAAAAACATATTTGTAGCCAAATTTACATCGGTCATATTATATATTACACTAAAATCTGCGTTCATCAGATCTGTTTTAAGACTATCTTTATTAATTCTTTTAGATGTAACTAATGAGGAGTAATTATTACAAATATGTCTTTCAATGAAGAGCATGACAGCTTCGTGATCAGTAATAGAAGATTTAATAACAAGACAATATGCCCGTAGTTTTGTTTTAAGTATCATATGGTCGATACACGACAGCCCATGAGTTGAAAATGTGTGAGCTGGTAACATTCCATGGTAAGCTAATAGGTCTAGGTACGGGGTGGATCTTCTATCTGTAGAATCAGTACCAATGTTAATGTTAAAATCTCCTGTAATTACAATATTTTTGAATTTCGCGAATTTTAACAAACACATATTCAGCGAGCGTAAGAAAGCATCAATGTTATACTTGGCAGGGGGACGATACAGACCAAGTATTATTGTATCTTTAATGGTTATAGCTAGACAGTTTGCATCCTGTACAATTTGTTCCTCGCTTTGTACAATTAAGTTTTCTTTGCAGTATATTACGACGCCTTAATTTTGAGTGAGATTATTAGTTGTCGCATAGGAGGTGTAACCCTCTAAGATCGGTACAAAAGGGTCACCTTTCAGCCTGCACTCCGTCAAAACAAGAACATCCCAACTTATTTTCGATCTGAATAAAAGTGTCATGAAGCTAGCAAGATTATGGTTTTTCACGCTACAGATGTTTTGGGTCACTATTTTTAAATGTTTGTCATGATTAGAGGGAACTTTACTAAGGCATTCTTCTATATCACAATTGAAAGACTTTGCAGTTGATATCAAATCCAGATCATCGTATATTTGTAAATTATTAATATTATTTGTATCGAATTATGAAATTTAATGGCATTACAGTCTCACTTGATATAATAATAAGATTAGATGTTATGGTAGCAAAGTATATGTTTGTGGAGTTTATAGTTATGTTTTTGAGTGTGTTTAATTGTATAGTTATAGGTGCGTGTAAGTGTACATATGTGAATGAGTTTATTAGTTTGTATGTTGTGTTTATGAGGTACAAATAATTGTTAATAATCTTAAGTTTAAAATACAAAAAACAAAAAAGTATGTAGTAGTAATCATGGGGCAATAATCGAATTTTCTCTAGTCAGTCTTCTTTATGCAGGTTTGACAGATCACCTTCATCATCAATGCGTATTTTTGAAGTTCCGTCATTCTGGCGCAAGAAAACCCTCCCATGCGAAGTCCAACAGTATTTATAGCCATATTGTGCTTTAAAATTGCGTGCCAGATAATACATTTTCCTTCCCTTTTCTGTTAAGCTATCTGACATGTAAATAGGGGTATCAGGCCAAGCAGTGTTGATAGCGGAGGCTTTCAGTTCTGTTTTTCTATCCTTGTTGTATGATTTAAGACTGCTTTTCAGTGCCTCTTTCGTTGTGATTGTTGTTAAATCCGTTATGATTGGATTTCCAGCTTTCTTACTGCGCACACGGAAGACGTCCTTGATCTCAGTAGGTTGAATAGGTACGTTCAAGGCCTGTCCCAGATCAGTCACAAGTTTTATTAAATCATTTTTTGTTTCGTTTTCTTTTACAGGAAAATTCCTTAGTTCCAATGTAGTAGAACGAATTTGTCTCTCCAATAATTCAATTTTTTCTTCTAATTTTTTGACACTGGCCCTTTCTTCCTTTTTTAAGATTTTCTATTTCATTTAAAATACAGTCATATTTTTCTGACAGGAAATTTATGCTTTCCTTTAATTCAGAGTTCTGTTTCTCTATAGTAGCTTTCATTTCCTCAAATCTTTTTTCTTGGCGATTCGATAATGATTCAAACAATCTGCGCATTTCAGCCATAAATTCCATCATATTCGCAGATTCTGCGGACGGTGGTGTTTCAAGGGCGCGTCGTTTGTAGTTTCTCCTTGTGCCGTTAACGTTATAAAATGAATCTCCAAGAGTATTATCGGATTCGGAATCATCGTGCCCGGGAGTTACATTAATTTTACCTGCGCCGCCCACAGTTTTTTTGGGAGTTACAGATTTCTCTTTTGATGGCGTATTTTTTGGGGGGGTTCGTTTTACATTGGGCATTTTTATCTTATAGATAAGCGATCAATCTTCAAAGCTAAGCGAACTTGATGTACAGGCAGCGTGACTTGTTCCCAACACTCTCAAAAACAAGCAGATTAGTGCCGCCTATAGAGGTAATCGCTAACTGCAAGCGTTAATGCTGGGTCCAACTTTATGCCGCCGTTGAGTACGACAGCTAGCGATACGTAATTTCGCGCGGCAGCGCCTATCGCTCCTGGTCAAGCGGTTAGACGCGCAGTCTTCTGTACAATCGGCCGGGGTTCAAATCCCAACGCTCGAAAAAAGGAAAAAATAAATATTTCCGGCTGTTGGCTTTTATTTAAAAGTTGGCAGACTCACGGCGATATAATCCGTCGACCATTCACCACGATCCACTGCGAAGGTCCCCGACGAAGTCAATGGTGAGTAAATGAGAAGTCCGATCAGAATCAATATGGCCGCGGGCTCTTATGGGAAACCCACTAGGAAGAAACAGGAGGGTCCGATTTCTCAAACAAAAACTTTTACTAAATAATTGAGAAATTATAATATTTAAAATAAAACACAGCGATCACAAGAAACACGTCCACTCAGTGCAAAAGGCTCGAGAGGAAGGGACTTTCTTGGCAAATACTCATGTTAGCTTCAGTATTTACTCAAGTATTTCTACTGCTAATATACCCAAGATGCCCTAAGATAAGTAGTTTTTACATTTCATTACAAATCATCAATTTAAGTTTAGTGTCTTGCAACATGACTCTGCTCTATTAAATTTCACATCAGCACCTACCTTCAGTTCTCCTTCTTACGATTTTATCTGAAAATGCCTTTGTAATAATAAAACTTGTTTGTTTACAATATATATTTAATTACTCTCATAATGCAAACATATTTGTGGAATAACAATAGAACGAGGCCCTGAATCGTTACACTCTGCCTACCCCATAAGGGATAAAGGCGTGAATATATGTATGTATGTTGTAACAACCCCCCCTTCTACCTACCCCCTACTCTATTATAATTGATATGTGAAAGGAGGTGTGGAGGACCATTCCATTCCATGCTGGACTGGGAGATATAGAAAAACATAGAATGTTCCAGCTGCCCTTCCTCCCGGGCATGCTGTAGAAGTCAGCAAAAGGGACTCGAGGGTTACAGTGTATTGTAATTTAGGCTATGGGCTGACAACCTGTCACTATAGCAATACACATTACAATCTAAAATTGCCCTCAATTTTTGTCAGACGTGGCGAAAGCTCCTTTTAGGAGGAGTTTGACGCTCTGCCTACCCCGTAAGGGATAAAGGCGTGATTTTATGTATGTATGTATGTATGTAGGTGTGGAGGAGAGGAAGTAATGTGGAGCGGAGAGGATGAGAGGAAGGGAAGAGGAATGGGAAGAGTGGCTCATGAATGTCTAGTAATAAAATTACAATATTGGCTCATAATTGTGATCGTCTAGTATTATAGTTAGGACCGTACGTTGTGTGATAGTATTTATAAAAGTAACCCAAATCCTTTAAAGTGGTAGTGGGATGTCATAACTTAGCCCTTTTTAGTTTCTTGGGACAACATTGGGACAGTGCGCAGCGGGATAACGGAAACTCCAATTCCAGCTCCAACCATTTGCTGGTAGAGGATTTATGTGCTCGCCAACCATCAACGAATGAGATTTACTTCAATTACCAATTCCCAGACACCAATAAAGACAGTAAATAGCCTAGGAACTTGTTATTGATGCAAAACCCATCATGCGAGCCCCAGAAAAGGAAAGAGGAGGCACTTCTGTGCCCTCCAATTGGTTTTTGTTTTGGCCAAGCCTCAGGCCAGAGATAAGTGACAGCGCACTTTTGGAACGAGTCCAGATTGATGAACAACATCATATAAAATATAATGAATTTAAGCTGATTTATTGGTCAGCCAACCAAGACAGAGCAAGTCATGTCTGATGTAATTTGTAGTAAGTTGTGATGTCCAATTGAGAAACATTGTCCCAACAAAGGTTTTATAAATTGTTGTCCAGCTATGCTGGAAGCACCGACTATGAAACTGCACCAGTCATCAATCTCCACTTATGATATGCACATCCAGGAGTCAGTAGAATAGATAGGGATGCCGAAGCTAGTCCCAGATAATATAACAATCATTCACACCGCAAGCCATAGATTCGTTGTAGATATAGGAGTGATAGGCAAGAGCAAGTAGTGACTGATTGTCAGACTTTTTTAGTGCAAAATAAGCTTCTGTGATCAAAATGCTGTTACAATCATATCGAATGCCAAGATGTAGTATGTGATGGAGGTTTGACCATGGCTGATACCATGTCGCTCAATTGACATCAAGTCATGTAGTATTTCAGTGGTATAATGGCTTGTCAAAGCCAACCGACCATAAATCAGTCATATAAAATTCACATAAAATGAATAAATATAGCACCTAACGTCGTAGTGCGAAATGGAATCTCAAGATTATAGAAAATATTGTTCACTGCAGACCATATATATTGCGAAATCGAATTACTTCCATACACGTTTTTTGAGAATGAAAAGGTCCCGGTTCCCTTCTTTGATAGTGGTCGTTACAGAAACTTTGTCAGACGCCCACTAGTTTTGCTATTAGGCATTTTAATTACTCTAGCACCATGGTTCTTGGGCTGATCGACTCAAACGACACGGAAAGAAGAAGAAGAATTACTTATTATTTATAAAATATTTATATTATATTTATAAAATATTCGGCAACAAGAAGAAGATAATATGAATAACACTTGTTCATCAAGTAGTGACAAAATTTATTAAATGACAAAGTTTTGAAAATATTTCAAAACTTTAAAAAACCCTTCGCCTACTTGGTTTTGTTTTCATTTCTGGCTTCACTCGAGCGGATCTTGCTATCGAATCCGCGGATGGCATCCAATTTATTCTCTTCTTGGTCGCTTGTCGGGTTGAGAAATCACGTCTTTGTCTGCTGCTGCCTTTGAAATCTAAATAAAGTTGTGTTTCTTTGTAAAAAATACATTTTACTATATAGGTACCTGTTCGGAAATTTTATTAGTTCTTACTAGAAAACGGGGAAGAAAGTACATAAATCCAAGCGATCAAATATGCGAGTGGCCAAAATATATGGGACTTACTTTCTTTGCGCGAATAGAAAGTAACCACTTTTTCCGCTCCTTTATTTAAAAAAAAATATAATTCAAGACTATAAATAGGTCTAAATGATCGACAAGACAAGAAAAAGAATAGGTGAACCGCAGTCGAAGATCACACACTTCGGAATGTTGTGTGATTATCACTCTATTTGAAGAAAACTCTCGTAAAGAGCTGAAACGTAAAGGTTTAACACCTCCGTTAAACAAGCAAGTGAGTAGTCGTTAATTTATCACGAGAAACAGGCGGATGCCAAAAGACAAAACGATTAGATCGCGAAGCTCACGAAATGGTATTTACATTTCTTGGCTTTATGTGCTTTGTTTCATTTGTCTCTTTTATACTTTCAAGTAAAAAATAAGGTAAAATTTACATGTCCGTGAGAATTCTTTTCCGTTCTTTGATTTGTTTAACTTATTTGATTAAAATTAAGTGTTTAGTGTTTTTGATGTAATGTGTAATTGTATTGAATATATTGTGTTAATAATGTTATTATTATAAACACTTGTACTTGTATCACTTAATATAATTTAATTCTACCGGTTACGCTAACTTATAGCATTATCAGGGATTTTATACAGAACACATAAAACATTTTAAATAAACCGTTCATATTTACTTCCACGCTGGCCTGGGAGCGAAAGAAAAACATAGAATGTGCCAGCTGCATATCCTCCCGGGCATGCTGTAAAAACCAGCTAAGGGATCCGAGGGTTTCTCTATATTGTAATTTAGGCGATGGGCTGACAACCTGTCACTACAACAATATACCTACAAACCTATCTTAAATAACTCTCAAAACTTTGTCAGACGTGGCGGAACGACCTTTGTTTAGGTCGTTTACGCTCTGCCTACCCCATTAGGGATAAAGGCTTGATTATATGTATGTATGTCATATTTAGCGAACGAAGTGCAACAATTGATATGATAGTTGTGTGTATATCTTTTTGCAGTCTTTACATGTTAATTCGTATATACCGCTTCTTTTGTTTAACGGTGCAGAATTCGATTTATGCGTCACACAGTTCTTCAGTGTTGCTGGCGTGTAAAATACCGGCATTTTACCTTGAAGGATTCTTACACATATATAAGAAACTAGCGACCCGCCCCGGCTTCGCACGGAAATTATCAGTGTTTCTCTACTATATTATGAATGTATTATACATATAAACCTTCCTCTTATTCACTCTATTCATTTAAAGAAGCCGCATCAAATTCCGTTGAGTATTTTTAAAGATTAACGCATACATAGGGATATAGGGACAGAGAAAGCGACTTTGTTTTATACTATGTAGTGATATTTCCTGAAAATGGAATTCTAGCCTAAGTGAAACAAGTACAAGTGTTTTTAATAACAACATTATTAATATGGAGATTCACCAAGTGCCGACAATCGCAAGTATAAATTGTAATAATATGTGTTAAGTTTATGTTCTGTTTGGATGGATGTTGACATTTCAAATGTACTAAAGATATCTTCCCATTTAAGTTATATAATTCTTTCTATTACAAGTATTTTATTTTATATTTTCGTCATAGGTGTAGTATAAAACACTATGTATCATTCGGAAGAAAATGCGATTCCCAACACGTATATATTGAGGCCCTCAGCTGCTACACCCTCGTAGGAATCGATGCCTTTCTTCCCTGGATGAACAATGTATTATTATTTCAAGTTTTGCAACCATTGCCAATAATGCCTTAGAATATCGTTCACGTCAAAAATGTCGTGGTCGCGTCAAAAATGTGCGGATAAGACACAAAAAAGCTAATTCCATAAAAAATACGAGTTGCATTAATAAAAGCTATGTTGCGATTTAGACAGTAATACATACATACATACATACATACTTAAATCATGCCTCTATCCCTTACGGGGTAGGCAGAGCGTTTAACGCCTCGTAAAAGGCGCTTTCGCCACGTCTAAAAAATTGAGGGCAATTTTAAATTGTAATATGTATTGCTATAGTGACAGGTTGTCAGCCCATCGCCTAAATTACAATACACTGTAACCCTCGAGTCCCTTTTGCTGACTTCAACAGCATGCCCGGGAGGAAGGGCAGCTGGAACATTCTATGTTTTTCTATCTCTCCCAGTCCAGCATGGAAGATATACAATGGACAGTAATAATACGGATATTTTTCAGAAGAAACCGTGACAGAACTCCTAATAGTTTAGAAGGAATATCAAATTTACATACATACATACATATAATCACGCCTTTATCCCTAATGGGGTAGGCAGAGCGTAAACGACTTAAACATAGGTCGTTCCGCCACTTCTGACAAAGTTTAGAGGGTTATATAAGTTAGATTTGTAGGTATATTGCTGTAGTGACAGGTTGTCCGCCCATCGCCTAAATTACAATATATTACAACCCACGGATCCCTTAGCTGATTTTTACAGCATGCTCGGGAGGAAACGCAGCTGGCACATTCTATGTTTTTTTCTCGCTCCCAGCCCAGCATGAAAGAAAGATTAATATCAAATTTACTGATAAAAACAGCTTTACTTCCAGATTTTTTTAGCATACTTATTTACGAATTAGAATATTTTTAAATGTTGCAATTGCAGGCCATAAACCAATTTCTTAGTTGTATATTTATAAGAATTTTTCAATGATTCGTTTAGCAGAAATTATCTCTTAAAAACAAACATTTGCCTAGAGGAATCACCTTTACTCAACACAACTAACAAAGTGCAAATTGTCGCACTGACTTCAGACTACTGCGGATGAACTCAGAGGATAGTTTAAGTCACTCTTGGAGAAAAATACGAGGTTCATTCAGTTTTAGTCTTGCGAGAGTTAAGTTAAATAAGACATTGGGCTCGATTCTAGATATCACCGGCTAAAACTAAAATTAAAATATGTGTGTCACTTACAAAATAATAAAATTGAAAAAGGACAAGCGATTTGTATTCTGTTTTATTCTTTGTCTGTTAGATTTTGACGCGCTTTTGTACGTATCCCCAGTATTTCTGTCAATTTTATATGCCATATCATAAATAACGGCGGATTGAAATTTTAGATGACGCAAAAAACCACTAACTATAAATCAGAAACCAGAGAGAATAGATCTCCTGTCCCTTTCTAATGTTTTTAGTCTGAAAGTGACTAATAGTTTTTAATTTTAATTTTACCCAGCAAATCTAAAATCGAGCCCATTTCCTATTTATCTTTTGTTCTCAAAATATAGAGATAGGTGTCTCTGGTAGGTATCTTTGACTCTAACCTTTTGTTTGATATTTGCTTAAAAATTAATTCTTTTAACACATAAAAAAAATCTTTGTAAAAATAATAAAAGAGAAAGAAGATAATAAATTCGTTTCGGGCAGGGCTCGAACCTGCGTCTCTGGAATTCCTTCTTTTTCTTTCTTTCAAATTATATGAAATCAAATAGCATTGTGAGTGCTTAGGCCCGTATTTCTATTCCACACTTGAGATTGACAACCAGTTTGAGTTCATATCAAAAATTTCATTTCAGTCTAGTATGGCATGTCAAATTCCAACTTAACATTACTGTCAATCTTAAAATAGAGTTACAAATACGAGCCTTAAAATCCTCTACAAAAGACAAAAATATTTTTACTAAATTGAATATAAAAACCGGCAAAGTTTCTCAGAATAATGTCCAGAAAAGCTTCGACCGTGGACGATAATTAGGCTCATATAGCTCAAAGGACATTCGCAAGAGCACAGAGTAACAGAGGGTGATCGCTTTTATCCCAACTCTTTCCGGAGGGAAGATATCAAGTACTTGTTTTAGGGTCAGAGTTTGAATCTGATATGTCTTTGTGATGTGATACATTTTTGTGATGCGATGATTAGGAAATTGGATACTGATAATAAGATTATTATTATAAACGGGTCGTGGTTCGAATCCCACCACGTACTAATGTGTTTTTCGGTTTTCGAATTTCATATGCGCTTCGAAAGGCACGTTTGAACGTTGTTCCCGGTTAATATCGTTAAATACCGTAGATACTAGTTCATTAAGCCATGGCAGAGGCCTGTGCTAAGCATTGGCGCCTTCAAAACTCTGACCTAATCAAGGATTGGGTCTGGTTTCTCTTCTGGGTTGCGTAGGTCACATTACAGTTGCTTTGTGTAAAAACCAGTACCCTCGTTAAACCCGTAGACTTTAAACTGCATTGAAATATCGAGGTAACAATAAATTACTATCTGATCATTAGATTTCCTTCACTTTTATCCTGTACTGTAAATACTGTTGCTGTCATTTCCTTCGTCTAGTTTCTGATTGTAGTTTGCATTATCCTATCTTCCATTAGTTTATGTATTAGTTTATTTTACAATATCTATGTAGTAGCTTGTACTTAGTTTATGTATTATATCTAATGTAATGTATTTATTACATTTGACTAGGGATGCACTATCCCGCTAACCACTACGCATTTTTCTATCACCCAAAGTTTGCCTGGAAGAAATTGCTACCTTAGCAATAAGGCCGCCTATGTTGTACTTGTCTTTTTTGTTGTTATCTGTTGTGTTGTATGATTTGTATTCTAACATGTAATAAAGTATTTTTATGTTATGTTATGTATGTTAAATGTAATCGCGGTAATAACCTCGTTCAAAATAATAATTTAATTTTAATAAACAATTGCAAAAATCTCAAAACTGATATTGTTTTGTTATTATTTTATATAATATGAAAGAAAGAAAATAATAAACTCGTTTCTGCCTCGACTAGACTCGATCTGCGCCTCCAGATTGCCGGTCCAACGGTAGCGTGAGCTACGAATTTCTTTCATATTATATGAAATAACAATAGCATTGTGAGGGCTTTAAATCCTCAAAAAAATATTTTATTGTTTTTTTTAAAGGATCCGAGGGTTTCTGTATAACGTGTAACAGAAAGGGTTTAAGCATCGAGAAAGGTGTAAATCTATCCATGAAACTGAACAACTTTCTCTAAGGAACATAGGTCGAAATTCAAAAAGTTTGACTGCACGCGCTATCAGCTGATGCATTTTGTAGGGAAGTTTAAACTTTCTTTTTCTTATTTTGACCTATGTTCCTTTTTGAAAGTTGTTCAGTTGCATGGACTGGTTCATATCCTTTCCGGTGCACTTACCTTTTTTGTTACACGTTGTATATTGCAATTTATGCGATAGGCTGCACCCTGCCACTACAGCAATATACCTACAAATCTATCTTAAATTACCCTCAAAACTTTGTCAGACGTGGCGGAATGACCTTTGTTCAGGTCAATTACGCTCCGCCTACCCCATTGGGGATGAAGACGTGATTATATGTATGTTGTTATTTGGATTTGTAGGCAGTTGTTACATTACCCGGCACATTCCTGGCTCATTATTTTAGTTACATTGCACCAGATACAAACACTAGGACGCAAAGGGTAAAAATCTACGAAGAAGGGACTTATTCCATATTTGCAGGTAAAAATATGTTTTTGTGTTGCTCAGTTCATCTGAGGCAAGCTTTAAAATAAATATACATTAATGCACGTAAGAAAACAAATCATACAAAACAACAGATAACAACAAATAACAAGTACAACAATGCCGGCCTTATTGCTTAGTCAGAAGTAGAAATAGTGTTGAGTCCGTTAGAGGCTTGTCTGGTCAGGCATTTAGAATGTGAAACATAATTGCTGCCTGCTGTTCACCGAAAACTTCTAGCATTAAATTCAGCTTGGAATCCAATTCCTGAAAATGCACTTTAGTTGGAATGTAACATACACTCACATCTATTCATAGTGACCGGGTTGCACTGTGCGTGTCTAGACTAGTCTAATACTAGACCCAGGTAAGGTACTGACACTACTGATAGTACTAAAGTTTAGGATTTCCTTTACTTTTCTATAATAATCCTAACCGCAAGACACTTGAAATCCAAAGAAATATATTAATTATTTTTTCTTTATTTCCAACAATAGATAACGAAAATACAAAGTAAAACTTCCCCCTGGAGCAAGGTGCCGAGGACGCTGGCAGAGTTGCCTCTGTTATTATTCTCCAAAGAAGAGGTGGTCATTAAGGTCTTCTTTTTGCATTTCATATTTAAATTTCCCGCCCACCGCCAAAATTTGAATTCAGAACTGATTTATTCGGATAAAAATATCCGTGTCCTCGAACAAATAAACACCAAAATTGAGCCAATTCCTTGATCTGTAATGTGAAAAGCGGTAATTTGAATAAAATAAGAGCGCAGAAATTGCTATAGTGTTGAAAATTATAGAATATTACTCTTTCTAGCTTAATTTTTGATATAGAATAAAACTTGATACATTACATACATAAATTCATAAAATCATGCCTTTATCCCTTATGGGGTAGGCAGAGCATAAAATGCCTCGTAACAGGCGCTTTTGCCACGTCTGACAAAAACTGAGGCCAAATTTTAGATTATACATACATACATACATATAATCACGCCTTAATCCCTAATTTTAGATTGTAATGATTTGTATTGCTGTAGTGACAGATTGTCAGCTCATCGTCTTAATTATAAAACACTGTAACCCTCAAATCCCTTTTGCTGACTACAGCATGCCCGGGAGGAAGGGCAGCTAGAACATTCTATGTTTTATTTATTTATTTACTGTTTATTCTACACATGTAACATGAGAAAGACAATACACAAGAAATAACGACACAACAGGTATAGCTTATTTCCACTAAGAAATTTCTTCCAGCTGACCTACGCAAGTGAGACTTAAATTGAGAAGTAAATTAGGCGTGCACGAATAAAGCATAATATTATTAAAATAATACCAGCAAATTTTAAGTTACATAAATAAATAATTATATAAATACATAAAATCATAGTAAATAATATATACATGAATATATATAAATACATATATATACATACTTATATTATACGGAAAGTGAAAGGTAATGTTCTTTTACTCTCTTTTTAAAGACAGCGACAGAAAGACTGTCACGGACCGTATGCGGCAGCGAATTCCATAACCTGGCCGCATTGACAGTGAAAGAATAATAATAAAAATCTGTGTGGTGGTGAGGAATAGCCAGTAGTGTTTTAAGAACAGGATGACATAGTTTGTCCTGGGAACGCGAGAAATTGAAACGTTCTCGAAGATAATTGGGAGAGCAAGGGTTTGAAAGAATGTTATAGAGTAAACAGAGAATGTGAGTGTTCCGGCGGAAGCGGATTGGGAGCCACTTGAGCTGTTTGCGAACCTGTGAAACATGATCGTACTTTTGTAGACCGTACACAAAACGTATGCAAAGATTTTGAAGGCGCTCAAGCTTGTTTAGTAGCTCCTCTGTGGCATCTTATTAACAAGAATCAGTGTAATCCAGAAAAGGAAAGAGGAGAGATTGTACCAAAAACATTTTAGTTTTCAGGGGCAAGAAACTTCGAAGGTTTAGGGAGAGAAAGGAAAAATTGAATTTTCTACTGATTGTTTTAACGTGAGTTACCCAAGACAAATTAGAATCAAAATTACTTCCAGATTTTTGGCCGTATTAGTGTAAGCAATGGGCGTGCCGTTGTAGATAACAGCCAGCAGACTGTTACTATCTGGTTGTTGACACATATATCTGCTACCCATGATCAAGATCATGCTCTGCCTACCTTATTACGGATACAGGCGTGATAGTATGTATGTATGTATGACCAAGACCTGTGATTTTTTAGGATTGACCAACAGATCAAAAGAGGTAGCCCAAGTATAAATTTTATCCAAATCTAAGTTTAAGTCAGCTACTGCATTTTCAATGTCAGCAGCATTGAAATGTCGATAAAGTTGTAAGTCGTCAGCGTAGAGATGGAAGCTAGAGGAAAAAACTGAAGTGACGGTCTTAATAAATATTGAGAAAAGAAGAAGAGAAAGCACGCCACCCTGTGGAACTCCCGCAACAAAGTCACACCAATCAGAGAAGGCCTCATCAAAACGGTCCCGCTGCGAGCGACCACGAAGGTAAGATTCGAACCAAGCTATAACTGAAGAGGAGATATTAAGAGAATGAAGAGCGGAAAGACGAATGTTAAAATCTACGGAATTAAAAGCGCTACTAAAGTCAATCTGTTTTTCTATCTCTCCCGCGTCCAGTATGGAAGAAAAAATACTTGAAAGAAACTTGATACATTAATTTGCAGTAAAAATAGATAATTCGTCTACACTATTCATTCAACAAAGCAATCTTAAGTTTTCTTAAAGTCAAAGTAAAATCATTTATTTCCAAATAGATTCCTAAGAACACTTTTAGAAAGCCTTTCACAAAGAAAATTATATCTGTGTTACAAAATAAAATAAAACTATATCACAATTGGGGTTTGCAATCCGGATATCCGCCGTATTTTGGATCCAGATAATTTGTACCACAAAATCCGGATATCCGGAAAATTTAAAATGTTGTATTAATCGCACAGAAACCACCAACGAGCATTAAAAATATCTCCTTTCTAAATATAAAATTGAAATAATGTTCTTTTGATAGGTTTTAATCTAAATACGAGTATGTCTTGACAATTCAGAGTGATAAAATATTTACAAATACACATCCATGCCTGCAAATCAAACTCATATTTATTATTAGCGCCTACAACATCAGCCGCATCTGCACTTCCTGTCACACAGAGTGAAACTATCACTGGACCTCCGAGCAAAAAAGTTAAGTTGACCGATTACTTCAAAAGTGGAATTATATTACCGACTTCTCCTCACACTATTAGAAAAATTGTGGTCACGTAAAAAAAGAGGTCAGAAATGAATTAGAAGAATTAAAATCTCGTGATTTAAAATATACTACAAGTCTAGACGAGTGGACTTCCATCAAAAACATACGTTACATGAATGTAATTCACTGTCAAGAATTGAAAGACAAAAATTTTAGAAACCTGGGGACTAGCAAGAATTACTGGAAGCGCTAATGCCGATAACTGCAACCAAATTCTTGAAAATAAACTGGCTGAATACAATTTATCTTTAAAAGATGATATTTTTTTTTATGCTTCGGATGGTGCCTCCATTATGAAAGCCATGGGAAGGCAAAGCACCTCTTTCCATCAGCTCTGTCTAGCTCACGGGATTCAGTGTGCAGTGATTGATGTGCTCTATAAAAAAAAAACCAGCAAGATGTAGAGCCCAACACAGAAGAAAACGTGGAATCCAGCGTCGAAGAGAGCTCTGATGACGAAGACGTCAATGAGGGCTTCATTATAACACCGGTACCCACGAATTCCTCACAAAATAATGTCCCAGAAATAACTGCATTATACAAAGAGGTTATAGAGAAAGTCCGAAAAGTTGTAAAAATTTTCAAGTCTCCACTCAGATCAGAGCGTTTATATAAAAATGATAAAGAAGGTGAACAGGCAAATATTAAATTAGCTTTGGATGTCAAAACGAGATGGAACAGCCTTGCTGTAATGATTCAGAATTTTTTGAAATTGAAAATAGTGTTCAGAAGGCTTTAATTGATTATGATAGTGAAATATGTTTCACTGATGCAGAGATACATACATACATACATAAATCACGCCTTTATCCCTTACGGGGTGGGCAGAGCGTTTAACGCCTCGTAAAAGGCGCTTTCGCCACGTCTGACAAAAATTGAGGACAATTTTAGATTGTAATATGTATTGCTTTAGTGACAGGTTGTCAGCCCATCGCCTAAATTACAATACACTGTAACACTCGAGTCCCTTTTGCTGACTTCAACAGCATGCCCGGGAGGAAGGGCAGCTGCAACATTCTATGTTTTTCTATCTCTCCCAGTCCAGCAAGGAAGAAATCATTCAACTAAAAAAGCTGTCCAGTTCTTTGAGTATAATTAAAGCAACAGTGGAAGCGATCTGCGAAGAAAAGGCGAATTTGATAACAGCAGAAGCTGCATTAAAGTTCATGATTGAGAGGCTGAACGAAGAAAATAGCTGTGTTAGCGACGATCTAATGATATCATTGAAAAGAAGAATCTCTGAACGACGTATTCCTCTTCACACTGAAATATTTACATAACTGTGATAACTACTAACTTTTATAAGGAGATTCAAATTACCGTTTTCGAAAACCCTGACAGTGAAGAGATATTAAACGTAATTGCTAAAATAAATAAGCAATACTTTTCATCACAGATTAACGACCCCCCTTCACCTGATGAATCATCACGTGACGCCGAAGATGTTGTTCATTTGAATTTAACTCTTTCAATAAAGGAACAGTTGCAGAGAAAAATTGATGAAGCCACGTTGGCAGTGCCGTCTTCGTCATCAAATGAAAACGATCAATTAAACATAAAAACAAAAGTACGAGTTGAGATGGCACTATATGATTGTGGAGGCGATCGGGGTCAAAATTTGTCCCGAGCTTACAACTTACTCAGGACTGTCCCACCAACTAGCGTAGAAGCAGAGAGAGTTCTTTCTGCCGCGGGGTACATGTGCAATAAAATTCGTAGTTTAATGCATGCTAATACTCTCGATGCTTTAAGTTTTTTAAGATCGTACTACCAAAAGGATAAGCCAAAATAATGTAACTAATAGCTTACTATAAAGTTATTATATTATGATGTGATTTTAGACTTTTTAATTACTACTTAACAAATTGTTAACTACTATTATGTTTATTTCTAGTTGTGATTTTTATATATTTGTAATATTTTATTCATAGAATAGTAGATATAAGGGATACTACTTACTTATCGAAATGTTCTGATAGCGCAACGCTACCTACCTTTGTTGTTGATTTTGAATGTTCTCTTTAATTATTTAAGAAATAATATTATGAAACTCATTTTGTTAAGAAGTAGTTAAAATTAAGATTTAATTACTTGTCATTCTTTAGAAAAAAGAACTAAATTTTTGTTGATTTTGCATGTCATTTTAAATACTTTATTAAACAATATTAATATTTCGTGTTATTTAGAGATATGTGATGTTCTCATTTCATTGATTATGTATAATAAAACACTACAATAAATACGTATTTTCTCTTGTATAAATTTTTCAAAATATCCGGATAATATCCGATTATCCGGATAATCCAATTTTCATCCGTATAATATCCGGATAGTAAAGTAAACGGATAATGCAAACCCTAATCACAATGAAGAAGAAGCATGAGAAACTCGTACCTTGCGCCCTCCCTCGGTTTTGTATTATTCTTACTTTTGTCCTTCCTATTGTTCAAAATAGGGTTTGTGACCGCAATGTATGCCAATTTCTTGGGCTTCACTAAAACATCAGTTATTTTTACTAACAAGTATTAGTTTAGTTAATAAAACACTGACCTAAATATTTTTTCTTGAAATGAACAAGATACTAGATTTATATTTATACTAACAACGATACTTCAAATGAAATAGAATTGTTTCAAATTTAGACTCATACTCATACCATAATTATTTGGCTTTTATTTTCTCATTTTTGGCACAATCTCAATTTTCAGTTATATTTCTTAAATTTTTAGTTAACAAACATAATTCTTCATAGTCAAGGGATTTTTCATTCAGTCTCTCCATTCTTTTAATCCTACTTTGTGGCTGATGAGCTTTTTACGAATCATTTAAACCTTTTTATAATATTTTTTTTCATGGTTGTTTACGCCCAAAAGTGGTTTTTGCATTTATTCTTTTAAGTTGTGAATTTCAACGTGCTTAACGATTTTTGTTTGGTGTTATTTTTGTGAAGTCTGAATCCCGAGAAATCTGGCGATTACTCTAAATTTATGATGATAATTATTTTAGATTTTAGTTATTTAGAATGTTTGTCTAATGCTGGTGGTTAAAAAAATCACGTATCTTTAAGGGTAAGAGTTCAAAAGTAATAGAAAACCTAATCTCACGTGCACTGAGATGAGTTTCTGCTTCGTAAAGTTGTAGGACTGTCTGAATAGAAATTGAAAATTGCATTTTTGTTTCAGTGGCAAGATCTGATATTTATTGGTTGGATTTCTATACCATAGCCATAAAAAAATTGTTCTAAAACTAAAATCCCACTACTGAAAAGTATGAAATAAGAAATTTCAATATATGTATATTAATATTTAATACATTATAGTGATGTTAAGAGTATAGCCGTGGTCGTATGCCACCTAACAATTATTCAGATAACAAAACAAAAAAACGTTTAATTTGAACAAAAGAGTCCCTCTTCATTCCAAATAGAGGGATGTGTGTTTTGTCATCTCATCCTCCAAACTGACAGTTTAATATTACTCGCAAAATTACATCCGTACGTTACGTAAACGTAAATGGCAATGTCTTTTACCTATGTCACAAGGTGACTAGATCCAGAAATAATGAACCCTTTGATATGTAGTAATGCGAATTGTAACATTCTTCTGAAATGAAGTCTTAATTTGAGTTGAGAATATATTTTATCTCAACCTTTCTTGTTATCAGGAAGAAACAGTTGTTGTTTTTGTAAATTTTTGGACTTTGAGTTAAATGTCCTTTTTTGCCGAAACTTAACTGATTAGTTTTATAAGAATTTTGACGTGCTCTTTAGAACCCATTTAACTATCTGAATAAATGCAACGTTATGTGTTCAGCTTAGCCTAAAACAGGTTTTTGATCCATGCAAAAATTTGTCCGTCCAAGTAATAGAAAATATTTTCCTGACCCATCCGTGACACACCAAGAATAATTAAATTTTCCGCTTAAGTTTTCCCAATTAACTTTATATTTTAAAAGAAGTTAATGTTCTTTCAACTCACAAATTTATAAAGAAATTTCGACTTTAAAGCTCTCAAGCTGCAGGCGATGTTTCGCGCAGGAAGTTTCGATCTCAAATTTATAAGCACTCCAGTCGTGCCCTCAAGCTATTCGATAAACGCTGGCTCCAAGCTTTCATAATACAATCAGCTTTAAAGGAAGTATTACGAAGCTTTCATGAACAAAGATGTGGGTGTTTCAGCAGCTAACAAAGAAAGATTGAAAAATTATAAAGGATATTGGCTACACCCGCAGACTATGAAAACGACGCTAATGAAATTAAATTACGAAATTTGCTAAATTATCTGCCTATTTGGGATAAGCGAGAATCGAACCTTGCAACTAAAACTGCTACACAGTTCAATGCCAATACAGCGGCAAATTCTACGCTGGAAGAAAACATCAATTCGCTTTTTATTGACTTTCACAGCCATAATTTTGGGGGTCAAAGCTGTCCGCGTCCGTAGAGGGGGTCAAAGCTGTCCGCGTCCGTAGGCGAGGCCCTTTTCTAGGCCTCTTACTCGAGTTTCCCTACACGTGGTCCCTGGGCAGTGCAAAATGGACAGCACTCTCTCCGGTGGTAGGCTTCGGCCGCGGCTGGTTACCACCCTCCTAACTAAATAATGTCGCCAAGCGGTACCGCCGTGTTCCGACATGTAGTAAGGAGAAGCCAGTATGGAGGTTGGGTCTGTACAGTAGTACCGCGGCATGTAGCAGGTCGGAGTGGCTGATTGTTGCGACAACGAGTGGCTGGTTCTGGAAGCTAGCGGGATCCGAAGCACGGTGCACCGCTGGCCGACCGTAGGAAGTTGAGGGCCCAAGTAGCGGGAAAGCCACCCGCGAAAGGCTGCCGTGCCACCTCACGAAAAATCCCGGGATGCTCCACCTTGCCGGTTGGCGACCGGATGGGAGGACCAGGTGGCAATCCCCGGGGGGGTTCGGGCGTCCCCGCGGTCTCTAAGCCACCTATCTTTGCGTGTGGCTGCAATCAGCTCATTTTCTAAGCTTATTGCATCGCGGTACCTCGTACAACTGCCTTCCTCCTGCCTATTCACTTTTTCCCCACATCACCAATTATGAAAACACTCAAAAAACGGAAAATGGTTAAACAGCGGTTGCACGTCCTCCCACTTAAAGTGCACCTCTCAAATATTCGAGGCTTGCACTCAAATCTCAACCCCGTCCATCACCATCTTGAGACTGAAAAACTGCATCTGCTGTTCCTCACTGAGACGCAGATCAATTGTCCAGCTGACGCGGCGTACCTCAGCTATCCCGGCTACACACTAGAACACAGGTTTCTACCTCGTGCCGGAGTCTGTGTGTACGCTCGCGATGACATTTGCATCAAGCGTCTCAAGAACCTTGAGGCACCAAGTTTTTCCGTATTGTGGGTACTGGTCGATACTGGTGTAGCTCAAAATGTGTATGCTTGCGTCTATCGCTCGCATAGTGGAGACACGGAGACAACCAAACTGTTTGAACACCTCAGTGAAGGTGCTGATGAAGCTCTGCAGAGATACCCGGCAGCGCAGCTAGTCATCCTGGGGGATTTCAACGCTCATCATAAAGAGTGGTTGTTCCCATACCTAGAGACCGATCTCTAGAAATCTCTCCCAGCTTGTCAGCTGTGCAACAAGGTCCCCGGATATTGAGTCTCATACAGCCAACTGCTTAGACCTTCTGCTGACTACCGATCCAGACCGATACTCTGTGTCTGTTTCTGCCCCATTGGGCACCTCAGATCACTGTCTGGTGAAATCTGTATCAGTGTATTCACCACCCGATCAGGGCCCTTGTGGTAAAAGACGGGTGTGGCGATACAGGTCAGCACAATGGGATGAGATGCGCCACTTCTTTGCTTCGTATCCTTGGCAGGACTGTTTTTCTTCAGGCGAATCGTCGACCTGCGCGGATGCTATTACAGAAGTCATACGTCAGGGTATGGAGTATTTCATACCGTTCTCTGATGTTCCTACCGGTAGCAAAGCTCGCCCGTGGTTTAATGCTGACTGTAACTGCGCGGAATCGCAGAAACAGTCGGCATTCCTTGCTTGGGCTGATGCTCGTGCACGCAAAGCTCCGAATACTCGCGATCTGAAGAAAAACTATAACAAAGCCACCAAGTTAAGCAAAAAGGAATTACGCAGGGCTCGATTCGCCCACATAGGCCGAGTAGGCGCTAAGCTTGCTTCCTATCCGGCTGGCAGTAAAGCATTCTGGTCACTTGCGAAAGCAGTGAAAACCAATTTCTGCCAGCCATCTTTACCGCCTCTGCGGAGACCTGATGGGTCGCTTGCTCATACTGCGGAGGAGAAAGCCAATCTTTTTGCCTCCTATTTTGCGGAAAGTTCGCGTCTTGATGCCGCAGGTAAAATACCACCCCCGTTACCTCGTGTCGACTGCTCTATGGCAGCCGTACGCATCCGGCAAAAAGAGGTCCTTAAAACCATGCGAAATCTAGACGTGAATAAAGCAAGTGGCCCTGACGGTATCCCTGCAATCGTCCTGCGTAACTGTGCGCCTGAGTTGTCTCCGGTGTTGACACGCCTGTACCGCCTCTCACTTGAGACTGGTGTTGTCCCCAAATCGTGGAAGCTTGCAAATGTGCAACCTGTACCCAAAAAAGGTAGTCGAGCAGACCCTGTCAACTATAGACCCATATCGGTAACCTCTATACTCTGCAAGATTATGGAACGTGTACTGAATAATCGGCTCCTGGCATACCTTGAGGATAATGATCTCCTTAGCGATCACCAATACGGCTTCCGCCGAGGGCGATCGACGGGGGACCTCCTCGTGCATGCCACTCACTTATGGAGCGAGGCTATCGAGAGACATGGTGAAGCACTTGCCGTGTCTCTGGATATCTCCAAGGCCTTTGACAGGGTCTGGCACGCTAGCCTTACTGGCAAGCTTCCTACCTACGGGTTACCTGCTGGCCTTTGCAACTGGATTTCGGACTTCTTGAGTGAACGATCCATACAAGTGGTCTTAGAAGGCTGCTCCTCCGGACAACAGGCTATTGATGCCGGAGTTCCTCAAGGTTCTGTCCTGTCTGCAACCTTATTCCTGCTGCATATCAACGACATGTTGACACCCGATACCTTTGGGTACGCTGATGACAGCACGGTTGTTGACAGATATCTGTCCAGTGCAAGGGCCAACAGTGAAACAATCCAGTCTTGTCGGGAGTCCATAGTGGATCGTCTGAACTCATCGCTAAGGGTGATATCCGAGTGGGGCGATGCCAATCTCGTCAAGTTCAACGCATCCAAAACCCAGGCGTGTCTATTCTCGACAAAACGGAGTCCTTTTAACCTGGCTCCAACTTTCCGGGATGTATCCGTACCGATTTCTGACCATCTTGAGCTTCTTGGTATGAGCCTTACGTCCGACTTGAACTTTGGACGTTACATTGAGTCTCTGGCCACAACAGCTGCCAAAAAACTTGGTATCCTCTCGAAGGTGAGGCGATACTTCACACCGGGACAGCTATTGCAGTTGTACACAGCTCAAGTCCGATCGTGTATGGAGTACTGCTGCCACCTTTGGGACGGTTCAGCTAAATACCAGCTGGCTGCCTTAGACTCAATCGAGAAACGTGCTAAGAAGCTCATTGGAGACTCAGCACTGGTTGAGGCAAAACTACAGAACCTTGAGCACCGTCGCAGAGTGGCGTGCATGTCGGTATTTTACAGGATACATTTCGGGGAGTGCGCGTTAGCACTTCATGACCTTATACCTTCTCCCCTTTCCATCTCCGGAGCACGAGGCGTGGACAGGGGTTCCACCCTTATGTCGTGGATATACCACAAATTCGCACGAAGCGGTTCGCTTCCACATTCTTAATGCGAACGGCTAAGGAGTGGAACTCCTTGCCGGCGGATCTGTTTCCGGAACAATATAACCTGGGCCTTTTCAAGGCGAGAGTGAATAGGCACTACATAGGTGAGTATGCTTCAACATAGTCCGCATCGTCACTTTCCACCAGGTGAGATGGCGGACAAATGCTCGCCTATATATATAAAAAAAAAATAAAAAAAAAAAATAACGTAAACTCTAGATATAAGACAGAGGTTGTGGAATTGATTCAAGCGGCTGCCAAATATATTTCTTTGGGTAAGCTATTAATTTGCGCGACTCAGCAAAAATTTGATAGTAACGAGGGGTGTTAGTTTCCACATTCCTTTGCTAGAAATTTGCCAAACGCCGGGAAAAGTCTGCTTTTCTAGTAACATGTGGAAGAAACATTTTGAATACCTATTTATTTACTTTTTTATTTTATCCAAAGAAAATACTTAGAAAGTACTAACTGCCTATTTAACAGACTTACGAGTATTGAAAAAAGTTTTAGTAAAATATCTGAAAATTCTGGGTTATCCAGTTCTATTAAGATTTAGGCGATGGCCTGGCAGACGATATATAATGTGCTTTCTAAAATGACGTCTGTACTATCATCCTTGTCTCTAAAAGACCTTTGATGCTCTGTTTACCTTGTTAGGGTTGCATATGCGCATGTTTTAGGTTATTTGATACGCTCGGTATTAAAAAAATCCACCGAAGCCTTCAGCAAATACAGATATAATATGTATAAGGTTTAGTTCGGGGTTTTATTGCAACAGTCTTCTGTGTAACTGGAACATACAATAAATGGGAGCACAAAAGAGACGGCACAAGAGTAAAGGAATTATTTGCAGTATTTGAAAGAAATATTTCATTTCTAGACGAACTACCTATATCTAAGTAAGTATAAGTAGGGTAGCTCCTTCATGAACGAATAAAACTGAATATATGCTTTCTATACATTTAAAGAATGAGTATAAATGGTGTAAGAGACAGCTTAACGCAAACTGATGGGAGTAAATATTTTTTGACTTTTTTATACAAAATGATCTTCGTCTCGTGCAGACAATTTGTATGGGAAATCAGAATAACTTTACATTTCCTGAAAAAATCCTTGTGAAAGTTGATCAGTTCCACTCACTGCGCAACCCCTATCAGTTTGCGGTACGATGTCCTAACACCCCGTGTTAACCATTTTCAATATCTCAGGCACTTTATCGAGCGCTACATAATTTACCTCCTCCTGGTTCTGACGTATTTTCTCTTATTAGCAGGAAGTTTTATGACGTGGAAGTGTATCCAATTACCGATCGTCGAGTGATATATCGTCACTCACTTAATTATATACGAGAGCAGAAATAACTTTACCCTTGATACGACACAAGATACAGATACTCAATGGAAATATAAATCAAAATTATTACTTAGGGTTGTGACCCAAAGATAATAATATCGAAAACATACTTACGGAGTACGTTGAAACAAGTGAAAGTAAGGAAGAATAGATGTTCTATTTGCAGCTGTTAATTATTTCTTTAAAAAAAACAACCATGCTGAACTGGGAGCGATAGAAAAACATAGAATGTGCTAGCTGCATCTCCTCCCGGGCATGCTGTAAATATCAACTAAGGGATTCGAGGGTTTTAAACAACTCTCAAATAATTTCAAACATGGCTGAACGACCTTTGTTTGGGTCGTTGACGCACTGCGTACCCCATTAGAGATACAGGCGTGATAGTACGCATGTATGTAAAAGAAAGAACAGCTTGATTTTCAATCCAGTATGAACTGAATTTAAGGTAAATATACTACAGGGCAATCTTCTTTAAGAACTTCAAGGTTATTTCCAATCTAGACTGTTTCATTCTAAGTCAATTGACTCAAACTATAGTCGCAGTCACAGGAGATATATGAGCAGGCCAGTTCAAACCGGATTAGATTATTTCAGAAAATTATTTATGTCATTATCTCCCTCGCCTTATCCCGTTTCTCACGGGGTTGGCTACCTAATCTAGGGGATTGAACGAAAGTACTGGTTTTGACACAGACCGACTGCCATCTGACCTCCGCCACCCAGAATGGAAACCAGACCCAATCCTAGATTAGGTCAGAGTTTTCAAGCCCTAGCGGCTTGGCATTGGCTTCTGACATGGCTTAACGATTAATATCTACGGTATTAAACGATATTAACTGGGACCAACGGCTTAACGTGCCTACCGAAGCACGGGAAATGCAGCAAATAAATATTTATTACACATCAAATCTTATTTTTAACATATCAAATTCAAAAACCGAAAAACACATTGGTTCGTGGTAGGATTCGAAATACGACCTCCTCGCTCAAGAGGCAGCGGCCCTATCCACTACACTATCGGTTTCTCCAGGTTTATCATGAAATTATTTATGTATATGAATTTCGCACTTCTGTCAGTGTGTGTACAGTCTTACAATATTATGTTTTGTCTGTAATGGAACAGCAAAGATGAGTAATGCGAAACCCTTGTTGGGATAAAAGGATAAATTGTACCATGTTAGTCAAGGGTTGTTCCTGACAAGGATATTACTCGTAAGAGCTAATGTGAACACATAATACTATTTCAGCCAAAACTCGTTACGAGTTTTATGCTGAGAGGGTTGAATATATTATCAAAAATGCCTCCTGAAATAGGTTCCTGCCAAAGTTATTTAGTTTTTCATGGTAATAAAAAGTCCAGCTTTGAAACGTATTTTACATTTTATGACTTAAGACAAAGAAGTTTTTGTAACATTTTCATTCGCTCGTACAGAAGATATTTTTTAACATCTTTTTAGTTTTGTAGCTCATTGGTTGCTTTGATTAGATTGCTAATGAATGAATTTTAGTTAATATTTCAATCAAATTTAATTTACGGTTTATCAATTGGGTACGCTGTGAACAAGTTGTGAATGAAAATTTAAATCAATGATACATACATATAATAATCACGCCTTTATCCGTAATGGGGTAGGCAGCGCGAAATTGACCTAAACTAAAGTCGTTCCGCCACGTTTAACAAAGCTTTGAGGGGTTATTTATGATAGATTTGTAGGTATATTGCCGTAGTGACAGGTTGTCAGCACTTCGCCTAAATTACAATATAATTAAACCCTCGGATCCCTTAGCTGGTTTTTACAGCATGCCCGGGAGAAAATGCAGCTGGCACATTCTATATGTTTACCTCTCGCTCCCAGGCCAGCATAGAAGAAATGATACCTATATTTTACGTAATTGTTTTGAACATAATAGTTTAAATATCTGCAATACGCTGTTGTTTGCATAAATAATAATTATCATACTCGTAATGGAGTTATGTAAATTGACTTTTATGAAGTTTTCTCCAGTTTGGTTAGGACAATGCTGACTGAATCACCTGATTGTCCAAAAAGTAAAAGGATTCCGTGCTTCGGAGAGCACGTTAAGCCGTTGGTACTGGTCGCTGCCTTTGATGGTGGTTTGACGTTATTCAATCCATGTCAGAGAACTAATAGCTGTGCTAATAGGCGGTGTGAAAACTCTGACACTAGGGTTCATCGGGTCGTTGTTCGACTCGAGAATCCACTCGCTAAGAAAAGGAAGAAGATGGAGAGTTCAATGACCTACTTGGCTCCAGTTCAGAATACTTTCCGTAGAACACATGGGGATAATTTTCTTTCGCACTCACGTATTGTGTTTTCGAATATTTATTTGTGCAAAGAAAGGGCAATAATATTATTGAAATCCTAAAACAATTATAAAATTTTGTAATGCGTTTGTTTCTGATTAGAAAATTATGGTCAATACATGTACATGGAAATCCTTTGGAAACATCGTATCATTATCAACTGGAATAGAAGCAATACTTCCATGCTGAAGTAGGAGCGAGAAAAAAACATAGAATGTACCAGCTGCATTTCCTCCCGGGTATACTGTAAAAATCAGCTAAAGGATCCAAGGGTTTTCGTGTTTGCAATTTAGGCGATAGGGTGACAAACTGTCACTACAGCAATATACCTACAAATCTATCTTAAATAATGTTCAATACTTTTTCCGACGTGGTGGAATGACCTTTTTTTAGGTCGTTAACGTTTTGCCTACCTCATTAGGGATAAAAGCGTGGTTATAAGTATGTAAGTATGCAATAGAAGCGGAAAAAAAATCTTCGAAGTGATGCTATCGAAACGCCGAATGAATCAGCAAAAATGCGGTAAAGGAACGTGATATGAAAAGGAAAACGCTTCTTTATTTAAACTTATCCCTGAACTCTGACAAGTGCCGCTACTCTGGCAGCTGGCTCAAATGTAAATCACATAATTATAGCGAGTTTCAACGGAAGTCAGGATAAGTACTGGCAGCTTTGTACGCCGGCAATGAAAATAAAAAATGGATCTACGCGGTGTAAGGGACAGCGTCCTGGAATCTCATAGGGGTTGCACAGTCAACGAACCTGAACAACTATCAGTATAAAAAAGGAGTAAAAAAATGAATTTTGATTTGTCATACAAATACTCTAATTTAGTTTTGGCGCTCATGTAAGATCGCAGGCTAACATAAGCTAAGGGTGTCGCTGACGACGGATACGTCTGGGAGGACATCATCATCGTATGGAAAGGTATATTTTTTTTACGCTGGAAAATTAAACCTACTGATAGTTGTTCAGTTTCGTTGACTGAGCAACCCCTATCAATTTGCTGTTCGCTGTCCTTTACACCCGGTATACGTTGTTTCTTACAACTGTACTGCTCCGGAGGGAAATAGTTGATTAGGCTCATATTTATAATCAGCTTTCAAAAATGACAGCGAGATTGAGTTCGTATCAGAAATGACATTCCAGTACGAAAAGACCTGATAAATCCATACTTTATAAATACGAGCCACAGTCTCCTTTACTAAGTAACCCCTCTCAGTTTGAGTTACGCTTTCCTTTACACCTTTATGTGTCTATCATTTTCATGTCATACGTTTAATAGTTTTTAATTTATTTTTTTCTGGTTCAGGTTAACCCACCTCCAGGGGGACTTTATTGAATAAATACTTAACGTACGATACAGACTTTTGAGAGCCCGATGGTGTAGTGGATAGGGCGGCTGCCTCCTGAGCGGGATGTCGTGGTTCGAATCCCACCACGTACCAATGTGTTTTTCGGTTTTCGAATTTCATATGTACGTTTATTCGGCACTTTTTCCGTGCTTCGGAAGGCACGTTAAGCCGTTGGTCCCGGTTAATATCGTTTAATACCGTAGATATAAGTCGTTAAGCCATGACAGAGGCCAATGCTAAGCATTGGCGGCTTGAAAACTCTGACCTAATCTAGGATTGGGTCTGGTTTTCCTTCTGGGTTGCGGAGGTCAGATGGCAGTCGCTATGTGTAAAAACCAGTACCCTCGTTCAATCCCCTAGATTAGGTAGCCGACCCCGTGAGATACGGGATAAGGCTAGGGAGATGATGTACGATACAGACTTTGGGACTTTGGTATTGTTGGCCCGGACAGGTCCTCGCTAATGGATACGGGCGACCTGACCGGACCGAGTAATGAGCTAGATATTTTGCTTTAAGTTAGCTTAAGGTATTAAATATTTTAAGACTTAATACTATATTATATACTTTGGTAAGATGTACAATAAAGTAATAGTTGGTTGGTTGAATAAACAGATGATTGATTATGAATTAGTTGCTTAGTTGGTAAAGATGGTTGATGACAGATTATGAGTTGTATTCTTTTTGTGAATTTATTATGCATTTTACAAGATTATTGAATGAAGTTATCGTGATTTCTTTGGTAATGAGTTCTTTTATTAAATAAGGACTAATCGTGAGCATGTGGAAAACTAATTGATGCCTAGATCGTACAGCAGCATAACGTGGGCAGTCTTTAAGTAGATGGTCTATGGTTTGTATAATACTATTGTCACAAGGGTATTTAAAATCAGTGAAACTATTGTCGGTGATATTCATGGCCAGTTAATATTTGTGTCAAATGAAATCCTACTTTTGATGCTTTGAAAAGTTCATTAATACTTGTTTAATTTAATAGTATTCAAAACGTAAATATTCTCCCAAACCATTTTCAAATATACACCCGAAATGTTATCCCGACGGATGAAACCCTTCATTTTTCATTCAGTATCAGAGGTCAGCTGTATTACTGGATTCCATCTGATATTCATGATTCCCGAAACGAAACAGGTTTCCAATTGGAATTGAACTCACTAAGTACGGATCGTGAGCCCATGGCTCAGATCACTAAACCACTTAAACAATTAATTATCTTTAAAATATTACTACCATGCTGACTAGGGAGCGAGAGAAAAACATCCCGGGCTTGCTGTAAAAAACAGCTAAGGGATCCAAGGATTTCAGTATATTTTAATTTAAGGCGATGGAATGACAACCTGTCACTACAGCAATATACCTACAGATCTGTCTTGAATAACCCTCAAAACTGTCAGACCTGGCGGATTGACCTGCGTTTAGGTCGTTTATGCTCTGCCTACCCCATTAGGGATAAAGGCGTGATTGTATGCATGTAAGTATGTAAAACATTTCGTGTTTGCACTGTTTATTCTGCTTCTACTCGACACCCTTTGTGCAGAATTTTCAAAGAGACGGGGGTTTTGTTTGCGTCGTGTCAGGATGAGGGCAGAACTAACAAAATGGAGAGGCCTTGATAAATACAACATCAGAATTTGCAGCCTTACAGCAGTGCTGGAATTTTTTGTGGAAATATCCCAATTTTTTATGCCCTGGATTTAGTCTCGTGAAATTGAACTAACGAACTTTAGGACTCTTGCCCTTCTTGGACGTATTTGAAATAGACAAAATTAAAACCCACACCTATCGTAGCTGAAATAACTTATCAAATTGATTAGAAAACCCAACAAATTTACTAATGAATAAGTTACCTAGTAAGATCGATGTAATTGTCTATTAAGAATGTCTCGGTAAGGGTCACTGATATAATTAAGCAGGGTATACGTTAGTGAACATTTTGCACTATCGTGTTTGTGTTAATGCTGACGTGACCTTTCTCTATCGTTACCGGACTGTCAAAGAAGGGTTATGTTATTCGCGCGTACCTATCTTGTATGTATCAATCTTATAATATGTCTTCATTAACTCGTATCTCCGAACGAGTGAATGGAGTTCGACAATTAGGGTATCGTTCAATTAGTCTCAAGAGCCCGATTGTTCTTAGATAGGTTTAATTAAAATTAAAAATGGCGGATTTTAGGCGCTAAATATTAAAAGTCTTAATTCTATTTTATCTGAATATATCGAATGGGGTATTAAAATGTAGTAAGATAAACGGAGATTACAAAAATATATAATTATTCATATGTTGAAGCTTCTTCATACTAAAGTCAGGTTGTTTAATTTTTTTTTAAATACATGCTTCAGGTGTATGAAGCTAGTTGCCAACAGGGAGATACCCATCCTATCATCATTCGCTTGCCCTTTTCTTATTTATATGGGGTCGGGGTTTTTGGGGCCTGTAATAATAATAAGGTAATTTAAAATGTAATAAATTAGGCAAATATTTACATTTTAACACGCTATCCCTAACTGGATTTACTTTACTGAGTATTTACGAGCTCATATCTATAATTTGAGAGGGATTGAGGCAGACAATCTTTCATGCTGGACTGGCGGCGACAGAAAAACATAGAATATGCCAGCTGCATTTTCTCCGAGGCATGCTGTAAAAACCAGCTAAGGGATGCGAATGTGTATATTAAAATTTATATATTCTTTTTTTTTGTTAATATTTAAGTCTAACTTTCAGTACCTACATACAAAGCTCCAATGAGTCTGGAAAGAAAAATCCAAGCCTAGACATACACATCTAGCAAAAAAATGACGCAATCACACGAAACAGACAAATCGTGTTAATATGGCTAAGAAATAGAGCACATTATCCAAGATAAGTGCGGGAGCTTGGCTGAGATTAATTAAATAATGTAGGGCGGTGACCTGCGATATATCACTGTGTGTCAGACGACCATCAAGTGTGTAACAATAGCTACATAGGGGACTAACTTGTAATACATTTAAGCAGTACTGTCCTGAAAACCAAAAAGGATTTCTCAGTTAAGGTGGAAACAGAGCATAGGTGGCGCTCTCAATAATTTACGTTTATCCACAATCGCAACTAAATCTCCATTTTATAATCCTTAATAAAATAAATCACACTAAGCATAAAAACTATGTATTACAAATGTGATAAAAGTAGTCACTACAAAGTGGACAGAGTATACTATAATAAAATTAAGATAAGATAAATGAATAATAAGACAAATAATAATAAGATGATGAATAGATTCTTTATTTATAACGATTGTTACACGTTATTTTGTTTAATAAAAAATATTATAATTATTAAAATTAAAACTATGCTTAGTTGGTTAAGCCACATTCAAAGTATATATTTTATGTAAAACATTTAAATTATATCAAATTTTATTTAAATAATAATTTGTAATAGCTTTTATACATACATACATACATATAATCACGCCTTTTATGCTTAGTGTAAATTATTATATATGGATGATAAAATGAAGAATTAACTGCAATTGTCGCCAAACGTAATATATTCATGAAAATGTTAGTATATTGGGCACAATTAATTTTAAACAGATGTCGCCACTGTCGCAGCTCTCAAAAAACCTTAGAGATTTTGAAAAAAATAAAATCAATCTCATGAACCTTCTCTGACCTTTTTAACGTCGATGTGTTGAGCACGAAATTTTTCCGAGTGATTTGAACAAAGGATAGCTTATTTATCGAAAATAAATCGTGCCGCAAGTTGGTCAAGTAACGCGAAAGTAGCTTTGTCTGCCTGTCTCTTACTCATTCACGCCTAAATAGCTAAATAGATTTTGACGAAATTATGTAGGATCATAATATTATTACTTACAACATAGTTGACACTTTATACCGCTTTGCAACTAAGTTTGCAGTAAAATCCCGAACAAAAAGCTAGTCAACAATAAATCAATCTCAACCCACGATTTTAAACATTACTATAAAACTTAAGTATTTATTATGACAACATTTTTGGTTAACAAAAACAATACAATCATATCAAATAACATAAGTGTGAAATGCAATAAGCTAAAACCAATAATAGCACTTCAGATTTTGTTGGAAATATACGTTCGGTACACCGGATTTTGTTTACCGTATAATATTTTTAAAAAAATATAACACAATGGACGCGTAGCGTTAGTCATAGTAATCTAACGGAAAGAAAATCATTTTAAATTAAAAAAGCTGTGTCGACAAATATCATAATTAATTGAACAAATTGAAAATAAGAGTTATAAATACAGAGATTTTATATACAACTACCACACGCTATATTTCTGTTATACAGAGGTTATAATATTTTCAGGCTCGTAATTATGAAGTAATCTCAAATTTGAGAGCAATATTAAGTATGGATTTGACAGTCCATTTTGTACTGAAATGAAATTTCTGATACGAACTCAAACTCGCTGTCACTCATGAGTGCTGATTGTAAATACGGCCCCCAGTGTTTTTGAATTTAAAGTTGAATAAGAACAAAAAAAGAGTAGCTACTTTTCAGCTAAAAATAATGGGTGCCCAAGAGTAATAAATTATTCCCGAAAACATAATGAAGTCTTTACCTTGACTGAAAAAGAAAATTGTAAATAAGTAAGATACTCTTTGTGTTACTAAACAAGTTTTTCTTGCATTTGAAATTTATGAAAGGGCGTCTTTACGTAAAATACTGGGCAGTTAATATTGCACATGATTCTGGGAAAGAGACAGTGATGTTTGCCAGTAAGTGTACAAGTGCGACGGACTGCCTGCAATGTGCAAACTAAACTTAACTCAGTTGCAGATGGTTTCAACTTCTAGACTGGTCGCGTACAAAATGTATAATATAATGATCCTTTGTTTCTAACCTTGTTGGTTTTTGAGACTCGAAAAGAGTCAAAAGATCCGACTAATCCTGGTGTCAAACTCTTAAACCGCCTAATACAGCCTGATTAACCCCTGACATGATTTTCGTAACGATCTCTATTAACACAGTGACTGGGAAAGACGGCTTTACGTGGCTCTCGGAGCTCGGAATCTTTTTTTTTTGCAGACAATTAGATTATTCAGCCTGCATTATCCTAACCAAACTGGTGAAAATTTCAGAAAGTGATAGTGATTGACAAATATTACCTTTAGGTTATCTACATTGAACCGACGAACTCCGGATTAGAAGCAAACGAATCAGAAAACAGAGGCAAACCTGATTTAACCGAAGTGCAATATTTATAGCCCTTTGCAGTACTAAGCTTGAATAGTACCCACTCTATTCCATCTGCGTGTGTAATATTGGATTATCTGTTCCCTGGAGAATTCAGAGTTTGTCAAATGGATTGAGTAAATTTGTGTTATTTTATTTCTATCTCTTCACTTGTCTATTCCTTTCTTGTTGGGCTGGGCTAAAGAAAAAACAAATTATTTTCTTTGATTTTTTTCATGGCGAATGTCTCATTTTCGTGATTTAAAAAAATATATAATTTAGATGTATTTTGAATATAGTGATAGTAATGAAAACGTCTAATACGTTTCATTTGTACGTTTATTCGGTGCTTTTTCCGTGCTTGGGAAGGCACGTTAAGCCCTTGGTCCCGGTTAATATCGTTTAATACGTAGATATTAGTCGTTAAGCCATATCAGAGGCCAGTGCTAAGCATTGGCGGCTTGAAAACTCTGACCTAATCTAGGATTGGGTCTGGTTTCCCTTCTGGGTTGCGGAGGTCAGATGGCAGTCGCTCTGTGTAAAAACCAGTACCCTCGTTCAATCCCCTAGATTAGGAAGCCGACCCCGTGAAATACGGGATAAGGCTAGGGAGATGAATAAAAACGTCTATCACTTTATTTCATTTTATAATTTATCAGTCTCCCTTGCTGGACTGGAAGCGATAGAAAAACATAGAATGTGCAAACTGCTTCTCCTCCTGAGCATGCTGTAAAAACCAGCTAAGGGATTCGAGGGTTTCAGTTCATTGTAATACAGGCGATGGGCTGACAACCTGTCACTACATATAAATAAATCTATCTTAAACAACCCTCAAAACTTGACCGACGTGTCGGACCGACCTTTGTTTGGGTTGTTGACGCTCTGCCTACCTCATTTGGGATTGTGATTGTGTGTATATATGTATGTCATTTGTCAGTGCTCAGACACTGAACTACTAACATAGGTTGCACTTTTCTCACTCTTTCCCTCTTATTAATAAAAAAACTGATTGTGACAACTTGAATTAAGAATGGTGCAACTTTAATTGGCCCGTATTTAAAATCAGCTCTTCAGACTGACAGTTAGTTCGAGTACGTATCAGAAAAGACATTTCAGCACAAAACAAACTCTCAAATCCGCACTAAAGAATGCTCTCAATTTAAAAATCGCTTTATAAATACGACCCTTAGTGTGCTGAAAAAAAAAATATTGTGAATAAGTATCTCAAAATATTTCTAGGGATTCTGGCGTCTATAACAACTAAAATTTGAAGTAGTTTGTTAAATTCGGACTTTCTTCTCGCTCCGGAATATCATTCATTCAATGGCACTTTGATTTCAATAACTCCTTTATATTTTGATTTTGTCAGTCTTGAACCAGATACCGGATTTCGCCATAATTTTATAAGAGAACCTTGATTCTAATTGTATTGAAATTTAGTTTATCGGTTGGTGTGTGTTCTTTTTGTCTGCTTAAATCGTTACTTCTAATGAAAATATATTCAGGTAACTATTTAAAAACTTTTGTTTACCGCTTTACCTACGTAAGGACATGATTTTGTTTGCGTGTATTTATTTTATTTGCGCATTTCGCTAAACAAGCGAGCATACTGATTATTTACTTGGATATTACCTAAATTATTTTACTGCGTATTTTTCGCATGATGCGCATTGTCTTTCCAATTCACAGGAAGCGCTGTGATTGGACGTGATGTCGTAAGCACGCCCATATCCCGCCATCATTGGCAATTCCGTTGCATTGTCTCTGCGCAAGCGACGGCTCTGCGCTAGATCAACTTAGGTTCATCCAGGCTTTTTAGCTGACTATAGCTGATTGTATGAGTCCTAAGGTGTTCATCTAACACATCTGATTTGCCGAACTCGTGTCACCTCTCGCAATATATTTCCATGTTTCACATTGTGGGATATGTACCTGGAAATGTCTCTCTCTCTTTAAGAATTTGCATAAACTTGTTAAACATTGTACGCCTATAAGGTGCATAGTTCGCTGGCATCCGCCTTTGGGGTTTGTGACCTTTTACAGATGCCTGTCTGATGTTACCATCTGTGTTGCAATTTTTTTTTTTTTTTTTTTTTTTGTATATATAGGCGAGCATTTGTCCGCCATCTCACCTGGTGGAAAGTGACGATGCGGACTATGTTGGAGCATACTCACCTATGTAGTGCCTATTCACTCTCGCCTTGAAAAGGCCCAGGTTATATTGTTCCGGAAACAGATCCGCCGGCAGGGAGTTCCACTCCTTAGCCGTTCGCATTAAGAATGTGGAAGCGAACCGCTTCGTGCGAATTTGTGGTATATCCACGACATAAGGGTGGAACCCCTGTCCACGCCTCGTGCTCCGGAGATGGAAAGGGGAGGGGGGTATAAGGTCATGAAGTGCTAACGCGCACTCCCCGAAATGTATCCTGTAAAATACCGACATGCACGCCACTCTGCGACGGTGCTCAAGGTTCTGTAGTTTTGCCTCAACCAGTGCTGAGTCTCCAATGAGCTTCTTAGCACGTTTCTCGATTGAGTCTAAGGCAGCCAGCTGGTATTTAGCTGAACCGTCCCAAAGGTGGCAGCAGTACTCCATACACGATCGGACTTGAGCTGTGTACAACTGCAATAGCTGTCCCGGTGTGAAGTATCGCCTCACCTTCGAGAGGATACCAAGTTTTTTGGCAGCTGTTGTGGCCAGAGACTCAATGTAACGTCCAAAGTTCAAGTCGGACGTAAGGCTCATACCAAGAAGCTCAAGATGGTCAGAAATCGGTACGGATACATCCCGGAAAGTTGGAGCCAGGTTAAAAGGACTCCGTTTTGTCGAGAATAGACACGCCTGGGTTTTGGATGCGTTGAACTTGACGAGATTGGCATCGCCCCACTCGGATATCACCCTTAGCGATGAGTTCAGACGATCCACTATGGACTCCCGACAAGACTGGATTGTTTCACTGTTGGCCCTTGCACTGGACAGATATCTGTCAACAACCGTGCTGTCATCAGCGTACCCAAAGGTATCGGGTGTCAACATGTCGTTGATATGCAGCAGGAATAAGGTTGCAGACAGGACAGAACCTTGAGGAACTCCGGCATCAATACCCTGTTGTCCGGAGGAGCAGCCTTCTAAGACCACTTGTATGGATCGTTCACTCAAGAAGTCCGAAATCCAGTTGCAAAGGCCAGCAGGTAACCCGTAGGCGGGAAGCTTGCCAGTAAGGCTAGCGTGCCAGACCCTGTCAAAGGCCTTGGAGATATCCAGAGACACGGCAAGTGCTTCACCATGTCTCTCGATAGCCTCGCTCCATAAGTGAGTGGCATGCACGAGGAGGTCCCCCGTCGATCGCCCTCGGCGGAAGCCATATTGGCGATCGTTAAGGAGATCATTATCCTCAAGGTATGCCAGGAGCCGATTATTCAGTACACGCTCCATAATCTTGCAGAGTATAGAGGTTACCGATATGGGTCTATAGTTGGCAGGGTCTGCACGACTACCTTTTTTGGGTACAGGTTGCACATTTGCAAGCTTCCACGATTTGGGGACAACACCAGTCTCAAGTGAGAGGCGGTACAGGCGTGTCAACACCGGAGACAACTCAGGCGCACAGTTACGCAGGACGATTGCAGGGATACCGTCAGGGCCACTTGCTTTATTCACGTCTAGATTTCGCATGGTTTTAAGGACCTCTTTTTGCCGGATGCGTACGGCTGCCATAGAGCAGTCGACACGAGGTAACGGGGGTGGTATTTTACCTGCGGCATCAAGACGCGAACTTTCCGCAAAATAGGAGGCAAAAAGATTGGCTTTCTCCTCCGCAGTATGAGCAAGCGACCCATCAAGTCTCTGCAGAGGCGGTAAAGATGGCTGGCAGAAATTGGTTTCCACTGCTTTCGCAAGCGACCAGAATGCTTTACTGCCAGCCGGATAGGAAGCAAGCTTAGCGCCTACTCGGCCTATGTGGGCGAATCGAGCCCTGCGTAATTCCTTTTTGCTTAACTTGGTGGCTTTGTTATAGTTTTTCTTCAGATCGCGAGTATTCGGAGCTTTGCGTGCACGAGCATCAGCCCAAGCAAGGAATGCCGACTGTTTCTGCGATTCCGCGCAGTTACAGTCAGCATTAAACCACGGGCGAGCTTTGCTACCGGTAGGAACATCAGAGAACGGTATGAAATACTCCATACCCTGACGTATGACTTCTGTAATAGCATCCGCGCAGCTCGACGATTCGCCTGAAGAAAAACAGTCCTGCCAAGGATACGAAGCAAAGAAGTGGCGCATCTCATCCCATTCTGCTGACCTGTATCGCCACACCCGTCTTTTACCACAAGGGCCCTGATCGGGTGGTGAATACACTGATACAGATTTCACCAGACAGTGATCTGAGGTGCCCAATGGGGCAGAAACAGACACAGAGTATCGGTCTGGATCGGTAGTCAGCAGAAGGTCTAAGCAGTTGGCTGTATGAGACTCAATATCCGGGACCCTTGTTGCACAGCTGACAAGCTGGGAGAGATTTAGCGACAATGCAAATTTGCGCGCCTCTCGCCCAGCATGATCGGTCACTAGGTATGGGAACAACCACTCTTTATGATGAGCGTTGAAATCCCCCAGGATGACTAGCTGCGCTGCCGGGTATCTCTGCAGAGCTTCATCAGCACCTTCACTGAGGTGTTCAAACAGTTTGGTTGTCTCCGTGTCTCCACTATGCGAGCGATAGACGCAAGCATACACAATTTGAGCTACACCAGTATCGACCAGTACCCACAATACGGAAAAACTTGGTGCCTCAAGGTTCTTGAGACGCTTGATGCAAATGTCATCGCGAGCGTACACACAGACTCCGGCACGAGGTAGAAACCTGTGTTCTAGTGTGTAGCCGGGATAGCTGAGGTACGCCGCGTCAGCCGGACAATTGATCTGCGTCTCAGTGAGGAACAGCAGATGCGGTTTTTCAGTCTCAAGATGGTGATGGACGGGGTTGAGATTTGAGTGCAAGCCTCGAATATTTGAGAGGTGCACTTTAAGTGGGAGGACGTGCAACCGCTGTTTAACCATTTTCCGTTTTTTGTGTGTTTTCATAATTGGTGATGTGGGGAAAAAGTGAATAGGCAGGAGGAAGGCAGTTGTACGAGGTACCGCGTTGCAATAAGCTTAGAAAATGAGCTGATTGCAGCCACACGCAAAGATAGCTGGCTTGGAGACCGCGGGGACGCCCGAACCCCCCCGGGGATTGCCACCTGGTCCTCCCATCCGGTCGCCAACCGGCAAGGTGGAGCATCCCGGGATTTTTCGTGAGGTGGCAGGGCAGCCTTTCGCGGGTGGCTTTCCCGCTACTTGGGCCCTCAACTTCCTACGGTCGGCCAGCGGTGCACCGTGCTTCGGATCCCGCTAGCCTCCAGAACCAGCCACTCGTTGTCGCAACAATCAGCCACTCCGACCTGCTATATGCCGCGGTACTACTGTACAGACCCAACCTCCATACTGGCTTCTCCTTACTACATGTCGGAACACGGCGGTACCGCTTGGCGACATTATTTAGTTAGGAGGGTGGTAACCAGCCGCGGCCGAAGCCTACCACCGGAGAGAGTGCTGTCCATTTTGCACTGCCCAGGGGCCACGTGTAGGGAAACTCGAGTAAGAGGCCCAGAAAAGGGCCTCGCCTACGGACGCGGACAGCTTTGACCCCCAGATATTGGCGGGCTTGTGTTTTGGCGTCTTTCTTAGTTTTTATGGAATTCTTCAAAGTGTCGTTAATTACTAAGCCCTTCTCTCAAACCTTTATTAATTACATCATCGGAAAGGGTCACTCAGTTTGACTTATTTTGAGACAATGAGGTAATTGGATCGGACGATTCATTGTTTCCTGGCACCTTCTAGTTTGACTTTCAGCTGCCTGACTTAAATTTCTGAAAAGATTTGTTTACCCTCTGTCCGTTTGGAATATGTTAAGAAATATGAGTCTTTGTTTTTAAGATTTATATGAAAAAAAAATTGGTGGTCGGTATTCTGGTCAATGCCGTGCCATCTCAATACGTAATCGATTGGAATATAACCCCAACGCATACACTTAAACGTTGAGGCTTCACTGTAAATGCGTAAAATGGCTATAAAAATCCAAGTATGGATGTGGAAATAATTATGATTATATTATAATATATATCGTAACTGCATTAAACGTCTCGTTCAATTCTGTTTAACACTTTATAGTCATACCACTTTATTCATGCTAGTTGAAAACACATTCGGATAATAAAAATACATTTTTAACAAAGTGATTTCCTTGTAGGTACTTATTTTTGTAGAATTTTTATTATGCAAGTAGGAGATGTTATAAAATAAGATTGAAAAGTAAAACGAAACGAAAAACATAAACGCTATCTTTGTCGCTCCGGCATATATTATGCATTACATGGTAAATTGATGCCTGTATCCTAAATACAGTATTATAACACGGATCAGAGGGTATTGATTAAAATTATCGCACCGTACAAAACCTAATAATGCCGTTCTTTCAATCAGATATTTAGGCTAGAGTGCTTCGTTCAAGGTCTGATAACACTCTTCAGGCTCTTTTTTTGGGTCCAGGTTATTATAGGGAATCCTTCACGATAATAAAATCCACTCACATATGGAATGGTTTACCGTCGGAAATTCGTCACTGCACTTCACTGGATACCTTAAAAAAGGTACATCGATTTTATCTGTTAAAGTCTAAATCAGTTTGCTAGTAATTTGTGTCCTCTTAATATATATATATATATATATGTCGGATCCTGAAGATTATGAGGTATGAAACGACGTCTCATCAGGATAGGTGAACGTTGAGGTGAGTCTCCATCTTCCTCTGACTCCATGGGCATGGTGGATACACGAACAATCCAAACGCAGATTACAAGTAGTGGTATGATTTATTTCCAAATGAAAGTACAACTAGGTTGGTACTCGAAAAACTACTAGGACACTAGCAAGTCCACAGGTGGCAGAGGTCTGCTCGACTCAACGGTCTGAACAGGAATGAATAAGTTTTTTTTTTTTTTAATGGACCTGTTCGCAAAATACTACAAAGTGTATATAATGCGTCACCGGGCTAAGGCGGGGAGTTGCTACACGCAATCTACACCCTTAATGAAATGGCAACTGCCTAAGGGCGCCCACTAGGGCTTGAACCTCGGCTTATGGCGTTGCCTGGGGACTCCTTATCGGAGAGAATCTGCCCGGTACGTGCCGGTAAACCCCAAAGTGGGGAGCAAAGGAGGGACCTCCGCGACCCCGCCGGCGGGGTGCGCGGTTGCTGGAAGAGCTTGTGCAGAGTGTGGCTCGACTAATATTGGCAGCATTAATCGCAAGGGTAATTTGGTCATCGCCGTCGGTAAGGACATGCCTAGGCCTTCGTTTGTAACGAGTCGCAGGTTGGGGAACGTAGTTAGAGGCGCTAACTACAAGAGGGTTAGGATGGTGAGGGGCTTTGTCGAAGAAGCGTATGGCCGCTTGCTTCATGAACTCTTTGAGAGACGGAACATCGAGATCGATGTGAATGTCAGAATTGCGGAGGTACCAGGGGGCCCCGGTTGCCCTCCGCAAGAAGCTGTTTTGAACTACCTGGAGGGTGTTCAGATAAGTGGGGTAGGTGTGGCTGAAGGCCACACTGGCGTAGGTCATTATGGGTCGAACGCATGTAGTGTAAAGCCTCACCTTATTTCTAAGGGAGAGTTTACTGCGTTTGCGTATGATTGGGGTGAGCCGGCCCATGACAAATTTGGCGCGGTTTCGGACTCTCCTGATGTGCTTCGCAAAGTTAAGCTGGGAGTCAAGAGTAACCCCCAAGTACTTGGCGTCTTTGGACCATGGGATGGGTCGACCGTACAGCTTTACAGCTGGGAGGGTACGACGTAATCTGGCACGAGTAAAGTGCACGGCGGTGCTCTTCTCGGGATTGACTTCGAACCTCCATTTGCGGAACCAGCTCCCGACGGAGTCTAGGGCGCGCTGGAGGTATCTGCCAAGTAATTGGGGTCTGCGACAGGAGGCATAGATCGCAGTGTCGTCTGCGAACAGAGAGAGCTGCGTCTGGGGCGTACTGGGAAGGTCGCTGGTATAGAGGGTGAAGAGGAGAGGGGATAGCACAGAGCCCTGAGGGACTCCGGCTCTAATGGGGCGAGGGGTGGACAGGGCGCCTTCGATTCTGTAACGGAAGCTGCGGTTCGTCAAAAAGATACGTACGAGACGATACGGCACACCGAGCTGGTATAGCTTGTACACCAGACCGTTGTGCCAGACCTTGTCGAATGCCTTCGCTACATCAAGGAAGACGGCTCCTGTGGGTTTGGGTTTGCGTTCATGAAAATTGGACGTGATGTGTTCCACCAGACGGTGGACCTGTCGAACACAACAATGTTGGGAACGGAAACCGAATTGCTTGGGGGGAATGAGGCTACTGTTTTCGGCGTAATCTCTAAGGCGGCGATAAATCAACCGCTCGTAGAGTTTGCCGAGGGGATTGAGAAGGCTGATGGGCCGGTAAGAGGAGGGCTGATCCCGAGGCTTTTTAGATTTGTGGATGCCTATGACTGTGGCTTCCTTCCATGATGATGGAAAGGTGCAGCTGGTCATCGCGGCATTGAGGATGAGGGTGATTACGGTAATGAGATGGTCAGGGAGGATTTTGAGGACACGGTTTGTAATACCGTCAGGTCCTGGAGCTTTCCTAGACTTGAGCGCCTTAAGGGCGGTGCGGACTTCCTGCTCCGTAATGGGAGGGAGCGGAGGGTCAGAAGGGGGTAGGGAGGAGAGACGATCGACCTCCGAGTCGACCGTTTGAAGGTGGTCAGGGTCGCAAGGAAGAGTGCTGGGCGAGCACTGAGCTTCGAGACTGTCAGCCAGACATTCAGACTTTTCGTCATCGTCAAAGGCTAGAGACCCGTCGGGTCTGATCAGAGGGGGCATGAGAGAGGTCTCGTCTGATTTGAGAGAGCGGGATAGCTTCCAGAAGGCAAGGTGGTCTGGTTCCAGTTCAGAGACGAACTGGTCCCACTTGGAGTTGCGATATTCGAATACGCGTTTCCTCACTTCTCTTTGTAAGGCGCGTAAAAATACTCGATTATCCTCCGAAGGGAAGTTATCATACGCTCGAAGAGCGGCATTCTTCTCAGTCACCAGGTCAGCAATTTCGTTTGGAAGTTTCCAGTGCCCTTCATCGGGCTCTGGAAGCGACCTCGAACAGGCGTCTACGACGATTTTGATGTGACTGGTGAGAGAGGAGACTGCTAAGTCAATGTCAGCAGCGGTGGACAGGTAAGAGGGGATCTGGTCAAGATAGATTGAGCTGGGTGCTTCTAGGGCTTTACCTAGCCTCACCCAGTTCAGTACGGTCTTGGTCTTACCGGGGAGCCCAGTGGGTCCCGGTATGTTAGTCCGAGGATGGAATTGCATCACAACGGGACGATGGTCGGAGTTTAGGGCTTTGACCACTTCGATAGAACGTACACAAAGGTTAACGTTCTTAAGAAGGGCTGCTGACCTACGATAGTGGGGAAGTGAGTTGGTTCCATGGGAGCCACAACGTCAAAGTTGAGGTTCCCGGAGAGTTGAAGAAGGAGGTTACCGCGTGGGTTGGAATGAGAGCTGTTCCAAGCTTCGTGCTTGGAATTGAGGTCGCCTGCTATGATAACAGAGTTACTGATACCAAGCAGGGAGGTAATGTCTTCCTCGATGAGAGGCCTATCGGGACTGGGGGATAAGTAGGCTGACACCAACGTGACAGGTTGGTGCCCCGTCATGCCAATGCGACATGCGGTTGCCTCTATAAAGGAGAGAGGGGGGAGTTCCAAAGGAGTGCAATACAGAGCACGTCTGTAGTAGATAGCAGTGCCTCCTTTGTTTCCCCAAGTGCGGTCATTTCGGACCAGATGATAGTGGGCTATGCGCGGAGAGCGCATGTGGTCCTTGAGGAAGGATTCCTGGACTAGAAGGATATCTATCTGATGTTGATCTAAGAGCAAAGCGACTTCGTCACGCTGGGTTCGAATGCCATCAGCATTGAAAAAGGCTATTTTGAGGGACCTGGGCTTTATCCTACGTCTGTTGGAGTTATCCAAATTACCTAGACTATCCATCAATAGGCTTTAAAAGATTTGATGGCGGCAATTAGCGAAGCGTATTTCGCTGAGATCAAAAGGATGGCAGAGACATTGCCTTGATGGCGCCTGAGCTCGTTTGCGTACGCAATCACCTCGTCGGGGTTGATGACGTCCACAAACGAGGAGACAACGGAAAGCGCACTAGCCAAGTCGGCGTGGTCGCTTCCGTTGGAGGTTTTGGGGGGGCTGGGGGGGAGACGGGGAGTTGGTGGGGAGGCCATCAACTCCGGCATGGCGGGTTGTGAGGGGAAAGTACGGGGGCAGGCAGCACCAGGTGCTGGGGCCCAAGGGGGGATTGAACTAGGGGCTGGTTTCGCCACAGAGGGAGAAGATTTGGCTGCTGCCAGTTTGGCGGCGTAAGTGGATCTCGCTTGGAAGCGGTCGAGAACCTTTTTGGAGACTTTGGGGGCTTTGGGGCAGCCGCGGTAATTGGCTGGGTGCCCAATGCCCTCGCAGAGGACGCAACTAGGGGGAGAGAGAGGTCTTGAGGTTTGACTTCATCCTTTTTGGGCCGCTTACAGTCGGAGGAGGAAGGAATGAATAAGAATGAATCGCTCCGCGTTTTATAAGGCAACATCGCCCCACCTCCCCACCCGTGGCCGTGCGCAGGTGCGACGTGCGCAAACAACACGTGCTCCTGAGTGTCTTATTTTTATATTAACTATTTTATCGCAATAATCAGACTAAATTAATTAAATTAAATTAAAATCATTATATTTCCGACACGGCCAGCCCTGACGAATCAGTCGTCCTCGACTGTGTCATTCTGCGAACAATGAAATAGCACCGAGTATCATATTTGCATACTTTAATTGCAAGTTTATTAATCACATATCAGATTATATCAACAGCCTCATTAAACACAAACTTCACAAAGTATGAAAGTGACAAGAATTGAAAGATTTATTTCGTTAAAAATCATCATTTGATTCGTTCGGCCATCCGCACCCACGGATACCCTGCAGAATGGAGGCCGCTACAACGGTCCATTCACTGGCACAAGATAAAGCCCTAGGTCATCCGCAACGACGGATACCTCTGCAGAATGGAGGCCGCTACAACGGTCCATTCACTGGAGATCTGAGAGACGCCTTAGGCCATCCGCAGCCACAGATACCTCAACCGTATAGATCTGCTACCACAGTCTATTCACCACATACTACAAATCACAAATCTTACTGGTCATGTGAACCCGCTACTACGGTCTACTAGAGTATCTCTGTAGTGAAGTGTATGTCTAAATTGAATTATCACTTTCATCAGTATCTAAGCTTAATTCTATTGGATGTTCATGATCAGGACTTTTTCGGATCCTGTCATGAGGATATTTGTAGGTTCGATTCGAATTCAGACCCCTCAAGAGATATCGATCGGCATCAAGGACTTCAATAATCCTGAAGGGACCTCTGAATTTCGGATCAAGCTTGGTCTGATTTCGTTCTTCATTTTGAATGAGAACGAAATCCCCCACGGAAAAGTTTTGTACACTAGCTTTATTGTGATCAAATTTACGCTTATCATAGGCGGCATTATCTCTCATGTTCTGTACTGCGTGTTCCCTGACCTGTTCCAAATCTACTATCGTTCCTTCACTATCCAATGTCACCATAGTCAGAGGCCTAGCTAATTTTCCTATCATCATTTCCAAAGGACTAGACTTGGTAACCCTGTTAACAGTGGAATTAATGGCAAGCTGGACATCTTCTAGTGCATCCTGCCATGAACAATCTTTTCCTGTCTCAGCTGCAGTGAGCATTGATTTGAGAGTGCTCATTACTCTCTCGACTTGACCGTTGGCGCGACTCCCACGTGTGGCAATCAAATGCAGCTCGATACCATGCGACTCGCAGAAATTTGAAAATTCTTTAGAGGCGAAACAACGGCCCTGGTCAGCAATAATCCTTTTTGGAGCACCAAACAAAGCCACACTACATTTCAGGACACGAATACTATTATCGCTATTGATGTTAAGAGTGGGAAACAAAAGGACAAACTTAGTAAATGCGTCGACGATTACGAAAACGTATTCTTTGATGTCGTTTTTCCCGCTAAGCTTTCCCGAAGCATCCATGTGCACAGTGTGCCAAGGGATGGGAACTTTTGGAATGGGATGGAGCTCGGCCTGCACACGTCCAGAGTGTGATTTTGACACCTTACAGGTGATGCGAACATATTTGGACATGCCGGTTAACCAATAGTGGTTGAAGACCTTCTCCAGAGTTTTCTCCCATCCGAGATGCATCAAAGATTCGTGGATGTTGTTAATGACTGACCATCTAAATGAACGTGGAACAATGGGTAGAATTCGTGTTTGGCCATTTCTTTGGATCTTCTGATGCAAAATATTGGATCGAATCTCATAGGTTTTGCGGTCGTCTTCGGACAGAACTTCGTTTCTGTAATCGGATAAGATTTGACGTATCTCTTCATCCTTTTCCTGCCAGTAATCCTTCAGCCAGTTTGGTGACAATTCTGCCAGATCGACACGTTTTTGATCTACCAGAGTTTGTGTTGGGAGGGGATTTCTTGAAAGAAAATCAACATGGCTCATTCTGCTACCTTCACGATGTACTATATCAAAGTCGAATGACTAAAGACATGCCCACCAGCGGTTTAGGTTTGAAGATTGTCAGAACGGGTTCATTCGTGAGACAAGAAATCATCTTCTGACGAATCTCTTCGTGAGTAGGCTCCCACAAAATTTTTCCCTTTCCACAACCACTTGTCAGTTTGAACAATGGACTCAGGATCTTAGAACATTGGGGAATAAATTGTCGGAAGTATGATACGAGCCCAATAAATTGCCTAAGCTGGGTGACAGTATTATGAAGTCTTCTCCCCGAAAATTTAGATGCCACAGTTTCACTGATAAGAGAACACTCAGCACCAGAATCATAATAAAAAGGAAATTGCTCACCGTTGTTCTTCAGTAATCTAGACGGGTTGTCGACGCTGCAGACGTCCACACGGCGAATGCTGTTGTTGCTCGGGACTGCATCACTGCTTCCTGCTGCAGCGGAGTTCCCAGCAGCATCAGTAGGTGCGCGGTTACATTTTGATGCGAAGTGGCCGGTTACCCCACATCGGTAGCAGCGTGGTCCACTGGATGTAGATGTAGATGGTGGTGTATGATTAGTGGTCTTTTTCTTTTCAGTCACCTTCAAACGACACTCATTAGCTTTGTACCCGATTCTGTCACATGAATAGCACCTGGGAGTTACTCTAGGTCGTTTCGCATCACTAGAACCCTCAGCAAAAGATGGATGTTATGAAGACGTAGTAGTGGCTTTTCTCTTCATAAATGAGAAGGCTTGTAGCTCCTTTTGTAGCTTGTCTCGGGATGTCACTTTAGTAGTAAATGCCAAATGTTGAATTCTTCCATCTAATTGAGCGATGTGTGCTAAAATGGTAGAGGAAGCTATTTGCTCAACGCTCATATTGTGACACTTCGATACGAGAGTTGACATAAATCGTGCGGCATATGCGGCATAACTTTCTTCTTGTTTGGGTCGCCCATTCATGATATTGATCAATGTAGCAGCTGGAGTTTCAATACTATGGAACCTCGCGGCAAAACGATCCTTGAACTGGGTCCATGTCATATCAGGGAAGGAAATCTGAGATAACCATATTGATGCTTCGCCCTTCAACGCCTTGCTCAGAACAATCACCAGATCGCCTCCTTGTAGGTTTTTTTTCAGAAAGGCACAAGTCAGCAGTCGAAGACCAAGATTGTGGATTTATATCCTGTTTGTCTGGATCAAACTCTGGTAGCGAGATATCATTTTGATTCGTAGGCCTGACGGTGTTGATGAGGTTCAGCAGGTTCTGGTTTTAGGCTTCCAGGAGTACACGTAGAAGGTTCTCACCGCCGCCTGGATGTGCTCGTGCTCATCCCACTTCTGATGTCGGATCCTGAAGCTTGAGGTACGAAACGACGTCTCATCAGGATAGGTGAACGTTGAGGTGAGTCTCCATCTTCCTCTGACTCCATGGGCATGGTGGGTACACGAACAATCCAAACGCAGATTACAAGTAGTAGTATGATTTATTTCCAAATGAAAGTACAACTAGGTTGGTACTCGAACAACTACTAGGACACTAGCAAGTCCACAGGTGGCAGAGGTCTGCTCGACTCAACGGTCTGAACAGGAATGAATAAGCTTCGGATTTCTTCTCGTCGGCCGCGAAGCGGCCGGCGGGGAGACGCCATCGAGGCAGGGCCTCCTGGGCGTGGTCTCAAACCGCTGCCTGTAACAACAGGCAGGTCATCGGGGCGCTTGTAGCTTGGTGTCTAGTCCGGGTGCGCAGAAGAGTTTCACGCCGTGGCGAGATCAAGCCAGCCGGGTGATTCCCCATGGGGGGAGGCCCAGCTAGCGACCTCAAGCTCACGGCGGCTCGCTCGTCCTGGGGTCAGTCCTTGAGTCTGGCCCACGATCCTGACTACTCGACGTGGAGTAGTGGATGTGGGCAGGCAGTGTATTGGCCGCGTCAGCGCTGCATTGCAGCACCACCCTGAGCAGTCATCTGTGGGGGTCTGAGGTCCTCCAGAGCGGCCGGCTGGCCGGTCATGGAGGAAAGAGCCTTCAGGCCCCTCTCGATTATGCTGGTGGCATCGTCGCCGATGCGGATTGCCACCAGGACTTCCGTGAGGATCCTAACCGCCTCTGTTAGGACCCTGTCCCTTTCTGGGACGGCTGCTCGTTGGCTCTTTTGACTTGGAGCCCGCTGGTGTTTCGGCATCTCCCCCTGAGGAATAACCTGAGGGGCGTCGACCACTTCCAGTGGGCCCGTGGGTGGCTTGCGACGCGGCTGGGCATGGAGAGAGGCGGCGTCTTTCTGGGCAGCGGGACAGGGCGTAGGCGTGCCCCCTGCGAAGGCGCCGGCGTCCCCGATGACGAGGAGGTGGCGGGGTGTAGCCGCTTCCCAGCGCGCGTGTCGCTTTGCACACTGGCACACAAGGCAGCTGCACTCTCCCTGAGGGCGTCCAGGGCTGCGTGCCTTGCGGCGGCGCGCTGGGCAGCGGCGGCGTCTATCTGGGGCTGCTGTCGTTCGGGCAGCGGAGGTAGGGGCGGAAACGGCGGCAGAGAACGGGCGGCCGCGAAGGCCGCAGCAGACGTCTCGCCGGCGTCGTTTCCGGGCGTTGTGGTGGTCGACGGTGGGCGCGACCATGGGCGCAGCGCAAGGATGCGCTGCAGCGTCGAACGGGGGCTCGTAGGCTGGTACACCTTCTTGGTGGGCCGCCTACGGCTGGACTTTGATGGGGTGACCGACATAGGTGGGCGTCAAAACGAATAAGCCTGGTCCGCGCGGTGCGTAGCCTGCCCTGTAGGAATGAAAAAGAATGAATCGCTCCGCGTTTTATAAGGCAACATCGCCCCACCTCCCCACCCGTGGCCGTGCGCAGGTGCGACGTGCGCAAACAACACGTGCTCCTGAGTGTCTTATTTTTACATTAACTATTTTATCGCAATAATCAGACTAAATTAATTAAATTAAATTAAAATCATTATATTTCCGACATATATATATAAATATATGTATATATTTGTGTATTTATTTGCATTGCTTAATGTAGTTTTAGTACCATATTATTGTAAATGTATTTTATGAATACTATTATAGTAATTTTATATTGCATAAACTTATATACCTCTAAAGGTATGCAAATATTTATAGTAGTTTTTAGTTATTCTTATTTTCACTATTCTATTTTTGTTGTATTTAAATTACTTATATAATTCCTATACTTCAGCACTACTCTCTTCTCTTTACATTCTCCTCTACCCATAGGTTGTCTGGAAGAGATCGCTTCCAGCGGTCAGACCGCCTTTGTGCACATTGATTTAAGTTCATTTTTGTGATCTTCCATACTGGACTGGGAGAGATAGAAAAACATAGAATGTTCCAGTTGCCCTTCTTCCCGGGCATGCTGTAGAAGTCAGCAAAAGGGATTCGAGGGTTACAGTGTATTGTAATTTAGGCGATAGGCAGACAACCTATCACTACAGCAATACACATTACAATCTAAAATTGCCCTCAATATGTCAGACGTGGCGAAAGCGCCTTTTAGGAGGCGTTTTACGCTCTGCCTACCCCGTAAGGGATAAAGGAGTGATTTTATGTATGTATGTATGTATGTCATTTTTGTGTTTCTTGTTTTTTTGTGGACAATAAAGTGTTTTTACTTACCACTTACTTACTAAGGGATCCGAAGGTTTCAGTATATTGCAATGGTCTGACAACCTGTCACTACAGCAATATACCTAGAAATCAATTTTACATAACCCTCAAAAGATTGTCACGACGACACACTACTTCGACGACATGTTTATAGTATAGGTTCCTTGGTTAACGATAAATAACAAACTTGAACACTTTCACAGCTTGCTGGCAAACTAACGCTCGGTGTTTCACTCAGCAACCTTAGACACGTCTAGCATGATAAAGCGCTCAGACGGCGGAACGACCTTTGTTTAGGTCGTTTACGCCCTACCTACCCCATTAGCGATAAAGGAGTGATTATATGTATGTATGTATAATCTGTGTTTCTTATAAAGCTTTACTGTGAATTTACGAACTGTAAGCTTGCCTTAAATATAAATGTAGCATTTAGCTAAAGCCCCAAAATAACATAAGTACATTTAGTTTTCCAGCCAATCGCACATATGTGATGTGTAACCATGTAAAAATAAGAGTAAACGAAATGTTTATTTCGTTTTCATTTTATTATTCAACGCGGTTTTGCAAAAAACCTACATCGCTGAATCAAATGTTCTTTATTTTTTTGTTTATAATTACGACAAAATGAAATTAATTACAGCGTTTTAGTACTAAAAAACATTACAGACAAACAGTCACACTACTTCGACAACATTTTGGTATGAACCTATTATTAAAACAAATAACAAACTTCACCGCAAAGTTCACAGCTTGCTGGAAAACCCACTCTCGGCTTTTCACTCAGCAGCCTTAGACACGTCTAGCATGATAAAGCGCTGCAGCCGCTGTTTGTCCTAATTGTACTCACCTACCTCAAACAGCGACGTGTACCAAGATAAAGCGCTTCAGCTGCTGTGCGCTCTAGTTTCACAGAAGGCTACAGCTTTGAGTGAAGCGGGAGAAGAAAATAAACTAAATATCAAACACATACATATGAAAGCCTTCGCGAAAAGTAGTTTTTGTAATATCTTTTCCTAATATGAGAACGAACTAACCTAACGCTAGGTGGTACTCTTCAAAATCCTTAATGACCCATCCTCTCCTGATTATCTCCGCTCCCGATTTCGTTTTTTACCCCCTGATCCTCGACCCAGGCGCACATGCATCACAAAGGTGTTGGAGGTTCCTGGATCGAACACAAAATTCTTTTTTAACTCATTCACTGTTCGAGCCATTCAACTGTGGAACAAACTGCCGAAAACCATACAAGAGAGTCCCTCTCCCTCTACCTTCACTTTTAAGAAGAAACTGAAAGAGTATTTTATGACCTCTCTATGACGTATATAATTATATTTTATTTTATCATTTATATATCATATAAATATATTTATATGTATTAGTTTATTATAGTATGTAAATATGTGTATTAGTATTATTATACATCAATTTGTAATTGAATTATACTAACTGTATCTGTTCCCGTGAAATTCCAATCTTTTATCCCCATTAGGTTGGCTGGAAGAGATCTCTTATAGAGATAAGCTCGCCTGTTGTTTATTTTTTTAAGTTGAACTGTATTTTTAATTTTTAAAACAATAAAGAATATAATAATATTTAGTTAGTTTTAGTAGGTATCTAAAATTTTCCCAGAAACTCAAGCTTTGTTGTGTTGTATTGTAATTAAAAATTCAAAAAATTGCAGCAACTAAACTGATTTTACTTCCATGCTGGCCTGGGAGCAAGAGAAAAACATAGAATGTGCCAGCTGCATTTCCTCCCTGACATGCTGTAAAAACCAGCTAAGGGATCCGAGGGCTTCTGTTTATTGCAATTTAGGCGATAGGCTGACGACCTCTCACTACACCAATATACAAAATATACAAATCTATAAATATTCCTCAAACTTTGTCAGACGTGGCGGAACGAACTATGTTTAGGTAGTTTACGCTCTGGCTAATCCATTAGAGATGAAAGCGTGATTAAGTGTATTTATGTCTGAACTGCTCCTATCGCATTTAACTTACTTTGCTAATAGATTTTGGTCCCAATTATGCTGACAAACTTATTGCTGCGACCACTGTCTTTTAATTTACAATTTATTTTAAATAACAGCCAATTTCATTTTCATACAAACGACTTCAATCTCAAGCTTGGTATTATACAAAGAAAGTCTTTAAGACGCTTTGGAAGGTGGTCGCATGGCTGAAAGGTACAAAATAAGTGCAAAATGTAATCGAAGGTTCCGCTGCAGTAACCCGCTATAACTCAATAATGCGCGAGCCTTCACCAAGGAAGCAATTTAGAGGAAATTTCAACATTTTGCGATAGAATTAACCAGAACAAGAGGGAGAGACGAAGCCAAATCTTTTTAAATGTATTTCGTTGGTGAACTGAGGCGAATAACACAATAACATTCGCTGCTTGCAGTTGCGATTTTCGGTTGTAATATTTATGAAATTATATACGTAAAGCAACAGTTTAATATAGAGGGGAAAACTCTTTACTCCAACGGGAACTGCCATCTTAGGGCCTGGATTCTCCTCAAATTAGATGATTTAAGAATGAGAAAATCTAAAGTTGGAAGACATTAGATGATCTGGATAAATATCTACAGAAACCAAATATAAGTACCAGATTTTTAACAAATAAGGATTATCCATTATTTATAAGATTTATGACCATGACCTTCGGATTCACATAAAATGGTGAAGTAAATAAAACTTATTTGCTTTCCTACAATAAGAGAAAGAGGCACTGAGTTATATTATACATAAACTCAATATTTTTTTATAAATTGCTCCTCGAACACAGTAATTTGAATTCAAAATTGATTGGAGCAAAAATACCTCTCTCTACCTTTACAACAAAAAAATCACGAATGCTAAAATTGAGCCAATTTTTCGTGTCACAAAGGAAAAAATATTTTTGAAGTAATTGAGAGCTCAGAGAAGTATGAAAAATAATTGATATGAACTTGCAAACTATTGAAATGTATTATTGTTTTGTAGCAGAGGGTCATAAATTTATATAGGTACATACACTACATACATAATATGAGTCTTTAAACAAACAAGGAGAAGAATTAGCGGAAAAAAAATAAAGTTAGTTGACTAAACTTACCCATGAAACCAAACAACTAGGTATCCCTAAGGAACAACAGTCGGAATATGAAAACAAAAAAACGCCCTTCTATACAAAATGGTGTCAGCGGCTAGAGTTATTTTGTATAGGAGAGTCAATTGTTTTTTTCAATTTTTGACTTAGATTCCTTAAGAAAGTTGTTTATTCATAAAGGGCTAGGTACCAGTAAAGTTAAGTCTACAGATTTATTACACCCTGTACAATAAATACGGAATGAAACAATTTACGAGTATGTTTCGCGTTCGCTAGACGAAGCTACAGTACGACAACGCTTTAAGTGAAGTCCTCCACACAACGCAGCGTCCCCGACAAGTTCATTCAAAGCTTTGTTTTGCTGTACCTGGCTGCTGACGGCTCAGTTCACAGTTGACTTCACAAGCTCATTAACGATGTACGTTTATTAAGCAGATCCTTGAGGTGTTCATTAATATTGAACGAATGAGCCAGAGACTGTTTTGTAAGCTTGCATGAAAGTACGTTAATTACGTCAATGAAAATATTTCTTCCATGCTGGACTGGGAGCGAAAGAAAAACATAGAATGTGCTAGCTGCATTTCCTCCCGGGCAAGCTATGAAAACCAGCTAAGGGATCGGAGGGTTTCATTAAATTGCAATTTGGGCGATGGACTGACAACCTGTCCCTACAGCAATATACCTACAAATCTATCCTATATAACCCTCAAAACTTTCTCAGAGATGGCGAAACGACCTTTGTTTAGGTCGTTTACGCTCTGCCTACCCCATTAGGGATAAAGGCGTAAATGTAGGTAGAAACATGTTTTTTATATGTATGTATGTATAATGGAAAGCTAGCAAAGATTAGTAAAACGAACTGAAATAAAATCATACTTGTATCAAATTCTTGAATTATATTCCCCTAATTATAGAATTTCAATAGTGAACTTCGAAGAATTAATTAACTACATTCTACGAAACAATTGCTACATTATTGAAAAAAACAATTTCAAAGGTAATGAAATCTACACTTGACACACACATTCATATTATTTTCTTTTCATTTCAAGAGCATTACAAAGAAAGAAATGATAAAGTCAAATTATTTCGATGAAGAATCAAGATTTACTTTAACATATTTATAATATTATACTTCTTTTAATATACTTTTTGCAACTTATATTAATATATTTATTCATTAACTTCATCCAATACAAAATAATACAAATAACGAAATATCCTTCCACTTTTCCATTGCTGAAAATCTTCTCGGACCCATTTTCACAAGACGAAGATAACAATATGCAAATATTTATCTTTCAGCTCCCAGAGAGGAAGTTTCGTAGGATAAAGATAAATGATAAGTTGCGCCGTGTCCTAGCTATTTACATCGCTTAAGGGTCTGGAGGAGTAGTGAAATCCCATACAAACGTTTTTTTGCTTTTATTCCTAAACAGTAAAACCAAACTTAACCAAACTCCGTAAACATGACCAAATGCATCATATTTCTATGCTTTTAATTCGGTTTGGCTTAAAAAGTTTCTTCCGTGCTGGCCTGGGAGCGAGAGAAAAACATAGAATGTGCCAGCTGCATTTCCTCCCGTGCATGCTGTAAAATCCAGCTAAGGGATCTGAGGGATTCAGTATATTGTAATTTAGTCGATGGGCTGACAACCTGTCACTACAGCAATATACCTACAAATCTATCTTAAATAACCCTCAAAACTTTGTCAAATGTGGCGAAACGACCTTTGTTTAGGTCGTTTACGCTCTGCCTACCCCATTAGGGATAAAGGCGTGATTATATGTATGTATGTATGTGGTTTAAAAATATATATCAAGTGTTTGAAAATGTCTATATTTTGCGAGTTATGAAATAACGTCATTTAGAACAAGCCGAGTCAAAAATGAAAAGCTCGTTTTAAAACGCAAGCGACAGTTTTTTGGCTAGCTTCTAATATTTAGGGATATTCGTATTCTCTTCCTAAAGGACCAGTTAGGGTTTTAACAAGCAGTGAGTAAATTAGCCACAGCTCTCTGGACACCGGCCAATGTACTTACATTGTAGAAGCAGTATACAGGGAGCTAACCAATCTTTAGGGATTAACCCATGAAACTAAACTATAAAAACAAACTGGGGTTAAAAAAAAATTAAAAGTATCTCATACTTAATTAAATTGTATACCTGTGCATCTAATTTACACCTTTCCGTCACTATCGTTCACTCCGGAAGCTACGATTTTTGAATTCTTTCTCTCCTGATTAGAATAGGATCAAAATCTGAAAATAAAGATATCTTTATGGAAAAGATTTTTTGCATATTATTTACAGAGTGAATTGACATAACTAAATTATTCCTTGTAAGATGTATATCAACCCCCTAAGATCAGTAAGCCCAACCAATGTACTCACTTGTAGGAGCGGTATAGGAGCGTCCGGGGAGCGGTAAACCTCTCAGATACACACCAAGCACTAAAGCCTTGGACAAAGAAGAGTTCTGTTGGGAATATATAGAGTATAAAAAAAATTAAACTCTGTATATTGAGAGGATTAAATATTGTCCAATGCACCGGATAGACCAGTATGAAACCAGACACAAAAATACCTACATATAATTACGCCTATATCCCTGATGGGGTAGGCAGAGCGTGAACGACCTAAACAAAGGTCGTTCTGCCACGTCTGACAAAGTTTTTTGTAGGTATATTGCTGTAGTGACAGGTTGTCACCCCATCGCCTTAATTGCAATATACTGAAACCCTCGTATCCTTTGGCTAGTTTTAACAACATGCTCAAGAGGAAATACAGCTGGCATATTCTATTTTTCTCTCGCTTCCGGTCCAATATGGAAGTAAGGTACAAAAATGTAATCTGTTATTATTAATAACAGACTGTTCTTGAAATTGGCCAATACTCGCTTTTATTACCAGGAAGTTTACGACGTGAAAGTGTATCGCATTACGAACAGTCTAATGATAAATCGTTATGAGGTGTATTTGGCGTGAAATTAATATCAATAAGAACTTTGCCTTCAATATACGACATATGATCGATCTACTTTACATGAGGTTTCATATTAACTCACACAAACTTTATTATGATTGTTATACTGTACGTTAGTATATTAACGCTCGTATTTATAAAACAATCTCAAGACTGAGAGCGATATTAAGTATGGATTTCACAGGTCATACGCTAACAATTGCTGCGATTACTTCCCAAAACATAAAAAAGCATGTAATTTTTTCCATTAGTTTTCAGCTTTTTTATTTGTTGTGTTATATATTTTCATTTGATTCATCAACATTATGTTTCGCTTACTGATAGGTACAATCATCAACCAATCACAGGTTTATTAATCTTATTAATACTTATCGTTTTTCTAACTTCATTTTATTACAATGCTACTATTATTTTCTACGGCAACACCGAGTTACATATTTTTTTCAAAATGTAGGTAGAAACATATTTTTTTAACTCATGATGCATTTCTTACGAAAAACTTCGTTAGTTCCGCCCGCTGTGTCACTCACTGTTAAATACTGCAAATAATGTCCGGGAATAGTGCATGTTCCAGTTCAGGTGAATCTACTTTTGTGATAATAAAATGAAGTATTGGAAGCATTCTGCTACGAGCAGGACATCAATTCTATAAGAAGAAACAGTACAATACTGGTCTTTCAATATGGAAGTGTAACAAAAGAGTTATTACTTACAGTTGAGGATTATTATAGCGATGGAAACTTTAAAATTTGTCTAGTACCATTTGATCAACAATACACCATACATGGTGATATTGGAAGTACTGTGAACAATACAAACATTGTGCCACTTGTGTACGCTCTAATGAGTAATAGACATTCCTATATTATTATTCCTATTTATTCCTATATTGAGATCTTCCTACGTGGCTTTTTTTTCTTTATTTAAATCCCAAGTACCTGGATGGAGTCTCATATAATACAAAACTAATTATGAAAAAGCAGTTATGAGCGCCATCACTAAGGTTTTTCCTTTTGTAATAGTGAGCGGATGTTACTATCATTTTAACAAGGCTATTTGGCGTAAAAGGCGCGAGCTTGAAATCACGAAATCGAATAATCCAACAAAAATCCGCGAAGTGGCATTAAGCGCTGTGCTCCCTTTACTACCACCATTCGAAGTTATTAAAGGTTGGTCATATATCACACGGAAACAAACAGAAGAAGAGGACATGATAAAGTTTCGAGCCTATATGACAAAGCAATGGTTAAAAGAAGATTTTATACAAAACTTGGAATGTATACGGAAGTCAGCATCGCACAACTAACTGTTTGGAGGGTTTCTGCAAGGGGATATGTCTGTTGGTCATTTTTTGGAAGCACTTAGACATTAAGTTTAAGGCCTTAGTAGGTATATAGTTCTCAGTGTTTCAGAAAATATCATTGGAAATATTGGTGATTATCTGTCATAATTCACAAACTTTTAATAAGTATTATTAAGGTTAATAAATCTGTGATTGTTTGATAATTTATTGTTCCTATAAGTAAGTAAGCGAAACATAATGTTGATTTTTTGTATTTGATTCAATAACTTTTTTTTATTTTTAAAATCATCATTATTATTTATTATTAATATTAGTGGTTATCTGTGATTATCAAAAAAATATGAGTATTAATAAGATTAATAAACCTGTGATTGGTTGATGATTGTACCTATAAGTAAACGAAACATAATGTTGATTTTTTTATTTGATTCTATATAACACAAGAATATAAAAGGGAAAAGAAGAGAAGTAATCGTAGCAATTGTGTGTCCCCCCCCCCCCGTGACAACTGAGAAATAGACTTCGCATTTGTCCCCTCTATTTAGCTTTCAAAGGGAAAAATCGGCTCGAATTGTCACCCCGGTGACAACTGACAATTCTCAGCTGTCTCCCCGGGGGACAGGGCTAGAGGGGACTACTGGGAACAATTGTAGGAAACAGATTTCAAAAGTATTTTCACTAACAAAATTTTGTATTTTTTGTGGAACCGTGCCTCTAAAAGGTAGAATAAACAGTAATGCATTTTTTTTAACACACTAAATTGCAAAAATATGTATTAAATGAATTAGTTTTGTAGTAGGTAAAACTTAAAACATTACATTACAAATTATAATACTTAGGTCCAATATGTCCCTGTATTTATTTATTAAATACTCCGTAATAAAATCACAAAATTCTAGTCAAGTAGAACCTTATTGGGCTCGATTCTAGATTTTCCGGCTAAAACTAAACTTAAAATCAATATGTCACTTTCAAAATAATAAAATTGATAAAGACAGGCGATTTATACAAGATGGTTTTATACTTTGTCCGCTAGATTCTGACGCGCTTTTGCACGTTTCTCCTGTATTTCTGTCAATTTTATCCGCCATATCATATGACGGCGGATTAAAACGACAGATAATGCATAAACCACCGACTATACATCAAAAACAAGGAGAGAACAGTTCTCCTGTCCTTTTGCAATGTTTTTAGTCTGAAAGTGACAAATATAATTTATTTTTAGTTAAAGCCGGCGAATCAAGAATCCAGTGCATTATCCAATTTTCAAAATATAGATAACTAGCTTTTACCTGCAACTTCGTCAGCGAATTTTTTTTGTCTCCTTTGCCCACCTGTGATTGTCAGCGTGTTGAAGCGTCAAACCTCTTCTCCCGTAATCGTTCCTCACGTACCTACTACACGTTCCCCCTGTCCTCCCGTCACACGCGGCTCCAAACTGTCATAATGTCCGCCCAGTCCTCCATTCCTCCCATCCATGACTTGCTCTAGGCACTTCTGTTCCCTTTCCTCTCGTTTATCCTGAAACCTATGTCGCTCCAGTGCACGTGTATAAAAGTTTCAAGGATTATTAATACACAATATGAATTGAATTGCTGCCAACATTTTAACAGCATAGCGTGATGCATTTCATAGCACTCTTAAATCAGGCTGCCTATCGAAATCGGTTATAAACGCTAACTAAATTCAGTTTCCTGCCTACTACCTACCCCATAAGTATGATGGCGTGATTATATATAGCTTATGTCCGTTTCCAGGTTACCAACTATAACCATTCAAAATTTCATCTAAATCCGTTCAGCCGTTTAGGCGTAAAAGACACCACTAAGTAAGTTAAGTTCCCTGACTACTGCCTACCCCCTAAGTACGAAGGCGTTATTATATATAGCCTGTCCGTTTCTAGGTTACCATCTTTCTCTATACCAAATTTCATCAAAATCTGTTTAGCCGTTTAGGCGTGAAAGAGCAACAAACAGACAGATAGACAGAGTTACTCGTACTTTCGCATTTATAATATTAGTATGGATTTATTTCGCCATACTCAGCAGCATAATTATTTTCTTCTTACCTAGTGGATTATCGAGTTAAACAATGACCCTATGAACCCTGGTGTCAGTGTTTTAAAACCGCTTAGTAGCACAGCTATTTAGGCCTCTGACATAGTTTGAGTAACCACCACGCACGACAACGGCCGGGACCAACCAGAGCTTAACGTGCCATAAATCGAATCGAATGTAACAACCCCCCCCCTACTAACCCAATATATATATATATATAATGTGAAAGGAAGTGTGAGAGGAAGGTGTGGAGGAGTGGAAGTAATGTGGAGCGGAGAGGATGACAGGAAGGGAAGAGGAATGGGAAGAGTGGCTCATGAATGTCTAGTAATAAGGTTACAAATATGGCTCGTGATTGTGATCGTCTAGTATTAAGAGTTAGGACCGTACGTTGTGTAATTAAATTTAAGTAACCCAAATCCTTTAAAGTGGTAGTGGGATGTCATAACTTAGCTCTCTTTAGGTTCTTGGGACAACATTGGGACAGTGCGCAGCAGGATAACGGAACCTCCGATTCCAGCTCCAACCATTCGCTGGTAGAGGATTTATGTGCTCGCCAACCATCAACGAATGAGATTTACTTCAATTACCAATTCCCAGACACTAATAAAGACAGTAAATAGCCTAGGAACTTGTCCTTGATGCAAAACCCATCATGCGAGCCCCAGAAAAGGAAAGAGGAGGCACTTCTGTGCCCTCCAATTGGTTTTTGTTTTGGCCAAGCCTCAGGCCAGAGATAAGTGACAGCGCACTTAGGAATTTTGGAATGAGTCCAGATTGATGAACAACATCATATAAAATATAATTAATTTGAGCTGATTTATTGGTCAGCCAACCAAGACAGAGCAAGTCATGTCTGATGTAATTTGTAGTAAGTTGTGATGTCCAATTGAGAAACATTGCCTCAACAAAGGTTTTATAAATTGTTGTCCAGCTATGCTGGAAGCACCGACTATGAAACTGCACCAGTCATCGATCTCCACTTATGATATGCACATCCAGGAGTCAGTAGAATAGATAGGGTTGCCGAAGCTAGTCCCAGATAATATAACAATCATTCACACCGCAAGCCACAGGTTCGTTGTAGATATAGGAGTGATAGGCAAGAGCAAGTAGTGACTGATTGTCAGACTTCTTTAGTGCAAAATAAGCTTCTGTGATCTAAATGCTGTTACAATCATATCGAATGCTAAGATGTAGTATGTGATGGAGGTTTGACCATGGCTGATACCATGTCGCTCAATTGACATCAAGTCAAGTAGTATATCAGTAGTATAATGGCTTGTCAAAGCCAACCGACCATAAATCAGTCATATAAAATTCACATAAAGTGAATAAATATATAATTTTTATTCCAGACCCGTTCCAGGGTAATTTGAGGTTGTAGGTAGGATACAGATAACATCATCCCACATTCTATGTTGTATTGGTTTGGTAAGTTTAATAAATGCTCCTATTAGGTAGTTGGACCATAGTCCCAATCAGTTGTAAGTATAAAACCCACACACTAGTAGGTATATTATCAAAGATAAACTTTGTCAGTCTGTAGAACAGGATCATCAATTGTATAAAACCTACATAGTAGGTATCAGAGGTGAACGTTCCAACCAAGTTTGTAGCTGGTGTTCTAGAGTCTAGAACATACATACATATAGGATCATGAATCCAATAAATGTTTCAAAACATTGTCCGTTGAATATATTTCACAATAAAGTGAATATAAAATCAATTCAGTATCCACTGACAGAATAAGCATGTAGGTATGAATGACTCATACATAGGTATTAAATCCACAGTTAAGTGAATATAAATCAGTTCAGTAGTTTATTTGAGAAGAATAGGTAAGTATTTTGTGTCTTCTGCCAGGATAGGTAGGTATGAACAATTCATACATAGATATAGTTATAAAAACATAGAATGTATTATAATAATTTATACATTCCACTGCTGGACATTTTATGAAACATTAGGATGATGCTTCTCTACTTAAAGGAAAGGTAAGGCAAGAATTTTGGTAAAGGGAAGGGAGAGAACTACCTACCTAAACACAAACTAGGATCCCAAATAGCTACCCCCACCTACTTTCCTAGATATTGTCCTAATTCCTATTACCTAGAATACCTATCCATCTAAACCTACCCCTACCTAACCTACTCCTACAATGTACCTAAACTGCCTATTTAAGTAACCGCATAGCTGTGTATGAATTATGTAATTACATGCTAAACCGACCTACAATCCTACATATATCTCATTAACCATACCTATCATATAAGAAATATTGGAAATTATATATATAAAAATGAATAGAACGGCCTTTGGCAAGTATGAAATATCATAAAAAAGGATTGTTAATTGAACAGGGAAAAACCTTGTCAATAAACAAAGTCTGAAGTGGACAAGATAATTAAATAAATGTAGAAATGGTAAAGTAAATAAAACACGATGTAAATTTATTCAATAATAAGTAAATAAATGAATGCATCATAATTTGATGCAGGAATACCTTGTGTGTGGGTTTACCCATCCTTTAGAATCCTTGTAGTTGGCACTCCACCAGCTCTGCAAGACTCCACTGTCAGCATCCTCCACTCCACCATGTAAAAGAACAGCTGATCGTCAGGTCACCGCCCTCCGTCCTCCACAGGAACAACTGATGGCACCAACATCCCACCAAAGTAGGTCTCATGGTTGCCTCTCGGCTGCATACTCTCCTCCCTTTTTTGATGTGTACACTTTCACTGGTAAAAGTCAACTCAACTTCAAATAAAACTAAACTTCCACTCAAACTAAAACTCCCGGTCAACTAAACTTCCCCCTGCTTGATCCCAGACGCTATTTTTCTCCCCCGGCGTCCATCTCGATCCCTCGTCCCCCCTCGTCTCTCAAGTTCCAGCCCAATCCTCCCTTTCCGAGCCCCCGACTGTTTTATCTTCCCTCTTCTAGACCATTTTTCAGTTTTCGAAAGCCTTCATTCCTACTTCTCTTGATAGTTCTCTCCTCCTCCTCCAGATGGCACCGCGTGTCCTTCTGGTTCTCTGTGTTGTCGAAACCTTTCTTCATTCTTTCGAAATCTTTCTTCTTTTTATTTTTATTAAGTAATTATAAAATGCTTATCGTATATAGTATGTGTAGATAAACCAATACCACACAATAAAACAATTAACTTACCTCATAAAATATAATCTTTATATTTTTCAATCTGGCATAACACCTATAATTTACTTCAAATTGAAGTAATTTCAGTTCGATCTGGCTACAATATTAGTTCTCTACTCAATCAACACTAGATTGGCATTAGTTTCTTATTTATAGTGATTCTCCTACCAATCTGATAGATGGCGTTACTTGTATTTTAAAACAGTGAATTAGTTTTGAATAGCAGAAGCTAAGTCCATTACACGAAACACGGAATCCTTTTACTTTTTGGATAATCAGGTGATGCAGTCTGCAGTGTCGTAACCAAACTGGGGAAAACCTCACAAAGTCATAAATTGACAAACATCAACTTTTTTTAGTTTCTAGACTACGGAGGCAGCATAATGAGTAGTCTGCATGCAAAATAACTCCGAGACTTGTTCGATTCAGTATGAGCTACATCCAGCAATATACTGCTGAATTGTTCATCCAGTTTGGAGGAGAATTCGCGCCAAGTTTTCTCGTGAATCATTTCATTTATACTTTTTTACTGCTACGGCTTATCTATAATTATAGTTTGAAGCAAATAACTTTACGAATTACTGAGTCCACGCACTTAAAATTTCACCTTTAGTTTGAAGTAGTGTGAATATTAGACTGGCATTATTTCAGAAACTACTTCAAGAAAATTGCCCTTCAGTGTTAAATCATCACTTATACGAAAGAACTTAAGGCCCGTATTTATAATCAACACTTTAGGCTCACAGGGAGTTTGAGTTCGTATCAGAAATGTCATTTCAGTACAAAGCAGCCTGTCAAATCCATGCTTAAGATTGCTCTCAATCTTGAGATTGCTTTAAAATACGAGCCTAAGCGTATCATCTCTACATACATACATAAAATCACGCCTTTATCCCTTACGGGGTAGGCAGAGCGATAAACGCCTTGTAAAAGGTGGTTTCGCCACGTCTGACAAAAAAAAAATCATCATCATCTCTATGATGTTATAAATTGTATTCAAATTGCTAACATACATACTTACAAACAGATAATTACGCCTTTATCCCATAAAATAAAACTACTATATCACATTGAAGAAGAAGCATTAGAAACTCGCTCTTTGCCCCCCACCCTTCGTGTTATCTTATTCTTACTTTTGTCCTTCTTTTTGTTTAAAATAGGGTTTGTGACCGCAATGTGTGCCAATTTCTTAGGCTTCACTGAAATATCAGAGCTCCAGACATCTTTGTCATTAGTATAGTCATCTAACTTATAATAGGCTTTCCGACATAATGTGTTTTTAATAGTATCTTTAAATTGATTTTCTGACAAATTTAATATATGGTCAGGTATTTTGTAGTAGTATTGTATACTTAGACCTAAAAATGTTTTTTTTTACTTTAACTAAGTAACGTAAGTGACTTAAACAAAGATCGTTCCGCCACATCTGACAAAATTTCGAGGGTTATTTAAGATATATTTGTAGGTATACTGCTGTAATGATAGGTTATCAGCCCATCGTGTAAATTGCAATTTAACTGCTATACCCTTCGGATCCCTTAGCTGGTTTTTATGGCATGCCCGCGAGGAAATGCAGCTGGCACATTCTTTGTTTTGCTTTCTCTCCCAGGCAAGCATAGAAGAAAATTGCTACGGACCACTCTAAATTCGGTATAGGACTGGATAATGTCATATATAATTAAGGTTAACTCATCTTTCGTGATTATTTTTATGCAAATCACGATGACGACCAACTTTAAGTAGGTCGACAAAGATATATTGAGGATCTTGTTAGAGATACGCTTTTTCTGTACGCAATCCTTGAATTTAATGTTCTTACTAGTCAGTCAGTATTATACATTTTATTGAAAACACAACTCGAATATTTTTAGACTTCTAGGTATCTAATTTTCCTGTAACCATTTTTTTTCTTGAAGAGATTGCATCCAGAGATACGACCACCTTTGTTAATATATGTTTTTTTTTAAAATATAACTTGCTAATAAAATGTTCATATCACTACATAGTATAAAACAAAGTCACTTTCTCTGTCCCTATATCCCTATGTCGGCATAAATCTTTAAAACTACGCAACGGATTTTGAAGCGGTTTCTTTTAATAGATGAAGTGATTCAAGAGGAAGGTTCATATGTATAATAAATGCATAATATAGTAGAGAAACATTGATAATTTCCGTGCGAAGCCGGGGCGGGTCGCAAGTGTATAATAAAGAACTTTTAATTACTTACATATCAATTATAATTTTTATACCAAATTATATCGAGCGTAATAAGTTAGCCTAAGAGCTTGGGGTATATTCATCCGCTGGAATTTGCTTAAGTGACTATAAAAAGCTCAATTAAAAGCTTAATATACACTTATAATGTTTTTAATGATGACCGAAAGAGATTTTACAATTAAAATTTGGTAAATTGATTCGATTATGTAAATAAGTGCAATTAAAAATCGTTTGAGTCCCAAATACTGAACAGATGAAGCTTAATTAAATCCAATTAATATACCAGGTATAAGAGACAGTGTCCCGCAAACAGATAGGAGTTGCTCAGTCAACATTTCTGAACAACTTCCACCAGGAAATTCTTTCAGGAGATGAAAAGAAAATATTGACCTTCCCAAACAAAATTACCACCTCTATCAAATAATTTATATGGAAAATCAAAAAAAATATTTCACGTCCTGAAAAATATTTCTGCTGATAGTTGTTCAGTTTCGTTGACTGAGAAACTCGTATCAGTTTGTAGGGCGCTGTCCCTTAAACCGTGTATTTATTAATGACACTGTTGCATGGATTAAATAAAAATGTGTCTGATGTGAAAAGCAACGTGAATGTTGGTGGTTTGGAGAAAGAGAAAGCTGATGGGAAGGAATCCAAAATCATAATTCCATAAAATTCAAATGGCTTGTTATTTTTGCCTAGTGGGATGACCAGTCTAACAACGATTCTATGAAACATGGTATAAGAGTTTTTGAACCGCTCAGTAGAAAAATGGCAAAGTTGTTATGGCCGGTTGAAGAAATATTCACATAAGGATTCGGATTCACAACTTCTGCGGTTTCACAGAACAATGAAATGTAGATTCTCTTCAGAATGTCAAATAAATGTTTGCACAAACAATAAGCCCGATATCGTCACAAGACAATCTCATAAGACAGAAAACAAATAATATAGTACAAAGGTTTTGTTTTCCTTCAATTTGTGAGGAAAGCCTCAATCGGGGAGATTGAGACGCTTCACGAAACATAGCAATACTTTGATTTGTTACTAAACCCTGAGATCTTATTGTTAGTTTAAGGATTTACAACCTTTATACATGAATCATTCTCAAAACGAATACGTAAGCGCTGATATGTTTATTAATGGAAACCTATTTATTTATTGAATCTTTTGAACCCAAAAGTTCATACATAAGTTGCAGTTTCGTAGCATTACGCTGCGTGTGATAGCTTCGCTACGACAAGTGAAAATATTAATTATCTTACCAATGTTTCTTTCCAACTCAGCGAAAAACAGTTTTCCTTACGTATTAGGCGTTCGGTCCAGTTTAACAAGTGAGTCGTGATCGTGAGAGCGATACTGTCTGTCCAATTCCACATATAAATTGCACCACGTGACACAGTTGCTTTTGAATACATATAAATGGAAATATTACAATCCTGGTTTGCTCTCTATCATCAATGTCATTGTGTTGTTGGTAAAATATACGATAGACAATATTGCCTGAATATGTACACTAGAGTATGAGTTATATTATAAAGCGTGTCTATTTGATGTGGCAAACGGAATAGAAAAAAAAAACATTCTATTTCTACACAATTTTAATCCATTAGAAAGTACTTATACTCTTTAAATAGATAGTTATGCAAGTGTTGATTTGTCGTACAGAATGGTGAAAAATTCCTTGTATAAGATCGAAACGTCGAGGGCTAATCCTCCTTTCAATACAAAAAAGTAAGCCGATCAGTTTTCATTATAAATACTACTAAAAACTTGTTTATCGTTAAGTGTGAGACAGAATATTGCTGATTCTTAATTACTTACTTTTTTAACAAAATCTTTAAAACAATGCAAAATAAGTACATATTTTAAAATTAATTAATTTCATATCTTAAACAAAAAGATTAAATCTAAAAACGGACTTGAGTCTTGAGTTATACTTTCATTAGATAATAGAATGGAGATCTCCAGTTTCATTAACAAAACGGGTTATTTTATGCATAAAAGATATTTAACTGAAAGTCAGAGCGACTGCAAAATAAATTTATAGAACAAGTTTAAATTAACAGGCATTTACAATTAATTGTACTTTATTGCAGTGGCCTGACGGGATTATATAATAATACATACATAAATATAATCACGCCCTTATCCCTAATGGGGTAGGCAGAGCGTAAACGACCTAAACAAATGTCGTTCCGCAACGTCTGACAAAGATTTGAGGGTTATTTAAGATCGAAATGTTAACATTATGTTACTAATGATATTATAATGATATCGTTATGTTTTTAAGTCATTTGCGATAGTATGCCTATAATATAGTAAATTTTATTTGCATTATTATATATACGTATATACTTCCATGCTGGACTGGAAGCGATAGAAAAACATAGAATGACTGGGCATGCTGTAAAAGCCAGCTAAGTAATCCGAGAGTTTCAGTATATTGTAATTTAGACGAAGGGCTGACAACCTGTCACTACAGCAATATACCTAAAAATCTTAAATAACCCTCCAAACTTTGTCAGACGTGGCGGAACGACCTTTGTTAAGGTTGTTCACGCTCTGCTTACCCCATTAGAAATAAAGGCATTATTATACGTATGTAAGTATAACTGCAGTACAAGCCATCCATTTATATCTTAAAGAGCGTTGTATCTGCAGCACAGCGTCTTGACTCGACAGTTAATTAATTACTTCTGTGACGTCATCGATACTAGATCTGATGAGAATGAACAAACATCCACAGATCAATGAAGATTATTTAATTGCCTTTGCAAATATCGTACAGATAATGGATGAATAAAATAGAGAGAGCAATTGAAAAATTGTCTTAAAAGTTATTTTTATTATTATTAAATTCTGTTTACAGACTATCTGAATATGTTTTTATAGTTTCGTGACTTCTATTTACTTTCAGTGGAAACCTTATCCATGTATTTGTTTTCACTCCTTCAGAATTATGTTTAGTCAAAATGAGTTGTTTAAAAACCTGCCTGCACTCGAAAGACTTGCCTAATATAATATTCTGACCTACCTAAGACAATCATGTAACTTGGCCGTTATAGAGAAAAATTCGACCTGTCACCTACAACGCCACTCTACAATGGCCAAGCCACATGAAATGAACCTTATTGAAGAGCTAAGAATTACTATGATAAACCCTAGACTTGGTTCCCTTTTTAGATCTCACAACTTTTTGTGCGTTTCACGCACCAAGACCACCATGAGTTTGGCTTTCACTTTTACATTTATGTTTTTGGTGGGATGTTATCTTACTATGAATGTGAGATAAGAATTAAAAAGTATGGACGCTGCCTCCTGAGCGGGAGGGCGTGGTTCGAATCCCACCACGAACCAATGTGTTATCCGGTTTTCAAATTTTATAAGTACGTATATTCGGCGCTTTAAACGTGCTTCGGAAGGCACGTTAAGCCATCTTACCCCAATAAGTTCACTCAATAATTGTAAATTTAGTAAATCGTTCTTCTAATTTTTTTTAAAGGTTAGCTTGTGTTGTCTTGTGTGTTTTGTGTTACGTGAAAGGATCTGACAGCAACCAAATAATTATTACTGCTGATCTAGAATAAATATGTTGTAATCATAAGACAGGGCCCGTTATAATATTATTATATAATCGTCAAGTTGACGGTAGGTACTTGTTGTTCGAGCGACAAACTGCAAAGCCTTCGTTTAATCTTGTACGCAGCTGGTATTACAAACTGCAAGTACATGGATTTCACGGATTTCCATCTATACACACATAAAATCACACCTTTATCCCAAATGGGGTAGGAAAAGCGTAAACGACCTAAACAAATGTCGTCCACCACGTCCGACAAAGTTTTGAGAGTTATTTAAGATCGATTTGTAGGTATATTGCTGTAGTAATAGGTTGACGACCACGACCGCTCTGTCAAGAGTGTATCGACGAAGAAGAAGAAGAAGAATAGGTTATTAGCCTTTATTAGCCCATCGCCTACAATAGACTTAACCCTTTGATCCCGAAGCTGGTTTTCAAAGCATGCCCGAAAGGAAATGCACCTGGCACATTCTATGTTTTTCTCGAAAGCAAAGCGAGTATCAAATAGTACTTTATAAAAAAATTACAAGTTTTATTTTGGCACAGAGTATTTTTTCTGTTTCCAAACAATTATGTACTGTGTTGTATTAGTTAGCCAGAGTTCAAATCACAGAACGACAACGCTTCGCAATTAATAACCCCCATTTTGTAGTCTCTTGACTTCTATCTTGTCTACGGAGATCTTGACCTTAAATGAAATTACAAAACAAAATCAACTCCTAATGAGGTCTCCGTCCCTGAAAATAAAGTATATTTTCCCTAAAACGATGCGACGGCAGGTGCACGCGTAAAGTTTGTCGTTTGCTGCTAAAATTGTCTGATTGAGTGTTGGAAAGTGTTTATTTTTCATTTTCTGAAAGACTTTCCTGGAACATTTAATTTATGTAACTGAGCAACCCCTATTAGTCCCTTACACCCGGTATTCCTGCTCGTTCGTATTCTGCTAACTACAAACATTGCGGAATATTAACTTTGAACGCAAACTGTAATTGATTCACAAATACGTGCTCTTAGGTAGTTTCGTTTCAAGCGACCCGATGAACCGTGGTGTAGAGTCTTTAAAGTACCTAGTAGCGCAGCTAATAATGTTTCGCCTCTGACATGGTTTATTTAACGACCACAATCAAAGACAGCGATCGGGACCGACGACGGCTTATTGACAAATTGACAAATATCTGTGTGTGCCCCCTGGGAATTGAAATTAGGATCGAGGCCAATAGCGCAAACCACTAGGACCACAGAGGCAGTAGGTATTTGAACATATTAAACAGTTACCAGAAATTAAGGTCTTTAAAACGTGATTTATGTTTCCTTCAGGCGGTAAAAAATTACGATGAATTAAAAAGTTTTAATCAAAACTCTCACAGTAGGCTACACTTTGGCCTTTGAAAAAGCGGAAAGAATGTTTGGGAAAACAAAAAACAATTTGAAGGTCAAAAAATTGCCTGTTTTAAGCTAAGAAGAGAAAAGTGGTGGTATTTAAATTTTTACTTAAGATATCATCATCATCTCTTTAGCCTTATCTCGTATCCAGGGGGTCGGCTTCCTAATCTAGGCAATGGAACGAGGGTACTGGTTTTTACACGGAGTGGCTGCCATCTGACCTCCGCAACACAGAAGGGAAACCAGACCCCATCCTAGATAAGGTCAGAGTTTTCAAGCCGCCAATGCTTAGCACTGGCCTCTGCCATGGCTTAACGACTAATATCTACGGTATTAAACAAACGGCTTAACGTGCCTTCCGAAGCACGAAAAAAGCGCCGAATAAACGAACATATGAAATTTAAAAACTCAATCAACAAACTCGTACGTGGGATTCGAACCTAGACCTTCCGCTCATTAGGCAGCGGCCCTATACACTATCTACTTGAAAAACTAACCTAAAGCCCCAAAAGCTTGGCTCCAAAGGTAGTACCTTAATTGCTTCAATCATATTTTTATTATTATTTCATGTTCTACATTCCACAGCAAAATCTCTTCACCATCCAGAAAGCTCTTGTGCAATAATAATATAGTTTCTCAAGTAAAGTGGATCCTTTTCGGGGCTTTACTTACTACTTTCCAGTATAAATGTTTGAAGATCCACGTTTTCCTTGTAGGTATTCTACGTGTATATTGTTCCTTCCTACTGAGTCCGATATTAGAGATATAACAATTTTGTGATGCCTTTTCTTCTTCCATGCTGGCCTGGGAGTGAGAGAAAAACATAGAATGTACCCAGGCATGCTTTAAAAACCAGCTAAAGGATCCAAAGGTATTAGTTTATTATTGTTATTTAGGCGATGGGCTGACAACCTATCACTACAGCAATACCTACAAATCTATCTTAAATACCCTCACAACTTTATCAGACGTGGCGAACGTCCTTTGTTTAGGTTGTTTCCGCTCTGCCTACTCCATTTGGGATAAAGGCGTGATTATATGTATGTATGTATAATTATGTAAGAAACGACAACAGATACAAAAAAAAAATACCTCTAGTTACAAACCATTTTTTTTAAAACGTCTCTTTAAAATCATACACCAAAAGTGCTTCCACTTTCATATTGCAAATTATGTTTTCAATCTCTTCGTATAATTAAGTTAAAACTAAGTTATCGTCTTTCCTGTTCAATCACGTTCCGCTTTTACGATAATTGTTATGTTTCAGAGATAACCTTGATTTCGTTATTGCCGCTTCGCTTTAGGGAAAAGTTTTGTAATAAATCTTCGTTTGCTCTCGATTAAATAATAAATAAATTACTAGTTTACACATACAAACATAGTATTACACCTTTGTCCTAAATGTGGTAAGCAGAGCATAAAATACCTAAACAAAGTTCGTTCGGCCAAGTCTGACAAAGTTTAGAGGGTTATTTAAGACAGATTTGTAATTACTTGTTTTCTTCCATACATTATATTCTTCCATATATTATTTTCTTCGTTTCTTCCATACTGAACTGGGAGAGAAAGAAAAGCATAGAATGTTCCAGTTGCCCTTCCTCCCGGGCATGCTGTAAAAGTCAGCAAAAGGGATTCGAGGGTTACAGTGTATTGTAATTTAGGCGATGGGCTGACAACCTGTTACTACAGCAATACACATTACAATCTAAAATTGCCCTCAATTTATGTCAGACGTGGCGAAAGTGCCTTTTAGGAAGCGTTTTACGCTCTGCCTACCCCGTAAGGGATAAAGGCGTGTTTTTATGTATGTATGTATGATTTGTAAGTATATGCTGTAGTGACCGCGGCTGGTCAGCTTTTCGCCTAAACTGCAATATACTGAAACTCTCGGATCCGTTAGCTGGTTTTTACAGTATGCCCTAAAGACAATACAACTTTCACATTCTTTGTTTTTCCCTCGCTCCCAGTCCAGCATGGAATAATTAAAGATTGATAAGATTAAAGAAAGAAAGAATTACTGGTTTATAAACAAGACATTTTTCTCTGCAATCACTCAGAGGAGTAGTTGCAGAAGGAAGGTCTACAAAAGGAAGTGATTTTAATTTATGTCGCATTTTTCTTTAAGAGCAAATGCATAAGACGATTTCATTTATTACTAATCCCTCGTCAACCAGCCGTATAAAATCACAGCCTTGCCTTTTGTACTCGGTAAAATCTTTTCTGAACTAAAATATGCAAATATAGTGCTTTCTCCAATACATCACAAATTATGAATGGCAAATCTTTAGAGCGTAAAAGCCTTGACCCTTTATCACTGTCAACTACAGTTGCTTTAATAAATAAAACATGGTTAACAAAAGAATCCTATAAATTGTTTTATTAATTTTGTTCATGAAATCAAAAAAGTTACTAATTTCGGGTGGTGTTTATTTTAGTTCGATCAATATATAAATAGCTGTTCAAAACCGCTTAGGCATTATACAGTAGTACTCTTTCAAGCTGGACTGGAAGCGAGAGAAACACATAGAATGTACCAGCTGCATTTCCTCCCGGGCATGCTGTTAAAACCAGCTAAGGGATCCAAAGGTTTCTGTATATTGCAATTTAGGCGATGAGCTGACAACATGTCACTATGCCAATATACCTACAAATCTATCTTAAATAACCCTCACCACTTTGTAAGACGTGGCGTGACCTTTGTTTAGGTCGTTTACGCTCTGCCTACCCCATTAGGGATAAAGGCGTGATTATATGTATGTATGTAAAAAAGTACAAACCACGTAATGTATTAGATATATACAACAGAAAACACAAATAAAATAAATAAAAATATTTAGTTTTTATTACATTCATCAAACAGTTTTTTTTTTTTTTTTTGAATGGAACTGTTTGCAAAATACTACAAAGTGTATATAATGCGTCACCGGGCTAAGGCGGGGAGTTGCTACACGCAATCTACACCCTTAATGAAATGGCAACTGCCTAAGGGCGCCCACTAGGGCTCGAACCTCGGTTTATGGCGTTGCCTGGGGACTCCTTATCGGACAGAATCTGCCCGGTACGTGCCGGTAAACCCCAAAGTGGGGAGCAAAGGAGGGACCTCCGCGACCCCGCCGGCGGGGTGCGCGGTTGCTGGAAGAGCTTGTGCAGAGTGTGGCTCGACTAATATTGGCAGCATTAATCGCAAGGGTAATTTGGTCATCGCCGTCGGTAAGGACATGCCTAGGCCTTCGTTTGTAACGAGTCGCAGGTTGGGGAACGTAGTTAGAGGCGCTAACTACAAGAGGGTTAGGGTGGTGAGGGGCTTTGTCGAAGAAGCGTATGGCCGCTTGCTTCATGAACTCTTTGAGAGACGGAACATCGAGATCGATGTGAATGTCAGAATTGCGGAGGTACCAGGGGGCCCCGGTTGCCCTCCGCAAGAAGCTGTTTTGAACTACCTGGAGGGTGTTCAGATAAGTGGGGTAGGTGTGGCTGAAGGCCACACTGGCGTAGGTCATTATGGGTCGAACGCATGTAGTGTAAAGCCTCACCTTATTTCTAAGGGAGAGTTTACTGCGTTTGCGTATGATTGGGGTGAGCCGGCCCATGACAAATTTGGCGCGGTTTCGGACTCTCCTGAGTAAAGTGCACGGCGGTGCTCTTCTTGGGATTGACTTCGAACCTCCATTTGCGGAACCAGCTCCCGACGGAGTCTAGGGCGCGCTGGAGGTATCTGCCAAGTAATTGGGGTCTGTGACAGGAGGCATAGATCGCAGTGTCGTCTGCGAACAGAGCGAGCTGCGTCTGGGGCGTACTGGGAAGGTCGCTGGTATAGAGGGTGAAGAGGAGAGGGGATAGCACAGAGCCCTGAGGGACTCCGGCTCTAATGGGGCGAGGGGTGGACAGGGCGCCTTCGATTCTGTAACGGAAGCTGCGGTTCGTCAGAAAGTCACGTACGATACGTACGAGACGATCCGGCACACCGAGCTGGTATAGCTTGTACACCAGACCGTTGTGCCAGACCTTGTCGAATGCCTTCGCTACATCAAGGAAGACGGCTCCTGTGGGTTTGGGTTTGCGTTCATGAAAATTGGACGTGATATGTTCCACCAGACGGTGGACCTGTCGAACACAACAATGTTGGGAACGGAAACCGAATTGCTTGGGGGGAATGAGGCTACTGTTTTCGGCGTAATCTCTAAGGCGGCGATAAATCAACCGCTCGTAGAGTTTGCCGAGGGGATTGAGAAGGCTGATGAGCCGGTAAGAGGAGGGCTGATCCCGAGGCTTTTTAGATTTGTGGATGCCTATGACTGTGGCTTCCTTCCATGATGATGGAAAGGTGCAGCTGGTCATCGCGGCATTGAGGATGAGGGTGATTACGGTAATGAGATGGTCAGGGAGGATTTTGAGGACACGGTTTGTAATACCGTCAGGTCCTGGAGCCTTCCTAGACTTGAGCGCCTTAAGGGCGGTGCGGACTTCCTGCTCCGTAATGGGAGGGAGCGGAGGGTCAGAGGGGGGTAGGGAGGAGAGACGATCGACCTCCGAGTCGACCGTTTGAAGGTGGTCAGGGTCGCAAGGAAGAGTGCTGGGCGAGCACTGAGCTTCGAGACTGTCAGCCAGACATTCAGACTTTTCGTCATCGTCAAAGGCTAGAGACCCGTCGGGTCTGATCAGAGGGGGCATGAGAGAGGTCTCGTCTGATTTGAGAGAGCGGGATAGCTTCCAGAAGGCAAGGTGGTCTGGTTCCAGTTCAGAGACGAACTGGTCCCACTTGGAGTTGCGTCATCAAACAGAAGCAAGTACCTTATCCCTACACGCAAAGAGCGGCCGGGCCGGCGAGGAGTTGGGGCTTATTTTCCTTAGTCATTGGTTGGGGCGCGTAAATGTAAAAAAAGGTTTGTTTTACGAATTTAATAAAACACTATACATACATAAAATCTATATTTTTTTATTTCATGTATGTATTGTGTTGTATATTACTAATACAATACGTGGTTCAAAGAAACACAGTACCTTATTTTTCACCCTGTATTTAAAACAACATTATTAAGCTGACGTATACGTTTGCAATGACAACTATAATTTAAAAGTAATTTTACAGTCAATGATCGCCATGATGAAAATGAGACCCAAAAGTCAAGCGCTCTGTTTATCAAGTAATCTAAACAGACTTCATCAGAAATCTAATTTATTTTAGGTTTCGGGTCTTGTTGATATTTTCCGGTCTGTAGGCAAAGTTATCGATTAAAATTTAATTCGTTTGAAGTACCAGCTTATATGAAGCAAAATTTATTCGGAATTGATGTTGGCTTCCATTGCAATGTTGAACTGACCATATAGAGATAAAGAGATAGCGATGAATTCATTTGTAATTGTAAAATAAAAGTAAAAAATTATAAGCACTTATACTTAAGTATATCACAATAATAATTATTTAAATTTTATTAGTGACTATAGAATAACCGTTCGGCAAGCTAACGCTTGAGCCGTGATTGAAAGCTATTTAAGCTTGGTGCCTGCTTGATTTCATCAGGTATTTTATTAAACTAGCGTCCCGCCCCGGCTTTGCGAAATAATGCGCGGAAATTATCAGTGTTTCTCTACTATATTATACATGTTTTATACATATAAACTTTCCTCTTGAATCACTCTATCCATCAAAAGAAACCGTTTCAAAATCCGTTGCGTAGTTTTAAAGATTTATGCATACATAGGAATATAGGGACAGAAAAAGCGACTTCGTTTTATACTATGTAGTGATACAGCCGTGCCCATCACATGCGTGGTTCTAGCGGTCTTCTCCAACGTGTGCCTTACTACGTACAACATGTTCGCATGACGTGCGTTTCCTCCAAGTCGGTCGCTTCCGCTCTGATACTGGTTCCTATTCTCCCACACGTACAGGGCTACATTATAGACCAGTACAGATCCAGTGAGAAACTCTTTAATTTCCGGTTTATGGATACAACATCGTTTCTCTTTCCCTGGTAACTATTATGTACCTATATAGGTATACACAAAATGATAATTTTTGTGGCAGTCAGTAAATTTATTATTTATTTTACAAAGTGGTATTTTTTTTTTATCTATACGCAAAGAGGCCTTCGCCCAGCAGTGGGACACTTTAGGCTAATAAAATAATAATACAAAACATCTATACATAAAATAAATCTCTTGAAGGGTCGTGTCTGTACATTGAAATTTTTTAAAATAATAATAATTGCAGCAGGCATTATTAACTACTTAAAGATAAAACGTTTCATTTTTAGAATTTTTGTCCGTCTTTCTGTCTGTGTTACCACATCACGCCAAAACTACTAAACCGATTTCGATTGGACTTTTTCTATTCAACTTTGTATTACCCAGGTTGCAACTAAGGATACCTAAAATCACGATACGTGACTTAGGAGGTAGGCAGGAAATTGAAATTTTGCTGTTTCTTAACCGATTCTTATGGAACATTTTTTATTCGACTGAGCATTATTTAAAATCAAAGTCACTTAAAAAAAATCGACCTAAACACAGGCTGTCAGCCTATCGCCTGAATTGCAATATACAGAAACCCTCGGATCCCTTAGCTGGTTTTTACAGCATGCCCGGGAGGAAATGCAGCTTGCACATTTTTTTTTTAAATAAATCTATACATACCATACATCTCTAGAAGGGTCGTGTCTGTACATTGAATATTTAAAAAAAAAAAATTGCAGCAGGCATTATTAACGATATAAAGACCAAATCGTTTTTGTTTTTTTAGAATTTTTGTTATGTTACATCACGCCAAAACTACTAAACCGATTTCAATGGGACTTTTTTTATTCAACTGTGTGTTACCCGGGTTGCAACTAAGGATACCTAAACTCAACACACCTTACTTAGAGGGTAGGCAGGAAATTCGAATTTGGGTGTTTTTTAACCGATTTCGATCAAACCTTTTTTTACTCGACTGATTGTTGTCTAGATAAAACATATTAAACAGATAATCACCAACTTTGTTGAAGGGTAGGTAGGAAATTAAATTTTGATTGTTTCTTACCCAATTTGATGTTTTCTCACCTACAACTTTATAGATATACGTAAAAAACCACGCCACCTGACTTAGGGAGTAGACAGAAATATTTTAATCCTGTTTTTTTTAAAATCATTAGAATACATTAAGAGTCATTACGCAGACAAGTATCGTGTTATACACGTGTTAGGCTTAGCTAACGCGACTCGTAATGACACAAATAAATAAGAGTAAAGAGATTAAAACGTTCATCAAAACGATGGACGACCCGACCCCGACAGCCTTTGGCGTCGTAAACGTAAAAAACGGAGTGATCTATTCCTGCTTAAATTGTTGTCCTTTTCTGTTCCCTCATGATAGAAAAAGTCGCGTATCGACTTTTTTGCTACTACGAATTGGCTCAATTATGAAATATAATCGAGCGAGGGGATCGCCAACCTGCCGATAATAAAGCCGCAGCTGAGTGACCTGGTACCCCGTGGGATCAAGTTTTAGGAAAAACTCAAAACTTCATCAGAAGTATTTGTGTTCCCAAGAAAAATCTCACCAACGCGATCTAAAAATATCGCCAAATGGTATAGCGACATCTGTAAATATACGATATAGACATCTTTATATGTAGTTTTAGTAAAAACCATGAAAACTTAATTAAAATTTTTAGCACTTAGAGTTAACGAAACGTCAAAGCATTTATAAATTTGATATGTTCGCCACTGACCACTAGATGACATTATGTAAAATTAACACAAAAAAATACATCGCTGTTTAAAATCATAACCACCACGCGTACGGAGTCGCGGGCACAGCTAGTGATTCATAAAATATATTTATAAAATACGAATTACAAGCTTCTTTTTGCCTTTTGGAAAACACCACACATAAACTTTGTTGTGGTACCAGTGGTTCACGGTTGTACAAATGTACAATTCACGTAGCATATTGCATTTCCGCTACGTTACCGCCGTAGCTGTTCCGTAGCAGATTTGTAGCAGTTTCGTAGCGGCGTAGCATCAGTATGGTACCGCTTGGTGAGAAAGGGGTGAATTAAGATACTGGGAATAGGAATAATAGATTTTGATCGATTAATTTCATATTATTTATTTTATAATTACATAAAATTGACCAGGGATATATAATGGTCAAAAATAAAAAGTTATATAATAAAAGTAATTTAAACATGTCCAACAAAGTAATAAAATAAAATAAATGATAATACATAATGTATTCTTCTACGTAAATAAAATACATAAACATACACACAACAATCGTAATAAATATGTCACCGTAATATTGCAAATACCGTTTAATAATAATTCATCCCGCGAGATTGCAATCTGTCAAAAGTTTGTGAACCGCGACACTCTCATTGCAATATGGTGCATTTGTAGCCGACAGATGGCGCCACGTCAATAAACACAAGTTCTGAAACGCGCTGTCGAAGTTTTCTCAGCGATCTGCAGATATACAAGTTATAAACTTGTCCGGTTGGACTTCGGTCCCCTGATCACGTGGTCACAACACCTGACCAGGCGGGTAGCTACCCTTGTAACAACCATCAGTGTAAGCCAATTGGCTTCAACTTTTAACTACTAAACATTGTTTTTCGTTTTGTAACTGTAAGATTCGAAGAGAGTTCTTGAGCTTTGTTTATGAACATAGTAAAATCCGATATTGCCCATGTTATCAAATAAAATTTAAAATGTTATTACAAAGTTTCACACGCATTCATAATATTAAAACTCGAATAATGTAAAGTAACCTTTACCTCATAATCTCCCTAGCCTTATCCCGTATCTTACGGGGTCAGCTACCTAATCTAGGTGATTGAACGAGGGTACTGGTTTTTACACGGAGCGACTGTCATCTGACTTCCGCAACCCAGAAGTGAAACCAGACCCAATCCCGGATTAGGTTAGAGTTTTCAAGCCGCCAATGCTTAGCACTGGCCTCTGATATGGCTTAGCGACTAATATGTACAAAACTACAGTATTATACGATATTAACCGGGACCAACAGCTTAACGTGCCTTCCGAAGCACGGAAAAAGCGCCGAATAAACGTACATATGAAATTCGAAAACCGAAAAACACATTGGTACGTGGTGGGATTCGAACCACGACCTCCCGCTCAGGAGGCAGCGGCCCTATCCACTACACTATCGGGCTCTATATATAAATTAACCTTTGCCTATTTCATGAAAAAACCTGCAGTATGTTCTTTAATCACATAACAATTTTAGATTCCAGATGCAATCTTGCAAGATGGATTATGATTAAACGGTATATGCAATATTACGGTGACGAATATAAGCAACAGAATCCAGTTTCCCTGCAGGTTTAGATTAGGTTTCACGTCACTCCCACTAATAAATTAATATCACCTTAATTTTGTTTTGCCGCTTTTCTAGACACGTGGCTTACTTTCCTTTTAGATTTTTATTTTATGTTATTATATTCGTAAAGTAAATGAACTGCCTAACAGTTATCTCATTATATTCATCTTGCAACTTAAGAACAATTGCTCTTGAAATATTGTTTTCTTAATTATTTTCGGGAAATCTCGCTATACATTTCGACAATCACAAACGAAATTGAGGTAAGTTTACATTTGCATATTGTTTATACTTTATTTGTTTACCTATTAACATTTGCAGTTTTGTAAATTGCCAATAAAATAATTTAACAGAAAGTTATGCAAGTCAAGCAAACCAGTAATTAATCAGGCATGTTGTATTTAGAGACGTCTCAAATACCTAATATGCTATGAATACTGAAGCAGATATCTCGCTCTGCTCGGGATAGTTCATAATTCTCCTACATAAAGTGTGTAGAAGATAACACACGGTAGGCGGTGTTGTGTGATTTCAGTCTCCATGAAGAACACTCTCGTAAAGAGTCGAAACGTAGAGGTCTAACACCTCCGTTAAACAAACAAGTGAGTAGTCGTTATTTATCAGTATGAATAACAATTGTTCGTCATTTAGTGATAAGAAGCAGCTGTGAGTAGGTAACTGATTTATTTAATAATTTTCTATCGGAACCAAGTATATGATAGGTATAGTATCATTATTTTTCTTATATTTTCATAAGTTGCGCAGGTAAAGCCTTTTTTAGTAGAACCTACGCTTATTGAGTACAGAAGGTATTTTCGTTCTTCATAGATTTCAATTTCCGTGTGAATACCTAAAGGAAATATTGATATGGAAATCATACAAATATTTTCATATTCCATTGGGACGGTGTATTGTAGGGGCAACAGGGAAATTCTCAAGCGATATACAGCGCTTTTGCAATTTACTTATGATTCAGTGAACTAATAGTTTCCCTAGCCTTATCCCGTATGTCATGGGGTCGGCTACCTAATATAGGTGATTGAACGAGGGTACTGGTTTTTACACAGAGTGACTGCTATCTGACTTTCGCAACCCCGAAGAGAAACCAGACCCAATCTTAGTTTAGATCAGAGTTTTCAAGCCGCCAATGCTTAGAGCACTGGCTTCTGACATGGCTTAACGACTAATACCTACGGTGTTATACGATATTAACCGGGACCAATGGCTTAACGTGCCTACCAAAGCTATATAAACTTAACTAATATCATATGAAAAACATAGATTAACATACAATTTTCTTTTAATTTCATACAATTAGGTTATATTGATAAAAAACAAGGCTGTTGAGGATTCAGTTAAACCGTAATTAATAGAGTCGTAATTGAAAGTACCTGCAATGAAGATAATAACTAAGTATCTTAGCGTAAACACGCAGATAATCGGCTGTGGCACCGGGCGACCGCGCCGGCCAAAACCGGTTTGCTAACTCGGTTATACAGGATGCTCCTAATCTACTTATAAAATCAAACGAGTAAAATTATTTAAATTTTGTTTTTTGATAATAAAATTGGCAAATCTTTTTTAAAAATGTAGCAAATCTTTGACGTAGTAATTTTGTCGCGTGTTTCTCTAGGTATAAGATTTAAAAGAGTAGGTATTATATACTCAGTTGTTGTGTGGTGGGATTCAAACCAGCGGCCTTTTCCACTACACCATCGAGCTCTTTTTATGATCCAATAAACTAAAGAAGTAAATCACCCGTGTGACCTTTGTCGTAGAGTTTAGTGCTATTAACTTGTGGGTTTCCTACATCACAACACAAGCAATTTGAGATTATCTGGATAAATAACTGCTAGTTCGCGTGCTTCTTCCATGCTGGACTGGGAGTGAGAGAAACACATAAAATGTGATCTTTTGATTTTTGTATATTGCAAAATAGGATACACTATCAACTTGTCATTACAGCAATATACTTACAAATCTATCTTAAAAACCCGCAAAACTTTGTCAGATGTGGCGGCACAACCTTTATTTAGGTCGTTTACGCTCTGCCTACCCAATTAGGGATCAAGGCGTGATTATATGTGTGTATAGATGTAGTTCACATGCTTATTATTGATATTCGGCAATGGTTATGATATGTTATAAGTAGTACCTCTGTACTTACCTACTTCAGATTTTTATATATTTTTGTATACATCTACGAAAACAATAAACTAGAGGTAAAATTGTAGACCCAATGTTAATTTACAAAAAATCATACGTTTTATAAACAATTTTTATTAATTAAAAAATAACACACATTAAAAGACCCATGTAAAAGTTATATTTTTTAATTATAAAATATGTCAAATTTAGGTAATTATAATTAGGTATCATTAAATAATAAATTATAATCGTATTCTATCTATACCTTAAGTTAATTTTTCATAGTCATAATTATTATAATATTACAGTTATTTTATAGAACAGAACTCTTTGTCTTTTAGGGATATTATCTCGTACACAACCTTCACAAACTTTACCTTTTATTTTCGGGAGTTTATAACGCTTCATAAACACAACGCAAACTTCAACATTTGACACGATTGCAGCTCATAATCATAAACTTGCTGCAGTCATACTTGCGACTCAGTTACAATCTTGTTATTCGCTTTATGAACTGCTAGTTTCAAACTAGAAGTAACATACATACATACATTTTTATTTAATAATAAAAGCCTTTATTTAAAATTACTATAAGAATCATTACATTGTGTGATCTACAAAACTTTTTTTTTCTTAATTCGCTCCCAGGCCAGCATGAAAGAACTAGAATTTAGCTTTCATAATAACAAGAACACCTTTTCACAGGCACTTTCAATCTTTAATACAATATTTCTTCAAAAATAAATACATACACGGCTTTACAGGCTTTAAAGGAGCTTACTTTAAAGGCTTTAAAGGAGCCTTCACCGAAAAAAATTAAGGTAATTTTAGATTGTAATGTGAATTGTATATCATTGTATAGTGACAGGTTGTCAGCCCATCGTCTGAATAACAATACACTGTAACCTGTAACCCTCAAATGCTGACTTCTACAATATGCCCGGGAAGTATGGTGGCTGGAACATTAACTCCAGATTTTTTATGCCATGTTGCGTTGATCTGAGAATGCGTGTGCCTTTGAGGTTTTGGAGCAAGCTTGATCTGATTCTGATAGAAAGTTAGGTAAAAAAAAACATATTGCAAAATTTGCAAATAAAAAAGCTTCCTTTGCCTAACTAAAAACAAACGATCTTGGTGTTGGTAATAGGATCTACCTTCTATTATTTCAACCCGGAAATAAGGTTCACATTTTTGTTAGTCAAACTGAATTATCCTACTCAAGCGCCGGTAAGCCCCACCTGGCTTGCGTGCGACCCCCTTTATAACAATCAGGCATGTGTACTTCAATACAGCGATATGTAGGTAGAGTAAAATGTTAGCTTCCCTACAATCTGATGGCAACTCATTGGATCTACACTCACTATAACTCGTGTAACCGAGTCGAAACGTCAGGAAGGCTTTACTTAAACACGTTGCAAGTTGACCCGTTTAAAATAGAAAATTTTATGAAAATTATCGCGAGTGATTAAATTGTTTTTTATTCTAAAAGTCGTAAGATGTGTGAATTCACAGTTTGTCTACCCAAAAGTAAAAGTGACTTAATTTTTCAGAGACAGACATTGAAACACTCGAGTGCCCCTTTTGCAGAACAACTTTGTTGACAGCTTGTTGAAAACAGTTCACAAAAAGTTTCCCATTCCCGACGCCTCTGGGAATGAATGTGCAAGTTGATGAAAAATATTATTTGGGGTATATTTCTGGGAATTTATTCGTAGCGTTATTGTTTGTACTTCTATTCTGGACTGGGAGCGAGAGAAAATCATAGAATGTGCCAGCTGCATTTCCCCTTGGCATGCTGTAAAAATCAGCTAAGGGATCCGAAGGTTTCTTTATATTGCAATTTAGACGATGGGCTGACAACCTGTCACTACAGCAATATACCAACAAATCTATCTTAAATAATACCCAAAACTTTGTAAGACGTGACGAAATGATCTTTGATTAGGTCGTTTACGCTCTGCCTACCCAATGGGGGATGAAGGCGTAATCATATATATGTATATAATTATTAGTTAGGCGCTAGCCACTAGAAATTTGCTGCAACGGCTATGCGCGCAGTATAAAAGATAAAGCTTATAAAAATAAATACAGAACAGTGACTGCACTGCTGGCGACGGAATTAAAAGTATGAAAATATGATACGGCGTATAGCGTATACATACCGCCTTAAACTGCCTCCGTAGTCTAGCGGTCTGAGCCATAGGCTTACGATAGGAGGTCCCGGGTTCGATTCCCGGCGGGTGACAATGACTTTTTGTTTTTGTTTCTAGTTTGGTTAGGACATTGCAGGCTGATCACCTGATTGTCCGAAAAGTAAAATGATCCATGCTGTCGGGCATGTAAATAGTCGGCCCTGCGCCTGATTTCTTTCTGGTCGTGTCAGTCAATCTGTCCCATTAGAATAAGAGATTTAAGGAAAAGAGAGTGCCCCTGTGTGAAGCGCAAACACTTGGGCACTAAAAACTAGTCCTGCGCAGTTGGTTGATCTCTGGGAGTCATCACCGAAAGTCGGTGGGAGGACTATTAAACATACCGCATGGGAGAGCGGCAGCTGCGGTGACTACCGCCAGATTATTCGCGTTATAGAACAGCTATTAAGCTTTTCATATGATTTTTTTATAATAGCGACATCTTAAAGTAAACGAACAGAAAAAAAATATAAATCGCTTATTTCAACTTAAATTGTACATAATTAATACCAAAGGCTGAAACCTCCTTTAAAGTATAGGATTACCGTTGCCAGGTTGTTGCGTTCTTCCATATCCAATTCAGTGTTCTCAGATCAAATAAAAAAGTTAAGACGGAACGCTGCCAACAGCGAAATGAAGCCCGTTTTCTAAACATGTGGTGCCCATGCCGGTGTTGCCATGATAATTTAAATTACCCCAAACTAAAAAAAATAACGGTAACGTTATTACAAGAATTAATAACGTTATTACATGATATTATAACAAAAGTTTCCTGGTTATCTAATGGCTAATGGCAGTGTTTACACTATCAATAGTATCGATACACGGTATCGCGATCCAATATTGTATGAAAATATTGCTGTATCGCGTGATAATACTCATAGTGTAAACACTGCCATTCCGACGTGAGGTGTTGGTAAGAAGAAGAAAATGCAGAAAAAATTTCAGAAATAAAAATACTGGGTATTTATTTTAGATGTCACATTTATTAAAAAAATATTATTAATACAAAAATACTAAGTATCTACATTTTTGGGGGATATTCTTGCAATTGATATAGAGGCACATAGATGGCGCTGTCAAAAAATTTCCTATTATCATCTAGCATCCATAATACAAGCTTTACTTTGATTATTTTTATCTAATTTATTTACCAATTTGTTATTCATTGCCTTATTTTAATTATAAACCTTTGTGCTGAATTAATTTCTTGTAAGATTGCCTTTTACTTTCCACTGATTTGGAAATAGTTTCTAACTTAGCAATGTGTGTGGAACCTAATGCTTAAGTATTTCTCAATTACACACCGTATTAAATTAAGTTTATGTTCCTGTCCAGCATATTCATGTTTAATCTCTAAATTGATAAAAACCTGGTTGTTTCCAATGAATCTCTTCAAGATATTCGTGACAATAGCGCAATGTTGATTTTCTGCGGTTATTGTAATATTTTCAATCAATATTTTTCGAACAACTGCTTCACAAGTGACACATATCTCAAAAAGATCCTTAGACGGGAAACGAAGACCGCCTTTGTTTTTCAAATTAATGAGCTTATGAAAATAAAGTTTCTCATCAGTCTGCAAGGAATCTAAACATTCAGTGCATTTTATAGTTTTAACCAGATAGCGCACTGTACTCCGAGATATGTATCCAATTAATTTTTTTTTATAGTCATCATATGCATTGTCATGTAAACGACTGGCCCAATCAACCGATTCATTGACAATTTCACGAAGAAGTTGCAACGAAGATTGTTCATTGCTTTCTTCTTCTTCGTGTCTATATGACGATGTAGTGCTATTTATAATTTGAGTCGTTGAAGTACAGTTAAGTATTGCAATATTTTCTAAAGGAACGCAATTACCTTTTGTCAGACATTTTAATTCTAAATGTGACAGTATTTTTCTGTAGCTTCCTTTAAATTGTCTTACGTTAGGGTTATCATTAAACCCTTCATGCATCCTGATAGACGTAAATAGTATTTCCAAATGGTCCTGACTCAATTTGTATGTAGGTAAGAAAACAAGCCTTTTTTCAGTATCTATTTACTTCATATACAGAACCTTTAAGCTTTCAATATTAATTAATGTACCAATAAATCCGGCTTTACATTTGCTTTCCACGACTGGTTTATAATAACGTGTGATTACAAACACAGGTCGCCCATCCCTTTTGACTTTCTTTTTTGTAATAGTTTTCACTTTTAACTCTAATATGTATTTCGCCAAAATATCTAAAAAATCAAAAATTTTATCTTTATTGGCTATACATAGTGGTTTTTTATAATCAAATTGCCACATTGTTCTCGTGTTGAATATGTCGAACATATCATTAAACCGTTGAATAAATATTTCGGTAGCTTCAGATTTCTGAAAAAACGGGAGATTTAACTCTTGTCTACAAATTTTCAAAGCATTTGCGACACTAGTACTTAGGAGCTGAGTGGCTAGTTTCACTTTCATTATCTGATTTTTAAAGTGAATGGGTCTTTTTGAAAGTTTATTTGCGAGGTGGATCCCCTCCTCATTTTGCAAATCATTTAACAGTTCTAAAAACTGCCATTTGATCAATTGATCATTTTCATCAAGGAATTCTTTTTTTTGATTCGAACTGATTTCTTACAAGTTTAATAACGTGACTAGGATCAACGGTGCAAGTTACTTCGTATTGAGCATTTGGGTGAGGATGTTCAAAAGTAGTTTTTAATCGTTTTACATCCTTGAGATCGCATCCAAGTAATTCAATTGCGGTAAAATTTGTCGAGTGCCCATCGAACGTTAACGAAGCGACATCAACTCCGGCATCAAAACACTTAATCAGACACATTCTGATGAGATTTGCTTTTTGCTCCCCAGTTATACCGTTGATTAGGAAGTATCCTAATGGTATTTTAAAACGGTGATTAATCCTTACTAATAAAAACACTAATGCCTGAGAGGCCAAAGGAGCAGTTTCTTCTGTACGTCCAGTTCCCATATCGACAAAACCAATATATTTCTCTCTATCCCACAATTTTTGAGGTCGAATAGCCACTTCGTCAAAGACCAAGTTGCATATGGGTTTATGTTCACTTATTTCGGATTTAACTTTTTTATTTGGTCTGAGTTCAGTGTTCATATAGAGTTAAATAGTGAATTAAAAAAAATCTCCTATTAAATTAAAATTAAAAGAACTTTGGAGAAGAAAAGAGTTCTGGAATACATACATAAATTAAAACAGTATTGTACAGCGTGTGTTGTGTGTATGTGAATGTGTGCATGTGTGTGTGTGTGTGTGCGTGTGTGTGTGTGTGTATTTGTAGAGAGATAATATGCGTGTTTTCTTTTTGGTTGAGATGTTATGAAAAATGTTTTAATAAGTTTTTTGTCTGATCATAATTTTTAGATTTAAGTCATGTTGTAACCTTAGTTTTACACTCATAGTAATTTGTACTGTAAATATTTAATTCTCCGTTAATATTATTGTACAAAAAGGGTGATAGTCTTTCAGATTGCTTTTGTGCGAATGCTTTTTGAGTTTGAGGGGCTTGTGCTACTCTATTTCTCTTTCTTACGTTATTAGCAGTTGTCTTGTCAAATGGTTGTACTTTATGAGTTCTTAAGTTACTCTGCATTGTGTACAGTGTAGGGTTTAGTGTAATTTTTATAGCTTTTATTAAGTAAATATTATTAACAAATAAATAAAACAATAATATCAAACTGACACACCAACGATATCCATCATTTGCCAATATTTGTGAACGTTCATAACCCAACGTTCGCCAATGTTTGTGAGCGTTTTTACGTATATTGCTGTAGTGACAGGTTGTCAGCCCATCGCTTAAATTACAATATACTGAAACCCTTGTATCCCTTAGCTGGTTTATACAGCATGCACGGGAGGAAATGCAGCTGGCACATTCTATGTTTTTCTCTCGCTCCCAGTCCAGCATGGAAGAAAACTTGTTTAAAGGGTTTCGGCAATGGTCTGGTTGAATCGTTGGGCAACATAAACCTTGATATAGAGGTGGATGGTGTTAAATGTAACGTGCCTGTTCAAGTTGTTGACGATGAGTACCTTGAGAGACCTATATTGGTCGGTCAGACATACACCAAACAACCTCACGTGAAACGTTTTAAAAGCAAAAACGGAACCTATTATTACCGATGAAGTTCTACTTAAAAATAAAATCGTGGGCAAGCCAAATGATCGATACTTAGTTTGTGGCGGTGTTTATACAGTCAAAGATGGTTGGGCTAACATCTTAGTAAATCCTTGCTCTGATTCATGCTCATTACAAGAGAATGCTATGTTCTCTAGGGGCGAAAGGGTGCATGTAGTCAATAGAGTTGTATCGGCTACGTCCGAAATAGAAGTAGGAAACTAACTTGATTAACGTTAATAAAAATATAAAGGGTAGTGACTCTGGTGATGACGAGAAAAGCATTAAAATAGGTGAATCGGCCTCTGAAGATGATAGGCGAAGGCTCGTTGACTTACTCAATCGTTTTCAACATAGTTTTGCTACTAATATGAAAGACCTTGGGTGTACTAATGTTACTGAAATGAACATTGAATTAAACAGTCAACGACCCATCGACTATTGTCCCTATAGATTGTCACATCATGAAAGGGAAAAAAATCGTCAAATGATAGACGAGATGATGGACGCAGGGATTATTCGCGAATCTAAATCGGAGTACGCAAGCCCGATTATATTAGTACGTAAAAAAGATGGGACGATTCGCATGTGCATAGATTTTAGGATGTTAAATTCCATAACGATTAAGGAAAGATTTCCAATACCTATCATAGACGACGAGATCTCCAGAATGTCAGGCCAGACTTGGTTTGTGACATTAGACTTGATGTCTGGTTACTACTAGGTGCCTATTGCGGAACATTGTAAACATCTGACAGCGTTCGTTACTCTGGATGGTCAATTTAAATTTAACTGAATGCCATTCAGATTGGCGAATGCCCCCGCGGTTTTTCAACGCATGATGAATGGTGTTTTAGGTTCCGCACGCTTCAGTAAGGCAATGGTCTACATCGATGATCTCTTGGTCTTCGGGAAAACTTCCACAGAATGTTTGGACAGGCTAGAAGAAGTGTTATGTCTTCTTGAGCAAGCCAATCTCACTTTGAACCTGTCAAAATGCAGTTTTCGGCAAAATAAAATAGATTATCTTGGATATAAGATTGGTGCGTCAGGTATTCAGCCCGAGAAAGCAAAGATTCAGAGCGTACAGAATTTTCCGAGACCCCAAAACGTTCATTGCGTGCGCCAGTTCCTTGGACTTGTGAGTTATTTTCGCAAGTTTATTAAGGACTTTGCTTCGATTGCTCACCCTCTTAACAAACTCTTGAAAAAGGAGGTTGCTTGGGAATGGAGCAAAGATCAAGAATCTGCTTTTCAGGCTTTAAAGGACAAATTAGTAGAAAGGCCACTATTGGCCATATTTGATCCAAAGGCAGAATTGGAACTCCACACTGACGCCAGTCGAATTGGCGTAGGTGGTATATTGTTACAGCGTTCTGAGGTAAATAATTCATTACAACCGATAGCTTACTATAGTAGGCAGACCTCTACAGAGGAAAAGAACTTTCATGCCTATGAGTTGGAAACCTTGACAGTCATTTCCTCTCTGAAGAAATTTCGAGTTTATTTACTCGGGAAAACGTTCAAAATTGTTTCTGATTGTAGTGCTCTACGCTCTACTTTCAAGAAACGCGATTTGATACCACGTATTGCTCGTTGGTAGCTGTTACTCCAAGAGTTTGACTGTTCAATAGAGTATCGAGCAGGGACTAAGATGACGCATGTCGATGCTTTGTCGAGAAACTCAGATACTAAGGACGAGTCGGTCGACGAGCGGTTCCCATCTGTGATGGCCATAAAAGAGGACGATTGGTTACTCACACTTCAGCTGGGTGACACCGAGCTCAATAGAATTCGTGACATTTTATGTAGTAACATAGACGAAAAGGGGCTACAATATATTCGAGATAGCTACACTATTCGCGACAACAAACTGTATACAGATAAGAAAGGAATGCGATGGGTGGTACCTAAAGGTGCTAGGTGGCAAATCTGTAAAATGTGTCACAATGACGTTGGCCACTTGGGAGTTGAAAAGACATTAGAGAGAATTAAAAAGAATTATTATTTCCCTAAGATGTCCCGCTTCGTAAAAAAATATGTTGAAGCCTGCCTCGAATGTGCTTTCTCTAAGAAAAATGACGGCACACGCGAAGGTCTTCTACACCCGATAGAAAAAGTTGCGGTCCCCTTTCACACTGTTCACATAGACCATGTTGGTCTCTTTGTGAAGTCGAAACGGGGTCACACTCACATATTGGTTGTTGTCGATGCGTTTACCAAATTTGTATTCATAAAGTCGGTCAGAAATACAAAGACACAAAATGTTATTAATGTATTAGAAGACATTTTCTGTACTTTTAGAACTCCTTATCGACTCTTAAGTGACCGAGGAAGTTGTTTCACCTCACATGCGTTTAAGAGATTTTGCCTTGACAAAGGTATCAAACACATATTAAACGCAGTGGCAAGTCCGCAGTCAAACGGTCAAGTGGAACAGTACAATCGCACCATTCTTGATTGTTTGACTGCTGAGATGGTGAATAACGATGAGAGGGGATGGGACACCAAGCTAGGCAAAATTCAATGGGGTCTCAACAACACTGTGCAGAAAACAACTGGGGGGTCACCTTCTGAGGTCATGTTTGGCACACAGTTGAACAGTGAAGTTAATCCTATTCTTAATAATGTGACTGCTGAAACCTGAGAAATTTCTGATGTTATTGAGATCCGTAAAGAGGTAAAAGACAGGATTGATGTTAATCAATTTAAACAAAAGGAATACTATGACAGGAATAGGAAGCCAGCGCGTACTTATGCTAAAGGCGATTTGGTTAAGGTAGCCAAAGCTTCGTTTCGCAATGATGGTAAGAGTACAAAACTTTTGCCTTCATATGAAGGCCCATTTAAAGTAATAAAAGACTTGGGGAATGAACGATATAAATTGACCCCAGTACCGGGATCTGAGGGCATGAAAAATAGAAAAAAGACTGTCGTTTCCACGAGACGTATGCGACCGTGGATTCATATTGCTGCCTTAGATGTAAACAATGACGATAGCGAAATATCATCAGAAAGTGATTCAAATGACTAAAATTATTTCATAAATATTACTATTAACCGATATAATATTTGTTTAGATATATTTCATAAAATGTGCCAAATATGTACACAAAATGATTTTCTTATTTCAGGTCAAGAGGGAGCACCTTGACCAGAAATCTGCATGTCGAGAGGAAGCACCTTGACCAGAAAGTTACAAGTCAAGAGGAAGCATCTTGACCAGAAAACAGCAAATCAAGAGGGAGCACCTTGTCTGAAGTTATTGATTGATTTTTTATAAAGATTAATTAGAATTTAATAAATAAATATATATGAAGAGGAAGAACCTTAAGTAGAATTTAGAATTATATTTGATCAGAATATTGTTTGATGTCAAGAGAATGAACCTTGACTTGATAATTGGATAATTGATACTTGATAGATAAATTGTAGAAACTACCGTACAGATTTCATACAAGTAAATAATATTGTTAGATAGTTAGTCAATATGAATGTTTAAAGATTATAAATAGTTTTTCTCGAAATTTATGACGCCTTTCCAATTCATTAAAAGTGTATAATTTATATTTACTTTACAATTTACTCTGCCTTCTAATATAATTTATATTAAATAGGCCTCATGTAGGGTTACCACCTGATGTCGTGTATGAGGACATACACGTTGTCAGGATGGACGAATGTAGGGTTTAGTGTATTTTTTATAGTTTTTATTAAGTAAATATTATTAACAAATAAATGAAACAATAATATCAAACTGACACACAAACGATCGCCATAATTTGCCAATGTTTGTGAACGTTCATAACCCAACGTTCGCCAATGTTTGTGAGCGTTTGTATTCCAACATTCGCCATCATTCGCCAACGTTTGTCAGCGTTTGGAATGCACTTTTTCATATGGCAACAATTTTATACCAATCAGTAGATTCCGCGTATTTTAAGTCGAATGAGTAGGGTCAGGAAGTGGGGAGAGTGGAAGGCAGGGGAAATCGGATGGAATGGCTAGGCAGTCGGTTGGGAAGAGGGCAAGCTGTAACAAGTGTTAACTGGACTCTGTGTCGGTTTAAAATATAATAAGTAAAATTATTAAGTTGTGTTATTTCATAATCCTGAAGATCTTAAAACAGATGCCTGACTGTCAGTAGGTCACTGAGTTGATAAAGATCATTGGTAGGATACCGTCTCTTTTTAAAGTGCATCATTAAGCCCTTTGCGATCGTTTCACTTCTAAAAGAAGTATTTTTGCGCAACCACCCCATATCGTTAGACAGTACATTAGTACTGATTGTACTAGAGAAGTGTAGATTTCTTGTACCATATTCTTATTTTGCTCATTAGGTGTCACACTTATCTACATTTTTGTAGATACTACGTATCTGAGTGTTTTAAATAACCAGGTAAGTTTCCTTACTCGAAAAGCCTGTCTAGCTGATCTAGTGATCTAATGGCTGCCAACATGGCGTATCCGGGCGGCCACATCCGTTGTCACAGCCCGATAGATCGACCAACGATTGCGTTGGAGCAGATGTATTGACATCTGCTCTAATGATGCAATAAATTTTCTCCTCTTGCTGACAGTGCAAATATGTCGCTTCCAAACTTCATGAATTAATTGAAACCTGAAAGGATTGTAGTTAAAGGTACAAATACAAGTAAAAATTACAATAAAACCTATCAGAAAAAAAACTGACACCTGACAGGCTTGTTGAAGATCCACATTTCCAGACATCCATTTGACAGAATATTCAGAATTTTTGCCTGAACCATTGCACAGAACATTTGCCACCATTTAAGAACTAATAAAACTTGACAAAACTACTGAAATATGTATATTTTTGGTTTAAGACAGGTTTGTTGCAGGTATTTCAGCAGGTAATATTTCGTTCATTCGAATTTTATAATCACGAAAATGGTTGCTATAAGTATTATTTTACACATAATTTAGTTGATATATTAATAGAACCCCAAACCATCATATTCCATAAACACTATTACCAATTTTTTACTACAACTTATTCGTTTTTTATTACAACTTATTCATTTCATAACAAAATTAATGTTTTAACAATTTTAAATCTCGAACTAACTTTTCCTACGATGTCATTAGCCAAATGATACAATTGTGAAATGCATAAATTTATAGACAGATAATAAACTTCATATTTATTTATTTTTTATGCAAATCCGACTCGGGGTTTGGCGTAACCTTCCAGGTTAGGTTGCTAGTATGTATGCCTGCTTACCTGTATATTTGCTAGTTTGCTTACATAAATGCATGTGTACAGGCTTGCTTGCTTGTTTGCTTGCATACTTGCTTGCATGTTTGCTTGCATGCTTACATGTATTCTTGCTTGCGTGCTGCTTGCTTGCATGCTAGCTTTCATGCTTGCATATTTGCTTGCATGCTCGCATGCTTGCTTGCTTGCATGCTTGCTTGAACGCTTGCTTGCTTGCTTGCATAATTGCATACTTGTTTGCATGCTTGCATGCTTGCTTGCAATGTAAGCATTTTTTGATTTTGTTTCATTTTTTACCCTCTTCAACGGCCAAAAACAAGTAATATGCAATTTTTTTCCCCTCTACTCTTATGATTAGTCCACCTAATGACCGGCCCCGAGTGCCCGGCGCCTCCGGCGGTGGTAGTGTCGCTGACGGTAGGCAAAACCACCCCGGAGCATGGGGTGCGAAGAATCCCCGGGCGAGATCCCAAACCCGTCAAACGAACCAGGCTAATCTCAAAATGGACTCCGAACTAAATGTGCTTACATACAACGTAAAAACTTTAAGAACAGAAGAACGTTTGTTAGAATTAGAAAATGCTTTACAAACAATTAAGTGGGACATCATAGGTCTTGCAGAAGTACGTCGAGAAGGCGAAGACACTCTTGAGCGCGATAATACCATCTTTTTCTATAATGGAATATCTGGCGGACTCTATGGAGTAGGTTTCCTAGTTGCCAAACGATGGAAAAGCAACATAGAAGAGTTTGTGGCTTACTCTGAAAGATTAGCATTACTAAAATTCCGCATAAACGAAAAAGAAACGCTAACCATAGCTCAAGCATACGCCCCAACATCAGACCATTCCGACGCAGAGGTTGAAGACTTCTATGACCTTCTTAATAAAGCCCTTGATGAACATCGTGGCACATGGAATATAGTACTAGGCGACTTCAATGCCAAAGTTGGCAAAAGACAAGATCTGGACAACGAACATTTAGTCGGACCTCATGGTCTAGGTGTTCGCAATGCACGCGGAACCAGACTTCTCCAATTTGCCTTCGGACAAAGCCTTCGTCTAGGAAACAGTTTTTTCTATAAGAAACCACAAAGAAGGTGGACTTGGGTGTCTCCTAACTGTACCACTAAAAATGAAATAGATTTCATTCTCACTTCCAACATTAACGTAATAAAAAATATAGATGTTCTTAACAAAATTAGTTTCAATTCAGATCATAGACCGATTCGAGCTAAAATAATGTTTAACCGTAAAATATTGAGAAAATCCATATTTACAGCTAAAATTAAGAAAATTTATAAATTTGACCTTATTGCTAATACCGACCAATTCAATATCGCACTAAGCAATTCCTTTGCATCCCTAACTCTCGAAGATGTAGATAAAGAAAACGTACAGAAACAATATGATATTTTAGAAAAATGTATAAGCCAAGCAAGCGCTAAGATAAAGAAAACAAATAATAAGGTTAAAAAACTTTCCATAGAATCCCTAAAATTAATAGTAGAAAGAGAAAACAGCAAGAGCAATACAACTAATGAACAATATAGATACATAGATAAAAAGGTGAAGCGCAGTATACGGAAAGACCTGAGGCTATACAATAAAAGACTAATAGAAAATGCATTAGAACAAAATAGATCATTAAGAGTCGCCAGGCAGGGAATCACAAAAGGCAAAAGCTGGATCACAAGGCTTAGAGATCACAACGGCGTTCTTCAAGGAAATCGAGAGAAAATAATAGAAATAAGTACAAATTATTATAGAAACCTCTACACTGATCACAATTCTCCGATACAAGATTCCGACTATGTGTACAATGATAACATCTCACCTATAACAGAATTAGAAGTCCAGCAAACTTTGCGAAGGATGAAATTCAATAAAAGCCCAGGTGAAGATGGTATCACCACTGAAGCACTTAAAATCGGTGAACCAATTCTCTTACCTTATTTAGCTAACTTTTTCAGTAATATTCTTAAGACTGGAAATCTGCCTGATAAATTTTGTCACTCTAACATCATACTTCTGCATAAAAAGGGAGATAAGTCCGATATTAACAATTACCGTCCGATAAGCCTTGTATCACATCTTTATAAAACGTTTATCAAAATTATTGAACGCCGTATAGCAGGGAAATTAGACCTACATCAACCCGCAGAGCAAGCCGGCTTCCGACCTGGACTTTCCACCACCGACCATCTACAGGCATTAAATCAGCTTATTGAAAAGCACCATGAGTTCAATTTGCCGCTATATCTTGCCTTCGTGGATTATTCGAAAGCCTTCGATAGTTTACTGCATACTGCTTTGTTCGAAGCTCTTCAAAACCAAGAAATCGATGAAACTTACATAGATCTCCTTAAAGTTATTTATAAAAAAAGTTCTGCTTCCATTAAGTTAGAGACCACCGGTCCATCTTTCAAAATTAGTAAAGGCGTCAAGCAGGGTGACCCTCTCTCACCAAAACTTTTTACCAGCGCACTAGAGGAAGTATTTCGTAAGCTGAATATTGCCTGGGAGAAACGAGGTGTTGACGTTGGTGGAAGAAGGTTGACAAATCTACGCTTCGCTGACGACATTATCCTCTTCTCAAGAACAGCATCGGAGCTACAACAGATGATACAAGATCTAAGCTTGGCAAGTCTTGAGGCGGGACTGATGATGAACATGTCAAAGACCAAACTTATGACAAACAGCACGAAATACAGGGTGGTGGTGGATAACGGGAGAATGGAATATGTCGATGAGTATTTATATCTAGGCCAAATAGTCTCTTTCCAGGCACGACAAGATAAAGAGGTTGCTCGACGCACTGAAAACGCCTGGAAGAGCTATTGGTCTATGAAAGAGCACATGAAGGGTGACCTGCCACTTTCACTTAAACGCAAGCTCATGGACATGTGCATTCTCCCGATCCTCACCTAAGGTGCTCAAACTTGGTCTTTGACTGAAGCTCAGAGGTCCCGCCTCAAGATTTGCCAGCGAGCTATGGAGCGCAGTATGCTCCACCTCAAGCTGACCGACCGAGTCAGAAATACCATACTGCGCTCTAAAACGCAAATATCTGATGTAGCTCAAACAGCAGCTAAGTTGAAGTGGGATTGGGCCGGCCACGTTTGCCGCATGCCAGAGGAACTATGGGCGAAAGTTAGTACCGAGTGGAAGCCACCCACCACGAACCGACGCCGCGGAAGACCCCGTCGCAGGTGGCGCGACGAGCTGGACACATTTTCGAAGGACTGGCGCCTGGAGACTCAAAATAGGGATAAGTGGAAGGAGAAGAGGGAGGCCTTTGCCCAGCAGTGGGATGATGTGGGCTAAATAAGATAAGATAAGATAAGAAGATGCAATTTTTTTATCGAGAATTGTATCTTAATTTCGAATATTAAAGTTTTGGAATAAAAATATTTGGAAAACAAAGTGGTGGAAATAAAGTGGAATATACATGATATTAAATTTGGTTTTCGTAACTGGGGTTTTATCTGTGTTATAAGTCAATGGTTAAATGAAATAGGTTAAAAATAAAATTCTCTACTTTATTAATATGGATTTTGTAACTTCTGGAATACAAAAAAAAGAAAACACAAAAAAGTCGAATCGTTTTAGGACATATCAAAAATATCGTAATCCAAATTTTCGGGTTTACAATATTACAATATGTAGCCATCAAACATGAAATTTAGAAAAAAAGCCGTGCACAGAACTTGTGCCACTCTTTTAAAACTAAAGAAACTTAACAGAACCAGTGAATAATTAATATTTCTATCACCTGACAGGCTTCTTAAAGATATTTCAGCCTAATGAAAAAAAAAACTGAATCAAAACCAAGCACTGAACTTAGGGCACTTTTTAAAAAGTAATTAAAGTAGACGGAACTACGAAAAATGTGTATTGATGACAACTGATTTGCTTCTTAAAGCTTTTTCAGCTATCTGACAGGAATTTAATAATTTTATTTAGACACAGAACTATTCCACTTTTTTAGAAGTAACAAAACATGGCGAACAACTAAAAAATGTACGTAAATATTTCTAAACTCTTTTCAAAGTTTTTTCAGCCATCTGACAATAAAATCAGAATATAAGGCACGCACAGAATAATGCCACTTTTTTAAACTAATGAAACTTGACGGAACTACTAAACCACGCATTTTAATGACATTTTACAGGCATCTTGAAGCTATTTATAAAAAATATGAATTATAACCACGCATAGAATATATGCCATATTTTAAGAACTATTGTAACTTGATGGAACCTCTGAAATATGTATATTTCTGAAACCTAACAAGCACTTTAAAGCTTTTTCAGCCAATTGACAGAAAATTTAGAACTAACGCCACACACATAACTTATGCTACTTTTTTAGAACTAATGAAAGAATTTTCAAGATTAATGAAAAGGATTTTTTCTAAGTCTCGTTTTTTTGCAAAAAAATGTTGAGGACACATTCCTAAAAGCCCACTGTAAAAAGAATGTCTTTGAACAGCTCTGCACAATGCACTCATTACCGACACTTTTGAATACTTTTGATAAAACGGCGCTAAAACGAGAGCTTCAACCCTTGGATAGTGTTCTCAGTGCTGTGGTCAAGATTTACTATTTAGAAACTTACTTCCATGCTGGACTGGGAGCGAGAGAAAAACATTTAATTTGACAGCTGCATTTCCATCTGAACACACTATATGAACTAGGTAAGGGATCCGAAAATTTCAGTATATTACAATTTAGGCGATAGACTGAAAACCTGTCACTACAGCAATACCTACAAATCTATGTCCCATAAACCTCAAAACTTTGTCAGACGTTTCGGAACGACCTTTGTTTTTAAATCGTTTACGCTCTGCCTACAACATAAGGGATAAAGGCGTGATCATATGTATGTATTTATATACAAAACATACTACCGAGTATTAACTATACCAGGTAAATTTTATTAATGGTCCAAAGCTATAACATAAGGCTTTCCCATTTTTAGGTTAATTAGTGCGCGCTTTGAAATATGATGTTTTATTCACAAATGAAAAGCGGAGACTTAAAATAAAATTGAACTTTTTAAGTTGATCCGGCAAAGTTTGAATAAGTTTGCCGTTCGCACGACACTGGCACTTACCTAATAAAGATATATGCTAAATACTACATAACTTTGGCGGCATGAATTTACATACACTTAAAATCGTGCCTCAAGAAACCTCTTCCATAATTTATTTTTTTCCAAAAAAATATAATATATTGTGTAGTATAAGTAATGAATAACTTTTTCCCGGTTTGGTTAGGACATTGCAGGCAGAATCACGTGATTGTACGAAGGAAGAGGATTCCGTGCTTCGGAGGGGACGTTAAGCCGTTGGCCCCGATCACTGTCTGTAACAGTGGTCGTTACTCAAAACCATGTCAGAGGACTTACAGCTGTACAACTAGGCGGTTTGAAAACTCTGACACCAGGGTTCATTGGGTCGTTGTTCGACTTTAGAATCCACTCGCTAAGAAGAATGAATAACATTGTATCCGTTTTTGAACACGATGTTTTTATTTTGCTTTTAAAAGTAGATCGTAAAATGAAATTGGGTTATTTTGACTTTGCTTTACCCCTGTCCTAGTCAATTAACCTGACCTTTTTTACAAAAGGATATTTTTGAAGCTGAAAAATTTGTTGTCGAAAGTCTCGATCAACTAATACTTCAGAGCTTTTTCACTCACACAGGCATATGTTGTACTATTATATATTCTGTGATACAGGTATGTTTTTGACATGCTTTATGTAAGGATTATAACGAGATTGCCAACAGCGACAGTATTTTAAAGCCCAGCCAGGGCAATATCAAAATGTTTTTAGTAATGTTAAAAAATCATAAACATTCCTAATGGAAACTTGAATGCAAAAAATCACTACTCTATTATGCAATACAATTGTTCAAAAGGTTCCACTGGTTCTCAACATTGATAAGAAATGCTCACACCACCGCGTCTATTTTAGTAACGCTTTGCTCATCCAAACATGTTCACAGCAGACACCTATCTCGTGTTCGATTTATGGCATTAATTTGAAATTTCACTCGAATACTACCGATTCCACCCTTTTAGTACCACCATAAAATAAAACGGTGTGCCCAAAAAAGCCCGTACTTATTTAGAATACGAATAAACAAGGTATTGTTTTTAATTGAAGCGGCACACATTTTCGACTTCATATTTTTATTTTCCGGACTCAGTATTTGGGTTTTGTGTGATATCCGAAATCTGTCAGCTAGCGTGTTCGCGCAGCTTTCGCATTAACTTCTGAATTAATTATTCAGAAGTTAATTAATTGTTTGACCATTTCACAATAACCGCCCTTAGAATATTGGGATTTTTCTCATACAGCAGTAAGCTACCATCGACAGTTTGGCCATAGATAGCGCTTATGCCCGTTTTGTGAATATAAGTCTGGTTTTACGACACCCATGGGGAAATACTTGCTTGCTAATGGGGTGATGCTATTCTGACCTGGAAAAACAGAGAAGATTTTAAGGTCTAGTATATTATAGTTATACCTTCGAGGAAAACAGAAAATTATTCAAAAGTTAATCAGCTTAAGTGGAACGCATGTAATAAATGTGTTACGTTTTGTTTCCGCTCAATATTGGGATGTTCCTGACGACGTGGAGCTAACAGGGAATTGCCGCGTGATTTATAAATCTCGATACTGACAAATTGGACTGACGAGGAAAAGGATTCGAAGTGATACGCACTGTCAAAATATTTCTTCTATTTACTATGTTCCTACCTAGGAACGAAAACTGCTGCACTTACAACCACTTTCTTCCGATAACGAGTTCCTAGTTTTAGGTAGATACCAAAAAGTGGTTGTGTTATCGGTATGTCAAAGTCAAAGTCAAATCATTTATTTCCAAATAGATTCCTAAGAACACTTTTAGAAAGTCACAAGCGAGTCTATTACAAAGAAAATTATATCAGTGTCACAAAATAAAATAAAACTATATCACAATGAAGAAGAAGCATCAGAAAATCGCACTTTGCGCCCCTCCCTTCGTTTTATCTTATTCTTACTTTTGTCCTTCTTTTTGTTCAAACTAGGGTTTGGGACCGCAATGTGTGCCAATTTCTTAGGCTTCACTGAAATATCAGAGCTCCATACATCTTTGTCATTAGTATAGTCATCTTACTTACAATAGGCTTTCCGATATAATGTGTTTTTAATAGTATCTTTAAATTGATTTTCTGACAAATTTAATATATGGTCAGGTATTTAGTTATAGTATTGTATACTTAGACCTAAAAATGATTTTTTACTTTAACTAACCTAAACGGGGGTTGGTCAATTTTATTTTTGCTTCTTAGGTTCCGGTTATGCCTGTCACCATTTTTGGTAAAACTATGAATATTATTCCTTGCATACACAATATTTTCATATATAAATTGACATGGTACAGTTAAAATATTTATCTCTTTGAACAATTCTCTTAGGGAATCACGACATCTGAGTTTGTAAATTGCTCTAATAGCCCGTTTTTGCAAAACAATAATTGAATGAATGTCAGCAGCGCGGCCCCACAGCAAAATTCCATAGGACATAATGCTATGAAAATAACGAAAATATACAAGTCTTGCTGTAGCAACATCCGTGAGCTCTCGGATTCTTCTCACAGCAAATGCGGCTGAACTTAGTCTCCCCGATAAAGATGTAATGTGAGGGAGCCATTGAAGTTTCGAGTCAAGTGCAATTCCTAAAAAAACTGTTCTGCCGGTGAACTCAAATTTTTCATTATTAAGTACAACATCATTATTGGAAGAATGTGCATTAGGCAAAGTAAATTTTATACATTGGGTTTTTTTCGCATTCAACACTAAAATATTAACAGTGAACCAATTATGAATTTGTCCAAGAGTGTTATTTACGTTGTTATAATTTTGTATATGTCTATCAACTTTAAATATAAGATATGTATCATCTGCAAATAATACAATCTTTGACAAATTCTCTATCATGTAGGGAAAATCATTAATATACACTAGAAATAGAAATGGACCTAATATCGAACATTGAACATTTACACCTATTTTAACACGAGACCCTGATGACTTAGGTCCGTTTACATTAACCTTCTGGATCCTATCGTCCAAATAAGAGTTTAAAATTCTCAAGGCTTGATTTTTGATTCTATAGTTTTTCAATTTTGATAATAAAGTTTCATGATCTACGCAATCAAATGCTTAAGAGAGGTCCTCCCAAGCATTGAATATATGATTTAAAAGGGCAACACCAGCATCTGTAGTACAACGTCCCTTTGTAAACCCAAATTGCTGGGTATGTAATAAGTTATTGTGATTAAAATGAGAAAGCATTTGATTGAGTATGATCTTTTCAAACACTTTGCTCAATACTGGTAAAACAGATACTGGCCTATAGTTGCTTGGATCTGCCTTGTCACCAGCCTTGAACAAAGGAACTACTTTACTGTTTTTCATCAAATCAGGAAATATACCGTGATCAATACAATCATAAAAAATATCTGACAAGTATGGTGCTAATACATTGATAATTGAGGTACACACTTTGACTGACATCCCCCATAAGTCTTCAGTTGCCTTAACCTTTATATCTTTAAACAATTTAACAATTTGCTGGCGGCTAACATGACTAAATTTAAATTCAGAATTGCAGGCTCCCACGTTTTCTTTAAGTAATGATTATGAAAGCAAAGGTGAAGAGTTGAGAACTTCAGTAGTTTTCAGGGGTATATTTGTAAAAAAATTATCAAATATCTGGGCAACTTCGCAATCATTACTAATTATTCCACGGTCAGTTTTAATTGAAAAGTTATTTTCACGTGGCTTTGATTTACCTGTTTCGCTGTTGATAACTTTCTAAACAGTTTTAATTTTACTATCAGCAGTTTTAATTTTGTTACTAATAAAATTTGCTTTAGCCATTAGGCATGCTAACTTAAATTTTTTCGAATATTTTTTAACAAATTGTTTGAGGTTATCACTATTTGTCATGTTTCTCTGCTCATAGAGATCAAAAAGCCTATCTTTACTGATTGATAGACCTGTGGTCGCCCAATCACTGAATTTAAATTTTCTATTAATTTCTTTGAAATCAATTTTAAAAATAATTTTAAATTCTTCACTAACTGTAGAAAAAAAAATCTTTATATACGTTATTGGGATTACTATTAATATTAAGATTAGGCAATTTATTGATGAGAACATTTTGCAATATACAGAATCCCTCAGAGCCCTTAGTTGGTTTTTACAGCATGCCTGGGAGGAAGTGCAGCTGGCACATTCTATCTTTTTCTCTCGCGCCCAGTCCAGCATGAAAGAAGACAGATTTGGTTTGATGACATGTCATAATAGATAAGAGCAAACTGCTACGAAATGTCCACAGAAGCGTGGAAGCAACGGAACATCCTTTCTAAATTAGTTCTCTTACAAAATAGAGGCGAAAACGTATTTTTCCTTAAAAACTTTCACGAGTGGACATATTTTTTGTCGAAACCCGTTTCTCCATTCACAACACAAAAAGTGACTATTTGACAATGACAAAGACTTATGGGTGTATCCGAAAGCGTGTTCTACTATTTAAATTTTACTGACCCAAGTTAGCAAATACTCATTCATCCCTGTGTCCCTAGATTTACTTTGGGAAATCGTCCCAAATTCTTGTTGAATGTGAACTCAGCTTTGATGATGCTTAAATGAATGAGATTTAAAAAAAGGAGCGAAAGCTGTTATTCGTTTAGTACAAATAATTAAATGCTTCCAAATCAGTTTAGATTTACGTTCACCTTTTGCTTGCTAAGTTTAATTTAAATGAAAATAATTTTAACGACGGGTATTGTTTCGTCGAATTAATACTTAATCTGGGTAGAGTCATTATTTGATTGTTCTTATTATGATGGTTTACATTGAACTACTTTCAGAGACTTTGGTGAATGAATTATACTTTGCAATTTAAACTAATTATTTTTAAGATATAATGTACGGTTCATAATTGTATTAGAAATAAATTGAAATAGAATGTTGACTCAACACAAAAACGACAAAATACTAACAAGTCACTACATAGTATAAAACAGAGTCGCTTTCTCTGTCCCTATATCCCTATGTATGCATAAATCTTTAAAACTACGCAACGGATTTTGATGCCGTTTCTTTTAGTGGACAGAGTGTTTCAAGTGGAAGGTTTAGACACTGATAATTTCCGTGCAAAGCCAAGGGCGGGCCGCTATTTATAGATAAATTATACTTCATGAAACAATTTAAAGCTTTTGTAACGATCCATTTATGTTGTTGGCATAGACAACGACGTCATATACAAGGTTAGTATAATTTAATTCGGTAAAGTTATAACAAATATCCGTAGACATAAAAAACAATGTTGAGTTTCTGAGAACGTAAGGTTTGGGTTTGGAAACAGAAAACCTTAGAAAAAATATCCAAAACAATTCATTTCCGAATGAATTAACATATTTTTGATTACATGTCTATTAATATGAGATCATATACCTCTCTACAAAATGGATATGTATGCGATGACCAGCTACCGACTGCGACGGGGAATTACACTATCAGAAGTTTGTTTCAATATCATCCATACTATTAACTATTTAAAAAAATAGGTCGCATCCGCCCTGGTAAAACTTCTTCTTCCTGCGTGTGTCCCGCCTTGCACTGAGGTCCGCTTTCCTGCTCTTTACTTTTCACTTCGCTTTATCCCGGACATCATTCTCCTCCAAGTCGCAGGTCTTCATATCATTTTCCCTGACTAATGCTGGATTCCGCTTTCCGGTTTTTTCAGTTCACTTTGCCCCGTCTTTTGCATTCCTTGGTGTGAGAACGTTTTCTTCCATATCCGTTTTGACGACGTCTAGTCAAGTATTCTTCTTCATGGTAAAACCAGATGGAAATAAAATACTTCCAACAGGGATTTGAGATTATCTAAAACGGGGCAGTCATTTATTATAAAATTTTTAAGTACTAATTACTCGCACTTCGGAAAAAATCTAACTGCATGCGCTTGTATTTTACGTTACTGAAAACTGGATGCACTGTAAAGTTTTCTTCGAAAACGCAAGCATTCTGTTAAATTCAGCTCACTCGTGCATGTTATTCTATTTTTAAATCTATTTTCTAAATCTGATCGCTGTGCAATGAGGAGGATTAGTTTAATCAAGAGATTTTAGACGAATTTCTATTAGGAAATATTTATTTGAAAGTGGATACAAGTACTCACAAGGAAAGTTTTAGGACAAATTATAAAGAAAATTGCATGTTAATCTTTAAGAATATCCTATATGCCTGTAAAACATGAAAATAAATAAGCTACAATTAACACTTTATCCATTTCTGGCGTACCGTGCTAAGAGTCTAAATAACTGAGCCACCAAGCAATTCAAACTACCAAGTAAAACTTATCTGTAGATAATATTCTTTGCCAAAGCTCAATTTAGCTAATCCACTTGGGAATATCGTTTTGATAGAAGCTTGCATACAAAATAATCGTATAAAAGAAAAAAATATCTGTAGAATCTGTTTGTGGGAAATATAGATGAATTTCACTATTTGCGAAGTCTCTGAGCGCTAGCTTTAACTCTTCTGTGACGAATTCATATTTAGAATTCCACACGCATTGATAGACATTATTACTTTGAAGTCAAATGGGATGAGTAGGTGTACGTGTGGCAAAATTCAATGCAAACTTAAACTCAATTGTCTAGTGGAGGTAATACTTGTGACAGTATTGTGCCTATGTCTGTCTCAATGGTTTATTAATTAGGTACTATTTCCGGGTAATAGATTATAGGGCTGCGGTCGTGATTCTTTAGCTAGCTCTTCATTATTCAAAAAAAATCGTTAGCTATTCAACGTGGCAACGAACCCAAAATAACAGCCCATTTAAGTACCAAAAATACGCCCTTAATTAAATTTATTTCAGCGGTTTAGTATCTAATAAAATCCTAAAGATATTTCGCTCATAATACAAGTAAAACCCGCAAGCTGTGCGAATTATTATGGCAATAAAACTCTTATTTAATTCGCCTCAAGTATGTTATATACTTATGTTTCCACAATCTTCGTTCAGATTCTGGTTTAAAATAAATAGAAAACATGATCAAAAACCAGGGATGATTCCATATCTATCATAACTCGTATTTTTTAAGTTGAAACATAATAAACTAAAAACCAAACATATCTATAATATATCCATTTCAGTTTTAGAATAAAGGCAAACAAAGTTTCATGTTTTTTTTTATTCTAAAACACATTTTTAAAATAAATTATACGTGTTGGCAAATTAGTTAAGTTACTAAAATTACTATTTCATTATGTTATATAAAAGCTAAAACTTATTTTAGAAACAAGATCTTCGATTAAAAGACATGAAACTTTGTTTACTCTTTTTCTAAAACCTAATTGGAAATACTATAGTGTTAGTGCAATCTGTCGCACTGACTATCTGCGGTTAAACTTGACTTTCAAAATGAATCCCAGAGTACAGCTTAAGTCTCTCTTGAAGAATATATGAGTTTCATTTCAGATAACAGCCTTTTGTAAATATTTATTCACATACGAAACAAAACAAAACTCATTTTCAACAAAAAGATATATCACTGCCAGTTTAGTTTGCTTTTTCTAAATCATGCCTTACTCTCAGGTACTCTTTCACCTAGAATGGTCTTTTAATTCCGTGTAAAACAGTTTTTAAATTTTAACTCACATATACACACAAATAAAATCACGCTCTTTTATCCGTAATGAGGTAGGTAGAGCGTAAATCTAATACGTCTGATAAAGTTTTGAGGCGTAAACGACCTAAACAAGGTCGTTCCACCAAGTCTGACAAATTTTGAGGGCTATTTAAGATATATTTGTAGGTATATTGCTGTAGTGACAGGTTGTCAGCCTATCGCCTAAACTGCAGTATACTAAAACCCTCGGATCCCTTAGCTGAATTTTACAGCTTGCCTGGCAGGAAATGCAGCTGGCACATTCTATGTTTTACTCTCGCTCCCAGTCCAGCATGGATGACTAAGTTTTAACATTTTTTTTATAACATAAGAGGTCTTCGTGCGCAAATAGTTGTGTAATGAGTAGATACTAAAACGGATAATAATTATATACCCAGCGCAATAAATATAATGAAACAAAGGATGTTTCGGGATTCAATCAAAACTGTTATAATTAGAGTGTCCAAACTTTGGTACTCGAATCATAATTTAATTTACGAGGGCTTTTGTTATAAAAGAGATAATATTTCTATCTTAATAAAAATAGTTTGTTCACAAAATCAAAATAGCAACGCCAATGTTTGAAAAAAAAAGTGATAATCCCCTTTAAAAAAGGGGACTATAATCGCAATTTTAATCCTAGAAAGAAAAACAAAAAAATATCCTTTTATTACTTGAACTTATGACGCAACACAGTAATATCCAATAAAGCTTTGACCGTGAAGGATAATTAGGCTCATGTAGTTCAAAGGACATTCGTAAGAGGGCGTTGCTTTTATCCAACTCTTTCCGGTTCTGGTATTAGGGTCAGAGGTTGAAGCTGAGTACTTAAGTACTTCATTACAATATATATTTAAATGTGATAATGAAGAATTTTAAACAGAAACATAGAAGTATAGGCAAAATGTAATTGTGGGCGCGGATCAACAATATATTACAAGAAAATAAAAAATACCGCAATTATGTTTATGTAAACTCGATATTTCAAAGTAGTTGCTTGCTTCATTGTCACGAATATGCAACAACAACGGCGATAATTTTAATTTTTTTAGAGAAAAACTGTTTTCTTTTTGTGTTCCTACAAGACATCTTGAAATAATAAAATAAATTTTATTTAGAATGAGAAGAAATTGGTTGATCGTAAAGTAAAACGAAACAACAAACATTTAACGGTATCGACTCACTCGTAGCTCTTCCATACATTATTCATCACGTGGTAATTTTATGACTGTATCCTTCATGGCTTTCGTGCTGGCAAGTCAACTGTAACCAATCACACAAATTTTGTTGACTTTGCTGTTGCTGCAATGGATGACTGTGGCCAGATTGATGTAGCATATTTTGATTATAGGAAAGCTTTCGATCGGGTTCACAATGACGTCTTATTGCGGAAACTTGCGGCCATTGGATTCACCCCAAAACTGCTCAGTCTTTTGCTAGTTACTTAGCTCAACGATCCCAATACGTAACGCTCAACGGTTTCAGGTCAGACTATTATTTAACAAACTCCGGAGTAAGCCAGGGAAGTATCTTAGGGCCCACACTATTTGTAATAATGATAAATGACCTCCCTGACGTAATACAAGAATCTCGTTGTCTTATGTACGCGGACGATCTGAAGCTGTTTAGAGGCATAGAGAGCGAGGCAGATTGTCGGGTGCTTCAGAGTGACATCGATGCAATAGTTCCGTGGAGCGAAGACAACTTGCTTGAATTTAATACCTCCAAATGCAAAATGTTGTCATTTACTCGGTCACACTCACCACACACATATACATACAGTGTGTCTGGTGTCGCTCTGGAACGTGTTGAACATATTCGAGATTCAGGTGTGATTATGGACGCAAAACTCACCTTTAATCAGCACATTGAAGATGTATGTAGTCGAGCGTCCAGGTCACTTGGTTTTGTGATGAGACAGACCTCTACGTTCTCTAACAGGAGTGCAATATTAGCACTATATTATGCTTTTGTGCGAAGTACATTGGAGTATAACTCTGTCATTTGGGATCCGCACGAAGAAAAGTATAAAACCATGGTCGAGAGAGTACAACGTAAATTTGCCCGCCACTTGTATAAACGGATGTATGGTTTTTACCCTTTTTTATACCCGTAAAAGTTTGTTACTGGTATGGTGGGCATTAACACGCTGGAACTCAGACGTAAGTGCTCGCTGCTTATCCACTACTATCTGCTTTTAAATGGCAAATTAGACAACCCTTGCTCAGTGCAGATTGTTTGCGCCCCAGAGTGCCAGCCGCCTGCCCTCGTTCAACTTGCTGGTCGAGCCACCCGCGCGCACTTGCACGGCGCAGAATGCGCCTACTTCTCAGGCCATCAGATTACTCAATTCCATGATTACTAAGCAATCCTCTGTTGACATTTTTAATGATAATTTTTCTTTATTTTTAAATAATTGTATTAGTTTTCTAAGTTAATTTTTGTGTTTGTCTTATTTTATTTCTTTTATTCTTTTTTACCTGACTGTCAAAGAAGTGTTATTTACTTTATGTTTTATCTTTGTTGTATTGTCTTTGTATCTTTTTAATTTACTACACGCATTGGTTTGACTGTAAGTGTAGTAAATAAGTTGTTATCAATAAATAAATAAATTAGATGTTGCAATTTTTACTGCAATAGATCAGTAAGGAATTGAATTTTAAATAATGATAATATGCATATTTCTTTTATTCCATGCTGGACTGAGAGAGATCGAAAATGGAGTCAAAGGTAGGCAGAGCGTAAACGACCTAACCGAAGGTCGTATCGCACCGTCTGACATAAATTTGCGGGTTATTTAAGATCTATTCGTAGGTACTTCCATGTTGGTCTGGGAGCGAAAGAAAAACATAGAATGTGCCAGTATATTGTAGTTAGACTATATTGTAATTTAGGCGATGCGGTGACAAACTGTCACTACAGCAATTTTCCTACAAATCTTTCTTAAATAATTATGAAAACTTTGTCATACATGGCGGAACAACCTTTGTTTAGGTTGTTTACGCTCTGACTAACCCATTTGGGATAAAGGCGTTATTATATGTATGCATGTATTTATGATTCGTAGAAATAATTGATGTATTGAACAACTGTCAGCCCAACGCCTAAATTGCAATATACTTAAATTCTCGGAAAAGGGATCCGAGAATTAAACAATTTAACAATTCTGATTTTAAAAGTATGCCCGGGAGGAAATGCTGCTGGCAAATTATTTGTTTCTCGCTCGCTTCCAATCCATAGTGGAAGATTTCTTCTTTTAGTCGTAAAATAATAAATAATTCAGTTGCCTAGGTCAAACCGCTTAGTAGACGCTTTAAAAAAAGGTTAGGAGTTCGTGACGTGAGCTATATTGCTACGTTAAAAAGCTCTGGAATCAAATACAACCTGAAATTTGATTCCTGAGTAGACTATTTGTTATGTTACATAGGTACACTCACCCTGCTCACCCATTCATATTGACCAGATTTCACCGACGTATTTAATGTTATGTTTCGACAAAATATATAAAGTACGTGTAGGTCGCATATATATTTTTTTAATTTGTTGACCAAGATCAGAAATCTTTATATCAAAATGCAAATTTTTATATGCCACGGTTGCAGCCTTTTCAATCAAGGAACACGCTACAATAAAGTGTATTTGTTTTGAGATCGGATAGCGATATCGGTTTTCGAAGTGTCTATTCTCTTAAAGAATTGATATTGGAATTGTAAAAATCTATTTTTTTCATTCGTTTTCTCCTCCTTTTACTTTATTTTGCAATGACATTTAAAACCTTAGCCTGAGATAGACCGATAGAAGATGAATTCCATCTTTCTCTTTAAATAAACTGTTTTAAAAAGTAAAGTAAAAGTTTCAACCTTTAAATCTTCAAACTGTTTTACGATCGTATCATAAAATGCAAAATTAGGGACCGTAACAGGTAAATAAAGTAAAACTAAAAATCCAATTTTTCTACAAATATTTCTTAATTAAATGCTGTCTTGATTAAAATCAGAATATTAAAATATTTTGTATTTTAATTTGAAAATATAATAAACTATTATTTTGAATTGAGTTTTAACCCCCATTAAATGAGATTTCTTCTTCCGCGTTAAAAAAGTTTCTTCAAAGTATTCTAGATTTATTTTCAATATTCCATTTATATTTTTTTGCTTGCCAGTGTGCCTTGTGTTCTGCAACACACGATATTCTACCTAAAAACTTTTTAAATAAAGGCTCAACCATTCCCTGGATAGGAATATAGCGGTGTGAATATCATTGTGTGCGTAGAGAGCTTTACGGTTCCACTGACTGATAAAAACAAATATGCCCTTTGGGGCGAGGATCTTTTGTGAATTTCTCTGAAAAACCGGTCGTTTTAACAAACAGGTTTATCACAATTCTGTCGTTGGCAGATCGATGTTTTATGTGCGTTGTCATCTGAATCAGTAAATTTTCGTAGTAAAATAGTAGCAAAATCAAATTCTTTACATGGTTCTTTTTACCTTGCATTTTATTCTGAACTTTGGATGTAATAAATTATTTTATTATTATTAACCTTTTTTTGGAATTAACGTTTACGTTAATAAAATATACCTATGTATAAAATCACATTCTATAGCTTGTTCTACCGAGTCTGCAATAAAAATCTTGTGATACGTACTGATTTTTTTTTTTTTTAAAGTAAAGGTATTTCCCGAAGAAGCGGTGGTCATTAAGGTCTTCTTTTACATTTCATATTCAAACCCGCCCATCGCAGTTATTCGAATTCGAAACAGATAAAAAATTTGGAAGCAAATTCTACGAACGGCAAAATTGAACCAATTTTTTGATCCACAAAGTGAAAAGCAACATTTTCAATATAATGGGAGCACAGAAATTGAGAAGAAATTTTTGATAACATAGTAATTGGAACAAATTTAAAAACAATTTTTGTATAAATTTTGATGGTCGTCGTTTATTTTCGTAAGTAATTCGTAACGTGTAACGAAATTTCATCGCTGTGTAATCTGTTCACTTATATATTCACTTATAATTTCATCTGCAGTTCAAATCTAAACGAAAATCTCTCGCGTGCACTGAGATGAGTTTCTGCTTCATAAAGTTGAACGAACTTGCTGGTCGTGTCGTACTGAAAACAAGTTCGCTAAAAGAAAACATTTTATTTTGTTCCAAATTTGAGAGGCGTTTAACTTACGATTTAACTTCAGATTTATTACCACATTGATACTGTCAAAGCCTTATATATTTTAAAGAATTGAACCCACATAAGTTTCGTTACACAGCGTGTAACGAAATTTCATCGCTGTGTAATGTGTGCACTTATATATTCACTTATAATTTAATCTGCAGTTCAAATCTAAACGAAAAATTCTCGCGTGCACTGAGATGAGTTTCTGCCTCATAAAGTTGAACGAACTTGCTGGTCGTGTCGTACTGAAAACAAGTTCGCTAAAAGAAAACATGTTATTTTGTTCCAAATTTGAGAGGCGTTTAACTTACGATTTAACTTCAGATTTATTACCACATTGATACTGTCAAAGCCTTATTTATATATTTTAAAGAATTGAACCCGCATAAGTTTCGTAGTCAAATAATATCTTTATTTTTTGTTCCTATGACAAGTTAACATTTAATCCCTCTTCACTTTGAGTCTATTATGACTATTTATTTTGTTACTTCGTCCTGCTGACTGACACTTTTATATTATTTACAAAATTACATGTGGTCGAGTTCGCAATTTTTTTATCTGTAACTACAACAAACTATATAAGTTGCAAACTTTATGAGGTTCAAAATTACCTTCATTGCTTTAAACTCAATCTGATATACCGGATTTTTGATTGATTGTTTTTTCAGTGAATTATATTTTTTTTACTGATGAGGGCGCTACATAGCCCAGGGCATCCCATTAACTTCGTCCTTCAAGTTGAACAATTTTATTTATGCAAGTAATAAATCCGACTTCATCTTTCGGTATTGGTATATTGAGTGATTAAATTAAAACAAAGTTTAATTGGAAAGCTTATGAGCTTACTTCGGTAATGCATGTTCAAAATGAAGTATTGATTCTACGTCCGCGGAAATTCATGTATTATTTTACTAATAATAAATAAAACGAACATCCAGACTTATTGCAAGTAATTGAAATTGCCTCCGAAATTAAATTATTGTCTCTGAGAAATATGTTTTTCGATATTGTTCATAAATTAGTTGGGTTTTAATTTTGTTAAATAAATTAATAACAGCTAAGAACTACGCTTTTAGTCACTTGAAGCCTTTGTAATATATTTCATACTTTAGGAGTATATATAATGCTTACCACAATATCATGATATTAAAAACATGGAATTTACTCAAAAGCATACTTTACTTTAGCTCTTGCGTTTTAAGTAAACCATTTTTTTTTATTTAGGGCACAAACCTTGCATGTTAGTGTATTTTATAAAAAATCAATTTTTACATTGTAATGTCTGCAAAAATAACACTGAATTGGTTAATGTTGAAGTGTTGGGATCAATGAAAGAGAAAAATTATACTCGTATATGTACCGGACCAAAATAGTGGGATATTGCAGATAACTCGAAGCAAGTGCTTCCTGACATCGATTTACTTCCTATTGACTTTCAAATAACAGTCATAATTTACCGCGGGTAACCATAGCTAAGATCGAGGTTGCGGAATTAATTTAAGCTGCTGCCAAATATATTTCATTGGGTGAGCAATTAATCTTTGAATCACAGCAATCCTTTGATAGCAACGAGGGATGTAAACTTTCCTCATTCTAGCACTATTTCTAAGCCAGAAACTTATTTTTTTTTTGACATAGTTTAGTGTAGAGCAACTATTGAATAGTTACGCTGTCAATTTTGTTTACTGATTTTCTATGCTGGACTGGGAGCAACAAAAAATATTGCAATGTACTAGCTACCTAACTTTCATACTTTTAAAGCTAGTCTTCTTCTTCTGTCGAGTGGTTATCAAGTCTATCGACCCGATGAACCCTGGTGTCAGAGTTTTTAAACCACCTAGTAGCACAACTATCAGGCCTATGACATGGTTTGAGTAACGCCCTCCGAAGCACGAAAATCTTTTTCTTTTTCGGACAATCAGGTGATTCGCCTGCAATGTCCTAACCAAACTGGGGAAAAATTCACAAAGTGATAAATTCTCTAATATCAACTTTGTGTTTTCCCCCTGGGAATCGAAGCCAGGACCTTCGGATCGGGAGTCCATGGCACTAGCCACTAGACCACGGAGGCAGTTGCTAGTAAAAACATCCAACTGTGGGTATAGATGTAAATAATATTTTAAGCTATGGCCAACGACTATCACTTACAGTATTCTCTGTACAAGTTTTTTTCTCTAATGACCTTCAATAATCTTGTCAGATCTAAAGTAATTAAATGACACTTTTTCGCTGCTGCTTTGCCTTATAGGGATAAATATATGTGCATATTAAGTACGTTTTAGGTTTATTGCTACGATTGGCATTTACAAAGAGTATGCAAACACAATATTATATTATAAGGTTATATTATCAGGTTTATTACGAAACCACAGCCTTCTGTGTAACTGGAGTACACAGCGTATAGAAGCAGCGTATAATATAAGAGGTAAGGCACTTCTTCATTTTTAGGGTTCCGTACCCAAAGGGTGAAAACGCGACCCTATTACTAAGACTTCGCTTCCTGTCCGTCTGTTACCCGGCTGTTGTATCTCATGAATCGTGATAGCTAGAAAGTTTAAATTTTCGCAGATAATGTATTTCTGTAAAATAAAATAGATATTTAAGGGGGCTCCCATAAAACAAACGTGATTTTCTGTCAGTCAGCGCAGGCTTTATTTCATTTATTATTATAATTTTGACAACTAGACAGTTGTTATTTTCAACGATGATGTATTTCTATTGTAACTACTTATAACAACAATTACTCAAAATAGAATAATATAACTATTCAAGTGAGGCTCCCATACAACGAATTTCTGGCCCAGGCTGTGTCTCATGAACAGTGATAGCGAGACAGTTGTGATTTACAACGTTAATGTATTTCTGTTGTCGCTATAACAACATATACTTAATATAATATATTAAAGGCGGCTCCCATACAATAACCGTATTTTTTATTTTTCTTGCTTTTATATTAAAAAAGGCAACAGGTAGACGCTTGAAATATTTACAGAATATTGAGTGGTGTTTTTACTTTGTAAGTAGGTCATTAAATTAACATACATACATATAATCACGCCTTTATCCCTAATGGGGTAGGCAGAGCGAAAACAACATAGCATAATTTTGAGGGTTATTGCGGATTTTGATGATGTATATTCCTATAATGACAGGTCAGGGTCAGCCCATCGCCTAAAATTGCAATACACTATAACCTTACCTATAACCCTCGAATCCCTTAGCTGGTTTTTACAGCATATCCGGGAGGAAATGCAGCTGGCATTCTATGTTTTTTTATCACTCCCAGTCCATCATGAAAAAAAAATCGCTTACTAGGTGTGCTGTAAGCAATTTATTTCTAAGAATAGGCAAGTGTTTGGTTTTTATACCTTTCCAATAACACGCGTCATGGTGTACCTACCTATAATCCAATAATTTACGATATTGCATGCGATGTCCTTGCATTATAGAGTTTACTAGCTGTGCCCGCGACTTCGTACGCTCGGGGTACTTACTCAATATTAGAATCTACCTAATCTATTATCGTGACTTTGAGTTTAAGAAATGCTCAGTCAAACAAAAAAAGTTCCATAAAATCGGTTAAGAAACAGCCAAATTTCAATTTTCTGCAATCCTCCTAAGTCAGCTAGTGTGATTTTAGGTATCCTTAGTTGCAACCCGGGTAACTCACAGTTGAAAAAAATAAGTCCCATCGACATCGGTTCAGTAGATTTGGCGTGATGTGGTAACATACATACCGTTGTAGTTCTTCAAATAGCTTTGTTCACACACACACACTTACACTTCTTTGCGCGTCAAGGCGTAAATACATCGCACAGCCTACGTAGCAATAAAAACTGTGAAGATCTGGTTGCCCCCCCGGTCAGACTAGCAAAGTCGGAACGGTCTATCTACCACCTAGGCCCTAAAGTTTATAACAGGCTACCGGCAAACGTTCGAGATGCACCTTCTGTCCCAACTTTTAAAAGCAGACTGAAAAAGTGGCAATTGAAAGATAAATTCTGTGATTTTAATAATTTTCTGTCGCTACCGCCGACACCTTACAAATAATGTATTTTAAACAATGATGTTTTAAGATCCTATACCTATATATAATATCATTGATTTTATATTGATTATTTTTAAAAATAATTATGTTTTATTAATACATACATACATAAAATCACGCCTTTATCCCTTACGGGGTAGGCAGAGCGTTAAACGCCTCGTAAAAGGCGCTTTCGCCGCGTCTGACAAAAATTGAGGGTAATTTTAGATTGTAATGTGTATTGCCATAGTGACAGGTTGTCAGCCCATCGCCTAAATTACAATACACTGTAACCCTCGAGTCCCTTTTGCTGTCTTCTACAGCATGCCCGGGAGGAAGGGCAGCTGGAACATTCTATGTTTTTCTATCTCTCCCAGTCCAGCATGGAAGTAAGTAAGTTTTATTAATTATATTGTTAATAAGAGGACGTGTAACCGAATGTTATCAATACATTTTATGTTATCTTATCTTATCTTATCAGACACACAATGCTGCAATAATTTATTTGTGAAAAAAATCAATGTCCAGACACGACCCTCCAAGAGATTAATTATGTATATAGATTATATTATTATAAGGTTTATAATAGATAAGAATTTTGATCAGTCTTTTGTATTCTGGAAGCAATAAGATGTGCTTGTTTGTGATATATCCCAATAAAATGCTTATTTACAGTTAACATACGTGTTTACTTCGATCAACGATATCCCACAATCAACTTAACCTAGAAGAAGCAAACATAGGAAACCATTTTTTAAACAAACTGCAAGTATTAAAAACAAACCAAACATGATCAACGAATAAAGGAATGTTAACGAGTCAAAATAACTTTTGTTTTATATTTTAATCGATACCACGATACACAAAGTTAAATAAAAGATAATACGACTAGATTACAGTATCGACAAGAAATGTGTATTTATGACCTCCAATATCTCAGGTTCTTTAGCGAGCGCTACATAGTTTACCTTCTTCTGACGGATCTCGTTTATTAGCAGGAAGTTTTATGACGTGAAAGTGTATCCAATTCAATTACCGACTGTCGAGTGATATATCGTTACAAGCTGTATTCACGTAATTTTACTTGAGCAAGAATATTTTTGTTCTCAATTACGCCATTACCATCGTTACTCGAGGATACGACACAAAATTATTGATTCTTTCATGGTGGCCAGAGAGCGAGAGAAAAACATAGAATATGCTGCTGCATATCCTTCCAGGCATGCTGTAAAAACCGGCTAAGGAATCCGAGGGTTTCAGTATATTGTAACTTAGGCAATGGGCTGACAACCTGTCACTACATCAATATACTTACAAATCTATCTTAAATAACCCTCAAAACTTTGTCAGACGTGGCGAAACGACCTTTGTTTACATCGTTTACGCTCTGCGTACCCCATAAGGGATAAAGGCGAGATTATATGCATGTATGTATGTGTTATTGGTTCGTATGGAACGTTCATGTCATGTACTTATGTACATACAAAGTTTATACTTTGCATAAAAATATGCTGTTAGAGTTTTATTAATGGGAAATTATGCAACCAAGGAAAGGGGCTAAGTAGCCAGGAGTAAAATGATGATGAGGAGTAATTGATGTTTTCAATACCAGGTGTAATGGACAATGTCCCGCAAACTGATAGGAGTTGCTCAGTCAACGACACTGAACAACTTCCACCACGAAAATCTTTCAGGAAGAGAAAAATAATGGCTACTTTATACAAAATGTTCATCTTGATCAGGCAATTTGTATGGAAAATCAAATTTAAATTTTCATTTCCTGAAAAACAAACCTGCTAATAGTTGTTCAGTGTCGTTCACTGAGCAACGCCTATCAGTTTGCGGGACGCTGTCCCTTGCACCTGATATAGAAAGTCGTAAGGAGTAGTACATAACGACTCAGGTAGCTACCAGTGTAATCAATTAGCAGAACTGTAATTATTACTATGTCAAAAATAACCCAATTGCCCACTTCGAGTCGCTACATTTTAAAACCCTCATAAACCACGACATTACGATATATTGATGTGGCATTTTAGCCCCAACTTTATCGGTCGCAAATATCCGGTAGCCCCATTTATAACACGACTTTCAACTCTCCACTCATATTTTTAAAATAAAATGACGTATCGTATTCCATTCATCTCGATTGTAGAAGAATTTTCTATGTTACGTAGTGCTAAGAGGTTTAGAGTGAAGCCTGAATGCATCGCGGAAAGTAATTGATTCTAGAGCATAAATTACATTGGATATACTATACTTATGCACCCTCACAATGGCGATGCAATATTGAAATAGAATTGTACTAACCTACCTGGAGAGGACTGCAAATTTAACATTTATAAAATCAGAACTTTCCCTCGCTTTGTCTTTGTGTAATAAAAAACTCAGTCAAAATAAGTCCGATTTCGATTTAAAAAGAATTTCATCGTGCGACGACGTGCTAAGAGGTTTAGAGTGGAAGCCTGAATGTATCTCGGAAAGTAATTGATTCTGGAGCATAAATTGCATTGCATTTTTTTAGCTAATAAGTATTAATATTTATAAAATCAGAACTTTCCATCGCTTTGTCTTTGTGTCTTAAAAAACTTAGTCAAAAAAAGTCCTTTTAAGATCGGTCTAAAACGATCTAAGTTCATTTTCCTACCTACCTCCCATGAGGCGTGATTATTTGTATCGTAACTTTGTTGTGTATTTAACAGCTCTAATACTTTAATGTCTCTAATCTCAAGCACTTTAATGAGCGCTACATAATTTAACTTCTTCTGACGTATCTTGTTTATTAGCAAGTTTGATGACGTGAAAGTGTATACAATTCAATTACTGACTGTTGAGTGATATATCGTTACAAGCTGTATTCACGTATCAATCAATTCAATTACAGACTGTCAAGTGATATATCGTTACAAGCTGTATTCACGTATCAATCAATTCAATTACCGACTGGCGAGTGATAAGATAATAAGGCTTCACCAGATTTAGGTTAATTGTTGCGCGCTATGAAATATGATGTTTTGTTTTTTATTCACAAATGAAAAGCGGAGACTTAAAATAAAATTTTACTTTGTAAGTTGATCCGGCAAAGTTTGAATAAGTTTGCCGTTCGCACAATACTGGCACTTACCTAATAAAGATATATGCTAAATACTACATGACTTTGGCGGCATGAATTTACATACACTTAAAATCGTGCCTCAAGAAACCTCTTGAATAATTTTATTTTTCCAAAAAAATATTATATATGTAGTTTAAGTAATGAATAGGTTAGGACATTGCAGGCAGAATCACTTGATTGTCCCAAGAAAAAGGATTCCGTGCTTCGGAGGGTCACGTTAAGTCGTCGGCCCCGATCGCTGTCTGTAACAGTGGTCGTTACTCAAAACCATGTCAGAGGACTTATAGCTGTACAACAAGGCGGTTTGAAAACTCTGACACCAGGGTTCATTAGGTCGTTGTTCGACTTTAGAATACACTCGCTAAGAAGAATGAATAACATTGTATCCGTTTTTGACATTGTATCAGAATATATAATAGTACTACATACAGAATGGACATTCACCTCCCTTCCCCAGTCCAACATACGTCACACTCCGCGCCGGATTGTGGGCCACATTGAGCGTACGCTTAGCGGGTATGGCGTGCGCATGTTTCCCAGTGCAACATGCCGTCTGTCGATGTGTGACCAAAATGACATGATAGTTAGGAGTGTCCGAGCTGTGATAATAGCTTAAACTTATTTTAGAAACAAGATCTTCGATTAAAAGACATTAAACTTTGTTTACCCTTTTTCTAAAACCTAATTGGAAATACTATAGTGTTAGTGCAATCTGTCGCACTGACTATCTGCGGTTAAACTTGATTTTCAAAATAAGTTTTTCAAAATTAGTTCACAGTTTAAGTCTCTCTTGAAGAATATATGAGTTTCATTTCAGTTAAAAGCCTTTTGTAAATATTTATACATATACGAAAAAAAACAAAACTCATTTTCATCTAAAAGATATATCACTGCCAGATTAGTTTGCTTTTCTAAATCATGCCTTACTTTCAGGTAGTTTTTCACCTAGAATGGTCTTTTGATTCCGTGAGTAAAACACACATATACATACAAATAAAATCACGATTTTATCCCTCATGAGGTAGGTAGAGCGTAAATCTGATACAGTTGCCGCCACGTCTGATAAAGTTTTGAGGGTTATTTAAGATATATTTGTAGGTATATTGCTGTTGTGACAGGTTGTCAACCTATCGCCTAAATTGCAGTATACTAAAACCCTCGGATCCCTTAGCTGAATTTAACAGTACGCCTGGCAGGAAATGCAGCTGGCACATTCCATGTTTTACTCTCGCTCCCAGTCCAGCATGGAAGATAAAATTTCAACAAAATCTTTTATAACAAAAGAGATCTTCGTGCACAAATAGTTTTGTAATGAGTAGATACTAAAACGGATAATAATTATATACCCAGCGTAATAAATATAATGAAACAAAGAATGTTTTGGGATTCAATCAAAACTGTTATAATTACAGTGGCCAAACTTTGGTACTCGAATCATAATAAAATTTAAGAGGGCTTTGGTTACAATAGAGACAAAATTTATTCTTCTTCTTCTTATTAAGCCAAATAATATTTCTACATACATACATACATACATATAATCACGCCTTTATCCCTAATGGGGTAGGCAGAGCGTAAACGAACCAAACAAAGGTCGTTCCGCCACGTCTGACAAAGTTTTGAGGGTTATTTAAGATAGATTTGTAAGTATATTGCTGTAGTGACAGGTTGTCAGCCCATCGCCTAAATTACAATATACTAAAACCTTCGGATCCCTTAGCTGGTTTTTACAGCAAACCCGTGAGGAAATGCAGCTGGCACATTCTATGTTTTTCTCTCGCTCCCAGGCCAGCATGGAAGAATAATATTTCTATTAGAAATAGTTTGTTCACAAAATCAAAATAGCAACGCCAATGTTTTTTAAAAAAAGGGATAATCCCCTTTAAAAAGAGGGGATTATAATAGCAATTTTAATCCCAGAAAGAAAAACAAAAAAATGTTCCTTTTATTATTTGAACTTATGACGCAACACAGTAATATCCAATAAAGCTTTGACCGTGAAGGATAATTAGGCTCATGTAGTTCAAAGGACATTCGTAAGAGGGTGATCGCTTTTATCCAACTCTTTCCGGAGGGAACACATCAAGTACTGGTATTAGGGTCAGAGGTTGAAGCTGAGTACTTAAGTACTTCATTAGAATATGTGTCCTTTAAATGTGATAATGAAGAATTTTAAACAGAAAAAAGAAGTATAGGCAAAATATAAATGAGGGCGCGTATCAACAATATATTACAAGAAAATAAAAAATACCGCAATTATGTTTATGTTAACTCGATATTTCAAAGTAGTTGCTTGCTTCATTGTCACGAATAGACAACAACAACGGCGATAATTTTAAAATTTTTAGAGAAAAACATTTTTCTTTTTGTGTTCCTACACGACATCTTGAATAAATAAAATAAATTTCATTCAGAATGAGAAGAAATAGGTTGGTCGTAAAGTAAAACGAAACGACGAACATTAAACGGTATCGACTCACTCGTAGCTCTTCCATACATTATGCATCACGTGGCAATTTTATGCCTGTATCCTTTATTAGATGTTGCATTTTGTACTGCAATAAATCAGTTAGGAATTGAATTTTAAATAATGATAATATGCATATTTATTTTATTTCATGCTGGACTGAGAGAGATCGGAAATGGGGTCAAGGGTAGGCAGAGCGTAAACGACCTAACCAAAGGTCGTATCGCCACATCTGACATAAATTTGCGGGTTATTTAAGATCGATTCGTAGGTACTTCCATGCTGGCCTAGGAGCGAGAGAAAGACATAGAATGTGCCAGCTGCATTTCCTTCCGGGCATGCTGTAATAACTAGCTAAGGGATCCAAGGGTTTCAGTATATTGTAATTTAGGCGACGGGGTGACAACCTGTCACTACAGCAATCTTCTTCTTCCTAGCCTTATCCCGTATCTCACGGGGTCGGCTACCTACTCTAGGGAATTGAACGAGGGTTCTGATTTTTTCACAGAGCGACTGTCATCTGACTGATACTGCAAGTAGAGGCACTGAAATGCAGTGTAGGCACAAAATATAATAAGTACGTCGCATATATATTTTTTTAATTTGTTGACCAAGATCAGAAATCTTTATAGCAAAATGCAAATTTTTATATGACACGGTTGCAGCCTTTTCAATCAAGGAACACGCTACAATAAAGTGTATTTGTTTTGAGATCGGATAGCGATATCGGTTTTCGAAGTGTCTATTCTCTTGAAGAATTGATATTGGAATTGTAAAGTTCTATTTTCTGCATTCGATTTCTTCTCGTTTTACTTTATTTTGCAATGACATTTAATACCTTAGCCTGAGATAGACCGATAGAAGATGAATTCCATCTTTCTTTTAAATAAACGTAAAAGTAAAAGTTTTAGCCATCAGCTTACTAACTACGTACCTAATAACCTCTGGGTTTCTTCTGAAGGCGGACATTAGGAAAGGTGGAAGTTTCTGAAGCAATTCTTGGTTTTTGTATAACATAACGCGACTCCACATTTTTCGCATACGTTGTGAGTAAATCCAGTACACTTTGGAAACTTGCACCTGATTTTTTTATCAGACCACTGTGGCCAATGGCCAATCTGGTCTTGGCGTACTGCAATTGGAGGTACGTGCTGAGCAGGTCCCTTATGCTTTTTTGTTTGAATTTCGTTCTCTAGCGAACGCCGACTAACAATACCAGGCTTTGTGCCTATTTTACAAAGTGTTATTGCAACATCCAGACGAAAATCTGCTGACGATAAACGATGTTGAATGTTTTTGTACTTAAAGACTCTTTTGTAAAGTAGCCAAGCGTTTGCCATCGTGAGATCTAAATAATGATAGAATAAGCGGACTTGCCATCTTTTACTACGCAACTGTATCTTATAGATGCCCATGATGCTGTCAATGAGGTCGACACCACCCATATGGCGATTATACTCTCCAACAATATTGGGTCGTTTTATACTCACATACTTAGAGTTTTGTCTGTCCCATCTTCGGACATCAGTTTCAGGCTGCTGTCCAGCAAAAGTAGAAGCCAGAGTGACAATTCTGTTGTCCTTCCATGCCACAGTCGATACATCGGTGCCGTTGACATCAGCTACAAACTCTTCTGAATAACCTCTAGGCTTTTTCATCATTATCTTTTCTGATGTCAACTTGCAGTCTGGAATTCTATTCCTCCTCACTGTACCAAGACAATGGATGCCTTCTTTGGCCAAATATTCTAAGAGACCAAGAGAAGTAAAATAGTTGTCAAAATAGAGCTGAAAATTCTGGTGCCTTGGAATCATGCGGCCTAATCTCACGACGACATTAGAAGATGCACCCAACTCTGGCTCTTCTTGAAGCACAACGTTTTCTTTTCCAGTTTCAATTTCTGTTTTATAGGCGAAACCAGAAACGCCACTCAACACGTATATTTTATATCCCCATTTGTGTGGTTTATTGGGGTTGTACCTCTTCAAAGTATTCCGTGCTTTAGTGGAACACATTTGTTCGTCCACACAAATATGTTCTTCCATGGGGACCTTCTTGTAGGCTTCATTCAAGGCGTCCACTACTGGTCTTATTTTGAAGATTCGATCACGGTCAGGATGGTTTACGGGAAGATGTTTACTGTTGTCATTGAAGTGTACCGTTTGGCGTATTTTCTCGAATTTATTTAATGCCATAGTCTGCTGTATTATTGGTGTACCAAGTACTGGGCTCCAATGGTTAGTCACTCTTGGTAATTGGACAAGAGACATTATATATACCACACCTATGAACTGCCTGATATCCATTTCTGTAACACGAAAAGTGCTGTTAGGATCCTTTTGAACCTGATAAAGATTGGTCTGCTCCGAAATCAACTTGATAAGTTCTTGTGGATACAGGTAAAAGAAGAACTGAATAGGGGTTTCAAGCTCTAGAAGATCAGAACCCAAATCCTTATTACCCTTGAATCTGAGCTGCTCGGCATTCAACTGTATATTCTTCTTCTTCCAGCGTAAGTTCAATTTAATGGGTTTTTTTTTAGTTTGCGACTGTTTAGTAGCTTTTGGTCGACTGCTTTGAGCTGTTGAAGATTCAGGAACAGTATTTCGTAAGGATTCCGTTTCTGCATCTAAAGAGGGGCTTTCGTGATCATCTTCTAAGGTTTCTATTAAAGAATCCACGTCAATATCCAATTCAGGAGGTTCATCTCCAAACGTTTCCAAATCTGGTATAAAATCTGGATCTGCCAGGCTGTCATCGTCGAAATCCAGTCCGTCTTCGCTGTCATCACCATTCAGCAACGCAGAGGCAATGTCCTCGTCTTCGAGGTGCCGCTTACGAGTTGTCCTGGAACATTTTAAAACCCCCATGTACACACACCATATCATATAAAACGAGTACAAAATTATACCACTGTCAGTCAATGTATCCTACAAGCAACAAACACATTTTTTCTAAAATATACCAAAATATTATAAATTATTGTTGAATTAACATCAAGTATTAAAGTTTATCATAATTACCTGTTCATATTACCAAAAAAGTCTCCAAAAACACTCAAAAACTATTTTATTTTAATTTTTCACTTCGGAGCACGCACGAACTTTTTCAAATCACCGACATTCATTAAATGAACTTTGATACGAGACTAGTAACGCCATCTAGATTTTTATTTTTGTATCAATTAGTTACTTCTGTTTGTAGACCATCGGCTACAATGCACTATATTGATAGAAAAGAAATCGTATGAATTTGGTTGATGGTCGAACGGTATGTTGCCTACAGTCTACACGGTGATATAGAGGGTTAAAACTTCAAACTGTTTTACGATCGTATCATAAAATACAAAATTATGGACCGTAACAGGTAGAGTAAAACTTGAAATCCAATTTGCCTACAAATATTTCTTAATTAAATGCTTTCTTGATTAAAATCAGAATATTAAAATATTTCGTATTTAAATTTGAAAATATATTAAACTAACTTTTTAATTGAGTTTTACCCCCCATTAAATGAGATTTCTTTTCCTGCGTTAAGAAGGTTTCTTCAAAAAATTCTAGATTTATTTTCAATATTCCATTTATATTTTTTTGATTGCCAGTGTGCCAGTGTACACAGAATATTCTACCTAAAAACTTTTTAAATAAAGGCTCAACCATTCCCTGGATAGGAATATCGCGGTGTGAATACCATTGTGTGCGTCCTGAGAGTTTTACGGTTCCACTGACTGATAAAAACAAATATGGCCTTTGGGACGAGGATCTTTTGTAAATTTCTTCCGAAAAACCGGTCGTTTTAACGAACGGGTTTATCACAATTCTGTCGTTCGCAGATCGATGTTTTTTGTGCGCTCTCATCTTAATCAGTCAATTTTTCCGAAAATGGCGTAGCGAAATCAATTTCTTTACCCTGTTCTTTTTACCTTGCGTTTTATTCTGAACATCTATTCTGAACAACTTTGGATGTAATAAAATATTTTATTCTTATAAACCATTTTTGGAATTAACATTTACGTTAATAAAATATACCTATGTACAAAATCACATTGTTCAGATTGTTCTACCGAGTGTGCAATAAAAATCCTGAGATACTCGTACGTTCTGTTTTTTTTTTTTTTGTAAAATAAAGGTATTTTCCAAAAGAGAGGTGGTCATTAAGGTCTTTTTTTACATTTCATATTTAAACCCGCCGTATTTGAATTCGAAACTGATAAAAAATTCGAACGGCAAAATTGAGCCAATTTCTGGATCCACAAAGTGAAAAGCAACATTTTAAAAATAATTAGAGCACAGAATTTGAGAAGGAATTTTTGATAACATAGTAATTGGAACAAAATAAAAACAATTTTTGTATAAATTTTGATGGTCGTCGTTTATTTTCGTAAGTAATTAAACTACACAGCGTGTAATGAAATTTTATCACTGTGTAATGTGTGCACTTACTTATAATTATTATCATCTGCAGTTCAAATCTAATGCAAAATCTCTCGTGTGCACTGAGATGAGTTTCTGCTTCATAAAGTTGAACGAACTTGCTGGTCGTGTCTTACTGAACACAATTTCGCTAAAAGAAAACATGTTATTTTTTTCCAAACTTGAGAGGCGTTTAACTTACGATTTAACTTTAGATTTGTTTCCACATTGATCTGTCAAAGCCTTTTATATTTTAAAAATCGCATAAATTTCGATAATAATATCTTTATTTTCTGTTCCTATGACAAGTTAACATTTAATCCCTCTTCACTTTGAGTCTATTATGACTATTTATTTTGTTACTTCGTCCTGCTGACTGACAAGCAATGTAGGTCATTTTGAACCTCATAAAGTTGCAACTTTTATAGTTCGTTGTAGTTACAGATAAAAAAATTGCGAAATATTTTATATTATTTACAAAATTCACATGTAATTTTGTAAATAATGTAAAAGATTTCGCAATTTTTGTATCTTAATTAATTTACATGTAATTTTATAAATAATATAAAAGATTTTGCAATTTTTTTATCTGTAACTACAACGAACTATAAAAGTTGCAACTTTATGAGGTTAAAAATGACCTACATTGCTTTAACCTCAATCTGATATACCTGATTTTTAATTGATTGTGTTTTCAGTGAATTATATTTTTTTTACTGATGAGGGCGCCACTTAGCCCAGGGCATCCCATTAACTTCGTCCTTCAAGTTGAACAATTTTATTTATGCAAATATTAAATCCGAATTCATCTTTCCGTTTGAATATATAGAATGATTAAATTAAAACAATGTTTAATTGGAAAGCTTATGAGCTTACTTCGGTAATGCATGTTTAAAATGAAGTATTGATCTCACGTCCGCGGAGATTCGTGTATTGTTTTACCAATTTAAATAAATAAATAAAACGAACATCCAAACTTATTGCAAGTAATTGAAATTGCCTCCGAAATTAAATTACTGTCTCTGAGAAATATGTTTTCCAATATTGTTCATAAATTAATTGGGTTTTAATTGTGTTAAATAAATTAATAACAGCTATAATACCTGCTAAATTGAATGTTTTAAAATCATAAAATAGAAACATGACTTTACTTTACTTTTAGTTGTACTTGTTTTTTGTTATCTTTTGTGTTGTATGTTGTATTATTAAGTGCAATAAAGTATTTTTATGTTATGTTTTATGTTACAGTAAAGCAGCTCTTCTCGGTACCCAAGTACTACGCTTTTAGTCAATTGAAGCCTTTGTAATATATTCATACCTTAGCAGTCTACAATGCCACAATATAATGATATTAAAACATGGAATTTACTCAAAAGCATACCTTACTTTAGCTCTTACGTTTTAAGTAAACCTAAATTTTTAATTTAGGTCACAATACTTACATGTGTTTAGTGTATTTTATTAAAAACAATTTTTACATTGAAATGTCTGCAAAAATAACACTGAATTGGTGAATGTTGAAGTATTGGGATGAATGGAAGAGGAAAATTATACTCGTATATTTACCGGACCCAAATAATGGGGTATTGAAGATAACTTGAAGCAGAAAGCAAACATCTATTTACTTACTATTATTCTTCTTCCACTTCCTATTGACTTTCAAATAACAGTCATAATTTACCGCGGGAAACCATAGATAAGATCGAGGTTGCGGAATTAATTCAAGCTGCTGCCAAATATATTTCACTGGGTGAGCAATTAATCTTTGAAACACAGCAATCCTTTGATAGCAACGGGGGATGTAAACTTTCCCCATTCTAGCACTATTTCTAAGCCAGAAACTTATATTTTTTTTGACATAGTTTAGTGTAGAGCAACTATTGAATAGTTACGCTGTCAATTTTGTTTACTGATTTTCTATGCTGGACTGGGAGCAACAAAAAATATTGCAATGCACTAGCTACCTAACTTTCATACTTTTAAAGCTAGTCTTCTTCTTCTGTCGGGTGGTTATCAAGTCTGTCGACCCGATGAACCCTGGTGTCAGAGTTTTTAAACCGCCTAGTAGCACAACTATCAGGCCTCTGACATGGTTTGAGTAACGCCCTCCGAAGCACGAAAATCTTTTTCTTTTTCGGTCAATCAGGTGATTCGCCTGCAATGTCCTAACCAAACTGGGGAAAAATTCACAAAGTGATAAATTCTCTAATATCAACTTTGTGTTTTCCCCCTGGGAATTGAAGCCAGGACCTCCGGATCGGGAGTTCATGGCACTAGCCACTAGACCACGGAGGTAGTTGCTAGTAAAAACATCCAACTGTGGGTATAGATGTAAATAATATTTTAAGCTATGGCCAACGACTATCACTTACAGTATTCTCTGTACAAGTTTTTTTCTCTAATGACCTTCAATAATCTTGTCAGATCTAAAGTAATTAAATGACACTTTTTCGCTGCTGCTTTGCCTTATAGGGATAAATATATGTGCATATTAAGTACGTTTTAGGTTTATTGCTACGATTGGCATTTACAAAGAGTATGCAAACACAATATTATATTATAAGGTTATATTATCAGGTTTATTACGAAACCACAGCCTTCTGTGTAACTGGAGTACACAGCGTATAGAAGCAGCGTATAATATAAGAGGTAAGGCACTTCTTCATTTTTAGGGTACCGTACCCAAAGGGTGAAAACGCGAACCTATTACTGAGACTTCGCTTCCTGTCCGTCTGTTACCAGGCTGTTGTATCTCATGAACCGTGATAGCTAGAAAGTTTAAATTTTCGCAGATAATGTATTTCTGTTTCCGCAATAACAACAAATTAAAAAAATAAAAACAAAATGAAATAGATATTTAAGGGGGACCCATACAACAAACGTGATTTCTATCAGTCAGGGCAGGCTTTATTTCATTTATTATTATAATTTTGACAACTTAACAGTTGTTTTTCAACGATGATGTATTTCTATTGAAACTAATTATAACAACAATTACTCAAAATAAAATAATATATATACTATTCAAGTGAGGCTATCATACAACAAACGCGAATTTCTGGCCCAGGCTGTATCTCATGAACAGTGATAGCAAGACAGTTGTGATTTACAACGTTAATGTATTTCTGTTATCGCTATAACAACAAATACTTAATAAATGTTAAAGGAGGGTCCCATACAATAAGCGTATTTTTATATACATACATACATAAAATCACGCCTTTATCCCTTACGGGATAAATGATGCCTCCTAAAAGGCGCTTTCGCCACGTCTGACAAATTGAGGGCAATTTTAGATTGTAATGTGTATTGCTGTAGTGACAGGTTGTTACCCCAACCTGCGACTCGTTACAAACGAAGGCCTAGGCATGTCCTTACCGACGGCGATGACCAAATTACCCTTGCGATTAATGCTGCCAATATTAGTCGAGCTACACTCTGCACAAGCTCTTCCAGCAACCGCGCACCCCGCCGGCGGGGGCGCGGAGGTCCCTCCTTTTCTCCCCACTTTGGGGTTTACCGGCACGTACCGGGCAGATTCTCTCCGATAAGGAGTCCCCAGGCAACGCCATAAGCCGAGGTTCGAGCCCTAGTGGGCGCCCTTAGGCAGTTGCCATTTCATTAAGGGTGTAGATTGCGTGTAGCAACTCCCCGCCTTAGCCCGGTGACGCATTATATACACTTTGTAGTATTTTGCAAACAGGTCCATTCAAAAAAAAAAAAAAAAAAAAAAAGTGACAGGTTGTTAGCCCATTGCCTAAATTACAATACACTGAAACCCTCATATCCCTTTTGCTGACTTTTACAGCATGCCCGGGAGGAAGGGCAACTGGAACATTCTATGTTTTTCTTTCGCTCCCAGTCCAGTATGGAAGATTTTTTTTATTTTTCTTGCTCGATATTAGAAAAGGCAACAGGTAGACATATTTACAGAATATTGAGTGGTATTTTTACTTAAGAAACGGCCAAATTTAAATTTCCTGCCTACCCCCTAAGTCAGCTGGCGTAATTTTCGATATCCTTAGTTGCAACCCGGGTAACACACAGTTGAATTAAAAAAGTCTTATCTACATCGGTTCAGTAGTTTTGGCGTGATGTGGTAACATACAGACAGACAGGCAAAAATTCTGAATAAAATCGTTTTATTATTATTTTGATTATTATATCGTTAATAATGCCTGCTGCAATTATTTTTTTGTGAAAAAATTCAACGTACAGATACAACCCTCCCAGAGATTTATTATGTGTATAGATAATATTATTATATTATTACTTCCAAGCTGGACTGGGAGCGAGAGAAAAACATAGAATGTGCCAGCTGCATTTCCTCCCGGGCATGCTGTAAAAACCAGCTAAGGGATCCGAGGGTTTCTATATATTGCAATTTAGGCGATGGGCTGACAACCTGTCACTATAGCTATATACATTCAAATCTATCTTAAATAACCCTCAAAACTTTGTCAAACGTGGCGGAGCGACCTTTGTTTAGGTCGTTTACGCTCTGCCTACCCCATTAGGGATAAAGGCGTGATTATATGTATGTATGTATGTATTATAAGGTTTACAATAGATAAGAATTTTGATCAGTCTTTTGTATTCTGGAAGCGAAAAGTGCCAATAAAATGCTTATTTACAGATAACATACATGTTTACTTCGTTCAATGATATCCCACAATCAACTAGCCCTAGAAGAAGCAAACATCGGAAACCATTTTTAAACAAACTGCAAGTTTTAGAAACAAACCAAACAACGAATATGGAAATGTTTTCGAGTCAAAATAACTTTTGTTTTACATTTAAATTGATACCAAAGTAAAACAAAAGATAAAACGACTAGATTACAGTATCGACAAGAAATGTGTATTTATGACCTCTAATATCTCAGGTTTTATCGAGCGCTTCTTAATTTACCTTCTTCTGACGGATCTCGTTTATTAGCAGGAAGTTTCATGAAGTAGAAGTGTATCAATCAATTCAATTACCGACTGTCGAGTGATACATCGTTACAAGCTGTATTGACGTAATTTTACTTGAGCAATTATATTTTTGGTCTCAATTACGCCATCACCATCGTTACTCGAGGATACGACACAAAATTATTGATTCTTCTATGCTGGCCTGGGAGCGAGAGAAAAACATAGAATGTGCCAGCTGCATTTCCTCCCGGGCATGCTGTAAAAACCGACTAAGGGATCCGAGGGTTTCAGTATATTGTAACTTAGGCGATGGGCTGACAACCTGTCACTACATCAATATACTTACAAATCTATCTTAAATAACCCTTCAAACTTTGTCAGACGTGGCGAAACGACCTTTGTTTAGGTCGTTAACGCTCTGCTTACCTCATTAGGGTAAAGGCGTGATTATATGTATGTATGTATTATTGGTTCGTATGGAAAGTACATGTCATGTACATAAACTTTGCATAAAATGTAGTTAGAGTTTTAATAATGGGAAATTATGCAACCAAGGAAAAGGGGCTAAAGAAAAAATTGCTGCCAGGAGTAAGTAAATGAGGATAGATAGATAGATAAAGCGTTTTATTCATAGTTAAGAGAAGTTATTGATTTTTTCAATACCAGGTGTAAAGGACAACGTCCCGCAAACTGATAGAAGTTGCTCAGTCAACGACACTGAACAACTTCCACCAGGAAATTCATTCAGAAAGAGCAAAACAAGAATGGCGTTTTCATACAAAATGTTCATCTCGAAATGTTCATTTGTATGGAAAAACCAATTTAATTTTTCATATCCTGAAAAAAAAGACCTGCTAATAGTTGTTCAGTGCCGTTTTCTGAGCAACCCTAATCAGTTTGCGGGACGCCGTCCCTTACACATGATATAGAAAGTCGTAAGGAGTAGTATATTACGACTCAGGTAGTCTATCATTGTAATCAATTAGCAGATCTGCTATTATTACTTAGTTACTAAATTAAAAATAACCCAATCGCTCACCTTTAACGTTACATTTTAATACCCATAAACCACGATATTACGATATTGATGGACGTTTTAGCCCGAATTTTATCGGTCGCAAATATCCGGTAGCCCCATTTATAACACGACTTTCAACTCTCCACTCATATTTTTAAAATGGAATGACGTATCGTATCCCATTCAACTCGATTTAAAATATTTTTTTGTGCGACGTAGTGCTAAGAGGTTTAGGGTGGAAGCCTAAATGCATCGCGGAAAGTAATTGATTCTAGAGCATAAATAACATTGGATATACTATACTTATGCACCCTCACAATGGCGATGCAATATTGAAATATAATGGTACTAACCTACCTGGAGAGATTCAAATGACTGCAAATTTAACATTTATAAAATCAGAACTTTCCCTCGCTTTGTTAGCAAGTTTGATGACGTAAAAGTGTATACAATTCAATTACCGACTGTCGAGTGATATATCGTTACAAGCTGTATTTACATAATTTTACTTGAGCAAGAATATTTTTGGTCTCAATTACGCCATTACCATCGTTACTCGAGGATACGACACACAATTATTGATTCGTATGGCAAGTTCATGTCATGTACATAATTCCAGGTGTAAAGGACAACGTCCCGCAAACTGATAGGAGTTGCTTAGTGTAACGATCGTTTATCATTACATATAGAATAATTAGTTTATAAAATCGACCCAACACTTAAACAAATAGCATTTAGATTTTTCGTTCAAAAATTGAGACATCTTTACCTGACATGACCCAGTATTTAAACAAGAGTATCAAATGCATAAATACCCATACTTGTTTCTTGGAAATAGAGTTAAATTTTGAATGTTACAAAAGATATTTTACTTTGTCTTAATATAGCATAGAACTTGGAAGATTAAAAAAACAGAGGAACAGCGGGCATGCAGTGGGGGTTGGCAGTTGCTGACGGGCCGGGACGATGTTCTAACGCGGAAATTGGCGATTCCGGGCATCGTGTGTTGTTTACTTTCGGCGTTGTGTTTTATTCGAAGTCCATCGTTGTGATTATTACTGTAAATGTCTCTTAACCTTACAGATAGACGATTTCGTAATAAAGTGATAGTTTCAGCTTTTCGTGCCGGCAGCGTTGCGAGTTTTCTGTCATCATTCAGTAATAATCGTAGGGAAATGTGTTATTAGAATAGGAAATAGGAGGTGTGTGTTATGTGTAAAATATCATAATGTGCGAGAGTGTGAGGATGAATGAATGCAATAAAAACTAACAGGAATATTTTGATATGTCTTTAAGATACAGTGTTACACGTTAAAACAAAACACGGTGTTTTAAAGATATTAGTAGTTAAAATCAATTCCTTGTATTTTTAAATATTTAATTATTTTTATTTTTAGGATAACACTTTACAAACATTAAATACACATCGACAAGGCTTATGGGCTCCGAGAGTAGCTGGCCCATAATCCCTCTCGAGAATTCATTCGAATAGGAATTCATCCAAACCTCTAATTGTCTCTTTCTCAGCTGACGTAGCGAGCTATAAAGGTGATAATTTCTTGACACAGTCTCTATCATTTGAACTGACTTCTTAGCGCATATCATGTGATTTTGGTACAGCAGTCCTTGAAAATTATACCATATTGCAAACTGAACAGAGAAATTGATTATTAAAAGGTTTGAACAATAGTACACCGTCACAGGTGACCAAAACTGCAGTTAATAGGTAACTTGTATGACTTTGATGAATGATTGGTAGTATGAAAGAAGTTTGTGAATGAATTAAGATGATCGGAAGGTTTGCAAGTTAGATAAGACGAGGGTTTAGTGTTAGTCTGTGCAAGGTTTTCGCGCGTTGGCATGGTCTGTAGGTTGGAAGGAGGTCCATTTCATTTGCCTAGGTATCCTAATTCTAAGATCTTAAAGATCTTTATTCAAATTCCCTTCCCTGGTTATTGAGTCTTTGTACCTTTCAGCACGCTACATTAGCCGGGAGATTTAATATTAAGTATGTTTGGTTTTATTTGATTTGGGTTAGTTATGCGCAAGAAGAAAGAAGATGGAGATTCCTGATTTCTGAATTTCAGCTGAAAATATTTTATGTGAGTCGCATGTTTTATATTACTCATTTATATATATTTTTTGTCATTTTGTGTTATTTTTCAGCTGAATTTGATTATGAACTTTTTACTAATAATTTATTTACTTACGTCATAATTTTAATTACGATTACCCTATTCAAACTTAACTTAGATTTGTTTAAATTTTCTATTTGAATACACAACGTATGGGTTTTTTAATTTGACATAAAATTAGTTTTTAGACGATCACATATTTATCTTTGGCCATATATTTTTTTTCAGATTATTATTTAATTAGGGATAGGGTGTTACATTAGTCAACGACACTGAACAATTTCCACAACGAAATTCTTTCAGGAAGAGAAAAATAATGGCTTCTTCATACAAAATTTTCATCTTGTATAGGAAATTTGTATGAAAAATTATTTTTTTGTCGCTGTCCCTTACACCTGAGATAGAAAGTCGTAAGGAGTAGTACATTACTACTCAGGTAGTACCATCATTGTAATCGATTAGCAGAACTGTAATTATTACTTAGTACGTCAAAAATAACTAAACCGCTCACCTCGAGACGATACATTTTAATGACATTGGATATACTATACTATGCCATATTGGATATAGTATATCGATATTAGTGTGTGTGTGTGTGTGAAGGTTGTCAAAGAAAGAACGTTACGACTTGCTCCATTTTAATCAAATTTCTGATAAAATTCCGAAGATTGTGCACTAAAATAGTGATATTCATAAGGATTAACGTCCCATAAATTGAATTTGCTAATAACACTGTGAAAAACATCGCTAATAGTGAAGAAAAGTGGCAAAAATAGTGGTAGAAAACCAGTAAATATATAACAATAACTAGCTCTATAGCACTGTGAAGTAGTGTGAGTGACCATAGACTACAACTTCTGGCAAGTGACGCTGTCATTGTGACGGATGACAACAAGCTCCTGTGTTGCCATTTTAAAAGTGTTGCCATCCAAATCTAAATTCTACCAATTTGGGGAAATTTATTCAAACATAGCACATTTTGCCTAAATTTCAATATGGCTAATTCGATAACCTTAGTTACATTAAGAGAAGATCTACAGAAACAAACTATTTTAATAATGAGCAACATTAACAAAACACTTGATGAAAAAATTAACTCAATTATCAAAGAAAATATTGAGCTTAAGAAGGAAGTTAAAACACTCAGCACAAAAATTCATGCTCTTGAAATAGAGGCCAAAAGAAACAACCTAATTATTCACGGAATAAATGAGACAGAAAATAGTTATAACGAATTAATGGAAATAATTCTAACTACATTGAACTCCATGAGCAAGAAAGCCGAAATAGACCCATGGGATAAGTGGAAAATTAATAGAGTGCAAAGAATTGGAAAAAAGTGTGAAGAAAAAACAAGACCTGTATTATTGTCACTTACACTGGAATGGCGTAAAATTAAGAATCTCAAGAACAAGAAACACCTTCCAGAAAATGTCAACGCTGTTGAAGATTTTTTAAAAGAGGTTTTAATTAAAAGAAAGGAATTAAAAATTAAAATGAAGGAAGAAAAAATCAAAAGGAAATATTGCATATATTCGCTATGATAAGCTAATTGTGAAAGAAAATCCGAACACAGCCAATAAGGATAAAAGAAAGAGATCTCTGTCTATGTCACCAAAAGAAATCGATAGTCAGAATGAAGAAATTGGCAAAAACCCGAGCAAGATAAACAAGATTCATATATGAAAAACAGAACCAACAACTGAAAAAACATCACAATAGCAAATATCATCTTCTGGCACGAACAACCCCCCAAACATGATAATCAAGAACAAAAAAACAATTAGTATAAACTTCCCCCAAGCCGTTTGGTCACAGTGGGGGCAATAGACTAAGACCCTCCAACTAAAAATATTGTGTATACAAAATCTTTGGTGGAAAGTTCTAGACAAATTGAGTTGGATAATGCTTTAGAACATATCTCCTGGGATATCATAGGTCTGTCAGAAACTAAAAGAGCTGGCACATACATACATAACTGAAAACGAATAATATATATTCTTTAACTCTGGATACAAAAATGGTAGAAATGGAGTAGGATTTATGGTTAAAAGTGCATTAAAAACCAATAAAATAAACTTTATAGCGGTTACAGACCGTGTTGCAAGGATAGACATAGAATTTGATAAAAAAGTGTACCACATCATCCAAGTATATGCACCTACAATCAAATCGTCCGAGGATAATCTCGAAAATTTCTATAATGATATTAATAACACTGTGCATGATTTAAGCAGCAATATCATAATAATGGGTGATTTTAATGCCAAAATAGGTCAACCTACTCCAGAAGTAAAAACCGTCATGGGTCCATGGGGCTATAGCTATAGAAATGAAAGAGGAGAAACTTTACTAGAATTTTGTATGGAAAAGCAAATGCACATCATGAATACTTACTTCAAAAAGAAACTGAAACATAGACGGACCTGGCATTCACCAGATTGCAACACCTATAATGAAATAGATTTTATACTAACTTAAAATAAAAAAAGATATAGAAGATGTACAGGTCATTAAAACATCGCACTCGAAGGACCATAGACTTGTTAGAGCAAAACTAAACATTAACTATGAAACCAAGAGATCAAGAACAGCTTTTAAAAATATAAATAAATCAGGGTTTCTAGAAATTGAAAAAGAACAAATTAAAAATTTAATTTCTGCAATAACAGAAAATTTAAAATTTACTGCAATACAAGAATATTATTCTAAAATAACAGAAAACATAAAATACAGTACAAATGAATAACCACCAAATCAGGGAAAAAATAAAAAAGCTACAAAAATTACACCCGAAGTAGTTCACATGATATCAGAGAGAGAAGAGTTAAAAGGCAGAAGAAACAAAACTAAAGAGGAGAAAAAACAATTAAGTCGGCCATACTGGAAAATAAGTGCAACTATTAAAAAGAATATTAAAAATTATCAACAACAAATAATAGAAGAAGAGTTAGATCAAAGAAGTTCAGTAAAGAGGGCAGAAAAAAGACTTCAGACTTCAAAATCATGGATAGCTGCACTAAAGAATAACACAAACTATAAGACGACCAGTAGAAAATCTATTATTAACATAGCATCAGACTTCTATAAACAACTTAACAGTGCCAAAGATGTAACAAATGAAGAAGAAATACAAAACATGAACCAAGATGAAACTGAAAATGTACCTAATTTTTTAACCTCAGAAATAAAAGAATCCTTGAAACATTAAAGACAATGAAAAGTCTAGGCAATGATGAGATCACAAATGATACACTAAAAGTTATAATAGTACCCCTTACTTACTCCAATCATTACAACACTATTTAATGAAATAATATGTCAAGAGACCATACCGGAGGAATGGGAAACGTCAATTATAACTTTAGTATACAAAAAAGGTAGCCCCCTTGATATGGAAAATTACAGACTTATTAGTCTCCTACCTGCGATATACAAGGTCTTTACAAAAACTATATTAAGATGGATCATGCCTACTATTGAATTTTACCAGCCATTTTAACAGGCTGGCTTCCGACGCGGGTTTTCGACAACTGACCATATATTTGTACTGAACCAAGTCATGGAGAAACACAATGAATATGATAAAGATCTATATATAGCATTTGTAGATTATGCCAAGGCATTTGACTGTATGTCACACAAAGCCTTATGGGACGCTCTATATAAACAAGGTTTACATCACAAATACATTACCCTTTTACAGACAATTTATAGAAAAAGTAAGGCAGTTGCCAAGCTAGAAAGAAAAGGCAATCCGTTCAAAATAGATAGAGGTGTTCGCCAAGGTGACCCCATATCGCCTAACCTATTTACCGCACTACTGGAGGACATTTTTAGAAAACTTGAATGGGAGAACTTTGGAGTGCTAATTCACGGCGAGAAATTGAGTCATCTAAGGTTTGCTGACGAAATTATAATATTCAGTAATAATTCTAACGATCTAGAAACGATGTTACATAGTCGCGACCTAGAGAGCAAGAAATGTGTACTACTAATGAACGCAACCAAACCTGCATTATGACAAATGCAGATAAAATACCCATCAAGTTAGATGAATGCACCATAAGTTATGTTGATACATATACTTATTTGGGACAAAATATAAGCTTTGAAAATCAAACAATGAAATAAGAAGAGAGACGCATCAAAATGGCATGGAGTAAATATTGGGCTCTTAAACACATATTTTAATCCAAAATACCCATAAGACTAAAAAACAAAGCCTTTTATAACACAATCTTACCCGTATTATTGTATGGATGTCAATGCTGGTCGCTAACAAAGGAAATAATAAGAAAACTTCAAGTGTCTCAAGCAAAGGAAAATGGAAAGGAGCATGCTGGGCCTAAACCTTATTCAAAGAGTGCGCAACAAAGAAATACGAGACAGAACTAAAATAAAAGATGCTGCTGAGTTAGCTTGTCGACATAAATGGAGATGGGCAGGCTATGTCGCACGAGCAATTGACGGTCGCTGGAATGAACGTGTGCTCTATTGGTGGCCCCGAGAGGATAGGCGACCGCGAGGCTGTCCAAGACGTCGTTGAAGTGATGACATCATGTGGGTGGCAAAAGCGACATTGACAAGACTAGCTGCTAATAGAATGAGATAGCATAAGTTGGAGGAGGCCTTTGTCCAAAGCTGGATTCCCCAATAGAATGTATATTTTAATTACCATTAATTTAGTTTAAGTTAAATGACTAAGTTTGTAATGTAAATAACCTAAGATAAATTTGGGAAATAAAAGGCTTTTTATTATAATTATTATATCGATATTCGCTTAGGCATGGAAAATCAGAAGCTAACAGTGTTAACTTTGTTAGATTTCAGTAACGCCTTTAACACAGTAGACTATGACATTCTCCTCTCTATCTTGCGTTCTCATAACATATCTCCAACGGTGGTTGACTGGTTTCATAGTTACCTGTACGGGCGCCGACAGCGCATACGCATTGAAGACACCTTCTCTGCGTGGTGTGATATTTCTGCCGGCGTTCCGCAGGGTGGCGTCCTGTCACCTCTCCTCTTCCCAATTTTCATTAATTCTATTACACTCCCACTTACTTCTTCCTATAATTTGTATGCAGACCATCTACAGATTTATACACAACAGCCACTATCTGGCCTCCTGGGCGCAATTGATGTTACCAACAGAGATCTAAATAGTATCGCAGACTGGAGTCGCTCTTGTGGTTTGAGGGTAAATCAAACCAAAACCCAGTGTATCATAATCGGCAGTAGCTGGTACATATCACGTATTGGCTATGACTCGTTGCCACAGATTACTTTTGAAGGCACACCAATACCATTCAGTCACAAGGTTAAGCACCTCGGTGTTCTTTTTGATGATACTATTTCGTGGAACTCTCATGTGTCGGAGGTAAGCAGGAAGGTGTTTGCCGCGCACGGTTCGCTCAAACGACTCAGAAACCTTCTGCCAATCAAAACTAAAATTTCCTTGGCACACTCTCTTCTTCTTCCGATACTGGATTATGCAGATTTTTGTTATCCTGACTTATCTGTTGCACTTTAGAACAAGCTCGAACGTCTGCAGAATCTATGTATCCGCTTTATCTTTGGTCTGCGGAAGTATGACCATGTCTCTGCCTATAGATCCCAGCTACAATGGCTGCCAATATCCCGTAGGAGGGACTGCCATATCCTTTCTCTTCTTTACTTCATCCTTTCCAATCCCTATTCTCTCCTCCTAACCTTAAAGACCGCTTCATTTTCCACTCCTCTACTCTGACGCGTAATCTGCGCTCCAGTAACAATCTTACCTTAAACCTACCTTCCCACAAGACTGAATTCTACGCTAAATCTTTTACGGTTCAGGCAATTAAACTGTGGAATTCCTTGCCAGAGAATGTTCGACGAGCTCCGTCTATCGAATCGTTTAAGGAGCAAACAAGAAATTTCTATTTGGCTAATAATGTTTAATGTGTAGCTGTCTAACTTATAAGTATCATTTAAGTAAGTATATGTAGTGATATTCTATCTACCAATTTCTCTGATATATAACATAGAGTATCCTATCTTACGAAGCATATATTATGTATTAGTTTGTCATAAGATATGTATCAGTATATTTTATTGAAATATTTATTGAATAGTGTGTAAATATTGTCTAAGTATTATATGTAGTAATATGCACTATCCCGCTTTCTGCTTGTTTAATTTCTATACCATAAGGTTGCCTGTTAGAAATTGCTACTTTAGCAATAAGGCCGCCTATATTGTACTGTGACGTGTGTTCCTTTTTATTTTTCTTGCATGTGTTTCTTTTGTATTGTATTGTATCCCTTAGCTAATTCTTACAGCATGCCCGGAAGGAAATGCAGCTGGTTCATTCTATGTTTTTCTCTCGCTCCCAGTCAGCATGGAAGTTTCGCAGTCCAGCATGAAAGTTATGTAACAGATTAACGTAATAAATAGTTTATTTCTGTTGCTAAATTGTGTTTATAAAATGAAACGTATAAATACGAAATACTTTTTGTTAAGGGTTTGCCGGAGTAGCAAGATCTAATACAAACGTAGTTTCGCTTTTATTTCTAAACAGTAAAACCGTAAAAACAGTAAAACAACTTCGTCTTGACCAAATGCATCATGTCCATGCTTCTTATTAGGTTTGGTTTGAAAATATTAACCAAGTATAAAATTAGTTTTATTTTTACACAAAATCGTATTTTCGGTCGTATTTTATTTATGCTTAATATTTTCAAACCAAACTCAAATAGAAGCATAGATTATGATGCATTTGATCATGTGTACGATGTTTGTTTAAGTTTGGTTTTACAAAAATGGGTAGGTTTTTACATGCAGTTCCTAGTAATTAGTAAGCAAGCAATTTTCGCATTGCAGCAGTACTTAGACAAATCCTTTGAGAAATTTAAAACTTTCCACAAGCGGTCGACATGAAGTAATTAAGTTTTGCGCTTTAAAGTTTTGTACAAAACTAATGTAGTTTTAAATGTAATGGTCTTTTCTATAGTGAGATAGCATAATTAAATTAATTAATAAAGATTATTAATCCCGAACGGGGAAGGCAGAGCGCAAACGACTCTAAGGTCGTTCCGCCACGTCTAATAAGTTTTGAGGATAATTACTATTTACGATTTATTTGATTTTCATTTTAGATGATTATTATAATATATTTCTAAAGAAACGGTTCTCTACCAGGTGTAAGGGCCAGCGTCCTGATAACTGATAGGGGCTGCTCAGTCAATGACACGGAACAACTATCATCTGGTTTTTTTTTCTCAAAAATTTTTAAAAAGACATTTCCATACAAATTGTCTCTTCGAGGAGTACATTTTGTATGGAAAAGTCAACTTTTTCTATCACTTTATGAAAAAAAACTGCTTATAGGCGATCAGTGTCGTTGACTGAGCAACCCTCATCAGTTTGCAGGACGCTGTCCCTTACACCTGGTAAAGACCATCGTCTAAATTGAAACACACTTTAATAAACTACCTTTATAAATGAATATGCATAAATGCTGGACTGGGAGCGAAAAAACCATAGTATTTGCCCGCTGCATCCACTCCCAGGCATGCTGTAGAATCCAGCTAAAGAATTCGAGGGTGTCAGTATTGTAATTTAGGCTTCTTCCTCTTCTGTCAAGTGGGTATCGAGTCTATCGACCCGGTGAACCCTGGTGTCAGAGTTTTTAAATCGCCTAGTAGCACAACTATCAGGCCTCTGACATGATTTGAGTAACGACCACTATCAAAGACAGCGACCGGGATCGACGGCTTAGCGTGTCCTACGAAGCATGAAAATCTTTTTCTTTTTGGACAATCAGGTGATTTAGCTTACAATGTCCTAACTAAACTGGGGAAAAATTCACAAAGTGATAAAATCTCAATTATCAACTTTGTTATTCCCAGCTGGCATATATATATATATACACAGCGTCTTATATACAGCGTCCCGCAAACTGATAGGGGTTGCTCAATATATATATATATGTTGTTATTTATGATATATAAATGTGCAATCTTATTGAACTGGAATAGAATTTTAGAATCAAACAGAAATTTCGATGTGCCACCAGATCAAAACATTTGGTTGACCTTGAATATGATTCAAATAAGGAACGTGATATAAAAAGGCAAACGCTTCATTATAACTTATCCCGGAAGTCTTACAAGTGCCGCTACTCCGGGAGCTGGATGAAATGTAAAGCACATAATTAGAAGTGTCGAGTTTCAACAGAAGTCGGAAAAAGTACTGGCAGCTTTTTACGCAAGCGATGAAAAGAAAAAGAATTTGAAGTAACTTGCTGTGAATGTTTTGGAATTTAAAAGTCTGTATTAAGATGGTTTGTTGAGCTTGGTGTGCCCGGTACACCTACAAGAAATAATTTAATTGCGTCTGAAATACAAACATATTCAGCGTGTGGAGCTCATCGTTCCACTTTATCGAATAATACCTACTTAAAAGGAAAAAGCATTTATGATATTTAAAAAAAAAATTGTTATTCCGGTTTCTAAATTAATGATATTAATATTAATAAATATTAAGATGGTTTGTTGAGCTTGGTGCCCCCGGCGCACCTACAATAAATAATAAACATTTTCAGCGTGTGGAGCTCATCGTTCCGCTTTATCGAATTATACCCACTCGACAGAAGAAGAATAGAAAAATACATTTATGACATTTAAAAAAACTTTAATTAGCAAATCTGGTTTTTAAACTAATGATATTAATATTAATGAATATTAAGATGGTTTGTTGAGCTTGGTGCCCCCGGCGCACCTACAAGAAATAATTTAATAGCGTCTGAAATACAAACATTATCAGCGTGTGGAGCTCATCGTACCACCTAATCGAATTATACCTACTTAAAAGGAAAATACATTTATGATATTTAAAAATAAATAAATTAGTAAATCTGGTTTCTAAACTACGAAATGAGAGATGAAAATAAGTTAGTTGAATCAAAGTAAAATCAAACAGTTAAACGGCTGGCAACGAAAACTTGAATATTCTATAAAACTTCCTGAGTTCAAAAAGCATTTTATCGAAAGAGATCTAGGCCCGTGTTGATTATTAATCTGTACTTGAGAATGACAGTTTGTTTGAGTTCGTATCAGAAATATTATTTCAGCACAATATGCGGCCGTACTATATAGATGTCTAAGCCCGTATATATAATCAGCTCTCGAGTCCGACATCTAGTTTGAGTTAGCATCAGAAATGTCATTTCAGTAAAAAACGACCAGTCAAATCCAAACTAAATATTGCTCTCAATCTTGAGATCGCTGTGTGGATACAAGCCTTAGTCACAATCTTATGTTTGTACGATATTCAAAACGTCAACGTATCATTCTCACGTATCATTTTCAAGCTCACACCTGACATGTTATCTCAATAGATGAAACCCTTCATTCCTCATTCAGTATCAGAGGTCAGCTGTGCTACTGGATGCCATCCAATATTCATGATTCCAGGAATAAATGAAACAGGTTTTGACAAGAGTATCGAATTCTGCGTATTTCATTGGAATTGAAACTTCATTGTTACTCTAAATGAAAAACAAAATGTGCACAGGGCTCCTAGAATTGCTCAGTGTATTAAAAGTTCCATATTGTAAAAAAGGTAAAAAAAAAATATATTTGAATAAGTTTTTAAAGCTTTTTGTACTTAAGCCAACGTTTTTTTTAAACACACATCACATTTTCTCTTTTTACCTATTTGTACCTCTCGGTACAGCATAAATTTAAGATGGATTTTCTTAAATTACTTAGGCTCGTATTTATAAAGCTATCTCATGAATTAGAGCCATATTAAGTATGGATTAGACAGACCATTTTGTAGTAAAATTAAATTCCTGTTACGAACTCTAACTGGCTGTCAGTCTTAAGTGCTAATTATAAATTCTGGACTAACAAAGTGTTGTAAAGACTTTTAGAGTAAGTTTAGGAATTCAACAGTCTTTGAAAGTTTAATGTAGACTATTCTAGGATTTTGTATTGTTAAGAGTATTCACTATAAATATTTGACGTTTGCAGTGTTTGCTCTGCTGCTCGACACCCATAGTGCAGTATTGTCTCAAAGAGACGGCAGCTGTTTGCGTTAGTGTCAGGATGTGGCAAAACCGAGAACACGACGGCGTCCTGTAAACACAGCATGGGTACTGCCTCTGGTCTAGTGGTATGAGCCATGGCTCCCGGTCCGGAAGTCGTATGTTCGATTCCTATAAGAGGAACTCAAAATTGCTTATTAGTTATCACTTTTCGTGATTTTTCCTAGTTTCGTTATCACAATGCAGGCTTAATGAATAAGACTGTAAAAAAATCATTCAGTGTGTTAACCCGTCGATCCCAGTGGGTGTCTTTGATAGTGGTCGTTTATAAAAACATGTCAGAGACCTCTTAGTTAAGCTATAAGACGGTTTGAGAACATCAGGTCGTAAGTCGACTCGAAAAACTCACTCGACACGAAGAACACGGGAACAGTGGAAATGTTTCAAAAGCCGTTGATGCTCTAGCTTCACTCTCGCAAAAAGCAAATGGTTAATTTCGGCAAACAACAGAATTAATAGTGCGCACAACTTGCCTGCGGGACCAAGGGATCTTTAATGAAATTTAACTTTTACTTTGTCAAAAAGACTTATGTCTCCACAATTACTACTTTCTACTTCTTATAATGAAACTGTGCGTTATTATGCTGAGAAAAAAAGTAAAACCCAATATTTGCAAACAGCATTGCCACATGCTTAGATTTACTAAGAAAATATTTTGACTTTTTGTTTCCGATTTGTTTCTGGAAGTGTATATCTAAAGCTTGTATAAATAATTTATTCTGGCAGCGGGCAAGCCATAATTGATTTCTGAAAATATTCCTCAAATTAAGAACATAAAACGCTTACCTACAGTGAACGGGAATAAGAAGATAATTTATATGCCATTTCTTACATTTATTTGACTCTGTAATCTTCCTCGATACTTACTGAACCGCAAAAAATAATGGGCTACATAAACATTTCGAAGAAAAAGATGATTTATTTTAATATCTATTGACAACATTGCATTGTGATATTCACTTTATTTATGTTTTAGTTAGTAAAATTGTATTTTCACTCGATCAAAAAATAACTTAAACGAAAAATTATTGTAAAGGTACTTATAATTTATAACCCTGTCCCCATGCCCCGTACAGTCCACCATAAGATGATTACTGACAACTCGTATACAATTTTATTTTCTGCAATCAACTTGTGATTTCTCGTGTTCCATAAACACGCTGGAAAGAAGAAGAAGTAGTCATTATGGATTGTGTATAGGTAATTTTGTAATCTTTCCATTTCTTCTTAAATTATTACTTCAAAAATGACTAGAGTTCAGAGCAAACTTATTGCTAATATATTATAAAAACTATATAATGCTCCGCTGGTTTAATTTCAATACCATTACAAATGACCTAGTCAGTAGGATCTCGTTTTCTATTGAGAGCGTCTTGGTAAGGATCTCTAAATATAATTAAGCAGGTTATTTGCACTAACGTATTTGTGCCAAGGCTGATGTGACCCTTCTCTATTGTTTCTGGCATGTAATTAGATCCGTGGTTGTGTATCAGTTCCTGTGACACAAAGGTGTACGTAGTAAAGTATGTAGATACAGTTACCCATTAGTACAGGGTGTAGAGGAAAAACATTTTGGAAAATATTAAAATAATTATTTTAAAAATTAATGAGTTGACACGTTTTCTGAGGTTTGCATTTTTTCACTATATCTCATCTTATGTATTTTTTAATTTGGCGGTATGTTTTTTATTTTCTCGTAGCAGTTATTGACCAAGCACAAATTGTTCGAAAATTCCCGGTGAGTCGATTAAGCTGAAGTTTAGTAAAATTGTAAAATCACATGCCCGAATATCATCCAGTTTTTGATATATAGTAGTTTGAATATTGAATCAAAATGCGGGGTCCTTTTAAATAATGAATTAGTGTATTTTTTTTACTGTATCACGCCCTCTGAAAATGGTTGGAAAGAAGGGAATTTCAAAATAAATATGAACACAACTGAAACCCGTTTTATTCTATTTTATTAATTTGAGTTTTATTCAGCTTGCGAAATTTCCACCTTTTATTAAGTTAGATCTACGTTATCGTGTTCCTTATTCAATCACGTCTCGTTTTTACGATAATTGTTATGTTTCAGAGATAAACTCGTTATTAGCGATACTGTTTCGGTGAGAAGTTTTCAAATAAAACTTAGTGGAATATCGAAACTTTATCTAAGAGGCAATGCTGTGAACCTCCTGGGAACCTTGCCTCGATGTGACGTGTTGGATGAAATTTTCTATTCCTAAAACGTGCATTGTTTTGTAATGACCCTCTGTAATAATTGTTGTCGATAACAGAGATGTTAGCGTCATTGTTTTCCACTCCAGCTAATTCCATTATAATAATATCAAAGGTTAAACTACGGGGCCGGCATAATGTTGTTTAATCATTTTATTTATGGATTATTAATTATTTACACTCTTCTTCTTCTGTCGAGTGGGTATCGAATCTATCAACCCGATGAACCCTGGTGACAGAGTTTTTAAACCTCCTAGTAGCACAACTATCAGGCCTCTGACATGATTTGAGTAAAGACCACTTTCATAGACAGCGACCGGGACCGACGGCTTAACGTGACCTCCGAAGCACGAAATCTTTTTTTTTTCGGACAATCAGGTGATTCAGCCTGCAATGTCCTAGTCAAACTGGGGAAAAATTCACAAAGTGATAAATTCTCAAATATTAACTTTGTGGGAATCGAACCCAGGACCTCCGGATCAGGAGTCCATCGCACTTGCCACTAGACGACGGAGGTAGTCAATTATCAACATTGATATTCATATTTTATAGATTTGTTAAGTTGGTATTATTTTCTTCGAGTGTCAACATTGGGGTTGATTTATATCATTCATACGGTGGCCCTTAGAATGATGAATTTTATTCCTGTCTTCCCTGGATCCCCATTACAACGAAGATAATTCACGTCGAAGGTATTAATGATCAAACAAAGAAATTAATAACAAAATATTGAATTATTATATTTTAGTACTTTTTAGAGGTCCTTATAATTAATGCCTCTTTTACCTGAGAATATTCTACTCTTAAGTTCTTCTTTATAAATGCACCATAATAGATACAAGACCTCAAATTCAAATTCAAATTCAAATTTTATTAAAAAGAAAAATGACGGTTCTTATATCTATCGCAGAGTTTGCAAAAATTGGCTTACAGCCAGTACCATGCAGACAAAGTGGTGTGAGTCACACCGCCAGTTACAACGAACGAAAGACAAACAAGAAATAATAAGCTTATCTGAACAAAATACACAAACTGCGTAGTAAAAGCAGAAGCCAAGGGCCAACCCGTTGACATGAGAAAAAATATGTAATAAAAAAAAAAATAAGCAGAAATAATAAAAAAAAAACAAAAACAAAAACAGCTGAGCTATCATTTTGAAGAGGTTGTGTTGTAAGGATTAGTAGTGGAAAAATAAAAAAGGAGCGTGAGCGTGGAAGAAGAGCACGTGACAGGTGGGTCGGTGGGGATAAAAAATTGCAACACTTACATTACCCGCCTGACTATAACCCTTTTACCAAAGAGCAAACACCGTGCAGCCCTGTGACAGTAGTCTTGGGGTAGTTTAGAACATGTTTTGAATGATAAACACTGCACAGTATTTGGTTATGGTAAGGGTATAAAGTATGTAATACTCGAAGTATGTGCGAGTACCACATATAACATCGAATTAACCACATATAACACCTTGCCTATTTAGCCCTACGACTGTAGTCTTGGGATCGTTAAAATAACACTAAACAGGAAAAAAAGAGGCGCGAGAGAGAGAGAGTGCGACAAATAAGTTGAGAACGATTTTAGCAAACAATGTGGACAAAAAGTCTCTCACAATCAGCTCTAGTTTTATTCGTGATCCATTTGGAGAATTTTCTACGAAAAGGTTTTTTTGTTTTTATTTGTTTTAGTTCAGGATCTGTACGATTGTATATTCGAGGGCCTAAAAATTGCAGAAATCGTTGACCGAACGTAGTACGACACGGTTTCTCTCGAATTGTATCCCCTGGAATTGTTCTTGAAGGATTTCGCCTATATTTAATATCGAAAACAGGTAAGTGTGTATGTACGTAAGTGGCTGCCTGAAGAAAAAAGGTTTGTCTTACACTTAATATAGCACTTTCTTCATATAATTGGTCTGATGGATACCTGAAGTTTTTACGAAGGATAACCTTCATTATAGCTCTTTGAGCCAGTTCCACTGGTTCTAGGAGGGATTTTGCGGCTCCTCCCCAGGCAGTGATCCCATATAATATAAGGGAGTGGCACAGGGCGTTGTATACTGAAAGCACCATTTTTCTATCCAAGATGTCTCTAAGCCTAACGAAAAAGTATATCATTTTTCTAAGACGAGTGGCTAGTTTTTCAATGTGGGGTTTCCATTTAAGATGACAGTCAATAATTATTCCTAGGTACTTTATTTCGGGAACTCGGTCTAGTTCGGCACAGTGGCAAGTGCGATCAGGATCGAAGCATGCTGATTCATGGATGTATAGTTTAAGATTGCTGGACGGAGGATTAGCATTAATGATTGAGAATGTTATGTATTTAGTTTTTTGTTTAATAATTGTGAGCAGAATACTTCGGAACCAATTGGAAACGATGTTTAGCCCCCTCCGAGCTGCCTCAAAAGCTTCCTCCCAAGACTGCCCCTCAAACAGGAGGACTGTGTCGTCGGCGAATGCTACAATCTCACCATTTGCTAATTTGAGTTTGCAGAGCTGGTTGATAAACATGAGAAACAAAATGGGACCAAGCACACTCCCCTGAGGAACTCCAAAAGTGACATGTTCCACATCAGACAGACTATCACCCTGTTTAACTTGCTGAGTTCTATTAGTGAGATAGGTTCGGAACCAGTCTAAGGGTATTCCTCGAACCCCCAAGGCCTCCATCCTTCTTATAAGTATATCAAAAGAAACGGTATCGAAGGCCTTGGCAAGGTCAATAAACACTCCTATAACCTTTCGGCCCTGGTCTAATCTGTTGCTAATGAAGGTAGTTACGTGTAAAATAGCATCTTCGGTGCTTTTGTTTTCTCTGAAGCCATACTGAGATGATGCCAAGAGTTCCTTGGTTTCTAAGTAACCAACTAATCGTCTTTTCACAACTCTCTCAATAATCTTAGAGATTGTACTAAGAAGAGCAATGGGTCTATAATTTGACTCTAGAAGAGGATCACCATTTTTAAAAATGGGAGAAATAATAGCGTGTTTTAGTACATCTGGGAAGGAACCCTCACTCATGCTTAAATTGCATAGATGGGTGAGTGGCCCTGCAAACAGTTCAGGATCCATTTTGAAAAGTTTTGTAGGAATTTTGTCAAACCCTGGGGCGCTGTTGCCCTTCATGCTCATTATAATTTTGGATATTTCATTTGGAGATGTTGGTGAGAAGAACAAGGAATCCAGTGAGGTGGACCTGTCACAGGTAAACTGATTGTAGTAAGTGTCTGGGAGGAGGTTGGGTACGTTTAACAGTATTTGTGAGGCAAGAGAGCTACCAACATTACTAAAATAATAGTTAAGATTGTTAATGTTAGTGAATGTAATTTTAGAATAGTTCGTGGTAGTGTAGGTGTGGGAGCGGATTATTTGCCAACACTTTCGAGGGTTACTAATGTTTTTCTGAAATTCATTTTTATAGTAGTCGCTTCTGGCCAGCCTAGTAGTGGACTTTGCTAAGTTACGGAAATGTAAATAAACATTTTTCAACATAGTATCGTGTGGGGCACTCAAACATTCCCTAGACAAATTATCTCTGGCTTTAGCCATCTGAACTAGGTCATTATTAATCCATGGCAACTTAAAGTTTACTTTAGAAGATTTTTTAGACTCTAGTATGGTATAGGTTTTAATAGTTTTTTCGAAAATGGTACTGATTGCCCTAAAACCTTCATCAACATCGCAACTTGAGTAGACTTTAATCCACAATTGATTTTGTAGTTCCGATAGTACCCCAACATAGTTACATGACGAGCTAGAGTTAAGAAAGTTGGTACCGGTATACCAGGTCACTCAGAAAGTATTGCGATAAATAGTTTTTATATATGGCAGACTGGCCGGTTAGAATCTTTTTTGAAAATATGATTACTTGTAAGTAAAAATATGTGTGCTCCATTTTCAAAATTTCCCTCCACATTTTTTGCGAGCCAATTCAAAGTATCGTGTCTTACTGAAAAATGGATATGCGCCGGGAACATTTTAAAGCTATGATTTTTTACGATTTCAAGTGTCGCCTGAAACCGGATGAATCGTTCGATAGACTTCAAATGGCATTTATGGATGAAAGCCCCTCCAAGGCAACCGTGTATCGTTGGTATAACGAATTTAGGCGCGGTCGACCAACCTTTCGGGATGAAGAAAGAAGCGGTCGCCCTTTGACGGCTATTACGGAAGAAAACGTGCTAGCAGTGAAAAATTTAATCCAAGATAATAGGCGAATTACATATCAGGAGATTCAACACATATTAAAGATTGGATCGGGAAGCGTTCACGAGATTCTACAAGGGCATCTTCGCGTGAGGAGGATAGTATCGCGCTGGGTGCCGCACTACCTCACCGACGCTCAGAAGCAGGCCCGGGTGGAATGGTGCCGTGATATGCTGAAAAAATTTGAAGCAGGCTCGTCTCGGCGTGTTTACGACATCGTAACAGGTGATGAGTCCTGGATTTATCAATACGATCCAGAAACCAAGCGCCAGTCGACAGTTTGGGTGTTTCAAAATGAACCAACGCCTACCAAAGTGAAGCGATCTCGAAGCGGGGGGAAGATTTTGATCGCCAGCTTTTTTAATTTGACTGGCCACTTGGCCTCAATTCCCTTACGAGATCAAAGAAGCATTAACGCCGAATGGTATACTACCAAATGTTTACCAGAAGTTTTTTCTGTTGTGAGCAACAAGCGACCAAACACAGGGCGCCGCGGACTACTGCTCCACCACGACAATGCGCCTGCACACACCGCGCTCAAAACGAGGGACTTCCTGGACAGCACACCAGTCAAACTCCTGGGTCACCCTCCTTACAGCCCTGATCTAGCACCGTGTGACTTCTTTTTATTTCCAAAAATAAAAAATCAGCTTAAGGGGATACAATTTTCGTCGCCGGAAGATGCGCTGGCTGCGTTCGAGCAGGCTGTAAACGAGGTGTCTACGGCGGACTGGAAAAAGTGTTTTGAAAACTGGTTCAGACGCATGAATCTTTGTATAGAGGCTGGTGGAGAGTACTTTGAAAAGATGTAATAAAAATATATGTACCTGTAGAACAATTTTTTTTAGTGTCGCAATACTTTCTGAGTGTCCCACGTATTTTTGTATTTTTATCCCACCTAGTATGCAAGAGTGATCTGTCACCGTCGCTCTGCATAATATACCAATTGAATCGAACCTGGAGCGTATCATTATGTGGTCTAAACATGCTAATTTCCGGGTGCTGGCATTAAATTCAGAACGAAAGCCGTTAGAGTACATACAATTAAGATAATATGAAGAATAATACTCTGTGTCATCTAGAATGTTAATATTTATGTCGCCTGCAACTATAAGTGTTTTATTTTGATTGTATTTGGAAACTAGGTCATTTAAAGTGTCAACAAACAATGCTGGGTTATCAAATGATGGCGAACGGTAAATGATAATCATGATACAATCAGCATACTCAATTATTAAGGACGTACAATCTGCTATAAGAAAACACTCGCTGACCGTTGCATGTATGTCTTGCCTGACATAGACTACTACCCCGTCAGATTTATTTTTGTGTTTAGAACTGCCGTGATAAGTATATCCTTTTAGGGTTGTAGGTAACTTGTTTTTTAGCCAGCATTCTGTTAAGCAGATGAAGTGAAATTGGATGTTAAGGCGTGATAACAGGACACAAAGTAGGTCAATATTAGAGATACTACGAATGTTCTGAAACTAGGAGTTTTAATGTTGCATAATCTTGTAAATGCGGAGCGCATTCCTCGGGGGAGTTGACTATTGTTGTGTTAAAGGTAAATTCGTCAATCTCGTGTATAAAATCACATTCATTCAACATTTTGATATGTTTTGAGCAGTAATAGGTTAAACAATGAATTTACATTACCATAATAAGCGTGTAATGTGCGGTAAAAGTAGTATGATAGAAACCTGTCACGCGCAATCCATTCGCTCTACCTACCGCCTAAGTATTCATATTAATACAGCTTGTCCATAATGCTGGCAGCATTACCGCGTTGAATGGCCGGAGCTATTTGCTGGACCAGGAACGTGGAGGAACGAGAATCGCGACCACAATCCCTCAAGCGCCGCCATATCGTCAGCACAAAATCTTTCGCTGCAGCCCACCAAACACCTGAGGTTCCTACCGCAAAGGGAATGTTACATTTTATCTGAAATAAAAAGAAAACTTATATATTATTGCATATTTTTTGCGAATTTAGAAAACACACATACCTACCCACTGGCCCCTTAGGTAAACAAACAGGTACCGTAAATGCAACAAAACACATTATTTTGTTCCATTAATAATAAATTATGCAAAGTTTAATGAGGACCTGCAAATTAATTATACCGAGCTTGTCATTCCTCATAAAAAAAAAACATTTGGAACCTGCTTTTATGTTCAAAAATTATAAATTCTTGCTCAATTTAAAAAAATAAACCACTTTTGGGAGTCAACCAAATGAAAATGGGTATTTTTAATTTGTGAGAAATAGTGAGTGTTCTGAGTGCCAACGCTCTGTACCGTAACCAACATGGATGCAAAAAGTCCATCAGGCAGGAATGAGGGTAGCAATCTATTCAGAGTGCAGCCAAATGCAATTAGTCACAGAATGCCAATCACCTGAAGGGAATCCGGACGGAATATTGGGATAAAAAATGTCCTATCTATGTACCCGTGTGACGTAACGAAATATTGTCTACGTAAAGTCACGCCATTATCGCTTACGAGGTAAGCAGAGCAGACAATAAATTCTATAAATTATACAATACACAGTAACACTCGATTTGAGTTAACTTCCACCAAGGTCTATTGGTCAGAGCTATGAGCTCACGATCCGGAGGTTCTGGGTTCGATTCCCAAACACAACGTTGATATTTGTAAATTTATCTGATATTTGTAAAGTTTGGCGAGGACAATGCAAGCTGAATCACCTGATTGCCTGGAAGAAAAAATATTCCGTGCTTCGGAGGGCATGTTAAGCCGATGGTCCCGGTCGCTGTTTGATAGTGGTCGTTACAGAAACCTTGTCAGAGGCCTATTAGCTGTGCTTATAGGCGATTTTAAACGCTAGCACCAGGCTTAATCGGATTGATTGAGTTGATACCCAAACGAGAGAAGAAGAAATAACACTCGAATTCTTTTTGCTGACTTCTACGACATGCCCAGAAGGAAAGGCAGCGGCTGGATATATTTTTATTTCGCTGCCAGTCCAGCATGGAAGATAGCTTATTGTAAAATTAATGCATTTTGTGTATCGACGATTAGAATATTTCCCGAAAAATCACTTTCACTAATGAAAATTTCAAGGATAAACACTTTTCGAACTAAGAATGAATGCTCCGTGCTTCGACGCTTCCATAGACATTTCGTAGCAGTTTCGTAGCCATGTGCTACGATATTAAATTTTATGACGCGTCATCTACCGCAATACTTGATAACTGTGGTTGTAATGACCTAGGAATATGTTTTTATATCGCTCCCAGTTATGTAATTTATATAACGTTCACCTGTACAATCAATGTCTTACTTACAAGCTTTTATTTTGCCTCTTTCCTTATTTTGTTAGTCACACTAAGCTCACGTCTGTCACTTGTCAAGTTGTTCTTTGTGTTCATTTTGCGCTAATGAAAATTAATGAACCTTTCGTTTAAGGTAATTAAGGTAAGATAATTGTCAAGGAACCCTGCTTCAGTACATTATATTATTAACTGTTTTTCCACTAGACGGCTATAAAATGTCCACGGCACGGCAACGACACGATGATGATATCGTTATGATCACCATCATACTGGGGCTTAATGTAAAAAGTAAAATAATACATACATACATACATAAATACATATAATTACGCAGAGACCACATCTTTCCAGAAGTATTAATGCATGCTTTTAATATAATAGTTGTTTTTTAATGTAAGGGGATACTGACATTGAGACAAACTTGATTAAAGTTTAGCGATGTAATTTAACTTGTTAACTTGTGTTATGTTAATGTTAATAATTAAGTTAAAATCCTCGACGGAATCGTCCGCCTAACTTCACTTTAAGCGCACACGCGCGTGCGCGTGTTCTGTACGTATACAAAACACACAATGTAGTACATTATGTTATGATATAAGTGCGGTAAGTTGAATAATACTGCCGAGGCGATATAGCTAGCCAAAGCCGTACGCGAAGGCTACAAGAAAGCAGGGGCTGTAATTGTAATACGCACGTATGTCATACGACGTTCTATAACATATTTATCATTACGTATAAAACAGAGTCGCTTTCTCTGTCCCTATATCCCTATGTATGCATAAATCTTTAAAACTACGCAATGGATTTTAATGTGGTTTCTTTCAATGGATAGAGTGATTCAAGAGAATTTTTTATATGTATAAAACATGCATTATATAGTACAGAAATACTGATAATTTCCGTGAGAAGCTGGGGCGATGCGCTAGTGAGGAAATAAAATAAAAACAATGCAGCGAAAAGAAAAAGCACGTGGAATATTTTTAACTAATTATCGTTTTTTTTAAGGCAAAGGCACAAAAAACATCCAGTATCACTAATAAAGAAAATAATTATTATTGTTTTTGTTACAGATAAATGGTTGTAATTTAGTGTCAAAATTAATTAAATTAAAAAAATAAGTTTGTTCCTTATATTTTATCTCCCAATATTATTTTTATTCATAAACTGTTGACCACTTTTCTGAAATAAAAACTCTTTGCTAAGATAATAAAAAGTATACCGTTCGTTTGCAACGAAGCATCTTGATATACCGTGCGTTGTACTTTATTAAAATAACTCGTGCATTTACCGTAATACACAAGTCCGTAACGAGACACAATACAATATTGAAATTAGGGAAATATGACTTATTAATTATACGAATAAAAACGTGTTATAAAAATTAAAATCTATTTAATTTATATATATTTTATCTCATCCATGATACCGTCGACCTCCGTACGATTAGCGTCGATTGCCGTGGCCGTGCTGTCTAATGGAAAAACGCCAATTTATATTTTGCATCTGTGCAATTTTGTAACTTTAAATATTTATAGACCTCGCATCATTTTTCGGTGATGGCGGCCAATCTCCCAGTGATCTGCCAACTGCGCAGGACTAGATTTAGTGCCCAAGTGTTTGCGCTACACTCAGGTGCACTACCTATTCCTTCAATCTCTTATTCTGATGAGACAGATTGACTGACACGACCAGAGAGAAATCAGGCGCAAGACCAATTATTTACATGCCCATCCGACAGCATGAATCATCTTACTTTTTGGACAATCAGATGATCAGCCTGCAATATCCTAACCAAACTAGCCGCCGGAACCTTGGACCTCCGGGTCGAGAGCCCATGACTCAGACCGCTAGTCACAATTTATAGACAATGTAATGTAATACCACTTAGAATAAATAAACATTCCATTCATCCTCAGATATAGTTGTGTGCCCTTTACCCATGTCAACTGAGTCACATTGACAGGACGACCTTCTTTGATTACATTAGCAATTAATTTCACTTTCTGTCATTTACAATCTGCAAATGCTTGCTTAAGTGAATCCACTACAATGTTGAGTCGCCTTACCATTAAATGTCGACTGCAATGCTTTTCGAGTAATATTCAATTGTAAACATCTGATAAAGCTCGTTAAAGGCAAAAGATAACACTATACTATAATATTATTAAAAAAATAATAAAATGTAAATGAATTTATTAATACCAGTGAATATGAAATAGGCTTTACGTGAAATACTTACAATAACGCCTTTATCCCTAATGGGCTAGGCAGAACGTAAACGATCTAAACATAGGTCGTTTCGCCACGTCTGATAGTGTTTTAAGGTTTATTAATGATGGATTTTTAGGTTTATTGCTATAGTGACAGGTTGTCAGCCCATCGCTTAAATTGCAATATACTGAAACCCTCGGATCCCTTAGATGGTTTTCACAGCATGCCCGGCAGAAAATGAAGCTGGCACGTTCTATGTTTTTCTCTCGCTTCCAAGCCAGCATTTACGTATACGTAAAACCATTTACTATAAACGCCCTGAAACTGAAAACAAAGTAAGTTCTGAACTACTATTTTTTTTATTTATATCTTGAGTTTCTAAAAATAAATTTACTATCTTGTTTGTATCAGAGTAATTAGAGCTCGATGCTTCCACATCGAGTGCTGATAAGTTGCTTTTAATTCTCTCCTCTCTAGTCCAAACCGATCAGATAAGATCCTTTGAAATTAAGTGCGATTAGTTCCTATTTAATACATACATACATATATTCACGCCTGTATCCCTAATGGGGTAGGCAGAGCGTAAACGACCTAAACAAAGGTGTCCCGCCACGTCTGACAAAGTTTTGAGGGTTATTTAAGATAGAATTCTAGGTATATTGCTGTAGTGACAGGTTGTCAGCCCATCGCCTAAATTACAATATACTGAAACCCTCAAATCCCTTAGCTGGATTTTACAGCATGCCCGGCAGGAAATGCAGCTGGCACATTCTATGTTTTTCTCTCCCTCCCAGACCAGCATGGAAGTATTCCTATGTAATTCTTCCCTTTTAGTAAAAACTAGGATTTTATGAGGATAATTTTATTGTTTAATTAAAATTAATGTAAGATGTGAACACGGATCGACTGAATCATCGCAAAAATGACTGAGTCTGTGTTTAGAGCATGTGGACCGACAGATGGTGTTGGTTCATCTAATAGCTACAGCTTTCAACCCACGTGATTATAATGCAGTGACTGAATCATCTTAGAAGAGCATCGATCCGATGCGCATAAATGGTATACCTGCTCTAAACACAGATTAGTCATTTTCATACATACAACTATATATATGACTATTCACGCCTTTATCCCTAATGGGGTAGGCAGAGCGTAATCAACCTAAACAAAGGTCTTTCTGCTTCGTCTGACAAAGTTTTGAGGGTTATTTAAGATAAATTTGTAGGCATGGATTTGTAGGTACAGGTTGTCGGTCAATCGCCTAAATTGCAATATACTGAAACTCTCGGATCCCTTACCTGGTTTTTACAGCATGCTCCAGAGGAAATGTAGCTGGCCCATTCTATGTTTTTTTCTCGCACTCCCAGTCCAGCATGGAAGTTTATGATGTAGAATATAAGAAGATCTGAGTGAAGACATACTTACATGGTTTTAGTAGTTTATTAGTAGCCTTAGGTTAGCGATAGTAGTAAATTTAAGTATGTTTTATTTTAATAGTAAAGTTAGTTATATCTAATAGTTTTGAGTAAGATCTTGTGCTCCTGTGCATGTTGTGTTAAATAATCTGATGGGCTCGGTTGGTAACCAGCGCTGCAGTTTTAAACTGCAGCATACGCTGAGTGGGGTACCCTTTTCAGTGTCTTTGTTTTGTATTTTATTTGCATTACTTTTTTGTACTTTCTCATTTTGTTTTGTTATATTGACTACTGAATAAATGTACTGTCTTACTTTATTCTTTCTATTTTCGCGATGATTCGGTCAACCCGTGTTCGCCTCTGGTAACAATAGTAAGTATAAGTAAAATTTAACTATTATTGTGAATTTCGTCCCACCTCTGGATATAATCTTCAATTTCCGTTGAGATCCTAAGTACGTTTTTGAGACGCTTTCCATTAATTATAGTCATACCCACGTAAATTTCCACGCAAAATCCTTTATTAATTTAATTAATCCTTTAGAACAATTACCCTAATAAATACCTATTGACTTTAGTGCTTGTTTAAAATATATGGGTTAAACAATCTACATCAAGACAACGAGCAAGACTGCTGACTTTCGTGCACTACGAAACTAGCAATCATCTTAGGTATCTACTTATCAGACAATAACTATTAATATTCGTGGATTGAAAACAGTTCCTTTTAACTGCATCCGTGGTCTAGTGGTCAGAGCCATGGGTTAACGATCCGGAGGTCCTGGGTTCGATTCCCAGGGAGGGAACACAAAGTTGATAGTTGTAAATTTATTACTTTGTGAGGATTTCCCAAGTTTGGTTAGGACATTAGGACACGTTAAACTGAACCCGGTCACTGTATTTGATAGTGCTCGTTACTCAAACCACGTCAAAGGTCAAATAGCTGTTCTACTAGGCGGTTTGAAAACTCTGACATCAGGTTCATCGGGTCGTTCGAGTCGAGAATCCACTCGCTAAGAAGAAGATACTGACCAAAAAACATTTCCAATTACTCTTAATTATTAAACAACGAAATTTCTTTAATTTCATATTGTGATATCCTCCAATCTCTTTGTATTATTGAGTAAAAATGTAAGTAATCGTGTTCCTTATTCAATCACGTCCCGCTTTTACGATAATTGTTATGTTTCAGAGATGCTTATCGCTAATTTCATTATTGCCGATACAAATCCGGGGAAAGGTTTTGTAATAAATCTTAGATTGTTCTACATGAAATAATCGAATATAAACAAAAGATAATATAATCAAAGATTAAAGAAAGAAGTATTGACAATGATACAAAACATTGTCTTTCTTGTTCAAAGCCAGTGGATTCTCGAGGTAAACAACGACCCGAAGAATCCTTGTGTCAGAGATTTCAAACCGCCTAGTAACGCAGCTATTAGGACTCTGACATAATTTGAATAACGACCACTATCAAAGACAGCGACCGGGACCGACGGCTTAACGTGCCCTCCGAAGCACGTTATCCTTTTACTTTTTGGACAATCTGGTGATTCAGCCTGAAATATCCTAAACAAACTAAGGAAACCCTAATAAAAAGAATAAATAGATAAATATGAACTTTGTGTTCCCCCCTGGGAATCGAACCCACGTCCTCTGGATTGTAAGTTCATGGCTCTGACCCATAGACTACGGAGGCATTAGTGTAGTTTTCTTTCTTGCGAGCAGTGATTTGGCAAACGGTTGTTAACTAAACAAAAGTAAAAAATATTTAAGTACTTTTGTTTATGTACTTACTCTCACCGGTAAAGTGCTAAGCAAGTTTGCAAAAGTCTTGATCTACTGTACTGGGGCTAATTCTTGAGTAAAGAGTAAACCTATCCTATAATAAAACCCCCATTTATTACTTTGCGCGTTTGTCAACCAACTATTTCCCTTTCTGCCTGTTAGTACAGAAATACATATTTTTTCTGAAGTACTCGTATGTTAAGGTTTGGAAACATGGTGATTTTAATACATTACATTACGATTATAAATTGTGAATGGTACGTCTCTTAAACGCGAGAAAGCCTAGACCCTTTATCACTGCCAGGTACAGACTTTATAAATAATGTTCAGAGTTTAGGTATAGACTTCCTTTTTAATATTTTTCAGTAACTTTAAAAAAATTGTTACACGTTGTAGGACGTTTTGTAAAGTCCGCGGGAAACAATGCGGGAAACACAATCAACTTGAATAAATGAGTGTTTTATTGTTCGATTATTCTTCCGCTTCAGCAGATAAAGCTTTCCTGAGGAGCCGCTTAATGGAAGTCAATTTATCGGCCTCCTTTTGTTAGCAAAGTTCAGATAGCGGTCTTACGTCGTGCGCTAACAACTTTTAGTATGTTATTTTATTAAACATGTTATCTTATTTAAAAAAATGCCCCGTCGCCAGCTGTCAAAACCCTGGATTTTTTAATATAACGTCATCTATTGAATATGAAATTGAATAAGGAATATTTTTGAATTCATTTATTATTTATTGTATGGGGTACCTACCAAATAAATGTAATCTTGTGGATCTTTGGATCTGGAATGGATCCTTGTAACGGTCAGTTTAATTTCATAAAATAACGAATTGAGTATTGTTTAAGGATCTGCATACAAAGATCTTCCTTTGACACCCCACACAATATACAAAAACATTTTGTTTTTTTAAACTTCATACAAAATTTGATTACGTCATATTAAAAGATCCAGGGACTTTACAACCCCTGGAGGAGGAGACTAAGTGTTTTTGGTTATATAATACCATGTTTATTAATAATAACATACTATTACGTTGGTGCCGGTTTCAAGGACGTAAATATTTTTGCGATTTTTTAATAAATTTTGTAATGATGAGACCTAAAATTAAACGTATTTTCAAAGTACTCTTCGCAGCATTTTGTGGGCAAAATTAATTATACAATTTTTAGTTTCAGAACTTCTTGTCTTTTTCGAAAGAATACTACCTAATTGACCAGACGAAAATTTTATTTAAATTTTATCTTTGATCACATTATTATTATAATTAAAGGTGCAATTTCAATATCAACATTTGAGTGGTGGTCTTATTAATTATTTACAATTAATTTTACCTTCCATCCGATGTTATACTGCCCACAGATAGCCGGACGTGAGAAATTGTTTAATTTCCGGTGTATAAACCCGGCAGCATTGCAAAGGTTGCTGGTTCATCCTGTATACCCTTGTATTCTAAGTTACATACGAACGAGGCGTTTTTGTAGCAGTTCATAAATCATTGAATACCCTTTTCAAAGAAATTAAGCAGCTGTTTCGTAAATCAAATAAAAACTGAGTAAATTGAAGTAACTAGGCGAATTCTGAAAGCGTACCCAGGGATTAAGCCAAAAACGACTCTCTCATCTCCAAACAAAATGAATATTAGGGATATATCGGTAGTTTAATTGCAGATAGAATACTTACGTACATAAATTCCACATTCAATATCGTGGCTTCCAGAATATGTACAAAGTACCAACTCAAGTATTGACATGAACTTTGAATTAATATGTGCGTAGCGGGAGAAGTAACTCGGAGGTTGGAATGTTTAGTACAATAAAAAAGGGATTCGAGGGTTACAGTGTATTGTAATTTAGGCGATGGGCTGACAACCTGTCACTACAGCAATACACATTACAATCTAAAATTGCCCTCAATTTATGTCAGACGTGGCGAAAGCGCCTTTTAGGAGGCGTTTTACGCTCTGCCTACCCCGTAAGGGATAAAGGCGTGATTTTATGTATGTATGTATGTAATAAAACATTGATTGATACGACACGTTTGGAACCGTTCGCAACGCGGCAAATTTTCTAAAATCCATACAAATTCCATCTCTCACAGCTACTATCTAACGTTATTTCAGGTACAATTTATATTCGATCAAAGTATAATATAATTATAACCCATGTCAATTGAGTCGAGTGAATCACATTGACTGTCCGACCTTCCTTTAAACAATAATTAGTTTTGTTCTCTATCATTTACAGTCTGCTAATGCCTGGTTTGCTCGCTTGTGAATAATACTTTAATAGCATCGTTTATTATACCGCTGTTATTCAGCTCCACCTTTTTTATGAAAATCAATGTCACAATAAATAATCAAAAAGAACATTTATGTTTTGAATTTAGAATCAGAAAAGTATTCTATTGAGATGGTAGTAATAGTATTTTTTTGAAAAACTTTGATTATTAAACAAACATAAATCAATGTATTTAAATATTTTTTATATTTAATTTTCTTGTTTTAAAACGTGTACTGGTAAATAATTATATTTTATTATATTTTTATTTCGTTCTCTTGGAAACGCCACCTGAAAGTTTCCACATAATGCAATATTCAAAATGAGCTGTTTATTAGTACAACTTAATTTTATGCTTAAATTATTCAGACATTTGTTGGAGTTCATTTCTATGATTATATTTTTCGTTTTGACATGTTTGGTTTATGGTATTTGGTGTATTTTTTTTACGAACATGTTATTCTCTGACATTGTTATTATTATTGCAATGTAATTATAAAATTGATAATGTGATATAAAATAATCTAAATCACACGTAAGTTTACATATAACTCCATGATCGTACCTATATATTTTCGCACCTTACTTCTAATAATAATTGTTTGACGACGACTGTGACGGAAGGCCATAATGCTCTAAGACTTGAAATGAAACGTGTGTACATTCAACAAAGCGACACTCAGCTGTCTGTGGGGTTTACAGTACGACCACGGTTTAAATGAACGTAATAGTAAAATAAAATAATGGCGCTACCTTGAGATTTTACATAGATTTGACGGTTCTCTTTGTACTGCATCGCCTCCGTCCAGAAGAACGGCGGCATAGTTTATACAAAAAGGTAGCAAGTTCCCTTGTGAATATCAAAGTGTTTTTACTTGTTTCCCTTTGAGACCTAAGTTTGAAACTCACAATTTTATGAATGTGAGAAAGGCGTTTTTTATATTTCTGAGTTAGTCGTGTTGTGACTAACAATATTATAATGCTTTGCGATTCATGTGAAATCCTAAAGGATCCAAAAAAGTAATATTTCAGATTTTAATAATCAATGCATACATACATACATATAATCACGCCTTTATCCCTAATGGGGTAGGCAGAGCTTTAACGACCTAAAGAAAGGTCGTTCCGCCACGTCTGAAAAGGTTTTGAGGGTTATTTATGATAGATTTGTAGGCATATTGCTATAGTGACAGGTTGTCCGCCTATCGCCTAAATTGCAATATACTGAAACCCGAAACCCTCGGATCCCTTAGCTGATTTGTACAGCATGCCCGGGAGGAAATGCAGTTGGCACATTCTATGTTTTACTCTCGCTCCCAGTCCAACATTGAAGTAATAAATTCTTCTAAATGGAAACCTTGTGTGGAATTGTTTGCGTCTAGTAACTTTAAAATAAGTTGTTTTACGTCCTCAAAACTTACAAACAAAACCGAGAGCGCTAAAAATTTCAAACTTACGAGTAGAAACTGGAACTCTTAACGACGCAATGTTTTCCTTGTTCCGAGTCACGTGGTAGAAGTTTCTTTGTACACTCCCTCTCTTCAGACGAGCTAGTTTAATGTCGCGAGTCGAGCGGCTGCTTCCTGTGTGAGAGATTACGAGTCGCGTGAATAACCTACTTCCATGCTGGACTGGAAGGGAGAGAAAAACATAGAATGTGCCAGCTGCATTTCCTCCCGAGCATGCTGTAAAAACCAGCTAAGGGATCAGAGGGTTTCCGTATATTGTTATTTTGGCGATGGGCTGACAACCTGTCACTAAAGCAGTACGTACAAATCCATCTTATTAACCCTCAAAACTTTGTCAGACGTGGCGGAACGACCTTTGTTTAGGTCGTTTACGCTCTGCCTACCCCATTGGGGATAAAGGCGTGATTATATATGTATGTGAATAACCTCTAATGAGACGAGAAATGGAAACACCAGTTTTACGTTTTCTTCATAATAAGTATTTGGATAAGGGATTCAAGTGTTTCTGTATATTGCAATTTAGGCGATAGGCTGACAGCCGGTCACTACAGCAATATACGTACAAATATGTCGTAAATAACCCTTAAAACTTTGTCAGACGTGGCGGAACGACCTTTGTATAGGTCGTTTACGCTCTGCCTACCCCATTACCGATAAAGACTTCATTATATGTATGTATGTATGAATAAATTCAAATGACACGAAACATCGAAATACCAGTTTTAAGTTTGTACTATTTTCACCTGATTGTCTGGAAGATAAAAGATTCCGTGCTTCGAATGGCATGTTGAATCGTCGATCCCGGTTGCTGTCTTTGATAGTGGTCGTTACACAAACAATATCAGGCCTATGAGCTGTGCTGTTAGGCGGTTTTAAAACCATTGAACACCAGGGTTAGTCGGATCAATCAATTCAAATCCCACACGATATGATAGATAAGTTTCTTTGTACACTCCCTATCTTCAGACGAGCTGCAATTTAATGTCGCGTAGGAGAGCGACGGTTTCCTGTAGAGGAGTGTGTCACGTGGTGCGAGAATAACCTCAAATTAGACGAGAAATAGTAACACCAGTTTCATGTTTTCTTCATATAAATATTACATACGTACATACATATAATCACTTTTTTATCCCTAATTGGGTAGGCAGAGCGTAAACGACCTAAAGCAAGGTCGTTCCGCCACGTCTGACAAAGGTTTGAGGGTTAGGTATTTAAGATAGATTTGTACGTATATTTCTGTAGTGAGAGGTTGTCAGCCCATCGCCTAAATTGCAATATACTGAAACCCTCGGATCCCTTAGGTGGGTTTTACAGCAGTAATTATTTACAGATTACAGATTCGTAAGAAGTTTGAGATGTTCTATCCATTATGATTAAATTCAATCACTTGTACCAGAAAATAACAAATAATACCTAACGGTACAGAAATATCACTCCTCTACAACGCTAACTCAAATAGCCAAAAACACCAAAGGTAACGTACACGAATACACGTATAAGTATGATTTGTAACGAGACAACAAGTAAAGAGGCAGATGATTGTTCGTTCATCGAGACGATCGACAATCCGACCGCCTTAAAGGGTCTATAGAAGCTAAGTGGCGCCCCCATCAGTAAAAAAATCATTACTTACTAAAAACACAATGAACCGAAAATCCGGCCCAACAGACTAAAGTCTTCTTTTTCTTCTTTTCGATTCAAAGTAGTAATTATAAAGGTACTTTAGTACCGTTTAAATTATTTATTGCAATTTTTCTTCTACTACAACGAACTAAAAATCGCTAATTTATAAGGTTCTAAATTAATTCCTATTACTTGAGTCTGTTAGACCGGTTTTTTGATTCACTGTGTTTTAGGGAAATGTGTTTTTTCTACTGATGGGGTCGGCAACCGGCGCGGTAACCGATTTCATACCTAAAGTGCGAAGCGAGGAAAGCCTACTTGTACTAATTATCAATTGAAACAGTCGCATTACAAAGGGGCTTTAAATCATTGATCTACTTTTTTTTTCTTTCCATAAATTAGTACATACATATATATATATATATATGTACACCTTATCCCCAATGGGGTAGGCAGAGCGTAAATGATCTAAACAAACGTCGTTTTGCCACGTTTGACAAAGTTTAGAGGGTTTGTAGGTATATTGCAGTAGTGACAGGTTGTCAGCCCATCGCCTAAATTACAATATACTAAAACCCACGGATCCCTTAGCTGGTTTTTACAGCATGCCCGGGAGGACACACAGCTTTCACATTTTATGTTTACCTCTCGCTCCTAGGCCAGCATGGAAAAAGAATAATATTGGAAGAAAATAGTCTTGTTACATAATTTGGGAATAATCTAGGAATTACATCTGTCCGCACGCGCTCTCAACGGGGAACGTTTTGGCTGCAAGCCAGCCCCTATCATACGTTACATTCATTGTTTTATTCTTCCACAAGAATTCCCTTACAATTGAATGTATTTGCATACAGAACCCACAAGAATGAAAACAAACAGCAATTTACCTTCAAATCTACCTTAAATAACCTTCAAAACTGTTGGTGTACCTATATTAGTAAATAAAATTAAAAAAAACACTAAAGTCTACAAAATGCTCTGCAAAGCTCAGTTATGCCATTGTCTTGCGTTTTATGAATAAGTTTATTCTATCACGAACCATGTCTCAGTGAAACTACTTTATAAAAAACTTAAAATTCACAGTTTCTTACATGCTGACCTGGGAGCGTGAGAAAAAGATAGAATGTGCCAGCTGCATTTCCTCCCGGGCATGCTGTTAAAACCAGGTAAGGGATCCGAGGGTTTATGTATATTGCAATTCAGGCGATAGGCTGACAACCTGTCACAACAGCAATATACCTTCAAATCTACCTTAAATAACCTTCAAAGCTTTGTCATACGTGGCGGAACGACCTTTGTTTAGGTCGTTTACACTCTGCCTGCCCCATTAGGAATAAAGGTGTGATTAAATGTATGTCTAGTTCACAGAAGATGCGCTCTGTTTGTCACAACCACTCAGCATTTCACGCAACGTCGTCTAGCTTGATAAAGCGCTTCTGTCGCGCGCTCCAGTTGCATTCTGTAGGTACTAACTGCGTCTGTATGAGCGGCGGGCGTTGAAATAAACGTCCCATACACAAACAAAGCACATGTTCTGAACAGGCAGTAGTGAGAGTTTTCAAATAGCTCTGAATGCGAGTGAGCCTTTTCGTACTCAGCCAACGTTAATTTAAGTGTACGTTTCTCCACGTAGCCCAGTCATATTAGGACCATGTTTAATATAGGTACCAGACACTGAATTTTAGGGATTGAATGAAATGAATGAATCAGCTTCCAGTTTCTGTGTAGTATTCTTATGAAGTGATGTTGGAAACCATTTTGAAGTCCAATAAGAGTGTTGAGTTAAACATGATTTTAATAACAAACACATTTTTAATGGTTGACTGAAAAATACCCTGAATTTAATGAAAGTCCGTGTTTGTAAATTTAAGCTTTAAAAAATAAATATTACAATATTTATCTACCTACAGACCGTTTTAGTGCATCAACACACAGGCGTTACTTACTACGCGTAAGGCTGCGCTCAACACGCCGTCTATGTTTTTTACATTGCCTACAAATAACGTAGAGCATAAGGTGAAGCATGTGCGGTTTAGGCATTGCAAAAAGCATTAACAGCGGGTCAAGAGCAGCACAGTAAGTGTCGCCTGTGTAGAGCCACATTACCAACTTTGTAAAACGCTTATCCTCTAACCACGTCTGAAGTTATTACCTGCGACCCAGCTTTCTACTTCGATCATGTCATAAATTACAATGTTATTGTTTTATTACCACAAAACGCTGACAATGTAGTGGGGAATCGAGTCAGAACTAATTATAAAATATAAAATGACAGTCAAATCAAAAGATTAAATTACAATTTGAAACTTATACTTAAAGCGAAAAATAACCCAACCAATACAGTAATAAGAACTCCAACATAACTTTTTGTGGTAAATATGGAGTGGTAATGCATAGGCACAGAATATATAATAGTACTACATACAGAATAGACATTCACCTCCTTTCCCCTGTTCGACATACGTCACACTCCGCGCCGGATTGTAGGCCACATTGAGCGTACGCTTAGTGGGTATGGCGCGCGACACACAAGATATGACTCCAATAGAAACTTTTTTTAGATTCCACAATGATGAGACACGGTAAGTAAATTCATACAAAATATGCAACCTAATCTATTCTAACTATTCAGTTGCAGTGAACTACTTTAAAACGTTGGTTTAATTAAGAACCAGATTAATCAAGTGATGATTATGACCGATATAACAAATATTGTCAACCCTTATAACACGCACACAAACACATGCCAAGTGCAACATGCCGGCTGTCGATGTGTGACCAAAATGACATGATAGGAGTGTCCGGGCTGTGGCATAGGTTCAACGATTCTATGTATAAGCTATCGTTTAAATTATTCGAAATCCTGTGTCAAGCTACTTGCTTATACCTATTAAAATTTACTGTTTTAATTATACATTTCCAAAAACAAAAAGTCATACAAAAATATAACCTGTAAGCCAATAATCGCGGTGAGAGGTTCCCGAGATCACCGAGATTGCTTTTCATCTCGCTTGTTCGTGCAAAGTGACTAAGCACAAGTGAGAAACGGATTTGTTCCATTTATTAACGGTGTATTTCTCGACGATACTAATTTGACTGATTTCGAGTGGGATATATGTTTTATTTGATTTTAGAAATATTGAGTTTTATTTTAAAGCACTTGTGCATTGATTGCAGAAATATTGAATGATAAGTAATCGGATTTCAAATATCCTATAGAAATCAAAGCTTAACTGCAATTTTGTATAAGAAGATCTTTTTTTTTTAAGTTGATGGATATATTACGTTTATGTAGCATTATCCCATTACATGCACAAAACATATTTTTTATCTAAAATATCTCAGTAAAATGAAAATTCTATGAAAGGTGTTGCTGAAAATATCCCTGCAATGTGCAGCGGAAATTCAGTTTCCTGCAGCCATTTTGCGAAATAACCCAAACACGTTTGCCGAGCGATGAGCACGTTCCGCAAATTCTTACCGCTTGTTCTAATGACTTTAAATTGCTTGCATTTTGATAAAGATAATGGAAAGGAAATAATAAATAGTTTTACGGGCTGCTTCTACCTACCACTGCATTGTCTCTGTGGTTAAGTGGTCAGAGCCATGATTTCCCGATCCGAAATACCCGGGTTCGATTTCGATTTAGTCGATAATGTCAATTTATGGATGTTCCGTAGTTTGTAAGGACTATGCAGGCTAAATCACCTGATTGTCTGTCAGAAAAAATGTGTTGTGCTACGAATGGCGTGCTATCTTTGATATTGGTCGTTTCACAAACTATATCAAAGGCCTAGTAGCTAAGCTATAAGGTGATATAAAAACGGTGACACCAGGGTTCATCGGATCGGTCAATACGAAATCCACACGAAAAGAAAAAAATTGAATACCGCCAGTGTAAAGTGCAGTTGCGCTATAATATAATAACTCACTCACAGTGGAAATGTTTCTGTTTGTTCCGTTCCGCCTCAAACAAACTCTAATAACCGTTTTCATTTTGTAGTGAAGATTTATAGTCAAAATTTAATTTATAATTTCACAAAAAAATTTCACTGCAAACGATTAACTTCTAAATGGTGCTTTTAAAATAATGTGTTCTAGGCAAGGAATGTTTTAGGTTGAATAAATAAAAACAACGGTCAATAATGTAATTTTTTGCTTAGAAATGTTCAGAATAAAATTTGCCATTAAACTTTAAATTTCAATTGAAACTAAGATTGCAAAGATGTAATTAAGAAGCACAGAGACAGTTTATAAACTAGCCCACGGAGCTGAGGTAAAGTTTCTGCAGTGGGTTGTTTACTGCAGATTTTCTTTTAAAGACGGGCTCTGGTCCAAGTTTAAAGTTGATTTCTATTCAGAGACTTCAAAATTCAAATATATATATATATGAAATAAACTATAAACGGCACTTCACACTTCTATTGTCGCTATTAATTACTGTTATTTCCACTGTTATTCTTGTTCTTGCTGCTTTCAGAACTATTCGAAATCGGATACGAAACGGAAACTGTTTAAGCGACATGTGAACCAGTTGTTGCGTTATACGGGTGATAATGTTCAAAATGAACCCGAGTATACTCGTTATATTTTGGATAATGAGTACTCAAATGATGGTTCACATGATACATCATTATCCATAGCACAATCTACACAAGTACTGATCTCCAATTCACAGCCGTTTGATAATAATACAGAGGAGAATGTAAATAACAATCTTTTCACAAGTTTTGACCAGGATGCGGAGGTATGGCAAGAGGCTGAGGAAGAGGAAATGGTAGAAGATTTCTGTTGTATGTGTTTCTTTGTGCAATAAAGAATTTTGTATTGTATTGTAGAAGAGGAGAATGTTGGTGTTGAACAGTCGGTAGACAATTCTGAATTGTCGCCAGTTTTACCTGTTGTACCTCGTAATTTAAGACCTAGACATAAGAGTATTAATTATAAGTGTTAATTGTGTAATGTTGACATGTTGTATATTTTTGTCAACACGTTTCCAAACTAAGGAAAGAGGAGATGTCATGTTTGTATGTGTGCATGAACGCCGCGATTGGGCAGTAATAAACTAGCTTCGAGCAGAGACACGCCTTCTTTTATTTCTAATATCGACACCTACCTTGTATATACAGAACACTTATACCTATTAAAATTTACTGTTTTAATTATACATTACCAAAAACAAAAAGACATACAAAAAATATAACCTGTAAAAAGATGTACCATTTAGCTGATTGGTGATGTTGAACCCCTCTTAGCTCGACATCAATCTCGCGCGTGATCGATTGCCAATAATCGCGGTGAGAGGTTCCCGAGATCACCGAGATTGCTTTTCATCTCGCTTGTTCGTGCAAAGTGACTAAGCACAAGTGGGAAACGGATTTGTTCCATTTATTAAGGGTGTATTTGTCGACGATGCTGATTTAACTGATTTCTTTACAAGCGTGGGATATATGTTTTATTTGATTTTAGAAATATTGAGTTTTATTTTAAAGCACTTGCGCATTGATTGCAGAAATATTGAATGATAAGTTATCGAATTTCAAATAACCTATATAAATCAATCAGCATAACTGCAATTTTGTATAAGATGTTTTTTTTTTAAGTTGATGAATACATTACGTTTATGTAGCAGTATCCCATTATATTCACAAAACATATTTTTAACGTAAAATATCTCAATAAAATGAAAATTCTATGAAAGGTGTTGCTGAAAATATCCCTGCAATGTGCAGCGGAAATTCAGTTTCCTGCAGCCATTTTGCGAAATAACCCAAACACGTTTGCCGAGCGATGAGCACGTTCCGCAAATTCTTACCGCTTGTTCTAATGACTTTAAATTGCTTGCATTTTGATAAAGATAATGGAATGGAAATAATAAATAGTTTAACTGGCAGCGTCTACCAACCACTGCATTGTCTCTGTGGTTAAGTGGTCAGAGCCATGATTACCCGATCCGAAATACCCGGGTTCGATTGCCAGGGTTATTTAGTTTATATTGTCAATTTATGGATGTTTCCTAGTTTTGTTAGCACTATGCAGTGTGAATCACCGGATTGTCTGTAAGAAAAAATATTTTGTGCTACGAATGGCGTGCTGTCTTTGTTAGTGGTCGTTTCACAAACTATATCAAAGGTATAATAGTAGCTGAGCTATTACAAGATTTAAAAACTGTGACACCAGGGTTCATCGGATAGGTCGATATAAAACTCACACGAAGAGAAAGAATTAGAATATCGCCAGTTCATATACAGTTGCACTATAATTGAATAACTCACTCACAGTGGAAATGTTTGTGTTTGTTGCTTTCCTCACGCAAACTCTAATAACCGCTCTCACTATAACTATAAGACATTTTACGGGTTTCTTACCGCGATTTAAATTATTTTATGAGTTCCCGATATTTCGGCGCTGTTCCAAACGCCCTGATCACGGGTAAACTGACCGCCCGCTCTCATTTCGTAGTGAACATTTGTAGTCAAAATTTAATTAATATTTTCACAACATTTTTCCACTGCAAACGATTAACTTCTAAATGGTGCGTTTAAAATAATGTGTTCTAGGCGAGGAATGATTTAGGTTGAATAAATAAAAACTATGGCCAAAAATTATTTTTTTTGCTTAAAAATAATATAAAAATATGTTCAGAATAAAATTTGCCCTTAAACTTTAAATTTCAATTGAAACTAAGATTGCAAAGATGTAAATAAGAAGCACAGAGACAGTTTATAAACTAGCCCACGGAGCTGAGGTAAAGTTTCTGCAGTGGGTTGTGCAAAATGTTCACCTCGATTGGACAATTTGTATGGAAATGCCCTTTTTTTTTGCTTCCTGAAATAAATTCCTGCTGATAGTTGTTCAGCATTGTTGACTAAGCAACCCCTATCAGTTTGCGGGACGCTGTCCCTTACACCTGTTATAATTTTCTAACAGTCCCAGCCAGAAACCTTTCAAATAAGACTGTAGTTGCTCGCGCAGAGCTACAGAAGGTTGATTATGCAGATCACAAAGCATATCCCGCTCTCACAGCGTGAACAAAGGACGCCAACTGCGGTTACTCACAAGCAGCGTAGAGCATTCATGTTTGACGTTCTTAGTTCGAAATCAAGTGTGACTGTAAGGGCAGTTATTGATGCAACTTTATTATAAAAGGTTTTATGTGGTTTTTTTAAACAATGAGCTCGATTCTAGATCCCACCACCGGTTAAAACTAAAATCTGTCACTTTCAAATGATAATATTGAAAAAGGACAGGCGATTTATACTCCATGGTTTTACACTTTGTCCGTTAGATTTTGACGTGCATTGGCACGTTTCCCCAGGATTTCTGTCAATAATATCCGCCATATCATAATATGACAACGGCTGGAAATTACAGATAAAGCATAAAACCAGCAACTATAGACTTCCATGCTGGCCCCCAGCGAGAGAAAATCATAGAATGTGCCAGCTGCATTTCCTCCCAAGCATGCTGTAAAAACCAGCTAAGATATCCGAGGGTTTCAATATAATGTAATTTAGGTGATTATGTGTATACCTACAAAATCTACTAGGAACTGCGTACGGAACAATTTCGAAGCAGTCGTGTTATACTTTAATCACGCAAATTTTATTCGAAATTAGTGTTCAAAGTTACCATTATCTTCAGTGAAACTAAAAATTGTATACCATAGTGATCAAACTATAGTTAAAAATAACACCAGTGCTAAAATTCTAAATAATTACGGAGAAATAAGCAAAAACGTGTTTAAAAAATAATTCCACGGCTTTTTATGACTACTAAGAACATCGAAGACAACGTGTTTGTTGAAAACGCGTAAGCGACGCGTCCTGCACGGCGGCGCTTGCGACCTTTTTATTGAGCGCTGCGTCAGCTGTGAGGTGGTTGGCCTACTGTGACGTCGGTGTTCTATTCAATACTCAACGTGACTAACAACATCGGAAGAGCACGAACCACTGCGAAATCTCACGAAGTATTAAGACAGGTCAGTGCGAAAATTGAATAGTTGAAACAATGAGGGACTGCAGTACGTGTAACAAGCACATCAATATTAGCGAAGTTTTACAATGCATCAAATGTAAAGGATTCTTTCACTATGGCTGTGTTTTTATGCAAAGGGATATATATATGCAGCAGTTGGATCAATTATCTAGGTCATGGGTCTGCCGGAATGCTCTAGATTAACTAGACGACAACCAAAACTTGATGACACACCAGTTGGACAGTCAACGCTATTAGATGATACAGCAATGTCAGTTGACGATCAACATGCCAATAACCATAGCTTATTTGGCGATACGGTAACTCCACATAAAACTGACCTCATAGCTAAACGGATCCAACACTCATCAAACCTAGTTACCCTCGAACAAATTAGTCAATTGCTGGACAGTAAACTTTCTGAGAGTACGAAAGATATCCTTACAAAAATGTATTCACTTAGAACAACATTACAGAATGATATCGCTAAAGCCATTAATGACTCGAAAAAAGAGATCATCATCTCCTTAGCCTAATCCCGTATCTCACGGGGTCGGCTTCCTAATCTAGGGGATTGAACGAGGGTACTGATTTTTACACAGAGCGACTGCCATCTGACCTCCGCAACCCAGAAGGGAAACCAGACCCAATCCTAGATTAGGTCAGAGTTTTCAAGCCGCCAATGCTTAGCACTGGCCTCTGATATGGCTTAACGACTAATATCTACGGTATTAAACGATATTAACCGGGACCAACGGCTTAACGTGCCTTCCGAAGCACGGAAAAAGCACCGAATAAACGTACATATGAAATTCGAAAACCGAAAAACACATTGGTACGTGGTGGGATTCGAACCACGACCTCCCGCTCAGGAGGCAGCGGCCCTATCCACTACACCATCGGGCTCAAAAAAGAGATGTTAAGACATATTTCAAACATTAGTTTAGGACAACAAAAAATACAAGAAGACGTTATTAAACTAGAAAAAAGAATAGCTATCCTCGAAAATGAAAAGCTTCTTTTGGAGCGACAGATAACTGAAATACAAAGTTATTCCCCAATTCACCAACCTGCATTAGAAATAGATTATGATAGAACAAAAAAGATTATTATCTACGGGCTACAAGAACACACAAGAAAAACTGAAAATGACTTGCACGATAGAATTGTTCAAGCTATCGGAGAAATACTCAATGTTATATAGAAAATGTCGCAAGAATAGGAAAGAGAGGATACCGGAGGCCAGTAATGGTAGAGCTAATCAGCAAAAGAATGACGAAATATGTTTTGGAGAATTGTAGCCACTTTCGAAATACTGGGTTAGCCGTGTCCAAATCTTTAGATTTAAAGTCCCTGCAAGAAAGAAAAAAGATACGCAAGATCCTAACCGAAGAAAGAAAAAAAGGAAGACATGCGGTAATTCGAAACAACAGACTTTATTATAGACGGTAAAGAATACCTAAACACACTACATGATCAAGAAAAATCGGAAAGCGCTTACTCCTATGCCAAAGTTATTACGAACGGATCAACACATCGGCCATCGACATCATCGACCCACCTAAATACCAACTCCTCCACTAATGTAACTAAGGATTCCTTTCGACACCGAATTTGAAATCTGCGTCCAAAATTTACAGAGCATCAATAACAAAATGCATATAATGGAAAGCTTATTAGAAGAGAGAAAATTCGATGTCGTATGCCTATCAGAAACGTTTTTAAGGAAAAAAACAATTCAATACCGACAAATAAATGACTATAACTTTGCTTCATGTTTTATGCGACGTCACTATAAAGGAGGCGGAGTAGCCTGGTGTAGTCCCCCAGTCGTGGAAGCTTGCAAACGTGCAACCTGTGCCCAAAAAGGGCAGCCGTTCGGACCCTGCCAATTATAGACCTATATCGGTAACCTCTATACTCTGTAAGAGTATGGAGCGTGTGCTCAATAATCGGCTCCTGGCTTACCTGGAGGATAATGATCTCCTCAGCGACCAACAGTATGGCTTCCGCCGTGGGCGGTCGACGGGTGACCTCTTGGTGCATGCCACCCACTTATGGAGCGAGGCTATCGAGAGACACGGTGAAGCTCTCGCTGTGTCTCTGGATATCTCTAAGGCATTTGACAGGGTCTGGCATGGCAGCCTTATTAACAAGCTTCCCGCTTATGGGCTCCCTGATGGACTTTGCAACTGGATCACAGATTTCTTGAGAGGTCGATCGATACGGGTGGTCTTAGAAGGCCGCTCCTCTGTTCATCAGGCAATTGATGCCGGGGTCCCTCAAGGATCGGTACTTTCCGCAACTCTATTTCTGCTGCATATCAACGATATGCTGACACCCGACACCTTTGGGTATGCAGACGACAGTACGGTTGTCGGTAGATATTTGTCCCGTGCAAAGTCCAGCAAGGAAGCTATTCAGTCTTGTCGAGAGTCCGTAGTAGATCATTTAAATTTAACACTTAAGGCAATCTCCGAATGGGGTGATGCCAACCTGGTGAGGTTTAATGCATCTAAGACACAGGCCTGTCTATTCTCGACCAAATTGAGTCCCTTCAATCTAGCTCCCACTTTCCGAAATGTATCCGTTCCGATTTCCGATCACCTCGAGCTTCTTAGTATGAGCCTTACGTCGGACCTGAACTTTGGACGATATATAGAATCCTTGGCTTCGACTGCAGCCAAAAAACTTGGTATTCTCTCAAAGGTTAGGCGATACTTCACACCGGGACAGCTACTACAGCTCTACCAAGCTCAAGTCCGATCGTGTATGGAGTATTGCTGCCACCTTTGGGACGGATCTGCCAAATACCAACTGGCAACCTTGGATTCTATTGAAAAACGCGCCAAGAAGCTCATCGCCGACCCGTCACTGGTAGAGGAAAAGCTGCAGAGCCTCGAACATCGTCGCAAAGTAGCTTGCTTGTCTGTGTTCTACAGGATACATTTCGGAGAATGTGCAGCATCGCTTCATGACCTGATACCCCCCTCCCCATTCCATCTCCGGGGTACGAGACGCCGGTTGGGATTCCACCCTTATGTTGTCGACATTCCAAGTTTTCGCACAAAGCGGTACGCTTCTACATTTTTAATGCGAACGGCCAAAGTGGAACTCCCTGCCTGCGGATCTATTTCCGGAACGTTATAACCTGGGCCTTTTCAAGGCGAGAGTGAACAGGCATTTTCTAGGCAATCATGCTCCATCATAGTCTACATCATCACTTACCATCACGTGAGATGGCGGACAAATGATTGCCTATCAAATATATAAAAAAAAAAAGCCATACTAACACAAGAAGGAGTAGTTTATAAAGAACTAGCAGACATCACGGACTTAAGTGTGGAATACGTTACAGAATGTTGTGCAATAGAAATACCACAACATAACCTAATAGTTATAAGCATTCATGGATTGGATCGTGATTTAGATACTTTCTTTAATATAATACATATACTTGTAGGAAAATTGAAAATGTTAGCCACAAATAAACATATCGTCTTCGCGGGTGATTTTAATCTAGATCCAAAAAAAAAGGAAATTGCCCACAGAAAGTTATGTAACATTTTACTAGAGTGTAATCTACATCAGATAATTAGAGACCCTACACGAATAACAAAAACGACATCATCATGTATAGATTTAATTTTTACAAATAGTATAAATAGCAATGCTGCGGTTATAGATATCGGAATCTCGGATCACAAAAGCTTACTTTATTCCTTTAAAATAGATAAAAATAAATTAACAAATCAGATTTATTATATAGAAAAACGACTATTTACAGATAAAAACATGTCAAATTTTAAAATACAATTATCTAAAACTAAATGGAATGATATACTTATATAAAATAATAATATAAATAATAATTACAGTGCTTTTGAATGTCATATAAAATATCTATTAAATAATACTATACCCAAAAAACGTATAAAATTATACCCCAAAAAGAAGAAAACATGGTTGACAAAGGGTTTAAGAAAATCTTGTAAGGTCAAAAGATTAATTAAAATATTAGTTAACCAAACAGACAATTTAATACTAAAAACATACTACAATAAATACCAGAAGATGCTAAAATAATGCGTAAGATTATCTAAGAAAAATAAATACACGAAAAGCATGAAAATATCCAAAAACAAGCAAAAAACTATGTGGGACATTATTGGGGACGTAACAAATAACAATAAAATTCAAAAACGTGAAACAATTAAACTGGTTCGCGATAACGGAGTAACTGAACGACCCCTAGATGTAGCAAACGCATTCAATGACTACCTTGCGTCGATAGGTGAGTCATCGTGTGTAAGGCCGAACCCTAACTCGAATATAACTCCACCGCGCGCGCAAAACTCCATGTACCTACAACCAGTCTCTGAGCGAGAAGTACGGCAAATTATTGCGCAACTTCCTAGTAAACAAAGTTATGGAGTTGATGAGATCCCAATGGTATTGGTTAAAACATGTATAAAGGAATTGGCTGCTCCTCTAGCGTTACTTATCAACCAATCGTTCGAGGAGGAATGTTTTCCTGACCTACTAAAAATTGCCAAGATCAAACCTATCTTTAAAAAAGGCGGATGTAGGGAAAATATCAGTCATTATAGGCCTATTGCACTTCTGCCTGTATTTTCAAAAATAATTGAAAAGTCTATGACAATTCGAGTCAATAACTTTATAGAAAAATACAAGCTATTAAATAACAATCAGTTCGGTTTTCGTAAAAATCGATCTACCACACAAGCAGTAATTAAATACATCCAGGAGGCATTAGACTATATACAGGAAAAATATTATGCTGTTAGCATACTATTAGACATGACTAAAGCGTATGAAAAAGTTTTGCACCAAATATTATTGTCAAAACTATATAATATCGGCATTCGAGGAGGGGCGTACAGTTGGTTCAAATCATATTTACAAAATCGGGAACAGTTTGTAGAAATAGAATATTGTAATAAAGAAACGCGCATGATAGAAACAGCAAATTCTCAAATAAAACAAACAAATTGGTCAATACCTCAGGGAAGCGTAACCGGTTGTATCCTGTTTATAATTTATATCAACGAACTATCTAATATATTAAATTCTTCGTGTATAATGTTCACTGATGACGTCTCTTTATTATTTAAATGCAAAGCCGATGATGTCAGCCGTAACAATGTGATAAAAAGTTTTATAGATGTTAGAAATTGGTTATCAAACCACAATTTAGAAATCAATCTCAAAAAAACTAAATTAATTCAACTCAGACCTAGACAAAAAACGGAATTAGACATGACAATGGTTGCAAACAAACTTAACATAGAACAAGCTAGTGAATATAATTTATTATTTATTACAATAGACACACACATAACCTGGGAAAAGCATATCCAAAAAGTTAAATCCAAATTATGTTAATTCACCTATGCACTGTCTACCCTTAAAACAAACACCCACCAAGAAGCGTCGCTGGCTGCATACTACGCTTATGCCTATGCATGGCTGCGGTATGGAGTGTTGTTGTGGGGAGATAGTGTCCATGCACATGAAGTTTTCGTATTGCAAAAGAGGTGCATTCGTATTTTGTTTAATATAAAACCACGGGATAGTTGTAGGCCGTATTTTATAAAGGATTTTTTTTTGCATTTGCCGTGTATATTTATCCTTGAAGCCGCCATATTTATTAAGAAAAATTTAAACATGTTTACTTTCTGCAAAAGCGCCAGACGAAACAAAGTACTAGAACTGCCGAAAGCAAAAATGGAACTGGTCAAAAATGGACCCCACTACAAAGCAGTACAAATCTACAACAAATTACCACAAGAAATTAAAACTGAAACCAAAGACAAACCTTTTTATAATGCAGTTAAAACATTTTTATTGTATAAGTGTTATTACACTGTAAATGAATTTCTTCACAATCCAATCTAATATAATAATAAAATTTAATTTATAATGTATTATTAATTTATATTCCGGTTTGTTTACAATTTTTACATAATATTTTAATAATTTAATTGAATGATTTCCTATTTATTGACAACATATTTGACATGTATTCATTATGACGATTGAATGACAGTTGAATGTAGAATTAAATAGAAATAAACAGCAGCTACGAAATTAGAAACAAGTAAGTTTTCGACTTAAGAAATCTGTTCAAGATAATTTACATTCATTAGCAAACTGCCACCACACAGATGTGTTCATTTTCAAATTAATCTGATTTTGAAACAAATTTAGTTACGTACAAAGGGTTTAGTTTTGCATTTTGACAAGTTGTTGAATATTCATCAGAATCCTAAACGCGATAAGTAATCAGTCAATTACATTAGATTCAGTGAACGGCATTAAAGCGATAAAGCTTGATTTTTGTCTGTGATTTTCTTTTCACAAATGATTTTAGACACATCAAAAGGTTATTTAATAAAGTTCCCTTGAAACATCGTCATCATCAACCACGAACCTACTTTGAATATAAATAAATATAACACTTTTTACACTAGTTCCACTACATAATATGTTAATTAATTTTGCTACCGGTTTTACAAGCAAAATTTAAAATATATTATTAGTGGAACTAGTGTCAATAGTGTATTATTATCTTTAGTGTATTATTAGCTGCCTCCGTGATCTAGTGGCTAGTGCCATGGACTCCCAATCCGGAGGTCCTGGGTTCGATTCCCAGGACACAAAGTTAATATTTGAGAATTTATCACTTTGTGAATTTTTTCCCAATTTGGTTAGGACATTGCAGGCTGAATCACCTGATTATCCGAAAAGAAAAAGGATTCGTGCTTTGGAGGGCACGTTAAGCCGTCGGTTCCGGTCGCTGTCTTTGATAGTGGTCGTTACTCAAAACCATGTCAGAGACCTGATAGTTGTGCTACTAGGCGGTTTAAAAACTCTGACACCAGGGTTCATTGGTTTCATAGACTTGGGAAACTCTAATGTTTGGAACATATCGGAGCCACAAGTGTCCTTCGAAGATGTATAGTTTAAGGCGATTGATTTGCTTAGAATTAATCAGTCTGCACATTGAATATTCGACCTTAATTTCAAGCTTTGAAGTGTGAATTTTAATTGTCTGAATTCCCTAAACGCCTACAAAAAGATTATCCTTTAGTATAACGTCAGACAATCGCCAGCTGTTTGTCCTACGACATTCGGTCACACGTGAGCTTTGTGTATTCGACGGAATCGGTCTCTTTATTTAAGCACGTGCACTGTCGGTATAGTGCTTACATTGACTTGAGCCTCTGTTTTCGTTCCAGATCAAGTGACTCGAACTATGATATTCAATTGTTTATTATCTAAATATTGGAGTTTATCTAGTGAAATCAAACTTATTATGGTGCGAATAGTTATGTTTGCAAGTCAAATGTTAAAATAATATTGTTACTTTCAATACTGGACTGGAAGTGATAGAAAAATATAGAATGTGCCAGCTGCATCTGTTCCCGGGCATGCTGTTAAAACCAGGTAAGGGATTCGGGGGTTTGTTTAATGTAATGTAATTTAGGCGATGGGCTGACAACCTGTCACTACAGCAATACACAGATCTATCTGAAATGACCCTCAATACTTGTCAGACGTGGCGTTATTACCTTCGTTTGGGTCGACGACACTCTGCCTACCCCATTAGGGATAAAGGCGTAAATATGTGTGTCTATGTATGTACTTTCAATCAAAACATAATATATTGATAATCGTTTAAAAAGGCAGCGCCTTGATTTCAGTTTCGACCTAGATGTTCAATGAACAACGTCCACACCAAGCCCACACCCTACAGATATCGCGTTGGACATGTCATTTAACAAACTTTGCACAAAACCTCTTTGCAATGAATGGGAAGTAATTTTCCGCACAATGGTCACACTGGACTCTCTTGCCCCTCTCCCCGCCAGCCGTCGTCGGTGCGCTGGCCGAAATCTTTTATCAAGATGCGTTACCAACAACAATAATCTGATTTATGGAAGAAAATGTTGGGTTTTTTCGACCCAATTCGTACGTCTTTTATGACGATTCAAATACGTGTTTATGCAAGATCGGTATTCGTAAACTTCTCGACTCTCTGTGCCAAATAAATTCCCCCCTTCAATTTGAACTTTTGTTTCGATATACAAGTTCGAAACCAGTGAAAAATATACACTCGTGTTCAATTCATACAGTCAACCAAACTAGGTCATGAGTAAAAGTGTAGGCAATTTGCCCTCGTGTCCTCGTTTGAATACGATAACTCAGTTGTCGTAGAGGATCTAAACTTACAAGTACGTTAATTCATTAAATTGTGTATTGTCTTTTTTACCGTACTGTCAAGGAAGGGTTATATTTTTCGCGCGTATCACGTGTATTTGTATATTGTATGTAGTAATATTTCTTTATTACCTCGTATCTCTGAAACGGCTGGATGGAATTCGACGTGTTTTTAGATAGGTATAATTTTTCACAATTCAAAATGGCGGATTTAAGGCGCTAAATTGTAAGTTTTCAAATATGTTTTTTGGACTGAACCTATCAAGTTGGTTATTAAAATAAAGGTTATTAAAAGGAGATTACAAAAATGTATTTGGTTTATATGTCAACGGTCAATTTTAGAACAATTGATGCTTAAAAACATGTTTTTATAGGTACTACTGTAACAATACGTTACGACCTCATTACTTACAATTCATCTTTCACTCTGACCACCACTCCTGAGACAAATTCAAATTCACGAATCATCCACGTCATTCCAGCCTTTTTCACCCGTCATCGCATTCAGTTGCACTGAGCATATAATCACTACGTGTTCAGTTGTACAACAGTGTTCGTACAAACCAGACGATATACACTATAAATATAATAATATAATAATAACCTAGTGAATTTGGTAAGTGCAGCGATTATGTTTTGGTGTCCGATAATTGTCTTCCTTTATAGGGAACTTGTTGTGTGTCCTAAAGCCCTTTTTTATTTATTCCCTTTCTTTCTCATCATCTTCCTAGCCTCATCCTGTATCTCTCGGGGTCGACTACCTAATCTAGGTGATTGAACGAGGGTACTGGTTTTTACACAGAGAGACTTATTATTCAAAGTAATGTTCGCAGATAATGTAAAGACAAAATTATGTTCTTACTTTGCAGGAAGTTGCAAGAGAAAATCTTATGTAAGTATGAAACAATGTTTGTTAGGAATGTATGACAAAGTTTGGCTTTCTGCCAGTGCGGTGAATATTGCAATCATCCTGTTTCAAGCTGAATACCACGACCGAAAGATATTTCGTTATTTCACCATCCAATTGTACTCTCGACGTTGGAAATGGCATAGGCATTTTTGGCGTAATATTATTACAAATATTATTAAAAAAGTATATTTTTCTTTTTTTATTTAAAAATTCCTTAAAGACGACCCGCGCAGCCTAGTTGGCAGTATACCTGCCTGCTACTCAAAGGGTCCCGGGTTTGTTTATCAGCTAGGGCAGACATAAAAATGATGATATTAAATGTCTGTTTCTGGGTCTGGGTGTTCTTTGTGGTTGTTTCTGTGTATGTTCATGGCACCCCGATACAGGGAATCCTAGTGGTATGAGTGTGATCGTGTTTTTTAACAATTTTATTTTGTCAGCTTCCATGCTGGCCTGGGAGTGAGAGAAAAACATAGAATGTGCCAGCTGCATTTCCTCCCGAGCATGCTGTAAAAACCAGCTACGGGATCTGAGGGTTTTAGTATATTGTAATTTAGGCGATGGGCTGACAACCTATCACTACAGCAATATACGTATAAATCTATCTTAAAAAACCCTTAAAACTTTATCATTAGGGATAAAGGCGTGATTATGTATGTATTATTTTGTCAACACGCAACGCAGATAGAAGCATTTTTAAGCTTCGATATTAGCTGCAAGTTCTCAAACTCCTCTGAAGACATAAAAAACTGGTCGTTTGAGGTCGTTAGTGCGACATGAAACTCGTCGACCGTCATAAAGCGGCTGCAGGAAATCACCGCACTTTCCTTCGAACCATTACGACATACGACACTCGCACAACCGACACTTCTATACTGAGCTACAGAGAAGTTAAACAAAAATACTCTAAAAATATTTCTAGTTGTAGTAAGTTCAAGATATAATATTTATTTATTCATTACATTTTCGAAAATTATAACTAATAATAAACCTGCTACTAATAATAATAATAAATAGTAAACCTACTTATTCTCAAACCTTTTATAATTAAAAGGTTAGCTCAAATTTCTGTAATTTATAAGTATTTAATTTCAGCACATTTTATGTTCTACGAAACAGTTCAAAGCAAAATTATTAGTAATATATGTATTATTATAAGTAGGCATAAATTGATAGTCTGCTTTGGTAATTATTTCTTATGAATTTTAAATCCATTTATTTTCACTATTTTGAATATTTGTCTCTCAGTGAAATCGCGTACAGTCACATGTTGAAAGCTCTTTTTCATACTCTTTTTGTGTAAGGGACAGCGTCCCGTAAACTGATAGGGGTTGCTCAGTCAACGTCACTAAACGACTATCAGCAGATTTGTTTTTAGGAAGTGCTATAAAAACCCCTACCCCTCCGGGAAAGAGGCGTGATTGTTAGTATGTATCTATGTGCAATAAAAATGGCTTTTCCATACAAAATGATGACCTCGATCAGACAACTTACATAGAAATTCCAATATATATTTTTTTAATTCCTGAAAAAAATCTGCTGATAGTTGTGCAGTGTCTTTGATTGAGCAACCCCTATCAGTTTGCGGGACGTTGTCCCTTACACCTGTTACTTTGTAATAGAATATAATTTAGGGGGGTGTCACCGCGACAGAGGTTTTCTTTTTCTGTTATTGGAAAAAAAACACAAGTCGCAAATTTCGTAAGAGTGGCAACATAGAATATTTTCCCCTAATAATACACAGATACATCTGGAATAGTTCTCAGTCAGACGTGGCGGAACTACCTTCGTTTAGGTCGTTTACGCTCTGCCTACTCCATCAAGGATTAAGGTGTGATTATAAGTATGTAAGTTCCCTACTGGTAGTTAGAAGCAATTCTTTAATATTTCCTTGCATTAGTTCTCGTCCCTTTATGAACATTATTTGTGTAGTTATTAGTCAAATGTAAGAGTTTTGTTATTTAAGAGCACTTGTGTATGTTGAGTAAAAAAAATGCTATGGGCCCAGCTGAAAACCAGCGCTGCAGCATTAAACTGCAGCATACGCTGAGTTGGGTACCCTTTTCAGTATCTATGTTTTATATGTTGTTATTATTTTATTTTTTTATGTTTTGTTATATCGGCTACTGAATAAATGTATTTTCTTTCTTTCTTTCTATTTATTATTGAGGGTAGTTCGCTGTATTCACTGCTTGTTTGTTGCTCTTTCTACTTTCTGCTAACGACGTAAACAATTTAGAGGGATAGGACAACTAGATACTAGAAAATTGCTTCGAATATACTAGATAGGAACACTATTATATTCGAAGCAATTTTCCTTTTTCTTCTTGGTGGAAAATTTCTGCAATCTAGTCTTGCGTTAAAACCATATTGTATTAGTTTTTAGTATTAGTTACATGGTTTTTCATTTTTCCAAAATGGGTTTTTCATAAATGTATTTCAACACATATAATAATATACTAGCTATGCCTATGTTTTATGGAAAACACGCAGTGTCGAGTCGAGCATACTGAAAACGCTTCTCCGCGCGTAGGAGCTCTCTCCTCCGCGCGTAGGAGCTCTCTGCTAGCCCGCACGCGGAAGCGTGTTTCTCATTGTCTGATTGATTGTATTTGCATGAAAACCACGCTTTCAGTAAGTTTGACATTGCGTGCGTTAAAAATAACCAAAATCTTTTTAATTATTTAATAATCAAAATCGATTTCCTGCCCAACTCTGAAGTCAGGTAGCGTGATTATTTGTATCCTAAGTAACACTTACTCGAATAAAAAAAGTCCCATTAAAATCAGACCAATAGTTTTGGGTTGTGTGGTAACAAAATAGGGTATAAATATCTGAAATAAATAGTTTCCTGCCTACCCTTAGGTTTGAGCCTAGATAACACTGTCAAATAAATAAAACTATCAAAATCGGTTAAAAACAACCAATATTCTATTTTCTGCCTACCTTCAAAGTAAGGTGGCATAATTATTTGTACCCCGCATTTTAATTCTAGTAACACTCAATCGAATAAAAAAAGTTGCATCAAAATCGATCTAGTAGTTGTGGCGTGATGTAGTAACAAATACAGACATACAGACTGATATTTAAAAAAAAAAATATATGTGATATTGGTATCGTTAATAATGCCTGTTGCAATTATTTTTTCACAAACATATTCAATGTACAGACACGACCCCTCTAGAGATTTATTATATGAATAGATTTTAGATGAGATTGGTAATTAGTGTAATTCTGATTCTGACAGACACGCAGCTGCGACATCACCTGCGTGTAATGTGTTCAACGTGATGATTAATTGATTCCTAAACGATTACAGATTAGACTTTGGGTTTCAAAAATTAAACACTTTACTTAGTATTTATTTGTTTGTTTAAGGCTCTTTTATATAAAGCGATCTCGCGATAAATATATAGATAAACTCTTTATTGCGCATAAATCGTACAGTTTGGAATAGCTTAAAAATAACAGTGTGCGGAAAGGCGGCCTTATCGCTTCAAGCGATCTCTTCCAGATAACCCCTTTGTATACATAGCAAGTAGCTGCGGCAACAACAAAGAAAGAACTAAAAACTTAAAAACCTTCAACACTTAAGATCTACATAATAGTACGTTTTAAATACTATTATACGTAGATTAACGAAAATTCCGAATATAAATAAATACATACATACATATAACCACGCCTTTATCCCTAATGGGGTAGGCAGAGCGTAAACGACCGAAACAAAGGTCGTTCCGCCACGTCTGACAAAGTTTTGAGGGTTATTCAAGATGGATTTGTACGTATATTGCTGTAGTGACAGGTTGTCAGCCCATCGCCTAAATTGCAATATACTGAAACCCTCAGATCCCTTAGCTGGTTTTTACAGCATGCCCGGGAGGAAATGCAGCTGGCACATTGGAATGCAATGGAAGAATAATTATTTATAATAAATAAATTAAATTAAACATGCATAGCACATACAAACATACACACACTTACATTCATATATACATGTATAAATAGATAAACATATATATTAAACATGTAAGATAAAATAAGATTAATTGCAACCTGATGCAGTAAGAAGATGACTGTATAATCCAGATTTAAAAATGGCAAAAGATTCTAAGTGACGAATATCACGTGGTAGCTCATTCCACAAGTGAGTAGCCCTTACAGCGAAAGACCTAGAGTAGCCAGATTTAGAGGGAGCAGGAGGAGCCTTAAGTTGATTATTACTCTTTGAGCGAAGGTTCTATGTTCTTCACCAATGTAATGAAAACGTTCCTTCAGGTAAAGAGGGGAACGAGGATCGTATAGGATTTTGTGAAGGCGAAGAAGGACGTTTTTATTACGGCGCTGTCTAATGGGTAGCTATTTAAGCATCTTCCTATATTCCGACACATGATCGAACTTGCGCAGTCCGTAGATGAATCGTATGCAGATGTTTTGTAGACGTTGCAGTTTATTGAGGAGATCCTCATTGGTGTCAAGATAGCAGACATCGGCATAGTCATGTGTAGGAACTAAAAGTGACTTCGCAAGTTCAATTTTGTTCTTTATAGGCAGCAAATTCTTCCACCTTTTAAGCGCCCCCAAGGCAGCAAAAACTTTCCGACTAACCTGTGATACATGATGTGACCATGAAAGGATAGTATTAAAAAAAATACACCCAAGTTTTTAACAATTTTGCTGTGGGGCAGAACGACATCATCGAAGGTAATGGCTGAGTCAAGTTCGTTAGTACATGCTTGGGTATAGATTTGAAGGTCATCCGCATATAAATGAAAAGAACAAGAAAGAAGAGGAGTGAGGAAATTGATAAAAATGGAGTAAAAGAGAGGGGTGAGTACTCCAACCTAAGGCACACCCGCAGTTATATTGGCGAATCCAGATAATTTACTGTCAACCCGAATACATTGCTGCCTTCCAACAAGATAACCGCATAGCCAGTCAATCACCCCATCCAAAATGTGCAACGAGCGCAACATGGCAAGAAGAATATCGAAATCAGAAACTGTGTTAAACGCATTACTAAAATCAAGTTTAGCCGTGACCTGTTGATTTGACATACCTATGCGCATATCAGCGAGTACCTTGGTGAGTGCAGTTACTGTTCCGTGACCAGGGCGGAAACCGGACTGGAAAGGACTGAACAAATTGTGGGAATTAATGAAGTGATTCAGCTGTTCATGAACAAGACGTTCAAGAACTTTTGAAAGGAAGGGCAAAATAGATATAGGACGGTAATATGACAAACTGGATGGGTTTTTAATTTTAGAGATAGGAATAACTGCAGCTTGATGCCAACAATTAGGTAAAGTGCGAGACCTAAGAGAGAAGTTCAAAATGTGACAGAGGATAGGTAGAATCACACTGAGACACTCAGTAAGATCATCCTGCGACTGATACCGTCAAGGTCTTCAGCGTTAGATTTAATAGCAATCTTTTTTTTTTTACTTTTCGCATAGAAACAGTTTTGAAAAAGAAAGGAGAGTAAGAAGAAGATATAGTAGAAGAAAGTAAATCAATGGAGGCTCGTTTAGTGGAAGGAGGAATTGAAAATCAAGCCGTGAAGTGAGAATTAAGGGAGTTTAGGTCAAGAATAGGAGACTAGGAAGGTTTGATTTACCTATACACAAGGAATTAAGAAATGACCACACTTTGGCTGGATCACCATTTTCAACCGAAGCATGAATGTTTGCGCTGCGCGTCTCTGCACAACCGACTACATCGATTACGCAACAACTTGTATCGCTCGTGATGAGCTTCGGTTGGTTTATTTATCTATTTCAAAAACCTGAATTAAAAATGAATTTCATATCTCCAGCTTTTCATCAATAGTCCGTGCCTGAAAAACAGAGTCCCAGTCAATGTCATTAAGGTCGGTGAAGAATTTGTTATTATCAATAGAGGCAAAGCTCCGCTGCATTAAGACACAGAAGATTGAGAGTAAAATTAAATGTGGATTTGACTGGTCTTTCTGTAAAAACTTTATTAATCAAAACAATATTTACAACACATATTATATACAAAAACATTAATTACATTATTCTGATCAAACAGCCCGCCATGGATCATACCTGGCTCAAACGTCCCCATCACGCCGGCCGCGTTCCCGCGTTGACTGGCCATGTTAAGTATGCTACGTGCTATATTAAGCTTGCTTTTTAAAGTTCTGTTCAATCTGGAATTCCACCATTCTATGGCATTGTTTGTTTTGTGTCTGATGTTATAAAAACACCATTTATCTGATAATACAGATTTCTTTTCAATCCAAGTATTATAGAAATAAGTATGAAATTGAGTTGTTTTATCACCTTTTTGTACATTTGCACCCAAAACATAAATCCAACCATCTGAAACCTTAGTATTTGGGAGATACGCCAACGCCATACAACGCCTTACATTAGCTCTAGAAATATTTGATTGTTTTGTAATTCCAAGTAGTTTTGCTTTTTTCTGAACTTTTTTAAATGAAAAATACATATTCTAATCGCGATCTTCTCAAATACAGCTTTAGCTTCGGACATCGCGCTGGTTTCAAAATCGGTAGTGATGAGGTAAAATCTTTTTATTTACAAAAATCATTAAAAATATTTACAAAATTAACTTAAATCTAATTAAATCGATGGGTGCCTGGAACAAAGCCGCAATAGAAAAAACGTAAATTTTCAGGAAAAAAGATTTAGTGAAAATCTTGAATAAGTACTAAGCTACGAGGCGTATTATAACGGTTTGAATATTAATCGATGTATAATTTTTTCTGGAGTAATTTATCAAGTAAAGAAACATCTAGTGCTTACGTAATTATTAATAAAACGATAAAAACGATAATGCCGTTTCATACACTTAAATTCGTTACCGCAAGAGTCCATTGTGGCTTTATTCCAGTAAAATTGCGAGGAAAGCAAACAGCAATAGCGTATTGCAACGTTGTGCGCAGTTCTGAAGTTTGTATCGCGAAAACAATAAAAGGGTTTTGCAGTGTTATTACATGAATTTTAAAATATAATTGAAAACTGTACTCGTGAATACTGTAGATAGTATGAATACAATATAGTTTCTGATCTAACTACTCTTTAACACACACATAGAAAACTCAAGCAAAAAAGCAAAGATCGCTTTAGTGCAATGCAGAAGAGCCGTCGGTAAGTCATGGGGAATAAAGCCACATATAGTCCTATGGATCTATAAAGCTATAATTCTCCCCAGAATTAGTTACGGAGCAATAGTATGGTGGCATAGAGCCTCAATCATCAAGAATAAAACAGCGCTGGACCAGTTCCAACGCTTGGCCGCACTGATGATCACTGGGGCCATGAGAACAACTCCCACAGCGGCCTTAAATATGATCCTGGGTCTATCCTATTGACCTACAGGTGAAGAAGGTAGCCTTAAAACAATGGTTTAGAATGAAGTCCTTTAAATCTTGGAAGGGTAACCATCTGGACAAAGGGCACGTCAAGATAGACTCGCTGATAGGACAAAATATCTCGATGATTCTTGCAAATAACGATTTGATACAGAAACAAGAGATTTTTGATAAGAAGTACAGAATACACATAGGTTCAAGAGATGAATGGAAAATCCACACAGACAACCCGATAACGATCTGTTACACTGACGGATCTAGGAAAGAAAACACCAAATTATCGGGGGCGGGTATTTACATAGAAAACTCGCCACGTCTGTATAGAACAATACCTTTAGGAAAATTCGCCAGCGTTTTCCAGGCTGAGGTGCAGGCCATCCTGGAGTGCGCCGGCGAGTTAGAAAATTTAGAACTGACACCAGAAGTCATAATCTATAGTGACAGTCAGGCAGCATTAAAAGCGTTGAACAAAACCTGTACAACCTCTGCATTAGTCAAGGAATGCAAACTGACTCTAAACAGATTATGTACCAAAACTAGTATCACAATTGCCTGGGTGCCAGGGCACCAAGAACGAAGGAAACGAGATAGCAGACAAACTGGCCAGGACCGGGGCAGATGAAACCTTCATGGGCCCTGAACCATGTCTACCAATTCCAGGCCAAACAACAAAAGGCGTTATTAATATAAAAATTAAAAACGATAGTAACAGTAGATGGAATAACCTACAGTCATGTCGACAATCTAAGCTTTTCATAAAATGCCTAGATTTTAGAAAAACGCGTAGATTGCTACAACTTAGTAAAAAACATATCAGACTCTTGGTAGGGTTACTGACAGGACATTGCGGACTGAACAAACACCTACACACTATGAGATTAATAGATAACCCAAATTGCCTTGAGTGCGGACAGGAGGAAAGTAGTCTCCACTTCTTAGCCGAATGTCCTAGCTACTCACTGCCAAGATGAGAATACTTAGGAACTGACAAACTAGAGACAAAGGACTTAGAAAACATTTCCTTACTAGACATTCTGCACTTCTGCAGGGCCACTGGTAGATTCAAGGAGGTGACGCTGACGGAGCACCAGTGAACCCAGTGCTCCACCACTGGGAATTGGGTGAAATGGTTCCAACATCAGGAGCTGATCACCCGTCTGCGTGCAACGCAGCCGTCCCACCAAGAAGTAGAAGAAGTAGAATGCCCTCATGAGTATGACAAGGGACCACTTCCATAACATTGGACCACAATATCTTATTTCCCTCTGAGTCATGCATCCAGTTTCGTCCTTCAATGACCTTTTTTATCAACAAAGTCAGATTGAGCCATCTCTACGACATTATATTTCTCGCCACTAACTTTGGCATTCATTGCAACAGCATAAATTTGTTCTGGCGTGTACAATTTTTTTTGTTTCTTTAGTTCACGCTCTATGCAAGCATGCATTGAATCACCCTCGTTGTGTCCGTGTCCGGTTTCAAAAAATCGATGCGTGATTGTCATTCCATATTTTGAAGCTGCATATAAATGCAGTGCAAATATAAATCGATTTTTATTTTGCCCGGGACAACCGTCTGAATACAGTGACATTTTGGAAACCGAGCGGTTATGTTCATTTTCAAAAAACTTTAATAAGCAACTCTCGACTTCAATAGCTCCTCGCTTCGCTATTTTCATGTGCCACATAAAACAGTATCCCAGCTTACGGCCTGCATCGAACACTGTAAAATTATAAACGGGATATTTTCTTTTGTAATAGAAAACCCCAACATCTGACCTTGGAATGTAAAGAACCTTCTCAAGATCAAAAACTGCTATAGTCTCTAAGTCAGTAACGTTTTGTTTTTCAGCATCTTTTATCTAACGCACTCTTTCCTTATTCTTTATGTGTTTGTCATAGCGACTAAATATATTGTGTAAAGGTTTTGAGCGACTATCTTACAGTAATGGTGATCGTGAATCGGCATACATGTTTATTTCGGGGAACAAAGCCGTAATGCTTGTTACCTGTAGACTATTGAAAAAAACTTTTATCTTTGTACATAGCACCATTATTCCAGTAAACAAAATTCAAATTCTAAATGAGGAATATCGAGACAATACCCATAACGATTTTGCTAAATCAGCCAGTGTTCATTTAATATTCGTGAAAAAAATACACGAGGTGCATTCGGATCCATAGATTATGAAAATGGCATGATAGGAAAACTGCCACTATGGCTATTGTGGTTTTGTTCCAGGCACCCATCGAAATGTAATAAATGGCCTCCAGAGCGTCCTGTTGAATGGTGCCCAGCACGCTGGAAGCATTCCTCCTTTGGATAGCGAGGCTAATCCGCTGCGCAAGGAAGTCGCCAGCCCTGCAGTCACCAGTGACCTCAGCAAGACGCCCGAAAGGTCCTTCATAAATTTCTTTGTATCCGGCCCCCAAGGACCCATAGTTTCGATCCCCAGCGGTAGAAACATGTAGCTGCCAGAAATATCTGTATATTTACGGATTTTGAGCTTTTCAGCGTTAGCGGCTGCTGCGCTTGCCTGTTGACTTGTAGCTTTGACATGAGACGGTGCTAGCGTATCAAATCGCAGGTGACGTCCTATACAAGACTTCTCCTCTTCTCCCATGGAACGAGCGTAAGTCCGTCGGGTCTCTTGCCGTCTGAACGGATGATGCCGTTTGGTTCTAATAGTGACGGCACATTCGCTAAGGCAAGGGCCCGACGGATTACGTCGTTAAAAATAGCGTGGCGAGGAATACGGCCAGCGCTTCTTTGGCACGACAGCCCGTGCTGACCCAACTCGTCTACAACGGCTCCACACTTACACATATGAGGTTGTGTTATCTCTAGGCCTAAGGCCAATATATCTAAGGCCAATAGCCACAGAGAAAGTGCGGTTGTCGAGGAGCGTTCCGATATTGGCAGATGGTATTGCGTTCAAGTATAGTCCGGATTCTCTCTCTAATGTAGCTAAAAGGCGGGCACGATTAGTCATTTCTAGAGATGCAGCCAGAAGTTCTTGCTGTGTGTTTTCGCACAACGGCTTTTCCCACTGCCTTTGAGAATGTGCTGCATTGGGACAGTCACTACCACTGAGCGACTTCCACTTATTTACAGCTTCGGGGAGATGGACAACGCTAGAATGGCCTAAGGAAGGATTTATGATTTTATTAAAAAGTTTTGCGCATCCAAAAACAGAAGACTGAAAAGCGGGTAAGGATACTGCCGACACCTTGCGAATCCCTATGCCTCCGAAAAGAACAGGTAGTGAAGCTTTTGTCCATGCCTTAGCTGTCAAGCTGCAGTTCAAAATCGTAGACAGCACTTCTGAGACACAGTCATCCACAGACGTCAGCAGATCCTGGCGCTTCCAGAGTGGACTACATCGCAAAGCATACGTAAATTGGGGTACGAATAAACAAAATTTTATGATTGTCAGAGCTACGTGTGAAGAGATTTCAGAAAGTCGGGAGCTAGATTTATTAAATTTTTCAGAATTAAGAAATGACCACACTTTGGCTGGATCACCATTTTCAACCGAAGCATGAATGTTTGCGCTGCGCGTCTCTGCACAACCGACTACATCGATTACGCAACAACTTGTATCGCTCGTGATGAGCTTCGGTTGGTTTATTTATCTATTTCAAAAACCTGAATTAAAAATGAATTTCATATCTCCAGCTTTTCATCAATAGTCCGTGCCTGAAAAACAGAGTCCCAGTCAATGTCATTAAGGTCGGTGAAGAATTTGTTATTATCAATAGAGGCAAAGCTCCGCTGCATTAAGACACAGAAGATTGAGAGTAAAATTAAATGTGGATTTGACTGGTCTTTCTGTAAAAACTTTATTAATCAAAACAATATTTACAACACATATTATATACAAAAACATTAATTACATTATTCTGATCAAACAGCCCGCCATGGATCATACCTGGCTCAAACGTCCCCATCACGCCGGCCGCGTTCCCGCGTTGACTGGCCATGTTAAGTATGCTACGTGCTATATTAAGCTTGCTTTTTAAAGTTCTGTTCAATCTGGAATTCCACCATTCTATGGCATTGTTTGTTTTGTGTCTGATGTTATAAAAACACCATTTATCTGATAATACAGATTTCTTTTCAATCCAAGTATTATAGAAATAAGTATGAAATTGAGTTGTTTTATCACCTTTTTGTACATTTGCACCCAAAACATAAATCCAACCATCTGAAACCTTAGTATTTGGGAGATACGCCAACGCCATACAACGCCTTACATTAGCTCTAGAAATATTTGATTGTTTTGTAATTCCAAGTAGTTTTGCTTTTTTCTGAACTTTTTTAAATGAAAAATACATATTCTAATCGCGATCTTCTCAAATACAGCTTTAGCTTCGGACATCGCGCTGGTTTCAAAATCGGTAGTGATGAGGTAAAATCTTTTTATTTACAAAAATCATTAAAAATATTTACAAAATTAACTTAAATCTAATTAAATGTAATAAATGGCCTCCAGAGCGTCCTGTTGAATGGTGCCCAGCACGCTGGAAGCATTCCTCCTTTGGATAGCGAGGCTAATCCGCTGCGCAAGGAAGTCGCCAGCCCTGCAGTCACCAGTGACCTCAGCAAGACGCCCGAAAGGTCCTTCATAAATTTCTTTGTATCCGGCCCCCAAGGACCCATAGTTTCGATCCCCAGCGGTAGAAACATGTAGCTGCCAGAAATATCTGTATATTTACGGATTTTGAGCTTTTCAGCGTTAGCGGCTGCTGCGCTTGCCTGTTGACTTGTAGCTTTGACATGAGACGGTGCTAGCGTATCAAATCGCAGGTGACGTCCTATACAAGACTTCTCCTCTTCTCCCATGGAACGAGCGTAAGTCCGTCGGGTCTCTTGCCGTCTGAACGGATGATGCCGTTTGGTTCTAATAGTGACGGCACATTCGCTAAGGCAAGGGCCCGACGGATTACGTCGTTAAAAATAGCGTGGCGAGGAATACGGCCAGCGCTTCTTTGGCACGACAGCCCGTGCTGACCCAACTCGTCTACAACGGCTCCACACTTACACATATGAGGTTGTGTTATCTCTAGGCCTAAGGCCAATATATCTAAGGCCAATAGCCACAGAGAAAGTGCGGTTGTCGAGGAGCGTTCCGATATTGGCAGATGGTATTGCGTTCAAGTATAGTCCGGATTCTCTCTCTAATGTAGCTAAAAGGCGGGCACGATTAGTCATTTCTAGAGATGCAGCCAGAAGTTCTTGCTGTGTGTTTTCGCACAACGGCTTTTCCCACTGCCTTTGAGAATGTGCTGCATTGGGACAGTCACTACCACTGAGCGACTTCCACTTATTTACAGCTTCGGGGAGATGGACAACGCTAGAATGGCCTAAGGAAGGATTTATGATTTTATTAAAAAGTTTTGCGCATCCAAAAACAGAAGACTGAAAAGCGGGTAAGGATACTGCCGACACCTTGCGAATCCCTATGCCTCCGAAAAGAACAGGTAGTGAAGCTTTTGTCCATGCCTTAGCTGTCAAGCTGCAGTTCAAAATCGTAGACAGCACTTCTGAGACACAGTCATCCACAGACGTCAGCAGATCCTGGCGCTTCCAGAGTGGACTACATCGCAAAGCATACGTAAATTGGGGTACGAATAAACAAAATTTTATGATTGTCAGAGCTACGTGTGAAGAGATTTCAGAAAGTCGGGAGCTAGATTTATTAAATTTTTCAGAATTAAGAAATGACCACACTTTGGCTGGATCACCATTTTCAACCGAAGCATGAATGTTTGCGCTGCGCGTCTCTGCACAACCGACTACATCGATTACGCAACAACTTGTATCGCTCGTGATGAGCTTCGGTTGGTTTATTTATCTATTTCAAAAACCTGAATTAAAAATGAATTTCATATCTCCAGCTTTTCATCAATAGTCCGTGCCTGAAAAACAGAGTCCCAGTCAATGTCATTAAGGTCGGTGAAGAATTTGTTATTATCAATAGAGGCAAAGCTCCGCTGCATTAAGACACAGAAGATTGAGAGTAAAATTAAATGTGGATTTGACAGGTCTTTCTGTAAAAACTTTATTAATCAAAACAATATTTACAACACATATTATATACAAAAACATTAATTACATTATTCTGATCAAACAGCCCGCCATGGATCATACCTGGCTCAAACGTCCCCATCACGCCGGCCGCGTTCCCGCGTTGACTGGCCATGTTAAGTATGCTACGTGCTATATTAAGCTTGCTTTTTAAAGTTCTGTTCAATCTGGAATTCCACCATTCTATGGCATTGTTTGTTTTGTGTCTGATGTTATAAAAACACCATTTATCTGATAATACAGATTTCTTTTCAATCCAAGTATTATAGAAATAAGTATGAAATTGAGTTGTTTTATCACCTTTTTGTACATTTGCACCCAAAACATAAATCCAACCATCTGAAACCTTAGTATTTGGGAGATACGCCAACGCCATACAACGCCTTACATTAGCTCTAGAAATATTTGATTGTTTTGTAATTCCAAGTAGTTTTGCTTTTTTCTGAACTTTTTTAAATGAAAAATACATATTCTAATCGCGATCTTCTCAAATACAGCTTTAGCTTCGGACATCGCGCTGGTTTCAAAATCGGTAGTGATGAGGTAAAATCTTTTTATTTACAAAAATCATTAAAAATATTTACAAAATTAACTTAAATCTAATTAAATGTAATAAATGGCCTCCAGAGCGTCCTGTTGAATGGTGCCCAGCACGCTGGAAGCATTCCTCCTTTGGATAGCGAGGCTAATCCGCTGCGCAAGGAAGTCGCCAGCCCTGCAGTCACCAGTGACCTCAGCAAGACGCCCGAAAGGTCCTTCATAAATTTCTTTGTATCCGGCCCCCAAGGACCCATAGTTTCGATCCCCAGCGGTAGAAACATGTAGCTGCCAGAAATATCTGTATATTTACGGATTTTGAGCTTTTCAGCGTTAGCGGCTGCTGCGCTTGCCTGTTGACTTGTAGCTTTGACATGAGACGGTGCTAGCGTATCAAATCGCAGGTGACGTCCTATACAAGACTTCTCCTCTTCTCCCATGGAACGAGCGTAAGTCCGTCGGGTCTCTTGCCGTCTGAACGGATGATGCCGTTTGGTTCTAATAGTGACGGCACATTCGCTAAGGCAAGGGCCCGACGGATTACGTCGTTAAAAATAGCGTGGCGAGGAATACGGCCAGCGCTTCTTTGGCACGACAGCCCGTGCTGACCCAACTCGTCTACAACGGCTCCACACTTACACATATGAGGTTGTGTTATCTCTAGGCCTAAGGCCAATATATCTAAGGCCAATAGCCACAGAGAAAGTGCGGTTGTCGAGGAGCGTTCCGATATTGGCAGATGGTATTGCGTTCAAGTATAGTCCGGATTCTCTCTCTAATGTAGCTAAAAGGCGGGCACGATTAGTCATTTCTAGAGATGCAGCCAGAAGTTCTTGCTGTGTGTTTTCGCACAACGGCTTTTCCCACTGCCTTTGAGAATGTGCTGCATTGGGACAGTCACTACCACTGAGCGACTTCCACTTATTTACAGCTTCGGGGAGATGGACAACGCTAGAATGGCCTAAGGAAGGATTTATGATTTTATTAAAAAGTTTTGCGCATCCAAAAACAGAAGACTGAAAAGCGGGTAAGGATACTGCCGACACCTTGCGAATCCCTATGCCTCCGAAAAGAACAGGTAGTGAAGCTTTTGTCCATGCCTTAGCTGTCAAGCTGCAGTTCAAAATCGTAGACAGCACTTCTGAGACACAGTCATCCACAGACGTCAGCAGATCCTGGCGCTTCCAGAGTGGACTACATCGCAAAGCATACGTAAATTGGGGTACGAATAAACAAAATTTTATGATTGTCAGAGCTACGTGTGAAGAGATTTCAGAAAGTCGGGAGCTAGATTTATTAAATTTTTCAGTTTGATCTTGTATGAAGAATGGTATGGCATCGTCAAGAATAGGTGCGCCGAGGAGACGGAGAGAAGCATCTGTGGCAATTTGAATGTTAGGGGCAATTGTATTAAAATTTGCTATTATGTTCTCTTTTTCCAGTGAAGAGACAGAAGGATTCACGTACAGTTCGCACTTTGCAAAGTTGAGTTTCAACCCGATGAGCCCAAAATCCCTGATCAAGCTTTCCAGATCTCCCAAGACAATATCTGCAGGACCAGCTAGGGTTCCGTCATCCAAATACCAGATATTGAATTTCTAAGCCAAAGAAGAAATTATGGGATTGATTCCGAGGCTGAACATGGCTGGTCCTAGTGGATCTCCCTGTTGACAGCCGGCCGATGACTGCAAGAGATGGTTCCTGTAGAAGAGTTTGGAAGGCGTGCTATAGCATTGCCAAATATACGGGAAAATGGCTGGAACCTGTTCTTTGACTTGTGTTAAGAGTGCGCCGCGATCTATAGAATTAAAGGCGTTCTTTACATCTTTTTTTACTTGGTAGCTATCGCTGTCACTTGTCAAAAGAGTTCGGGTCGCATGAACGGCGGCCTCGCAGCCGCCCTGTGAACCACATCCTACTTGTATGGGTTCCAACTTGGTTGTTAATGTGGGGGTTATATATTTACAGGAATTTTTTGATGCTAAGCGCCTGAAAGTTGTACCTCCTGCAATAGGCCGGATCCCGCCGTCTTTCTTCAACAGAGCACAAAGATTAGCTCCATATAAGATCTCTGTCATACAATCCGCAGCCACCTTTGAACTACTAAGATCAACTTATATAGCACTCTGTCAATCCGTCGCAACATATTGTATTACTGCATGGGGTGGCGCATACAAAACAAAAATGATAGAACTTGAGCGAGCACAAAGAGCTGTCCTGAGAGTAATGTTGAGAAAGCCATTTAGATTCCCAAGCCAAGAACTGTATAAGATATGCAAAGTACTGACAGTAAGACAGCTCTATGTTTTACTCGCTACCCTCAGGAAACACCAAAGCACCCCTACTCCTGATCCTAACAAACGTAGAAATGACCCAGACAGTGTCTCACATAGAACTTCTTTTTCTGAACATCAGTTTTATGTGCTAAGCTCTCTTATTTATCGTAAACTAAACAACACATTAAAATTGACAAAAAGCAACCGTTTTGAAGTCAAAAATAAACTTATCGCATGGTTATCTGCACAGAGCTACGACGCTACAGAAAAGCTGCTGGAGTTTGTATCCTAGAGGTCACAAACTGTGGACTCGGGGATGCGAGATCTAGTAGCTCATTAAATATGCTACTTCTTCACTCTCACTCAACACACACTCTCTCTCACACACACAAACACACGCACACACTCACATACACAATTGCTTTTCCTTTGTTTACTTTTATTTACACCCACTTTGTAAGAAATTTTAGTTGATATTTCATTATTAAATATTAAACACTAATACGTATCCTATCATCACGGTCGACCACTACAGCCCAAGATACAGGAATATACATTCTTAGTTTGGGTTGTAGGGTTGAACAACTTGTGCAATCACATTTTAATGTTTGTCATAGTTTTATAAAACAACCTTTGTAACTCTTTTCTCTTTTTATACAAAATAAAGATTATTATTATTATAATCCAAGACTTTTCCTGACAGCATCAAATTAGCAAGAGGCGCCAAACTTGCGGCCAGACTTAAACCGGTGTCACCCGAGGAAACGCTCATTAAGTCTTTTAGGTGCTGTGGTGACAGACCGTCTATTCCTCCGCTCGATCCATTTTTGAAGGTCCCTATAGCTGCGACGATATCTTCGGTTGAAACTCGAGGGAGAATACTGTCGTCCTGTGGTGCATCTGGAAACTGACTGCCAGCAAAAGTTGGGGGATGTTTTGCACGTAACGACTGTAAGGTTTCTGTATTATCCGCGGCAATAGTGTCATTGGAAAACAAAAGTCGGAAAGCTCCTCTCAAGTCGCCGTCACCTACTTTTGTCTCCACTCTTTTAAAAACGTTCTTTGAACCCGTTGGGTATTTAACAGTTGGTGCTGGGTTAAAATTTATAATAGGGACTCGGTGTAAGCAGTTGTTTTTTATTTTTTGTGTTAAGCTTAATTTCTTACTATCTTCTTTTACAACATGCAAAATTCGGAAAGCAAAAGTTAGCAAGTCTTCCCAATCGGCACGGCTGTTTGATGCGACCACTCGGTCGACGCATAATTTGAGAGCAAGCGCTACACTGGCCCGAGCACCGCGAGGTATGCGTTTAACAATCGAAACAGTACTTTTTTAATCACGCAGAGTCTCACAAAAAGCTTTAGGGTAAGTAATGGAACTTGAGACGGTTGGGTCGGCTGGGGAAGGGGAAGGACATGCAGGCAGAACATTTTGGGTGATAAGCGGATCTGAAGCTTTCTGCAACTTGTGCTTTTTGCCCTGATGTATTAGTAAGCCATTTTTGGTGCGAAAATTGTGAGGAAAGTCTGGACATAAACCGCATTTAAAATATACCCCTTCAGATAGGCTACAGGGATTATCAGCGACATTATTTGGAAGTGGTACTGGCTGCGAAATGCTTTTACCTCGCTTTACAGATTTGAACCGTTAACAAATCAGTATTACAACTTATCAAAAGAAATGGTACAGAAAAGTGGCAACATAAATTGTTAAATAAATAAATAAACCTTAAAAAAAAGGAAAAAAAAATGTAGATGGAATTAAATTAATTTTGATGAAAAAACGGCGAATGAAGTCCTATGGAACGGTGCAGCAAAAAAGTTCCTTCCGGGTTGGAGGTCCGCCCGTGCAGGTCATCATTGTGGATTGTAGCTGTAGAAATTTGCGGAGAATCGGTATTAGTTGGTGGGCAGCAAGCGCAAAGTTGTTGCTAAGTATAGCAAACTGCAGGCAATCGGCGATGCTTGTTAGCAGGCTTAGGCTTCGTGGTTCAACTTCATTGACATATCCAAATAAATCCGTTTCGAAAACCGTAAAATGTGAAAATGGCGCAGCTCTATTTTGAAAAGTAAGTACAGCTACAGAAAGGCAGATGGCGTTGTTGTTTTTCGCCAAAAAGTTTCCGCTGAAAAAGTTCGTTACGTCGTGCCGCTATTTCAAAAATTGAATGATCCGAAAGTAAGTGCATATTTAAAGTGCGAGTGTAAATTTGTCCAAAAAAGGCGTATGGAAACATATTAAATTGAATTCGGAAAAAAGGCTATTTAGAAATCAATGTTTACATTCTGCCGCTTATTTTTCTTCTTTTTTTTAAGGTAGTGATTGACTCGGGATTGAACTCTGGAATTTGGCTTTAAATTAAATTAAAAAAAACCTAGGTCGATTGTTTTTATCGGGTCATAAGGCGTATAGGTACTGTAGGTATAATATTTGTGTGTGTATCTGTACTGCTTAAGTCTACATGTAACGTATACAATTGCAAGCATGGTCCGCGGCCTTAAAAGTTCCATCGTAAGATATGTGTTTTGCTTTTTTCCGGACTTGTTTAGCTTCTTCAGTAGCAAACTTTGTCTTTGTATGCGACATTACCTATTGTTTACGGAAATTATAGACGAAAAAAAAACATGGTACATATTCGCGGTAGATTAATTAATATAAAAAATATATATTTTAAAAATTATATAGGTGTTACTCAATTTTGGATGAAAATACTACAGTAGTATTAGCTAGGTGGCGACTCCTCCGAATAACAGCACCACTTCGGATGAGTCGACGCCTACTATTTGTAAAAAGTGACGTTTCATCCACGGATGAAATACATTTGCTGATGAGCTGTCACCCAAATCATCTTAGACTTATTTGGTTCATCACTTAGAGAAGCCGAGAAAGTTCGTTAATGGAAGTCCGGCACAGATAGTCTGATGCTCAGCTCATTACATGGGATAGATCTAAAAACATCGCTTTGACGAGATCCCGTTTGGTTGACCTGGGTAACTCAACTCATCATCTGAAAAAGCTAAAGAAAACCAGGTGTGAATGAGATCCTAATAAGAAAGACTGATCCTACATAATTATTACAACTAACAAAAACATTATACTTGTTTAGAACTCTCTATTAAACAGTCCTTACTTTAAATGAATACATAGTGTTGATTCAGTTTTTCCTATAAAAGCGAAAACCCTTATTTTTAATGTAAATTTCTAATGAGTTTAAGTGAGTTTTAAAATAGTTGAAAGTAACTTCAAAAAGCTTTTAGTAGGGCCAAACAGTTTTATTAAAAATTTGGCCTGAGTAAACCTCTTCATTTGTGTAAATTACACCATAGTAAGTACAAACAGCTATTTTAGGTCTGAACTCTAATAGGTAAACTGTACAAAAAAGTATAAAATACCCAACTGCCTCCGTGGTCTAGTAATCAGAGAAATGGGCTTACGATCCGGAGGTTCGATTCCCAGGGGGAACACCTAGTTGATATTTGTCAATTAAACACTTCGTGAGGTTTTCCCCAGTTTGGTTAGGACATTGTAGGCTGAATCACCTGATTGTCCGAAAAGAAAAAGGATTCCGTGCTGTACCGACCCCCCCCCCTTAACATTTTTGTGATATATTAAGAAGAATTAAAGAAGATAAGAAACTACGTTTAAAATAAGAAACTCACGTTTCTATGGCCTTTAGTGATACGTCTACGACTACGAAGTGAAAGAGAGTAACCCTGGTCCTTAAAAAGGTAAGATAATATCCAATGCATCGAACGTCAGACTAAAACATTTTGGCAATAAGCCTTCCTATTTCTACTAAGTAGAGGTTGATTACGTTCCTTCCTCTCTCTAACTATTTAACTAATTTCTCTGGAATAAATTTAAAGTTGAAACGGAACGTTAATTATTAAGCCTTCAGATTCACATAAAACAAAAAAAAAATTTACCTAATTTTCAACCCTATTAATCATAAACTCCTCTAAAAATATTTCAGATTATTATAGCAGTAAAATCGTCAAATTCATTAATTGATTTACATAAGGCTTAGCTATTTCTTGTGCGACAATAAAAAATTACATCGTCCCCGTAAGGATTAATATTCTATCTTCCAATCCTAAACTCAAAACTGTCATCGACAAATTTAAAAAGTAATTTTCTTAACTCGAATTGGCGGCTTAGTTTTACAATGAAAAATACAAAATCCACTATAAAAAGGAAAAGCATGCGGCTAAAAGCTACGCCAAGGTTCTACTAACAAGTTCTCTACTCCACAAGTTCAATCCCTTCCCAATTTAACAGGTAAGAACACTTCTGCAATACTTTCCAAGTATCAAAACTTCAGATCAAAACATGAACTTTCCCTTGCTACTATTTTGCTAAACTTGTCAGATTATGTATACTTGCCACCATAATTTAAATCTCTTATCTAACCTATCATTACCAATTCCAGGATAAACCCTGAAACTAGAAGATTTGCAGAAGATTCTGTCAACATAAGTTCCTCAACAAAACTATTGTTACCAACACAAGAAATGCGGTTACAACTAGGATTCCTAGGTAAGTTTTGTTTGGCTAGTAATAGAAACAATAGGTTCCAGTCAAAATTGCTATCAGTAATGTTTTAATACCTAAATCACTCCATAACATTCAACAGTAAAGATAACAAAATCAAATGACTTTCCTTACAGTCCCAGCCGCTGCTGAGAAAGATCTTTCAGTTTTGAAACCTACAAATAATGCAGTCAACGCAATAACTCTCAGACTGGTCTGCGCTTAAGGACAAGCTTCTACGTCTGATCACAAGTTCTCATCAGGATTCCAACGGTAAAACATGATTTAATTTAGCTCATAGTTACTGAGATAGTTTGAATGTTTATAACATAAATTCCTTTTCTAAAGTATCACCCTAAGCTCATTCTACTAGAATTTAAAGTATGTACCTTACCTAACTATGTGTTTTAATTTCAGTTGTTCCTGCATATTAATACAGAAAGAGGATATGAGCCTAAACACAACAATGGAAGAACACCTACTATGGAAACCAATTATTTGATAAAATTATTCCTGTCATTCAATTTAAAATTCGGCTTGGATTAAATTCTTTCATGGTTTTGGTTTATTATTTCTGGCTTGTTTGAATAGAAAAATGTGTACCAGGAGTTGCTATTCTACAAATATTACTTTATTTACATTCGGAGTCAGAAGTGAGTTTGTGAACATACTACCAGTTCTAATGTAATTGAATATGCCATTGAATTAAGATACCGTCCTAGATTTTTGAGATAGCGTCACATACTAATGCTTAGAAACCTTTAGACATTTTTATTGTGGTTTTTGAGGATCAGCTCCGGCCACACGCTGCATAGGTATTGATTTAGTTTGACTATGCCCTAATCTGCTAATCAATAATGAGGATGTTTTGTATTTTATTATAACCTCTAGCCCTACAACAGATCAGGTACCCTGTCTCCTTTCAACCATTGACTTTGGATAGAAGCCCACCACATATTTCCAATACTTTGCGCCTATACTAAATTTAAATTACCACCTTTATTTTATGTAATTAAAATTTCAACATTCTTTTTGCTATTCTAATAGAGAGGACTTTATAGTATAAATAAATATATATTTTATATCAAAAGCTACATAGAGTATTGTTCCTTAATACTCAGCATTGTTTCATATAGGTTTCTAACAATAAAGGTGTTGCAAACATGATTCTAAGAATAGCCAACTGTATTGGAAATCTCTTTTTTCTGAATTTAACTTAATAGTGAATTTATTTGGAACTTCCAAAATATAGGTAAAACTTGTCAGTCTATAGTCATGGACAAAATCCTAATCCAAAGCAACATTCTGTATTAACTTGTCACTCAGTTTGTCTTACTTTTCCAAACAATTCTTTCTCTGACTGAATTTATCAGGAAATAACAAATTTCATAATCAATATAGGTACAGTTTCCTTTCAAACAACCAGTTAAGAATATCCTTTATCCCAACATTTGATACTGTTTATTTATTATCACCTATTTCCCAATCATGACAATCAATTATAGTGCCAGATAAATAATTTTATTAGATATCATTTGAACAATTAATGTAGATTCAGTTTGTCTTACTTTTTCAAACTATTCCTTCTCTGACTGAATTTATCAGGAAATAACAAATATCATTATCAACATAGGTACAGTTTCCTTTCAAACAACCAGTTAAGAATATCCTTTATCCCGACTATTGATACTATTTATTTGTTATCAACAATTTCCCAATCATGACAATCAATTATACTGCCAGATACACAATTATTAGAAATCATTTGAACCATTAATGTAGTTACCCTTTTTGTTTTGAGCGTTCTACAAGAATATTATATTTTATTCAATAAATGGCCAAACAACTGTTACATCTTATCATCAGTCAGCACACCAATGTCAGATCAAAGTAATTGTTGATGTATTCCTATATGTATATCAAAGATTTATGATTAATATTCAATACAGGATAACTTTAACCAATTGTTTTCAATAGGTAATTCTTTCTTACATAAATTTAGTTTCTTTATAAATCATTATCAACTTTAGGACCCTTCAACCAAATCTAGCCTCTATCTACTATAGGGTTCCTGAGAATAGAATTCACCAGTATTTACTCAAGGTACACTACTATGAATCACGTCTGACTCGCTTCGGGAGCAGTTAGGGTAACAAAGTAGGTATTATAAACTTAATAGAACAGTTTTGAAGTTAATTTAATAGCAAATTTTACTTTAAGTCTATAAATAAATATATCCCTACAATCCTAATGAATCTATTAATAAGACCTACCTCTACTTGATGCCTAAGGTCCCTCCCTAGTAGATATAAAATCGAACTAAGTAATCCTATAGTCTAACTTTGTCTAATCCTAATTGTTTCTACTGTGAAGATGCAAAGCTAGGGAGATCCCGACATTTATTATTTAATTGTGAGGTATGTAGTGTAATGTGGATGTTCTAGAAAGCCTGAGTTCAAACTTCTAGAACCCTATTTCTGATAATTTGTACGTGATGAGGTTGTCACGATTTAGAGTGCCTATTACATCCTATACCCGTGTGGATGATTACCAGCTTGACGAAGATAAGAGATAAGCCGATAATCGCGTGTGTTGTGTGAGGGACAGATAGGAAATCCTTAACAAACAGTCGTAAGTCGTCCGTATCGGGGCTGGAGACGGAACAGTTCGCTAGAGGTGGTTCTAGGTACTCCTTACACCGTTTTGCTAAGTATCCCATACCTGGGCGCATAAAACTTGCGTTTGGGGCAAGCCGATCGTACGCACCAATACAATCTCCTAGGTTCTTTAGCCAAAATTCCTGGTCTGAGAAGTGGGTACGGAGAACAGGTATAATGACCAAAGCATGGTTCACACGAATACTGTCAAAAGAATCTCCCATTCAATATGACCCTAGCTCCAGACATGCACTCCGAAACACGCAAATGCAACTGCTGCAAGTGCGCGCCCGAAAGCACCTCCCCGGAATTATGACCATAGAGAATCTTCAATACAAAACGTAACTGAATTTAAAGTTAATCTTTCAAACTCAAAACAAATAAGACCCCAAATTTACCGAGTATAACGTGTGAACTGACGAACGATAAACGCGTAAAAAAGCTAAATTAACAAAGTAAAACGTATGAACTGATGATCGATTAACACGTAAAAGAAATAAAATTTACGAAGTAATACGTGTGAACTGACGCACGATTAACACATAAAAAAGCCCCGAGCGCTCGTCCGTTCCGCTTTAATACAATTTTTCCAAGAATCTAGTAAATTTCCATTTCCAACCTTCCAACCAACAAGACAAAGTTCACTTCCAGTCTTCCTAAACTAAAACTGTCTAAATTTTACGATTCAAATCCGTATTTTGTTCATGTGGCCTACAGTCAATCAAATTTCATCCATATTAATAGTCCATAAGATTCAAGTTTGCAGCTGTCACAAATATTTCCTTGAAAAACTAATGAAATCCACTTTTCTGAAATTCATTTTACTAAAATTCGCTTAATCAAACCATTCACAGCCTTTTCATCATAGAAATAAAGTTCGATTTAAACTATCAACAGAATTTGTCCGCTATTCTCGTTTTTATTTCTGAAATTTGCCACCTTTAGTCCAATTTGATCCTTATAACAAAGACATACGTCTTAATTTTAAACCATAATGTCCATCTGTCCTCATTATTTCAAATCGGTTTTAAATTTCAAAACATTCTCATTTTTCAGCAGCATTCGACAGCTTCAATTCAATTTAGACCTTATTTCTATGACGACACGGTCAAATTTACTATTATCAGTGGCAGCTGTCATGAAAATTTCTTGAATAATTCTTGAAAAATCTCTAACTTTTCATTTTCTGAAACCTATTCTTATGGAGATAAGGGTCAGACCTTTCTACTATGAAAATAAAGATCAATTTCAAGGAACACCCGAACCGATTTATAAAATGAATCTTTTCGACCTGTGTAATGTCAAATACAACGTCTACTCATTATGAATCGTATGTCTCAAGAAATAATCCTCAGTTTTGCTTATTTTCAATAACCATCTTCGTAATCGAACATTTTATGATCAGCTTTTGCTTGTTATTTTGACAATTGCAAAAGCAACAGTTAACCGCTAATTTCTGCTATTCATGAACACCTCCGTACAAATAAACGTCCACGCTGGCTACAAATTCAAACCACATCAAGTGCGGCTACAACCCAAATTCGCGCATTTCCAATGAAGTTTGTATTCTACCTATAAGTTCGTGTGTAAAATATCGTTTCGTTTACCATTCTTACCACCAACATAACTTTCTTTTCCTTACAGCTTTTTCCTATGAAGGTCGAATGATATCTGAATAATGAAAGCCCAGCACGATTCTACTATACCACTACGTGCTTCTAGATCCACTGAAGACCAACTATACGACTACCAAGTACATTAACTTCTCAAAAATCAAATAACATTCAAGCAGCCTCTCAATATTCACAGTGCTCTAGACTCTCTGTGCAGTTTGATCCAATGGGTTTCTTGGCAAATACTCATGTTAGCTTCAGTATTTACTAAAGTATTTCTCCTGCTAATATACCCAAGATGCCCTAAGATAAGTAGTTTTTACATTTCATTACAAATCATCAATTTAAGTTTAGTGTCTTGCAACATGACTCTGCTCTATTTAATTTCACATTAGCATCCACCTTTAGTTCTCTTTCTTCCGATTTTATCTGAAAATGCCTTTATAATAATAAAACTTTTTTGTTTACAATATATATTTAATTACTCTCATAATGCAAACATATTTGTGGAACAACAATAGAACGAGGCCCTGAATCGTTACATTCAACTCCCTAAACATTCGAAATGATAATAATAATGAAGAATGTTTACCTATCTACCACAAAGATATCTTATTTTCACATATATGTTTGTTATGAGATATTGCCCATCCTTTCATAGATGCTCATTTGTTATGTTTGTGTAAAATGACTAAATCGTTAACAACCATAACTCAATCATGATATTCAAAATCTTCGAAAACCTCAAGTTAATATACAACAAGGTATTGTCGCAGGATTAGATCACACCACAGACAAGGCGCCGAGTTGTGAATTCAACGAATTAGAAGAATTGAACTTATAAGATCCACATCAAGACTCGTATTTATTCTGAATTGGCATGGTGATCTTTAGATAAGATCCCCTGTATAGCTACGGTGCAGATATCCTATAGCTAAATCAACTTGGGTACATTGATCAAGGTTCTCTATTTGAATTCCACTTTCTAGCTATTTCGTTATCGCTTTAGCTGACTGTTAATCATATTATGATATGATTGTGTGGGGGAAAATTGGCTTTGCCTGTTAGCGGCATGTAGAGTTTCGAATCTATATGAAACTACTGTGAAATCACAGATTTATGACATCTGTCCTAACCTCAAATCCAAAGTTTCATATAAATTCATGTGTCATGTGTAATGTCTAATAAAAGGACGCACAATAAATTGCATTCAATGTAAGTAGCCATGAAGTTCTGAATGAGCCTTTCATTCAGCCATTTAAATAACTTTTAAACACATTTTTCATTCCTCTGCGCAGAATTTTTCCTCTCAACAAAATCTCAAAAACCCCATTACAAGAATGCTCACTAAAATTCTCAAAGTATTTGAATATTTATGTTATAATTTTCTTAAGTAGGTACCTACTCTACGGGAAGTAAAACAAATAAACTTGTGGTGTAAAATTTTATGGTACATTTTTACGTTACACATAACAACTAAATAATAGCCCTAAGTTACCATCTAGGTCTCGTTCAAATATTCCACTATATATCCTTATATCTAATAGTAGCATCTGTAGGTATAAGATTTTTTTTTTAAATGTAAAAGTAAACTTTACATTTATTTTGGAGAACTTTACCATCTATTCACGGTAAAACTTGATGAACTGACATACATGCATACAATTACATACATACATACATTCACGCCCCCATCAATAATGAGGTAGGCAGAGTGAAGATAAGCTAACAAATTTGGCTCCATCTCGTCTGACAAAATGTCCAGGGCTACACAAGACAGAGTTGTAGGCAAATCACTGCAGTGACTTGCCGTCAACCCATCACCCAAGTCGCAACACACAGAACCCCCAGGATCCCCTAGCTAGTTTCCACAGCAAGCTGAGGGTGATGCAGCTGACACTTCTATATAAGCTATAGGCTATCTATCCGTCTGACGTCCGTCAGCATGGTATAATGAACACCTACAACGCTTTTAGTAATGTTTTACGTAAGTCATGATTATAGAACTCCACCACCAGTAATACCTGCTGCTGCCTCCGTGGTCTAGTTTTCTATTGCTCCAAATCAAGAATGAAAGAATTAGACACAGCTTGCTTTAACGAATTAATACTGACTGCCTCCTTGGTCCAGTGGCCAGTGCCACGGACTCCCGATCCGGAGGTCCTGGTTCCGATTCATAAGGGGGAAATTGAGAATTTATCACTTTGTGATTTTTTTTGTTAGGACATTCCAGGCTGAATCACCCGATTGTCCGAAAAGAAAAAGATTTTCGTGCTTTGGAGGGCACGTTAAACGGTCGGTCCCGGTCGCCGTCTTCTACAGCGGTCTCTACTCAAACCACGTCAGAGGCCTGATAGTTGTGCTACTAGGCGGTTTTAAAACTATGACACCAGGGTTCATCGGGTCCATAGACTCGACACCCAATCGACAGAACAAGACTACTAGTAAAACTATTATCTTCAGCAGTTTTCCATTAAACAAATTCTTGAACAGGTATGACTACCTATGTTTTCATTATGTTTGGTGACTTTTCCTCCTATAAAACACTGTACTTCGTATTGTCTCCTGTAGCTCAGCTGTTAAGGATGTAGTTGTTTTGTCGCTAAATCGTAAAATTTACCTGAAACACATAAAAATAGATAAAATAACTTCACAAAATACATTTCGCTTTCCGATTTACTTTTTTTTCAATTCTTCCATGCTATAGGTACCAAAAGAGCATAATCTCATACAGCCTAATCTTTAGACTTTACAATTTACCTTGACGTATTTTTTTTTAATTGCTCTGTATTGAATTTAATACTAAGGACTTATGGCTTAAATTTTCTTGATCTAGGCACGGCGTCACCTTTTAAATTACGAACACTTGATAAAATTTTCATTCTAAATCCCCTGAAACTTTGCATCGACCGGACGGAAAAAGTTTTGAAAATGAATTTCGAATCGAAATTAATACACGCCGTGTCCTCGCGGGACTACCTTTATAATAAAATAAACCCCTCGTACAAGGACACGGCTATGAAAAGTGCAGCCTGGAAAGATATATCCGCGAAACTCAATACTGATAGTAAGTACTTTGCTACAACTTTTAATCCAAACTTTCCTAAATTGAAGTCTTGACTGAAATGTTTAAATAAAATTTCGTAAATCATACCAAATAACTATACAAATAAATATAACTCTTACAAAACCCTAATAGTATTGAAACTTTTCCCAGTAGATAATCTTTTCGCTAATTTTATTTTCCTTTGTTCACAGCTCATAATACTCGGCAAGCTGAAGCTGCAGCTGAAGTACAAAAAGACTTGTGACCCTTCAATAAAAATTAATTTTGCTGAGGACTTCTGCCCAATAATTAAAATCGTAGACCCTACTTTCGACTCCTTTCCACATCACAACCCTACATCCTATTTTAACCTAGATTCCCTATTCGATTTACCCCCATATTACCCTTAAACATTACAACCCCCAAAACAAAACACTCCAAAATTTTAAATATCACCCCAATTACAATCATTGACATTCCTACTACTACTTCTTCCCTACGTCAACCAACGACCGACTTCCCTACTATTCGACCTGTCCTACTATTATTACATCTATTTTCTCAACATTACCGTCTATGACTTTGCACCTTCCTGTTATAACGACTACCCCCTTAACGACCCAAACCAACTCCCCAGCTTTCCATATTCCCGAATCGTCTAATTATCTTCCTCTGTCTCCCACATATCCACAATTTACCATTGACTACATCCCTTTTCTTTTTTGCGTTGATCAAGCTCTCTCCAAACTTTCATCTCACCTCCTGACATAGACAAAATTAAAAAGGTCCAACAATTAAATGAATCGATTTTTAAATAGTTATAATTTTTATTTATATTACTTCTTTCTTTTCTCTATTATTGTACATTCTCAATTATATTGTATTTGTTTAACTTACCTTATGTGTTTGATTGCTTACCCTAGAAAAAGTTCATACTTACTTAAATTACCTTTGCATACCTTTACCTTTTACCTATTATACCAATTTTTACCTTACCTAAATATGAAAATAACTTTACATAGTCTGTCCGCTTACCTTCATACCAACCCATTCATTGTACAGTAATTATGTGAACACAGTATTGGATTATCAGATGTACCCTAAACTAAATTTATGTTCATGGTGACAAATAAGGATTTTTCTATTCTATTCTATTCTAAACAACTCCCAGACTAGAAAACATACTTTACTAATTCAGAAAAATCCCAATCATGAATGTTCAATGCATTAGACATATCTCACCTTCATCCAACACACGGACAACAAATTGTGACTAATAGAATAGTCACATTATAAAAATTAAATAAAGTATATAATAAAATAGAAATCATTACATAATAAAACAAACGCCGTAGTAACCCATGAATCCCATAATCCTGGTCACGGCACCGAATTGTACCGACCCCCCCCTTAACATTTTTGTGATATATTAAGAAGAATTAAAGAAGATAAGAAACTACGTTTAAAATAAGAAACTCACGTTTCTATGGCCTTTAGTGATACGTCTACGACTACGAAGTGAAAGAGAGTAACCCTGGTCCTTAAAAAGGTAAGATAATATCCAATGCATCGAACGTCAGACTAAAACATTTTGGCAATAAGCCTTCCTATTTCTACTAAGTAGAGGTTGATTACGTTCCTTCCTCTCTCTAACTATTTAACTAATTTCTCTGGAATAAATTTAAAGTTGAAACGGAACGTTAATTATTAAGCCTTCAGATTCACATAAAACAAAAAAAATATTTACCTAATTTTCAACCCTATTAATCATAAACTCCTCTAAAAATATTTCAGATTATTATAGCAGTAAAATCGTCAAATTCATTAATTGATTTACATAAGGCTAAGTTATTTCTTGTGCGACAATCAAAAATTACATCGTCCCCGTAAGGATTAATATTCTATCTTCCAATCCTAAACTCAAAACTGTCATCGACAAATTTAAAAAGTAATTTTCTTAACTCGAATTGGCGGCTTAGTTTTACAATGAAAAATACAAAATCCACTATAAAAAGGAAAAGCATGCGGCTAAAAGCTACGCCAAGGTTCTACTAACAAGTTCTCTACTCCACAAGTTCAATCCCTTCCCAATTTAACAGGTAAGAACACTTCTGCAATACTTTCCAAGTATCAAAACTTCAGATCAAAACATGAACTTTCCCTTGCTACTATTTTGCTAAACTTGTCAGATTATGTATACTTGCCACCATAATTTAAATCTCTTATCTAACCTATCATTACCAATTCCAGGATAAACCCTGAAACTAGAAGATTTGCAGAAGATTCTGTCAACATAAGTTCCTCAACAAAACTATTGTTACCAACACAAGAAATGCGGTTACAACTAGGATTCCTAGGTAAGTTTTGTTTGGCTAGTAATAGAAACAATAGGTTCCAGTCAAAATTGCTATCAGTAATGTTTTAATACCTAAATCACTCCATAACATTCAACAGTAAAGATAACAAAATCAAATGACTTTCCTTACAGTCCCAGCCGCTGCTGAGAAAGATCTTTCAGTTTTGAAACCTACAAATAATGCAGTCAACGCAATAACTCTCAGACTGGTCTGCGCTTAAGGACAAGCTTCTACGTCTGATCACAAGTTCTCATCAGGATTCCAACGGTAAAACATGATTTAATTTAGCTCATAGTTACTGAGATAGTTTGAATGTTGATGATTTTGATGGATGTTTGATCTCTATGATCGTCACGCTCCTGTGCGTCCTGTGCGTGTAAAACATCTTCCTGCGCCGTGGCTCAATGATGAGATACGTAGTTATATGGAAAAGAAGACACGAGCTAAGACCAGGTATAAAATAGATCCTTCTGACAGGAATCGTGATAAATTTAAAGAGGTTAGAAATCGCTGCAATACAAAGATACGGGATTTACAGCGACGCCATATTCATCAATCAGTAGTAAATGGGGATCCAGCTAAAGTCTGGCCCTTTCTTAATAAACTCGGAGTGGGCAAATCACGTACTCAACCACTTGCTAATAATATCGACATTAATTCACTTAACAATCACTTCTCCTCTTCGGCAGCAATTGATAGCGCCACTAAATTTACCACATTAAATCGTCTTTCAACGCTGCCTACTCCTAGTTTTCCATCTTTTGTTTTCGCGCAATCACCGCTTGTGATGTTATGAAGAACGTGCTTGCTATTTCTTCGAATGCTGTAGGAAGTGACTGCATTAGTCGCTCTATGATCGTTCCTCTCCTTGACATCCTTTCCCCAGTTATGACCAAAATCCTAAACAAATCCTTATTTTCTGGTGTGTTTCCATCCGCATGGAAGGAAGCACAAATCGTTCCATTGCCAAAAAAGCCTAATCCTAATTCTCCTTCCGACTACCGACCTATTTCCATCCTACCATTTCTCTCCAAGGTCCTTGAAAGGTTGGTTCATCAACAACTCACGTCATTCCTATCCGCAAATAACCTGTTGAACCCCTTTCAATCCGGTTTCCGCCCCGGTCATAGCACGACTACTGCGTTAGTCAATATATCTGACGATATTCGCTTAGGCATGGAAAATCAGAAGCTAACAGTGTTAACTTTGTTAGATTTCAGTAACGCCTTTAACACAGTAGACTATGACATTCTCCTCTCTATCTTGCGTTCTCATAACATATCTCCAACGGTGGTTGACTGGTTTCATAGTTACCTGTACGGGCGCCGACAGCGCATACGCATTGAAGACACCTTCTCTGCGTGGTGTGATATTTCTGCCGGCGTTCCGCAGGGTGGCGTCCTGTCACCTCTCCTCTTCTCAATTTTCATTAATTCTATTACACTCACACTTACTTCTTCCTATCATTTGTATGCAGACGATCTACAGATTTATACACAAGCGCCACTCTCTGGCCTCCTGGGCGCAATTGATATTACCAACAGAGATCTAAATAGTATCGCAGACTGGAGTCGCTCTTATGGTTTGAGGGTGAATCCAACCAAAACCCAGTGTATTATAATCGGCAGTAGCTGGTACATATCACGTATTGACTATAACTCGTTGCCACAGATTACTTTTGAAGGCACACCAATACCATTCAGTCACAAGGTCAAGAACCTCGGTCTTCTTTTTGATGGTACTTTTTCGTGGAACTCTCATGTGTCGGAGGTAAGCAGGAAGGTGTTTGCCGCGTACGGTTCGCTCAAACGACTCAGAAATCTTCTGCCAATCAAAACTAAAATTTCCTTGGCACATTCTCTTCTTCTTCCGATACTGGATTATGCAGATGTTTGTTATCCTGACTTATGTGTTGCACTTCAGAACAAGCTCGAACGTCTGCAGAATCTATGTATTCGCTTTATCTTTGGTCTGCGGAAGTATGACCATGTCTCTGCCTATAGATCCCAGCTTCAATGGCTGCCAATATCCCGTAGGAGGGACTGCCATATCCTTTCTCTCCTTTACTCCATCCTTTCCAATCCCTTTTCTCCTCCTTACCTTAAAGACCGCTTCATTTTCCACTCCTCTACTCTGACGCGTAATCTGCGCTCCAGTTACAATCTCACCTTAAACCTACCTTCCCACAAGACTGATTTCTACGCTAAATCTTTTACGGTACAGGCAATCAAACTGTGGAATTCCTTGCCCGAGAATGTTCGACGAGCTCCGTCTATCGAATCGTTTAAGGAGCAAACAAGAAATTTCTATCTGGCTAATAATGTTTAATGTGTAGCTGTCTAATTTATATGTATCATTTAAGTAAGTATATGTAGTGATATTCTATCTACCAATTTCTCTGATATATAACGTAGAGTATCCTATCTTATGTAGCATATATTATGTATTAGTTTATCATAAGATATGTATCAGTATATTTGTTTTTATTGAAATATTTATTTAATAGTGTGTAAATATTGTCTAAGTATTATATGTAGTAATATGCACTATCCCGCTTTCTGCTTGTACAATTTCTATACCCAAAGGTTGCCTGGTAGAAATTGCTGCTTTAGCAATAAGGCCGCCTATATTGTACTGTCACGTTTGTTCCTTTTTATTTCTGTTGTATGTGTTTCTTTGTGCAATAAAGAATTTTGTATTGTATTGTATTGTAATGTTTATAACATAAATTCCTTTTCTAAAGTATCACCCTAAGCTCATTCTACTAGAATTTAAAGTATGTACCTTACCTAACTATGTGTTTTAATTTCAGTTGTTCCTGCATATTAATACAGAAAGAGGATATGAGCCTAAACACAACAATGGAAGAACACCTACTATGGAAACCAATTATTTGATAAAATTATTCCTATGTCATTCAATTTAAAATTCGGCTTGGATTAAATTCTTTCATGGTTTTGGTTTATTATTTCTGGCTTGTTTGAATAGAAAAATGTGTACCAGGAGTTGCTATTCTACAAATATTACTTTATTTACATTCGGAGTCAGAAGTGAGTTTGTGAACATACTACCAGTTCTAATGTAATTGAATATGCCATTGAATTAAGATACCGTCCTAGATTTTTGAGATAGCGTCACATACTAATGCTTAGAAACCTTTAGACATTTTTATTGTGGTTTTTGAGGATCAGCTCCGGCCATACGCTGCATAGGTATTGATTTAGTTTGACTATGCCCTAATCTGCTAATCAATAATGAGGATGTTTTGTATTTTATTATAACCTCTAGCCCTACAACAGATCAGGTACCCTGTCTCCTTTCAACCATTGACTTTGGATAGAAGCCCACCACATATTTCCAATACTTTGCGCCTATACTAAATTTAAATTACCACCTTTATTTTATGTAATTAAAATTTCAACATTCTTTTTGCTATTCTAATAGAGAGGACTTTATAGTATAAATAAATATATATTTTATATCAAAAGCTACATAGAGTATTGTTCCTTAATACTCAGCATTGTTTCATATAGGTTTCTAACAATAAAGGTGTTGCAAACATGATTCTAAGAATAGCCAACTGTATTGGAAATCTCTTTTTTCTGAATTTAACTTAATAGTGAATTTATTTGGAACTTCCAAAATATAGGTAAAACTTGTCAGTCTATAGTCATGGACAAAATCCTAATCCAAAGCAACATTCTGTATTAACTTGTCACTCAGTTTGTCTTACTTTTCCAAACAATTCTTTCTCTGACTGAATTTATCAGGAAATAACAAATTTCATAATCAATATAGGTACAGTTTCCTTTCAAACAACCAGTTAAGAATATCTTTTATCCCAACATTTGATACTGTTTATTTATTATCACCTATTTCCCAATCATGACAATCAATTATACTGCCAGATAAATAATTTTATTAGATATCATTTGAACAATTAATGTAGATTCAGTTTGTCTTACTTTTCCAAACTATTCCTTCTCTGACTGAATTTATCAGGAAATAACAAATATCATTATCAACATAGGTACAGTTTCCTTTCAAACAACCAGTTAAGAATATCCTTTATCCCGACTATTGATACTATTTATTTGTTATCAACAATTTCCCAATCATGACAATTAATTATACTGCCAGATACACAATTATTAGAAATCATTTGAACCATTAATGTAGTTACCCTTTTTGTTTTGAGCGTTCTACAAGAATATTATATTTTATTCAATAAATGGCCAAACAACTGTTACATCTTATCATCAGTCAGCACACCAATGTCAGATCAAAGTAATTGTTGATGTATTCCTATATGTATATCAAAGATTTATGATTAATATTCAATACAGGATAACTTTAACCAATTGTTTTCAATAGGTAATTCTTTCTTACATAAATTTAGTTTCTTTATAAATCATTATCAACTTTAGGACCCTTCAACCAAATCTAGCCTCTATCTACTATAGGGTTCCTGAGAATAGAATTCACCAGTATTTACTCAAGGTACACTACTATGAATCACGTCTGACTCGCTTCGGGAGCAGTTAGGGTAACAAAGTAGGTATTATAAACTTAATAGAACAGTTTTGAAGTTAATTTAATAGCAAATTTTACTTTAAGTCTATAAATAAATATATCCCTACAATCCTAATGAATCTATTAATAAGACCTACCTCTACTTGATGCCTAAGGTCCCTCCCTAGTAGATATAAAATCGAACTAAGTAATCCTATAGTCTAACTTTGTCTAATCCTAATTGTTTCTACTGTGAAGATGCAAAGCTAGGGAGATCCCGACATTTATTATTTAATTGTGAGGTGTGTAGTGTAATGTGGATGTTCTAGAAAGCCTGAGTTCAAACTTCTAGAACCCTATTTCTGATAATTTGTACGTGATGAGGTTGTCACGATTTAGAGTGCCTATTACATCCTATACCCGTGTGGATGATTACCAGCTTGACGAAGATAAGAGATAAGCCGATAATCGCGTGTGTTGTGTGAGGGACAGATAGGAAATCCTTAACAAACAGTCGTAAGTCGTCCGTATCGGGGCTGGAGACGGAACAGTTCGCTAGAGGTGGTTCTAGGTACTCCTTACACCGTTTTGCTAAGTATCCCATACCTGGGCGCATAAAACTTGCGTTTGGGGCAAGCCGATCGTACGCACCAATACAATCTCCTAGGTTCTTTAGCCAAAATTCCTGGTCTGAGAAGTGGGTACGGAGAACAGGTATAATGACCAAAGCATGGTTCACACGAATACTGTCAAAAGAATCTCCCATTCAATATGACCCTAGCTCCAGACATGCACTCCGAAACACGCAAATGCAACTGCTGCAAGTGCGCGCCCGAAAGCACCTCCCCGGAATTATGACCATAGAGAATCTTCAATACAAAACGTAACTGAATTTAAAGTTAATCTTTCAAACTCAAAACAAATAAGACCCCAAATTTACCGAGTATAACGTGTGAACTGACGAACGATAAACGCGTAAAAAAGCTAAATTAACAAAGTAAAACGTATGAACTGATGATCGATTAACACGTAAAAGAAATAAAATTTACGAAGTAATACGTGTGAACTGACGCACGATTAACACATAAAAAAGCCCCGAGCACTCGTCCGTTCCGCTTTAATACATTTTTTCCAAGAATCTAGTAAATTTCCATTTCCAACCTTCCAACCAACAAGACAAAGTTCACTTCCAGTCTTCCTAAACTAAAACTGTCTAAATTTTACGATTCAAATCCGTATTTTGTTCATGTGGCCTACAGTCAATCAAATTTCATCCATATTAATAGTCCATAAGATTCAAGTTTGCAGCTGTCACAAATATTTCCTTGAAAAACTAATGAAATCCACTTTTCTGAAATTCATTTTACTAAAATTCGCTTAATCAAACCATTCACAGCCTTTTCATCATAGAAATAAAGTTCGATTTAAACTATCAACAGAATTTGTCCGCTATTCTCGTTTTTATTTCTGAAATTTGCCACCTTTAGTCCAATTTGATCCTTATAACAAAGACATACGTCTTAATTTTAAACCATAATGTCCATCTGTCCTCATTATTTCAAATCGGTTTTAAATTTCAAAACATTCTCATATTTCAGCAGCATTCGACAGCTTCAATTCAATTTAGACCTTATTTCTATGACGACACGGTCAAATTTACTATTATCAGTGGCAGCTGTCATGAAAATTTCTTGAATAATTCTTGAAAAATCTCTAACTTTTCATTTTCTGAAACCTATTCTTATGGAGATAAGGGTCAGACCTTTCTACTATGAAAATAAAGATCAATTTCAAGGAACACCCGAACCGATTTATAAAATGAATCTTTTCGACCTGTGTAATGTCAAATACAACGTCTACTCATTATGAATCGTATGTCTCAAGAAATAATCCTCAGTTTTGCTTATTTTCAATAACCATCTTCGTAATCGAACATTTTATGATCAGCTTTTGCTTGTTATTTTGACAATTGCAAAAGCAACAGTTAACCGCTAATTTCTGCTATTCATGAACACCTCCGTACAAATAAACGTCCACGCTGGCTACAAATTCAAACCACATCAAGTGCGGCTACAACCCAAATTCGCGCATTTCCAATGAAGTTTGTATTCTACCTATAAGTTCGTGTGTAAAATATCGTTTCGTTTACCATTCTTACCACCAACATAACTTTCTTTTCCTTACAGCTTTTTCCTATGAAGGTCGAATGATATCTGAATAATGAAAGCCCAGCACGATTCTACTATACCACTACGTGCTTCTAGATCCACTGAAGACCAACTATACGACTACCAAGTACATTAACTTCTCAAAAATCAAATAACATTCAAGCAGCCTCTCAATATTCACAGTGCTCTAGACTCTCTGTGCAGTTTGATCCAATGGGTTTCTTGGCAAATACTCATGTTAGCTTCAGTATTTACTAAAGTATTTCTCCTGCTAATATACCCAAGATGCCCTAAGATAAGTAGTTTTTACATTTCATTACAAATCATCAATTTAAGTTTAGTGTCTTGCAACATGACTCTGCTCTATTTAATTTCACATTAGCATCCACCTTTAGTTCTCCTTCTTCCGATTTTATCTGAAAATGCCTTTATAATAATAAAACTTTTTTGTTTACAATATAATTATATTTAATTACTCTCATAATGCAAACATATTTGTGGAACAACAATAGAACGAGGCCCTGAATCGTTACAGTGCTTCGGAGGGCACGCCAAGCCGTCAGTCCCAGTCCAGTCCAGTCTAGTCTTCGATAGTGGTCGTTGCATAATCCATGTCAAAGGCCTAATAGCTGTGCTACTAGACGGTTTGAAAACTCTGACACCAAGGTTCATCGGATCGTTCGACTCGAGAATCCACTGGCTAAAGAGAAGAAGAAGGTATTAAATGTAGTTAGTTTGGGATAACATGGCATTACGCACTGTCCAGGAATGTTTATGCGGAGGGCTAGTTTGTTGCTTAGATCCAAATTCTGAGAAAACCAATCGAGTTTCAGTAAGTTTTTCTCGATATTAACCCGCTAGTTATTCTTTTATGTATAAACAGTTTATGGACAAATTGTATTGCACAATATAAAAAAAAAAAATCGGTTCGATAACAAGGAAAATCAAACCAAAGGTAAGGTCAGAGTAATGATAGAGTTTGATTCTATTTCACAACCAAGTAGCTAGATCTGGTTCCGTACTATTTGGCATTACTGGATTCTTGTTGTGGATAAAGAGCCAAAATAAAAAAGAACTAGGTTATTAATTTCGGTAAAAGTATTTAAACAAAATGATTGAGCTTTTCTACTTGGTAACTTCTAAAAATATTTTATATTAATTTAAAAAACAATAGGTTTACAAAAACGAGCTCCTAATTACACAATTTTTCTTTCACTGAGCATTTCCACGAGAAAAAGGTTTCTTTTGCCGTCGGTAAATCGAAGTCAATTTATCGTCGTTTCTTGATTTAAAGTGCAGTTATCGAGTTTGTGAGGCGGAGCTGCAATTCAGTAAGGTTTGCATTAAGCAATGGATGCAGTCTGTCTTGCACGGTACAGTGCAACACAAGCCGCTTTGTACGAGATAAATGAATAAGTGACTCTCAGGTGTTTTATCTTTTTGATAAAAAAATTTGCACGACGTAATGTTGATTTGTCATTACCACAAACTACTTTAAAAAATACGGGCTAAAACTCACTAATAACTCACTGATATTTTGAATAATGGTTAGTGATAAAGAGCAACCATTTTCTTTTCTCAGCAAAATATTTTGTGATAATGAACCTAGTTCTTACTGCTAATTAATTTGGTAAATTGATTATAATGAAGATGCTGCAGATTTCTTAGCTCAGCTGCTAAGAGAAGAAAAATAAAATAAGGAAAAATTTTAAGTGTTTATGAATAAACCTAAACAGATTTTTTAAAAAGGAAAGAAAATTAAGTATTATCTTTATTAAGTTTACCTATTCAAATGCACTCATTTTATATTCTTAAGTATAATATCTTCTCTGAGAGCCCGATGGTGTAGTGGACCACGTACCAATGTGTTTTTCGGTTTTCGAATTTCATATGTACGTTTATTCGGCGCTTTTTCCGTGCTTCGGAAGGCACGTTAAGTCGTTGGTCCGGTTAATATCGTCGAATACCGTAGATATTAGTCATAAAACTATGGTTTAATGACTAATCTGATATGTCAGAGGCTAGTGCTAAGCATTGACGCATTGAAAACTCTGACCTAGTCTAGGATTGGGTCTGGTTTCCTTTCAGGGTTGCGGAGCTCAGATGGCAGTCACTTTGTGTAATACCAGTACCCTCGTTCAATCACCTGGATTAGGTAGCCGACCCCGTCTTCTTCTTCTGTCGATGGGGTATCGACCCGATGAACCCTGGTGTCAGAGTTTTAAACCGCCTAGTACCACAACTATCAGGCCTCTGACATAGTTTGAGTAACGACCACTATCAAAGACAGTGACTGGGACCGACGGCTTAACGTGCCCTCCGAAGCACGAAATCTTTTTCTTTTCGGACAATCAGGTGATTCAGCCTGTAAAGTTCTAACCAAACTGGGGAAAAATTCACAAAGTGATAAGTTCTCAAATATCAAGTTTGTGTTTCCCCCTGGGAATTGAACCCAGGACCTCTGGATCGGGAGCCCATGGCATTAGCCACTAGACCACGGAGGCGACCCTGTAAGATACGGGATAAGGCTAGGGAGATGATGATGATGATCGTGAAAATGACTGATAATAAATCCGGGAGAAATTTCAACAGTGACGTCACGTGACTTGGAAATGGAAAGGAAATGGCGGTCATATAGCGCAAATGTTACTATTAGGTCATTGAATACCTTTTACCTACATTGCGTAAATTGTGTTCAAGGTTCGGACATATTTCACAAAGTTAATTAATAATCGATGTTGAAGTTTGTTTTTAATCAACTATTTTTGTACAAATATATATGTGTTTTTTTTCAGACCTAATGTAAATTTAAAAAAATCATACAAAAATAGTTGCAAAGTAAAGATTATAATGTAAGAACGAAGATAATTATTGAAATAGGTAAGTTTATTAAATAACTACAAAATATCTCAATTATTAAGGCTCGTATTTATGAATCGTTTTTTTTTTTTCTTCCATGCTGGCCTGGGAGAGAAAGAAAAACATAGAATGTGCCAGCTGCATATCATCCCGGGCATGCTGTAAAAACCAGCTAAGGGATCTGAGGGTTTCAGTATATTGTAATTTAGGCGACGGGCTGACAACCTGTCACTATAGCAATATACCTACCTACAAATCTAACTTAAATAACCCTCAAAACTTTGTCAAACGTGGCGGCGCGACTTTTGCTTAGGTCGTTTACGCTCTGCCTACCCCGCTAGGGATAAAGGCGTGATTATATGTATGTATGTATCTATGAAGCGATTTCAAGATCGAGAGCTATATTAAGTATGGATTTGACTCGCCACATTTTACTGAAATAACATTTCTGATACGAACTCAAACTAGTTGTCAGTTTCAAGTGCTGTTTATCAATACAGGCTTTTTTCATATTGCATGGAATCTCACTGCTCGTTCATAATATGATTATTTACTCGAAAATTTAGTTTATTAAATAGTTTTGTAAATACACTGGCATATCATTTCTAAATTCATTTGGTATTATTTTATATCAACAATAATCGGTCGACTGGCTGAGTTCGATTCCTCAAAGTTGCTATTTGTCAATTTATCACTTTGTTAAGTTTTCCCCAGTATGGTTAGGACATTGCAGGCCAAACTGATTGTCCGAAAAGAAAGAGGATTTCGTGTTTCGGAGGGCTTGTTAAGCCGTCAGTCCCGGTCGGTATCTTTGATAGTGGTCGTTACACAAAACCAAGTCAGAGGCCTAAACAGCTGAGCTACTTAGGCGGTTTAAAAAACTCTGACCCCAGGGTTCATCGGGTCTTTCGACTTGAGAATCCACCCGCTAAGAAAAAGAAGAAGATCATCAATAATTATCGAATAATCTAGCTTCTTTGTCAACATCATCTAGACAACTTTACTGATGATCTTTCGCAAAGCCATAGTAATTTCGTAGCATTGAAGCAGACTCGTAGCAATTTCGTAGTATATACAAACGTAGGTACATACATACTATCACGCCTGTATTCTTAATAGAGTAGGTTGAGATAAACGACCTAAACAAAGGTCGTTCCGCCATGTCTGACAAGTTTTGAGGGTTTTTTTAGATAGAACTGTAAGTATATTGCTGTAGTTACAGGTTGTCAGCCCATCGCCTAAATTAGACTATACTGAAACCCTCGTAACCCTTAGCTGGTTTTTACAGCATGCCCGAGAGAAGATGCAGCTGGCACATTCTATGTTTTTCTATTGCTGGTTCTGTGGTTTGTATTGACTGAACAAAAAAATGGTATTCAGCTGTATTTTTTAACCTTTTCATAGAAAAACTGTGTATTCACAATGTACCACGGAGTAACAATCTATTTATTTGACCTTAGTGAAAATTCATTGTGGAAAATTATTAAATTGAAATAACTGTGATAATTTAATTTTCGATAGATCACTTACATTTTCCCCGCAAATATTTAAAGCTGGATATCAAATTCCTTTTGTTGGCGCGAGTATGAGTACTATTTAGAGTAGTTGAAAATAAATTATCATTTTCATTTGTATTCAACGCCCAGACATGCAGCATGTTTTATTTGCCCTGAAATTTACGGAGCAACATCCCATTTTATTCGTCACGTAACCTTAAAAAGGTCGCTATTGAAGTATTGAATTATTCCATATTTTTTGAAGCCTATATCTTTTAATTTTGGTAAAATTTTTGCCACCTTTTGAAAAATCAACCTTGGATAAATGAAGGTTGAAAAGACTTTTCGATAGCTAAACTGTTTGTGACAATAACATATGTTATGTTTATTATATTATACTATTTTAGATATTTTCTACTCTGTTCGTCACGTACTGTTCCCATCGAGTTTTGTCGCCCTGTATCCAAGCTAACACAACTTGGGAATCACACCATGCTTGTACAGTTATGTTGTAACATGATAGCGCCTTGGCTTTATCAATCAGTTGCGATAAAAGTTGAGCTCCGTTTAGTTCTAGTCTCGGTAAAGTTGATTTTTTCAGATATTGGTGCAACTTTTGTTTTGGCGGCGAGAAGGGTGACAATGAGTTGACCTACTTTGTTTGTCACTCGGCTATATACAACGCAAGCGTAAGCTTTTTCGCTCGCATCTCAGAAGCCTAGTATCTCAATATCTTGCGTGCCGTCGGCGCCGATCCATCGGTTGAATGAAATATTTTTAACTTCTGGTAGTTCAGATCTTAATTTCAGCCACTCTTTTTGAATTTTAATTGGTAGCAGGTCATTCCACCCTAGCTTGGTGGACCATACTTTTTGGAAGATAAGTTTTTCTGACACAATGACCGGTGCCAACCACCCGAGTGGGTCATAGAGCTTGAAGATTTCGGAGAGTAGATTTCGCTTAGTTAGCTGTTTACATTTTTCTTCCAAGTTCCAGTGAACATGAATTTGTCAACTTTGGGATTCAACCCAGGTCCGAGCATAGTTGTAGTTTGTTCATTTTTTAAATCATAAGTTGCTTTAGTGGAAATTTGATCTTTGTCTAAGTTTTGCAATAAATCTGGATGATTACCGTTCCATTTTCACAGATTCATGCCAGCGCTGCTCAGTAGTTTTATGAGTGACTGTTGAAGTTTTTTTGCTGCTTCAAGGTCATTGTGGCCGCTGATTAAGTCGTCAACATAGAACTCGTTAAGTAATACTTCGGTGGCGGCTGGAAATTGATCTTTTTCGTCCATAGCTAGCTGTTTAAGAGTTCTTAAAGCGAGCCAGGGTGCACATTTTCGACCATAGGAAATTGTGCATAATTGAAACTCTTTCAGTCTTTCCGATGGGCTATCACGCCAGATTATCTTTTGTTGTGGCTGCTGATCTTCTGCGATTCAAATACATCTGAACATCTTCTCAATGTCCGCAGTAACTGCATATTTGTATGTTCTCCATTTCAATATCAAGCTTTGGATGTCGTTAAGTAAATTGGGACCCTTCAATTGCACGCTGTTCAAGCTATAGCCGCTTGAAGTTGGTTGGGCTGGATTGACAACAACACTTAGTTTAGTAGTATCAGATTGTTCCCTCAAAATGCCGTGGTGACTTAAGAAACATTCTAGTGTCGAGTCTGTAACTCGAGACGCTGGTTTCATATGCCCCAGTTCAATATATTCATGAATAAATTCTTTATACATTGCTGCTAGTTTCTCCTGACGTTGAAATCTTTTTTCTTATTGTAAAAATTGGGCAATTGCGATGGATTTGGAATTACCCAATTTCTCTGCAGCATCCGAAATCAGCGGCATTTTTACTGTGTATTTTCCATCCGATTCCCTGCGTACAGTATTAGCATAAAAAAACTTCACACTGGTCGTCGCTAGTTAATTCGTTTTAATTCTGGGTTATGTCCTCTATTTCCCAAAATTTCGTCATCTCGTTGAGGTCCACTAATGTTACGTGGCAATTAAAAGACTGTTCTTCTCCGCCGCTTAAGATCCACCCTAAGCGCGTTTGTTGAGCAAGTAGAGGGCATTGCTCGTCAGATTCAAATACACCTTTCATCATTATTCTTGAGTAAACAGTACGGCCCAGTAACAAGTCAATGGGACGCGAAATATTGTAGTCAGGATCGGCAAGTCTCAAATTCTCCAAGTGCGGCCAGTTTTGTTTTAAATGTTGTGTTTGGTAGATTGTTAGTTAGTGTTTATATTATTAATGCTTCTGTTACGAATTGGTAGTGAGAGTACATTGATTTGCAGGTCAACATTAGTTGTCCATTGCAGTCTTTAGACACTTTTCCTATTCCAGAGACAGAAGCTTCGAAGTTTTGCCTCGGTAGTCTAAGTAGTTGTACAGTTTTTTCTGATACTAAATTCACTTGAGATCCATTATCCAAAAGAGCTCTCAGTGTAACATACGAGTATGTTCCGTCAATAGATTGAACATTCAGTTGTATTGTCGTCAGCATTTCTCCCGTGTCGTCATTCGCCAGGTGATTGGAGCTTCGGTTTTGACCGCCGTTAGAAATCGGAGGCCTTTCGTTGCTCGACGGCGGCAAAGGTTTGTTAAAGTTGTGTAATAATGTATGATGGTTCATATTACATTCTTTGCATGATTTAATTGACGAACATTGTGCATTTCCGTGGCTGAACAGAAAATTTTTGCACACTTGTAATTTTGCAACTGCGTTGTTATGCTGCAACGCGTTCAATTGCAAAAACTTGGGACATTGCATCAACACGTGATCCCCATTGCAGTTCGGGCATTGATGTTTTGTATGTACAGTATGATACGTTTTCGGAAATGTTTTGTTGAGTTCGAAGTTAGGTTTCTTGGCAAAATACTTCTGTTGGTAGGGAAATTGCTTTGTAGGTTGATTGTTCGTACTAGTTAGCTTCTTTTCTTTCTTCTTTCGTGTCCACGCCGATGTTTGAGAGCCCATTTAGAACCTCCTGTATAACATCATGCATTTTTTTCAGGTTGAAAGCGTCAGGCTCTTGTATGATAGGTAAGTCCAACATGACGTTTAGCAGAGAGGTGAACTGAAGGCGTTGATTGTCGTACCTTTGAGTCAGTATCTCCCAACATGCTTTATAGTTGTCAGCGTTAATAGTTAAATGTTTCACCAATCGCTCAGCTTCCCCGCGCAGTTTTCAATAGTTGCATTTTTTGCGCGGTGTTTACCATTGGATTGTGATGAACAGACTCCAGGAAAAGATCTTTAAATGCAGTCCATTGCATGTAGTTGCTGGAAAACTCTGGGATTTCTATTTTCGGTATAGATTGAGAGTAATGGGCGGATGCCCACATTTTGTTGCTAAGTTTCTTCCTGAGCGCATCGTACTTATCTTCGATTTCAAGGAACATGTTATTGTATTTCGTGTTAGTTCCCTTCAAGTTAGCTTCTAGTTCCCAGTGGAGTTTGTCGACCGCTTCCCACTTCGATTTCAGGATGGACAGTTGATCCTCGAACTCCTATCGTTCAGTTAACACTTCCTCGTGAATTTTTGACATCACACGATCGAGTGCCTTAAAGTTGCATTCCTGCTTAGTTATCAGTTTTTCCAGTTGATCATCGGTGTCAATCATGCCACTCAAGTCGAAAATTTCATTTTTCATATCTTCCATAAGTTGAGTTTGTAAAGCTTCCATGTTAGATTTAGTTTTCTCATAAGTTTGTTTAAATTTTTCATAGACATCGTCCTGGAAATATTTAATTGCTTTGTCTTCAAAAGTTTCCCGTAGAACCTTGTCTCTCTGGTAAAAGTCATCCCACTGTTGTTGTAGCGACTCCAACCGTAGCTTCAAGTAGGAAATAGTTTTTCTTGATAGAGAATCTTTGTTATAATTACTGCAAAGATTCTTGATGCTTTCAAAGCCTTGCTCTGGAAGCTGTAGTTCGTTTATGTTGAATAGTTTTTTAGGTACGTACCAGTAAGTTCAATTAATAGTTAGTTAGTTAATGACACGTATTCAGTGTAGAGCGTGGCGTTGGTTCAGGACCTGGATTCCGCGAAGTTTCCGCAGCTTCCTCTAAGATATCTTCACGTAGCGTTTATCTTCCGTGTAGAACCTTGAAATGGACACTGTAAGGTATTCAGCGGGTCTGTACTCCAAAACGATATGTGCGCCTTCTCGATTAAGTCGGTGAGACCCGCTTCTGGGAGGCCGGCCAACCGATTCGCTATCGCTAAAGAGACACAAACACACACACATCCTTTTCTAGGCTCGAAGGACCATTTAAATGTACAGTTTGCACATTTATTCTGGTTGTTAAGTTGTAGATAGTTCTTGAGTTAGTTATAGTTGGTGAGAGAGCGTAGAAATATCACACACATAAGTTAAAGTTAAGGTTTTTAATCAGTTGATAAAGTGTTACAGATATAATATATGGTGACTTCTCGCTATGACGTCGTAATGCACTCTAAAGTAAAATATGTAAAAATGAACGGCGCGACAAGCAGGTCGCAACGTAAGCAAATCCTATAGGTATTGCCAATGTGCGGTGTATGTAATAAATAAACTGTACATTTAGGGCACATTAATCCTCAAAAATCCTAAAAAATACATGGCCCCTGGTGGTGCTAAGCGTGCAACACAACCATCTGCCACACTGTCCTTATTCATTGAATATAATAATTTGTTTTTGCTTTTCAGATTATAATTGAAGAACAAGGACTCCTGCTCATACCTTATTTTGCTGCAATAGGTACCTGACGGGCTTACTGAAACTTACACAATAAATGTGAAATATGTATATCTTTTACTATGATAAAAGTATATTTTTGAATAAAATAAGTTTATGTGTTTTGTAATATAAGTTAAGAATCAATTAAACTGTTCGGTAGTAAACGAACTAAAATTGACTGATAAGTAAAAGGCACTGATAAACTGATAAAAACTATATTTAAGTATTCAGAACTTAAACTAGTATGAGACTGATGATTGAGCACGCTAGCTCTCTTGACGGCTATATGCGAACTGAACGGAAGTACGTGAAAAGTGATGAATAATTGATATAATTTAGGTGGAAATAAAATGCAAACGCGACAATGTACGTGCGTAGCTCGTACATATTCCCGGGCGAGAAAAAATGGGGTTAGTAGGAGAAATGAGATGCTGATATGATACAAGATGATAAACAATTTTCTACTTAAATATTCCATTTTGTTAGTAAATCTTAAATAAAATTGAAACATTACAAAGAAAATCTTAAATAACATTAATGCTTATTGCTCTATCCTAATATAGATCAAATATTAAGAAGAGTCAAAAGTTTCTTGCAATCTAAAAATTGAATGATTTAATACGGGCGACGACCCAGTGTCTTTCACTAACACTCCCGCACTGTGTAAGTTGGTTATAGAACGCTTTGGCTTCACGGGTGGACGCGCACTTTTCTTTGTAAATTCACTCACTTCACTATAATGCCCATTACACTGTTCACTAGTGGACGTTGCCGCCGCGGGAGCAGACACAGGCAGGCGCAAGCCTGCTGGGGGCGCGGCAGGTGCAGGCGCATGACGGCTCTTCCAACGCCACCATGCGAGTACCACGACGATGATGATAAGGAGCGCGAATAAAATGTATATCGCAGCATAGTGATGAATGTCGTTGTAAGACACTGTATCAGTTAGGGGTTGATCTTGTTTCATCATGTTTATTTGTTTTTGGATTTCTTGCAACTGTAACAAGTGATCTTGCAACTCGGATTTGTTCGCCTCTAAGGTATCTGGTAGAGACATGTTTACAATATGATTTATCTGTGATATTTCTGGGGCTTGGACCTTAGGGTTAATTTCTAACTGACTGTGTCCTTGTATGTGAGTATAAATGAAGTAATCAGCTGACTTTAGAATGCAACCTTGATCAACCTTAAAAAATCCGGAGTTAGCTATCGTAAGTGGTGTAATCTGATCGCCACATACGAGTTTTAGCTGGCATTGCTCGCAACAAAAGTAAAAATATGTATTGACTTTCTGTAGCTCTGTCCATTTATTTATACAGGGTCTTACAAGAGTTTCGCATTTTCTTGTGTTGGGAACTATTTCACAAAAGCTCTGATCATCCTTTATGACATTAATAGGCCTCTTGATATGACATAATGTAGTCCCAGGATCTCTTTGCACACATGATTTCAAATCATTTTCTGATAATTTTACGAATGCATCTTGTTTTAGGCTAACTGCAACGTAACTTGACACAGGCACGATCACTATCTCTTGTCTATTTTCTGCTTTTTTAGGGACCGGAATGATTTTTAAAATTTCATACACGTTTTCGTCGATGAGCGGAATCTTGATTTCAAATATTATAAATTTCTTTGTGACCCTTGCTCGTGCCTGGAGTAAGTTATATAATTCTGATAAGCTGTCTGTCTTTTTGACTGGTAAAGTGAGGTCTTTCGGGAGCTGCCCCGAAATGACCCCTAGTTCATGTCTCAACTGGTCAGGTGAAAGAATATGAAAGTTGAATTTTCCGTTGTAGATATTGGTCACTGTATCAAGTAGCATCTCTTGTGAACCTTTCAGGCTGTATATAAGGTTACTAGCTATCATAGAAATACTTAAGAAATCGTTGATAAGAGTAATGTTTTGAACTCCAAATTTGATCTCATTTAGAGCGCTGTCTACGTCATAAATTTTCTTGTTTATGAACTTGTTCTGCCTGTCCACTAGGTTCTCAGTGCGCTTCAAAGCGTTCAACTCGGCCTCTACTACTGAAGTTTGGTTTTTCCAAAGAGACGCTAAGTGCTTCTGATTTTGTCTGATAAGATGTATGTCCTGCTCATATTTTTCTGCAAAGTGTTCATCAAGGACGCCGAAAAGGCTGTTTGCTACGTAGCCGACACCATTGATCAGGCCACGTCGCCGTCGACGCGATGATGTGTTGGAGTTATGATTCATAAGAATGTCATTAAAGTACTCAAGTTCAGTCACATCGTGACGTAACTGAATTATGATGCCTTCACAGTGTGATAGTTTATGTATTTTTGCACACAAATTATCCAGATAATTGAAATATTTTGAAAGAGTCATAATTCCACGCTGATAAGGTTGAATGTCGTAAAATGCAATAAGTCGCCAATCGTCTCGTATCATGTTCATGTCCGTGATGCGATCGAAATACAAAGTGTTATTGTTTTGTAGCGGCGACAGCTGATATTTGCAGTCCATTGCTGGTACTGATATAAATAAGAAAAGCAGTGATAAAAGCAATGTAGATAATACTGATGTTTTCTTGATTTTTGATGTCGAACTTTGCTTTTGTTTTGGTTCTGTTTTTTCTTGTCTTTCAGTTTCATAAACAGGTAATATTGAGAGTTTTGATATCGGCCGTTTCATCAAGCCGTTCTTGGTTTTCAGGGTTACGACTCTGACGAAGCCGTCGCTACCCGGGTGCAGTTGTACTACCCGACCTAAGGCCCATTTTCCCGGGGGAAGGTTTTCGTCTCTGATGATGACTACGTCATTTATATTAATATTCTTCTGTGGCTTTCTCCACTTGCTTCTTACTGAAAGTTGGGTCAAGTATTCGTCACGCCAGCGACTCCATATGTCTGTGAATATTTTTTGAGTAAGATGCCATCTTGTTCTTAGATCTTTTTCAGTTTCATATAGAGTTAGGACGGGACCACTTGCCAAAAAATGAGATGGTGTTAAAAAATCGAGATCATCGGGGTCTTCCGTCATGGGGCAGAGCGGGAGCGAATTCAAACATCCTTCTAATTGACTGAGGAGCGTAGCGAATTCCTCAAACGTCAAATGCTGTTCACCTACTACCCTTTTCAAGTGATGTTTAAGGCTCTTCACTGCAGCTTCCCACAACCCTCCTGCTGATGGCCATGCGGGCGCATTAAAATGCCATTCGATGCCCATACTTACTGTCTCTGCCATAAATTCTGTATTTGATATTATTTCCTGCTGAAGGATTTTATTTGCTCCGATGAAATTCGTGCCTTGATCACTGTACATATGACTTGGGAGTCCTCTTCTGGAAGCCATCCTTTTGAAGGCTGCTAGGAAAGCGGATGATGTTAAGTCAGATACAAGCTCCAGATGTACCGCTTTTGTGGCCATACATACGAATACCGCCACGTAACCCTTGGTGGTTTTAATTCCGCGTCCCTTGTTGGCTTTAATGCTAAAAAATCCTGTATAATCTATTCCGCAGTGCTGGAAAGGACGTGATGGATTGCTGCGTGCCGAGGGTAAGTCTCCCATTATCTGATGCTGAAGAATAGGATTATGCCTCCTGCATTTAACGCATAAACGCAGACGCTTTTTCGTAGCATTGTTTCCACCAACAATCCAATATTTCTGTCTGATGACTGATGTTGTTACACGTGCTCCCCCGTGAAACGTGTACTTATGGGCCTGATCTATTATGAGATCAGCTAATCTTGTGTTGCTGGGAATAATGGCAGGATGTTTCGTTTCTTGGTCTAGGTTAGCATGTCTGAGGCGACCACCGACACGAAGGATGCCATTTTTATCTAGAAATGGGTTTAAACTGTATAACTTGCTTTTGCTGCTTATTTTGCTGGTTTCTTTAAGGTCATTTATTTCCTGTGAATAATCGTTCTCTTGTACACCTTTGATTATTATTAGTCTTGCTTTGTTTAGCTCATTTGTTGTCAAGAAATCTTGCTTCTTTTCTTTAGTAATGAATCTTAATACCCATCCTAGTACTCTGACTGCTTTATTGAGTGTTCCTTGTCTTTCTAGTAACTGTCTTACAATCTCGCCTTCACTTGATAATTGAATGGTATTTACTTGTTTCACTTTCTTCATCTCTTCGTTTGTGGTATATTTTTTCTGTGTTTCTATTTCAGGACTGAACGTGGGTAGCCAAGTCGGTCCCTGCCACCACAGAGTGTGCTCTTTCAGTTGAGAAGCAGAGAGGCCTCTACTCGCGCAATCTGCAGGGTTGTCCTTTGATTTGACGTATCGCCAGCAAGGGCCCGGTATGACTTCAGTGACGTGTTTGACTCGGTTGGCAACAAACGGCTTCCATTTTTCGGCTTCGCCACTTAGCCAACCTAAGACAGCCATTGAATCAGTCCAGCCATAAACTGATATGTCGTGATTGCTCAGGCATTTCTTGATTTTTGCCATAAGTTTAGAAAGCAAAACGGCACCGCAAAGCTCCATTCTTGGCAAAGTGCTGTTCTTATTTAGAGGGACTAATTTTGTTTTCCCAGCCACCAGTGTCACGGTCGTTCCGTCTGCTTTGTTTATTTTGCAATAGACTACACTTGCGTAAGCTTTAGTACTGGCATCGCAAAACCCATGGAGCTCAACTTGATCTTTCTCCCCTGTCTGTAGCCATCTTGGAACTTGACACTGTTGGATCACTTCAATATCACTTTTAGCCTTCATCCACTCCTTGGAGATTATTTCAGGTACAGGCTCGTCCCATTGTATATTTGCTTTCCACACATCTTGAAATAGTATTTTAAGCTTCGTATTAACTGGGGCGAGCCAGCCGAGTGGGTCGAATATCTTTGATATATCTGATAAAAAGGTCCGCTTGGTCGGTTGTTTTTCTGATACTGATAACTTGGATTGGAATGTGAACACGTCGTTTTGTGGATTCCATCCAAGACCTAAAGTTTTTGTTGATTCCGCTTGCTTGAAATCAAAATTCTCATGCTGTGTTATGTCAACGTCGACGCCTTCTAGTAAAGACGGCGAGTTGGATTTCCATTTCCTTAAATTAAAACCCCCGGCTTTTAATAATTCAATCATATCTGATTGCAGTTTTTTAGCATCCTGTATAGAATGCGAACCATGAAGTAAATCGTCCATATAAAAGCATTCTTCAAGGACTTGAGATGCTGAGCTATCTGGGTAATTTATCTTCTCGTCATGAGCCAACTGTTTTAGCGTCATCATCGCAAGGAAGGGTGCTGCTTTACTTCCAAATGAAACTGTCGTCATCATAAATTCTTGGAGCCTATCCTGTGGATTATCTCTCCAAACTATCATCTGTAACATTTGATCTTCCGGATGCATCCATATTTGCCGAAACATTTTTTCTAGGTCGGCAGTAAATACATATTTATGTTGCCTCCACTTGATAATGAGGCTCTGCAAGTCCTGTTGTAAATTTGGACCTCGACACATGACGTCATTAAGGCTCACTCCTGTCGAAGTTTTCTCAGACGGATTTATAACGACCCGTAATTTTGTTGTTGTTGAGTCTTCGCGTGTCACGCAATGGTGTGGCGAAAAACATTTAAGTTTCAATTTATCACTCGGAAGATTAGGTATGGACGGCGCCGGTATCATATGACCGAGAGCTAAATAATCGGCAATAAACAATTTATATTTTTCTGAGATGTCAGGGTGTTTTTTAAACTTCTGCTCTAACTTATAAAATTGGGCAACCGCTTTTGGTTTGGACTGACCTAATTTTTGCTGATAATCTTTTTTCAAAGGCAATCTCACTTGATAGCGTCCATCATTTCTTCTAATAGTGGTCGCCTTAAAATAATCAATACACTGCTGATCTTCTTGGGATAGATCTGACTGTTCTGATATTTCTTCTATTTCCCAAAAACGGTGAATATCTTCCACGTCATTCAAAACTACATTGCACTGAAAGGTGAATTGTGGTTTACCGCTGAAAATCCAGCCGAGCTGTGTTTCTTGAGCTAGCTTTGGTAAGTTGGAATTTGAATCCGCTCTGTACACTCCGTCCATCAATATGATTGAATAAATTTCTGCACTTAATAATAAATCTATAGGGCGACTGTGATAGAATTCAGGATCAGCTAATTTGATGTGCTCAAGGAATGAATGGTTCGGTTTCGGAATAGATTCACTCGGTACATTTCTCATAAGCTGATTCATGATCAAAATCTCCGTTGTGAAAGAATAATCGCTGACAGTAGATAAACAACGGATTTTAATCATTCCTTTACAGTTGGTATTTTTCTCGCCGACAGCCGAGACTACTCCACTACATTTTTGTCTAGGTAATTTCAGAAGTTGCGCTGATCTCTCGGATATGAGAGAGACTTCTGACGCGTTATCTATCAGGGCGCGCATCCTGATTAGAGAACCGTCAGCCGCTTCGACATTAATGATGGCCGTGGATAAAAAAGGCAGTGGATAGCTAAGTGTTTCAGACGGGCAATATCCTAGCGACACGTGTGAGCTGCTTCTGATATTTCTCGCTGTGTTTGTATTCGCCTCGATCGCTCTGCCTCCGCGCTTGCCGCGTGAGTTTCCAGCGCCCGCGCTTTCCATTGCTGGGCGGGACGATGACGTAAATGCTTTATGTAATAGGCTGTTATGATCTTGATAACATTCGCGACAAACTCTTTCGGATGCACATTGCTGGTTATAATGGTCAAAAAGACAGTTAGGACATAGATTTAATCTTCGTACTGTTTTCAATCTATTCACTGAAGGCATGTCCAAAAATTTCTTGCAAAAATAAATTCCATGTTCATTACTATTGCACAGTGAACAATGGTATTTTGATGACAGGGCTTTATTGTTGCTTGCCGATCGCGGTGTCGTCACGAGCGCGTTTTTGTAAAAAATAGGTTGGCGACTGTTGTTGCTATTCTGCTGTTTTACTGCTACTTGATATTTTTGCGTATAATTATCTTGCTTTCTACGCGATGTTTCTAGGATCGTGAACTTTAGTTCCAAAAAGTTTAATAGCTCTTTTAGAACGGGCAGCTCCCTAGGTTCTGATACTGATTCCACGTACTCGGTATAGGTTTCCGAATCTAACTTTTGGGTCATTAGATAAACAAGAATAGGATCCCATGTACTGATATCGATCCCTAAGTTCTTGATAGCATTAAGACATTCGAGAGTAGTGTCGTGCATGCGTTTTATGTGTGCGACTGATTTTTGTTGCATAACCGGAATATTCATAAGTGTACTCATGTGCGATGTAAATATGAGCTTCTTGTTATTATACCTTTGGTTTAAAATATCCCAGCAGGTTGCGTAATTATCTGAGCTTATGTGTAAATGCTGGATCAATTTTTCTGCCTCCCCCTTTACCTTAGATTTGAGGTACTGCATTTTCTGGGCACTGGACATGGTAGGGTTGTTATGTATTGCCTCACAAAATAAATCTTTAAAAGATACCCAGCTGTTGTAGTTTCCATTAAAGATAGGGATGTCAATTCGTGGTGTTCCTTGCCCAACATGTGTAATTGACCACATCTTTTTACTAATGGATTTCTTTACCTCATCGTATTTCTTCTCGTAGTTAGAGAAAACTGCTTCGTACTCCTTATTAGAACCATCAAGCTCGGCATCCAGGTCCCAGTGCAGCGAGTCTATCACACTCCAACGGGCCTGCACGGTGCGGAGAAGGTCTTCTAGCTCCCACTTCTCTGAGACTGATTCTAAGATAATACCTGATATCGTACGATGAAAAGCCTTGAAATTGCTCTGTTGTTTTTTCAGCATTTCTTCACTCTTGCTCGCCGTGGCTGTTGCCTGCTTGGACTCACCTGTCTTGAGCTCAAACTTGGGGAGCGGCAATGTTGGTTTTGAAGGCTGTTCCTCCATTTTCTGCTCGATCTGCTCCTTAATATACGCATACCTTGTGTACACTATCTCTCTCTCCTTATTGATATAATCTCGAACATTTTGCTCCAAATCTGCGCTAGACAGACTAGCAAAATTACCATCATATTCTGCCCAATAGTCTTCAAGGATATTCAGCCTCTGCTTGATATAGGCTTCCGTCCTACGTGAAGGTCCATCCTTCTTGAAGTTGTCATACAAACGCTCAATTTCTTGCGCAATTTGCTTCTGCGCGTTGACGACCTCATTTACAGACATTGTCATGATGTGTAAAGTAAAAATGGACAGATCTTACTTGATATACTGCTACTACTTGATACTGCTGCTGCTTCTTGATACTGCTGCCGTGGGGTCCCGGCGTTCTGCTGCTACTGATAGTTCCTGATATCCCGGCCTTGCTGCCCGGACGCACTGTACCTCTTGATAGCACAGGGAACTGTCTCTTAAAACTGTTACTATGACACTTGCTTGCACAGTTACAGTTTATTGCAGGTGACTGTACACCAATTTGCACTGTCTCGTATACCGGAGCGCGACGCAACCGACACGTATATAGAGTCCACGTTACGCGTCACGCGGCACTACACGTGTAAGAGGTCTCGCCTTTCCGGAGGCTCGAAGGACCAAATGTTCGGTAGTAAACGAACTAAAATTGACTGATAAGTAAAAGGCACTGATAAACTGATAAAAACTATATTTAAGTATTCAGAACTTAAACTAGTATGAGACTGATGATTGAGCACGCTAGCTCTCTTGACGGCTATATGCGAACTGAACGGAAGTACGTGAAAAGTGATGAATAATTGATATAATTTAGGTGGAAATAAAATGCAAACGCGACAATGTACGTGCGTAGCTCGTACATAAACATTAATTGTTATACTGTGCTATATGCTTCTGAATCAATAAATCTTCCATTGTTATTTTTAATTTAAAGTATTTATTACAAAAAAATATATGTAGGTGTGCACATTTTTTTATTTCTTTAGTGCAGTAAAATGGGTTGGTATTCGTGAGTTTTATTTTCCCTAAACAAAATCACTGAAGCAATTAATTATTAATATTATTAATCTGAGGGTTTCAGTATATTGTAATTTAGGCGATGGGCTGACAACCTGTCACTACAGCAATATACGTACAAATCTTTCTTGAATGGCCCTCAAGACTTTGTCAGACGCGGCGGAACGGCTTTCGTTTAGGTCGTTTACGCTCTGCCTACCCCATTAGAGATAAAGGCGTGATTATATGTATGTATGTATTAATCTGGCAGTAGGGAAATTACTAAGTTATTAACTGCTTCCATGCTTTAGTGGTCTGAGCCATGGGTTCCCGATCTGGAGGTCCTGGGTTCGATACCCGGGGGGGGAAAACAAAGTTGTTATTTTTCAATATCGGGTGTAAGGGACAGCGTCCTGCAAACTGATAGGGGTTCCTCAGTCAGTGTAAGATTTTTCTCAGTCTGGCTAGGACAATGCAGGTTGATCACCTGCTGTCTTGTAGATTAAGGATTTCGTGCTTTGGAGGGCACGTTAAGCCGTCGGTGCCGGTCGCTGTCGTGATAGTGCTCGTTACACTAGCCATGTCAGAGGCCTATAGGTTGTGCTATTAGGTGGTTTGAACACTGATATCACGGTTTATCGGGTCGATCGACTCTAAATTCTAAACTCTATATTTTTAACAAAAGAAGAATCTAAATGAAAATAAAATTGTTATTTATTAGTGTACTGTACGGGATTCATCTGTAAACTCTGTAAGCAAAACTATTGTGACGACTGAATAAACCAAAATAGCGTAAAACACATACATAATCCATACTTAATTCACCTCCAGACCACAATAAACTGATACGTCCTCAGGAACGCATATCAAGTGCGCGCCCGCGATCTTAGTTTGAAATATAACGTTTATAAATAATTAGCTTGGACGAATAATCCTCTGGACGCGTCACCAAACAAAAATGTATGAGAACTCGTTCAACCAAAACTAGGGGGGAGGGAGGTATGACAGATAATACCCGAACAGATCTAAAAGCCACACCCTTTGCTGCCAAGAGCGGCCACCCTAAACCCAATCGGGATAAGGGAGACCACGGTGCTGGGGACTCTGGGAAGCCTGAAGGGCAACCCTCAGATCTGCCGACCCCTCAAGGCGCAAAGAAAAAACGAGGCAAACGTGGAGGCAAGTTTGTTAGGGAGCGGGCTGGAACAAGCGACCATGTGAAGCCATCAGGGCCAAACAAGAGGGCGCGTCCCGACGAGACCCTGTCGCCTCGGGATGATGTTAAACGCCCAAAGACTAACTCGCGCCCCAATATTGCCGGCTCAGTCAACTACGCTGACGCGTGCAAGTCAAATGACCAATGCGTAGCGGTAATGACAGAGCCTTTCAAGGACATCACCGCTACGGAAGCGGAGGCGATTGAGGCCGCGGTTGAGGAAGCGATGGATGCAGACCTCTGCGCCCCCACCTCTTCCGGTGCCCCCAGGCGCCTTCCAAGCTTCCGCGGCAAGGGCAGCGAGGGCGCTCTCAAACTCTGGTGCGAGGACGACTTTTCGCTGGAATGGCTCAGGAAAGCCACTAGAAATATCCGCTCCCCACGTCCTAACACCAGACTTGTGGTGAGGCGTCAAGCTGAAATCCACAGGAAGGTGAAGGCGACCATGTTTGTGCCGAGATTTGCGCAGGAGAACATCAGGATCCTACATGAGAGGTTCACCGCGCAAAACCCGTGGTACAACGTTTGCGCCTGGATCCTATACCACGTCGAGAGACAAGAGGAAAAGAAAGGCATCTTCCTTGTCCTCGGCATACCACTTCAGGACATACCGGAGATCAAGAAAAGGGAACGCCGAGTTGCATACAAATGCGGCTCGGTCTACCTGCGCTTCGCGGAGGAAGTAGCCGGGGGTGAAGCGCCAACCAACTCGATGCGAGCACAAGAGGCTCCTCAATCTCCGATGCCACCAGCGCCACTAGCGCCTGAGGTACCACCCGTAACCCACTCGGAATCGGAAGCTTCAGGCAACACCCCGCCCCAGATGCGTCAGCAGGAAGCCATAGAGGCTACCGCTGGGAGCTCTAAAGCCACCGGGTCTTTAGAGGGTGCCGCTCCCATGCTGGTTGAGCCACCCGTGAAAGACTGGTGGCATGCGGATGGTAGCGCTGACCACTAGGACTTAGATTTGGAGGAGGGTTTGTTGAATTGCGATGGCGGTTCAACATCAAACCCACCCAGCCCATAACTTCATCCAAACCAACCTCCAGCACTCGCAAACTGCGACGGCTAACCTGCGAAGAGCGCTGGAGGTCAACACCGAGACCATTGCCCTTATCCAGGAACCGTGGATAAGAAATGGCAGGATATGTAGTCTAAGCAACATCGGGGGAAAACTTCTCCTAGATACCACCGTAAGTAACCCCCGTACGTGCATATTCGCTCCTAGACATGTAACCACCACCTTGATAAACGAGTTCTGTTCCAGAGACCTAACAGCAGTCCGGCTATTACCAAATGCTAGCCTTGGACTGCCAAGTATAGTACTAGCGTCTGCCTACTCGGCCGGAGACGCCGATGTACCTACATCGGAGCTTGCGGCGTTATTTGCCTACTGCGAGTCGGAAGGCCTTGACCTTATAGTCTCAATAGACTCTAACGCGCATCATCAAATCTAGGGCAGTGAAACCAATACCAAGAGAGGTAAAGAACTAGTAACTTATCTTTTCTCTACCAACCTGAATATATTAAACAAAGGCTCGGACCCGACCTTCGTCACATCCCGATGCCAGACTATCATTGACCTAACACTAGCATCCGAACGAGTCGCGCCACATGTTACCGACTGGCACGTGTCCGGCGAGATTTCCTGCTCGGACCATAGATGGTTTTGTACCTAATCCTATAAATTCTCGTAAAACGGAACGCACTAAATACAGCAAGCTGGTGAGGGAAGGGTTACGATCCATCGACCTACCAGCTGAATACGTATGTATAGAAGGTATTGAATTACATTTAACTAACATTTCCTCCGTTTTAATCAACAGCTATGAACAGACATGTCCACTTACAACGCTAAAGCCAGGTTCTAATTCGAAAACCTCATGGTGGGGACCAGAGCTGGAGAGGCAACGCCGCAAAGTAAGGAAACTGTTCAATAGAGCCAAAAACACACGAGAACTCGAAGATTGGGACGCCTACAAGCAGGCCCAGCATCACTATAAGAAGCGTATTCGAGACAGGAAGCGAGAGTGCTGGCAACGCTTCTGCACCAACATAGAATCAACGAATCAAGCTGCTAAGGTAAAAAACATCCTGTCACGCGACCCAGACCGCAACCTAGGCTGCTTGAAGAAACCAGAGATCCGACACAGAGACCTGCGAACTTCTTCTGCAGACTCACTTCCCTGACTGCCGTATCGCGAATGACCAATCCTGGGATGACGCGATGCAAAGCAGCTCAGCGAACCAAGCGGACCACGGATCACAGGGTAGTAGACGAAAACAAGGTAAAGTGGGCAATCAACAGCTTCCTTCCGTTTAAAACGTCGGGCCTTGATGGTATTTTCCCAGGGCTCTTGCAGTGGGGTGACGTGAATGTACTGGCCAGGCATCTTACTGCGGTGTACAGAGGATGCCTTGCCCTCCGTTACGTGCTTCTGCAATGGAGGGAAGTAAAAGTTGTTTTTATCCCCAAGCCCGGCAAAAGCGACTATACGCAACCTAATTTTTTTAGACCAATCAGTCTCACGTCAACCTCACTCGTCTTCACGCTAACCAACATGCCTACAGCCCAGGCAAATCAACAGAATCTGCTCTCTACTGCGTAACATCTTGCGTGGGGAGAAGTCTATCTCAAAAACAATCAACTCTAGGCGCATTCATAGACATTGAAGGTGCCTTTGACAAAACAAACTTTACCAGCATAAGCCAGGCGCTCTCGAGACATGATGTCCATTCCACTATTGCCGGGTGGATAGATAACATGCTAAGGTACAGAACGATACAATTTACCGTGAACTCCAGCACAAGAGGCGTGGTTTCCAAAGGCTGCCCGCAAGGTGGAGTACTCTCTCCGCTCTTGTGGAATATTGTGGTTAACGAACTCATCGAGAAGCTGAATAGAATGAGACTGTATACGGTTGCCTATGCGGACGATCTTGCCTTTCTCATAGGTGGCCTCTTCGAGAATGTGCTCTGCGATCTTATGAGATCTGCACTAAAAATCGTCGAACACTGGTGCAGAAAGCACAACCTTACGGTGAACCCGTCGAAGACGGAACTTATGTTATTCACCAACAAACGGAGCTTACGGCGGCTAAGACTACCTAAGCTGTTCAACACAGAGCTGAGCCTAACAAACGAAATGGATATCTGGGAGTCACGCTCGATAGTAAACTGCTCTGGACTAAACTCATTGAACACAAGCTAGAGAAAGCCTGCATAATCTTCTGGCAACGCCGAAGACTTATGGGCAGATCCTGGGGGTTATCCCCTAAAATTTGCAAATGGCTGTACACAGCTGTTATTAGACCGACAATCTCCTACGGTGCAATAGCCTGGTGGCCCAGGACTGAGCTTTCAACCGTTAAAACCAAGCTACAGAGCTTTCAGCGGATGGCTTGTACAGCCATGACTAGCTGTATGCGCACCACTCCGACGGCGGCCCTAGAAATTATCCTTGGGCTTGCACCGCTGGACCTATTCATCCAACACGAGGCGTTGATGACAGCTTTTCGCCTCAACCTCCAAGGCACAAGGAGGAATGAGGACAGCCCTATCGCAACCTTGTGGGATACAGTTAAGTTACAGTACCCTCTCTGCGAGGCCCCTTGCGATAGGATACCGAAAACTTATACCTTTCACAAGAACTACCTAATACAACCATCCGAGACAGAGAAAGACGAATCAGGCGCAAATGAAGTTCGCATATATACAGACGGTTCAAAACTGGGGTCAGGAACCGGTGCCGGCGTCTTCTCTCAGGAACTAAACATCCACATATCGATTCCCTTAGGCATCCACAGTTCCATTTTCCAATGTGAATGCGTAGCCATAATGGAAGCAGCCAAAGCCGTACTACGCAGGAAGTTAGATGGATATAACATCAGGATTTTCTCGGACAGAATGGCCGTACTAACAACCTTGCAGAGTAATACTATTACCTCAGGGTTAATATACGAGTGTCACCAGACCCTGGAGGTCATGGCGTCAGGAAACCAAGTTATCCTGCAATGGATCAGGGGACACAGCGGATCTCTTGGTAATGACGCAGCGGATGAATTGGCGAGAGGTGGATCACAGACACAGCTGGCCCTGTACCAATCCTGCCAATTCCATTCAGCCAAATGCGCACGTGGCTGCGAACATTTACCAACAACCGACACAATGTCCAATGGACAAACCTTGAAAGCTGTAGACAGTCGAGAGAGGCGATACCTGCACTTTCGCCGAGACTGACCCGACGACTTCTCAGCTTAAATAAAAATGACATCCGAATTGTAGTGAGGACCCTCACTGGTCACATAACTCTCAACAAACATCTATTCACCATCGGCGTCACAGACAACCCAAAGTGCAGGGGCTGCCTGGACGAGGACGAGACGGTTGCACACGTACTCCTAGGATGTACGAGTGTGGCTGACCAACGGGCAAAAATCCTAAAGGAATTGAGGTCGCTTCGAGAAGTCTGTGAAAACCCCAGGAGAATTCTGAACTTCTGGAAGGAGCTGGGCTGGTTGGAATAAACCAGTCAACCCTGCACGCACAACGGACCAAATTAAGAGTCTAATTGCGGATACAGGAGCCCCATAACATAACATATCATAGGTGTCAACATCGTACGAGCTACAGAAACCAAGATATTTACAAAAAAATGTTTCATTTTTACATTTGACCTTGAATAACTTCCTGGTTGGTTTTTTGAGAAAATAAATCTGTAAAAAGTCCTGGGTTCGATTAAGATAAACCGATGCTTTTAATAAGTTCCACTAAGTCAAACATGGTTTTTTAATTGAATTTGTCAGTCGAGACCAACGTGATTTGCGGCTAATAAATTATATTTTGTTTAGAACCTGGCAAAGGTTCAAATTTCGAAACAGCTAGTTACAACTTTGTAACAAACATATGTTTGTTGATTCTTAATTTGATTTTCTTTTAAGTTGTAAAGAAAACATTGTATATGGGCCGCAAAACACTTTGGTATCGTTTTGCAAATTTCATTGGCAACCCAGCCCAGGGATATGGTAAAATTCTGTACCTAAGTTATCGATAAAGTCGTACACAAAAGTTCAAAATAATTTCATTAGACCTATATTTTTGGTGTTTTAAAATTATTTTAGATGAATATTTTTGCATGGTTAGATACTCGTAGATAGACGTATAGTATTAAAAATAGGTTGTGCCAGCATCGGAAGCAAACCAACTGAACTAGAAATACACACAAAATTTCATTCGCATAAAAAAATTTATCTAGTTCGCAGTTGGCATTTTGTTCAACATTCTGACTGTCTAAATATTTGATGTTTCATATTAATATACTGAGTAATATATCGACAATCTCTTATTTTGAGGCTATAAAAATAACAGAGTAATTTTTTTTTTCAATGTTTGTCTTTTTGCCGCCTCATTTCTTACGACGTAAACAATAGTGGCCAGTTCTATTTTTTACGTCGCATGATTTTTTTATAAATTCTAACACATTTTTATAAATTAAACCTCTTAATTTTAAACTTTCGCGGTTGTTTTCACTATAACTATAAGACATTTTACGGGTTTCTTACCGCGATTTAAATTGTTTTACCGTACCTGAAAGGAGTCACTGATAAGATTGGACGAATTTTGGATAAGTATTCCGTAAAAACGGTGTTCACTCCAGTCAAGAAAATATCACAATTCTTGCGTTCTCCCAAAGATAAGTTTCCATTAGAGTGTCCAGGTGTGTATAAGATAGATTGTAGTTGTGGAAGTTCTTTTATTGGTCAAACCAAGCGTACCATCTCTACACGTGTCAAAGAGCACATAAGGGCAGTGAAAAACAATGAAGTTCATAAGTCAGCCATAGCCGAGCACTTGTTAGAGTCTGGTTCAAACCACTGGATCGAATTGCATGACCCAAAAGTGTTATCGACAGAACGCCACTATATACCAAGAATGGTAAGTGAAGCTATTGAAATCACAAAGTACAAAAACTTCAATAGAGAAGATGGGTTTAAATTGTCAAGCACGTGGAATCCAGTGGTAAACATGTGTAAAAAGAAAATCCGGGCCAAACCTACAACAAATACGGATGATGTGGTCAGTGTATGTTGTCGAGATGACTTTCGAGTGAGTTCCAGTGGTGACAATAACAGTGTTGTGAATAGTGTACCGCAAAAACGAAGAAGAGTGAGGGTAGACAGATATATCTGTCCCTAAACCCAGCCGCAGTTTTCTCCAGTTTACCCGTGATCAGGGCGTTTGGAACAGCGCCGAAATATCGGGAACTCATAAAATAATTTAAATCGCGGTAAGAAACCCGTAAAATGTCTTATAGTTATAGTAAACCTCTTAAATAATCAGTGTTTCACTACTATATTATGCATTTATTATACATGTAAACCTTCCTCTTGAATGGCTTTATCTATTCAAGAAATTCGCATCAAAATCGGTTCCGTAGTTTTAAAGATTAGCATACAAACAGCGGGAATCGACTTTGTTTTATAGTATTTAGTGGTTGGTGATTGGGATTAGTGATGATTACTGAAGTGATATACCATAGCTGGGTTGTGACTTTTAGAGAAACAATGACCAGAGACAATGACTTACAGAGCATGAGATATGTAAAATTGTATTGTGTAGGTAATAAAGCCAGGAGTGGGATGGTGTGGGCTAAATAAGAAGAAGAAGAAGGTACTATAGTCCACAGTATGGACTATAGTCCAGGCCAACGTTTTATACATATCAGGAAGTCGCAGGCAAAGGTTGGTACAAAAATGTTTGATTTTTTAGAAATTGTGCACTTTTCGCTTAATGAATGTAAGACTTCCCGCTAAACGAATATCGATATCGACAAATTCAATTAAGTGATCAAGTAGCAACACTAGTGATGTATCAAAAATATTTTGCGTTTATTTCTACAATTTATTGAAAAATATAGTGTTTATGACTTTCCGATGGTAAGAAATTCCCTCTTTATGTAAGGTGCCGGCGTCTTCTCTCAGGAACTAAACATCCACATATCGATTCCCTTAGGCATCCACAGTTCCATTTTCCAATGTGAATGCGTAGCCATAATGGAAGCAGCCAAAGCCGTACTACGCAGGAAGTTAGATGGATATAACATCAGGATTTTCTCGGACAGAATGGCCGTACTAACAACCTTGCAGAGTAATACTATTACCTCAGGGTTAATATACGAGTGTCACCAGACCCTGGAGGTCATGGCGTCAGGAAACCAAGTTATCCTGCAATGGATCAGGGGACACAGCGGATCTCTTGGTAATGACGCAGCGGATGAATTGGCGAGAGGTGGATCACAGACACAGCTGGCCCTGTACCAATCCTGCCAATTCCATTCAGCCAAATGCGCACGTGGCTGCGAACATTTACCAACAACCGACACAATGTCCAATGGACAAACCTTGAAAGCTGTAGACAGTCGAGAGAGGCGATACCTGCACTTTCGCCGAGACTGACCCGACGACTTCTCAGCTTAAATAAAAATGACATCCGAATTGTAGTGAGGACCCTCACTGGTCACATAACTCTCAACAAACATCTATTCACCATCGGCGTCACAGACAACCCAAAGTGCAGGGGCTGCCTGGACGAGGACGAGACGGTTGCACACGTACTCCTAGGATGTACGAGTGTGGCTGACCAACGGGCAAAAATCCTAAAGGAATTGAGGTCGCTTCGAGAAGTCTGTGAAAACCCCAGGAGAATTCTGAACTTCTGGAAGGAGCTGGGCTGGTTGGAATAAACCAGTCAACCCTGCACGCACAACGGACCAAATTAAGAGTCTAATTGCGGATACAGGAGCCCCATAACATAACATATCATAGGTGTCAACATCGTACGAGCTACAGAAACCAAGATATTTACAAAAAAATGTTTCATTTTTACATTTGACCTTGAATAACTTCCTGGTTGGTTTTTTGAGAAAATAAATCTGTAAAAAGTCCTGGGTTCGATTAAGATAAACCGATGCTTTTAATAAGTTCCACTAAGTCAAACATGGTTTTTTAATTGAATTTGTCAGTCGAGACCAACGTGATTTGCGGCTAATAAATTATATTTTGTTTAGAACCTGGCAAAGGTTCAAATTTCGAAACAGCTAGTTACAACTTTGTAACAAACATATGTTTGTTGATTCTTAATTTGATTTTCTTTTAAGTTGTAAAGAAAACATTGTATATGGGCCGCAAAACACTTTGGTATCGTTTTGCAAATTTCATTGGCAACCCAGCCCAGGGATATGGTAAAATTCTGTACCTAAGTTATCGATAAAGTCGTACACAAAAGTTCAAAATAATTTCATTAGACCTATATTTTTGGTGTTTTAAAATTATTTTAGATGAATATTTTTGCATGGTTAGATACTCGTAGATAGACGTATAGTATTAAAAATAGGTTGTGCCAGCATCGGAAGCAAACCAACTGAACTAGAAATACACACAAAATTTCATTCGCATAAAAAAAATTATCTAGTTCGCAGTTGGCATTTTGTTCAACATTCTGACTGTCTAAATATTTGATGTTTCATATTAATATACTGAGTAATATATCGACAATCTCTTATTTTGAGGCTATAAAAATAACAGAGTAATTTTTTTTTTTCAATGTTTGTCTTTTTGCCGCCTCATTTCTTACGACGTAAACAATAGTGGCCAGTTCTATTTTTTACGTCGCATGATTTTTTTATAAATTCTAACACATTTTTATAAATTAAACCTCTTAATTTTAAACTTTCGCGGTTGTTTTCACTATAACTATAAGACATTTTACGGGTTTCTTACCGCGATTTAAATTGTTTTACCGTACCTGAAAGGAGTCACTGATAAGATTGGACGAATTTTGGATAAGTATTCCGTAAAAACGGTGTTCACTCCAGTCAAGAAAATATCACAATTCTTGCGTTCTCCCAAAGATAAGTTTCCATTAGAGTGTCCAGGTGTGTATAAGATAGATTGTAGTTGTGGAAGTTCTTTTATTGGTCAAACCAAGCGTACCATCTCTACACGTGTCAAAGAGCACATAAGGGCAGTGAAAAACAATGAAGTTCATAAGTCAGCCATAGCCGAGCACTTGTTAGAGTCTGGTTCAAACCACTGGATCGAATTGCATGACCCAAAAGTGTTATCGACAGAACGCCACTATATACCAAGAATGGTAAGTGAAGCTATTGAAATCACAAAGTACAAAAACTTCAATAGAGAAGATGGGTTTAAATTGTCAAGCACGTGGAATCCAGTGGTAAACATGTGTAAAAAGAAAATCCGGGCCAAACCTACAACAAATACGGATGATGTGGTCAGTGTATGTTGTCGAGATGACTTTCGAGTGAGTTCCAGTGGTGACAATAACAGTGTTGTGAATAGTGTACCGCAAAAACGAAGAAGAGTGAGGGTAGACAGATATATCTGTCCCTAAACCCAGCCGCAGTTTTCTCCAGTTTACCCGTGATCAGGGCGTTTGGAACAGCGCCGAAATATCGGGAACTCATAAAATAATTTAAATCGCGGTAAGAAACCCGTAAAATGTCTTATAGTTATAGTAAACCTCTTAAATAATCAGTGTTTCACTACTATATTATGCATTTATTATACATGTAAACCTTCCTCTTGAATGGCTTTATCTATTCAAGAAATTCGCATCAAAATCGGTTCCGTAGTTTTAAAGATTAGCATACAAACAGCGGGAATCGACTTTGTTTTATAGTATTTAGTGGTTGGTGATTGGGATTAGTGATGATTACTGCAGTGATATACCATAGCTGGGTTGTGACTTTTAGAGAAACAATGACCAGAGACAATGACTTACAGAGCATGAGATATGTAAAATTGTATTGTGTAGGTAATAAAGCCAGGAGTGGGATGGTGTGGGCTAAATAAGAAGAAGAAGAAGGTACTATAGTCCACAGTATGGACTATAGTCCAGGCCAAAGTTTTATACATATCAGGAAGTCGCAGGCAAAGGTTAGTACAAAAATGTTTGATTTTTTAGAAATTGTGCACTTTCCGCTTAATGAATGTAAGACTTCCCGCTAAACGAATATCGATATCGACAAATTCAATAAAGTGATCATGTAGCAACACTAGTGATGTATCAAAAATATTTTGCGTTTATTTCTACAATTTATTGAAAAAGATAGTGTTTATGACTTTCCGATGGTAAGAAATTCCCTCTTTATTCAAGGTACTTCTTTTTTTATTTTTCAGACAAGTAATTATTGTGCAAAATGGATTTTTTTTCAAAAAGTACTCACATGCGGCGAATTGTGCAAAAATTGGGCATAACTGAGGTGAGGTTTCAAGCGCTTTGACAGATATGCTTAGGCGTGAAGCGCCTGTTAGTGGCTCGCATGTCAAACTCATATCGCCTTTCTATCGGTTAGCGCTAGCTTTTACTCTTCTGTGGATAGAATAGCGCGTTTTCGTTTCGATTAATATTCCTTTGGCAAAATTATTCAGTTTCATGGGCACGTTGTTTATTCGTATATATTTTTGCTATTCTATCTTTATCGTAACTATATCTTTCAAAAATAAAATTATGCACGGAATTTAATTTCCAGTAATTTAATTACGGCGTAAAAGCTGTGGAATATTTTATAATGGGCTTCCATTAAGTCTGAAATATTTATATTTATATAATGATATTGTTAGGACGAAACTTCGGAGTTAAGAAATCAAAGGCCAAACTGCGTTTCTCAGTGAATATAAAAGATTTATTTACAAAATGAACACTTTATTCATACGTAAAACCATTAAAACAATATTCACTTATCTGTATAAAAGAAACTTCAATTTAGGCCTTTATTCCTGAAATAAAGGCCTAAATTGAAGTTTCTTTTTCTGCAAAAACATAAATTAAATATCTTATCAAAAATTGAGTATTATATTAGCAAAATGAATACTCTTTGACAAATGTCAAATCTCCCGAAAGAAACTATCATAAATAGAAATAAAACTAAAAGGAAGCAAAAAGGTTTTCGTTATATTTATAGAATTAATATGAAGCTGACTTTGAAATGAGTCCTTTATCAGAGTAAATTATTTCAGTAAAGGCAATAAATACATGTGTAGATAGTGAATATAGTGTTACATACATACGTACATATAATCACGCCTTTATTCCTAATGGGGTAGGCAGAGCGTAACAACCTAAACAAAGGTCGTTCCGCCACAATGACAAAGTTTGAGGGTTATTTATGATTGATTTGTAGGTATATTGCTGGAGTAACAGGTTGTCAGCCCATCGCCTAAATTGCAATATACTGAAATCCTCGGATCCCTTAGCTGTTTTTTACAGCATGCCCGGGAATAAAATGCAGCTAGTAAATACCATGTTTTCTTTCGCTCCCAGTCTAGCATGGAATAAAGTGTTCATAATATTAAAACTGGAACGGCTTGGTATTTAATTATCTACAATTATTTGATTGTATAATTCTTGCACACATAATCCTTAATAAAAGTATTTTGTTCACTTTTATTCAAAAGATTTGTTAAAAAATATTATTCAACCATTGGATAATAAAAATAACATTGCCTAAATATATTAAAAAACTCCTCTTTTTACGCGTGGTCGGTTAAAAAGGTCCCCAATACCACTTAAATTTTAAAGAAGTAATTTTACAAAATGGCCTCCAATTTCTTTTATTTTCATTTCAGTTATAGCTTCGCGTGATTTGCTTATAAATAAACTGACTTTGAATATTGATGAAAATATATTTTTTATGATTGATTGAATATTTAATTGAATATCTAATAGGTGATTCAATATTCTGATTACAATTTTGGTTCAATATTATCTGCGAGATCAATTTTCTTACTGAATATGGTTCAATATATAATAATAATAAATAATTAGATTTAAAATATAATATTCCTCCCCTTTCAGCACTAAGCAAAGTAAATTTTAAATATTTGAACAAGTTAACAAAATACAAATACAAATCACTTTTTTTCTAGAAAACACATTGCATAAACTAAAAAACACACAATCAAGAATAACATAACAAATAGGACAGGTAGGCATATAGATATTTTCACAGAAATGGAAAAAGGTGTGAACACAGCTTGGCTGTTTTTAAGTCCAGTGTCAAAATTTTAATACAGAAGAGGATGAAACTGGAATCTATTCCGAAGTATTTAAGTTTTAAGTGATTTCAAGTAGGTATTATTGGATAGTTTGAGATCAAAAGCAGTCGAACTATTCATCCAAAGAGGATCGTAAAGTTTCAATATGCCGATCGGATTTCAATGCATTATTTAGTTTCTAAAATTATTATAAACTAGCTGTGCCCGCGACTTTATACGCCCGGTTTGTATGGAACACACGCAGTGTCGAACATAATGAAAACGCGTCTTCGCGCGTAGGAGCGGGATCTGCTAACCCGCGCGCGGAAGCGTGTTTCGCATTGTCTGATCTTTGTTTTTGTACGAAAAGAACGCTTCCGCACGCGAGCTAGCAGAAGCGTTTTCAGTGTGTTCGACACTGCGTGTTTTCCGTACAAACTGGGGTCGTTACTCAATATTAGAATGGTTTGCGTTATTTTTTCTAACCTAGGCTGGACACCAGGTAATTAAAAAAAAAAAAAAAAAAATCCCTTTAAGATCGGATAAAAACGATTAGAGTTCAATTTTCTCCCTTCAGCATAAGTCAGGTGGCGTGATTATTTGTATCGTTACTTCGATTTTTAATAATGTTTATTTGAATAAAAAAAGTTCCATAAAAATAGGTAGAAAAGCCGAATTTAAAATTCCTGCCTACCCGCTAGGTCAGGTAGCGTGATTTAAGGTATCCTAAGTTGCAACCCGGGTAACACACAGATGAATTAAAAAAAGTGCCATCGAAATCGGTTTAGTAGTTTTGGCGTGATGTGGTAACATACAATGTCTGTCAGACAGACAAAAAAAAAAAAACGTTTTGATCTTTATGTCGTTAATAATGCCTGCTCCAATTATTTTATTGGAAAAATATTCAATATACAGACACGACCCTTCTAGATATTCATTATGTATATAGATATTAATATTCTTGATTGGATAGTATTAGTAACGTTAATATGTACGAGTACAGTAATTGCAATACTATAAAACAAATTGCAGACGCTTTTATCGACTCTGCGTATCGTAATTATATACGATTTAATTCTACTAAATAATTCTTATATTAATTACTTTGTGGAAAGTATGATAATACTCGTATTTCCTACCAAATAAGATATTTTATTCCATGCCGGACTGGGAGCGAAAAAAAAACGAAGTATGTGCCAGCTGCATTTCCTCCCGGGCATGCTGTAAGAACCAGCTAAGGGATCCGAGGGTTTCAGTATATTGCAATTTAGGCGATGGGCTGACAACCTGTCACTACAGCAATATAACTACAAATATATTTTAAATAACCCTCAAAACTTTGTCAGACGTGGCGGAACGACTTTTGTTTTGGTCGTTTACGCTCTGCCTACCCCATTAGGGATAAAGGCGTGATTATATGTATGTATTATGTCATTTGCTACAAAAATAATGAAATTAAAATGAGAGTACCTACTTTTATTTGCAACCAACAGAAATTCGCGGAACACATTTGGGTTAATGTGGTTGCAGAGAAAAGGTGGCAGGCCCAATGGAAATAAATGTATTGTGTCTAAAATACAAACATTTTTATGATTGTTTTACTATTGGAACCAATCGCAACTAATTCTACATTTTATAATCCATTACGAATATAATAATTCACACTGAGCATAAAAGCTACGTGTTGCAAATGTGCTAAAATAGCCACTTTTGTATTTTAGGCACAATTAATTTAAAACTGATGGCGCCACTGCCGCAGCTCTCGAACCCCATTGAATTAATATACCCAGTAAATCAAAAGAATATCACATACAAAAATGTGGAGGACAGGACAAACAATAATTAGAGAGGTTAATCATTGTCAGTGTTTCATGGGCAACAATTTATAACCAGGGAAAAATACGCAGTAAAATAAATAAAAAGCCAGATAAATAATCAATATACTCTATTGTTTTGAAAATGTATAAATACATTAAATACACGCAAACAACATCAATCCTTTACGCAGGTAAAGCAGAAAACAAAATAATTTGAATAGTAATTTGAATATTGTTTTGATAAGTAGTAATGATTTAAGCAGACAAAAGGAACACACTAACCGATAAACTAAATTTCAATACAATTATAATTGAGGTTCTCTTATAAAATTATGGCAAAATCCATTAACTTGTTCAAGACGGTTAGAATCTGAAATTAAAGGAGTTATTGAATTCAAAGTTCCTATGAATGAACGATTTTCACGAGAGAGTCGAACAATCGAATTTAACAAACTACTTCAAAGTTATTAGACGCCAGAATCCCTGGAAATAATTTTGTGATAGTTATTCACAACTATTTTATTTGAGCGCACTAAGCTATATGTATAGAGACTACATCATTCAAACACTTTATGTACCATTTAAGACTGGTATATGCAATGCACCACTCTTAATTCAAGATGTCAGATTTCAATTTTTTATTCAAAGACAGGGAAATAGTGAGAAAAGTGCCCCCCTTGTAAATTATAAAATGAAATAAGCAGAGACCGTTTTATTACTACCACCATACTCAAAATTATTTTTAATTATAAGATAATTTATTGAAATCATGCAAACAAGAGAACATTCGCCATACGAATAAGTAAATAAATTTAAATAATTAAAGAAAATAATTATATTGTTTTTCTTTAGCCCAGCCCAACAAAAAAAGAATAGATAAAAGAATAGATGAGATAGAAATAAAATAACACAAATTTACTCAATCCATTTGACAAACTCTGCTTTCTCCAGGGAACAGATAATCCAATATTACACACACAGATGGAATAGAGTGGGTACTATTCAAGCTTAGTACAGCTAAGGGCTATAAATATTGCACATTGGTTAAATCAGGTTTGCCTCTGTTGTCTGAGACGTTTGCTTCTAATCCGGAGGTCGTGGGTTTGATTCAGATAACCCAAAGTTGATATTGGTCAATCACTATCACTTTGTGAGGTTTTCCCCAGTTTGGTTAGGAGAAAACTGGATGAACAATCTGATTGTCTGCAAGAAAAAACATACCGTGCTTTGGAAGGCACGTTAAGCCGTCCAGTCACTGTTTTGATAGATCCGTTTCGAAAACCATGTCAGAAAATGATTAGCTGTGCTTGTAGGCGGTTTATGAGTTTGACTCCAGGTTTAATCGGGTCTTTTGACTCGAATACGTACACGATGAGACAGGAAGATCACATATATTATATATATACGCGACTAGTCTATAAGTTGCAACCATCTACAACTGAGTTAAGTTTAGTTTGGCTTACACTTATTGGAAAACATCACTGTCTCTTTCCCAGAGTCAATGTGCGATATTAACGGTCCAGTTTTTTACGTAAGAGACGCCCTTTCATAAACTTCAAATGCAAGAAAAACTTGTTTAGTAACACAAAGAGTCTCTTACTTATTTACAATTTTCTTTTTCAGTCAAGGTAAAGACTTCATTATGTTTTCGGGAATAATTTATTACTCTTGGGCACCCATTATTTTTATCTGAAAAGTTGCTACTTGTTTTTTTTCTTTGGTTCTCATTCAACTTAAAGTAAAAAACACTGAAAATATTATAACCACTGCATAACGGAAATATAGCGTGTGGTTGTTGTATATATCTTTATTTTAAACTCTTAGACTCGTATTTATAATGCGATCTCAAGATTGAGATCAATAATATGGACCTGACGGGGTTTTGTACTAAAATATGAATATGAAATAACATTTCCGATTAAAACTCAAACTCGCTGTTACTCTTGAAATATAAATACGGGCCTTACCACAACTCATCTTTTTTGCATACTTTTCAATGATGCAATTGTGATATTTTTCGACGAAGCTTTTTTTAAATTTAAAATGAAGCTTTCATGCGAACACTGTGATTTAACTGGGACACTCGCGGCTAACTGAGTTTTCCAGCGGTAGTACATATACCCCTACCAAATTTCGTCAAAATTTTACGAAACCTTTTCAAGGTTATTCTACGTTTGGCGAAAATCGCAACTAATTTGTGATGTTACTTTATACACACAATGATAGTATTATTTGTATTATATGCGTGCAAGTTGATGAACTGTGCGACATGCTGAGTAAGATGGTTCGAGTTGGCTCGAACAATTTGCCTGAAATCAATTCTCCTTGTGCTGTTTTAAATAAGAGCAGATGACCCACTGATTCATCTCTCTGACCGGTGTCAAATCTTCGTGCTAGGTTTGGTATACTGTGTCTTTTTAAACTGCAGAAGCATAAGCTACCAGCTCCTTCCAGCTTTTGAGCTAGTTCATTCACATGATTTGTTAGTCTGTTCTGATATTTTGAGCTGTAGAGCGCTATTTGTTATTGTTTGATAGTGTTCATGCCAAGGTCCATGTGGATATATTTGTTGCTGATATATTGCGGTATGTTGAATTTATTCTTAATAGTTTGTTTTGGAAACGTTCTAATATTTCAAGGTTTCTGTTGCTAGCTGTGCCCCACAGTTGGATGCCATAGGCCCAAATTGGCTTTAGGATGGCTTTGTATATTGTTATTTTGCTATATTGATTTAGTTTGGCGTTTTTGCCTATGAGCCAGAGCATTGTTCTCAGTTTTGTATCAAGTTGTTTACGTTTTGTCCAAATGTACTTTTGCCATGTCAGTCGCGTATCTAGGTGCATGCCCAGATAGATACCTCGCATGGTCAGTTTGTGGTATGTCTTCATTATATAAATTTATAGGTGGGCATGTTTCTCGTCTTAATGTGAATGTTACATGTGTTGATTTACTTTGATTTGCTTTTATTCTCCAGATATGAAGCCATTGCTCTATTTTCTGTAGATGGATTTGTAGATTTTCTAATGTTGTGACTGGATTCGTGTCTGATGAGAGCAGAGGGTTGTCATCTGTGTAAGTAGCTGGCATAGTGTTTACAGCGGCGTATATCAGGTACAATATTGGCCATAATATACTTCCATGTTTAACTCCTGAGTTGCTCTCGTGTAGTTTTAAGTTTGCGTGGTTATTTTATACTTCAAAGCATCTATTGGCAAGGTGTGATCTTATGATGAGGAAAAATGATTGGGGTAATGAGATTTTTACCTTGAAAAGGAGACCTTTTTGCCAAGCCTTGTCAAATGTCTGGGCAATATCTATAAAAACTGCTGAGCAGTATTGCTTGTTTTCAAAGGCTCTGTTGATATTGTCTTCTAGGCGATGTACTTGCTTAATAGTTCCATGACCCTCTCTGAATCCAAACTGGTGTTTTGGTATAATACTTTGTAGATGTGGTTTCACTCTGTATAAAAATATTTTGTCGTAAAGTTTGCCCATCACTGGTAGTAAGCTGATTGGTCTATATGCAGCTCTTTCTTGAGGTGGCTTACCGGTTTGTGGATCATGACTATTTGGGCAATCTCCCACTGACTTGGGAAATGCTCTAGTCTGGAACAAGCATTGAATTTTTTCGTCGTTCGCTCTCATTCGAAGCAGACGTATTGCTCGATTTTACTAAAAATATTAATATTGTACAGTGAAAGATTTTATACTTTTTGGACGTATACTCAGTGTTTAAAGTTGATTGAGTGCAACAAGTACTTGAATAGTCAAACCAGTACGAAGCTACATCGCACAAGAAAGGATCACGCCGCGAGGGAGCGCCACACGACTCTACGCTGGAAAGAGAAGGTCAATATTTTGTTCTCATCCTCACGTGTGCCGTGTCCTGCGCTGCCGCAATACTTTACGTGTTTATCAAAATAGACGCACTCATCTAAGACCAGCTGAAGGCGCGTTTAGATTGATTTTATAACTGGCTTGAAAATGAACTTGGGATCTCAATTTCATTCTGATCCAGAGTTAAATAATCCTAACGTCACTAAAAGACAAGGAAAAAGAAAGGTGCCAGACGATCAACTCTGTCAGTGTTCAGATCAAATGAACACAATGAAGGAAGAGGTATCGTACCTTACCAAGCTACTGGAAGGTTTTATTACAACTAGCAAGCAAAGTATGGCCAAAATGACAGATGGTATATCTGATTTAAAAAATGAGATCAACAGTATGAAGTCATCCCACGAACGAGCGATGAACTCTCTTAATGAGAATATGAATGATGTTAAATCGCAGATTGTAGAAATGACGACATCAATCACTTCGTTAACATCGGAACAAGACCAAATAAAAACAAGTTTAACACAACTAGAAGAAAAAGTTATTGCAGGCGAAGCTAAACTGAAGACGATCGAAACCGACTTCGAAAAAAAACGGACTACAACAGGTCCGAATATTACTTCAACAGTAACAGCCACTGAACTACGGTGTAACGAACAAATATTGATGGAGATCCAACAGCGTGCTAAAAGGCAGAAAAACCTAATTTTGGTTGGGATTCCCGAGCAATCATCAGCTAGCAAAGAAGAACGACTATCAACCGATTTCTCCCAAGTCATGGACATAATCAAGAATTTCGATAATATACCTAAACCAGAAAAAATTATCCGCATTGGCAAATATAGCCCGTCGAAAAAACGTGGTATTAAAATCTGCTTCAGTGACCAGGAACCCGTCAAACATATGCTACGTAATAAAGAGAAACTCCCTACTGGTATTAAAATATACTCTGACGAAACTCCTACTCAGCAGAAACTTTTACGCAACTTGAAGGAAGAATTGACTCAACGTTTGAAAGATGGAGAATCTAACCTAACCATAAAATTTATCAAAGGTGTGCCGATGATTGTGAACACTGAGCCAAAAAACTAGTGCAAATATCCTCTAGTAATACTGACTTCGTAACTTACCAAAATATATCTAACTATGCTAATATCGACAACACCAAATCATGTCTTAACTTTCTCTACCTCAACGCAAGAAGTATTTGTAACAAATTCGATGAACTGCTTTGCATCATAGCTGCAATTCCTAAAACAACGCATGTAGTTCTTATATCCGAGACGTGGATAACTTCAGATGAAAAAGCGCGTAACTTTAATTTGCCTAATTATACACACTATTACAATTTTCGAACTGACAAGCAAGGAGGTGGAGTCTCAATCTACATTCATAATGACATCTAACACAGTTTATCCGAATCTGTTTACAAAGGAGGGAATAATTACTTATGGGTACATTTAGAGAAATATGCGCTGAGCGTAGGAGTGGTCTATAATCCAGGAGATACGAACTTTGAAGAATTTACAAATACACTCGAAGGACAACTTCAGAAACGGAAGAGAGCACTAGTCTTCGGAGATTTTAATATCAATCTTTTAGAGAGAAGTAATGAAAAGCAAAAATACACTAATGTACTTAACGCGGCTGGATATAAAATTCTGAACAAAAAAACTAAAAAGTATTATACCAGAGGGACATCCACAAAGAAATCTATTTTAGATCACGTCTGCACCAATCTATGTAATGATAATTATAACTTTGCCCTCATCAATTCTCCACTCTCCGACCACAGGCAGATTCATCTAACTCTGAAAAAGTACAAGCCTCCGCCAAAGGAACAAATCACATATAAAGCCATAAACTATGAAAAGCTGTATCAAACTTCCGAAAAAACACAGAATAAACCTATACAAAATTTTGAAGAGTTTGAGGCAACACTGAAGAGCGACTTAGAACAAAGTAAAGAAACGAAAAAGAAAATCTTAAATTTACCACAAAAGGACTGGATTAACAGACAAATTATCGATGCGATAAATAAAAGAAATGAAATTTGGGCAGAACTGCAAGAAAATCCAGACAATGATGTGTTAGAAAAGGATTACTCCAAACAGAAAGACGTAACAAAGAACCTTATCAAAACAACAAAAGACACCTTCTATTACCAACAATTTAAAAACTGTATTAAAGATCCTAAAAAGCTGTGGAATATTACTAACTATCTCTCCAACAACAAGCCAAAGTCAAGTTGTGCTCTTCCCAAACTTGTAGTTGACGCTAATACTATCATAGATCCCACAGAAATTTGCGAAACATTCAATCAGTATTTTGCCTCAATAGGATCATTATTAGCTAATGAAATTCCTTCACACTATCATAACATTCACACCTACACCATTTCAAATCAACAGCAAACCATTGATAGTGCAAATAAACTTACGCACTTAGAAACTACCTCTACGGAAGAGATAATAAAAAATATCGAAAACTTAGACTCTAACTCAAGCACAGGTCTAGATGGGATCAGCACTAAAGCCCTTAAATGCGTAAAACATCTAGTAGCTCCTAACTTATCCCAATGTATAAATAAACTACTTCTAGCTGGTTATTTTCCACAGTCATTAAAACTGGCAAAAGTCAGCCCTATCCATAAATCTGGTTCTAAAACCGATCCTGGAAATTATAGGCCGATCTCTGTCCTTCCAGTTCTGTCGAAAGTACTGGAAAAAATTATACACAAACGTTTAGAATCTTACCTGGAATCAATCAAATACATTACACCACGCCAATTTGGTTTTAGACCTCGAAGCAACACTGTAGCTGCTACCGTTGACTTAGTAACTAAGATAAGACAAAATATTGACGGTAAAAAAATTGTGCTGGGGATATTCATAGATTTGAAAAAAGCGTTTGACACCGTAAGTCACAACCTGCTTTTCCACAAACTTCAAGCGCTTGGTCTTAATGGAAGTGCTCTTAGAATGTTTCAGTCGTACCTTACAGATCGTCAGCAAATTGTTAAAATTAATGAATATCAAACCACACCGCTACCCATCACATTTGGCATACCTCAGGGATCGATCTTGGGACCGCTTCTTTTCTCTGTCTATATTAATGATATAATAGATATAGGTCTACATGGCCATGTTACCTTATATGCAGATGACACGTGCTTGTTTTATTTTGGTGCATCTATGGACGCAATCATCAAGTCAGCACAAAGGGACCTTCATATGCTCTTTATCTGGTTACAGTCTAACCTTCTAACAATTAACGCTTCCAAAACTTCTTACATTATCTTTAAAGCTAAAAATAAACCAATACCTAGTTACAATCCTTTAACAGTTGACAGTATACCCATAGAAAAGAAAGATACTGAGAAATATTTGGGTCTGCTGTTGGATAGTCGGTTATCATGGAGGGCACATATAGATCACATTAAAAAAAAACTTTCATCGCTAATGGGCTCGCTACGTGGCATAGTCCGCTGTATTCCTCGAAAGGTACGATTTATGATCTACAATTCGCTAATAAAGTCGCACCTTGTTTATCAAATTGAAATTTGGGGCAGTGCTAATAAAACGAACCTGCTCGATTTACAGACTATTCAAAACAAATTAATTAAAATGCTTTTTCACTATCCTTACCTAACACCAACAACAAAAATATACGAGGAAACTAATTTGATGAACATTAAGCAGCTTTACATATATCACACTTGCATACTCATTCGAAAAGTACAAAACAAAACCATCCATACATCAATCCAGTTCGTGCAAACGAGGCATATAACCAAACGTTCGACTTGACGAGCTAGTCATCTTGTCTTACCAAAAATCAGAACAAATTACGGTAAACAGATGTTTACTTACGAAGGAGCGCAAGTATTTAATAAATTACCCTCAGATATTAAACATTCTGATTCACTAATGGTGTTTAAGCGTAGACTAGCTCAACATATAATTAATAAAGTATGACGTGGTATGTGGTTTTTGTTGTGAGATGGCTAGTAAGTATTTACCATTATTACCTAGCAAATTAAGTTTTAGTTTTATTTTATTTTTTTGATTGTGAGTGAACGATGGAAAGTTTATACTTACTTTATGTTTAATTCTTGTGTAAGTGGCAATATTGCCTTTTATGAGAATAATAAATATCTTTAAACCTAATTTTGCAGTAAGTAGCATAATTCCTCTTCCTGGTAGTTTTTTCAGTCTTGTTGCATCTATCAAGTCATAACCTGGACATTTACTTTCCTGAAGCTGTTTCATCTGCTTTCGTAACTCTCGTCTTTTAAGCGGAAGATACAATTGTATTGGTGACTCTAGGTAGTTGGTGACTTCTATGTCGTGTTCTGTTCTCGTGGATGCTAGTGGCTGAAAGACAGTGTGCAGGTGTTTTGTAAATTTGGTGGCTTTTTCTAGGTCTGATTTGGCCCACTCACCATTGTACTTTCTTTTCTCATTGGGATATGCTGTTTAGGACCCTGCATTTTTGTCTTCCACAGAGAGAAGTTTGTGTCTCCTGTAGGTGTTAGACTATTTAAAATAAGATGTTTATTATTTATGCAGACAATAGCGTATTGCAGATATTTAAACTATTATGTGCAAAACAAATACGTAAAATATAGGTATCATTGATTTAAATTTTCATTCACAACGTAATATATATACTGTACGAGGTAGTGTTCGGCGTAACCAAACGTGCCTACCTCAATGTACACGAAATAAAACTATACTTTAAATGGACTGTATATTTATTGACGAAAAACTACTAACAATGAAATGTTGAAACTATCTGGCAACACTGTAAAACAGAATGGTGCAAAATCTTAAATATTTATGAATTAAACTATAAACGGTACTTCACATTTCTATTATCACTATTAATCTTAATATTTCCACTGTTATTCTTATACTTGCTGCTTTCGGAACTATTCAAAAACGGATACGAAACGGAAACTGTTTACGGAACTCTCTATCGATAACTATTTACGAACTATCACGGAAACACTATACAAAACGATTACGGAACTGTTTGTCGATAACTATTAACGAACTGTCGCGGAATCACTGTCACTGTTACTATATACTGTTCACTTCACTTCACTATTTCTTCCCACTATTCGATTACTGATTCGAAACTGAATCTGAAAACTGTATCACGGAACTATATCATATCTATCACGAAACTATATGCTATTACGAAACTATATCTATTCTGTTCACTGTCCACTATTCTTCCACTATTCGGACTGATCTCCCGAAACTATATGACGAAACTATATCACTGTACTATATGGCGAAACTATACCACGAAACTATATCGAAAACTATATGCTTGGTGCGGTATACGCAGCCGTTTATATACTCCAATCTCGATACTGTAGAATTCTCGGGAAACAGCTGGCAATTCTTTTCTCGGAATGTCAAGTGTCTTCTGTAATGTTCGATCGAGATAGCTAAATACAAACTTTCACTAGTAAGAAGGAAAGGCGTTATATCGATTCTCGAATATTCTTGATCATACGTCAAGTTCGTAAAAAGACAAGAATAGAATACTATTGCTATCTCGATCTATCACTCACTCTGATTGGCTAATTTGAATTTGCCTCTTATTTTAGTGATGACAGCTCTCAATTGTGGCCATCCTAAAAAATACTCCTTATTTCTATGGGAATAAAAAATACAAAAATTAAATACATTTGCGCCGTCGCGAACATATACTTTGGGGGTGTAGTGGGGCGTCTAGTCGTAGTACCTTTCAGGTGTCGTCAGCCGGCCTTAATGTGAGGTGACGCACCATACTGGTCCACAGGCGTCACACAAACTCTCACCGGTGGCTCGAAGTAGTTGTTGTGCACGCAGCGGCCACACCCCGGTAAACCACATCGGCTCGTGGGCCAAACCCGGTTGAGGGGGCCCGCATACTTCGGTGGACGGGTTTTTCTGCGGACACCTCCCGCATAGTGCATGAAGACTAGCTCGGTACAGAAGGCAAACCAAGCTAATAAGTGACGGATTTTGGCGGATGCGGCGAGCTGGCAAGGCCTTGTTGAAGGCTTAGGGCGACAGCAGAGGACGAAAGCAGCTGTCGGCCAGATACTGCGACTGAACCCTCCTCTGATCGTAGCGGCTTTCCATTCCATCGGATACAGGAGGGCAAGGAGGAGATAGTGCATCTATGTCCACGCAATCATCTGTGCACTAAAATATATCACGCGTAATTGACTGGTTTATGAAGAATGGACTCCGATACCACCAAGACCCGTGGCGATGGACCAAGGTCCGGCGAAGATACGCGCTTGGCTTTGTCTGAGGTTTGCACACAGGCGACATAGGGAGAGTGGTCGTTCCTACGCTGCATTGGGGTGACAGTGTGGGTTGGGCAGCACTCTGTGTGACGGAGCAGCCCTGTTTAGGGAGACACTGCTTCCCCCGCCCAGCCGGGGACGGGGCTAGAAAAGGTGCCCTAAGAAAACGTTTGCCCCGAAAAAAAGGGAGGTAGTGGTAGAGTGGCAAAAAAGTGATCAAAACGAAGATGATATTTGGAGCGTGGAACGTTCGAACTTTGCAAGACAGAGAGGGAAATATCTGCCCGGAAAGAAAGACGGCCGTTGTCGCGAGGGAGTTAGCAAGATATGGCGTCGACATAGCCGAACTTAGCGAGACTCGACTTCCCGATGAAGGAGAGCTCACGGAACATGGCGCCGGTTATACCTCCTTTTTTCTGGAAGGGAAAGAAAATCTCGGAACCAAGAACATCAGGAGTGGGACTCGCCATCAAGACGGTAATTGTGAAGGACTTAGCAGAATATCCAATTTATATCTCGGATCGAATACTGACGCTACGTCTTCACTTGGTTAACAACAACTATGTTACGATAATAAGCGCGTACGCGCCAACAATGACTAACGACGACGAAACTAAAGAGGCTTTCTATGAAGACTTGAGAAACGTGCTTGGTCGCATTCTTCAGCGGGAACAAATACTTTTGTTGGGAGACATGAATGCGCGTATGGGCAGTGACCACGAGGCATGGCCAGAAGTGCTTGGTCGTCATGGAATTGGCAATATGAACTCCAATGGTCGGATGCTTTTGAGTTTCTGTGCCCAGTTTGACCTAACCAACCAAATACAAAGCGACCTGGATGCACCAGAGATCCAAGCATTGGCATCTTATTGATTATGCTATTGTAAGACGCAGAGATATCTCTCAAGTACACATCACAAGAGTAATGCGCGCAGCGTATTGTTGGACTGATCACAGGCTCATCGTGACAAAGATTTCTTTTCGCCTTCGCCCACCTAAGCGCACGAAACAGATAAAAGCGGCATCATTAAATCTAACTACTAACTACTTCCATGTCATGTCTTCTAACTACTTCCATGCTGGACTGGGAGAGATAGAAAAACATAGAATGTTCCAGCTGCCCTTCCTCCCGGGCATGCTGTTGAAGTCAGCAAAAGGGACTCGAGGGTTACAGTGTATTGTAATTTAGGCGATGGGCTGACAACCTCTCACTATAGCAATACATATTACAATCTAAAATTGCCCTCAATTTTGTCAGACGTGGCGAAAGCGCCTTTTACGAGGCGTTAAACGCTCTGCCTACCCCGTAAGGGATAAAGGTGTGATTTATGTATGTATGTATTAAATCTAAAGCTGTTGCAGGACGCGGAAGTAAGAGACAAATTTGTTTCATCCGCCACTGGTACCTTAAACTCGTGTGAATGGACGAACGACGTAGAGCGCGATTGTAAGACCCTCGTTGAAAAGCTTAATGCAACTGCACAAGTGTGCTTGGGTAAGAAAGTACGCAAGCGTGAAGATTGGTTCGACGATAATGATGAAGTGCTTCGTAAAACACTTGAAAAGCATCGAACATTATTAAAAGCCAAGAATTCTGGAAGCGGAAACAATGACTCGATCGAAATAAAGAACAGCAGTTGCGAACTTAGAAAATTAACGCGTCGACTGAAAGACGAGTGGTGGCTGGAAAAGGCAAACCCTCTTAGATGTCCAACAGCAAGGAGCCTTCTTCTCAGAGCTAAAGAACATCACTGGAACAGTTCAAACAAAAAGAGTTCCGTTAAAGACGCTGGATGGTACAAAGTTACTCTCTTCTAAAGGGGATGTTCTGCAACGATGGGCTGAGCATTTTAACGATCTTCTGAATGTCGATCGCTCAGCAGATATTAACCAAATCCAAAGCATGCCATCAGCTGAACAGCAAAAAGAACTAGACGAAATTCCGACCATTGAAGAGGTGATCAAAGCCGTGAAGCAGCAAACAAATAACAAAGCAGCTGGTATTGACAACTTACCTGCAGAACTTCTAAAGTATGGTAGACCTGCTGTATACGACTCTGTATGGAAACTTTTTACCGAAATCTGGAAATGTGAAATAGTTCCAAGTAGCTTCATACAGTCTAGGATATGAGTTCTCTATAAGAATAAGGGCAGCAGATTAGATTGTAATTCCTATCGTGGAATCTCGCTTTTCAGCACAGTGAGTAAAGTATTTGCTCTAGCTGAGGATTTACTCCCTGAATCGCAGTTCGGATTTAGACAAAATCGGGGCACTAGTGACGCCATTTTTTCGGTTCGACAACTACAAGAAAAAAGCATTGAGCAATATCATCCTCTGTACCTTTGTTTTGTCGATCTTGAAAAGGCGTTTGATTGCGTTCCTCGAGAGGCCCTCTGGTTGGTCCTGCGGAAATTAGGTTGTAGTGACAAATGTGTAAGACTAATTCGCCTTCTTCACGATGAAATGTCATGCTGCGTGTCAATGGACAGTGAAGAGTCTAACTACTTCTCAGTAAACTGCGGTGTGAAGCAGGGCTGTGTGCTGGCACCAACCTTGTTTACCTTGTATTTTGCCGTCGTTGTAGAGGAAGCTCTTAATACTACTCAAGATGGAGTTAGAATACGGTTTCGAACTGACGGCAAACTTTTCAACCTTCCCCGGCTACGAGCATCGAGTAAAGTCACAGATGACTTAGTATCTGTCATAATGTTTGCCGATGATCTCTGCTTCGCTGCTGATACCGCTGACGGTCTACAAAGATTGATGTTTTTTTTTTTTTTTTCTTTTTTTTAATATATATAGGCGAGCATTTGTCCGCCATCTCACCTGGTGGAAAGTGACGATGCGGACTATGTTGAAACATACTCACCTATGTAGTGCCTATTCACTCTCGCCTTGAAAAGGCCCAGGTTATATTGTTCCGGAAACAGATCCGCCGGCAGGGAGTTCCAGGCCTGCATGACGCCTGCGGTAAATACGGGTTAAAAATCAGTGTCACCAATACAGAGGTAGTAACTGCAGACAAATCTTCAAACGCAACTGTCAACATACATCTAGACGGGCATAATCTTAAACACTCAAAAAGATTCAAGTACCTGGGTAGTTTTGTCACCTCATTAAACGACCTGGATGCTGAAATCAATAGCCGAATTGCGGCCGCCTCCGCCTCATATGGTAAACTGCGCGAGCGCGTGTTTCGGTCGCATGACTTAAAACTTCACACAAAAGTTTCTGTATACCGCGCTGTCGTTATGTCTGCATTACTCTACAGTTCTGAAACATGGTGCCTGTATCGAAAACACATTCGCACTCTTGATAAATTCCACCTTCGCTGCCTCCGACATATGTTAAGTGTAAAATGGCAAGACAAAGTGCGAAATACTGAAGTGTTAAGACGCTGCAGTATTGACGGAATTGAGGCTGACTTGGTAAAACAACAGCTACGATGGACGGGCCACGTAAAACGTATGCCTGATCAACGTCTTGGCAAACGGCTGCTTTATACCGAACTTGTGGAAGGCAAGCGAATGCGAGGTGGCCAGTTCCTTCGCTACAAAGATGTGCATAAGCGTCACTTGAAGAACTGCAATATCGATGTTGATAAATGGGAACAACTTTCGGCAAATCGAAACTCGTGGAGAAAATTTGTGCGCGAGAGTACAATGGTCTTTGAGACAACAAGAACTGTTAATCTCAACAAAAAAAGGGATGAACTTAAGACTCGACCACGTAGAACATATCTCTATAACTATGTTAATAACATCCTGACGTGCGCCACCTGCAACCGAACGTTCACAAGCAAACTGGGCTACACCAGTCATATAAGAGCCCATGAAAGGACACAAGAATAGATCAGTCGCCAAAGCCGAAAAACGGCTAAAATAGGAAGGAATGATGATGATGATGATGATGATATATACTTTATTGCATAAACACAAAAGAAATGCAATTTACAAATATAGTGTACAAGGGCGAACTAATCTCTATGAAGAGATCTCTTCCAGCCAACCCAATGGTAGTAAGAGAAAGTGAATAATTTTGAGGGGACAAGAAAATGCAACATTAACAGAGACTAATAAAAAAAAATACTTACATACATATACATAGAATAAATACCTACCGTATATTACTATCTTAAATAAACATACATATATACTAAACAATATGTTGATACATAAATATACGAATAAACTACATAAATACATACATCAAAATTGTTCAGATAAGAAGTGCTCTTTTAATCTTTTCTTAAAGACATTCACTGAGAGACATTGTTGCATTGTCTTAGGCAGTTTATTCCAAAGTTGTACAGCTTTTACAGAAAAGGAGTTGAAGAAGAAGTTGGTATTCGCACTAGGCAATTCCAGCACCTTAGTGATGCAGGCGCGCCTAGGGCGGGGATCTGGAGGAAGGTATTGGAAACGGGAGCGGAGATAGTCAGGAGTGGCAGGATTGTGAAGGATGTTGTAAAGAGTGGTCAGGATGTGCACATCACGCCGAAGTCGAATTGGAAGCCATTTAAGCTGAGCACGAAATTCAGAGACATGATCGTACTTACGAAGTCCGAAAATAAATCTAATTGCCAGGTTTTGTAGGCGCTCAAGCTTGTTAAGTAATTCTTCCGTCGTATCCAAATAACAAACATCATCAACATCACGTACCCAATTGATAAACGTTAATTTCAAATTTGATTGAGATACTTATTAAACTTTATTTATTAGCAATCTATAAAAAGCAACCAAAAAACCTGAAAGGTGGTAGAAAATATCTTCTGTACAAGCGAATAAAATTGAAATAAAAATTTCGTAGACTCAAGTCATAATACGTAAAATAAGTTTCAAAGCTGGACTTTTTACAGCCATGAAAAAGTAAATAACTTCGGCAGGATCCTATTTCAGCAGGGATTTTCGATATCATATTCAACCCTTTCAACCTAAAAATCGTAACGAGTTTTGGCTGAAAGAGTATTATGTGTTCAGATTAATTATCACATTTTAAATAATTCAGTGTACTATCTATGTGATGAGCGAAAAAAAGATTTGCTATTATTATTTTATTAGCTCAAAGGATATCCCACCAGCTCCCTTCTACCATCGGACATCTAGACGCACCGCAGGATACCATCCATACCTGGTTGATATTCCACCAATACGTACTAAGCGCTTCCAAATCTCTTTTGTAATGCGCACGGCAAAAGTGTGGAACTCACTACCTGCGTCTGTGTTTCCGAACGCCTTCAACCCCCAACATTTCAAAGTTAGAGTGAACAGGCATCTTCTGGGTGAGCTCGCACCATCGTCGACTCCGTCTCAGTCGTTTCCGACCTAGACTGGAGTCAAGAGCAAACCCATTTTTGAAAAAAAAAAAAAAAAAAAAAAAAAAATGAGTAATATCCCTGTCAGGAACAACCCTTGACTAAATGGTCCAATTTATCATTTTATCCCAACAAGGGTTTCACATTACTCATCTTTCCTGTTCCATTACAACTTTCCTGTGACAAAACATAATATTGTAAGATTGTATACACAGTGTGCACGAATATCTACAGGTACTGTAAGTTCTTCCATGCTGGACTGGAAGCGAAAGATAAACACAGAATGTACCAGCTGCATTTTCACCCGGGCATGCTGTTAAAGCCAGCTAAGGGTTTAAGTATATTGTAATTTAGGCGATGGGCTGACAGCCTGTCACTACAGCAATATATACAAATCTAACTTAAATAACCCTCAAACCTTCGTCAGACGTGGCGGGACGACCTTTGTTTAGGTCGTTTACGTTCCGCCGACCCCATTAGGAATAAAGGTATGATTATGTGTGTGTATGTTGTGTATTTTACTTTAAAACAACAAGTAGAAAGTCGTGTAATAGATGGGGCTACCGGATATGCGAAACTATAAAATTCGGATTAAAACGCCTTATCAATACCTTTGGTATTGTTAAGGCGTTTTCAGATCAGGGTTTATGAGGGTATTAAAATGTAACGTTTGGAGTTGAGCGATTGGGTGATTTTTGAGACTGCAGAGGTTAAAAACAGGTAAACGTCAAAATAGGCAACAGTCGGAAAAGGCGATTGCTGGACAGGGCCGCTCAAAACGGATGCGATTATATCAGGAAAGTATTTATGGATTTTCATTAAGTTTCGTATATTTGTTGCACAAACCAATAATTATGCAAATACATCAATAATTGAATGTGTGCAAAGTGTTAGTGCACGTTAAGAGGGGTCGCGTAATACAAATACAAACATTGGAAAATGCAACCGAAAGAGGGTAGACCGATATGTCTGCCCTTAGCCACCACACCGCCCGCAAGTTCCTCATTCGCTCCGTGATCATAACATTCATAACGCATGAAACTGCGTTGAAATATCGGACACTCAAACGGTAAATTTCCCGTTTTTAATCATTTTTATAAATAAATTCATCCGGTTCGAGCTGGCCTGCCCAGATGTAAAGTATATAGAAATAGTTTGAGGCAATTAACTTGACTTACTAAGTATAAAATAATCTACATACATACTCTCACGCCTGTATCCCTAATGGGGGGGCGTCAACGTACCAAATAAAGGTCGTTCCGTCACGTCTGACAAGTTATGAGGGTTGTTTAAGATAGATCTGTATATTGCTGTAGTGACAGGTTGTCAGCCCATCGCCTTAATTACAATATACTGAAACTACAGACTGAAACCCTCCAATATTGAGCTGATTTTTACAGCATGCCCGGGAGGAGATCCAGCTGGCAAATTTTATGTTTTTCTATCGCTCCCAGTCCAGCATAGAATTTTTTTGAAGCAGTAATTAACAGCTGCAAGTAGGACATCTATTTTTTGTTACTTTTACTTGTTTCTACGTACACCTTAAGTATGTTTTCGATAATATTATCTTTGGGTCACATCCCTAAGTAACCATCTTGATTTATATTTCCATTGAGTGTCTTGTCTCGTATTAAGGGTAAAGTTATTTCTGCTCTCGTATATAATTACGTGTAACGATATATCATTCGACAGTCGGTAATTGGATACACTTTCACGTCATAACACTTCCTGCTAATAAGAGAAAATACGTCAGAATCAGGAGGAGGTAAATTATGTAGCGCTCGATAAAGTGCCTGAGATTTTGGAAATGATTAACACGGGGTGTTAGGACATCGTACCGCAAACTGATAGGGGTTGCGCACTGAGAGGAACTGTTAAACTTTCACGAGGATTCTCTCAGGAAATGAAAAAAATATTCGGCTTTCCCATAACAGATAGAGGTTGCTCAGTTAACGATAAAGAACAACCATCAGCTGGAATTTTTCAGGGATTAAAAAATTAAATCGCATTTCCATTCAAAATGACCACCTCGATGACACAATTTGTATTTAAAAGCAATTTGTTTTTCACTTCGTAAAAAAATACCTGCTGATAGTTGTTCAGTGTCATTGACCGAGCAATTTTATAATTTACGGGACGTTGTCCCACAAATGGTCTGACCGAAGCGATTATTATTGTATATAAAAGACAAAAAATATTTAATAGGGTCTCTTACACCATGTAACCTCTTTAAATGTATATCTTCCATGCTGGACTGGGAGCGAGAATCTTCCACGCTGGACTGGGAGCGAGAGAAAAACATAGAATGTGCCAGCTGCATTTCCTCCCGGGCATGTTGTAACAACCATCTAAGGGATCCGAGGGTTTTTGTATATTGCAATTTAGGCGATGGGCTAACAACCTGTCACTACAGCAATATGCGTACAAATCTATCTTAAATAACCCTAAAAACTTTGTCAGACGTGGTGGAACGACCTCTGTTTAGATCGTTTAAGCTCTGCCTACCCCATTAGGGATAAAGGTGTGATTTTATGTATGTATGTTTAATGAATAGAAAGCACGTACTCAGTTGTGATTTGTTCATGAAGCAGATACTCTACCTATACTTACTTATATGTAGGTAGTTCGTCCAGAAATGATCAATTTCTTTCAAACACTGCAAATAATAAGGCCTTTACATTTGTTCCGTCTCTTTTGTGCTTCCATTCATTGTATGCCCCAGTTACACAGAAGACTACTATTAAACCTCCGAACAAAACCTTATATTGTAACTGTGTTTGCATACTTCCATGTTGGACTGCGAGAGATAGAAAAACATAGAATGTTTCAGCCGCCCTTCCTCCCGGGGATGCTGTAGAAGTTAGCTTAAGGGATTTGAAGGTTACAGTGTATTGTAATTAAGGCGATGGGCTGACAACCTGTCACTACCAGCAACACACATTACAATCTAAAAATACCTCAATTTTTGTCAGACGTAGCGAAGGCGCCTTTTACGAGCCGTTTTACGCTCTGCTTTCCCCGTAAGGGATAAAGGCGTCATTTTATTAATGTATGTATTTATATGTTCGCATACTGAAGGCTTTAGTTTTTGTTAATACCAAGCGTAGCAATAAACCGGATACATACGCATATGCATAAACCCTAACAAGGTAAACAGAGTGTCAAAGTTCTTTTAGGCAGAGAAGGATTGTAAAGAGGATATTTTAAAAGGAGCATTATATTGTCTGGTAGCCCATCGCCTTAATCTTAAAAGAACTGGCTCAGAATTCTCAGATCTTTTAATAAGACTGTTATGCGAGGCAGTTAGTACTTTGTAAGATTTTTTCTTTGAATAAAATTAATAGATAATTATAAATAGGTATACAGAATGGTTCTTCCACATGTTTCCAGAGAACCAGACTGTACCCGACGTTACTATCAAATTATTGCTGAGTCGCGCAAATTAATAGCTTACCCATAGAAATATATTTGGCAGCCGCTTGAATTAATTCCACAACCTTGATCTTATGTTTATATTTCTTGGTAAATTATGGCTGTTATTTGAAAGTCAATAGGAAGCGAATTCATGTTTTACTTCGGCGTAGAATTTTCAATACGTATAAAACGTTTCTAACGTCCCACATTGGCAGAGAATTTCCGAACTGTGTAGCAATTTTCGTTGCAAGGTTCGACTCTTATTTCAAGTAGACACATTTTAATGGCGACCTAATATATTATTTTGCTCGTAATTTTATTTTATTAGCGTCGTTTACAGGTACCTATAGTCTGCGGGTGTAGTCCATCTTTTTTATAATTTTAAAATTTTCCTTCGTTAGCTGCTAAAACACCCACAACTTAGTTTATGATAGCTTCATAATACTTCCTTTAAAGCTGATTGTATTATGAAAGTTTGGAGCCAGCATTTATCGAATAGCTTGAGGGCACGACTTGAGTGCACATAAATTTGTGATCGAAACTTCCTGCGCCAAACATCGCCTGCAGCTTAAGAGCTTTAAAGTCAAAAATTCTTTAGAAATATGTGAGGTGAAAGAACCTCAACTTCTTATAAAATATAAAGTTGAGAAGTATCTTCGCGACAAGCTTCGAATACTTTTGGTAAGTCTTGGCTACAGACAAATAAGCGCAAACTAGCGGGAAATTTAATAAATATTGGTGTGTCACGGATCCTGACAACTTTTTTCATTTCTTGGATGAATTATTTTTTGCATGGATCAAAAAGCAGTTACATTACATGCTAAGCTGAAGACATACAGTTGTATTTAATCAAACAGATAAATAAATAAATAAATTGGTTGTAAAAAGTTTGCCATAGTTCTTATAAAACTTATCAGTTTCAACCAAAAAAATAACATTTCAGACAAAATAAAAAACAAAAAATTAATTGCTTTCTCCTTGAACATGAAAAGGTTGATATAAAAAATAATCTTAACTCAAATTAAAACTTCATTTCAGAAGAATGTTACAATTCACATTACTACATATCAAAGGTTTCATTATTTCTGGGTCTAGTCACCTTGTGACATAGGTAAATGACATTGCCATTTACGTTTACGTAAAGGATGTAATTTTGCGAGTAATATTAAACTGTTAGTTTGTAGGATGAGATGACAAAACACACATCCGTCTATTTAGAATGAAGAGGGACTCTTTTGTTAAAATGAAACATTTTTTTGTATTGCTATCTGAATAATAAAATTACTAGGTGGCATACGAACACGGCTATCGTCTGAATATCACTATAATGTATTAAATATAAATTCAGATAACAATATTTTCTTGTTTTATACTTTTCAATAGTATGATTTTAGTTTCTGAACAAATTTTATTTATGGCTATGGTATAGAAATCCTAACTTATAAATATCAGATCTTGCCACTAAAACAAAATTCCAATTTTGAAATTCTATTCAGACCGTCGTACAACTTGATGAAGCAGAAACTCATCTCAGTGCACGTGAGATTAGATTTTTTATTAGTTTTGAACTCTAACCCATAAATATACGTGAAAGCACAGTGTTATTTTATTAAACATGGCTTCGATAATAATTCAGTAGCTTTTTTAATACCACCAGCATTAGACAGATATTAGAAATAACTCAAAAACAAAAATAAAACCTAACAAAAATCGTGAAGAACGTCGAAATTCACGATTGCAAAGAATAAACGCAATCAAGACTTTCAGACGTAAACAACCATGGAAATTTTCACAAATAAACTGATTTCAAAATGGTTCAAATGATTTTATAAAGAGCTCATCAGCTACAAAGTCGGATCAAAAGAACTGGATTGAATAAAACAAATAACCCCTAGATTATGAAGAATTCTGTTTGTTGACTAAAATTCAAAGAAGTATTACTAAAAATTGTGCCGAAAATTTAAAATAAAAGGCAAAAAATTAAAGAAATTATTGATGGTATCAGTTTGATTCTAAATTTGAAACAAAGCTATTTTATTTTTACATCTCATTGCTAACAACAAATCAAGTATCATGTTCGGAATTTGTCGAAAATTAGGTGGTTGAAGGTGGTGTAAGTATGTTAAACAGCTAACGAGCTTGTTAATAAGTCAAGCGTGAAGTGAGAAGTCAGCAGCCTCGTTTACACAGCGGCGTAGCGACGACGTCGGAGATAATACAACGCAGTAGTGAGAAATATTCATCTGAAGAAGATTATTTGGGTTGGTGTTATATCACCTAAACTAGAGCTCGTATTTATGATCTCAAGGTAGAGAGCAATATTAAGTACGGATTTGACAGGCCAAATTGTGTCTTTGTACATATGTGGCCTAAGGCCTTAGGCCCGTATTGATAAACAGCACTTGAGATTGACAGCTAGTTTGAGTTTGTCAGAAATGTCATTTCAGTACAATTTAGCCTGTCAAATCCTTACTTAACATTGCTCTCAATCTTGAGATCGTTTTATAAATACAACCCTTAAGCTCTTATATATAAAGTGATCTCAAAATTGATAGCAATATAAAGTTTTTGACAGGCCGCTTTGTACTGAAATCACATTCCTGATACAAACTGAAACCCACTGTCACTCTTCAGAGTTGATTATAATTATGGGCCTTAGACTAATTAATAAAAATACTATAACTTACATTTGCTTTGTTAAATGAATTATGTAGACAACATATCTATTTTTACTCCAAAATAGTGTCTCGAGTTTCATTCTCCATTAAAAAATCGTCTAGAAAGAGTAATTTTATATTATTTTTATTATTTTTATTTAATTTCAAATTGCCGCTTTTCACTTTACGGATCCAGGAATTGGCTCAATTTTGGCATTTATTTGTTCGAGCAATTCTGAATTCAAATTACAGCGGTAGGCGGGAAATTTTAATATGAAATGCAAAAGAAGACCTTAATGACCACCACTTCTTTGGAGGATAATAACAGGAGCAACGCTGCCAGCGTCCTCGGCTCCATGCCCCAGGGGGACGCTCTGGAGGTCATTTATTATATACTAGCTGTGCCCGCGATTTCTTACGCCCGCTTTGTATGGAAAACACGCAGTGTCCAACATACTGAAAACGCTTTTTCGCGCGTAGAAGCGGGATCTGATAACCCGCGCGCAGAAGCGTGTTTCGCACTGTCTGATCATTGTTTTTGTATAGACAACACGCTTCCGCGCGCGAGCTAGCAGATCCCGCTCCAACGCGCGTAGAAGCGATTTCAGTATGTTTGACACCGCGTGTTTGCCATAGAAACTGGGGAACTTACTCAATATTAGTGGTGACGGCTCCCTCGCACTGTGAGCTGGAAACGGCGTTAAATCAAGCCGCTTACCAATTGTCCAGCTGGTTCGAAGTCAATGGTTTTGTATAAAATCCTACAAAGACCGATATAGCGCGGAAGTGTTATTTTGCCGTGGTACATTCGTTACTGCAATACGGCGCCGAACTGTGGGGCTGTGCGGCCGAGTGGCACCAAGTATTTGTTGCGCAAAAACGTGCAGTCCGACTGCTCGCCCATATACCGCAAGACTGCTCAGCTCGTCCCTACTTTAAAACTTTGAAAATTATAACTCTGCCGTCTCAAATTATATTAGATGTTGGGATGTTTGTGCGAAAAAATCTAAATTTATACAAAAGACATAGAGATATCCACAAGTATAGCACACGAAATGCTAATGATCTAGTCACTATTAAACACAGACTCACTAAAACTGGTAAACTAACATATGTTATCGGGCCAAAAGTATACAATAAATTGCCTCTAGATGTTACTGATGCAAGAAGTGACAATAGTTTTAAGCATAGGCTCAAAAAATGGTTAATTGAGCAGGCGTTCTACTCAATTGATGAACTTTTAAATATACATTGAGTCAAATTGTAAATATTATTATGGATTATTTTTAGAAATGTATTAATTTAAAAAAAAAATTGTAAGTATAAATTACTTAAATGAGATTATTTAATATTATTTTAAATGATAATATTGTCAAATGACGTGTAAATAATATTTACCAATAAAAATTATATGATATGATATGAATGGTTTGCTTGATTATTTCTAACCTAGGCTGGATACCAAGTAATTAAAAAAACTCAGTTAAATAAAAAGTCTGTTCAAGATCTGTTAAAAACGATCAGATTTTCATTTCTTAAAAGACAAAGAATGTGTCAGCTGCATTTCCTCCCGTGCATGCTGTAAAAACCAGCTAAGGGTTTTAGTATATTGCAATTTAGGCGAAGGGCTGACAACCTATCACTCCAGCAATATACGTACAAATCTATCTTTAATAACCCTCAAAACTTTGTCAGACGTGGCGGAACGACCTTTGTTTAGGTAGTTTACGCTCTGCCTACCCCATTAGGAATTAAGGCGTGATTATGTGTATGTGTGTAATTAGAGTTCAATTTCCTGCCTAGCCCCTAAGTCAGGTGGCGTGATTCTTTGTATCGTAACTTTGAGTTTATGTAATGCTCAGTCAAACAAAAAAAATTCCATCATAATAGGTTAAAACGACCGAAATTCAATTTTCTACCTACCTCCTAAGTCATGAGGCGTGCTTATTTAACTTTGATTTTAAATAATGCTTAAAAAATCTCTAGAAGGGTCGTATCTGTATATTGAATATTTTACAATACAATACAAAAAAATAATTGCAGCAGGCATTATTAACGATATAAAGTTCAAAAAGTTTTTTTTTAATTTTTGTCTGTCTGCCTGTCAGTATGTTACCACATTACGCCAAAACTACTGATCCGATTTCGATGGAACTTTTTTATTTAACTGTGTTTTACCCGAGTTGCAACTAAGGATACCTAAAATCACGCTACCTGACTTAAGGGGTAGGCAGGAAATTGAAATTTAGCTGTTTCTTAACCGATTTTATGTTTTTATTTATTCGACTTAAGGCTAGGAAGATCCCTAGCCTTGTCCCGTATCTCACGGGGTCGGCTATTTATTATATGTATAGATAGCTGTTTTCTAAGTTTAACTAACTAAAAAAAAAAGAAAAAAAAAATGTAATTAAATATTTCAAGTTTCTCACAGTTAGCATTATTATACAAATGTTAAGGAATATCTGTCAAATACTCAACTTTAGTACAATCTGTAGTTTCAGTACCTAGCCTGGGTCTAGTATTAGACTAGTCTAGACACGTACAGTGCAACCCGGTCACTATGAATGGGTGTGAGTGTATGTTACATTCCACCTAAAGTGCACTTTTAGGAATTGGATTCCAAGCTGAATTTAATTCTAGAAGTTTTCGGCGAACGGTGAACAGCAATATGTTTCACATTTTGAATGCATGACCAGAAAAGCCTCTAAAGGACTTAACATTCTTTCTACTTCTTTTTTGGACACTTAAGGTTCGACCGCACTAGGACGTCGCAGCAGCGCGGCGCGGCACAGCGCGACAAATGATTCTTTGTATGAAAATGTATGATATGAGATGTACCGCAATGAAGCGGCAATGGAGCTGCAGCGAAATAGTGTGGCGCGGCACAGCGCAGGCAGCAATGTCAGTTCATACATTTTGCCAGTTTTTGTCGCACAGTGTCGCGCCGCTGCAGTGCCGCGCCGTGCTATCCGCGGCAGCTACGACTTAGCTCGGTCTAACCTTTATGCCGCTGACCGACAATCTGCTTTTTGATGCAATAATTTTTGTCTGAAATTCGCCGACCTTAAGTATTGAATTGAGTGTGTAGAATTCTTAAATCACTACATAGTATAAAACAAATTCGCTTTCGCTGTCCCTATATCCCTATGTATGCATAAATCTTTAAAACTACGCAACGGATTTTGATGCGGTTTCATTTATTGGATAGAGTAATTCAAGAGGAAGGTTTATATGTATAATACATGCATAATACAATAGAGAAACACTGATAATTTCCGTGCGAAGCCGGGGCAGGTCGCTAATAAGATATATACCAGGCCACTCAGAAAGTATTGCGATAAATAGTTTTTCTATATGGCAGACTGGCCGGTTAGAATCTTTTTTGAAAATATGATTACTTGTAAGTAAAAATATGTGTGTTCCATTTTCAAAATTTCCCTTCACATTTTTTGCGAGCCAATTCAAAGTATCGTGTCTTACTGAAAAATGGATCTGCGCCGGGAACATTTTAGAGCTATGATTTTTTACGATTTCAAGTGTCGCCTGAAACCGGATGAATCGTTCGATAGACTTTAAATGGCATTTATGGATGAAAGCCCTTCCAAGGCAACCGTGTATCGTTGGTATAACGAATTTAGGCGCGGTCGACCAACCTTGGGGGATGAAGAAAGAAGCGGTCGCCCTTTGACGGCTATTACGGAAGAAAACGTGCTAGCAGTGAAAAAATTAATCCAACATAATAGGCGAATTACATCAATCAGGAGATTCAGCAAATATTAAAGATTGGATCGGGAAGCGTTCACGAGATTCTACATGGGCATCTTCGCGTGAGGAGGATAGTATCGCGCTGGGTACCGCACTACCTCACCGACGCTCAGAAGCAGGCCCGGGTGGAATGGTGCCGTGATATGCTGAACAAATTTGAAGCAGGCTCGTCTCGGCGTGTTTACGACATCGTAACAGGTGATGAGTCCTGGATTTATCAATACGATCCAGAAACCAAGCGCCTGTCGACAGTTTGGGTGTTTCAAAATGAACCAACGCCTACCACAGTGAAGCGATCTCGAAGCGGGGGGAAGATTTTGATCGCCAGCTTTTTTAATTTGACTGGCCACTTGGCCTCAATTCCCTTACGAGATCAAAGAAGCATTAACGCCGAATGGTATACTACCAAATGTTTACCAGAAGTTTTTTCTGTTGTGAGCAACAAGCGCCCAAACACAGGGCTCCGCGGACTACTGCTCCACCACGACAATGCGCCTGCACACACCGCGCTCAAAACGAGGGACTTCCTGGACAGCACACCAGTCAAACTCCTGGGTCACCCTCCTTACAGCCCTGATCTAGCTCCGTGTGACTTCTTTTTATTTCCAAAAATAAAAAATCAGCTCAAGGGGATACAATTTTCGTCGCCGGAAGATGCGCTGGCTGCGTTCGAGCAGGCTGTAAACGAGGTGTCTACGGCGGACTGAAAAAAGGGTTTTGAAAACTGGTTTAGACACATGAATATTTGTATAGAGGCTGGTGGAGAGTACTTTGAAAAGATTTAATAAAAATATATGTACCTGTAGAACATTTTTTTTTAGTGTCGCAAAACTTTCTGAGTGTCCCACGTATAATAAATCCACGTAATTAAGTGATGCATAATGCATGGTAGTGCGACGACGATAGCTTTTATGCTCGTCGTTTGTTACGTTTTACTTTACGAACCTACCGCCCTATTACTTTTAAACATACACATAAACACGCCTTCATTCTCAATGGGGTAGGCAAAGCGTAAACGACCTGAACAAAGGTCGTTCCGCCACGTCCGACAAAGTTTTGAGGGTTATTTAAGATAGATTTGTAGGTATATTGCTGTAATAACAGGGTGCAGACTATCACCTACATTGCAATAAATAGAAACACTCGGATCACTTAAAAAAAATAACATCCTCAGTATACAATATAAGTTTTGAGACTTTCGCGGTTATTCATAACAACTATCTTATTATTTTGAACGAGATTATTACCGCGATTATATTTAATGTTACCTCGATATTTCAACGCTATTTCAAATATCGAGGTAACAATAAATATCATCATCTCCCTAGCCTCATCTCGTATGTCATGCTACCTGATTCTCTTACATGTCTTAACGACTAATATTTACGATATTTAACGATATTAACCGGGAACAACGACTTAACGTGCCTTTCGGAAAAATCGCCGAATAAACGTACATATGAAATTCGAAAACCGAAAAACACATTAGTACATGGTTCGATTCGAACCACGAACCGTTCATAATAGTAATCTACATACATACATACATATAATCACGCCTTTATCCCCAATGGGGTAGGCAGAGCGCAAACGACCAAAACAAAGGTCGCTCCGCCACGTCTGACAAAGTTTTGAGGGTTATTTAAGATAGAATTCTAGGTATATTGCTGTAGTGACAGGTTGTCAGCTCATCGCCTAAATTACAATATACTGAAACCCACAGATCCCTTAGCTGAATCTTACAGCATGCACGAGAGGAAATCTGCCCTCCAAATCATAAACGCCGTGGGGCACATTTCACAGTTCCGAGAAATAAGCCTTCAAAGTTTTTACTGAATCTTATGTTGTCACGACTACTACAAAGGTTTTTTTTCGCAAGTAAGAACTTTTTTAGGTAAAACCAACCTCACAGATCCCAGATTTATCACAATATTTTGATTATCTTTAGACAGTTCGCGTTAAATTAATAAAATGTACTTACGGCCTAGCGACACATTGACTTTTCAGTAGGCTTTACTAGGCATAAACGCCGTGGAGTTGTTACTTACGGCGTTTATGCGTAGGATTTACACTTTAGATTTACCTTAGCAATACCGTAAGGTATCTCACTGCGTTTATAAGTAGGAATTGTTTGAGTTTGAATAAGACAGGTGGTTAGTATAAACTTTATAATACGAACAATTTGTGATAATTTGATAAATTATGTAAGGGGTACGAAGCAATAATAAAATGATAAAAAGTAAGTATGTATTCTAAAGAAATATTTATTAAAAAAAATACAAAGTCGTTTTTTAATTGACAAAAGCACACTTAATTATATAAAGCCTCAGCCTCCTCTCCTATTTCGGATTCTTCTAAATTAAACCAAAACTGCCTTCTATTTTGCGGCATCAATGGAACAAGTTTTTTTAATATTTGTTCCTTTCTGGTCGTGGCAACCCCTCTAGCAGTAGTTTTAACCGATCTTTCAGGAAATTTTTGGGTGTTTATTATTTTATTCATCAAAAAATCTAAAGTTTCTTCATTTTCATCATTGTGATTTGTTTTAAATTTTAAATTAAAATTTCCTCTTTGTGCTTTAATGGACGCAATATCTTTCAAATAGCATCTTGGTTTTCTTTTCCGGAGTTTTTGTTGTGACGATACATCGGTATAATCATAAAAATCGCAGACCTTCATTTCAGTAACAACACTTTGTCCAGAATTGGCATGTTGTACACATTCTAAAAAGTCACTCAAGTCGTAAACTTTTTTCTTTCGATTTAATGATAGTTCCACTTGATGGTGGTAACTATCAGCTGACATAAATGTGTGGCCTGGCTCCAAGTATTTAAAAGTTATCGTTTCAGCTGATATCAAATTGCTATTAACAATTTCTACCAGGAATGAAAAAATCGCCCAGTTTTTATTTTGCGACGAACAATTGTCCATCCATAAAACGATGTGCTTTATGTCACGTTTTTGTAAGAAAAATGCTCTGAAAGCCGAAATAATATCTTCGGCATTCCTTCCTGCAATAGACTCCGGCCAAATCACTGCGTGTGGTAAGTTATCAGGAGAAGATGATCCAAGCGGTACAAAAGTTTCGTTGTACACGACAATACGGGGACAGAATATAGCAGTTTTAAACTGCTCCATTCTGGGTAACATTACAACTTTTTGCAGGTCCACTGAGCAAAATACTGTGTCTGTGTCTGAAGTTTTCGACTTTTGTACATCTTTTTGATATTCCATTCTACTGCAAGTGTATTGGTCCTTGTGTTTTTTGTAATCGCAGCAAATTTCGCAATCAATTACCCGATTTTGAACATGGTCCTTGCTATGCAGTTGGAAGGAAGCACAAAGTTCACACTCTTCATGTCCCAGCTTTGTAAAAGATATATTTAGTTCGCTAGTCACAATTTTTCGATAAGTTTCAAGGGATATTTTCATGTCAGGGTGGCTATCACAAAAATTTTTGTACATAATTGTTATGTTTAGATCGCTGGGCAAATATAATCTGTGCGGGGCATGTTGACGTCTGTAATGAGAGATAGAGGGTTCGTATTTCATCACATGTTGTTTGATAGTTTCACGGTCAATTTTATTATTCCTTTCATAACTGCCCTTTAAGGACTTTTGATTGTCAGCAGATTTTTTTATCGCTAAACACACTCTTTTGTCATTTCGGGGATCATATCCCAAAGTAGATAGGAAGAAGGTTTTACATACTTCAACTTTGTTCTGCTCCTTGTCAAAAAAATTGTAATCATACGTGTAATATCTCTTTGGTGAGGTATTTAGTTTTCTTCTTGCGACAGGATTCACATCGACTAAAGATTTAATAAATAAACCTTGAGCTTCCCAGTTTAAATTGTGGTAAGTTTTATGTATATCTTCACGCATGTTATTATCAAAGTTAGATGAACATTGTTTTTTACACAAACTTGAACAAGGCGCCTTCATATAAAACTTTTCTTTATTCAGTAACATTTTCTTTTCTTTCCTTTTAGCCAAATCTTCACAATACAATTTCCTTTTTCTAAGATTGCCACTTTTCGTAAGAACAGGTCCCTCTCCCACTTTTTCAGTAATATACGGCTTGTGTTCATCACAACTATGATTCAGGCCAAGACTTATATAATGATCTACACATAAAAAACATGAACAAATAGAGCAAGTCGCGCATATTTCTTTATCGCAACCATTATGCTCACAGTGTTGATTTTCAACTTTGTCCTTGGTTTGGTTTTGTTTTTTAGTCATGTCTTTTGTTTTTGGCGTGTCTTTGTCATTCTTCTCTGAATTATTTTTATTCTTTCTAATAGTATTAGCATTTTCTTTTAGAATTTTGGGCTTGTGTTGATTACAATTATTATCCGAGCTAAGGCACATGAAATGGTCCACACATAAAAAACATGAACAAATATCGCAAGTGCTACATATATCTTTTTCGCAACCAATGTGCTCACAATGTTGTTTTCTATCATCGGTTTCATTTTGGTTTTTAATTATTTTCTTTATTTCCTCAATGTTTTTTTGTTTTTTATTAGAATTATTTTCTGAATCTTTGTTACTAGTGTTAGCTTGTATGATAAATGGCTTTTTCATAACAATGAAATTATTTTTCAAACTCTTTTTTGTGCTTTTGTTGTTCAAATATGATGTGTGATTAAGACAATCTTCGTAACTTGTTTTGTCATCAAAGTGGTTCCAGCATAAAAAACAAAGACATTTATGACAAGTACTAAATACTTCTTCACTACATGAGCCATATCCACAATGTTGTACTATTTCATTATTATTCTCGTTTTTATTTTGGGAAATTTTATTTTTAGTTAGCGGAGCATGTACCAATATATTCTCATGAATCTCAATTTTCTTTTCTTTTTTTTTTTGACAAATATCTGTATCAGATTCATCAGTGTTTTCAGTTACACTTGGAATATAATCTAAATCTTTACTATTGTCCGATTCAGCAAAAGGATCGAAGTTGTCAGTTGAAAGCGAATGTGCATTTCCTTGAATTGATAAAAAATTATCAATCTCATCATCTGAAGGAAGTAAAACTTCTTGACACTTTAAAAAACTATATTTTTCTTCTTCTAATTCTTCTTTATTTTGTGAGTTCTTTTCTTCAGATGGTAGGTCTGTTATTTTATTGTGAACAGTAATATTATTTACGCCTTCAGAACTATTCGAATTAACAAAATGTTTCTTTGGGCTAAGAGTCGTCAGTTCGCTAATAGTAGGATCTACCGTCGTCTTGTCGTCGTCGTTGTCTACCGTTGTCCGATCGTCTTGGTTTAAACCTTGCAATTTGATTACAACTTTCTGTAGTAACTCCGTTGTATCCCGATCTGAAATCAAAAACAGTAAGTATGATACATTTATATTTAAAGTATTTCGATATTTTCATATATCTAAGTAAGTGAATAAGGTAGATTAGATAACCCCCCAAGTCAAGCAAAAAGCGGCACGGCCGTACTATCCTTTTCTCAAAGCGGATCCGTATTTATGAACCACTCGAACTCCAATGCGTATTACGAAATAGTTACTTCCTCATGTGATTTTCGTAAAATTTGCCATGTGAATTTTAGTATTTCGTATGTGCATTTCGGTTCGAGCGCTTTAAATATACGGCTTCAGGACATTTCCGATTCCGACCCCCTATAATTTTGTTGTGGAGAAAACTAGGAGACTGAATTTTCATTAACAAAGCAGGCATTGCTCTCGATTTTGGCCGCCTCATTCTGAACTAATTTTAAGATAGCGCTGTCACTTTCTTTACTTTGTCATAAAAACATGATAGCAAATAAACACATGAAATTGACATTCCTTAATCTGACATAAGACTGCTTATTTGACGTAAAATAAGGAATATGCCCTATGCTCAGTTCTTATTTAAAGTGTCTTACGTCAAGTAAGGAATGTGAAAGTCACGTGTTTATTTGCTATCCTGTTATTCTGTCACAGTAAAGAAAGTGACAGCGCTATCTTAAAATTAATTAAGAATGAGGCGGCCAGAATCGAGGGCATGTATAAACACGATGTATTTCAAATTTTATTTAATTTGAAGTAGTAGTTTAGGATTGATTAATCACACGACTACTCACCTGTGTATTTAACGGAGGTGTTTGACCTCAACGTTTCGACCCTTTACGAGGGTCTTCTTCATGGAGAGTGAAAATCACACACCACCGTCCGCCGTGGGTGACCTCCAACTGCGGTTTGCTGCTCGCTGCGCCCGCGCTGACAACACGACAGGTGGCGCTGCAGTCGAAACTGGGGCTGAATCTTGAATTGTTGGTGGATTTGCGTTTATCAAAAAGTTCGAACACCATATTCACTATTCTCTAGGTTTTCGCACAGGTAACACAGATCTTAGTATCGGTTTCCACGATTGCGATAACAACCACCCACTGTCTGTATTGAAATTTGGACGTTGACTTATTTCGATAGCTTCTCGTATTTTACGAGGAACGAATATTTCAATAGAGACTATGGGTGGTTGTTATCGCAATCGTGGAAACCGGTACTAAGATCTGTGTTACCTGCGTCCGAAAACCTAGAGAATAATTAAGATAGAGTCAGTGTCATGTTTTCGAACTTTTTGATAAACGCAAATCAACCAACAATCCAAGACTTAGCTCCAGTTTCGACTGCAGCGCCACCTGTCGTGTTGTCAGCGCAGGCGCAGCGAGCAGCGAACCGCAGTCGGAGTCGGAGGTCAGGTCACACACTGCGGGCGGTGGTGTGTGATTTTCACTCTTCATGAAGACGTAAAGGGTCGAAACGTTGAGATTGGAGATTTATCAATATGAATAACACTTATTCGGCGTTTAGTGATAACATAGTAGTTTAGGAATTATAACTAATCAATGCTTAATTTTGTCACTCACTCACTGACTCACTGGCTGACAGACCATCAAAAGTCTAAAGCACTTCTAGCAGACATAGAAGCTTCCAATTTAGAATACAATTAGTGTTTAGTGTACAAATTAAGGAAAAACTACTACTACACCAACTGCAAATGTAACGATGTAAACCTATATATTTGTATGGGCTTACAAAGTTATTTATGCAGTTACTTTACTTTAGCACTTAAAATAACATGCAAGTACAAAGTTTAAATATAATATCATTAGATAAGCAAGTTGAGTAACTACATAAACTTACTCTTAATTTAGATATTAGTTCTTTGTGCGTGTACATACTTACCTGCAACTTTTACTCCACACATTCCTCAAATCATGTGTAATAATTTCAGAATAAAAATACCTACATTGATAAGTATACTCAATTAACTTACCTTCTGACAGTATCAAAGTCTTAGAATTATCATCTGAGTGCAGCTGCTGCTTTTTTCCAGTAAAAACTTTACTTTCATGTAACACTCTTTTCAAAGTCTTGCATTTGAATTTGACACGATTTCTTAATTCACTCAAGAACTTTCGTCTTTCACATAACGCCTTGATATCATGCATCGTTATTGCAGTGATAAGAAACAAAACACTAACGAAAACAATAATTAATTGTCTCAATAAAACAAATTACTTCCACGAAACACAATTATGGGTCAAAGGTAATTTGCAAAATAATGGCTGACCGCCGCGGGGGCACTGCACCGATGCCGCTTGCACAGGAGATCTCTATCTCGCTTCCTCTATAGTACGGCTGCTATTAGTCTGTCAACGTCGTGCTTACCGCGCTTTAGGGGTACAGACGTGCGCGGGGACGCGGTAACGGGGGTGCGGGCGGTGAAGCAGGAGGGTGAGCGAGCACGACGCAATGTGTTCATGTTCGCAATCGCCGCGTGCTACCGCGTCCCCGCCAACGTCTGTAACCCTAGGGCGCGGTAAGCACGACGTTGACAGACTATCAAGGATCAAAATCAGGACAAAGCTTGCAATCTGGCATAATGGGTTGAATGGGTCTCACACTGGTAGTACATATCCTAAGGCAACTTTTAAGAAGTGTTACTCTGGTGGGTACACTCCCTGGGTCTGCAGGTAGGGTCGGTTAGGTTACTATAGGAGCAATAACAGTATTTCACTGATATAGGAGCGGTGCTCGATAAATTACTCCCACGGCATTCATGCTATGGATAGAGAACTGTTGAAATAACATTTTATTACGTATTAACGACTTATGAGCTCCACGGCGTTTATGCTATGGATGTAATGAAGTTTGTATCAATGAATAGCATAGAATAAAGAGCCTCACCGCACCCACGTCGTTTATGCGTAGGAAAGGTGAACAAAAAGGTAGCGCTCTGCAAATTCAACAGGCGTAAGATATCTTACTCCACACATGCTTAGTAAAATCGATATCGAGGGTGCACCCACGGCGTTCATGACTTTTGTTTTTCTTATTTCTAATATAGCTAGCGAAAAACGGGTTTCATTCCCGGGTAGATTTTCCCGCGCTGATTCAGAATATGTAATAAACTCATTTTTGAAAAAAATGCCCCACGGCGTTTATGATTTGGAGGGCAGAAATGCAGCTGACACATTCTTTGTTTTTCTCTCGCTCCCAGACCAGCATGGAAGTCAAATAATAATCTAAATATAAGTATACAAGTTCCTAATCATCGCATCACAAAGAATATCTCATGAAGTACTCGGCTTCCATATCTGACCCTAAAACAAGTACTTGATGTTTTCCCTCCGGAAAGAGTTGGGATGAAAGCATTTTTCTTTGACCCAAAGGTTGCCTGGAAGAAATTGCTACCTTAGCAATAAGGCCGCCTATGTTGTACTTGTTTAATGTTGTTATCTGTTGTGTTGTATCATTTGTGTTCTTACGTGCAATAAAGTATTTTTATGTTATGTTATGAAAGCGGTCACTTTTTGCGAATGTCCTTTGAACTACATGAGCCTAATTATCCTTCAAGTTGAAAGTTTTACTGGACATTATTTTGAGATACTTTGTTGGTTCTTATATTTTATTAAACGAGGTTTTTCTTTTGAGAGCAATATTTAATTATGGATGTGACATGCCATAATGTACTGAAATACATTTCTGATACGAACTTAAACTGGCTGTCAATCTCAAGTGCGGATTATAAATACGGGCATGTTTAACGAGCCCTGCCCGAAACGATTTTTAATTTTCTTTTATATTATTTTAACACAGAAATATTTTTATGTGTTCAAAGTGTTTTTTGAGTTTATTTTTCAAATATCAAACAAATTACACCAACCAGTTTAATTAGAGAACATAAGATAAATAGGAAATGGGCTCGATTCTAGATTTGCCTGGTGAAACTTAAATTAAAATCTAATTGTCCCTTTAAGACTAAAAACATTGGAAAAGGACAGGAGGAGATCTATTCTCTCCGGTTTTATATTTTTAGTCGGTGGTTTTATGCGTTATCTGTCATATCTATTCGCCGTCATATGATATGCCGGATAAAATTGATAGAAATACTGGGGAAACGTGCAAAAGCGCGTCAAAATCTAGCGGAGAAAGTGTAAAAACATAGAATACAAATCATGTTATTTTTCAATTTTATCATTTTGTAAGTGACACACAGATTTTAATTTTAGCCGGTGGTATCTAGAATCGCGAACAATGTCTTATTTAACTTAACTCTCGCAAGACTAATGTACCTCGTATTTTCTTCAAGAGTGACTTAAGCTTTCCTCTGGGAGTCATCTTGCACAGCGCAAGTTTAGCCGCAGTAGTCTGAAGTCAGTGCGACAGTTTGCAGTTTGTTAATTGTGTTGAGTTATGGTGATTCCTCTCTGTTTTTAAGAAATTATTTCTGCTAAACAAATCATTGAAAATATCTTATAAATATACATCTAGAAAGTGGTTTATGGCCTGCAATTGCAACATTTAAAAATATTCTAGTTCGTTAAATAAAGTTCGTTAAGTATACTAAAAAAATCTGGAAGTAAAGCTGTTTTTATCGGTAAATTTTATATTCCTTCTAAATAATTTTTAGCGCTTTCACGGTTCTTTCTGGAAAATATCCTGATTATGACTGTCTAAAATCGCAACATAGCTTTTATTATTGCGACTCGTAGTTTTTATGGAACTAGCTTTTTTGTGCCTTATACGCAATTTTTTGACGCGCTCACGGACTTAACCGCCACACTGTAGAGCGCGCTCATTTGAACGATATTGTAAGGCATTACGGGCGATGGTTGCATTACTTGAAATCTACTTCCTCATCTGCCGGCAGGATGGATACACATTAACAATTTATCAAACTTGAGCACTGCAGTAGGTACAGTAGTAATGTAATGATAGGTGATAAATCTTAATTGCTTTAGAAATGAATTGTGCTTCTATAGGGGATTTTTTCTTACCTTTAGATCTGTATTTTTTATATTTATTTTAATACAGAAATACCAGAAGAGCACATATATGAAACGGGTATTATTATAAGCTAGGAAAATTAAATAATAGTTTCATTGCGATAATAATAAACAGAGTTTGCGGGTTCTATTCCTAATAAATAAAAGCGTACTATTAAAACAATTTTGCCGCTATATATTATGAGCTTGACAGCCGAAATGCCTTTCATTTTAGGGTACATTTTAGGCAGTAAAAAGGGGCTTTAATGTAGACTGTATAAATAATTATCGAAATCCTCATTTCAAAGCTCACGACAATTTTAGATAGTGGAATTTATGATGAATGAATTTAGAACTCAGGTAATTGAATTCGGGGTTCCTCAAGGTTCTATTTCAGGACCTGTCCTGTTTTGACTTATATTAATGAACTATGTAACCTTCAGCTTCCAAATGGAAAAAAATATTTCCTATGCCGACGATACGGCGCTCCTATTCACTGCAGATAGCTGGAACAATCTTTTTCGTATTGCGCAGGCTTGCTTTAATTTGGTGACCCAGTGGCTGTCATTAAATGGACTTACTTTAAACTCTGTTAAGACTAAATTTATGACCTTCTTCTATCTCTCTACTACACAACCAGACCCGGAATTATTCTTCATTAACGTTCAAAGCTGCACACCTCTACCCCAAAACAGATTACTCTGTAACTGCCCCAAGCTCAGTGAGACTAAAATGATCAAATACTTGGGTGTAGTAATTGATCAACACGTTACTTTTAAGACACATCTCGAAGTCTTATCAGTCAGAATCCAAAAAATAATTTATGTTTTTATAAATCTTCGACACGCAGCAAGTAATGAACTACTTAGGACCGTATACATTGCGCTATGTCAGTCTATCTTGACTTAAAACAACCATGATCCAACTTGAAAGAGCACAATAAGCAGTTCTAAAAGTTAGCACATTCCGCCCATTCCGCTACCCAACGACCCAGCTCCAAGCTGAATTTAACGTTCTCTCAGTCCGACAACTTTTTATTTTACAAACCATTATCAAACAGCACCTTATGACTCCTTATGACCCTGATAAACTAAATAATCGTAGGGGTTTTGTCTGTGTTCGAGACCAGGTGTTCCATTTTGAAAATACAGGAAGATTTTTCTGCTTTCTCGGCCCTCATCTTTATAATAAGATAAATACTGAATTATGCATATATGCATCTCTTGCTCTTCCATGCTGGACTGGGAGTGAGAGAAAAACATAGAATGTGCCAGCTGCATTTCCTCTAGAGCATGCTGTAAAAACCAGCTAAGGGATCTGAGGGTTTCAGTATATTGTAATTTAGGCGATAGGCTGACAGCCTGTCACTACAGCAATATACGTACAAACCTTTCTTGAATGGCCCTCAAGACTTTGTCAGACGCGGCGGAACGGCCTTAGTTTAGGTCGTTTACGCTCTGCCTACCCCATTAGGGATAAAGGCGTGATTATATGTATGTATGTATGTATGCATATATGATAAACGTAATTCAGAATGTATGAAAATTGCAATAAAATGGCTAAAAACTAAAGATTATGAAGAGACGGAAAACCTACTGACTGTTATTACATAATAAACTAATCAGGCGCAATCAGATTTTGATGACTATAATGTTAATATAGCTAATACTAAATTGGTCAGAAATGGAATATATTTTCCCAGCAATTTAAGTTCCTAAGATACAAGTTTTTACTTTACATAAGTACTTGGTTTAGGCACTTTAATATAATTATTATTTAGATAATCAGCGAGTATACAGTTTTATAATCAAATGCGTAACGTGCTTACTATTGCATAAATTGTATCGTATTCTGTGATTCTACCAAACCTACATACCTACTAACTTATACTATGTATCTAACCTACAACTAAGAACATACTAACAATGAATTATGTAATCTGAATAATATTAAAGAATTTGAATTTGAATGTTGCTATTACAAATAAAGACAACACCTTTTTAGTGACCTTAGGCCTTTTGACATAAATAATAGTACATTGTTCATCGAGGGAAGAAAGGCATCGATTCCTACGAGGGTGTAGCAGCTGAAGGCCTCAATATACCTATACGTGTTGGGAATCGCATTTACATCCGAGTGATACATAGTGCTTTATACTACACCAATGACGAAAATCAAATGAAAGTTCTTGTAATACAAACAATGATATCACTTTCATGAGAAGGTGCATTTAAAATGTCACCAACCATCCGAATAGAAAACAAACTCAACACATATCACAACAAGAAGACAATCTATATAGTTACACATTGCATCAAAAACACTAAACACCTAATTTGAATCAAATAAGTTAAAAAAATCAAGGATCGAAAAACCCTTCCCGTAGACATGTTTATTTTACCTTATTTTTTACTTGAAAATATAAATGAGGCAAAATAAACAAAGCACATTCTGTCATAAAATGTTAATGTAGACTGTATAAACTTCTAGGTATATCAATAATTAATCAGATCCATCTGGAAGCTCACGGTAATTGTAGATAGGAGAACTACATACATACATATAATCACGCCATTATCCCTAATGGGGTAGGCAGAGCGTAAACGACCTAAACAACAGTCGTTCCGCCACGTCTGACAAAGTTTTGAGGGTTATTTTACGATAGATTTGTAGGTATATTGCTATAGTGACAGGTTGTCAGCCCATCGCCTAAAATACAATATACTGAAACCCTCAGATTCCTTAGCTGGTTTTTACAGCATTCCCGGGAGGAAATGCAGCTGGCACATTCTATGTTTTTCTCTAGCTCCCAGTCCAGCATGGCAGCTGTTTCTACTGATAAATTAACGACTACTCACTTGTTTGTTTAACGGAGGTGTTAGACCTCTACGTATAGAGCCGCTTCACGAGAGTCTTCTTCATATATAGTGATAATTACAGAACATTCCGCCGTATGTGAGCTTCGACTGCGGTTCACCTGTTTTTAATTATAAATTTAAAAAAATAAAAGAGCGAAGAAAGTGCTTACTTTCTACTAGCGAAAACAAAGTAAGTCCCATATATTTTGGCCACTCGCATATTTGATCGCTTGGATTTATGTACTTTCTTCACCTTTTTCTAGAAAGAACTAATAAACGTTCCGAATAGGAGTATAATGTATTTTTTACAAAGAAACACAATTTTATTTAGATATCAAAGGGAGCAGCAGACAAAGACGTGTTTTCTCAACTCGACAAGCGACCAACAAGAGAATAAATTGAATGCCATCCGCGGATTCGATAGCAAGATCCGCTCGAGTGAAGCCAGAAATGAAAACAAAACCAAGTAGGCAATTTCCTTTTAATATTATGAAATATTCCCTGACAACATTACACATTTTGTCACTACACGATGAACAAGTGCTATTCATATTTTTAAAATATTTGGCAACTCACATGTGGGTTTGATACAGGTATTCACCTCGACGTTTCGACCCTATACGTGGATCTTCTTGGTGCCGAATATTTTATAAGTATAATATAGATTATTACATACATTATTTTATAAATATTTTATAAATTATAAGTAATTCTTCTTCCCGTGTCGTTCGAGTCGATCAACCTAAGAGAACCATGTTGTTGAATTAAAACTCCCAATAGGAAAGCTAGTTGGTGTCTGACATGGTTTCTGTAACGACTACTATCAAAGAAAGGAACGAACCTTTTGATACCCAAAAAAATGTGTTTGATTAAGTTTGAGTTTGATTTGAATTTTACCACACGCATGCACACTAATCTCAAATCTTGACTTCAAAGGATGAAGTTTCCGTACTTTTTGATATGTGCATGTGGATTGAGAGATCTTTATGAAAAACTCTTCCAATCCCAACCAAATTATAAGAGGATTTAGGAAATAATTTTGAAAACATCATGCTAAGGTGTAAAATTTGTGAAACGTAAACAAAGAAAGTTAGAACTCACTAACTGGATCTCTCAATCTGGACAACTGAAGAAAAAGCCATAACGCTTATCCAAGCATATACTGTCTATATGTTTTTAATTTGCATTTTAATTAATTGTGAAGGATTTGTGACGGCTGCTTAACACAATTTCGATTCGTTTCAAAGCCACGTTTAAGAATTATAACGGTTTATACGGATCACTCGGAGTGGACATTGTTCAATTGAGTGATCATGTAAAACACCACCTTATACTGAAAGAGTATGAAATATTATTGTTTATTGCAAATTTTGCTTCTGGGAAAAATTGTGAAGCAAAAATCGAGATTGAAATCTTACTGGTTCAAGAGAAAATGAAAATCTTGTTTTTTGTCGATTGTCCCAACTGAGAGATCCATATTTTGAACTATATTTAATAAACCAAATCTTATAGGTAGAAGATCAAATTTTAGTATAACATGTTTCACAAAATCTGATGTATGTACCTTCTACCTATAACTATAAGTTTTGGATTATTAAATATAGTTTAAAATATGGATCTCTCAGTTGGGACAATCGACAAAAAACAAGATTTTCATTTAAAAGATTAAGAAGTAAGATTTCAATCTCGATTTTTGCTTCAAAAATTTTTCCAGAAGCATATTTTGCAATAAACAATAATATTTCATACTTTTTCAGTATAAGGTGGTGTTTTACATGATCATTCAATTGAACAATGTCCACTCTGAGTGATCCGTATAAACCGTTATAAATCTTAAACGTGGCTTTGAAACGAATCGAAATTGTGTTTAGCAGCCGTCCAAAATCCTTCACAATTAATTAAAATGCAAATTAAAAACACAATAGGCAGTATATGCTTGAATACGCGTTATGGCTTTATCTTTAGTTGTCCGGATTGAGAGATCCAGTTAGTGAGTCTAACTTTCTTTGTTTACGATTCACAAATTTTACACCTTACCATGAAGTTTTCACAATTTTCTAAATCCTCTTATAATTTGGTTGGGATTGTAAGAGTTTTTCAAAAAGATCTCCCAATCCACACGCACATCTTTCTGATTATCAATAGATACGTGCTCAATCCTAAAGGTAAGTGTGCACTATGGCGTTGCTGCAGCGGGGAGGAGCGGCACGGCACTGCAGCAGCGAGACACTGCGCGATAAAATGTATGAACCAGACATTACCGCGCCGGGAAGCGACGTGAAGCGCCGCGCCGCTCCGTTCCAGCTCCAGTGCTGTTTCAGTGCGGCATGTCTCATCTTCAATTTCATGCTCCAGCTGCAGCGGAGCGGTTCAGGATGCAGCAATCTCAGTCCATACATTTAAACAGATTTTGTCGCGCAGTGTCGCGTCGCTGCAGTGCGGTCTCGCGCCGCACCGCTCCGCTCCGCTGCACCTACGCTGTAGTGCGGTATAACCTTAAAGCTTAGAAGGTGATTTTAAGTCTAATAATCTTTGTTCTCGTTGTTCTATATATTTTTTGTTCGACTTACGTAGGTACTATCAAATTTGATCATATAATACTCAAAAATTATTATATTTGATTCTAATAATTTTTGAGCATTAGCACTGAATTTAATTAAGTTGCAACTTGTACAAAATTACTCCTTACATGACCTTAGTCTCAAGTTTAAAAAAATATATTTAGTAGGAAACTTTCAACATTCTGTTGTAACTGTATTATCGAGATAATATTAAACCCCTAGAACTATGAACCGATTAAGAAAGCAAACTTAAAAATCACCAGCACGTGTAACCTTCAGCTTAACAGGATACACGTGTTTGGGATAAAAACCATCCGATTATAAGGAACAAATATTACATAGGCTGACTTTAAGATTTTTTTAGCAAAGAATAGCAGCTAACATCTCTAGTAAGAGTAGTATAATAATAATAATGGAAATGTTTTTTATTCTATTGAGCGTTTTACAGATCTCTTTAAAAAAAGAAGAAATGTGTCATATATAGCGTTATAGTAAAACAATCTTTAGTTTGCTTATATATTATATAACATTTACATTTAAAGACAATCAATTAGGAAACACATTGCCTGTAATTTTTTGTTGTTAATATATTTTCAAGATTTATCGGAATTTTATTTAAGTGTAATTTGACCGAGAGAATCGACACTCACTTTTCCATGAAATAATTTATTTTACTTTGAATTTTGAAATCAGTTTTTAATATTCCTACGTCGCACAATTAATTCTATCATAATACATATCAAAACAATAGTGTATTCTTTTTTATTTATCACTTTGTGAGATTTTCCCTTGTTTGGTTAGACAAAGCAGCCTGAATCACCTGAATGTCTGTACGACAAAGGGAGGGTATGTCAAACCGTCGTCTGTCTCGGTAGCTCTGTTTGATCATGGTATTTACACAAACCATGTCAGATGCCTATTAGCAGTGCTATTATTTTAGGCGTTTTAAAAACTCGGTGACCAGATGGAGATCTATAAATTCAAAATCCACACGAAAAGAAGTTAATTATTTTTTCTTTCATTTTCTTTATTCATTTTTAATTGCACTTATTTAACAAATCTTTTGCGGTATTAACATCTCCCTCCCGTAATCTCACGGTATCTCCCGGAATATCCCGTCATCTCAGGGTTGGTAACCTAACCTAGGGGTTTGAACGAGTGTACTGATTTTTACACAGAGCGACAGCCATCTGACCTCAGCAACCCACAAGGGAAACCAGTCCCAATCCTAGATTAGGTCAGAGTTTTCAAGCCGCCAATGCTTAGCATTGGCCCCTGACATGGCTTAATTAAACGAAATTTGCGGTATTAAAAATTACATACATACATATAATCACGACTCTATCCCTAATGGGGTAGGCAAAGCGCAAACGACCAAAATAAATGAATGTCGTTCCGCCACGTCTGACAAAGTTTTGAGGGTTATTTAAGATAGATTTGTAGGTATATTGCTGTAGTGACAGGTTGTCAGCCTATCGTCTAAATTACAATATACATAAACCCTCGGATCCCTTACCTGGTTTTTACAGCATGCCCGGGAGGAAATGCAGCTGGAGAATGCAATGTTTTTCTCTCGCTCCCAGTCTATCCTGGAAGTATTAAAAAATAGCACGTTATTATTATTTTTAATTTCCTTAATTGAATTTCCTTTAATACAGTTTACTTCCCTGGCTAATTGTAATTAATACTACACGAGCGTATATTAAATCAGGTACCTAATTGAATTAATATCACGTCTTAATAATTCCCGAAGGAGGTGCTACCATATTCTTTCCCTTCAATACTCCATCCTCTCCTATCCCAATTACCTTAAAGACCGATTTACCTTTTATTGCTCGACTCTGGCGCGTAACATACGCTTCAGCAACAATTTAACTTTAAAATTATTTTCCCACAATGCGAAATTCTACGGAAAATCTTTCACGGTCCAAACAATCAAATTGTGGAATTCCCTTCCCGAAAACGTTCGACGAACACCGTCTATTGAGACATTTAAAGAGCGAACAAGACAGTTATTTTTAGATAATAATAAATAATTGTTTACTCTGTCTTTCATTAGCATAATAATAAAATGTGTATTAGTTTGTTGTAAATATATAATATGTACATACTCGTATCTGTCTGTTTCAGTTTATTTGTTTATTAGTATGTATATTGTTTAAGTATTATAAAAATAGTTATAAAGTTAATATGCACTATCCCGATTTTGCTATGTACTATTCGAATACCCAAAGGTTGTCTGGTAGAATTTGCTCTGTTTTAGAAATAAGTCCGCCTATATTGTACTGTTTTGTTCCTTACTTTTCTGTTGCATAAATTTGTGTTTCTTTGTGCAATAAAGTTTTTTGTACATACATATAATCACGCCTTTATCCGTAATGGGGTAGGCAGAGAGCGTAAACTACCTAAACAAAGGTCGTTCCGCCACGTCTGACAAAGTTTTGAGGGATGTTTTAGGTAGATTTGAAGTTATTGCTGTAGTGACAAGTTGTAAGCTCATCGCCTAAATTACAATATACAGAAACTCTCGGATCCCTTAGCTGGTTTTTACAGCATGTCTAGGAGGAAATTCAGCTGACGAATTCTATGTTTTTCTCCCGCTCCCAGTCCAGCATGTAATTACGGAACTTGGAACTATTTTGTATAGTATTGATGTTAAATCCAAGAGCCCGATAGTGTAGTGGATAGGGCCGCTGCCTCCTGAGCAGGGAGGTCGGGGTTCAAATCCCACCACGTACCAATATGTTTTTTGGTTGCCGAATTTCAAATGTACGTTTATTCGGCGCTTTTTCCGTGCTTCGGAAGGCAAGTTGAGAGGTTGTTTAATACCGTAGATATTAGTCGTTAAGCCATATCAGATGCCAGTGCTAAGCATTGGCGGCTTAAAAAACTCTGTCCTAATCTAGGATTAGGTCTGGTTTCCCTTGTGGGTTGCGGAGGTCGGATGGCAGTTTCTCTGTATAAAAACCAGTACCCTCGTTCAATCACTTAGATTAGGTACCCACCCCGTCAGATACGGGATAAGGCTAGGGAGACGGGAGATGATGTAATAAACCATGTCCAGTCGACTTTAGACTTCAAGGTAAACCGGGAGTACAGTTGCATATAACTCGCAACTTGGATGCATGTTGAGGTTACCAACTGGCATAGTGAAAACCCAGCTCAGCCTAGCCTCTTCTTAGAGATTTTTCACACAACATTTTTCGTATGCTCTGAAATCGCGCAAACGACGCGCGAACGTATAACACGCATACGCAAAACTTAGTGTTAAAAGCCTTTTATGCATCGTAGAAGTACATTGTACTTTAAGCTTACTTTTGCCTTATTTCCTTATAAGTACATACATACATACATAACGTCACGCCTCTTTCCCGGAGGGGTAGGCAGATATCACATCCTTCCATTTGCTACGATCCTTGCAAACTTCTTTCGCTTCATCTACATTCATCAATCTTTTCATTCACGCTCGTCGGTTTAGGGTACTCCTGACCTGACCTTTCCCTAGAACGTCCCCGATTTGATCGCGGTACGTTCGTCGAGGTCTTCCTCTTCCAACATTCCCACTCACACTCGCCATGTATATCTGTTTGGTTAATCTCTTTTCATCCATCCTCTCAACATGACCAAACCACCTCAGCATTCCCTTTTCTGTATGTATGTATGTATGTATGTAAGCTCTTTATTGTACCTTAAAAATCTTAAAACTAAAATACAAGAAGATTAAAACAATAGTGGCACAAAGGCGGACTTATCCCGTTAAGGGATCTCTTCCAGTCAACCTTTGATAAACCCAGAGGAGACAATTATGCTTGCAGGTAAACTAAGATAGGTACATGAAACGATTATATACCGTGACATAGACAAAATAATATACTTAATAACTCAAATTTGAACGCATAAATACTAGATATAAAGATATACAAAATAATGCTTAATATTATATATAATAAATGTATATTTATAATATATAATAGATACCTATACACATCCTAAATATATATACATATATATCCGAAACATAAAATTATAAATAAATATCCTACGTATTGTCCGATTTTTCTAACCCTAAACCCCAGAGTTTCTTAATTTCACTCTTAAAAGAAGTGATATTTTTACTTTTCCGAATATCTGAAGGAAGTTTATTCCATAAACAGGCAGCATGAACAGTGAAAGACTGTGCGTACGATTGAGAAGAGCATGTAGGTACCCTGAGTGAGAGATCCCCACTAGATCGCAAATTTGCCCTCTCCACATTATGATGTTCAAATCTCTCTTTCAAGTAAACAGGGGTGCCAGGATTATTGAGAACATTGTATAGAAGCGATAAGATATGTAGGTCCCTGCGAAGGCGAATCGGTAGCCACTTCAACCGCTCCCTAAACTCGGAGACATGGTCGTATTTACGGAGCCCAAAAACGAAGCGTATGCACTGGTTTTGTAAGCGTTCCATCTTATTAAGCAGTTCTTCTGTAAGATCGAGATACGACACGTCACCATAATCCAGTAGCGGCAAGAGAAGGGCTTGAGCCAACATTATTTTGGTGTGAAGCGGCAGAAAGTTTTCTAGCCTCTTAAGAGAGTGCAGGGATGCGTATAATTTCCGACTAACCTCACTCACTTGCTTCGTCCAGGACAAGGTCTGATCCAAAACAATCCCAAGGTTTTTCACACTAGAAGAGTAGGGTATAGGTGTGGAATTGAGAATAACCTCGGGAATGGTAGTCTTAAGCAATTTGGCAATACGCTGATGACTGCCAATAGCGATTGCCTGCGACTTAGCAGCATTTATCAGGAGTCCATGCCTCTTCGCCCAACCATCTATAAAAGCTAGGTCGCGATTGATCCTATCAATTGCAAGCTCCAGCGTCTCAGGTGGTTCGGCAGCATATATCTGCAAGTCATCAGCGTAAAGGTGATAGGAAGATGCAAGTGCAGACGTTATGCCATCGATAAACACTGAAAACAGCAAAGGCGACAGTACTCCTCCCTGCGGTACACCAGCATCAACTCTACACCAACCAGATCGACTCTCATTAACTTTGACCAACTGATAGCGATCAGATAAGTATGAGCGAAACCATGAAGTGACTTCGGGGGCAAGATTAAGCTTACGAAGCACTGCAAGGAGGATTTCACTGTTTACAGTATTAAACGCGCTACTGAAATCAAGAAGAACGAGGATGGTAATTTTGCCCTCTTGAATATTAAACCTGATGTCGTCCGTGACCTGGACAAGCGCAGATACAGTGCTGTGCCCGGCTCGGAACCCAGACTGCAAACGGTTGAACAGCATATGACGGTTGAGATGCCGAGTTAGACGTTGGTGAACGCAGTGCTCTAAGACCTTAGAGAGAATGGGGAGAATAGAAATTGGTCGGAATTGAGAGAATGCAGTGGCGTTAGGCTTCTTAGGGAGAGGAATAACGTGCGCAAGTTTCCAAGCCTTAGGAAAGGTGCCGGTGGACAAGGAACAGTTAAGAATGTGTGTAATAGCTGGAGCTAGAACATGACAGAAAGGAATAATCATTTCTAAACTTACTCCATCCTCACCGACAGCTTTCGACTTGATGGATTTAAGGACCTTAACCACCTCACCCTCTACAACCCGGCCAAATTCTAGAGGTACAGGAGCGGCTAAGGGAGAATTTGCAAGCTCCGCAAGAGTGTTACTTTTCACGTCCATCGCAACACTAACCGGCGAAATGCCAAAGAATTTGTTTAGAGCATCGAGGTCCAGATTGAGAGACGTATCAGAGTGGGAATCACCAATACCAAGGGTCTTCAAATATTTCCACAGTTTGTGGGAAGGACATTCCTCGATAGAATTGTGAATATGCTTCCTTTTACTATTCCTACAGATTTTATTGCAGTGGTTGCGCAGTTCGTGATAGATTGATGTGTTCACCGGGCAGGGGTCATGACGTGCCCTGATTCGAGCCGCATCTCGACGAGCCATTAACCGCTTGATAGCTGGGGTGAGCCACGGAGCCGGATAGTGCTTTACGCGGACTTCTTTTAAAGGGGCATGTTTGTCATAGAGCGAGAGGAGTAATAACTGAAAAGCTGCTACTTTGCTGTCCACGTCATCACCATTGAAAACAGGCCCCCAGTCAGCGTCGGCGAGGTCACGTTCAAATGCTTCCCCGTTTATTTGACTGTAATTGCGGACAAGGATCGTTTTGTGTCTACGTTTGGGTGGTCTGATTTTGAAAGAGGCATATATCAGATCATGTCTCGAAAAAGCAGGCGCAGCGAATTGCCCAAACGAAGCAGCAAGGTCCGCGGATGAGGTGACGATCAGGTCAAGGAGGGATGGAGGACCATTATGAGGAAAATGAGTGGGGCCCGTCATAGGAAGAATGGTCAGATCCAAGGAGTTGGTGAGAAAGGTCAGTTTATCGGTGCGGTAGTCATTTTTCAACAGACATGTATTGAAGTCACCCATGAGTATGATATGATCATAAAGTGGTCGTAAGTTTGCCAGATTGGATTCCAGTGAGTTGAAGTAGTTTATGTGAGAGTTTGGGCTATAGAAAACACCTAGCAAAACTTTCTTATGATAAAGAGTTACCTCAATAAAAAGATGTTCCGCTGTATTTGCAACCGACAGAGATTGTCCAACAATACTACAGGGCAAATCACTTCGAAGGTATATGGCTACACCACCTCCCCTCACCACCTTAGATGTAGAAGGATCACTATGGTACATTCTATCATTTCTTAAGAGACGAAAACCAGGAAGCGGGAAAAGGGTGGAAGGGAGTGATGGTTTGAGTAATGACTCCGATATAAGAATAGCGTGGATATTTTTATTATCTTCGAACGCTGCAAGAAGATCACCATAGTGAGCCGACACACTCTGCGCATTCATATGTACTACATTGAATTTTTTGCTTAGAGAACAAAAGGTGGATTTTAGTATGTCTCCCAAACATGGAATATCAGACACATCATCTTCCACACTCAGAAAACTGCCTGAGGATGAAGATAGCGAAAAATATTCAGGGTCTGATTCAAGGCTCAAAACATCGGACATTTGATATATAATAAACAATAAAATATAATATAATTGAATAAATAATTATAATTGAAATACTATTTTAAAATAAAATAAAAAAACAAAAATATATATTTATATATTTTCGTTTTTTTAGCCCTATCCCGTATCTCACACGGGATAAGGCTAGGGAGATGACGATGATGAGTAAGTTTTGCAATTTGCAACCAATCCTCTGGGTTAGGTTAGGTAGTTAGGTTTTCTATACCTGTCACTATATCCTCTTTCACACCACAACGTTCCCTTATCACGCTATTTCTTATTCTGTCACTCAGTTTCACACCAATCATACTTCTTAATGCTCTCATTTCTACCGCATTTATTCTACTTTCATGTCTTTTCTGCCATACCCAACTTTCACTGCCATACATAAGTGTTGGGACTAACACTCCTCTATGCACAGCCAGACGAGCCTTATAAGTAATATAGAAAGAAATACTTAACAATCACTACGTTGCATGGACGCTGCAGGCATTTCGTAGCAGTTTCATAGCCATGTGCTATGCTGTATCTTATAGGACATGTCATCTATTTGAACCTACTTTATTATGGCACGGAAGTGGTTATACGTACACTAACAACGGTTACATTGAATTGAGTAGAGAAGAAAAGAACTTAATATATTGAACGGGAACTTGTTGGAAAATGGTCCGACTTTTTCTTCTTAGCGATTTGATTCTCGTGTCGAACGACCCGATGAACCCTGGTGTCAGATTATCAAATTGCCTAGTAGCACTCTCTCTCATTAGGCCACTCACATGATTTAAGTAACGATCGCTGTCAGTGGCTGGGGCCGACGGCTTAACGTGTCCTCCGAAGCATGGAATCCTTTTCAACTTGCAATGTCCTAACCAAACTGGGGAAAACTTCACGAAGTTATAAATTGATAATTTAAATATCAACTTTGTGTTTCCCTCCCTGGGAATCAAACCAATGACCTCCGGATCGTAAGCCTATGGCTCTGACCACAAGACCACGGAGGCAGATAGGCCGACAATCTGCCGACAATGAAATAAATTCTGAATTAATAATTCAGCAGTGGCTGCGCCAACTCGCTCACTGACAGAGTTCGGATAATACACAAAACCAATTTACTGAGTCCGGAAAATATCAATATGAAGTCGAAAAATGTGTGCCGCTTCAATTAAAAACAAAGTGTTTATTCTAAATATAAGGTTGCTTGGCTCCACAGTTTTATTTTATTGTGTTAATAAAAGAGTTGGGAATATTCGAGTTGCATACGATAAAGCCGAAACAAAATTGGCATGTATCTGCTATGGAAATGTGTACTTAAAGATCTTTGAATGTAGTAGAGGCCGCCGGATCCCGATAAATATATTTGAGTAGTTCTTTGTATATTGATAGAGTTAATGTTTTTTTTTTTTACAAGGAGTAGAGTATAACCAGGGGTTTTCGATGAATTAGAACATAGGCCTATAAGCACAATTATAGTAAATAGGTTCTGAAATGACGCTCAAACTTTTCTGTAATGAAAATGCTCATTTATAAAGTCATTGGCTCTACCTACCCCATAACGGGATCGGGTATGGCGTTATCTAAAGTGTCAGTAATTAGAGTATTGTGCAGAGCAGAGCTTTTCAAAATACTATCTTTCTGCAGTGGAGTCTTAAGATTGTTTCCTTAACACTTTTTGAAGGTATTTATTACGTCAAGAAAAGTCTTCAAAAAATCGATGAAAAATAAATCGAGTGTCTTGTTGGATAAATAATGATTGTCAGTTATTTTATAGTATTTTCAATTCAACAGTCTTGAAATGAAACTATGCATTAACGCTTTATTGTTTTGACAATATGGCTAGCATTTCTACGACTGTTTTATTGGCAACTAAATTTTCAAAATCTATTTTCGTGGTCAGCTCTTTTATAATTTTAGTAGGGTCCATTGTACCGTATACCTGGATTTTTCGAGTCCACTAAAAATACATGAAATATTTTTATAATTAGAGTACGGCAAAGTTTCAAATGCATGTGGCGAAAAAGGAGCTAAAGCCGCCAACATGGCCATGCTGCACCCTGCTCACTTTCAATTAAAGCCTAGACGTGCTGTTCACCAATGAGACTGCGGGAGCGGTGTCAGCGAGGCTGGTTACCTGAAGCGAGTATACGGGTGATTAGACCCCTCTTAGACCCGCACTTATCCCTAGTGTTAAAAACACAGATTCAAAGTAGGCTATACACCGCAATATTGGATAATAATACCAATGAGACAATCGGGAGCGGTGTCAGCGAGTTTGGTTACCAGAAGCGTGTAAACAGGTGATTATTAGACCCGCACTAGGCTTTTGTGTTCTAAACATAAAGTTAGATTAAACTAGATAACGCAAATCAAACGGACGAACAACAGGATGGAGGAAGCATGTCTTGGTGCTTATGAAAACATCACATCATGAGTTGAGGTCCACTTACTGTAGCAACGTTTGTTGTAAGTACTAATGAATCTTACATAATAATATTATATCAACCGCAGTTGTGGCTTGAACTTGGGAAAAATAATATAAATCTTAAGTCAAAGCCATAGAACGGCTCTCGTTTAGCCTGTTACAAGAATTTAAATAGCAATCTAGAAAAAATGCGGTGTCTAGCTTAGTCTAAATCTTTGGTTCTAAAACTATTAGTGCTAAAAGTTTATGAGACCGTGGTCAGCTGAAAGTCTTCGTCCACCTCCCACACACGTGAGAACTATCATTTGAACTGAAAACTAAATGCGGTTTAAAGGATTTACTTTCTAACATTATATTCTTTCATGCGAAATATTATGCACGAGCAAATTCATATAATATACGAGTACAAGCAGTTCCGTACATACATACATATAATCACGCATTCATCCCTAATGGGGTAGGCAGAGCGCAAACAACTAAACAAAGGTCGCTCCGCCACGTCTGACAAAGTTTTGAGGGTTATTTTACGATAGATTTGTAGGTATATTGCTATAGTGAGAGGTTGTCAGCCCATCGCCTAAACTACAATATTATGAAACCTTCGGATCCCTTACCAGGTATTTCCAGCATGCCCGGGAGGAAATGCATCTGGCACATTCTATGTTGTTCTCTAGCTCCCAGGCCAGCATGGAAGAAACAGTCTGTTCCGATTTGGAGGAATAAATCTACAGAATTGTAAAGTTTAGAACTGCTATCTAGTTCAGTACTCTTGATCAGTCTAGTCATGTACAGCATGCTTGGTTTGCTATGATTAGTTGACAGTGTTGCTTACAAATAAATTGAGTTTATAGGAAATCGGTTCCATCTAGTTGCGCCTGTGTTTTCAAATATGCATTCGGATATGCAAACAGGTAGAACCGATTGTATGAACAACCTCAACTCTTCAAAGTTTGAGTAAACAGGCATCCTCTGGGTAAGCTCGCTCCATAGTCGACTGCGTCTCTGTCGCTGTCGACCTAGACTGGAGTCAAAAGCCAGAGAAGATCAGCGTCTTGGGCTTACGAAACGTAAAACAACAAGCTGAGTGGCAGCCATTTCGGTATTTTAGATTAATTTTAGTTATTTATAATTTTATTATTCTTTTTTGTAAAATTATTTATTCCGGAATAAATTTTATTTTTATAATGATTAAAAACGGGAAATTTATCGTGGTTTTCCATTTTTATCATTATTATAAAATAAATAAATAAAAAATGTAAAATTGTTTATTGCAGGCGCATTTTTAACTATGGGTCATAGTTAAAAAAAAAATTACATAACCAAATACTATTGAACTACCTAAACTTATAATAACTTATATTATATATTATGTTGATAACCGTGAGAGTATGAAAAAAAAACATTATATTTCTATTATATTCAAATCCGTTTCCAATTATAAAAAAAATAAGTTCCGCTAAATAAAAGTATTGGAAACTCAATGCAAATGTCTAAAATTTATTATGTAGTTAGTGGAGAAATATTTCGCCGGTGGATTTATTGGCATATGTGACGCCCAGTCGCACAGTTGAAACGCGCGTGTGGGTGGCTTATTGGGAACTGGTAACCAGTCTCACATCGACTTTAAGGTTAGACCGCATTATGGCGTAGCTGCAGTGCAGCGAAGCGTCACGGCGCAACACGGCACTGCGCGATAATATTTGTCAAAATGTAAAAACTGACATGTCGTGCCTTGAAGCGCCGCGCCGCTCCGCTGCAGCTTCAGTGACGCTTCAGTGTGGTACCTCTCATGCATATTCATACAAATACAAAATAGTTTATTATCAGTCCATAAAATACAGAAAATGTTTACTAAGGTAACCACACTAGGCTAGGCCTGTGACGTGGTTATCTTTACAGTATACTTTTTGCATAATTAGGACAATCTATATTACACGTATGTATTACTAAAAGAGGAAAAAGAGAAAAAACATACAAAAAAACATTTGTCGCGTAGAACCGCGCCGCGACGCGCCTCACCGTTCCGCTGCAGTCCTAGTGCGCTCTAACCTTTATTTACTATGCAGTGAAGCAGATAAACAGTTGAATTATTTATGAAGAGAGTTTGAAGCTGCATAAAAAAGTACAAAACTTTTTATTTCGAAGATTTAACTTTTCTAAATCCCAAAGTGGCAAACATCAACATTTTTGTTAACACTTTCCAGCAATCTTTCAACGCTTTGGCAAGAGGACGAATATTTATGAAATGCGAGAGTAACCAAATGGATACATAATAAGGAAATGATAAAGGTTCCTCAGTTAATTGCGGAACCCTCCCATCTGACATCAAATCTAATAAAAATCCTGAAAATTTTTTGACGCATTTCGCGCGAGCAATCAACTGTAAAAACAAAATTTGGGATAATCGAATCACAATTTGTGTTTTTTTCCATTTTATGGGAAAGTCATTAGCAGAAGTGAGCAGATGGGAAAGAGAAACAATACAAACAGTGAGGAAAGTGTGTGCATTCCAATATTAACGTTTACGAAAAGGATAGAGCAATATTATTATTTCTTAGGGAATTGTAACATGGAAATATTTTGGTTTTATTATACGTACATACATATAATCACGCCTGTATCCCCATTGGGGTAGGCGGAGCGTAAACGACCTAAAAAAGGTCGTTCAGCCACGTTTGACAAAGTTTTGAGGGTTATTTAAGATAAATCTGTAGGTATAATTCTGTAGTGACAGGTTGTCAGCCCATCGCCTAAATTGCAATATACTGAAACCCTTGGATCCCTTAGCTTAGGCACATTCCATGTTTTTTCTCTAGCTCCCAGTTTAGTATGGAATACATAACATGGAAACTTTTGGTGTTATTGAGGTTCATGTATAAATGCCTCTGTGGTCTAGTGGACAGAGCCATAGGCTTACGAAACGGAGGTCCTGGGTTCGATCTAAAACACCTGATTGTCGGAATATTAAAAGAATTCCGTGCTTCAGAGGGCACGTTAAGTCTTCGGTCCCGTTCGCTATCTTTGGTAGTGGTCGTTACTCATACCATGTCAGAGGCCTAATAGCTGTTCTACTAGGAGGTTTGAAAACTCTGACACCAGGTTTCTTCGTGTCGTTGTTCGACTCGAGAATCTTTCTCGCTAAGAAGAAGATGGTTCATGGATTTTAATTTGTTGATTTTGATTATAACGCGCCTTACTAGTTGTAATGAATGGATAAGTAGAGAATCAAAAAAATCTGTATTAACAATACCTTGGTTTGACAGAGTCATGAAAAAAGAATTGTATAATTAGCTAATCTATGTAAAAGAACATTGTACATAGTAAGGCGAACATGGTCAGATGGGGATTTTCGGCTAGCTCCGATGTAGACTGTGTTTGCGGTGCAGTGCAAACCATGGCACACTTGACATCATACCCGGCGTGCCCCAACACCTGCACGCTAGCGGATTTAATGGACGGCAGTCAATTCAAAATGAATATTATTTTCCGATTTTCACAAAACCTAAAACATTCATGATAATGTTTGTATTTGAGACACAATTAATTTATTGATTATGGAGGCGCTACTGAGCTCATCGAGCCACATGTTCCCAGAAGGCGTATTGTGTACAATGAACTAAGCCAACTCCGACATGCAGTCGTCTCATTACGTAGCAACTTACAAGGTTCTATATTATTTTAATTACTATATCTTGAATCTATAACTATAAGACATTTTACGGGTTTCTTACCGCGATTTAAATTATTTGATGAGTTCCCGATATTTCGGCGCTGTTCCAAACGCCCTGATCACGGGTAAACTGAATAATTAAAACTGAATAATCAAATAATTTAAATCGCGGTAAGAAACCCGTAAAATGTCTTATAGTTATATTGAAAACAACCGCGAAAGTTTAAAATTAAGTATCTTGAATCTGTTGGACCAGTTTTTCGATTCACTGCGGATTAAGTGAATTATGATTATTTACTAATGAGGGCGCCACTTGGCTAGTATCGTCAGCTTAATTAGATACAATGCTTGCTTTTTGTAGCTTGTTTGAAAAAGTATTTGGTTGTTTTTGTATTATGTTTCACAAAAATATCTGTTTATAATTTAGATTGTTTTTTTATCGAAATCATACGAGTCCAAATCCACACTTTGATAATTAAGTACTAATTAAATATGACATTCATTTTTAATTTTAATGCAAATTAAATTAATACTGTGTCGTACGGCAACCGAACCAAAATGTATATCAATAATGGAAAACATGATGCATGAATGGTAAATTGCATAACAGGATTATAATCCACGAGTGCGTTCACAGAGCCCGATAGTGTAGTGGATAGGGCCGCTGCCTCCTGAGCTGGGAGGTCGTGTTTCTAATCCCACCACGTACGTACCAATGTGTTTTTCGGTTTTTGAATTAATATGTACGTTTATTCGGTGCTTTTTACGTGCTTCGGAAGGCACGTTAAGCCGTCGGTTGGTTAAAATCGTTTAATACCGTAGATATTAGTCGTTAAGCCATATCAGAAGCTAGTGCTAAGCATTGGTGGCTTGAAAACTTTGTCCTAATCTAGGATTGGGTCTGGTTTCCCTTCTGGGTTGCGGAGGTCAGATGGCAGTCGCTCTGTGTAAATACCAGTAAGCTCGTTTAATCACCTAGATTAGGAAGTCAACCCCGTAAGATACAGATAAGGCTAGGGAGACGACCCAGTATAAAATTTATACCGTATGAATTTTAGACTACCGGGACGCACTTAATGTGCACCTTCGCCGCCGTCAGATACGACTCCACTTTCGGTGTCTCTCTGACCGGTCCGAATAAAACTTCACCTAGTCGAAATTTCGTTTGAAAGGCGCCTCTGAACGGGCAGGGTAATTGTTCACTTGGATCGGCAGCTCTGAACACACCCCAGATGTCAATATTTAAACTATTATCATTTTGCTTATGCGCAATGGAAATTCATGCATATTGATTCAGCACAATGGCCCACGCTGATTAGTGTATTTGACATCGGTCTGCTATCTACACTATACTTAATATTATAGACATGAATTGTTAGTTGGTACTCTCACATAATAGAAACTACCTTGAAAAGCCCGCGTGAAATGGATTTTGCCGTGTAAAAGATAATTAATTATTGTGTCCTATTTTGTCTTATTGTCATTTTCACGGGTTGAAACGTGGCATACATAATAATATTTATTCAACAGTTAAGGTTCAGAAAATATAATATCTGAAATGTTACCTCACCTTGTCTACCCCGCGCCAACGTGTATGCGAGCCGTTTAGAGTCGAAACTTCGACTAGGCGGCAGCAGCACACAAAACAACTTCAAACCCGTACGAACTCATTTTTGCGCATGTAGTACGCAAATCAGCGGCTTGTATGCAGTGCACGCCCTGGGCTAATGTCTTAGTTTTCTAATATAACAATGTATACCAAATTTAAACCCGACCCGTCCAATAGTTTAAGTTATTGAGTGACGAATAATATCAAAACTTTTCAAAATCACACAATCACATTTATAATGTTACTAGTATTATCTGTTTTAAATACGTCTCATAGACTCGATACCCACTCGACAGAAGAATACGTCTCATATTTTATCTGTTTTAAACAAGAACATTCTTGACAATAATATGGCATCCGATTACTGTAATTTATATTGTTCCAAATGCTAACAATGTTTTAATTTATTTATTGTACACGTAAACATTTACAGAACAAGTACATAGGAAATTAAGACACAACACATTCACTTTACATTACGTTTTTAACCCGATTTTCAAGCAACAATGTAGGCACCCTTCAGATTCGAGGTTCAAATTACCTTCTAAAAATTTGTACACTTCTTTATATGGAAGCTCATCCTGGTTTGTAGCAGTTCAGGAAGTGAATAATAAACATGCAACTGAGTGTGACAATGCTGCAACACGTTTAAGGTTATGAGCAGTCATAATGTTGCCGCTTGAGTTGAGTTATACTCGGGCTGTGTGGGACAGCGCAGCGTCCCGAAAACTGATAGGGATTGCTTAGTCAATGTAACTTAACATCTATACACCAACCAATCTATATACTAACCAGAATTTTTTTTCAAAATGTGAAATATATTTTTTTTTGGTTTTGCATACAAATTGTCTGATCGAGATGGTCATTTTGTGTGGGAAGTAAAATTTTTAATTTCCTGTAATAATTTCCTGGTGATAGTTGTTCAGTGACGTTGGCTGAACAACCCCTATCAGTTTGCGCCACGCTGTCCCTTACACCCGGTACAGATATGTCAGGTTTTTTGTTTCGAGGGTATACCTTATGGGTGTACCTATAAAAGATAAAAAACATACGTACTTTTTTAAAACAAAGCCTTTTAGGGACGGTAATATGGTATTATCATCTCCCTAGTCTTATCCCGTATCTCATGGGCCAGATACCTAATCTAGGTGATTGAACGAGAGTACTAGTTTTTACACTAGACCGACTGCCATCTGACCTCCGAAACCCAGAAGGGAAAACAGATTCAATCCAAGATTAGGTCAGAGTTTTCAAGCCGCCACTGCTTAGCACTGGCCTCTTACATGTCTTAGTGACTAATATCTACGGTATTAAATGACATTAACCGGGACCACAGCTTAACGTGCCTTCCGAAGCGCAGGATAAGCGCCGAATTAAGTTACATATGAAATTTAAAACGTGTTGGGATTCGAACCACTAGCTCGCTCAGGAGGCAGCGATCTACCTATCCACTACACCATCGAAATCTAAGGTAATATGGTAACACCGATGAATAAATAATTGACTTACCACTTCTTTAAATTACATTACTACCAAATACATTGGCTTTTAATCTGATCAGTTGATCACACAACAACTTACAACTTTACCGCTCTGCCTACCCCGTATAGGATGAAGGCATGTTTTTAAATTACAATTATTTAACTGCTTATAATATAATCGATTACGTCTATGAATTTATCTAAAGAAATTGACACTTACTTCACAATTTCCTGAATTATAGAGCAAAACCATCTGCCCGCATAATAAGCTTTATGTGAAGAATAAAGGTCAGACCGCACTAGAACGTTGCTGCAGCGGTGCATTACTGCGCGACAAATGAATCTTTGTATGAAAATTACCACACTGAAGCGTCACTGTAGCTGCAGCAGAGCGGAGTTGTAATGTCAGTTCATACATTATACGCCTTAGTATGAAATGAGAAACAAAACCGTAAAATTGTGTGATACTTAGTCATTTACTTTCCAAAAGAGTACGCTTTACATAACATTTTTATCCATATTATTTTCTTCCATGCTGGACTGGGAGTGAAAGAAAAACATAGAATGTGCCAGCTGCATTTCTTCCCTGGCATGCTATAAAAACCAATTTAGGCGATGGGCTGACAACCTGTCACTTCAGCAAAAGGTTGTTTAAGCTCTGCCTATCCGATTAGGGATAAGGGCGTGATTTTATGTATGTACTTATTTTGTGTTTGTACTCGTACTCTAGAAAGTGGATATATTTATTTGTTCACTTGAACAAATAATTATATCGTTCGTCATAAAATAAAAAATATATATATCTAGCTAGAATCTTTGTCAGTCTTGTACCTAGATAGATATAAATTAATCAGTTACTCACCGCTTAGAATTGATACGGGTTGCTCAGTCAACGATACTATACAACTTCCACCAAGAATTGGCTTTTCCATACAAAATGTCCACTTCAATCAAACAATTTGTATGGAAACACCATTTTTTTGCTGTATTTCCAGAAATAATTTCCTGGTGGAAGGTTATTAGTGTCAACTCCTGTCAGTTTGCGGGATGCTGTCCCTTACACCCCGTAGAATTATAAACCATCGCTTCCGAAGCAGGATCCACTCAAGTATTCATGATATGTTTTCGAGACGTCTCACGATATTCCTCAAGAGAATGTGTACTGGTTTGCTTGATATGAAACTTTTTCTTTGTAAGAGATTCGCTATAATATCTATTCGCAAATAAGGGTAACTATCACAAGAACTACTTAGGCCCTTATTGATAAACAGCACTTGAGACTGATAAATAATTTGAGTTCGTATCAGAAATGTCATATCAGTACAATTTGGCTTGTCAAATCCATACTTAATATTGCTCTCAATCTTGGGATCTGTGTATAAATATAAGCCTTAGTTGTTTTGTCGACTTTTACGATAAAAAACAAACCTGTGCCTTGCTCCCACTAGGACAACAATATGTTAATATTGTCAATACTCAATTTCTTTTGTGCGTTGTCGCTAGCAAGATTCTCCGAAAAATCCGAAAATAAGGAAAAAATACATTGTTCCAAGAGCGACCGTTCTTGAGTTAGAAGAAGAACATAATGAAACCACTATAGCTCATTTACATTACGACCATAATAATAGTCCTCCCACAGATTTTCGGTGATGGCAGCCAATCTCCCAGAGATCAGCCACTGCGCGGGACTAGTTTTTATTGCCCAAATGTTTGCGCTACACACGGGTACACTCTCATTACCTTTAATCTCTTATTCTGATGGGACAAATTGTCTGACAGAGAAAAATCAGGCGCAGACCCGACTATTTACGTGCCCATGCGGCTGCATGGATTATATTAATTTTGCGGACAATCAGGTGATCAGCCTGCAATGTTCTAACCAAACTAGAAACAACAACACAAAGTCATTGTCCCCCGCCGGGAATCGAACCCGGGACGTTGGGTCAAGAGCCTATGGCTCAGATCGCTAGACCACGGACGCAGTACATAATATAATAATAATAAGAAAAAAAAACATCCCAATAGATTATATGCGACGTGTCTAGAAAAGTGGCGAATACAAATGAAGGTGATATTAATTTGTCAGCGGGACACACTTGAAACTGACTTGAGACTATATTTGCTTCCATGCTGGCCTGGGAGCGAGAGAAAAACATAGAATGTGCCAGCTGCAATTCCTCACGGGCAAACTGTAAAAACCAGCTAAGAGAGCCGAGGGTTTCAGCATATTGTAATTTAAGCGACAGGCTGACAACCTGTCACTACAGTAATAAATCTTAAATAACCCTCAAAACTTTGTCATAAGTGTCGGAACGACCTTTGTTTAGGTCGTTTACACTCTGCCTACCCCATTAGGGATAAAGGCGTGATTATATGTTTAATGTTTTGTTTTGAGACTTGAAACCAAAAACCTTATTTACACCCTCAGGGAAACCTGTCAGGTACTCTTCTTTAATGTATTCTGTTTCTGTTACGTCGTATTTATTATGTTTGATGTAATAAAAGCAACACACAACCGTTACTTAGTGCGCGTAAGGTTGCGCTCAACACGCTTTCAATGCTTTTTAGATTACCAACAACACACATGTGTCACTTAACGCGCTACACGCGCATACTGGCAGAGGAATGCGCCAACGTAGAGTTTCACGCTACGCGCGCGTAGTGCGTACGGTTACGCACGAGTGTTGTAGGCAATGCAAAAAACATTAACAGCGTGTTGAGCCCAACTTTACGCGCATAAAGTGAACAATCTCAATATATGCAAAACTTTAAAAATCTTTTAATATATTGCTGCTAAGTACAACAGATGTTTTCTTTATAAACATAAAAAAAGTTTTTGTTGTTTTATTATACTTTTTATAATTCACATTAACTTTCCTCATGAAAGGTGGAATAGAATGAACTACCTATGTCAAAGGAACTGAAACTACCTATCTACGAAGGAGGGATAAATCCAGATTAACAAACTTTGATTTACCCTCAAACTGTACCTTAGTTCTACTGACTTAAACTTATAAGAAACTTTCTCTAACATAGTTACATTAGTTATTTACGAAAGCTTTGCTAAATATTCTGTTTTGAAAGTTACAAGAATCTTCTATTCAGAACTGCTAACAGAATAATTCATCCTGTGCAGCAATACTGCCGCTACAAACCTGCTACGAGACCGCTACAAAACAACTACGAGATCGCTACGTAACTGCTACGGCGGTAACGTAGCGGAAATGCAATATGGTACGTGAGTTGTGAGTGTACCCGTGAATCGCTTGAACCGCTACTATTTGGTGTTTTTCAAAAGTCTGTTTAAGATTTTGCAACACGGTTTTACATTTTATTTTATATATTATCTAAACAAAGTTTTTAAAAATTACTTTCGTTTTTCTAATACCTACCCGTTTTTATATATACATTCACATCAAGAGCATTGTTATTTAGGCGATGAGCTGACAATCAGTCAACAATATCCGGATGAATCTGAAATAATATAATCCTCAAAACTTATCAGACGTGGCGGAATAACGCGCTGCTGACCCAATAAGGCATTAAGGCGTGATAATTATTATGTGACTCCGGTCGTCAGCGGTCCGTTGTCCAACATACAGCCAATTAATACATATAATCTAATCTAATAATAATCTCGCTTATATCCCTAATGGGGGTAGGCAGGCAGAGCGTAAACGACCTTAACAAAGGTCAATCCGCCACATCTGAATAAGTTTTGAGGGTTATTTAAGATCGATTTGTACGTATATTGCTGTAGTGATAAGTTGTCAGCCCATCGCCTAAATTGCAATATACTGAAATCCTTGGATCTTTTAGCTGATTTTTACAGTATGCTCGGGAGGAAATGCAGCTTACACATTCAATGTTTTTCTCTCACTCCCAGTCCAGCATGGAAGTAAATATATAATTTGTGGGAAAAATACGGAAATTTTAACTGGACAACATATTTTACAATTAGTCCGACCTATGCAAGATAAAAACATCATTCAAGATAGGTACAATATAACATAAGTATTATTTATTCCTTGAAATATGTTTGCTCTTGACTCTAAACACAAAGGTCAGGGATGACCGTGACATAGTCGAAGATTGAGCGAGAAAACTAAGAAGATGCCTGTTATGGCACTGGCAGTCTCACGCACCAACGAAATACAGCAAGCTGTTTGGCGCCGGACTCCGGTGAGAGGGTGGTCGTAAGCCAGGCGGCCCCTTGTGAAGTCTACCACCGTTTTCTTGGAATATATTGATTCATAATAAAGTATTCATAATAAATGTAATGTATGTAATGTATGTTTTCTATAGGTTGCCGTATTTATTACGAACAAATACACCCACAGCTTTTGGGATCCATAATTCTGATCATTGGGTGTAAAATTGATATCAAAGGTGGCGTTTAATTAAAGTACATACAAACATATAATCACGCCTTTATCCCTAACTAAATTATGTTATGCAAATTATGACATCATTTCAAAAGCAGTCTTGCATCCGAAAACAGCATTTAAATCAATGGAATGATGAAAGATACATACGTACATACATGTAATCACGCCTTTATCCCTAATGGGGTAGGCCGAGCGGATACGACCTAAACAAATGTCGTTCCGCCACGTCTGACAAATTATGAGGGTTATTTATGATAGATTTGTACGTACGAGTATATTGCCGTAGTGACAGATTGAAACCCTCGGATCTCTTAGCTGGTTTTAACAGCATGTTTTTCTCTCGCTCCCAGTCCAGCATTGAAGTATGATGAAAGATAGACTCCCATTTACTTTCTTCAGATGAAACTTTGGTCTGTTGAAAAACACAGTGGAAGAATAATCGTGCAACTAAGAACTCGTTTTTGCTAACTAATTGTTTTTTTCCACTTAACATTATTTTCTGCTTTTATAAAATGGAAAGCTTAATCGGTATATTTTTTTACCAAGCAACTCCTACAAGTTTAAGAATGTTATGAAAGAATATTTTTCTTTCAAATAATGTGCTGATTGTCCTAAGCAAACTGGAAAAAATCTCACAGTGATAAACAAATATTAACTTTGTGTTCCCCTTGGTAATCGAACCAAAAACCTCCGAAACCATTGAACCGAAACCACTAGGCCTAGTATGTAAATAGAGTAGGTTTCTCTGAATTAAACATATTTCAATTGCAAAAGGTCAATGTTAATGTCAGGTAGTATAAAAAAACCAGGATTTGATTTCCTTACAAAATTTGTTCTTGAGCTAAATTCAATTTGGCTTCCAGAGTTTACTGACAGGTTTTTCGTCCCTAATCAGTTTACCGATCCCTTTTTTAATCCTTTTACTGACTGAACCATAAGTTTTGTTAAATTATCAGTTTCAAGTTCTTGTAACTTAAGCTTAGCAAAAGGATAACGAAACATTGAGAGTATTTTCTTATTCTAATTTATGCGTAATTATTGCTTATTTGAAAATTGATGATACCAATACCTTAATGCTTAAGGTTTACTTTTACTTTATCGTTATATTTTTTTTGATAAGGAAAGAAGGAAAGAAACTGTCGGAAGCTGTCTTCCTTTATCTTATTTCTCCGAGTGTAGTAAAACAAATAAAAAATTAACAAAAAAAACAGAAAATGGAATGAAGCAAATGATAAAGCTACAAAAGAAAGTTTGTTTTCACTCGGTTTTTCAGACAGAAATCTACTTCAACATTGCAACTTAAATATGTATTTTTTTTAAATAGTGTTGCAGTCCCAACTTTCATACTAAGCCTACGTAGTATACCGGGCGTAAGGGACAGCGTCCCGCAAATTAATAGGGGTTGGTCAGTCAACGACACTGAACAACTTCCACCAAGAAATTCTTTCAGGAAGTAAAGATAAAAAAAATACTTTGTCATACAAAATGTCCACCACGATTAGACAATTTGAATGTAAAAGCCATTTTATTTAATGAATGATTAATGAATTAATTTTGTCAGCCACAACAGAAACTACTTCTTCAAATATTCTGGGCTATACCACATTCATCCTTAGCTCACTTTAGCTTAATTAATTTTACCATTTTAGTACCATTCATCATACTGGAGTAATTACTTTCACTATATAGATGTTATATTACGAAGTTCCGTACAACGGTTGTTGAAAACTTCACTGTGAGCTAAAATTGATGTGTAATTAAACCTAACGTTACAATCGTACCCAAAATTATTCCAAGTTTTATTCCGACCCGTGCAGTTGTTAAAGCGTCATTGAGTGACAAATCCCAACTGCTATAGTAAGATTATGAATTAGGTAAATCATCATTTTTCTTCCATGCTGGACTGGGAGCGAGGCAAAAATAAACAATGTGCCAGCTGCATTTCCTCCCGGGCATGTTATAAAACCCAGCCAAGGGATTCGAGGATTTCTGCACATTGGAATTTAAACGATGGGCTGACAACCTGTCACTACAGCAATATACATACAAATCCATCTTTAATAACCGTCAAAACTTTGACAGACTTGGCGTAACGACCTTTGATTATGTCATCAACGCTCTTCCTTCCCCATTATGGATAAAGGCGTGATAACATGTATGTATGTATGTATAATTTTTCGTCTACCTTCTATCAACATAATGTTTCCTTACACACCATGATGATAAAACTTGCTTATTTTAGGTGCAAACGGTAGCTTAGTTCACTTCACTTCTTGGTTGATGTTCTTCTATTTTTCTTGTACTGGCGTCAATACTGCGAGCAATAAATTATTATTGCCTTTCTTTATCCAGGACATTCTACAGGCAGAAATACGTTTTTTCCGGATTAAAGTATTTATATTAAAAAAAACAACAAATATCTTTTCCAGTCTTTTTTTGTTTTTATTAAAAAAGTAATGCGTGAGCAAATTGTTTTGATAAGACGATCATTCTTTTTTAAATATAAGTTTTCTATAAACTCATAAGTACTATAGTTATGAGGAACAATATCTTTGGTAAGTTGTCGGAAACTAATTAATAAATGGACCGTACATTATTACGAGGCGTTAAACGCTCTGCCTACCCCGTAAGGGATAAAGGCGTGATGTATGTATGTATTATTTAAGTATTGTGAAATAACCGAACTCTGATATTATTTAAAAGAAATACAAGAGCTAGGTTATGATTAAATTCATATAAGGAACTTAAAAAAAAAACATAATGTGCGAATCTATGATCTTTTTTGTTTCTTCATGTTCATGTTTTTCATAACATTAATAGGAATAAGCGTTCAAAGTCAAAGTCAAATCATTTATTTCCAAATAGATTCCTAAGAACACTTTTAGAAAGTCACAAACGAGTCTATTACAAATAAAATAAAATTATATCTATGTCACAAAATAAAATAAAACTATATCACAATGAAGAAGAAGCATTAGAAACTCGCACTTTCCGCCCCTCCCTTCGTTTTATCTTGTTATTACTTTTGTCCTTATTTTTGTTCAAAATAGGGTTTGTGACCGCAATGTGTGCCAATTTCTTAGGTTTCACTGAAATATCAGAGCTCCAGACACCTTTGTCATTAGTATAGTAATCTAACTTATAATAGGCTTTCCAACATAATGTGTCTTGAATAGTATCTTTAAATTGATTTCCTGACAAATTTAATATATGGTCAGGTATTTTGTTATAGTATTGTATACTTAGACCTAAAAATATTTTTTTACTTTGACTAACCCCCGTTTAGGTTAGATAATTTTAGTTGGTCAATTTTATTATTAGGTTTATTTACGGTTTGCGGAAGTTTGATCACATATCTGCTTTCCGTGTTCAACTGGGATGGTTGCCGATCAGACTGCGTAGAGACGCCCATGCAGCTGCGATGGTGTATAATATTCTAAACAATCCTCTGACTCCTACCTATTTTTCTGAGCTGAGGTTTAAATTCCTTGGTTCTGACCATGATAGAGTGCTTCGTTCAAGGTCTGATAACACTCTTCAAGCTCCTTTTTCGGCTTCGGGTTATTATAGGGAATCCTTCACGATAAAATCCACTTACATATGGAATGGTTTACCGTCGGAAATACGTCACTGCACTTCGCTGGATACCTTTAAAAAAAGGTACACCAATTTTATCTGTTAAAGTCTAAATCAGTTTGCTAGTAATTTGTGTCCTTTCAAGTTATATTTTATATATATATATATATTGATATGTATTTATTTGTATTGTTACATGTATTTATATTTCCATATTATTGTGTATGTATTTTATGAATACTATTATAGTAATTTTGTATTGTATAAACGCATATACCTCTAAAGATAAGCATATATTTATTTTAGTTTTTAGTTATTCTTATTTTCACTATTCTATTTTTGTTGTATTTAAAGTATTTAAATATTTCCTATATTTCAGCACTTTTCTCTTTACATTCTCCTCTACCCAAAGGTTGTCTGGAAGAGATCGCTTCCAGCGATAAGAACGCCTTTGTGCACATTAATTTAAGTTTATTTTTGTATTTCTTGTTTTTTGTGTACAAAAAAGTGTTTTTACTTACTTACTTACTTACTTTATTGTTTGTTAAAAATGTCACAAGCAAAGGTCATGAGTAAATGTCGTAAAACAAGAAAATATGTGTAAGTGCAACTTATAAGGACGGTTTCTTATGCTAGAACCACATCTGTGTCATCTAAAGTAGAAAAACATCTGGATCCATCTAGTAGTTGAAGACTGATTGAATAAATAACATTCATATATTCTAATATTCAATCATCCATACTTTTGCATTTATAGTATAAGTATTATACATACATACATATATTCGAGCCTTTATCCCAAATGGGGTAGGCAGAGTGTAAACCGCCTAAACAAAGGTCGTTCCGCCACGTCTGACAAAGTTTTGAGGATTATTTAAGATAGATTTGTATATTGCTGTAGTGACAGGTTGTCAGCCCACCGCCTAAATTGCAATATACAGAAACCCTTGGACCCCTTAGCTAGTTTTTACAGCATGCCCAGGAAAAAATGTAGCTGGCACTTTCTTTGTTTTTTTCTTGCTCCCAGTTCAGCATGGAACAACTATAAGTATTATAATTATGTTGAGATTACCATTAAAACCACAAAATATGTCGTTCCCTATAACTTTGTTACAGGCTATGAAAAATAAATTGGCTATAAAATTCCAAGCAAGGATGTGGAAATATGGCCATAAAATAAATCGTTACTGCCTAAATCGTTTCACTCAATTTCATTCAACAATTTTTCCTGCTCGTTTGTATTCATTCATCCTGAAAACCGAAACCAAAATGTAAACAAAAAATACTGTGTCAGAATTGTTAAACCATATCAAACCATATATATAAGGATTATTATAGAACATTAGAGACTTGCTTATATTACACGTGCATTCTAATAATATTTATTCCATTTATCTTCTTCTGCTCAGAGTTTTACAAACGTTATAATAGAGTGAGCTTTCCGGATATATATATTTTTTACTCCACTGTGCCCGGTGTTTGGCATTTTAAGACGTCTGCAGTTTCTTTTTAAAATAAGTTCCGTTTATAAACTTCGAAAATGGTAAAGTAAATATCATATTGATCGTAAAGTAAAACGAATCCAACTTAAATGCTGTTTGCCGCTCCAACATGCATAATGCATCAGATGGTAATTGATCCTTGTATCCTATTATCCTATGCTCAGTTGAGTATCAAAGCACGGATCAGAGGGTCATCATCTCCCTAGCCTTATCCCGCATCTCAAGGGGTCGGCTACCCAATCCAGGGGATTGAACGAAGGTACTGGTTTTTCGACCCAGAAGGGTAACCAGACCCAATCCTAGATTAGGTCAGAGTTTTCAAGCCGCTAATGCCTAGCACTGGCCTCTGATATGGCTTAACGACTAATATCTAGGGTATTCAACGATATTAACCATTACCAACGGCTTAACGTGCCTTCCGAAAAACGTAGCTTCACGGAAAAAGCGCCAAATAAACGTACATATGCAATTTGAATACAGAAAAACACATTGGTACGTGGAAGGATTCGAACCACGACCTCCCGCTCAGGAGGCAGCGTTCATATCCACTACACCATCGGGCTCTCGGATCAGAGGATGCAAATAGTTAAGACGATGATCAAATAAATTCCAAGAAACTATTTAATGAGGTTTTTATTTTTATTTTCTGTTTCTTCCACATAAATCGCATCGCGCAAGCGCCTTTTTGCTTGGTATACAAAATGGGCTCGATTCTAGATTTGCCCGCTAAAACTAAAATTTTAATCATTTTTATATTTTCAGACTTGAACATTGAAAAAGGGCAGGAGATCTGTTCTCTGCGGTTTTTGATTTATAGTGGTTTTATGTGTTATCTGTCCATTTTTATCCGCCGTCACATGATATGGCGGATAAAGTTTACAGATATAAAACGTGCAAAAGCGCGTCTAAATCTAGCGGACAAAGTGTAAAACGATGGAGTATTAAATCCCTTGTCCTTTTTAAATTTAATTATTTTGATAGTGACAGATAGATTTTAATTTTCATTTTACCCTGTGGAATCTAGAATCGAGCCCAATGTATACCTACTTATTTAAAATGTTTCTATCAGTAGATATTTAAACCTTTGATAAATTAATCTAAAATATTTTGCCGTAGTGGTGCAGGCAGCTATAAGATCCGCCCGTACTTAAGAACTTAAACATTTTAGTTGGAAAATCTGAAATTCTTATGCGGGTTTCCTCAATTTCTCTCAATTCAGTGTACCATAAAATTTAAATGTGATGGTAAAGGCAAAGTCCCAAAATAACAGTTGTACTTAAGTTGGTACATTTAGTTTTCCAACCCATTGCACAACAAAAGTACGTACTCATGTAACTAAATATTACAGATTTCCTCATAGGCAAATATTTTGTTTTCGTTTTAAGTTTCAACGAGCTGAGCCAACGGGTTATGAAAAGCAGTACCAACCATGGCCGAATGGAAATAAATTTACCGTACTTAACTACCGATTAGAACCTTAATAAATAAATTTGAAAGTTATACCATCAAATATATCTGAGGCCTAATAGCTATGCTACTAGGCGGTTTGAAAACTCTGACACGAGAATCCACTCGCTAAGAAGAAGAAGCATCCATAATTTACAGCTATTACTTCGATGACATGTTTGTATGAAGTATGAATAATAAATAACAAACTTCACCTCAATGTTCACAACTTGCTGGAAAACTTACGCTTGGCTGTTCATTCAACCTGCTTAGACACGTCTAGCTTGATAAAGCGCTTTAGCCGCTGTTCGTCCTAGTTTCACTCAGCTACCTCAACGAGGCGTCTAGTAGCTTGATAAAGCGCTGCAGCAGCTCAACTGGAGTTTCATAATAGGCTGCAGCTCTGTGTGCAGAGGTAGAAAATGAACAAAATATTCACAGAAACATCAAAGCATTCGAATAACGAAAACAGACAGATATTGTTATATTTCTGAACATTAGAACGCATTTTTATGTTTATCTAACGTTTAATAAAATAATTTAGTTCTACATACATACATATAATCACGCATTTATCCCTAATGGGGTAGGCAGAGCGTAAACCACCTAACCAAAGGTCGTTTTGCAACGTCTGACAAAGTTTTGAGGATTATTTAAGATAGATTTGTTACCTACAAATTATTGCTGTAGTAACAGATTGTCAGCCCGTCGCATAAATTACAATATACTGAAACCCTCGGATCCCTTAGCTGGTTTTACAGCATGCCCGGGAAGAAATGCAGCTGGCACAATTCTATGATTTTCTCTCGCTCCCAGGCCAACATGGAAGTTTAGTTCTAGTATCCAATTTTCCGCCAGTAGCTCTAGCTAAGTTATGTTATTATAAAATACGAACTTATGAGAATAGATTTTAATATATCTGAAGAAAGAAATAGAAAATAATTATTCGGTGCTTTTTCCGTGCTTCGGAAGGCACGATTAGCCGTTGGTCCCGGTTAATATAGTTTAATACCGTAGATATTAGTCTTTAAGCCATATCAGAGGCCAGTGCTAAGCATTAGCGGCTTGAAAACTCTGACCTAATCTAGGATTGGGTCTGGTTTTCCTTCTGGTTTGCGGATGTCAGATGGCAGTCGCTCTGTGTAAAAACCAGTACCCTCGTTCAATCCCCTAGATTAGGAAGCCGACTCCGTGAGATACGGGATAAAGCTAGGGAGATGATGATGATGAGTTTTAAAAATAAATGAGTACGTTTCTGTGACCGAGAATCTAAATAGCAGCCATGGATAAAAATTACAGGAATTTTATATTTATACAAACGACTTTTTACTAAAGCTTGAGATTATCAAGCAAAGTAAGATAGCTGGAGAGGTGGTCGAGTGGCTTAAAGGAACAAAATGTGGGCATTAAGTAATCAAAACTTCTGCAGCATTAAAACCGAATACTTTCGAGCTAAGAAAACTATTTAAAAGCATATTTCAATATTTTTCGATAAAATTAACTGTAGCTAAGCGGTTGAGAAGCAGCCAAATCTTTTACAAATGTTTTTTGTTTTGTGAGGCGAATGACACAATTACATGAGTATTAATATTACAACAATATTTCTTCTTGCGAATGCAATTTATGCTGCAAGTTGTGAAGTGGCTAGCTGGCCAGCTAAAAGGAAAACTGGCAGCAAGAGAACAGTTTTCCTGTTAAATTAAAATTTATAAAAGGGCGTCGATAGTAGTAGGTACTGTGGTATTAGTCCCGCCTTCGTGGTCTAGCGGGCAGAGCCATGGGCTCACGACCTGAAGGTCCCGGGTTCGATTCCACCATATTGGGTCCCGGAGGTCCCGGGTTCAGTTCGACACCAGGGTTCATCGGTTCGTTCGACTCGAAAATCCACTCGCTAAGAAGAAGAAGGAACTTTGTTCACCGCAGCTCATACTCAAGATACTCTGATACTTCGATTCACTTCAGTAATTTATCAGCATCGAAAAGTATCGACTTCTTTCATGAATATTAACTACGAAACTTTATTGCGGAAAATCGGTTTGGATCAGTTTTTTTATTATAACATTTTGCTTTTTTAATCAAAATTTAATCAGTTTTTCAAAAAGTTATTTTGTTAAATAATGTACGGCGTCTCTTTTTTTGATATACAACAACCTATATAATGTTTTACTTATTTTTTGTGTATTTAAGCTTGAACCTTTTTTGAAACAAATGTCATTTGTGCCAAAAGTTCACTAATCGGTTTGATGAAAATTTCTTTGATCCTTTTGTAATCTATTCATGTGTTTGAACAAACAACTTGACTGCAGTTTTAGTTCGGTCAGTATTTCCGAGTTTCTTCGAGTTCTTTTTTAGGTAAATAAAATTCTAGTATCAATGTTCAAAACTTAAGATAGGTTAGTTTATATTTGCAATAATATTGCTGTTCACACGTTGCTAACTGAATTCAGTTTGAATATCTGTTTAATTGTTATTTTATACAGCAAGACGTTGTAGGTATGATATCACAGACCTTATTGACAACATTTTTTACGAAATCCCAGTTAAAATAAAGTTATTTTACACCAACTGATTAACTAAGTGGCTCTGGCTGAAAGGCTTGTATTTCTGCCTGTATTTAGCCATAAATAAGACGTCCGTTGCTGTGAGTCTAACTAGCACAGAAATCTTATATACAATTTATAATTCAATATTTTTTGAGCGCATTCATGCTTGCTAGCTACAGGAGACCATTCAAAAGTTTGTGCACAGGAAGTTTCGATCACTTTATGTGCATTCAAGTCGTGCTCTCGAGCTGCGCGATGAACACTGGCTCACCGAACAGACTTTTACAAAATCAGGTTCTGCAGCAAATATCGTAAAAAGATTGTCGCAATATTCTTCTACGTTTGTTAGGGTTGCAAACTTGATAAACAACATAATACTAGCCCTGATCTTTTTATGTTTTAACAAAAGCCCTTTACGTGCAATCTGAAGCAAGTTTTTTTTGTTCTATCCAAACACAAATCGTGCAATGTGAATTTATTGTGCATATCTCAAATAATATGCCTATGCGTTGAGCGGGTGTAATAAAGAAGGCAAAAAATGCTTCTTTCATGACGCAACCCATTTTGCCAGCTGCAGCTGGAGTTAAAGAACCCCCTTGCCTATAGTCACGATCCTCAGCACTGAGGGACCGATAAGAAAGAAAGAAGATCCCAAATAAATCAAGCTTTTGACCATCTGATTGGTAGACAATAACTCATACCATACAGTTAATATCATTCATCTTCCTAACCCTATCCTGTATCTTACGGGGTCAACTACCTAATCTAGGTGATTGAAAGACGGTGCTTTACACAGAGTGACTGTCATCTGACCTTCGCAACCCAGAAGTAAAACCAGACCCAATCTCAATCAAAGATGATGCTTTTGACAGGTTAGTGACCAACTCAGCTGTCAGAGTTCTGAAGCCGTCCATGCTTAGCACTTCAACGTACAGTAAACATATTTGGAGAAAATTCCTACATATATGAATATTAGCAGCGATGTTATTTGATTTCGACTCTGTTATTCGTTAAATTCAATGTGGAAACAAACACAATAGCTGCACAAAATGAACAGCTTATCAGCTTACATGCGGAAATGCTCGTCAACATTTAATATAAAACTCAGATCCCGATCCCGGTTCCAGGTTGAATCATGAAACAAATAATGAGGCTTTTTGCAAACACTACCAGTTAACGAGAATTTTATTTTATTTTATTAAAAATGGGTTTGCTCTTTACTCCAGTTTAGGTCGGAAACGACTGAGACGGAGTCGAACATGGTGCGAGCACACCCAGAAGATGCCTGTTCACTCTAACTTTGAAATGTTGGCGGTTGAAGGCGTTCGGGAACACAGACGCAGGTGGTGAATTCCACACTTTTGCCGTGCGCATTATGTAAGAGTTTTGGAAGCGCTTAGTACGTATTGCTGGAATATCAACCAAGTATGGATGGTATCCTGCGGTGCGTCTAGATGTCCGATGGTAGAAGAGGGCTGGCGGGATAAGGTCGTGGAGCTCTTGAGCACACTCACCGAAATACAGCCTGTAGAAGACCGACAAAGAAAACTTGGCTTCTAGCAGTTTTTCGTCACCAAAAAGCCACTTGGCTCTGCGTTCCACCGAATGCCAGAATCCAGAGGAAGTTGTCGATTACTCCACCGACAAGAGTAAAGCTCTTAAATTTATTATGGTGATGAAAGTATAAGTGCAGAAATAAACATAAAATACGTCATTCATAAACTAGTCCCAAATACCAAGCAAAGTTAAAAGTTCATGTTCAATTTGACAGATCCTTCGATTCTATCAGAACTTCAGTGTTTTCCAAACTCTGCGCTTTTCTATTCAATTGGTCAGTTTTTCATACCTACAGCGTCAGCATTCTCGGTGTAGATTGCGTGTAGCAACTCCCCGCCTTAGCCCGGTGACGCATTATATACACTTTGTAGTATTTTGCAAACAGGTCCATTCAAAAAAAATAAAATAAAATAAAAAAAAAAAAATCTCGGTTAACTCGCGTTTACTACCAGGCGGGGTCAGACAACGGGATGATCCACGATTCTATTTGTTATTTTATATGAGTTTTATAAAAGTTTCAACACAATATTTAAATTTAAAGAAAGAAAAGACCGGTACTTATTGTAACCGCAGCGTTAGTAGAAAAGTTATTCAAAATTCTTTTATTTTATTTTTAATTCAGGCGGGAAATTAGCATAAAGTAATTAATTGAAACAAAAAGTCGAGTAACTAGTAATAACAACTTTGTACTGAAGTGAAATGAAAGTGGCTCAAAGTTCTTCTCCGAATGATTTATTGCTATTCCATTTCGTTGTCGCGGGATTTGTTTTACTACTTTTCTCATCCAAAGACTTAAGTTTTATGTAGCGTACCAAAGGAGTCAAATTTTCTTGTTCGTTGAACCTTTTTACGACATGACACCAGCTTTCCATTTCAAGGTGAATTCGTTTACGACCCGCAAGTAAAATTAACAAAATTACTGAACTGTTCTCCCATTTACTATGTTTATGTTTTTAGCGTGACCCATTTGTCGCTTAAGAACACATTTGAAATTTGAAAAATGTTTAATATTTGTAAATTGGTGGCAAATAAATATTTTCTATTTTATTCTATAAAATAAGGAAACTTTTAAGGAAACCAAAACTTTTTTAGTGTACTCGTAAATTAAACTCTTATACTCTAAAAGTGCTATTTCAAGCAGGCTGTAGGCTGCACAAAATTTATTTTCGTGCACAAGGGCAAAAACGTATCTTCTCATAAATGTATCTCTTCCTAGACAAAAAAAAAATTTGCCAAACATAATAAAAAGTTCATAGATGGAACTTGTTATTTTATAATATTTACTTTAAATTATTTGTCTTTTGTGTTTTTTATGACATAAAACGATATCAAAATTAAAATTCCGATTCGATTCCGTTCCGTTCAACTTATTGGAATTCAATTCTACTATTTATTATTACAAATTAAATTTAAAAGTAGGATGTATAGTTCTCCAGTCTAAGCCTAACGTTTCAAAGATTTAAAAAGTTAAATGGCAGAAATTAATTGTTTCGTATATTTACAATATTTTTGTAGCATTTCCTCAATTTTCCTCAGAATCGAAGTGAAAAGCATAGTTTACAACTCGTGCACAAAACCATTTTTGTCCCCGATTTTAGTATCAGCCCTCAATCAAGCAATCACGCAATCTCGGATACATATGTCTTGTTTTGTACACTTGTCGTAAAATGTACTATGTGACTATAACTTGTGACAGTTCTCATATTGTTCGTCTCTGTTTTTTTTTCAATTCCTGTTAACAACAGCATATTGAACGCTCCCTGGCTCTTTCTCCAATAAACTGAGCAAGCTCTAGCTACACTCGTCTCATCCCATCTCATTTTTATAACAACATGTTGTATAGTAGCTTATAACGAACATGCTGTAATTTGTTGCTTATTAACATTGTAGCTAATTTAGTAGTTTTTGTTTCGCGCGCATTAATCACTGATCTAGTTAATAAATATTTTAATGGATTTTGAATTTGTAATTTAATGACTTAGAAATTTTACTGAGTGAAATCAACTATTATGAATTTGTAATTTTATCGACTTAAATTAAGCTTGTAATATTATTTCAGAATTTCAGAATTATTTTAGACTGTAGTTCGAATTCAATGTTACAACTATATTTGTGTTTTTTTTTATTCTTATTTTATAATGTCATCAGTAAATCAATTACCTATTATAATGTGAAATATAATTGAATATGTAAAATATTTTCTTGGCAAACGTACTGTAATGTATTATATTTATAATGAAATGCTGGAAGATTAAAAAAAGACTAGTTAAAGAAATTTGACCTGAAGATTATGTAATTTATATAACATTTTAAATAAAATCAAATTCCTGCTACAAAATATTGAATACGAACATTGCGTACATTTATCGATAATAGAGAACAATGATGCTTGGTTGGTTAATTGAAAAACATGATCAGATACTGTCCAAGCTTACAATTTTATTGTCATTAGAAATATAATCATTGTTTTTGGTAGTTAACGCTCTGCCTACCACATAAGGGATAAGGGCGTAATTTATGTATGTATGTTAGAAACAACTTTGCAAACGATATTATTGCATTAAAATTGCACAAAATAACACACTATGCCAAGCGTAGTGCATTTGCAACTGGTCCAGACAAATATTTAGTCTGTTAGACATATGACGTCACAGTTCGCACTGTTCTGTATGCATGGCTTCATCCCCCCCGGTGGGAGTAAAGAATGTGCCGACGGAATGTAAATATATGGAGACAAAGCTCTCAGTTCATACTGTTTTTTTTTGCTCTACTAACATGGTTTTGAGTCTTTCGCAGTTGTTCATTACAATAAGATAATTATTTTGAACCGAATTACTATCTGTAGTGATATAACTAATTTATTGTTATCTCGATATTTCATCGCAGTTTCATGCGACATAGTCACGAGTAGACAACAGCAGCAGCAGCAGTCTGCTCGTGACCGTGTCGCATGAAACTGCGATGAAATATCGAGGTAGCAATAAGTATAATCATGATAGTAATCCCACTCGAATATTTTTAATATACTTTGCCTTTCCAAAATGCACCATTCTGTAACATCCAAAAGGAACTCCTGCAAAGTTAACCTACTTACGAAACGTAAACGCAAGAATCGTGACTGTAAGAAGACGGTAACAAATAAATGCCATTAAAAACGAGTACTCGTGCATTTATTACCAAAGAAAGATTACAATGGAGTTTCACCAAGTACCAACAATCGCAAGTATTAAATATATTTCACAACTATGTTGAGACGTCGAGAAGTGCATCCGGTGACAAACGCTCTCTTGAATTGAATCGTCCAGACATCGCCTTCCACAGCTGAGCACAAAAGATATTGAAATAGACTTCCTCGAGAGCACTCTGTTCCCTTTTCACTCTCATTCCTTTTAAATAGGATTTATACAAATAGGTCAAATAATTATACTTTTTCGGTTAAAAGTAGAATTGATCCAGAATAAAATGACAATGAAATAAATACTTTCAATCCTACTTTAGATGTAGTGTGTTTTACACCTCCATAGCATTAATTTGTCGCTTAAGAAAACGTTTTAACCCTTTAAAATTTGTAAATTGGTGGCTGATAAATATTTTCTATTCTATTCTGGTGTAAATTTTAGGATCCATGTTTTAAAAAGAAATTAAAAATATAGCTGGATTTACGATGTGTGTTGAGATTTAACCTAACTACGAATGAAATATTTTTAAGGCTTTAAAGAGCGTAGTTTATTGTAGAGACTGATTTATGAGTCAGGAATTACTTTTTATCATGAGTTTAAATAGCAGAGTAGGAGTTTTTATATTTATTTTAATTTGTGCCTATTTAAATGTAATTAAATGAACGTTGCAAATTAATGTCTTGACTCTAGATGGACGTATGCAATAAGATAAAAAAGAAATAGTTCCGAATCCGAATAAAGACAAACGATCTAAGTAGTTGTACCGAACCCCCCCTTTTATTTTTTGTGATATATATTAAGAAGAATTAAAGAAGATAATAAACTAACGTTTTCGGCCTTTAGTGATACGTCTACGTCTACGAAGTGGAAGAGAGTAACCCTGGTCCTTAAAAAGGTAAGATAATATCCAATGCATCGAACGTCAGAATAAAACATTTTGGCAATAAGCCTTCCTATTTCTACTAAGTAGAGGTTGATTACGTTCCTTCCTCCCTCAAACTATTTAACTAATTTCTCTGAAATAAATCTAAACTTGAAACGGAACGTTAATTTTTTAAGCCTTCAGATTCACATAAAACATTAAACATATTCTTCTAATTTTCTACTCTGTTAATAATAAATTCCTCTAGAAATGTTTCAGATTATTATAGCAGTAAAATCGTCAAATTTATGAATTGATTTATATAAGGCTAAGTTATTTCTTGCGCGACAATCAAAAATTACTTCGTAACCTGTAAGGATTAATATCCTATCTTCCAAGCCTAAACTCAAAACTGTCATCGACAAATTTAAAAAGTAATTTTCTTAACTCAAATTGGCGGCATAGTTTTACAATGAAAAATACAAAATCCACTATAAAAAGGAAAGGCAGGCGGCCAAAAGCTGCGCCAAGGTTCTACCAATAAGTTTTCAACTCCACAAGTTCAATCCCTTCCCAATATAACAGGTAAGAACACTTCTGCAATACATTCCAAGTATCATAACTTCAGATCAAAACATGAACTTTCCCTTGCTACTATTTTGCTAAGCTTGTTAGATTATGTATACTTACCACCATAATTTAATTCTCTTATCTAACCTATCATTACCCATTACAGGATAAACCCTGAAACTAGAAGATTTGCAGAAGATTCTGTCAACATAAGTTTCTCAACAAAACTATTGTTACCAACTCAAGAATCGCGGTTACAACTAGGATTCCTAGGTAAGTTTTGTTTGGCTAGTAATAGAAACAATAGGTTCCAGTCAAAATTACTATCACTAATGTTTTAAATACCTAAATCACTCCATAACATTCAACAGTAAAGATAACAAAAGCAAATAACTTTCCTTACAGTCCCAGCCGCTGCTGAGAAAGATCTTTCAGTTATGAAACCTACAAATAATGCAGTCAGCGCAATAACTCTCAGACTGGTCTGCGCTTAAGGACAAGCTTCTACGTCTGATCACAAGTTCTCATCAGGATTCCAACGGTAAAACATGATTTAATTTAGCTAATAGTTACTGAGTTAGTTTGAATGTTTATAACATAGACATTTTTATTGTGGTTTTTAGAGGATCAGCTCCGGCCATACGCTGCATAGGTATTGATTTAGTTTGACTATGCCCCAATCTGCCAATTAATAATGAGGATGCTTTGTATTTTATTATAACCTCTAGCCCTACAACAGATCAGGTACCCTGTCTCCTTTCAACCATTGACTTTGGATAGAAGCCCACCACATATTTCCAATACTTTGCTTCTATGCTTGATTTAAATTACCACCTTTATTTTATGTAATTAAAATTTCAACATTCTTTTTGCTATTCTAATAGAGAGGACTTTATAGTATAAATAAATATATATTTTATATCAAAAGCTACATAGAGTATTGTTCCTTAATACTCAGCATTGTTTCATATAGGTTTCTAACAATAAAGGTGTTGCAAACATGATTCTAAGAATAGCCAACTGTATAGGAAATCTCTTTTTTCTGAATTTAACTTAATAGTGAATTTATTTGGAACTTCCAAAATATAGGTAAAACTTGTCAGTCTATAGTCATGGACAAAATCTTAATCCAAAGCAACATTCTGTATTAATTTGTCACTCAGTTTGTCTTACTTTTCCAAACAATTCTTTCTCTGACTGAATTTATCAGGAAATAATAAATTTCATTATCAACATAGGTACAGTTTCCTTTCAAACAACCAGTTAAGAATATCCTTTATCCCAACATTTGATACTATTTATTTATTATCACCAATTTCCCAATCATGACAATTATACTGCCAGATAAATAATTTTATTAGATATCATTTGAACAATTGATGTAGATTCAGTTTGTCTTACTTTTCCAAACTATTCTTTCTCTGACTGAATTTATCAGGAAATAACAAATATCATTTTCAACATAGGTACAGTTTCTTTTCAAACAACCAGTTAAGAATACCCTTTATCCCAACTATTGATACTATTTATTTGTTATCAACAATTTCCCAATCATGACAATCAATTATACTGCCAGATACATAATTTTTATTAGAAATCATTTGAACCATTTATGTAGATTCAGTTTGTCTTACTTTTCCAAACTATTCTTTCTCTGACTGAATTTATCAGGAAATAACAAATATCATTTTCAACATAGGTACAGTTTCTTTGCAAACAACCAGTTAAGAATACCCTTTATCCCAACTATTGATACTATTTATTTGTTATCAACAATTTCCCAATCATGACAATCAATTATACTGCCAGATACATAATTTTTATTAGAAATCATTTGAACCATTAATGTAGTTACCCTTTTTGTTTTGAGCGTTCTACAAGAATATTATATTTTATTCAATAAATGGCCAAACAACTGTTACATCTTATCATCAGTCAGCACACCAATGTCAGATCAAAGTAATTGTTGATGCATTACTATATATCAAAGATTTTATGATTAATATTCAATACAGGATAACTTTAACCAATTGTTTTCAATAGGTAATTCTTTTCCTACATAACTTTAGTTTCTTTATAAATCATTATCAACTTTAGGACCCTTCAACCAAATCTAGCCTCTATTTACTATAGGGTTCCTGAGAATTGAATTCACCAGTACCTACTCAAGGTACACTACTATGAATCACGTCTGACACGCTTCGGAAGCAGGTAGGGTAACAAAGTAGGTATTATAAACTTAATAGAATAGTTTTGAAGTTAATTTAATAGCAAATTTTACTTTAAGACTGTAAATAAATATATCCCTACAATCCTAATGTATCTATTAATAAGACCTACCCCTACTTGATGCCTAAGGTCCCTCCCTAGTAAATATAAAATCGCACTAAGTAATCCTATAGTCTAACTTTGTCTAATCCTAATTGTTTCTACTGTGAAGATGCAAAGCTAGGGAGATCCCGACATTTATTATTTAATTGTGAGGTGTGTAGTGTAATGTGGATGTTCTAGAAAGCCTGAGTTCAAACTTCTAGAACCCTATTTCTGCTAATTTGTACGTGATGAGGTTGTCACGATTTAGAGTGCCTATTACATCCTATACCCGTGTGGATGATTACCAGCTTGACGAAAATAAGAGATAAGCCGATAACCGCGTGTGTTGCGTGGGGGACAGATAGGAAATCCTTAACAAACAGTCGTAAGTCGTCCGTATCGGGGCTGGAGACGGAACAGTTCGCTAGAGGTGGTTCTAGGTACTCCTTACTCCGTTTTGCTAAGTATCCCATACCTGGGCGCATAAAACTTGCGTTTGGGGCAAGCCGATCGTACGCACCAATACAATCTCCTAGGTTCTTTAGCCAAAATTCCTGGTCTGAGAAGTGGGTACGGAGAACAGGCATAATGACCAAAGCATGGTTCACACGAATACTGTCAAAAGAATCTCCCATTCAATATGACCCTAGCTCCAGACATGCACTCCGAAACACGCAAATGCAACAGCTGCTAGTGCGCGCCCGAAAGCACCTCCCCGGAATTACGACCATAGAGAACTTTCAATACAAAACGTAACTGAATTTAAAGTTAATCTTTCAAAACTCAAAACAAATAAGACCCCAAATTTACCAACTATAACGTGTGAACTGACGAACGATAAACGCGTAAAAAAAAATCAAATTTACGAAGTAAAACGTATGAACACTGAACGATTAACACGTAAAAAGAATTAAATTTGCGAAGTAAAACGTGTGAACTGACGCACGATTCACAATCAAAAGAGCCCCGAGCACTCGTCCGTTCCGCTTTAATACTATTTTTCCAAGAATCTAGTCAATTTCCATTTCCAACCTTCTAACCAACAAGACAAAGTTCACTTCCAGTCTTCCTAAACTAAAACTGTCTAAATTTTACGATTCAAATCCGTATTTTGCTCATGTGGCCTACAGTCAATCCAATTTCATCCATATTAATAGTCCATAAGATTCAAGTTTGCAGCTGTCACAAATATTTCCTTGAAAAACTAATGAAATCCACTTTTCTGAAATTCATTTTACTAAAATTCGCTTAATCAAACCATTCACAGCCTTTTCATCATAGAAATAAAGTTCGATTTAAACTATCAACAGAATTTGTCCGCTATTCTCGTTTTTATTTCTGAAATTTGCCACCTTTAGTCCAATTTGATCCTTATAACAAAGACACACGTCTTAATTTCAAACCATAATGTCCATCTGTCCTCATTATTTCAAATCGGTTTTAAATTTCAAAACATTCTCATTTTTCAGCAGCATTCGACAGCTTCAATTCAATTTAGACCTTATTTCTATGACGACACGGTCAAATTTACTATTATCAGTGGCAGCTGTCATGAAAATTTCTTGAAAAATTCTTGAAAAATCTCTAACTTTTCATTTTCTGAAACCTATTCTTATGGAGATAAGGGTCAGACCTTTCTACTATGAAAATAAAGATCATTTTCAAGGAACACCCGAACCGATTTATAAAATGAATCTTTTCGACCTGTGTAATGTCAAATACAACGTCTACTCATTATGAATCGTATGTCTCAAGAAATAATCCTCAGTTTTGCTTAGTTTCAATAACTATCTTCGTAATCGAACATTTTATGATCAGCTTTTGCTTGTTATTTTGACAATTGCAAAAGCAACAGTTAACCGCTAATTTCTGCTATTCATGAACACCTCATGTTAGCTTCAGTATTTACTAAAGTATTTCTCCTCCTAATATACTCAAGATGCCCTAAGATAAGTAGTCTTTACATTTCATTACAAATCTTCAATTTAAGTTTAGTGTCTTGCAACATGACTCTGCTCTATTAAATTTCACATCAGCATCTACCTTTAGTTCTCCTTCTTCCGATTTTATCTGAAAATGCCTTTATAATAATAAAACTTTTTTGTTTACAATATATATTTAATTACTCTCATAATGCAAACATATTTGTGGAATAACAATAGAACGAGGCCCTGAATCGTTAAATTCAACTCCCTAAACATTCGAAATGATAATAATAATGAAGAATGTTTACCTATCTACCACGAAGATATCTTATTTTCACATATATGTTTGTTATGAGATATTACCCATCCTTTCATAGATGTTCATTTGTTATGTTTGTGTAAAATGACTAAATCGTTAACAACCATAACTCAATCATGATATTCAAAATCTTTGAAAACCTCAAATAATAAACAACAAGGTATTGTTAGCGCTTAGGCAGGCTTTCTCAAAATTTATCTATCCCAGGTCAGGAGCTCTTCAATGATGTAGGTTTATTTATAATTTCGATAATACTTTATTTAAAAGAAATATTATGGATTTACAAAAGTGTATGCGCTCGCGCGTATTGACAGTCGTAGAATGGCCGTGTCGCGAACATTCGTGTACCGATTCCCCCCGCGTCTTCCTTACCCCGCGGTGGCCCTTGCAGTCGTCCATGGATGCGTAGACATAGCCCCCGGCCTTGGAAGCACCAGCTTCCAACGAAGTGGATACAGGCAGAAGAATCCAAAGAAAAGCTACGACGACCCGTCTTGATCCAGTGTGCTAGTGGTGTCAGGATGCTTATCATGGTTCGGCGTACTAGCGATGCCTGGACGCTCATCATCATCAGGTAGAAGTGGACATAGTTTTGAATACGACCGTTGTATGATGCCAGTCTCAGTCTTGATGCTGGCAACACGGCAGATGCCATCTTTGCCAGGGAATGTGTCCAGCACCCGTCCCAGTTTCCACTTCAGGGGCGGCAAATTATCCTCTTTGATTAAAACTAATATGTTTGGAGTTAGTGTATCTTGTTTAGTTTGCCATTTAGTCCTCTTCTGTAGCTCCGAAATATATTCCTTGGACCATCTCGACCAGAAGTGCTGTCGCATCTGCTCCACACGGTGATAGCGAGTAAGGCGCTGGGTGGTCGCTGTGGTAAGATCTGGGTAGGCAGGCGCGGTGAGCGGTCGGCCGATCAGGAAATGACCAGGAGTAAGTGGCAGTAAATCATTAGGGTCTGTGGACATAGGTGATATAGGTCGGGAATTTAGGACGGCCTCGATCTGTGCCAACACCGTGCTAAACTCCTCGAACGTTAAATTAGCATTACCAATAACGCGTTTAATATGAAACTTGCATGACTTGATTCCCGCCTCCCACAAACCACCAAAATGAGGCGAATAAGGAGGAATAAATGTTAACTTAATCGAATTATTAGCTGCAAATTCAGTAACATCATCTTCAATTCTGTTCAAGAACGAGGAAAATTCTTTTAAAGCGCCTACAAAGTTTTTACCGTTATCAGAAAAAATCTCTAATGGTTTCCCTCGTCGTGAGATAAATCTTTTCAGTGCAAGTAAGTATGACTCTGTAGTAAGACTTGAGACAAGTTCTAAATGTACTGATCGTGTAAGGAAACATACGAATAAGCAAATATAACATTTTTCTAGTTTTGCTCCTCTCCCTTTACGGTTTAGGTAGAACAATGGTCCCGCGTAATCGACCCCACACCTGTAAAATGTGGATACAGGTCTACTGTCTAATCTTTCAGGCGGCAAATTAGACATCTGGATTTGAAAAGGCTTAGCCTTCATACGAGTACACGTGATGCACTTGTGTACAGTCTGCTTGGCAAGATCACGTCCTCTAAGAGGCCACCAACTGTCCCTGATATTAGCTAGAAGTGTCTGTGGACCCGCATGGAGAAGAACCTTATGCTCATGAAGAAAAAGAAGTCGAGTAAATTTGTGTTTAGCGCACAGTAGTACAGGGTGCTTTTTATTGTACGAAAATGAAGCACAATTTGCCAAACGACCGCCCACTCGAATCAGATTATTGTCGTCTAAAATATGTTAAGACTGGATATATTGCGTGGAAATTTAGGCAAACGTTTGTTTTTTAAGTTGTCGTAAATATCTGAAAATGATTGTTGTTGCGCAAGTTTAGCTAACGTGTAGGTTGAATTATTTAATTCATCAACTGAAAGCGGCCCTGTACGACGCTGTGATTTTATTTTATTGTGTGCATTGGAAATAAAACGTAAGGCGTAAGCCATAGTACGTTGCATACGGCTATAAGAAGAAAAACGATCAAAAAAAGAACTCCCTATATTGTGTGAAATAAGTGTTTTACTTACTGCTGCGATTTTATGAAGTTTAAGTTCCGGTAATAACTCACTGTTTTCACTACAAACATCACTATGATGCTCCCATTGAAGGTTAGGTATACGTAAAAACTCCGGACCTTGCCACCACATCTCACACGATTCTAAAACATCTAACTGCATTCCGCGCGATAGTATGTCAGCCGGGTTTTGTTTACCCGAGATGTGGAACCACTGTGTATTGCCGGTTAAGTCATTGATTTCAACAACTCTGTTTTGCACGAAAGTTTTTAATAACGTAGGTGACATTTTAATCCATCCTAACACTATGGTCGAATCGGACCAAAAGTACACTTTATCGAATGATAATCTTAACGATTTAACGATTTTATCGTATAGTTTAGCACCCAATAACGCACCACATAACTCTAATCGCGGCACGCTAAACGGTTTTACTGGCGCGACCTTGCTCTTCGCACAGAGCAGATTGACTGTTATCAATGACGGTTGATCATCGCTATAGCTACGTATGTATGCGGAAGCGCCGTAGGCATCTTGTGATGCGTCCATGAAAATATGCAACTCGATATGTTGTGCATTTTCGGCCTTTATGTGACGTGGTATACGTAATGATTTTAAATGCTCTAATTTACTGATAAAAGTTTGCCAAGTTGTCAAAATATTGTGAGGTACCGGGTCATCCCAGCCTAACTTGGAAAGCCACAATTTTTGTAAAAGTATTTTTACTATCATAATACTAGGTGCGAGCAAACCTAGTGGATCATAGATTTGTGAAATAGTAGAAAGTATAATGCGTTTAGTAACGTGTGTCATGTCTTGTGTGCATTTTGTAGTGTAGTGTAATTCGTCCGAATCGTGAAACCATCCTAGACCTAAAGTTTTGGTCTGGCAATCTTCTCCTAACGACAATTCTTTAGAAATATGATAAGAATCTGGGAAAATTTTTGAATTAAATACCCATTTCCTAAGCGGAAGACATCCTGACTTTAGAACGTTAGAAACGCCTTCGCATATTTCTAACAATTTATCTTTGTCATCGTGTCCTGTACATAGGTCATCCACGTAAAAATCGTCATTGATGACGCGTGCGATTACGTCATCATTGCACTCGGCTGCAAGTTGTTTTAACACTCGAATGCTTACATACGGGGCTGATACAGTGCCGTACGAAACGGTATTAAGTCTAAATATACCTAGAGGATCCTGTGGGTTCTCGCGCCATAGTATTAACTGCAAGTTCCTTTGGTCTTCCTGAACTAAAATCTGCCGATACATTTTTTCGACATCTGCGCATGCCACATATCTGTGTTGACGAAAACGTAATAATATGGAGAAAATGTCGTTTTGTAAAATGGGACCCGTATATTGAATATCATTAAATGATTTTCCCGATGACGTTTTCGCACTCGCATCAAATACAACTCGTAATTTCGTTGTAGTACTATGTTCCCTAAAAACGCCGTGATGCGGCAGAAAATAAGCATTTTCTGGATATTCGTAAACGCGTGTCATGTGCCCCAGATCTATATACTCGTTCATGAAATCGCTATACATTTGTTTATAATCGGGAGCGCAATGAAGTAGTTTACGTTCGAGTGCTAGAAACCGGTTCTCAGCTAAAGTAAAAGAAGAGCCAAGCTCGTCGGGTGACTCACGTAAGGGAATGCGTACAGAAAATCGACCCGAATCGTCACGTTTGGTAGTTTCCTGAAATAATTTTTCACAATATGCGTCTTCTTTATTAAGATGATTAGCAGGAGGGATCTCTTCCAACTCCCAGAACTTTTTAAACTGTGTGTCTAGAGTTTGTTGCGGTAAAAATTGTGTAAAGTTACTCTGAACCCGATTAATGCGCGAGTTTTTATTGTTGGCCAATAAGGGGCCTGTAACTACCCATCCCAGTCTGGTATTTTTCAAATAAGGACCGCTAGGTAAACGTATTTTACCCTGGGTCTCCAATTCGTTATATTTAATTGCACCTATCAATAGGTCAATTTGGTCAGACAAATAAAAGTTAGGATCGGCTAGTGTTATGTTGTTAGGGATCTGAATATTGTGATCAGCACCTAACGACTGCATCTCAGCAGTGACGCACGGTAAAACTATACAATCAAGGCGTGTGTTATACGAGCTAGTTTTAGACTGCATCTGAATTTTGCAAGTTTGTGTGGATTGAGTTACAGATTTTCCTACACCTGTAACGAGAACAGTGGACTGTAAAAGAGGAATGCCTAACCTTTTGCATAAGGCTTCTGAGCATATACAATGCTCACTACCATTATCGAGTAATGCGCGAATGGTATGGAATTTGTTGTCTTTATCCGCGACCTCAACTATTGCGGTGGATAACATAACTCGTGTCAAAAATGGGTTCGAGTTACTGATATCGTCATCACCATCGTAATGCGTGTGAGTGGTATGAGATGCGGTGTGTAATGTATGTGTGTCTGTACTAATAAGCTCGCTGCGCGGCGCCGGCGCCGGGAGAGGCGACGGCTGATGCGGCACGGCAGCGGCGGCGGCGTGTGCGTATGCAGCATGCGTTGACGTCGATGCGCCGGGGCTGTCACTACACTCGTCGTGAATTAACGAATTGTGTTTTTTATTACATTGCTTACACGGTCCGAACCAGCAATCTGTAATTGCATGGCCGGAGCGTAAACAATTACGACAAAGGTTCTGCTTATCAATATATTTACATTTATCTGTAATAGATAAATTAAGAAAAGCATCACACGAGTATAGTGGATGTTTACCATTGCACATGCTGCAACAATATTGCCGCTTAGCAGAGTAAGTATTTGATGTTTTAGCGTTAGTTTTATTACTAATTTTTTGCGTAACAACATGACTGTGTGATCTAGGTATATTCGACGACTGTCTTTTAACGTAATTGTTTGTGTCTGATGTGTGTTGTTTGCTTTGTGATACGTTAATCGTTTCCAATACGTCGGCTCGGTCTTTAAGGAAACTAACTAAGTCGGATAAAGATAACTTAGTGTTGGATTTAGACTGCGAACTAGCAAGGGTACTTTTATGAAGTTCCCACTCCTTTTCAGTAGATGAATCCAACTTCAACACTATAATGTAGATAATTAAAGTATCCCACTGTGCGGTTGGTTCACCTAACGTTTTTAATGCACGAATATTTCGCAAAATAGTGTCGATAAGTTTCCGAATTTGCGGAGCAGACTCTTTATTGATGGACTGCGCGGAAAACAAAGCCTTTACATGATTGTGAATTAGTAAACGACTGTTATTGTATCGATTTTCTAGCAAATCCCACGCGATTGCATAATTGTCAGAAGAAAATTCTAATGATTTGATAACTTGAAGCGCGTTACCAGTTAACGCGGAGCGTAAGTAGTGAAACTTTTGAATTTTATCGATATCTGAGCGACTATCTATGAGAGATGTAAATGTATCCCGAAACTCGAGCCATTGATCATAAGAACCGTCAAAGGATGGTAAAGAAATGGTAGGTAATTTTATAGTATTAACGCGTGAACTACTCTGATCGGAATTGGGTTTATTAACGTTGCTTTCAATACATTTATACTTGGCTAAAATCTCATAATACTGATTTTCAAAAGTTTCCCTTTCCTGTAACTCTTTATCAAACTGACTTGGAGACACTTTAATATCTAACTCGTCCTGAACAGAATTGAATTGATTAAGCAAAGGTTTTAAATCCTCACCGCGAACTATTAGTTCCATTTTTTGAATTTCCGATAATTCTGAAATATTGACAGAGTTAATATGCTTCGAGAACAAAGTGAGTTTACGTTTGATAGTACCGCGTTTAGTAACCAAATCACGTATTAAATCCTCCAAATTGATACCATCATCTACGGAATGCCGTTTTTTAGTCATTTTGGTTGGTTGTGTGGAAATAGGTTATCAAGTACTCACAGTTTCCAAGTGTAACAGGTAACAAGCCACGTTGTTCGAACGTTGCACGCGCGCGAACAAAATGAAGGTAGATACACACGCTTGGCGCGCTCGGTAAACTGGAATTTAGCAGAAATAGCACGATATTAGCACAAAACAAGACCCTGGATGGGAAGGAAACTTTGATCGGCCTTACCGATTGATGCAGGTCTGCTGGTCTCGCTGATGATGTCTCTCTGGCACCCTCGGCGTGGATTCGGTCTCGGAGGTCCAATATGTTAGCGCTTAGGCAGGCTTTCTCAAAATTTATCTATCCCAGGTCAGGAGCTCTTCAATGATGTAGGTTTATTTATAATTTCGATAATACTTTATTTAAAAGAAATATTATGGATTTACAAAAGTGTATGCGCTCGCGCGTATTGACAGTCGTAGAATGGCCGTGTCGCGAACATTCGTGTACCGATTCCCCCCGCGTCTTCCTTACCCCGCGGTGGCCCTTGCAGTCGTCCATGGATGCGTAGACAGGTATTGTCGCAGGATTAGATCACACCGCAGACAAGGCGCCGAGTTGTGAATTCAACGAAATAGAAGAATTGAACTTATAAGATCCACATCAAGACTCGTATTTATTCTGAATTGAAATGGTGATCTTTAGATAAGAACCCCTGTATAGCTACGGTGCAGATATCCTATAGCTAAATCAACTTGGGTACATTGATCAAGGTTCTCTATTTGAATTCCACTTTCCAGCTATTTCGTTATCGCTTTAGCTGACTGTTAATCATTTTATGATATGATTGTGTGGGGAACATTGGCTTTGCCTGTTGGCGGCATGTAGAGTTTAGAATCTAAATGAAACTACTGTGAAATCACAGATTTATGACATCTGTCCTAACCTCAAATCCAAAGTTTCATATAAATTCATGTGTCATGTGTAATGTCTAATAAAAGGACGCGCAATAAATTGCATTCATTATAAGTAGCCTTGAAGTTCTGAATGAGCCTTTCACTCAGCCATTTACCTAAATACCTTTTAAACACATTTATCATTCCTCTGCGCAGAATTTTTCCTCTCAACAAAATCTCAAAACCCCATTACAAGAATGCTCACTAAAATTTCAAAGTATTTGAATATTTATGTTATAATTTTCTTAAGTAGGTACCTACTCTACGGGAAGTAAAACAAATAAACTTGTGGTGTAAATTTTTATGGTACATTTTTACGTTACACATAACAACTAAATAATAGCCCTAAGTTACCATCAAGGTCTCGTTCAAATATTCCACTACAGTTCCTTATATCTAATAGTAGCATCTGTATTAGATTATTTTGGTTTAATTGTAAAAGTAAACTTATATTTATTTTGGAGAACTTTACCATCTATTCACGGTAAAACTTGATGAACTGACATACATACATACAATTACATACACACATACAATCACGCCCTCATCAATAATGAGGTAGTCAGAGTGAAGATAACCTAACAAATTTGGCTCCATCTCGTCCGACAAAATGTCTAGGGCTACACAAGACAGAGTTGCAGGCAAATCACTGCAGTGTCTTGCCGTCAACCCATCACCCAAATCGCAACACACAGAACCCCTAGGATCCCCCAGCTAGCTTCCACAGCAAGCTGAGAGTGATGCAGCTGACACTTCTATATAAGCTATAGGCTATCTATCCGTCTGTCCAGCATGGTATAATGAACACCTACAACGCTTTTAGTAATATCTTACGTGAGTCATGATTATAGAACTCCACCACCAGTAATGCCTGCTGCTGCCTCCGTGGTCTAGTTTGCTATTGCTCCAAGTCAAGAATGAAAGAATTAGACACAGCTAGCTTTAATGAAATCATACTGACTGCCTCCCTGGTCTAGTGGCCAGTGCCATGAACTCCCGATCCGGACGTCCTGGTTTCGATTCTAAGGAAAAATTTGTGAATTTTTCACTTTGTGAATTTTTCCCCAGTTTGGTTAAGGCATTCCAGGCTGAATCACCTGAATGTCCGAAAAGAAAAAGAATTTCGTGCTTCGGAGGGCACATTAAACGGTCGGTCCCGGTCACTGTCTTTGATAGTGTCAACTGTAACCTATAATTTAATTAAATAAATTGAAATTGAAATAGTGGTCGTTACTCAAACCATGTCAGAGGCCTGATAGTTGTGCTACTAGGCGGTTTTAAAAACTCTCACACCAGGGTTCATGGGGTCCATAGACTCAAACTAGACTACAGAAGAAGACCACAGTAACACTATTATCTTCAGCAGTATTCCATCAAACAAATTCTTGAACAGGTAACCAATGATTTGTCTTGTAACTTTTCCTCTTATAAAACACTGTACTTCGTACTGTCTCCTGTAGTTCAGCTGTTAAGGATTTAGTTGTTTTGTCGTTAAATCCTAAAATTTGCCTGAAACACATAAAAATATTTAAAATAATTTCACAATATACATTTCGGTTTCTAATTTACTGTTTTTTTAATCCTTCCATGCTATGGGAAAGCAAAGAACATAAGCTCATACAGCCTAGTCTTTAGACTTACGATTTACCTTGACGTATTTATTTTTAATTGCTCTCTATTGAATTGAACACTAAGGACTTATGGCTCAGATTTTCTTGATCTAGGCGCGGCGTCCCCTTTTAAATTACGAACACTTGATAAAATTTTCATTCTAAATCCCCTAAAACTTTGCATCGACCGGACGGAAAAAGTTTTGAAAATGAATTTCGAATCGAAATTAATACACGCCGTGTCCTCGCGGGACTACCTTTTTAATAAAATAAACCCTGTGTACCAGGACACGGCTTTGAAAAGTGCAACCTGGAAAGATATATCCGCGAATCTCAATACTGATGGTAAGTACTTTGCTACAACTTTTAATCCAAACTTTCCTAAATTGACGTCTTGTCCGAAATGTTATATAAAAATTTCATAAATCATACCAAATCACTATACAAATAAAATTAACTCTTACAAAACCCTAATAGTATTGAAACTTTCTCCAGTAGATAATCTTTTCCCTTTACTTTTTTGCTAGTCTAATTTTCCTTTGTTCACAGCTCATATTTGTAAGGCTACATGAGACAAAATACTCGGCAAGCTGAAGCTGCAGCTGAAGTACAAAAAGACCTGCGACCCTTCAATAAAAATTGATTTTGTTGAGTTCCTCTGCCCTATAATTAAAATCATAGGCCCTACTTTCTACTCCTTTCCACACCCCAACCCTACATCCCCTTTTAACCTAGATGCCCTATTCGTCTCACCCCCACTCTCAAACATTACCCTCACTACAACCCCCAAAACAAAACCCTCCAAAACTTTAACTATCACCCCAATTTCAATAATTGCATTCCTCCTACTACTTCTTCCCTACGACAACCAAAGACCGACTCTCCTACTTCGACCTGTCCTACTATTACTACATCTACTACCCCGCACCTTCCTATTATAACGACTACCCCCTTAACGACCCTAACCAACTCCCCAGCTTTTCATATTCCTGAATCGTCTAATTATCTTCCTCTGTCTCCTACATATCCACAATTTATCATTGACTACATCCCTTTTATTTCTTGCGTTGATCAATCTCTCTCCAGACTTTCACCTCACCTCCTGACACAGACAAAATTAAAAATCTTTACTTTACTGACAGAGGCAGAGGTCCAACAATTAAATAAATCGAATTGTAAATAGATATATTTTTTATTTTTATTATCTACTTCTTTTTTTCTTTATTACTATTGTACATACTAAAATATATTTTGTTTGTTTATCTTACCTTGTTTGTTTGATTTCTTACCCTAGAAAGAGTTCATACTTACTTAAATTACCTTTGCACACCTTTACCTTTTACCTATTATACCAATTTTTACCATACCTAAATATGAAAATAACTTTACATAGTCTATCCGCTTACCTTCATACCAACCCTAAACTAAATTTATGTTCATGGTGACAAATAAGGATTTTCTATCCTATTCTATTCTAAACAACTCCCAGACTAGAAAACATACTTTACTAATTCAGAAAAATCCCAATCATGAATGTTCAATGCATTAGACATATCTCACCTTCATCCAACACACGGACAACAAATTGTGACTAATAAAATAGTCACATTATTAAAATTAAATACCTAAAGTACTTAATAAAATAGAAATCATTACATAATAAATCAAACGCCGTAGTAACCCATTAATCCCATAATCCTGGTCACGGCACCAAATTGTACCGAACCCCCCCTTTTATTTTTTGTGATATATATTAAGAAGAATTAAAGAAGATAATAAACTAACGTTTTCGGCCTTTAGTGATACGTCTACGTCTACGAAGTGGAAGAGAGTAACCCTGGTCCTTAAAAAGGTAAGATAATATCCAATGCATCGAACGTCAGAATAAAACATTTTGGCAATAAGCCTTCCTATTTCTACTAAGTAGAGGTTGATTACGTTCCTTCCTCCCTCAAACTATTTAAATAATTTCTCTGAAATAAATCTAAACTTGAAACGGAACGTTAATTTTTTAAGCCTTCAGATTCACATAAAACATTAAACATATTCTTCTAATTTTCTACTCTGTTAATAATAAATTCCTCTAGAAATGTTTCAGATTATTATAGCAGTAAAATCGTCAAATTTATGAATTGATTTATATAAGGCTAAGTTATTTCTTGCGCGACAATCAAAAATTACTTCGTAACCTGTAAGGATTAATATCCTATCTTCCAAGCCTAAACTCAAAACTGTCATCGACAAATTTAAAAAGTAATTTTCTTAACTCAAATTGGCGGCATAGTTTTACAATGAAAAATACAAAATCCACTATAAAAAGGAAAGGCAGGCGGCCAAAAGCTGCGCCAAGGTTCTACCAATAAGTTTTCAACTCCACAAGTTCAATCCCTTCCCAATATAACAGGTAAGAACACTTCTGCAATACATTCCAAGTATCATAACTTCAGATCAAAACATGAACTTTCCCTTGCTACTATTTTGCTAAGCTTGTTAGATTATGTATACTTACCACCATAATTTAATTCTCTTATCTAACCTATCATTACCCATTACAGGATAAACCCTGAAACTAGAAGATTTGCAGAAGATTCTGTCAACATAAGTTTCTCAACAAAACTATTGTTACCAACTCAAGAATCGCGGTTACAACTAGGATTCCTAGGTAAGTTTTGTTTGGCTAGTAATAGAAACAATAGGTTCCAGTCAAAATTACTATCACTAATGTTTTAAATACCTAAATCACTCCATAACATTCAACAGTAAAGATAACAAAAGCAAATAACTTTCCTTACAGTCCCAGCCGCTGCTGAGAAAGATCTTTCAGTTATGAAACCTACAAATAATGCAGTCAGCGCAATAACTCTCAGACTGGTCTGCGCTTAAGGACAAGCTTCTACGTCTGATCACAAGTTCTCATCAGGATTCCAACGGTAAAACATGATTTAATTTAGCTAATAGTTACTGAGTTAGTTTGAATGTTTATAACATAGACATTTTTATTGTGGTTTTTAGAGGATCAGCTCCGGCCATACGCTGCATAGGTATTGATTTAGTTTGACTATGCCCCAATCTGCCAATTAATAATGAGGATGCTTTGTATTTTATTATAACCTCTAGCCCTACAACAGATCAGGTACCCTGTCTCCTTTCAACCATTGACTTTGGATAGAAGCCCACCACATATTTCCAATACTTTGCTTCTATGCTTGATTTAAATTACCACCTTTATTTTATGTAATTAAAATTTCAACATTCTTTTTGCTATTCTAATAGAGAGGACTTTATAGTATAAATAAATATATATTTTATATCAAAAGCTACATAGAGTATTGTTCCTTAATACTCAGCATTGTTTCATATAGGTTTCTAACAATAAAGGTGTTGCAAACATGATTCTAAGAATAGCCAACTGTATAGGAAATCTCTTTTTTCTGAATTTAACTTAATAGTGAATTTATTTGGAACTTCCAAAATATAGGTAAAACTTGTCAGTCTATAGTCATGGACAAAATCTTAATCCAAAGCAACATTCTGTATTAATTTGTCACTCAGTTTGTCTTACTTTTCCAAACAATTCTTTCTCTGACTGAATTTATCAGGAAATAATAAATTTCATTATCAACATAGGTACAGTTTCCTTTCAAACAACCAGTTAAGAATATCCTTTATCCCAACATTTGATACTATTTATTTATTATCACCAATTTCCCAATCATGACAATTATACTGCCAGATAAATAATTTTATTAGATATCATTTGAACAATTAATGTAGATTCAGTTTGTCTTACTTTTCCAAACTATTCTTTCTCTGACTGAATTTATCAGGAAATAACAAATATCATTTTCAACATAGGTACAGTTTCTTTTCAAACAACCAGTTAAGAATACCCTTTATCCCAACTATTGATACTATTTATTTGTTATCAACAATTTCCCAATCATGACAATCAATTATACTGCCAGATACATAATTTTTATTAGAAATCATTTGAACCATTTATGTAGATTCAGTTTGTCTTACTTTTCCAAACTATTCTTTCTCTGACTGAATTTATCAGGAAATAACAAATATCATTTTCAACATAGGTACAGTTTCTTTTCAAACAACCAGTTAAGAATACCCTTTATCCCAACTATTGATACTATTTATTTGTTATCAACAATTTCCCAATCATGACAATCAATTATACTGCCAGATACATAATTTTTATTAGAAATCATTTGAACCATTAATGTAGTTACCCTTTTTGTTTTGAGCGTTCTACAAGAATATTATATTTTATTCAATAAATGGCCAAACAACTGTTACATCTTATCATCAGTCAGCACACCAATGTCAGATCAAAGTAATTGTTGATGCATTACTATATATCAAAGATTTTATGATTAATATTCAATACAGGATAACTTTAACCAATTGTTTTCAATAGGTAATTCTTTTCCTACATAACTTTAGTTTCTTTATAAATCATTATCAACTTTAGGACCCTTCAACCAAATCTAGCCTCTATTTACTATAGGGTTCCTGAGAATTGAATTCACCAGTACCTACTCAAGGTACACTACTATGAATCACGTCTGACACGCTTCGGAAGCAGGTAGGGTAACAAAGTAGGTATTATAAACTTAATAGAATAGTTTTGAAGTTAGTTTAATAGCAAATTTTACTTTAAGACTGTAAATAAATATATCCCTACAATCCTAATGTATCTATTAATAAGACCTACCCCTACTTGATGCCTAAGGTCCCTCCCTAGTAAATATAAAATCGCACTAAGTAATCCTATAGTCTAACTTTGTCTAATCCTAATTGTTTCTACTGTGAAGATGCAAAGCTAGGGAGATCCCGACATTTATTATTTAATTGTGAGGTGGTAGTGTAATGTGGATGTTCTAGAAAGCCTGAGTTCAAACTTCTAGAACCCTATTTCTGCTAATTTGTACGTGATGAGGTTGTCACGATTTAGAGTGCCTATTACATCCTATACCCGTGTGGATGATTACCAGCTTGACGAAAATAAGAGATAAGCCGATAACCGCGTGTGTTGTGTGGGGGACAGATAGGAAATCCTTAACAAACAGTCGTAAGTCGTCCGTATCGGGGCTGGAGACGGAACAGTTCGCTAGAGGTGGTTCTAGGTACTCCTTACTCCGTTTTGCTAAGTATCCCATACCTGGGCGCATAAAACTTGCGTTTAAGGCAAGCCGATCGTACGCACCAATACAATCTCCTAGGTTCTTTAGCCAAAATTCCTGGTCTGAGAAGTGGGTACGGAGAACAGGCATAATGACCAAAGCATGGTTCACACGAATACTGTCAAAAGAATCTCCCATTCAATATGACCCTAGCTCCAGACATGCACTCCGAAACACGCAAATGCAACAGCTGCTAGTGCGCGCCCGAAAGCACCTCCCCGGAATTACGACCATAGAGAACTTTCAATACAAAACGTAACTGAATTTAAAGTTAATCTTTCAAAACTCAAAACAAATAAGACCCCAAATTTACCAACTATAACGTGTGAACTGACGAACGATAAACGCGTAAAAAAAAATCAAATTTACGAAGTAAAACGTATGAACACTGAACGATTAACACGTAAAAAGAATTAAATTTGCGAAGTAAAACGTGTGAACTGACGCACGATTCACAATCAAAAGAGCCCCGAGCACTCGTCCGTTCCGCTTTAATACTATTTTTCCAAGAATCTAGTCAATTTCCATTTCCAACCTTCTAACCAACAAGACAAAGTTCACTTCCAGTCTTCCTAAACTAAAACTGTCTAAATTTTACGATTCAAATCCGTATTTTGCTCATGTGACCTACAGTCAATCCAATTTCATCCATATTAATAGTCCATAAGATTCAAGTTTGCAGCTGTCACAAATATTTCCTTGAAAAACTAATGAAATCCACTTTTCTGAAATTCATTTTACTAAAATTCGCTTAATCAAACCATTCACAGCCTTTTCATCATAGAAATAAAGTTCGATTTAAACTATCAACAGAATTGGTCCGCTATTCTCGTTTTTATTTCTGAAATTTGCCACCTTTAGTCCAATTTGATCCTTATAACAAAGACACACGTCTTAATTTCAAACCATAATGTCCATCTGTCCTCATTATTTCAAATCGGTTTTAAATTTCAAAACATTCTCATTTTTCAGCAGCATTCGACAGCTTCAATTCAATTTAGACCTTATTTCTATGACGACACGGTCAAATTTACTATTATCAGTGGCAGCTGTCATGAAAATTTCTTGAAAAATTCTTGAAAAATCTCTAACTTTTCATTTTCTGAAACCTATTCTTATGGAGATAAGGGTCAGACCTTTCTACTATGAAAATAAAGATCATTTTCAAGGAACACCCGAACCGATTTATAAAATGAATCTTTTCGACCTGTGTAATGTCAAATACAACGTCTACTCATTATGAATCGTATGTCTCAAGAAATAATCCTCAGTTTTGCTTAGTTTCAATAACTATCTTCGTAATCGAACATTTTATGATCAGCTTTTGCTTGTTATTTTGACAATTGCAAAAGCAACAGTTAACCGCTAATTTCTGCTATTCATGAACACCTCATGTTAGCTTCAGTATTTACTAAAGTATTTCTCCTCCTAATATACTCAAGATGCCCTAAGATAAGTAGTCTTTACATTTCATTACAAATCTTCAATTTAAGTTTAGTGTCTTGCAACATGACTCTGCTCTATTAAATTTCACATCAGCATCTACCTTTAGTTCTCCTTCTTCCGATTTTATCTGAAAATGCCTTTATAATAATAAAACTTTTTTGTTTACAATATATATTTAATTACTCTCATAATGCAAACATATTTGTGGAATAACAATAGAACGAGGCCCTGAATCGTTAAATTAAACTCCCTAAACATTCGAAATGATAATAATAATGAAGAATGTTTACCTATCTACCACGAAGATATCTTATTTTCACATATATGTTTGTTATGAGATATTACCCATCCTTTCATAGATGTTCATTTGTTATGTTTGTGTAAAATGACTAAATCGTTAACAACCATAACTCAATCATGATATTCAAAATCTTTGAAAACCTCAAATAATAAACAACAAGGTATTGTCGCAGGATTAGATCACACCGCAGACAAGGCGCCGAGTTGTGAATTCAACGAAATAGAAGAATTGAACTTATAAGATCCACATCAAGACTCGTATTTATTCTGAATTGAAATGGTGATCTTTAGATAAGAACCCCTGTATAGCTACGGTGCAGATATCCTATAGCTAAATCAACTTGGGTACATTGATCAAGGTTCTCTATTTGAATTCCACTTTCCAGCTATTTCGTTATCGCTTTAGCTGACTGTTAATCATTTTATGATATGATTGTGTGGGGAACATTGGCTTTGCCTGTTGGCGGCATGTAGAGTTTAGAATCTAAATGAAACTACTGTGAAATTACAGATTTATGACATCTGTCCTAACCTCAAATCCAAAGTTTCATATAAATTCATGTGTCATGTGTAATGTCTAATAAAAGGACGCACAATAAATTGCATTCATTATAAGTAGCCTTGAAGTTCTGAATGAGCCTTTCACTCAGCCATTTACCTAAATACCTTTTAAACACATTTATCATTCCTCTGCGCAGAATTTTTCCTCTCAACAAAATCTCAAAACCCCATTACAAGAATGCTCACTAAAATTTCAAAGTATTTGAATATTTATGTTATAATTTTCTTAAGTAGGTACCTACTCTACGGGAAGTAAAACAAATAAACTTGTGGTGTAAATTTTTATGGTACATTTTTACGTTACACATAACAACTAAATAATAGCCCTAAGTTACCATCAAGGTCTCGTTCAAATATTCCACTACAGTTCCTTATATCTAATAGTAGCATCTGTATTAGATTATTTTGGTTTAATTGTAAAAGTAAACTTATATTTATTTTGGAGAACTTTACCATCTATTCACGGTAAAACTTGATGAACTGACATACATACATACAATTACATACACACATACAATCACGCCCCCATCAATAATGAGGTAGGCAGAGTGAAGATAACCTAACAAATTTGGCTCCATTTCGTCCGACAAAATGTCTAGGGCTACACAAGACAGAGTTGCAGGCAAATCACTGCAGTGTCTTGCCGTCAACCCATCACCCAAATCGCAACACACAGAACCCCTAGGATCCCCCAGCTAGCTTCCACAGCAAGCTGAGAGTGATGCAGCTGACACTTCTATATAAGCTATAGGCTATCTATCCGTCTGTCCAGCATGGTATAATGAACACCTACAACGCTTTTAGTAATATCTTACGTGAGTCATGATTATAGAACTCCACCACCAGTAATGCCTGCTGCTGCCTCCGTGGTCTAGTTTGCTATTGCTCCAAGTCAAGAATGAAAGAATTAGACACAGCTAGCTTTAACGAAATCATACTGACTGCCTCCCTGGTCTAGTGGCCAGTGCCATGAACTCCCGATCCGGACGTCCTGGTTTCGATTCTAAGGAAAAATTTGTGAATTTTTCACTTTGTGAATTTTTCCCCAGTTTGGTTAAGGCATTCCAGGCTGAATCACCTGAATGTCCGAAAAGAAAAAGAATTTCGTGCTTCGGAGGGCACATTAAACGGTCGGTCCCGGTCACTGTCTTTGATAGTGTCAACTGTAACCTATAATTTAATTAAATAAATTGAAATTGAAATAGTGGTCGTTACTCAAACCATGTCAGAGGCCTGATAGTTGTGCTACTAGGCGGTTTTAAAAACTCTCACACCAGGGTTCATGGGGTCCATAGACTCAAACTAGACTACAGAAGAAGACCACAGTAACACTATTATCTTCAGCAGTATTCCATCAAACAAATTCTTGAACAGGTAACCAATGATTTGTCTTGTAACTTTTCCTCTTATAAAACACTGTACTTCGTACTGTCTCCTGTAGTTCAGCTGTTAAGGATTTAGTTGTTTTGTCGTTAAATCCTAAAATTTGCCTGAAACACATAAAAATATTTAAAATAATTTCACAATATACATTTCGGTTTCTGATTTACTGTTTTTTTAATCCTTCCATGCTATGGGAAAGCAAAGAACATAAGCTCATACAGCCTAGTCTTTAGACTTACGATTTACCTTGACGTATTTATTTTTAATTGCTCTCTATTGAATTGAACACTAAGGACTTATGGCTCAGATTTTCTTGATCTAGGCGCGGCGTCCCCTTTTAAATTACGAACACTTGATAAAATTTTCATTCTAAATCCCCTAAAACTTTGCATCGACCGGACGGAAAAAGTTTTGAAAATGAATTTCGAATCGAAATTAATACACGCCGTGTCCTCGCGGGACTACCTTTTTAATAAAATAAACCCTGTGTACCAGGACACGGCTTTGAAAAGTGCAACCTGGAAAGATATATCCGCGAATCTCAATACTGATGGTAAGTACTTTGCTACAACTTTTAATCCAAACTTTCCTAAATTGACGTCTTGTCCGAAATGTTATATAAAAATTTCGTAAATCATACCAAATCACTATACAAATAAAATTAACTCTTACAAAACCCTAATAGTATTGAAACTTTCTCCAGTAGATAATCTTTTCCCTTTACTTTTTTGCTAGTCTAATTTTCCTTTGTTCACAGCTCATATTTGTAAGGCTACATGAGACAAAATACTCGGCAAGCTGAAGCTGCAGCTGAAGTACAAAAAGACCTGCGACCCTTCAATAAAAATTGATTTTGTTGAGTTCCTCTGCCCTATAATTAAAATCATAGGCCCTACTTTCTACTCCTTTCCACACCCCAACCCTACATCCCCTTTTAACCTAGATGCCCTATTCGTCTCACCCCCACTCTCAAACATTACCCTCACTACAACCCCCAAAACAAAACCCTCCAAAACTTTAACTATCACCCCAATTTCAATAATTGCATTCCTCCTACTACTTCTTCCCTACGACAACCAAAGACCGACTCTCCTACTTCGACCTGTCCTACTATTACTACATCTACTACCCCGCACCTTCCTATTATAACGACTACCCCCTTAACGACCCTAACCAACTCCCCAGCTTTTCATATTCCTGAATCGTCTAATTATCTTCCTCTGTCTCCTACATATCCACAATTTATCATTGACTACATCCCTTTTATTTCTTGCGTTGATCAATCTCTCTCCAGACTTTCACCTCACCTCCTGACACAGACAAAATTAAAAATCTTTACTTTACTGACAGAGGCAGAGGTCCAACAATTAAATAAATCGAATTGTAAATAGATATATTTTTTATTTTTATTATCTACTTCTTTTTTTCTTTATTACTATTGTACATACTAAAATATATTTTGTTTGTTTATCTTACCTTGTTTGTTTGATTTCTTACCCTAGAAAGAGTTCATACTTACTTAAATTACCTTTGCACACCTTTACCTTTTACCTATTATACCAATTTTTACCATACCTAAATATGAAAATAACTTTACATAGTCTATCCGCTTACCTTCATACCAACCCTAAACTAAATTTATGTTCATGGTGACAAATAAGGATTTTCTATCCTATTCTATTCTAAACAACTCCCAGACTAGAAAACATACTTTACTAATTCAGAAAAATCCCAATCATGAATGTTCAATGCATTAGACATATCTCACCTTCATCCAACACACGGACAACAAATTGTGACTAATAAAATAGTCACATTATTAAAATTAAATACCTAAAGTACTTAATAAAATAGAAATCATTACATAATAAATCAAACGCCGTAGTAACCCATTAATCCCATAATCAGGTCACGGCACCAAATTGTACCGAACCCCCCCTTTTATTTTTTGTGATATATATTAAGAAGAATTAAAGAAGATAATAAACTAACGTTTTCGGCCTTTAGTGATACGTCTACGTCTACGAAGTGGAAGAGAGTAACCCTGGTCCTTAAAAAGGTAAGATAATATCCAATGCATCGAACGTCAGAATAAAACATTTTGGCAATAAGCCTTCCTATTTCTACTAAGTAGAGGTTGATTACGTTCCTTCCTCCCTCAAACTATTTAACTAATTTCTCTGAAATAAATCTAAACTTGAAACGGAACGTTAATTTTTTAAGCCTTCAGATTCACATAAAACATTAAACATATTCTTTTAATTTTCTACTCTGTTAATAATAAATTCCTCTAGAAATGTTTCAGATTATTATAGCAGTAAAATCGTCAAATTTATGAATTGATTTATATAAGGCTAAGTTATTTCTTGCGCGACAATCAAAAATTACTTCGTAACCTGTAAGGATTAATATCCTATCTTCCAAGCCTAAACTCAAAACTGTCATCGACAAATTTAAAAAGTAATTTTCTTAACTCAAATTGGCGGCATAGTTTTACAATGAAAAATACAAAATCCACTATAAAAAGGAAAGGCAGGCGGCCAAAAGCTGCGCCAAGGTTCTACCAATAAGTTTTCAACTCCACAAGTTCAATCCCTTCCCAATATAACAGGTAAGAACACTTCTGCAATACATTCCAAGTATCATAACTTCAGATCAAAACATGAACTTTCCCTTGCTACTATTTTGCTAAGCTTGTTAGATTATGTATACTTACCACCATAATTTAATTCTCTTATCTAACCTATCATTACCCATTACAGGATAAACCCTGAAACTAGAAGATTTGCAGAAGATTCTGTCAACATAAGTTTCTCAACAAAACTATTGTTACCAACTCAAGAATCGCGGTTACAACTAGGATTCCTAGGTAAGTTTTGTTTGGCTAGTAATAGAAACAATAGGTTCCAGTCAAAATTACTATCACTAATGTTTTAAATACCTAAATCACTCCATAACATTCAACAGTAAAGATAACAAAAGCAAATAACTTTCCTTACAGTCCCAGCCGCTGCTGAGAAAGATCTTTCAGTTATGAAACCTACAAATAATGCAGTCAGCGCAATAACTCTCAGACTGGTCTGCGCTTAAGGACAAGCTTCTACGTCTGATCACAAGTTCTCATCAGGATTCCAACGGTAAAACATGATTTAATTTAGCTAATAGTTACTGAGTTAGTTTGAATGTTTATAACATAGACATTTTTATTGTGGTTTTTAGAGGATCAGCTCCGGCCATACGCTGCATAGGTATTGATTTAGTTTGACTATGCCCCAATCTGCCAATTAATAATGAGGATGCTTTGTATTTTATTATAACCTCTAGCCCTACAACAGATCAGGTACCCTGTCTCCTTTCAACCATTGACTTTGGATAGAAGCCCACCACATATTTCCAATACTTTGCTTCTATGCTTGATTTAAATTACCACCTTTATTTTATGTAATTAAAATTTCAACATTCTTTTTGCTATTCTAATAGAGAGGACTTTATAGTATAAATAAATATATATTTTATATCAAAAGCTACATAGAGTATTGTTCCTTAATACTCAGCATTGTTTCATATAGGTTTCTAACAATAAAGGTGTTGCAAACATGATTCTAAGAATAGCCAACTGTATAGGAAATCTCTTTTTTCTGAATTTAACTTAATAGTGAATTTATTTGGAACTTCCAAAATATAGGTAAAACTTGTCAGTCTATAGTCATGGACAAAATCTTAATCCAAAGCAACATTCTGTATTAATTTGTCACTCAGTTTGTCTTACTTTTCCAAACAATTCTTTCTCTGACTGAATTTATCAGGAAATAATAAATTTCATTATCAACATAGGTACAGTTTCCTTTCAAACAACCAGTTAAGAATATCCTTTATCCCAACATTTGATACTATTTATTTATTATCACCAATTTCCCAATCATGACAATTATACTGCCAGATAAATAATTTTATTAGATATCATTTGAACAATTAATGTAGATTCAGTTTGTCTTACTTTTCCAAACTATTCTTTCTCTGACTGAATTTATCAGGAAATAACAAATATCATTTTCAACATAGGTACAGTTTCTTTTCAAACAACCAGTTAAGAATACCCTTTATCCCAACTATTGATACTATTTATTTGTTATCAACAATTTCCCAATCATGACAATCAATTATACTGCCAGATACATAATTTTTATTAGAAATCATTTGAACCATTTATGTAGATTCAGTTTGTCTTACTTTTCCAAACTATTCTTTCTCTGACTGAATTTATCAGGAAATAACAAATATCATTTTCAACATAGGTACAGTTTCTTTTCAAACAACCAGTTAAGAATACCCTTTATCCCAACTATTGATACTATTTATTTGTTATCAACAATTTCCCAATCATGACAATCAATTATACTGCCAGATACATAATTTTTATTAGAAATCATTTGAACCATTAATGTAGTTACCCTTTTTGTTTTGAGCGTTCTACAAGAATATTATATTTTATTCAATAAATGGCCAAACAACTGTTACATCTTATCATCAGTCAGCACACCAATGTCAGATCAAAGTAATTGTTGATGCATTACTATATATCAAAGATTTTATGATTAATATTCAATACAGGATAACTTTAACCAATTGTTTTCAATAGGTAATTCTTTTCCTACATAACTTTAGTTTCTTTATAAATCATTATCAACTTTAGGACCCTTCAACCAAATCTAGCCTCTATTTACTATAGGGTTCCTGAGAATTGAATTCACCAGTACCTACTCAAGGTACACTACTATGAATCACGTCTGACACGCTTCGGAAGCAGGTAGGGTAACAAAGTAGGTATTATAAACTTAATAGAATAGTTTTGAAGTTAGTTTAATAGCAAATTTTACTTTAAGACTGTAAATAAATATATCCCTACAATCCTAATGTATCTATTAATAAGACCTACCCCTACTTGATGCCTAAGGTCCCTCCCTAGTAAATATAAAATCGCACTAAGTAATCCTATAGTCTAACTTTGTCTAATCCTAATTGTTTCTACTGTGAAGATGCAAAGCTAGGGAGATCCCGACATTTATTATTTAATTGTGAGGTGGTAGTGTAATGTGGATGTTCTAGAAAGCCTGAGTTCAAACTTCTAGAACCCTATTTCTGCTAATTTGTACGTGATGAGGTTGTCACGATTTAGAGTGCCTATTACATCCTATACCCGTGTGGATGATTACCAGCTTGACGAAAATAAGAGATAAGCCGATAACCGCGTGTGTTGTGTGGGGGACAGATAGGAAATCCTTAACAAACAGTCGTAAGTCGTCCGTATCGGGGCTGGAGACGGAACAGTTCGCTAGAGGTGGTTCTAGGTACTCCTTACTCCGTTTTGCTAAGTATCCCATACCTGGGCGCATAAAACTTGCGTTTAAGGCAAGCCGATCGTACGCACCAATACAATCTCCTAGGTTCTTTAGCCAAAATTCCTGGTCTGAGAAGTGGGTACGGAGAACAGGCATAATGACCAAAGCATGGTTCACACGAATACTGTCAAAAGAATCTCCCATTCAATATGACCCTAGCTCCAGACATGCACTCCGAAACACGCAAATGCAACAGCTGCTAGTGCGCGCCCGAAAGCACCTCCCCGGAATTACGACCATAGAGAACTTTCAATACAAAACGTAACTGAATTTAAAGTTAATCTTTCAAAACTCAAAACAAATAAGACCCCAAATTTACCAACTATAACGTGTGAACTGACGAACGATAAACGCGTAAAAAAAAATCAAATTTACGAAGTAAAACGTATGAACACTGAACGATTAACACGTAAAAAGAATTAAATTTGCGAAGTAAAACGTGTGAACTGACGCACGATTCACAATCAAAAGAGCCCCGAGCACTCGTCCGTTCCGCTTTAATACTATTTTTCCAAGAATCTAGTCAATTTCCATTTCCAACCTTCTAACCAACAAGACAAAGTTCACTTCCAGTCTTCCTAAACTAAAACTGTCTAAATTTTACGATTCAAATCCGTATTTTGCTCATGTGACCTACAGTCAATCCAATTTCATCCATATTAATAGTCCATAAGATTCAAGTTTGCAGCTGTCACAAATATTTCCTTGAAAAACTAATGAAATCCACTTTTCTGAAATTCATTTTACTAAAATTCGCTTAATCAAACCATTCACAGCCTTTTCATCATAGAAATAAAGTTCGATTTAAACTATCAACAGAATTGGTCCGCTATTCTCGTTTTTATTTCTGAAATTTGCCACCTTTAGTCCAATTTGATCCTTATAACAAAGACACACGTCTTAATTTCAAACCATAATGTCCATCTGTCCTCATTATTTCAAATCGGTTTTAAATTTCAAAACATTCTCATTTTTCAGCAGCATTCGACAGCTTCAATTCAATTTAGACCTTATTTCTATGACGACACGGTCAAATTTACTATTATCAGTGGCAGCTGTCATGAAAATTTCTTGAAAAATTCTTGAAAAATCTCTAACTTTTCATTTTCTGAAACCTATTCTTATGGAGATAAGGGTCAGACCTTTCTACTATGAAAATAAAGATCATTTTCAAGGAACACCCGAACCGATTTATAAAATGAATCTTTTCGACCTGTGTAATGTCAAATACAACGTCTACTCATTATGAATCGTATGTCTCAAGAAATAATCCTCAGTTTTGCTTAGTTTCAATAACTATCTTCGTAATCGAACATTTTATGATCAGCTTTTGCTTGTTATTTTGACAATTGCAAAAGCAACAGTTAACCGCTAATTTCTGCTATTCATGAACACCTCATGTTAGCTTCAGTATTTACTAAAGTATTTCTCCTCCTAATATACTCAAGATGCCCTAAGATAAGTAGTCTTTACATTTCATTACAAATCTTCAATTTAAGTTTAGTGTCTTGCAACATGACTCTGCTCTATTAAATTTCACATCAGCATCTACCTTTAGTTCTCCTTCTTCCGATTTTATCTGAAAATGCCTTTATAATAATAAAACTTTTTTGTTTACAATATATATTTAATTACTCTCATAATGCAAACATATTTGTGGAATAACAATAGAACGAGGCCCTGAATCGTTAAATTAAACTCCCTAAACATTCGAAATGATAATAATAATGAAGAATGTTTACCTATCTACCACGAAGATATCTTATTTTCACATATATGTTTGTTATGAGATATTACCCATCCTTTCATAGATGTTCATTTGTTATGTTTGTGTAAAATGACTAAATCGTTAACAACCATAACTCAATCATGATATTCAAAATCTTTGAAAACCTCAAATAATAAACAACAAGGTATTGTCGCAGGATTAGATCACACCGCAGACAAGGCGCCGAGTTGTGAATTCAACGAAATAGAAGAATTGAACTTATAAGATCCACATCAAGACTCGTATTTATTCTGAATTGAAATGGTGATCTTTAGATAAGAACCCCTGTATAGCTACGGTGCAGATATCCTATAGCTAAATCAACTTGGGTACATTGATCAAGGTTCTCTATTTGAATTCCACTTTCCAGCTATTTCGTTATCGCTTTAGCTGACTGTTAATCATTTTATGATATGATTGTGTGGGGAACATTGGCTTTGCCTGTTGGCGGCATGTAGAGTTTAGAATCTAAATGAAACTACTGTGAAATTACAGATTTATGACATCTGTCCTAACCTCAAATCCAAAGTTTCATATAAATTCATGTGTCATGTGTAATGTCTAATAAAAGGACGCACAATAAATTGCATTCATTATAAGTAGCCTTGAAGTTCTGAATGAGCCTTTCACTCAGCCATTTACCTAAATACCTTTTAAACACATTTATCATTCCTCTGCGCAGAATTTTTCCTCTCAACAAAATCTCAAAACCCCATTACAAGAATGCTCACTAAAATTTCAAAGTATTTGAATATTTATGTTATAATTTTCTTAAGTAGGTACCTACTCTACGGGAAGTAAAACAAATAAACTTGTGGTGTAAATTTTTATGGTACATTTTTACGTTACACATAACAACTAAATAATAGCCCTAAGTTACCATCAAGGTCTCGTTCAAATATTCCACTACAGTTCCTTATATCTAATAGTAGCATCTGTATTAGATTATTTTGGTTTAATTGTAAAAGTAAACTTATATTTATTTTGGAGAACTTTACCATCTATTCACGGTAAAACTTGATGAACTGACATACATACATACAATTACATACACACATACAATCACGCCCCCATCAATAATGAGGTAGGCAGAGTGAAGATAACCTAACAAATTTGGCTCCATTTCGTCCGACAAAATGTCTAGGGCTACACAAGACAGAGTTGCAGGCAAATCACTGCAGTGTCTTGCCGTCAACCCATCACCCAAATCGCAACACACAGAACCCCTAGGATCCCCCAGCTAGCTTCCACAGCAAGCTGAGAGTGATGCAGCTGACACTTCTATATAAGCTATAGGCTATCTATCCGTCTGTCCAGCATGGTATAATGAACACCTACAACGCTTTTAGTAATATCTTACGTGAGTCATGATTATAGAACTCCACCACCAGTAATGCCTGCTGCTGCCTCCGTGGTCTAGTTTGCTATTGCTCCAAGTCAAGAATGAAAGAATTAGACACAGCTAGCTTTAACGAAATCATACTGACTGCCTCCCTGGTCTAGTGGCCAGTGCCATGAACTCCCGATCCGGACGTCCTGGTTTCGATTCTAAGGAAAAATTTGTGAATTTTTCACTTTGTGAATTTTTCCCCAGTTTGGTTAAGGCATTCCAGGCTGAATCACCTGAATGTCCGAAAAGAAAAAGAATTTCGTGCTTCGGAGGGCACATTAAACGGTCGGTCCCGGTCACTGTCTTTGATAGTGTCAACTGTAACCTATAATTTAATTAAATAAATTGAAATTGAAATAGTGGTCGTTACTCAAACCATGTCAGAGGCCTGATAGTTGTGCTACTAGGCGGTTTTAAAAACTCTCACACCAGGGTTCATGGGGTCCATAGACTCAAACTAGACTACAGAAGAAGACCACAGTAACACTATTATCTTCAGCAGTATTCCATCAAACAAATTCTTGAACAGGTAACCAATGATTTGTCTTGTAACTTTTCCTCTTATAAAACACTGTACTTCGTACTGTCTCCTGTAGTTCAGCTGTTAAGGATTTAGTTGTTTTGTCGTTAAATCCTAAAATTTGCCTGAAACACATAAAAATATTTAAAATAATTTCACAATATACATTTCGGTTTCTGATTTACTGTTTTTTTAATCCTTCCATGCTATGGGAAAGCAAAGAACATAAGCTCATACAGCCTAGTCTTTAGACTTACGATTTACCTTGACGTATTTATTTTTAATTGCTCTCTATTGAATTGAACACTAAGGACTTATGGCTCAGATTTTCTTGATCTAGGCGCGGCGTCCCCTTTTAAATTACGAACACTTGATAAAATTTTCATTCTAAATCCCCTAAAACTTTGCATCGACCGGACGGAAAAAGTTTTGAAAATGAATTTCGAATCGAAATTAATACACGCCGTGTCCTCGCGGGACTACCTTTTTAATAAAATAAACCCTGTGTACCAGGACACGGCTTTGAAAAGTGCAACCTGGAAAGATATATCCGCGAATCTCAATACTGATGGTAAGTACTTTGCTACAACTTTTAATCCAAACTTTCCTAAATTGACGTCTTGTCCGAAATGTTATATAAAAATTTCGTAAATCATACCAAATCACTATACAAATAAAATTAACTCTTACAAAACCCTAATAGTATTGAAACTTTCTCCAGTAGATAATCTTTTCCCTTTACTTTTTTGCTAGTCTAATTTTCCTTTGTTCACAGCTCATATTTGTAAGGCTACATGAGACAAAATACTCGGCAAGCTGAAGCTGCAGCTGAAGTACAAAAAGACCTGCGACCCTTCAATAAAAATTGATTTTGTTGAGTTCCTCTGCCCTATAATTAAAATCATAGGCCCTACTTTCTACTCCTTTCCACACCCCAACCCTACATCCCCTTTTAACCTAGATGCCCTATTCGTCTCACCCCCACTCTCAAACATTACCCTCACTACAACCCCCAAAACAAAACCCTCCAAAACTTTAACTATCACCCCAATTTCAATAATTGCATTCCTCCTACTACTTCTTCCCTACGACAACCAAAGACCGACTCTCCTACTTCGACCTGTCCTACTATTACTACATCTACTACCCCGCACCTTCCTATTATAACGACTACCCCCTTAACGACCCTAACCAACTCCCCAGCTTTTCATATTCCTGAATCGTCTAATTATCTTCCTCTGTCTCCTACATATCCACAATTTATCATTGACTACATCCCTTTTATTTCTTGCGTTGATCAATCTCTCTCCAGACTTTCACCTCACCTCCTGACACAGACAAAATTAAAAATCTTTACTTTACTGACAGAGGCAGAGGTCCAACAATTAAATAAATCGAATTGTAAATAGATATATTTTTTATTTTTATTATCTACTTCTTTTTTTCTTTATTACTATTGTACATACTAAAATATATTTTGTTTGTTTATCTTACCTTGTTTGTTTGATTTCTTACCCTAGAAAGAGTTCATACTTACTTAAATTACCTTTGCACACCTTTACCTTTTACCTATTATACCAATTTTTACCATACCTAAATATGAAAATAACTTTACATAGTCTATCCGCTTACCTTCATACCAACCCTAAACTAAATTTATGTTCATGGTGACAAATAAGGATTTTCTATCCTATTCTATTCTAAACAACTCCCAGACTAGAAAACATACTTTACTAATTCAGAAAAATCCCAATCATGAATGTTCAATGCATTAGACATATCTCACCTTCATCCAACACACGGACAACAAATTGTGACTAATAAAATAGTCACATTATTAAAATTAAATACCTAAAGTACTTAATAAAATAGAAATCATTACATAATAAATCAAACGCCGTAGTAACCCATTAATCCCATAATCAGGTCACGGCACCAAATTGTACCGAACCCCCCCTTTTATTTTTTGTGATATATATTAAGAAGAATTAAAGAAGATAATAAACTAACGTTTTCGGCCTTTAGTGATACGTCTACGTCTACGAAGTGGAAGAGAGTAACCCTGGTCCTTAAAAAGGTAAGATAATATCCAATGCATCGAACGTCAGAATAAAACATTTTGGCAATAAGCCTTCCTATTTCTACTAAGTAGAGGTTGATTACGTTCCTTCCTCCCTCAAACTATTTAACTAATTTCTCTGAAATAAATCTAAACTTGAAACGGAACGTTAATTTTTTAAGCCTTCAGATTCACATAAAACATTAAACATATTCTTTTAATTTTCTACTCTGTTAATAATAAATTCCTCTAGAAATGTTTCAGATTATTATAGCAGTAAAATCGTCAAATTTATGAATTGATTTATATAAGGCTAAGTTATTTCTTGCGCGACAATCAAAAATTACTTCGTAACCTGTAAGGATTAATATCCTATCTTCCAAGCCTAAACTCAAAACTGTCATCGACAAATTTAAAAAGTAATTTTCTTAACTCAAATTGGCGGCATAGTTTTACAATGAAAAATACAAAATCCACTATAAAAAGGAAAGGCAGGCGGCCAAAAGCTGCGCCAAGGTTCTACCAATAAGTTTTCAACTCCACAAGTTCAATCCCTTCCCAATATAACAGGTAAGAACACTTCTGCAATACATTCCAAGTATCATAACTTCAGATCAAAACATGAACTTTCCCTTGCTACTATTTTGCTAAGCTTGTTAGATTATGTATACTTACCACCATAATTTAATTCTCTTATCTAACCTATCATTACCCATTACAGGATAAACCCTGAAACTAGAAGATTTGCAGAAGATTCTGTCAACATAAGTTTCTCAACAAAACTATTGTTACCAACTCAAGAATCGCGGTTACAACTAGGATTCCTAGGTAAGTTTTGTTTGGCTAGTAATAGAAACAATAGGTTCCAGTCAAAATTACTATCACTAATGTTTTAAATACCTAAATCACTCCATAACATTCAACAGTAAAGATAACAAAAGCAAATAACTTTCCTTACAGTCCCAGCCGCTGCTGAGAAAGATCTTTCAGTTATGAAACCTACAAATAATGCAGTCAGCGCAATAACTCTCAGACTGGTCTGCGCTTAAGGACAAGCTTCTACGTCTGATCACAAGTTCTCATCAGGATTCCAACGGTAAAACATGATTTAATTTAGCTAATAGTTACTGAGTTAGTTTGAATGTTTATAACATAGACATTTTTATTGTGGTTTTTAGAGGATCAGCTCCGGCCATACGCTGCATAGGTATTGATTTAGTTTGACTATGCCCCAATCTGCCAATTAATAATGAGGATGCTTTGTATTTTATTATAACCTCTAGCCCTACAACAGATCAGGTACCCTGTCTCCTTTCAACCATTGACTTTGGATAGAAGCCCACCACATATTTCCAATACTTTGCTTCTATGCTTGATTTAAATTACCACCTTTATTTTATGTAATTAAAATTTCAACATTCTTTTTGCTATTCTAATAGAGAGGACTTTATAGTATAAATAAATATATATTTTATATCAAAAGCTACATAGAGTATTGTTCCTTAATACTCAGCATTGTTTCATATAGGTTTCTAACAATAAAGGTGTTGCAAACATGATTCTAAGAATAGCCAACTGTATAGGAAATCTCTTTTTTCTGAATTTAACTTAATAGTGAATTTATTTGGAACTTCCAAAATATAGGTAAAACTTGTCAGTCTATAGTCATGGACAAAATCTTAATCCAAAGCAACATTCTGTATTAATTTGTCACTCAGTTTGTCTTACTTTTCCAAACAATTCTTTCTCTGACTGAATTTATCAGGAAATAATAAATTTCATTATCAACATAGGTACAGTTTCCTTTCAAACAACCAGTTAAGAATATCCTTTATCCCAACATTTGATACTATTTATTTATTATCACCAATTTCCCAATCATGACAATTATACTGCCAGATAAATAATTTTATTAGATATCATTTGAACAATTAATGTAGATTCAGTTTGTCTTACTTTTCCAAACTATTCTTTCTCTGACTGAATTTATCAGGAAATAACAAATATCATTTTCAACATAGGTACAGTTTCTTTTCAAACAACCAGTTAAGAATACCCTTTATCCCAACTATTGATACTATTTATTTGTTATCAACAATTTCCCAATCATGACAATCAATTATACTGCCAGATACATAATTTTTATTAGAAATCATTTGAACCATTTATGTAGATTCAGTTTGTCTTACTTTTCCAAACTATTCTTTCTCTGACTGAATTTATCAGGAAATAACAAATATCATTTTCAACATAGGTACAGTTTCTTTTCAAACAACCAGTTAAGAATACCCTTTATCCCAACTATTGATACTATTTATTTGTTATCAACAATTTCCCAATCATGACAATCAATTATACTGCCAGATACATAATTTTTATTAGAAATCATTTGAACCATTAATGTAGTTACCCTTTTTGTTTTGAGCGTTCTACAAGAATATTATATTTTATTCAATAAATGGCCAAACAACTGTTACATCTTATCATCAGTCAGCACACCAATGTCAGATCAAAGTAATTGTTGATGCATTACTATATATCAAAGATTTTATGATTAATATTCAATACAGGATAACTTTAACCAATTGTTTTCAATAGGTAATTCTTTTCCTACATAACTTTAGTTTCTTTATAAATCATTATCAACTTTAGGACCCTTCAACCAAATCTAGCCTCTATTTACTATAGGGTTCCTGAGAATTGAATTCACCAGTACCTACTCAAGGTACACTACTATGAATCACGTCTGACACGCTTCGGAAGCAGGTAGGGTAACAAAGTAGGTATTATAAACTTAATAGAATAGTTTTGAAGTTAATTTAATAGCAAATTTTACTTTAAGACTGTAAATAAATATATCCCTACAATCCTAATGTATCTATTAATAAGACCTACCCCTACTTGATGCCTAAGGTCCCTCCCTAGTAAATATAAAATCGCACTAAGTAATCCTATAGTCTAATTTTGTCTAATCCTAATTGTTTCTACTGTGAAGATGCAAAGCTAGGGAGATCCCGACATTTATTATTTAATTGTGAGGTGTGTAGTGTAATGTGGATGTTCTAGAAAGCCTGAGTTCAAACTTCTAGAACCCTATTTCTGCTAATTTGTACGTGATGAGGTTGTCACGATTTAGAGTGCCTATTACATCCTATACCCGTGTGGATGATTACCAGCTTGACGAAAATAAGAGATAAGCCGATAACCGCGTGTGTTGCGTGGGGGACAGATAGGAAATCCTTAACAAACAGTCGTAAGTCGTCCGTATCGGGGCTGGAGACGGAACAGTTCGCTAGAGGTGGTTCTAGGTACTCCTTACTCCGTTTTGCTAAGTATCCCATACCTGGGCGCATAAAACTTGCGTTTGGGGCAAGCCGATCGTACGCACCAATACAATCTCCTAGGTTCTTTAGCCAAAATTCCTGGTCTGAGAAGTGGGTACGGAGAACAGGCATAATGACCAAAGCATGGTTCACACGAATACTGTCAAAAGAATCTCCCATTCAATATGACCCTAGCTCCAGACATGCACTCCGAAACACGCAAATGCAACAGCTGCTAGTGCGCGCCCGAAAGCACCTCCCCGGAATTACGACCATAGAGAACTTTCAATACAAAACGTAACTGAATTTAAAGTTAATCTTTCAAAACTCAAAACAAATAAGACCCCAAATTTACCAACTATAACGTGTGAACTGACGAACGATAAACGCGTAAAAAAAAATCAAATTTACGAAGTAAAACGTATGAACACTGAACGATTAACACGTAAAAAGAATTAAATTTGCGAAGTAAAACGTGTGAACTGACGCACGATTCACAATCAAAAGAGCCCCGAGCACTCGTCCGTTCCGCTTTAATACTATTTTTCCAAGAATCTAGTCAATTTCCATTTCCAACCTTCTAACCAACAAGACAAAGTTCACTTCCAGTCTTCCTAAACTAAAACTGTCTAAATTTTACGATTCAAATCCGTATTTTGCTCATGTGGCCTACAGTCAATCCAATTTCATCCATATTAATAGTCCATAAGATTCAAGTTTGCAGCTGTCACAAATATTTCCTTGAAAAACTAATGAAATCCACTTTTCTGAAATTCATTTTACTAAAATTCGCTTAATCAAACCATTCACAGCCTTTTCATCATAGAAATAAAGTTCGATTTAAACTATCAACAGAATTTGTCCGCTATTCTCGTTTTTATTTCTGAAATTTGCCACCTTTAGTCCAATTTGATCCTTATAACAAAGACACACGTCTTAATTTCAAACCATAATGTCCATCTGTCCTCATTATTTCAAATCGGTTTTAAATTTCAAAACATTCTCATTTTTCAGCAGCATTCGACAGCTTCAATTCAATTTAGACCTTATTTCTATGACGACACGGTCAAATTTACTATTATCAGTGGCAGCTGTCATGAAAATTTCTTGAAAAATTCTTGAAAAATCTCTAACTTTTCATTTTCTGAAACCTATTCTTATGGAGATAAGGGTCAGACCTTTCTACTATGAAAATAAAGATCATTTTCAAGGAACACCCGAACCGATTTATAAAATGAATCTTTTCGACCTGTGTAATGTCAAATACAACGTCTACTCATTATGAATCGTATGTCTCAAGAAATAATCCTCAGTTTTGCTTAGTTTCAATAACTATCTTCGTAATCGAACATTTTATGATCAGCTTTTGCTTGTTATTTTGACAATTGCAAAAGCAACAGTTAACCGCTAATTTCTGCTATTCATGAACACCTCATGTTAGCTTCAGTATTTACTAAAGTATTTCTCCTCCTAATATACTCAAGATGCCCTAAGATAAGTAGTCTTTACATTTCATTACAAATCTTCAATTTAAGTTTAGTGTCTTGCAACATGACTCTGCTCTATTAAATTTCACATCAGCATCTACCTTTAGTTCTCCTTCTTCCGATTTTATCTGAAAATGCCTTTATAATAATAAAACTTTTTGTTTACAATATATATTTAATTACTCTCATAATGCAAACATATTTGTGGAATAACAAAGAACGAGGCCCTGAATCGTTACATAGTGAAAATAACAAATCTAAAGTAGTTGTAGCACGCACACAATTAGAATTCTTTATAATATTGAATTCGTAGAGCGACTTAGTAACGAGTAAAATTACAAATCAAATCACACGTTTTCAGTGTATCAGAAAGGCTGGACACCAGATAATAAAAAAATCTCAGTCAATTAAAAAGTCCCTTTAAGATCGGTTAAAAACTATAAGAGATCAATTTCCTGCCTACCGCCTAAGTCAGGTAGCGTGATTATTTGTATCGTAAATTTGATTTTAAATAATGTTCAGTCGAATAAAAAAAGTCCATAAAATCGATTAAGAAACAGCCAAATTAAAATTTTCTGCCTACCCCCTAAGTCATAAGTTGCAACCAGGGTAACACACAGTTTAATAAAAAACGTCCCATAGAAAAATTCTCAGCAGTCATCGGTTCAGCAGTTTTGGCTTGATGTAGTAACATACAGACAGACAGACATTTAAAAAAAAAAACGTTTTGATCTTTATATCGTTAATAACGCCTGCTGCAATTTTTTTTTTGTAAACAATTTCAATGCACGACCCTTCTAGAGATTTATTATATGTATAGATGTAATCACCCTGTTATACGTTTTAGGAGTAACTATTACGTTCTTGTGGGTCATTTTCACATTCTCTTCAAGCAAAGCCTACAACAGCAGTGAATTATACGAAGCAAATAAATCAAGCATTTTTGGTTTATCGATAACTAACTAGCGACCCGCCCCGGATTCGCACGGAAATCATCAGTGTTTCTCTACTAAATTATGCATGTATTATACATACAAACCTTCATCTTATCTCACTCTATCCATTAAAAGAAACCGCATCAAAATCCGTTGCGAAGTTTCAAAGATCTAAGCCTACATAGGGATATAGGGACAGAGAAAGCGACTTTATATTGTACTATGTAGTGATAAACAAAGCTGAAGATGTATGTATACTGAAACAAGACAAAGCTCTCTGGCAACCTTGTCTCGATCAATGTACCAACTAATTTGAGCACTAAGCTGTATGAAACACACACACATACACTCACACACATATTCACACCTTTATCCCTAATGGGGAAGGCAGAGTGTCAACGACCTAATCAAAGGTTGTTTCGCCACGTCTGACAAAGTTTTGAGGGTTATTCAAGATTGATTTGTTGGTATGAGTATAAAATCAGATAGATTTGTAAGTATATTGCTGTAGTGCAGGTTGTCAGTCCATCGCCTAAATTACAATATACTTAAACCCTCAGATCCCCTGGCTAGTTTTTACAGCATGGAGGAAAAGCAGCTGGCACATTCTATGTTTTTGTCCCGCTCCCAGGTCGCCATGGAAATAGTGTGCCTTACTTCTTGAAAAACTGTGTTTCTGTATTCTTATACCAAAATTACGCTTATCGTGTAAAGCTATTTTTTGTTTGCATAAAGCAGATTTACTCCTTCTTCACTTCTAAGCACGGTTTCTATATTACAAAGTCTTGTACGCAAATATGACGACATGCAGAGGCGTACAAATTACACATATTGGTAACTTCACTGTGCTACTGGCGTGCAAGTGTTTGACTTTATTAGGACTTTCCCTCATCACTTGCGCGTGGAACTTGCATAATTATCATTTGCACAGACAGCGTAAGTTGCGCGTCTCTTTTAGGGCCGTATTTATAATCTGCTCTCATGAATGACAGCTAGTTAGTACAGAAATGTCATTTCAGTACAAACTGGCCTGTCAAATCCATACTTAATATTGCTCTCAAGTTTGATATCGCTTCATAAATAGGAGCCTACGTCATTTGCAGTTTGCATGCATATTGAGGTTTTCATTGCTCAAGCTACATTTAACTTACAACTAGCGAGCAAGCTTTTTGCATAATGTAAAAAAGCTATACTCATGTGGTTCCAGTCCAAAATGTAAACGTTACACTATTAAACCAGATCTCTAAAGGAGGCAACAACTTGAGTATACCTTGCTGTGTTAGCTCGGAACGCTTAGTTTGCGGTTTTAGCTTAGCAAATAATAAAGGGTCTTTTACTTATATTATTTGCTAAGCTAAAATATAAGTTGCTCAAATGATAAAAATTAAAATAATTGAAGAATCACGCTCACGTTTGAGCAATGAATATTAAGAGCCTCTACCAACAACTGTTGATCATGTTTGATATTTTTGTTGCACCGCCGTCCGTGGACACTTGCTACATTTGAAGGGCTTACATTTGCGCCATATTCATAAATGAGAAAGCTTGTTTCTTGTCTGAAAATACCTGTGCACGTGTGAATGATTCCACAACACCAGGTGTAAGGGACAGCGTCCCGCAAACTGATTGGGGTTGCTCACTCAACGACACTGAACCACTATAAGCAGGCTTTTTCCGGAAGTATAAAAAGTTTTTTTTCTTTAGGCTTTTCCATACAAGTTGACTGATCGAGGTGAACATATTGTATGGAAACGCCAAGATTTCATTTACTTCCTGAAAAAATGTCCTGCTGATTGTTGGTTACTGTCGTTGACTGAGCAAAACCTATCAGTTTGCGGGACGATGTCCATTACACCTGATATAGTTTTGGGCTTGTTTTAGAGTATTTTTATTCTTAATGAAGATTTTAATAACGGAGACTCACTTTGGAAAATAAGTCGCGTACTTCACAACATATTTCGGTACATTCGGAGTCCCTTCATCAGGATGAAGTACGCGACTTATTTTCTAAAGTGAGTGCCCGTTTTTAAAATCTTTATTTAGAATGTCTCACTTAAGTTTAAATAGTTTGATTTTTTATTCTTTTTAGGATTCAGTTTTCATCCTAGGAACCGACATTGAAGCACCCTGACCCTGCCGTCTGGTATAATTCCCTTTGTTGAACTGCTGTCGGATGCAACTCCATATTTATCTGGTTTTCAGACTGGCATGAAACACGCTTTGTGATATCGTGAAATGAAACCTTTGTGCAAATGCAATGGAAAATTCCATATTTTCTGCTATAAAATCTGTTTATTCAGAAAGGCTTAAAGGGATAATGAAGAAAATTTAAATGTGAGAGAAAAAAATGTATTTACTGAAAAGTGTATTTATGAAATCATTAACAATACAATACAAAATTCTTTATTGCAGAAAGAAACACATACAACAGAAATTAAAAGGAAGGAACAAACGTAACAGTAAAATATAGGCGGCCTTATTACTAAAGCAACAATTTCTACACGGGTGTAGAAATCAAAACATGTTTTGTGTTAATAAACATGACAATTAAAAAATATTATTTATTTGACTTAAATTTTAAAAGTGATTACTTTTTTTTTACAAAAACGTTATGCTTAATAAAAGTTGGAGAACACATCTACTCGTTCCCGACGGTGATCCTTCCACTCACTCATTGTTCGGGTCTCTTCGGGTACCTCCGAAACTACAAATAAGGAATAAGCTCCGAACACGTGTTGTGACTTGTGACATCAGACGAGTGCGCTTCTTGCCCATGCGTCTACTTTTTACTTTTAGTGCCTATTTCAGAATCGTCGCGACCTGGTGCATTTAATCAACATATTAACATTTAACATCATCGGGCAAACATCCTAGATTTAACATACAAATAACGTCAACATTTATTGTTACTTAAGTCAAGTGCAATAAACTCTGTTGTATACCATAAACATAATAAAACTATACAATTTATACTTGCGATTGTCGGCACTTTGTGAAACTCCATATTTATAATGTTGTTATAAAAAACACTGATACTTGTTTCACTTAATATAATTTAATAGAACTCCCCACTTAGGCGTAATTTCCCCACGGCATCACGAAATCTTATGTTTTCCTCAACATTTCAGCCTACATCTACCCACTGCTGAGTATAGGCCTCTTCTTTCAATCGCTACCTACACCGGTCCTCTTGCACCCACTGTTTCCCCGCGATCGCCACTATATCATCGGTCCATCTGGCTGGTGGTCTGCCTACTGGACGTTTTGGTGATAACGGCAGCCAGTCCGTTACCGCCTTGGTCCACCGTCCGTCGTCCCTACGAGCCAAGTGTCCTGCCCACCCCCACTTCAGTTTCGTGATTCGTTTCCCAACATCGACGACTCTAGTTCGGCGTCTTATCTCTTCATTCCGAACAGGATCCTGAAGTTTGATGCCTAGCATGGAACGCTCCATGGCTCTTTGAGCGACCTTTAATTTGTGTACGCTTTCCCTAGTGAGCGTCCATGTTTCGGCACCGTATGTGAACGTGGGCAAGACACATTGGTTAAAAACTCTGGTCTTCAAGTTTTGCGGGATTTTGGACTTGAAGAAGTCTTTAAGTTTCCCAAAGGCGGCCCAACTCAACTGAATACGCCTTTCGACCTCTTTGACTTGTACATGTCGACCAAAGAATAAACAATGTCCAAGATATACGTAATTATCCACCGCCTCAATCGGGCTGTTACCAACGATTGTGTTTGGTACTGTTAAGTGACTCAACATAATTTTGGTCTTGGACAAGTTCATCCTAAGGCCGACTTTTAGTGATGCTGTATGCAGCTCTTCGAGCATATATGTGAGATCGACGACACTTTCAGCTATGAGTATCAGGTTATCAGCAAATCTCAGATGCGACAGCTTAGCGCCATTATACTGACTCCTCTCCTCCCAATTTAGAGTCTTCATAGCGTCTTCAAGAACATTTGTGAAGAGCTTCGGGGAGATAGTGTCTCCTTGACGTACACCCTGACCTAATGTCACAGGACTAGCTAGATCATGCATTTGCACATGCATAGTTGCTGAGTTGTACAGCTCCCGGAGGACACTCACGTACCTGCTGTCGATGCCGCAACGATGGAGAGAATGGAACACGGCCCAATGTTCGACACTGTCGAAAGCCTTTTCGTAATCAACAAAGGCAAAACATAAGGGCCGGTTATACTCCCTGCATCTCTCCATCATTTGCTTGATTGTATGTATATGATCGACAGTAGAGTATCCACTCCTGAAGCCCGCTTGTTCCACTGGTTGATACTCATCTAGAGTCCGGGTTAATCGATTGCACAGGACCTTTGCGAAAAGTTTGTACACCTGGGAGAGAAGGCTGATGGGAAGTTTTTATTTGGCTCTTGTCTCCTTTTTTAAACAAAATTTTGACTACCGCATTCTTCCAGGCGTAAGGTGTGGTACTAGTTTCTACCACTTTATTGAAGAGCTCTACCAGGATTTTGAGCATGGGTTTTCGCCCTGCCTGCAGCATCTCCGATGTTATCCCATCCTCACCAGAAGCCTTTTCCCTTTTCATTTGTTTCAGAGCGAATTTTATCTCCTCAGGCAGAATAGGAGGCAGTAGATCGTCTGTTAGTTTTTCTATTGGGGGTGCTCGTTCATCTGAAGGTTCTGGTGTATCAGGTTCAGCTGACTTTGATGTGTATAATTCCTGGTAAAACTCCTCAACAATATTTAGTAATCTGGTTCGATCTGTAACTATAATTCCAGTTTTATCTTTCAGTTTGTTAATTTCCTGTTTAGTTTGATTAATCCTTTTTCTAAATACTTTGGGTCCTCGATGCTGCTCTATTGTATTTTCTATAACTTTTGTGTTCTGTTTCCTCATATCTGCCCTAATTGTTTTCTTGATAGATTTATTAAGTTCAAGTAGTTTACTATGGTCTAATTGAGATTGCAAAGTAAAAAATACTACGCTGTTCCATTAAAGAAACTGTTCCGGGTGAAAGCTTGCTGTCCTTCTGTTTCTTGCCACCGATGTGTTTTTTAGTGGTATTCACTACAATTTTCAGAGATCATCGTTCAGTGAGTCCACGTTCTTGCAGTCCGCCAAATTGATTCTTTAATTCTAGTTGGAACTCTTTTTGCAAATATTTGTAGTCTGTCCTGTCATAATTCCTCTTCTGAGTACTTATGAGCTTTTTTCTCTCTGCACGTGGTTTAAGAAGTAATGTAGCTCTCACTAATCCATGATCACTGCTGGTCTTAAAGTAATTTAGAACGGTAACATCTGAAACTAAGCGTTTTTCTTCTGTAATTATATAATCTATTTCATTTTTAGTGTGTCTGTTAGGGCTGAGCCAAGTCCATTTTCTAGCTGATCTTTTTTGAACGAAGGTGTTCATTGCGAAGAGCTTGTGTTTTTCGAGAAAGTTTACCAAAGTTTGTCCCCGAGCGTTTCTTTTGCCTAATCCATACTTTCCAATGGATTGCTCATTACTTAGTGGAGGACCTATTTTTGCGTTAAAATCCCCAATGATCACGGTGTACTTGCATGGGTGTTCGTTTTGGGCTTTCTCTATTTCTTTGTAGAAGACTTCAACTTCGTCGTCCGGGTGGTTGGATGTTGGAGCATAGACTTGGATGACTTTTAAGCTGTACCTGCTGTTAATTCTAAAAATAACATAGCATACTCGTGTCGATACACTTGCTATATATTGCATGGCAGCGGTCAGCTTCTTATTAATCAAACAGCCTACTCTTCCATAAGATGAGTTATCACTACCTTTATAGTAGAATAGTTCTCCGGATGGAAGTTTAATAAGATCTTCTCCCTTTCGTCTGACTTCTGACAGCCCCAGAACCTCCCATTTAATTTGCTTCATCTCTTCCATCAATTCAGCAAATCGTTCGTTCTCAAGGTCTGTGCATTTAAAGTAGCCAAGGTCATTGTGTGGCAGCCGGATCTCTGCCGGAGATTCTTAGCACCCTCTACCCCACCGTAACCATGACCGCTGCCGGAGCCAGGAATAGTGGGGCTGCCGGGGACTGAGTGCCAGATTCTACTGGCGTTGTTCATTATAAAAGAAGGGTTTAAGCCATAAAACGCAACGCTGGCCAGACGTCTTGGTGAGTCTCCCTGTCACGTCACTTCTAGGAGTGAAGCCGGTGGTCATTAGTTACCAGGGGGGACCACTAGGAGGTGTGACTCGGGATTGAAATTACTGATCGTACACCGGCTTGAAGCATTAATATCTCGACAGTGTCTTGACATCCCTACTCCCAACCTAAAGTACGCCCAGTAACTTCCTTACCCCCCCCCCCTCCCCCCTATCTTTTCCTACCGTCACAATAATATTGACTATAACTAACATATTAATTGTTGCACTTCGTTCGCTAAACATTAACGGTATTTTTAAAAAGTTTTATGTGTTGTGTATAATGTGTATAAAAATAAAATCACAATAAAACACTTTTACTCATTAAACATTCAATCTCAATACCCGCACCTTTCACTCATCGAGAGATAAGAACTCACACAATGAACGCTCACAGTCACTTAGCATTACAACTCAACTCGATTGATTACAATACGGAAATTTTGCATCCGGTAATGATAATGTGGCGACTTTGCCGAACGCGATTTCACAATACAATACAAATATTCTTTATTGCACATAAACAACACATTGTACAGGAACAAACATTACAAAACAAACAGAGTACAATTAGGCGGCCTTATTGCTAGGGTAGCAATTTCTGCCAGGCAACCTTTGGGTAAAGGAGTAGTTTTCTAATATTCCCAGTCAAATAAATTTTCCCATGAGAATAAGATATTTTCTCGAACTAAATGGTAACTTATTTCCATTGTATCAGTACGCAGATATTCAGCAAAATCATTTCAGCTGTTTATGTGTGAAAAAGCAACAAAGAGAGAGACAGACAAAGTTACTGTCGCTTTTATGATATTATTACGATTCGGTATAACTAATATAACTATGCTCTATAAGTATGTTTAAAACAAGAGACGAGAGGCCGGGCATTTGTCAAATTTAATATATTTTCATGTTTCAAACAATTAGTTTGATGAACGGATCGGAGAGAGGGTGACCGAAGAGTTTCGTGGTTTTTGGGATCCATTCGGATAGGTGTGTTAAAGTCCAGATCCTGTATGCTTATACATTTAAACTGATTTACCAACATGTTTCTCAAAGATGTAGCTCTGTATGTTAATATAATTGAAATTAATTTGTGGATAAGTTCGGTAAAGTGATAATGATAAGCTTGACAAAATGCCTTGCGTTGTTTCAGTTCTGCTATTAGTTACTTCAGTTTCATTTGCATGGAAGACAGTGATTCTACGAATTATATGATATTATTATACATTTTAAATTATTTTGGCGGGATAATGAGAAACAGAAAAAGAAGCATGGAATATACAAGTTAAATTATACTTACTTAAAAGTTAAAGTAAGCGAAAGGCTTCCGAAATTGACATAAAATATGGAATAACTGAACATTTCATAAAAACCTTTCTTATATTACCTGAAGAATATATTATTAAGATGTTGCTTAAAGACTCTGTTATCCATTTTGTGTAATATTATAATGTCTCAATTTTTCATAGAACAGAAAATATGCTTCATGTCTTGGAAAGCGGTGAATACATATGAAGATGACATTAAACTGCCAGCGAGAGTAACCTGAATTCTAATCTAGATTCTCTCGCATTTGTAGTATTCACTAGCGGAATCTGATGGCCAGGCTAAAAATGACAGCTTCGCATATTATAATAGCACTTTTCATGAGGTAAAATCAAATCTTTCTTTTTAATTTAATTTGAATCGCCGTTTGTATGAGAGGAGGTTTAATTATTTTTAGTATTTCACTTATGTTCCTTGGGGAAAGTTGTTCAATTCCATAGGTAGAATCACACCCTAAATTATGTTTACTCCGGTGTATTTAACTACTGTGTGCAATAAACCCGACTGCTGTACTGTCCTTTGGACGTCGCACCAAATAAATGCCATGCGATAAATAAATAAATAACTAGGTGCTGTTGCAATATCCAAATTATGACATATGAAAATTGGATAATAATATTTTCACGAATATTAGTTGAATTTGTTAGCATCAAAGAATCCAATTTATGTAGACGTTCGATGATCGATGTAATTTTATATTTTTTAGAATAATAATATATTTAATCTTATAATATATCGCACCTTGAAAATAAGACCGGCACTAAACGAAATTTGGCAAAATTGAGTTATGAGTAAATCTCTTGTACTTAGAGAATACGAAAACAAAACACCGGTAGTTATATTGCAAACATTGTCCGCTAGATAGTGCTAGTGTCACTTTGCTTTTATGGGAAACGCATACGCCATCTTATTGGAATACTGTCATTTTGACAGTAGTGTCGGTGCCATAAACATAAAACGCGTGAAATTTAGAGAAAAAGTGTATTTTTTTGTTTAGGAACTTTATTTCAGTGATGATAACGGTAAGTATAGCATTATTTTAAGTAAAATAGTGTATTTATTTTGTTAAGAACAGTATGCCTACAAATTATCTTTCTAAATTCCCTAATATATTAAATACTATAACGTGGCTTTTAGGTTAGTGACAGTAGTCCTTCACACTTATTGCTATCAAATTAGTACATTATGTCATTATTTGTTTAGTGGCACCATGTTTCTTATTTTAAAAACAAAATATAACGTAAATGGTAATAAACTAACGACATATTTTTTGTAGTGTCACTGTTTTGTTTAATGATAAGCAAAATATGAATGAGAATTTAAATAGATCTGCGTTTTAGTTAGATTAGTGTCAGTAATTGCTAACTTAAATACCTTTTAACTATTTTCGATGCAAAAATAACAATGTATTATTTTCATTAAAGACGGTACATTATTCAATACACAAACAAAATAATGAATAACATTTAATTTTTTTTGCAATTATAATTACTTATTTTACAAATCCTTATTTTGTAGGTACTAAGTATTGTGTTATTTTTATAGTAATTTCTTTAGTTATGATTCAAAGTTTTTATAATTATATTATACTACGACACTGGCTAATTTTAACTATGATCTCTGTTGCAGTGGCTATAATGGGTCCTTATAATCCTCGAATCATAAATTTAAAGTGTTGGATTATGAAATAAATCAAAATTCTAAGAAAAATGAGGAAGAACCATAATTGGAAAAAAGAAAATTTACCTAAACAAATAATATCAGCACAGCAGACGCCAAATACCAATACGTTGTACAGATATCCGCTAAGACTTCGTCCAATTAGACCTGAACAGAAATCAAAAAGAAAGGCTTCGCAGTCTTCCTTGGATAGTCCAACAAGCGACATCCGCGAGACGTGGCCGCACCACCGCATCGGCGCTGTCGCCTCATCAGGTATGACTCTATACCGTAGACATTCACAGTCTGAAGGACATCGGTGTTTCTCACACGATCCGATCATTTGATGTTAAAAATGACACGTAAACATTGAAACTGGAACCTGTCGAGTGTACGAATATGTTTCTGATACAGTACCCAAGTCTCGCAGGAGTAGAGCAAGTTGGGGAGAACAATCGCGTTATAAACGGAGATTTTTGTAGAAAGTGTCAGATCGTGTGAACGAAATACCTCCGGTCTTAGTTTGCCGAAAGCAGCTGCTGCTACACCAATGCGGTGGTTCAACTCGGCTTCAAGGTCGCACTCTGATGTTATAGTGCTGCCTAAGCACTTGAATTTCTACTCCTGCTTCAACTCACTGTTGTTCAAGTATACCTTTAAAGGTTATTACCTACACTGATTTTGAGACCAAAACGACAACAAGCCTCATAAAGATTAAAGATCAGTTATTAGGCTCTTGTGGCGGGTTGGCAATAAAACACAGTACATGATCTCCCTTATAACCGCATGGGACACTTTGGTGATGGCCTTAAATCTAGCTAGGTTGAAAATTCCTTCATCAGTCCGAAAGCGTATTTTGATGCCAGCAAAAGGTTATTTAAGGGCTTCACCGACTACTACTGCAAAGTAGAGCGCAAACAACGCAGGTGCAAGCACGCCTTGTTTGACGCCGCAGCTTACGGTGAAGAAGTCTGACTGCTCACCGTTGCAAGTAACACAGCAGACCATATTGTCATGCAAGAGTCGGATCATACGAAAAAACTTCTCAGGGCGTCCCAAATTTACTAGTAGAGGCCAGAGAGCTTCCCGAGGCACACAGTCAAAGGCCTTCTCCAACAAAGCATAAATATAAAGACTGATTTTGCTCTCGGTTTTTTTTTCCTCAAATTGGTGGATCGACAAAAAATCCGGACGAAATCCAAACTGGGTCTCCGGAAGTAGCGTTTCTGAGACTGGTTAAAGGCGGTTGAGAAGTACTCTGGCGAATATCTTCCCAGGAACAGAGAGCAAGGATATAACCCGGTAGGAGTTACAGTCGGAACGGTCCCCTTTGTTCTTATATAGTGTCTGTATACGAGACATTTTGAACTCAGGTGGTATTATTTCTTCTTTCCGAATATGCGTTCGAAAAGATGCCAGATTACTGAGTGTAGGTCCTTCCCTCCGTACTTAAAAAGTTCTCCGGCAATATTATCAATGCCAACTGCTTTCTTACTTTTTTTATCTTTGATGGCTTTAACAACCTCATCTAGTGTCAGTGGCTCTGCAAGTGCTGCATGTTCTGGCAAAGATGGAATGGAAGCAATATGATCAAGATCTACCGACCTATCAACATTAAGCAGAGTATTGAAATGTTCTGCCCAGCGGTTTAGTATATCCTGCTTAGTAGTAAGTTTTTGAGTGCCATCGAGTGATTTCAGTGGCACACATTTTCTCACGGTCACGCCAATCAGTTTACATACTTCGTCATAAAAAAGCACCGAGTTGTTGAGTATATGAGAGCCACTGAATTCTTTCTGCTTTCTTGACCAACAAACTATCTTTAAATCCCCTAGGAAGTTTCCTAAGTTTAACACCGCTGTTTTTAATTTCTTCGGCCAGACCAAGGTAGTCACTTCGTCTTATAATCACGATGCTTTTCTAGCGCCGTAGTGAGGGTACTGTCATTTTGGTCAAACCATACACACAGCTTTAATATTTTGGCACTTATGTGAGTTAAACATTATTTTACTGGATTTTTATTAGAATTGACTGAAATCTCAGTTCGGAAAAAAATATTTAATTATTTTTATTTTACTATTTGAAATAGTTTGAGTTATTAACCAGTAAAGTACCTAATTACTTTCGTTTTTTGGTTTATCTTTGCTGCATTTATAATTTGTATTAACTTTACCTATTTAGAATAGTTTTCATTTTTGATTTTTTGTTTATTATTAAGTTAATGATTCTTGATTGCAGACAGTTTTTCAACACGATCATAGCCCCCACTAGTATTCCCTGTATCGGGGTGCCATGGACATACACAGAAACAACCACAAAGAACATCCAGACCCAGAAACAGACATTGAAACTCATCATTCAAATGTCTGCCCTGGCCAAGAATCGAACCCGGGACCCTCTGCGTTGCAGGCAGGTACACTGCCAACTAGGCTGCACGGGTCGTCAAGTTCATCTTAGTATTAGTTGTTTTTATAGAAATAATCACTCTTTCACACAATGTTTTTTATTAATAATAATAATATCCAGTTACGAACAATAAAAACATTATAATTCTATAATAAAGCTGCTAATTAGGCTAACGAAAATAATAATTGTGGTAATTGTAAATGACACTAAATATTTTATAACGAAATTTTTTTCGGAATAGTGACCCTTTAGAGTACTTTTTTTAAAAAAAACTTAGATTTTGTTATACATACCACATTTTACCAGTAAAAATTTACTAGAAATTAAAAAAAGGTTTAATGGTTAAACGCCAATGCAGGAAGAAACTCCCATAAATACTCTTAAAATTTATTTCTGAGACTTTACTTTTTTACAAAATTTTAAACGCGATTTCCAAAAAACTGTGTTTTTCGTTTAGTCACGGTCTTATTTTCAAGGTGCGAATGATAATTTTAGTCTAATGCCAGTATGCTGGGGATGTCTCGTGGAGACGCGCTGGATGATCTCCTAGTTTTGTGATTTTATGTAATAATGACTGTGTATGACTTATTAAATATTTTTAAAACAGACTGATTGTAATAAAATAGATTTTTCCAAATTAAATCGTATAGTATTAATTGTATACTATCTATTTATATTACTATTATTCCGTTCTTCGGGTTGTTGTTCGACTCGAGAATCCACTCGCTAAATAAAAAAAAATCTATTATAAAGAAGAAATTTAAGTAGTTGTGTGCGTGTATGGTGTATGTCTGTTTGTAACGAACAAACTCAAAAACCATTTCATTGATTTCAAAAATTCTTTCACCATTGGAAAGATCACCTCGAATAACAAAGGCCACTTTTTACTGCGGGAAAATACATCATTTCCACGGAAAACTAATTTAGCAGCGGGTGACACCGCTAACAGAAAACAAGTATTAAAAAACCTTATTACAATAATATGATTAAATTAAGTTGTAAACAAAATACCAGTGTACGGATTGATTTCACTTAGTAACGAGATAACTGAGTTTCCGAGAACTTAACATTTGAGATGAGAGATTTTGTGTAATAACTAAATTCCTTAAAACTTAAATAAAATAATCTTGAAGTTACTAAACACCGTTGCCTATAATTTTAATGAAAACGAAGATGTTTGAATACTTGAAAAAAATAATATTGCTCTCCAAAAGACTTGACACTGTTTGCTGGGACGGCCAATTTAATTTTCATATTTCGTCCAATGCTTCTTGGGGAAACTCTTATCAGTTTTATTAGTAGATCTGAATTATTATACTCAAGTTTGATCAGCAATTTTTTTATGACTTGTATCATCTCCCTAGCCTTATCATGTATCTTACGGGGTCGGCTACTTAATGTAGGGGATTGAACGAAGGTACTGGGTTTAACATAAAGCGACTGCCATCTGACCTTAGCAACCCAGAAAGGAAACCAGACCTAATCCTAGATAAGATCAGAGTTTTCAAACCGCTAATGCTTAGCACTGGCCTCTGACATGGTTTGACGACTAATATCTACGGTATTAAACGGGACCAACGGCTTAACGTGCCTTCCGAAGCTCGGAAGAAGTTTCGAAAAATATATTGGTACGTGGTGGCATTCGAACCACGACCTCCTGCTCAGAAGGCAGTGGCTCTATCCACTACACCATCGGGCTCTGTACTACGCTTTTTCACTACTTGTTTAACAAACAATTTATCGTGCAAGACAGACCGCTTAATGCAAACCTAACTGAATTGCAACTCCGCCTCACAAACTCAATAACTGCACTTTAAACAAAGGAATGACGATAAATTGACTTCCATTTGCCGACTACAAAAGAAACCTTTGACTAAAGTAAATACAGTGGAAGAATAGTCATAAAATTAAGAACTCGTTTTTTGATAACTAATTGTTTCTTTTTATTGTTATTTTTTTAGCAGATCTTAAATTGAGAACCTCTATTTACAAATTATAAAGCTTCTCAATTTGGAATCCGCTAAAAAAATATTAATTATAAAGAAACAATTAGTCTGCAAAAAATTGGTCTTGATTACACGATTCTTAAATTTCGCTAAAGATCAATGGTCTAAGTTTGGTACTCAACTATTTTACTTTTATAGGCTCGAGATGATTACACCAGAAGTCTAGAATTTCAAAACAGTAAAGAGCAGCAATATAAACTCTTTATTACCGGAATAAATACTACTTTTCTTTGACTTTGACCTGTCTTTTGATAAAACGACTATAAACCGTATTTCGTATAATCACGTCTTCATCCCAAATGGCTAAAGCAGAACGTAAACGACCTAAACAAAAGAAGTTTCGCCACGTCTGACAAGTATTGAGGGTAATTTCAGATAGATAATTATGTGTTGGTATTGCTGTAGAGATAGGTTGTCAGCCCATTGCCTTACACTGAAACCCATTACAATACAGTGAAACCCTCGAATTCCTTAGCTGGCTTTAACAGCATGCCTGGGAGGAGATGCAGCTGGCACATTCTATATTTTCTATCGCTTCCAGTCAAGCATAGAAGCATATTCTACATTTCAAATTTGTCGCCGTATCATCAAAATCAAAACTAGCTGAACCTTATAGAGAAAATCTTATTGAAACTCAAGCTCAACTGACTTTCTCGTAAAATTGACCTGGAACAACAAATCAGCTCTTTGCAGGCGATGTTATCAAATAAATATTTAATTTCCTGCCTTATCCATAAAATATCTGCCTTATCCATATGATATTACATAAAAATATAGAATAATTTTATATTAGTATCAAAGTATTACGAGTATAATAATGTAATGTTTATATTTGGCTGGCCTAGTAGCGAGAGAAAAACAAAGAATATACCAGCTACATTACGTCCCGGGCATGCTGTAAAATGATCCGAGGGTTTCAGTATATTGTGATTTAGGCGATGGGCTGACAAGCTGTCGTCACTACATCAATAAACCTACAAACCTATCTACAGTAATCCTTCAAACTTTGTCAGACGTGACAGAATGACCTTTGTTTAGGTGGATTACGCTCTGCCTACTCCATTAGGGATAAAGGCGTGATTATATGTATGTTTGTATTTATTATGGAAGTCTGCTCAACTTGTAATCGTTTAGAAATCAATGTATCTTCGTTGAACGTGTTACACGCAGCTGGTAATTTGTCAGAGTATCACTAATTACTAATCTCATACTATTTATGAGAAACTATTTTGATTTATACTGAAAAACTTAGTCATCCATCTCCCTAGCCTTATCCCGTATCTTACGGGGACGGCTACCTAATCTAGGGGATTGAACGAGGGTACTGGTTTTTACACAGAGCGACTGCCATCTGACCTCCGCAACCCAGAAGGGAAACCAGACCCAATCCTAGATTAGGTCAGAGTTTTCAAGCCGCCAATGCTTAGCACTGGCCTCTGATATGGCTTAACGACTAATATCTACGGTATTAAACGATATTAACCGGGACCAACGGCTTAACGTGCCTTCCGAAGCACGGAAAAAGCGCCGAATAAACGTACATATGAAATTCGAAAACCGAAAAACACATTGGTACGTGGTGGGATTCGAACCACGACCTCCCGCTCAGGAGGCAGCGGCCCTATCCACTACACCATCGGGCTCTCTGAAAAACTTAGTATAACACCTTTATTACTATCCCGATGCTTAAAACTGACTTAAAGACGAGTTTTTGGGATTTTCTACCAAGAATAAAGGAAGAAAATAAAGAGCAACTAACAAGCAATGAATCCTTGATAAAATAAAAACATTTTAGGACGAGCACTAATGCACGGAAACATTGAAGAAACGCTTCAATACAATTCAATAATTTATTTATATAATAATAATTTTACACGTCACATAATGCATTGTACGTATAACATAATTACAAAATTCGTTTTAGAATTAGTCATGTCATGTCATTTTAAAATATAAGATAATTAATCTAATTTATATAATTTAATCTATGTATAATGTCAGGCCTGGCCAAAACAACTTCCAACGACTATTGTGGAAAACTATACTTCGACGCTCCTAATTTAGCTGCTTCGCTGCAGTCACCTGCTAGACATGACTCTCCTCCGATAGCGAGACTATCTCAACAAAAGCGATCTAAATATTCAAGCAGATGTTTCAATGATAACTCTGCACAAAAACTCGGCTTTCGTTTGCATATATTATGTCTCTTCGCTGTGGAAATTTCATAAAAAGTAATAGTTTTTATGTTTATTTTATTACTATCTATGTAGTTGCTTTTAATTACTTTATGTATTATATGGATTGTGATGTATTTAGGATACTTATTTGACTAGGTTTGCACTATCCCGCTTACCACTACGATTTTTTTTTTCACCCAAAGATTACCTGGAAGAAAATGCTACCTTAGCAATAAGGCCCCTATGTTGTACTTGTCTTTTATATTTATCTGTTGTGGCGTATGATTTGTTTTTTTATGTGCAATAAAGTATTTTCATCTGAACTTAAGTATCTTAAATAGCCCATCGTTTTGTTAGATCATATTTTTAGTGAAATCAACATCGTACAAACCCCATCTCAATATCCATCATTACAGCTGCCAATATTCGATAAGTAGTCCTTGACGACATCCATCCATCCAGCGAGCACCGAGCGGCGAGATCAATAGCCGGTGATTGTGGAGAGATGTGCCGGCGAGATAAGAGGAATTGGTTGTCATCTTGCCGCTTCGGTGGCTACGAGATAGTCGTTTGGTGAAAATCTGTAGCTTTGAGCACAATGGCATAAACTAACTTAGTACGACGGTTAAGAGTGAAAATGGCGAACAAACACATCTTGAGGTGTATCCTGTCGGCCGATGAGCAGGTAGATTTCAAAATATGCAACCATCGAAAAGTGCACAAAAATGCGAATTCCATAAAAATTACGAGTTAGATTTAAAAAGCTATGTTGCTATTTTAGATAATCATGACACGGATAATTTTCCGAAGGAACCGTGAAAGCGCTCCTAATAGTTTAAAAATATTATCAAATTTACTGATAAAAACAGCTTTACTTCCAGATTCTTTTAGCATATTTATTTATTAATAATAATATATTTAATCTTATAATATATGATAATTTTAGTCTTATGCCAGTATGCTGGGGATGTCTCGTGGAGACGCGCTGGATGATCTCCTAGTTTTATGCTTTTATGTAATAATGACTGTGTATGACTTATTAAATATTTTTAAAACAGACTGATTGTAATAAAATAGATTTTTCCAAATTAAATCTTATAGTATTAATTTTATACTATCTATTTATATTACTATTATTTCGTTCTTCGGGTCGTTGTTCGACTCGAGAATCCACTCGCTAAATAAAAAAAATCTATTATAAAGAAGAAATTTTAGTAGTTGTGTGCGGGTATGGTGTATGTCTGTTTGTAACGAATAAACTCAAAAACTATTTCATTGATTTCAAAAATTCTTTCACCATTGGAAAGCTCTGTTCACCTTGAATAACAAAGGCCACTTTTTACTGCGGGAAAATACATCATTCCCACGGAAAACTAATTTAGCAGCGGGTGACACCGCTGACAGAAAACAAGTATTAAAAAAAACTTATTACAATCATCATCTCCCTAGCCTTATCCCGTATCTCACGGGGTCGGCTTCCTAATCTAGGGGATTGAACGAGGGTACTGGTTTTTACACAGAGCGACTGCCATCTGACCTCCGCAACCCAGCAGGGTAACCAGACCTAATCCTAGATTAGGTCAGAGTTTTCAAGCCGCCAATGCTTAGCACTGGCCTCTGATATGGCTTAACGACTAATATCTACGGTATTAAACTTATTACAATAATATGATTAAATTAAGTTGTAAACAAAATACCAGTGTACGGATTGATTTCACTTAGTAACGAGATAACTGAGTTTCCGAGAACTTAACATTTGAGATGAGAGATTTTGTGTAATAACTAAATTCCTTAATACTTAAATAAAATAATCTTGTAGTTACTAAACACCGTTGCCTATAATTTTAATGAAAACGAAGATGTTTGAATACTTGAAAAAAATAATGTTTCTCTCCAAAAGACTTGACACTGTTTGCTGGGACGGCCAATTTAATTTTCATATTTCGTCCAATGCTTCTTGGGGAAACTCTTATCAGTTTTATTAGTAGATCTGAATTATTATACTCAAGTTTGATCGGCAAAATATTTTTATTACTTGTATCATCTCCCTAGCCTTATCATGTATCTTACGGGGTCGGCTACTTAATGTAGGGGATTGAACGAAGGTACTGGGCTTAACATAAAGCGACTGCCATCTGACCTAAGCAACCCAGAAAGGAAACCAGACCTAATCCTAGATAAGATCAGAGTTTTCAAACCGCCAATGCTTAGCACTGGCCTCTGACATGGCTTGACGACTAATATCTACGGTATTAAACGGGACCAACGGCTTAACGCGCCTTCTGAAGCTCGCAAAAAGTTTCGAAAAATATATTGGTACTAGGTGGCATTCGAACCACGACCTCCTGCTCAGAAGGCAGTGGCTCTATCCACTACACCATCGGGCTCTGTACTACGCTTTTTCACTACTTGTTTAACAAACAATTTATCGTGCAAGACAGACCGCTTAATGCAAACCTAACTGAATTGCAACTCCGCCTCACAAACTCAATAACTGCACTTTAAACAAAGGAATGACGATAAATTGACTTCCATTTGCCGACTACAAAAGAAACCTTTGACTAAAGGAAATACAGTGGAAGAATAGTCATGTAATTAAGAACTCGTGTTTTGATAACAAATTGTTTCTTTTTATTATTATTTTTAGCAGATCTTAAATTGAGAACCTCTATTTACAAATTATAAAGCTTCTCAATTTGGAATCCGCTAAAAAAATATTAATTAAAAAGAAACAATTAGACTGCAAAATATTGGTCTTGATTACACGATTCTTAAATTTCACTAAAGATCAATGGTCTAAGTTTGGTACTCAACTATTTTTCTTTTATAGGCTAGAGATGATTACGCCTGAATTCTAGAATTTCAAAACAGTAAAGAGCTGCAATATAAACTCTTTATCACCGGAATAAATACTACTTTTCTTTGACTTTGACCTGTCTTTTGATAAAACGACTATAAACCGTATTTCGTATAATCACGTCTTCATCCCAAATGGCTAAAGCAGAACGTAAACGACCTAAACAAAAGAAGTTTCGCCACGTCTGACAAGTATTGAGGGTAATTTCAGATAGATAATTATGTGTTGGTATTGCTGTAGAGATAGGTTGTCAGCCCATTGCCTTACACTGAAACCCATTACAATACAGTGAAACCCTCGAATTCCTTAGCTGGCTTTAACAGCATGCCTGGGAGGAGATGCAGCTGGCACATTCTATATTTTCTATCGCTTCCAGTCAAGCATAGAAGCATATTCTACATTTCAAATTTGTCGCCGCATCATCAAAATCAAAACTAGCTGAACCTTATAGAGAAAATCTTATTGAAACTCAAGCTCAACTGACTTTCTCGTAAAATTGACCTGGAACAACAAATCAGCTCTTTGCAGGCGATGTTATCAAATAAATATTTAATTTCCTGCCTTATCCATAAAATATCTGCCTTATCCATATGATATTACATAAAAATATAGAATAATTTTATATTAGTATCAAAGTATTACGAGTATAATAATGTAATGTTTATATTTGGCTGGCCTAGTAGCGAGAGAAAAACAAAGAATGTGCCAGCTACATTACGTCCCGGGCATGCTGTAAAATGATCCGAGGGTTTCAGTATATTGTGATTTAGGCGATGGGCTGACAACCTGTCGTCACTACATCAATAAACCTACAAACCTATCTACAGTAATCCTTCAAACTTTGTCAGACGTGACAGAATGACCTTTGTTTAGGTGGATTACGCTCTGCCTACTCCATTAGGGATAAAGGCGTGATTATATGTATGTTTGCATTTATTATGGAAGTCTACTCAACTTGTAATCGTGTAATCGTCTAGAAATCAATTTATCTTCGTTGAACATGTTACACGCAGCTGGTAGTTTGTCAGAGTTTCACTAATTACTAATCTCATACTATTAATGAGAAACTACTTTGATTTATACTGAAAAACTTAGTATAACACCTTTATTACTATCCCGATGCTTAAAACTGACTTAAAGACGAGTTTTTGGGATTTTCTACCAAGAATAAAGGAAGAAAATAAAGAGCAACTAACAAGCAATGAATCCTTGATAAAATAAAAACATTTTAGGACGAGCACTAATGCACGGAAACATTGAAGAAACGCTTCAATACAATTCAATAATTTATTTATAAAATAATAATTTTACACGTCACAATGCATTGTACTTATAACATAATTACAAAATTTGTTTTAGAATTAGTCATGTCATGTCATTTTAAAATACAAGATAATTAATCTAATTTATATAATTTAATTATAATGTCAGGCCTGGCCAATACAACTTCCAACTACTATTGTGGAAAACTATACTTCGACGCTCCTAATTTAGCTGCTTCGCTGCAGTCACCTGCTAGACATGACTCTCCTCCGATAGCGAGACTATCTCAACAAAAGCGATCTAAATATTCAAGCAGATGTTTCGATGAGACCTCTTTACAAAAACTCCGCTTCCGTTTGCATATTATGTCTCTTCATTATGGAAATTTCATAAAAAGTAATAGTTTTTATGTTTATTTCATAACTATCTATGTAGTTGCCTTTAATTAGTTTATGGATAATATGTAATGTAATGTATTATAGTATGAGAGAGCCCGATGGTCTAGTGGATAGGGCCGCTGCCTCCTGAGCGGGAGGTCGTGGTTCGAATCCCACCACGTACCAATGTGTTTTTCGGTTTTCGAATTTCATATGTACGTTTATTCGGTGCTTTTTTCGTGCTTCGGAAGGCACGTTAAGCCGTTGGTCCCGGTTAATATCGTTTAATACCGTAGATATTAGTCGTTAAGCCATATCAGAGGCCAGTGCTAAGCATTGGTGGCTTGAAAACTCTGACCTAATCTAGGATTGGGTCTGGTTTCCCTTCTGGGTTGCGGAGGTCAGATGGCAGTCGCTCTGTGTAAACACCAGTACTCTCGTTCAATCACCTAGATTAGGAAGCCAACCCCGTGAGATACGGGATAAGGCTAGGGAGACGATGATGTAATGTAATTTATTTATGACACTTATTTGACTAGGTTTGCACTATCTCGCTTACCACTAAGCATTTTATTTTCACCCAAAGGTTGCCTGGAAGACATTGCTACCTTAGCAATAAGGCTTCTATGTTGAACTCGTCTTTAATATTTATCTGTTGTGTCGTATGATATGTGCAATAAAGTATTTTTATCTTATCTTAAGTATCTTAAAAAGCCCATCGTTTTGTTCGATAATATTTTTAGTGAATTCAACATCGTACAAACTGGGGTTTGAGCGATGGGTCTCAATATCCATCATTACAGCTGCCAATATTCGATAAGTAGTCCTTGACGACATCCATCTATCCAGCGAGCACCGAGCGGCGAGATCAATAGCCGGTGATTGCGGAGAGATGTGCCGGCGAGGTAACAGGAATTGGTTGTCATCTTGCCGCTTCGGTGGCTACGAGATAGTCGTTTGGTGAAAATCTATAGCTTTGAGAACAATGGCATAAATTAACTTAGTACGACGGTTAAGAGTCAAAATTGCGAACAAACACATCTTGAGGTGTATCTGAACTAGAATATTTTTAAATGTTGTAATTGCAGGCCATGAACTAATTTCTTAGATATATATTTTTTAGATTTTTCCAATGCTTTGTTTAGAGAAATAAGCTCTTGAAAACAACCATTTGCCGGTAGGAATCCCCTGGTGGGTTGGGTGCACTTCCAGGATGTACATATTGTTCATTTTGTGGGCTCGGTCCAGCTTGGGTCGTAATAACGAGGACAGAAATGCTAATTCTTTAACTCATACATACATATAATCACGCCTTTATCCCTAATGGGGCGGGCATAGCGTAAACAACTAAACAAAGGTCGTTTCGCCACGTCTGACAATGTTCTAAGAGTTATTTTAGATTGATTTGTAGGTATATTTCTGTAGTGACAGGTTGTCCGCCGATCGCCTAAATCACAATATACTGAAACCATCGGATTCCTTAGCTGGTTTTTACAGCAGGACTGGGCGGAATTGCAACTGGCACATTCTATGTTTTTCTCTCGCTCTCAGGCCAGCATGGAATGATTTACTTTAACTCATGACCTGGGTTTTTGTTCCACTTCGTGAAGTCTACGAAAAATCAATCTCTCTGCACGCGATTTTATACTTTTCACAGGATTCGAACTTGTGTATCGAAATAAAAAGTTCAAATTGATGGGTAATTTATTTAGCATAAAATAAAATTAAAACGAAAAGTTTACGAATATATCAGAGTAGCTTGCATGCTACTTTCATAGCCGTAAACTAACCATGCTAGACTGGGAGCGAGAGAAAAACGTAGATTGTGCTAGATGCATTTGCTCCCGGGCATGCTGTAAAAACCAGCTAAGAGTTCCAACGATTTCAGTATATTGCAATTTAGGCGATGGGCTGACAACCTGTTACTTCAGCAATATGCCTACAAATGGATCTTATATGACCCTCAAAACTTTGTCAGTCGTGGCGGAATGACCTTTGTTTAGGTTAATTACGCTCTGCCTACCCCATTACGGATAAAAACGTGATTATGTATGTACGAATGTATGTATATTGATCTAGCAATTTCTTTCATAAATCAAATGATTGTAGATCATACGAGTATGTAAGTTAATTTTGCAACGCATCTTGATAAAAGAAGTCGGTCAGCTGACTGGCGGCGGCAGGCGGGGTGGGAGGGGAGGGCAGGATCCTGTACTTTCTATTCACATCAACGAAGTTTTGTGCAAAAGTTTGTTAAATGACATGTCTAATCCGATATATCTAAGGACGTTGTTCATTGAACATGGAGTCTAAAATCAAATAACGACGTTGGACTTGGTCTTATTTTGCACTCTTTTAGATTTAATTGATTAACTGTTTTTATTGCCAAGCTATTGTCCACGTAAATTAATATTAATTTAAAATATTTTTACTTCCATTCTGGACTGGAAGTAAGAATAACATAGAATGTGCCAACTGCATTTTCTCCCAGGCATATTGTAAAAAACAGCTAAGGGATCCGAGGGTTTCATTATATTGCAATTTAGGCGATAGGCTGACAACCTGTCCCTATGGCAAAATACCTACATATCTACCACAAATAACACTCAAAACTTTGTCAGATGTGGCGGAACAACATTTTGTTTAGGTCGTTAACGCTCTGCCTACCCCATTAGAGATAAAGGCGTGATTAAACGTATTTATGTATTTTTATTTAGGTATTGATTGATTGTTACAAATTTAATGTTTGTTTAACATTTGACTTGCAAATACATTTGCACCATAGTATTATTTTTATTTCAATACAATAAGGACTGATATTTAGGCAATTTACATTTGAACAATATAGTTGGGCTCCTACTTAAACCCGATATTCAATACAATATTGTAAACAGAGGAACGAAAACAAATATCAGCCACAAGTCAGAGTAAACACCTCCTATCCTATTCCACCCAATAAACAAACTTATATTTCTTACTGTCGATTGTTTCTTGTGATTGATAGAGGCTTTTCATTTTCATACACACAAAGATTTCAGCTAAAACAACTGCACACATTCCTTGGGAATTTATTATTTTGAAAATTGCCGTACCTACTACTACTATACAATATAACTTTAACTGCCTCCGTGGTCTAGTGATCTGAGCCATGGGCTCTCGACCCAGAGGTCCCGGATTCGATTCCCGGTGGAGGATAATAACTTTGTGTTGTTGTTTCTAGTTTGGTTAGGACATTGCAGGCCGATCACCTGATTGTCCGAAAAGTAAACTGATCCATGCTGACGGATGGGCATGTAAATAATCGGTCATCTCGCTCCCAGGTTAGCATAGACGAAATTTGATCATATCTAATTCAAATACAAATTCTATAAAATGAAATAACATGCCTGTAATTATTATGTATTTGAATTTTATCTAATTTGATGTTATTTAAGACTCAATTCTAACTTTAATGAACTAATAAAGAGCTGCTGAATATAACCTTGTGTTCTGAGCAAAACTATCAATGAAATGTGAATCGAGTAACTTATTCGTTTAGTGCAGTTCACTGATTCGAATGTAATTGACTGATTAGTAATTTTACTTATCGCGTTGAAGATTCTGCAGAATATTCAACAACTGTTTTAAATGGAAAACTTTACTGCGCAAAACCCTTTGTAATTGGATTTGTTTTGAGACAGGACTAATTTGACAATGAAGTGGTTCATCTGTGTTGTGGCAATGTATTCATTATGTCATATATATATTTGCAACTAAATAAATAAATATAAAAAAACTGATTTTCTTATCAAATAGAATACAAACATACAATCACGCCTGTATCCCTAATGGGGTAGTCAGAGCGTAAACGACCTGAACACAGGTTGTAAGCCCTTCGCCTAAATTGCAATATAAAGAAACCCTCGGGTCTTAGTTTTTACAGCATGCCCGGGAGGAAATGCAGCTGGAACATTGGATGTTTTTCTCTCGCTCTCAGTCCGGCATGGAAGAAAATAAATACATACACATAATCACGCCCTTATCCCGAATGGGATGCGAATGCGAAGGGGAGCCCAGAATGTGAGAATATATTTTAGGTTTATTTTTACGCGGCAACACTAGCGACAATTTTAGTCTTCTTCTTAGCTAGTAGATTCTCAAGTCAAAAGACCCGATGAACCCTGGTGTCAGAGTTTTCAAACCGCCTAGTAGCATAGCTCTTAGGCCTCTGACATAGTTTGAGTAACGACCACTATCAAAGACAGCAGCGGTTGCTTAACGTGCCCTCCTAAGCAAGGTATTCTCTTTTCTTTTCGGGAAATCGGGTGATTCAGCATGAAAAGTCCTAACCAAACTGGGGAAATCCTCACAAAGTTATAAATTGATAAACGTAAACTTTGCCAGATATTCAACTCATCATCTCCCATCATCTCCCTAGCCTTATCGTATCTTACGAGTACGGCTACTTAATCCAGGGTATTGAACGAGGGTATTGGTTTTTACACAGAGCGACTGCCATCTGACCTCCGCAACCCAGAAGGGAAACCAGACCCAATCCTATATTGATGATTTGATTTATTGATAAAAAAAAACTAATGTGGGTAGTATTGTTTTAGCCTCTCGCTGTCTGTGAAAACTGACCGCTTTTCGCCAATTATCCATTAATATTTTTCATTGCCACTAGTAGCTGCAATGCGTTTGGACTGCAGTTCTGGAAAAACATCTCAGACCCAAGGAGTTGAAGACCACCAGAGACACCGGTGAGTTGACTTTGATTCGTTTACTGGTATTTTTATCGTAGTTGGTCAATCGCTTTCGCTTCGCACTTATGATACACCTCGCAAGGGCTTGAATAGTATACGTAGCAGTGGCCAAGGGTCCATATAACACGATTTCCGCTGGCTTCCCTTTTTAAACCTCCAAATGGTAGGTATTTGTTTCGTTATCTTAAGAAAATGGTTTATTTATCCTTGTTGTCTTGTTAGGCAGCGAAACTATCTTTTTTGGATATTAATGTAGAACTTAAAAATTAGACATACGGAGTAATATGTATTTTTTATTAACTCCGACTTCCCTATCCATAAAATTCACCCTTCGCCACTGATACGTAGTTATATTGTAGTACCCCTAGTATAATTGTACAGCTTGTTTATATTTTAATAAGTTGTTACCCATATCTGTGGAAACGGCAACGTTGTACTTTTTTTCAACTAGCAAATTAAGTCCGTCAAACATAAATGCTTTACTGTATAGTCCGTGTGTTACCACTAATTGCACTGAAATGCATTCTAACCTGCATCAAAGAACATAATGTTAGCTAACGCCTGCATAATCAAACTTCTATTAATCTACACAATATGGAACTGCTGGTTTTGAAAGGTTCTGACTATTGCTGTCTTAAAAGTACTTAAAATAAAAAGCGTTTAAAAACAATTTTTGTGAAATATAATAATAATTGGATTCCGATTTGTGACGTTGGAGGTGACAGGTCGAATTATTCTCTACAACGGCCAAGTAACATGAAATTAACCTTATTGAAGAGCTAAGAACAACTATAATAAACCCTAGACTTGGCTCCCTGTTTAGATCTCACTTTGTGCGATTCACGCACCAAGACCACCATGAGCTTCGCTTTCACTTTTACATTTATGTTTTTGGTGGGATCCTTATAACAATAATAAAGTACAAGCAAAATAATTCATTAGGAAGCAGATTTCGAGAAACGCTCTCATCGCTCGATGAGCACGTTTGGGTAATTTCACAAAATGGCCGTTGTAAACTGAATTTCCGCAGCACATTTTAGGGATGCGATATTTGAGCAACATTATTTTTCATATGAGTATTACGATATTTTCAGACTGACACAAAAGTTACGGTAGTGCCTTTATACAAATGATGAAAAAACATTTGTGGATTAAAACATTATGGATAAAATAATAGTTTTATTGTACAAAATGTATAAAGTATAAATGTTTTAATATACACTTAACGTAAGAAATATCTAGGCATTCCAGTTTTCTTCTTTGTAAGCTTTCAATAAAAAAAAATTACAACATCGAGTAGTAAAATAACATAACATGACATGAATAAATTGGTCAAAAGCATTTTCCACTAGTACTCATCCACTTGCGTGAAACAAGCGAGATGAAAAGCAATCTCGGTGATCTCGGGAACCTCTCACAATGATTATTGGCAATCGATCACGCGCGAGATTGATGTCGAGCTAAGAGGGGATCAACATCACCAATCAGCTAAATAGCGCATCTATGCGGATGATTTTCTAGACTGGATTTTTCTTCTAAATATTAGGTTTTTCCACAGGGATTTTCAGTCGAAGGTCGACTCGATGAACCCTGATTCAGAGTTATTAAACCGCCTATTATTTCCAGACCTCTGACATGGTTTATGTAACAATCACTATAAATGACAACGACCGGGAGCTCAACGTGCTCTCCGAAGCATGTTTTTTTTCGTACAGACAATCAAGTTATACAGCCTACATTTTTCTAATCAAACTGGGGAACTTCTCAGACAGTGATGAATCGACCATGATCAACTTTGTGTTCCCCCCATTAAAAACGAACTCACGACCTCCAGATCGGGAGAACATGGTTCAGACTACTAGACTGCGGAGGCAGTTAACGGCAGCCCGCGATTACATAACCTTTCCCACACGTCTCAAGATTACTGGCATTTCAAAAACTGACTTTACACAGCAAACTGCATATGTAACATTTTGCGTTCTCGTATGCAAATGCCTGAATTTTTAAGGATTTGTTGTGGAAGTATGAAACAATGAATGTTACGTATGATAGTCTTGCAGCCAAAACGATAACTGTGGAGTGCAGACAAAATATGTTATATCTAGATTACCTAGATTAAAAAATATTGAATTAACAAATTCGTTTAGTAACAATCCACTGTTATTTTAACATTTTAAGTAGGAACTGAATAGAACATTCAAATATATAAAAAAATAATAAAATGTGCAATAGAAACATAATAAAACCAGTAACGTTACAAAAACCATGTTGGAGCGTAATATGCGGTGCTGTTAGGTGATTCTTCCATGCTAGACTGCGAAATCATAGAATATACCTCATTACCTTCCGGGCCTGCTATAAAACCAGCTAAGGGATCCGAGGGTTTCAGAGTATTGCAATTTAGGCGATTGGCAGACGACCTGACACTGCTGCAATGTACCTACAAATCTATCTTAAATAACCCTTAAAACCTTGTCATACGTGGTGGAACGACATTTGTTTAGGTCGTCTACGCTCTGCTTACCCCATAAAGGATAAAGGCGTGATTATGTGTATGTTTGTATGTTAGGCGATCTAAAAACTGTGACAAGTGTGTTCATAAGGTGGATCGACTCACAACCCACACGACAAGATTCACGCGACTTGTATGTCGCTCTTTTCATACATACATATTATCACGCCTTTATACCTAATGGGGTGGGCAGAGCGTAAACGACCTAAACAAAGATCGTCCCGCCTGACGTTTGACAAAATTTAGAGGGTTATTTAAGATCGATTTGTAGGTATATTGCTGTAGTGACAGGTTTTCAGCCCATCGCCTAAATTGTAATATACTCGTACCTTAGCTGGTTCAGATTCCTTAGCTGGTTTTTACAGCATGACCGAGAGGAAAAGTAGCTGGCACATTCTATGTTTTTCTCTCGCTCCCAGTCCAGCAGTGAAGATAGTAACTATTTTCCGTGACATTGAACTACAGCTCGTCTGAAGAGAGACTTGTACAAAGAAACTGCTACCACGTGACTTTGGAAAACGAAAAGCATTGTTTTGTTCTGAGTTCTAGTTTTTTTCGTTTTCTTTTGTAAACTTCTTTCAAAGTTAGACAGGTATTTTATAAATGAAATAAATCCATAGGAAAAACAATTCTTCCTGTAACGGCATTCGATATCTTATAAGTAAACAAAGCTCAGTGACTCATGCATATTTAACTCTGCACTCTACCCCGTGAGTACTAACCTTGTTAAGTTACAAGCCGCCATGTTGCAGGAGCGGCTCCAAACGTGTCGTGTTAATCTATGTTTAATTGAATTAAACATTCAAACTACCTGCTACTTACTCTTACAGTCTAGATGCTTGTTCAGTAAAGGTTAAATGTTACTACTCGGTAAATTTTGAAGGCAGTCGTCGACTCGTGATCATGACTCCTGCAATTGAGTCGAAACGTCGGTATTAAAAGGTAAATTTCCTATATTTTAAACCACAAAAATAGTACGTTTCATGATTAAACATGTTAAGTAAGTAAATTGAGTAGTGTAACACTTTGTAAAGTTAATTTAATTTACTGACTGCTATTAAAATGTTTATTTTGTGTACTTAGTACTAGTACCTATCTATGTAAGTACATAATGGTTACGAGGGCATGAGAAAATAAAATCATCAACCTTACCTTAGCGATGTTGCATTATTCCGGATAAAACCGGATGTTAAAGAGTTTCTTACTGGATCTACATACATACATATAATCACGCCTTTATCCCTAATGGGGTAGGCAGAGCGTACACGACCTAAACAAAGGTAGTTCCGCCACGTCTGACAAAGTTTTGAGGGTTGTTAAATATAGATTGGTAGGTATATTGCTGTAGTGACAGGTGGTCAGCCTGTCGCCTAATTTGCAATATACAGAAACCCTCGGATCCCTTAGCTGGTTTTAACAGCATGCCCGGGAGGAAATGCAGCTGGCACATTCTATGTTTTTCTCTCGCTCAAAGTCCAGCATGGAAGACATCCTTACTGGATCTATATGGGCACTTTAACATTGAACTGGAAGCCAACATTAATTCCTAATAAATTTATATCAAGCAGGTTCTTCAAACAAATTAAGTTTTAATCGATAAGTTTGCCTAAAGACCGGAAAATATCAACATGACCCGAAACCTTAAGTAAATTAGTTTTCTGATAATGTCTGTTTAGATTACTTGATAAACAGAGCGCTCGACTATTGGGTCTCATTTTCATTATGGCGATCATTGACTGTAAAATAACTTTTAAATTAGTTTCGATTGACACGTATAAGTCTGCTTAATAATGTTGTTTTAAATACAGGGTGATTAAAAAGGTACTGTGTTCCTTTAAACCACGTATTATATTAGTGATATACAACGCAATACATAAATTAAATAATAAAAAATATATGTATGTATTGTATTTTGTTAAGTTTGTAAAACAAAACTATTTTTGCAACCCTCCGACACGTTTACGCGCGCTTCAACCAATGACTAAGAAAAAAACCCGTCGCCGGCCCGGCCGCATTACCGCCGCGCATGTTTGCATGTAGGGATAGGGTACTTGCTTCTGTTTGATGAATGCACTTAATAAAAACTAAATATTTTTATTTATTTACTTTTATTTGTGTATTGTGTTGAGTGATATATCACTAATACATCACGTGGTTTGATGGAACGAAGTAGTTTTTTACACCTTGTATAATACCTCACAGGTTTTGAACAGCTATTTATATATCTTTATTTGGTACGTTGACGCTCTGCCCAGCCCGTTAGGGATACAGGCGTGTATATATTGATCAAACCTAAAAAAAAACACCACCTGAAGATAGTATCTATTTATGCCTTCATGAACAAAATTAATAAAATAATTTATAGGATTTTATTTGTTAACCATGTTTTATTTATTAAAGCAACTGTAGTTGACAGTGATAAAGGGTCTAGGCTTTTACGTTTCTTAAAGATGTGCCATTCATAATTTGTAATGTATTGGAGAAAGCTCTATGTTTGCATATTTGAGTTCAGAAAAGATTTTACCGAGTACAAAAGGCAAAAAAGGGTTTTTATTTTATATGGCTATGACGAGGGATTAGAAATAAATAAAACTGTTTTTGAAGGAATTTCTGTTGCAGAAAATGCGACATAAATTAAAATTACTTCCTATTTGCATATTCACTCCTCTGAGTTATTATTATTACTGAGAAAAATGTTTTATAAACCTATAATTAATTCTCTCTTTAATCTTATCAAGCTTTGATTATTGTATCAAGTGCAAACAAAGATTTATTACAAAACTGCTCCTTAAGTGTATCGGCAAATCAGAAATCAAGGTTAACCCTGAAACATAACAATTATCGTAAAAGCGAAACCTGATTGAATAGGAAAGATGATAACTTAGTTTTAACTTAATTATACGAAGAAATAGGAAAGACGATTTGCAATATGAAAGGTTAAGCACTTTTGGTGAATTTTAAAGAGTCGTTTTAAAATATTTTGGATTTCTAAACAAAGTTCGTAACTATTTCGTTCGTTATTTTATTTTTTATATTTAGTCGTTTCTTTCACAATTATACATACATACATACATATAATAAAGCCTTTACCCCCAATGGGGTAGGCAGATTACCTAAACAAAGGACGTTCGCCACGTCTGACAAAGGATGAGGATTATTTAACATATATTTGTTGGTATATTGCTGTAGTGACAAGTTTTCAGCACATCGTCTAAATGATAATAATTTACTGTAACCTTTGGATCCCTTAGCTGGTTTTTACAGCATGCCTAGGAACATTATATGTTGTTCTTTTGCTCCCAGGTCAGCATAGATATAGAAAAGGTGTCACAAAATTAATGTATCTCTAGTATCGGACTCAGTAGGAAGGAACAATATACACGTAGAATACCTACAAGGAAAACGTGGATCTTCAAACATTTATACTGGAAAGTAGTAAGTAAAGCCCCAAAAAGGATCCACTTTACTTGGGAAACTATATTATTATTGCACAAGAGCTTTCTGGATGGTGAAGATTTTTTGCTGTGGAATGTAGAACATGAAATAATAATAAAAATGGGATTGAGGCAATAAATTTACTACCTTTGGAGCCAAGGTTTTGAGAATTTAAGATAGTTTTTAAAGTAGACACGATTTTATTGTTCTTTTCAAATCTTGATCTAAGATTTTCTGTTTTTTTTTTAATTATTTATTTATTCAAGTGAAGGTAAGTTAGTACATTTTTATAACTTATATCCTATGTAAAAAATTGTTCCCGATGGTGTAGTGAATAGCAATTTTTTGACTTTAAAATTGTTTATTTTTCTCCAAAAAGTTTTGCTTATAAAATTATAATTCATCAAATTTTTTTATCGCCTCAAGGAAACATTTATATCACGTTTAAAAGATTTTCATTCACTTCATTTCTGGTTAGTGTTTAATAATATAGGTCTTTACCTATGAAATTGCCGTACTGCAATACTGGCGATTTCAAATAAAAAAAAAAAATTGTTGGCTAAGAATTTTATTTCAAATTAATTATATTTTAAAAAGATAAAATTCTTTTTCCAAAGTAGTCATTTGTTTATTGATTAGTGTAACATTTTCATCGCATTTCAACCTTTTTCATCATCATAGATACGTTAAAAATTAGCGTAATTATTATAATTAAGGATTCTGGAAATCTCGATCTAAAAAATGAACCTCGCGGTCGTCCGAAGACATGGTCCGCAATGACGAATTAAAGGCGATTGTGGAAGCTGATAATACACAATCTGCGGCTGTTTTAACAGCATTTTTCGACTTTAGCATCAAAACAATATTGGCAAGGTAAAAAAGTTCGACAAATGGGTGCCTCACGAACTCAATGATCGCCAGCGCGAAGTACGCCTCGAGACGTGCACTGCTCAACAGACACACAAATGACGGAATGTTGAACGGCATTGTTACCTGCGATGAAAAATGGATTCTGTTTGATAACCGCAAGCGCTCAGCAAGTTGGTTCGGTCCTGGTTCAGCACCTAAGCAATGCCCTAAACGGAAAGTTACCCCTAGAAAAGTGATGGTCACTGTGTAGTGGTCTAGCGCCAGTGTGATTCATCACAGCTTTTTACCAAACAGGGTGAGCATTACCAGCAGATGTGTACTGTAAAAAACTGAACACAATGATGGAGATGCTGGCACATCTCCAACCAGCATTGGTCAATTGCTCGTCTCCGCTACACCTGAACGCGCGACCTGATACTGCACAGCAGACGGTCTCCACACTGCATGAACTGGGGTTGGAAGCTCTCCGTCATCCGCCCTATTCACAAGACAACCTTTAAAAAAGTAGAAGAAAGCTTTACTTAATTTACAATAGTTCATTCTCAACAGATCTAATATCGATGGCGTCACAGAAGTAATTAATTAACTGTCAGGTCAAGACGCTGTGCTGCAGATACAGCTCTTGTTAAAAGATAAATGGATGGCTTGTGCAGTAGTAATACATACATATAATCACGACTTTATAGCTTATGCGGTAGGCAGAGCGTAAATCACCAAAACGTTCCGCCACGTCTGACAAAGTTTTGAGGGTTATTTAAGATAGATTTGTAGGTAATTGCTCACGACTGACTGGTTGACAGCTCATCGCCTAAATTACAACATGAAACCTTCGGATCTCCTGGCTGATTTATACAGCACGCCTGGGAGGAAATACAGCAGGAACATTCTATGTTTTTCTCTCGCTCCCAGGGGAGCATGGAAGGTAGCAAAATAAATAAGTTGTTTCATTTAATAAAGTGACATTTCAATTATACAAAATCAATTTGCTATGTTGAAGAACATACTGACAAAGATTGCTAAATCATGCAACTTATGGTTACCACACCTATTTATCACCATCGTCTTAAGATAGCTTATGTTTTTGTTCTGTGGATTGCTCAGAAGTTTAAAGCGTCATGTCTTTGTAACTTGCGAAACTTAAAGTGCCTTCGCCAAAGACTTTAAACTTGATAAGCACTGCTGCATTGTTGTCATAGCAGAAGTATTATCTACGTAAATGTTTGGTTCGCAGAACGTGAAGTAAACGTTAACACTAATTAACTAATGATATTATAATTTTATCGTTATGTTTTTAAGTCATTTGCGATAGTATGTCTATAATATGGCAAATTTTATTTGCATTATTGTATATGCGTTTATACTTTAATGCTGGACTGGAAGCGAGAGAAAAACATAGAATGACCGGACATGCTGTAAAAACCAGCTTAGGGATCCGTGGGTTTCAGTATATAGCAATTTAGGAGATATGCTAACAACCTGACACTACAGCAATATACCTACAAATCTGTCTTAAATTACCCTTAAAACAACAAAACGTGGCGGAGCGACCTTTGTTTAGATCGTATACGCTCTGCCTTCTCCATTAGGGATAAAGGCATGATTATATGTATGTATGTATTACTTAATAATCCCGTTCTTCTTCTGTCGAGTGGGTATCGAGTCTATCGACCCGATGAACCCTGGTGTCAGAGTTTTTAAACCGCCTAGTAGCACAACTATCAGGCCTCTTACATGGTTTTGAGTAACGACCACTATCAAATACAGCGACTGGGACCGACGGCTTAACGTGCCCTCCGAAACACGAAATCATTTTCTTTTTCGGACAATCAGGTGATTCAGCCTGCAATGTCCTAATCAAACTGGAGAAAAATTCACAAAGTGAAAAATTCTCAAATATTAACTTTGTGTTTCCGCCCTGGGAATCGAACCCAGGACCTCCGGATCAGGAATCCATGGCACTAGCCACTAGACCACAGAGGCAGTTAATAAATAATCCCGTCAAAATATAATCCCGTTAGGCCACTGCAATAAAGTAGAATCAGTTGTAAATGCCTGTTAAATTTAACTTGTTCTATGAATTTATTTTACAGTCACACTCTGACTTTCAGTTAAATTACATTTTTGCATTAAAATAACCCGTTTTGTAAATTAAACTGGAGAGCTCCATTGTTCCATCTAATGAAAGTATAACGCGCAAGACTCAAGACTGTTTTCAGTTTTAATTTTTTTGTTTAAGATAGTTTATTTATTGCATTGTTTTAATATTCTTTTTAAAAATAAGAAATTAAGACTCTGCAATATTCAGTATGACACTAAACGATAATCAAGTGTTATTTTTAATGAAAACTGATCAGCTTACTTTTTTGTTTTGAAAGGAGGGTTAGCCCTCGACGTTTCGATCTTGTACGAGGATTTTTCATTATTCTATATGACAAATCGGCACTTGCATATCTACCTATTGAAAGAGTGTAAGTACTTGCAAATGGATTAAAATTGTGTAGAAATAGAACTTTTTTTTCTTGCCTTTACCAAGTTAAGGTTTATTTAGGCCATTTATGCTCTGCCTACCCCATTAGGAATAAAGGCGTGATTATATATATGTATGTATGCCTTTGCCACATCAAATAGACACGCTTTTAAACACATACTCTAGTGTTTATACCTCTACCGTATATTTTACCAACCACACAATAACATAGATGTTAGAGAATAAATCAGGACTGTAATTTTTCCATTTATATGTATTCGAAAGCAACTGTGTCACGTGGTGCAATTTATATGTGGAATGGGACGGACAGCATCGCTCTCACGATCACGACTCACTTGTTAAACTGGACCGAACGCCTGATACGTAGGAAAATTCTTTTTCTTTCTTCTTCTTGGTGAGTGAGATTCTCGAGTCAAACGAGTCATGTTACAAAAAACGAAAAAAATATCATTTTTATCTTGTTGTGGCGAATTAATCATACGTAGCGTAATGCTACGAAACTGCTACAAACTAGCTATATAAGCGTTACTAAAAAAAAAAGGCAAATGGAATGTTATGTAGGAATTTTTAGGTTCAACAGCGTCCATAAAAAAAAAAATCTATTAATAAACAGAACAGCTTTTACATATTCGTTTGAAAATGGTTCATATAAAAAGCAATTGCAAATCCTTAAACTAACAATAGGATCAAAGAGATTTATAACAAATCAAAGTATTGTCATGTTTTGTGAACCGATTCAATCTCCCTGATTGAGGCTTTCCTCCCAAATTGAAGGAAAACAAAACCTTTGTACTGTATTCTTTGTTTTCTGTCTTATGAGATTGTCTTGTGACGATACCGGGGTTTTTGTTTGTGCAAACATTTATTTGACATTCTAACCAGTACTTGCTTTTTATTATTCTGTGAATCCGCAGAAATTGTGAATGCGAATTCTTATTTGAATATTTCTTCAACCAGCCATAAGGGCTGTGACATTTTTCTACTAAGTGGTTAAAAAACTCTATTAACAGGGTTCATCGAGTCGTTGTTAGACTGGACATCCCACTAGGCAAAAAGAACAACCCATTTTCATTTCATGGAATTATGATTTTGGATTCCTTCCCATTAGCTATCTCTTTATCCAAACCACCAAAATTCACGTTGCTCTTCACATCAGAGACATATAACATACATACATATAACCACGCCTTAATGGGGTAGGCAGAGCGTAAACCATGCAACAATATCATTAATAAATACGGGATGTAAGGGACAGCGTCCTACAAACTTCTCAGTCAACGAAACTGAACTACTATAAGCAAAAATATTTTCCTAGACATGATAAAAAATATTTAATTGTCCAAACAAAATATCTGATACAGGTGGTAATTTTATTTGGGAAGGTATTTTTTTCTTTCATCCCCTGAAAGTTGTTCAGTTTCATTGACTGAGCAACTTCTATCATTTTGCGGGACGCTGTCTCTTACACCTGGTATATTAATTGGATTTAATTAAGCTTCATCTGTTCAGTATTCGGGACTCAAACGATTTTTAATTGCACTTATTTACATAATCGAGTCAATTTACCTAATTTTAATAATTACATTTGTAAAACCTCTTTTGATCATCATTAAAAACATTGTTAGTGTATATTAAAGTTTTAATTGAGCTTTTTATGGTCTACTCCATGCTGGCCTGGGAGCTAGAGAAAAACATAGAATGTGCCAGCTGCATTTCCTCCCGGGCATGCTGTAAAAACCAGCTAAGGGATTCGAGGGTTCCAGTATAATGCAATTTAGGCGATGGGCTGACAACCTATCACTACTGCAATATACCTACTAATCAATCTAAAATAATCAACCTACAAATCTATATAAAAAAATCCTCAAAACTTTGTAAGACGTGGCAGAACGACCTTTCTTTAGGAAGTTTACGCTCTGCCTACCCCATAAGGGTTAAAGGCGTGATTATATGTATGTCTGTATATATGTTTTTATAGTTACTTAAGCAAAATTAAAATTAACCCAAGCTCTTAAGCTAACTTATTACGCTCAATATAATTTGGTAGAAAAATAATAATTAATATATAAGTAAGTAAAAGTTTTTTATTCATTTATTTCATATAATAAATCAGACTGAATCAAGAACTCTTCGTCTCAATACCTCGCATCCGCGAGCGCCATCATAGGCCGTCCGCTAGGTTCCATCATGTGCAGGCTTTGCCAGCAATGGCTTTGTTCTGTACGTTTTGCATAAGATGTATGGGTCTTGATCCCCAATACAGCTTTAACTTGATGATTGATGTGGAGAAATTGATAAAACTGATAAATTGCCGAAATGTTGTATTTTTGATAGAAATTGATTTACAAATGATATTGAGTCGCACGCGGTGTGGCGTCGGCACGTGAACTGATTTTTATGCTTACATTATAATTTTATGAATGAAGTAAAATGCTAACAATACAAAATGTGCAGTCGACAGACTGTACATGCTCCCGGGGAAGAGAAAAGAATGATAAGAAAATAGTAACAAAATAAAACATTAAATTTGCTTAAGAAAATAAAAACTTATAAATTTCATTGCACTGCACTACACTGAAAAATCGCGAGTCTTAAATTTGCTGACAGGATTTGTTCCTTTGTCCCTCTTATTTGTTTTATTATCTATTGATTTGTTTGCTGACTCGACGTTGTAGCTGGCGGCGTGTTTGCGCGCGCGGCCGGTTGGCTGTCTGTGCGTAGCGCTGGCGGCGCAAGCTGATGCTGTAGCAATTTCCTCAAGCTCTACTACTGTTTCTGCTGCAGATTTTTGTCGGTTGATTCTGCGTCGATGATTACGATGGCTACTATACTTGCTACTAGTAGCATACCGTACATGATGGAATACTGATGGATGTCATGTGTTGATACAGTTTCAATGGACGGGTTGCTCTGCTTCATCTTGATTATTTTTTGCTCTAAATCATTCATAAGTCTGTGAGTATTCTCGTCCATTATAGTCATGTTTTGAATGGGTTCAAATGATATATTTAAAATGTTGTTGATCTGGGGTATTACAACCTGATCTTTTTTTTGACTTAATGAATTGTGCTTTTTGAATCTTTATGCGCATATACAGTGTAGTTCTCTGTCTTGATTGCGCAATTGTCGTCCAAGCTTATGATGTTTGCATGCTCTACGTGAATAGCTGTAATACGATCGCTGCATATCACTCTCAGCTGGCATGAGTCACAACAAAAATGGAAGTAAGTACCTATTGATGTTCATAAGATTCACCCATTTTTGATTGCATGTTTCGATATTGCTGCTGCATTTCTCGTCCTCAGTTTTGATGCATAGATCATTGTCTGATCTTAACTTGAAAATAGGGCTTCGGAGATAGCACATGTATGTAGATGTGTCATGTGAAATGCATTGATCCAGTTCTTCATGTGAGAGAGGTAAATACGAGTCTTTTTGTAGGTTCATACCAAGGTATTCTGCAACTGGAAGTAGGGTAACCATGCTGCGTCCAACTTGCTTCGGAACAGCGAGTACATGGTACAAATCGTAACTTTCTCTGTATATTAAAGGTATCTTGATTTCGATGATTAAATATTGATCTGATAATTTTGCTCGAAATTTCAGCAGATGATAAATACTTTGTAGATCAGATTGGATATTATTAACTGGTAACGCTAGTTCTTGCTTTAGCTGTCCAGATATTGTATTCAGTTGGTCTTGTAGTTGCTTCGGAGTTATGAGATGAATGTTGATCTTGCCATGATAAATATTTGTAATGATATCTAACAATGTGTTTTGAGTGTCTCTTAAGCTCTCTATTATATTATGTGCTGATATTGCTGACATGATAAATTCATCGACGTACTCCAGACTGTTTATTTCTGAGTTCAAGAGAGAGATTTTAGCTGCTTCTTGTAATGCTATGATATGCCGATTAAACAGTTTGTGTTGCTTTTGGATGTTGTCTTCTGTTCTTCTTAAGAGATTATATTCAGTTTCTACTACAGAGGTTTGATTTTTCCATAATAGCGCGAGATGTTTTTAATTTTGATTGATAATCGTGATGTCCCGTTTGTATTGTTCCGCGAACTCATCGTCTAATACGCCGAACAGACTACGCGCTATGCTGCCTACGCCGTTGATAAGGCCTCGTCTCTGTCTATCGTGTACTTGTTTATGAAACAGGATCTCATTGTAGAATTGCAATTCGCCGAACATATGTTTTAATTGCATCATGATGACGTCACAGTGAGTTTTTTGCTTGATTTGTTCACAAGTATTTTCTAGATGGTCTGAATATTTATTATATGCTGAAGTGCCATCCCAGTATGGATACACGTCGTAATAAACGATGATCTTCCATTCATCTCTTATAAGTTGCATGCTTGCAACCTTATCAAAATATAGACCTTGATTTTCTTTGATGCTTGTTACATTTTGACAAAAACATGAATATAGCATTGTCAAAAAATAAATGATGATAGACGCAATGTTTGTTTGTCTGCCTTTGGGTGTCCGATGACGGCGGGGCGGCGCGTGACTGTCGGGCTCGACGTTGTTGGGTGACGTCACATCTGATACTTGCTCAACTTGACTCGTCGCTTGCGTCGTTTGGTTACCAACGGGCAATATTGATAATTTTACAATTAGTCGCTTGATAAGACCGTTTTTTGTTTTTAGTGTTACAACCCTGACGTAACCGTCTTTTCCAGGGTGTAACTCGCCCCATAGACCACTTCACAGCTGGAAAATTGGTGTCATGAATGATAACGACGTCATTAATTTTGATGTTGTCTTTGGCTATCCTCCATTTTGTACGGGCTGATAACTGAGCCAGATACTCAGCTTTCCATCTCTTCCAAATATCGTTAAATATGTTTTGAGTTAGTGTCCACCTTGTTCTTTGATCTTTTTTCTGTGTCTATGATAGTAAGAATGGGATCGCTTGACAAAAAGTGTGCTGGTGTTAAGTAGTTCAAATCATCTAGATCTTTAGATATAGCACAGAGTGGGCGTGAGTTTAGACATGCTTCTATTTGTGTCAATAAGGTTAAGAACTCTTCATAAGTCAGTTTTTGCTCTCCAAGAACTCTGCGAAGATGGTGTTTGACGCTCTTTACGGCTGATTCCCAGATTCCACCCGCGCTTGGCCACGATGGAGCCTGAAAATTCCACTCGATTTTCATGTCTGAAAGCTCATTGAATAATTCGGGATCTAATACTTGCTTTAGGTCATAAAATTCTTGTTGCAAGACGTTGTTGGCACCGACGTAGTTAGTTCCATTGTCGCTATAAAGATGTCGCGGTGTCCCTCTTTTTGATGATAACCGTTTCAATGCTGCCATGAACGCAGATGACGTCATATCCGATACCAACTCAAGATTAGAGACTGCTTTAGTTGCCATGCAGATAAATACTGCAATGTAACCTTTTGTTGTCTTAACACCACGCCCTTAATTGGTTTTGACTTCGATACTCCCGCTGAAATCCACGCCAGTGCTAAGAAAGGAGCGTGATGGATTTGTTCTGGCTGCTGGAAGGTCTCCGAGAATTTGATCTTGCTTTGCTGGATTATGTCTTCTACATATGACACAGGTACGTAAATGTTTTTTAACTGATCTGTTTCCCCCGATAATCCAATACTTCCGCCTAGTGTATGACAGTGTTAGACGTACACCGCCGTGAAAAGTCAGATCGTGTGCTTGCTCGATCAGAAGTTCAGTCAGGCAACAATCGTAGGGTATAATGATAGGATTTTTCATGTCATTGCTTATGTTTGCATTTCTCAATCTTCCATTTACACGAAGAATACCATGATCATCTAAGAAAGGATTTAAACTCAAAATCTTGCTTTTAGAATCTACCTTTATTCCTTCTTGCAAACTGCTTATTTCTGCTTTAAATTCCGCTTGCTGTATTTGCTTGATTATAATTTGCTTTGCTTTTTCTTTTTCTTTATCTGTTAGGTATGCTTTGCTTTCTTTTTTTTGCTTTTTGCTGATGAAACGCAACACCCATGCTAAGATGCGGACGACTTTCTTGAAGGAGCTGTATTTCTTGATTAATTGATTGATTAAGTTGTCACATTCGTCTTGCTGAATAATGACATTTACTTGTTTTGATTGTTTTGCTTCTTCGTTTGTTTGATACTTTTCAGGTTCTGTTTGCTCTCGACTGTCTTGTACGTTGAAAGCCATGCTGGTCCTCTCCACCACAAAGGATGTTCTGACAACTGAGTTGCTGTGATGCCTCTGCTCGCACAATCGGCAGGGTTGTCAGTTGACTTTACGTAACGCCAGCTTGATGGTTTCATGATATTTTTAATTTTGCTCACCCGGTGGGCTACGAAGGGCTTCCACCTGTTTTCATCACCCTGAATCCACCCTAGAACAGCTGTTGAATCTGTCCATCCAAAGATCTGTGTGTCATATTTGGACAAACATTGTTGAACTTTGCTCATTGCCTTTGATAGTAACACTGCTCCACACAGTTCCAGTCTTGGTAGAGTGTATTTTTTCTTCTGTGAAGCTACTCTTGATTTAGCCATCACTAATACAACTTTTGATGAGTTTGTTGTATTTATTTAACAATATATGACGCATGCGTACGCCTTCATTGATGCATCACAATAAAAAAGGAGTTAGAGATTTGTTGTTGTCGGAGGTAGCCAACTGAGGGGATCGAAGATTTTTGATATTTCTGATAGTAAAATTCTTTTTGTTATTTTTGACTTTTTGTTTTGATTTATTTTTTATTCAAACGTGAAAATATCTTGTGTAGGTTTCCAGCGCAACCCCAAAGTTTTTGTAGATTCTGCTTCTCTGAATTGAAAGTAATTGTTTTGATTTGTTTCATTAGGGTTGTCGCCTTGAAGTACTGATTGATGATTTGATGACCACTTTCTTAAGTTGAAGCCTCCTGATTGTAATAGTCGTATTAAATCTTGCTTTAGTTGTTTTGCTGCTGACATGCTGTGGGAGCCGTGCAGCAAGTCATCCATATAGAATGACTCTTCTAAAACGGTTGGTGCTTCACTTCCTTGATAATGCTCTCTTTCATCTCTCGCCAATTGTTTTAAGGTCATCATACTTAAGAAAGGAGCCGCTTTGGTGCCATAAGTAACGGTTGCCAGCTTAAATTCTCTTAAGTTTTCCATTTCAGAGTCACGCCAAATGATCTTCTGTAAATTTTGGTCATCCTTGTGTATCCATATCTGCCGGAACATTTTTTCGATGTCAGCGGTGAAGGCTATCTTGTACTGCCTCCACTTCAGAATTAGAGATAGAAAGTCTTGCTGTAAATTTGGGCCTCTGGCCATGAGGTCGTTTAGACTTTTTCCTGATGATGTTAGCATTCTTGCATTAAAAACAACTCGCACAAATGTAGTCAACGATTCATGGCGCAATACACAGAAATGCGACAAATAGCACTCAGGGTATCGTGTTGCCAGACGACGGTATCATATGGCGAAGCGCTATGTACTTATTAATGAATTGTTTATATTTTCTAGAGATTACTTCTGATTTTTTTGAATTTTCGCTCCATTTGTAAAAACGTAGCTATTGCTTTTGGCTTTGATATTCCGAGTTCTTGCTCATAATTTGCTTTGAGGGGTAGTCTGACGTGATATCGGCCATCCTCCAGCCTCTTTGATGTCTTTTGATAAAATTGTAAACACTGGGCATCTTCCGATGATAGATATGTCTCCTCCGTAATATCTTCGACTTCCCAAAATTTTTCTATGTGATCGATGTTATTGAGTACGACATTACATAGTAATTTTTTTGTATTGCCGCACAAAATCCATTCCAATCTTGTTTGTAAAGCGATGGTCTTTGTCTGTTTTGATCTGTATATGCCTTGCATGATAATTTCAGTGAAAACGTCTGCTCCCAATAAAATGTCAATTGAGCGATTTATATTAAAATCTGGATCTGCTAACTTGATTTTCTCCAAATACTCCCATGAGGGTTTTTGGAACGTTTCATTTGGCAAATTCTTGATAAGTTGCTTTACTACATGTACATCCGTGCTGAAACTGTAACTCTCGTCAGCGTACATTCAATTGATCATGATCTGACCCTTGCTATTAGTTTCCTTGAGTCCAACTCCAGAAATCACACCTTTACATTTTTCTCTTGGTAATAATAAATTATGTGCTGTTTTTTCTGATATGAGAGCAAGCTGCGACCCTGGGTCAATAAAGGCTCGCGTAGTGTAATAAATTCCGTCCACGCCTTGTATTTTGATAATTGCTGTTGATAATAAAACTTCAGGTTCATCATATGTTTGTAATACGTGCACGTTTTTGCTGACGGGACGTTGTGATTCCGAGCTCGAAGCCCCTGCTTGCGTCACTGCGTAGCTCGGTTTCTGATTACTTGCTCGTTTAAACGCATCGTGCAATATAGTGTTATTATTTCCATCACGACACTTTTTTGTTGAATAACATGCCCTATATCCATGATCATAAACCTAGTTAATGCAATAATTAAGTCTTGCAATTGTCTTTTGCTTTGCTATTGGATTCATGTCCAAAACCTCCTTACAATGATAAATTCCATGCTGATTGCCACAGAGGACATGAAGGAAATTGTTTCTTGCGGCTTGATTGTTGCGTAATCACTTGATTGGCAAATGATGTGCGCTTGAAGTAGTAATTTGATTTTTGAAAATTATTGCTTGAGGATTGCTTGTTATTGTATGATGATGCTGATGCATGTGGTTGCGCTCCATCTTGCTTACGGCGCGACGACTCCATGGTGGTGAACTTACTTTCCAAAAAATCAAAATACTCGTTTAGCGTCGGTAATGCTCTTTTGTTCTGGACAGAATCCATGTAATCATTGTACGTTATTGTATCTAACTTCAGCGACAAAATATGTACAATGAGGGGATCCCAAGTGCTTGTATCGACTCCTAAATTCTTTACAGCATTGAGACACTCGTTGGCAGTGTCATGAATCTTCTTGATATGACTCATGGTTTGATATTTTGAGCTAGGTTTTTTTTTATTTTTTTTTTATTATATATAGGCGAGCATTTGTCCGCCATCTCACCTGGTGGAAAGTGACGATGCGGACTATGTTGAAGCATACTCACCTATGTAGTGCCTATTCACTCTCGCTTTGAAAAGGCCCAGGTTATATTGTTCCGGAAACAGATCCGCCGGCAGGGAGTTCCACTCCTTAGCCGTTCGCATTAAGAATGTGGAAGCGAACCGCTTCGTGCGAATTTGTGGTATATCCACGACATAAGGGTGGAACCCCTGTCCACGCCTCGTGCTCCGGAGATGGAAAGGGGAGGGGGGTATAAGGTCATGAAGTGCTAACTCCGCACTCCCCGAAATGTATCCTGTAAAATACCGACATGCACGCCACTCTGCTACGGTGCTCAAGGTTCTGTAGTTTTGCCTCAACCAGTGCTGAGTCTCCAATGAGCTTCTTAGCACGTTTCTCGATTGAGTCTAAGGCAGCCAGCTGGTATTTAGCTGAACCGTCCCAAAGGTGGCAGCAGTACTCCATACACGATCGGACTTGAGCTGTGTACAACTGCAATAGCTGTCCCGGTGTGAAGTATCGCCTCACCTTCGAGAGGATACCAAGTTTTTTGGCAGCTGTTGTGGCCAGAGACTCAATGTAACGTCCAAAGTTCAAGTCGGACGTAAGGCTCATACCAAGAAGCTCAAGATAGTCAGAAATCGGTACGGATAAATCCCGGAAAGTTGGAGCCAGGTTAAAAGGACTCCGTTTTGTCGAGAATAGACACGCCTGGGTTTTGGATGCGTTGAACTTGACGAGATTGGCATCGCCCCTTTCGGATATCACCCTTAGCGATGAGTACAGACGATGCACTATGGACTCCCAATAAGACTGGATTGTTTCACTGTTGGCCCTTGCACTGGACAGATATCTGTCAACAACCGTGCTGTCATCAGCGTACCCAAAGGTATCGGGTGTCAACATGTCGTTGATATGCAGCAGGAATAAGGTTGCAGACAGGACAGAACCTTGAGGAACTCCGGCATCAATACCCTGTTGTCCGGAGGAGCAGCCTTCTAAGACCACTTGTATGGATCGTTCACTCAAGAAGTCCGAAATCCAGTTGCAAAGGCCAGCAGGTAACCCGTAGGCGGGAAGCTTGCCAGTAAGGCTAGCGTGCCAGACCCTGTCAAAGGCCTTGGAGATATCCAGAGACACGGCAAGTGCTTCACCATGTCTCTCGATAGCCTCGCTCCATAAGTGAGTGGCATGCACGAGGAGGTCCCCCGTCGATCGCCCTCGGCGGAAGCCGTATTGGCGATCGTTAAGGAGATCATTATCCTCAAGGTATGCCAGGAGCCGATTATTCAGTACACGCTCCATAATCTTGCAGAGTATAGAGGTTACCGATATGGGTCTATAGTTGGCAGGGTCTGCTCGACTACCTTTTTTGGGTACAGGTTACACATTTGCAAGCTTCCACGATTTGGGAACAACACTAGTCTCAAGTGAGAGGCGGTACAGGCGTGTCAACACCGGAGACAACTCAGGCGCACAGTTACGCAGGACGATTGCAGGGATACCGTCAGGGCCACTTGCTTTATTCACGTCTAGATTTCGCATGGTTTTAAGGACCTCTTTTTGCCAGATGCGTACGGCTGCCATAGAGCAGTCGACACGAGGTAACGGGGGTGGTATTTTACCTGCGGCATCAAGACGCGAACTTTCCGCAAAATAGGAGGCAAAAGATTGGCTTTCTCCTCCGCAGTATGAGCAAGCGACCCATCAGGTCTCTGCAGAGGTGGTAAAGATGGCTGGCAGAAATTGGTTTCCACTGCTTTCGCAATATCTTTGAAAATATCTAAAATCGTATTGATGTGCGAATTAAATATGAGCTTCTCGTTGTTGTAGCGGTTGTTCAAAATTTCCCAACAGGTTTTGTAGTTTTTCGAGCTGATTGATAAATGCTGGATCAGGCGTTCGGCTTCACCTCTCATTTTGCCCTTTAAAAATTGCATTTTATGTGCCTCCGACATTGATGGGTTATTGTGTATAGCTTCGCAGAATAAATCTTTGAACGACACCCAAGTTTGATAAGTTCCATTGAAGGTGGGAACGTCTATTTTCGGCGTGAATTTTTCGCGATGGGAGATAGACCATAGCTTGTTGTTAATGGCCTTTTTAATTTAATTATAGGTGCGTTCGTGTGTAAAAAATGCTTTTTCGAAAATGCTGTTAGTTTCACCTTCAAGCTCACTATCTAATTCCCAGTGAGCTGAATCAGCAATTTTCCAGCGTGATTCCAAATTGCGCAGAGCGCCTTCTAACTACCATTTTGCGTAAAGCTGATTACCTTTCTTAAAAACATAAGAGCGTATCTAAAGTTTCGTAGAAAGATAATATTTGTGGACCGAAGAAAACATGTTTGATGTCTTTACATCATCAGTTTTTTGCTCGCACTTTAGTGGTATATCATTAATGCTCTCAAATTCTTTCCAAAGATTATCTAAATCGTTCAAACGTTATTGATTTTTTTCGGGCGTTTTTCTGCTTGGGCCGTCCTTTGAAAAGTTCTTGTTAATTTTCTTAATGTTTTCATATATCTCTACTTGCTTGGATATAAGAGGATCCATGATGCTGGATTTGATGAAAGGATACTTTTCTGATAATAAACCAGTTTACTTAAAATTATTTGCCACTTGATACTTTGATTGATTACTTGCTTGATATTTGTTTGGTAATGATAACTGCTTTGTGACTGCTAGACAACTGCTTGATATTTGCTTAAAATTGCTTGATGAACTGCTTGCTAAATTGCTTATTACACTGCTTGCTAGTTTCTTGATATTGCTCTGATAACTTGCTGAGGTTGTTTGCTAGGTGCTCTAATGCCCCCACTGCGGTATGTGCGCCTTCTCAATCATTCTGGGGATTCCCGCTGGTGGGAGGCCAGTCGGACTGATTCGCTACCACATGAGAAACACTTAAAACACCAAGCCGATGTTAAAATTCTATGTAAATAGACTCCAACTTCCAACACGGTACAGTCCAGATACCACGTAGCACTGTCCAACTTGAGCACGTTGCACTGTTGCCTCGTGGTCCCGCTATTGCCCGTGCCGCGTGGGTCAAATAGCCCGAAGGACCATAAGATGTATGGGTCTTGATCCCCATTACAGCTTTAGCTTGATGATTGATGTGGAGAAATTGATAAAACTGATAAATTGCCGAAATGTTGTATTTTTGATAGAAATTGATTTACAAATGATATTGAGTTGCACGCGGTAAGGCGTCGGCACGTGAACTGATTTTTATGCATACATTATAATTTTATGAATGAAGTAAAATGTTAACAATACAAAATGTGCAGTCGATAGACTGTGCAGTACACATTAGCAAGTGTTATATTAAAAAAAAAAACATTAAATAACAATGGTGGTCGTATCTCTGGAAGCAATCTCTTCAATTATATAACTGACTGACTAATAAGAACCTACAAATCTATCTTAAATAACCCTCAAAACTTTGTCAGACATGGCGGAAAGACCTTTTTTTAGGTCTGCCTACCCCATTAAGGGATAGGTTTGCATGGTGTACAGACGAGGTTAAGGTCACGCTTTTTAAAGCTTATTGCCAGTCCTTTTACACGTGCAACCTCAATTTCACGCAGCGTGCTTACAATGCCCTGCGCATGCAATATAATAACGCGTTCAGGGTGCTGTTTGGGATGCCTCATTATTGCAGCGCGTCGGCGATGTTTGCAGAAGCGAACACTAACGACTTTTTCGCAATAATACGCAGTCGATCCGCCTAACTGTTAAGTCGTATACGTAACAGCTCAAACAGCATCTTGCGCGCACTCGCAGACCGCTGGGACTCCCTGATACTGCAGCGCTGGGTACGACTACATGTCGATAAGACCCCTATTAAAGATTGCAGTATCGGCAGACCTTATTACGTGTAATTATTTATTTATTTATTTGAATTTTTATATGCCTTACTAACAATTGTTTTTAAATGTGTTGTGTTTAACTAACAATCTATGGATGAAAATCTGTCAATAAAGTAATTATTGTTATTATAAAGGCGTGATTATATGTATTTATATATGTAGTAAGAACATTAAATTCAAGGATTGTGAACAGTAAGAGCGTATTTTTAACAAGATCCTCAATTTATCTTTGTCGACCTACTTAAAGTTGGTCGTCATCGTGATTTGCATAAAAATAATCAGGAAAGAATGGATAATGTCATAAATAATTAAGGGTAACTCATAACCTTAATTATATACGACATTATCCAGTCCTATACCGAGTTCAGATCCTTAGCAATTTGAATAAAATTATTACATCGTAGATATTATACGCTAAAACTTGTATTTTCAAAGCGATCTCAAGATTGAGAGCAATATTGAGCATGGATTCGACAGTCGTGTTAGTACTGAAATTACATTTCTGATACGAACTCAAACTCGCTCGTCGGCCTCGAGTGCTGATTATAAATACGGGCCTAAATGATTTTTGTATACATACATACATATAATCACGCCTTTATCCCGAATGGGGTAGGCAGAGTGTAAACGACCGAAGAACCGCCACTTCTGACAAGTTTTGACGACTATTTTAGACCGAAATGTGTATTGCTATAGTGACAGGTCGTCAGTCCATCGCCTGAATTGCAATACACCGAAGCTCTCAAATCCCGTAGCTGTTTTTTACAGCATGCATATGTATGTTTTTCTCTCGGTCGGAAGAAGATTTTCGTAAAACTGCTAATAATACACTAAAGGTCAATCTTCTTGAAGTTGTTTCTCAAATTGTGCCAATCTAATGTAATTAATTCACACTACTTCAATTAAAAGTGAAATTTGCAATGCGAGGAGTCAGTAATTTGTCAAGTTAATTGCTTCAAACTATAATTATAGATAAGCCGCAGCAGTGTAGGTATAATTGAAATGGTTCACACTAATGAGTTTACCCTTTCAAGGCATGTTGTGAAGTTTTCCTTTCATGTAGTGCGCAGTGCAAGATAACATTAATAATTCCTTTGATGCGATTGTCAATCAAAACATTAATGAGAGTATGTTCATTCAACCTCATTGCGTAATGAATGAAAGTTCGCTATAAGCTTACATAGAACCAACAAAGTCACTTGAAATGGTTACGCAGCCAATTTTATAAAAGCAAGCATATTTTTTGTACAGTACCGCTTTTAACAAACAACCTCACATAGCACGAATTCTCCTCTAAACTGGATGAACATTTCAGCAGTATATTGCTGGATGTAGCTCATACTGAATCCAATAAGGTTCGAGGTTATTTTGCATGCAGACTTCTCGTTATGCTGCCTCCGTGGTCTAGTAGTTAGAGCCATGGGCTCATGGTCCGGAGGTCCTGGGCACGATTCCCAGCGGGGTACAAAAAGTTGATATTGGTCAATTTATAACTATGTGAGGTTTTCCTAAGTTTGGTTAGGTTAAGGGAAGGGAAGCCCGATAGTGTAGTGGATAGGGCCACTGCCTCCTGAGCGGGAGGTCGTGGTTCGAATCCCACCACGTACCAATGTGTTTTTCGATTTTCGACTTTCATATGTACGTTTATTCGGTGTTTTTTCCGTGCTTCGGAAGGCACGTTAAGCCGCTGGCCCCGGTTAATATCGTTTAATACCGTGATATTAGTCGTTAAGCCTTACTCCATATATCAGAGGCCAGTGCTAAGCATTGGCGGCTTAAAACTCTGACCTAATCTAGGATTGCGTCTGGTTTCCCTTCTGGGTTGCGGAGGTCAGATGGCAGTCGCTCTGTGTAAAAACCAGTACCCTCGTTCAATCCCCTAGACTAAGTAGTCGACCCCGTAAGATACGCGATAAGGCTTTGGAGATGATGATTGGACATAAGTATTATAATTTGTAATGTTTTAAGTTTTATCTAGTACAAAACTAATATATATTTTTGCCATTTAGTGTGTTTTCGCTTAATAAAAAAAATATTGCATGACTACATTCCACCATATAGAGGCACGGTCCCACAAAAAACATCAATAACAGGATTTTGTTAATGAAAATACTTTTGAAATCTGTTCCTTTCATTCCATGATTAATTAATTCTTTGAAATGTTCTCATCATCAGCCCATCGCCTAAATTACAATATACTGAAACCCTCGAATCCCTTAGCTGTTTTTTATAGCATGCCCGGGAGGAGATGCAGCTGGCACATTCTATGTTTTTCTATCGCTTCCAGTCCAGCATAGAAGTTTTAGGTTCATTAGAGATAAAGGCGTGACTATATGTATGTATGTATAATTCTCAAAAAATACTTCGAAACGTTGGTGTGTGCATAATATACTCTCACGCTGCATTCAGCGCATCTTAATTCCTCAGAGACCATTACGTAGAAACGTTTTTTGAAAATCCGGATAGAAATATGTAAATGATAGTGCTACTGGTCATTTTTTGGTGGACGAAATTTAAGTCATAAGTATTGGAGTACCATGGAGTAATACAAGCCCGTATTTATAAACAGCATTTGAGAGTGACAACGAGTGTGATTGCATATCAGAAATGTAATATCAGTACAAAATTAGCTGTCAAATCCATACTTAATATCGCTTTCAGTCTTGAGTTTGCTTTATAAATACGTGCCTAAATCTACTAACGTACAGTTTTACAATCGTAATAAAGTCTGAGCGAGTTAATATGAAACCTCATGTCAAGTTGATGGATCATATGTCGTATTGAAGGCAAAGTTCTTATTAATATTAATATCACGCCAAATACACCTCATAACGATATATTATTAGAGAGTTGTAAGGAGATACACTTGTACGTCGTAAACATTCTGGTAATAAAAGCGAATACACGTCAATATCAAGAAAAGTCTGTTATTAATAATAACTGATAACATTTTTGTGTCTTACTTGCATGCTGGACTGAGAGCGAGAGAAAAACATAAAATCACAACAAACCAGACATGGGTTCCGAGGGTTTCAGTATATTGCAATTTAGGCGATGGACTGACAACCTGTCACTACAGCAATATACCTACAAAAAACTTTGTCACACGTGGCGAAATGACCTTTGTTTATGTCGTTTACGCTCTGCCTACCCCATTATTGATAAAGGCGTGTTAAATTTGTGGCTGGTTTCATACTGATGTATCCGGTGCATATGACAGCATTAAATCGTCTCACTATACAGCGTTTTTTGTTTTTTTGATACTTTGTATTCCCAATAGAACTCTTCTTTGCCCAAGGCTTTAGTACTTGGTGTGTATCTGAGAGGTTTACCGCTCCCCGGACGCTCCTATACCGCTCCTACAAGTGAGTACATTGGTTGGGCTTACTGACCTTAGGGGGTTGATATACATCTAACAAGAAATGATTTAGTTATGTACTTCACTCTGTAAAAAACATGCAAAAAACCATTCCATAGAGACTCCTATTTTTTAATTTTTTTATCCTATTCTAATCAGGAGGGAAATAATTCAAAAAGCGTAGCCTACGGAAACGGATAGTGACGGAAAAGAGTAAATTAGATGCTATGGTAAATTAGAAGTTTTTTTTTTACTTCAGTTTGTTTGATAGTTTAGTTTCATGGATTAATCCTAAAGATTGGTCAACTCCCTGTATAACGCTTCTACAATGTGAGTACATTGACCGGTGTCCAGAGAGCTGTGGCTCGTTTTGCAAACTGCTTGCTAAAAACCTAACTGGTCCTTTGGGATGAGAATACGTTCTCCAAATATGAGAAGGTTGCGTTTTAAAACGAGACTTTCGTTTTCACCTCGGCTTGTTGTAAATAACGTTATTTTTAAAAAGACTTTGGAAGGATTCAAAGTTTAGTTGGTATGACAAGTTATTTCAACAAAGTTTGATTGATTTTGTTTATTATTCGGGTCAGTCGCGATGAATTTTGATGGGAAAAACTAGGCAATTTACTTTTTTATCTCGACATTTTGACTCGGTTACACGAATCGTGGTCGTGAGTTGACGGAAGTAAGTGAAAATAACCGTGAGTGCTTAAAAAATTATACGGTTCGAATTATTTGATACATAAATTGAGATATAATAAAACTTGTTACTACAGATAACCAGATTTATTAAAGACTCGATATTCTGTAAATAAATAATACACGGACATAGCAGCAAAATAATCAACACCAATGTAATCTCGTTCTACTGGCAGTTATATCAACAATGAGCCTGTAGTTTGCTTCATTATTTAAATTGGCAACCTGAACCTGGTATCTGCGCGGACATGAGTATGTTAAATACGTAATTTGCGAATTTCCGCATGTAGTTGAATAAGCTATTAATTTCGTGCTGCTGTTGTATTTTCAGATTCATTTGGCGAATAACATCAGTTAAAATCAAATGATTTTGGTCAGTTATTGAAATGTAAATTTTGCGCCGAATCTGTTTACTTTCATTCTTAATCAGAAGGTCGTTAGTTAAGATTAGACCGCTCTAGGACCTGGCAGCAGTGAAACAACAAATGATTCTTAGTATGAAAGTGTATGAGATGTACCGCACTGAAACGGCTATAGAGCTGCAGCGGAACGGCGCGACACGGCGCGGCAATGTCAGGTCATACATTTTGTCAGTTTTTGTTGCGCAGTGTCGCGCCGCTGCAGTACCGTGCCGATACGTCATAGTGTGAACTGCAGCTATGTCATAGTGTGATCAAACCCTTAAGTTCATGTGGAATATGCTGATTATAATTCTTACTGTCGCTTTTACTTTTTCTTATAAATAGTATAGTTCCAAGTTCGGAGTATAATATCTTCTGTCAAAGTAGATTTTGTAAAAGTTGGTAAGCCAATGTTTATCGCGTAGCACGAGGGTGCGACGTCAATGTAAATAACGCGATCAAAACTTACGGTGCATCAACTTTAGAAAAAATCGCCTGGAGCGTGAAAGCTTTAATCCAATTAATCCAACTCAAGAACATGGATATTTAGAGTTAGAATTAGAGTTAGAGTTCCGGGGTGGTTAAATTTTCAAATTTTTAGAAACTTAAAACACTTTTGAAAATTTAACCACCCCGGAACTCTAATCTACTAATCGAGAGACAACCCAAATCAAGTTGCTTGTTTAAACAGTTGAAAATATTAAAATTAGGCATCAAAGATTTTATTGAAACCGATTTAGTAAACGTTTGGCAAAACGTAACGTCTAACAATTTTTTATCTAGAAAAATGTAGATATTAACATATTTGACCTAATGTTTGTTTCTTTTTTGTAATTTATTCTAGCTAATCGATTCAATAAATCAATTATCATCTCCCTAGTCTAATTCTGTATATTACGGGGTGGGACTACCTAATCTAGGTGATTCAACGAGGGTAGGTACTGGTTTTCACACAGAGCGACTGTCATCTATCTGACCATCGCAACCCAGAGGGGAAACCAGACCCAATCCTAGCATGTTCACTGTGCGTGCATCACATGTGATGCATTTCGAGGTATACCTGAAACGTGCGGTTATCAAATGTGGTACACGCCACCCTGTGAAGTTCCAGCCTTCCAAAATCTTGCACGTATGAATTCAAACCTATTATTTGCGTGACACGTATGGACAATGAAATTTTGAAAAAGACCATGTGATTACCGGAAGCACTTTTTGAATGGTGTTGCCAGGATGTCATGTCAAAATGAAATCAAAAAATCTAGTATACTTTTTAATTGTATTTCAAATAATGGTCTCAAAATTGAAATAAAAATACAAATTACAAATACAAACAATTCGAATTCACATATATACTTCTTTAACAATATTAATTTATATATTTTTTAAACATAAAGTTAGAAAATACACCTTCAAAACAGTAATCAACTGTAATACTGATAAAGTGAGACAAAAATCAACTAAAGTATAAAAATTGTAACTGAAACACTAAGAAACTATATAGAGTTTAAAATAATACTTATTGCTTATGAGCAATATTAAAGCAAGACAGACAAAAACTTTTTTTACAACCTTTGCATTCAGTGTCAGTTTTCTTCGCCTTCTTCAGTCAAAGTTTTATAGCAACCAGAGCAACGTTTTCTGGCTATTGCATTGCTACCGGGATTTCTTGGGATTCCCGTCAGTATGTGGTCTGAGTCACTTGAATGGCTTGAATGTCTCTTTTGTTCTGAGGTATCATTTGAAGCATCATGAATGCCCAGGAAATGCTTCATATTAATTTCATGACCTGTAAGCAGTGTAATTTTGCTTGTAGGATTTAAATCCTTGTAGACCAAAATTGCATTAACAACAGCAATTGACATCAGATCCACCGCAATTTTCTTATACCAAAAGCAAGTTTTGCGCGTTGGCGAATTATAGCTTGCGAGCTGAACGGCCACATCAATACCTTTCTTGGCACGATTGTAATAAAATTCAATTTTCGGCTTCATAACTAGTCTGAAACCAGTAGACATAGCCATTTGGTGGTCGGGACAAGTTGATTAGACTAGCACGTCTCGCTGGTCCCTCCATTTATACATACAATAATTTTGTTTGGCAGCTATTTCTATTTTTTTAGAGGTGCCTTTACTACTTCTGCGGGAAGATAAGATTTCGTCTGTTCTTTTGAACTGTTCCACAAAACTCGGTCTGATTTTGCTTTTCATATCGAGCTAAAGGTACACTAGTATAATAGTAGTCCGTAACCAATAATCGGCCTTCTTTCAAAAAGTCCTTAGCCAGAGTAATTAGTACTGAGCCCGGTTTGTCTAGACCTTCAATTGTGCCATCTTCTCTTGACTAAACTTTGTAGCTCCAGGTGTAACCTGTATCAATACATAATTTATACATTCAAATGCCATATTTATCGCTCTTCTGCGGATTGTATGTACGGATATTCAGTTTTCCTCTGACGCCAACCACTGACTCGTCAACTGCAATAGTGTCTCCAGGTGTAAATATCTTTCGTGAGGTTTTTATGATTTTATCTGTTAGTGGTTGTATTTTGTGAAGTCTTCCTGTATGTTCAGTTGTATTGTCTACAAAATGCCAGCACCTAAGAATTACACACACAAAATCTGTCGTATGACGTATCGATTTCATTGGGCAGTAGATGATATGATGATATTTTTCCAGTAACATTCTGTCTTGGGAAAATCAATTAGCCCTGTCAATAAAAAAACACCAATAAACTTACACATTTCGTTAGCTTTAACATCTTTCTATCTTTTGATACGAGAAAACTGCTTGAGCCCGGGTATTTGCTGCAACTGTGCAGCGTAAAGGTTGGTCTAAATAACCATTAAATTTACGGTATCGTCATCAAGGATTGAACAAAATATGCACCATAAATCAGCATCAGCAATTCAATATTTTCCATATTGAGTTTGCCTTTTCAACTGGTCGAAGCCAGTAAATATTTCCTTTTCCAAAGTTTTTATTTGAGACCTCCAAGCTTTAGGCAAAGAAACACGTGGCTGAACTCCAACTGGCGGTCTTCCATTTACCTGAACCCTTAGATCTGGCGACAAAAGCAGGCACATTTTCCTCAACACTTGGTTCTGGCGACAAAGCAGACACATATGGCTCGTCTCCTGGATCTGGTGACAGAGCTGGCACATATTCTTCTATTTTATGAACTGGTGATAATGCAGCTAATTGAGCATTATTTTCTAATTCTGGCAACACAGCACACTCATCATCTTCAAACAAAGATGGCAAAATTGGTTCTGGAAACGAAACTCTAGGATCTTCAATAACAAGAGAATCATTATTGATAAAGCTTCTTTTGTCATCAATTATATCTTCTTCTTGAGATTGAGACAACTCACAAATACCCTCAAATTCCTACATGATAGCATATTTGCCATCAGTATCTTGTAAGATACTCCAAATTTTTTCAGAAGTATTTTTTAATATGTGTTTACTTTGAGGTCTGGAGCGTTTCATTGTAAATCACAACTTTATAAGGAAAAAAACAAAGACAAACGCAATTATATCTTCCACTCACGTCATTTGTTTTGGTACTGATACGTCACCCTTGGGTAACTTATATTTTCGTATAAATCTCAACCTACCCTCAAAAAACCAATAGTAATGGTACTACGTGTGTAAGTCAGACGTGCGTGCATCACGTATGATGCAGTAAGTAAAGTACTCGTACGTGCGTGGACCATATGTGGTGCACTGAGAAAAACAACAAAATCTAGAAAACCAGTTTCCATTACTATAATAATAATTTGTCTATGTACACATCGGACCAATCTATTTAGAAAAAAAACACACGTTAGCGGTCTATGATTTTCGGTTGTACAGTGAACTTGCTAGATTAGGTCAGAGTTTACAAGCCGCCAATGCTTAGCATTGGCCTCAACGATATTAACCGCGACCAACGGTATAGTGCACCTTCCGTATCACAGAGAAAGCGCCGAATAAACGTACAATGATATTTAAGACCCAAAAAACTCATTGGTACGTAGTGGGATTCGAACCACGACCTCCCAATCAGTAGGCACCAGCTTTTTCCAATAAATCATTGGATTCTCTCATTCAATAAATCTATAAAGGAAACCAAAAATGTTTCGCTGATATAGCAAAATCCTCTACGAGAAATTTAATTTCAAACTATTTTACGCAAACCATATTTACTATGCAAAGTTTCGTAGTTAATATTCATGAAAGAAGTCAGCCATTTTCCGATGCTGATAAATTACTAAACCGGAGTATCGGCCGAGATCAGTAAACTTCCTGCTTTTTGAGAATAGAGCACGACTTTAGTCTATAATATTAAACGTTTACTTTTGATACAAGTAAAATACATTGTTCTTATTAATTTTTATACTAAAGCATGTCCAAAATTGTATACATAAAAATAACCCTCCTTTTAATTCTGTTTATATAGTACAACTCAAGTTCGTTCACTCAACTCTCGTTCTCTACGTTACGCTAAAATAAACAACATACAACGATTAAATTGTAGATCAAATAATTTAATTGCTAGTTTCGTGTTGATTTTAATACCGCGGCTGAAATCAAACCCAGGTACTGCATATTAAACACAAACCTGAAATATAGATATTTAAGTAACATTTATTTAATTGTTATTTACTTAATGAACAAGAATTTATTACTAATACCATTTTCCATCTAGGCAAAGTAACTAAGGGTCGAATTTATTAAGCGATCTCAAAATTGAGAGCGATATTGAGAATGTATTTGACTGGCCTTTTGTACTGAAAAGACATATTCGATACGAACTCAAACTCGCTGTCAAACTTAAGTGCTGATTATAAATACCGGCCTAAGATGCTGGCAGCATTACCTCTTTGAATGAGTTGGGTTATGACTCGTCAGTTTACAACACTCGCCAGTTTCCTTGACTGGTGGTAAGTTGCTAAACTAATCCATTGAGCGAAATAGCTACCAGCTCTTGGATCTCCCGTCACCTTGATGACATGCGCAGAAACGTCTTTAAAAAACAATTGAGCTTCTGGGCTCCAGGGCCTTAAAGTCTCGTCTGCGAAAGATTTGGAGGAAAGCTGTTCTATCTGTCTCCTTCTATTAAAAAGAAAACAGCTGTGAAACGAATATGCATCAGACATTAACATTTCCTGACTGTTTTCTTCCAGGTATATAGTCTCAAAAATACATACATGTAATAACACCTTTATTCCCTAATGAGGTAAGCAGAGCATAAACGACTTAAACAATGGTTGTTCTGCCACCTCTGACAAAGTTTTGAGGGTTTTTAGGAGGTTATGAGGACTTTTTATTTGACTGAGTTTTTTTAATTACCTGGTGTTGTAACAACCCCGCCCCCTCCCTAACAAAGAACCCTAATATAAATTGATATGTGAAAGGAAGTGTGAGAAAGGTATGGAGGAAAAGAAGGAATGTGGAGAGGATTAGAGGAGAGGAAGGGAATAGGAAACAGGAATAGTGGATGGGAAGAGGGAAGAGTGGGAAAGAGTGGCTCATGAATGTCTAGTAATAAAGTTACAATATATTGGCTTGTGATTGTGATCGTCTAGTATTATAGTTAGGACCGTACGTTGTGTAATAAAATTTATAAAAGTAACCCAAATCCTTTAAAGTGGTAGTGGGATGTCATAACTTAGCTCTCTTCAGGTTCTTGGAACAACATGGGGACAGTGCGCAGCGGGATAACGGAACCTCCGATTCCAGCTCCAACCATTCGCTGGTAGAGGATTTATGTGCTCGCCAACCATCAACGAATGAGATTTACTTCAATTACCAATTCCCAGACACTAATAAAGACAGTAAATAGCCTAGGAACTTGTCCTTGATGCAAAACCCATCATGCGAGCCCCAGAAAAGGAAAGAGGAGGCACTTCTGTGCCCTCCAATTGGTTTTTGTTTTAGCCAAGCCTCAGGCCAGAGATAAGTGACAGCGCACTTAGGAATTTTGGAACGAGTCCAGATTGATGAACAACATCATATAAAATATAATTAATTTGAGCTGATTTATTGGTCAGCCAACCAAGACAGAGCAAGTTGTAATGGACTTAGCTTCTGCTATTCAAAACTTAATCATTGTTTTAAAATACAAATAACGCCATCTATCAGATTGGTAGGAGAATCACTATAAACGAGAAACTAATGCCAATCTAGTGTTGATTGAGTGGAGAACTAATATTATAGCCAGATCGAACTGAAATTACTTCAATTTGAAGTAAGGACACGCGGTGCCATCTGGAGGAGAATGGGAGAACTATCAAGAGAAGTAGGAATGAAGGCTCTCGAAAACTCGAAAATGGTCTAGAAGAGGGAAGATAAAACAGTCGGGGGCTCGAGAGGGGGGATTGAGCTGGAAGATGGAGGACGAGGGCGACGGGGGATCGAGGAGGACGCCGGGGAAGAAAAAAGGGCGTCTGGGACCGAGCAGGGAGAAGTTTAGTCGACCTGGAGTTTTAGTTTGAGTGGAAATTTAGTTTTACTTGAAGTTTAGTTGACTTTTACCAGTGAAAGTGTACACATCAAAGAGGAGAGGAGAGTATGCAGCCGGGAGGCAACCAAGAGACCTACTTTGGTGGGGTGTTAGTGCCATCAGTGGTTCCTGTTGTGGACGGAGGGCGGTGACCTGATGATCAGCTGTTCTTTTACATGGTGGAGTGGAGGATGCTGACAGTGGAGTCTTGCAGAGCTGGTGGAGTGCCAACTACAAGGATTCTAAAGGATGGGTAAACCCACACACAAGGTATTCCTGCATCAAATTATGATGCTTTAATAATTTTACTTATTCTTGAATAAATTTACATCGTGTTTTATTTACTTTACCATTTCTACATTTATTTAATTATCTTGTCCACTTCAAACTTTGTTTATTGACAAGGTTTTTCCCTGTTCAATTAACAATCCTTTTATATGATATTTCATACTTGAGAAAGGCCGTTCTATTCATTTTATATATATAATTTCCAATATTTCTTATATGATTGGTACGGTTAATAAGATATATGTAGGATTGTAGGTCGGTTAAGCATGCAATTACATAATTCATACACAGCTATGCGGCTAGGTAAATAGGTAGTTTAGGTACATTGTAGGAGTAGGTTAGGTATTGGTAGGTTTAGATGGATAGGTATCCTAAGTAATAGGAATTAGGACAATATCTAGGAAAGTAGGTGGGGGTAGCTATTTGGGATCCTAGTTTGTGTTTAGGTAGGTAGTTCTCTCCCTTCCCTTTACCAAAATTCCTGCATTACTTTTCCTTTAAGCAGAGAAGCATCATCCTAATGTTTCATGATCTTCCCAGCAGTGGAATGTATAAATTATTTTAATACATTCTATGTTTTTATAACTCCTACATCTATGTATGAATTGTTCATACCTACCTATCCTGGCAGAGGAGACAAAGGCAAAATACTTACCTATTCTTCTCAAATAAACTACAGAACTGATTTATATTCACTTAACTGTGGATTCAATACCTATGTATGAGTCATTCATACCTACATGCTTATTCTGGCAGTGGATACTGAATTGATTTTATATTCACTTTATTGTGAAATATATTCAACGGACAATGTTTTGAAACATTTATTGGATTCATGATCCTATATGTATGTATGTTCTAGACTCTAGAACACCAGCTACAAACTTGGTGGGAACGTTCACCTTTGATACCTACTATGTAGGTTTTATACAATTGATGATCCTGTTCTACAGACTGACAAAGTTTATCTTTGATAATATACCTACTGATGTGTGGGTTTTCTACTTACAACTGATTGGGACTATGGTCCAATTACCTAATCACAGAAGCTTATTTTGCACTAAAGAAGTCTAACAATCAGTCACTACTTGCTCTTGCCTATCACTTCTATATCTACAACGAATCTATGGTTTGCGGTGTGAATGATTGTTATATTATCTGGGACTAGCTTCGGCATCCCTATCTATTCTACTGACTCCTGGATGTGCATATCATAAGTGGAGATCGATGACTGGTGCAGTTTCATAGTCGGTGCTTCCAGCATAGCTGGACAACAATTTATAAAACCTTTGTTGGGACAATGTTTCTCAATTGGACATCACAACTTACTACAAATTACATCAGACATGACTTGCTCTAGCTTGGTTGGCTGACCAATAAATCAGCTCAAATTGATTATATTTTACATGATGCTGTTCATCAATCTGGACTCGTTCCAAAACTCCTAAGTGCGTGCACTTATCTCTGGCCTGAGGCTTGGCCAAAGCAAAAACCAATTGGAGGGCACAGAAGTGCCTCCTCTTTCCTTTTCTGGGGCTCGCATGATGGGTTTTGCATCAAGGACAAGTTCCTAGGCTATTTACTGTCTTTATTAGTGTCTGGGAATTGGTAATTGAAGTAAATCTCATTCGTTGATGGTTTGCGAGCACATAAATCCTCTACCAGCGAATGGTTGGAGCTGGAATCGGAGGTTCCGTTATCCCGCTGCGCACTGTCCCAATGTTGTCCCAAGAACCTAAAGAGAGCTAAGTTATGACATCCCACTACCACTTTAAAGGTTTTGGGTTACTTTTATAAATACTATCACACAACGTACGGTGGTAATTTTAACTAGACGATCACGATCACGAGCCATATTTGTAACCTTATTATTAGACATTTATGAGCCACTCTTCCCATTCCTCTTCCCTTCCTCTCATCCTCTCCTGTTCACATTCCTACCTTCCTCTCACACTTCCTTTCACATATCAATTATATTAGGGGAGGTTAGGGGGGGTAGGGGGGAGGGTTGTTACAATTGTTGCCGTGAGCGCAGGATCATAATTTGGTCCATTGCTCATCGGAGAGTGGTTTGCAAAGTGGGTTGTCTCTCTGATGTTCTCTTCTTGGGACTTCTTGGGTCGGCGGTCCGTGTGACGGTGGAGGTGTGTGCGTCAGCCGTTTGCTGGCTAGGAACCTGTAGGATAGGGACACTAAGACATCAGTTTAGGGATTAGAATGGGTTGGATTAGCTCTGAAAAGAAAATAGATTGGGTTATCAACATTCAACATATGATATAAAATGACATTAGAAAATCTGTGTTGCCAGTTTTCAATGTAGAAATCCCTTAGAATTATCTTTATAAATTATTTTAAAAGTTGCAAGTTAGTTCGAATTGATAACTAGGAACAAAGTCAAGAAATAGTAATCATAATATCTAGGTATTATTTATGTTATTTTTAAATAGAATTGGGAAGTACAACTTATTATTTCTTGAGAAAACACAATATCTATTTTATCACTTACTTAATCAAAAACCTTTAAGAATAATGATTTGATTCATCTCAAATAACAAGTTACATAGCATTTTATCAGTATATATCAGTACATAGTTTCAATTTTAATTTTTGCTCGTTTTCATATAGTTAAAAATTCGATCACAGTCAATTTTTCTCATGTTTTTAAAATAACTTAGTAATGGCATGATGAATTTCTTTATTGGATCTTTTTTTAATATTGTAAAAATATCATTATTCGCTATCTTTGTTTAGCTTACACTTTATGAATTCCACACAATTAGGGAAAATCCGCTTATTATGCAACACTAATGTTGACACCTGGGGTGCGTTCAAAACCTATGCTCTACTACCAGATATTTATTTCATTAACGTAAAATTTTGACATTTTTAATAGTTTTGACTTAGTATATTTGTTTTCTATACAATACTTAAATATTTGATATAAATCATTTAGTTTGTTTCATTTTCTAATCTATTTTACGGGTAAAATATAATATAAACATGAAAATCTTGCGAATTAAATGTTGAATTTTGAACATAGCTTTGCTGGACGTCAATCGATCTTCAATCGATTGGCAGATCGTTGCCGAAACGTCAAACACTAAAAACGTCAGAGAGAGATAGAAATACTGTGTTCTTAGTAGATTTGATTGCTTTATCCTTGTCTTTCATATAATTAATTACGTGAGGTTCAGGTAAACTGAGAAAGTTTTGACAGTTCTTTTGAAAATAATTTTACTCGGCTAGTTTAATTTCGTTGTTTTCAATAGTTTATGCTAGTTTTCGTAATATATGTAGTACATTTTGTACGCTAGTGTTGGTGAGCGTTCATTCCGAGTTAAACACCAAGTTTCCTAGTGTTTGTCGGGGACAACAAGTGAAAAATAATGTGCTATAAGTTCATGTGTGTTTGTGTGTTTATGTGCGGTGTTTAAATAGTGATAGTGCCAAGTCCCCGCAGGAAATATTTCACGTAAGTCGCCTATAGCTAGGAGGAAAGTTTTTAAATACTTTACCTGTGTTTTGAGATATTTTCAGGTACTTTAGGACAGTCATTTTCCAACAAGTTCCTACTATATTTTTATTCAAAGACAACTAGGAGTATGTATTCTGCGTATGCAGTTCTATTTAATAGCATAGTATCTTCATTCTAGAACAAAAAGATAGAACATTTCTTTATAATTACGTCCTAAATTTGTTGGATAATGCATATTTCACTTTGGCTAACAGAATACTTGTTTAATTAATAGAATTTGTTTTGATTGTTTAATAGGACGGCTTTGGTAATATATCTGTGCAAATGGCGGCAATATTTTATTTTGATTTCAGCAGCCTTTATATGATTTTGTGTTTCATTTGGGAACGGCCTTTGGGTAAAATCATATTCCGGAACAAATAAGAAAGCTTCATCTTCAATTTAAATTGATTTTATTTATTATTACTTAAATTGTTTGGGGAAGTATCATTAGTATAGTTTGGAATAATCTTATAGTATTTACATTTTAAATTTCATTGGTATCAGAGTTTTAAATTTTCGGAATGGGTTTTTATAATAATAATTTAGAACATTCTATATGATGGTCAACTAAAATTGTTATGGGGTATTTCTAATGGGGTGTTATGGTACATTTAATGGGTGTTATGGATAGCATAAATAGCATAATTTGCTTTTGTTTTAATTTGAATATTAGTTTTATAATTTAAATTCATTTTGTCTTTTCCTTTTGGTTGAGTATTGAAATATCTTAATAGAAATTGAGTTTACTAAATAAATTAACACTTTTAATAAAATAAATAAATTCATAGCTTTTTATCAGGTTATTGTCCAATATTATAAAAAAAAGGCAATTAAAACTTTCAGTTTTTTTAGTTTGTTCTAATGTTCAATATTTAAAGTAATAATTTAATATTTATTAGATATATTTTTGTAAAAGTATGGATATAAATAAATTAATATTAATAGTAATAGGAAAGATATTCATGGAGGCATGTTGGTTGATAGATTGTTTAGTAAGATGTAGGTATTTTTGTGCATTGGCGTATTTCAAGTTTAGTGTGTAACAGTTATTAGGTTGGCAGATTTTGCATAGCATTTCTAGATAGTTTTGCTTAGGCGTAGTTTTATTTTTAGGGCAAGCAGATAGCGTGTTCAAAAGAGACTTAATTATTTTTTATGCATTTGGCGTAATTGCAGAATAAATAAAATCCAGTAAGTTTGTTGTGTTTGAAATTTTGGCGTTATGTCTCTAAGCATTTTGGCGTAAAGGCTCTTTTGGCATTTTTGCGTAAGCTTTAGCGAAATAGCTGTTTTAGCATATTGGCGTAAATAAATAGTTAAAGTAAAGAGGAGAACTAGATATTAAATTTAAGAATGTTTTATACATTCTCTATTAACTTGCTACAATGCCTTCAAGATGGTTTGGGGCCTGGCTTGTTTTCATCTATTTCACAACGTATTTAAACAAACAAAAATATGTTTTAACACCATCCACACTTGATGGGTAGTAAATAGATTTTGGAATCTTATAATTTTTGGTTGTTATTTGCTTAGACTCAACTATTGTGTTGGGCATAGTTTGGGTATCAAATCACCTCATTACACTCTGAGTTTACTTCTGTAGCGATTTTGCGGACAGATGACTAATTAAGCACAATGGTTAGTTATGGATCTTTGTAGAATCGTTATTCGAGGTATCTTTGCAAGCATCTACTCTGACAAAGTACCTTTACAGACTTTACAAATTATTTACACACAACAAATGGCATGGATTTGATACGAACTGGTGGAATCAGTAATATTATAATTTTACTACTCGTATCTTGCTATGGATGGAATAGGTAAAGTAGGGATGATAATTTGACTTAAATGCTTGATTAAATTATCTCAATTAAATATCTGCATTGTTTAGCTTTGGCCAGATATGTTTAACCTATTTGGGGGTTTTATGAAAGCAGGCTGGTACTTCGGATCACTGAGAGGGGTATTAGCAAAGTAATTTCTAATCTAAAATTAATCTTATCATAATTTTTGTTTACCTAGAGTTGATAGGTATTCAAATGAACAATTTGTCAACAATGCCCAATATAAATTTTAGTTTTAATTCACTTTAAAATTTTAAGAATATTTATCCGGACATTTACAAATATTTTTTTTAACAATTCTTGAATTAAAGTTTTACAAACTTATAGATTTTGGGGGCGGGTCTTAATTTTCAACTTAGATATGGTTAGAATCAGAAGTGTTTAGTATCCTTAAGATAATTCAATTCGTTCATCAAGGGGGCGATCTAGTTTCAGGATTTGTGTTTTTTTATACACCTAGTTATTTATGGGGATATTTTTCATATTTTATGTTTTCTTTTCTTTAGGTAATAAGATTCACTTACTATGGGGGCGGGGCAATAGCTTTCATATTTAATTATCATAGGAACGTCTGATTTTCTAATTTATTAGTAGATTTTTCTTCGAAAAATCGGTTTTGATCGAACGACCCAAACCTTTTATTGCAGATGCAGGAGCACTCGAATTTACTACTAGACACTAATAAGAAGATAGAAGAGCTCAAGGAGGTCATAGAAAGACAAAAAGAAACCCTGCAAAACCCAATGACGTATGCGAGTGTTACAGCAAATAAAAGCGGAAAAGTAGAGACAACACGAAGTATGCTACACTCTGTTGTAATCTCCTCGCAAGATGAGACCGAAACAGGAGAAGAGGTTTTGGATAGAGTGAGAAAGGCTGTGGATGCAAAGGAGGGATGGGTCCAAGTGGAAAGAGTCCGGAAGGCAAAGGACAGGAAGGTCATAATGGGATTTAGAACCAAAGAAGAGAGGAACAAGGTTAAAGAAAGATTAGAGAGTCAAAATGTGTGCCTTAACATCGAGGAGGTGAAAAACAGGGATCCCTTACTAGCCCTAAAAGATGTTTTATCAGCAAACACCGACGAGGACGTCATCAAGGCGTTCAGAAACCAAAATCGTCCAATTTTTCACGGCCTCGATGTGGAGGATGACAGACTGGAAATTAAATATAGAAGGAGAGCCAGGAACCCCCTCACCTGTCACATCATCTTTAGTGCCTCACCCATAATATGGAAACGGGCAACTGAAAAGGGTGTTCTACACATTGACTTGCAACGCATCCACGTAGAAGACCAGTCCCCGCTGGTGCAATGCACTCGTTGTCTGGGCTATGGCCATGGCAAACGGTTTTGCAAGGAACCAGCAGATCTGTGCAGCCACTGCGGTGGTCCTCACCTAAGAGTGGACTGCACCGAACGCCTGGCAGGAGTAGCACCCACGTGTCGCAACTGCGCCAGTGCCGGATTGGATCAGGTAGAACACAACACCTTCAGCATTGGCTGCCCAATTCGAAAAAGGTGGGATGAACTGGTGAGATCGACAGTAGCGTACTGCTTAAGGCACCGAGAGCAATCAAATCCCCTACAAGCTCGTCCAAGCGAACCTCCAGAAAAAGAAACTGGCCACCAACGAACTTCTTATTGAGGCCACCAAGCGAGGAATTTCCGTCGCTCTTCTACAGGAGCCATACGTGGGGGGGGCCAAAGAAATGAGGAGTCACAAGGGCGTGAAAATTTTTCAGAGCACTGACTTGGGAGATGGTACTGTTAATATTTAATATTGCAGCAATAGCCGTTTTTAATCAAAATTTAACCATTAAACAGTACCCAGAACTCACCACGAACAATATCGTCGTGGTGGGGATCCAGACAAGTGCCTGGGAATTCACGCTTGTCTCCTTTTACTTTGAGCCCGATCTACCCTTGGAGCCGTATTTAGAACACCTTAAGAAGATCGAAAGGAAAGTGGGACTCAGGCATTTAATCATAGGAGGTGACGCCAATGCGAAGAGTTCGTGGTGGGGAAGTGACGAAATCGATTGGAGAGGCGAGGACCTAGCAGGAACCCTTGAAGAACTCAACCTTAATATCCTGAATGCCGGCAGGACTCCAACTTTCGATACCATTAGGGGGGGGCAAACGATACAAAAGCTTTGTAGACATAACAGCCTGCTCGGCGGACCTACTGGGCAATGTTGACGACTGGGAAATAGATCAAGGCTTGACAAGTTCAGACCACAATGGGATTTTGTTCAACATTCGCCTTCAAAAGTCGAAAGGAATAAAAATTGAAAGAACTACTAGAATCTACAATACAAAAAAAGCAGATTGGAAAAAAATCAAAGAAAAACTTTATCAAACACTTTTAGATATTAACCTCACAGAAAACAAAATTAACAACTTAACAGAAATCAAAGAACTAGAAATAATCACAAATAAATTAAATGACTCCATTACAAAAACATGTGTAGATTCTATTCCTAAAAAGAGGGCGAGTGAAGAATTAAGATTACCATGGTGGTCGGAGAGACTTTTTGAAATGAAAAAAGAGGTAGCAACCAAAAAACGCAGAATCCAATGCGCTGCCCCGGTCCGACGAGCAAAGGTAGTGGAGGAATATGTCTTGATAAAAGAGAGGTACGAAACAGAGGCTGCAAATGCCCAGATCGAGAGTTGGAAAGAGTTCTGTGGTAAACAGGATAAGGAGGGGGTTTGGGAGGGGATTTATAGAGTAATAGGCAGAACATCCCGCAGAAAAGAGGACCAGCCGTTGATGTTGGATGGAGTCGTGTTGGATGCAAAGGGGTCTGTAAAGCTCCTATCTGAAACTTTTTATCCGGAGGATCACACGGCAAGTGACAACGCGAACCACCGCAAAATAAGAGTACAGGCTGATATGGTTAATGCTGGAGAGCAAGGTGGCTCTTGCGACCCACCGTTCACCATGACTGAACTAAATATAGCGGCATCATCATTCAACCCAAAAAAGGCCTAGGCTACGATGGTTTTACCGCCGACATATGCTGCAATGCCATCAAAAGTTGTCCCGATTTGTTCTTGGCCTTATTTAATAAGTGCCTGGAACTCTATCATTTCCCTGAAACTTGGAAAGCAGCTACAGTGGTGGTACTACGGAAGCCGGGAAAAGACAACTACAATGTTCCTAAGTCCTACAGACCAATTGGCCTTCTGCCTCTGCTAGGCAAGATCTTCGAAAAGATGGTCGTTCAGCGCCTCAAGTTCCATCTGTTGCCAAGGATGAGTACTCGCCAGTACGGGTTCATGCCACAGAGGAGTACCGAGGACTCCCTCTATGCCTTAATCCGGCACATTCGCACAAAATTGGACGAAAAGAAAATTACTACAATAGTATCTTTAGACATAGAGGGAGCCTTCGACAGCGCCTGGTGGCCAGCAATAAGAATCCGACTAGCTGAGGAAAAGTGTCCTGTAAACTTGAGGCGAGTGATGGATAGTTACCTGAAAGATAGGAAGGTCAGAGTAAGATACGCTGGTGAGGAACATTGCAAGGGCACCAACAAGGGTTGCGTCCAGGGATCCATTGGTGGACCAATCCTGTGGAACCTTCTGCTGGATCCTCTTCTCAAGGACTTGGACGGAATGGGAGTCTATTGTCAGGCATTCGCTGATGACGTCGTTATAGTTTTCAACGGGTATACTGCACAGGGCGTGGAGAGGCAGGCAGTGACGGTTCTCGGGCATGTGTTGGCGTGGGGTGTCGACAATAAACTCAAATTCGCACCGCATAAAACAAATGCAATGACTATCACGCGAAAACTTAAATATGACACACCACGCCTCCACATGGGTGGGGCCGATATTGTCATGTCACGTGAAATAAAAATACTTGGCGTTACCGTTGACAACAAACTGACTTTTAATGCACACGTCACGAATGTCTGCAAAAAGGCATTGGGAATTTATAAACAGCTGTCTAGGGCTGCAAGGGTGAGTTGAGGCCTACACCCGGAAGTTATACGCACTATATACTTAGCAACCGTGGAGCCAGTGATTCTTTATGCTGCTAGTGTGTGGGCACCAGCCGTCCGAAAACTAGGGATGATGAAACAGCTTCATGTTGTCCAGCGAGGAATAGCGCAAAAACTATGCAAAGCCTACCGCACGGTCTCCCTGAACTCTGCACTAGTGTTGGCTGGGATTCTCCCTCTCGACCTCCGAGTTCGTAAGAAGGGGGTACCGCAGCCGGTACTGGGGGACAGGGAGGTTGAGCGGATGGCATCAGCACTCAAAGCCGCGCACCCAGCTGAGCAGATCGGGCTGCAACTGGTATAATTGGCAAACCAGGATGACGTGAACAGCAACAGCAACTTCGACATAAGGATCTTCACGGACGGAAGCAAGATTGGAGGCAAAGTTGGGGCTGCACTTTCCTGTTGGAACGCTGTGGCCGAAACAAAAGCCATAAAACTTGTGCTCCCGCCATATTGCACAGTGTACCAGGCGGAACTTTTGGCGATCTGCAGAGCAACGCGTGAAATCCTTAAACAGAAAGCCGTTACTTTTGGTATTTATAGCGATTCTATGGCTGCTCTCCAAACCGTAATAAACCAGGGCTGCCTCCATCCCTTGGCCGTGGAAACACGAGAGAATCTAAGATCGATATCTCACCAGAACAAAGTTGTTACTCTGTTCTGGATTAAAGCCCACGCCGGTTTGGAAGGCAACGAAAGAGCGGACATGTTGGCCAAGGAAGCTGCTGAGAAGTCGAAGAAGAAACCGGACTATGATAGCTGTCCGGTCTCATTCGTTAAGCGTAGCATACGTATGGCTACGCTTAGCGAATGGGATCAACGATACAGAGAAGGCAAAACGGCTTCTGTGACCAAAATTTTCTTCCCCAGCGCAATAACAGCCTTCAAAATTGTTAGGAAGTTCGAAGCGACAGGTGTCAGAACACAAATTATGACGGGGCACGGTGGGTTTTCTGAATACTTAAAACGCTTTAAGTGTAAGGAAAACTCATCGTGCATCTGCGAGCCAGAAACAGATGAGACGGTTCAGCATGTCTTGCTGGAGTGTCCAGCTACCGCCCTGGAGCGATACAACTTGGAGCAAGAGATAAACGTTAAATTGGATGTAGATAAAATCAAGGAAATAATGATGGGTAAAAACAGAAATGGGTTTGTAAAATACTGTGAAAGTGTTGTTAAAGATGTGATAAAACTAAAACTGTTTAAGCAAATATGCTTTCGTAATATTATGTAATATTAGAAATAAGCATAGAATAATAAGATGTACAAACTACATAGATAATAAGCAGTAGGAATATGAGAAATAGTATTAAGACTTATGGAATTAAGAACTAAGACATCATTGTAAATAAAAACGAGTACGGTGTTATCTTATTGCCCCGAAACATACAATAAAGATAAGAGTTGCAAATAGAAAAAAAAAAAAAGATAGCTAGTAGCTCTACAATGATAGATAGATGGGAATCCCACCCATACAAGACAAGAAAGATGATGAATGACAGAAAGAACAAGTATGCGGAATGAAAGTACGAGAGGAGAAATTGCGAGAACTGGTATGAAAGAGAAAGCAGATATAGGCTCCGATTATGTTGGAGGTAGAAGAGGAGAAAAAAAAAAAAAAAAAAACCTACTTCTACAATGTACCTAAACTGCCTATTTACCTAACCGCTTAGCTGTGTATAAATTATGTAGTTGCATGCTAAACCGACCTACAATCCTACATATATCTCATTAACCGTACCTATCATATAAGAAATATTGGAAATTATATATATATAAATGAATAGAACGGCCTTTGGCAAGTATGAAATATCATAAAAAAGGATTGTTAATTGAACAGGGAAAAACCTTGTCAATAAACAAAGTCTGAAGTGGACAAGATAATTAAATAAATGTAGAAATGGTAAAGTAAATAAAACACGATGTAAATTTATTCAAGAATAAGTAAATAAATGAATGCATCATGATTTGATGCAAGAATACCTTGTGTGTGGGTTTAGCCATCCTTTACAATCCTTGTAGGTGGCACTCCACCAGCTCTGCAAGACTCCACTGTCAGCATCCTCCACTCCACCATGTAAAAGAACCGCATCTTCAGGTCACCGCCCTCCGTCCACAACAGGAACAACTGATGGCACCAACATCCCACTAAAGTAGGTCTCTTGGTTGCCTCCGGGCTGCATACTCTCCTCTCCTCTTTGATGTGTACACTTTCACTGGTAAAAAGTCAACTAAACTTCAAGTACAACTAGAATTCCACTCAAACTAAAACTCCAGGTCAACTAAACTTCTCCCTGCTCGGTCCCAGACGCTATTTATCTTCCCCGGCGTCCTCCTCGATCTCCCGTCCCCCTGGTCTTCCCAATTTCCAGCCGAATCCCCCCTTCTCGAGCCCCCCGACTGTTTTATCTTCCCTCTTCTCGACCATTTTCGAGTTTTCGAGAGCCTTCCTTCCTACTTCTCTTGATAGTTCTCCCCTCCTCCTCCAGATGGCACCGCGTGTCCTTCTGGTTATCTGTGTTGTCGAAACCTTTCTTCACAATATCTGCACACAATCCAAATACTCGACATCTTATTTTTATTAAGTAATTATAAAATGCTTATCGTATATAATATGTGTAGATATACCAATACCACACAATAAAACAATTAACTTACCTCATAAAATATAATCTTTATATTTTTCAATCTGGCATAACACCTATAATTTACTTCAAATTGAAGTAATTTCAGTTCGATCTGGCTACAATATTAGTTCTCTACTCAATCAACACTAGATTGGCATTAGTTTCTCGTTTATAGTGATTTTTCTACCAATCTGATAGATGGCGTTACTTGTATTTTAAAACAGTGAATTAGTTTTGAATAGCAGAAGCTAAGTCCATTACAGTGTCCAGCCTAGATTAAAAATAACTGCGTGTTTTCCATACAAACCGGGCGTACGAAGTCGCGGCCACAGCTATTACTAAATAAATTGAGCCGTTGACACCATTTTGTATAGAAGAGCATTTTTGTTCATATTTCTACTGTTTTTCTGTAGGGATAGTTGTTTAGTTTCATGTATAGGTTGAGTCAACTAACTTAAAACTTTTGTTCTTCTCCTTGTATATTGTCTCAAGACTCATATTATGTAAGTAGTGTAGGTAGGTACCAGTGGCGAAGGCTCCATACAAGCCAATTCCCGTCGGCTTCCCTTTCGAGAATTTCACCTCCACCAGATCCGAAATTTCGTCGAAAATTGAATGTTTATTTTTCCCTTCGCTTACCCTCGATAAAACTGCACCCCTCGCCACTGGTAGGTACCTATATTTATTTATGACGTTCTCCTTCAAATAGTTCATTTTAATAGTTTGCAAGTCCAGTTTAATTATTCTTCATACATCTATGAGCTTTGAATTATTTTCTATAGTTTGATTTACCCTTTATGGCAAAAAAAATGGCTCAATTTGCGTTAGCGTTCGGGATTTTTTTGTTGTTAAGGTAAAAGTAATATTAATATTGCTCCAATCAATTTTGAATTCAAATAACTGCGCTTCGAAGAGAAATTTATATAAAATGGAAGAGATTATATATTCCATGACTCATTGCTTCTTTCTCTTATTTTACACTGACAAGTAAGTTTTATTCAAATAATGACAGTTTAACAAATTAAAACTCGAATTTTCTTGAAAAAAAAACTTAATTTTAGCTAAAATTTTTTTTTTTAAAAGAAAATAAGTCAATCAAATAAGTTATTAAAACTTTACCTCGTATTTCTGAGGGAAGTGTACGAACCGTCTGTTAAGTTTTTAAAATTTAAGGTACTTCGAAAATTCAATTTCACAATTTTATGTAAATAGGAAGGACATCGTCATAAATCTTATAAATTATGGATACTACTTATTATTTAAAAATCTGGTACGTATATTTGGTTTCTGTAGATATTTATCCAGATCTTATTATGTCTTCCAACTTTAGATTTTCTCATTCATAAACTCATCTTGTTCAAATAGAGGCCCTTAGATGGCAGTTCCTGTTGAAGTAAAGTGTTTTTCCCCTCTATATTAAACTGTTGCTTTACGTATATAATTTCATAAAAATTGCAACCGCAAATCGCAACTGCAAGCAGCGAATGTAATTATATTATTCGCCTCAGTTCACCAACGAAATACATTCAAAAAGATTTGGCTTCGTCTCTCCCTCTTGCTCTGGTTAATTCTATCGCAAAATGTTGATGTAACAGTAACCAAACGCAGTCTGTGGTAGCAATATTAAAACGCTACTACAGGTTCAACTTAAAATGATCTGAGTCACTTTGATGTAAGATTATAACCTCTAAATGTATGGATAAAGCAAGCGTGGTATTGACTACAGACTGCGGGGTTGACACTGGGTATCTTGTGCTTAGGACTTTCAGTGGAGATGACAGAGTGAAGAGGATTTGTTAAAAATATAAAATAAAACTCTCAAGTGTTGCTAATAATAACTGGTGTTTAATTTCAACAAGATAAAAGAATACGAAGAACAATACATGGCGCAGCCGTATTTTGAACCTAAATTTGAAGATTTTTGGAAATTTAAAATAATTTGGAAACGAAATTTTTTTGAGTTGGTTCAATTTTGAAAGAACAATGGGAACTCCAATAGAATTCAAGATGCCATTACTACTACATTGTGATTCTGTGGGAGATATGTGGTTAAAATGGAAGAATTTCAAGCAACAATTGCAACTTTTCATATTGGTAGCCGGTTTAGAGCGTGTGTCTGAGGCAAGGAAGTCGGCGATTCTACTCAATGCTATTGGGTTAGAAGGGCAAAATATTTATTATAATATTTTAAAGAAGACTGATGAATCTTTGAATGACGAAAATGAAACTCATAAGTATACAAAGCTGTTGGAGTTATTTGATGAGTATTTTGAGCCAAAACAGAATGAGCTCATAAATACATTTAACTTTAATAAGAGAAACCAAGAAGAAGGGGAGATGTTTGACAGTTTCTATGCAGATATTAGAAAACTGGTGTCCGGCTGCAATTTTGGAGATAGTGAAAACAGAATGTTAAGAGACAGAATTGTCATGGGGATACGGGACAAGAACTTGCAGCGGAAGTTACTGGAGAGCCGGGATCTTACGCTTGACTTGGCAGTGGATCGATGCCGAGCTGCTGAGTTGTCCCAGGAACATGCGAGTATTATGCAAAGGAAGGAAGATATACTCATGGTCAATTCTATTCAAAACAAACAATATGAAGCTAAGTATAAAAACAATTTTAATAAAGTAATGAGTGGTGGTTCTAAAATGCAAAACAATTACAGTAGTCAATTTTATCATTGTAAGAAGTGTAATAAAGAACACGGACCTCGACAGTGCCCCGCTTTTGGGAAAGTTTGTTCTAATTGTCATAAATTAAATCATTTTGCACTAGGGTGTAAAAATAAGAAAGTGAACCTAGTTGAGGAAGAAAAACCCGAGGATGATAATTTTGTGCATGATTTGTGACTAGTTAAGATATGTCATTCATTATTAAGTAATAAAAAATGTTGTCAGAAGGACTGGCTAACAATTTTAATAACGGAAAATAAAAAAGTTACATTTAAATGTGATACTGGGGCGCAGGTGAATGTAATTTCACTAAAAGATTTAAAAAAGATTGTCGGTGATGAAAATCCTAACTGGTCTGAGACAAACATTTTATTGGAAGCATTTGGGGGTTATATAATAAAGCCTTTGGGGAAAATAATACTAAAATTACATTTAAATGAAACTGAAAAAATTGATACAGAATTTATAATAATAAAAGAAAACTGTCAACCAATATTGGGTCTTAGTTCATTGTTAGAATTAAAATTACTAAATGTTAATAATATTAATATTAATCTAGAGGACAAAAACAATAATAATATTAATAATATTAATGTTATAAACAAGGAAAAAATTATTAATCAGTATTGTGAACTTTTTCAGGGTATTGGACAGTTTAAAGAGACACTGGAACTGCACATTCAACCAGATGCACAGGTTGTGGTAAAACCACCACGTCGAGTACCTCATGCATTACTGGAACGGCTAGAGAAAAAACTGAAAAGCCTTGAAGAACATCAGATTATTGAGAAAGTAGAGCATCCAAAGTCATTTGTGAGTAATCTTGTAGTAATAGAAAAAAGTGATGGTAATTTAAGAATTTGTCTTGATCCTCAAGAATTAAATAAAGTGCTAATAAGAGAATATCATTTGATTCCAACACTTGAGGAAATCATAACAAAATTAAAAAATAAGACAGTTTTTTCTGTACTTGATCTCTCTGATGGATTTTATAATATTAAGTTGTCAGATAAATCAACAGATCTGTGCACATTTAGTTCACCTTTTGGTTGTTATAAATTTTTAAGATTACCGTTTGGGGTGTCAGTAGCACCAGAAATTTTTCAAAAATATAGTCAACGGGCGTTCGGGGATATACCCGGTGTGGTGGTCTATTGTGATGATCTGTTGATTTGTGGTGAAAATGAGGAGGATCATGACAGAATATTAAAATGTGTATTGGATAGAGCAAAAGAAAATAATGTAAGATTCAATAAAAGGAAATTTCAATATAAAAAATGTGAAGTTAAATATTTTGGGCACATATTTTCAAAAGAAGGTATGAAAATTGACCCAGATAGAGTGAAAGCAATTTTAAATATTAAAAGTCCAACAAATAAAAAAGAGTTACAAATATTTTTGGGAATGATTAATTATCTAAGAAATTTTATTAGTAAATTGGCAGAATTAACTGTTCCATTAAATAGTTTGCTAAAAAAGAATGTAAATTGGTTGTGGACGGAAGTGCATGAAAACATTTTCAATAATATTAAAAAATGCATAACTGTAGCACCAGTTTTACAAAATTTTGACACCTCATTGCCAGTAGTAATTCAGTGTGATGCAAGCAAAGATGGACTGGGTTGTTGTCTAATGCAAAATGGAAAGCCAGTATCTTATGCATCAAGAAGTCTTACAAGTGCAGAGAAAAATTTTTCGCAAATAGAAAAAGAATTATTAAGTGTTGTTTGGGCAACAAAAAAGTTTCACTATTATATTTATGGAAAAAAGTGTATTGTACTTAATGATCACAAACCATTAGAAAATTTACTTAAAAAAAGCATTCATGCAATTCCGTCAACTAGGTTGCAGAGACTTAAATTAAAGTTACTAAAATATAACACAGAGTTCAAATATCAAAAGGGTCGTTTAATGCATATTGCAGATTTACTTTCTCGCTCTTATTTAGAGGAAAAGGATATGGATCAATCATACATGTATGAAGTCATACATTGTATTGGCTTGTCAAATTATTTGCAATGTACAGAAGAACAAAGACAAGAACTAATATTAGAAACATCTAAGGATGTAGAGTTATCTGTTTTGATGAATTTCACAAAAAATGGATGGCCAGATAACACTAAAATTATACCTGATAATATGAAGCATTACTTTAAATTCATAGAAAATATTACAGCTGATAAAGAACTCTTATTTATGAATGATAGACTCATAGTTCCAAAGTCACTGAGATTATCAATTTTAAATAGATTACATGAGGGTCATTTGGGGATAACTAAGATGAAACAAACAGCTAGAACTTTGTATTATTGGCCGCAAATTGATTCACACATTGAAGCATTTGTAAGGAAGTGTTTTGTTTGTCAGACTTATCAAAATAGTAATGTAAAAGAACCTTTATTATCACATGAAATACCTAAATTGCCATTTTCTAAGCTTGGGACTGACATAATGGATTTTAAAAGGAAAAGTTATCTGGTTGTTTATGATTATATGTCTAAATGGTTAGAAATAAAACTAATTACGAATAAAAGTGCACAGAGCATAATAAATGCATTGATAGACGTATTCACCAGCTTTGGCATACCAACTGAGGTTGTGGCAGATCACATTCCCTTTGATTCAGTTCAATGTAAACAATTTGCAAAGGACTGGGGTTTTAAGTTTACTTATTCAAGTCCAAGGTATCCACAATCAAATGGTATGGCAGAACGTGGAGTACAAATAGCTAAGAAAATTTTAACAAAGTGTAATGAGGATAAGACTGACTATAGGATTGCGTTAATGCAATATAGATCTTCACCTGTGTCGGGGACCTATTTTACACCTTCACAACTAATGATGAGTAGGAATTTAAGAACTAAGTTGCCATGTAGCTACAATTATTTGAAACCAAAGTTAAATATTAATGTAGAGATTGAAATGAATAAGAGTAGAGATAGGAATATTTTCAATTATAATAAGCATGTTAAGGAAAAGAATAGGTTTCAAATAAATCAGAAAGTATGGTTTAAAAAGGACCCTCAAAAGAATATATGGCTACAGGGCATCATTGTAAATAATGATAAGCAAGATTTCAGATCTTATGATGTTATGGATTGTAATGGTTGCACGTACACACGAACGTCGTATCATATTCGTTCTCAATAATCTGATAGAGTAAGTTTTGAATGTGCAGTTCAGTGAATAATTTTTTTTTTTTTATGATAATAAGGAAGTTGTTTTTATTTTAAGAGTTTAAGTTGTTTAAGTGAGAAAAGATAAATACCTAGTTATGTATTGGTTAAAGCTTAATGTTAAGTTATAAATAAGTAACTTTAAAAAAGTATTTTTTTTTTTTTATTATTATTATTTTTTTGTGTGGAAAGGGGTATGATGTAACAGTAACCAAACGCAGTCTGTGGTAGCAATATTAAAACGCTACTACAGGTTCAACTTAAAATGATCTGAGTCACTTTGATGTAAGATTATAACCTCTAAATGTATGGATAAAGCAAGCGTGGTATTGACTACAGACTGCGGGGTTGACACTGGGTATCTTGTGCTTAGGACTTTCAGTGGAGATGACAGAGTGAAGAGGATTTGTTAAAAATATAAAATAAAACTCTCAAGTGTTGCTAATAATAACTGGTGTTTAATTTCAACAAGATAAAAGAATACGAAGAACAATACAGTTGAAATTTCCTCTAAATAGCTTCCTTGGTGAAGGCTCGCGCAATATTGAGTTCTAGCGGGTTACTGCAGCGGAAGTTTAGATAACATTTTGCACTTCTTTTGTACCTTTCAGCCATGCGACCACCTTTCAAAGAGTCTTAAAGACTTTGCTTGCATAATATCAAGCTTAAGATTGTTTAAAAAGATTGTTTCATTCATTTTAGTAGTTATCAATAGATGTCGCGAGTGACTAATTAAAACCCGCTATCGTTGTGTTCACGGCGAAGTATATAAGGTCTGGAAATTCTTAGGCAAATAAAGTTTTCTACTGGTGACATCTGAAGTTTGATTTACGCAAGTTTAGACATAAAGTGGTGCCGAAACCCGGGAGAAGAAGGACATAAGTGTAACAGTGAGTACAGTGAAAAAATGAAGTGTCAAAGACTTAGAATAATCGTGAGTAGAATATTTCGTGTGCAGTGAAAAATCGTTAGAGTCCCAAAGACTTACAATAATTTACTCGTGTCAGGACTTAGAAAATTTACTGATTATGGGACTTTAACTTTTTACTGATTACGAAACTTAGAAAATTTCGATCAGTGGAACTTTTCTTTGATATTTTTACAAGTGTTTTGGTCTTAGTCTCTGGAACATTTTGCGAATCTTTAACATAGTCGCTGGAGAGTTTTGTGAACTTTGAACATTTGTTTTGCGTCAACATGGAGAAGATAGACTCAATGATTTTCAAACAAACTGAGATTAGCGAGCGTATATCGAAGGCGTTCAAGAACTTTAAAAAATCCCCGAAGGATAGAATTACGGTGCCCTACATCCGAATTAGAGAAGAGACTTTAAAGACAAATTGGGAACTATTCAATACCAACCATTATGAGATTGTTGCTGTCACTTCACCAGACGACCAGAAGCTGTTGTCGTACTTTCTCGATGATGCTTATGACGGTTGTGAAGAGACATATTTGGCATTTAAAACGATGCTCGCAGAGCAGCTAGAGAAGCTTGTTCCAACCGGCTCTGCTACTACTACAAAATCCAGCAACAATAGTAATAATTCGGAGATAAGTTCGCAGATCGACGTAAAACTGCCGAGAATTGAGTTGCCAAAGTTTACCGGTCATTATGACGAATGGCAGAGCTTCTACGATATGTTCACTTCGATCGTTCACAACAATTCCAGTTTAAAGGAAGTTCAAAAGCTCCACTATCTCAAAAGTAGCCTGTCTGGAGAACCTGAGTTGCTTCTCAGAAACCTAGCCGTAACTGATGCGAATTATCAAGATGCTTGGACAAAACTGACCCAACGCTACACAAACAAGAGATACAATTGCAATGAGATGATGAAGTGTTTGTTTTCCCAAAAAGCGATTACTGCTGAGTCAGCGACATCTACGAAGCAAATTCTGGATAATACATCAGCGTGTCTCAAGTCACTACAGAATCTTGATATCAACACGGACTCTTGGGACCCTATAATCAATTATTTGGTATTGTCCAAGCTTGATATCGAGTCACGCAAGCAATGGGAAATGTATGTGAATCAGAATGTTCAGCCTAACACATTGCCATCCTGGAACCAACTTGCAAGTTTTTTGGAGACTAGATTTCGAACATTAGAGATGCTGGATGGTCAAAAGTGTACACCAAAGGTTACGCAGAACAATACTTCTAATGCTTCTAAACAAATTATTAAACACAAGTCTTTTCACTCCACTGTTAACAACAACGAGAAAAAAGTGTCAATCAATACTTGCGTAATGTGTTCAGGAGGACACTCCCTATATCAATGTAAGCAGTATGAGAGGCTGTCCCCAGAGAAGAGGACTGAGTACGTGCAAGCAAACCGCTTGTGCTTCAACTGCTTATCATCGAGTCATTCTGTGAGAGGATGTCACCAGTCTACGTGTTGTCGTCGGTGTGGACGACGTCATCACACTACACTACATTATGAGAGAGAGGAACAAGTGGCTGCTGCGGTTCCGATCCTACCGCCAGCTACTCCGCCTACGGTTCTGTCAGAGATTCAGCAACCGCCTGAGAAGAATAATCCACAAAATTTGAGTCAACAACCTAATAAAAATCCCGTATCAAGAGTAGTAGCTCATTTTGTTAAAGAGAGTTATCAGGGCAATCAGAGTAAATTGTTAGCAACCGCCCTGGTAAAAATTGTTTCATCAAATGGCTACTCCCAATTAGTCCGAGCGTTAATTGATCAGGGTTCTGAGGTGTCATTGATCAGTGAGGCAACTGTTCAGTCATTAGGTCTTTGTCGAACTCCTATTAATGGTATAGTTTCCGGTGTAGGTGAAGGTGAAACAAGAACGAAGAGCATGGTATCTTTTAGCATTGAATCTTTGCTTAATCCTGAGTTTTCTTTTCTAGTTAGCGACGCTTATGTGTTGAAGAGTTTGACTTCCGTTCTGCCTTCGCGCAAACCTGTGATTCTAGATTGGCCTGAGCTTGAGAATCTTTCACTAGCTGATCCAAAGTATAGATCTCCTGGTAAAATAGATGTCATTCTAGGAGTCGATGTACACAGTGCGATAGTTATAGAAGGCCTTATCAAACACCCTTCCGCGGGTCCAGGTGGTCCACTTGCTCAGAACACTGAATTTGGTTGGATTTTGTCCGGTAAAGTCGACAACGAGTCCCGTGAAGCAGATTTCTTTCCCATCAGTCTTCATATCCGAGTTAATGAAGATGAGCTTCTGAAACAATTCTGGGAAATAGAGAGAGAACCAGACAATATTGAGAAGAAGATGACAGAAGAAGAAATGAGGTGCGAAGAAATTTACAAAAGGACCACCAAGAGAGACAAGGACGGACGTTACATGGTGAGATTACCTTTCAAAAGTGCAAACCCAGAGTGTTTACATGGCAATTCGAGAGAGATAGCACTGAAGAGGTTTAGCTACCTAGAGAAGAAACTTATGAGAAATCCTTCTTTACGCGAAGAATATACAAAAGCGATCGATGACTATTTGATTCAGGACCATATGGAGCCTATTATAGAAGAAGAGCAAGTGAAAGATCCAACAGCAGTGTATGCTCCACATCACGCAGTTGTGAAAGAAGAAAGAGAAACGACCAAAACTAGAGTGGTCTTTGATTTTTCGTGCAAAGGAAAGAACAATGTTTCCTTAAATGAGGAACTGCTCGTCGGTCCCAAAATCCAGCAGGATTTACGTCATATCTTGATGAGATGGAGACAACATCCGATCTGCATTGTGGCGGATCTCAAACAAATGTACCGCCAGGTAATAGTCCAGGAGCCAGATACTGACTTACAGCGCATTTTATGGAGATCAGATCCCAAAGAGCCAATTCAGCATTTCAGAATGAAGCGACTGGCTTTCGGTACGGCGTCAGCGCCGTATTTAGCAGTTAAGTCCCTTGAAACGCTGGCAATGGATGAGTTTGCGAAGTATCCTGTGGCATCTCAGATCACACTTGAGGATTATTACATGGAAGATTTGCTATCGGGATGCGAGACGTATGACGAGGCTATGAAAATTTATGAGCAGATGACGAACCTGATGAGAGCTGGAGGTTTTGAACTCCAAAAGTGGAGTAGCAACAATTATTGTTTACTTGAGCACATTAAGACTGAGAATTTGCGTACAAACGGAACCATTGTTTTCAAATCCAATGACATGATCAAAGTATTAGGTATATCCTGGAATAAGAAAACTGACAATTTTGAATACAACTTTCAGCTTCCAGTTCAGAATGAGAGGGTGACCAAGAGGTCAGTGTTATCCGACATTGCAAGACTTTACGATCCAATCGGGTGGATCGCACCTGTGGTATTTATAGGTAAAGTCTTCATCCAAAAACTCTGGAAGTCAGGTCTTGATTGGGACGAAAACTTGTCATCGGAACTACTTCGTGAATGGTATAAATTTAAAGATGATTTAGTAAATGTTCCCAGGGTTATTGTTCCAAGATGGCTCCAAACAAAAAAAGAAGATCATGTTGAACTACACGCTTTCGCAGATGCTTCCCAAGTTGGATATGCTGCAGCTGTTTACCTGAAAACTGAAGACAAAGATGGTAAAGTTGCTGTTAATCTGGTTACATCTAAAACTAAGGTAGCGCCAGTTCAAAAAGAGATGTCCATACCTCGCCTAGAGTTGTGTGCAGCACTTCTTGCCGCAAAGTTGATACATGAAGTTTCTCAAGTTATGAAAGTACCAAAAGAAAAATTATTCGCCTGGTCTGATAGCACAGTGGTACTTGCATGGATCGCTGGAGAACCTTATCGTTGGGTGACTTTTGTGAGCAACAGAGTATCAGAGATTCTTACAATATTGGATAGAAGTCAGTGGCGACATGTGAGCACAAATCATAACCCGGCGGATTGTGCATCCCGAGGTATAAGCAGTGAAGAGTTGGTTGATCACGAGTTGTGGTGGCACGGTCCCACATGGCTCAGAGACAACAAGAGTTATAAGAGTCAAGGTTGTCAAGATTTTGAGACTGCAGAGGAAGAAAAGCCTGTCAAGTCTTTGGCGACTACGATACAAATAAAAGAGACTTTCCCTTGGACGAGATTTTCTTCGTTACCACGGTTGTTACGCGTGATGTCTTACTGTAAAAGATTTTTGAATTTAAAGCTACCAAAAGAACAGAGACTTACATTATCGAAGACGGTAACAACCGATGAAATGAGCCCGGTGATGAGACACTGTATAAAGGAGACACAGAGTTTGTACTTCGAAGAAGAGATCAAGCACTTAAAAACCCACAACTGGGTACCAAAAAAGAGCCGTTTTCATACTCTCAACCCGATTTTCGATGAGAACGGTATATTACGAGTAGGTGGACGCATTAATGAAGCCAAGGTTGACTATGACACTCGTCATCCAATAATTATGCCTAGTGAGAGTCATCTTACTAAGCTCATAGTTGCGGATGCTCACCTTAAAACGTTTCATGGCGGACCACAATTGATGCTTAATTTTCTGAGATCAAAATACTGGATCATTCGAGCGCGAGACCTGGTGAAGAAGCAGTATAGAACCTGTGCAAAATGCATAAGATATTCGAGGCAAAATAAAAATCAACTGATGGGCCAAATTCCCGAGGATCGTTTAAAGCCAACGAGGCCCTTTAGGATTTCTGGGGTGGATTTTACAGGTCACATTAATATTCGTTTTTCACCTGGTCGAGGAGCAAAGTCTTACAAAGGCTATATCTGTGTTTTTATCTGCATGATTTCAAAGGCGATACACTTAGAAGCCGTCAGCGATATGACTGCTAAAGGCTTTATTGCAGCTTTTCGTAGATTTGTTTCAAGGAGAGGCCATTGTAAGACGTTGTTCAGTGATAATGGTACTAATTTTGTCGGCGCTGATAAAGAGTTAAGGGAGAAATTTAATCGTGCTGTATCGCAGCTGCCAGACGAAATTAGTCACCTGCTTGCAAACGAAGGTACGTCATGGAATTTTATTCCTCCACATGCCCCCAATTTCGGAGGCTTGTGGGAGGCCGGAGTTCGATCCACTAAAAAACATTTAAAGCGAGTGATAGGAGATGCTACGCTCACATATGAGGAGCTTTCGACAGTTTTAACGCAAATTGAGGCATGCCTCAATTCTCGTCCGCTTTCTTATCTCAGTGACAATCCTGATGATCCCTTACCATTAACGCCTGGTCATTTTTTAGTTGGGGAGCCACTTATTGTAATTCCTGATGAATATAGCACTAGTAAAAATGTAACTGGCCTTCAGAGATGGAAATATACTCAAAAAATGGTTAATGATTTTTGGAAAAAGTGGTCTGATGAATATTTAGTTACTCTAAATCAACGCTATAAATGGACAATGAAAAAAACTGAGCCAGAGATTAATGATGTTGTTATAATTAAAGATCATAATTTGCCTCCTGCAAAATGGTTGGTAGGTAGGGTCGTTGAGAAACATGTCGGTAAAGATCAGATTACACGTGTTGTAACGCTTAAAACTAGAAATGGTTACTGTAAACGGCCATGTAACAAATTATGTTTTCTACCTAAGTCTGTAGATTAAGCCAAAATTAAGTTTTATAAAATTTACATTTACTTGTATGTAAAGTAGTTTTGTTGCATCTGCAGAGTTAATATGCTGTCAGTTTTGTGTTTTATTACCAAAGTTGAGTACATTCAGTATTTTAGTTTAATATTTTTCTTTGAGTGTCTTATCTCATGGTGGGCGGCGTATGTAAGCCCAGAGTCTAATTGTTTTCTATAGTTTCTTATAGAGTTTCTATATTGTTTGTGTTTGCTTTATAGACTTTATATTTGGTTTGTGATTTCCTTTTATGAAAGGACGGAGTCCTTTAGTGGGCGGGATGTTTAAAAAGATTGTTTCATTCATTTTGGTAGTTATCAATAGATGTCGCGAGTAACTAATTAAAACCCGCTATCGTTGTGTTCACGGCGAAGTATATAAGGTCTGGAAATTCTTAGGCAAATAAAGTTTTCTACTGGTGACATCTGAAGTTTGATTTACGCAAGTTTAGACAAAGATTAAAGTCGTTTGTATGAAAATGAAATAGGCTCTTATTTAAAATAAATTGTAAATTTAGAGACAGTGGTCGCAGTAATAAATTTTTCAGTATAATTGGAACCAAAATTGATTAGCAAGGTTAGTTTAATGCGGTAAGATCAGTTCAGCTGCTGGAATTTTCAATACAACACAACCAAGCTTGAGTTTCAAGGAAAAATATTAGATACTTAAACTAACTAAATGCCACTTAGCGTTAGGTTAGTTCGTTCTCATATTATAAAAATATATTACATAAACTACTTTTCGCGAATGCTTTCATATGTATGTGTTTGATACTTAGTTTATTTTCTACTCCCGCTTCACTCAAAGCTGCAGCCTTCTGTGAAAGTAGAGCGCACAGCAGCTGAAGCGCTTTATCACGCTACACGTCGCTATTTTAAGTAGGTTACAATTAGGACAAACAGTGTCTGCAGCGCTTTATCATGCTACACGTCGCTATTTTAAGTAGGTTACAATTAGGACAAACAGTGTCTGCAGCGCTTTATCATGCTACACGTCGCTATTTTAAGTAGGTTACAATTAGGACAAACAGTGTCTGCAGCGCTTTATCATGCTACACGTCGCTATTTTAAGTAGGTTACAATTAGGACAAACAGTGTCTGCAGCGCTTTATCATGCTACACGTCGCTATTTTAAGTAGGTTACAATTAGGACAAACAGTGTCTGCAGCGCTTTATCATGCTACACGTCGCTATTTTAAGTAGGTTACAATTAGGACAAACAGTGTCTGCAGCGCTTTATCATGCTACACGTCGCTATTTTAAGTAGGTTACAATTAGGACAAACAGTGTCTGCAGCGCTTTATCATGCTACACGTCGCTATTTTAAGTAGGTTACAATTAGGACAAACAGTGTCTGCAGCGCTTTATCATGCTACACGTCGCTATTTTAAGTAGGTTACAATTAGGACAAACAGTGTCTGCAGCGCTTTATCATGCTACACGTCGCTATTTTAAGTAGGTTACAATTAGGACAAACAGTGTCTGCAGCGCTTTATCATGCTACACGTCGCTATTTTAAGTAGGTTACAATTAGGACAAACAGTGTCTGCAGCGCTTTATCATGCTACACGTCGCTATTTTAAGTAGGTTACAATTAGGACATACAGTGTCTGCAGCGCTTTATCATGCTACACGTCGCTATTTTAAGTAGGTTACAATTAGGACAAACAGTGTCTGCAGCGCTTTATCATGCTACACGTCGCTATTTTAAGTAGGTTACAATTAGGACAAACAGTGTCTGCAGCGCTTTATCATGCTACACGTCGCTATTTTAAGTAGGTTACAATTAGGACATACAGTGTCTGCAGCGCTTTATCATGCTACACGTCGCTATTTTAAGTAGGTTACAATTAGGACAAACAGTGTCTGCAGCGCTTTATCATGCTACACGTCGCTATTTTAAGTAGGTTACAATTAGGACAAACAGTGTCTGCAGCGCTTTATCATGCTACACGTCGCTATTTTAAGTAGGTTACAATTAGGACAAACAGTGTCTGCAGCGCTTTATCATGCTACACGTCGCTATTTTAAGTAGGTTACAATTAGGACATACAGTGTCTGCAGCGCTTTATCATGCTACACGTCGCTATTTTAAGTAGGTTACAATTAGGACAAACAGTGTCTGCAGCGCTTTATCATGCTACACGTCGCTATTTTAAGTAGGTTACAATTAGGACAAACAGTGTCTGCAGCGCTTTATCATGCTACACGTCGCTATTTTAAGTAGGTTACAATTAGGACAAACAGTGTCTGCAGCGCTTTATCATGCTACACGTCGCTATTTTAAGTAGGTGACAATTAGGACAAACAGTGTCTGCAGCGCTTTATCATGCTACACGTCGCTATTTTAAGTAGGTTACAATTAGGACAAACAGTGTCTGCAGCGCTTTATCATGCTACACGTCGCTATTTTAAGTAGGTTACAATTAGGACAAACAGTGTCTGCAGCGCTTTATCATGCTACACGTCGCTATTTTAAGTAGGTTACAATTAGGACAAACAGTGTCTGCAGCGCTTTATCATGCTACACGTCGCTATTTTAAGTAGGTGACAATTAGGACAAACAGTGTCTGCAGCGCTTTATCATGCTACACGTCGCTATTTTAAGTAGGTTACAATTAGGACAAACAGTGTCTGCAGCGCTTTATCATGCTACACGTCGCTATTTTAAGTAGGTTACAATTAGGACAAACAGTGTCTGCAGCGCTTTATCATGCTACACGTCGCTATTTTAAGTAGGTTACAATTAGGACAAACAGTGTCTGCAGCGCTTTATCATGCTACACGTCGCTATTTTAAGTAGGTTACAATTAGGACAAACAGTGTCTGCAGCGCTTTATCATGCTACACGTCGCTATTTTAAGTAGGTTACAATTAGGACAAACAGTGTCTGCAGCGCTTTATCATGCTACACGTCGCTATTTTAAGTAGGTGACAATTAGGACAAACAGTGTCTGCAGCGCTTTATCATGCTACACGTCGCTATTTTAAGTAGGTTACAATTAGGACAAACAGTGTCTGCAGCGCTTTATCATGCTACACGTCGCTATTTTAAGTAGGTTACAATTAGGACAAACAGTGTCTGCAGCGCTTTATCATGCTACACGTCGCTATTTTAAGTAGGTTACAATTAGGACAAACAGTGTCTGCAGCGCTTTATCATGCTACACGTCGCTATTTTAAGTAGGTTACAATTAGGACAAACAGTGTCTGCAGCGCTTTATCATGCTACACGTCGCTATTTTAAGTAGGTGACAATTAGGACAAACAGTGTCTGCAGCGCTTTATCATGCTACACGTCGCTATTTTAAGTAGGTTACAATTAGGACAAACAGTGTCTGCAGCGCTTTATCATGCTACACGTCGCTATTTTAAGTAGGTTACAATTAGGACAAACAGTGTCTGCAGCGCTTTATCATGCTACACGTCGCTATTTTAAGTAGGTGACAATTAGGACAAACAGTGTCTGCAGCGCTTTATCATGCTACACGTCGCTATTTTAAGTAGGTTACAATTAGGACAAACAGTGTCTGCAGCGCTTTATCATGCTACACGTCGCTATTTTAAGTAGGTTACAATTAGGACAAACAGTGTCTGCAGCGCTTTATCATGCTACACGTCGCTATTTTAAGTAGGTTACAATTAGGACAAACAGTGTCTGCAGCGCTTTATCATGCTACACGTCGCTATTTTAAGTAGGTGACAATTAGGACAAACAGTGTCTGCAGCGCTTTATCATGCTACACGTCGCTATTTTAAGTAGGTTACAATTAGGACAAACAGTGTCTGCAGCGCTTTATCATGCTACACGTCGCTATTTTAAGTAGGTTACAATTAGGACAAACAGTGTCTGCAGCGCTTTATCATGCTACACGTCGCTATTTTAAGTAGGTTACAATTAGGACAAACAGTGTCTGCAGCGCTTTATCATGCTACACGTCGCTATTTTAAGTAGGTTACAATTAGGACAAACAGTGTCTGCAGCGCTTTATCATGCTACACGTCGCTATTTTAAGTAGGTGACAATTAGGACAAACAGTGTCTGCAGCGCTTTATCATGCTACACGTCGCTATTTTAAGTAGGTTACAATTAGGACAAACAGTGTCTGCAGCGCTTTATCATGCTACACGTCGCTATTTTAAGTAGGTTACAATTAGGACAAACAGTGTCTGCAGCGCTTTATCACGCTACACGTCGCTATTTTAAGTAGGTTACAATTAGGACAAACAGTGTCTGCAGCGCTTTATCATGCTACACGTCGCTATTTTAAGTAGGTTACAATTAGGACAAACAGTGTCTGCAGCGCTTTATCATGCTACACGTCGCTATTTTAAGTAGGTTACAATTAGGACAAACAGTGTCTGCAGCGCTTTATCATGCTACACGTCGCTATTTTAAGTAGGTTACAATTAGGACAAACAGTGTCTGCAGCGCTTTATCATGCTACACGTCGCTATTTTAAGTAGGTTACAATTAGGACAAACAGTGTCTGCAGCGCTTTATCATGCTAGACGTGTCTAAGGTTGCTGAGTGAAAAGATGAGCGTAAGTTTGCCAGCAAGCTGTGAACATTGCTGTGAAGTTTGTTATTTATCATTAATAGGTTCATACATACATTTCGTCGAAGTAGTGCGACTGTGTGTATGTAATCAATGAACGCTTTTTTTGTTATAAAATGCTGTAATTTATTTTTAAACAATAAAAATATTTTGTCGTAATTACAAACAAAAAATAAAGAACATGTGATTCAGCGGTGTAGGTTTTTGAATATAATCACGTCATCATATCCCTAGCCTAATGCCGTATCTACGTGGTCAGCTACCTTACCTAGGGGATTAAACGAGGGTACTGGTTTTTACACAGAGCGACTGACATCTGACCTCCGCCACCCAGGTGGGATACCACACCCAATTCTAGATTAGATCAGAGTTTTCTAACTGCCAATGCTTAGCACTGGCCTCTAACATATCTACGGTATTAAATAATATTAAACGGGACCAACGACTTACCGAAGCACGGAAAAAGCACCGAATAAATGTATATATGAAATTCAAAAACCGAAAAACACATTGGTACGTGGTAGGAGTCGAACCACGACGTCCCCGCTCAGCAGGCAGCGATCCTATTCACTACACCATCGGGGTCTCTTTTAGTAGAATCACGTAGATAAATATAATGAAAACGAAATAAACATTTCTTTCACTCTTATTTGTACATGGTTACACATTACACTTGTGTGTGATTGGCTGGAACCTAAATGTGCTTATGTTATTTGAAGGCTTTAGCTTAACACTATATTTATATTTAAGGCAGGCTTACAGTTCGTGAATTCATAGTAAAAAGCTTTATAGGAATCACAGATTATACATACATAAGTATATATAATCCTTGTTTATGTTCTCAAGAATCACTGATTATCTTTTCAACATATTTAAGAATGAAGACGTGTGAAAACCAGTACCTCTAAAGTGGTTAAATGTACCACTAAAATGTACTTAGCCCGTAAATATATTTGAATAATTGCCCGTGATAGAGGCAGATTTCAGTATCATTTGTAACACGGGTCGAAAAAAGAAACTTAATATTTAAGCACTAAAAGAGCCTTTCAAATACCTATATATCTGATTAAAACAAAGCATTATTAGGTTTTGTGCGGTGCGATAATTTCAATCAATACCCTCTGTTCCGTGATATAATACTCTACTGAGCATCTAGGATACAAGGATACAGGCATCAATTTACCATGTGATGCATAATGTATGCCGGGACAAAGATAGCATTTATGTTTGTCGTTTCGTTTAACTTTATCAATCTCTTTTATAGTTTCTCCTACTAGCATTATAAACATTCTATAAAAATAAGTACATGGGAATAACAATTTGTATTTATTGTCCGGATATGTTTAACTAGCATAAATAAAGTGGTAAGACCATTAAGCGTTAAACGTAATTGAACGAGACGTTGAAGGCAGTAACGATATATTTTATAACTTTAGCTTGGATTTTTATTGCTATTTTGCGCATTTACAGTGAAGCCTTAAGGGGCTCTCGTGATATTTCGGTCGCTTGCAAGGCCTATAAAGTATACTTTATCGTTACATAAAAAATATAAAATAATTATATGTTGTAGATTGGTCTCAGCTCTTCATTACACTCTTAAGATTATTTAAAAATATTGAGTAATTAATGAGAAATATGAATTCTTCTGGCCCTCTTTCCGTGTCTAAAACATTCACTAAACTTTTATTATTTACTTGCACTTAACGACTTGCATTTATGATAATTATTTTGAACGTTATAAATCATAAACACTAAAATGTGATCTGCTTGCTTTTTTATTTCGATTATTAGTTTTGGAGAAAAAAAATAAAATCTGATTTCTGGGAGGTTCGCAAAGGGCGGGTCCGTGCGCGGGCGACGGGCGGCAGACGGCCCACGGCCTTCGCGAGGGGAACCCGCGTCGCTCTTGTCAGGCAAAAATAGTTTTCGTAAGTTCTGTTTGGACATTTTGTGTTTAAGACTTTTAATATTCATTGTTTAATATTAGTGCGAATTATTCTTTATCTACTGATTATTTTTGATGAGTTTCTCTAAAATTCTTAGAAAATATAAAAAAACAGTAAGTATTTACTTCAACATAATATTATTTTGTTTTATTTTACTACTATTTTATTAGTCAGCTACTGTAGAATGTAGCAAATGGTTCAGCAATGTTTTTTTAGGAAATAACAAAAATATCTTGGTTCTCTAAAAATATTGATAGCTGTTTGATTGGAATGTTTTATTCTATCTGACAGCGTAAAGATTGCATATTGTCTACAAACCAATGCATAATTTCGCCACACAAAGTGTCAGCCACATTAGTGCGGTGGCAGTGCTAGAGGCTTTCAATCGCAGTAGTACGAGATCGATCCTTACCAATATTCGATTCTAATTAACTTTTTTAATTTTTATTTAATTTGTATTATTTTTCTCATAAATTTTTAATTGTTTTTTTTTCCAGCAGCCATTAACAAAATGTTAAAAACAAAAATTCTGCACAAATATCTTGAATCACAAGAGTTCATAGCATTACGTCGTCGGACCAACAAAAGTAAGTGAAAATAAACTTACAGCTTTCATTTGGTTTATGTAAACTTTGTGATTATAACATGCTTTCATGCTGGCCTGGGAGCGAGAAAAAAACATAGAATGTGCCAGCTGCATTTCCTCCCAAGCATGCTGTAAAAACCAGCTAAGGGATCCGAGGGATTCAGTATATTGTAATTTAGGCGATGGGCTGACAACCTGTCACTACAGCAATATACCTACAAATATATCTTAAACAATCCTCAAAACTTTGTCAGACGTGGCGGGACGACCTTTACTTAGGTCGTTTACGCTCTGCCTACCCCATTAGGGATAAAGGCGTGATTATATGTATGTATGTATGTATGTATGTGATTATAACGGTATTCCACAACCTTGTTTCCCTTTTCGGAGTAAGTATATTATATTACTCCATGTCTCTACTGACTACAGTATGTCCGGGAAAAGAAGCAGCTGGAAGATTCTATGTTTTTCTATCGCCCCTAGTCTAGCAAAGAAGAATTAAGACATGTTAATTTAGAATTTACATTTACAGCACTTGTAAGTTTAATTATAGTCCAAGAGCTCAAACTATTTTAAGAACAGGAATAAACTACATATCCAAATAAAGGCGTTATCAAAATTATACATACATACATATGATCACGCCTTTATACCTGATGGGGTAGGCAGAGCGTAAACGACCTAAACAAAGGTCGTTCCGCCACGACTGACAAAGTTTTGAGGGTTATCTATACATATAATTAATCTCTAGAAGGATCGTGTCTATACATTGAATATATTTACAAAAAATAATTGCAGCAGGCGTTATTAACGATATAAAGATCAGAAAGTTTTTTTTTTGTCTGTCTGTCTGTCATTTTGTCTGTCTGTCTGTATGTTACCACATCACAACAAAACTACTGATCCGATTTCGATGGGACTTTTTAATTCATCTGTGTGTTACCCGAGTTGCAACTTAGGATACCTAAAATCACGCTACTAGACTTAGGGGGTAGGCAGGAAATTGAAATTTGGCTTGTTCTTAACCGATTTTATGGAACTTTTTTAATTCGACTGAACAATATTTAAAATTAAAGTTACCTTTAATTAATTAGTTACCTTTAATTTTCTACCTACCTCGTAAGTCGTGAGGCGTGATTTGTTGTATCGTAACTTTAATTTTAAAGGTTGCTCAGTCGAATAAAAAAGTTCCATAAGAATCGGTTAAGAAACAGCCAAATTTAAATTTCCTGCCTACCCTCTAAGTCTATTAGCGTGATTTTAGATATCCTAAGTTTCCCTTCTGGGTTGCAGAGATGAGATGGCAGTCGCTCTGTGTAAAAACCAGTACCCTCGTTCGATCCCCTAGATTAGGTAGCCGACCCCGTGATATACGGGATAGGGCTAGGGAGATGATGATGTATGACGCTATTGTCACAGCTCATCGCCTAAATTATAATATACTGAAACCCGAGGATCCCTTAGCTGGTTTTTACAGCATGCCAGGGACGAAATGCAGCTAGCACATTCTATGTTTTTCTCTCGCTCCCAGGCCAGCATGGAAGATCAAAATTATCCATACGAAATAATCAGTAGATTATATATTTATTATGTTCTTTTTACCATCACTATAATATTTGTTTTCTGTTTCAGTTATCCATTAGTACAAAAGAAGAAAAACTACACAATGCGCACACATCAGTAGAAGAATCATAAATTTATCAAAACTTCATATTTAATTGATGACCTTTATTACTATTACTCGTATACCTTCTAAGCTATTATTTTTAGTAGATTTATTTATTTCTAGTCATATAGTTTAAGAATCATTTCTTCTATGCTGGCCGGGGAGCAAGAGAAAAACATAGGATGTGCCAGCTGAATTTCCTCCCGGGCTAGCTGTAAAAACCAGTGTTCGAGAGTTTCAGTATATTGTAATTTAGGCAATGGGCTGACGTATTGTCACTTCAGAAATATACCTACAAATCTATCTTAAATAACCCTCAGAACTTAATCAGACGTGGCGGAACGACCTTTGTTTACGTCGTTTATGCTCTGCCTACCCCACTGTGGATAAAGGCGTGATTATATGTATGTATGATTTGAACTTCAAGAGATTATATTTCTGTACTTCATTATATCTTTCCAAATTTTAATCGCCTTTTAATACTACCTTTACAAAATGTCATTCCTTATAGCAGAAGACCAGAGTTAGGACACAAAAAACCTAATAATAATAATCTTTTACCTTCTGTTAGATTTTAAAATAAATTGACCTACATACTTAATTATTTAATGAATATATTTACATAAGATACATACTAATGACTGGCTATAGATTATAATCTAAAATAATACATAGCTAGGCTAGATTTTACAGCCATGTAATGCCTAATAATTGAAAATTGCATATTTTATACATAACGGGCGTAAGAGACAGCGGCCTGCAAATTCTTTCAGGAGATGAAAGTCTAGGTAGACCCATACAACATTAGAATTCACTTACCCAAGAGGTATGAAATGTTGTGGTTTGTCATGATTTTAAATACATAATTAAATTTTAAAAATATACAGAACTTCAGCCCTCTACAAGCCATCTAAAAATATTAATTTCATATAAAATCGAAAAAAAAGTCGTCGGTTTAATTTAGTTTTTTTTCTTTTGTTATTGTAATTTGGTGTTTTTTTTGAGCCCAGGTATATTATAAGTGAAAAGTATTTATTATAGTAAGATTTTAGCAAATTGCTTCACATAGTCATTTTGCTCCGGACAGCATCTCAAAATTATATTTGTTTTATCTCTTAAACAGGTTTAAACTTGCTGTAATTAATTTACGCGTAAATACAAGGTCTGTTACATCATATACAGCAATACAATTTTCAAATCTTACTTAATAGCAAACCAGATGTAACAATGACGGAAACGTAGGTATTAAAAAAAAAACTGCTGGTAAAGGGGTAAAAGTAGTATGGGCGTTGACTGCGGAACCTCTATCAGTTTGCGGGACGCTGTCCCTTACACCCGGCACATTTACATACATAGGGTTCATGGGGTCGATAGACTCGATACCCACTCGACAGAAGAAGAACATACATAAAAAACCGAGGTATATCATTTACCTAAGAAATTTTAAGGACTTGTTTAGACAATGAAACTGAACAATTTTCTCGATGGAATATAGGTCAAAATATGAAAAAAAAATCTATCGTGTCTAGTAAATTTTTTTCACCTTACGTTCCAAAAAAAAAAACAGTTTCATAATCTCACCAACAATAACAAGCCCTTAAAATTTCCTTAGTGAATAAAAATTCTTGCTGTATTTCAATAAAACATAATAATTTAATTCTTTAAAATGTTCGCAAGCTCTTGGACTATTTTATAGGATCATTTTGAATAAAGTGTAAATAATGATAACGGTGTGTTCGAATAAAATATAAAATAATAATTTAATATTATTATAAATAATTATTTAATATTATATAAAATAATAATTTGGAAAATTGAATATGTACATAATTAATTAGAATCAGTAGTGTGATAGTATATATCGACACATTTGTATTTTTTTTCATATTATTTCGACAGTTGTATGTTTTCTAGGAAAAGTTGTTTAGTTTAATGAGTAGAACACCAAGAGAACACCCGTAATATTTGCATTTTTAATTATAAAGTATTTTATGGATCACATGGTTCAAAAATATACCCGGTGGTAAAGGAGATGATCACAAACTAGAACCCATCGCGTGTTGTAGTAGTACAAGCTAAATCCGATAGATGGCCAAGTTTATTCTCCTTTACGTAACAAACATCAGGGGAAAGAACGGGTGGGTGGGGTGTCAGGTAAGCAAAACGCTCAAGGTCATTGAGACATGGGAGCGTCTTAAAGTTAACGTTCATGAAATATTGTGGTGGGGTTATTTTCCAATAGATAGATTAGATTATTTTATTTCACATTATCAATTTCACAATTACATTGCAATAATAATAAAAATGTCAAAGAATAATATGATCGTCAAAAAATACAGATTACACAATAAAAATAAATCAAATATTACAATCATACAAATGGACTCTAACAGATGTCTGAATAATTTTAAATAAGTCAATTTGTAAAATCAAATTTAAAAACTTTTTATCACGATGTCAAAACTAAAATATAAATATAAATCAGTATATTATGTAAATATGTCAGATCAGTAAAAATAAAATAAATAAATGAAAATGACAATTTAAAATAAAATAATAAGTACATAAAGTAGAGATTAAATGTCAATATAATTATTAATATTTATTTTATTCCACAAATTGATAATATTTACTTACAGTATAATATTCTTAATCTAATAAAAAGTTACGTATATTTAAATTACGTATTTATATTCTGAATGATATTGATGATCAGTATAATCACGACATCATTACGTAATTTCCGCGCTGTATACTATAATAGTGAGAATTAATACAATAGTCATCTTAATTAACAGTCTAGCTTGAGTCTATATTTTATTATTATTTATCGTTGCTCGAACGATGAAGTGTTACAAATATTAAATGAAAAACAATACAAATAGAATAGAAAATAGAAGAAGAAAGATGTAGAGAGACCTGATACGACACGATGAGTTATTAAAGAAGATTATTGAAGGAAAATAGAAGGAAGGAGAGGAAGAGGAAGAGGAAGGGCAAGAATAAGTTACATCGATCAAGTAAAAGAAAAGAGTAAGGTCAAGTCGTACCAGGAGGTCAAGGAGAATGCGGAATGCAGGGGGAGATGGCGTTCACTTCATTGTACTCAACCGACAAGAGCCTAGCTCTTAAATAAATGATGAAAATGATCCTCGCCTACTCCCATTGCGCGAGGTCAGCATTCTTAATCATTCGGCGCCATTCACTCCGCTGGTAAGCATAGTCAGCTGTGCAACCTAGCGTTTGCATTTATTTTGTCATCCAGGTAGCTGCCTCCGTGGTCTAGTGGTCAGCGCCATGGGCTTACGATCCGGAGGTCCTGGGTTCGATTCCCAAGGGGGACACAAAGTTGGTATTTGTCAATTTATCACTTTGTGAGGTTTTCCCCAGTTTGGTAAGGATATTGCAGGCTGAATCACTTGATTGTTCGCAAAGTAAAAGGATTCCGTGCTTCGGAGGGCATGTTAGGCACATTTTGACATGGTTTGAGTCGTTACTCAAAGCCAAACCCAAAGTTCATAAAGTTGTTCTTCTATCCAATAAAAACATGAAGCGAATGAATAATTCTCATTTGCTTCTGCACAATGCATTTACGATGAGATAACGTAGATCGTGGAAAGAAGAATGCTCGAGGATAATAATAAGTTTATTTTACGGGGATATCGTGCTTCTGATAGCAATCGTTATTAAAAATACCAAACAATAATAAAACCTCATAAAATAGCTTCATCTAAAATTTTATTAACAAACATAAAACGTGGATTCTTTCCTAATTATTAAGAAATATGAGTCGCTTCTATATCAGTTTGAATAAGTAATTGGTAGTAATTATAAAAAAACTTCTAATTAGCAGTAGGCATTTTGTACTGGGCCACCGACTCTGGGAGAGCGGTCAAGACTCTCACTCCGGGTCACTTCTGTCCCAAATGCTGTCCATCGCAATTCAACGCGGACACGCGGCGAGTGTGACAGGCACCTTTGTGCCGGCGACGACACAGAGCAGGTTATTTGAGTGACATATATACATACCATACATACATACATAAAATCACGCCTTTATCCCTTACGGGGTAGGCAGAGCGTGAAACGCCTCCTAAAAGGCGCTTTCGCCACGTCTGACATAAATTGAGGGCAATTTTAGACCCTATAGCATAAGATTGAATTACTTTTTATTTTATTAAGTTATTGTAAATACCTACCGTATTGTAAACTCAAACTAATAAAAGACTTATTTCGTACATATCTCATACTGATTGTTCAAATATTTTAATATTAAATACAAGTCTATCTTGAATAACCCTCAGAACTGTGTCATACGTGGCGGAACGACCTTTGTTCGGTCGTTTACGCTGTGCCTACCCCATTGGGTATAAAGGCGTGATTATATGTATGTATTCATGTAGCGTAGCCTGCCGTCGTTATGTCGTATCTGTCTTGAAGCTGCATAGCAAGCTCGTAGAAATGTAGCAATGTTGTATTGAGATGTTGTATAAGAAAACTTATTTTTAGTTTTGTTATTGTACACTCTTGAAGTTTACTTTGATATGTATTTACAGTCGTATGTAGAATTGAGGAATTTTGTAATTATTAGTTATCCTTGTGAAGAATGATAAATATAAAATTTAAATGACACTGCGTATTCACAGACCTTTATCTTCAATAATCAAAACTGAATGCCGTGCTATGTGCCATGCTGGACTGGGAGCGAGAGAAAAACATAGAATGTGCCAGCTGCATTTCTTCCCGGGCATGCTGTAAAAATCAGCTAAGGGATCGGAGGGTTTTTCTTTATTGCAATTTAGGCGATAGGCTGACAACCTGTTACTATAGCAATATACCTAAAAAAATATCTTAAATAACCCTCAAAACTTTGTCGGACGTGGCGGAGTGACCTTTGTTTAGGTCGTTTAAGCTCTGCCTACCCCATTAGGGATAAAGGCGTGATTATGTATATGTATATCAAAACTGAAATGTTCTTTAATATATTTCATTCAAATTGCTAGCGAGTCACAACCACAAACACCCGACTGATTGGGACAAAAATATCTGTATATTTTTAACACTTTTTTGAAAGTATGCATTATTAAGCTGACCTTTGACACCATATCTTGAAAATTAGCAACAAAAAAGGGTTGAACAGACTGCCAAAAGGATTTAAAAAAAATTGAGGTTAGAGTAAATTGAAATATAACGAATAAAACGTTATCAATTTATTATCTGGATTAAAATGCAATATCCACACGTTTTAAATTATTGTATAGGAATCCTTTGTAGAATCCATTGAATAAAATGTCACTGACTTCTCATTTTCGAATAACGGAGTTGAGCATTCTAATCAAGTTTATGAATATTCAGATTTGAAAGGCGGGAAGTAAACAGACAATGAAATTATAATCTATTATCTTAACTGAAATGCGATAACCTATCAAAATTTCTCACTGTGATTGAATTATGCGAATCAGTATTGGGTATCTTTTTGGGTAGTGATAGAAATTTCAATTCCTAAACGTCCCGTGTATTTTAAGCATATTTTAATTTTAATTTCATTGACGTTACGCTTATTAAGTTCTCCAGATTAGAATTGTCATTTTTACCCAACTTGCTCCAAATAACATTTTGACAAAAACCAACGTTTAGATTAGCACGGCAGTATACCTATCACATAAATCAGAGTTTTTGTCTAAAGGTTATAATTTAATGGAACTTTTTTATTGATTCACGGAATAAAAGGATTAAGAAATGGAGGGATGGAAATCGGATCAGTGAACTCTGTCTCAAGCAAATTGAAAATAAGTATAGATTTTTTTTTTTTAAGAAAATCAAGTTTCAATGTTTATTTTCGATTCCTTACTTTTTGATATAAAACCACTTTTAAAGGAAATTGAAATACGATTTCCCTATATAATGTTGTTTTCAAGTTTTGTTTGTGTTTTAGGTTTTGCTCTTTTACAATTAAATATTCAAAGTTTACGTAAAAGAACAGTGTACTCAGCGGTTACAGTTTTGAATTTCAGTATTATTCTTTATAGATATGTCGAAGATGGACGTTGGTGCCAACCACCGAATGATGGGCCATGCTACACCAAACGTCACTTTGACAGCTAATTTTGTTATTCTTGGTAGTTCCATAATCACCCTCAGATGGCACTATACGTCAACCCGACTTTATCGTACATTGCTTGTTTAATTCCATAGACAATAATTGTTATTTTTCTTTTAAAATCATGTTGGATTGTCGGGTGCTTAAGACTAAGTTTGTCGGGTCGTGCATAGACAAAGAAACGCAAGCGCATAGAGTTTCCCGCGCTTGGACATGGCCTTTTGGAGGGAAGTAACGTCCGCTTGGAAAATCAATTTGAATTTCTCAGTACAGTCATTTTTGATCAGTCGAACGGTGCGGTCGTGGATCGGTTACTTTCGGGGACTTGTCTGTTTCTTTGTCAAGTGCACGTGCACTGAATATATTGAGCTAAGAACGTTCCAATTGTGACTAGAATAAGATCGAAACGAATTAAAACTGTGCGATCAATTACTAAGAGTCTTTTTGTGCTTTGGGGAACCCGGGGATGATGGAGAACGCAGAGGAAGGTGATAATAATCGCTAAATGGATTTACGCCCACAAATCCCGCTGGAAAATATTCCACCAGCTGAGGCCAATGCATACCATGATGCGACATCAGAAGTGGGGATAACCCAAGCACAAACTGCTGGAAGATTCGATGAGAATTTACATGTGCTTCTGGAGAATTGCAGAATCGAAACATGCTGTCGATTATTGAAGCAAATTGGCCAACCGTGAGTACCCCTAAGATTTATTTTGCCGGAATTTGATCCAGACAAGTCTGATGCCGACGCACGTGCTTGGTGTATCACCGTCGACCTATGCTTATCGGAGAAAAGCCTGAAAGGCACTGCACTGATTATGACATTGAGCAAAGATTAAAGAGGCAGTGCATCCCGTTGGTTGTTTCAAGTTTCGTATGCCGGTATAACCTGGCCACAATTCACGATCTTGTTTACTGCGCGCTATGATTGCACCGAAACGCCTGCAGCTACTTTAATTAACCTGCAAAACAGCAAACCGAAGGATAACGAGTGCATGACTGCTTACGCTGCTAGATTGTTGACCACATTGATGGCTAGATGGAAGGATTTATCAGTGGAGCAGATTACCATGGCTATGGTGCTGTCACATGTTTCACAATTCGATGAAAGGATCCATCGTATGGCTTTTACGACAGAAATCACCACCCGTGATAAGGTGCAGCGCAAGATACAGTCGTGAAGAAGAAATCAAACATGCAGCAGACTTCCAATACTGAAGAACCAACTGAACACAAGCGGCACAAGCATGCCATCTCATCTGCTACGAGGTGCTATTGCTGTGGAAAACTGGGGCACCGCTTAACCGACTGTCGCTCAAGGAAGGATTTTAAAAGGTCGTTCAATTCCTTTAATTTGTCAAATTCTTCGGCGCCTACACAGTGATCTACCGCAGATGTTGTTAGTTGTTTCAGATATGGAGGATTTGGCCACTACGCAAACAAATGTCCTCACAGCGGTGGCAACGAAGGTTCCAGGGCAGGTGGCAGCGCTCCAGTACGCAACAGCAGCAGCTCCAGCGGTACGGGACCTGCAATACAAGCCACGCTCCTCACTACGGAGTCAACCTGTGCTGCGTGAAGAAGCCTTCTGGAAAACTTAATATTACATGTGAGTCGCATATTTTTCATTTCGATTCCGATGCCGAAAGCTCTCGCATTAAATAAAAACTAGCATCGAAATTTCCCGGTAAACGATTTAGCAATATTGTCTAACTAACGGGCATCAAGGAGACTCATGTGTACAGTTCTCAGCAAATTCGGTCACAAGTAACGATTGATGGTTTAAATTTAGCAATTTTATTTCACATTGTGCCGGACTGCGTTCTAGGACGTCTGATAGCAGGCGACACGGACATGGGTGAAGCAGCCCAATATGACAAAGAAAGATTTGATAGTAACAAAGGTAAATTGACTAAATTTGATGTAGGAGATTTTGTCTTGATAGAAAATCAGGAAAGGAATCAAACCAAAGTAGACCCAAAATTTAAGGGCCCCTTTTAAAATTTTTGAGGTAATAGATGGGGACAGGTAGTTGCTAAAAGCGCTAACTTCAAACAGAAGTTACAAGTACGCTCACGACCGTGTACAATAGGTGCCAAATCAGCAGGTTCCAGTTATAATAGAGAGTGGTGACTCTGAGAGTAACTAAAGTAATTACGTTTGATTTCATTTGAATTTAGTCTCACTGACGAGTTTAGCAGTTAGCTAAACTGATTAACTTGGTGGGTAGCTAAGTTGTGTATTGATTTGGTGAATAACCGAATAAGAGACTCGGTGGTTAGCCAGTATGTAGTATTTCGGTGGGTAGCCGAAAGATTTGACCTGGTGGTTAGCCAGTATTTAGAATTTCGGTGGGTAGCCGAAAAATTTGATCTGGTGGTTAGCCAGTATGTAGTATTTCGGTGGGTAGCCGAAAGATTTAATCTGGTGGTTAGCCAGGATGTAATATTTCGGTGGTTAGCCGAAGGTTTTAATTTGGTGGTTAGCCAGTGTATGCTTTGGTGGGTAGCCAAAGTTCTCTCGTTACGCTTGGTGGTTAGCCAACGTAACACCAGAAGTTTCGCAGGAGCGGGAATACGTAATGGGTATCATCATATAGCTGTTACGTGCCTCGCTATGATTGGAAGCTCTGTTGAGAATGTTAAAAAATAACCGTACTCTTCGTGAGTGCGTCATGTCATGTTCTAACAAGGGCATGTAGACCGATGAGACTGGTCAGTATGATCGTGGATTTGTCAGTGAGTCTAAAATGTGATTTGCCTAAAATTAGATTTTTACAAAGAAAGAGCTTTACTTATTTTTTTAAAAGTTTTATCGAACCTGTTGATTTTGAACCTTACATGTTGTATCGACTGATGTAAACCAATGTTTATTTTATGACCTAAGGTCAGGATCGCCGAACTGGTTACTGTTCGTACTATTTTTGTTCTCGGGTAATCCACCCGAGGACGGCTGATTGTCATGATGGCCGTGTCGAAGATGGACGTTGGTGCCAACCACCGAATGATGGGCCATGCTACACCAAACGTCACTTTGACAGCTAATTTTGTTATTCTTGGTAGTTCCATAATCACCCTCAGATGGCACTATACGTCAACCCGACTTTATCGTACATTGCTTGTTTAATTCCATAGACAATAATTGTTATTTTTCTTTTAAAATCATGTTGGATTGTCGGGTGCTTAAGACTAAGTTTGTCGGGTCGTGCATAGACAAAGAAACGCAAGCGCATAGAGTTTCCCGCGCTTGGACATGGCCTTTTGGAGGGAAGTAACGTCCGCTTGGAAAATCAATTTGAATTTCTCAGTACAGTCATTTTTGATCAGTCGAACGGTGCGGTCGTGGATCGGTTACTTTCGGGGACTTGTCTGTTTCTTTGTCAAGTGCACGTGCACTGAATATATTGAGCTAAGAACGTTCCAATTGTGACTAGAATAAGATCGAAACGAATTAAAACTGTGCGATCAATTACTAAGAGTCTTTTTGTGCTTTGGGGAACCCGGGGATGATGGAGAACGCAGAGGAAGGTGATAATAATCGCTAAATGGATTTACGCCCACAAATCCCGCTGGAAAATATTCCACCAGCTGAGGCTTATGTACACCATGACGCGACAGATACATACATATAATCATGCCTTTATCCCTAATCGGGTAGACAGAGCGTAAACAACCTAAACAACAGTCGTTCCGCCACGTCTGACAAAGTTTTGAGGGTTATTTAAGACACATTGGTAGGTATATTGTCGTCAGCCCATTGCCTTAATTACAATATACTGAAGCCCTGGGATCCCTTAGCTGGTTTTAACAGCATGCCCGGGAGGAAATTCAGCTGGCACATTCTATGTTTTTCTCTCGCTCCCAGGCCAGCATGGAAGGATTTATTATTATTAGCTTAGCTTTTGCATTTTTTTGCTGCATGCAAAAAAGTGAGCTTGCTAACATAACCACAACAAAGTTGCGCGGTAAGAACATTACAGAACCATTAAAGGTGTTGTAAAAAAAAAACAAATCTCGGAAACAAAGCTTTATAAAAATTTTAAAAAGAATTTTCTCATAGTTTTTTGCAGTCACAGATTTTTATATCTGAAAATATTAGTAATAACAATTGTTCGGTGCAAATGCAACCTTTGACTCGCTGCCCATTCCCGCCGCTAATACGTAATTAGCATATTTTTGCTTAGTGCACCTTTTGGACGTTTCCAAGCCGGGCGTGCATTCATAATATTTCAACATTTTTGTATCTATCATAATAAATATTTTAACTGTGAAAACTGAGACTTTAATATTCCAAACCAACAACAAATCACACACTCATCCTTAACAACAATTTAAAAATTAAATCCTGTCAGCGGATTTCAGCACACAATTTCAGCTGCAAAGATTTTTTTTCCGTAAATGATGTTCCTAACTATGAAGGTTACATCATTTGAAATAACGCTATAGCCTTATACTAAAGCTAATAAGTATTTTTTCCTGAACTTAGTTAGCTGGGTAGACTAAACTATGAATGTGTCCATTACACGGTTCTTATAGTCTCTATTAAAACGAAGACAATTTGTTCTTGTGTTCTTTATAGGTAGCAGATACTCACTACATTAAACTGTCACATTACTAAACTAACTCAAAAGGTTTTGTCCTCTTCAGTCTTCTCATTATGTCCTTGTTTTCGAGGAGCTGTATGGCCTCCATGTTCTCATGATTCGTGAGCATCGGCGCTGTAAGCTGTAAAGTAGCTACGGAGCGAATTTACGCAGAAGCTTTGAACGCGCTAATATCCTTACACAACATCGAAACGAAGTTGATCATAAGTCAGGTGGCATTTGATAGTCTTTCACTTTGTGAGTAATTTTTGCCAAACTACCAGCAATCGTATAGAGCAGCACTTTACCACCACAAATCTAATAAACAAAGTATTTCTTGAAAAAAATCTTCTTTTTTCTTATATCCTTCAGTATGCCAGCAGCCTCTTGACCATAATCAGATGTGTTGTAGTGACAAGTAATTTATGAGGGGCATCCATCCATGTCACGACCTTGTACCTTTTCTTATTTAATATTTTGGCTCTTCACAATGTTGCTGAAACATCTAAAAAAAATATCTATATTGTATCAGTCCTGATTCCCAATACAGCTTTAACTTGATGGTTGATGTGGAGAAATTGATAAAACTGATAAACTGTAGAAGTATGGTATTATGGAAAGAAAATTGATAAATTATATTGTGTTGTACGCGGTGTGGCATCGGCACGTGAACTTATGTTTATGTTTACATTATATTTTTGTATGAATGAAGTAAAATGCTAACAATACAAAATGTGCTAAAAATACGCGGCTGGTTACCACCCTCCTAACTAAATAATGTCGCCAAGCGGTACCGCCGTGTTCCGACATGTAGTAAGGAGAAGCCAGTATGGAGGTTGGGTCTGTACAGTAGTACCGCGGCATGTAGCAGGTCGGAGTGGCTGATTGTTGCGACAACGAGTGGCTGGTTCTGGAGGCTAGCGGGATCCGAAGCACGGTGCACCGCTGGCCGACCGTAGGAAGTTGAGGGCCCAAGTAGCGGGAAAGCCACCCGCGAAAGGCTGCCCTGCCACCTCACGAAAATCCCGGGATGCTCCACCTTGCCGGTTGGCGACCGGATGGGAGGACCAGGTGGCAATCCCCGGGGGGGTTCGGGCGTCCCCGCGGTCTCCAAGCCAGCTATCTTTGCGTGTGGCTGCAATCAGCTCATTTTCTAAGCTTATTGCAACGCGGTACCTCGTACAACTGCCTTCCTCCTGCCTATTCACTTTTTCCCCACATCACTAATTATGAAAACACTCAAAAAACGGAAAATGGTTAAACAGCGGTTGCACGTCCTCCCACTTAAAGTGCACCTCTCAAATATTCGAGGCTTGCACTCAAATCTCAACCCCGTCCATCACCATCTTGAGACTGAAAAACCGCATCTGCTGTTCCTCACTGAGACGCAGATCAATTGTCCGGCTGACGCGGCGTACCTCAGCTATCCCGGCTACACACTAGAACACAGGTTTCTACCTCGTGCCGGAGTCTGTGTGTACGCTCGCGATGACATTTGCATCAAGCGTCTCAAGAACCTTGAGGCACCAAGTTTTTCCGTATTGTGGGTACTGGTCGATACTGGTGTAGCTCAAAATGTGTATGCTTGCGTCTATCGCTCGTATAGTGGAGACACGGAGACAACCAAACTGTTTGAACACCTCAGTGAAGGTGCTGATGAAGCTCTCCAGAGATACCCGGCAGCGCAGCTAGTCATCCTGGGGGATTTCAACGCTCATCATAAAGAGTGGTTGTTCCCATACCTAGTGACCGATCATGCTGGGCAAGAGGCGCGCAAATTTGCATTATCGCTAAATCTCTCCCAGCTTGTCAGCTGTGCAACAAGGGTCCCGGATATTGAGTCTCATACAGCCAACTGCTTAGACCTTCTGCTGACTACCGATCCAGACCGATACTCTGTGTCTGTTTCTGCCCCATTGGGCACCTCAGATCACTGTCTGGTGAAATCTGTATCAGTGTATTCACCACCCGATCAGGGCCCTTGTGGTAAAAGACGGGTGTGGCGATACAGGTCAGCAGAATGGGATGAGATGCGCCACTTCTTTGCTTCGTATCCTTGGCAGGACAGTTTTTCTTCAGCCGAATCGTCGAGCTGCGCGGATGCTATTACAGAAGTCATACGTCAGGGTATGGAGTATTTCATACCGTTCTCTGATGTTCCTACTGGTAGCAAAGCTCGCCCGTGGTTTAATGCTGACTGTAACTGCGCGGAATCGCAGAAACAGTCGGCATTCCTTGCTTGGGCTGATGCTCGTGCACGCAAAGCTCCGAATACTCGCGATCTGAAGAAAAACTATAACAAAGCCACCAAGTTAAGCAAAAAGGAATTACGCAGGGCTCGATTCGCCCACATAGGCCGAGTAGGCGCTAAGCTTGCTTCCTATCCGGCTGGCAGTAAAGCATTCTGGTCGCTTGCGAAAGCAGTGGAAACAAATTTCTGCCAGCCATTTTTACCGCCTCTGCAGAGACCTGATGGGTCGCTTGCTCATACTGCGGAGGAGAAAGCCAATCTTTTTGCCTCCTATTTTGCGGAAAGTTCGCGTCTTGATGCCGCAGGTAAAATACCACCCCCGTTACCTCGTGTCGACTGCTCTATGGCAGCCGTACGCATCCGGCAAAAAGAGGTTCTTAAAACCATGCGAAATCTAGACGTGAATAAAGCAAGTGGCCCTGACGGTATCCCTGCAATCGTCCTGCGTAACTGTGCGCCTGAGTTGTCTCCGGTGTTGACACGCCTGTACCGCCTCTCACTTGAGACTGGTGTTGTTCCCAAATCGTGGAAGCTTGCAAATGTGCAACCTGTACCCAAAAAAGGTAGTCGAGCAGACCCTGTCAACTATAGACCCATATCGGTAACCTCTATACTCTGCAAGATTATGGAGCGTGTACTGAATAATCGGCTCCTGGCATACCTTGAGGATAATGATCTCCTTAACGATCACCAATACGGCTTCCGCCGAGGGCGATCGACGGGGGACCTGCTCGTGCATGCCATTCACTTATGGAGCGAGGCTATCGAGAGACATGGTGAAGCACTTGCCGTGTCTCTGGATATCTCCAAGGCCTTTGACAGGGTCTGGCACGCTAGCCTTACTGGCAAGCTTCCCGCTTCTACGGGTTACCTGCTGGCCTTTGCAACTGGATTTCGGACTTCTTGAGCGAACGATCCATACAAGTGGTCTTAGAAGGCTGCTCCTCCGGACAACAGGCTATTGATGCCGGAGTTCCTCAAGGTTCTGTCCTGTCTGCAACCTTATTCCTGCTGCATATCAACGACATGTTTACACCCGATACCTTTGGGTACGCTGATGACAGCACGGTTGTTGACAGATATCTGTCCAGTGCAAGGGCCAACAGTGAAACAATCCAGTCTTGTCGGGAGTCCATGGTGGATCGTCTGAACTCATCGCTAAGGGTGATATCCGAGTGGGGCGATGCCAATCTCGTCAAGTTCAACGCATCCAAAACCCAGGCGTGTCTATTCTCGACAAAACGGAGTCCTTTTAACCTGGCTCCAACTTTCCGGGATGTATCCGTACCGATTTCTGACCATCTTGAGCTTCTTGGTATGAGCCTTACGTCCGACTTGAACTTTGGACGTTACATTGAGTCTCTGGCCACAACAGCTGCCAAAAAACTTGGTATCCTCTCGAAGGTGAGGCGATACTTCACACCGGGACAGCTATTGCAGTTGTACACAGCTCAAGTCCGATCGTGTATGGAGTACTGCTGCCACCTTTGGGACGGTTCAGCTAAATACCAGCTAGCTGCCTTAGACTCAATCGAGAAACGCGCTAAGAAGCTCATTGCAGACTCAGCACTGGTTGAGGCAAAACTACAGAACCTTGAGCACCGTCGCAGAGTGGCGTGCATGTCGGTATTTTACAGGATACATTTCGGGGAGTGCGCGTTAGCACTTCATGACCTTATACCCCCCTCCCCTTTCCATCTCCGGAGCACGAGGCGTGGACAGGGGTTCCACCCTTATGTCGTGGATATACCACAAATTCGCACGAAGCGGTTCGCTTCCACATTCTTAATGCGAACGGCTAAGGAGTGGAACTCCCTGCCGGCGGATCTGTTTCCGGAACAATTTAACCTGGGCCTTTTCAAGGCGAGAGTGAATAGGCACTACATAGGTGAGTATGTTTCAACATAGTCCGCATCGTCACTTTCCACCAGGTGAGATGGCGGACAAATGCTCGCCTATATATATTAAAAAAAAAATAAAAAAAAATGATAAAGTAAAAAATTTTATCTCTCACAATGCCACAAAAGTGAAAACGTTTTTCTTTGTTCTCCAGATGAGCTGTTTTCAATTGAATAAGTTGCTCGGTCGGGTTTTGTAAACTGAAAGCGAAAGCCGACCTTTTGTTAAGAGTTCTCATTGAAGCGGTTTAAATCAAGCCTCGATGAAATACATTGCAAGATTAAATACTTAAGGTATGGTTCAAGTTCTTCTTCTTCGTTTTGGCTGGTAACTTGCTTAAAAAATGATCTTTTAGTTTAGGTCCTTAAATATATTTTCTGTTTTCCAGGAATTAGAAATTAGTACTTACCTAGAGTCCTTGTCCTAGTTGTGAAGGTAGAACCTATCAAATGATCTGAAAATATGGTTCTGCTATAAACAGGATCGATAGATTGCACAATATATTACTTACATAATAAATACGATTTTAGAATTGGGAACAATAATTATTAATTGATGACTGGAACAATAAACACAAAAAATCAAAGCAATAGTTACAAAATTGAATATTAAATATTCTACAAAGCTTACGTTTATTTCTGTTTCTCGTTGATTTTAATTAATAACTTCTACTTTGTTTTATTCTTTTTTTTTTGTGACAAATACAATACACTACAATATACTTTATTGCACAAAAACACAGAGATTACAAATTACTAAAAAGGAAAGTAGTACAATTGGCGGCCTTACTGCTAATGTAGCAATATCTTCCAGGCAACCAGGCAATAGGAAACAGAGAAGTAAAATAAATTGAAGCGGGTTAGTGCAACAAACATGTTAATAAATTAAATATATATATACTCCAGTATACAACAAGTATAAAAATACAAACATAATATATACAAAAGCATAAACAATATATAATACAGAATACAATATTCCTACATACAATACATACATACCATACATACATGCAATACTTTCATACACAAATGAATAGAAAGAAGTTAAGTTCGGCGACATTACAAAGCGTACCCAAACTCCTGTTCATAGTGACGACGCAGTAAGTTGTTAAAACTTTCCAGTGTTTTAGTAGTGACAAAATGATTGACTCTTTGTTTTTTTTTTTTTTAAATTAAGATACTGTAAAAATATTTAAACTACAAATAACTAACAAAATGCTTATTTTACAAAATTATAAATATTATCTTTCATGCTGGACTGGGAACGATAGAAAAACATAGAATGTGCCAGCTGCATCTCCTCCCAGGCATGCTGTAAAAACCAGCTAAGTGATTCGAGGTTTTCAGTGTATAATTGTAATTTAGGATATGGACTGACAACCTGTCACTATTGCAATACACAGATATTTATAAATAAAAATGACCCTCAATACTTGCCAGGCGAGGCGCAACGTCCTTTGTTTGAGTGGTTGACGCTGTGCCTCATCCCATTAGGGATAAAGACGTGATAAATAGTATTATATTTGGAGAAACAGATACCATAATTTATACATTAAATAATTTAGTTTAACGCCATCTTTGATATCAATTTTATACCCAATGATCAGAATAATGAGTGCCGAAATTTGTGGGTACGATATAGGCAGATATTTTATAACTGAGAATAATATTTTATTGTACTGCGCAATCAGTCCTACTATGGTCCTACTATACGGCAGCGTGACCTGGCCTGTCCTTGGAAGACAATATGTCCAGCAGCTTCACGTCGCGGAGATGAAGATGTTGATTGTTTACGAGACCGGGCAAAGTGGAGTGGAAAAAGCCGGAAAGCTGACCCCAGCATCAGGCCGGGGAAACGCTAGGCAGATGAAGACTGCGCAAGAAATAATACAAAAGTGCCCCCCTTTCCCGTCTAATTATATAATGTATGGGACGGGGTCCAAATTTTTATTCTTTTCACATTTCTAATTTTGTGTCATTTCAATTAACCTGCTCTCCAAATATCAGCTTTCTTGGTCATTGGGTTATTGATTAATTGTTTTTTGATTATGTATGTCAGTCAGTCAATCAGTCATAAAAAATACGATTTTTCAGAATTAATATTCTAATAACCGTTTAACCTATGTTTACAAAATTTCGAGTGCTTGTATATCTAGAGAATTTTACCATATAAACCAAATTTGGAGTATAATAGTTAAGTAGATTTCGAGTTATAAAGGGGTCGAAAGTGGCTCCATATGGTTCCTGTAAATATACACACGGTGCTGCCGGCCAGTTCTCTTCGTTTGGCTTGAGCTTGGCTTGGACACGATAACACGTGTCTACATAATAAACTACCCGTATGCTAGAAATGTCCTATTTTCTACATCATTTTGATATTGATGAGCTAGCATCACGGGAGCAAACTTAAACTATTAATAAATATAAATTTTTACCCTAATTTATTTGATTTTGCATTAACCTACCTACTACATTTTTTTAATTCTGCAATTCGAATAATCTGTCTAGCTTTCGCTACAACTGATGAATATTTTATGTTATCTTTGAACTATGTAATACGTATTCAAAATACTTAGTTATCGAAATTCCAAAATCAAAATAAGACGATTGCTGTCGCTCTTATAAAACTTCTTACAGATTTAAATATTTTTCTAAACACGCAGGCAGTTATCATCATCTCCCTAGCCTTATCCCGTATCTCACGGGGTCGGCAACTTAATCTAATGGATTGAACTAGGGTACCGGTATTTACACAGAGCGACTGCCATCTGACCTCCTCATTTTGCCATTTTCTATTTTCTAAACTGTTATATTAAACGAATATAAATGGCATATCTGAAGATGTTAAAGTGCTGCTATTAATTTATGCTAGTCATTGAATTATCTGAAAATTATGATTAGAAGTTCAATAAATTGCTATTTAATCTTGTATACACGTCAAATTATTCATTTCAACAGCAAATTTGATCTAGCATAAGTATTCGTTTTATATGTATGTATAATATACATAAAACGAAAACTTATGCTAGATCAAATTTGCAATTTTTTACATACATACATACAATCACGCCTTTATCCCTAATGGGATAGGCAGAGCGCAAACGACCTAAACAGAGGTCGCTCTGCCACGTCCGACGTAGTTTTGAGGGTAAGATAAATTTGTAGGTATATTGCATGCCCGGAAAAAAATGGATCTGGCACATTCTATGTTTTTCTTTTGCTCTCAGTCCAGCATGGAAGAATCTATAAAATATATGTTTTATTATATTTTGTATAAAGGTTACAGTTATTCCGTTCTAAGACTAAACGTAGCTATCGTCGGAAAAATATAAAATAAAACTTCCGTACACTTTAACCGGTTGCCTCTTGTTGAAATTGTGTTAATGAATAATAATTATAATTCTGCTGAATTCTTAAGTCAGTGTCTAATTATATTACACCAGCTCAACGTCTAAGAGAAGATATTAATAAGGAAAATGTTGCCGACATTACAAAAGCTACTTAGCTAAAATATATGCTATGCTATGGTAAACATTCTTTTAGTTACGCACAAAAACACAATTATAATTATTTATGAAGAAAATATTATATTATATTAAATGGTTTTTCGTACTAATCGACCTTTATTATATCATATTATTAAATCAGGCAGTTGTAGCAACTGATAGTGCCTGTATCTAATAGAAACAACAATTCTTTCATGCTGGCTTGGTTGCAAGAGAAAAACATAGAATGTGGCAGCTGCATTTCCTCCCGAACATGCTGTACAAACCAGTCAAGGGATCCGAGGGTTTCAGTATATTGTAATTTAGTCGATGGGCTGGCAACCTGTCACCACAGCAATATATCCACAAATCTATCTTAAATTACCCTTAAAAAATTGTCAGACGTGGCGAAACGACCTTTGCTACGCTCTGCCTACTCTATTAGGGATAAGGGTGCCACATTCTATGTTTTTCTATTGCTACCAAGCCAGCATGAAAGAATTTGTTGTTTCTTTTAGATACAGGCACTATCAGTTGCTACAACTGCCTGCCTGATTCAATAATATAATATAATAAAGGTCGAGAAGTAGGAAAAATCATTTAATATAACATAATATTATCTTCATAAATAATTATAATTGTGTTTTTGTGCGTAACTAAACGAATTTTGACCATAGCATAGCATATATTTAACTAAGTAGCTTTTGTTATATATATACTACATATAATCACGCCTTTATCCCTAATAGAGTAGGCAGAGCGTAGCAAAGGTAGTTTCGCCACGTCTGACAAATTTTTGAGAGTAATTTAATATAGATTTGTAGGTATATTGCTGTGATGACATAGAAAGAACTACAAAAGAAGATGTAGATAAATTTGTAGGTATATAAATTTGTTGACTAAAGACTGTTTTGTCCGAGATAAGTGGAAGAGGGATGAGATTAATTACTGAGATTAATTGGCTGGATGTCGGACAACGGACCGCTGACGACCGGAGAAAATCTCTACTAAGATTCATGATTCTATAACGTAACAAAGATTATGTTATTTATGCTTGACTTACTTAAGCTTAAGTACACTTGAGACTGACAGCGAGTTTGAGTTCGAATCAGAAATGTAATTTCAGTACTAACCGACCTGCAAATCCATACTTAATATTGCTCTTAAGTTTGAGATCGCTTCATAAATTCTAACCTTACTATCCGACAATCACTTGGTCAACCATCCTAGTACTTAGTAGATAATCTTTTTCTTTTTCCATATTTTTTTGGTCCTTACACTGGTTTTTCAACTAGTAACATACATACATATAATCACGCCTTTATCCCTAATGGGGTAGGCAGAGCGTAAACGACTTAAACAAAGGACGTTCCGCCACATCTGACAAAGTTTTGAGAGACATTTAAATTTGTACGCCTATTGCTGTAGTGACAGGTTGTCAGCCCATCGCCTAAATTGCAATATACTGACACCCTCATATCCCTTAGCTGATTTTTACAGCATGCCCGGGAGGAAAAGCAGCTGGCACATTCTACGTTTTTCTCTCGCTCCAGGCCAGCATGGAAGTAAAGTTCAACTAGTAAACATAAGCTTAATACTGCCAAAAGCTTTGCAAGTGCTCTTGTGAGCTTGGATTGTTTGGATCGGAACGGAATCCAACTCTTTAGGAGTAGCCTTCAGGCATGATTTCCGCAGACTGGTGCTCCCCACAAGGAAAACCTTCCTTTACCCTTTCTAATGCAACTGAAAAGTCGATATGAAGACGAAACAGTGGTCAACAAAGAACCGATGCGTTTCGTGCTCATGTTCGTGACATTCATCCCAGAATAGCCATAAAGCCTTTCACGCTTTCCAAAAGCTTCTTATGTTCAAATAAATAAACCTTAAGGTAGCTATGATTGGTGTGTTGCTGGCTCAATCCATTGTCCTATTCTATAATGTATTTGCCTTCTATGCTGGACTGGGAGCGAAAAAAAAAAAAGAATAAGCCAGCTGCATTTCCTCCCAGGCATGCTGTAAAAACCAGTTAAGGGATCTTGAGGATTTCAGTATATTGCAATTTAGGCGATGGTCTAACAACCTGTTACTATAGCAATACCCTAAAAATCTATCTTAAATAACCCTCAAAACTTTGTCAGAAGTGGCAGAACGCCCTTTGCTTAGGTCGTTTAGGCTCTGCCTACCCCATTAGGAATAAAGGCGTGATTATATGTATGTATGGATTCTATTCAATATGTATGAGCATTCAGTCAAATTCTAATACATTACATCAGCTATAATGAACACAAGGAATCATTACCGGATGTTTACTTCAGAGCAGCGGTGGTGCGGAATTAATATCGAAAACATACTCGTTATTCTGTATTCAATTGGAAGCATTTTTCAAACAAGTAATTATTGATTCGTACATTGAGTCTATTTTCGCTCCCAGTCCAGCGTGGAATATTATGCTAACAGCTATTCAATGACAATGAGAAAAGGGCAAAGATGTCCTTAAGAAAATCAGAATTAATTAATACAGTGCCACAAGACAGATGAACCTCTTAATTTTCAAATTAGTCCTATTTCAGAACAAATTCAATTACAAAGGGTTTTATGCAGTAAAGTTTTCCATTTCAAACAGTTGTTGAATATTCAGCAGAATCTTAAACTCGATAAGTAAAATTACCAATCAGTCAATTACATTCGAATCAGTGAACTGCACTAAACGAATAAATTTTTAAGATTTTAATTTCATAAAGAATTTTGGTCAGAACATAAATACGCCTTTATCCCTAATTGGGTAGGCAGAGCGTAAACGAACTAACAAAGGATGTTCCGCCACGTCTGACAAATTTGGAGGGTTATTTAAGATAGATTTGTAAGTATACTGCTGTAGTGACAGGTTTTTAGCCCATCGCCTAAAGTACAATACACTGAAACCCTCAGATCCCTTAGCTGGTTTTTACAGCACGCCCGGGTGGAGATGCAGCTGGCACATTCTTTGTTTTTCTCTCGCTCCCAGGCCAGCATGGAAGTAGTGTTTGGTCAGAACACAAGGCTATATTTACAGTTCATTAAATTACATTAAATTACATTAAATTACATTAAATTACATTAAATTACATTAAATTACATTAAATTACATTAAATTACATTAAATTACATTAAATTACATTAAATTACATTAAATTACATTAAATTACATTAAATTACATTAAATTACATTAAATTACATTAAATTACATTAGGTTTACATTAAATTACATTAAATTACATTAAAATACATTAAATTACATTAAATTACATTAAATTACATTAAATTACATTAAATTACATTAAATTACATTAAATTACATTAAATTACATTAAATTAAATTATATTAAATCAATTTTACCAGGTGTAAGGGACAGCATCCCACAAAGTGGTTAGGGTTGCTCAGTCAACGACACTGATCAACTATCACCAGTAAATTCTTTGAAGAAAATAAAAAAAATGCTTTTCCATACAAACTATCTGATTGAGGTGGTCCTTTTTCATGGGAAAGTAATTTTTTGTTTCTCCTGAAAGAATTTCCTGGTGAATGTTGTTCAGTATCGTTGACTGAGCAACCACTATCAGTTTGCGGGACGCTGTCCCGTACACCCGGTATAGTTAGTACAGGCATGTTAATATGTGTTTAAAGAATTTGTATTTGAATTAAATTTATTATGAGTGATGATAAGTGTCTGGTAGTTTTCAAAATAATATTAAATTCCAAAAAATGTATTCATTTGTTTTAGCTAAAATCTTCATGTGTATGAAAATGAAAAGCCTCTGTCAATCACATCATATCAGAAGCAATCGTCAATAAGGCTCGTAATTATAAAGGGAACTCAAGATTGTGACCAATATTAAGTATGGACATGACAGGTTGTTTTATACTGGAGTGATATTTCTGATACGAACTTAAATTCACTGCTACTCTTGAGAGCTGATTACAAATACGGGCCTAAGATTAGTCCGTTCAGGAAGAATTCAATTGGGAAATTAAAAATATTTAGGACACGTCGGAGCCACAAGTGTCCTTCAAAGACATACCGTGTTTAGACAATCACCAGCTGTAGGTTTGTCTCCGTCTACGACATTCGGTCAAACGTGAACGCTTTGTTTATTGGGTGGAATAGGATAAGACACTTTATTTAGGACAATCGTATACTGTGGTATAACATGACCAATGTTTACTAGTGTATTTACTTGTGGCTGATATTTGTTTTCGTTCCTCTGTTTACAATATTGTATTGAATATCGGTTTTGAGTAGAAGCCCAACTGTATTGTTGAAATGTAAATTACCTAATTCTAATGGAAACAAAATTATATTATGGTGCTAGTGTAATTACAACTCAAATGTTAAAGAAACATTAAATTCGTACAAATCAATCAATACCTACTTAAAAATATCTTAAATTAATATTGTTTTACGTAGAAAAAGCCTTGACAATAAAGCCAGTTAATCAATAAATTATACAAGAGTGCAAAATAAGACAGGAGTTCAAAGTCGTTATTTGATTTCAGACTTAAATATTCAGTGAACAACGTCCTCAGATATATCGGATTGGACATGTCATTTAGCAAACCTTTGCACAAATCTTCTATGATGTGAATAGAAAGTACTTTATTGTTCGCAGAATGGTCACACAGGATTCTCCCCTCCCCTCCCACCCCGCCTGCCGCCGCCAGTCAGCTGACCGACTTCTTTTATCAAGATGCGTTGCAAAATGAACTTGTATACTCGACAATTAAAATTATTAAATATAATCACGCCATTATCTCTTTTAGGGTAGGTAGAGCGTAAACGACCGTCTTCTTCTTCTGTCGAGTGGGTATCAAGTCTATCGACCCGATGAACCCTGGTTTCAGAGTTTTAAACGACCTAAACAAGGGTAGTTGCGCCACGTCTGACAAAGTATTCAGGGTTATTTAAAATAGATTTTCTGATATATTTCTGTAGTGACAGGTGGTCAGCCCGTTGCCTAAATTACAATATACAGAAACGCTTGGATCTCTTAGCTGGTTTTAACAGCATGCCCAGGAGGAAAAGCAGCTGGTACATTCTATGTTTTTCACTTGCTCCTAGTCCAGCATTAAAGAAATACTCGACCATCACTTGATTTATGAAAGATATTGCTTGATCTGTATGTATACAGTTATGAAAGTAGCATGCGAGCTACCCTCTGAGATATTCGTGAACTTTACGTTTTCAGCAAATTTTGTGCCAAATAAGTAACCGATTAATTTGAACTTTTCGATTCGATATAAAGTTCAAAACCAGTGGAAAGTACGAGTATAAACTCGCGTGCAGAGAGATTGATTTTTCTTATACTTCACGAAATGGAACAAAATAAATAGGTCATGAGTTAAAGTATATACTTCCATGCTGGCCTGAGAGCCAGAGAAAAACATAGAATATGCCAGCTGCATTTCCTCCTAGGCATGCTGTAAAGACCAGCTAAGGGATCCGAGATTTTTAGTATATTGCAGTATATGCGATGGGCTGACAACCTGTCACTGCAGCAATATACCTACAAATCAATCTTAAATAACCCTCAGAATTCCTCTTAACTGGGCTCAGGACTATACTCGATGAAGTGAGGAAGATCAACAAGCAGAGAGCGATGCAGAAGAAGATTGTAGCTGGTGGTAACAACGGCACTTCGTTTGTCAGACGTGCCGAAACGACCTTTGTTTAGTTCGTTTACGTTTGCCTACCTTAGGGAGAGGCGTGATTATATGTATGTATAAGTTAAAGAATAAGCATTTCTGTCCTCGATGTTGGGACCCGAGCTCGACCATGGCAGCACAATAAGAAGCAAAAGATTTTCGTGCTCCGGAGGGCACGTTAAGCCGTCGGTCCCGGTTACTGTCTTTGATAGTGGTCGTTACTCAAACCATGTCAGATGCCTGATAGTTGTTCTACTAGGTGGTTTAAAAACTCTGACCCCAGGGTTCATCGGGTCTATAGACTCGATACCCACACGACAGAAGAAGAAACACAATGCACAATATGCACATCATGAAAGTACACCCTACCCACCAGGGCAACATTTCTTATAAGTTACTTCAAGGTGAATCCTCCCGGCAAATGGTTGTTTTCAAGAGCTCATTTTTGCTAAACGAATCATTGGTAAATTCTAAAAAATATACATCAACGAAACTAGATCAGGGCCTGCAATTGCAACATTTCAAAATATTCTAGTTCAAAAGTAATTATCCTAAAAAAACTGGAAGTAAATCTCTTTTATCAGTAAATTCTATACTCATTCTAAACGATTAGGAGCACTTTCACGGTTCCTTCGGGAAATTATCCGAATTATGATTATCCGAAATCGCAACATAGCTTTTTAATTCCGACTTCGTAATTGTTATGTAATTACCATTTTTGACGCGGCCACGGACGTAACCGCCGCGCCGTAGCGCGCGCTGTTTTGAACAATATTCTAAGGCATTACGGGCGATAGATATCTTGAAATCTACTTGCTCATCTATCGGCAGAATTCACCTTAAGATTTGTTCGTTCGCCATTTTGACTCTTAACCGCCGTACTGTTATTTTATAGCCTTTGTGCTCAAAGCTATTGATTTTCACGAAACGGCTACCTTGTAGCCACCGAAAATGTGAGATGACGATAAATTCCTGTGATCTCGCCGACACATCTCCGCAATCACCGCCAATTGATCTCGCCGCTCGGTGCTCGCTGGATGGATGGATGTCGTCAAGTAGACTACTTATCGAATATTGGCAGCTGTAATGAAGGATATTGTGCTCAAGACGTATTTTTGAATCAGTCGAAGTCCAATGTGCATACGAAAGGGTAAGTTTCGTATACGATTTTCATTCAATTTGCCATGAAAACGTAGTCTATCGTATGGGAAATCAATTTGAATGATTCAAAAATACAATTCCTGGGGTATGAATTCATTGAAACTATTTTTTATCTAAACGATGAAGCTTTTCAAGATAAGATAAGATAAAAATAAGTTATTGCACATAAGTAAATAAACCTTACAACACAACAGATAACAACAAAAGACAAGTACGACAAAGGCAGGTTTATTGCTAAGATGGCAAATTTCTTGCAGGCAACCTTTGGATAAAAGAAAAATTCGTAGCGGTCAGCGGGTTTTAAAACTCTAGGCTTCTGGCCCAATCATCTCGAGCCCATAAAAGAAAAATAGTTGAGAACCTAACTTAGACCATTGACCTTTATATTTAAGAATCGTGTTATCTAGACCAATTTATTAAAAACTAATTGTTTCTTTTTAATTTTATATTTTTTAAGCAGATCACAAATTGGAAAGCTTAATAATTTGTAAATTATGTTTCCCAATTTGAAAAAAAATATGAAAACGGAACAATTAGCTAACAAAAACGACCTCTTAATTACACTACTATTCTGCCATTGTATTTCCTTTAGACAAAGGGTCCTTTTATAGTCGGTGAATGGAAGTCAATTTATCGTCGTTTGTTTGTTTAAAATGCAGTTATTGAGTTTGTGAGGCGGAGCTGCAATTCAGTTAGGTTTGCATTAAACAGTGGATGCTGTCTGTCTTGAACGGTAAATTGATTGTTATACAATTAGTGAAAAAGCGTAGTAGAAAGCCCGATGGTGTAGTGGATAGGGCCGCTGCCTCTTTAGCAGGACGTGGTGGTTCGAATGCCGCCACGTACCAATGTGTTTTTCAGTTTTTAAATTTCATATGCACGTTTATTCGAAGCTTTTTCCCTGCTTCGGAAGGTACGTTAAGCCGTTCGTCCCATTTTATATCGTATTATACTGTAGATATTAGTCGTTTAGCCATGTTAGAGGCCAGTGCTAAGCATTGTCGGTTTGAAAACTCTGACCTTATCTAGGTTGCGCAGGTCAGATGGCAGTCGCTTTGTGTTAAACCCAGTACCCTCGTTCAATCCCCTACATTAGGTAGCCGAACCCGTGAGATACATGACAAGGCTAGGTAGATAATACAAGTAATAAAAAAAATAGCTGACCAATTTTAAGTATAATATTTCAGATACATACATACATAAATCACGCCTTTATCCCTTACGGGGTAGGCAGAGCGTTTAACGCCTCGTAAAAGGCGCTTTTGCAACGTCTGACAAAAATTTAGGGCAATTTTAGATTGTAATATGTATTGCTTTAGTGACAGGTTGTCAGCCCATCGCCTAAATTACAATACACTGTAACCCTCGAGTCCCTTTTGCTGACTTCAACAGCATGCCCGGGAGGAAGGGCAGCTGGAACATTCTATGTTTTTCTATCTCTTCCAGTCCAGCATGGAAGAAATTAATTAATAATTCAGATCTACTAATAAAACTGAAACGAGTTTCCCCAAGAAGCATTGGACGAAATATGAAAATTAAATTGGCCGTCCCAGCAAACAGTTTCAACCGGCTACGGCTCCAGTCTTTTAGAGAGCAATATTATTTTTCAAGTATTCAAACATCTTCGTTTTCATTTAAATTTTTGGCAACGATGTTTATCTACAGAATTATTTCAATTAAGTATTAAGGAGTTTTGTTATTACACAAAATATCTCAGCTCAAATGTTAAATCCTCGGAAACTCAGTTAGTTATCTCGTTACTAAGTGAAATAATTCCGTAAACTTTTATTTTGTTAACAACTTAATTTAATATTATTGTAAAAATATTTTTATCCAATTTTCATATTTTAATCATTGCAACAGTACCTAGTTATTTATCGCATAGTATTCATTTGATACGAGATCCAGAGGACAGTGCAGCTGTCGGTTTTGTTGCGCATAGTAATTCAATGAACTAGAGTAAATAAAAAATAAGTTTAAAAACTAGAACCCACTCAATAGTATGAAATAAGAAAATATTAGCATCTGAATTGATATACATTACAGTGATGTTCAGAGGATAGCCACGGTCGTATGCCACAATATGTGGTTTTCGTGTAATGTAATATGATATTACTTCCATGCTGGACTGGGAGAGATAGAAAAACATAGAATGTTCCAGCTGCCCTTCCTCCCGGGCATGCTGTTGAAGTCAGCAAAAGGGACTCGAGGGTTACAGTGTATTGTAATTTAGGCGATGGGCTGACAACCTGTCACTATAGCAATACATATTACAGTCTAAAATTGCCCTCAATTTTTGTCAGACGTGGCGAAAGCGCCTTTTACGAGGCGTTAAACGCTCTGCCTACCCCGTAAGGGATAAAGGCGTGATTTATGTATGTATGTATGTATGTAATATGATCGCTGACCGTTGTTAAAAACTATTTTGTGGTTAGTATGCAATGTTTAATTACGAGGTGGCATTCTACCACGGTTATCCACTGAACATCACTATAATGTATTAAATATGAATGCAGATGAGAATATTTTCCAGTTTCATACTTTTCTGTAACGGGTTTTAGTTGTTTAGTTGCTAACTTATTTTTATAACAATGCTTTATTATTTAAAATTTATTAAGAAGTTTAAAATTATGAGGGAACATCCCACCAACCACCCATTGTCCTACCCGCCTTGCGGCGTAACGGACCGAAACATATATTTTAAGGGGCGATTCTACCCATGAAACTGAAAAACTTTCTTTTATATTTCGACCTACTTTTCGTGGAAAAAGTTGTTTAATTTCGTGGGTTGAATCACAACCTAAAATGGTCATCTATTTTCGATTTTATCAGCCCTTAATCACCTTTCTTACTTCCACACTACTGTTAAAGCTATGTCAAAGCATTCTAAAAGGCTCGGAGAGCATTGTAGCGATTCAGCGAAAAATAAGATTTTACCTATAGGTAAAGAGCTATTATAATTTTCGAAGCTGACATTTACAGCCCGGATTTCAGATTCTCTTTGTGAATACTATAAATTACTTCCATGCTGGACTGGGAGCAACAGAAAAACATAGAATGTTCTAGCTGTATCTTCTTCCGGGCATGCTGTAAAAATCAGCTAAGGGATTTGAGGGTTTCAGTATATTCTAATTTAGGCGATGGGCTGACAACCCGTTACTACAGAAATATACAGATATATCTTAAACTACCCTCAAACTTGTAAGACGTTGCGACCGAACTTTGATTTGGGGTTGATGATGCTGTACCTACCCCGTTAGGGGATACAGGCGTGATAGTATGTATGTATAAATGCGATAGAATCTAGATTAGGATTCAGGTTTCACTCGCTGCAAGATAAATGTCATCTTCATTTGTATTCACCGCTTTTCCAGACATGTGGCATATTTTCTGTATGAAAAATTGTGACATTATTATATTACACAAAGTGGATCACAGAGTCTTAAAACAACATCTCAATAATATATTCTTCAGGTAACTTAAGAAAGGTTGTTATCGAATATTGAGTTATTCCATATTTTATGCCAATATATAACTTGTATATTCCAAGTTTCTATTTCTCATAATTTCATCACAGTGATTCAAACTGTAAAATAGTAATGTCATATTATTTGTAGAATCAGTGTCTTTGGCAGGGCTACATCTATGACAAACATGTTGGTAAATCAGTTTAAAAGTTTATTTCTGTTGTATGTGTTTTTTGTGCCATAAAGAATTTAGTATTGTATTACATGATTAAATGATTTCATAAAAAACTTTTCAGTAAATAGGTATATTCTTCTCTGTCAAAGTTTTAAATTTTCTCTGTCGAAGTTTAATATTTTGTTCATTTTCTCTTTTCACTTTTCTGAATAAACAGATTTTATAGAAGAAATTATGGAATTTTCCATTGCATTTGCACAAAGGTTTCATTTCACGATATCACAAAGCGTGTTCCATTCCAGTCTGAAAACCAGATAAAAATGGAGTTGCATCCGGCTGCGGTTCAACAAAGGGAATTATACCAGACGGCAGGGTCGTGGTACTACAGCAAATATACACTTAAATATTGGTACCTAGGATGAAAACTGAATCCGAAAAAGAATAAAAATACTAAGCCCAAAAATATACCAGGTGTAAGGGACAGCGTTTCGCAAACTGATAGGGGTTGCTCAGTCAACGACACTGAATAACTATCACCAGGACTTTTTTCAGGAAGTGCAAACACAAAATGTTCGATCAGACAATTTGTACTGAAAAGCCATTTTTTTTTCACTTCCGGAAAAAAAAACCTGCTGACAGTTGTTCTGTGTCGTTGACTGAGAAACCCCTATAAGTTTACGGGACGCTGTCCCTTACAGCTGGTATTGTAGAATCAGTAAAACGTGCACAGGTATTTTCAGACAAGAATCAAGCTTTCTCATTTATAAATATGTCGCAAATGTAAGCCCTTCAAATGTAGCAAGTGTCCACGGATGGCGGTGCAACAAAAATATCAAACATGATCAACAGTTGTTGGTAGAGACTCTATATATTCACTGCTCAAATGTGAGCGTGATTGTCTTTTTATATTATTTTATATCATTTGAGTAACTAATTAGAGGTAATGAAACTAATGTTCTTCTAAGACCCTATATTATTTGTTAAGCTAAAACCGCGAACTAAGCGCTCCAAGCTAACACAGCAAAAGATACTCAAGTTGTTGGCTCCTTTAGTGATCTGTTTTATTAGTGTTACGTTTACATTTGAGACTGGAACCACATTAATATATATCAGGTTTTCCATTATGCTAATAATTTGCTTGCTAGTTGTAAGTCTGCAAGAGACATAGGCTTCTATTCAAGAAGCGATATGAAACTTGACAGCAATATTAAGTATGGATTTAACAGATCAGTGTGTATTAAAATGTAATTTCAGTACTGGTTTTCGAAAGCAGATTATAAATACGGCCCTAAAAGAGAAGCGCAACTTACGCTTATGGGAAGCCCTAAGAAAGTCAAACACTTGCACGCCAGTAGCACAATGAAGTTTCCAATATGTGTAATTTGTACGCCTCTGTATATCGCCATACTTGCGTACAAGAATTTGCAATATGGAAACCATGCTTAAAAGTAAAGAACGAGTAAATCTGCTTTATGCAAACTAAAATTAGCGTTACAGGATACGAGTTATCTTGGCATTAGAATACAGAAACACAGATTTTCAAGAAGAAAGGCACACTCCTTCCACGCTGACCTGGGAGCGAGAGAAAAATAAATAATGTGCCAGCTGCATTTACTTCCGGGTATGTTGTTAAAACTAGCTAAGGGATGCGAGGGTTTCAGTTTATTGTAATTAAGGCGATGGACTGACAACCTGTCACTACAGCAATATACCTACAAATCTATTTTAAATAACCCTCAAAACTTTGCCAGACGTGGCGGATCGCCTTTGTATAGGTCTTTTAAGCTCCGCCTACCCCATTAGGGATGAAGGCGCGATTATGTGTGTCTTTGTGTGTATAGGCCCACTCTGTTTCATACAGCTAAGTGCTCAAATAGCTTGGTACATTGATCGAGACAAGGTTGCGAGAGAGCTTTGTCATGTTTCAGTACACATAAATCTTCATCTTTGTTTATCACTACATTGAATAAAACAAAGTCGCTTTCTCTGTCCCTATAAACTACGCAACCGATTATGATGCGGTTTCTTTAAATGGATAGAGTAATTCAAGAGGAAGGTTTTATATATATAACTCATGCATAATATAGTAGAGAAACACTGATGATTTCCGTGCGAAGCCGGGGCGGGTCGCTAGTTATCGATAAACCAACAATATTATTTATTTACCTCTTATGATTCACCGCTGTTGTAGGCTTTGCGTGAAAAAGAAATGAAAATACACACAAGAATTAATAAAATAATAGTGTTATTGGATTTGTAAATCAACTCATTACCAAGTCGCTTTTCGAATTCATTATTAAATACGAGTATTTCTAATTGTGTGCGTGCTACAACTACTTTTAGTTTGTTGTTGTCACTACTTAGATCGTTTGTCTTTTTTTGTAACTTCTTCTTATCGTGTCGATCGTTTAGGAGTTTTTATATTAATTTTGACCAGTACTCTGCCAAACGAACCGCTTCGTCAGTGGCGTTGTACAGGTCTTCTTGCGTGCAAGATGAAGGGCACGCGGGGCAAGACACTAGATGTGCCATTTTTGTAACTCAAATAATATTTTTTTTATCATAGCGCATACCGTCATCTAAAGTAAAGATATGAATTTGCAACGTGTTAACGTTTATTTAAAAACATTTAAATGAGTACAAAAAAATAACATATAAAAACTCGTACTCTGCTATTTAAATTCATAAGAAATAAAGTAATTACTAGCTTATAAAACAGCCCCTGATATAAAAAACACTCTTTAAGAATAAGAATTCGTTTATTGCCATAACATAAAGTACATACAACATTAAAAAGAAAGACAAAACCAAACATAAATATGGCAAAAGGCAGGGACTCAGTTGTTGTCAACATGCTGCCGGGGACAGCACTGTTGACACTGTTGATTTTCAGCCCTTACCCTTTTCTTTCATTACTAAAAAAAAAACAATGCAATTAAATCTTTAAATCCTAAAAAAAAATCACTAGTTGTTAGGCCATATCTCAAATACACATCGTAAATCCAGCTATATATTTCATATCTTTTTGAAATATGGATCCTAAAATTTACAATACATCCAAAAGTCGGATTGAGAGTATTTATTTTGTTTTTATTTTATCCTGGATAAATTCTATTTTTAACCGAGAAAGTATAATTTGACCTATTTGTTTTAATCCTATTAGATGGTATAAGTGCTCTCAAGGAAGTCTATTTCAATATATTTTGTGCTCAGCTGTGGAAAGCGATGTCTGGACGATTTAATTCAAGAGAGCGTTTGTCATCGGATGCACTTCTTGACGTCTCAACACAGTTGTGAAATATCACTTGCGATTGTTGGCACTTGGTGAAACTCCACTATTATCTGTTTTTGGTAATAAATACACGTGTACTCGTTTTTAATGGTATTAATTTGTTACCGTCTTCTTACAGTCACGATTCTTGAGTTTACATTTCGTAAGTAAGTATAAAGTTAACTTCGCAAGAGTTCATTTGGGATGGTACACGATGGTGCGTTTTGGAAAGGAAAAGTATTTTAAATATATTCTATTAGTATTACTTCCATGATTATTATTTTTTGTTACCTAGATATTTCATCGCAGTTTCATGCGACATGATCACGAGCAGACTGCTGCTGTTGCTGTTGTATGCTCGTGAACATGTCACATGAAACTGCGATAAAATATCGAGAGAACAATCAATATAATAGTGATAAAAATCTGGTTCAAAATAATTCATTTACTGTAATGAACAACTGCGAAAATTTCAAAACTTAAATTCTAGTGGAGCTTGCAAATGGTTACTTTTGAAGACTGAAAAACCCTGTAAGTAGAGCAAAAAAAAATCAATTTAAGCAAGACTAAAATTAAAATGATATTATCTGTTATTCTGAGAGCAATGTCTCCATATAGGTATTTACATTCCGTCGGCACATTCTTTACTCCCACAGGAGGGGATGAAGCCATGCATACGGAACAGTACGAACTGTACGTACTGCCTCCGTGCTCTAGTGGCTAGTGCCATGGACTCCTGATCCGGAGGTCCTGGGTTCGATTCCCAGGGGGGAAACACAAAGTTGATATTTGAGAATTTATCACTTTGTGTATTTTTCCCCAGTTTGGTTAGGACATTGCAGGCTAAAGCACCTGATTGTCCGACAAAGAAAAAGATTTCGTGCTTCGGAGGGCACGTTAATCCGTCGGTCCCGGTCGCTGTCTTTGATAGAGGTCGTTACTCAAACCATGTCAGAGACCTGTTAGGCGATGTAAAAACTCTGACACCAGGGTTCAACGCGTCGATAAACTCGATACCCACTCGACAGAAAAAGTACGAACTGTGACGTCATATGTTTAACAGACTGAATATTTATCTAGTCAACAGAGCATGCGGAACTGGGAGTGAGTAAAAAACATAGAATGTGCTAGCTGTATTTCCTCCCGAGCATGCTGTAATAATCAGCTAGGGTTTCAGTATATTGTAATTAAGGCGATGGACTGACAACCTGTCGCTACAGCAACATACCTACAAACATATCTAAAATAACCCTCAAATCTTTGTCAGACGTGGCGGAACGACCTTTGTTTGGGTCATTCACGCTCTGTCTACCCCATTATGTTTGTCAACAGAGCAGTTGCAAATGCACTACGCTTGGCATGTTATGTCATTGTGTGCAATTTCAATGCAATATTTTAGGTTGCAAAATTGTTTCTAACATACATAAATCACGCCTTTATCAAAATAGGGTAGGCAGAGCATTTACGGCCTAAAAAAAATGTTTTGCTTCTAATGACAATAAATTGTAAGCGTAAACATTGTCTAATCATATTGTTCAATTAAAAAACATCAAGCATTCTCAATTTCCTGCCCCTGTGGTCTAGTGGTCAGAGCCATGTGCTTACGATCCGGAGGTCATTGGTTCGTTTCCCAGGGGAGGGGGAACATACATACATACATAAAATCACGCCTTTATCCCTAAATCAAAGTTCATCCGCCACGACTGACAAGTTTTGAGGGTTTTTGCACGTGATTACGTATACAAATTTGACCTAAAGATTGAGTAATTTTGTATTACATTTTAAACAAAATCATTTAAAAAAAAATTGAAATATTCCTGCTACATAATATTGAATACGAACATTGCGTACATTTATCGATAATCCCTTCTTCTTAGCGAGTGGATTCTTAAGTCGAACAACGACCAGAAGAACCCTGGTGTCAGAGTTTTGAAACCGCCTAGTAACAGAGCTATTAGACTTCTGACATAGTTTGACTAACGAACATTATCGAAGACAGCGACCGGGACTGACGGCTTTCCGTGCCCTCCGAAACACGGAATTCTTTTACTTTTCGCACAATCAGGTTATAAAGCCTGCAATGTCCTAACCAAACTGGAGAAAACCTCACAAAGTGATAAATTGACAAATATCAACTTTATGTTGATACCCCCTGGGAATTGAAACCAGGACCTCCGGAACGTTAGCCATGACTCCAACCACTAGACTACGGAGGCAGTTATAATTATAACAATGAGATGAGATGAGACGACTGCAGCAAGAGCTTGCTCAGTTTATTGGAGATCAGTGAGCCGTTCAATATACTGTTGATGATAATTAATAACAACACTGTCACAACACTTCATCAGTAAGTTATACTCAAATGGTCGATGTTACGACAAGTGCACAAAACAAGTCGCAGTGATACTAAAGTCGAAGACAGAAATGGTTTTGTGCACGAGTTTTTCACTTCGAGGAAAATTTAGGAAATTCTACAAAAATATTGTAAATATACTAAACAATTTATTCCCGTCATTTAACTTTTTGGGCTGGAGAGCCTATACAGCCTACTATCAAATTAATTTTGTAATAGTATTTGAATTTGTATTTTGATATCGTTTTATGTTAGAAAAAACACAATAGACAAATAATATAAAGTAAAAATTATAAGTTATATCTATGAACTTTTTGTTATGTTTGAAAGTATGGTCTAATTTATTTGCCTTAGAAGACATGCATTTATTAGTAGATACGTTTTTGCCCTTGTGCACGAAATTCGATTTCAGAGCATGAGAAGTGAAAAAGTTAATTTACGATTAAGCTAAACAAATATTTGTTTTCCATATTTTTTTTATCACCTTTGTAAACATAGTAAATAGGAGAACAGTTAAGTAATTTTGTTGATTTTACTTGCGGGTCGTAAACTAATTCACCTCGAAATGGAAAACCTGGTGTCATGCCGTAAAAACGTTCAACGAACAAGAAAATTTGGCTACTTTGGCACGCGACATAAAACTTAAGTATTTGGATGAGAAAAGTTGTAAAACAAATCCCGCGACAACGAAATGGAATAGCAACAAATCATTCGGAGAAGAACTTTGAGCCACTTTCTTTTCACTTCAGTACAAGTTGTTATTACTAGTGACTCGACTTGTTTTGATTTATAACTTTAGGCTAATTTCCCGCCTGGATTAGAAACAAAAAGATTTTCGAATATCCTTTCTGCTAACGCTGCTGTCTCAGAGGGAAAAGAATAGATTCCGGTCTTTTCTTTCTTTAAATTTTAATATTGTGTTGAAAGTTTTATTAATATATTAAAGATAACAACTAGAATCGTGGATCTCCCCGTTGTTTCTGACACTGCCCCGGTAATAAACGTGAGTTTACCGTGCATTGCTGACGCGGTACGATTGGCAAATTTACAAATTAAAATAGAAATGCGAAGAGTTCGGAAAACAATGAAGTTCTGATAGGACTTAAGTATCTGTCAAATTAAATAATATATGATTTTTTAATAGTGCTTGGTAGTTTGTATCAGTTTTAGAATAGTGTATTTTATCTTTATTCCTGAACTTTCCTCTTCAACATCATCATATGAATTTAGGAGCTTTGCTTTTGTCGGTAGAGTAATCGTCAACTTTCCCTGGATTCAGCCTTTTCCTTAACTTCTCTATACGACGTGACCTCAACCTTTAGTAAGAGTAAAATATTAATACTTCTGACTGACTACGCGAGAACATTAAGTTCAAGGATCACAAATAAAAAACAAGACCTTCCTTTTATCTTTGTCCTCCCACTTAAAGTTGGTCGTCATCATTATCTACTTCGTTAAAGTGATCTACATAAAAAATATTATCTTTGACATTATCCCCAGTGCTACATTTAAAACGGTTTTTATAAATATTTTTTTGTATATTTTTTTGCTTTGTCATGTTCATCGTTCCTTCCACTTTTACAGATTTTTGTGGTTTTGAAAAGGACAAACTCACATAAGTATTTTCCGTTTTTCCGTCACGGTTATTTCTCATAAAATATCAACATGCTGTAACACCCTATCTCTAATTAAATAATAATCTGATAAAATTAATATGCCCAAAGATAAATATGTGATCGTCTAAAAAATGATATTATGTCAAATTACCATTGTGTATTCACATACAAAATTGAAACAAATCTAAGTTAAGTTTGAATAGGGTAATCGTAATTGAGATTATGACGTAAGTAAATAAATTATTATTAAAAAGTTCAGAATCAAATTCAGCTGAAAAATAACACAAAATGACAAACAATAAAATATAAATGAGTAATATAAAACATGCGACTCTCATAAAATATATTCAGCTGAAATTCAGGAATCAGGAATCTCCATCTTCTTTCTTCTTGCGCATAACTAAACCCAAATAAAATAAAACCAAACATACTTTATATTAAGTCTCCTGGCTGCTAATGTAGCGTACTGAAAGGTACAATGAATCAATAACCAGGGAAGGGAATTTGAATAAATATCTTTAAGATCTTAGAATTAGGATACCTAGGCAAATGAAATGGCCCTCCCTTCCAACCTACAGACCATGCCAACGCGCGAAAACCTTGCACAGACTAACACTAAACCATAGTCTAATCTAGCTTGCAAACCTTCCATAAAATTTTCCGATCATCTTAATACAATCACAAACTCTTTCATACTACCAACCAATCATCAACGTCATACAAATTTTCTAATAACTGCAGTTTTGATCACCTGTGACGGTGTACTAATGTTCAAACCTATTAATAATCAAATTCTCTGTTCAGTTTGCAATATGGTTTAATTTTCACGGACTGCTGTACCAAAATCACATGATATGCGCTAAGAAGTCAGTTCAAATGATAGAGACTGTGTAAAGAAGTTATCACCTTTATAGCTCGCTACGTCAGCTGAGAAATAGACCATTAGAGGTTTGTATGAATACCTATTCGAATGAATTCTCGAGAGAGATTATGGGCCAACTACTCTCGGAGCCCATAAGCCTTGTCTATGTGTATTTAATGTATGTAAAGTGTTATCCTTAATTAAAATTAATTAAACATTTAAAAATACAAGTAATTGATTTATACTACTAATATCTTTAAAACACCGTGTTTTGTTTTAACGTGTAACACGTATCTTAAAGACATATCAAAATATTCCTATTATTTTTTTATTGTATTTATTCATCGTCACACTCTCGCACACTGATATTTTACACATAACACACACCTCCTATTTCCTATTCTAATAACACATTTCCCTACGATTATCTTTGAATGATGACAGAAAACTCGCAACGCTGCCGGTACGAAAAGCTAAAAATATCACTTTATTACGAAATCGTCTATTTGTAAGGTTAAGAAACACTTACAGTAATAATCAAAACGATGGACTTCGAATAAAACACAACGCCGAAAATAAACAACACACGATGCTCGGAATCGCCAATTTCCGCGTTAGAACATCGTCCCGGCCCGTCAGCAACTGCCAACCCCCACTGCATGCTCGCTGTTCATCGTTTTTTTTAATCTTCCAAGTTCTATGCTATATTAAGACAAAGTGAAATATCTTTTGTAACATTCAAAATTTAACTCTATTTCCAAGAAACAAGTATGGGTATTTATGCATTTGATACTCTTGTTTAAATGCTGGGTCATGTCAGGTAAAGATGTCTCAATTTTTGAAAAATAATCTAAATGCTATTTGTTTAAGTGTTGGGTCGATTTATAAACTAATTATTCTATATGTAATGATAAACGATCGTTACAATGCATACTCTATGCTTCCTATTATTCCAAACTGGACTGGAAGCATGAGAAAAACATAGAATGTGCCAGCTGCATATCCTCCAGGGCATGCTGTAAAAACCAGCAAAGGGATCCGAGGGTTCAAGTATATTGCAATTTAGACGATGGGCTGACAACCTGACACTACAACAATATACCTACAAATCTATCTTAAATAACCCTCAAAGCTTTATCAGACGTGCCGGAACGACTTTGTTTTGGGTATGTACACTCTATGCGACTGTTCTCTCCGATAATTACTTTTCTCGCTGCATTCAGCGCCGCTTCTACTCTAATTCCTCAAAGAGCATTTTGCACGTGGAAATTCTTCTGAAAACCTTCTGAATAAGAAGTAACATTTTACCTTAAATATACGACCAAAGAGTTTGAAATCGTGTAATTGATGATGGTACTGGTGGATAAAACCTCAGCTAAAGCTTCATCATAATCGTTTGTGCGAGAGTATAAAATATGAAATAATGTTTTGCGTTGATCGTTTGGATGGCCTTTGGCAAGCTTTTTTTAAATTAAAGCGGCCTCACATAAACACGTCCAACGTCACGTCAACGTTGAACGTAACGTCGTCATGACGCGGATATCCACGTTGCCCAACATAAATAACGCATTTTTCGTTACAGTTTCCAAGAATAATTACAGTAATCCGGGCAACAATATCGCAACGTGCCCCGTCACGTCGTAATGACGTGACCTTTTACGATATTCACGTCACTATGACGTAACGTTCAACGATGACGTGATGACATTGAACGTCACGACGTGGTTCATAAAATTTAAGCGTTTCGAAGTTCTATCACAGCTGGATGATGATGATATTATGATTTGTACGTGATGTTGTTGATGTCATTCAGATTCTTCTATGCTGGACTGGGAGCGAGAGAAAAACATAGAATGTGCCAGCTGGATTCCTCCCGGGCATGCTGTAAAAGTCAGCTAAGTGATCTACATAAAAAATATTATCTTTGACATTATCCCCAGTGCTACATTTAAAACGGTCTTTCTAAATATTTTTTTTGTATATTTTTTTGCTTTGTCATGTTCATCGTTCCTTCCACTTTTACAGATTTTTGTGGTTTTGAAAAGGACAAACTCACATAAGTATTTTCCGTTTTTCGGTCACGGTTATTTCTCATAAAATATCTACATGCATACTCTATGCTTCCTATTATTCCAAACTGGACTGGAAGCGAGAGAAAAACATAAAATGTGCTGGCTGCATATCCTCCAGGGCATGCTGTAAAAACCAGCTAAGGGATCCGAGGGTTTCAGTATATTGTAATTTAGACGATGTGCTGACAACCTGTCACTACAGCAATATACCTACACATCTATCTTAAATAACCCTGAAAACTTTGTCAGACTTGACGAAATGGCTCTTGTTTAGGTCGTTTACGCTTGGCCTAACCCATTAAGGATAAAGGCGTGATTATATGTATGTATGTTAATTGCAATACTAATTTATTTTTATTTATTATTAAAAATGTACGTTTTTATTTTCATTCCTTTAATAAAATACTTACGAAATTAAAAAAAATAATGTGTTTTTAAGCTTTTCTATAAACAAAATTAATTAATTGCTTATTGTATTAATTTTGAATTAATTTTTAAGTTTTCTTTCTTAGACTTCTGACACAAGGAGGGCTTAAAATCAGCCATGCTGTGCTCTCTCTATTTTCGGCTGTGATACCTTATTAATGTTTAAATATTAATTAAACTTAACCGCTTAAACATCAAACTATGCATTTTAGTTTTTAGTCAAGATTTTAAATGATTGTTTTGTATTAAAGCTATGTAAGTTTGTCTTAAGTAAACCATACCAGAGGCTTATTAGCTGTGCTACTAGTCGGTTTAAAAACTCAGACACCAGGGTTCTTCGGGTCGTTGTTCGACTCGAGAATCCACTAGCTAAGAAGAAGAATTAAAGTTATTTGTTTTCATGTGGAAATAAATGTCAATTTCATCTTATAAATAAATTAAGTATCAAGGGAAAAGTTTAAATTCAATTACACATATTTATCGCTTGGATATATCATTATACAGTTCGTAATAAAGTAAGATACACTTTCACATCGTAAACTTCCTGGTAATAATAACAAAATGTACAAACGTTAATATTTCCATTGTTAATATTTCTTCCATGCTGTACTGGGAGCGAGAGAAAAACATAGAAGTTGCCAGCTGCATTTCCTCCCGGGCATGCTGTAAAAACCAGCTAAGGGATCCGAGGGTTTCTGTATATTGAAATTTAGGCGATGGGCTAACTACCTGTCACTACAGCAATATACGTACAATATATCTCAATCTATCTTAAATAACACTCAAAACTCAGAGTCAGACGTGGCGGAACGACCTTAATTTAGGTCATCTACGCTCTGCCTACCCCATTAGGGATAAAGGCGTGATTATATGTATGTATATTTCCATTTCCATTGCAATTGCCTATTCAAGTAGGTACTGTAATGGACCTGGCTTCTGCTATTCAAAATTAAATCACTGTTTTAAAATACAAGTAATGGCATCTATCAGATTGGTAGGAGAATCACTATAAACGAGAAACTAATGCCATCTAGTGTTGAGTAGAGAAAGTTTAGTCAGACAGGGATTCACAATCTTTAGTTTAATCTAAACTATATGCACAAAATAACTACGCATTTTGTACAAAAAAATAATTTATTCATATTGTTTATTTATTTTTCAGTCTAACTATGTTTACCTGTCATCTTATAATATTGTAATCACTCTACCCTATTGTTTGCCAAACGATCGATGTTGCAACAATTGATCATCTACTTATAACATTGATAGGCCTGTTGGTGGGCCTATAATATTCATTTGAACAACACCAATCGATATTTACCGTTCCTTTTACTAATAAAATACTTTTGAGATCGCCTGCACTACTTATTCATTTAATAACATTGATATTGTGTATGTAAGTGTGTCCAGTTATTACAGTGGTATATTATGTACATACGTTTTATTTAACAAAACTATTTAACATAGTCATTCAGAGAACATTCTGGATTTTATTCAGTTTTGTTTATTCTTCGATCCATAAATTAAAATATGTTGGCAATCTCTGAAAGTGGTTCTAGAAAATTCTGGATAGCTCTCATCAGATATTTTTGTTCCACTAGGAACTAATATTGTTGCCAGATCGAACTGAAATTACTTCGATTTGAAGTGTTATGCAAGGTTGAAAAAATATAAAGATTATATTTTATGAGGTAAGTTAATTGCTTTATTATGTGGTATTGGTTTATCTACAAATATTATATACGATAAGCATTTTATACTTACTTAATAATAATAAAATGTCGAGTATTTGAATTGTGTGCAGAAATTGTGAAGATTGGTTTCGGCAACTCGGAGAAGCAGAAGGACACGCGAGATCATCTGGGGGAGAAGGGGAGAACGATCAAGGGAAGTAGGGATGAAGGCTCTCGAAAATTCGGGATTGGTCTGGAACATGGAAGACCTGGGCGACGAGAGATCGAAAAGGATGCCGGGGAATATAAATAGCGGCTGGGACGGAGCAGGGGAAGTTTAGTTTGACTGGAAGTTGAGTTTTAGTTTGACTGAAAGTTTAGTTTTACTTGATGTTTAGTTGACTTTTACCAGTGAAAATGTAGACATCAAAGAGGAGAGGAGAGTATGCAGCCGGGAGGCAACCATGAGACCTACTTTGGTGGGTTGTTGGTGCCATCAGATGTTCCTGTTGTGGACGGAGGGCGGTGACCTGACGATCAGCTGTTCTTTTACATGGTGGAGTGGAGGATGCTGACAGTGGAATCTTGCAGAGCTGGTGGAGTGCCAACTACAAGGATTCTAAAGGATGGGTAAACCTACACATAAGGTATTCCTGCATCGAAACATGATGTATTCATTTATTAACTTTTCTTATTTATTTATTTAACAATTTTTTGTACACAAAAAACATCATAAACACAGGACATAAAAAACAAAGACACAACAGGCACTGCTTATTTCTAAAAAGAAATTTCTTACAGCAGACCTACAGAAGTGATAATTTTAAAGATACGCGGATAAAACGTGCACAAAATTTAATAAATATCAATAAGATAATACTACTGTAAAATAATTATATAATGTAAATCTTTTACATAAATATTAACAAGAAATAAATAAATACTTTCAATTATATGCATAATCAAAAATAAATAAATACTTATAGCTTTTTATATACAAATATATACATAAATATATACCATAAACACGGATTACTTTGACAGGGAAAGATAATGCTCTTTAACTCGTCTTTTGAAGACAGCGATAGACGAGCTATCACGAACTGTCGGTGGAAGAGAGTTCCATAATCTGACTGCATGAACAGTAAAGGAATAGGAATAGAAATCGGTTCGGTGGGAGGGGATGGAAAGAAGAGTCCTGACGTTTGAACGACAGGGCTTATCCAAGGGATGTGAGAATGTAAAACGCTCACGGAGATAGGGAGGGGAAGAAGGATTGTAGAGGACATTATAAAGGGTGCAAAGGATATGAGTATTCCTGCGGAAGCGGATTGGGAGCCACTTGAGTTGGGAACGAAATTGAGAGACATGGTCGTATTTCTTCAGTCCAAAGATGAAGCGTATACACAGATTTTGAAGTCGCTCAAGTTTATTTAATAGCTCCTCTGTGGCGTCCAGATAGCAAGTGTCGGCGTATTCTAAAATAGGGAGAAGTAAAGTTTGAGAGAGCGAAATTTTAGTAGTTAGGGGTAAGAAATTTTGAAGGCGTTTAAGTGAGTGAAAAGAGAAATGTATCTTTTTACTGACTTCATTAACGTGCGACGTCCATGAAAAGTTCGCGTCCAATACAACGCCCAGATTTTTAGCCGTTTTTGAAAGAGAAATAGGTGTACCATTGTAAAGAACGGAAGTTTCTTGAATACATTTACATTGTGTTTTATTTAATTTAACATTTCTACATTTATTTCATTATATGGTCCGTTTCAGACCTTGTTTATCTACTAGGTTATTCCTTGTTTAATTAACAATCCTTTTTTTATGATATTCATACTTGCTATAGGCCGTTCTAATCAGTTTTTAATTATATCCTATTTCCAATATTTCTTATATGATTGGTATGTACGTAAATGAATAATATAATATGTAGGATTGTAGGTCGGTTTATGCGGTTAGGAAAATAGGTAGATTATGCATATAGTTAAGAGGGGGTAGGTTTAGGTAGATAGGTACAGTAAATAATAGGAATTAGGACAATAGGTATCTAGGAAATTAGGTGGGGGTAGTTATTTGGGATCCTAGTTTGTGTTTAGGTTGGTAGTTCTCTCCCTTCCCTTTACCAAAATTCCTGCCTAACCTTTCCTTTATGCAGAGAAGCATCATCCTAATGTTTTATAATGTGCCCAGCAGTGGAATGTATAAATTATTTTAATACATTCTATATTTTTCCTACATATCCTGAGAGAGGAGACAAAATACCTATTCTTCTCAAATAAACTTCTGAACTGATTTACTCGTATATTCACTTAACTGTGGATTCAATACCTATGTATGAGTCATTCATACCTACTTGCCTATCCTGGCAGTGGATATATTAACTTTATTGTGAAATATGTCCAACGGACAATGTTTTGAAAGATTTATTGGATTCATGATCCTATATGTATGTATGTTCTAGACTCTAGAACCCCAGCTACAAGCTTGGTGGGAACGTTTACCTCTGATACCTACAACGTAGGTTTTATACAATTGATGATTCTATTCTACAGCCTAACAAAGTTTATCTTTGATAATATACCTACTGATGTGTGGGTTTTATACTTGCAACTTATTGAGACTATGGTCCAACTACCTAATGGGAGTATTCATTATACTTACCAAACCAATACAGCATGGAATGTGGGATGATGTTACCTGTATTCTACCTACAACCTCAAATTACCCTGGAATGGGTCTGGAATTAAAATCATATATTTATTCACTTTATGTGAATTTTATATGACTGATTTATGGTCAGTTGGCTTTGACAAGCCATTTTACCACAGCATACTTACTTGACTTGATGTCAATTGAGCAACATGGTATCAGCATTGGTCAAACCTCCATCACATACTACATCTTAGCATTCGATATGTCTGTAACAGCATTTAAGTCACAGAAGCTTATTCTGCACTAAAGAAGTCTGACAATCAGTCACTACTTGCTCTTGCCTATCACTCCTATATCTACAACGAACCTATGGCTTGCGGTGTGAATGATTGTTATATTATATTATCTGGGACTAGCTTCGGCATCCCTATCTATTCTACTGACATCTGTATGTGCGTATCATAAGTGGAGATCGATGACTGATGAAGTTTCTTAGTCGGTGCTTCCAGCATAGCTGGACAACAATTTATAAAACCTTTGTTGGGACAATGTTTCTCAATTGGACATCACAGTTTACTACAAATTACATCAGACATGACTTGCTCTATCTTGGTTGGCTGACCAATAAATCGGCTCAAATTAATTATATTTTATATGATGTTGTTCATCAATCTGGACTCATTCCAAAATTCCTAAGTGCGCTGTCACTTATCTCTGGCCTGAGGCTTGGCCAAAACATAAACCACTTAAAACCAATTGGAGGGCACAGAAGTGCCTCCACTTTCCTTTTCTGGGGCTCGCATGATGGGTTTTGCATCAAAGACAAATTCCTAGGCTATTTACTATCTTTATTGGTGTCTGGGAATTGGTAATTGAAGTAAATCTCATTCGTTGATGGTTGGCGAGCACATAAATCCGCTACCAGCGAATGGTTGGAGCTAGAATCGGAGGTTCCGTTATCCCGCTGCGCACTGTCCCAATGTTGTCCCAAGAAACTAAAGAGAGCTAAGTTATGACATCCCACTACCACTTTAAAGGATTTGGGTTACTTTAATAAATTTTATTACACAACTTACGGTCCTAATTATAATACTAGACGATGACAATCACGAGCCAATATTTTAATTATATTCCTAGACGATCTATCCATCCACTCTTCCCATTCCTTTCCCTTCCTCTTCCCTACCTCACATATCCTCTCCTCTCCACATTCCTTCCTCTCCTCTACACCTTCCTCTCACACTTCCTTTCACATATCACTTATGTAAGTAGGGATAAGTAGGGGGGGGGGGGAGGTTGTTACAGTACTTGTATGACGTCACGATTACTCGTAAGTTACTGAAATCAAAAAACTCTATATTACGTTATTTACTACTATTCTGGTAAACCTTGCAATGTTTGTATGGAGCAGATCACATTTATTTTAATTATTTAGTGTATTTACAATACATATCCGGTATTGTAAATAAACTAGTGAATTGTATTTTTTTTTTATTAACTATTCCTGACAATTATTCTATACTTATTGCATAACTGATTAATAAAGTTAGAAAATAAAATATATTTAATGTCATCATCGTTATCTACCTAGCCTTATCCCGTATCTCACGGGGTGGGCTACTTAATCTAGGGCATTGAACGAGGGTTACTGGTTTTTACACAGAGCGACTGCCATCTGACCTCCACAAGCCAGAAGGGAAACCAGGCCCAATCCTAGATTAGGTCAGACTTTTCAAGCCGCCAGTGCCTATCCCTGGCCTCTGATATGGCTTATTAACTAATATCTACGGAATTAAACGATATTAACCGGGACCAACAGCTTATCGTGCCTTCCGAAGCACGGAAAAAGCGCCTAATATTAACATAAATTGCATATTTAATGATTTTCTACATCATGACTCTTGTATACTTATGAATAATAATAATCCCTAAAAAATACTTCGTACGCAAACATCTAAAACAACGCAAGAGACACAGCGTTGTTAGGTATAAAGTGTCACACGTGTTTTCTGTTTCAAGAAGAACTTTCTACGAGTATACAGAACGTGACGCCATCTTGACTCTCGAGAACAAAGAAGAACCGACAGTTGTAAAAGTCGATCGTTTGAATTGTTATGGCGGCGAGTTTTCTAATCCGCATAGAAGTAAACCGTTACTACTAATAACCGTATGTTATATATTTTATTTATTTGAATAAGTTTATACTTAAAAAAACACAACGTGCATTGTTATGCACTGAAATAAAAATAATTGCAGATGAAAATTCTCGTTAACTGGTAGTTCTTTGTGTTTGCAAAAAGCCTCATTATTTGTTTCATGCAATGTAAGCTGATAGTTGTTCATTTTGTGTTGCTATTGTGTTTGTTCCCACATTGAATTCAGCAAATAACAGAGTCGAAATCAAATAACTTCGCTTCTGTATTCATAATATATGTAGGAATTTACTCCAAATATGTTTACTGTATGTTGAATTGCTAAGCATGGACGGCTTCAAAACTCTGACAGCTGACTAGGTCACTAACCTGGCATAAACTCTAATCTAGGGTGGGATCTGGTTTCTCTTCTGGGTTTCGGAGGTCAGGTGACAGTCACTCTGTGTAAAATCCAGTACTCTCTAATCACCTAGATTTGGAAGTTGACCCCGTGAGATACGGGATAAAATTCGGGAGATGACGATGTTTACTGTATGAGTTTTTGCCTACCAATCTGAATATCATAAGTTTGATTTATTCGGGATCTTCTTTCTTTCTTATCGGTCCCTCAGTGCTGAGGATCGTGACCATTAGCAAGGGTCCTCCAAAAACCTCACAAAGTTATAAACAGACAAATATTAACTTTGTGTTCCCCCCCTGGGAATCGAACCTAGAACCTTCGGATCGTAACCCCATGGCTCTGACCATTAGACCACGGAGGCAGTTAACAAACTACTTGCGACTATAGGATAGAGCACGAATCCAATCTAAATATACACCGGGAGTGAAAAACTGCTGACCTAACATTACAAGGAACAGCTTTCCCCAAGAACCAAAATATTCGATCTCCTACAAATTTCCATACTGGACTGGGAGCGAGAGAAATACATAGAATATGCATTTCCTTGGGCTGACAACCTATCACAACAACCAATATACCTATCTTAAATTACCCTCTTTGTCAGACATGGCGGAATGACCTTTGTTTAGGTCGTTTATGCTCTACCTTCCCCATTATGGATATATATAAATATATATATATATATATATAAATAAGTCCAGCGTGGAAGAATAGATATATATATCTATATATATATATATATATATATATACCACGCTGGACTGGGAGCGAGAGAAAAACATAGAATGTGCCAGCTGCATTTCCTCCCGGGCATGCTGTAAAAACCAGCTAAGGGATCTGAGGGTTTCAGTATATTGCAATTTGGGCGATGGGCTGACAACCTGTCACTACAGCAATATACGTACAAAACCATCTTGAATAACCCTCAAAACTTTGTCAGACGTGGCAGAACGACCTTTGTTTAGGTCGTTTACGCTCTGCCTACCCCATCAGGGATAAAGGCGTGATTATATGTATGTATGTATATATCTACATATATGGTGTCATCGGCTGTGATTTTGAATGGGAGGGCCAATTCTATACAATAGGTTTAATTATACAGGCTGTAAGTGATAGCCTCCCTAGGAGATGCTCAGGCAACGAAACTAAAAAACTTTGGCGAAGAAATCTAAATGGTCTTAGTGAAATATATTTCTTTGATCATTTCCTGATAGCATTTCTACGTGATATCCGTTTAAACTGGGCACAAGCTACTGGGTTACGAGAATCTGTTCTTTACACTCTCCATAATAAAACACTTCGCATCTTATGATTCATTATTTCTGAAAGCAGAAAAAATAATTTTATATTGTTAGCATCGTCGTGAGACAATGATTATTTTTAAGACTATTAAAATAATTTTTCAATAAAATTGTAGTACTTTTCTACGAAGTTAAGATGTTTCAGCTTTTTTACTAAACCTTTAAAGTTGATTACTTCCATGCTGGCCTGGGAGCGAGAGGAAAACATATAATGTGCCAGCTGCATTTCCTCCCGGGCATGCTGTAAAAGCCAGCTAAGGGAACCGAGGGTTTCAGTATATTGTAATTTAGGCGATGGGCTGACAACCTGTCACTACAGCAATATACAAATCTACCGTAATAACCCTCAAAACTTTGTCACACGTGGCGGAACGATCTTTGTTTAGGTCGTTTAAGCTCTGCCTACCCCATTAGGGATATAGGCGTGATTGTATGTATGTATGTATGTTGATTACAGGCCTCTTTTCCCCTTCTTTGTGAATCTACTGAAAACAATTGAGAAAATAAATTAAATTTCATTCAGATTAATTACACGGGTCTAGTGTTTATTTTCAGTAATAATGAGATTTACGAAACAGGCTGTGTCTTTCAGCTAAATACATACATACATACATACATAAATCACGCCTTTATACCTTACGGGGTAGGCAGAGTGTTTAACGCCTCGTAAAAGGCGCTTTCGCCACGTCTGACAAAAATTGAAGGCAATTTTAGATTGTAATATGTATTGCTATAGTGACAGGTTGTAAGCCCGTCGCCTAAATTACAATATACTGTCCCCTTCGAGTCCCTTTTGCTGACTTCAACAGCATGCCCGGGAGGAAGGGCAGCTGAAACATTCTATATTTTTCTATCTCTCCCAGTCCTACATGGAAGAAAAATACAGCTAAATACTTATATTATTTTTAAAAAATACCTCAATGATCTGCACAGTTAATGAGTTCGGTAATAAGTAAACCGTGAACTGTGACGTCAGCAGTCAGGCAGCTTCACAGCCATCGCCTCGTCGACACTTCGGGAGAGCGGGAAATGTTCATTTTAATAACAAACTGCCTCCGTGGTCTAGTAGTCTGAGGCAAGGGATCACAATCTTAAGGTCTTGGGTTTGATTGCCAGGAAGCAAAGTTGATATTTGTTATTTTTTTCATATGTGAGATTTTTCCAGTTTGGTAAGGGCATGCAGTCTGAATCATTTTTTCTGGTAGAGAAAAAAATCTGAGATCTCTCAGATCACATCAAGCAGTCGGTTTCGGTCGCCGTCTTGATAGTGGTCTTTACAAAATCCATGTCAGAGACCTATCAGCTGTGCTATTAAGTGGTATAAAACCTCTGACACCAGGGTTCATCTTGTCGATTGACTTGAAACCCACACGATATAAGAAGAAGCTTTAACTAAGACGTCAGCATCCAGGCAGCTTCATCGCCATCGGGTCGACGTTAGCTTTGTGAGAGCAGGAAATGTTCATTGATTGCACAAACTGCCTCCGTGTCTAGGTCTGAGTCATCCGGAGGTCCTGGGTTCGATTCCTAAGGGAGGGACCACAAAGTTGATATTAGTTCATTTATGAGTTTGTGATATTTTCCCCAGTTTCTATTTTAATTTAATTTATTTGATTTTTTTGGCTCCAGTGTTCGTTAGGTTGATCGACTCTAAACCCACACGAAAATAAAATGAAAAATGTTCATTAGAACATAATAACTTTGTACTAAAAATATAGGATTCAGATCAAACAAAAAGCGACGCGACCATATTTGATCTAAATCTATCTTGTAAATTTGATAACTACCGAGTTGCGACTGGACTAATAATAGACCTCCTAACTAATTTTCGGTGACGGCAGCCAACCTCCCAGAGTTCAGCCAACTGCGCAGGACTTGGCTTTAGTGCCCACGTGTTTGCGCAATACACAAGTACACACTGTATTCCTTTCATCTCTTATTCTGATGGGACAGATTGACTCACGCGACCAGAGTGAAATCAGACGCAGGACAGTATTTACATGCTCAACCGACAGCATGGATCATCTCTTTTTGGACAATCAGGTGATTAGCCTGCAATGTTCTAGCAAAACTAGAAACACTAACACAAAGTCATTGTCCCCCGCTGGGAATCGAACCCGGGACTTCCGGGTCCGCTAGATCACGGAGGTGGGACTAATAACACAGTACCTACTGACACCTTTTTATAAAATTTGATTTATCATGAAAAATGTTATCTGACTGCCAGCTTTCCTTTTGACTGGCCACATTACAACTTGCAACATATCGTAAATTGCATTAACAAGAAGAAAATACTTAAGTTTTTTTTTTCTTTTCCTTTCTTTAATCTGCAAGCGACTCTTTAAGTCTTCATCAGATAGTTGGGTAGTTGTTTTAGATTGTTAAAAAAATACTTAAGTGAATGTAATTGTGTCATTTTGTTCGCCTTAGTAAACCAAAGAAATATTCTTAAAGATTTGGCTGCTTCTCAACCGCTTTGCTCCAGTTGATTTTATCGCAAAATATTAAAATTATCTCTAAATATTTTCATTACTAAAGGTTCGTGCAATATTGGGATTTAGTGGGTCTCAAATTTGTTCCTTTGAGCCACGCAACCACCTCTCCAGGTATTTTACTTTGCTTGATACTATCAAGCTTAAAATGTCGTTTGTATGAACTAAAATTCCTGTTATTTTTATGCTTGGCTGCTATTTGGCTCCTCGGTCACAGAAACTTACTCATTTGTTTTTAAAGCAGTAATTTTAATGATTTTCTCATTCTTTTTTTCAACGATATTAAAATCTATTCGTATTTCATGAAAGTGCCTTCGCATATTCACTGATACAACAAAATCTGTCTCTTTTCGTTATTTGAATGCTTTGCTGTTTCTGTTGATATTTTGTTTATTTTCTACCACTGGACACAGAGCTGCAGCCTTCTGTGAAACTGGAGAGTTAAGCCGCTGCAGCGCTTTATCAAGCTACCTGATGCCACTCGTTGAGGAAGCTGAGTGAAACTAGGGCGAACAGCGGCTGAAGCGCTTTATCAAGCTAGATGTGTCTAAGCATGTTGAATGAAAATCCGAGCGTAAGTTTGCTAGCAAGTTGTTAACATTGAGGTGAAGTTTGTTATTTATTATTCATACTTCATACAAACATGTCGTCGAAGTAATAGCTGTAATATTAACGCTTCTTCTTCTTAGTGAGTGGATTCTCGAGTCAAACGACCCGATTAACCCTGGTGTCAGAGTTTTGGTTTTAGTTTTAGCTATGCTACTAGGCGGTTTAAAGTTTGAGGCGTAGCACTTTCAAATTTATATATTACTAGCGACCCGCCCCGGCTTTGCACGGAAATCATCAGGGTTTCTCTACTATATTATGCATGTATTATACATATAAACCTTCCTCTTGAATCACTCTATCTATAAAAAGAAACCGCATTAAAATACGTTGCGTGTTTTTAAAGATAAAAGCATACACAGGGATATAGGGACAGAGAAAGCGACTTTGTTTTATACTATGTAGTGAAGGTTCTAATCGATGAAAAGATGATTGGTAAAGTTCTCTTCGTAGAAAAATAAAACGAAAACAAAATACTACACATTGATTTCCTCTTATATTAAGTTACATGAGTATGTACACATGGTGTGCAATGGTTTGGAAAACTTAGGCCCGTAATTATAATCAACTCTCAAGAGTGACAGCGGGCTTGAGTTTGTATCAGAAATGTCATTTCAGTACAAAACGGCCTGTCAAATCCAAACTTAATATTGCTCTTAATCTTGAGATCGCTTTATAAATACGAGCCTAAGTGTATCTACTAAAGTTTGTTGTTTTGGGACTTTGCCTTTACCATTACATTTCAAAGTAGACTGAATTGATATAAATTGTGGAAAGCCGCATTTCAGATTATCCCAGCCTCATGGCTGCCTGCACCACCACTACAATAGAATATTTAAGGTGAATTTATCGAAGGTTTAAATATATACTGAAAGAAACTTCCAAGCTGGACTGGGAGCGAGAGAAAAACATAGAATGTACCAGCTGCATTTCCTCCCGGGAATGCTGTAAAAGTCAGCTAAGGGATCCGAGGGTTTCAGTATATTGCATTGTAGGGGATGGGCTGACAACCTGTCACTACAGCAATATACCTACAAATCTATCTTAAATAACCCTCAAAACTTTGTCAGATTTGGCGGAACGACCTTTGTTTAGGTCGTTTACGCTCTGCCTACCCCATAGGGATAAAGGCGTGATTATAAGTATGATTATATGTATGTATGTAGAAACGTTTCAACTAAGTAGTTATGCATTCCTCCTGGGCATGCTGTTGAATCCACCTAAGGGATCCGAGGGTTTCAGGGTTCGTATATTGTAATTTAGGCGATGGGCTGACAAACTGTCACTACAGTAATATACCTACAAATCTATCTCAAATAACCCCCAAACCTTTGTCAGACGTGACGAACGACTTTTGTTCAGGTCGTTTTCGCTCTGCCTACCTAATCAGGGATAAAGTCGTGATTATATGTATATTTGTATGTAGTTATACATTTTGTATACCAAGCGAAGAGGCGCTTTCCGTACTGCACAGCGCGATGCGATGGTTACATAAGATAATGTTAATCAATACCCTCTGAGCCGTTCTATAATACTCAACTGAGCATCTAATAGGACACAAGGATCAATTACCATGTGATGCATTATGCATGTTGGAGCGACAAAGATAGCATTTATGCTTGATTGGTTTTAATTTATGATCAATATATTTACTTCACCATTTTCGTTGTTTATAAATGGATCTTATTTAAAAAAAGCGCTGACAGACTTTTTGAAATGCCGGGCACAGTGGAGTAAAAATATCCAGAAAGCGCACTGTATTACTATATTGGTAAAACTCTGATTAGAAGAAGATAAATGGAATAAATATTAGTAGAATGCACGTGTAATATTATAATGAGCAAATCTCCAATGTTCTATAATTAATATTAGATATGGTTTAAATATTTTGACACTAGGGTTCATCATGTCATATGTTCAATGAATAATCTTCTCTATGAGAAGAAGTAGAAGTTTTTTTGTTTGCATTTCAGTGGCTTTATGTCCAGGATGAATTAACTGAAACGACCACGATAAAATGTTGATTGCAATTGAGTGAAACGATTTAGGCAGCAACGATTTATTTTATTCCAATATTTCCACATCCTTGCTTGGAATTTTATAGCCAATTTATTTTTTATAGCCTGTAACAAAGTTATAGCGAACGAAATATATTGTGGTTCAAACGGTAATTTCAACTACACGGTTACCCCAATAAGTTCAGAACAATACTTTATGTTACTATAACGCAAGATGATTGAATATTAGAATATTTGAATGTTTAAATATTTTTTATTAAATCTGTCTTGATCTTCTACGAGTACATGGATCCGGATGTTTATCTTCTTGATACGTTCTAGAATAGGAGATAATGCTACATTTCACCGAGGGAAAACCTTTATTCGACAGATAAACTCATTTAACGCGGTTGATTTCTAGGGAGGAAACCTATTCAGAAATATTTTTTTGTATACTAAATGTTTTTTTTATGCAAAAGGTTTATTTTGTTAATAAAGAATAACAAACAACCTTTGTTACAAGAATAAATTTCTAGACATGAAATAAAGTGGACATTCCGGTAGTTGGACCTTCCGTGTCTGAGGGATGTATTTTCCAGAACCCTTATTTTTTATTTACTTTTTACGACACCTACGGGGAGATATAAAATGTGTATGTAGGAAACCGTCCTCATAAGTCACACTTACACATATTATCTTGTTTTACGACATTTACTCAGCTATCCTTTGCTTGTGACATTTATAACGCTTATTCCTATTAATTTTATGAAAAACATGAACATGTAGAAACAAAAAAGATCATACATACATACATACATAAAATCACGCCTTTATCCCTTACGGGGTAGGCAGAGCGTTAAACGCCTCGTAAAAGGCGCTTTCGCCGCGTCTGACAAAAATTGAGGGCAATTTTAGATTGTAATAAAAAGATCATGGGTTCGCATATAATGTGTTTTTTTTCATTATTAACTAACCCTTGTATTTGTCTTAAATAATATCAGAGTTCGGTTATTTCACAGTACTTATATAATGTACGGTCAATTTATTATTTAGTTTTCAACAACTTATCTAAAATATTCTTCCTCGTAACTCAGTACTTATGAGTTTATAGAAAACTTATATTTTAAAAAATCGATCATATTATCAAAACAATTTGTTTACGTATTAAAATATGTATACGCTATAAAAACAAAATATCTTGAAATAAAAAAACAAAAACATCAACGAGTATTTTTTTTCTGCTTGTAGTATATTGTTTTGTTTTTCCTGTGTGGAATAAATAATTCATATCTAAATGAATTTCCAGTCAGCGGAGATTGTTTATCTGCTTATGGAATGTTTGTATTTTAATATGATATTGTTATTAAGAACTTTCATTGGAAAAGAGAAGTTTATAAGAGCAGTGTTTAGTGTTAAGGCACTTTGGCCTTTGTGATGACCGAAACGAATCGGTTCGTCATTTGTTGACCACTGTTTTGTCTTCATTTCGACTCATCAGATGCGGAAGTAACCGTATTATAGTTGGTTTGCAAGCGCTCCGCTCTTGTAATCTTAGCTTGTTTAAAAGAGCAAAAAGAAAATCTTTCAATGCTTTTTATACAAAAAGCATTGAAGAAGATCTTCCGATCTACTTAGGAAGTATTACAACTGGTGTTGGTTCATTAGGGTGTTTTTTTTTCTCAATACATACATATAATCACACCTTTATTCCTAATGTAATAGGGTAGGAAGAGCGTAAACCGCCTAAACAAAGGCCATTCCGCCACGTCTGACAAAGTTTTGAGAGTTATTTAGGATAGATTTGTAGGTATATAACTGTAGTGACAGGTTGTCAGCCCATCGCCTAAATTGCAACATACATAAACCTTTGGATCCCTTAGCTAGATTTAACAACATTCCCGGGAGGAAATGCAGCAAGCATTCTTTGTTTTTCTCTCGCTCCCAGTCCAGCATGCAATTTTATCTCAATATTAAGTAGAACTGATGAATAATCTAAGAATTACTGGTATTATGGTAAATTGGACTCCCAAAATGTAAATAATGGAATGTGTAATCACAATACTACTTTTTCACATTCACAATTTCTGTACACATTTCTCCAACATACCCTCAGACATTCAACGTAAAACTATCAATTTTAAAATGAATTCCTCACTCTCTCTTATTACTATCTTACTCGCTTATACAATATCAAACTCACTACGCGATCAAAAGTACCTATTCTTATGGAACGCAATCCATTCAATGAAACCAGTTTTTTATATCATAGCAAATGGGTGATTTATTAAGATCGTTGCATGAAATAGACGACCTTAGTATAGCAAGGTCTGTTGTGTGCGATAATGCTGATCTGTCACAGCATTATAATATAGGAAAGAGTGACTTTAATATTATCTCACAGAATATATGTAGTATATTTTGTAACTTCGACGATTTTTTAATAACCATATCGACTTTTACTTTTCAAATGGATGTAATTATCTTGACCGAATGTCGCTTAAGTCCTGATAAACCAATACCACAATTACCTAACTACAACGCCTATAAAACCACAAAGCATCTTAACCAAAACGACGGAGTTGTTGTTTACATAAAAAGCTCACTAGAATCCAAAGTGAGAGAAATTAAACTGATTCACGCCTCATGTTTACAACTGGACATACTAAATAATACAATTCTATGTATTTATCGCTCTCCGTCAAATAGGAACGCAGAAAATTTTATTAATTCATTATGCTTACACTTAGATACACTTAAAAAAAGTAATAATTTAATTATTGCGGGAGACATAAATATAAATCTAATATCCAAACCCACGGAACAGCATCAGGAATACAATAATCGATCATTCTATCTCGATAAGCTATCAATTTATGGAATACTTCCGGGACATGTCTTACCTACTAGAAAGAATAGTTGTCTTGATCACTTCATGATGAAATTAAACAGTAAGAAGGTTTCTGCACGCATTGCAATTTTTGAAACTAGTATAACTGACCACCACACTACATTTCTCTCTTTATCTAAAATAAAAACACAGCAAAGTCCACCTAAAACAGGTAAGATAATTGACTTCGAAAGTGCATTAAAATATCTACAAGATAAACATTTGTCTGACCTATTGTTAAATGATGATCCCAACAAAATAACAGAACAACTTATTAACAAAATCATAGAATCTGTTAAAAATAACACCGTAATTAAAAATATCCCTAAAAGTAAGAGAATTATTAAACCATGGATATCTACTAGCGTATTGAGACGTATAAGAATTCGCAATAAACTTCAAAAGCAGCATCGTGAAGACCCTCTCAATGAAATTAAAAAAATAACGTTCACTCGATTCAGAAATAACTTAAATAATCAAATTAAGAAACTAAAACGGGACTATGAGCGACAACTTATACTTAATTCAATTAAAGATAATAAATTATTATGGAAAAACATAAAAAACATAACCTATACGAATAAAAACAAAAACTTAAACAACGAACTAATACATTTAAAATCATCTCCTGCTGAATCTGCGAACTATATAAATATTTTTTTTGCTAACATAGGCAAAGCGCTGGCGGAAGATATTCAAATTTGTACTGCTCAGCATGAAATCGATAATTATCTATATGGCTTACCTAAACAACCTCAGTCTTTTGTTTTATTAGACACAGACTATGATGAAGTAGAAAGAATCATCCTATCTCTAAAATCTGACAGTGCACCGGGGATTGATAACATTACAACTGCGTATCTTAAATACATAAGGAAAGAAGTCATACCTATCATTACCCATCTAATAAACACGTGTTTTAAAACAGGTACCTTCCCCAATCAGCTAAAGCAATCGATCATCACTCCTGTTTACAAGGGTGAGGACAGAGACGATATTAATAACTATAGGCCTATTTCTGTTCTTCCGGTGTTATCAAAAATATTAGAGAAACTTTTAAACAATCGGTTATTAAATTATCTTAACACCTTTAACATTCTTTCCCCATTTCAATACGGTTTCAGGCAAGGAAAATCAACCGAAGATGCAGTAACATCTCTTACTTCAATAATATCTGAACAACTAGATAAAGGAAAAAAATGCTTATCAGTCTTTATTGATCTGAAAAAAGCATTTGATACCGTCTCTGTCCCTATCCTACTGCAGAAGCTTGAGAAAGTTGGCGTAAGAGGCGTACAACTATCAATTTTCAGGGATTACCTAACAGAGAGAAAGCAGAGTGTAAGATTAGAGCAATGCGTAAGTGAGCTCGTTGGCGTATCATACGGTGTACCTCAAGGCAGCGTTCTAGGGCCTACCCTATTCTTAATTTATATAAATGACCTTTGTAACATGAAAATTTCGAGTGCTAACATATTTTCGTACGCCGATGATACTGCCATTGTCTTCACCGGTTCATCTTGGGAATCTGTTAGAGCTGATGCTGAACAGGGTATGATTAAGGTTGCAAAGTGGTTAGAAAATAACTTACTTACCCTGAACACAACCAAAACCAACTTCATCTGCTACAGTATTTACAATAATTCACAGCCTAGCGCAGATTTCTCATTAAAAATTCATAAGTGTCATACACTTAGCACGGATTGCAATTGTCCAGTTATAGGTAAAGTCCATCATGCTAAATATTTGGGTGTCATGTTGGACCAGAGACTCTCCTGGTACTCTCAAATTGAGAAAATTTCTGCCAGAATCAGAAAGTTTATCTGGATATTTAAGTCTCTGAGGTACGTTCTCCCAAGAAGCGAGTCTAATAAGCCTGGTACTACAAAAAATCTTTTGAATAACGTGTATATTGCCTTAGTGCAATCTGTTATAACATATTGTATCTCGGTATGGGGCGGAGCACATAAAACTCGCTTCTTGGAAGTTGAAAAAGCCCAGCGTAGCTTGCTTAAAGTCATGTACTTTAAGAAACGACGTTTCCCTACTGTCAGCCTTTACCAGATTAGTGATTTGTTATCAGTGCGTATGCTTTATATTATTCAAATGACCTTGAGAATACACAAGACGTTAAGTTATGATCCTAAAATATTAAATAAAAGAAGGAGAGATCGCGTTCTTAATGTTCCTGCGGTAAAAACTGAATTTGCAAGCACACAGTATAAAAGAAGATCAGCATACCTGTATAATAAAGTGAACAAAGAAATTAATATATATTCTAAATCGTACTATGAATGCAAAGTTTTAGTGTCAAAATACTTTAAAGAAAGGACTTACGATGAGATGGAGAGATTTTTATTATAACATTAAATTATTAATAAATCTTTATGCATGCATATATAATACAAATAATTACTTTTATAAATAATTTTATCTGTTTGTATACTTACATTACACACACACACACACACACACACACACACACACACACCACACCACACCACACCACACAACACACACACACTTTAGTCGGATACATTTTTGTTATTTTATTTAACATATATAATAATACTAATGGAAGAGCGGTGTCTCCTGGCACAAGTATTAATTGTAATACTTAAAAGGAGGCTCCAACTACTAGCTAAGATATATATATTGTTAAATTAAATAAATAATTTTGAATTTTAAATTTTTGAATTTTGAATTTTTAAAAACTAAGTCTCAATATTCAAATTGAAGGGCCGAAGTTGTTGAAAAGCGACTTATATAGTTTAGGCTTACTAAGTCTTTTGTGAAACATAAATTGCCCTGTCAAACTGTACTAAATTTAATGGAGTCTCATTATTGTCTGAAATAAATTTTTATCCATTATTATATGCGTTTTCGTTGTTATTCAACTTTTTCTATAGTTCAACACGCCTATGGCAATGTCTCCAAACTTTTACATTAAAAAAATAAGCTTACTTGAAGAAATATTTCATAATTAAAAGAGACCCATAATTATTCACTATTAATCGGTTTTAAATCTACATACATACATACATATTATCACGCCTTTATCCCTAATGGGTTAGGCAGAGCGTAAACGACCTAAACAAGAGCCGCTCCGCCACGTCTGACAAAGTTTTCAAGGTTATTTAATATAGATTTGTAGGTTAATTGCTGTAGTGACAGGTTGTCAGCCCATCGCCTAAATTACAATATACTGAAACCTTCGGATCCATTAGCTGACTTTTACAGCATGCCCGGGAGGAAATGCAGCTGACACATTCTATGTTTTTCTGTCGCTCCCAGTCCAGCATGGAAGTTTTAAATCTAACAGCGAGGAATAGGTTATATGTTCTGATTTTAAGTACTTAAATTAATTGCATACATACATACATACATATAATCACGCCTTTATCCCTAATGGGGTAGGCAGAGCGTAAACGACCCAAACAAAGGTCGTTCCGCCACGTCTGACAAAATTTTGAGGGTTATTTAAGATAAATTGTAAGTATATTGCTGTAGTGACAGGTTGTCAGCCCATCGCCTAAATTACAATATACTGAAACCCTCGGATCCCTTAGCTGGTTTTTACAGCATACCCGGGAGGAAATGCAGCTGGCACATTCTATGTTTTTCCCTCGCTCCCAGGCCAGCATGGAAGAAATAAATAAATTAATTGGTTTGTTGTAATTTACCTAGGTAAATCATGCTAATTAATATTTAGATGTGCTTTAAAGACGTAAAAAAACAGAAAGAAAACTAATCACTTTTTTTGTTCATTTACTGACTGAGCAAACTTCTAGTCTCTTCAAAGCAATTATCATGTTGGGCACATTTATTACACTCACTGCGCTGTCTGTTTTGTGAACTATCTAATGTCATCCCATTCCAAATCCATTAAGGGGACTGTCCTGGGTTCTGGACTAAGTGGCGCCCTCATCAGTCAGAAAATCATAATTCACTGAAAACACAATCAATCAAAAATCCGGTACATCAGATTGAGGTAAAAGCAATAAAGGTCCTTTAGAACCTCATAAAGTTGCAACTTATAGTTTGTTGTAGTTACATACATACATATAATCATGCCTTCATCCGTAATGGGGTAGGAAGAGCGTAAACGACCGTTCAACAAAGGTCGTTCCGCAGCGTCTGATAATGTTTTGAGGGTTATTTAAGATATATTTGTAGGTGTAGTTCTATATTGCTGTAGTGACAGTAATAGCTACGTTGTAGTTACAGATACAAAATTTGCGAAAACCGGAAATTTTTAGCAGTTTTTCTATTTGTAACTGTAGTGAAAACTAAATTGTTAATTTAAAATGCTAAAAATAAACTTCAGAACCTATACTTCAACAAAATTTACCAAATTTTCGATTAATTGCGTTTTTGGTGAGTAATGTTTTTTTAACTTATGAGGGCGCTGACGTGCACCGGGGAACCCCTTAATACCGTTGACTAACTTTTCGTGCATTACGGATATTTTATTATTAAAAAAAAACAAAATCTCAAACAAAAATATTCGTTATTAAAGTTAATAAGTTGTCAAAGTTCTATGAAAATGTATTTGACTTTCGGAACCTCGGTACTAAAATTTCATCATTAAATTATACAACAAAAGGTCACTTTATTATTTATCCTCTCTGTAAGCAAGAAGCATATTTCGCACCTTTAGAAATAAAGTGACTGAACTCAAAATTTTCGGATTTGGAGTTTTTGCAATAAAACGACGTTAAAAAGCATAACTCACAATTCTACAAAATCAAAATGTCATTTTTCTTAGTAGAAGTGAGATAGATTATATATCGGTCTCTTTCTAGCATCGCCTGATCCGCGCGTCACTTTCGTTATAAACCGACCAAATCAGTACTGCGCCAGACGCGAGTGAGTGTGGACGTGTATTAAAGCTGCCCGATTCGAGGATTCGTCACTTTATTGCGAAAAGGAATGGTAAGCTCTTTGTGCAGATTTTAGACATAAACTGACGAATAAGTGTTTTTAGACACTTTATGATTAAAAATTGTGAAAATTTTATAGACATTTTCAATGGTTCGTCATTTTATGAGTAAAATCCCATGTGTTTACTTTGGCTGTTTATTAATTGTGTCCCCTTATTATCAAACTGTTGTTTAAATAAATGCCACTTTAGTTAATAAGCCTCTTTATTACTATATATTCAAAACTCATTTGACCTTATTTTATTTTAAGGTTTGCCCAAATAAAAAGACAATGGGGAAGAAATCGCAATTTGTAAGAGCAAAAAAGATGTTTAATGCTTTGCGCTTAACACCACCACAAAGTTCAAGAGGGCCGGTGTTAAAAATAACCTTAGAAGACACTCCTTCCGCGGCGTTGGGCAACCAGCTGCCACCTAGCACTCGTACCGTGGCGACGGACGACCAGCTGAAGCCTAGCACTCGTCCCGTGGCGTCGGACAACCAGCTGCCGCCTAGCACTCCTCCCGTGGCGTCGGACAATCAGCTGTCGCCTAGCACTCCTCCCGCGGCGTCGGACGACCAGCTGCCACCTAGCACTCGTCCCGCGGCGTCGGACGACCAGCTGAAGCCTAGCACTCGTCCCGTGGCATCGGACAATCAGCTGCCGCCTAGCACTCGTCCCGCAGCGTCGGACGACCAGCTGCCGCCTAGCACTCGTCCCGTGGCGTCGGACGACCAGCTGCCGCCTAGCACTAGTCCCGTGGCATCGGACAACCAGCTGCCGCCTAGCACTCCTCCCGCGGCGTCCGACGACCAGTTGCCGCCTAGCACTTCTCCCGCGGCGACGGACGACCAGCTGAAGCCTAGCACTCGTCCCGCGGCGACGGACAACCAACTGCTACCTAGCACTCCTCCCGCGGCGCCGGACGACCAGCTGCCGCCTAGCACTCCTCCCGCGGCGCCGGACGACCAGCTGCCGCCTAACACTCCTCCCGCAGTGACGGACAACCAGCTGCCGCCTAGTACTTCTTCCGCGACAAAGGACAACCAGCTGCTGCCTAGCACTCCTCCAGCCTGTCTGACCCTGCAAAAATACAGTCTTCTGCTGTAAGTAAAAATTCTTTTAAATGCTCTTTGAGCTTAGTGAGATTAAAACGCGATCGTTTACCAGCAGATGTCACTTCTAAACTTACCTCAGACCATCCGCCTATAGTAGCCACTGAAAAGGAGAACACGTGCCCGAACATTGGTAAAATAATAAGCTTGGATTCTGTGTCTCCAAGTATTTCTGCTACAATAACCTCCAAAGGACTACTATCTAAACGCGCTTCAAGAAAACGTACCCTTAGTCCAGAATACAGAGTGTCACCCATTCATACAGATGAAAGTGACGCTGATTTAAGTGACGATGACCCCACTTACCATAATCAGATACCTGGAAGAAAAACCATACGCAAACGTGTTTATAGATCGAGCAGTAGTGGTTCAACAAGTTCATCATGTAGTAGTTCTTCTTCAAACGACAAATCCTCAAACGATGAAAATGATAGTTCTATTGCTGATCCTAGCACTAATAGCAGAAAACGCAAACGTGACATGTCGAAATGGAAGCAAAACGCTGCTAAAATAGCTAGAAACACTGGAAAAGCTTACGTCTCATGTTCTAAAACGAAACGAGAAATGGCAGCTCGTTATGTGAAACCACCATGTTCTGATAAATGCCGGCTTAAGTGCTCTGGAAATATAAGTGAAGAACAAAGATCTCAGTTACATACAAGTTTCTGGGCACAAGGTGATGTAAACCTTCAACGTTCGTATATTTTCTCCTGTATGCTACCAATCACTCCAAAATACCGTTACACAAACGCACAAAAACCTAAGGGTTGTAGCTATGCTTTTTATTTCATGGTTGACAATATCAAAATTCGCGTGTGCAAAACGTTTTTCATGAATACATTGGATATTACCGACCGCATGATTCGCACTGTAAAAAATAAGACTGATGCCCAAGGTTTTGTGGAAGAAGATCGTCGAGGTAAGCATGGTAGTCACAAAACTACCAGCCCAGATTTGATTCAGGACATGGTTAATCATATAAATTCTATACCAAGGATTGAGTCACATTATTTGAGAGCTCAGACGTCCCGAGACTATATCGATGGTTCTCGCACTATAGCTCAAATTTACAGGGATTTTAAACTAAAACAAATAGAACTACAAAAACCATTTGGGAAATATTGTACTTTTCATGAAGTTTTTACAACCCGCTTTAATATCGGATTTTTTACACCCAAAAAAGATCAATGTAATCTATGTTTGCAATACCAACTTTCTTCAGATATCGCGAAAGCTGCCATAAAGGAAAAATATGAAGCTCACCATGACGAAAAAAAAGATTGTAGGAAGGAGAAGGACACGGATAGAAAGAATATTAGCGAAAATAGTGAGTGCGCCGTTTTTGATCTTCAAGCTGTCATGCAATGTCCCGTTGGCAATTCCTCATCATTTTATTACAAATCTAAACTAAACTGCTTCAACCTGACCGTAGTAGAGCTGGACCAACCCAACAAAACAAAAGACGACTATTGTGTTTACAAAAACGTTAATTGTTACTTTTGGGACGAGACTCGAGGAAAAAGGGGGGCTATAGAAATCGGTTCGTGTCTCTTCGATTATTTAAAATCTGTGGATGCAAAATCTTCTGGAAAAAAAGTTGACGTTATATTATATTCCGATAACTGTGGAGGCCAGAACAAAAATAAGTATATAGCAAGCTTACTCTCATTTTCAGTTATATATTTTGAAAATATAAAATCAATCTCCCACAAATTTCTTATACAAGGACATACTCAATGTGAGGGAGATAACGCTCACAGTTTAATTGAAAAAGAAGTCAAACGCAGTTTAAAATCTGGTCCAATCTATACTCCGTCGCAATATGTGGCACTTATTAGAACTGCAAAAAAAACTGGAACTCCATTTTCAGTTCAAGAAATCGACTATAGTTTTTTTCTTGATTTAAAAGATTTACAAGAGCAATGGGGATATAACTTTAATGAAAATGAAAACAAAGAAAATGTTGCATGGACCGACATTAAGTGTTTGAAATATATAAAAGATGATAAACTAACGATTTATTACAGGACTTCCTACAAAGAAACGGAGTACAAAAAAATTTTGCTCCGTAATAAAAGAAAAAAGATGAAAGGATTGTAAGAAGTGGAGATAAAGAACGCCTATTCTCAAAAACTGGATCTCAGTGCCAATAAAAAGAAAGATCTCAAAGATCTCCTTAATAAAAGTTTAATACCAAGTTATTATACGAATTATTATAATAGTATCTTAGACTAGTTGTGTAAAGATCTCTAAGATCTCTTTATTGATAATTCAAAGTTTTTATACCAATTATTTTAATAATGTTCTCTTTTTTTGTTAATTCTAAGTACTACGATAGTGTTGTTGATCATTATGTTCCTATTCTTGATACTAAGATATCTTTTAATACTTTAAGTTTTGTTCCTATTATTGATTAGATGTTGATTCCAAAGATACTAAGATATTTTTAATACTTTAAGTTTTGATTCATGATTTTTATCTGTTCTTACTTCGTAACACAAATTATGATTCTAATATAGTTCAAAAAAGGTATTATATGTGCTTACTTTGGAGTAAACTGTACTTTTCAATGAGGATGTTAATAAGGTTTACATGAAAATGTGAATTTTTCGTTAATTTTTCTATTCTCATTCTACTCTAACATTTATATGATTCTATATTTTTAATTGTTTCTTTTATTTTATAATTTTGGGTTTATATCCAGTATTTTGATGATTCTACCAAAAATAATAACTTTGAATTACTTTATTTCAATGAAAAAAAGCTTTTGTTATTACTTTTTTCTAGTTGAGAGCAACATTAAAGTTTATTGATTATAATTAGCAATGTGACTGAGTTAATTAAAAGACTGATTTGATTAGCATTGAAATAATTTTGTTTTATTTCGGTCGTTACTCTAACATACCCATTGGTAATAAAGTATCCTTATCCTAAAAAGTACCCTTTTGTCATTAACCCATATATGCCCCTTGATTCGAAAACGAACAGAGACCTTATCTGCCCAGAACTATTTTGGATCAGCAATCTTTGTGATTTTCGGATATGTTTATGCTAAATGGTCGTTAATAACGTTACAATTTATTTTATAACAATTAGTAACAGGTAAGTAGGTTTTTTTAAGTGTTCGAAAACGAAACATTGGTCAAATCTGCGCCAAATCCTGTCCGTTTACCATAAATGAAAGAACGATAATTTTTTTTCATATTTATTTATTTTTAAAGCACTTAAGTGAAAACAATTGAAAGCTAAGTTAATACAAAAAAAAACTATGAATGAAAAGTTATAAAGTATTTTGAATGCAGATTAACCTCACATTTTTGGCATGAAGTTACAGTCAAGTTTTTGCAGTGAGCACAACGCGCTCGCTTTTGAGCTTTACCAATCATGTGTTCAGCATTATGCTTTCGAACCGAGGTAGGAACAGTGCTGAAGACCCTTTTCGAAGGTCCTGGCCGCTGTTTATCAAGGCCGTACTTTTGGAGTAAAGTTCGAGCAATACTGCGCCGGAATTCAAGCGTATCGACATCTCTGCGATATGTTTTTGCGAGAAGCGTGGCATTATTTACAGCCACATCTATAAGCCAGAAAATTATGGGTATATACCATTTTTTGCCCCTGATAGCAATCCTGTAAGCTCCTATGTTGGCATCTAAGCGGTCCACTCCACCCATGAAGGAATTATACTGATATACAACATCAGGCTGTGGCACATCAATTCTTGCTTTTTGCGTGGATGAATATCTGTTTGCTGTTCGCAAAGGATGCACACCATACTCACTTGACAGCAATGTCACAACACTGTTATCATGCCAACGTATAGCACAAATACCATTGTCCACATCCAGCTGATAATCATGAGAGCCCCTCCGTTCTTTCTTGCACAATTTGATATCCATCAAAGGACATTTTTCGATCCTGTTGTTTCGAACTGTACCTGTCACAAGGACGTTTTGTTGTTTCATTTCAGTAATCAGGGGCAATCCTGTGAAAAAATTGTCAATGAAAACAGAAAACGATGTATCTTCATAAACAGCTTTGATCTCAGTCATCAGTTTGCTCACGACGTGTTGGCCTAAACCGGTTTCAACCCTTTCAGACCTGCCTTGGTAAGGTTCAGCATTTAAACAATATCCAAGTGGCAATGCCGCTATCCATGTCTTGAAACCAAATCTGATAGGTTTCCCCTTATGTGCTGTTTACAACCATGCCGTCCATAATATGGGATCATTGACTCATCTATGCTGATGTTCTTTTCGATAACAGCATATTGCAAAAACTTCGTATTGAGCATGTTGATCAGAGGCCGCACTTTAGCCATTTTGTCATTTGGGGCTAAGTTTGTATTATCTGCCACATGAAAATATCGGAAAATTTCTTCGAACCGATTTCGACGCATAGATTTGGCTACCAATATGTTGTGAGTATCCTCATTACTCTCCCAATACATACGTCGTCGCGGTAGTGGGCAATAGCCTGTCAATATTAGAATTCCTATAAAGCAATAGATATCATCATCGGATAATGTGAATCCCATGTTACCTTTCTGCACGGCATAAATGACGGTATGACGAACGATATGAATGATTACGTCTTGACTGAAGAATAATTAAAAAAAATCGATTGGCTCTGATTCTTCGGACACAGTTAGCACCGATCGAGCGTGCGGTGGAATCCACTCATGTCTCGTACTAGGCAAGTCTTGTTTTACCCATTTACGATTTTGTTTAGGTGGCGGTTGTGGTCGTGCGGATGCAGGGTTATTGTGGGTAGTCGCCACTTGACCACCGCGCCTACTACGACTCGATGAGGGTATTTCTAAATTGTCTCTCGACCGATATTCTGAAAGCGGAACATCATCTTCGGTGTCGCTACTGTCGTCATCGCTGTCATAAGTAATACCATGAAGAACCAGTTCAGCGGGTGCTAGTAGCTGTCTGCTTGATAAGTTCTCAAAACTTACATTTCTTTCGTCGCCAGAATCGGAGTCGGACACTAAACCGTCACCAGGAGGATCAATATAAATATCAGCAGCTGTGGCTTCATCTTCAGACCCCAATTCATTGACAATATCAACGATTTCATTTGTTGTCAGCGGCTTACACCACCTTAAAACAAAACATAAAGCTATTACAACGCACGCAATATATTTGCCCAATGTATCGTTTTCGAATCACGGAAGCAATAAGGTAATTTTTGATAACAAAATATTAAAAAAACGTGATTGAAATTGCACCAATAGACACTCAAACTATCTAACTGTACTTTTAAATGCAGATAATCTCAAAAATACAGTTAATTATAATTATTACTTACTTTTTCTTGGGAGGCGCCATAATTTTCGCGATTCGAAATCAAAACTCAACTTGCACTGATCAAATAATGAGCGAATTGATGCAGTTTACCTAAACATCCTAGTGCCTTTAGAAGAAAGTACCTTGAATAATAAATAGATGGCGCTAGAAGGCCGTCTCTAAACGAATTATGGGAGCTAGGGACCTCAAACGGTGACACGATTTTTTGTATCGTTTTCGATACAAAAAGCAGATACGATACCACTTTTGGGCAGAGTTCTGGGCATATATGGGTTAATGTTTTTAATCTTAAATTGACTTAATTTACAATCAGTCAATTATAGTATAAAAATCTTTCGCAATAAACTGACCTAATTTTGACTTGCTTTAAAAAAAATGAGAAATCCTGTTGAAATTGTGTACTTATGGGCTCAATTTTGCATTATCTAGGTACTTAAAGAACCTAACTGCAATATTCTTTCATTTTTTTTAATCAATTTTGAAATAAAAAGTTTTACAACATTTTGAATTTTCGATATCTGTTCTCAGGTTCAGTTTTTTGCCATTTCCCGAAAGTTGAAATATTTGGATTTGGTCACTTTAGTTTTAAGGGTGCGATTTGTTCCTGGATAAAGAAAGGCAATAATAATTTATCGCCCGCAGTGTTGACGCCAGTACAAGAAAAATAAAAGAACATCAAACAAGAAGTGAAGTGAACTAAGCGAGCGTTTGCACCATCAATCATATTTACAAAGGGGTGTGCAGGTAACGTTAGGAAACATTATGTTGATAGAAGGTAGAAGGAAAAATCTGATGTACCTAATTCATAATTTTACTATACAAACGTTGGGATTTGTCACTCAAACATACATATAATCACGCCTTTATCCCTAATAGGGTAGGAAGAGCGTTAATGGCCTAAGCAAAGAAAACGTCTGACGAAGGTTTGAGGGTTATTCAAGATGGATTTGTACGTATATTGCTGTAGTGACAAGTTGTCAGCCCATCGCTTAAATTTCAATGTATATAGAAACCCTCGGATCCCTTGGCTGGTTTTTACAACACGCCCGGGAGGAAATGCAGCTGGCACATTGTTTGTTTTTGCCTCGCTCCCAGTCCAGCATGGAAAAAATATGATGATTTACCTAATACATAATCTTACTATATCAGTTGGGATTTGACACTCAATGACGCTTTAACAATTGCACGGATCGTAACAAAACTTGGAATAATGTAGGTACGATTGTAACGTTAGGTTTAATTACACATCAAATTAAGCTCGCAGTGAAATTTTTTTTTTTTTTTTAATATCTTTATTGAAAAAAAAAAGGTTTTCGTCGCTGAGCGACTACGTCAGCCCCATATAGCAATTACAAAACTATTGTCTACACTTAATTAATTTTAACATTACATAATACAATTTAACAGCTATTGAGGATTTAGGGTTTGATAATATCATATTTACATTACCAACTTCGCAAAATTTACAATGTGCTTCTAACTCCAGGGCCTCTCTTTCTGCCCTAATCCGATCACACTCCACTAAGGCGTGGTAATTGTCCTCTCTAACGTTACATAACGCACAGTTTGGAGAATCTAAAACCCTCATCATGTGACCATACGCATTCAGTGGGACGTGCCCGGTGCGTAGGCGCATACTCATCACCAATAATTTTCGGTTCATACGTACTTCTGAGAACCATGGTAACTTTGGTTACCTCCCCCGCGGACGCTTGTGGCGTCATTACCTCTGTTACCTACGTGCTAGATTTTTAATCAAATACCTAGTAAAAGATCAACTCTACTAAGAAACATATACATGACTGTGGTGCTGAGTCAGGAGCTGTGCTGTGCAAGTGTTTTCAAAACGAAACTTGAAGAATTACTGGCTTAATATCGGCCTATAAGTGATCGATTTAACATAGTGACATTTTATTTTGTGGGTATAAGTTTTATAATACCTAACTTTTATTTGTGTTGATATCTGCTTAAAAGTGGTTTAATACCTCCACATACTGTGCAACACGGACGCCATCTGCATTTTACCAACCATACCTACTGGAACGGTGACCTGTCTGCGCGGGCGCTCAACTTGCCGTGACTTACGCCACCTGTGCGCCGGTGCTAGCAGCACCAGTGCAACCGTTCGTGTGAACTTGTGCCACCTCTGCGTTTGGGAACGCCTTATTTCGTGAGTACGCACATTCGCCAGAAGAGGGAACCACAATGTCGAAATGCAATGGTTGCGGGCAATTTATATCGGACTCGGAAGGAATAAAATGTTCCAAATGCCCTAGAGTTTATTGCAGGAAATGTTGCAGGCTCACTATTAGAGCTAAAATTCCATCGAACTGGCTCTGCCCAGCCTGTGTTGCCGCTACCCCAAAAAAGGGAAATACTGATGCTGTAATAATAGTGCACAGCCAAGAGACGGAAGAAACTGGCACCTCAGCTCAGCAGCTTGCTTGCGACCTGAATTTAGGAGATCAGTTAAGGCGTTTGGAAGAGCTACTCAAAACTGAGATGACGTCTATCCGCAAGGAAATTTCTGAAGTCAGACAACGTATGGATGGGTTTCTGGCTGAAGTAAGTTCCTTATCGTTGAGGATGGATGGTGTAGAGAGCCGTATTACAAAAATAGAGCAATCCGTCACAGCTAATCAGCCAGACGACGTTCAAAAACTGGCAGACACTGTCGAGGAACTTAAGATCGAGCTTAATGATCGTGACCAGCAGCTCCTACAAACTGATGTGGAGATGACTGGTTTCCCCGAGGAAAAAGAGGAGAACGTTTTTCACTTGGTTAGCCTAGTGGTCAAGAAGTTGGGTGTCCAGATTGAACAGCAAGATATAGTGAGTGCAGAACGTATTGGTGCCCCGCGAAAGTCTGATATCGAGGGCCGCGATCCTAAACCACGGCCAATTGTTATCAAGCTAACCCGTCGTGTGCTGCGTGATAATCTTTTACGTCAAGCCCGTGTGCGTCGTGGGGCGACCACCGAGGGGTTCGATCTCAAATCTACACCACATAAATTTTATCTTAACGAACGTTTAACGCCTACTAATCGGCAGCTCTTCTATAAAGCACGACAGGAAGGTGACCGACTGAAATGGCGGTACGTGTGGACCCGTGATGGCCGCATCTACGCTCGTCGTCAGCACGGCACCCAAGCACACAGAATCCGCAAAGAAGACGACATCTCAAAGATTTTTTTATCTGGATCTGTTTGATCAGTCTATTTCTTGTAACTGTAATTAGTAGATATATGTACACAATTCAAAACACACACACACACACTGTATACAAATACGCTTCCCAAATTAAGTATATTATATCAGCTTCTGACACCCTCGAACCTGAAGTTAAACCCAATAGAAGCCTCGATCTAAATATTACATTACTGACTAAAAATGACGTGCGTAAATAGTGTAATAAATAGTATAGATGACTGGTCACTTTTTGAGTCCAAGTTTTGTGCACCTGAGAATTGTGCCTCAATTATCCAAAGAAATAATAAAACTTTTAATATCATAGCGCAAAATATTTGTAGTGTTAATGCGAAAATACTTAGTTTTATTACGCTGCTACAAAGGACTAATTTAGATTTTGATTTAATTACCCTCACTGAATGTTGGCTTTCGACTAACCAAAACATTCCAACAATACCTGGCTATCATTACTACTGTTCATCTAAAACCTACAACCAAAACGACGGTGTTGTGGTCTATATAAACAATGCTTTACAAAATGTTACGATAATATCTCAGGCGGCATAATACGACGTTATAAACATCTATTTATACCCCCCCTTACCTACATTTGTAACCTTAGTATATCATCTGGTATTTTCCCGGAACAATTCAAAATAGCTCTGGTCCACCCTATTCACAAGGGGGGTGATCGAGACCGTGTCGACAATTATAGGCCTATTTCAGTCTTACCTGCTTTGTCTAAGATCCTCGAACGTATCTTAAATAAAAGGTTAGTGAACTATTTGGAATCGTATAAACTTCTATCAGAAAACCAATTCGGTTTTCGTAAAGGAAGGTCTACAGAAAGTGCAGTTCACAGTCTTGTAGATCACATTGCGGTGAACTTTGACAAAAAAGCAAAGTGTCTTGGCATTTTCTTGGATCTGGCTAAGGCTTTCGATACGGTTTCGATCCCTCGTCTCCTTCAGAAACTCCAAGCGTTTGGAATTAGGGGAACTCAGCTGTCTTTGTTCCAAAGCTACCTCACAGGTAGAACCCAATGTGTGAAAATTGGCTCGCATATTAGCACCCCTATGAAAATCACTCATGGGGTACCACAAGGCAGCATTTTGGGACCAACCCTTTTCTTGGTATATATAAATAGTTTATGCAACTTAAAGCTTCCAAATTGTAAAATTATTACGTACGCGGACGACACAGTGTTGCTCTTTTCCTCAATAAATTGGCAAACCACATATTTTTCTGCCCAAGCTGGCTTTGATATGGTCCGGTTTTGGCTAAATGATAATCTGTTGACGATCAATACGGATAAAACGAAGGTTTCCTTTTTCAATCCGAAACTGGAATGACGAGCAGAATATGATTTCTAATTTAAAAATTCATGTCAGTGGTCTTCCAGGAAACAACACTTTCTTGGATACTACAAATAATATTAGATACCTTGGAGTACAATTAGATGCCAATCTTAATTTTTATTTACATTTAACTCTTTTATCTGGCCGTATAAGAAAGCTTATCTTCATATTTAAGCAACTTCGGCATGTGGCGGACGATAACATTTTAAGAATGGTTTACTACGCACTTGGTCAATCTGTCTTGACTTATTGCATCTCTGCTTGGGGTGGTGCAGCTAAAACTCACCTCATCCAAGTAGAACGCGCGCAGAGAGTCATATTAAAAGTGGCCTATTTTAAAACTTATCGTTTCCCCACTGTTGATTTGTACGCTTTCTGTCAGGTCCTCACCGTCAGGCAATTATTTATTTTGCAGGCCGTCTTAATGCAACACAAAATTACACCCCTTGATAGCGAAAATTCTACGAGACGAAATCACTTGGTCGCTCTTAGGTCTTGTCAACTCCGTACAGCCTTCAGTCACAGATTCTTTTGCTTCCTTGGTTGCTTTTTATACAATAAACTCCAGGCCACTCTTGACATATATAAACTTAACATATTTGAATGCAAAGCCCGGGTAGTTAAATGGCTTCAGGGTTTGTCATATAATAACACTGAAGAACTTCTCATTCCAGTAGAATAAATAAATGATAATAGTAATTTTAAAATATTTTTCCTTAATTCTTTTTGAAATAACTTATACTTTGTAAGGTTCTCTCTATATCACAACATACAGTCTCTCTTTCTCTCTCACACACACACACACACACACACACACACGCATGCACACATTTTTTTTCTAATTAAATTTGCATCTCTTTTACTTTCTTTGCATAATATGTGTTTACTGCATGTTAAGCACGGACCTATGTAGTATTCTTGTTGGCCTCACCATGTTATTATCACAGACTTTTTAATGACAAAATTCATCTTAGTTTTTATTTTATTTTTCAAATGTATTTAAGAAGATGGGGCCTGGTTACCTGTAGTACAGGCGCAATGCCTTTATCAGGAACCAGCTCTCACCAAAGTACTTAGTTTTATTAATATTCTAATATAATATCTTGTACAAAATTATGAATATTGAGGTGAGAGAAATAAAAATTATTATTATTATTAAAAAAAAAATATTATTATTATTATTTGGTGGTTCAGAAGAAATAGTTTTATACCATATACCCCTCTCCTTGGATCTCTCATCAAAGTACTCTCTCCATATGTCATAACAGTATGTTTTAACTTCTCCCAAAACATCCGCAAAAAAAGGTCGGTGGTTAACAATAATGCCTTCATTAACCCCTAATTTAGCCAACTTATCAACTTGATCATTTTCTATCAGATTCACATGTGATGGGATCCATTGAAATTTAATATTTTTTCCACTTCTCTGCAATATTAAGAACTGATCTAATATAGAATAAGCTTCGGGGCGTCCTCGTTTACCCGAGGTGCAGCGAGCTAAAAGTTGGAGAGCACTCCTAGAATCACTCAATATTACATAATTAATTTCACTACAAGAGCCGATGTACGACAAACATTCAGCAATGGCTTGTAATTCTGCCCCTATTATAGGAATTTTACTATTTAATTTAAAACTGGCTGCTACGTTAAATTGAGGATCAAAGAATGCTGCTCCAACCCCATCACCATCCTTGGATCCATCAGTGTAAATCTGATAAAAATGGGAATATCTTTCATTTATAGTTTCTTTAGATTTTCTACATAACATTAAAGAAGAGTAACACCTCTTTGGCCCTTCTATACTATTAATATCTAAACTCATATGTGATTTGATGTCAATATTTGTCATCCATGTCGATAATGAAAACATCTCTAATTTGTGCGAATCATGTACCTGTTGTGCTGATAATTTACCATGTACCAAGACTAGAAGTGGCTTCTTTTTATTCCTCCAATAAGGAGACTGCTCACAAATTGCAGCAAATCTAGATATTATCGAAATGGTCTTACCTCCATTGATTGATCTGGATCTTAAATAAAATTTTGATGCTAAATATTTACGTCTAATAAACAATGGAGGAAGACATAACTCCGATTCCATAGCATGTATTGGAGTGCTTTTAATGAAACCCCCAATTAATCTTAAGGCCTGATTTTGAACTCGGTCTAATTTTACTATATTAGACTTGGCACAATTGTCAAAAAGAAAGCTTGCAAAATCTAATCTGCTACGAATAATAGCTATGTATAAACGTCTTATATGTATAGGGTGAACTCCCTAAGATGTTCCTGCTAAGACTTTAAAAACATTTAAAAAATTGTTAGATTTTTCACGCACCTCATTTATCTGTTTGCCCCATCGCAAAGATCGATCAAGCCATAATCCCAAATATTTAACTATTGCAACATTCTCCAGACTGACATTCCCAATATTTATTCTGGCCTGCTTATGAGATCTACCTCTATAAAACAAACATAATTTACTTTTATTCGATGATATTTCAAGTCCTAGTTTTTGCAACAATACTGTCAGTCTATCCACAGCATCTTGCAGAGTAACTGTCATAAATCTTAAATTACTACCTGTTACATAAAGAACAAAATCGTCAGCGTATTGTGACACGAATACATTTACTATTGTTTTACAAATTTCACTAGTAACAATATTAAACAGGATTGGTGACATAGGGTCACCTTGAACCAATCCTTTGCACGTCCATCTCGTGATTGAACTATTACTTCGCGACTCCACTATTGTAATATGCCTTTCTTTAAGATATTCCCAAATGTATCTACAAATAGATGACCCTACGCCCAATTCATCCAATTTAGTAACTACTCTAACAATATCAACATTGTTATATGCATTATCTATATCAATAAAACAACCAAGGGTTTGTTGCCGGTCTGTAAAACCAAATTGAATCTGAGTAACTAATCGAACCAAATTGTCCAAACATGACTGTGTTCTCCGAAACCCAACAGTATTACAAGAAAATAATTCATTGCTCTCAAAATACCATTCAAGTCTTCTTGTAATAATATTATGCAATGTTTTACAAAGGCAAGAAATCAGTGCTATTGGCCTTAGCGATGAAATAGTATTCGGATCACGCCCTGGTTTTGGAATGGGAACCACTCTCACGACTCTCCATTGCCTAGGAACCACTCCTTGAGATAAACATTTGTTAAACATGTCGACTAAGGCTTGTTTGTTAGAAAAGTTATAAATCATAGAATATGAAATGTCGTCTATACCTGGCGAAGTGTCTTTTGTTTTCAGTGTATTACTAAGTTCCTGTAATGAAATAGGGGCCTCTAACTGTGCGTTTTCAGATGTAAAAACTGGAGAGGGCGGTAAAACATAATCTGGTGTAAGCTGTCTTAGAAATTCACAAGCCCTTTCCCAATCCAAATTAGATCTGACCGCTCTATAACCTTTAAGCCACTGCATCTTATGCCACATCTCACTACTGGAAACGATTTCACTAATACTATCGCAAAACTGCCGAAACGAGTCTGCAAGTGCCTTACGAATAAGACGTTGAGCTTCAGCAACTTTTTGTTTAAAAACCATAAGGTTGGCAGGTATTGGGTTTCTCCTCAGTATAGCTGCTCCGCGTTTCGACGTCGTATTACTTACACGCTTGTACGAAATATTCCTAAAGTAATATCTAACTACCTTCAATATGGGAAAGTGTATAGTTTGTAACAAGGCAGTGACCAAGAAGTCTCCAGCAATCACCTGCAGCAAGTGTGAGGCAATAGTGCATGAGCGCGCGGAGTGCAGCGGCCTTAACAACAAGCAGCGCGCCGCCCTTCATGCAGCCGATGCACTTGAGTGGGTGTGCGCCGACTGTCACGACATCTCAGCGAGAAGAACATCGTTTCTGTCTGCTGAGGATGACGAAGATGACAATGCCGAAGACGAAATTTCCGCGGGTTCAGAGATAGATGTCAAGAAACTATTTGTAAAAATATCTAAGGAAGTTAACAAGATTGTGATGCGTGAACTTGCAGCTATAATGAAATCCGTTAAATATGCTAGCGACAAAATAGACGAGTATGAAAAATCGATGACGGATACTAAGGAAATTATAAAAACACTTGAGCGCAAGCAAACTGCGTTGAAGAATCAAAATACTAACTTGGAAACCAGAGTTGGAGCTCTTGAGCAACGTCTCGAGTCGATGGAGCAGGCTGCTTTAGCGGACCATATTGAAATAGCCGGTATCCCCTCTCAAGATAACGAAAATGTGGTAAAAATTGTTAACGAGGTTGGGCGCTTATTACAGGTGTCAGATGCAGGAGATAATCTGGTGCGTGCTGCCCGTCGTCTACCTGCACGCAAAGATAGGGCTGGTGCTATCCTAGTACAACTCAGCAACGAGTCTGTCAAGACACAATGGGTTCAAGCTGGACGCAACGCTGGACTGCAAGCCTCTAATATATTAACAAACCTAAACGTAGTGAATGGAGCTGAGAAAATATACATCCGGGAAGCTCTTACAGGCCGTCTCAAATACCTGCTTGCGAAAGCGAAAACCGACCTTAAGGACACCAATAAATATAAATTCGTATGGAGCAGATTTGGTAAAATATTTGCTAGGAAATCAGAAAATACTAAGATTTATCTGATTAAATGTGAAGATGATATCGCTAAATTAGCAATTTAAAAGTAGATGCCCGATTGTATGTAAGTGTTTGTTTTTACCTACCCTACATGTTATACTCATGGATGATTTTGTTGAAAACACAACAGAAATATCTGATTGTATTGACATAAATCAATTCTGTTATAATTTGCCAGGGAAACCGTCAAATAAACTAATCTGTATACATATAAATATAAATTCAGTAGTAAAATACTTCAGTAAGTTGGAACAAATTGTCTTCTCGTACACAAACTCTGTCATAGATATCGTAGTGGTCTCAGAAGTTAACATATCAGATGAAATAAGCTACTTATTTAACCTGCAGGGGTACAATATGCACACAAAACTAAGAAAAAATAGAAAAGGTGGAGGTATAATTGTTTATATTCATAAAAAACACCATTTTACTGTAGTTAAATCTACAACTATTCACTATGAGAGCCTTACAGGCATAGTTGAAACTCCAAGACACTATAAATTTGCTTTGTGTGCACTATATAGACCGCCCAGCACTAATAAACACTTATTTATATCCGAACTGGAACATGCACTATCTTTTTCGCAGAGCCTAGATATGATTGTGATCGGCGATATGAATATTAACCTCAAATCCAGTGACACTGTAGTAAGGGCATACGTAAACATGCTGAGCGCGCAGGGGCTTGTAAGCGGGATATCCGATTATACTCGAGTTGAAATGAGAAAAGGTATAATCACTAAATCTTGTATTGATCATATATTTGTACGATCCCGCTTACAAGACGCGTACTGCGGAACGCTGGGCACTAAACTGGCCGATCATCGAATGACTGCCGTGGCACTGAATATCGGAACGCGGATACAGGATGTTCCAACTTTTGCACACAAAACCAATAATCGCCTACTTATACAGACGCTTGCAGAAGTTGACTGGAATGTATGTTTAGACTTGGAATGCCCTTTGGATATCTATAATTTCTTAAATAATAATATTCAGTCATGTTATAAAAAAGCTACAACTATACAAAAAGTAAATCTCTCAAAACGAAACAAAGAGCCCTGGGTTTTTGGTAAAGTCGCAAAAGCGTGCCAACAAAGGGATCAATTATTTTTGGAATGGATTAAGGACACAAAAAATAATATTAAAAGATTAGCATATAATAAACAAAGAAATAAAACTAATAAGCTTGTGGAACGACAGCGTAACAACTTCTTAAAAAATAAAATTTTTAATAATCAAGGTAACATGAGAAAACTATGGCAAATTTTGAATCAAATATCAGGTAAAATAACTAAATCTATCGATGAAAGTATTAAAAAAGCATTTCAGACAGTTGGTTCTGATCAAAAAATAGCCGATCTATTTGCAAAATCATTTAGAAAAAATGTTGAGGAAATCATACCTAAATGTGATGTAAAATTGCTTGATGAAAATACATATCGACGACCTGTAAACCAGTCCATGTTATTTCGAAAGGCATCTGCAAAACACGTGACTAAAATAATTAGAGGACTTAATAATAATAAGGCTCCAGGTTTTGATGGGGTTCGTGCTATCGATATAAAGTTAATAGCAGGCAAAATATCTGAGAGTATTGCCCATTTTATCAACAAAAGTTTGATAGGTGGAATATACCCAGACGATCTAAAGAAGGGGATGGTTAGACCAATTTTTAAAGGAGGAGATAGCAAAGATTGTACTAAATATAGGCCGATCACAATGCTTCCTATTGTTGATAAAATAGTGGAGAAATTTATATCCAGCCAAATACACGAGTTTTACCAAAATCATAACATTCTCTCGCAAAATCAATTTGGGTTTCAAGCTAAGAAAAGCACTTCCCTTTTATTGTCAAAGTTTACTGATGAGATTAATAGACATCTTAATGACAAAAAGCATGTCCTTATTGTTCTTATCGACTACAGTAAAGCTTTTGACACTTTGAGACATAGTACACTAGTGCAAAAGCTGGAGGACTCGGGTGTACGAGGTCCTATCTTGAAATGGTGTACTAATTATTTACAAAACAGAAGTTATCAGGTAAAGATTGGAAGCACGTCTAGTCAGGAAGAGATTGTTACAGAAGGAACTGCCCAAGGGTCGGTCTTAGGTCCGTTGCACTATCTAGCGTATGTGAACGATCTCAATAATAGCATTCAGAAATGTTCCATCTATCAATATGCAGACGACACGTGCCTTATTGCTGCAGATAAATGCTTAAAGACTGCTGAGTCAATGATACAGAGTGACTTTAATACAATATGTCAGTGGTCACACGATGCTGGGCTTGTTCTCAATGCTGAGAAAACCAAGATAATACACGTTCACTCTAATCAATCCAGAACGATTGGTGCAATTAGAATTATAGGGCACGATCATAATTGTTTGCACTCGGGTATTGATCATAAATGCAAATGTTCACCACTACAGCAAGTTACAGAAGAAAGATATTTGGGTTTAATCATCGATAATAATTTCAATTGGAAACCGCATATAAATTTAGTATGTAACAGGTTACGAGCTGTGTTAGCGAAGTTTTACATGATCAGAAATAGAATCCCTTTCAAAGTCCGTCTTCAAATGTACACGGCACTAGCTGAGAGCATTATTTCATACGGAATAAGTAGCTATGGACGCACGTTCAAATCTTATTTGGATGACATTTACAACTTACAAGTAAGGATATTAAAATTGGTTGTACCTTATAACTTTAAATGTCGTTTAAGAAACGACATTGACCTATTTAATTACTGCAAAGTCTTACCAGTAAATTTAAACTTTAAATATCAAATACTAAAGGAACAGTACTTTAAAACAGATATACAGCATCCGATATCACACGTAAAAAATACTAGGCAGGTCACAAATAAGGTTCTTCAAAAACCGAATTACTGTAATTATTATGGGAAAAGAACGTCTGAATTTATATTACCCGATTTAATAAATAATTTGAATAAAGACCTACGCGACAAAATAACTACAAAAAATGTATCTGTAATGTTAAAAAACGAATTTCTTTCCCACCTTCAAAACAATTTATAGTTATTTATTTATAAATATTGAATTTAAGCATTATATATAAATTATTTATCATGTTAGTATTTATTTATTGTAAACTCGCCGATTCTTGCGGTAGAATTTGGAGCATCCTGTGCCGTGTTTACGGAAACCGGTTTAGCTATTGTTCATCTATGCGCCGAGCAGTAAAAAAGTGTGGGTCGGCAGCAGACCGCGCTCGCCTGTCCCGAAAGGGTAAGGTAGGGCGTGTTCGTCTTAATATTGTCAATTATCATTTAAATAATTGACAGTATTAAGTCTAGATTAATTAATAATAAGATACTACTTACTGTTATTACTTATACTAACTACGATAATCTGTAATATTGTTATGCGGATAGTCATCGAGACAAACCTATTACGGGTTTAGCGATGTCTTATAGATTGTATAAGGGTCATTTATTGTAATAAAATTCTAATAAAAAAAAAAAAAAAAAAAAAAAAAAAGCTAATGCCCTTCTACGCTCCGCTACAGCCCTTGATAGTTCAGGAGACCAATACGGTTTAGGAGTGAATTTGCTGTTTGGATTGTGACATATCTTATTAATGGGAATGGATTCGTCAGTGGCTAAATTAATTAATTCTAACATAGTATCGTACATTTCTTGAGCATCTTCCGACAGATTAATGTTCTGAAATTTATGTATTAGTATTTCTTTGTATTTTTTCCAATCAGATTTTTTGAAATTTCTCTTTTTGGTAATTTTTTTCATTAACGTGATTTCTGTGGTTATGGAAAGCATTAAATGGTCACTACCCAAAGTTTCATTAAAAACGCTCCAATTAAATCTTAATGCGATATCTGAGGATGCGAATGTGATATCAGGAGAAGTTTTTTGCCAAATATTACCTACACGTTTAATCCTAGTGGCATCACCATTATTAAGATATACAAAATTATACTCTGAAGAAGCATCATTTATTTGTGAACCCCTACTATTGTATCTACTCGACCAATTGTTATGATGTCCGTTAAAGTCACCCCCTATTATTGTTTTACACGACCACTGACAAAATAACCTTTTCCAATCGTCTAGTGTTGTGTTAACATTGGGTGATCGATGGGCCAAGATTGTCACAGAAGATTGGGTACCTCAAGACGGTTTTCGGCGAAGAGGTAGACCCCGAAAAAGATGGCGTGACGATCTCGACGCCCATCTGAAAGACTGGACTGAAGTTGCATTAGACCGTAATGATTGGAAAACCGCGGGGGAGGCCTTTGCCCAGCAGTGGGATCTAATAGGCTAGCTATAATAATAATAATGTTGTTCTTAGCAGCAACATATTATGAGATTTTTAAAAGATTGTGTATTTCTCGGAATAGTTTATTCATAAGTTATAAGTCATACACGCGTCACTTACTGCGCGTAAGGTTGCGCTCAACACACTGTCAATGCTTTTTACACATACACACTTGCGTCACCTTACGCACTACGCGCGCGTAGCGAGAAACTCTACGTTGGCGCATCCCTATGCCAGTAGTAGAGTGTGTTGTAGGTAATGCAAAAAGCATTGACAGTGTGTTAAGCGCAACTTTACGCGCACTAAGTAACGGCTGTGTGTTGCTTATATTACGTCAAACATAATAAATACGACGTAACAGAAACAGAATCCATTAAAGAAGAGTACTACTAGTTATCCCTGAGGGTTGAAATAAGGTTTTAGGTTTCAAGTCTCTCCCGCTGACAAATTATTGTCACCTTCATTTGTATTCGCCGCTTTTGTAGACACGTTGCTTATTTTCCTTTGGGAATTTCTAATCATATTATTATATTATGTATTGCGTCCGTGGTTTAGCGGTCTGAGTCATATACTCTATACCCGGAGGACTCAGGGTAATTCCAGGCGGGGTCAATGATTTTGTGTTATTGTTTCTAGTTTGGTTAGGACATTGTAAGATGATCCGTGCCGTCGGATGGGCATGTAAATAGTCGGTCCTGTGCCTTATTTTTCTCTAGTCGTGTCGGTCAATCTGACCCTACAGAATAACAGATTGAAGGAATATAGACTGCACCTGTGTGTACCGCAAACATTTAAGAAATAAAAACTAGTCCTGCGCAGTTGGCCGATCTCTGGGAGATTGGCCGCTATTACCGAAAATTAGTGGGAAGACTATTATTATGTTCTTAAAGTGAATGAGCTTAAAAAAAACCTCATTATCTTCCTCTTGTAACATAAGAAAGGTTGCTCTTGGAATAATGTATTTTTTCCTTATTTTCGGATTTTTCGGAGAAACTTGCTAGCGACAACGCACAAAAGAAATTGAGTTTTGACAATATTAACATATTGTTTTTCCAGTGGGAGCCAAGGAGAGGTTATTTTTTTATCTTAAATGTCAACAAAACAACTAAGGATCATATTTATAAACCGATCTCAAGATTTGGACCGATATTATGTATTTGACAAGCCAAATTGTACTGTAATTACATTTCTGATACGAACTCAAACTAGCTGTTAGTCTAAGTAGTTCTTGTAATAGGTACATGATTAAAATAGTACTCTAATAGGTATCCTTTTTTGGGAATAGACATTTTAGCGAATCTCTTATTTACAAAGAAAAAGTTTCATATCAGACAAACCAGTACAATTTCTCTTGAGGAATATTGTGAGACGTCTCAAAAATATGTCATGAATACTGGAGCGGATTCTGCTTCGGAAGCGATGGTTTATAATTTAACGGGGTGTAAGGGACAGCGTCCCGCAACCTGACAGAGGTTGCTCAGTCAATGACACTGTTCAACTTCCACCAGGAAATTCTTTCAGGAAGGAAAGCAAAAAAAAAATGTGTTTCCATACAAATTGTCTGATCCAGGTGGACATTTTGTATGGAAAAGCCAATTCTTGGTGGAATATATTCAGTATCGTTGGCTGAGTAACCTCTATCAGTTACTAAGCGGTGAGTATATGTTTTATTTATTTATAGCTACAAGAACTATAGAGGGACAAATATTTTATCTAGATATTTTAAATAAAATATTATCATGACTTATGTTCTTGAATATATAATTAAATCCACTTTCTAGAAGAGGAATACAAACACAATATTACAAGGATAAAAATGTAATAAATAGGTACTTACTCTTTTGGAAAGTAAACGAACAAGTATCACATCACTTCACGGATTTGCCTTTCATACATTAAGGTTCGAGCGCACTAGGACGTAGCGTAGCTAGCAGCGGCGCGACACGGCGCGGCAATAACAGTCGAAATGTATGAACTGACATTGCTGCCATTGTCGCGCCGTACCGCTCCGCTGCAGCTACAGTGCTGCTTCAGTGCGGTAAATCATATACATTTTTATGCAAAGAATAATTTGTCGTGCAGTGCCGCGCCGCGTGCAAATCTAGCAAACAAAGTGTAAAACCATAGAGTATAAATCGCCTGTCCTTTTCAACTTTTTTATTATGAAAGTGACAAATATTATAATCATTAAAAACGGTAAATTTACCGTGGTCAATTTCCCGTTTTTAGTCATTATAATGTTGATCACCGTGAGAGTTTGACAAAGACTAGTGACAGATATGTTTTAATTTAAGTTTTAGCCGGTGGTGTCTAGAATCGAGCCCATTATCGATTATATTATAAGCAGTTATTATATTTTAAGCAGTAAAGTAGTTGTTTTTTGTTAGATAAAGGCATACGGGGTAGGCAGAGTGGTAAAGTTGTTAGTTGTAATGCGATCAGATCAGATTAAAATTCAAATTGTAATTGGTAGTAAATAGATTTTTCGAAGTGGAAAGTTATTTATTTACTTATTGGGAGCTCGGTGTTACCATATTGCTTTAGATCCCAATGGTGTAGTGGATTGGGTCGCTGCCTCAGGAGGCAGGAGCTCAGGAGTGAGGTCGTGGTACAAATCCCACCACGTTTAAAATTTCATATGTTAGTTTATTCGACACTTTTTCCGTGCATCGGAACGCACTTTAAGTCGTTGGTCTTGGTTAGTATCGTTTCATACCGTAGATATAAGGTATTAAGCCATGTGAGAGGCAAGTGCTAAGCATTGGAGGCTTGAAAACTCTGACGTTATCTTGGATTGGGTCTGTTTTCCTTTCTGGATTAAGGAGGTCATATGGCAGTCAATCTGGTGTAAAAACTAGTACTCTCGTTCAACTACCGAAATTATATATGATACGGGATAAGACTTGGGAGATGATGTTGATATATTACAGTTTATGAAAGGCTTTTTTGTAAAAAAGAATACATTTTTTTTTTCTTTTCTATAAAGGTGTACGTGTAAACCAAAAACCTGACAAATCTATACCGGGTGTAAGGCACAGCGTCGCGCAAACTGTTAGGGGTTGTTCAGTCAACGACACTGAACAATTATCACCAAGAAATTCTTACAGGAGATGAAAAATTTAACTTTCAGACAGTATGTATGGAATACCAAAAAAAAAATATTTAATACTTGAAAAAATAACCTGTTGATAGTTGTTAAGGTCCGTTGACTGAGCAATCCCTATCAGTTTTCGGGACGCTGTCCCTTACACCCCGTGTATAACTCAACTCAAGCGGCAACATTTTCATGAGTGCTCATAATCATAAACTTGTTGCAGCATTGTCACACTCAGTTGCAGCATTGTCACACTCAGTTGCATGTTTATTATTCGTTTCATGAACTGCTACAAACCAGGATGAGCTTCCATATAAAGAAGTGCCCAAACTTTTCGAAGGTAATTTGAACCTCGAATCTGAAGGGTGCCTACATTGTTGCCTCAGAATCGGGTTAAAAACGTAATGTAAAGTGAGTGTGTTGTGTCTTAATTCCCTAGGTACTTGTTCTGTAAATGTTTTTGTATACAATAAACAGTTAAACAAAATAAATAAATTTATTACAACATTATTGTTAAGATATGGAACAATATATACATATTTCCGTATATTATTGTCAAGTATGTTTTATATCAAAACAGATAAAACATTTGATTTATTTAAAACATTGAACACTAGAAACATTATAAATGCGATGTATTTTTATATGTTTAAATTATTCGTTACTCAATCATCATCATTATCACGCTTCAACTACTGCACGTGTCGGGTTAAAAATTGGCATACATTATGTTATGTTAGAAAACTAGGACTTTAGCCACAGAGCGTACACTCTATACAAGCCGCCGATTTTCGTACTATGTGTGCAAAAATGTGTTCGTACGGGTTTGAAGTTGTTTTGTGTGCTGCTGCTGCCGCCAAGTCAAAATGGGTCGCATACATATTGGCGCAGGGTAGATAAGGTTAGGTAACATTTCAGACATTATATTTTCTTTGCCTTAGCTGTCGAAATAAATATTATTATATATGTCAAATTTTTAGTCGTGGAAATGACAAAAGGACAGAATAGGACACAAGAATCAATTATAATTTCCACGGCAAAATTCATTTCACGCGGGTTATTCAAGTTAGCTTTCATTATGTGAGCGTACCAACTAACAATTCAAAGGCCATGGTCAGTGAAACCATCTTGTTGGCAAAGTAGGTCAGTTTCAATGGTCACTTCAATTAACTGAGCTAGCAATATTTCCACATCATGGAGTAGAAAATCACTGTCGCATACTGGCTAAATCCGAATTGACTAGCGGGCAACCACAAGGTATATAACTATAACTATTTAATATTTTGTAATCGATTAAATAATATCAAAATGTATTTTTAATATTTTGGGGTAAGATGGGATCTAGGCAACATAGAATCTCCTGTGAATAAGTCCAGCTGAACGATCCCAACAAAGCGGTGGTAGGCTCCGCAAGCGGCCGCTTGGCTTGCAACCACCCTCTCACCGGAGTCCGACACTAAACATCTTGCTGTGTTCCGTCAGTGCTCGAGATTGCCAGTGCCATAACAGGCATCTTCTGAGTGAGCTCGCTCCATCGTCGACTCTATCTCGGTCAATATTACAGACCAAGTGTTTATAGAGTGAAGAGCAAACTCATTAGTAATTTAAAAAAAAACAGGAAGTAGTCATAGAAACTTCTATTAGGGTAACATAGTATCAATTTGAATACATATATCAGTATCTGAAAAACATCATACAATATTTAAAAAAAAAAACACTTTGAAGAAAGAAATGTTAAATTGATAGCATTATTTACAGCATTTATTTGGTACATAAAAAAATAAGACAACGCATACAAATGGTTCCGCTTATGACGTCATGTTTCACAGAGTGCATTAAGTGAACGATGTCAAATGCACTGAACAGCGTGGGCTATTGTGCTGAATCAATATGCATGAATTCCAACTTCGCATAATCAAATGATAATAATTCAAATGAGGACATCTGGATCATGATGAGGTCTTGCAATTCATAATTCATGTTTAGTTTAGTTTTGTTTTATTTATCACACAGTGAAAATAACATTATAAAAATTCAAAATTACATGTAATATTACCTATAAGCATTCACAAAGTGTTCGTCAGTTAAACAAAATAAAATAAAAAAATCGGTGTAAATACAAAATGTCATGAATAATTTACAAATCAAAAGAAATAAAAAAATACTAGGTATAACTAGGTACAATGTCATTTTGTAAATTTATATTCAATATACTCTTTAACAGAGTAAAATACTTTATCCAACAAAAGGTTTTTTAATCGAGACCGAAACGTTTCGTCAGATAGTTCGGCTTTTAGGTCGGTAGGTAGTGCTTCGTAGAAGGTCGGTCCGATAATGCGCGGGTTTTTCTCGGCAAGGACTAAGCGATGTGGGACTGAAAGTAGGCATCCAGTCCGACGTAACGTCCTTCCCGGAACACTTACTCGCTCAAAATTTACTAAATTATAACGAATTTACATGATTACGTCGAATAAGTATTGCGAGAAGTGCGTCATTATACCGTATTTCTTGAATATTTCGATTTTCATGCATCATGTTATCCATTATTGATATACATTTTTGGTTCGATAACCGTACGAACCTTTTTTTCTTTAGGTTACATTAAAATTCAAATTCTTCCATGCTGGACTGGGAGAGATAGAAAAACATAGAACGTTCCAGCTGCCCTTCCTCCCGGGCATGTTGTTGAAGTCAGCAAAAGGGACTCGAGGGTAACAGTGTATTGTAATTTAGGCGATGTGTTGACAACCTGTCACTAAAGCAATACATATTACAATCTAAAATTGCTCTCAATTTTTGTCAGACGTGGCGAAAGCGCCTTTTACGAGGCGTTAAACGCTCTGCCTACCCCGTAAGGGATAAAGGTGTGATTTATGTATGTATTTATGTATGTAAAATTCAAATAAATATAATAGATTTCGAGAAGAAATAAATAATTCTAGATTATATACAGATATCATTGTAATACATAATACAAAAACAACCAAATTATTTTTCAAACCCACGACAATAAGCAAATGTAACCAGAAAACAACTTAATTAGATACAATGATAACAAGCAAGAAATTGCAACATACGCTAAAAGCCCCGACACAACATGTTGTTACGGAGTTGGTTGGTAGGTTGGTTCACTTAGTTTATTGTACACAATACGCCTTCTGGGAACATGTTGTTTGATGAGCTCAGTACCGCCCCCATAATCAATAAATTAATTGTGTCTCAAATACAAACATTATCATGAAAATTATGAGAGATTGGCAACCAAGGGAGAGAAATCAAAATCGGAATAATTGCAGATGTCTATAATTAAGGTCAAATTGACAAAGAAATACTTAATATTCTATGTAAATGCCTAATCTAGAATTTGAATGCGTCCGATGTGAGGTACGCAGTATCGAAAAGTGTCCTATTCTAATCAAAGGCGCGATGCCGCACGTTGCCGTGTCACGTTGTGCATGCCTTGCATTTCCTTAAACCGATGCGATCGATGACCGGTGGAAAATGGAGGGCTATGGTACATAATACCTCCCCCCGAAGATGAGCGACTATTTACTGAGGTCTACAGAAAATGTCGCGGCTCTCTTATCTTGAAATATGTCTCGGCTGGGTAATTGTTGTAATTCTATTCCAACTTGCGTCGGTGATTCACGTTTCATATTTTCTATGTCGTAAGCAGCTTTCCTTCTTCGTATAAGGTAGACGACGGTAAGTGCAACTGCACCGAACAACGCTATCCCATACATTGGAATCGTTGTGTGGTAGAGTGACATGTCAGGTTTTTCTAATTCTTTAGGACTCTCCATGGCGATCTGTTTTCCTATGTTGTTTAATTTGTCCAAATCAATACTTGTAAGGTTATATGTAGGTCGTGCATTTTTCTCGGTAGAAATAGGCCAGGGAATATTACTGATCTGTATTGGTTGACCTCGAACTTTATCTTCTGTGTTAATTATTGTAAATTCTGCAGTTTTTATCTTACAGTTGTGGGGGACTCGTACGAGATAACTTCCATTTAGCAATTGATGTTGCTCCTGAATACAGGTGAGTTGAACTTTGGTCGGTTTTGGAAAAGATATGACGTAGTTTTGGCTATCCAGCTCTACTAAGGCCTCCTTTGATAAAGATACGGATGTTTGCTCGCAGGTTATATCGATATCTTGTTGATAGATCAATCTATGAATGCAGTCATTTTGTGTGCGTATCTGGTGTCCGATCTTTTGTTCGCATATGTGCCAAGAGCACACCTTCGGGCATTCTGCCTCTATGTAGACATACTCTTGGGAATTGGTTGCTATATAAGGATTAGGTGGCAGGATAATTTTATTATTGGAGTTAGGTACTGGGCAAAGTTTATAAAGATTGAAGGTCGTGGTTAAAATGATAGGAAATTTTAGGATAATGACGATTCTATTATCGATAAAATAAGTTCCCAATCTAATGATATCGTAATAATTTCTGATATCTAAATTAATAATTTCCTCCGACTCATAACTGTTTCTTAATTTAGCTAATAGGTTTTTTAACTGACTAATTGACAATACAGAATGATGCATTGCTTTAGAACGGCTAAAAGCTAATATGTCTTCAAGTCTGTAGATTTCATCACTTAACTCTTGAACCTTTTCGCTCAGAATTGCGAAAAACTGTGCAAGGTAAGCAAACTGCATATTTCGCTCGTTATCATTGTACGTCATATTAATGACGGTGGAAAGAGCTTTGCCTAATCTGACCTGATTGGTTTTAAGATCATTTAATATTAGCGATTGCTGAATGGTCATTTCCTTGTATAAAGTGAGATGTTTAGAGAAATTATCAGAGATACTTTGTTGGTTTTTATTTAAGATACTGATAGCTGCCTCAAATTTAATGGCATCATTTTCATCAAGATTGCCTGTAATATCTTTAATTAAAGTGCCCAAAGGATTTAGTAAACCTCTTTTTGTGCGTACGGTCGGTAAAAACGTTTCAATTTGTGTAGTAAGCTTATCTAGTTTAGTGTAAATAATTTTAATTTGATATTTAAAATGTTCTAGTTTATTATCATAAGACGTATTAGCTACTTCTGATAGTTGCGTTTTTAAGCTAGAAAGACTATCCTGAATTTTTGCTAAGTCAATATCCTGTAGGAACGTGTGGAAATGGGAAATGATTTTGGTACCGCCTAGTTTGAACGGAAGCAAACCCGGGCCATTACTAAGGTTGTCTAAATGAATCTCTTGAGCTTGAAGCCTGGTTGGTATCATCAATACTAGGTACCTGAAACAAGTCAGTTTTTCTAATTTAATGATTTTTCAAGGGTCTTTTTATACGTCTTTTCGCAACAGGGCCCCGATTTTTTGGGGTATATATATGAATTGGATAATTTTTTGCAACTGTATCCGCTCTAAAACGAGGTGCGAGTTTTTGCCGAGCTGCGTTTGGATTTCTGATAAATACTTCTTGATTTTCTACGCAGTCCATTGCCGGTTCTCGTGTTTCATTTATTCTATGCATTATGTTTTGTCGGTCGGTGTAAGATGAGTCATGTATAAGTTGGTAGACTGTTTCCATTCTCGCACGATGGTCATGTATGTACTGTTGCATTAATTGTTCATCTAAATTTAATGAAACTGGATCTCGAGGATCGAAGTGCCCCGATATGACGTCACGCGGTCTACATTTAGTTAAACTATGTACAGAGTTATTATAGGCCAAGAGAGCATAAGGTACAAGATTTCTAGCCGTTTCATTTTTGTGCTTTAACATTAATAGTCGTAAGTGTTCCAGCAGCGTGGAATGAAAACGTTCAATCATGCCGTTTTGATTGGGAGCATAAGGCATTGTGGTTTTGTGCTGTACATTATGTAACTTCAGGAACTCGCTGACAACTTGATTTACAAATTCTGTACCTTGGTCTGTTATTAATTTTAAGGGGAGTCCATGATGCGTACTGAACTTTAAAAGGTATTTTACGATATTGGGTGCAGTGCAGTCGGGAATATGATATGCTTGAGCATATTTCGAAAAAGAATCTATAATGGTAAGATACTTCTCTTGATCTATGGACAATACATCAGCATGGACTACTTCAAACGGTCTAGATGGAGGGGGTACGATTTGAAATTCTTGTCGGGGTGGATGGCGATCGTACTTTGCGGAACTACATAAACTGCATGAACTGATATATTTAGTAATCGAGTCCTTCATTTTCGGCCAAAAATAGCGTTGAGATAGAGACATGAATGTTTCATTTACACCACGGTGGTTCGTTTTGCCTTCGTGATATTTTTGTATTATAGACTCTTGCTCTGAGTATAAGGTTACATTATCTACTTCTCGTTTGACTAATGTTATTTTGAGAGCAGTGTTACAAAACACGCTTTGTAAAATTGGTACAATCGTGTACATTTTTTCTGAAGGATTTACTAAAATTGCGGTAGAAATTCCTGGAGTTACATAGTCTTTTATTGCCTGAATTACGCTATTATCTAAGTCATTTTCAAATATTTCTATGGTCGTCCTTGTGTATGTGTCAAATGGTTTTTCTACTGTCGGTCTTGTTCTAGGTGAATGCTGAACAATATTAAATTTTAACTGTTTTCTGAACTTATTGAGGGGTTCGTCACTGATAGGAATCTCTAATATTGGGTTTTCAGCACTAGTGTGGGCAGTTAAAGTGGATGATGAATCGCTTATTGGATTACAGGTGTTTGCTGATATGGTAGAGGAAGATGAGCAATTATCTAGAATTTCGGATGTATTAACTATCATTGATGCTTGTTCGTGGTTAATTTCAATGCGAGAAAGGGCGTCGGCATTTGTGTTTGATTGTCCCTTGCGATAAACTATTTTAAAATTATATTCTGCCAATTTAAGTCGCCATCTAAGAAGTCGAGAATCGCCTTCTTTTATGTTCATTAGCCACTGCAAAGGTTTGTGGTCGGTAACAACGGTAAATTTGCGTCCGAAAAGGTAAGGTCTAAAATATTTGGTGGCCCAAACTACAGCCAACAATTCTTTTTCGATGGTTGAATAGTTACCTAATTTCACTGTCATTAAGTGTTCTTGAAGCAAAAGCTAATGGTCGCTCGCCAGTCTCGGTTTTTTGGGACAAAACTGCACCTAATGCAAAGTTTGATGCATCTGTTGTCAGTATGAAGTCTTTGGTAAAATCGGGATAGGCTAAAATTGGATCATTAATTAACAAAGTTTTACAGTGCTCGAAACATTTGATATAGTCGGAATTGATGTTAATTTTAGCTCCTTTTTTTAAGCATGAAGTTAACGGTTTTGTTATTCTGGCGAAATTGGGTATAAATCGACGGTAATATCCTAGGAGACCTAAAAATCCTTTAATCTGTTTAGTAGTTTTTGGCATGGGATATTTTAAAATAGCTTCAATTTTGTCTGGATTCGGTTTTACACCTTCAGGAGTAATAGTGTGGCCCAGATATGGTGTCTCATGCTTTAAAAATTCGGACTTGTCCATCTGAATTTTAAAGTTTGTATCACGTAGTTTTTGAAATATTTTTCGTAAGTTTACTATATGTTCTTGCAAGGATGTAGAAAATACTAAAATGTCATCCAGGTATACTATGCAAATGTCTTGAAATTCTCTCAGAATGTTATCCATTACCCGTTGAAAACTGGATGGTCCATTTTTGAGACCTTGAGGCATACGTAGGAATTCAAATTTTCCTCGTTCCACACTAAAACCTGTCTTGTGAATATCCTGGGGGTCCATCTCAATTTGATAAAATCCATTAGCGAGGTCTAAAGTACTGAAATACTGACACTTTCCGAGCTTATCTAGAATATCAGTTATGTTAGGGATAGGGTATTTATCGTCTATTGTTTTTTCATTAAGTTTTCGAAAATCAACGACCAATCTCCATTTCACTTTTCCGGATGCATCACTTTTTTTTGGCACAACCCAAATGGGTGCGCTCCAAGCTGAAGTCGATGGACGTATTATTCCCTGTTCTAGCATTTTTTTTATTTGAGTTTGAACTTCTTTTCTATGTATAAAGGTGTATCTATAAGATTTGGTATGAACAGGAATTTCGTCAGTAGTTTTAATCGAGTGTTTAATTTGATTTGTAAAAGTTAAAGGCTCTCCATCAACATAAAAAACATCCGAGTACTCGGTGCAAAGACGAATTAAATTACACTTTTCTTCATCATTTAAGTGTTGCGTCCGCAAACGTGATATCACATTACGGGTTCGGTCATTTACATCAGCTGGCAATAAAGTTGTGTGCTCACTAAAAATATGCGCTTGAATTGGATCTGACAATGTAAAAATAGTGTCGTAACATGACTGATTTGAAACCTCCATATATGCTGAATTGTCTTTTGAAGTAGAAATACATTCTTGAATATTGCAACCAGAAATAGTGTGTTCTATGACGTAAATTTCGCCATGGGAAATTGTTGTTGGCAATTTTATTATTTTTGACGAATTGGCGGGAATTACTTGTTCGACTAAGTTGGTATTGCCTGAAGAGTACATTTGAATTTGAGCACATGAAGATTTTGTTTGAAATGTAAAGTTTTCTAAATCTATCTTTGATGTCCACTTCAACAACAAATCACTACCTATAAGGCCGTCAAAGTAGTCATGAAATTTATACAAATATAACTTGATTGGATCTTCATTTTGAAATTCATTAAAGCAGGGAATCGTGATTGAATAATAATTCATTGTTGAACCATGAATGTTTGTAACTATGAAAGGGTCAAATTCAGGATTTATGTTCGGATAGAAATTCGACGCTGCATCCGGACTTAAAAAAGATTGATTCGCGCCTGAATCTATGAGAAGTTTAAGCGGTGGATTTTGAATTTCTATAAAGGGTAATCGTCGTTTATTCATGAAATTTAATTTGTTTACTTCTATTCGGGGGTATCGGTCTTCGAAGGATAGAAAAAATTTTGACAGTTGTCTTGGTTAGGGTCGTAGTAAGCTAGTTGGTTATTTTGTTCTGTGTAATATAAGTCTTGGGATTGTTGGTTCAGGGTGTCCGATTCCAAAGGCAAATTTTCATACTGGGAAGAATTTTCGGGATATTCAGAAGCTTCATAGTAAACACATGAGGGGTCAAATGTTTCATTAACATTTATCTGACCATTGTTCGGAAGACGGTTGCTTTGATTGCGCCAATCATTTCTGATCGACGTCGGTGGTAAAGTTCGAGCTATAGGATGACTCACTCCGCTCATAGGCTGAGGGTGATTATTATTATAATATTGTCGCTGTCCGTTTGTCTGTTGATTTTGTCGGGGTGGAATTCGAAAACCAGTGGACATGTTTGATCTAGGTAAAGCTCTAAAAGCTTGCTGTGTACGTGATGGGCCTGGTTGAGGCTGAGGAGACGCTTGGTAATCAATAGGTTTTGAAAAGTAAGGCAATGGATTAAAATCACGCGGGACTGAGTAGATTGGTTTTGTGCCGTTAGATTGTTGGGGTGCAAATGAAAACGAACCAAAATTAGGATACTGAGGTCTATAAAGAGGCGTTGTAAATTGCGATGAATTTTTATAAGGTCCAGGTTTGTTTTTATTCTGTAAATACATAATATTCAACTCCTCTTGCGCATACTGAAGGGCGTCTTCTAGGGAAGCCGGCCGCATACACCTGATACGTGATCCTAAAGGCTCGTTTAAACCTCTAAGATAAGATTGAAGTGCTAATTTTTTGTATAATTGACGTGTAGCTTCAACGGTAGTATCTATACTTTCGTGTAACTGGACATAGGCCATAATTGTACTCAAAAGATTAAGAACTCGTTCATAGAAAATTTGGGGAGTGTCTGAACCTTGACTTAATATAGACAGATCAGTATAGAGCGCGGACTCGTCTCTTTGGTCACTGAAGTTATTTATCAAAGTAGCTCTGATACCTTGCCATGTGTTTGGTGTTCCGTAAGTAGCCAAAGTACGAGCGGCGGGGCCAGTTATTTTATTTAAAATGCCATTCAACAAAGACAAATGTATTAATTCGTTTCCTGGTCCTGGTTTTACATATGCCGTCACTAACTCATCAGCTAACTTCAAAAATCGGATTAAAACATTAGGGTTACCGTCAAATTCTGGTAAATTTCTCAAGGCTTTGTGAATAGTATCTAAATCTGCCATATTTAACTCGATGTCGTCTACCTCTTCTTCTATCGAATTTAACCTAAAATTTCTAAACGCGTCTCTCTGCTCAGTGCGGCGTTGATTACGTAAACTATTAAAAGTACTGTCCCTACTTGAACTATTCCCAAAAGGTCTTGCGTTTGGATGAAAAATTTTGGAAACTTATTTTACTTGAAATAGAAAACAATTATTGCTATATGTACAAAAAAAATTGGGGAGGGTGGGAGGAGAAAAAACGGGAGGGGGGGTGGTTCACCAAGTGGGTTGGGAGGGTGGAATAAAAATATTGAACAACTGGGAGGGGGGTGGTTCACCAAGTGGGTGGAATGGCGAAACAAAATTTAAAAAAAATACGGGAGGGTTTGAGGGGAACAACTGGGATGGCGGGTGGTATACAAAGTGGGTTGGAGGGCGAAACAAAATTTCCTTAAATAAAATTGGGAGGGTGAAAGGTTAAAAAAAACGGGAATGAGGGATAAGAAAAAAATATCGGAATGTTGGAAAATAGCAACCAATAAGAATATGAGTACTTACAATAATAATATCTGCATTATATCCAATTGGAGCCTTGATCTATCGATGTCTGGATAGGGTTCCTCGAAGATTTCTTCTCCTTGAAGCCAACACAGCTCGTAGGTTCGTAAGTTGTAGACAAAGTTCGGCGATCGACACTGACTCTACAACTCTCCGGGTCTGCGCCAATTATGAGAGATTGGCAACCAAGGGAGAGAAATCAAAATCGGAATATTTGCAGATGACTATAATTAAGGTCAAATTGACAAAGAAATACTTAATATTCTATGTAAATGCCTAATCTAGAATTTGAATGCGTCCGATGTGAGGTACGCAGTATCGAAAAGTGTCCTATTCTAATCAAAGGCGCGATGCCGCACGTTGCCGTGTCACGTGGTGCATGCCTTGCATTTCCTTAAACCGATGCGATCGATGACCGGTGGAAAATGGAGGGCTATGGTACATAATATGAATAACACTAAACGATAAAGAAGTGTTATTCATATTGAAAACTGATCGGCTTACTTGTTTGTATTGAAAGAGGGTTAGCCCTCGACGAAGTCGAAGGTTGCACTTGGCGGTCGGTTGAGCGGATTCTTCTTTCCTGATGAAGATCCTCGTATAGGATCGAAACGTCGAGGGCTAACCCTTCTTTTGATACAAACATGTATAAGCATGAATGTTTTACGTTTTGCGTAAATCGGAAGTAATCCTTCATTTTGTAATCCATCAGCCTTTTGCATTTTGTAATCCAGCAAGCTTTGAATGACAATCTTGCTAAAAGTGGCCTCGAATATTTCTAACTATTTTATTACCTCAATAAAATAAAACTGTGGAGCCAAACAAGCCTATATTTAGAATAAATAGTTTGTTTTTAATTGAAGCGGCTCACATTTTTCGACTTCATAATTTTCCAGACTCAGAGCCCGATGGTGTAGTGGATAGGGCCGCTGCCTCCTGAACGGGAGGTCGTGGTTCGAACCCCACCAGTCACCACGTACCAATGTGTTTTTCGGTTTTCGAATTTCATATGGACGTTTATTCGGGGCTTTTTCCGTGCTTCGGAAGGCACGTTAAGCCGTTGGTCCCGGTTAATATCGTTTAATACCGTAGATATTAGTCGTTAAGCCAAATCAGAGGCCAGTACTAAGAATTGGCGGCTTGAAAACTCTGACCTAATCTAGGATTGGGTCTGGTTTCCCTTCTGGGTTGCGGAGGTCAGATGGCAGTCGCTCTGTGTAATAACCAGTACCCTCGTTCAATCCCCTAGATTAGGAAGCCGACCCCGTGAGATACGGGATAAGGCTAGGGAGATGATAATTTTCCAGACTCAGTAAATTGGTTTTGTGTGTTATCCGAACTCTGTCAGTGAGCGAGTTGGCGCAGCCACCGCTGAATTAACAATTCAGAATTTATTTTTTATACTGTCGGCAGATTGTCGGATCATCTGCCTCCGTAGTTCAGTGGTCAGAGCCATGGACTTACGATCTGGAGGTCGTAGATTCGCATACGATGGGGGGATCACAAAATTTATATTTATATTATGAATTTATCACTTTGTGAGGTTTTCCTTAGTTTGGTTAGGGCATTGCAGGCTGAAAAAGGATTACGTGCTTCGGAGGGCACGTTAAACCGTCGGCCTCAGTCACTGTCTCTGACAGGGGTCGGTACTTTAATCATGTCAGAGGCTTAATAGCTGTGCTACTAGGCGATTTGAAAACTCTGACACCAGGCTAAATCGGGTCGTTCGACACGAGAATCTAATCGCTAAGAAAAAGAAGTCGGACCATTATCCAACAAGTTTCCTTTCAATATACTAAGTTCTTTTTATCTCTACACAAATAAATGTAACCGTTATTTGTGTTCGTATAACCACTTCCCTTTCATAATAAAGTAGGTTCAAATAGATGACACGTCCTATAAGATACATCGTAGCACATGGCTACAAAAACGCTGTGCTACGTAGCTATTGTTAAGAATTACTTTATATATTCCTTATAAGGAAATAAGGAAAAAGTAACCTTAAAGTACAATGTACATAAAAGTCTTTTCAAACTACGTTTTTTTTGCATGCTGGACTGAGAGCGAGAGAAAACCAAAGAATGTGCCCGCTGCATTTCCTCCCGGGCCTGCTGTAAAAAACAAGCTAAAGGATCCGAGGGTTTCTGTATATTGCAATTTAGGCGATAGGCTGACATCCTGTCACTACAGCAATATACCTACAAATCTATCTTAAACAACCCTGAAAACTTTGTCAGTCGTGGCGGAACGACCTTTGTTTAGATCGTAAACGCTCTGCCTACCCCATTAGGGATAAAGGCGTGTTTATATGTATGTATATATGTATGTTTTTCGTACGCAGGCATACGTTCACGTTTTCAGACCGTACGAAAAACGTGTTGAGAAAATGCTCTAAGATGAGCCCGGGCTGGGCTGGGTTTCCACTATGCCAGTTGGAAACCTTAACATGCATGCAAGTTACTAGTTACATGCAACCATCCTTCTAGTTTACATTAAAGTCTTAATTCGATCGGCTTTGGTTTATTACAATACAATACAAAATATTTATTGCACAAACAAAACACAAATTTACATTCTCGCGTCCCTTGGATAAGCCCTGTCGTTCAAACGTCAGGACTCTTCTTTCCATCTCTTCCCACCGTACCGATTTCTATTCCTATTCCTTTACTGTACATGCTGTCAGATTATGGAACTCTCTTCCACCAACAGTTTGTGATAGCTCGTTTATCACCATCTTCAAAAGTTAAAGAGCATTATCTTTCTCTGTCAAAGTAATCCGTGTTTAGGATATATAATTATGTATGTATTTAAATAGTTATACGCATTTGTTTATTTTTGATTATGTATATAAATGCAGGTATTTTTTTTATATCTTGTTTACATTTTATATTTATTTTACAGTTGTGTTGTTTTATTAGTAGGTATACATTTTTGTGCACGTATTATCCGCGTATCATTAAAAAATAACACTTCTGTAGGTCTGTTGTAGAAATTTCTTTTTAGAAATAAGCATTGCCTGTTGTGTCTTTGTTTTTAAGTCCTGTTTTTTATGACGTTTTTGTGTGCAATAAATTGTTTTGTAAATAAATTATTACTATAGAAAAGTAAGGAGCAAAGCAGTACAATATAGGCGGACTTGTTGCTAAATCAGCAAATTCTACCAGACAACCATTGGGTATAAGGATAGTATATATCAGAAACCGGGATAGTGCATATTAATTTTAAAACTTATTTTATATAACTTAAACAATATACATAATAATAAACAAATAAACTAAAATAGACTTATTTACATATTTATGAGAAACTAAAATTAAAAATACGGGTCCTGGAGTGCCGCGCCGGTCCGCTGCAGCTCCGGCACTGCTTCAGTGCGGTAGGTCTTATTAATTTTCACACAAAGAACCTTAAAGGTTTGACAAATAATTCCTTGAATGAAAATGTATAGGATGTACCGCACTGAAGCAGCACTGGAGCTGCAGCGGAGCGGCGCGGCACTCCAGGACCCGTATTTTTGAACTGCTAGTAAGCTAAATGAGCATACGAAAGAGAAAAATCGTGTGTGTGCTTCATGACGCTTCACGGCGCGGCAATGTCAGGTTCATACATTTTGACAGATTTTATTGCGCAGTATCGCACTGCTGCAGTGCCGTGCCGCGCCGCGCCGCTGCTCTCCGCTGCAGCTACGCCATAGTGTGGTCTAACCTTTAGGATTGAGCAAGTATTTATTGGACCTAGTTACGCCACAACGTTCCATTCCACAAAGTCGTCAAAATTGAGTTAATGATGCCAGGCTATGCATTTATGTACATTCTATCTTGTGGTGAAGACACTGGCTCTCCGCACTCTATTATTAACAAGTTATTTGAACACTCTAAACCTAATAATGATCCAAACAACACTACCCGCAACTAAGAAACGTCTCAATTATCTTGAAACGTTTTGATTTTATTCAATTTAATACAAAAGTTTCTATATAATGATCCAATTATCTTGGAACATTTATACAAACTATTTATTTGATGATCTTTTTTTCTAAAATCGTTTCATGTTTATTTGTAACGTTATAAAAATGTAATTAATAATACAAATAAACGTTTCACAACATGCGCAGTTATGGAAATATACATTTATATCTTTAAACAATGATTCGAAATGCCCCGAAGCTTAAGACAGTTTATAGGATTCAAATATTACTAAGCTCTTAATCATTGCTGAAGAACTAAATGTTGTAATGGCTGTCATTGTATTTCTATAAAACGTTCCAACTACCTTTGGATCGTTTATCATATTTATTTTGCGCCCAACAGCTGAACATTTGCTCCTTTGGAGTGACTGCTGTGGAGGCCAAAATCGTAACATAAAGATTGTTCTCATGCTAAAAGCTATCTTAAACGACCACCCAACATTAAAAAAGATATCTTTTCGCTATCTTGAGTCAGGACATACATTTTTACCGAATGACACCGACTTCTGTAAGATTGAGACTGCTCTTAAAAAACAGCAACGTGTGTACACAGCCGAGGAATATATACACATAATTAAAAATGCAAAAAAAAGAAACCCATTCCAAGTATATAAAATGAAGAAGACTGACTTTTATAGCATTGAAGAGATAGAAAAAAAGATTACAAACAGGAAAAAATTCACTGATAAAACAAAAGTCAATTGGTTACAAGCAAAAGAAATTTTGATAGAAAAAGAGAAACCATATTGTATTTTCATGCGACCGTCACTTGAAGAAAGTTTCATGGAATTAAATATTAAAAAAACATGGAAAGGAGAACATTTTGCAATAGACAAATCTGATTTTACTCTACTGTGGCCTAATGGCAAAGCAATCGCCCCTGCTAAGTTAGCAGATTTACAGTCGCTATTTAAATATATTCCGGCAGATTGTGTTCAATTTTATAAACAATTGAAAGCCTCTGAAGATATCATTGACGACGTCGATGGATTTGGCGGAGAAACTGATTTTAATCCAGATATTGAGGATTGAGAAGGGCCTGCATGTTTTTTTTAGAACATTTTTAAAACTTCTTTGAAATATGATATTTTTTTTAAATAAACAGTTTTAATTTCTAATAATATGCATATTCCTGCAAATCGTGTTCAGTTTTATAAACAATTGAAAGCCTCTGAAGATTGATTGACGATGTTGATGGATTTGGCGGAGAAACTGATTTTGTTCCAGATATTGAGGATTAAGAATGACCTGCATGTTTTTTAAAGTTGATTTTTTAAACGTCTTTGATATTTTATAATTTTTTTAAATAAATAGTTTTAATTTCTAATAATATGGCTCATTATTTACATTTTCATACAATGGAACGTTTCTCCAAATAAGTCTTTGAGATGAGTTCATACAAAACAGGTTTTAGCAAAAATGTTCCAAAACTAATTTTAATTAATATTTACCGTTTAATAACTGAAATGTAGTAAACGAACCTATAGAAAATTTAAATGTATATATTTCTTCAAAATAATCAATAATTTACGACTCTACTTATTACAACAAAAAAGTGTACAGCTCAAATACAAAAACGCATTTATCTCAGTTTGACCTCTCTGTGGAATGGAACGTTGTGGCATAACTAGGTCCTATTGATAATCAAACAGTGCGGTAACTACTTCCTTTGAAGTTAAGTCTTGAGATTAGTGTGCATGCGTGTGGTAAAACTCAACTCAAACTCTAACTTAATTCAGTCGCGGAAGGGTTTGAGCCTTTCTCTGATCAGGTTGTTGGTTTTATAATTTATGATGTAATTATGAGAATACTCTCCTTGCAATTTTGTAAGATACAAGGTTACTTGGTTAGAAGACACCTCTTGATATCTCCAAATGCAAAATCACTTTAAAATTTGAGCTCTTTGAAACAACCCTTATTTGTACAACCTAAAGACGATGATTAAACAATGCACCTACAATATGTTTATTCCAACAAAATATATCTCCCAATAGACATAAATTATAAGTACCTAACGTCGTAGTTTGAAATGGAACCTCAAGAGTATAGAAAATATTGTTCATTGCAGACCATATATATTGCGAAATCGAATTACTTCCATACACGTTTTTTGGGAATGAAAAGGGCCCGGTTCCCTTCTTTGATAGTGGTCGTTACAGAAACTTTGTCAGACGCCCACTAGTTTTGCTATTAGGCATTTTAATTACTCTAGCACCATGGTTCTTGGGCTGATCGACTCAAACGACACGGAAAAAAGAAGAAGAATTACTTAATTTTAAACTTTCGCGGTTGTTTTCACTATAACTATAAGACATTTTACGGGTTTCTTACAGCGATTTAAATTATTTTATGAGTTCCCGAAACCCGTAAAATGTCTTGAAGAATTACTTATTATTTATAAAATATATATATTATATTTATTAAATATTCGGCAACAAGAAGAAGATAATATGAATAACACTTGTTCATCGTGTAGTGACAAAATGTATTAAGTGACAAAGTTTTGAAAATATTTCAAAACTTTAAAAAACCCTTTGCCTACTTGGTTTTGTTTTCATTTCTGGCTTCACTCGAGCGGATCTTGCTATCGAATCCGCGGATGGCATCCAATTTATTCTCTTCTTGGTCGCTTGTCGGGTTGAGAAATCACGTCTTTGTCTGCTGCTGCCTTTGAAATCTAAATAAAGTTGTGTTTCTTTGTAAAAAATACATTATACTATATACCTTTTCGGAAATTTTATTAGTTCTTACTAGAAAACGGGGAAGAAAGTACATAAATCCAAGCGATCAAATATGCGAGTGGCCAAAATATATGGGACTTACTTTCTTTGCGCGAGTAGAAAGTAACCACTTTCTCCGCTCTTTTATTTAAAAATAATATAATTCAAGACTATAAATAGGTCTAAATGATCGACACGACATGAAAAAGAATAGGTGAACCGCAGTCGAAGATCACAGACTTCGGAATGTTGTGTGATTATTACTCTATTTGAAAAAACTCTCGTAAAGAGCTGAAACGTAAAGGTCTAACACCTCCGTTAAACAAGCAAGTGAGTAGTCGTTAATTTATCACGAGAAACAGGCGGACGTCAAAAGACAAAACGTTTAGATCGCGAAGCTCACGAAATGGTATTTACATTTCTTGGCATTTTGTGCTTTGTTTGATTTGTCTCTTTTATACTTTCAAGTAAACAATAAGGTAAAATCTACATGTCCGTGAGAATTCTTTTCCGTTCTTTGATTTGTTTAACTTATTTGATTAAAATTAAGTGTTTAGTGTTTTTGATGTAATGTGTAATTTTATTGAATATATTGTGTTAATAATGTTGTTATTATAAACACTTGTACTAGTATCACTTAATATAATTTAATCCTACCGGTTTCACTAACTTATAGCATTATCAGGGATTTTATACAGAACACATAAAACATTTTAAATAAACCGTTCATATTTACTTCCATGTGCCAGCTGCATATCCTCCCGGGCATGCTGTAAAAACCAGCTAAGGGATCCGAGGGTTTCTGAATATTGTAATTTAGGCGATGGGCTGACAACCTGTCACTACAACAATATACCTACAAACCTATCTTAAATAACTCTCAAAACTTTGTCAGACGTGGCGGAACGACCTTTGTTTAGGTAGTTTACGCTCTGCCTACCCCATTAGGGATAAAGGCGTGATTATATGTATGTATGTATGTCATATTTAGCGAACGAAGTGCAACAATTGATATGATAGTTGTGTGTATTTCTTTTTGCAGTCTTTACATGTTAATTCGTATATACCGCTTCTTTTGTTTAACGGTGCAGAATTCGATTTATGCGTCACACAGTTCTTCAGTCTTGCTGGCGTGTAAAATGCCGGGATTTTACCTTGAAGGATTCTTACACATATATAAGAAACTAGCGACCCGCCCCGGCTTCGCACGGAAATTATCAGTGTTTCTCTACTATATTATGAATGTATTATACATATAAACCTTCCTCTTATTCACTCTATTCATTTAAAGAAGCCGCATCAAATTCCGTTGAGTATTTTTAAGATTTAAGCATACATAGGGATATAGGGACAGAGAAAGCGACTTTGTTCTATACTATGTGATATTTCCTGAAAATGGAATTCTAGCCTAAGTGAAACAAGTACAAGTGTTTTTAATAACAACATTATTAATATGGAGATTCACCAAGTGCCGACAATCGCAAGTATAAATTGTAATAATATGTGTTAAGTTTATGTTCTGTTTGGATGGATGTTGACATTTCAAATGTATTAAAGATATCTTCCCATTTAAGTTATATAATTCTTTCTATTACAAGTATTTTATTTTATATTTTCGTCATAGGTGTAGTATAAAACACTATGTATCATTCGGAATAAAATGCGATTCCCAACACGTATATATTGAGGCCCTCAGCTGCTACACCCTCGTAGGAATCGATGCCTTTCTTCCCTGGATGAACAATGTATTATTATTTCAAGTTTTGCAACCATTGCCAATAATGCCTTAGAATATCGTTCAAACCAGAGCACGCTACGGCGTGGCGGTAACGTCCGTGGTCGCGTCAAAAATGTGCGGATAAGACACAAAAAAGCTAATTCCATAAAAAAATACGAGTTGCATTAATAAAAGCTATGTTGCGATTTTAGACAGTAATACATACATACATACATACATAAATCATGCCTTTATCCCTTACGGGGTAGGCAGAGCGTTTAACGCCTCGTAAAAGGCGCTTTCGCCACGTCTAAAAAATTTAGGGCAATTTTAAATTGTAATATGTATTGCTATAGTGACAGGTTGTCAGCCCATCGCCTGAATTACAATACACTGTAACCCTCGAGTCCCTTTTGCTGACTTCAACAGCATGCCCGGGAGGAAGGGCAGCTGGAACATTCTATGTTTTTCTATTTCTCCCAGTCCAGCATGGAAGATATACAATAGACAGTAATAATACGGATATTTTTCAGAAGAAACCGTGACAGAACTCCTAATAGTTTAGAAGGAATATCAAATTTACATACATACATACATATAATCACGCCTTTATCCCTAATGGGGTAGGCAGAGCGTAAACGACTTAAACATAGGTCGTTCCGCCACTTCTGACAAAGTTTAGAGGGTTATATAAGTTAGATTTGTAGGTATATTGCTGTAGTGACAGGTTGTCCGCCCATCGCCTAAATTACAATATATTGCAACCCACGGATCCCTTAGCTGATTTTTACAGCATGCTCGGGAATAAACGCAGCTGGCACATTCTATGTTTTTTTCTCGCTCCCAGCCCAGCATGAAAGAAAGATTAATATCAAATTTACCGATAAAAACAGCTTTACTTCCAGATTTTTTAGCATACTTATTTACGAACCAGAATATTTTTAAATGTTGCAATTGCAGGCCATAAACCAATTTCTTACCTGTATTATTATAAGAATTTTCAATGATTCGTTTAGTAGAAATTATCTCTTAAAAACAACCATTTGCCTAGAGGAATCACCTTTACTCAACACAACTAACAAAGTGCAAATTGTCGCACTGACTTCAGACTACTGCGGATGAACTCAGAGGATAGTTTAAGTCACTCTTGGAGAAAATACGAGGTTCATTCAGTTTTAGTCTTGCGAGAGTTAAGTTAAATAAGACATTGGGCTCGATTCTAGATATCACCGGCTAAAACTAAAATTAAAATATGTGTGTCACTTACAAAATAATAAAATTGAAAAAGGACAAGCGATTTGTATTCTGTTTTATTCTTTGTCTGTTAGATTTTGACGCGCTTTTGTACGTATCCCCAGTATTTCTGTCAATTTTATATGCCATATCATAAATAACGGCGGATTGAAATTTTAGATGACGCAAAAAACCACTAACTATAAATCAGAAACCAGAGAGAATAGATCTCCTGTCCTTTTCTAATGTTTTTAGTCTGAAAGTGACTAATAGTTTTTAATTTTAATTTTACCCAGCAAATCTAAAATCGAGCCCATTTCCTATTTATCTTTTGTTCTCAAAATAAAGAGGTAGGTGTCTCTGGTAGGTATCTTTGACTCTAACCTTTTGTTTGATATTTGCTTAAAAATTAATACTTATAACACATAAAAAAAATCTTTGTAAAAATAATAAAAGAGAAAGAAAATAATAAATTCGTTTTGGTCAGGGCTCGAACCTGCGTCTCTGGAATTCCTTCGTTTTTTTTCTTTCAAATTATATGAAATCAAATAGCATTGTGAGTGCTTAGGCCCGTATTTCTATTCCACACTTGAGATTGACAACCAGTTTGAGTTCATATCAAAAATTTCATTTCAGTCTAGTATGGCATGTCAAATTCCAACTTAACATTACTGTCAATCTTAAAATAGAGTTACAAATACGAGCCTTAAAATCCTCTACAAAAGACAAAAATATTTTTACTAAATTGAATATAAAAACCAGCAAAGTTTCTCAGAATAATTTCCAGAAAAGCTTCGACCGTGGACGATAATTAGGCTCATATAGCTCAAAGGACATTCGCAAGAGCACAGAGTAACAGAGGGTGATCGCTTTTATCCCAACTCTTTCCGGAGGGAAGATATCAAGTACTTGTTTTAGGGTCAGAGTTTGAATCTGATATGTCTTTGTGATGTGATACATTTTTGTGATGCGATGATTAGGAAATTGGAAACTGATAATAAGATTATTATTATAAACGGGTCGTGGTTCGAATCCCACCACGTACTAATGTGTTTTTCGGTTTTCGAATTTCATATGCGCTTCGAAAGGCACGTTTGAACGTTGTTCCCGGTTAATATCGTTAAATACCGTAGATACTTGTTCATTAAGCCATGGCAGAGGCCTGTGCTAAGCATTGGCGCCTTCAAAACTCTGACCTAATCAAGGATTGGGTCTGGTTTCTCTTCTGGTTTGCGTAGGTCTCATTACAGTTGCTTTGTGTAAAAACCAGTACCCTCGTTAAACCCGTAGACTTTAAACTGCATTGAAATATCGAGGTAACAATAAATTACTTTCTGATCATTAGATTTCCTTCACTTTTTTCCTGTACTGTAAATACTGTTCCCGTCATTTCCTTCGTCTAGTTTCTGATTGTAGTTTGCATTATCCTATCTTCCATTAGTTTATGTATTAGTTTATTTTACAATATCTATGTAGTAGCTTGTACTTAGTTTATGTATTATATCTAATGTAATGTATTTATTACATTTGACTAGGGATGCACTATCCCGCTAACCACTACGCATTTTTCTATCACCCAAAGTATGCCTGGAAGAAATTGCTACCTTAGCAATAAGGCCGCCTATGTTGTACTTGTCTTTTTTGTTGTTATCTGTTGTGTTGTATGATTTGTATTCTAACATGTAATAAAGTATTTTTATGTTATGTTATGTATGTTAAATGTAATCGCAGTAATAACCTCGTTCAAAATAATAATTTAATTTTAATGAACAATTGCAAAAATCTCAAAACTGATATTGTTTTGTTATTATTTTATATAATATGAAAGAAAGAAAATAATAAACTCGTTTCTGCCTCGACTAGACTCGATCTGCGCCTCCAGATTGCCGGTCCAAAACGGTAGCGTGAGCTAAGAATTTCTTTCATATTATATGAAATAACAATAGCATTGTGAGGGCTTTAAATCCTCAAAAAAATATTTTATTGTTTTTTTTAAAGGATCCGAGGGTTTCTGTATAACGTGTAACAGAAAGGGTTTAAGCATCGAGAAAGGTGTAAATCTATCCATGAAACTGAACAACTTTCTCTAAGGAACATAGGTCGAAATTCAAAAAGTTTGACTGCACGCGCTATCAGCTGATGCATTTTGTAGGGAAGTTTAAACTTTCTTTTTCTTATTTTGACCTATGTTCCTTTTTGAAAGTTGTTCAGTTGCATGGACTGGTTCATATCCTTTCCGGTGCACATACCTTTTTTGTTACACGTTGTATATTGCAATTTACGCGATAGGCTGCACCCTGCCACTACAGCAATATACCTACAAATCTATCTTAAATTACCCTCAAAACTTTGTCAGACGTGGCGGAATGACCTTTGTTCAGGTCAATTACGCTCCGCCTACCCCATTGGGGATGAAGACGTGATTATATGTATGTTGTTATTTGGATTTGTAAGCAGTTGTTACATTACCCGGCACATTTCTGGCTCATTATTTTAGTTACATTGCACCAGATACAAACACTAGGACGCAAAGGGTAAAAATCTACGAAGAAGGGACTTATTCCATATTTGCAGGTAAAAATATGTTTTTGTGTTGCTCAGTTCATCTGAGGCAAGCTTTAAAATAAATATACATTAATGCACGTAAGAAAACAAATCATACAACACAACAGATAACAACAAATGACAAGTACATCAAAGCCGGCCTTATTGCTTAGTCCAGCTTTATTTTTGGGTCAAAATTATTTTAAGGCCACCAAAAAAAGAAGTAAAAATAGTGATGAGTCCGTTAGAGGCTTGTCTGGTCAGACATTTAGAATGTGAAACATCATTGCTGCCTGCTGTTCACCGAAAACTTCTAGCATTAAATTCAGCTTGGAATCCAATTCCTGAAAATGCACTTTAGTTGGAATGTAACATACACTCACATCTATTCATAGTGACCAGGTTGCACTGTACGTGTCTAGACTAGTCTAATACTAGACCCAGGCTAGGTACTGACACTACTGATAGTACTAAAGTTCAGTATTTGACTAAGTCAGGATTTCCTTTACTTTTCTATAATAATCCTAACCGCAAGACACTTTTATATTTTTCTTTATTTCTAACAATATATAACGAAAATACAAAGTAAAACTTCCCCCTGGAGCAAGGTGCCGAGGACGCTGGCAGAGTTGCCTCTGTTATTATTCTCCAAAGAAGAGGTGGTCATTAAGGTCTTCTTTTTGCATTTCATATTTGAATTTCCCGCCCACCGCCAAAATTTGAATTCAGAACTGATTTATTCGGATAAAAATATCCGTGTCCTCGAACAAATAAACACCAAAATTGCGCCAATTCCTTGATCTGTAATGTGAAAAGCGGTAATTTGAATAAAATAAGAGCGCAGAAATTGCTATAGTGTTGAAAATTATAGAAAATTACTCTTTCTAGCTTAATTTTTGATATAGAATAAAACTTGATACATTACATACATAAATTCATAAAATCATGCCTTTATCCCTTACGGGGTAGGCAGAGCGTAAAATGCCTCGTAACAGGCGCTTTTGCCACGTCTGACAAAAATTGAGGCCAAATTTTAGATTATACATACATACATACATATAATCACGCCTTTATCCCTAATTTTAGATTGTAATGATTTGTATTGCTGTAGTGACAGATTGTCAGCTCATCGTCTTAATTATAAATCACTGTAACCCTCGAATCCCTTTTGCTGACTACAGCATGCCCGGGAGGAAGGGCAGCTAGAACATTCTATGTTTTATTTATTTATTTACTGTTTATTGTACACAAGTAACATGAGAAAGACAATACACAAGAAATAACGACACAACAGGTATAGCTTATTTCCACTAAGAAATTTCTTCCAGCTGACCTACGGAAGTGAGACTTAAAATGAGAAGCAAATTAGGCGTGCACGAATAAAGCATAATATTATTAAAATAATACCAGCAAATTTTAAGTTACATAAATAAATAATTATATAAATACATAAAATCATAGTAAATAATATATACATAAATATATATACTCGTAAATACATATATATATAAATACTTATATTATACGGAAAGTGAAAGGTAATGTTCTTTTACTCTCTTTTTAAAGACAGCGACAAAACGACTGTCACGGACCGTATGCGGCAGCGAATTCCATAACCTGGCCGCATTGACAGTGAAAGAATAATAGTAAAACTCTGTGTGGTGGTGAGGAATAGCCAGTAGTGTTTTAAGAATAGGATGACATAGTTTGTCCTGGGAACGCGAGAAAATGAAACGTTCTCGAAGATAATTGGGAGAGCAAGGGTTTGAAAAAATGTTATAGAGTAAACAGAGAATGTGAGTGTTCCGGCGGAAGCGGATTGGGAGCCACTTGAGCTGTTTGCGAACCTGTTAAACATGATCGTACTTTTGTAGACCGTACACAAAACGTATACAAAAATTTTGAAGGCGCTCAAGCTTGTTTAGTAGCTCCTCTGTGGCATTTAATTAACAAGAATCAGCGTAATCCAGAAAAGGAAAGAGGAGAGATTGTACCAAAAACATTTTAGTTTTCAGGGGCAAGAAACTTCGAAGGTTTAGGGAGAGAAAGGAAAAATATAATTTTCTACTGATTGTTTTAACGTGAGTTACCCAAGACAAATTAGAATCGAAATTACTTCCAGATTTTTGGCCGTATTAGTGTAAGTAATGGGCGTGCCGTTGTAGATAACAGCCAGCAGACTGTTACTATCTGGTTGTTGACACATATATCTGCTACCCATGATCAAGACCTGTGATTTTTTAGGATTGACCAACAGATCAAAAGAGGTAGCCCAAGTATACATTTTATCCAAATCTAAGTTTAAGTCAGCTACTGCATTTTCAATGTCAGCAGCATTGAAATGTCGATAAAGTTGTAAGTCGTCAGCGTAGAGATGGAAGCTAGAGGAAAAAACTGAAGTGACGGTCTTAATAAATATTGAGAAAAGAAGAAGAGAAAGCACGCCACCCTGTGGAACTCCCGCAACAAAGTCACACCAATCAGAGAAGGCCTCATCAAAATGGTCCCGCTGCGAGCGACCACGAAGGTAAGATTCGAACCAAGCTATAACTGAAGAGGAGATATTAAGAGAATGAAGAACGGAAAGAAGAATGTTAAAATCTACGGAATTAAAAGCTCTACTAAAATCAAGCTGTTTTTCTATCTCTCCCGCGTCCAGTATGGAAGAAAAAATACTTGAAAGAAACACATTGATACATTCATTTGCAGTAAAAATAGATAAGTCGTCTACACAATTCATTCAACAAAGCAATTCTTAAGTTTTCTTAAAGTCAAAGTAAAATCATTTATTTCCAAATAGATTCCTAAGAACACTTTTAGAAAGTCTTTCACAAAGAAAATTATATCTGTGTTACAAAATAAAATAAAACTATATCACAATGAAGAAGAAGCATGAGAAACTCGTACCTCGTACTCGTACTCGTACCTCGTACCGCCCTCCCTTCGTTTTGTCTTATTCTTACTTTTGTCCTTCCTATTGTTCAAAATAGGGTTTGTGACCGCAATGTATGGCAATTTCTTGGGCTTCACTAAAATATCAGTTATTTTTACTAACAAGTATTAGTTTAGTTAATAAAACACCGACCTAAATATTTTTTCTTCAAATGAACAAGATACTAGATTTATATTTATACTAACAACGATACTTCAAATGAAATAGAATTGTTTCAAATTTAGACTCATACTCATACCATAAATTACTTGGCTTTTATTTTCTCATTTTTGGCACAATCTCAATTTTCAGTTATATTTCTTAAATTTTTAGTTAACAAACATAATTCTTCATAGTCAAGGGATTTTTCATTCGGTCTCTCCATTCTTTTAATCCTACTTTGTGGCTGATGAGCTTTTTACGAAGTCATTTAAACCTTTTTATAATATTTTTTTTTTCTTGGTTGTTTACGCCCTAAAGTGGTTTTTGCATTTATTCTTTTAAGTTGTGAATTTCAACGTGCTTAGCTTAGATTTTTGTTTGGTGTTATTTTTGTGAAGTCTGAATCCCGAGAAATCTGGCGATTACTCTAAATTTATGATGATAATTTGTAACACAACAACTTAAGAATACAATTTAGTACCATTAGTTAACAACAGATGTCGCTAGTAGGTTTTTCAAACGCGGTATCGTTGTGTTCACGGCGAACCTATATAGGCCTCCGACTGGTTTGACTTTGTATCCGGGATTCGCCGCCTAGTCGCCTTGCGGGTAGCTTAAACTACCCACATTAATTCGCGCTCGGAATCGTTCGTTTTGTGGGGTACTTTGGGTGATCCCTGAGTACCCTCACTTTTCGTGACTCTGCCTACCCTCGGTCGTCGCGGGTGATTTCTGCCCGTGCCCTCAACCCCGGCCTCCCACCAGCGGGAATCACCGGGGGGGTACGGTAGTTGTTGCCCGTCCCGAGGGCAGGCTACGCTTCGCGCGGAACCAGGCCCCAGTCACGACTCCAACGGCAAAATGCCAATCAACAAGCTTCACGAGAAGCCAAGCCGCAGAGCCGCAGACCGCAGAGTGCGGTACCCAGGAGCGCCCCCGACGGAGAGCGCCCGGGCCACACTTCAGCGGATAATGACGCTGAAGCCGTGGCTACCTACGCAGCCACAGACTCCGGAGAAGCCCGCCACGGGGGACAGCACCAGCCGTTCCCCGCCACTGCTCTCGTCACCGCTGCCCCAACGCCAGCAGCAGGTGGACCACTCCAGCGCCCAGCGCGCGTCTGCAAGGCAGGCAGCCCTCGACGCACTGAGGAAGAGTGCAGCTGCCTTGCAGGACACGTCACAGAGTGACACGCGCGCTGAGAAGCGCCCTTACGAATCGTCGTCGTCAGCAATGACGACGCCGTCGCCGCTGCCTCGGACCCGTCCAATCCCGACCGCCAAACTGCCGCCGCCAAGCCTCTCCATGCCATCACTGGACGCTGACATGGAGACGTCCCCGCGCCCGTCCTACGCAACCGTAGCTTCGTCGTCGAGCCCAAGCTCGCCGAAGCTACCGAGCTCGCAGCTGAAGCCCCCTCTACCGCCAAGCGTGAGGAAAGGGAAGATTCCCCCTATTGTGGTCGACCACCTACCCAACTGGGCCACCCATCTGAGGAAGCTGAAGGAGACGCTTGGTCATGCGCCGAACGTCCGACCCTATGGGAAGGGCTTCAGGTTCATGGCCAAGTCAGACCAGGAATTCCGTGCCTACCAGAGCTACCTCGCCGAGCTTGAGGGAACCGAGGCCGGACTTTCCTGGTTCTGCTACGCCACACCAGCAGAGAAGCCACTGAAGGTGGCGATTAGAGGCCTCCCCGTGGACACACCGCCGGAGGACATCGCGAAGGAGCTCGCCAGCCTGGGCTACCAGGTGGACTTCGTGCGCCCAATCAAGGCGCGCTAGGGACGCCCAGGCTGCATACACTTCGCTCAGCTGACGCGAACGCCAAACCTCACCCCGGGCATATACAACATACAAGAGCTGCTCTGTATGCCCGGCGTGAATATTGAGGGATGGCGCGGCAAACAAAGGGCAAACCAATGCCACAGATGCCAGCTGTTCCGGCACAACTCCCGGAACTGCCACAGGATGCTGGCCTGCGTCCGTTGCGGCGAGCAGCACGCCGCGAAGGACTGTAAGCGCCCACTACAAGAGCCCGCAACTTGTGCCAACTGTGGCGGTGAACACCCCGCCAACAGCGTGACTTGCCCCGTACTGCGCCGTGAAGTGCGGAACAAGCGCGCGGGCACCGCGCCCGTAACGAAGCCAATCGCCGAGCCGAAGAGGAAGGACGCGGCACCGCAGGGAGACACCAACGCGGCAGGTACTCTCATGGCGGCCGCCAACAACCCCTCCGGCACGACGAAGAGAAAGCGGAAGCCGAGGAGACGCCGCAGAAAGGCACCTCCTCCGGTCGAGAAAGAGCCACCCACGGGCCCACTGAATGCGGTCGGCACCCCTCAGGATATTCCTCAGGGGGAGATTCCGAAGCGTCAGCGGGCTCCAAGACAACAGAGCCTAAGAGCAGCCGTCCCTGAAAGGGACCAGATCCTGATGAAGGCAATCAGGATCCTAACCGAGGTCCTGGTAGCGCTCCGCACTGGAGCGGACGCTACCAGTATTATCGAGAGGGGCCTCGACGATCTGAGGCTCCCCGAGGCTAGAATGCCGGCTGCTCAGGGTGGCCTTCCACAGAAGAGAAGCGAGAGGCTTTCCTAGCCCGCTTCTGAGCTGCCCACATCCACTACTCCCCGTCGAGTAGTTAGGATCGTGGGCACCACAACACTACACGGACTGACCCCAGGACGGAGAAGCCGCCGCGAGCTTGAGGTCGCCAGCTGGGCCTCCCCCCATGGGGAATCCCCCGGCTGGCTCGATCTCGCCGCGGCGTGAAATCCTCCTGACGACCCGGACAAGACCCTACGCTTCAAGCGCCCCAACGCCCCGCCTGTCGTCACAGGCGGCGAATTGAGACAACGCCCAGGAGGCCCTGCCTCGATGGCGTCTCCCCGCCGGCCGCGACGTGAAGAAATCCGAACGCACTTTGTATCCGACTAGGGATAGCTGCAAGGTCCTGCTTCCACTCACGGAACTGGACTTGAAGGCAACCTTAATCGCGCCTACACAATACGATTGGCAAACTAAGTTGCGTCCTGAATTGGACCTGCTTTGTTGTAAAATCGCAGGGTGTAGACACGGTTTTCTCTCTCTTTCCGCCCTGTGTATTCGGATTACTGAATAAACGATACGTGTGTTATATTTCGTCGTTTGTCTTCGCCGCCCACTCATCCCCTCCACACCACAATTGGCGCCCTACTAGAGGCCAGCATCAACGGTCTACACGACGTTCTGCTATCTCACCCCTGGCACTAAGGGTTCATGAGTGACAAGGAAGACGACGAAAAATTCGAAGACACTATCGAGTTACCGAATACCACGCGATCGGGCCGTGTCTACAATCAGAAAATCAACATGACTGACAAGCCAGTCATGCTAACGAGTGAACAATTTGCTCAATTACTGAACAAAGTGTCTGCGCCTCCCGTTTCAGCTGCGAAAGGCTCCTTTACGAACTGCACTTATACTTACGACGGTCGCCGGAGTCCCGAGTTAGTTGAAGCTTTCTTAACGGCAGTCAACATCTACAAGCGCAACGCAAATATGAGTGACAAGATTGCACTGGAGGAGCTGCCTTTGCTTCTCAAGGACGAAGCGGGAATATGGTGGCAAGGTGTACACAAAGAAGTTCATACTTGGGCTGATTTTCAAACACGTTTGCGTGATAACTTTGCGCCGGAAAGGGAAGAATGGTTAGTGTATATGGACATTACGCAGAGGAAACAAGAACCTGGAGTCTCTACCGCAGAATTCGTACGTATCCTCTTCTCTCAACTACCAGCACCTGGTCAACCGGAGCAAACACAGCTGGACATTATCTACTGTTTGCTGAACACTTACATCCGTGAAAAGATTTTGCGATCAAGCGTTAAAAATTTTGATCAGCTTTTGAAGGCAGCAGCTGCAGTAGAACATCTACTAAACGAAAAAGAAGAAGAAAGCGCTACCTCTGAGAAGCCAAACTTTGTTGAGAAAGTTGCACCTAAGGCCATGGGTCGAAAAAGATGCAAATACTGTAAAAACTTCGGACATGTATACGAGGAGTGCAAAAAGAGACAGTTTTCTGTAAATAAAAGAAACCATCCTGGAACTCCAAATAAGCCTTCGAAGCACATTGAAGCCAACACGCAAGCACCTTCTCCGTCGATGCCGAAGGTAAGCTGTTATGGATGTGGAGCCCCAGGGTTTGTACGAACCAACTGTCCAACATGCCACGAAAGTAAAGGTCGGCCATCGTGTGGCCTGCAGACATCCTTCAACGCAATTGATGCTGAAGCCAATGAACTTGATGCTAGAGACAGAGCAGTATTATTCATTGAAGTGGATGGCCTGTCGACAACCGGATATGTCGATACATGTGCAAAGTCAAGTATAGCGTCACATGAACTATACCGACATCTCAAAAGTAAGGGATATCAATTCAAAGATGTTACTGCTGGAGTCACACTTGCAGATGGAGCACCTAAGAAACGAAAAGTTCTACATGCATGGATACCCATCAAAGTTCAGGATCGGGTTACCTCCACAAAGCTATTAGTTTTGCCTGATTCTCACAAATCCCAAACACTGCTCGGCGTCGGGTTTATTCAAGATGCCCTTATGGATGTGAACCTGCCTCAACTAACATATCACTTTCTCGATGAACCTGAAAAAATATATGAGCTTTATGAAGAAAGCTTTGTCCGTTTTGAAGATGACGCCAAGTTAACACTGTCACCTGTTCGAGTTGATGTGTTTCCCACACCCTCCTCTCCTAAAGGAACTGAAACACAATCCAAATCTTTTCGTCAATTCCAATCGAATCCGGAGCACAAAGAAGTTGATTACAGGCGTCCGTACAGGCTAATACCCATTGACCTGTCATCCCCACCGTACAAAAGACACTGCACTGAATTGTTTGATGGTTACTCACCGGTAATGGATACTCTATATGAGGACGCAGTGAACAGTCTTGCAGACTACGAGCAAGGGTCTTTCAACGATGCTTCGCTCTTTCCGGACACACATATCGGATCTATAGAGGTTACTTCACTAGAAGACTTTCTGGATAGCAACATGAACGTGTTCACCCCGAACGGTCAACCTGCCCACGGTTTTGAGCATGCTATTGAAACTGGAGATCATAAACCCATCTCAGTGGCACCATACCGATTGTCTCAACCTAAGCGAGAAGTATTGAAGGAGGAAGTTGCGAAAATGCTGGAGCAAGATGTTATAGAGCCATGTGCCTCGCCTTGGGCTGCACCCGTCGTTATGGTCCTCAAGAAGGATGGTGGCGTCAGAGTGTGCATAGATTATCGACAGCTTAATGCAATCACAAAGCCAGATGCTTATCCATTACCGCGCATCGATGACCTGTTGCATAGTGCTAAACCTACGCCCTACATGAGTACCATCGACCTTCGCGCTGGATATTGGCAAATAAGTGTGAAGGAAACAGATCGTTGTAAAACTGCATTTATCACGCCTTTCGGGATCTATCAATTAAAAAGAATGCCTTTCGGGTTGAGAAATGCGCCTGCAACATTTCAGCGCATGATGGACAGATTCTGCATTGGATTGAGCCACATTAAACTCCTGGTCTACTTAGATGACCTGATAGTAATGTCCCCAACTTATGAACAACACAAGAAAGATCTACAAGATGTTTTCAACAGACTCAGAGAATATAATTTGACTGCAAACAAGGCTAAATGCAACTTTTGTTGTTCAAGAATAAAGTACCTGGGCCATTATATTACACCTGATGGACTGGAAGTGGATCCTGAAAAAGTTAAATGCATCCTGGAAATGGCCACACCGCAGAATTTGAAACACTTACTCTCGTTCATCCAAATGTGTTCATGGTATAGACGCTTTATACCCAATTTCGCTAGCATCGCTGAGCCATTGACTCGTCTAACCAAAAAGAATGCTATATGGGTGTGGCATGAAGACCAAGAAAGAGCATTTGAGCAGTTGCGAAAGATGCTAACATCCTCTCCAGTGCTTGTGCAAGCCAATGCAGCAAAAGCGTTTATCATCAAAACCGACGCAAGTAATTACGCCATAGGTGCGGTTTTGGTCCAGGGGGAGGGTGAACAAGAACACCCAGTTGAGTATGCAAGCAGACTGCTTACTAAACCAGAGAGAAATTACTCAACCACAGAACGGGAAGCATTAGCTGTAGTTTGGGCTGTTGAGAAATTTAGAGGATATGTGGAAGGGTCGAAATTAACGATCTTGACTGATCACCAAGCTCTCAAATGGCTGATGTCCCTCAAGTCCCCTACCGGAAGATTAGCAAGATGGGCTATTCGCCTTCAGCCATTCGATATTACGATAAAATACATCACGGGTCGAACAAACGTAGTGGCCGATTGTTTATCAAGACCAAGCTGTGATGACGATACAAAAATCAGTTGTGGAGTATGTGCCATAATGGTTGACATGCCAAGAAAAAGCCAGGAAGAAATAAGAGAAGAACAAATGAAAGACGAGGAAATACTTAAAATAACTAACTGTCTTGAAGGAAAAAGCACTGAAAATGTAGTGTATTGGAGTAACAAAGGATACGTGATAAATAATGGGCTTCTCTATCGTTATGACCCCGTTAGCTCCAAAGAAGACGCTCAGTTGGTCGTACCTAAACAAGAACAGATTAAAGTTATACAGACCTATCATGATGAAGCATTAGCTGGACATTATGGAGCAGAAAAAACAATTGAACGCATTTGCCAACGATATTATTGGAAAGGGATGAGAGGTCAGATCGAAGCTTATGTCCGAAAATGTCTAGACTGCCAAAGATATAAACCTGGCAATCAGAAGCCGGCTGGTCTGCTACAAACCACAGCATGCAGTCAAAGGTTTGAGATTATTGCTTTTGACCTATTTGGACCATTGCCTCGAACACCCTTAAACCATAATTGGATTTTCATTGTAGAAGATATAGCATCAAGATGGGTTGAACTATATGCTCTAGAGATGGCGTCAGCTGAAGAATGCGCTAAGGTACTCCTAAATGAAATTGTATTGAGATACGGAACACCACGGCGATTCATTAGTGACAACGGCACTCAATTCGTCAGCAGCATTATGCAGCAGTTAGCATACTGTTTGAACATACAGCACGGGCTTACACCTGTGTATCATCCTGAGACCAACCCAGTAGAGAGAAGAAATCGGGATCTGAAGACCCAGCTCGCCATTCTGGTTGAAGATGACCATACCAGTTGGGATGACAAGCTACCTAGCATCCGTTTTGCGATGAACACAGCTCGATGTAGTGCCACTGGTTTCACTCCAGCCTACTTAACATTTGGGCGAGAATTGCGTACACCCGATGATGTCGCGCGTGATCTTCGTGAAATTATTCAAAATGAAAACTTCGTTGCAGAGATCACGCCTAGGTTGATGATGATGGCTGAAACATTACAGAAGGCAAGAGAAGTGCAGGAAATCAAGGAAGAAAAAAGAAAAGAGTATGTGGATAAGAAAAGGAATGATTGTCCGAACTACCAACCTGGAGATTTAGTGTTGGTGGATTCACACACATTGAGTAAGGCTGCCCAAGGATATTGCTCCAAATTCGCACCAAGACGCGACGGTCCGTACGAGATTATGCGCAGACATGGTCCTAGTTCATATCAACTTGCACACACCCATACTAAGGAAAGTGCTGGAATCTACCATGCTTCAGCTTTGCGACGCTTCCAACAGACAGAGGATGCGGTTTTGCCATTACCAGCTAATCCAATTAGAAAAAGAGGACGTCCACGCAAGGTGCCTACAGCAACTGCAACTACACAACCAAAAAGGCAGCCTGGCAGACCAAAGAAAAAGTGAACTCCTGCCTTATTTGTCGGGACGACTTCATAGGCAGAGGGGGAGAGATGTAACACAACAACTTAAGAATACAATTTAGTACCATTAGTTAACAACAGATGTCGCTAGTAGGTTTTTCAAACGCGGTATCGTTGTGTTCACGGCGAACCTATATAGGCCTCCGACTAGTTTGACTTTGTATCCGACTAGGGATAGCTGCAAGGTCCTGCTTCCACTCACGGAACTGGACTTGAAGGCAACCTTAATCGCGCCTACACAATACGATTGGCAAACTAAGTTGCGTCCTGAATTGGACCTGCTTTGTTGTGAAATCGCAGGGTGTAGACACGGTTTTCTCTCTCTTTCCGCCCTATGTATTCGGATTACTGAATAAACGATACGTGTGTTATATTTCGTCGTTTGTCTTCGCCGCCCACTCATCCCCTCCACACCACAATTTTAGTTATTTAGAATGTTTGTCTAATGCTGGTGGTTAAAAAAATCACGTATCTTTAAGGGTAAGAGTTCAAAAGTAATAGAAAACCTAATCTCACGTGCACTGAGATGAGTTTCTGTTTCGTAAAGTTGTACGACTGTCTGAATAGAAATTGAAAATTGCAATTTTTTTCAGTGGCAAGATCTAATATTTATAAGTTGGATTTCTTTACCATAGCCATAAAAAAAATTGTTCTAAAACTAAAATCTCACTACTGAAAAGTATGAAATAAGAAAATTTCAATATATGTATATTAATATTTAATACATTATAGTGATGTTAAGAGTATAGCCGTGGTCGTATGCCACATAACAATTATTCAGATAACAAAACAAAAAAACGTTTAATTTTAACAAATAGACGGATGTGTGTTTTGTCATCTCATCCTCCAAACTGACAGTTTAATATTACTCGCAAAATTACATCCGTACGTTACGTAAACGTAAATGGCAATGTCATTTACCTATGTCACAAGGTGACTAGATCCAGAAATAATGAACCCTTTGATATGTAGTAATGCGAATTGTAACATTCTTCTGAAATGAAGTCTTAATTTGAGTTGAGAATATATTTTATCTCAACTTTTCTTGTTATCAGGAAGAAACAATTGTTGTTTTTGTAAATTTTTGGACTTTGTCTTAAATGTCCTTTTTTGCTGAAACTTAACTGATTAGTTTTATAAGAATTTTGCCGAGCTCTTGAGAACCCATTTATCTATCTGAATAAATACAACGTTATGTGTTCAACTTAGCTTAAAACAGGTTTTTGATCCATGCAAAAATTAGTCCGCCCAAGTAATAGAAAATATTTTCCTGACCCATCCGTGACACACCAAGAATAATTAAATTTCCCGCTTAAGTTTTCCCAATTAACATTATATTTTAAAAGAAGTTAATGTTCTTTCAACTCACAAATTTATAAAGAAATTTCGACTTTAAAGCTCTCAAGCTGCAGGCGATGTTTCGCGCAGGAAGTTTCGATCACAAATTTATGTGCACTCCAGTCGTGCCCTCAAGCTATTCGATAAACGCTGGCTCCAAGCTTTCATAATACAATCAGCTTTAAAAGAAGTATTACGAAGCTTTCATGAACAAAGATGTGGGTGTTTCAGCAGCTAACAAAGGAAGATTGAAAAGTTATAAAGAATATTGGCTACACCTGCAGACTATGAAAACGACGCTAATGAAATTAAATTACGAAATTTGCTAAATTATCTGCCTATTTGGGATAAGCGAGAATCGAACCTAGCAACGAAAACTGCTACACAGTTCAATGCCAATTCAGCGGCAAATTCTACGCTGGAAGAAAACATCAATTCGCTTTTTATTGACTTTCACAGTCATAATTTAACGTAAACTCTAGATATAAGATAGAGGTTGTGGAATTAATTCAAGCGGCTGCCAAATATATTTCTTTGGCTAAGCTATTAATTTGCGCGACTCAGCAATAATTTGATAGTAACGAGGGGTTTTAGTTTCCACATTCCTTTGCTAGAAATTTGACAAACGCCGGGAAAAGTCTGCTTCTCTAGTAACATGTGGAAGAAACATTTTGAATACCTATTTATTTACTTTTTAATTTTATCCAAAGAAAATACTTAGAAAGTACTAACTGCCTATTTAACAGACTTATTGAAAAAAGTTTTAGTAAAATATCTGAAAATTCTGGGTTATCCAGTTCTATTAAGATTTAGGCGATGGGCTGGCAGACGATATATAATGTGCTTTCTAAAATGACATCTGTACTATCATCCTTTTCTCTAAAAGACCTTTGATGCTCTGTTTACCTTGTTAGGGTTGCATATGCGCATGTTTTAGGTTATTTGATACGCTCGGTATTAAAAAAATCCGCCGAAGCCTTCAGTATGCAAATACAGATATAATATGTATAAGGTTTTGTTCGGGGTTTTATTGCAACAGTCTTCTGTGTAACTGGAACATATAATAAATGGGAGCACAAAAGAGACGGCACAGGAGTAAAGGAATTATTTGCAGTATTTGAAAGAAATATTTCATTTCTAGACGAACTACCTATATCTAAGTAAGTATAGGTAGGGTAGCTCCTTCATGAACGAATGAAACTGAATATATGCTTTCTATACATTTAAAGAATGAGTATAAATGGTGTAAGAGACAGCTTAACGCAAAGTGATGGGAGTAAATATTTTTTGACTTTTCTATACAAAATGATTTTCGCCTCGTGCAGACAAATTGTATGGGAAATCAGAATATTTTTTCATTTCCTGAAAAAATCCTTGTGAAAGTTGATCAGTTACGCTCACTGCATAACCCCTATCAGTTCGCGGTACAATGTCCTTAGTCCCAGTGTTTATCACTTCCAATATCTCAGGCACTTTATCGAGCGCTACATAATTTACCTCCTCCTGATTCTGACGTATTTTCTCTTATTAGAAGTGTATCCAATTACCGATCATCGAGTGATATATCGTCACTAACTTAATTATATACGAGAGCAGAAATAACTTTACCCTTGATACGACACAAGATACAGATACTCAATGGAAATATAAATCAAAATTGTTACTTAGGGATGTGACCCAAAGATAATAATATCGAACACATACTTAAGGAGTACGTTAAAACAAGTAAAAAAAAGGAAGAATAAATGTTCTATTTGCAGCTGTTAATTATTAAAAAAAAATATGCTGAACTGGGAGCGATAGAAAAACATAGAATATGCTAGCTGCATCTCCTCCCGGGCATGCTGTAAATATCAACTAAGGGATTCGAGGGCTTTAGTCTGTGATTTCAGTGTATTGTAGTTGAGACGATGGCTGACAACTTGTCACTACAGCAATATACAGTTCTATGTTAAACAACTCTCAAATAATTTCAGACATGGCTGAACGACCTTTGTTTGGGTCGTTGACGCACTGCGTACCCCATTAGAGATACAGGCGTGAAAGTACGCATGTATGTAAAAGAAAGAACAGCTTGATTTTCAATCCAGTATGAACCGAATTTAAGGTAACACAGGTATACTACAGGGCAATCTTCTTTAAGAACTTCAAGGTTATTTCCAATCTAGGCTGTTTCATTCTAAGTCAATTGACTCAAACTATAGTTGCAGTCACAGGAAATATATGAGCAGGCCAGTTCAAACTGGATTAGATTATTTCAGAAAATTATATATGTCATTATCTCCCTCACCTTATCCCGTTTCTCACGGGGTCGGCTACCTAATCTAGGGGATTGAACAAAAGTACTGGTTTTGACACAGACCGACTGCCATCTGACCTCCGCCACCCAGAATGGAAACCAGACCCAATCCTAGATTAGGTCAGAGTTTTCAAGCGCCTAGCGGCTTGGCATTGGCTTCTGACATGGCTTAACGATTAATATCTACGGTATTAAACGATATTAACTGTTACCAACGGCTTAACGTGCCTACTGAAGCACGGGAAATGCAGCAAATAAATATTTATTACACATCAAATCTTATTTTTAATATATCAAATTCAAAAACCGAAAAACACATTGGTTCGTGGTGGGATTCGAAACACAACCTCCTCGCTCAAGAGGCAGCGGCCCTATCCACCACACTATCGGTTTCTCCAGGTTTATCATGAAATTATTTATGTATATGAATTTCGCACTTCTGCGCAATTTGTTGTGGGCAACAAATATACGAATTTTCATTAAAATCCATAAATAATACATACGTACACATAATCACACCTGCATCCTCAATGGGGTAGGCAGAGCGTAAACGACCTTAAAAAAAGGTCGTCCCGCCACGTCTGACAAAGTTTTGAGGTTTACTTCAGACAGATTTGTTGGTATATTACTGTAGTGACAGGTTGTCAGCCCATCGCCTAAATTGCAATATACTGAAACCCACATTTTATGTTTTTCTTTCGCTCCCAGTCCGGCATGGAAGAACTTACAGTACCTGTGGATATTCGTGCACAGTGTGTGTACAGTCTTACAATATTATGTTTTGTCTGTAATGGAACAGCAAAGATGAGTAATGCGAAACCCTTGTTGGGATAAAAGGATAAATTGTACCATGTTAGTCAAGGGTTGTTCCTGACAAGGATATTACTCGTAAGAGCTAATGTGAACACATAATACTATTTCAGCCAAAACTCGTTACGAGTTTTATGCTGAGAGGGTTGAATATATTATCAAAAATGCCTCCTGAAATAGGTTCCTGCCAAAGTTATTTAGTTTTTCATGGTAATAAAAAGTCCAGCTTTGAAACGTATTTTACATTTTATGACTTGAGACTACGAAGTTTTTGTAACAATTTCATTCGCTTGTACAGAAGATATTTTTTAACAACTTTTTAGTTTTGTAGCTCATTGGTTGCTTTGATTAGATTGCTAATGAATGAATTTTAGTTAATATTTCAATCAAATTTAATTTACGGTTTATCAATTGGGTACGCTGTGAACAAGTTGTGAATGAAAATTTAAATCAATGATACATACATATAATAATCACGCCTTTATCCGTAATGGGGTAGGCAGCGCGAAATTGACCTAAAATAAAGTCGTTCCGCCACGTTTAACAAAGCTTTGAGGGCTTATTTATGATAGATTTGTAGGTATATTGCTGTAGTGACAGGTTGTCAGCACTTCGCCTAAATTACAATATAATTAAACCCTCGGATCCCTTAGCTGGTTTTTACAGCATGCCCGGGAGAAAATGCAGCTGGCACATTCTATGTGTTTACCTCTCGCTCCCAGGCCAGCATAGAAGAAATGATACCTATATTTTACGTAATTGTTTTGAACATAATAGTTTAAATATCTGCAATACGCTGTTTGTTCGAGCCAACTCGAAACATCTTACTCAGCATGTCGCGCAGGTCGTCGACTTGCTTACTACATATTATTGACAATACTGCGTGACATGCTGAGCTTGCAACTTACACGCATGTAATACATAAATAAACCTTTCACTGTGTGTTTAACATAACTTGCATATAAAATAGCATTATTTCATACAATAAATCAGACTGAATCAAGAGCTCTTCGTCTCAATACCTCGCATCCGCGAGCGCCCTCACAACCCGTCCGCTAGGTTCCATCATGTGCAGGCTTTGCCAGCAATGGCTTCGTCCCGTACATTTTCTGCCGTGGTATAACTAAAATGCCGTTATCTGACGTCTGGTCAGAAATCAACTTTTGATGCCATATGAATGACAAAAAAAAACTCTATCTATCTGTATTTGCGATTTTTCGATACCATGAGTAGTTTTGGAAATAATAAATACAAGAATGCCGCTAAGTACATTTTTTTCTTGTGTGAAATAAGCAAAAATGCCATTAAGTAACTTTGTTAGTCTATACAGCCGCTATGGTTCCCTAACTCATATTTTTGTTACACGTTTTACATATGACTGCTTCTCTAAATTGCCGTTAACGGTCTTTTGAGTACTATAAAGCGGTAAAAGTACTTTAACTGTTTTGTTGCTATTCTTTTTTTAATACAGAATTTCACATTTATTAAGCTATAACGTCGTTAACTGAAGAAGCTAGACATAAATGTGATTAAAGACGTTTAACGGCATTATAATGTAATATTTCATATACTTATAGTTTTACTTAACGTATATTATAATCCATTAGCAGCATTTCCAAAATAAAACAATCATTATGTATCAGACTAAAATGCGGTTATCTTACACTAGCACACAATAATGCCGTTAACTGCTCTCGCGCGGGGCTATGGTTTTGATCCGAGGTCAGGGGTCGGGGGTGAAATTAGTGCGGCGCGGGCGCCGGTAGGTGAAGGACGCGTGGACGTGTGTCGCTCCAGATCTGTTCCCGCCAATTTCGCGATGGCGGACCGCTACCTCAGGTAAGTTACATTTTTAACTTCTTTAACTCTGAATGTATTTGTATACGCGCGCTTTTTATTTAAATGCAAATACAAAAAGATTATTAGCTAGTAAATAGGGATACAATAATAACATATTTACTATAGGTATTTAAGTAGTAGCATCGGTGATATATTGGCTAGGGCCGCGGCATCCCGTCTGGGCGATGTGGGTTCGATCCCCACCACGTGTCAATGCGTTTCGTAATCATATTTATAATTATAGTAGTATAACAAAGTAAACTGTTTTAGTGAAATTCATAAGTTTCAAGCGGTAGGTACTACCACTGATACTTATCTTAGGGAACTGAATAATTTATTCGAAGTTTTATACGGTGAAGAAAAAGTGAGGAAACCTGCACACTCCTGCGAAAAAAATCTAAGGTTGTGTGTGTGTGTGTGTGTGTGTGTGTGTGTGTGTGTGTGTGTGTGTGTATATGATGGCCTGATCACCCTAGGGCAAGCCCGTATATGAGCTGTTGATGAGATATTTAATACAGCGGTACTACACAGTAAAGTTTTTTTTTCTTTTTACAGAATATCTTCTATTACCACAAGAGCCAAAATTATTTTAGATATGGTTAAGGAAAAACCTGTGATTACTTCTACTGAGCTATCACCGAACAATAACAAAGAAACAAATAATTGTAATAAACCTAATCCTAGTTCGGCTGACTACTTTAACAGTATTTATTCGAGGCCTTATTCGATGACCGGCAGCATTTTTCATACATTCTGTGAGACACAAACTACATACAATTCGCATCATTTGCTGAGTTTAGATACAAGTCAATTAAAAAAGACTCTATTGAACGAAAGTGCAGTCCATCAAGTCGGGAACACACCTATCGAAATAGATTTAATATGCAATGAATTAATGCCACCAGACGATTTTCCGCTTGATGAAGAATTGCAATTGAATACAAAAGAAGCGTGTGAAAACAGTCCACCTGATTTTGATTTAGACGATTCCGTTTTTGACAAAGATTACTGTCCGTCCAATTCCCCTGAAAGTTCCCAGTCTGATGTGTCTGTAGGGAACAAAAAAACAAATAAGTGCAGGATGCAGTCCTTATCAACTGATGTCACGGAGAATTCAACTTCTATAAATAAAATTCAAACTTTGGAGAGAAGGCGTAGAGACTCAACTGGTGGTAATTATCATGATACAACAAGGATCGAGCGACCAAGCCTCCGCAAGCGTCACAACACTGATGACGGCAATTACCATTTCATATTGCCCGTGGACGATACAGTAGAAAATAATATTATTTTGAAGCGAAGACGTAGAAATTCAATTGGTGCTACTTGTTGTAAGGAAACTACGTCCGGGCGCCTTTATCTTCGCAAGCGTAGCAATAGCGTTAATGGGAATTTTTGTGTCACACTGCCTGAAGTACCACAGCCACCACGCAAACGAAAAAAAAATTACACCCCTTTACAACAGCGGAAATTAGATGCAATAAATAAAAAACGAATTGAGCATAATGTTAAACCAGGTTGCAGTGAAATGTGTCTCAAGAAATGTATAACCCTGTTGAACCAAGAAGATAGAGAAGCCATCAATAAAGCATACTGGGCTGTGTCATGGCAAGAACAACATGCATTTGTTGATGCACACACTTATGTAGCAGTGCCAAAAAGAAAAATTACGAGCCAGCCAAAAAGGAAACCAAAAAGAAGTTTTATGTTGAAAAAGTTAGATGGCACTAAGGAAGAGGTGTGCAAAATATTTTTCCTTACCACTCTAGGATATTTGAAAAATAACGATAGGATTCTGCATAGAACTTTTACCGATCCTTCAATAGATAAACGTGGTAAACACCAGAAAACACCAGCATTTGATCGCGACTTACTGAATCAACACATTGAATCGTTTAACCCATTAGAACCACACTATAGGCGTGAACATGCACCTCTGCGACGATACCTACCAAGCGACATAACCATAACTCAAATGCATAAACATTTTTGTGAGGCGTACCCCGATAAAAATGTTTCGTACAGTCTATACAGGTCACAAATTAGAAAAATGAACATATCTTTTACTGCTCTTGGCAATGAAGAATGTGAATTATGCGAGGCGTATAATTTTCACAAAAAGGAAACATCACACGATGTCACTGTCCAGATACATGAAGAGTGTTCAGTTTGCGTGGATTGGGATAAACATCACCAAAGGTACAGAAAGGCACGAGAGCTTTACAAAGCACATAAAGAGGAACCGCAAAATAATTCAAAAGTATTTTACAGCGCTGACCTCGAAAAGGTGATTATGTTACCAAGACTGGAGACATTTAAAGCTGCAATTTTCTCTCAGCGCCTTATAGTATACAATCAAACCTTCGCACCACTTGGCAAGATCACCACGGAATGTAAGCCGCTCACAGTTCTCTGGCATGATGGAATTGCAGGCAGAAAACAAGAGGATATAATGTCTGCATTTTATCATTTTCTTTTACGTAATAGAGATGTTCGACAGGTACATATCTGGCTCGATAACTGCAGCTCACAAAACAAAAATTGGCTTTTATATTCGATGCTCATTCACATGATAAATAGCGAAGCCATTGCTACAGAAAAAATAGTTCTGTATTATTTTGAACCAGGCCACACCTTCATGAGCAGCGATCAAGTACACCATCAAGTAGAGTTGGCAATGAAAAAAAAAGGTAAACTCTACGATTTCGCTGATTTTGAAGAATGTGTAGCTTCCATTAATAAATCGAAAGTTATCGTACAGTCTATGTCACCAGAAAACTTCTTGAATATACCAAGCCATGTGTCACAAAGAAGAATCCAAACATCCAACCCAAGGGCTTATTTAAAAAACATGGTTGAGGTATGTTTCACCCGTCAAAGTTATGATCTTACGTATAAGAATAATTTCGATGATACCATGTATACTTCTCTCCGTTTCATGAATGACAAATATTTGAAAAATCCAGATATAATGGTATTTCAATTCAGGTCTGAGCCGAAATGTATCGAACCTCAAAGAAAAACTAACATACTTGAAAACTTATCCAGCATAATCCCCCCTCACAAATTGTTATTTTGGAAAAACTTACCAGCAAAAGAAAATGAAGAATCCGGTACAAGCTCTGGTAGGAATAATAGAATTAAATAATGAAAGTTTGGCAAGACTGAATAAATAAATAATTTAACTACGTAATATATAAGATTTCTTGAGACTGATAAAATATTTTAAATAAATATAATATTCGGTTTCTTGAGACTGGATATTAAATATTTTAACAAAGTAATAACATTAATTTTACTAAACGTTATTATGTTGTTTTGTTTCGTAAAGTAAATGTGTTACGATTTTTAATACCAAGTTTTTTTAAGATACTTATAGTTTTTTTAAGATTTATCTATGTTGGTAAAAAGTTGAGGTTGCGTTAAACTCTTAATGAGGAAGAATAATTTTGTTTTGATTAGTTGTTCTGTTTTTATTTAATTTTTATTTTAAAAGGTATTTACATATAGGAGTTAAAAGTTTTAGTTCAAAGATAAAGTTCATTTTAGTTGTTTTTATATGTCAGATTTGCTTGTTTTACCCAAGGACTTTCTTGGTTTTACCTATCTTGATACCTGTGTTTTAGTAAGTAAGTTAAACTTTATCATACTTTGTTTTTAACTATTTCATGTAAAGTGCAAGTAGTACTTAATAATAATTAATAATTTTATGTGATATATTTCGTTCCTAAAAAAATTGTTTTAAGTAATGAATACTCAGTTTAATTCAAATAAAGATTTCATTTTAACTTATTTAATTTCATTTCAAAACAATGATTACTATAAAAAAATATATAATTTTGAAAACAATTACGTTTTTCGTTCAATATTATGTTCGATTATTTTTGATATTATGTTGCGCTATAATGCCGTTAAACTACAAGGTATTTAGTTTAACCGCATTTAAGCATAACAATGAATCAAGTTTTTTTCTCAAATTTAAAAACTATTACACGTTACCAGACTTAAAAGTTGTAAAGTACCATTAACCGCACTAAAGACTAACATGAGTTTCAAAATTAATTACACAATATTAAGCTAAATCAACGTTATGTGCTATACCGACGTTTTAGTTAATCATTAAGGTGATTTTTTCTAGCATTTTAACTGACAATATTTTTATATGACAAAGGTACACTAAAATGCCGCTTCGTAAAGCGAAACGGCATTATAGTCGATGACACATAAGATTTCGGTAACTGTCAATGTTTGACTTAAATGCAAAAAACGTGTTATAATAAAATGTTATTATATTTGCAATATGACAGAGACGTCGTTACAAAGTATTTTACATGATCTATTTTTTGGTACCTCCAAGTCTCAAATAGGTGTTGTCATTGATGAGTTACATCGGTTTGAATTTTTACCGCGCTTTTTGCGCGCTATTCCAAAACAAGGGTATGGCAGATAACGGCATTATAGTTATACCACGGCAGTTTTGGTCCTTCGAGCCGGATGCGGATCAAGTGCCGGCCTCCTACAAGCGGGACTCACCGGTATCTTGAACACCGCCAACATCACACCAGCTCGCCTACCACGAGCTATCAGCATATTGGGACCTGCGCGGACGGAGCACTACAAGGGAACTAGAAAACAAGCATCCTGTTCCCGCTAGCATTGACATGGGGCTGGACAAACAAGCGTCCTGTTCCCGCCAGCATTGACATGGGGCTGGACAAACAAGCGTCCTGTTCCCGCTAGCATTGACATGGGGCTGGACAAACAAGCGTCCTTTTCCCGCTAGCATTGACATGGGGCTGGACATACAAGCATCATGTTCCCGCCAGCATTGACATGGGGCTGGACAAACAAGCGTCCTGTTCCCGCTAGCATTGACATGGGGCTGGACAAACAAGCGTCCTGTTCCCGCTAGCATTGACATGGGGCTGGACATACAAGCGTCCTGTTCCCGCCAGCATTGACATGGGGCTGGACAAACAAGCGTCCTGTTCCCGACAGCAGCATCAGCATTGACATGGGGCTGGACAAACAAGCGTCCTGATCCCGACAGCAGCATCAGCATTCACATAGGGCTGGACCACAAACGTACCCGTTCCCGACAGCATTTATATAGGGAAGGACTAAGCAAGTGTCCTTTTTCCGACTTATCATGAGACTGAGCGACAAGCAAGTGCCAGTACTCTACAGCAGCAAGCAGCAGCATTTATCATGGGACATAGCGACCTACACTCCATTACAACACAACCCGACGGGCGGGAGGACGTATGACGATCGGAACAACTACAGCGCCACGACATCTACAGCTACAGCTACAGCAGCGGCGGTCAATGGATTTACAACCCTGACGACCCACAACAAATTTAGGACTTCCTAGCAACAAGATGACAGCAACTACAACCACAGCATGAGAGATGAAGCCTTCGCAACACTACAAATATCAAGATGGTAGCAGCCTTGTCATCTCATCCTGGTTTCTTCTCTCTTTTAAAAGTGGGAGCATGTTCGAGCCAACTCGAAACATCTTACTCAGCATGTCGCGCAGGTCGTCGACTTGCTTACTACATATTATTGACAATACTGCGTGACATGCTGAGCTTGCAACTTACACGCATGTAATACATAAATAAACCTTTCACTGTGTGTTTAACATAACTTGCATATAAAATAGCATTATTTCATACAATAAATCAGACTGAATCAAGAACTCTTCGTCTCAATACCTCGCATCCGCGAGCGCCCTCACAACCCGTCCGCTAGGTTCCATCATGTGCAGGCTTTGCCAGCAATGGCTTTGTCCCGTACACTTTTGTTTGCATAAATAAATTATCATACTCGTAATGGAGTTATGTAAAACGACTTTTTTCTTTTTGAAGTTTTCCCCAGTTTGGTTAGGACAATGCTGACTGAATCACCTGATTGTCCAAAAAGTAAAAGGATTCCGTGCTTCGGAGAGCACGTTAAGCCGTTGGTACTGGTCGCTGCCTTTGATGGTGGTTTGACGTTATTCAATCCATGTCAGAGAACTAATAGCTGTGCTAATAGGCGGTGTGAAAACTCTGACACTAGGGTTCATCGGGTCGTTGTTCGACTCGAGAATCCACTCGCTAAGAAAAGGAAGAAGATGGAGAGTTCAATGACCTACTTGGCTCCAGTTCATAATACTTTCCGTAGAACACATGGGGATCATTTTCTTTCGCACTCATACACGTATTGTGTTTTCGAATATTTATATTAATTTTTAGGGAGAAAAAAAAAATATTTTGATTTTTCATACAAATTGTCTGATCGAGGTGGTCATTTTGTTTTGGCGCTCAAGTAAGATCGCAGGCTAACATGAGCTAAGGGTGTCGCCGACGACGGATACGTCTGGGAGGACATCATCATCATCGTATGGGAGGTATATTTTTTTTCACTGTCTGGAAAATTAAATAGTTGTTCAGTTATGATGACTGAGCAACCCCTATCAATTTGCTGGTCGCTGTCCCTTACACCCGGTATACGTAGTTTCTTACAACTGTACTGCTCCGGAGGGAAATAGTTGATTAGGCCCATATTTATATTCAGATTTCAAAAATGACAGCGAGATTGAGTTCGTATCAGAAATGACATTCCAGTAAGAAAAGACCTGACAAATCCATACTTTATAAATACGAGCCACAGTACTTTACTTAGTAACCCCTAGCAGTTTGAGGTACGCTTTCCTTTACACCTTTATGTGTCTATCATTTTCATGTCATACGTTTAATAGTTTTTAATTTATTTATTTCTGTTTCAGGTTAACCCACCTCCTTTATTGAATAAACACTTAATGTACGATACAGACTTTGGGACTTTGGTATTGTTGTCCCGGACATGGATACGGGCTACCTGGCCGGACCGAGTAATGAGCTAGATATTTTGCTTTAAGTTAGCTTAAGGTATTAAATTTTTTAAGACTTAATACTATATTATATACTTTGGTAAGATGTACAATAAAGTAATAGTTGGTTTGTTGAATAAACAGATGATTGATTATGAATTAGTTGCTTAGTTGGTAAAGATGAGAGAGAGAGAGAGAGAGAGAGAGAGAGAGAGAGAGAGAGAGAGAACATTTATTTTAAGACAGTACAACACATACAAAATACATTTTTTTGTACTTGAACAAAAACAAATGGTTTACTAGAATAATTGAGAAACAAAACAAAAAAGAAATAAAATATATATAAATATCGTAAACAGTGTGCACAGTCAGGAAAAAGGGTAACGACTTAGCTGTATGTTTGCTTCATACGAAGCAAACGCTGTTATTCTGTCGCCACCTGTCTTCGCATAGATCTCAAAAAGAGAATAATTATGATAAGACACAAGTTTTCAAAAGGTTAGTTTGAAGTTGTATTTTATTATATTTTATGTTATATCATGCACAATTACACACCCTAAACATCATTAACACATACACAGTATACATATATAAAAAATATAAAGTAATATACAATACAAATATACAACATAGTAATATTAAACATATTGTTAGTGAGGTTTGTGTTTGTTCCGCTAACAGGGCAACTGGTTTTTATTTAAAATATATTGTTTTAACTTATTTTTAAACGAAATTTTCCCAATAGAAGGTTGTCTTAGTGGCGGTGGCAAGTTATTCCAACATTTTGTTGCTCAGGCTATCAGTAGCGGAAACTACCTTCAAACGCTCTCGTTTTATGGAATGGTGTGTTGAGTAAGAAAGTATTTGCCAACCTTGAATTAAAATTATACTTTCTCTAAGTAAGTTTTTCAAAACAGATAATTTGGTTTTTTACTTTTGAGAAGCGAAAGAATCAAGCCAGCAAAATGAAGGTTTCTTCTGGATTCCATATTTAGGATATTTTTTTGATTGAGCCAAGGTGTTATATGGCTACGCCGAGGAATTTTATATCAGAACCTTACACATGCATTCTGGACTCGCTGTATGGCTCGTTTCGAAGTGGATAGTAAGCGTGGGCCAATTACTATATCACAATAGTTTAGTTTGGATAGAACCAAAGATTCACATACAGTCAAACGGACATCTTCCATAAATTATCCATCAAAACTTTGTAAGACGTGGCGAAACGGCCTTTGTTTAGGTCGTTCACGCTCTGCCTACCCCAAAAGGGATAAAGGCGTGACTATATGTATGCAATTCTATTATCTTAAGCTTCTTCTTCTTCTTCTGTTGAGTGGGTATCGAGTCTATCGACCCGATGAACCCTAGTGTCAGAGTTTCAAAACCGCCTAGTAGCACAACTATCAGGCCTCTGACATGGTTTGAGTAACGACCACTATCAAAGATAGCGACCGGGATCAACGGCTAAATGTGCCCTCCGAAGCATGTAATCTTTTTCTTTTCGGACAATCAGGTGATTTAGCCTGCAATGTCCTAACCAAACTGGGAAAAAAATCACAAAGTGATAAATTCTCATATATCAAATTTGTGATTCCCCCCCGGAAATCGAACCCAGACCCACCGGATCGGGAGTCCATGGCAGTTAATCTCAATCTCAAGCTTATACGCCCACACATTTTCTATTTATATCTGCTGTTATGTAGTCTTGAATTGTAGAGAGTATTCACATCTTTTTTTTTTTAGTTATTATTTATGTCTAACTTCCAGTACCTACATACAAAGCTCCAATGAGTCTGGAAAGAAAAAGCATGCGTAGACACACATATACATCCAGCAAAAAAAATGACGCAATCACACGAAACAGACAAATCGTGTTAATATGGCTAAGAAATAAAGCACATTATCCAAGATAAGTGCGGGAGCTTGGCTGAGATTAATTAAATAATGTAGGGCGGTGACCTGCGGTATATCACTGGTGTCAGACGACCATCAAGTGTATAACAATAGCAACATAGGGGACTAACTTGTAATAAATTTAAGCAGTACTGTCCTGAAAACCAAAAAGGATTTCTCAGTTAAGGTGGAAACAGAGCATAGGTGGCGCTCTCAATAATTTACATACATACATACATATAATCACGCCTTTATCCCTAATGGGGTAGGCAGAGCGTAAACGACCTAAACAAAGGTCGTTCCGCCACGTCTGACAAAGTTTTGAGGGGAAATTTGTAGGTATATATTGCTGTAGTGACAGGTTGTCAGCCCATCGCCTAAATTACAATATACTGAAACCCTCGGATCCCTAAGCTGGTTTTTACAGCATGCTCGGGAGGATATGCAGCTGGCACATTCTATGTTTTTCTTTCGGTCCCAGGCCAGCATGGAGGACAATAATTTACGTTTGGCCACAATCGCAACTAAATCTCCATTTTATAATCCATAATATAATAATTCACACTTTACGCTCTGTCTACTCCATTAGGGATAAAGGCGTAATTATATGTATGTATGTTGTCTGATCGAGTTGTTCATTTTGTATGGTAAGGTTTTATCTGAAGCATAAAAACTATGTATTACAAATGTGATAAAAGTAGTCACTACAAAGTGGACACATAATATAATAATTTATAAGAATAGCTTTTATGTTTAGTGTAAATTATTTTATTAGGTATGTATTATAAAATTGAGAATGAACTGCGATTGTCGCCAAACGTAACATATTCATGAAAATGTATATTGGGCACAATTAATTTAAAACAGATGGCGCCACTGTCGCAGCTCTCGAACCACTTTAACGATTTTGAAAAAAAAAACATTTATTAATCCCACAACCATTCTCTGACCTTTTTAAACGTCGATGTGTTGAGCCCGAATTTTTCCCGAGTGATTTGTACAAAGGATAGCTAATGTATCGAAAATAAATAGTGCCACCAGTTAGTCAAGTAACGCAAAAGTAGCTCTGACTGTCTGTCTTTTACTTATTTACGACTAAATAGCTGAATAGATTTTGAAGAAATTTGGTAGAAGTATATTACTTACAATATGTTTACAACTTTATACCGCTTTGCAACTCAGTTTGCAGTAAAATCGCGAACGGAAAGTAAGTCAACAATAAAGCAATCTCAACCTACGGTTTTAAACATTAACTGTGATATTACTTTAAATACTTTACTTTTTACTTATATGTGCTTCGCTTTCGTTGACTATGAAAAAGCGTTTGATAGTGTCGAACACTGGACTGTGTTTCAATCTCTCCATCGTTGTGGGATAGATAAGAGGTATGTGGACACTCTTTGGGAGTTATATAGCTCAGCCACTATGCAAGTACGAATCCACGAATGCACGAACTCACGAATCCTGAGACCTTAGGAAGGGATGTACGTCAAGGCAATACCCTTTCTCCTAAGCTCTTCACAAACGTACTTGAAGATGTAACGAAGACTCTCGACTGGGAAGAAAGAGGTTTTAATATAAATAGAGTTCAATTATCACATCTAAGGTTCGCGGATGATTTAATCCTCCTTGCTGAAAATACTATCGATCTTCAACAAATGCTCGAAGAGCTATACAATGCTTATCTGCGGGCTGGCCTCAGGATGAATATTTTCAAGACAAAAATCATGACTAGTTACTCTCCTGTATCAAACATAATTGCTGGTAACTTCCCTGTTAAGTCGGCTTACGTACGGTGCTGAGACATGGACGCTCACAAAGGAAGCTATGCACAAAATTAAAGTCGCACAGAGAGCCATGGAGCGCGCGTATCCGAAATACTGATATCCGACACCGTACTAAAGTGGAGGACGTAGGTAAAAGGATTACCAAGTTGAAATGGGCGTGGGAAGGACACTTGGCAAGGCGGAAAGATGGCAGATGGACAAAGGCAGTGATAGAGTGGCAGCCATGGGGCAGAATACGCCCAGTAGGCAGACCACCAGCCCGATGGTCAGACGATATAGTCTCTGTGGTGGGAGAGAGCTGGATGCGGATAGCACAGGATCGGAAAGAATGGCGCATAAAAGAAGAGGCCTATGCTCAATAGTGGGCTAATATAGGCTAAAAAGATAGATAGATAGATTACTTTAAAATGATATTCATTTATGTCTTCATTATGATAACATTTTTGATTAACAATAACAAAACAATACAATCATATCAAATAGCATAAGTGTGAAATGCAATAAGCTAAAACCAATAATAGCAGTTCAGATTTTTATAGAGTTATGCGTTCGGTACACCGGATATAGTTTCCCGTAAAATATAAAAAAGTGTAATAACACAATGGTCGTAGCGTTAGTCACAGTTATCGTACGAAACTTCATTTAAAATTAAAAAAGCAGAGGTTAAAATATTTTCAGTGTTTTTATATTCAAAGTTGAATAAGAACAAAACAAAGAGTAGCTACATTTCAGCTAAAAATAATGGATGCCCAAGAGTAATAAATTATTCCCGAAAACATAATGAAGTCTTTACCTTGACTGAAAAAGAAAATTGTAAATAAGTAAGAGACTCTTTGTGTTACTAAACAAGTTTTTCTTGCATTTGAAATTTATGAAAGGGCGTTTTTACGTAAAATACTGGGCAATTAATATTGCACATTGACTCTGGGAAAGAGACAGTGATGTTTGCCAGTAAGTGTACAAGTGCGACGGACTGCCTGCAATGTGCAAACTAAACTTAACTCAGTTGCAGATGGTTTCAACTTCTAGACTGGTCGCGTACAAAATGTATAATATAATGATCCTTTGTTTCTAACCTTGTTGGTTTTTGAGACTCGAAAAGAGTCAAAAGATCCGACTAATCCTGGAGTCAAACTCTTAAACCGCCTAATACAGCCTGATTAACCCCTGATATGATTTTCGTAACGACCTCTATTAACACAGTGACTGGGAAAGACGGCTTTACGTGGCTTTTGGAGCTCGGAATCTTTTTTTTTGCAGACAATTAGATTATTCAGCCTGCATTATCCTAACCAAACTGGTGAAAATCTCAGAAAGTGATAGTGAATGACAAATATTACCTTTAGGTTATCTACATTGAACCGACGAACTCCGGATTAGAAGCAAACGGCTCAGACAACAGAGGCAAACCTGATTTAACCGAAGTGCAATATTTATAGCCCTTTGCAGTACTAAGCTTGAATAGTACCCACTCTATTCCATCTGCGTGTGTAATATTGGATTATCTGTTCCCTGGAGAATTCAGAGTTTGTCAAACGGATTGAGTAAATTTGTGTTATTTTATTTCTATCTCTTCACTTATCTATTCCTTTCTTGTTGGGCTGGGCTAAACATAAAAATAAATTATTTTCTTTGATTTTTTTCATGGCGAATGTCTTCTTTTCGTGATTTCAAAAAAATATTTATAATTTAGAAGTTTTTTGAATATAGTGATAGTAATGAAAACGTCTAATACTTTTCATATGTACGTTTATTCGGTGCTTTTTCCTTGCTTCGGAATGCACGTTAAGCTGTTGGTCTCGGTTAATATCGTTTAATACCGTAGATATTAGTCGTAAAGCCATATCAGAGGCCAGTGCTAAGTATTGGCGGTTTGAAAACTCTGACCTTATCTAGGATTGGGTCTGGTTTCCCTTCTAGGTTGCGGAGGTCAGATGGCAGACGCTCTGTGTAAAAACCAGTACCCTCGTTCAATCCCCTAGATTAGGAAGCCGACCCCGTGAAATACGGGATAAGGCTAGGGAGATGATAGGGAGATGAATAAAAACGTCTATCACTTTATTTCATTTTATAATTTATCAGTCTTCCTTGCTGGACTGGAAGCGATAGAAAAACATAGAATGTGCAAACTGCATCTCCTCCTGAGCATGCTGTAAAAACCAGCTAAGGGATTCGAGGGTTTCAGTTCATTGTAATTTAGGCGATGGGCTGACAACCTGTCACTACATATAAATAAATCTATCTTAAACAACCCTCAAAACTTGACCGACGTGTCGGACCGACCTTTGTTTGGGTTGTTAACGCTCTGCCTACCTCATTTGGGATTGTGATTGTGTGTATATATGTATGTCATTTGTCAGTGCTCAGACACTGAACTACTAACATAGGTTGCACTTTTCTCACTCTTTCCCTCTTATTAATAAAAAAACTGATTGTGACAACTTGAATTAAGAATGGTGCAACTTAAATTGGCCCGTATTTAAAATCAGCTCTTCAGACTGACAGTTAGTTTGAGTACGTATCAGAAATGTCATTTCAGTACAAAACAAACTCTCAAATCCGCACTAAAGAATGCTCTCAATTTAAAAATCGCTTTGTAAATACGACCCTTAGTGTGCTGAAAAAAAAATATTGTGAATAAGTATCTCAAAACATTTCTAGGGATTCTGGCGTCTATAACAACTAAAATTTGAAGTAGTTTGTTAAATTCGGACTTTCTTCTCGCTCCGGAATATCATTCATTCAATGGCACTTTGATTTCAATAACTCCTTTATATTTTGATTCTGTCAGTCTTGAACCAGATACCGGATTTAGCCATAATTTTATAAGAGAACCTTGATTCTAATTGTATTGAAATTTAGTTTATCGGTTGGTGTGTGTTCTTTTTGTCTGCTTAAATCGTTACTTCTAATGAAAATATATTCAGGTTACTATTCAAAATCTTTTGTTTACCGCTTTACCTACGTAAGGACATGATTTTGTTTGCGTGTATTTATTTTATTTGCGCATTTCGCTAAACAAGCGAGCATACTGATTATTTACTTGGATATTACCTAAATTATTTTACTGCGTATGTTTCGCATGATGCGCATTGTCTTTCCAATTCACAGGAAGCGCTGTGATTGGACGTGATGTCGTAAGCACGCCCATATCCCGCCATCATTGGCAATTCCGTTGCATTGTCTCTGCGCAAGCGACGGCTCTGCGCTAGATCAACTTAGGTTCATCCAGGCTTTTTAGCTGACTATAGCTGATTGTATGAGTCCTAAGGTGTTCATCTAACACATCTGAGTTGCCGAACTCGTGTCACCTCTCGCAATATATTTCCATGTTTCACATTGTGGGATATGTACCAGGAAATGTCGAATTTGCATAGACTTGTTAAACATTGTACGCCTATAAGGTGCATAGTTCGATGGCATCCGCCTTTGTGGTTTGTGACCTTTTACAGATGCTTGTCTGATGTTACCATCTGTGTTGCAATATTGGCGGGCTTAAGTTTTGGTGCTTCCGTCAAAGACCAAGTCTGAGCACCGTAGGTGAGTATCGGGAGAATGCATATGTCCATGAGTTTTCGTTTAAGTGAGAGTGGTAGGTCGCTCTTCATGTACTCCTTCATGGACCAATAGCTCTTCCAGGCATTTTCGATGCGTCTAGCAACTTCTTTTTCTTGTCGTGCCTGGAAAGAGACTATTTGGCCTAGGTATAAGTACTCATCGACAAATATGTCGATGAGCCAATGGAATACCATTCTCCCATTATCCACAAGCACCATGTATTTCGTGCTATTTGTCATAATTTTGGTCTTCGACATGTTCATCATCAGTCCAGCCGTAAGACTTGCCGAACTCAGGTCTTGTAACATAAGTTGTAATTCTGACGCTGTGTTTGAAAAGAGGATGATGTCGTCAGCGAAGCGAAGATTAGTTAACCTTCTGCCACCGATGTCAATACCTCGATCTTTCCAGACATCAGCCAGCTTTTGAAAAACTTTCTCAAGTGCACTAGTAAAAAGTTTCGGTGATAGAGGGTCGCCTTGTTTGACGCCTTTACGGATTTTAAAGGATTGGCCTGCAGATTCTAATTTAATAGATGCAGTGCTATTTGAATATATAATTTTAACGAGATCTATGTAAGTTTGGTCAATTTCTTGATTCTGGAGGGCATTAAACATGGCTGTATGGAGTAAACTATCGAAAGCCTTCGAGTAGTCGACAAAAGCTAGATACAAAGGTAAATTAAACTCATGGTGTTTTTCAATGAGTTGATTGAGTGTTTGCAGGTGATCAGTGGTGGATAGTACAGGTCTGAAACCAGTTTTCTCTGGGGGGTGATGCAAGTCCAATTTTCCTGTTATACGTCGTTCTATGATTTTAATGAAAGTTTTATATAGATGTGATACTAAACTAATAGGTCGATAATTATTGATGTCGGTTTTGTCACCTTTTTTGTGTAGCAGAATTATGTTTGAGTGGCAAAAATTACTGGGAAGATTTCCGGATTTTAGGACACTATTAAAAAGGTTTGTGAGATATGGCAAAAGGGTGGGTTCTCCGATTTTTAGTGCTTCAGTAGTGATACCATCGTTACCTGGGCTTTTATTAAATTTCATCCTACGCAAAGCTTGATGAACTTCTAACTCTGTAATGGGTGGGATGGTATCATTACACACATAGTTATCAAGTGGGATCGGAGGATTGCTGTCTGAGTAAAGGTTTTTGTAGAAATTAGAACTTATTTCCATAATTTTACTACGGTTTCCTTTATTTACACCGTTACTGTCTTTTAGTTTTGTAATCCAGCTTTTCCCTTTTGTTATCCCTTGTCTAGCTAGTCTTGATGATCCATTCTGTTCTAGCGCTGTTTCTATTCGTTTTTTATTATAAGTTTTTAAATCTGTTCGTATACTACGCTTTACCTTTTTGTCTATCCTTCTATATTCTTCATTATTTAAACTTTTTTTACTGTCGTCCCGTTCTTTAATTAGTCTTAGGGATTCATTAGAAAGCTTTTTTATTCGTTTGTTAGTTGTCTTGATTTTCGCACTTGCTACGCTGATACATTTCTTTATGATTTAAAACTGTTTTTCGACATTATCTTTCTCTTTCTCTTCCAGTATTAAGGCCTCAAAATAATTTCTCAAGACAAGGTTAAACTGGTCAGTATTAACAATAAGGTCGATTTTACTTGTTTTCTTTATTATTGATTTGAATGTGATCTGTCTTAAAAGTTTACGGTCAAAATGAATTTTTGCACGTAGTGGTCTATGGTCTGAGCTGAAACTAATGTTGTTTATTACTTCAATATTCTTAATGATGTTTATGTTGGATGTGAGAACGTAGTCGATTTCATTTTTAGTATAACCATTAGGTGATATCCAGGTCCACCTTCTTTGTGGCTTTTTGTGGTAAAAACAAACCTAGGCGCAGGCCTTGCCCGAAGGTAAATTGGAGGAGTCTGGCTCCACGTTCATTGCGAACACCTAAACCTTAAGATTTGCCAGAGAGCTATGGAGCGTAGTATGCTAGGCCTGAAGCAGATTGATCGGGTCAGGAATACCATACTGCGCTCTAAAACTCAAATTACTGACGCAGCCCAAGCAGTAGCCAAGCTCAAATGGGATTGGGCCGGTCACGTCTGCCGTATGCCAGAAGAACTGTGGGCAAGAACAAGCACTCTGTGGAAACCACCAACCACAAAACGACGACGTGGAAGACCCCGTCGCAGGTGGCGCGACGAGCTCGACACTTTTACAAAAGACTGGCAAGTTAAAGCTCAAAACAGGGATAAATGGAGGGAGAAGAGGGAGGCCTTTGCCCAGCAGTGGGATGATTCAGGCTAAATAAGATAAGATAAGATTAAGTTTTGGCGTCTTTCTTAGTTATTATGGAATTCTTCAAAGTGTCGTTTATTACTAAGCCCTTCTCTCAAACCTTTATTAATTACATCATTGGAAAGGGTCACTCAGTTTGACTTATTTTGAGACAATGAGGTAATTGGATCGGACGATTCATTGTTTCCTGGCACCTTTCTAGTTTGACTTTCAGCTGCCTGACTTAAATTTCTGAAAAGATTTGTTTACCCTCTGTCCGTTTGGAATATGTTAAGAAATATGAGTCTTTGTTTTTAAGATTTATATGAAAGAAATATAAAAAATTGTTGGTCGGTATTCTGGTCAATGCCGTGCCATTTCAATACGTAATCGATTGGAATATAACCCCAACGCATGAACTTAAACGTTGGGGCTACACTGTAAATGCGTAAAATGGCTATAAAAATCCAAGTATAAATGTGGAAATAATTATGATTATATTATAATATATATCGTAACTGCCTTAAACGTCTCGTTCAATTCCGTTTAACACTTTTTAGTCATACCACTTAATTCATGCTAGTTGAAAACACATCCGGATAATAAAAATACATTTTTAACAAAGTGATTTCCTTGTAGGTACTTATTTTTGTAGAATTTTCATTATGCAAGTAGGAGATGTTATAAAATAAGATTGAAAAGTAAAACGAAACGAAAAACATAAACGCTATCTTTGTCGCTCCGGCATACATTATGCATTACATGGTCAATTGATGCCTGTATCCTAAATACAGTATTATAACACGGATCAGAGGGTATTGATTAAAATTATCGCACCGTACAAAACCTAATAATGCCGTTCTTTCAATCAGATATTTAGGTTAGAGTGCTTTGTTCAAGGTCTGATAACACTCTTCAGGCTCTTTTTATGTGTTCAGGTTATTATAGGGAATCCTTCACGATAATAAAATCCACTCACATATGGAATGGTTTACCGTCGGAAATTCGTCACTACACTTCACTGGATACCTTAAAAAAGGTACATCGATTTTATCTGTTAAAGTCTAAATCAGTTTGCTAGTAATTTGTGTCCTGTTAAGTTATATTATATATATATATATATATATATATGTATATATTTATGTATTTATTTGCATTGCTACATGTAGTTTTAGTACCATATTATTGTAAATGTATTTTATGAATACTATTATAGAAATTTTATATTGCATAAACGTATATACCTCTAAAGGTATGCAAATATTTATTTTAGTTTTTAGTTATTCTTATTTTCACTATTCTATTTTTGTTGTATTTAAATTACTTATATAATTCCTATACTTCAGCACTACTCTCTTCTCTTTACATTCTCCTCTACCCATAGGTTGTCTGGAAGAGATCGCTTCCAGCGATCAGACCGCCTTTGTGCACATTGATTTAAGTTCATTTTTGTGATCTTCCATACTGGACTGGGAGAGATAGAAAAACATAGAATGTTCCAGTTGCCCTTCTTCCCGGGCATGCTGTAGAAGTCAGCAAAAGGGATTCGAGGGTTACAGTGTATTGTAATTTAGGCGATAGGCAGACAACCTATCACTACAGCAATACACATTACAATCTAAAATTGCCCTCAATTTATGTCACACGTGGCGAAAGCGCCTTTTCGGAGGCGTTTTACGCTCTGCCTACCCCGTAAGGGATAAAGGCGTAATTTTATGTATGTATGAATGTCATTTTTGTGTTTCTTCTTTTTTTGTGGACAATAAAGTGTTTTTCTTACCACTTACTTACTAAGGGATCCGAAGGTTTCAGTATATTGCAATGGTCTAACAACCTGTCACTACAGCAATATACCTAGAAATCAATTTTACATACCCCTCAAAAGATTGTCACGACGACACACTACTTCGACGACATGTTTATAGTATTGGTTCCTTGGTTAACGATAAATAACAAACTTGAATACAAATTTCACAGCTTGCTGGCAAACTAACGCTCGGTGTTTCACTCAGCAACCTTAGACACGTCTAGCATGATATAGCGCTGCAGCCGCTGTTTGTCCTAATTGTACTCACCTACCTCAAACAGCGACGTGTACCAAGATAAAGCGCTTCAGCTGCTGTGAGCACTAGTTTCACAGAAGGCTACAGCTTTGAGTGAAGCGTGTAACAACCCCCCCCCCCCTCGACCTCTATCATCCCCAAACTACCCTAAATAAATGATATGTGAAAGGAAGTGTGAGAGGAAAGGTAGAGAAAGGAATAGGAAAGAGGAATGGATGGATAGAGTGGCTCATGAATATCTAGTAATAAAATTACAATATTTGCTCGTTATCGTCTAGAAATGAAAGTTAGGACCGTACGTTGTGTAATAAAATTTACAAAAGTAACCCAAATCCTTTAAAGTGGTAGTGGGATGTCATAACTTAGCTCTCTTTAGGTTCTTGGGACAACATGGGGACAGTGCGCAGCGGGATAACGGAACCTCCGATTCCAGCTCCAACCATTCGCTGGTAGAGGATTTATGTGCTCGCCAACCATCAACGAATGAGATTTACTTCAATTACCAATGCGAGCCCCAGAAAAGGAAAGAGGAGGCACTTCTGTGCCCTCCAAATGGTTTTTGTTTTGGCCAAGCCTCAGGCCAGAGATAAGTGACAGCGCACTTAGGAATTTTGGAACGAGTCCAGATTGATGAACAACATCATATAAATTATAATTAATTTGAGCTGATTTATTGGTCAGCCAACCAAGACAGAGCAAGTCATGTCTGATGTAATTTGTAGTAAGTTGTGATGTCCAATTGAGAAACATTGCCCCAACAAAGGTTTTATAAATTGTTGTCCAGCTATGCTGGAAGCACCGACTATGAAACTGCACCAGTCATCGATCTCTACTTATGATATGCACATCCAGGAGTCAGTAGAATAGATAGGGATGCCGAAGCTAGTCCCAGATAATATAACAATCATTCACACCGCAAGCCATAGATTCGTTGTAGATATAGGAGTGATAGGCAAGAGCAAGTAGTGACTGATTGTCAGATTTCTTTAGTGCAAAATAAGCTTCTGTGATCAAAATGCTGTTACAACCATATCGAATGCTAAGATGTAGTATGTGATGGAGGTTTGACCATGGCTGATACCATGTCGCTCAATTGACATCAAGTCAAGTAGTATTTCAGTAGTATAATGGCTTGTCAAAGCCAATTGATCATAAATCAGTCATATAAAATTCACATAAAGTGAATATAAATATAAATTTTAATTCCGGACCCATTCAAGGGTAATTTGAGGTTGTAGGTAAGATTCAGATAACATCATCCCACATTCCAGGCTGTATTGGTTTGGTTAGTATGATGAATACTCCCATTAGGTAGTTGGACCATAGTCCCAATAAGTTGTAAGTATAAAACCCACACATTAGTAGGTACATTATCAAAGATAAACTTTGTCAGTCTGTAGAACAGGATCATCAATTATATACAACCTACATAGTAGGTATCAGAGGTGAACGTTCCCACCAAGTTTGTAGCTGGTGTTCTAGAGTTTAGAACATACATACATATAGGATCATGAATCCAATAAATGTTCCAAAACGTTGTCCGTTGGACATATTTCACAATAAAGTGAATATAAAATTAATTCAGTATCCACTGCCAGGATAAGCATGTAGGTATGAATGACTCATACATAGGTATTGAATCCACAGTTAAGTGAATTTAAATCAGTTCAGTAGTTTATTTGAGAAGAATAGGTATTTTGTCTCCTCTGCCAGGATAGGTAGGTATGAACAATTCATACATAGATATAGTTATAAAAACATAGAATGTATTAAAATAATTTATACATTCCACTGCTGGGCATTTTATGAAACATTAGGATGATGCTTCTCTGCTTAAAGGAAAGGTAAGGCAAGAATTTTGGTAAAGGGAAGGGAGAGAACTATCTACCTAAACACAAACTAGGATCCCAAATAACTACCCCCACCTACTTTCCTAGATATTGTCCTAATTCCTATTACCTAGAATACCTATCCATCTAAACCTACCCCTACCTAACCTACTCCTACAATGTACCTAAACTGCCTATTTACCTAACCGCATAGCTGTGTATGAATTATGTAATTGAATCCTAAACCGACCTACAATCCTACATATATACCTGATTAACCGTACCTATCATGTAAGAAATATTGGAAATGATATATATAAAAATTAATAGAACGGCCTTTGGCAAGTATGAAATATCATAAAAAAGGATTGTTAATTGAACAGGGAATACTTTGTAAATATACAAAGTCTGAAGTGGATAAGATAATTAAATAAATGTAGAAATGGTAAAGTAAATAAAACACGATGTGAATTTATTCAAGAATAAGTAAATAAATGAATGCTTCATGATTTGATGCAGGAATACCTTGTGTGTGGGTTTACCCATCCTTTAGAATCCTTGTAGGTGGCACTCCACCAGCTCTGCAAGACTCCACTGTCAGCATCCTCCACTCCACCATGGAAAAGAACCGCTGATCGTCAGGTCACCGCCCTCCGTCCACAACAGGAACAACTGATGGCACCAACATCCCACCAAAGTAGGTCTCTTGGTTGCCTCCCGGCTGCATACTCTCCTCTCCTCTTTGATGTGTCCACTTTCACTGGTAAAAGTCAACTAAACTTCAAGTAAAACTAAACTTCCACTCAAACTAAATCTCCAGGCCAACTAAACTTCTCCCTGCTCGGTCCCAGCCGCTATTTTCTTCCTCGGCGTCCTTCTCTTCTCCCGTCCCCCTCGGCTTCCCAGTTCCGGCCACATTCCCCCTTCTCGAGCCCCCGACTGTTTTATCTTCCCTCTTCTAGACCATCCCGAGTTGTCGAGAGCCTTCATTCGTACTTCTCTTGATAGTTCTCTCATTCTCCTACAGATGGCACCGCGTGTCCTTCTGGTTCTGTGTTGTCGAAACCTATCTTCACAATATCTGCACACAAGCCAAATACTCGGCATTTTATTATTATTAAGTAATTATAAAATGCTTATCGTATAAAGTATGTGTAGATAAACCAATACCACACAATAAAACAATTAACTTACCTCATAAAATATAATCTTTATATTTTTCAATCTGGCATAACACCTATAATTTACTTCAAATTGAAGTAATTTCAGTTCGATCTGGCTACAATATTAGTTCTCTACTCAATCAACACTAGATTGGCATTAGTTTCTAGTTTATAGTGATTTTCTTACCAATCTGATAGATGGCGTTACTTGTATTTTAAAACAGTGATTTAGTTTTGAATAGCAGAAGCTAAGTCCATTACAAGCGGGAGAAGAAAATAAACTAAATATCAAACACATACGTGGGACACTCAGAAAGTTTTGCGACACTAAAAAAAATTGTTCTACAGGTACATATATTTTTATTAAATCTTTTCAAAGTACTCTCCACCAGCCTCTATACAAAGATTCATGCGTCTGAACCAGTTTTCAAAACACTTTTTCCAGTCCGCCGTAGACACCTCGTTTACAGCCTGCTCGAACGCAGCCAGCGCATCTTCCGGCGACGAAAATTGTATCCCCTTGAGCTGATTTTTTATTTTTGGAAATAAAAAGAAGTCACACGGTGCTAGATCAGGGCTGTAAGGAGGGTGACCCAGGAGTTTGACTGGTGTGCTGTCCAGGAAGTCCCTCGTTTTGAGCGCGGTGTGTGCAGGCGCATTGTCGTGGTGGAGCAGTAGTCCGCGGAGCCCTGTGTTTGGTCGCTTGTTGCTCACAACAGAAAAAACTTCTGGTAAACATTTGGTAGTATACCATTCGGCGTTAATGCTTCTTTGATCTCGTAAGGGAATTGAGGCCAAGTGGCCAGTCAAATTAAAAAAGCTGGCGATCAAAATCTTCCCCCCGCTTCGAGATCGCTTCACTTTGGTAGGCGTTGGTTCATTTTGAAACACCCAAACTGTCGACTGGCGCTTGGTTTCTGGATCGTATTGATAAATCCAGGACTCATCACCTGTTACGATGTCGTAAACACGCCGAGACGAGCCTGCTTCAAATTTGTTCAGCATATTACGGCAACATTCCACCCGGGCCTGCTTCTGAGCGTCGGTGAGGTAGTGCGGCACCCAGCGCGATACTATCCTCCTCACGCGAAGATGCCCATGTAGAATCTCGTGAACGCTTCCCGATCCAATCTTTAATATGTGCTGAATCTCCTTATATGTAATTCGCCTATTATCTTGGATTAAATTTTTCACTGCTAGCACGTTTTCTTCCGTAATAGCCGTCAAAGGGCGACTGCTTCTTTCTTCATCCCCCAAGGTAGGTCGACCGCGCCTAAATTCGTTATACCAACGATACACGGTTGCCTTGGAGGGGCTTTCATCAATAAATGCCATTTGAAGTCTATCGAACGATTCATCCGGTTTCAGGCGACACTTGAAATCGTAAAAAATCATAGCTCTAAAATGTTCCCGGCGCAGATCCATTTTTCAGTAAGACACGATACTTTGAATTGGCTCGCAAAAAATGTGGAGGGAAATTTTGAAAATGGAACACACATATTTTTACTTACAAGTAATCATATTTTCAAAAAAGATTCTAACCGGCCAGTCTGCCATATATAAAAACTATTTATCGCAATACTTTCTGAGTGGCCTGGTACATATGAAAGCATTCCGCGCGTGCGCTAATCCGTGATGCACGCGTGTAATCCTAATCGCGAACTATTTGTGTCGTTATTATGTCGTCGGTAACGTTAAAGTGTTCCGCCTGTAACATCGTCATTGATGAGTTATTATCTTATATACAAAATAAGATATCGGTAATAGACGAAGAAACGTTACTTCGCGTCTGTTCGTCGGCTTTTTCGTCTGAAGAAATTAAAAAATCTAAATCTTTGCTATTCGAGTCACTGCCCACGGAACGCCGAAAAATAAAACGTAAAGGTGGCGGGAAGGAGCAACGGGACCTTAGTGATATCGTGAATGTCTTCAAAGTCACGGATATAGATGATATTCCTGTATTCGTTGCGAGGCAATTAGAAAAGTTACCTCCGATAACTTTCGATCATCTCGATTGTACCAAGTTGTTAAAATATATTGTTGTCTTAAAGGAGGAGATAACATCTTTGAAATCATCTTGTGCATCAGTACAAGATCTGGAAGAGCTAAAACGCGAGATGAACATGAATAGATCTGCTATACCTTCTCGGCTGTCATTTTGTAACGTAAACAAAAAGCGAGGTGCGTGGTGTTTGGACAGCGGTCCGATAGGCCTTTCAAGTGTACACGATGTAACCGTAAATGATGTGGAAAAATATCCATCCGCACCTTCCTATATGCAAGAAAGTGAGTCTAATATACCTGAGTACAGAACAATTCTAATGCATGGTAACAGCAATAAATCAATTAGTACAGAAAAGGGGGTAGCTCATAAACAACAACATGTTGACTCGCATGCACAGTTAACGGCTCAAACAGCTGATGAAGTCGAACGCCGAGAGACGTAGAACCGGTCGGCTATGACGTCGCATGACTCATGGCAGGGCCCGCACTGCTCGCCACCGCCACAGCAGCTTAGCCCGGGAAAACATAACTTGCCCGCCGCAGCTTCAAGTATGAATGTGTCTGCGGATTTATCGCCTACAAATAATAACGAATGGCAGATACCACGGCGACGTAGGAGTAAAAAACATCGCCGTGCAGGTGAAATGGGCGTTGTAGCGCATGAAATGACTGGCAACTTTAAAGCAGCTGACCGTAAAATTCCTTTATTTATTACTAACATACATAAGGACACCCAAGAGACTGATATAATCAACTATATACTAACAAAAACTCAAGAAACTGTCTCGCTCGAAATAATTAAAATGAAGCAACCCCTGCATCATAAGGCATACAAATTCTTTGTGAGTCACCAAAAATTACCTATATTTTTGGACAAAAACCTATGGCCGAAGGGTGTAATTTTTAGAAGGTTTGAACGTTTTAAACATAAAAATATAAAGAAAAGAACATCTTTAGACGGCAACTTACCCCCTAAAAATGGATAAAACGGCACTTAAGTTTGTTAGCTTTAATTGTAAAAATGTAAAACGGTCAGTGGATAGTATTAGAGAACTATGCCGTGACTCAGACTTAATAGCATTACAAGAAACTTGGTTGCTGCCGCACGAGCTAGCTTTTTTAAATATTATCGACGAAGGGTTTTCAGCGACGGGTACTTCAGCGGTGGACACGTCGGCTGGTATGCTGCAAGGCCGATCCTATGGTGGGGTAGCCCTTCTGTGGAGGAGTGCAGTGTTTAAAAGTGTATCTGTGTTACATTGCGCTAATCCGCGGTTATGTGCCGTGCTGATTACGACAGCTGATCGGCCTATAATAGTGATTTGTGTATATATGCCAACTAATTGCCGGGAAAACCTACCAGAGTTTACGGATTGCTTAGGTGCGGTAAGTGCCATAATACATGATTGTGAAATAGAGAATGTTTACATTTTGGGCGATTTTAATAGTCACCCACGCGAATTGTTTTATGAAGAACTAATGGAATTTTGTAATGAAAACAGTTGGTGTTGCATAGATGTGTTAAAATTAGGCTTTTTGTCACCTGTGCACACTTTTACCTGTCAAAGTAGTGGTTCGAAACGATGGCTGGATCATTGTATCGTCACAGAGGCAGCAGTCAATACAATTGGAAATATTTCTGTAATAAACGACGTGAGGTGGTCGGATCACGATCCTCTTATTGTCGAGTGTAGTTTGTATCTGAACCCAGTTGAACCTAAGGTGAAAACTTTTACTTCATCACCTAATAAAAATGTATTATGGGGGGAAAGATCTAAGGAACAGATAACTTTGTACGGTGAAATGTGTCATGAATCATTAAGACTTATAGATTTCCCGTCCGAGATGAAGTCGTGTGCAGATGGGTACTGTACTGACGCTAGTCACAAACAAGTAATAGATAATTTATATGGCAGTGTTGTGTCAGTTCTTAGAAAAGCTGCATCTGTGACGCAATCTCGAAAGAGTACAAAGTTTAGAGGTAAAAGGTGCGTCATAGGTTGGAACAAATATGTCAGAGATGCTCACGGGGAGGCTAGGACTAAATATTTGACTTGGTTAGATAACAGAGCTCCTAGAAGTGGTAATTTGTATAATGAGATGTGTGAAAGTAGAAAAATATTCAAATCGCGACTTAAATGGTGCTAAAACAATCAATCCCAAATAAAATTGGATTTAATAACTTCACATCACTCAAAAAAGGATTTTAGTTCTTTCTGGAAAACTACAAATAAAATGAATGCCCGACCTGGACTCCCAGTGACTATCGCTGGCATGAATGATCCAAAAGACATCGCAAATCTGTTTCGCGAGCATTTCATTATAAGGTCATTATTGGGGCCCTCTACGATAGATGTGAAGGATACTGAAACCATCACGTGTCAAGTGGGAAACAGAATAACTGCCAAAGATGTATCTAGGGCCATCAAGTCAATTTTCAGTGGTAAATCCCCTGGGCATGATGGTTTTAGCGTCGAACACTTGCGACACGCAGGTCCACATATATCCAGGATAATCGCACTGTTATTTACTCTGTGTATTAGACATTCGTACATACCACTAGATATGATGAAAACAATAGTTGTACTGGTGGTGAAAAATAAAACTGGGGATTTATCAGATGAAAATAACTACCGGCCAATTTCATTAGCCACTGCAATCGCAAAAGTGTTTGATGGTGTTCTGAACGCTAAGTTAAATGTGCATCTTAATATACACGAAAACCAGTTCGGCTTCCGTTCAGGTTTGTCAACTGAAAGCGCTATACTGTGCCTTAAGCACACTATCAAACACAACGTAGACAAAAAAACACCAGTATATGCTTGCTTCCTCGACCTGTCTAAGGCATTTGATCTGGTTTCCTATAAAATCTTATGGAAGAAGTTAAAAGATCTAAATGTACCAACTGAACTAGTACACATTCTAAGGTATTGGTATTTAGGCCAGATCAATTGCGTTAGATGGGCGGGCAGTTTATCAGATCCTTACGTGCTCGAATGTGGTGTAAGGCAGGGTGGGTTAAGTTCACCTATTCTTTTTAATGTGTACATTAATGGTTTGATCGAGGCACTCAGTAGCATGCATGTCGGATGCCATGTCGATGGAATATGCCTTAATAACATAAGTTATGCAGATGACATGGTGCTTCTGAGTGCGTCGCCTTGTGGTATCAGAAAACTAATTAATGCGTGTGAGAAATATGTACAAGACCACGGTCTGAAGTACAACTCGGCAAAGAGTCAGTACATCTTTGGGGATGAGCGCAACTATGGGTCTGAAGTACCCGAGATTAAACTAGGAGGTACCAAATTAGCTCAAGTACATGAATTTAAATACCTAGGACACATACTTGTGCCTGACCTAAAAGATGATAGGGATATTGAACGTGAGCGGAGGGCTCTGTCGGTTCGAGCTAACATGATCGCCCGCAGGTTTGCGCGGTGTTCTGAGGGGGTGCGGCTAACGCTCTTCAGGGCTTACTGCACCTCCCTCTACACGTGCAATCTGTGGAGAGATTACACTAAGCGGGCCTACGGGGCCCTTCGGGTTCAATACAATAATGCGTTCCGGGTGATGATGGGGCTGCCCCGATTTTGCAGCGCGTCAGGCATGTTTACTAGCGCCCATGTAGATGGCTTTACTGCTACACTGCGAAAAAGATGCGCGTCCCTGATGCGACGTGTGCGGACCTCTTTTCTTTTATGAATATTATAATTTTACCTAAAATACCTATAATTTCCTTTTTCAGAAAAAAACGAGTTTTAAAAAGGAAACTGTAATTAAATGAATAAAACTTATTTGCTTTCCTACAATAAGAGAAAGAGGCACTGAGTTATATAATACATAAACTCAATATTTTTTTATAAATTGCTCTTCGAACACAGTAATTTGAATTCAAAATTGATTGGAGCAAGAATACTTCTCTCTACCTTTACAACAAAAAAATCACGAATGCTAAAATTGAGCCAATTTTTCGTGCCACAAAGGAAAAAATATTTTTGAAGTAATTGAGAGCTCAGAGAAGTATGAAAAATAATTGATATGAACTTGCAAACTATTGAAATATATTATTGTTTTGTAGCAGAGGGTCATAAATTTATATAGGTACATACACTACATACATAATATGAGTCTTGAGCCATACTAGGAGAAGAATTAGCGGAAAAAAAATAAAGTTAGTTGACTAAACTTACCCATGAAACCAAACAACTAGGTATCCCTAAGGAACAACAGTCGGAATATGAAAACAAAAAAAACGCCCTTCTATACAAAATGGTGTCAGCGGCTAGAGTTATTTTGTATAGGGGAGTCAATTGTTTTTTTCAATTTTCGACTTAGTTTCCTTAAGAAAGTTGTTTATTCATAAAGGGCTAGGTACCAGTAATGTTAAGTCTACAGATTCATTACACCCTGTACAATAAATACGGAATGAAACAATTTACGAGTATGTTTCGCGCTCGCTAGACGAAGCTACAGTACGACAACGCTTTAAGTGAAGTCCTCCACACAACGCAGCGTCCCCGACAAGTTCATTTAAAGCTTTGTTTTCCTGTACCTGGCTGCTGACGTCTCAGTTCACAGTTGACTTCACAAGCTCATTAACGATGTACGTTTATTAAGCAGATCCTTGAGGTGTTCATTAATATTGAACGAATGAGCCAGAGACTGTTTTGTAAGCTTGCATGAAAGTACGTTAATTACGTCAATGAAAATATTTATTCCATGCTGGACTGGGAGCGAAAGAAAAACATAGTATGTGCTGCATTTTCTCCCGAGCAAGCTGTAAAAACCAGCTAAGGGATCGGAGGGTTTTAGTATAGTTCAATTTGGGCGATGGACTGACAACCTGTCACTACAGCAATATACCTACAAATCTATCCTAAATAACCCTAAAAACTTTGTCAGTCGTGGCGAAACGACCTTTGTCTAGGTCGTTTACGCTCTGCCTACCCCATTAGGGATAAAGGCGTGAATATACGTGGGACACTCAGAAAGTTTTGCGACACTAAAAAAAATGTTCTACAGGTACATATATTTTTATTAAATCTTTTCAAAGTACTCTCCACCAGCCTCTATACAAAGATTCATGCGTCTGAACCAGTTTTCAAAACACTTTTTCCAGTCCGCCGTAGACACCTCGTTTACAGCCTGCTCGAACGCAGCCAGCGCATCTTCCGGCGACGAAAATTGTATCCCCTTGAGCTGATTTTTTATTTTTGGAAATAAAAAGAAGTCACACGGTGCTAGATCAGGGCTGTAAGGAGGGTGACCCAGGAGTTTGACTGGTGTGCTGTCCAGGAAGTCCCTCGTTTTGAGCGCGGTGTGTGCAGGCGCATTGTCGTGGTGGAGCAGTAGTCCGCGGAGCCCTGTGATTGGTCGCTTGTTGCTCACAACAGAAAAAACTTCTGGTAAACATTTGGTAGTATACCATTCGGCGTTAATGCTTCTTTGATCTCGTAAGGGAATTGAGGCCAAGTGGCCAGTCAAATTAAAAAAGCTGGCGATCAAAATCTTTCCCCCGCTTCGAGATCGCTTCACTTTGGTAGGCGTTGGTTCATTTTGAAACACCCAAACTGTCGACTGGCGCTTGGTTTCTGGATCGTGTTGATAAATCCAGGACTCATCACCTGTTACGATGTCGTAAACACGCCGAGACGAGCCTGCTTCAAATTTGTTCAGCATATCACGGCACCATTCCACCCGGGCCTGCTTCTGAGCGTCGGTGAGGTAGTGCGGCACCCAGCGCGATACTATCCTCCTCACGCGAAGATGCCCGTGTAGAATCTCGTGTTCGCTTCCCGATCCAATCTTGAATATGTGCTGAATCTCCTGATATGTAATTCGCCTATTATCTTGGATTAAATTTTTCACTGCTAGCACGTTTTCTTCCGTAATAGCCGTCAAAGGGCGACCGCTTCTTTCTTCATCCCCCAAGGTTGGTCGACCGCGCCTAAATTCGTTATACCAACGATACACGGTTGCCTTGGAGGGGCTTTCATCCATAAATGCCATTTAAAGTCTATCGAACGATTCATCCGGTTTCAGGCGACACTTGAAATCGTAAAAAATCGTAGCTCTAAAATGTTCTCGGCGCAGATCCATTTTTCAGTACGACACGATACTTTGAATTGGCTCGCAAAAAATGTGGAGGGAAATTTTGAAAATGGAACACACATATTTTTACTTAAAAGTAATCATATTTTCAAAAAAGATTCTAACCGGCCAGTCTGCCATATATAAAAACTATTTATCGCAATACTTTCTGAGTGGCCTGGTATGTATGTATGTATGCATGTATGTAAAATATGAAGCTATATTAGCTAATGAAAAGCTAGCAAAGATAAGTAAAACGAACTGAAATAAAATCATACTTGTATCTAATTCATGAATTATTTACCCCTAATTATAGAATTTCAATGGTGAACTTCCAAGAATTAATTAACTACATTTTACGAAACAATTGCTACATTATTGAAAAAAGTAATTTCAAAGGTAATGAAATCTACATTTGACACACTCACTCATATTATTTTCTTTTCATTTCAAGAACATCACAAAGAAAGAAATTATAAAGTTGTATCAAATTATTTCGCTGAAGAATCAAGATTTATTTTAACATATTTATAATATACTTCTTTTAATATACTTTTATCATTTTATTTTAATATACATATTTATTTATTAACTTCTTCATCTAATATAAAATAATACAAATAACGAAATATCTTTCCACTTTTCCATTGCTGAAAATCTTCTCGGACCCATTTTCACATGACGACGATAACAATATGCAAATATTTATCTTTCAGCTCCCAGAGAGGAAATTTCGTAGGATAAAGATAAATGATAAGTTGCGCCGTGTCCTAGCTATTTACATCTCTTAAGGGTCTGGCGGAGTAGTGAAATCCCATACAAACGTTTTTTTCGCTTTTATTCCTAAACAGTAAAACCAAACTTAACCAAACTCCGTAAACATGACCAAATGCATCATATATATGCTTTTTATTCGGTTTGATTTGAAAATATAAACCAAGTGTTTGAAAATGTCTATATTTTGCGAGTTATGATTTTTTTGCGAGTGAGGGCGCCACCGATCGCGGTCAGGCCTCTTAAATAAACACAAAACTAGCCATTGTTTGTTCTTATTTGATACAAGTTGGGTGGATTTTAAAGCATTGTTTTAAAAAATAATGTATTTTTGGTGTCTTTTGTGTATTGTTCAATATTGTTTTTTTTTTAATTATGTAAACAAAACTAAAAGGAGGTTGATTTCTCTGTATATTTTTTTGTCCATGTTTTAAATCCAATAAGAATAAGTGCAATATATCTTCTACAGAAGGCATCACGGATGTTGAATATTATAGATTAAAGTCGTGCTCTATCCTCAAAGAGCAGGAAGTTTACTGATCTCGGTCGATACTCCGGTTCAGTAATTTATCAGTATCGGAAAATGGCTGACTTCTTTCATGAGTATGGACGAAACTTTGCATAGAAAATATGGTTTGTTAAAATAAATAAATAAATGTCCATGTTTTAACAATGAAAATGTTTTGGATTTCCAGGCGATTGTTTCTAAAGTTTTTGCACCGGAAGTTTCGATCGCGTTATGTGCATTGAAGTCGCGCCCTCGAGCTATGCGATAAACAATGGGACACCAACTTTTATAATATCATACTCCGAACTTGTAACTATACTAATTATATGAAAAAATAAAGTGATAATAAAAATATTATGTACATACTCCACATGAACTTAAAGGTTAAACCTCACTATGACATAGCTGCAGTGGAGCGGTGCGGCGCTCCTCGGCACGGCACTGCAGCGGCGCGACACTGCGCTACAAGAACTGTCAAAATGCGTGAACTGACATTGCTGCGCTGTGGCGCGCCGGTCAACTGCTTCATTACCGCTTTATTGCGGTAAATCTCATACATTTTCATACAATTAATTATTACCCGTTTAGCTGCAGCTACGTTCTAGTGCGATATAACCTTAACTCATGACCTTCTGATTGAGAATGAAAGAATAACGAAAAAAAACATTTGATTTCTACTGTTGTCATTCGTCAAATTAAGCGTAGAAACACAACAGCAGCACGAAATTAAAAGCTTATTCAACTACATGCGAAAATTCGCAAATTACGTATTTATCGTACTCAAGTCCGCGCAGATACCAGGTTCAAGTTGCCAATTTAAATAATGAAGCAAACTACGGGCTCATTGTTGATATAACTACCAGTAGAACGAGATAACATTGGTGTTGATTATTTTGCTGCTATGTCCGTGTATTATTTATTTACAGAATGTCGTGTCTTTAATAAAATCTGGTTATTTGCAGTAAAAAGCTTTATTATATCTCAATTTATGTATGAAATCAATCAAACGGTATAACTTTTTAAGCACTTACGGTTATTTTCACTTACTTCCGTCAACTCGTGACCACAATTTGTGTAACCGAGTCAAAACGTCGAGTTAATAAGTAAATTCCTTAGTTTTTCCCATCAAAATTCATTGCAAGTGACCCGGAAAATAAACGAAATTAATCAAATTTTGTTAATATAACTTTTCAAACACACTAAACTTTGTATCTTTCCAAAGTTTTTTTTTAAATAACTTAATTTACAACAAGCCGAGTCGAAAATGAGAAGCTCGTTTTGAAACGCAAGCGACAGTTTTTTGGCCAGCTTCTAATATTTAGGGATATACGTATTCTCTTCCCAAAGGACCAGTTAGGGTTTTGACAAGCAGTGAGTAAATTAGCTTCAGCTCTCTGGACACCGGCCAATGTACTTACATTGTAGATGCGATTATACAGGGAGCTGACCAATCTTTAGGGATTAACCCATGAAACTGAACTATAAAAACAAACTGGGGACAAAAAAAAAAAAAAATCTCATACTTAATTAAATTGTATATCTGTGCATCTAATTTACTCCTTTCCGTCACTATCGTTCACTCCGGAAGCTACGATTTTTGAATTCTTTCTCTCCTGATTAGAAAAGGATCAAAATCTGAAAATAAAGATATCTTTATGGAAAAGTTTTCTTGCATATTATTTACAGAGTGAATTAACATAACTAAATCATTCCTTGTAAGATGTATATAAACCCCTAAGGTCAGTCAGCCCAACCAATGTACTCACTTGTTGGAGCGGTATAGGAGCGTCCGGGGAGCGGTAAACCTCTCAGATACACACCAAGCACTAAAGCCTTGGACAAAGAAGAGTTCTGTTGGGAATATATAGAGTATAAAAAAAAATTAACTCTGTATATTGAGAGGATTAAATATTGTCCAATGCACCGGATAGACCAGTATGAAACCAGACACAAAAATACCTACATATAATTACGCCTATATCCCTGATGGGGTAGGCAGAGCGTGAACGACCTAAACAAAGGTCGTTCTGCCACGTCTGACAATGTTTTTTGTAGGTATATTGCTGTAGTGACAGGTTATCACCCCAACGCCTTAATTGCAATATACTGAAACCCTCTGGCCATCCTTTGGCCAGTTTTAACAACATGCTCAAGAGGAAATACAGTTGACATAATCTATTTTTCTCTCGCTTCCGGTCCAATATGGAAGTAAGGTACAAAAATGTAATCAGTTATTATTAATAACAGACTGTTCTTGAAATTGGCCAATACTCGCTTTTATTACCAGGAAGTTTACGACGTGAAAGTGTATCGCATTACGAACAGTCTAATGATAAATCGTTATGAGGTGTATTTGGCGTGAAATTAATATCAATAAAAACATTGCATTCAATATACGACATATGATCGATCTACTTTACATACATACATACATACAATCACGCCTTTATTCCTTAAGGGGTAGGCAGAGCATAAAACGCCTCGTGAAAGGCGCTTTCGCCACGTCTGACAAAAATTGAGGAAAATTTTAGATTTCGATCTACTTTTCAAGGGTTTTTTATATTAACTCACACAAACTTTATTACGATTGTTATACTGTACATTAGTATATTAACGCTCGTATTTATAAAACAATCTCAAGACTGAGAGCGATATTAAGTATGGATTTGACAGGTCATACGCTCACATCATGCTACGATTACTTCCCAGAAAATAAAAAAGCATGTAATTTTTTCCATTAGATTTCAGCTTTTTTATTTGTTGTGTTATATAGAATCAAATAAAAAAATCAACATTATGTTTCGCTTACTTATAGGTTCAATCATCAACCAATCACAGGTTTATTAATCTTATTAATACTTATCGTTTTTCTAATTTCATTTTATTACAATGCTACTATTATTTTCTACGGCAACACCGAGTTACATATTTTTTTCAAAATGTGGGTAGAAACATATTTTTTTAACTGATGATGCATTTCTTACGATAAACTTCGTTAGTTCCGTCCGCTGTGTCACTCACTGTTAAATACTGCAAATAATGTCCGGGAATAGTGCATGTTCCAGTTCAGGTGAATCTATTTTTGAGATAATAAAATGAAGAATTGGAAGCATTCTGCTACGAGCAGGACATCAATTTTATAAGAAGAAACAGTACAATACTGGTCTTTCTATATGGGAGTGTAGTCAGAGAAGGAAAATGTGTAAAGGGCGTATCAGGATAAAAGTGAGTATTTCAGTATAGATTTATTTAATTACTTAATCTACATATGACATGTCAACAAAGTTTGAGCTTTAAAATTAATAAGTACTTAACTTAAATACATTTTTTTTTAACTAGGTACCTTTCTTCAATACAGTTCATAATTTACTGTGTAGTTATTTATTACCATAATGCAAAAAAAAAAATAGATTGATAGGTACGGTGTGACGTTTATTGGTAAGTATACTTACGATAACTAGAGGGTAATTATTTATTTTAATGCTATCGAAAGTTTTTTTTTTCAGTACGGAAATATTCTAGAAGAAACTACTCACACGTGTACGCCCAACTTTGCCAAAAACGAAATCGACGAGCACCTCTATCGATGCAAACAAGATTTGACTAAACAAAATTACCAAGCAGTTCCTCAAACTTATAATGCTATGGTCGCTTTATACGAAAACAAAGGCCCGCAACTTATTGCTCAAATTCCAAGTTTTAAATCTGTCAAATCATCAATGTACAGATATAGAAATAAACTATCTGCAGTTGATAAAATCCAATGCGACAAAATAGAAGAGGTGCAAATTCCCACTGCATATGGAGATTTCATAATGGCAAATTATTACTACGATAATACAAGTCTCTTACGGTTCTCAAGTCGTGAATGGTGCAGCTGATATTTGTAAAACATTTCTTGATTATTTTCTCTCAGTTTATGTCAGGAATGGGAGCTCTTATATCAATACGGTCACTACTTTCTCCTCATCTGTCACTAACTCTATCAACTCTATTGAACTTTCATTGGGTCTTGTTAAAAAATACTTAATGAAGCTCAACAAATCTGAAGGTGCTGGAAGCAATGGTATTCCATCCATTTTTGTTAAAGAGTGCGCCGCAGAACTTGCCCATCCTTTGTTAATTATATTTCAATGGTCTATTCGTGACGGTATACATCCGGCTAAATGGAAGGAGGCTTTAGTCACGTCTATTCATAAAAATGGCTCCAAGCAATTGGTTGAAAACTACAGACCTGTTTCGATACTTTCAGTATTTGGAAAAGTATTTGAATCTGTGGTTTTTGATCAATTGTATCCAGTAATTTCATGCTGTATCCCAACCTCGCAACACGGTTTCATGAGGAGACGCTCAACTTTCACAAATTTAGCAGTTTTTACGGATTTCGTTGCTCGCAACATGGCCCTGGGTAGCCAGGTAGATGCCGTGTACACCGACTACTCGAAATGCTTTGACAGAATTGATCATGACATTTTAATTTCGAACTTCTAGAAGTCGGTGTACATGGTGATCTCCTAAGATGGCTAGACTTTTACTTACGCAAACGTCTTCAAGCTGTGAGAAGCGGCACTTTTAAATCTAACTTCGAAAGAATTCCGTCAGGAGTGCCACAAGGCTTACATTAAGGGCCGCTTCTATTCAAAATTTATATATATGACATAACATGGTGCTTTCTCTTCTCTAATGTTTTGATGTATGCGGACGATAAGAAGATATACATGCCTATAAATAATGAGGCAGATTGTATTAAGTTGCAGGAAGAATTAAACAGACTTACTGAGTACTGCAATCGTAATTGCCTAGATCTTAACGTTAAAAAGTGTCAAGTCATCACCTTCACCCGTAAGCACAAAACAATATCTTTTAATTATCACCTACATGGGGTTAGTATACCTAGAGTTGCACTTGTAAAAGATCTTGGTGTTATGTTAGACAACAAAATGCTATTTACTACACATTACGATTGCATTACTCAGAGAGCCCGCAAGATGCTTGGATTTATTTATAGAACTACAAAACCTTTTCGAAAACTTAGTTCCATCAAGCTTTTGTTCTTTACATTTGTCAGGAGTTTATTAGAATATGCATCTTCAATATGGTCTCCAGCTTATTCAACACACCAAACCCAAATCGAATCCATTCAGCGGCGGTTTATTAGACAGATAAACTACAAGGCAAGGAGAAGAGAAGATTACGATGCCAGTCTTGTACATTTCAATATGCTTCGCCTGGAGGATAGACGATCGGTTGCGGACATGAAGTTTTTGTACGACGTGGTCACCGGCCGGTTGGATTGCCCTGATCTCGCTGCTCGGATTGGCATTAGCGCCCGTAGCAGACGCACACGATATCCTCGATCGTTCTACTCCGGTTTTTCACGTACTAGTTATTTCCAAAACTCCATCATTAACAGAATAGTACAAACCTATGAGTCGAAGTTTAATGAAGCCGATATTTTCTTTCTTACCCGTAATCTATTCATCAATTGTATTGTGTTTATAGTAAAATCTCTACTCTATGAATATGCCCTTACATTACAATGAAGCCATGAAGCTCATACACTACACAATACACATACATTCACACTTACACGCACACTTAGCCTACCTTATGTTTATTGTTTACTACCCTATTATGTAAATTTAATATGATGAACTCTGTTATTGGCTATATAAGTTTTTAAGATTACTGTTTGTAATAGTGAAATAATTGCTGTTGGGTTCTCAATAAAGAAATTAAATTAAATTAAATAATAAATGAATCATTATCTTTTGTTCACAAAGAGCAAAAGAGTTATTACTTACAGTTGAGGATTATTACAGCGATGGAACCTTTAAAATTTGTCCAGTACCGTTTGATCAACTATACACCATTCATGGTGATATTGGAAGTACTGTGAACAATACAAACATTGTGCCACTTGTGTACGCTCTAATGAGTAATAGACAACAATCTTCCTACGTAGCTTTATTTTCTTTAATTAAATCCCAAGTACCTGGATGGAATCCTATAAAATACAAAACAAATTATAAAAAAGCAGCTATGAGCGCCATCGTTTAGGTTTTTCCGTCTGTAATAGTGAGCGGATGTTACTATCATTTTAACAAGGCTATTTAGCGTAAAAGGCGCGAGCTTGAAATCACGAAATCGAATAATCCAACAAAAATCCGCGAAGTGGCATTAAGCGCTGTGCTCCCTTTACTACTACAACCAACATCCGAAGTTATTAAAGGTTGGTCATAGGTATATCACGTGGAAACAAACAGAAGAAGAGGACATGATAAAGTTTCGAGCCTATATGACAAAGCAATGTTTAAAAGAAGATTTTATACAAACTTAGAAAGTATACGGAAGTCAGCATCGCACAACTAACTGTTTGGAGGGCTGGCACAACAAATTGAGTCGGGAAGTAGGAAAAAAGAAGCCTAATATCATACATTTTGTTAACATCATACAAAAAGATGCATCATTGTTCAAAGTCCGACACACGATGATAAAAAACAAATTAAAAAAGTTTAAAGAAAGGCAGAAGAATATGTACTCAAGGATGAATTCATACAAGAAATGCAAATGGAATTTCTGCAAGGGTATATGTCTGTTGGTAATTTTTTGGAAGCACTTAGACATTAAGTTTAAGGCCTTAGTAGGTATATAGTTCTCAGTGTTTTAGAAAATATCATTGTTAATATAGGTGATTGATTATCTGTGACAATTAACAAACTATTAATAAGTTTTATTAAGGTTATTAAATCTGTGATTGTTTGATGATTGTACCTAGGCGAAACATAATGTTGATTTTTTGTATTTGATTCAATATTACTTTTATATAAAAAAAATGCATTATTATTATTTATATGTTTTTATTAATATTAGTGGTTATCTGTGATTATCAAAAAACTATGAATATTAATGAACCTGTGATTGGTTGTTTTTTTTATTTGATTCTATTAACACAACAAATAAAAAAACTGAAATCTAATGTAAAAAATTACATGTTTTTTATTTTCTTAAGTAGTTTCGTGCCGTGCTTCTAAAAGGTGGAATATACAGTAATGCAATATGTTTTTTACTAAGCGAAAACATACGAAATGGCAAAAATATGAATAAGTTTTGCACTAGGTAAAATTTAAGACATTACAAATTATAATACTTATGTCCCTGTATTTATTTATTAAATACTCCGTAATAAAAACACAAATTGTTTTATTTGAATAAAACCTTATTGGGCTCGATTCTAGATTTGCCGGCTAAAACTAAACATAAAATCTACATCTCACTTTGAAAATAATAAAATTGATAAAGATAGGCGATTTATACAATATGGTTTTACACTTTGTCCGCAAAATTTTGACTCGCTTTTGCACGTTTCTCCTGTATTTCTGTCAATTGTCATATCATGTGACGGCAGATAAAAACGACAGATAATGCATAAACCACTGACTATAAATCAAAACCCCAAAGAGAATAGTTCTCCTGTCCTTTTGCAATGTTTTTAGTCTGAAAGAGATAAATATAAATCAAGAATCCAGTTCATTATCCAATTTTTCAAAATATAGATCACTAGCTTTTACCCGCGACTTCGTCAGCGAAGATTTCTTTTTCTCCTTCACCCACCCGTGATTGTCAGCATCTTGTAGTCGTCAGTAGGGTCAAACCTCTTCTCCCGTAATCGTTCCTCACGTACCTACTACACGTTCCCCCTGTCCTCCCGTCACACGCGTCCCTAAACTGTCATAATGTCCGCCCAGTCCTCCATTCCTCCCATCCATGACTCGCTCTAGGCACTTTTGTTCCTCTCGTTTATCCTGAAACCTATGTCGCTCCAGTGCATGTGTATAAAAGTTTCACGGATTATTAATACACAATACACATTATGAATTGAATTGCTGCCAACGTTTTAACAACATAGCGTGATGCACTTCATAGCACTCTTAAATCTGGTTGCCTGCTCCGCCCAAGTAAAGAAGCGTGATGAAATGTATTCTATGTAAGTCCAGGTAAAACAGAATTAAATAACAAAGGTTCCGACATAATCGGTTCTAAAACATTATTTTTGTTCCCTGCCTACCCCTTACGTGATTATTAGATAAAACTCAGTAAAAAAAAACGGTTAAAAACACTAACTAAATTCAGTTCTCTGCTACTGCCTACCCCGTAAGTACGGTGGCATGATTATTTATATATTTAGTTTGTGACTTGGTAGCACTTAGTTGAATAAAAAAATCCTATCGAAATCGGTTATATTCGCTAATTAAATACAGTTCCCTACCTACTGCCTACCCCCTAGGCACAGGGGCGTGATTATTTGTATCCTTGGCTTTTGTCTATGTAACACTTAGTTCAATAAAAAGTCCCATCAAAAATGATTAAAAACCACTAACTAACTTCAGTTCCCTGCCTACTACCTAACCTCTAAGTATACCAACTATCACCACATTAAATTACATCTAAATCCGTGTAACCGTTTAGGCGTAAAAGAAATCACTAAGTAAGTTCAGTTCCCTGACTACTGCCTAACTCCCAAGTACGGAGGCGTGATTATATATAGCTTCTGTCCGTTTCCAGGTTCTATCTATCTTTATACCAAATTTCATCAAAATCCGTTCAGCCGTTTACGCGGGGTAGAGCAACAAACAGACAGACAGACAGAGTTATTTTCGCATGTATAATATTAGTATGGATTTATTTCACCATATCCCACTCAGCAGCATAATTATTTTTCTTCTTAGCGAGTGGATTATCGAAATAAACAATGACCGTATGAACCCTGGTGTCAGAGTTTTAAAACGCTTAGTAGCACAGCTAATTAGGCCTCTGACATAGTTTGAGTAACCACGACTATCAAAGACAGCGGCCAGGACCAACCAGGGCTTAACGTGTGGTATATCGAATCGAAGCACGGAATCCTTTTACTTTTTGGATAATCAGGTGATGCAGTCTGCAGTGTCCTAACCAAACTGGGGAAAACCTCACAAAGTTATAAATTGACAAATATCAACTTTTTATAGTTTCAAGACTACGAAGGCAGCATAATGAGTAGTCTGCATGCAAAATAACTCCGAGACTTGTTCGATTCAGTATGAGCTACATCCAGCAATATACTGCTGAAATGTTCATCCAGTTTGAAGGAAAATTCGCGCCAAGTTTTCTCGTGAATCATTTCATTTATACTTATTTACTGCTACGGCTTATCTATAATTATAGTTTGAAGCAAATAACTTTACGAATTACTGAGTCCACGCACTAAAAATTTCACCTTTAATTTGAAGTAGTGTGAATATTAGACTGGTATTATTTCAGAAACTACTTCAAGAAAATTGCCCTTATACGAAAGAAATTAAGGCCCGTATTTATAATCAACACTTTAGGATCACAGGGAGTTTGAGTTCGTATCAGAAATGTCATTTCAGTACAAAACAGCCTGTCAAATCCATGCTTAAGATTGCTCTCAATCTTGAGATTGCTTTAATATACGAGCCTAAGCGTATCATCTCTACGATGTTATAAATTGTATTCAAATTGCTAACATACATACTTACAAACATATAATTACGCCTTTATCCCTAATGGAGTAGGCAGATCGTAAAGTCAAAGTCAATCAAATCTAAGAACACTTTTAGAAAGTCACAAGCGAGTCTATTACAAATAAAATAAAATTATGTCTATGTCACAAAATAAAATAAAACTATATCACAATGAAGAAGAAGCATTAGAAACTCGCACTTTGCGCCCCTTCCTTTTATCTTATTCTTACTTTTGTCCTTCTTTTTGTTCAAAATAGGGTTTGTGACCGCAATGTGTGCCAATTTCTTAGGCTTCACTGAAATATCAGAGCTCCAGACATCTTTGTCATTAGTATAGTCATATAATTTATAATAGGCTTTCCAACATAATGTGTTGTTAATGGTATCTTTAAATTAATTTTCTGACAAATTTAATATATATGGTCAGGTATTTTGTAATAGTATTGTATACTTAGACCTAAAAATGATTTTTTTACTTTAACTAAGTAACGTAAGTGACTTAAACAAAGATCGTTCCGCCACATCTGACAAAATTTCGAGGGTTATTTAAGATATATTTGTAGGTATACTGCTGTAATTATAGGTTATCAGCCCATCGTGTAAATTGCAATTTAACTGCTATACCCTTCGGATCCCTTAGCTGGTTTTTATAGCATGCCCGGGAGGAAATGCAGCTGGCACATTCTTTTTTTTTCTTTCTCTCCCAGGCTAGCATGGAAGAAAATTGCTACGGACCACTCTGAATTCGGTATAGGACTGGATAATGTCATATATAATTAAGGTTAACTCATATTTCGTGATTATTTTTATGCAAATCACGATGACGACCAACTTTAAGTAGGTCGACAAGGATAAATTGAGGTCCTTCTTAAAGATACGCTCTTTTTGTACGCAATCCTTGAATTTAATGTTCTTACTAGTCAGTCAGTATTATATATTTTATTGAAAACACAACTCGAATATTTTTAGACTTCTAGGTATCTAATTTTCCTGTAACCATTTTTTTTCTTGAAGAGATTGCGTCCAGAGATACGACCACCTTTGTTAATATATGTTTTTTTTTAATATATCTTGCTGATGTGCATATCACTACATAGTATAAAACAAAGTCACTTTCTCTGTCCCTATATCCCTATGTCATCATAAATCTTTAAAACTACGCAACGGATTTTGAAGCGGTTTCTTTTAATAGATAAGTGATTCAAGAGGAAGGTTCATATGTATAATAAATGCATAATATAGTAGAGAAACATTGATAATTTCCGTGCGAAGCCGGGGCGGGTCGCAAGTGTGTAATAAAGAACTTTTAATCACTTACATATCAATTATAATTTTTATACCTAATTATATCGAGCGTAATAAGTTAGCCTAAGAGCTTGGGGTATTTTTGAACCGCTGGAATTTGATTAAGTGACTATTAAAAGCTCAATTAAAAGCTTACTTCCATACTGGACTGGGAGAGAAAGAAAAACATAGAATGTTCCAGTTGCCCTTCCTCCCGGGCATGCTGTAAAAGTAAGCAAAAGGGATTCGAGGGTTACAGTGTATTGTAATTTAGGCGATGGGCTGACAACCTGTCACTACAGCAATACATATTACAATCTAAAATTGCCCTCAATTTATGTCAGACGTGGCGAAAGCGCCTTTTAGGAGGCGTTTTACGCTCTGCCTACCCCGTAAGGGATAAAGGCGTGATTTTATGTATGTATGTATTAAAAGCTTAATATACACTTATAATGTTTTTAATGATCACCGAAAGAGATTTTACAATTAAAATTTGGTAAATTGACTCGATTATGTAAATAAGTGCAATTAAAAATCGTTTGAGTCCCGAATACTGAACAGATGAAGCTTAATTAAATCCAATTAATATACCAGGTATAAGAGACAGTGTCCAAACAGATATGAGTTGCTCAGTCAACATTTCTGAATAACTTCAACCAGGAAATTCTTTCAGGAGATGAAAAGAAAATATTGACCTTCCCAAATAAAATAACCACCTCTATCAAATAATTAATATGGAAAATCAAAAAATTTATTTCACGTCCTGAAAAATAATTCTGCTGATAGTTGTTCAGTTTCGTTGACTGAGAAACTCTTATCAGTTTGTAGCGCGCTGTCCCTTACACCGTGTATTTATTAATGACACTGTTGCATGGATTAAATAAAAATGTCTCTGATGTAAAAAGCAACGTGAATGTTGGTGGTTTGGAGAAAGAGAAAGCTGATGGGAAGGAATCCAAAATCATAATTCCATAAAATTCAAATGGCTTGTTATTTTTGCCTAGTGGGATGACCAGTCTAACAACGATTCTATGAAACCTGATAAGAGTTTTTGAACCGCTCAGTAGAAAAATGGAAAAGTTGTTATGGCCGGTTGAAGAAATATTCACATAAGGATTCGGATTCACAAGTTCTGCGGTTTCACAGAACAATGAAATGTAGATTCTCTTCAGAATGTCAAATAAATGTTTGCACAAACAATAAGCCCGATATCGTCACAAGACAATCTCATAAGACAGAAAACAAATAATATAGTACAAAGGTTTTGTTTTCCTTCAATTTGTGAGGAAAGCCTCAATCGGGGAGATTGAGACGCTTCACGAAACATAGCAATACTTTGATTTGTTACTAAACCCTGAGATCTTTTTATTAGTTTAAGGATTTACAACCTTTATACATGAATCAATCTCAAAATGAATACGTAAGCGCTGATATGTTTATTAATGGAAACCTATTTATTTATTGAATCTTTTGAACCCAAAAGTTCATACATAAGTTGCAGTTTCGTAGCATTACGCTGGGTGTGATAGCTTCGCTACGACAAGTGAAAATATTAATTATCTTACCAATGTTTCTTTCCAACTCAGCGAAAAACAGTTTTCCTTACGTATTAGGCGTTCGGTCCAGTTTAACAAGTGAGTCGTGATCGTGAGAGCGATACTGTCTGTCCAATTCCACATATAAATTGCACCACGTGACACAGTTGCTTTTGAATACATATAAATGGAAATATTACAGTCCTGATTTGCTCTCTATCATCTATGTTATTGTGTTGTTGGTAAAATAAACTATAGAGAATATTGCTTGAATATATACACTAGAGTATGAGTTATATTATAAAGCGTGTCTATTTGATGTGGCAAACGCAATAGAAAAAATCATTCTATTTCTACACAATTTTAATCCATTAGAAAGTACTTACACTCTTTCAATAGATAGTTATACAAGTGTCGAGTTTTCATTATAAATATCACTTGTTTATCGTTAAGTGTGAGACAGAATATTGCTGATTCTTAATTACTTACTATTTTAACAAAATCTTTAAAACAATGCAAAATAAGTTCATATTTTAAAATTAATTAATTTCATATCTTAAACAAAAAGATGAAATCTAAAAACAGTCTTGAGTCTTGAGTTATACTTTCATTAGATAATAGAATGGAGCTCTCCAGTTTAATTAACAAAACGGGTTATTTTATGCAAAAAAGCTATTTAACTGAAAGTCAGAGCGACTGCAAAATAAATTTATAGAACAAGTTTAAATTAACAGGCATTTACAATTAATTGTACTTTATTGCAGTGGCCTGACGGGATTATATAATAAAACATACATACATATAATCACGCCCTTATCCCTAATGGGGTAGTCAGAGCGTAAACGACCTCAACAAATGTCGTTCCGCAACGTCTGACAAAGATTTGAGGGTTATTTAAGATAGATTTGTTAACATTATGTAACTAATGATATTATAATTATCGGTATAATTTTAAGTCATTTGCGATAGTATGCCTATAATATAGTAAATTTTATTTGCATTATTATATATACGTATATACTTCCATGCTGGACTGGAAGCGATAGAAAAACATAGAGTGACTGGGCATGCTGTAAAAGCCAGCTAAGTAATCCGAGGGTTTCTGTATATTGTAATTTAGACGATGGGCTGACAACCTGTCACTACAGCAATATACCTACAAATCTTTAATAACCCTCCAAACTTTGTCAGACGTGGCGGAACGATCTTTGTTAAGGTCGTTTACGCTCTGCTTACCTCATTAGAAATAAAGGCATATTTATATGTATGTTAGTATAACACAGTACAAGCCATCGATTTATATCTTGAAGAGCGTTGTATCTGCAGCACAGCGCCTTGACTCGACAGTTAATTAATTACTTCTGTGTGTTTATCGATATTAGATCTGATGAGAAAGAACAAACGTCCACAGATCAATGAAGAGTCTTTAATTGCCTTTGCAAATATCGTACGGATAATGGATAAAATAAAGAGAGCAATTGAAAAATGATCTAAAAAGTATCTTTACTAGAATTCAATTTCGTTTACGGACTATCCGAGTCGATAGACTCGATACCCACTCGACAGAAGAAGAAGAAGAATATGTTACTATGGTTTCGTAACTTCTATTTACTTTCAATGGATACCTTTTCCATGTATTTGTTTCCAATCTTCCAAAATACGTCTAGTCAAAGTTAGTTGTTTAAAATCCTGCCTGAACTTGAAACATTTGCTTAATATACGATTCTGACCTACATAAGACACTTAAGAACACTTTTTAATTCTAATCTTACATTCATAGTAAGATAACATATGGAAGTAGGACAAACTATCTTTCTCCTGACAGATATGTAAGTATATCACCATAGAGAGTTCAATGACCCAGACTTGGCTCCGATCCTGAATACATTCATTGAAACATGACGGTAATGTTATTTTCCTGGAGCAATATGTAAAACCATGTTGTTTTTGTTTCCATTTCATTATTCCTGTGGTTGCCTAGTGTCTGTATTTTAGCATATTTGTTTAAATAAATATCAGTTTTGTTTTTTATGCCATATTACATGTATGTATTATAGAATAACCTCCCACTTAAAAAGTTATACAATTTTAGTTATTATTAGATATTGTACACATGAAAAAACAGTTCAATATCTCAGTAAACTGCAATGTCGATGAAATACTGGAAATTCGCAGCGCATTTGTCAGACCAAAATTCTGAACTACATTTTAATCTGGATGGAAATCGCTCGGTCATGGGTGCATGAAGCTGGTATTACGAAATTCAATGTAGTTCGTTTTATGAACATCGCAATATTAAGTTGGTATAAGTTTTTTTCCTTCCATGCTGGACTGGGAGTGAAAGAAATACATAGAATGTGCCATCCACATTCTTTGTTTTTCTCTTGCTCCCAGGCCAGCATGCCAGCAGCTAATATCTATAAAGAAAGCAAAGCGAGTATCAAATAGTACTTTTAAAAAAAAAAAAAATATTTTGGCAAAGAGGTATTTCTCTGTTTCCAAACAATTATGAACTCTGTGGTATTAGTTAGCCAGAGTTAAAATTACAAAACGACAACGATTCGCAATTAATAACCGCCATTTTGTAGTCTCTTGACTTCCATCTTGTCTACAGAGATCTTGTCCTTAAATGAAATTACAAAACCAAAACCAACTTCTCCTTACCTTATGAAATCTCTGTCCCTGAAAATAAAGAATCTTTTCCCTAAAATGATGCGACGGCAGGTGCACGCGTTAAGTTTGTCGTTCTTGCTGCTAAAATTGTTTGATCGAGTGTTGGAAAGTATTTGTTTTTCAGTTTCTGAACGAATTTCCTGGAGCATTTTATTTAATTTATGTTACTGAGCATCCCCCATTGGTGTCTGGTACACTGTCCCTTACACCCGGTATTTCCAAGCCGGTCGGCAGAATGATTGCTGATTCGAGCACAAGTCAGGAATCATTCTTCTCGTTCGTATTCTGCTCACTGCAAACATTGCGGAACATTAACTTTGAACGCAAACTGAAATTGATTCTCAAATACGTGCTTTTATTCTTGCCGTGAAGCTAGTTTCGTTACAAGCGACCCGATCAACCGTGGTGTAGAGTCTTTAAAGTACCTAATAGCACAGCTAATAATATTATGCCTCTGGCATGTTTTATGTAACGACCACAATCAAAGACAGTCATCGCGACCGACGACGGCTTATTGATAAATTGACAAATATCAACTCTGTGTGTGCCCCCCTGAAATTAGGATAGAGGCCAATAACGCAAACCACTAGGACCACAGAGGCAGTAGGTATTTTAAAATCTTAAACAGTTACCAGAAATGAACGTCTTTAAAACGTGATTTATGTTTCCTTGAGGCGGTAAAAAATTACGATGAATTAAAAAGTTTTAATCAAAACTCTCACAGTCGGCTACACTTTTCCTTTGTAAAAGGAAAAGATTTTTTGGGAACACAAAAAACAATTTGAACGTCAAAGATTTGCCTCCATTTTAAGCTAAGAAGAGAAAAGTAGTTGTATCTAGATTTTTATTTAAGATATCATCATCATCTCTTTAGCCTTATCTCGTATCCACGGAGTCGGCAACCTAATCTAGGTAATGGAACGAGGGTACTGGTTTTTACACGGAGTGGCTGCCATCTGACCTCCGCAACACAGAAGGGAAACCAGACCCCATCCTAGATAAGTTCAGAGTTTTCAAGCCGCCAATGCTTAGCACTGGCCTCTGACATGGCTTAACGACTTATATCTACGGTATTAAACCAACGGCTTAACGTGCCTTCCGAGGCACGAAATAAGCGCTGAATAAACGTACATATTCCAACCACGACCTCCCGCTCAATAGGCAGCGGCCCTATACACTCTATCTACTTGAAAAACTATTCTAAAGCCCCAAAAGCTTGGCTCCAAAGGTGGTTACTTTATTGCTTCAATCACATTTTTATTATTATTATTTCATGTTCTACATTACACAGCAAAAACTCTTCACCATCCAGAAAGCTCTTGTGCAATAATAATATAGTTTCCCAAGTAAAGTGGTTCCTTTTTCGGGGCTTTACTTACTACCTTCCAGTATAAATGTTTGAAGATCCACGTTTTCCTTGTAGGTATTCTACGTGTATATCCTTCCTACTGAGTCCAACATTAGAGATATAACAATTTTGTGCTGCCTTTTCTTCGTCCATGCTGGCCTGGGAGTGAGAGAAAAACATAGAATGTACCAGGTATGCCTCACTAAAGCGACTTAGGAATCTATTGCCGACTAAAACTAAAATTTCCTTAGCGCAATCTCTTTTACAGCCAATACTGGATTATGCAGATGTCTGCTATCCGGACTTGACTGTTCAACTGCTGAACAAGATGGAGCGTTTGCAAAATCTGTGTATTAGATTTATTTTTGATCTGCGGAAGTATGATCATGTGTCAGACTACCGCCAACAACTTTAATGGCTGCCTATAGCCCGTAGGAGGGACTGTCACATTCTCTCTCTTCTGTACTCTATCCTTTCCTATCCTAATACCCCTCGATACCTAAAAGACCGTTTTGTTTTCCACTCTGCAACCCTAGCTCGTAATCTCCGCTCTAGTTAAAATCTCACTATAAATATGGTTCCACACAAGACAGATTTTATCGCGAAATCTTTTACTGTGAGAGCAATCAAATTGTGGAATTCTTTACCTGTGGAAATCAAGCGGGCACCCTCTATTGCAGTTTTTAAAGAGCTTATAAAAAAATATTTCCTACATTCTCCTACATAGCACCTGATTGACTTAAGTAATTACCTACTGTGTATTAATTATATTATCGCTCTTTTTATTTATTTTTTCACAATCTCACTTCCCCATCTGAATGAAATATTGCATTTTCCTCTCTCTTATAGCATATTATATTAGTTTATTATATTATAATTGTACTTATCTATAAGTCTATTGTACCTATTCGTATTTATGTAACTAGTAAGTACTACGTCTATGTATTCTATTTAAATTTGCTATCACTATATACACTATCCCGCATAATATTAAAAAACTACTCCTTTACCCAAAGGTTGCCTGGCAGAAATTGCTACCCTAGCAATAAGGCCGCCTAATTGTACTTTGTTTGTTTTGTAATGTTTGTTCCTGTACAATGTGTTGTTTATGTGAGAAAAAAAGAAAGAATATTTGTATTGTATTGTATGCTGTAAAAACCAGCTAAAGGATCCGAGGCTTTTAGTCTATTATTGTAATTTAGGCGATGGGCTGACAACCTGTCACTACAGCAATATACCTTCAAATCTATCTTAAATACCCTGATAACTTTATCAGACGTGGCGAACATCCTTTGTTTAGGTTGTTTCCGCTCTGCTTACTTCATTTGGTATAAAGGCGTGATTATATGTTTGTATGTATTATTATGAAAGAAACGACAATAGATACAAAAAAATACCTCTAATTACAAACCTTGTTTAGAAAACCGAAAAAAATTAAAACGAATTTATAAAATCATCAATACACCAAAAGTGCTTCCATTTTTATATTGCAAATCATGTTTTCAATCTCTTCGTATAATTAAGTTAAAACTAAGTTTTCGTCTTTCCTATTCAATCACGTTTCGCTTTTACGATAATTGTTATGTTTCAGAGATAACCTTGATTTCATTATTGCCGCTTGCTTCGCTTTAGGGAAAAGTTTTGTAATAAATCTTCGTTTGCTCTCGATACAATAATTATCAAAGCTTGATAAGATTAAATAATAAATGAATTACTAGTTTACACGTACAAACATAGTATAACACCTTTATCCTAAATGTGGTAAGCAGAGCATAAAATACCTAAACAAAGTTCGTTCGGCCAAGTCTGACAAAGTTTAGAGGGTTATTTAAGACAGATTTGTAAGTATATGCTGTAGTGACCGCTGGTCAGCCTTTCGCCTAAACTGCAATATACTAAAACTCTCGGATCCGTTAGCTGGTTTTTACTGTATGCCCTAAAAAAAATGCAACTTTCACATTCTATGTTTTTCCCTCGCTCCAAGTCCAGCATGGAATAATTAAAGATTGATAAGATTAAAGAAAGAATGAATTACTGGTTTATAATCAAGACATTTTTCTCTGCAATCACTCAGAGGAGTAGTTGCAGAAGGAAGGTCTACAAAAGGAAATGATTTTATTTTATGTCGCATTTTTCTTTAAGAGCAAATCCATAAAACGATTTCATGCATTACTAATCCCTCGTCAACCAGCCGTATAAAATCACAGCCCTTTTTTGCCTTTTGTACTCGGTAAAATCTTTTCTGAACTCAAATATGCAAACATAGTGCTTTCTCCAATACATTACAAATGATGAATGGCAAATCTTTTAGAGCGTAAAAGCCTCGACCCTTTATCACTGTCAACTACAGTTGCTTTAATAAAACATGGTTAACAAATAGAATCCTATAAATTGTTTTATTAATTTTGTTCATGAAATCAAAAAAAGTTACTAATTTCGGGTGGTGTTTATTTTAGTTCGATCAATATATAAATAGCTGTTCAAAACCGCTTAGGCATTATACAGTAGTACTCTTTCAAGCTGGACTGGAAGCGAGAGAAACACATAGAATGTGCCAGCTGCATTTCCTCCCGGGCATGCTGTAAAAACCAGCTAAGGGATCCAAAGGTTTCTGTATATTGCAATTTAGGCGATGAGCTGACAACATGTCACTATGGCAATATACCTACAAATCTATCTTAAATAACCCTCACCTCTTTGTAAGACGTGGCGTGACCTTTGTTTAGGTCGTTTACGCTCTGCCTACCCCATTAGAGATAAAGGCGTGATTATAAATATGTATGTATGTAAAAAAGTACAACGTTCCTTCAAACCACGTAATGTATTAGATATATACAACACAATACACAAATAAAATAAATAAAAATATTTAGTTTTTATTACATTCATCAAACAGAAGCAAGTACCTTATCTCTACACGCAAAGAGCGGCCAGGCCGGCGAGGAGTTGGGGCCTATTTTCCTTAGTCATTGGTTGGGGCGCGTAAATGTGAAAATAGTTTTGTTTTACATACATACATACATAAATCACGCCTTTATCCCTTACGGGGTAGGCAGAGCGTTTAACGCCTCGTAAAAAGCGCTTTCGCCACGTCTGACAAAAATTGAGGGCAATTTCAGATTGCAATATGTATTTTGTTTTACGAATTTAATAAAACACTATACATACATAAAATCTATATTTTTTTTATTTCATGTATGTATTGTGTTGTATATTACTAATACAATACGTGGTTCAAAGAAACACAGTACCTTTTCTTATCACCCTGTATTTAAAACAACATTATTAAGCTGACTTATACGTTTCCAATGACAACTATAATTTAAAAGTAATTTTACAGTCAATGATCGCCATGATGAAAATGAGACCCAAAAGTTGAGTTCTCTGTTTATCAAGTAATCTAAACAGACTTTATCAGAAATCTAATTTATTTTAGGTTTCGGGTCCTGTTGATATTTTCCGGTCTGTAGGCAAAGTTATCGACTAAAACTTAATTTGTTTGAAGTACCTGCTTGATATAAATTTATTCGGAATTAATGTTGGCTTCCATTTCAATTTTGAACTGACCATATAGAGGTAGAGAGATAAAATAAATTTAATAATAATTGTAAATTAAAAGTAAAAATTATAAGAACTTATACTTAAGTATATCACAATAATAATTATTAAAATTTTATAAGTGACTATAGAATGCCCGTTCGGCAAGCTAACGCTTAAGCCGTAATTGAAAGCTATTTATGCTTGGTGCGTGCTTGATTTCATCAGGTATTTTATTAAACTAGCGTCCCGCCCCGGCTTCGCGAAATAATGCGCGGAAATTATCAGTGTTTTACTACTATATTATACATGTTTGATACATATAAACTTTCCTCTTGAATTACTCTATCCATCAAAAGAAACCGTTTCAAAATCCGAAAGTCTTTTAAAGATTTATGCATACATAGGAATATAGGGACAGAAAAAGCGACTTCGTTTTATACTATGTAGTGATACAGCCGTGCCCATCACATGCGTGGTTCTGGCGGTCTTCTCCAACGTGTGCCTCACTACGTACAACATGTTCACATGACGTGCGTTTCCTCCAAGTCGGTCGCTTCTGCTCTGATACTGGTTCCTATTCTCCCACACGTACAGGGCTACATTAGAAACCAGTACAGATCCAGTGAGAAACTCTTTAATTTCCGGTTTATGGATACAAGATCGTTTCTCTTTCCCTGGTAACTATTATGTACCTATATAGGTATACACAAAATGATATTTTTTGTGGCAGTCAGTAAATTTATTATTTATTTTACTAAGTGTTACACCACTCATTTAACTTATTTAACGTGTCTAATCGCGAAAGGTATTTTTTTTATCTATACGCAAAGAGGCCTTCGCCCAGCAGTGGGACACTTTAGGCTAATAAAATAATAATAAAAACATCTATACATAAAATAAATCTCTTGAAGGGTCGTGTCTGTACATGGATTTTTTTTTAAATAATAATAATTGCAGCAGGCATTATTAACTACTTAAAGATAAAACGTTTCATTTTTAGAATTTTTGTCCGTCTTTCTGTCTGTGTTACCACATCACGCCAAAACTACTGAACCGATTTCGATTGGACTTTTTCTATTCAACTGTGTATTACCCAGGTTGCAACTAAGGATACCTAAAATCACGATACATGACTTAGGAGGTAGGCAGGAAATTGAAATTTTGCTGTTTCTTAACCGATTTTTATGGAACATTTTTTATTCGACTGAGCATTATTTAAAATCAAAGTCACTATAAAAAAATCGACCTAAACACAGGTTGTCAGCCTATCGCCTGAATTGCAATATACAGAAACCCTCGGATCCCTTAGCTGGTTTTTACAGCATGCCCGGGAGGAAATGCAGCTAGCACATTTTTTTTTTAATAAATCCTTACATACCATACATCTCTAGAAGGGTCGTGTCTGTACATTGAATATTTAAAAAAAAAATGCAGCAGGCATTATTAACGATATAAAGACCAAATCGTTTTTGTTTTTTTAGAATTTTTGTTATGTTACATCACGCCTAAACTACTAAACCGATTTCAATGGGACTTTTTTTATTCAACTGTGTGTTTCCCGGGTTGCAACTTAGGATACCTAAACTCAACACACCTTACTTAGAGGGTAGGCAGGAAATTCGAATTTGGGTGTTTTTTTAACCGATTTCGATCAAACCTTTATTTACTCGACTGATTGTTGTCTAGATAAAACATATTAAACAAATAATCACCAACTTTGTTGAAGGGTAGGTAGCAAATTAAATTTTGATTGTTTCTTACCCGATTTGATGTTTTCTCACCTACAACTTTATAGATATACGTAAAAAACCACGCCACCTGACTTAGGGAGTAGACAGAAATATTTTAATCCTGTTTTTTTTTTAAATCATTAGAATACATTAAGAGTCATTACGCAGACAAGTATCGTGTTATACACGTGTTAGGCTTAGCTAACGCGACTCGTAATGACACAAATAAATAAGAGTAAAGAGATTAAAACGTTCATCAAAACGATGGACGACCCGACCCCGCCAGCCTTTGGCGCCGTAAACGTAAAAAACGGAGTGATCTATTCCTGCTTAAATTGTTGTCCTTTTCTGTTCCCTCATGATAGAAAAAGTCGCGTATAGACTTTTTTGCTACTAAGAATTGGCTCAATTATGAAATATAATCGAGCGAGGGGATCGCCAACCCGCCGATAATAAAGCCGCAGCTGAGTGACCTGGTATCCCGTGGGATCAAGTTTTAGGAAAAACTCAAAACTTCATCACAAGTATTTGTGTTCCCAAGAAAAATCTCACCAACGCGATCTAAAAATATTGCCAAAACGTATAGCGACATCTGTAAATATACGATATAGAGATCTTTTTATGTATTTTTAGTAAAAACCATGAAAACCTAATTAAAATTTCTAGCACTTAGAGTTAACGAAACGTCAAAGCATTTATAAATTTGATATGTTCGTCACTGACCACTAGATGACATTATGTAAAATTTAACACAAAAAATACATCGCTGTTTAAAATCATAACCACCACGCGTACGGAGTCGCGGGCACAGCTAGTGATTAATAAAATATATTTATAAAATACGAATTACAAGCTTCTTTTTGCCTTTTGGAAAACACCACACATAAACTTTGTTGTGGTACCAGTGTTTCACGGTTGTACAAATGTACAATTCACGTAGCATATTGCATTTCCGCTACGTTACCGCCGTAGCTGTTCCGTAGCAGATTTGTAGCAGTTTCGTAGCGGCGTAGCATCAGTATGGTACCGCTTGGTGAGAAAGGGGTGAATTAAGATACTGGGAATGGGAATAATAGATTTTGATCGATTCATTTCATATTATTTATTTTATAATTACATATAATTGACCAGGGATATATAATGGTCAAAAATAAAAAGTTATATAATAAAAGTAATTTAAACATGTCCAACAAAGTAATAAAATAAAATAAATGATAATACATAATGTATTCTTCTACATAAATAAAATACATAAACATACACACAACAATCGTAATAAATTTAATTTAATTAATAATAATTCATCCCGCGAGATTGCAATCGGTCAAAAGTTTGTGAACCGCGACACTCTCATTGCAATATGGTGCATTTGTAGCCGACAGATGGCGCCACATCAATAAACACAAGTTCTGAAACGCGCTGTCGAAGTTTTCTCAGCGATCTGCAGATATACAAGTTATAAACTTGTCCGGTTGGACTTCGGTCCCCTGATCACGTGGTCACAACACCTGACCAGGCGGGTAGCTACCCTTGTCCCAACCATCAGTGTAAGCCAATTGGCTTCAACTTTTAACTACTAAACATTGTTTTTCGTTTTGTAACTGTAAGATTACAATTTGTCAAGCATTATTTATCGTCAATTATTCGAAGAGAGTTCCTGAGCTTTGTTTATCAACATAGTTAAAATCCGATATTGCCCATGTTATCAAATAAAATTTAAAATGTTATTACAAAGTTTCACAAGCATTCATAATGTTAAAACTCGAATAATGTAAATTAACCTTTACCTCATCATCTCCCTAGCCTTATCCCGTATCTTACGGGGTCAGCTACCTAATCTAGGTGATTGATCGAGGGTACTGGTTTTTACACGGAGCGACTGTCATCTGACTTCCGCAACCCAGAAGGGAAACCAGACCCAATCCCGGATTAGGTTAGAGTTATCAAGCCGCCAATGCTTAGCACTGGCCTCTGATATGGCTTAGCGACTAATATCTACAAAACTACAGTATTATACGATATTAACTGGGACCAACAGCTTAACGTGCCTTCCGAAGCACGGAAAAAGCGCCGAATAAACGTACATATGAAATTCGAAAACCGAAAAACACATTGGTACGTGGTGGGATTCGAACCACGACCTCCCGCTCAGGAGGCAACGGCCCTATCCACTACACTATTGGGCTCTATATATAAATTAGCTTTTACCTATTTCATGAAAAAAACTGCAGTATGTTCTTTAATCACATAACAGTTTTAGATTCCAGATGCAATCTCGCAAGATGGATTATGATCAAACGGTATATGCAATATTACGGTGACGAATATAAGCAACAGAATCCAGTTTCCTGCAGGTTTAGATTAGGTTTCAGGTCACTCCCACTAATAAATTAATATCACCTTAATTTTGTTTTGCCGCTTTTCTAGACACGTGGCTTACTTTCCTTTTAGATTTTTATTTTATGTTATTATATTCGTAAAGTAAATGAACTGCCTAACATTATATTCCTCTTGCAACTTAAGAACAATTGCTCTTGAAATATTGTTTTCTTCATTATTTTCGGGAAATCTCGCTATACATTATGACAATCACAAAAGAAATTGAGGTAAGTTTACATTTGCATATTGTTTATACTTTAGTTGTTTACCTATTAACATTTGCATTTTTGTAAATTGCCAATAAAATAATTTAACAGAAAGTTATGCAAGTCAAGCAAACCAGTAATTAATCAGGCATGTTGTATTTAGAGACGTCTCAAATACCTAATATGCTATGAATACTGAAGCAGATATCTCGCTCTGCTCGGGATAGTTCATAATTCTCCTACAAGAAGATCACAAACGCTGGGCGGTGTTTTGTGATTTCAGTCTCTATGAAGAAGACTCTCGTAAAGAGTCGAAACGTAGAGGTCTTACACCTCCGTTAAACAAACAAGTGAGTAGTCGTTATTTATCAGTATGGATAACAATTGTTTGTCATTTAGTGATAAGAAGCAGCTGTGAGTAGGTAACTGATTTATTTAATAATTTTCTATCGGAACCAAGTATATGATAGGTATAGTATCATTATTTTTCTTATATTTTCATAAGTAGCGCAGGTAAAGCCTTTTTTAGTAGAACCTACACTTATTGAGTACAGAAGGTATTTTCGTTCTTCATAGATTTCAATTTCCGTGTGAATACCTAAAGGAAATATTGATATGGAAATCATACAAATATTTTCATATTCCATTGGGACGATGTATTGTAGGGGCAACAGGGAAATTCTCAAGCGATATACAGCGCCTTTGCAATTTACTTATGATTCAGTGAACTAATAGTCTCCCTAGCCTTATCCCGTATGTCATGGGGTCGGCTACCTAATATAGGTGATTGAACGAGGGTACTGGTATTTACACAGTGTGACTGCTATCTGACTTTCGCAACCCAGAAGAGAAACCAGACCCAATCTTAGTTTAGATCAGAGTTTTCAAGCCGCCCATGCTTAGAGCACTGGCCTCTGACATGGCTTAACGACTAATAACTACGGTGTTATACGATATTAACCGGAACTAATGGCTTAACGTGCCTTCCAAAGCACGGAAAAAGCGTCCAAATAAACGTACACATAAAATTCGAACACCGAAAAATACATTGTCATGTGGTGGGATTCAAACCAGCGGCCCTTTCCACTACACCATCGAGCTCTTTTTATGATTCAATGATCTAAAGAAGTAAATCACCCGTGTGACCTTTGTCTTTGAGTTTAGTGCTATTAACTTGTGGGTTTCCTACATCATAACACAAGCAATCTGATATTATCTGGATAAATAACTGCTAGTTCGCATGCTTCTTCCATGCTGGACTGGGAGCGAGAGAAACACATAAAATGTGCAAGCTGCATTTCCTACCGGGCATGCTGTAAAAACCAGCTAAGGGATCCTATGGTTTTTGTCATCATCTCCCTAGCCTTATCCCGTATCTCACGGGGTCGGCTACCTAATCTAGGGAATTGAACGAGGGTACTGGTTTTTACACAGAGCGACTGCCATCTGACCTCCGCAATCCAGAAGGGAAACCAGACCTAATCCTAGATTAGGTCAGAGTTTTCAAGCCGCCAATGCTTAGCACTAGCCTCTGATATGGCTTAACGACGAATATCTACGGTATTAAACGATATTAACAGGGACTAACGGCTTAACGTGCCTGCCGAAGCACGGAAAAAGCGCCGAATAAACGTACATATGAAATTCGAAAACCGAAAAACACATTGGTACGTGGTGGGATTCGAACCACGACCTCCCGCTCAGGAGGCAGCGGCCCTATCCACTACACCATCTACACACATCTATACACCACCATCTATACACCGTATGGTTGTTGTATATTGCAAAATAGGTGAGTATGTTTCAACATAGTCCGCATCGTCACTTTCCACCAGGTGAGATGGCGGACAAATGCTCGCCTATATATATTAAAAAAAAAAAAAAAAAAAAAAATAGGATAGACTATCAATTTGTCATTACAGCAATATACTTACAAATATATCTTAAATAACCCGCAAAACTTTGTCAGATGAGGTGGAACAACCTTTATTATATCGTTTACGCTCTTCATAAAAAAAAATATATTGTTTATTTCAGGCACACATTTTGTATATTATACGAAAAGACCCATACAAAAAATATATCTTTTTATTGGAAAATATGTCACATTTAGGTAATCATAATTATAATCGTATGTATCTATACATTAAATTACTTTTTCATAGTCATAATCATAATAATATTACAGTTATTTTATAGAACAGAACTCTTTGTCTTTTAGGGATATTATCTCGTACACAACCTTCACAAACTTTACCTTTTATTTTCGGGAGTTTATACGCTGCGTAAACACAACGCTAACTTCAACATTTTAAACAACTGCAGCTCATAATCATAAACTTGCTGCAGCTTTGTCATACTTGCGACTCAGTTACATTCTTGTTATTCGCTTTATGAACTGCTAGTTTCAAACTAGAAGTTACATACATACATACATTTTTATTTTAAGTATATTATTTAAAATTACTATAAGAATGATTACATTGTGTGATCTATAAAACAATGCAAATTATTTAAAAAAATATGCATGCCATATCAGTTACAATAATAAAATACAATCATGCTTAGTAATTAAAGATTAGTAAAATAATAATTTCATTTAAAACATGAACAATCATTAGTAATTACATTGCGTTGAAAATATTACACCAATCAATTGAGACTAAATATATTTTTAAATCTAAGGCCTCCTTTTTTATGGAAAAAAGGGGTTGGTATAACTCCCAGAGTTACCAGCCTTTCCTGGGAATTTTATTTATTACGCTTTTATCCCTAACAAGCTAAAGAAAGATCGTTCCTCCACGTCTGACTAAGTTTTGAGGGTTATTTAAGATAGATATGTAGGTATGTTGCAGTAGTGACAGGTTGCCAGCCCATCGCCTCAATTACAGTATACTGAAACCCTCGGATCTCTTAACTGGTTTTTACAACATGCCCGGGAGGAATTGCAGCTGGCACATTCTATAATTTCCTCTCGCTCCCAGGCCAGCATGGAAGAACTAGAATTTAGCTTTCATAAGAACAAGAACACCTTTCCACAGGCACTTTCAATCTTTAACACAATATTTCCTCAAAAAAAAATACATACGTGAATCACGGCTTTATCCCAACTTTAAAGACTTTAAAGGCGCCTTCACCACGTCTGAAAAAATTGAAGGTAATTTTAGATTGTAATGTGAATTGTGTATCACAGTATAGTGACAGGTTGTCAGCCCATCGTCTGTATAACAATACACTGTAACCTGTAACCCTCAAATGCTGACTTCTACAATATGCCCGGCAGCTGGAACATTAACTCCAGATTTTTTATTCTATGTTTCGTTGATCTGAGAATGCGTGTACCTGTGAGGTTTTGGAGTAAGTTTGATCTGATTCTGATAGACTCAAAGTTAGGTAAGAATTAACACATTGCAAAACTTGCAAATAAAAAAGCTTCCTCTGCCAAATTAAAAACAAGCGATCTTGGTGTTGGTAATAGGATCTACTTTTTATTATTTCAACCCGGAAATAAGCTTCCCATGTTTGTTAGTCCAACTGAATTATCCTACTCAAGCGGCGGTAAGCCCCACCTGGCTTGCGTGCAACCCCCTGTCCCCCCCCCGCCTCCAATGGGCTTAAAAATAAGCGTATACGAAGTAGCCAGTTAGCTCAGAACAGTCGGTTTTATAAAAAAAAACCTGTATAGAGGGCCCGCGCTAATCACTTATTTTATTCCTACCTTGGAAAAAACACTTCAGCACATAGTTTTTAATTTTTGACTACTTTTATTAAACTAATCTCTTATGCTGGACTGGGAGCGAGAGAAAAATATAGAATGTGCTGGCTGCAAGTTCCTTCCTGGAATGTTGTAAAAACCAGCTTAGGGATCCGAGGGTCTCAGTATATTGCAATTTATGCGATGGGCTGACAGCCTATCACTACAAAAATAAATACCTGCAAATCTATCTTAAATAACCGTCAAAACTTTGTCAGACCTTTGTTAAGGTCGTTTACGTTCTGCCTACCCCATTAGCGATAAAGGCGTGACTAAATGCATGTATGATTAGTAAACTAATCCTGATTTTCTAATCAAAACCAAGCTTTAGTAAGAAAATGATCAGTTTTTGAATCAGGCCTCTTTAAGGGTTAACAGATAATTATTATCGCTTGTGCAATCAGCAGGCCGATATAGAACGCACTGAGCGTGGGCCATTGTGCTGAATCGATATGCATGCATTTCGATTGCACATAGTCAAATGATATACGGGGTGAAAGGGACAGCGTCCCGCAGACTGATTGGGGTTGCTCAGTCAACAGAACTGAACAATTATCAGCAGGGTATTTTTTTCAGGTTTTAAGAAATACATACATACATATCTATAATCACGCCTTTATTTCTAATGTAATCCCTTTAAAAAATAAATTGTTTGAAATACAATTTATAAACGAAAACAACTACCTAGCTATCGTATTAACAATACTTTTTTCAAGACACTACACTGAATCAGTACAGTCAGAAAAATTACACTAAATTAGATAGAATGTTAACAAGCGGCAAATTTTAACTCATATGATATAAGCCCCGACACAATTTCATATGTTGTAACATAATGAAACGACTGCATGCCAGAGTTGGCACAATTTATTATACACAATAAAGCCTTCTGTGAGCTTGTTTTTGCACGAGCGGAAAAAAGGAAAACACAGGGCACTTTCTTTTACTAGCAAAATGACTAATTGCTTATTCATTTCAAAATTGGTTACTTATCTAAAATACAAACCTACGTTTCTTTCAAACATATGTCTCTATTCCATTTGCAAACATTATTAATGGAAGATACATATTTTCCCCACCAATATTTTCTTATTAATATTGTCTTTTCCTAACTGCTTTCTTCTGCTGACGACTTTTCTATCAATGGCAAGAACACGAACGGAGATTTGATAATACCTTCTTTTTCCTCAGGATAATTGCTCTCACAAAATTCTCACAGAGCATATAATATTTTATATTTATATATTATACTTGTAGTTTCTATAAAACTTAGAACATACTCGTAATATAGTTACTCCGTACAGATTCCTTGAGGCGGAGTTAAAGTCGCCATTTATTTGAAGAATATACGAGATTCATTTAGTTGGGTGAACTCTTGCGAGAAGTTGTAGAATGAAATGACAATCAGGCATTTGTACTTCAATAAAGCGATATGTAGGTAGTGTAAATTTTAGATCTGCACTCACTATAACTCGTGTAACCGAGTCGAAACGTGGGGACAGAAAGTAGTTAATTTAAGTTTTACGTCTATGGTTTTACTTAAACACGTCGCAAGTTAACCCGTTCAAAATTTAAAAATTAATGAAAATTATCGCAAGTGCCTAAAATTCTTATTGATCGTAAAGGTCGTAAGATGTGTACAAAAGTAAAAGTGACTTAATTTTTCAGAGACAGACGTTGAAACACTCGAGTGCCCCTTTTGCAGAACAACTTTGTTGACAGCTTGTTGAAAACAGTTCACAAAAAGTTTTCCGTTCCCGACGCCTCTGGGAATGAATGTGCAAATTGATGAAAAATATTATTTGGGGTATATTTTTGGGAATTTATTCGTATCGTTATTATTTGTACTTCCATGCTGAACTGGGAGCGAACGAAAAACATAGAATGTGTCTGCTGCATTTCCCCTTGACAGGCTGTAAAAATCAGCTAAGGGATCCAAGGGTTACTGTATATTGCAATTCAGATGATGGGCTGACAACCTGTCACTACAGTATACCTACAAATGTATCTTAAATAAATCTCAAAACTTTTGTAAGACGTGGCGGCATGACCTTTGTTCAGGTCGTTTACGCTCTGCCTCCTATTAGGGATGAAGGCGTAATTATATATACTCGTATGTATGTCACTATTCGTAAGACGCTAGTTACTATAATATTTGCTGCAACGGCTATATGCGCAGTATAAAAGACAAAGCTTCTACAAATAAATACAGAACAGTGTCTGCACTGCTGGCAACGGAATCAAAAGTGAGAAAATATGATACGGCGTATAGCGTATACATACCGCCTTAAACTGCCACCGTGCTCACGATAGGAGGTCCGGGGTTCGATTCCCGGCGGGTGGCAATGACTTTGTGTTGTTGTTTCTAGTTTGGTTAGGACATTGCAGGCTGATCACCTGATTGTCCGAAAAGTAAAATGATACATGCTGTCGGATGGGCATGTAAATAGTCGGTCCTGCGCCTGATTTTTTTCTGGTCGTGTCAGTCAATCTCTCCCATTAGAATAAGAGATTGAAGGAATAGAGAGTGCACCGGTGTGTAGCGCAAACACTTGGACACTAAAAACTAGTCCTGCGCAGTTGGTTGATCTCTGGGAGATTGGCCGCCATCACCGAAAATCGGTGGGAGAACTATTATACATACCGCATGGTAGAGCGGCAGCTGCGGTGACTACCGCCAGATGATTCGCATTTTAGAACAGCTAATAGGCTTTCGAAATGATTTCTTTATGAAAGCGACATCTTATAGTACGTACCCTTTGAAGCACGAACGGAAAATCCCGTCTAGCTGATCTAGTGATCCAACGGCTGCCAACATGGCGTATCCGGGGCGGCCACATCCGTTGTCACAGCCCGATAGTTCGACCAACGCAATACATCTGCTCTAACGATGCAATAAATTTCCTCCTCTTGCTGACAGTGCAAATATGTCGCTTCCAAACTTCATGAATTAATTGAAACCTGAAAGGATTGTAGTTAATTTATTTTGTTTTATTTATTTTTTTGGCAAATCATTTATTTAACAATTTATTGTACACAAAAAACATCATAAACACAGGACATAAAAAACAAAGACACAACAGGCACTGCTTATTTCTAAAAAGATATTTCCTACAGCAGACCTACAGAAGTGATAATTTTAACGATACGCGGATAAAACGTGCACAAAATTTAATTTCTATCAATAAAATAATACTACTGTAAAATACTTATATAATGTAAATATTTTACATAAATATATACACACAAACACAAACAGAGCCCGATGGTGTAGTGGATAGGGCCGCTGCCTCCTGAGCGGGAGGTCGTGGTTCGAATCCCACCACGTATAAATGTGTTTTTCGGTTTTCGAATTTCATATGTACGTTTATTCGGCGCTTTTTCCGTGCTTTGGAAGGCACGTTAAGCCGTTGGTCCCGGTTCATATCGTTTAATACCGTAGATATAGTCGTTAAGCCATGTCAGAGGCCAGTGCTAAGCATTGGCGGCTTGAAAACTCTGACCTAATCTAGGATTGGGTCTGGTTTCCCTTCTGGGTTGGTCAGATGGCAGTCGCTCTGTGTAAAAACTAGTACCCTCGTTCAATCACCTAGATTAGGTAGCCGACCCGTGAGATACGGGATAAGGCTAGGATGATGGATGGATATACCCTAAACACGGATTACTTTGACAGGGAAAGATTATGTTCTTTAACTCGTCTTTTAAAGATGGCGATAGACGAGCTATCACGAACTGTCGGTGGAAGAGAGTTCCATAATCGAACAGCATGAACAGTAAAAGAGTAGGAGTAGAAATCATCAGTGACAATAAAATTTATAAACAAATATATACAAATCTAAGAGCTATTTATAGACTTGCATATATAAAAAACGAGATAGATAAAACGAGCAAAACCATAAATAATTAGATACTAACATAAATTTACATATTATTTATCCTATTAAAATGAGACAAGGATCACTGAATGTGCAGTACAGCAATGTTTTTTTAAAAGACGAAAACTATTATATAAACTTAGTACATAATAAACTATTTATAGAATACAAAAACAACTATTCATTAAAAAAACTCTCGCTTGCTTTCTTACAGTGCTGACGCTAGTGTTAAACATTTCAAGATCGAATTTTGGCGATAAAGTATTAAATTGCTTGGCTCTCAACAAAAAACGATTTTGCCTATAATTAGTACCTGTCTAGTCTATATCTGCGAGGTGTATGAAAGTTGATTTTGAAACGAAGTTCGGAACAATCCACAATACGAGCAGCAACTTTTAAAAGATAAATAATGTCGGCAATGTCCCGACGCTTCTCCAAAGGAAGAATATGCATAATTTTACATCGTTCGAGATATAGATCAGGGTAGTAGGGCAGTTTAAGGCGGAATGAGATGAATTTAATAAACTTTTTCTGGATGCTTTCAATTCTCATTTTATAAATATCATATTGCGGAAACCAGATCTGAGACGCGTACTCCAGGGTACTTCGTACGTAAGAGCCACGTAAGAGCAATAGAGTACTTTGAGCGTTTTAACATTTTTAAAATCCCTGGTACTACGCATCACAAACCCCAGAACTTTCGAGGCTCTAGCAAATATATTCTCTACGTGACTATCATACAGAAGTTTTTAATAATTGAGTACTCCTAAGTCGCGTATAATTACACTTCTAGGAACTATTGAGCCTCCAATCTGCTAGTTAAATTCTACATTCGTAGTCTTTCTGCTAAAGGTAACAAGAGCACACTTAAGGGGATTTAAATCCAAGCAGTTAAGACTACAGTAAGTTTGCAGTCTATTTAGATCTTCCTGCAGTAGAAGAACGTCGTGAGGAGATGAGATTCTAGAGCAAATTAAAGGTACAAATACAAGTAAAATTACAATATATCAGAAAAAAAAACTGCCACCTGACTGGCTTGTTGATGATTTTTCATCCATTTGACTAAATAGTCAGAAATTTTGCCTTACACAGAACATTTGCCACTTTAACAACTAATTAACTACTGAAATACTTATATTTTTGATACAATACAGGCTTTTTGAAGCTTTTTCATTAGGTAATATTTCGTACGTTCGAATTTTATAATCACGAAAATGTTTGCTATAAGTTAAATTTTACAGATAATTTCGTTGATATTTTAATATATCCCGAAACCATCATTTTCCATAAACACTATTGGCAAATTTTTCTAATTGTCTTTTTTTCTTCTGACAACTAGTTGCTTTCATACCAAAATCATATTATGCTTGCTTGATTCTTGCTTGCTTGCTTGCATAATTGCAAACTTGCTTGCTTGTTTGCATGCTTGCGTGATTGCTTGCAATGTAAGCATTTTTAGATTTTGTTAAATTTTTTACCCTCTTCAACGGCCAAAAACAAGTAATATGCTATTTTATTATCGAGAATTGTATCTTAATTTGGAATATTAAAGTTTTGGAATAAAAATATTTGGAATACAAAGTGCTGGAATATATATAATATTAAATTTGGTTTTTGTAACTGGGGTTTTATCTGTGTTATAAGTCAACGGTTAAATGAAAAAAAGGTTAAAAATAAAATTCTGTACTTTATTAATATGGATTTTGTAACTTCTGGAAAACAAAAAAGAAAACACAAAAAAGTCGAATCATTTCAGGACATATCAAAAATATCGTAATCCAAATTTTCGGGTTTACAATATTACAATATGTAGCCATCAAACATGAAATTTAGAAAAAAAGCCGTGCACAGAACTTGTGCCACTCTTTGAAAACTAAAGAAACTTAACAGAACCACTGAAACATTTATATTTTTATCACCTGACAGGCTTCTTAAAGATATTTCAGCCTACTAAAAAAAAAAAACTCAATCAAAACCAAGCACTGAACTTAGGGCACTTTTAAAAAAGTAATTAAACTAGACGGAACTACGAAAAATGTGTATTGATGACAACTGATTTGCTTCTTAAAGCTTTTTCAGCTATCTGACAGGAATTTAATAATTTTATTTAGACACAGAACTATTCCACTTTTTTAGAAGTAACAAAACATGGCGAACAACTAAAAAATGTACGTAAATATTCCTAAACTGTTTTCAAAGTTTTTTCAGCCATCTGACAATAAAATCAGAATATAAGTCACGCACAGAATAATGCCACTTTTTTAAACTAATGAAAATTGACGGAACTACTGAACCACGCATTTTAATGACATTTGACAGGCATCTTGAAGCTATTTATAAAAAATATGAATTATAGCCACGCACAGAATATATGCCATATTTTAAGAACTATTGTAACTTGATGGAACCTCTGAAATATGTATATTTCCGAAACCTAACAAGCACTTTAAAGCTTTTCAGCCAATTGACAGAAAATTAAGAACTAACGCCACACACATAACTTATGCTACTTTTTTAGAACTAATGAAAAAATTTTCAAGATTTCTAAAAAGGATTTTTTCTAAGTCTCGTTTTTTTGCAAAATGTTGAGGACACATTCCTAAGAGCGCACTGTAAAAAGAATGTCTTTGAACAGCTCTGCACAATGCGCTCATTACTGACACTTTTGAATACTTTTGATAAAACGGCGCTAAAACGAGAGCTTCGACCCTTGGATAGTGTTCTCAGTGCTGTGGTCAAGATTTACTATTTAGAAACTTACTTCCATGCTGGACTGGGAGCGAGAGAAAAACATTTAATTTGGCAGAAATGCATCTGAACACACTATATAAACTAGGTAAGGGATCCGAAAATTTCAGTATATTACAATTTAGGCGATAGACTGAAAACCTGTCACTACAGCAATACCTACAAATCTATGTCCCATAACCCTCAAAACTTTGTCAGACGTTTCGGAACGACCTTTGTTTTTAAATCGTTTACGCTCTGTCTACAACATAAGGGATAAAGGCGTGATCATATGTATGTATTTATATACAAAACATACTACCGAGTATTAACTATACCAGGTAAATTTTATTAATGGTCTAAAGCTAATTATTAGGTTAATTAGTGTGCGCTTTGAAATATGATGTTTTATTTACAAATGAAAAGCGGAGACGTAAAATAAAATTTAACTTTGTAAGTTGATCCGGCAAAGTTTGAATAAGTTTGCCGTTCGCACGACACTGGCACTTACCTAATAAAGATATATGCTAAATACTACATGACTTTGGCGGCATGAATTTACATACACTTAAAATCGTGCCTCAAGAAACCTCTTGTATAATTTATTTTTTTCCAAAAAAATATAATATATTGTGTAGTATAAGTAATGAATAACTTTTTCCCGGTTTGGTTAGGACATTGCAGGCAGAATCACTTGATTGTCCGAAGGAAGAGGATTCCGTGCTTCGGAGCGGACGTTAAGCCGTTGGCCCCGATCGCTGTCTGTAACAGTGGTCGTTACTCAAAACCATGTCAGAGGACTTACAGCTGTACAACTAGGTGGTTTGAAAACTCTGACACCAGGGTTCATTGGGTCGTTGTTCGACTTTAGAATCCACTCGCTAAGAAGAATGAATAACATTGTATCCGTTTTTGAACACGATGTTTTTATTTTGCTTTTAAAAGTAGATCGTAAAATGAAATTGGGCTATTTTGACTTTGCTTTACCCCTGTCCTAGTCAATTCACCTGACCCTTTTTACAAAAGGATATTTTTGAAGCTGAAAAATTTGTTGTCGAAAGTCTCGATCAACTAATACTTCAGAGCTTTTTCACTCACACAGACATATGTTGTACTATTATATATTCTGTGATACAGGTATGATTTTGACATGCTTTGTGTAAGGATTATAACGAGATTGCCAACAGCGACAGTATTTTAAAGCCCAGCCAGGGCAATATCAAAATGTTTTTAGTAATGTTTAAAAATCATAAACATTCTTAATGGAAACTTGAATGCAAAAAATCACTACTCTATTATGCAATACAGTTGTTCAAAAGGTTCCACTGGTTCTCAACATTGATAAGAAATGCTCACACCACCGCGTCTATTTTAGTAACGCTTTGCTCATTCAAACATGTTCACAGCAGACACCTATCTTGTGTTCGATTTATGGCATTAATTTGAAATTTCACTCGAATACTACCGATTCCACCCTTTTAGTACCACCATAAAATAAAACGGTGTGCCCAAAAAAGCCCGTACTTATTTAGAATACGAATAAACAAGGTATTGTTTTTAATTGAAGCGGCACACATTTTCGACTTCATATTTTTATTTTCCGGACTCAGTATTTGGGTTTTGTGTGTTATCCGAAATCTGTCAGGTAGCGTGTTCGCGCAGCTTTCGCTGAATTAATTATTAAGAAGTTAATTCATTGTTTGACCATTTCAAAATAACCGCCCTTAGAATATTGGGATTTTTCTCATACAGTAATAAGCTACCATCGACAGTTTGGCCATAGATAGCGCTTATGCCCGTTTTGTGAATATAAGTCTGGTTTTACGACACCCATGGGGAAATACTTGTTTGCTAATGGGGTGATGCTATTCTGACCTGGAAAAACAGAGAAGATTTTAAGGTCTAGTATATTATAGTTATACCTTCGAGAAAAACAGAAAATTATTCAAAAGTTAATCAGCTTAAGTGGAACGCATGTAATAAATGTGTTACGTTTTGTTTCCGCTCAATATTGGGTTTTTCCTGACGACGTGGAGCTAACAGGGAATTACCGCGTGATTTATAAATCTCGATACTGACAAATTGGACTGACGAGGAAAAGGATTCGAAGTGATACGCACTGTCAAAATATTGGTGGTTTGATATGTGTTTTTTTTTTGTGTATTTTCTTCTATTTACTATGTTACTACCTAGGAACGAAAACTGCTGCACTTACAACCACTTTCTTCCGATAACGAGTTCCTAGTTTTAGGTAGATACCAAAACTAGGAACTCGTTATCGGAAGAAAGTGGTTGTGTTATCGGTATGTCAAAGTCAAAGTCAAATCATTTATTTCCAAATAGATTCCTAAGAACACTTTTAGAAAGTCACAAGCGAGTCTATTACAAAGAAAATTATATCAGTGTCACAAAATAAAATAAAACTATATCACAATGAAGAAGAAGCATCAGAAACTCGCACTTTGCGCCCCTCCCTTCGTTTTATCTTATTCTTACTTTTGTCCTTCTTTTTGTTCAAACTAGGGTTTGTGACCGCAATGTGTGCCAATTTCTTAGGCTTCACTGAAATATCAGAGCTCCATACATTATTGTCATTAGTATAGTCATCTAACTTACAATAGGCTTTCCGACATAATGTGTTTTTAATAGTATCTTTAAATTGATTTTCTGACAAATTTAATATATGGTCAGGTATTTTGTTATAGTATTGTATACTTAGACCTAAAAATTATTTTTTACTTTAACTAACCTAAACGGGGGTTGGTCAATTTTATTTTTGCTTCTTAGGTTCCGGTTATGCCTGTCACCATTTTTGGTAAAACTATGAATATTTTTCCTTGCATACATATCATTTTCATATATAAATTGACATGGTACAGTTAAAATATTTATCTCTTTGAACAATTCTCTTAGGGAATCACGACATCTGAGTTTGTAAATTGCTCTAATAGCCCGTTTTTGCAAAACAATAATTGAATGAATATCAGCAGCGCGGCCCCATAGCAAAATTCCATAGGACATAATGCTATGAAAATAACGAAAATATACAAGTCTTGCTGTAGCAACATCCGTGAGCTCTCGGATTCTTCTCACAGCAAATGCGGCTGAACTTAGTCTCCCCGATAAAGATGTAATGTGACGGAGCCATTGAAGTTTCGAGTCAAGTGCAATCCCTAAAAAAAGCTGTGCTGCCGGTGAACTCTATTTTTTCATTATTAAGTACAACATCATTATTGGAAGAATGTACATTAGGCAAAGTAAATTTTATACATTTGGTTTTTTTCGCATTCAACACTAAAATATTAACAGTGAACCAATTATGAATTTGTCCAAGAGTGTTATTTACGTTGTCATAATTTTGTATATGTCTATCAACTTTAAATAAGAGATGTCTGATGATCTGCAAATAATACAATCTTTGACAAATTGTCTATCATGTAGGGAAAATCATTAATATACACTAGAAATAGAAATGGACCTAATATCAAACATTGAACATTTACACCTATTTTAACACAAGACCCTGATGACTTAAGTCCGTTTACATTAACCTTCTGGATCCTATCGTCCAAATAAGAATTTAAAATTATCAAGGCTTGATTTTTGATTCTATAGTTTTTCAATTTTGACAATAAAGTTTCATGATCTACGCAATCAAATGCTTTAGAGAGGTCACAAAATACGCCAATGGCATCTTTTGATTCCTCCCAAGCATTAAATATATGATTTAAAAGGGCAACACCAGCATCTGTAGTACAACGTCCCTTTGTGAACCCAAATTGCTGGTTATGTAATAAGTTATTGTGATTAAAATGAGAAAGCATTTGATTGAGTATGATCTTTTCAAACACTTTGCTCAATACTGGTATAACAGATACCAGGCCACTCAGAAAGTATTGCGATAAATAGTTTTTATATATGGCAGACTGACCGGTTAGAATCTTTTTTGAAAATATGATTACTTGTAAGTAAAAATATGTGTGTTCCATTTTCAAAATTTCCCTTAACATTTTTTGCGAGCCAATTCAAAGTATCGTGTGTTACTGAAAAATGGATCTGCGCCGGGAACATTTTAGAGCTATGATTTTTTACGATTTCAAGTGTCGCCTGAAACCGGATGAATCGTTCGATAGACTTCAAATGGCATTTATGGATGAAAGCCCCTCCAAGGCAACCGTGTATCGTTGGTATAACGAATTTAGGCGCGGTCGACCAATCTTGGGGGATGAAGAAAGAAGCGGTCGCCCTTTGACGACTATTACGGAAGAAAACGTGCTAGCAGTGAAAAATTTAATCCAAGATAATAGGCGAATTACATATCAGGAGATTCAGCACATATTAAAGATTGGATCGGGAAGCGTTCACGAGATTCTACAAGGGCATCTTCGCGTGAGGAGGATAGTATCACGCTGGGTGCCGCACTACCTCACCGACGCTAAGAAGCAGGCCCGGGTGGAATGGTGCCGTGATATGCTGAACAAATTTGAAGCAGGCTCGTCTCGGCGTGTTTACGACATCGTAACAGGTGATGAGTCCTGGATTTATCAATACGATCCAGAAACCAAGCGCCAGTCGACAGTTTGGGTGTTTCAAAATGAACCAATGCCTACCAAAGTGAAGCGATCTCGAAGCGGGGGGAAGATTTTGATCGCCAGCTTTTTTAATTTGACTGGCCACTTGGCCTTAATTCCCTTACGAGATCAAAGAAGCATTAACGCCGAATGGTATACTACCAAATGTTTACCAGAAGTTTTTTCTGTTGTGAGCAACAAGCGACCAAACACAGGGCTCCGCGGACTACTGTTCCACCACGACAATGCGCCTGCACACACCGCGCTCAAAACGAGGGACTTCGTGGACAGCACACCAGTCAAACTCCTGGGTCACCCTCCTTACAGCCCTGATCTAGCACCGTGTGACTTCTTTTTGTTTCCAAAAATAAAAAATCAGCTCAAGGGGATACAATTTTCGTCGCCGGAAGATGCGCTGGCTGCGTTCGAGCAGGCTGTGAACGAGGTGTCTACGGCGGACTGGAAAAAGTGTTTTGAAAACTGGTTCAGACGCATGAATCTTTGTATAGAGGCTGGTGGAGAGTACTTTGAAAAGATTTAATAAAAATATATGTACCTGTAGAACAATTTTTTTTAGTGTCGCAAATCTTTCTGAGTGTCCCACGTACTGGCCTATAGTTGCTTGGATCTGCCTTGTCACCAGCCTTGAACAAAGGAACTACTTTACTGTTTTTCATCAAATCAGGAAATATACCGTGATCAATACAATCATTAAAAATATCTGACAAGTATGGTGCTAATACATTGATAATTGAGGTACACACTTTGACTGACATCCCCCATAAGTCTTCAGTTGCCTTAACCTTTATATCTTTAAACAATTTAACAATTTGCTGGCGGCTAACATGACTAAATTTAAATTCAGAATTGCAGGCTCCCACGTTTTCTTTAAGTAATTTTAATGAAAGCAAAGGTGAAGAGTTGAGAACTTCAGTAGTTTTCAGGGGTATATTTGTAAAAAATGTATCAAATATCTGGGCAACTTCGCAATCATTACTAATTATTCCACGGTCAGTTTTAATTGAAAAGTTATTTTCACGTGGCTTTGTTTTACCTGTTTCGCTGTTGATAACTTTCCAAACAGTTTTAATTTTGTTACTAATAAAATTTGCTTTAGCCATTAGGCATGCTTATATAAATGTTTTCGAATATTTTTTAACAAATTGTTTGAGGTTATCACTATTTGTCATGTTTCTCTGCTCATAGAGATCTAAAAGCCTATCTTTACTGATTGGTAGACCTGTGGTCGCCCAATCACTGAATTTAAATTTTCTATTAATTTCTTTGAAATCAATTTTAAATATAATTTTAAATTCTACACTAATTGTAGAAAAAAAAATCTTTATATACGTTATTGGGATTACTATTAATATTAAGATTAGGCAATTTATTGATGAGAACATTTTGCAATATACAGAATCCCTCAGAGCCTTTAGTTGTTATTTGTTGCGCAAAAACGTGCAGTCCGACTGCTCGCCCATATACCGCAAGACTGCTCAGTTCGTCCCTACTTTAAAACTTTGAAAATTTTAACTCTGCCGTCTCAAATTATATTAGATGTTGCGATGTTTGTGCGAAAAAATCTAAATTTATACAAAAGACATAGAGATATCCACAAGTATAGCACACGAAATGCTAATGATCTAGTCACTATTAAACACAGACTCACTAAAACTAGTAAACTAACATATGTTATCGGGCCAAAAGTATACAATAAATTGCCTCCAGATGTTACTGATGCAAGAAGTGACAATAGTTTTAAGCATAGGGTCAAAAAATGGTTAATTGAGCAGGCGTTCTACTCAATTGATGAACTTTTAAATATACATTGAGTCAAATTGTAAATATTATTATGGATTATTTTTAGAAATGTATTAATTTTAAAAATGAATTGTAAGTATAAATTACTTAAATGAGATTATTTAATATTATTTTAAATGATAATATTGTCAAATGACGTGTAAATAATATTTACCAATAAAAATTATATGATATGATATGATATTAGTTGGTTTTTACAGCATGCCTGGGAGGAAGTGCAGCTGGCACATTCTATCTTTTTCTCTCGCGCCCAGTCCAGAATGGAAGAAGACAGATTTGGTTTGATGACATGTCATAATAGATAAGAGCAAACTGCTACGAAATGTCCACAGAAGCGTGGAAGCAACGGAACATCCTTTCTAAATTAGTTCTCTTACAAAATAGAGGCGAAAACGTATTTTTCCTTAAAAACTTTCACGAGTGGACATATTTTTTGTCGAAACCCGTTTCTCCATTCACAACACAAAAAGTGACTATTTGACAATGACAAAGACTTATGGGTGTATCCGAAAGCGTGTTCTACTATTTAAATTTTACTGACCCAAGTTAGCAAATACTCATTCATCCCTGTGTCCCTAGATTTACTTTGGGAAATCGTCCCAAATTCTTGTTGAATGTGAACTCAGCTTTGATGATGCTTAAATGAATGAGATTTAAAAAAAGGAGCGAAAGCTGTTATTCGTTTAGTACAAATAATTAAATGCTTCCAAATCAGTTTAGATTTACGTTCACCTTTTGCTTGCTAAGTTTAATTTAAATGAAAATAATTTTAACGACGGGTATTGTTTCGTCAAATTAATACTTAATCTGGGTAGAGTCATTATTTGATTGTTCTTATTATGATGATTGACATTGAACTACTTTCAGAGACTTTGGTGAATGAATTATACTTTGCAATTTAAAGTAATTATTTTAAGATATAATATACGGTACATAATTGTATTAGAAATAAATTGAAATAGAATGTTGACTCAACACAAAAACGACCAAATACTAACAAGTCACTACATAGTATAAAACAGAGTCGCTTTCTCTGTCCCTATATCCCTATGTATGCATAAATCTATAAAACTACGCAACGGATTTTGATGCCGTTTCTTTTAGTAGACAGAGTGTTTCAAGAGGAAGGTTTAGACACTGATAATTTCCGTGCAAAGCCGGGGCGGGCCGCTATTTATAGATAAATTATACTTCAAGAAACAATTTAAAGCTTTTGTAACGATCCATTTATGTTGTTGGCATAGACAACGACGTCATATACAAGGTTAGTATAATTGAATTCGGTAAAGTTATAACAAATATCCGTTGACATAAAAAAACAATGTTGAGTTTCTGAGAACGTAAGGTTTGGGTTTGGAAACAGAAAACCTCAGAAAAAATATCCAAAACAATTCATTTCCGAATGAATAAACATATTTTTGAATACATGTCTATTATTATGAGATCATATACCTCTCTACAAAACGGATATGTATGCGATGACCAGCTACCGACTGCGACGGGGAATTACACTATCAGAATCTTTCCGGTTTTTTCAGTTCACTTTGCCCCGTCTTTTGCATTCCTTGGTGTGAAAACGTTTTCTTCCATATCCGTTTTGACGACGTTTAGTCAAGTATTCTTCTTCATGGTAAAACCAGATGGAAATAAAATACTTCCAACAGGGATTTGAGATTATGTAAAACGGGGCAGTCATTTATTATAAAAAAATTAAGTACTAATTACTCGCACTTCGGAAAAAATCTAACTGCATGCGTTTGTATTTTACGTTACTGAAAACTGGATGCACTGTAAAGTTTTCTTCAAAAACGCAAGCTGTTAAATTCAGCTCACTCGTGCATGTTAGTCTATTTTTAAATCTATTTTCTAAATCTGATCGCTGTGCCATGAGGAGGATTAGTTTAATCAAGAGATTTTAGACGAATTTCTATTAGGAAATATTTATTTGAAAGTGGATACAAGTACTCACAAGGAAAGTTTTAGGACAAATTATAAAGAAAATTGCATGTTAATCTTTAAGAATATCCTATAAGCCTGTAAAACATGAAAATAAATAAGCTACAATTAACACTTTATCGATTTCTGGCGTACCGTGCTAAGAGTCTAAATAATTGAGCCACCAAGCAATTCAAACTACCAAGTAAAACTTATCTGTAGATAATATTCTATGCCAAAGCTCAATTTAGCTAATCCACTTGGGAATATCGTTTTGACAGAAGCTTGCATACAAAATAATCGTATAAAAGAAAAAAAATATCTGTAGAATCTGTTTGTGGGAAATATAGATTAATTTCACTGATTTGCGAAGTCGCTGAGCGCTAGCTTTAACTCTTCTGTGACGAATTCACATTTAGAATTCCACACGCATTGATAGACATTATTACTTTGAAGTCAAATGGGATGAGTAGGTGTTCGTGTGGCAAAATTCAATGCAAACTTAAACTCAATTGTTTAGTGGAGGTAATACTTGTGACAGTATTGTGCCTATGTCTGTCTCAATGGTTTATTAATTAGGTACTATTTCCGGGTAATAGATTATAAGGCTGCGGTCGTGATTTTTTAGCTAGCTCTTCATTACTCAAAAAAAATCGTTAGCTATTCAACGTGGCAACGAACCCAAAATAATAGCCCATTTAAGTACCAAAAATACGCCCTTAATTAAATTTATTTCAGCGGTTTAGTATCTAATAAAATCCTTAAGATATTTCGCTCATAATACGAGTTAAACCCGCAAGCTGTGCGAATTATTATGGCAATAAAACTCTTATTTAATTCGCCTCAAGTATGTAATATACTTATGTTTTCACAATCTTCGTTCAGATTCTGGTTTAAAATAAATAGAAAACATGATCAAAAACCAGGGATGATTCCATATCTAACATAACATAACTCGTATTTTTTAAGTTGAAACATAATAAACTAAAAACCAAACATATCTATAGTATATCCATTTCAGTTTTAGAATAAGGGCAAACAAAGTTTCATGTTTTTATTATTCTAAAACACATTTCTATATTAAATTATACGTGTTGGCAAATTAGTTAAGTTACTAAAATTACTATTTCATTATGTTATATAAAAGCTAAAACTTATTTTAGAAACAAGATCTTCGATTAAAAGACATGAAACTTTGTTTACCCTTTTTCTAAAACCTAATTGGAAATACTATAGTGTTAGTGCAATCTGTCGCACTGACTATCTGCGGTTAAACTTGACTTTCAAAATGAATCCCAGAGTACAGCTTAAGTCTCTCTTGAAGAATATATGAGTTTCATTTCAGATAAAAGCCTTTTGTAAATATTTATTCATATACGAAACAAAACAAAACTCATTTTCAACAAAAAGATATATCACTGCCAGTTTAGTTTGCTTTTCTAAATCATGCCTTACTTTCAGGTACTCTTTCACATAGAATGGTCTTTTAATTCCGTGTAAAACAGTTTTTAAATTTTAGCACACATATACATACAAATAAAATCACGCTCTTTTATCCCTAATGAGGTAGGTAGAGCGTAAATCTAATACGTCTGATAAAGTTTTGAGGCGTAAACGACCTAAACAAGGTCGTTCCACCAAGTCTGACAAATTTTGAGGGCTATTTAAGATATATTCGTATGTATATTGCTGTAGTGACAGGTTGTCAGCCTATCGCCTAAATTGCAGTATACTAAAACCCTCGGATCCCTTAGCTGAATTTTAAAGCACGCCTAGCAGGAAATGCAGCTGGCACATTCTATGTTTTACTCTCGCTCCCAGTCCATGGATGACTAAGTTTTAACATTTTTTTTTATAACATAAGAGGTCTTCGTTCGCAAATAGTTGTGTAATGAGTAGATACTAAAACGGATAATAATGATATACCCAGCGCAATAAATATAATGAAACAAAGGATGTTTCGGGATTCAATCAAAACTGTTATAATTAATTACAGTGTCAACAAACTTTGGTACTCGAATCATAATATAATTTAAGAGGGCTTTGGTTACAATAGAGACAAAATTTCTTCTTCTTCTTCTTATTAAGCCAAATAATATTTCTATTAGAAATAGTATGTTCACAAAATCAAAATAGCAACGCCAATGTTTAAAAAAAAAGGGATAATCCCCTTTAAAAAGAGGGGATTATAATAGCAATTTTAATCCCAGAAAGAAAAACAAAAAATGTTCCTTTTATTATTTGAACTTATTACGCAACACAGTAATATCCAATAAAGCTTTGACCGTGGAGAATAATTAGGTTCATGTAGTTCAAAGGACATTCGTAAGAGGGCGTTGCTTTTATCCAACTCTTTCCGGAGGGAACACATCAAGTACTGGTATTAGGGTCAGAGGTTGAAGATGAGTACTTAAGTACTTCATGAGAATATGTATCCTTTAAATGTGATAATGAAGAATTTTAAACAGAAACATAGATAATAGGCAAAATGTAATTGTGGGCGTGGATTAACAACATACATACATACATAAATTCACGCCTTTATCCCTTACGGGGTAGGCAGAGCGTTAAACGCCTCGTAAAAGGCGCTTTCGCCGCGTCTGACAAAAATTGAGGGCAATTTTAGATTGTAATGTGTATTGCTAATGTGTAGTGACAGGTTGTCAGCCCGTCGCCTAAATTACAATACACTGTAACCCTCGAGTCCCTTTTGCTGTCTTCTACAGCATGCCCGGGAGGAAGGGCAGCTGGAACATTCTATGTTTTTCTATCTCTCCCAGTCCAGCATGGAAGAAAACAACAACATATTACTAGAAAATAGAAAATACCGCAATTATGTTTATTGTTAACTCGATATTTCAATATTTTGAATGCAACAACTACTGTTGCTTGCTTAATTATCACGAATAGACAACAACAACGGCGATAATTTTAAAACTTTTAGAGAATATCATTTTTCTTTTTGCGTTTCTACAAGACATCTTGAATTAATAAAATAAATTGCATTCAAGAATAAGAATAAATATTGGTTGTAAAGTAAAACGAAACGACGAACATTAAACGGTATCGACTCACTCGTAGCTCTTCCATACATTATGCATCACGTGGTCATTTTATGACTGTATCATTTATTAGATGTTGCATTTTGTACTGCAATAGATCAGTAAGGAATTGAATTTTAAATAATGATAATTATGCATATTTCTTTTATTTCATGCTGGACTGAGAGAGATTGAAAAACATAGAATGTGCCAGCTGCATCTCCACCCGGGCACGCGTAAAAACCAGCTAAGGGATTTTAGGGTTTCAGTATATTGTAATTTAGGCGATGGGCTGACAACCTGTCACCTACAAATCTATCTTAAATGACCCTGAAAACTTTGTCAGACGTGGCGGAACAACCTTTGTTTAGGTTGTTTACGCTCTGACTACCCCATTAGGGATAAAGGCGTTATTATATGTATGCATGTATGTATGATTCGTAGAAATAATTGCTGTATTGAACGGCTGTCAGCCCAACGCCTGAATTGCAATATACTTAAATTCTCGGAAATTGGTTCCGAGAATTGAAGTATTAACAATTCTGATTTTAACAGCATGCCCGGGAGGAATTGCAGCTGGCACATTTTTTGTTTCTCGCTCGCTTCCAATACATAATGGAAGATTTCTTCTTTTAGTCGTGTGAGTGAGCAGCAGATGACCGATTCATATTGACCAGATTTCACCGACGTATTTACTGTTTTGTTTAAACAAAACTGATAATGCAAGTAGAGGCACTGAAATGCAGTGTAGGCACAAAATATAATAACTACGTGTAGGTCGCATATATATTTTTTTAATTTGTTGACCAAGATCAGAAATCTTTATAGCAAAATGCAAATTTTTATACGCCATGGTTGCAGCCTTTGCAATCAAGGAACACGCTACAATAAAGTGTGTTTGTTTTGAGATAGGATAGCGATATCGGTTTTCGAAGTGTCTATTGTCTTGAAGAATTGATATTGGAATTGTAAAGTTCTATTTTCTGCATTCGTTTTCTCCTCGTTTTACTTTATTTTGCAATGACATTTAATACCTTAGCCTGAGATAGACCGATAAAAGATGAATTTCATCTTTCTCTTTAAATAAACTGTTTGAAAAAGTAACAGTGAAAGTTTTAACCTTTAAAACTTCAAACTGTTTTACGATCGTATCATAAAATGCAAAATTAGGGACCGTAACAGGTAAAGTAAAACTTGAAATCCAATTTGTCTACAAATATTTCTTAATTAAATGCTTTCTTGATTAAAATCAGAATATTCAAATATTTCGTATTTTAATTTGAAAATATATTAAACTAACTTTTTGAATTGAGTTTTACCCCCCATTAAATGAGATTATTTCTCCCGCGTAGTAAAAACGTTCTTCAAAGTATTCTAGATTTATTTATAATATTACATTTATATTTTTTTGCTAGCCAGTGTGCCTTGTGTTCTGCAACACAGAATATTCTACCTAAAAACTTTTTAAATAAAGGCTCAACCATTCCCTGGATAGGAATATCGCGGTGTGAATATCATTGTGTGCGTCCAGAGAGCTTTACGGTTCCACTGACTGATAAAAACAAATATGCCCTTTTGACGAGTATCTTTTGTAAATTGCTTCCAAAAATCCGGTCGTTTCAACAAACGGGTTTATTACAAATCTGTTGTTCGCAGATTGAGGTTTTATGTGCGTTGTCTTCTTAATCAGTCAAATTTTCCGAAAATGGCGTAGCGAAATCGTTTTCTTTACCCGGTACTTTTACCTTGCATTTTATTCGGAACTTTTGAACTTAGGATGTAATAAAATATTTTATTGTTATAAGGTTAATAACACTTTTTGTAATTAACCTTTACGTTAATAAAATATATTTATGTACGAAATCGCATTCTATAGATCTGCAATAAAAATCTTGAGATCTTCTTCTTCTTCTGTCGAGTAGGTATCGAGTCCTCCGACCCAATAATCTTGAGATAAGTACTGGATATTTTTTTTTGTATAGTAAAGGTATTTTCCAAAGAAGAGGTAGTCATTAAGGGCTTCTTTTACATTTCGAAACTGATAAAAATTTTGGAAGCAAATTCTACGAACGGCAGATTTGAGCCAATTTCTGAATCCACAAAGTAAAAAGCAAAATTTTCAAAATAATTGGAGCACAGAATTTGAGACGTAATTTTTAATAACATAGTAATTGGAACAAAATAAAAACAATTTTTGTATAATTTTTGATGGTCGTCGTTTTTTTTTCGTAAGTAATTAAACTACACAGCGTGTAATGAAATTTCATCACTGTGTAATGTGTGCACTTATTTTTATCTGCAGTTCAAATCTAATGGATAATCTCTCGCGTGCACTGAGATGAGTTTCTGCTTCATAAAGTTAAATGAACTTGCTGGTCGTGTCGCACTGAAAACAAGTTCGCTAAAAGAAAACAGGTTTTTTTTTTCCAAACTTGAGAGGCGTTTAACTTACGATTTAACTTTAGATTTATTTCCACATTGATATTGTCAAAGCGTTTTATATTTTAAAGAATTGAACCCGCATAAGTTTCGTATGGAAATTATATCTTTATTTTCTGTTCCTATGACAAGTTAACATTTAATCCCTCTTCACTTTGAGTCTATGACTATTATGACTATTTATTTTGTTACTTCGTCCTGCTGACTGACACTTTAATATTATTTACAAAATGTGGCCGATTTCGCAAATTTATTATCTGTAACTACAACAAACTAGAAAAGTTGCAACTTTATAAGGTTCAAAATGACCTACATTGTTTAACCTCAATCTGATATACCAAATTTTTGATTGATTGTGTTTTCAGTGAATTATATTTTTTTTACTGATGAGGGCGCCACTTAGCCCAGGGCATCCCATTAATTCCGTCCTTCCAGTTGAACAATTTTATTTATGCAAATAATAAATCCGACTTCATCTTTCGGTTTGAATGTATTGAATGATTAAATTAAAACAATGTTTAATTGGACAGCTTATGAGCTTACTTCGGTAATGCATGTTCAAAATGAAGTATTGATCCCACGTCCGCGGAGATTCGTGTTTTGTTTTACCAATTGAATAAATAAAACGAACATCCAAACTTATTGCAAGTAATTGAAATTGCCTCCGAAATAAAATTATTGTCTCTGAGAAATATGTTTTCCAATATTGTTCATAAATTAATTGGGTTTTAATTGTGTTAAATTAATTAATAACAGTTATAATACCTGCTGAATTTAATGTTTTAAAATCATAATATAGAAACATGACTTTACAGTAAAGCAGCTCTTCTCGGTACCCAAGTACTACGCTTTTAGTCACTTGAAGCCTTTGTAATATATATCATACCTTAGCAGTCTACAATGCCACAATATAATGATACTAAAAACATGGAATTTACTCAAAGGCATACCTTATTTTAGCTCTTACGTTTTAATTAAACCAAAAATTTTAATTTAGGGCACAAAACTAACATGTGTTTAGTGTATTTTATAAAAAACAATTTTTACATTGAAATGTCTGCAAAACTAACACTGAATTGGTGAATGTTGAAGTATTGGGATGAATGGAAGAGGAAAAATATACTCGTATATGTACCGGACCCAAATAATGGGGTATTGCAGATAACTTGGAGCAGGAAGCAAACATTGATTTACTTCCTATTGACTTTCAAATAACAGTCATAATTTACCGTTGGAAACCATAGATAAGATCGAGGTTGCGGAATTTGTTCAAGCTGCTGACAAATATATTTCACTGGGTGAGCTATTATTAATCTTTGAAACACAGCAATCCTTTGATAGCAACGAGGGATGTAAAGTTTCCTAATTGAAGCACAATTCCTTTGCCAGAAACTTGACAAACTTCTGGCATAGTCTAGTATAGTGCAACTATTGATTAGTTACTCCACGTACTTCTGCCGGTTGCTATCGCTGTCAATTTCGTTTATTGTTTTTCTATGCTTCTTCTTAGCGAGTGGATTCTCGAGTCGAATGACCCGATGAGCCCTGGTGTCAGAATGTTTCTATGCTGGACTGCAGCATAAACAAAATAAGACCGAAAATACGATTTTGTGTTAAAATTGGTTTTCTAATTTTATATTTGGTTAATATTTTCAAACTAAACTTAATTAGAAACATAGACATGACGTATTTGGTCAAGACGACGTTTGGTTTTACTGTTTAGGAATAAAAGTGAAACTACGTTTGTATGGGATTTTACTACTCCGGCAGACCCTTAAGGAAAAGTATTTCGTATTTTGTAAACACAATTTTTAAAATTATCTTTTTTATTACGTTAGTCTATTATAATTTCAGTTTACTGAATAACTTTAAATAATGCCAGACATAAAAATGTTATTATCTCGTTTTTTGTTCATCTACGACGAATCACACTGATTTTATTTTCTTTTTACTCGAAACAAGAAAGAAGAACTCAAACGTAGTTTACAATTAGTAAGAAGTACGCTTGTACATTATTAATTGCATTTAATAAATCTCGCGTTGATTCCTGATAAATGCAGCTCCATAATTTCTTGGCTCCTGTTTTATTAACACCACGCTTTCACAATCACTAACAACACTCAAGTTACTCTAATAAACATTATTAAAGGAGGTATATTTTCTTATACGCTGGCCTGGGAGCAAGAAAAAAATATGGAATGTGCCAGCTGCATTTCCTCCCCGGCATGCTGTAAAAACCAGCTAAGGGATCCGAGGGTTTCAGTTTATTGTAAATTAGGCGACGGGCTGACAACCTGTTACTACAGCAATATCATATATTATTATAATACAAACCTATCTTAAATAACTCCCAAAACTTTGTCAGACGTGGCGAAACGACCTTTGTCTAGGTCATTTACGCTCTGCGTACCCTATTAGGAATAAAGGCGGGATTATATGTATTTTCTATATACTTAGTTCCAGAATCGAGGTTTTTACCGCAGTTTATTACGGCATACAAATTAAACTACTCTCCTTCAAATATTAGTATTCATAGTCAGTCCGGGAATCATATTTTTGGAATATTTTTAATGAAAAACTTAACGTATGTTCGCAACACTGCCGTCCTAATCATAACCATCGCAATCGACATTTTTGGATATTTTGAGTTATGGGCATATTTGGAATCACCGTAACGAGATCTACAAGTACAACTGATCCAATTTTTGAATTTCAGTTTCCTTCAATGCTTTTTTGTTAAGCAAAATTAACGCACTTGCAAATTTACTGTTGGTATCCTTAACATAAGCGTCATAATAGCCATTACGATACTTTACTTAGTAAGTCATTGAATAGGATAATCACATTTACTAATCATAAGCATCGTAATAACGCTTGTGGCTGTTACGCCTGGAATTTGTCACAGTTTGCCACAAAAAATACTAAGCATAAACAACGCACTTGCCTTGAAAAAATAAAAATATTGAAGAAAAGAAAGAAAAACTATCTTTGAAAGATCCATGTGATTATACCTGCATTAAAAAATGTACAACTAAAATTAACAATGATCAGAGAAAGGTGATTCATGAAAAGTATGTGGCTATGGAGTATGAAGAATAAGGACTATTTATAAAGTGCATGGTAGACGAAATTTCAGTTCGAAGAAGATCAACATCAAGCTTAGAGCAAAGAAAAACTACACGAAAATATCATTTGAAGGTTAACAATAGCAAAATTGAAGTTTGCAAGGTATTTTTTCTGACCACTCTGGGGTATAATTCCAAAAAATAATTGTAGAGTGAGATCAGAAATGAATAAATCGATTGAATCTCAAAAATTTGAGCGAGGTAAATATGAAAGAATTAATAAAATTGACAGGGATTTCATTAAACAGCATATTAAATCTTTTAACCCTTGTATCTCGCACTACAGACGAGAGCACGCGCCTAACAGGCTGTATCTACCAAGTGACGTTACTATAACATCTATGCATAAACTATTTTGCTCACAATGGCCAAATCTCAAAGTTTCTCTAGAGCCATACAGATTAGTAGTTAAAGAAATTTAGATTTCTTTCGTACGATTAGGCCATGAAGAGTGTGAGCAATGCGCAGATTTTTTTAACCACAACCCGAACCATGACAAAGTTAACCTTGACGAGACTTGCGTAGGCTGCAATATTTTTTTAGCACTTAGACAGAAATATCGCCAGACCAGAAAAAATACCAAGAAAACGTCGAAGTAGCTAAAACAAAACCAAAGGAAGTCATATTTTCAGTTGATCTACAGAAAGTTGAAATATTCCTAGGATCGATCAGTTTAAAGCGGCTATATTTTGTCCTAGAATCGTTGCTTTTAATGAAACTTTTGCGTCTCTTAGTTCTGTACATGAAAATGTCCCGTTTGCAGCATTGTGGAACGAGTCAGTTTCTGGTCGAAAACAGGAAGATATAATTTCGACTTTCCACGCATTCCTAATAAATAACCGTGACGCCGAAAATATTACGCTCTGGCTGGACAATTGTAGCGCCCAAAATAAAAACTGGGCTCTGATGTCTTTTCTCGTGCAGATTGTAAATAGCGATGCAATTAAAGCAAAATCTATCACATTAAGATACCTGGAACCAGGACACACTTTTATGTCTGCAGACTCATTTCATCATCAAGTTGGACAATCGATGAAAAAGATGGGGAAGGTATACGACTTTTCAGATTTCGTAGAATGTGTACGTTCTGCCAATTCGAGAAAAAACGTCGTCAAAGTAATGGAAGTACCGGACTTCTGCGATTATCAAGATATTTCTTCTCGGCACAAATTGAAAAAGATTACTCCTCGAGTATACCTAAAAGATATTGCGGAAATTAAAGTAGAACGAAATTTATACGAATTGAAGTACAAACAGAACCACGATGATGAAGAATTTAAAACACTGGATTTTAAACAGATAAAAGTCGTTAAAACTAAAGAATTTCCGATTGCCAATATAAAAACAAATCCAAGGGGCATCAATGAAGAGCGGAAATCAGCCATAGTTGAGAAACTTTTGCCTCTTATGCCAGAAAATAGAAGACATTTCTGGAAAATCTTGCCAGTTTCAGACGCCGGCAATTTGACGCAGGAAGACTAAACAGTAGCTTATTTTTTTTTTTCATATTGTTTGTTTAATCACATCTCGTTGAACACGGATGTAGGTAATTTTATAGAAGTAGCATGATTTCTCTGCACTTTTTAAATTATTTTTGTTTGTATGTTCGTTTTTTGTTTTTGTTGAGCCTAGAAGAAAAAAGGCAATTTTTAATTTGTAATAATTATGTTAGTCGTGCGCGTGTTTTAGGTCTGGTTTCCCTTCCGGGTTGCGAAGATCTGATGGCAGTCCCTCTGTGTAAAAACCAGTATCCTCGTTCATTCCTGTAGGTTAGGAAACTGACCCCGTGCTAGGGCGATGAGGAGTTTCGCGCGTCTGTTTCTCGCATCAGATCTCCGCTCCCAAAACAGTTTTTCGAAGTGAAATCTTTATTGTAGTTTCATTTAATTATCTGTGTTTCAAAATAATTCTAACAACGATCAAACTGTATTTGTATGGAGCGCGCTACGAATGACAATGGAGATATATCTCATTAGACTGATATAATGATGTAAGTAGGTTTGTTTTAGATAGTAAAAACAAAAAAAAATATTACCCTACTTATTTTAAATTTATTAACTAATTTTAAGGTAAAGTTTGAGACAATTCTTGTCTTTTTTGTTTTTATTGAACATGAGAGTTTTTAATTTTAAATTTAATAAGTAGTAAGGGAAGCCTATTGTTTTGAAACACGTACTGTCGAATAAATATAGATCTCATTAAACTGACATTATTGTGATAATTATGTAGTGTTTAGGCATGAAATAAAAATGTTCTAAACATTCAATGTACCTAACAAATAAAAATATTTCGAAAGAAATATATAAGAAATACTTATTTCAGATTTGATTTTACTTAGTTTAAGACCACTCAACTTTTATTAAATTTATAAAGTATTTGTTTTTTCCTTTTCACACCTAACAACTTTTGAGTCAAACTATTACTAAACCAATACTTACACAACATACATACGTGTCACCCCAAGTAGTTACGCAAAACCTCTTCTGAGGTTGCTCAGGTCATCAAACTGAACAACTTTCCCTATGGGACCAACCTCAAAAAAACTAAAAATTATCAGCTACCTATTTCAAACATTTGTACCGATGCGTTGGAATTTTGTATCTAACTGTTCAATTTAATGATCAGAGCAAACCCACGAGGGGTTTTGAATATTGAAAGGACTACTGAAGCAGCCCGCGGTCGATGAGAGGCTGTCAGGATGTTTTTGAATTTTATCTCATATAAATAAGTGACTTTCATTACTAGTCATAACAAACGCATTTGCTAACGCGCCCTCCACCATCGATTCCTAGGTATAAACATCGCACTTGCGCGTCTTGCGTTGGTATTTGATAAGGATACATCCATATAATGCTATCATCATAATCCTAATCATAAGCGACGTACTTGCATTTCCTAGACATAAGCAAAGCAACTGCGCACTTGCGATGGTTATGCTTAGGAAATAGAGGCAAATTAAATCCATATTTACAATTTTAAATAACATTTTGTGTTTTATCTATTACAAACCTTATTATTTAAGAAAAAATATAAAGTAAATTTAAACGTAATGGCCTTTTCTATGATGTCAATTTAAAAAATATAATAAATATCAGTTAGTTCAAAAACAGTCAACAAAAAACAAAAAAAAAAACTTTAGGCGCCATTTTCTCTAATTCTCCCTCCATGCAAGTGCGATGGTTATGATTAGGACGGCAGAACAGTACAGTACATCGAAAAATTCACATAAATCCAAAAATGAACATTCATTTTGTTTCCTCACTATTTGGTAAAACGGATTGAAATATTTTTGTAAAGTTTGATTTTATCGCGGTCAGGTACATTAACACAAGGACAAAGCGAGGGAAAGTTCTGTTTTTTTTTAATGTTAAATTTGCAGCCTTTTTCAACCCCTCCAGGTAGGTAAATACTATTCTATTTCAATATTGCATCGCTAGTGCGAGGGTGCTTAAGTATAGTATATCCGATGTAATTTATGCTCCAGAATCAATTACTCATACTTATTGCGATGCATTAAGGCTTCCACTCTAAACCTCTAACCACTTTGTCGCAGGAGGAAATTCTTCTGAAATTGAAATGAATGGGATACGATACGACATTTTTTTTAAATACGAGTGGAGAGTTGAAAGTCGTGTTATAAATGGCGCTACCGGATATTTGCGAACGATAAAATTCGGGATAAAACGCCACATCAATATCGTAATGTCGTGATTCATTATAATTTATCGTCTCAAGGTGAGCGATTTGGTTATTTTTGACAAAGTAACAAAGTCTTCTTCTGTCGAGTGGGTATCGAGTCTATCGACCCGATGAACCCTGGTGTCAGAGTTTTTAAACCGCCTTATAGCACAATTATCAGGCCTCTGACATGGTTTTAAGTAACGACCACTATTAAAGACAGCGACCGGGACCGACGGCTTAACGTGCCTTCCGCACGAAATCACGAAATCTTTTTATTTTCGGACAATCAGGTGATTAAGCCTGCGATGTCCTAACCAAACTGGAGAAAAATTCACAAAGTGATAAATTCTCAAATATCAACTTTGGGTTTCTCCCCTGGGAATCGAACCCAGGACCTCCGGATCGGGAGTCCATGGCACTAGCCACTAGACCACGGAGACATTTTTTGTTTATTATTAGTTAGTAACTACGCCCCACTGCTGGGCAAAATAGCCGATAGACACTATCGGCTAAATAAGATAAGATAAGAAGAAGAAGTAACTAAGTAATAATAACAGTTCTGCTAATCGATTACAACAGTACATAACGACTTTCTATACCAGGTGTAAGGGCAAAATGCTAGATGTTACTCAGTGAACTGAACACTGTTTGTTTTTCAGGAAATGAAAGTTTAAATTTGCTTTTCCATACAAATTGTCTGATCAAGATGAACATTTTGTATGAAAAGAAAGAATTTCGTCCTGGAAGTTGTTCAGTGTCGTTGACTGAGCAACTCCTATCAGTTTGCGGGACATTGTCCCTTACACCTGGTATTGAAAAATCAATTCCTCCTCATCATCATTTACTTACTTCTGGCAGCAAATTTTTCTTTAGCCGCTTTCCTTGGTTGCATTATTTTCCTTTATTAAAACTCTAACAGTATATTTTATGCTACGTTTATGTACATGAAACTTTCCATACGAATCAATAATTTTGTGTCGTATCCTCGAGTAACGATGGTAATGCCGTAATTGATACCAAAAATATTCTTGTTCAAGTAAAATTAAGTGAATACAACGATATAAAGTAACGATATATCACTCGACAGTCGGTAACTAAATTGGATACACTTTCACGTCATAAAACTTCCTGCTAATAAACAAGATCCGTCAGAAGAAGGAAAATTATGTAGCGCTCGCTAAAGTACGGAGATATTGGAACTGATAAATATACATTTCTTGTCGGTACTGTAATCTTGTCGTATTCTCTTGTACTTAACTTCGTGTATTGTGGTATCGATTTAAATTTAGAACAAAAACGCTTTTAACTTGAAAACATTCCCAAAGTTCGTTCATTATGTTTGGCTTGTTTTCAAAACAGCAGTTTTTTTAAAGAATGGTTTCCTATGTTTACTTCTTAAAGAGTTAGTTGATATCGTAGATCGAAGTAAACATGTACATTAACTGTAAGTAAGCATTTTATGGGTTCTATTTTAAGACAAATCACAAACCAGCACATCTAATTGTTTCCAGAAGACAAAATACTGACCAAAATTCTTATCTATTATAAACCTTATAATAAAGTGTATAATGCAAGGACATCGCATGCAATATCGTAAATGCTCCGATTATAGGTAGGTACTCCATGACGCGTGTTACTGGAGTGGTATGAAAACCGGCCAAGTGCGTGTCGGACTCGCTTACGAAGGGTTCCGTATCATTATCTATACAATATTAGACACAATGTTTTAACCTTTTGTTATCGGTTGCCGTTATTAGAATCAAGCAAATAATCGGCAAAGACATCAAGTTTGATGTATGGGATCCTTGAATATTTATTTTACTGTATATTGTACACAGAAACATTTACAAAACAAGGTAATTATCACACAACAGGCACTGCTTATTCCTAAAAAGAAATTTCTTACACCAGTCCGAGTATCTTCTGTCTTATTTTGTTTATGCTTAATATTTTCAAACCAAACTCAATTAGAAGCATAGATTATAATGCATGTGATCATGTGTACGAAATTTGTTTAAGTTTGGTTTTACATTAACACAGCATCGACATAAATTGAAAAGGGTAGGTTTTTACTTGCCGTTCCTGGCAAGCAATTTTCGCATTTGTAGAGAACGTTGTTCTTTACAGTTTAAAAATACATCAAATATCACAATTGTAGGCTTATTTAGGAATGTTAGGCCAACATGTCAGGAATGTTGAGAACAACGATTAAATTGCTATCTTTATCGACCTAACTAAAATTTATATCTTGCTGTCCTATTTACTCAAAAGGAGTGGATAAAGTGGAAAAAGTGGGGATAAAAATATTCAGAAAGGAATTTAACGAAATGTTCACACGTTCATAAATAATGCTTTTATTACAATAAATATCATGTCAAACTTAAAGTGAACTTTATGTGAATTTGCATAGAGTAGAAAGAAAGATGTTGAAGTAGTATTTTTTATCTAAGTTTTGTGTTTCAAGTTAGCTGTCAATAGTGTTGAAACATTAGGTTACTCAGGGCTGTGTAATGGTTATCGAGTCTTATTTTTTACAGCAGTCAAATAATTATTTAAGTTTTCCAGCGCGTAATATAAATCCAATTAATTCGTATAAAGTGAAAGTGAATATAAAATCTAAATAAAATAAATTACAAAAAAAATGCGGTAAAGTTTGATCTCTACGGTTTGATCTGTCTTTATGACGGATTAAAACGAAAAGGACAAAATCTGGCTCAAGGACTGAGCTAGATATTAGCTGCTAAGCTGAAGTTCGAGCCTTGGAGTTTTCCTGAGATTCATCAATCTAACAGCTAAGTGAAGTGTTAATTAAATCTAAAGGAATTAATGTTTCAGTTTTTGACTATTTGTTGAATTTTAGTAAATTTTGATTTTCTTAATACTATATTTTTACGTACATGATTCGATTATCGCATTCAGACTTTATTCAATTCTTTATAAACTTTATCTCTGATTATTAGAATTACACAACGTATGGGTATTTAGTTTTGTATTAATTAAATTAGTAGACGATCACATATTTATCTTTGGCCATATTAATTTTATAAGATTATTATTTAATTAGGGATAGGGTGTTTTACACATTGCTGCAGTGCTTAAACGAATCCTTTGAGAAATTTAAAGCTTCCTACAAGCGGTCGACATAAATTAATTAAGTTTTGTGCTTTAAAGTTTTGTACAAAACTTATGTAGTTTTCAACTTTCTTAAACGTAATGGTCTTTTTTATTGTGAAATAGCATAATAAAATTAATTAAGAAAGATTATTAATCCCGAACGGGGAAGGCAGAGCGCAAACGACTCTAACGTGGCGGAACGACCTTTGTCTGTTTATTTTCTATCATAACATTACGGTAATATTCTCCTCTACTATGTCGTCTTCTTCTGTCGAGTGGGTATCGAGTCTATGGACCCGATGAACCCTGGTGTCAGAGTTTTTAAACCGCCTAGTAGCACAACTATGAGGCCTCTGACATGGTTTCAGTAACGACCACTATCAAAGACAGCAACCGGGACCGACGGCTTAACGTGCCCTCCGAAGCACGAAATCTTTTTCTTTTTCGGAAAATCAGGTGATTCAGCCTGCAATGTCCTAACAAAACTGGGGAAAAATTCACAAAGTGATAAATTCTCAAATATCAACTTTGTGTTTCCCCCTGAGAATCGAACCCAGGACCTCTGGATCGGGAGTCCATGGCACTAGCCACTAGACCACGGAGGCAGTCGAGGCAGTACTATGTCGTGCATGTTATGTTAGGAACATTAACCGTCCTAGAGCGTGCAATGACCCACTTGGCGCCTTTGATGAACACTTTTATGGTTAAGTTACCGATTAAGTCCACCATGGAAAATATTGCAAAAACCTTGCTTTTGTAATTCTTTTAGGTAATACTGTAAAAAATCCCAGATCCAGAATCAAGTACATATATAGGAAAGAAAGAGCTGACGTGAAACAGAAGTTTTCATGTGCCACCAGATCAAAAACATTTGGTAGACCTTGAATACGATTCAAATAAGGAACGTGATATGAAAACACAAACGCTTCTTTCTAACTTATCCCGGAAGTCTGACAACTGCCGCTACTCCAGGAGCTGGATGAAATGTAAAGCCCATAATTAGAAGTGTCGAGTTTCAACAGGAAAAAGTACTGGCAGCTTTTTACGCAAGTTATGAAAAGAAAAACAATTTTAAGTAACTTGCTGTAAAAGTTTTGGAATTTAAAAGTATACCTATTAAGATGGTTTGTTGAGCTTGGTGCCGCCCGGCGCACCTACAAGTAATAATTTAATTGCGTCTGAAATACAAACATATTCAGCGTGTGGAGCTCATCGTTCCGCTGTATCGAATTATACCTACTTAAAAGGAAAATACATTTATGATAATTTAAAAAAAGTTAAATTAGTAGGTAAATCTGGTTTCTAAACCACGAAATGAGAGATAAAAGTAAGTTAATTGAATCAAAGTAAAATCAAACAGTTGAACGGCTGACAAGGAAAACTTGAATATTCTATAAAACTTCCTGAGTTCAAAAAGCATTTTATCGAAAGAGATCTAGGCCCGTGTTGATTATTTATCTGCACTTGAGAATGACAGCTTGTTTGAGTTCGTATCAGAAATGTCATTTCAGCATAATATGCGGCCATACTATAGGTATATAGAGGTCTTAGCCCGTATTTATAATCAGCTCTCGAGTAATTTGTATGCCATTTCTTACATTTATTTGACTCTGTAATCTTCCTCGATACTTAGTGAACCGAAAAAAATAATGTGCTACATAAACATTTCTAAGAAAAAGATGATTTCTATTTCCGACATTTAGTTTGAGTTAGCATCAGAAATGTCATTTCAGTACAAAACGCCCAGTCAAATCCTAACTTAATATTGCTCTCAATCTTGAGATCACTCTGTGAATACAAGCCTTAGTCGCAATCTTATGTTTGTACGATATTCAAGACGACAACGTATCATTCTCACGTATCATTTTCAAGCACACACCTGACATGTTATCCCAACAGATAAAACCCTTCATTCCTCATTCAGTATCGGAGGTCAGCTGTGCTACTGGATGCCATCCAATATTCATGATTCCAGGAATAAATGAAACAGGTTTTGACAAGAGTATCGAATTTAGCGTATTTCATTGGAATTGAAACTTCATTGTTACTCTAAATGAAAAACAAAATGTGCACAGGGCTCCTAGAATTGATCAGTGTATTGAAAGTTCAATATTGTAAAAAGGTACAAAAAATATTATTTGAATAAGTTTTTAAAGCTTTTTGTACTACAGCCGACGTTGACATGATTTTTTTTAAACACACTTCATATTTTCTCTTTTACCTATTTGTACCTCTGGGTACAGCATCAATTTAAGATGGATTTTCTTAAATTACTTAGGCTCGTATTTATAAAGCTATCTCATGAAATAGAGCCATATTAAGTATGGATTTGACAGACCATTTTGTAGTAAAATGAAATTCCTCTTACGAACTCTAACTGGCTGTCAGTCTTAAGTGCTAATTATAAATTCTGGACTAACAAAGTGTTGTAAAGACTTTTAGAGTAAGTTTAGGAATTCAACAGTCTTTGAAAATTTAATGTAGACTATTCTAGGATTTTGTATTGTTAAGAGTATTCACTATAAATATTTGACGTTTGCAGTGTTTGCTCTGCTGCTCGACACCCATAGTGCAGTATTGACTCAAAGAGACGGGAGCTGTTTGCGTTAGTGTCAGGATGTGGCAACACCGACAACACGACGGCGTACTGCAAACACAGCATGGGTACTGCCTCTGGTCTAGTAGTCTGAGCCATGGCTCCCGATCCGGAAGTCGTATGTTCGATTCCTATAAGAGGAACTCAAAATAGCTTTATAGTTATCACTTCTCGTGATTTTTCCTAGTTTGGTTTGGACATTGCAGGCTTAATAAATAAGACTATAAAAAAAACATTCAGTGTGTTAACCCGTCGATCCCAGTGGGTGTCTTTGATAGTGGTCGTTTATAAAAACATGTCAGAGACCTCTTAGTTAAGCTATAAGACGGTTTGAGAACATCAGGTCGTAAGTCGACTCGAAAAACTCACTCGACACGAAGAACACGGGAACAGTGGAAATGTTTCAAAAGCCGTTGATGCTCTAGCTTCACTCTCGCAAAAAGCAAATGGTTAATTTCAGCAAACAACAGAATTAATAGTGCGCACAACTTGCCTGCGGGACCGAGGGATCTTTAATGAAATTTAACTTTTACTTTGACAAAAAGACATAAACACCACAATTACTACTTTCTACTTCTTAAAATGAAACTGTGCGTTATTCTGCTGAGAAAAAAAGTAAAACCCAATATTTGCAAACAGCATTTCCACATGCTTAGATTTACTAAGAAAATATTTTGACTTTATGTTTCCGATTTGTTTCTGGAAGTGTATATCTAAAGCTTGTATAAATAATTTATTCTGGCAGCGGGCAAGCCATAATTGATTTCTGAAAATATTCCTCAAATTGAGAACATAAAACGCTTACCTACAGTGAACGGGAATAAGAAGATAATTTGTATGCCATTTCTTACATTTATTTGACTCTGTAATCTGAAACACAAGGGTTCCCATTAAAGACATCAGACGTCCTCCACAGGTTCGTCCTGCTGCTGGTCCTGACAATTCAGACCCAAGGTCTTCAACTTCAAAAGATTGAGAAGAACCCCGGCGTCTACCAGTCAGGGAAGGCACTGCTTTAGTTAGTTATGATAATTGGTTAGTATTTAAGATCTTAGATGTTAGGCTTCTAAAAGAAGATTTAGACTTAAATATTAATAGATACAACACACTAAACAGACTGGTCAACCCTCAATTATTAAACTGTATCAACAAGTCTTTGCTGATATATTTTAATGATGTTAAGTCACAAGTGAACCATATGCTCAATATAACAGTAGAAAAATACATTCAGCTTGACCCCCACAGGAACACACAGAAAAGAGGACTCCTCAATCCCTTAGGATCGATTATTAAAATTATTACAGGAAATTTGGATCACAATGATGGAGTTAAATATAATAATTTGATAAATGAGATGAAATCTAGCCAGCACTCTATAGAAAGGAAAATAACTGTAATGTCTGAATTGGTGAAAATTGTTACCGACTCCACTGTTAATACAACGAACGATCTTTTACAATTAAGCGTTTCAGTCAATAAAATTTATAAAGAATTGAACATAATTTCAATTGTATCTCACATTAAACAATTAATACACGCATACAATATATTTTTACATAATTTCCAAATTATCTACGCTAAATTGAATGAGATCGAAAACATTTTAGCATTCAGCCGTATAGGCGTACTGCACCAAGCCATTGTTAACAGTAATGAACTTGTTAAAATACTTAAACTTATTGAAAAAACAGATAAACTTGTATTTCCGCCAACTCCTGAAAATATCATCAAAATCGAAAAATCGATTGTATTAAAATCTTATTTTAAGAATAATGAGCTTATTTTGTAATGGAAATACCTTTAATTAAGAAAGATACCTACTTATATTATAAAATTGTTCCTTTACCTATTACCGACCCTGAAACCAATCTTACCCTCATAATTTTGCCCAAGTATCCTTACCTCCATGCTGGACTGGGAGAGATAGAAAAACATAGAATGTTCAAGCTGCCCTTCCTCCCGGGCATGCTGTTGAATTCAGCAAAAGGGATTCGAGGGTTACAGTATATTGTAATTTAGGCGATGGGCTGACAACCTGTCACTATAGCAATACATATTACAATCTAAAATTGCCCTCAATTTTTGTCAGACGTGGCGAAAACGCCTTTTACGAGGCGTTAAACGCTCTGCCTACCCCGTAAGGGATAAAGGCGTGATTTATGTATGTATGTATCATTACCTTATCGTAAAGGGGTTGAAAGCTAGCTCGCTGACCACGCCGTGCAGAATCCTGGGAGATGGAATTTACCTATGTGATGAAATCCAAACCTTAGTACCTGTAGAAGACACCTGCATCCTTGACCTGATGAAATATTCTAAGAAAGCCTCCTGCACCCAGATTTCAGTAGAGCTAGAAGAAGTCAAGATAGAAACTCTCCACACCAATCGATGGTTAGTGTACAGCAAGTCAGCTGCTGAACTGACAAGGACATGTGAATACGAAATCCTTCATTACACTCTTTTGGGATCCTATATGCTTACCATAGATGACAAATGTGAATACAAGATTGGTAACCACTGCCTGCGAGAGCATACCTTAAGAGGAAACAAGTTGGTGTATCCAAAACTTCCATTAGTGAAACTGCCCGAGAAGCTGGAGATTGACGTCCTACGAAAATTAACCCCTGTAAAATTAAATGGTGTTGACCTAACTGATTTAAAAATGCTTTCGTATGCTTTGAAGAATAGTGAAGTGAAAAGTGTTAGTATAGTTGATACCAAAAGTGTTAGCTTAGGAACTGTAGTCTTATATATAATTTTAATCCTAAGTTTATTATCATTGATAGCGTATAAATATTCATCCCTGTCATTTAAATTTTGTCAAGGTCGAAATCATTCTTCGAAAAATTGTTCTCCTTCTACAGATGATTTCGAACTTACGGAGGGAGGAGTTACAAGGTCCCACTACAATAGAGAGGGCAGAGTCAGGATAAATGCCGCTGCGCCGGCCGTGCCTCAGAATGCTTAGTTAGCGTCTGGAGTAGATAAGGCATTAGCTCTAAGTTTTATTCAGTAAATTAAAATTGAGTCTAATATCGACCACCAAACTGTTCGTTTGATTTTAATTTAGTTTTTAAAAACCCAAATCTCCGCCGTCACAATTTGACTACCTACCCACTGGCCCCTTAGGTAAACAAACAGGTACCGTAAATACAACAAAACACATTATTTTGTTCCATTGATCAGAACTTATGCAAAGTATGATGAGGACCTGCTATTTAATTATACCGACCCTGTCATTCCTCATTAAAAAATAAAATTCCTTAAGAACCTGTTTTCGCGCTTGACGCTCTGTTTTATGGTAAAAAAATATAAATCCTTGTACAATTTTAAAAAATAAACAACTTTAGGGAGTCAAGCAAACGAAAATGGGTATTTTACTTTGTGAGAAATAGTGAGTGTTCTGAGTGCCAACGCTCTGTACCATAACGAACATGGGCGTGTATGCAAAAAGTCCATCAGTCAGGAATGAGGGTAGCAATCTATTCAGAGTGCAGCCAAATGCAATTAGTCACAGAATGCCAATCACCTGAAGGGAATCCGGACGGAATATTGGGATAAAAAATGTCCTATCTATGTACCCGTGTGACGTAACGAAATACTGTTTATGTAAAGTTGCGCCTTCATCGCTTACGGGATAAGCAGAGAGTAAAACACCTAGTTAAGGCGTCTTCACCACATATAACAAATATTGAGGAGAATAAAATTCTATAAATTAATACAACACACAGTAACATTTGACTTGAGTTAACTGCCTCCGTGGTCTAGTGAGTAGCTAAACTAGTATTCATAAACAGTATTTGCACAAAATAAAAAAGTACAGATTGTTAAGTTTGGATGTAAATACAGTTGTACCAAACTAAATGTTGAACCCTGGTCACCAAACTAAGCGAAAGCCTGTATCCTGGAGGTCAGCGTTCGGTCGCACTATAGAAACAATAAATATTGACAACCGTTGACTACATGCCATGTTGTGTATATACGAGCTTAACCAAGTTAACTAGAGTAACAAGTTTTAAATATTATTTAGAAAAATGGGTTGTAGAAAAATACACAAAATGTAAAACATGCATGTGTGTGTGTGTCAGAAAGCGAGGGAATTAACGTGCAGTTTTAGTTTAGGAGTATATTTTCAGTGTTTTAGAATCAAGTTTTTAATTTTATTTTTACTTCAAACGTCTTTTATTCGTGAATATCTAACTTATTATTAATAGTATTATAAATTATAGATACTTGATATGTGGACTTGTCAAGATGCAAACACGGTTCTATGCCGAGTGACGGAGAAAACTCTATTAATTTTCCGTTGGGAAGGATTTGGCAGTGGGGTTTGTAGATGTTTGCGTAAAATTGAACAGAGCATAGAGCTGTCGGACGGTTACAACTTTCCATATCAGATAAAGTTGTTTTGTTGGAAATGTGCGTTTTTTGGAATGCATAACTTAAAGAACAGCTCTTTATGCTCTTCCAACCTTAATGAAATAGGTTTTTGCCGCACATCTCCGAATAGGTACGCAGTAAGCAGGTAAGCAGAGTAAACCACGTTGAAAGTAACTGCGTCAGCTGATTGTTACAGTGTTTTGGAAATGTGTATGAGACGCCGAACCCTTCTGGTGAGTATATCAATTTGGAGATACTAATTTAGATTGCGATCAATAAGAATGCCTAGGTATTTTATGCTAGTGGTTTGAGATATGGGAATACAATTACAATTATTTAATTGATTTAGCTGTGCTATTAGGCGGTTTGAAAACTCTGACATCAGGGTTTATCGGGCCAATTGCCTCGATACCCACACGACAGAAGAAGAAGAATTAACACTCGAATTCCTTTTGCTGACTTCTACGACATGCCCGGGAGGAAAAGCAGGAGCTGGCTGAATCACTCTATCTTTTCTTTCGCTGCCAGTTCCGCATGGAAGATATTTCATTGTAAAATGTTTGCATTTTGTGTATCGAGAAGCTGTTTCCCAAAAATGTGACAGTTTCAAAAAACACTTTTCGAATTTACAAAGAAGTCTCTGTGCTTTGACGCTTCCATAGACATTTCGTGGCAATTTCGTAGCCATTTGCTACGGTATTATCTTTTAAGACGCGTCATCTACTGCAATACTCGATAGCTGTGAATGTAATGACCTACAAACATGTTTTTCTATCGCTCCCAGTTATGAATCTACGCTTTTATTTTGTGTCTCTTTCCTTATTTTGTTTGTCACACTAAACTCACGTCTGTCACTTGTCAAGTTGTTCTTTGTGTCCATTTTGCGCTAATGAAAATTAATGAACCTTTCGTTTAAGGTAATTAAGGTAATGTTGTCAAGTTCCTTCCATGCTGGACTGGGAGAGATAGAAAAACATAGAATGTTCCAGCTGCCCTTCCTCCCGGGCATGCTGTTGAAGTCAGCAAAAGGGACTCGAGGGTTACAGTGTATTGTAATTTAGGTGATGGGCTGACAACCTGTCACTATAGCAATACATATTACAATCTAAAACTGCCCTCAATTTTTGTCAGACGAGGCGTTAAACGCTCTGCCTACCCCGTAAGGGATAAAGGCGTGATTTATTTATGTTGTCAAGGAACCCTGCTTCAGGACATTATATCATTAACTGTTTTTCCACTAGACGGCTACAAAATGTCCACGGCACGGCAACGACACGATGTTGATATCGTCGTGATCACCATCATACTGGGGCTTTGTTTTTTAGTGAATAGTATTATCAATATGCGAAGTATTAAAGAGAAGTATTAATACATACATACATACACATAATCAAGCCTCTTTCACGGAGGGGTAGGCAGAGACCACATCTTTCCAGAAGTATTAATGTATATAATAGTTGTTTTTTAATGTAAGGTGATAATGACATTGAGATAAACTTGCTTAAAGTTTAGCGATGTAATTTAACTTGTTAACTTGTGTTATGTAAATGCTTATAATTAAGTTAAAATCCTCGACGAAATCGTCCGCCTAATTTCACTTTGAGCGCACATCCTGACACACGCGCGTGCACGTGTTATGTATGTATACAAAACACACAATGTAGTACATTATGTTATGATATAAGTGCGGTAAGTTGAATAATACTGCCGAGGCGATATAGCTAGCCAACGCCGTACGCGAAGGCTACAAGACAGCAGGGGCTGTAATTGTAATACGCACGTATGTCATACGACGTTCTATAACATATTTATTATTACATAGTATAAAACAGAGTCGCTTTCTCTGTCCCTATATCCCTATGTATGCATAAATCTTTAAAACTACGCAATGGATTTTAATGTGGTTTCTTTCAATGGATAGAGTGATTGAAGAGAAATTTTGATATGTATAAAACATGCATTATATAGTAGAGAAATACTGATAATTTCCGTGAGAAGCTGGGGCGATGCGCTAGTGAGGAAATAAAATAAAAACAATGCAGCGAAAAGAAAAAGCACGTGGAATATTTTTAACTAATTATCGTTTTTTTTAAGGCAAAGGCACAAAAAATATCCAGTATCACTAATAAAGTAAATAATTATTATTATTTTTGTTACAGATAAATGGTTGTAATTTATTGTCAAAATTAATTAAAATAAAAAAATAAATGTTTATTCCTTATATTTTATCTCCCAATGTTATTTTTATTCATAAACTGTTGACCACATTTCTGAAATAAAAACTCTTTGCTAAGATAATAAAAAGTATACCGTTCGTTTGAAACAAAGCATCTTCATATACCGTGCGTTGTACTTTATTAAAATAACTCGTGCATTTACCGTAATACACAAGTCCGTAACGAGACACAATACAATATTAATATTAGGGAAATAAGACTTATTAATTATACGAATAAAAACATGTTATAAAAATTAAAATCTATTTAATTTATATATATTTTATCTCTTCCATGATACCGTCGACCGCCTTGGACGATTAGCGTCGATTGCCGTGGACGTGCTGTCTAATGGAAAATCGCTAATTTATATTTTGCATCTGTGCAATTTTTTGACATTTATAGTTGTACAAAAAGTCGATTTGGTTACTAAGTAAAAGAATACTACATTTACCTTGCATCGTTTTTCGGTGATGGCGGCCAATCTCCCAGTGATCGGCCAACTGCATAGGACTAGTTTTTAGTGCCGAAGTGTTTGCGCTACACACAGGTGCACTCCCTATTCCTTCGATCTCTTATTCTGATGGGACAGATTGACTGACACGACCAGAGAGAAATCAGGCGCAAGACCAACTATTTACATGCCCATCCGACAGCATGAATCATCTTACTTTTTGGACAATCAGATGATCAGCCTGCAATGTCCTAACCAAACTAGAAACAACAACACAAAGTCATTATGACTTACTATACGTTGCCCCGCCGGAACCTTGGACCTCCGGGTAGACAATGTAACGTAATACCACTTAGAATAAATAAACATTCAATTCATCCTCCGATATAGTTGGTGTGCCCTTTACCCATGTCTACTGAGTCACATTGACAGGACGACCTTCTTTGATTACATTACCAATTAATTTCACTTTCTGTCATTTACAATCTGCAAATGCTTGCTTTAGTGAATCCATTACAAGGTTGAGTCGCCCTACCATTAAAAGTCGACTACAATGCTTTTCGAGTACTATTCAATAGTAAACATCTGATAAAGCTCGTTGAAGGCAAAAGATGAGACTGTACTATAATATTATTAAAAAATAAATAAAATGTAAATGAATTTATTTATACCAGTGAATGAAACAGGCTTTACGTAAAATACTTACAATAACGCCTTTATCCCTAATGGGGTAGGCAGAGCGTAAACGATCTAAATAAAGGTCGTTTCGCCATGTCTGAAAGTGTTTTGAGGTTTATTAAAGATAGATTTGTAGGTATATTGCTGTAGTGACAGGTTGTCAGCCCATCGAATAAATTGCAATATACTGAAACCCTCGGACCCCTAAGCTGGTTTTTACAGCATGCCCGGCAGGAAATGCAGCTGGCACATTCTATGTTTTTCTCTCGCTTCCAGTCCAGCATGGAAGTTCATGATGTATAATATGAGAAGACCTGAGTGAAGATATAGTTACATGGTTTTTGTAGGTTTAATCGTAGTTAATTAGTAGCCTTAGGATAGCGATAGTAAGTACTAAATTTTATGTTTTATTTTCATAGTAGAGGGAATTTAATTTGTGTAGATATTAGTTATATCTAATAGTTTTAAGTAAGATCTTGTGCACCTGTGCATGTTGTGTTAAATAATGTGATGGGCTCAGTTGGAAACCAGCGCTGCAGTTTTAAACTTCAGCATACGCTGAGTTGGGTACCCTTTTCAGTGTCCATGTTTTGTATTTTATTTGCGTAACTTTTTTGTACTTTCTCATTTTGTTTTGTTATATTGGCTACTGAATAAATGTACTTTCTTACTTTCTTCTTTCTTTCTATTTTCGCGATGATTCAGTCAACCCGTGTTCACCTCTGGTAACAATAGTAATTATTAGTAAAATTTGACTATTATTGTGAATTTCGACCCACCTCTGGATATAATCTTCAATTTCCGTTGAGATCCTAAGTACGTTCTTGACACGCTTTCCATTAATTATAGTCATACCCACGTCAATTTCCACGCAAAATCCTTTATTAATTTAATAATTCCTTTAGAACAATTACCCTAATAAATACCTATTGACTTTAGTGCTTGTTTAAAATATATGGGTTACACAATCTACGTTAAGACAATGAGCAAGACTGCTGACTTTCGTGCACTACGAAACTAGCAATCATCTTAGGTATCTACTTATCAGACAATAACTATTAATATTCGTGGATTGAAAACAGTTCCTTTTAACTGCCTCCGTGGTCTAGTGGTCAGAACCATGGGTTAACGATCCGGAGGTCCTGGGTTCGATTCCCAGGGAGGGAACACAAAGGTGATATTTGTAAATTTATTATTTTATGAGGATTTCCCAAGTTTGGTTAGGACATTAGGACACGTTAAACTGAACCCGGTCACTGTATTTGATAGTGCTCGTTACTCAAACCACGTCAAAGGTCAAATAGCTGTACTACTAGGCGGTTTGAAAACTCTGACATCAGGGTTCATCGGGTCGTTCGAGTCGAGAATCCACTCGCTAAGAAGAAGTTCCTGACCCAAAAAACTATTAAACAACGAAATTTCTTTAATTTCATATTGTGATATCCTCCAATCTCTTTGTATTATTGAGTAAAAATGTAAGTAATCGTGTTCCTTATTCAATCACGTCCCGCTTATACGATAATTGTTATGTTTCAGAAATGCTTATCGCTAATTTCATTATTGCCGATACAAATCCGGGGAAAGGTTTTGTAATAAATCTTCGTTTGTTTTACATGAAATAATCGAAGATAAACAAAAGATAATATAATCAAAGATTAAAGAAAGAAGTATTGACAATAATACAAAACATTGTCTTTCTTGTTCTAAGCCAGTGGATTCTCGAGATAAACAGCGACCCGAATAATCCTTGTGTCAGAGTTTTCAAACCGCCTAGTACCACAGCTATTAGGACTCTGACATAATTTGAAAAACGACCACTATCAAAGACAGCGACCGGGACCGACGGCTTAACGTGCCCTCCGAAGCACGTTATCCTTTTACTTTTTGGTCAATTCAGCCTGAAATATCCTAAACAAACTGGGGAAACCCTAATAAAAAGAATAAATATAAACTTTGTGTTCCCCCCGGGAATCAAACCCACGTCCTCTGAATTGTAAGTTCATGGCTCTGACCCATAGACTACGGAGGCATTAGTGTAGTTTTCTTTCTTACGAGGAGTGATTCGGCAAACGGCAGTTAACTAAACAAAAGTAAAAAATATTTAAGTACTTTTGTTTACTCTCACCGGGGTAAAGAGCTAAGCAAGCTTGGAAAAGTCTTGATCTACTGTACTCGGGCTAATACCCTCTTGACTGTCGACTACCGGGATGCGTCAGAATTAAAAATGGAGCGTCTGTCGCATACCGGGAGGCGGAGGATTTGGCGCGTATTTGGTGGGTCGAATTTCGCGCCGGGTTTTTTTATAAACAAAGCAATTGTAGCGCATTAAAGCTAATGAAACGTTTAGACAATGAACTTGGCTGTATACTAGTACTCTTAGAACAAATCCTTTGCCTCAAATTCTATTCAGAAAAACATAAGTAACTGACTGTGGTTTTAAGGGCGCTTGAGCTACGCGAGTGAGCGGTTCTAAGTGTAAAAAAGGAAGAAAAAAGTGGAGTTTCGTGAATATTTCGTATTTTAACCATGGATAGGTAAGTACTGGTTCATTTTAATTACTTCGGCTATTGTTTCAATGAGATTTTCTGTGAAAACTTTGCCATGAACTTCTAACCCTCTCATCTAACGAACTATGACCATGTCACATATTTGCAAATTAATGGCCTAAAATCTTCTATGTAAACAATGGTGCCTTTATTTTTAAGTCATAAAAATATCCTACTTTTACTGAATCGCAATGAAAATCGTGTAATTAGTCATAAAACATGTAAATTATTGGTTAGAATACAACCAAGTCTCTCCCGTCCGCTAGCCGGTACGCGACAGACAGGGGTCGTCCGCTAGCCGGTACGTGACAGACAGGGTTTTGAAGGTCACGGTTCGGCAATTTGCAACGGCTGGATAGTGTGGATATGACTTCAATTTTTGTTCGTAATTTTTTTATTTATGTTTGATTTTGATTCTGTGTAATGTATTATTACGTAAGTATTTTTGGTAAGGATAAAAGCAGAAGCGGAGTGCACTGGGCACTGTGGTTGCCAAAGAAAAAAACTTAGTCGTATATTTGTTTTTTATCGTACAGAGGACGCAAATTTAAGCACTTTTTGTCCTTGTTATTTTTGATACAGGACGCACCTAGGCTGAGATAAAGCCATTTTAATAAACCTAGGACTTGGGTCTAGGCTTAACTTAGCCTAGCGGTATCGTTGCTCTAAATGTTTAAGAACAAAAAGAGTTTGTACTTAACCCTTCTATACGACAATAATGAAAAATGTTTATTCGGTGCTTTTTCCGTGCTTCGGAAGGCACGTTAAGCCGTTGGTCCCGGTTAATATCGTTTAATACCTTAGATATTAGTCGTTAAGCCCTTACAGAGGCCAGTGCTAAGCATTGGCGGCTTGAAAACTCTGACCTAATCTAGGATTGGGTCTGGTTTCCCTTCTGGGTTGCGGAGGTGAGATGGCAGTCGCTCTGTGTAAAAACCAGTACCCTCGTTCAATCCCCTAGATTAGGAAGCCGACCCCGTGAGATACGGGACAAGGCTAGGGAGATGATGATGTTACATAGCTTTAAGTATAGCACCTTTACCTTAGTTTCTAAGATTTTAAATATTTGTACGCTATCATATGATGGCAAATTATGGAGCATCTGTATGCCTAAACAATTCCAACTGTTATTTTCTATTGTACCCATAATTACAAATAAAGTTCTGATTCTGATTTTATAATTAGACCTGGTAAAATATTTTTTTATTAACAGAACTTTCTACATAATAATTATCATTATTTTGAAAAAAAGTCGTATCCATACTTTTTTAGCATCCATGGGCCCAAAAAAATTGTGGTATGGTGGTTTATCACTGTTTTTATCAACATGCTATTTAAAATATTTCTTAGAAAGAGTGTAATATTTTTATTGAATTAAATACCTAATTATATGTAAATCTTAGAATGGTAATCTTTTTCTCAATTGTATTTAGGTATTAGTCAAAACTTTGAAGTTTTTAAAGGCACTATTTTTGGGCTCCAGATAAGTACCAGTTTTCAACAACTCATATTCAAAAACTATTGAATGTACAACTGAGACTGCTTTTGTAACATAATGCTGATAAGATGAAGTTACTGTAAACAAAAATTCTTTAAACTAAACGCTATGAATCATTTCTGAGGACAAGAAATATGAGAGCCACTATTGTTGATATTGAGTGGGTGTTTTTTTTGTGCCTAAATTATAAACACTTGTGCTGTGAAATAAATGTATGGGGACTTGTGGTATTTTGTTTCCCTTTCTGCCTGTTAGTACAGAAATACATATTTTTTCTGAAGTACTCGTATGTTAAGGTTTGGAAACATGGTGATTTTAATACATTACATTACGATTATAAATGGTGAATGGTACGTATCTTAAACGCGAGAAAGCCTAGATCCTTTATCACTGCCAGGTACAGACTTTATAAATAATGTTCAGAGTTTAGGTATAGACTTCTTTTTTAATATTTTTCAGTAACTTTCAAAATTTTGTTACACGTTGTAGGACGTTTTGTAAAGTCCGCGGGAAACAATGCGGGAAACACAATCAACTTGAATAAATGAGTGTTTTATTGTTCGTTTATTCTTCCGCTTCAGCAGATAAAGCTTTCCTGAGGAGCCGCTTAATGGAAGTCAATTTATCGGCCTCCTTTTGTTAGCAAAGTTCAGATAGCGGTCTTATGTCGTGCGCTAACAACTTTTAGTATGTTATTTTATTAAACATGTTATCTTCTTTAAAAAAATGCCCCGATGCCAGCTGTCAAAACCCTGGATTTTTTAATATAACGTCATCTATTGAATATGAAATTGAATAAGGAATATTTTTGAATTCATTTATTATTTATTGTATGGGGTACCTACCAAATAAATGTAATCTTGTGGATCCATGGATCTGGAATGGATCCTTGTAACGGACAGTTTAATTTCATAAAATAACGAATTGAGTATTGTTTAAGGATCTGCATACAAAGATCTTCCTTTGACACCCCACACAATATACAAAAACATTTTGTTTTTTTAAACTTCATACAAAATTTGATTACGTCATATTAAAAGATCCAGGGACTTACAGCTGGAATCTGAGCGTTTTTGGTTAGATAATACCATGTTTATTAATAAAAACATACTATTACGTTGGTGCCAGTTTCCAGGTCGTAAATATTTTTGAGATTTTTTAATAAATTTTGTAATGATGAGACCTAAAATTAAACGTATTTTCAAAGTACTCTTAGCATTTTGTGGGCAAAATTAATTATACAATTTTTAGTTTCAGAACTTCTTGTCTTTTTCGAAAGAATACTACCTAATTGACCAGACGAAAAATGTATTTAAATTTTATCTTTGATCACATTATTATTATAATTAAAGGTACAATTTCAATATCAACATTTGAGTGGTGGTCTTATTAATTATTTATTTGAGTGGTGGTCTTATTAATTATTTACAATTAATTTTACCTTCCATCCGATGTTATACTGCCCACAGATAGCCGGACGTGAGAAATTTCCGGTGTATAAACCCGGCAGCATTGCAAAGGTTGCTGGTTCATCCTGTATACCCTGGTATTCTTAGTTACATACAAACGAGGCGTTTTTGTAGCAGTTCATAAATCATTGAATACCCTTTTCGAAGAAATTAAGCAGCTGTTTCGTAAATCAAATAAAAACTGAGTAAATTGGAGTAACTAGGCGAATTCTGAAAGCGTACCCAGGGATTAAGCCAAAAACGACTGTCTCATCTCCAAACAAAATGAATATTAGGGATTTATCGGTAGTTTAATTGCAGATAGAATACTTACCTACATAAATTCCACATTCAATATCGTGGCTTCCAGAATATGTACAAAGTACCAATTCAAGTATTGACATGAACTTTGAATTAATATGTGCGTAGCGGGAGAAGTAACTCGGAGGTTGGAATGTTTAGTACAATAAAACATTGATTGCAACGACACGTTTGGAACCGTTCGCAACGCGGCAAATTTTCTAAAATCCATACAAATTCCATCTCTCACAGCTACTATCTAACGTTATTTCAGGTACAATTTATATTCGATCAAAGTGTAATATAATTATAACCCATGTCAATTGAGTCGAGTGAATCACATTGACTATCTGACCTTCCATTAAACAATAATTAATTTTGCTCTCTATCATTTACAGTCTGCTAATGCTTGGTTTGCTCGCTTGTGGATAACACTTTAATAGCATCGTTTATTATACCGCTGTTATTCAGCTCCACCTTTTTAATGACGATGAATGTCACAATAAATAATCAAAATGAACATTTATGTTTTGAATTTAGGATCAGAAAAGTATTCTATTGAGATGGTAGTAATAGTATTTTTTTGAAAAACTTTGATTATTAAACAAACATAAATCAATATATTTAAATATTTTTTTATATTTAATTTTCTTGTTTTAAAACGTGTACTGGTAAATAATAATATTTTATTATATTTTTATTTCGTTCTCTTGTAAACGCCAGCTGAAAGTTTCCACATAATGCAATAATCAAACTAAGCTGTTTATTAGTACAACTTAATTTTATGCTGCTTTGAACTTTACGAGATTATTACTAGGAAAAGCAGTTTTATTTTAATATACAGCTCTTTTTTTCAAATACGGTTGTTATTTTCTAAAAGCCGCCTGTTTCCAACTTCAAATTCAGAAATACTGTCGATTTCAACTGTGGATTATAAATAGCCTGTAGAATGTTGATTAAAAAGCAACAATCGCTGTCATATTCTACATACAACATATTTTAAATTATTCAGACATTTGTTGGAGTTCATTTCTATGATTATATTTTTCGTTTTGACATGTTTGGTTTATGGTATATGGTGTATTTTTTTTACGAACATATTATTCTCTGACATTGTTATTATTATTGCAATGTAATTATAAAATTGATAATGTGATATAAAAGAATCTAAATCACACGTAAGTTTACATATTACTCCATGATCGTACCTATATATTTTCGCACCTACTTCTAATAATAATTGTTTGACGACGACTGTGACGGAAGGCCATAATGCTCTAAGACTTGAAATGAAACGTGTGTACAATCAACAAAGCGACACTCAGCTGTCTGTGGGGTTTACAGTACGATCACGGTTTAAATGAACGTGATAATAAAATAAAATAATGGCGCCACCTTGAGATTTTACATTGATTCGACGGTTCTCTTTGTACTGCATCGCCTCCGTGCAGAAGAACGGCGTCATAGATAATACAAAAAGGTAGCAAGTTCCCTTGTGATATCAAAGTGTTTTTACTTGTTTCCCTTTGAGACCTAAGTTTAAAACTCACAATTTTATGAATGTGAGAAAGATGTTTTTTTTTATTTCTGAGTTAGTCGTGTTGTGACTAACAATATTATAATGCTCTGCGATTCATGTGAAATCCTAAAGGATCCGAAAAAGTAATATTTCAGATTTTAATAATCAATGCATACATACATACATATAATCACGCCTTTATCCCTAATGGGGTAGGCAGATCTTTAACGACCTAAAGAAAGGTCGTTCCGCCACGTCTGAAAAGGTTTTGAGGGTTATTTATGATAGATTTGTAGGCATATTGCTAAAGTGACAGGTTGTCCGCCTATCGCCTAAATTGCAATATACTGAAACCCGAAACCCTCGGATCCCTTAGCTGATTTGTACAGCATGCCCGGGAGGAAATGCAGTTGGCACATTCTATGTTTTACTCTCGCTCCCAGTCCAACATTGAAGTAATAAATTCTTCTAAAAGGAAACCTTGTGTTTAATTGTTTGCGTCTAGTAACTTTAAAATAAGTTGTTTTACATCCTCAAAACTTACAAACAAAACCGAGAGCGCTAAAAATTTCAAACTTACGAGTAGAAACTGGATCTCTTAACGACGCAATGTTTTCCTTGTTCCGAGTCACGTGGTAGCAGTTTCTTTGTACACTCCCTCTCTTCAGACGAGCTGTAGTTTAATGTCGCGAGTCGAGTGACTGCTTCCTGTGTGAGAGATTACGAGTCGCGTGAATAACCTCAAATGAGACGAGAAATGGAAACACCAGTTTGACGTTCTCTTCAAAATAAGTATTTGGATAAGGGATTCAAGTGTTTCTGTATATTGCAATTTAGGCGATAGGTTGACAGCCTATCACTACAGCAATATACGTACAAATCTGTCGTAAATAACCCTTAAAACTTTGTCAGACTTGGCGGAACGACCTTTGTATAGGTCGTTTACGCTCTGCCTACCCCATTACCGATAAAAACGTCATTATATGTATGTACGTATGAATAAACTCAAATGACACGAAACATCGAAATACCAGTTTTAAGTTTGTACTATTTTCACCTGTTTGTCTGGAAGATAAAAGATTCCGTGCTTCGAATGCATGTTAAACCGTCGATCCCGGTTGCTGTCTTTGATAGTGGTCGTTACACAAACCATATCAGGCCTATGAGTTGTGCTGTTAGGCGGTTTAAAAACCCTTGAACACTAGGGTCAGTCGGATCAATCAATTCAAACCCCACACGATAACATAGATAAGAGTCTTTGTACACTCCCTATCTTCAGACGAGCTGCAATTTAATGTCGCGTAGGAGAGCGACGGTTTCCTGTAGAGAAGTGTGTCACGTGGTGAGAGAATGACCTCAAATTAGACGAGAAATGGTAACACCAGTTTCATGTTTTCTTCATATAAATATTTGCATATATTCATAAATAATATCACTTTTTTATCCCTAATGGGGTAGGCAGAGGGTAAACGACCTAAAGCAAGGTCGTTCTGCCACGTCTGACAAAGTTTTGAGGGTTATTAAAGATAGATTTGTACGTATATTTCTGTAGTGAGAGGTTTTCAGCCCATCGCCTAAATTGCAATATACTGAAAGCCTCGGATCCCTTATCTGGGTTTTACAGCAGTAAGTATTTGGACGTACAGATTCGTAAGTAGTTTGAGATGTTCTATCCATTATGATTAAATTCAATCACTTGTACCAGAAAATAATAATTCATACCTAACGGTACAACAATGTCGCTCCTCTACAACGCTAGCTCAAATAGCCAAAAAGACCAAAGATAACGTACACGAATACACGTGTTAGTATGATTTGTAACGAGACAACAAGTAAAGAGTCAGATGATTGTACGTTCTTCGAGACGATCGACATCCCGACCGCCTTAAGGTGACTATAGAAGCTAAGTGGCGCCCCCAATGAACCCAAAAACCGGCCCAACAGACTAAAGTCTTCTTTTTCTTCTTTTCGATTCAAAGTAGTAATTATAAAGGTAATTTAGTACCTTTTAAATTATTTATCGCAATTTTTCTTCTACTACAACGAACTAAAAATCGCTAATTTATAATGTTCTAAATTAATTTCTATTACTTGAGTCTGTTAGACCGGTTTTTTTGATTCACTGTGTTTTAGGGAAATGTTTTTTCTACTGATGGGGTCGGCAACCGGCGCGGTAACCGATTTCATACCTAAAGTGCGAAGTGAGAACAGCCTACTTGTACTAATTATCAATTGAAACAGTCGCATTACAAAGGGGCTTAAATCATTGATCTACTTTTTTGTTCTTTCCATGAATTAGTACATACACATATATATATACACCTTATCCCCAATGGGGTAGGCAGAGCGTAAATGATCTAAACAAATGTCGTTTTGCCACGTCTGACAAAGTTTAGAGGGTTTGTAGGTATATTGCAGTAGTGACAGGTTGTCAGCCCATCGCCTAAATTAAAATATACTAAAACCCACGGATCCCTTAGCTGGTTTTTACAGCATGCTCGGGAGGACATACAGCTGGCACATTCTATGTTTTTCTCTCGCTCCTAGGCCAGCATGGAAAAATAATAATATTGAAAGAAAATAGTCTTGTTACATAATTTGGGAATAATCTAGGAATTACATCTGTCCGCACGCGCTCTCAACAGTGAACGTTTTGGCTGCAAGCCAGCACCTATCATACGTTACATTCATTGTTTCATTCTTCCACAAGAATTTCCTTACAATTGAATGTATTTGCATAGAGAACCCACAAGAATGACAACACTAAAGTCTACAAAATGCTATGCAAAGCTCAGTTATGCCATTGTCTTGCGTTTTATGAATACATTTATTCTATCACGATCCGTGTCTCAGTTACTTTATAATAAACTTAAAATTCACAGTTTCTTCCATGCTGGCATGGGAGCTTGAGAAAAAGATAGAATGTGCCAGCTGCATTTTCTCCCGGGCATGCTGTTAAAATCAGCTCAGGGATCCGAGGGTTTCTGTATATTGCAAATTAGGCGATGGGCTGACAACCTGATACAACAGCAATAGACCTTCAAATCTATTTTAAATAACCTTCTAAACTTTGTCAGACGTGGCGGAGCGACCTTTGTTTAGGTCGTTTACACTCTGCCTGCCCCATTATGAATAAAGGTGTGATTAAATGTATGTCTAATTCATAGTAGATGCGCTCTGTTTGTCACAACCATTTAGCATTTCACGCAACGTCGTCTAGCTTGATAAAGCGCTTCTGTCGCGCGCTCCAGTTGCATTCTGTAGGTACTTACTGCGTCTGTATGAGCGGCGGGCGTTGAAATAAACCTCCCATACACAAACAAAGCACATGTTCTGAACAGGCAGTAGTGAGAGTTTTCAAATAGCTCTGAATGCGAGAGAGCCTTTTCGTACTCAGTCAACGTTAATTTAAGTGTACGTTTCTCCACGTAGCCCAGTCATATTAGAACCATGTTTAATATAGGTACCAGAAACTGAATTTTAGGGATTGAATGAAATGAATGAATCAGCTTCCAGTTTCTGTGTAGTATTCTTATGAAGTGATGTTGGAAACCATTTTGAAGTCCAATAAGAGTGTTGAGTTAAACATGATTTTAATAACAAACACATATTTAATGGTTGACTGAAAAATACCCTGAATTTAATGAAAGTTCGTGTTTGTAAATTTAAGTTTAAAAAAAAAGAAATAAATTTACAATATTTATCTACCTACAGACCGTTTTAGTGCATTAACACACAGGCGTTACTTACTACGCGTAAGGCTGCGCTCAACACGCCGTCTATGTTTTTTACATTGCCTACAAATAACGTAGAGCATAAGGTGAAGCATGTGCGGTTTAGGCATCGCAAAAAGCATTAACAGCGTGTCAAGAGCAGCGCAGTAAGTGTCGCCTGTGTAGAGCCACTTTACCAACTTTGTAAAACGCTTATCCTCTAACCACATCTGAAGTTATTACCTGCGACCCAGCTTTCTACTTCGATCATGTCATAAATTACAATGTTATTGTTTTATTACCATAAAACGCTGACAATGTAGTGTGGAATTGAGTCAGAACTAATTATAAAATATAAAATGGCAGTGAAATCAAAAAATTAAATTACAATTTGAAACTTATACTTAAAGCGAAAAATAACCCAACCAATACAGTAATAAGAACTCCAACATAGCTTTTTGTGGTAAATATGGAGTGGTAATGCATAGGCACAGAATATATAATAGTACTACATACAGAATAGACATTCACCTCCTTTCCCCTGTCCGACATACGTCACACTCCGCGCCGGATTGTAGGCCACATTGACGTACGCTTAGCGGGTATGGCGCGCGACACACAAGATATGACTCCAATAGAAACTTTTTTAGATTCCACAATGATGAGACGCGGTAAGTAAATTCATTCAAAATATGCAACCTAATCTATTCTAACTATTCAGTTGCAGTGAACTACTTTAAAACGTTGGTTTAATCAAGAACCAGATTAATCAAGTGATGATTATGACCAATATAACAAATATTGTCAACCCTTATAACACGCACACAAACACATGCCAAGTGCAACATGCCGTCTGTCGATGTGTGACCAAAATGACATGATAGTTAGGAGTGGCAGGCAGGATTCTTTTTAAAAGCTATCGTTTAAATTATTCGAAATCCTGTGTCAAGCTACTTGCTTATACCTATTAAAATTTACTGTTTTAATTATACATTTCCAAAAACAAAAAGACATACAAAAAATATAACCTGTAAAAAGATGTACCATTTAGCTGATTGGTGATGTTGAACCCCTCTTAGCTCGACATCAATCTCGCGCGTGATCGATTGCCAATAATCGCGGTGAGAGGTTCCCGAGATCACCGAGATTGCTTTTCATCTCGCTTGTTCGTGCAAAGTGACAAGTGGGAAACGGATTTGTTCCATTTAGTAACGGTGTATTTCTCGACTATACTAATTTGACTGATTTCGAGTGGGATATTTGTTTTATTTGATTTTAGAAATATTGAGTTTTATTTTAAAGCACTTGTGCATTGATTGCAGAAATATTGAATGATAAGTAATCGGATTTCAAATATCCTATATAAATCTAAGCTTAACTGCAATTTCGTATAAGAAGATATGTTTTTTTTTAAAGTTGATGGATATATTACGTTTGTGTAGCATTATCCCATTATATGCACAAAACATATTTTCTACCTAAAATATCTCAGTAAAATGAAAATTCTATGAAAGGTGTTGCTGAAAATATCCCTGCAATGTGCAGCGGAAATTCAGTTTCCTGCAGCCATTTTGCGAAATAACCCAAACACGTTTGCCGAGCGATGAGCACGTTCCGCAAATTCTTACCGCTTGTTCTAATGACTGTAAATTGCTTGCATTTTGATAAAGATAATGAAATGGAAATAATAAATAGTTTAACTGGCAGCGTCTACCAACCACTGCATTGTCTGTGTGGTTAAGTGGTCAGAGCCATGATTACCCGATCCGAAATACCCGGGTTCGATTGCCAGGGTTAGTTAGTTGATTGTCAATTTATGGATGTTTCCTAGTTTTGTTAGGACTATGCAGTGTGAATCACCTGATTTTCTGTAAGAAAAAATATTTTGTGCTACGAATGGCGTGCTGTCTTTGTTAGTGGTCGTTTCACAAACTATATCAAAGGTATAGTAGTAGCTGAGCTATTAGGAGATTTAAAAACTGTAACACCAGGGTTCATCGGATAGGTCGATATAAAACTCACACGAAGAGAAAGAATTAGAATATCGCCAGTTCAAATACAGTTGCACTATAATTGAATTACTCACTCACAGTGGAAATGTTTGTGTTTGTTGCTTTCGTCGCGCAAACTCTAATAACCGCTCTCATTTCGTAGTGAACATTTGTAGTCAAAATTTAATTAATATTTTCACAACATTTTTCCACTGCAAACGATTAACTTATAAATGGTGCGTTTAAAATAATGTGTTCTAGGCGAGGAATGATTTAGGTTGAATAAATAAAAACAATAGTCAAAAAATATTTTTTTTGCTTAAAAATAATATAAAGATATGTTCAGAATAAAATTTGCCCTTAAACTTTAAATTTCAATTGAAACTAAGATTGCAAAGATGTAAATAAGAAGCACAGAGACAGTTTATAAACTAGCCCACGGAGCTGAGGTAAAGTTTCTGCAGTGGGTTGTGCAAAATGTTCACCTCGATTGGACAATTTGTATGGAAATGCCCTTTTTTTTTGCTTCCTGAAATAAATTCCTGCTGATAGTTGTTCAGCGTTGTTGACTGAGCAACCTCTATCAGTTTGCGGGACGCTGTCCCTTACACCTGGTATAACGTTGTAATTGTCCCAGCCAGAAACCTTTCAAATACGACTGTAGTTGCTCGTGCAGAGCTACAGAAGGTTGATTATGCAGATCACAAAGCATATCCCGCTCTCACAGCGTGAACAAAGGACGCCGACTGCGGTTACTCACAAGCAGCGTAGAGCATTCATGTTTGACGTTCTTAGTTCGAAATCAAGTGTGACTGTAAGGGCAGTTATTGATGCAACTTTATTATAAAAGGTTTTATGTGGTTTTTTTTAACAATGAGCTCGATTCTAGATCCCACCACCGGTTAAAACTAAAATCTGTCACTTTCAAATGATAATATTGAAAAAGGACAGGCGATTTATACTCCATGGTTTTACAATTTGTCCGTTAGATTTTGACGTGCATTGGCACGTTTCCCCAGGATTTCTGTCAATAATATCCGCCATATCATAATATGACAACGGCTGAAAATTACAGATAAAGCATAAAACCAGCAACTATAGACTTCCATGCTGGCCCCCAGCGAGAGAAAATCATAGAATGTGCCAGCTGCATTTCCTCCCGAGCATGCTGTAAAAACCAGCTAAGATATCCGAGGGTTTCAATATAATGTAATTTAGGTGATTATGTGTATACCTACAAAATCTACTAGGAACTGCGTACGGAACAATTTCGAAGCAGTCGTGTTATACTTTAATCCCGCAAATTTTATTCGAATTTAGTGTTCAAAGTTACCATTATCTCCAGTGAAACTAAAAATTGTATACCATAGTGATCAAACTATAGTTAAAAATAACACCAGTGCTAAAATTCTAAATAATTACGGAGAAATAAGCAAAAACGTGTTTAAAAAATAATTCAACGGCTTTTTATGACTACTAAGAACATCGAAGACAACGTGTTTGTTGAAAACGCGTAAGCGACGCGTCCTGCACGGCGGCGCTTGCGACCTTTTTATTGAGCGCTGCGTCAGCTGTGAGGTGGTTGGCCTACTGTGACGTCGGTGTTCTATTCAATACTCAACGTGACTAACAACATCGGAAGAGCACGAACCACTGCGAAATCTCACGAAGTACTAAGACAGGTCAGTGCGAAAATTGAATAGTTGGAACAATGAGGGACTGCAGTACGTGTAACAAGCACATCAATATTAGCGAAGTTATACAATGCATCAAATGTAAAGGATTCTTTCACTATGGCTGTGTTTTTATGCAAAGGGATATATATATACAGCAGTTGGATCAATTATCTAGGTCATGGGTCTGCCGGAATTCTAGATTAACTAGACGACAACCAAAACTTGATGACACACCAGTTGGACAGTCAACGCTATTAGATGATACAGCAATGTCAGTTGACGATCAACATGCCAATAACCATAGCTTATTTGGCGATACGGTAACTCCACATAAAACTGACCTCATAGCTAAACGGATCCAACACTCATCAAACCTAGTTGCCCTTGAACAAATTAGTCAATTGCTGGACAGTAAACTTTCTGACAGTACGAAAGATATCCTTACAAAAATGGATTCACTTAGAACAACATTACAGATTGATATCGCTAAAGCCATTAATGACTCGAAAAAAGAGATGTTAAGACATATTTCAAACATTAGTTTAGGACAACAAAAAATACAAGAAGACGTTATTAAACTAGAAAAAAGAATAGCTATCCTCGAAAATGAAAAGCTTCTTTTGCAGCGACAGATAACTGAAATACAAAGTTATTCCCCAATTCACCAACCTGCATTAGAAATAGATTGTGATAGAACAAAAAAGATTATTATCTACGGGCTACAAGAACACACAAGAGAAACTGAAAATGACTTGCACGATAGAATTGTTCAAGCTATCGGAGAAATACTCAATGTTAATATTGTCGGTTATATAGAAAATGTCGCAAGAATAGGAAAGAGAGGATACCGGAGGCCAGTAATGGTAGAGCTAATCAGCAAAAGAATGACGAAATATGTTTTGGAGAATTGTAGCCACTTTCGAAATACTGGGTTAGCCGTGTCCAAATATTTAGATTTAAAGTCCCTGCAAGAAAGAAAAAAGATACGCAAGATCCTAACCGAAGAAAGAAAAAAAGGAAGACATGCGGTAATTCGAAACAACAGACTTTATATAGACGGTAAAGAATACCTAAACACACTACATGATCAAGAAAAATCGGAAAGCGCTTACTCCTATGCCAAAGTTATTACGAACGGATCAACACATCGGCCATCGACATCATCGACCCACCTAAATACCAACTCCTCCACTAATGTAACTAAGGATTCCTTTCGACACCGAATTTGAAATCTGCGTCCAAAATTTACAGAGCATCAATAACAAAATGCATATAATGGAAAGCTTATTAGAAGAGAGAAAATTCGATGTCGTATGCCTATCAGAAACGTTTTTAAGGAAAGAAACAATTCAATACCGACAAATAAATGACTATAACTTTGCTTCATGTTTTATGCGACGTCACTATAAAGGAGGCGGAGTAGCCTGGTGTAGTCCCCCAGTTGTGGAAGCTTGCAAACGTGCAACCTGTGCCCAAAAAGGGCAGCCGTTCGGACCCTGCCAATTATAGACCTATATCGGTAACCTCTATACTCTGTAAGAGTATGGAGCGTGTGCTCAATAATCGGCTCCTGGCTTACCTGGAGGATAATGATCTCCTCAGCGACCAACAGTATGGCTTCCGCCGTGGGCGGTCGACGGGTGACCTCCTGGTGCATGCCACCCACTTATGGAGCGAGGCTATCGAGAGACACGGTGAAGCTCTCGCTGTGTCTCTGGATATCTCTAAGGCATTTGACAGGGTCTGGCATGGCAGCCTTATTAACAAGCTTCCCGCTTATGGGCTCCCTGATGGACTTTGCAACTGGATCACAGATTTCTTGAGAGGACGATCGATACGGGTGGTCTTAGAAGGCCGCTCCTCTGTTCATCAGGTAATTGATGCCGGGGTCCCTCAAGGATCGGTACTTTCCGCAACTCTATTTCTGCTGCATATCAACGATATGCTGACACCCGACACCTTTGGGTATGCAGACGACAGTACGGTTGTCGGTAGATATTTGTCCCGTGCAAAGTCCAGCAAGGAAGCTATTCAGTCTTGTCGAGAGTCCGTAGTAGATAATTTAAATTTAACACTTAAGGCAATCTCCGAATGGGGTGATGCCAACCTGGTGAGGTTTAATGCATCTAAGACACAGGCCTGTCTATTCTCGACCAAATTGAGTCCCTTCAATCTAGCTCCCACTTTCCGAAATGTATCCGTTCCGATTTCCGATCACCTCGAGCTTCTTGGTATGAGCCTTACGTCGGACCTGAACTTTTGACGATATATAGAATCCTTGGCTTCGACTGCAGCCAAAAAACTTGGTATTCTCTCAAAGGTTAGGCGATACTTCACACCGGGACAGCTACTACAGCTCTACCAAGCTCAAGTCCGATCGTGTATGGAGTATTGCTGCCACCTTTGGGACGGATCTGCCAAATACCAACTGGCAACCTTGGATTCTATTGAAAAACGCGCCAAGAAGCTCATCGCCGACCCGTCACTGGTAGAGGAAAAGCTGCAGAGCCTCGAACATCGTCGCAAAGTAGCTTGCTTGTCTGTGTTCTACAGGATACATTTCGGAGAATGTGCAGCATCGCTTCATGACCTGATACCCCCCTCCCCATTCCATCTCCGGGGTACGAGACGCCGGTTGGGATTCCACCCTTATGTTGTCGACATTCCAAGTTTTCGCACAAAGCGGTACGCTTCTAGATTTTTAATGCGAACGGCCAAAGTGTGGAACTCCCTGCCTGCGGATCTATTTCCGGAACGTTATAACCTGGGCCTTTTCAAGGCGAGAGTGAACAGGCATTTTCTAGGCAATCATGCTCCATCATAGTCTACATCATCACTTACCATCACGTGAGATGGCGGACAAATGATTGCCTATCAAATATATAAAAAAAAAAGCCATACTAACACAAGAAGGAGTAGTTTATAAAGAACTAGCAGACATCACGGACTTAAGTGTGGAATACGTTACAGAATGTTGTGCAATAGAAATACCACAACATAATCTAATAGTTATAAGCATTCATGGATTGGATCGTGATTTAGATACTTTCTTTAATATAATACATATACTTGTAGGAAAATTGAAAATGTTAGCCACAAATAAACATATCGTCTTCGCGGGTGATTTTAATCTAGATCCCAAAAAATAGGAAATTGCCCACAGAAAGTTATGTAACATTTTACTAGAGTGTAATCTACATCAGATAATTAGAGACCCTACACGAATAACAAAAACACCATCATCATGTATAGATTTAATTTTTACAAATAGTATAAATAGCAATGCTGCGGTTATAGATATCGGAATCTCGGATCACAAAAGCTTACTTTATTCCTTTAAAATAGATAAAAATAAATTAACAAATCAGATTTATTATATAGAAAAACGACTATTTACAGATAAATACATGTCAAATTTTAAAATACAATTATCTAAAACTAAATGGAATGATATACTTATATAAAATAATAATATAAATAATAATTACAGTGCTTTTGAATGTCATATAAAATATCTATTAAATAATACTATACCCAAAAAACGTATAAAATTATACCCCAAAAAGAAGAAAACATGGTTGACAAAGGGTTTAAGAAAATCTTGTAAGGTCAAAAGATTAATTAAAATATTAGTTAACCAAACAGAAAATTTAATACTAAAAACATACTACAATAAATACCAGAAGATGCTAAAATAATGCGTAAGATTATCTAAGAAAAATAAATACACGAAAAGCATGAAAATATCCAAAAACAAGCAAAAAACTATTTACATTATTGGACATTATTGGGGACGTAACAAATAACAATAAAATTCAAAAACGTGAAACAATTAAACTGGTTCGCGATAACGGAGTAACTGAACGACCCCTAGATGTAGCAAACGCATTCAATGACTACCTTGCGTCGATAGGTGAGTCATCGTGTGTAAGGCCGAACCCTAACTCGAATATAACTCCACCGCGGCCGGGAGCGTCGGAGCCGCCGACCCCCACTGCGCGCGCGTAAAACTCCCTGTACCTACAACCAGTCTCTGAGCGAGAAGTACGGCAAATTATTGCGCAACTTCCTAGTAAACAAAGTTATGGAGTTGATGAGATCCCAATTGTATTGGTTAAAACATGTATAAAGGAATTGGCTGCTCCTCTAGCGTTACTTATCAACCAATCGTTCGAGGAGGAATGTTTTCCTGACCTACTAAAAATTGCCAAGATCAAACCTATCTTTAAAAAAGGCGGATGTAGGGAAAATATCAGTCATTGCACATTGCAGCCTATTGCACTTCTGCCTGTATTTTCAAAAATAATTGAAAAGTCTATGACAATTCGAGTCAATAACTTTATAGAAAAATACAAGCAATTAAATAACAATCAGTTCGGTTTTCGTAAAAATCGATCTACCACACAAGCAGTAATTAAATACATCCAGGAGGAATTAGACTATATACAGGAAAAATATTATGCTGTTAGCATACTATTAGACATGACTAAAGCGTATGAAAAAGTTTCGCACCAAATATTATTGTCAAAACTATATAATATCGGCATTCGAAGAGGGGCGTACAGTTGGTTCAAATCATATTTACAAAATCGGGAACAGTTTGTAGAAATAGAATATTGTAATAAAGAAACGCGCATGATAGAAACAGCAAATTCTCAAATAAAACAAACAAATTGGTCAATACCTCAGGGAAGCGTAACCAGTTGTATCCTGTTTATAATTTATATCAACGAACTATCTAATATATTAAATTCTTCGTTTATAATGTTCACTGATGACGTCTCTTTATTATTTAAATGCAAAGCCGATGATGTCAGCCGTAACAATGTGATAAAAAGTTTTATAGATGTTAGAAATTGGTTATCAAACCACAATTTAGAAATCAATCTCAAAAAAACTAAATTAATTCAACTCAGACCTAGACAAAAAACGGAATTAGACATGACAATGGTTGCAAACAAACTTAACATAGAACAAGCTAGTGAATATAATTTATTATTTATTACAATAGACACACACATAACCTGGGAAAAGCATATCCAAAAAGTTAAATCCAAATTATGTTAATTCACCTATGCACTGTCTACCCTTAAAACAAACACCCACCAAGAAGCGTCGCTGGCTGCATACTACGCTTATGCCTATGCATGGCTGCGGTATGGAGTGTTGTTGTGGGGAGATAGTGTCCATGCACATGACATTTTCGTATTGCAAAAGAGGTGCATTCGTATTTTGTTTAATATAAAACCACGGGATAGTTGTAGGCCGTATTTTATAAAGGATTTTTTTTTGCATTTGCCGTGTATATTTATCCTTGAAGCCGCCATATTTATTAAGAAAAATTTAAACATGTTTACTTTCTGCAAAAGCGCCAGACGAAACAAAGTACTAGAACTACCGAAAGCAAAAATGGAACTGGTCAAAAATGGACCCCACTACAAAGCAGTACAAATCTACAACAAATTACCACAAGAAATTAAAACTGAAACCAAAGACAAACCTTTTTATAATGCAGATAAAACATTTTTATTGTATAAGTGTTATTACACTGTAAATGAATTTCTTCACAATCCAATCTAATATAATAATAAAATTTAATTTATAATGTATTATTAATTTATTTTCCGGTTTGTTTACAATTTTTACATAATATTTTAATAATTTAATTGAATGATTTCCTATTTATTGACAACATATTTGACATGTATTCATTATGACGATTGAATGACAGTTGAATGTAGAATTAAATAGAAATAAACAGCAGCTACGAAATTAGAAACAAGTAAGTTTTCGACTTAAGAAATCTGTTCAAGATAATTTACATTCATTAGCAAACTGCCACCACACAGATGTGTTCATTTTCAAATTAATCTGATTTTGAAACAAATTTAGTTACGTACAAAGGGTTTAGTTTTGCATTTTGACAAGTTGTTGAATATTCATCAGAATCCTAAACGCGATAAGTAATCAGTCAATTACATTAGATTCAGTGAACGGCATTAAAGCGATAAAGCTTGATTTTTGTCTGTGATTTTCTTTTCACAAATGATTTTAGACACATCAAAAGGTTATTTAATAAAGTTCCCTTGAAACATCGTCATCATCAACCACGAACCTACTTTGAATATAAATAAATATAACACTTTTTACACTAGTTCCACTACATAATATGTTAATTAATTTTGCTACCGGTTTTACAAGCAAAATTTAAAATATATTATTAGTGGAACTAGTGTCAATAGTGTATTATTATCTTTAGTGTATTATTAGCTGCCTCCGTGATCTAGTGGCTAGTGCCATGGACTCCCAATCCGGAGGTCCTGGGTTCGATTCCCAGGACACAAAGTTAATATTTGAGAATTTATCACTTTGTGAATTTTTCCCCAGTTTGGTTAGGACATTGCAGGCTGAATCACCTGATTGTCCGAAAAGAAAAAGGATTCGTGCTTTGGAGGGCACGTTATCCGTCGGTCCCGGTCGCTGTCTTTGATAGTGGTCGTTACTCAAAACCATGTCAGAGACCTGATAGTTGTGCTACTAGGCGGTTTAAAAACTCTGACACCAGGGTTCATTGGTTTCATAGAATTGGGAAACTCTAATGTTTGGAACATATCGGAGCCACAAGTGTCCTTCGAAGATGTATAGTTTAAGGCGATTAATTTGCTTAGAATTAATCAGTCTGCACATTGAATATTCGACCTTAATTTCAAGCTTTGAAGTGTGAATTTTAATTGTCTGAATTCCCTAAACGCCTACAAAAAGATTATCCTTTAGTATAACGTCAGACAATCGCCAGCTGTTTGTCCTACGACATTCGGTCACACGTGAGCTTTGTGTATTCGACGGAATCGGTCTCTTTATTTAAGCACGTGCACTGTCGGTATAGTGCTTACATTGACTTGAGCCTCTGTTTTCGTTCCAGATCAATTTATAACAATAAATATTGAAAAGTGACTCGAACTATGATATTCAATTGCTTATTATCTAAATATTGGAGTTTATCTAGTGAAATCAAACTTATTATGGTGCGAATAGTTATGTTTGCAAGTCAAATGTTAAAATAATATTGTTACTTTCAATACTGGACTGGAAGTGATAGAAAAATATAGAATGTGCCAGCTGCATCTGTTCCCGGGCATGCTGTTAAAACCAGGTAAGGGATTCGGGGGTTTGTTTAATGTAATGTAATTTAGGCGATGGGCTGACAACCTGTCACTACAGCAATACACAGATCTATCTGAAATGACCCTCAATACTTGTCAGATGTGGCGTTATTACCTTCGTTTGGGTCGACGACACTCTGCCTACCCCATTAGGGATAAAGGCGTAAATATGTGTGTCTATGTATGTACTTTCAATCAAAACATAATATATTGATAATCATTTAAAAAGGCAGCGCCTTGATTTCAGTTTCGACCTAGATGTTCAATGAACAACGTCCACACCAAGCCCACACCCTACAGATATCGCGTTGGACATGTCATTTAACAAACTTTGCACAAAACCTCTTTGCTATGAATGGGAAGTAATTTTCCGCACAATGGTCACACTGGACTCTTTTGCCCCTCTCCCCGCCAGCCGTCGTCGGTGCGCTGGCCGAAATCTTTTATCAAGATGCGTTACCAACAACAATAATCTGATTTATGGAAGAAAATGTTGGGTTTTTTCAACCCAATTCGTACGTCTTTTATGACGATACAAATACGTGTTTATGCAAGATCGGTATTCGTAAACTTCTCGACTCTCTGTGCCAAACAAATTCCCCCCTTCAATTTGAACTTTTGTTTCGATATACAAGTTCGAAACCAGTGAAAAATATACACTCGTGTTCAATTCATACAGTCAACCAAACTAGGTCATGAGTAAAAGTGTAGGCAATTTGCCCTCGTGTCCTCGTTTGAATACGATAACTCAGTTGTCGTAGAGGATCTAAACTTACAAGTACGTTAATTAATTAAATTGTGTATTGTCTTTTTTACCGTACTGTTAAGGAAGGGTTATATTTTTCGCGCGTATCACGTGTATTTGTATATTGTATGTAGTAATATTTCTTTATTACCTCGTATCTCTGAAACGGCTGGATGGAATTCGACGTGTTTTTAGATAGGTATAATTTTTCACAATTCAAAATGGCGGATTTAAGGCGCTAAATTGTAAGTTGTCAAATATATTTTTTGGACTGAACCTATCAAGTTGGTTATTAAAATAAAGGTTATTAAAAGGAGATTACAAAAATGTATTTGGTTTATATGTCAACGGTCAATTTTAGAACAATTGATGCTTAAAAACATGTTTTTATAGGTACTACTGTAACAATACGTTACGACCTCATTACTTACAATTCATCTTTCACTCTGACCACCACTCCTGAGACAAATTCAAATTCACGAATCATCCACGTCATTCCAGCCTTTTTCACCCGTCATCGCATTCAGTTGTACAACAGTGTTCGTACAAACCAGACGATATACACTATAAATATAATAATATAATAATAACCTAGTGAATTTGGTAAGTGCAGCGATTATGTTTTGGTGTCCGATAATTCTCTTCCTTTATAGGGAACTTGTTGTGTGTCCTAAAGCCCTTTTTTATTTATTCCCTTTCTTTCTCATCATCTTCCTAGCCTCATCCTGTATCTCTCGGGGTCGACTACCTAATCTAGGTGATTGAACAAGGGTACTGGTTTTTACACAGAGAGACTTATTATTCAAAGTAATGTTCGCAGATAATGTAAAGACAAAATTATGTTCTTACTTTGCAGGAAGTTGCAAGAGAAAATCTGAGAGTTTGGCTTTCTGCCAGTGCGGTGAATATTGCAATCATCCTGTTTCAAGCTGAATACCACGACCGAAAGATATTTCGTTATTTCACCATCCAATTGTACTCTTGACGTTGGAAATGGCATAGGCATTTTTGGCGTAATATTATTACAAATATTATTAAAAAAGTATATTTTTCTTTTTTTATTTAAAAATTCCTTGAAGACGACCCGCGCAGCCTAGTTGGCAGTATACCTGCCTGCTACTCAAAGGGTCCCGGGTTTGTTTATCAGCTAGGGCAGACATTAAAATGATGATATTAAATGTCTGTTTCTGGGTCTGGGTGTTCTTTGTGGTTGTTTCTGTGTATGTTCATGGCACCCCGATACAGGGAATCCTAGTGGTATGAGTGTGATCGTGTTTTTTAACAATTTTATTTTGTCAGCTTCCATGCTGGCCTGGGAGTGAGAGAAAAACATAGAATGTGCCAGCTGCATTTCCTCCCGAGCATGCTGTAAAAACCAGCTACGGGATCTGAGGGTTTTAGTATATTGTAATTTAGGCGATGGGCTGACAACCTATCACTACAGCAATATACGTATAAATCTATCTTAAAAAACCCTTAAAACTTTGTCATTAGGGATAAAGGCGTGATTATGTATGTATTATTTTGTCAACACGCAGATAGAAGCATTTTTAAGCTTCGATATTAGCTGCAAGTTCTCAAACTCCTCTGAAGACATAAAAAACTGGTCGTTTGAGGTCGTTAGTGCGACATGAAACTCGTCGACCGTCATAAAGCGGCTGCAGGAAATCACCGCACTTTCCTTCGAACCATTACGACATACGACACTCGCACAACCGACACTTCTCTACTGAGCTACAGAGAAGTTAAACAAAAATCATCTAAAATTATTTCTAGTTGTAGTTTAAGCTAATCAAGATATAATATTTATTTATTCATTACATTTTCGAAAATTATAACTAATAATAAACCTGCTACTAATAATAATAATAAATAGTAAACCTGCTTATTCTCAAACCTTTTATAATTAAAAGGTTAGCTCAAATTTCTGTAATTTATAAGTATTTAATTTCAGCACATTTTATGTTCTACGAAACAGTTCAAAGCAAAATTATTAGTAATATATGTATTATTATAAGTAGGCACAAATTGATAGTCTGCTTTGGTAATTATTTCTTATGAATTTTAAATCCATTTATTTTCACTATTTTGATTACTTCCATGCTGGACTGGGAGAGGTAGAAAAACATAGAATGTTCCAGCTGCCCTTCCTCCCGGGCATGCTGTAGAAGACAGCAAAAGGGACTCGAGGGTTACAGTGTATTGTAATTTAGGCGATGGGCTGACAACCTGTCACTATGGCAATACACATTACCATCTAAAATTGCCCTCAATTATTGTCAGACGCGGCGAAAGCGCCTTTTACGAGGCGTTTAACGCTCTGCCTACCCCGTAAGGGATAAAGGCGTGATTTTATGTATGTATGTATTTTGATTATTTGTCTCTCAGTGAAATCGCGTACAGTCACATGTTGAAAGCTCTTTTTCATACTCTTTTTGTGTAAGGGACAGCGTCCCGTAAACTGATAGGGGTTGCTCAGTCAACGACACTAAACGACTATCAGCAGATTTTTTTTTAGGAAGTGCAATAAAAACCCCTACCCCTCCGGGAAAGAGGCGTGATTGTTAGTATGTATGTATGTGCAATAAAAATGGCTTTTCCATACAAAATGATGACCTCGATCAGACAACTTACATAGAAATTCCAATATATATTTTTTTAATTCCTGAAAAAAATCTGCTGATAGTTGTGCAGTGTCGTTGATTGAGCAACCCCTATCAGTTTGCGGGACGTTGTCCCTTACACCTGTTACTTTGTAATAGAATATAATTTAGGGGGGTGTCACCACGACAGAGGTTTCCTTTTTCTGTTATTGGAAAAAAAAAAACAAATCGCAAATTTCGTAAGAGTGGCAACATAGAATATTTTCCCCTTATAATACACAGATACATCTGGAATAGCTCTCAGTCAGACGTGGCGGAACTACCTTCGTTTAGGTCGTTTACGCTCTGCCTACTCCATCAAGGATTAAGGTGTGATTATAAGTATGTAAGTTCCCTACTGGTAGTTAGAAGCAATTCTTTAATATTTCCTTGCATTAGTTCTCGTCCCTTTATGAACATTATTTGTGTAGTTATTAGTCAAATGTAAGAGTTTTGTTATTTAAGAGCACTTGTGTATGTTGAGTAAAAAAAATGCTATGGTCCCAGCTGAAAACCAGCGCTGCAGCATTAAACTGCAGCATACGCTGAGTTGGGTACCCTTTTCAGTATCTATGTTTTATATGTTGTTATTATTTTATATTTTATGTTTTGTTATATCGGCTACTGAATAAATGTATTTTCTTTCTTTCTTTCTATTTATTATTGAGGGTAGTTCGCTGTATTCACTGCTTGTTTGTTGCTCTTTCTACTTTCTGCTAACGACGAAAACAATTTAGAGGGATGGGACAACTAGATACTAGAAAATTGCTTCGAATATACTAGATAGGAACACTATTATATTCGAAGCAATTTTCCTTTTTCTTCTTGGTGGAAAATTTCTGCAATCTAGTCTTGCGTTAAAACCATATTGTATTAGTTTTTAGTATTAGTTACATGATTTTTCATTTCTTCCAAAATGGGTTTTTCATAAATGTATTTCAACACATATAATAATATACTAGCTATGCCTATGTTTTATGGAAAACACGCAGTGTCGAGTCGAGCATACTGAAAACGCTTCTCCGCGCGTAGGAGAGAGACCTGCTAGCCCACACGCGGAAGCGTGTTTCTCATTGTCTGATTGATTGTATTTGCATGCGTGCGTTAAAAATAACTAAAATCTTTTTAATTATTTAATAATCAAAATCGATTTCCTGCCCAACTCTGAAGTCAGGTAGCGTGATTATTTGTATCCTAAGTAACACTTACTCGAATAAAAAAAGTCCCATTAAAATCAGACCAATAGTTTTGGGTTGTGTGGTAACAAAATAGGGTATAAATATCTGAAATAAATAATTTCCTGCCTACCCTTTCAGTCACTTGGCGTGGTTATTTGTGCCTTAGGTTTTAGCCTAGATAACACTGTCAAATAAATAAAACTATCAAAATCGGTTAAAAACAACCAAAATTCTATTTTCTGCCTACCTTTGAAGTAAGGTGGCATAATTATTTGTACCCCGCATTTTAATTCTAGTAACACTCAATCGAATAAAAAAAGTTGCATCAAAATCGATCTAGTATCTTTTGGCGTGATGTGGTAACAAATACAGATATACAGACTGATATTTTATTCATAAAAAAATATTTGATTTTGGTATCGTTAATAATGCCTGTTGCAATTATTTTTTCACAAACATATTCAATGTACAGACACGACCCCTCTAGAGATTTATTATATGAATTGATTTTAGATGAGATTGGTAATTAGTGTAATTCTGATTCTGACAGACACGCAGCTGCGACATCACCTGCGTGTAATGTGTTCAACGTGATGATTAATTGATTCCTAAACGATTGCAGATTAGACTTTGGGTTTCAAAAATTAAACACTTTACTTAGTATTTATTTGTTTGTTTTTGGCTCTTTTTTATAAAGCGATCTCACGATAAATAGATAGATAAACTCTTTACTGACTTCTGACCTGTTGATTTGACATACCTATGCGCATATCAGTGGGTACCTTGGTGAGTGCAGTTACTGTTCCGTGACCAGGGCGGAAACCGGACTGGAAAGGACTTAACAAATTGTGGGAATTAATGAAGTGATTCAGCTGTTGATGAACAAGACGTTCAAAAACTTTTGAAAGGAAGGGCAAAATAGATATAGGACGGTAATGTGACAAACTGGATGGGTTTTTAATTTTAGAGATAGGAATAACTGCAGCTTGACGCCAACAATTAGGTTAAGTGCGAGACCTAAGAGAGAAGTTTCTAAATGTGACAGAGGATAGGTAGAATCACACTGAGACACTCAGTAAGATCATCCTGCGACTGATACCGTCAAGGTCTTCAGCGTTAGATTTAATAGCAATAATTTTTTTTTTTTTACTTTTCGCATAGAACCAGTTTTGAAAAAGGAGAGTAAGAAGAAGATATAGTAGAAGAAAGTAAATCAATGGAGGCTCGTTTAGTGGAAGGAGGAATTGAAAATCAAGCCGTGAAGTGAGAATTAAGGGAGTTTAGGTCAAGAATAGGAGACAAGGAAGGTTTGATTTACCTATACACAAGGAATTAAGAAATGACCACACTTTGACTGGATCACCATTTTCAACCGAAGCATGAATGTTTGCGCTGCGCGTCTCTGCACAACCGACTACATCGATTACGCAACAACTTGTAACGCTCGTGATGAGCTTCGGTTGGTTTATTTATCTATTCAATTAAAAGTGAATTTAATATCTCCAGCTTTTCATCAATAGTCCGTGCCTGAAAAACAGAGTCCCACTCAATGTCATTAAGGCCGGTGAAGAATTTGGTATTATCAATAGAAGCAAAGCTCCGCTGCATTACGACACGGAAGATTGAGAGTAAAATTAAATGTGGATTTGACAGGTCTTTTTGTAAAACCTTTATTAATCAAAACAATATTTACAACACATATTATATACAAAAACTTTAATTACATTATTCTGACCTAACAGCCCGCCATGGATCATACCTGGCTCAAACGTCCCCATCAGGCCGGCCGCGTTCCCGCGTTGACTGGCCATATTAAGTATGCTACGTGCTATATTATGCTTCCTTTTTAAAGTTCTGTTCAATCTCGAATTTGTTCTGAAATCTTGAATTCAATGTTTGTTTTGTGTCTGATGTTATAAAAACACCATTTATCTGATAATACAGATTTCTTTTCAATCCAAGTATTCTAGAAATAAGTATGAAATTGAGTTGTTTTATCACCTTTTTGTACATTTGCACCCAAAACATAAATCCAACCATCTGAAACCTTAGTATTTGGGAGATACGCCAACGCCATACAACGCCTTACATGAGCTCTGGAAATATTTGATTGTTTTGTAATTCCAAGTAGTTTTGCTTTTTTCTGAACTTTTTTAAATGAAAAATACATCTTCTAGTCGCGATCTTCTCAAATACAGCTTTAGCTTCGGACATCGCGCTGATTTCAAAATCGGTAGTGATGAGGTAAAATAATTTTATTTACAAAAAACATTAAAAATATTTACAAAATTAACTTAAATCTAATTAAATGTAATAAATGGCCTCCAGAGCGTCCTGTGGCATGGTGGCCAGCACGCTGGAAGCATTCCTCCTTTGGATAGCGAGGCTAATCCGTTGCGCAAGGAAGTCGCCAGCCCTGCGGTCACCAGTGACCTCAGCAAGACGCCCGAAAGGTCCTTCATAAATTTCTTTGTATCCGGCCCCCAAGGACCCATAGTTTCGATCCCCAGCGGTAGAAACATGTAGCTGCCAGAAATATCCGTATATTTACGGATTTTGAGCTTTTCAGCGTTAGCGGCTGCTGCGCTTGCCTGTTGACTTGTAGCTTTGACATGAGACGGTGCTAGCGTATCAACGCAGGTGACGTCCCATACAAGACTTCTCCCCTCCTCCCATGGAACGAGCGTAAGTCCGTCGGGTCTCTTGCCGTCTGAACGGATGATGCCGTTTGGTTCTAATAGTGACGGCACATTTGCTGAGGCAAGGGCCCGACGGATTACGTCGTTCAAAATAGCGTGGCGAGGGATACGGCCAGCGCTTCTTTGGCACGACAGCCCGTGCTGACCCAACTCGTCTACAACGGCTCCACGCTTACACATATGAGGTTGTGTTATCTCTAGGCCTAAGGCCAATATATCTAAGGCCAATAGCCACAGAGAAAGTGCGGTTGTCGAGGAGCGTTCCGATATTGGCAGATGGTATTGCGTTCAAGTATAGTCCGGATTCTCTCCCTAATGTAGCTAAAAGGCGGGCACGATTAGTCATGTCTAGAGATGCAGCCAGAAGTTCTTGCTGTGTGTTTTCGCACAACGGCTTTTCCCACTGCCTTTGGAATGTGCTGCATTGGGACAGTCACTACCACTGAGCGACTTTCACTTATTTACAGCTTCGGGGAGATGGACAACGCTAGAATGGCCTAAGGAAGGATTTATGATTTTATTAAAAAGTTTTGCGCATCCAAAAACAGAAGACAGAAAAGCGGGTAAGGATACTGCCGACACCTTGCGAATCCCTATGCCTCCGAAGCGAACTGGTAGTGAAGCTTTCGTCCATGCCTTAGCTGTCAAGCTGCAGTTCAAAATCGTAGACAGCACTTCTGAGACACAGTCATCCACAGACGTCAGCAGATCCTGGCGCTTCCAGAGTGGACTACATCGCAAAGCATATGTAAATTGGGGTACGAATAAACAAAACTTTATGATTGTCAGAGCTACGTGTGAAGAGATTTCAGAAAGTCGGGAGCTAGATTTATTAAATTTTTCAGTTTGATCTTGTATGAAGAATGGTATGGCATCGGCAAGAATAGGTGCGCCGAGGAGACGGAGACAAGCATCTGTGGCAATTTGGATGTTAGGGGCAATTGTATTAAAATTTGCTATTATGTTCTCTTTTTCCAGTGAAGAGACAGAAGGATTCACGTACAGTTCGCACTTTGCAAAGTTGAGTTTCAACCCGATGAGCTCAAAATCCCTGATGAAGCTTTCCAGATCTCCCAAGACAATATCTGCAGGACCAGCTAGGGTTCCGTCATCCAAATACCAGATATTGAATGTCTAAGCCAAAGAAGAAATTATGGGATTGATTCCGAGGCTGAACATGGCTGGTCCTAGTGGATCTCCCTGTTGACAGCCGGCCGATGACTGCAAGAGTTGGTTCCTGTAGAAGAGTTTGGAAGGCGTGCTATAGCATTGCCAAATATACGGGAAAATGGCTGGAACCTGTTCTTTGACTTGTGTTAAGAGTGCGCCGCGATCTATAGAATTAAAGGCGTTCTTTACATCTTTTTTTACTTGGTAGCTATCGCTGTCACTTGTCAAAATAGTTCGGGTCGCATGGACGGCGGCCGCGCAGCCGCCCTGTGAACCACATCCTACTTGTATGGGTTTCAACTTGGTTGTTAATGTGGGGGTTATATATTTACAGGAAATTTTTGATGCTAAGCGCCTGAAAGTTGTACCTACTGCAATAGGCCGGATCCCGCCGTCTTTCTTCAACAGAGCACAAAGATTAGCTCCATATAAGATCTCTGTCATACAATCCAAGACTTTTCCTGACAGCATCAAATTAGCAAGAGACGCCAAACTTGCGGCCAGACTTAAACCGGTGTCACCCGAGGAAACGCTCATTAAGTCTTTAAGGTGCTGTGGTGACAGACCGTCTATTCCTCCGCTCGATCCATTTTTGAAGAACCCTTTTTTTTATATATTTGATAGGCAATCATTTGTCCGCCATCTCACGTGATGGTAAGTGATGATGTAGACTATGATGGAGCATGATTGCCTAGAAAATGCCTGTTCACTCTCGCCTTGAAAAGGCCCAGGTTATAAGGATCCGGAAATAGATCCGCAGGCAGGGAGTTCCACACTTTGGCCGTTCGCATTAAAAATGTAGAAGCGTACCGCTTTGTGCGAAAACTTGGAATGTCGACAACATAAGGGTGGAATCCCAACCGGCGTCTCGTACCCCGGAGATGGAATGGGGAGGGGGGTATCAGGTCATGAAGCGATGCTGCACATTCTCCGAAATGCATCCTGTAAAATACAGACAAGAAAACTACTTTGCGACGATGTTCGAGGCTCTGCAGCTTTTCTTCTACCAGTGACGGGTCGGCGATGAGCTTCTTGGCGCGTTTTTCAATAAAATCCAAGGTTGCTAGTTGGTATTTGGCAGATCCGTCCCAAAGGGGCAGCAATACTCCATACACGATCGGACTTGAGCTTGGTAGAGCTGTAGTAGCTGTCCCGGTGTGAAGTATCGCCTAACCTTTGAGAGAATACCAAGTTTTTTGGCTGCAGTCGAAGCCAAGGATTCTATATATCGTCCAAAGTTCAGGTCTGACGTAAGGTTCATACCAAGAAGTTCGAGGTGATCGGAAATTGGCACGGGTACATTTCGGAAAGTGGGAGTTAGATTGAAGGGACTCAATTTAGTCGAGAATAGACAGGCCTGTGTCTTAGATCCATTAAATTTCACCAGGTTGGCATCACCCCATTCGGAGATTGCCTTAAGTGATAAATTTAAATGATCTACTACGGACTCTTGACAAGACTAAATAGCTTCCTTGCTGGACTTTGCACTGGACAAATATCTACCGACAACCGTACTGTCGTCTGCATACCCAAAGGTGTCGGGTGTCACCATATCGTTGATATGCAGCAGAAATAGAGTTGCGGAAAGTAAAGATCCTTGAGGGACCCCGGCATCAATTGCCTGATGAATAGAGGAGCGGCCTTCTAAGACTACCCGTATCGATCGTCCTCTCAAGAAATCTGTGATCCCATAAGCGGGAAGCTTGTTAATAAGGCTGCCATGCCAGACCCTGTCAAATGCCTTAGAGATATCCAGAGACACAGCGAGAGCTTCACCGTGTCTCTCGATAGCCTCGCTCCATAAGTGGGTGGCATGCACCAGGAGGTCACCCGTCGACCGCCCACGGCGGAAGCCATACTGTTGGTCGCTGAGGAGATCATTATCCTCCAGGTAAGCCAGGAGCCGATTATTGAGCACACGCTCCATACTCTTATAGAGTATAGAGGTTACCGATATAGGTCTATAATTGGCAGGGTCCGAACGGCTGCCCTTTTTGGGCACAGGTTGCACGTTTGCAAGCTTCCACGACTGGGGGACTACACCAGTCTCCAGTGAGAGTCGGAACAGACGCGTCAATATCGGAGACAACTCTGGCGCACAGTTACGAAGGACTATTGCAGGGATTCCATATGGTCCACTTGCTTTATTCACGTCAAGGTTTCGCAGGGTTTTTAGTACCTCGTTTTGGTAAATGCGAATGGCTGGCATAGTACAACCAACATGAGGTAAGCTGGGTGGAACTCTAGCTGTAGTGTCAAGTCGTGAATTTTCAGCAAAAAGGGAAGCAAAGAAGTTTGCTTTTTCTTCTGCAGTGTGAGCAAGTGAGCCGTCAGTTTTCTGCAAAGGCGGTAAAGTGGGTTGACAAAAATTTGTTTCAACTGCCTTGGCATAGGATGCAAGTTTGGCGCCTACTCTGCCTATGTGGTGAAAATGTGCCCTACGTAATTCCCTTTTGCAAAACTTGGAGGACCTATTGTAGTTTTCCTTCAGATCCCGAGTATTCGAAGCTTTGCGCAGTCGTGCATCAGCCCAAGCTTGATAAGCCGTCTGCTTTAGCACTTCTGCACGGCGGCAGTCGGCATTATACCAGGGGCGAGCTTTACTACCCGTGGGGACGTCCGAGTACGGTATGAAATAATCCATACCCTGACGCAAAACTTCAGTAATAGCATCTGCGGAGCTCGACGATTCTCCTGAAGAAAAACAAACTTTCCAAGGATACGATGCAAAAAAGTGACGCATTTCATCCCAATCTGCTGACTTGTATCGCCACACCCGTCTCATACCACAAGGACCCTGATTAGGTGGTGAGTATACAGATACAGATTTTACCAGACAGTGGTCAGAAGAGCCCAAGGAAGCCACGACTGACACTGAGCAACGGTCCGGATCAGTAGTCAGCAGAAGGTCTAAGCAGTTCGCTGTATGAGACTCTATATCAGGAACTCTAGTTGCACAGCTTACAAGCTGGGAGAGATTCAGCGATAACGCAAATTTTCGCGCCTCTTGCCCAGCATGATCGGTCTTCTGGTATGGGAATAACCACTCTTTATGGTAGGCATTAAAATCCCCCAGAATGACTAGCTGTGCCGACGGGTATCTCTGCAGAGCTTCATCAGCAGCCTCACTAAGAAGGTTAAATAACTTGGTCGTCTCCGAATCTCCACTATGTGATCGATATACGCAAGCATATACAATTTGAGCCAATCCAGTATCGACCAGTACCCATAAAACGAAAAAACTAGGAGCCTCAAGGTTTTTGAGACGCTTGACGCAGATATCATGGCAAGCGTACAGACAGACTCCAGCATTAGATAAGAATCTATGTTCCAAAGAATAGCCGGGATAGCTGAGGTACGCCGCGTTAGCTGGAGATCTGATCTGCGTCTCAGTGAGGAACAGCAGGTGTGGCTTTTCGGTCTCAAGATGGTGATGGACAGAGACGAGATTTGAGTGCAGACCTCGAATATTTGTAAGGTGCACCTTAAGAGGGAGGACGTGCAACCGCTGTTTAACGTTTTTCCGTTTTCTTACTTTCATTTTTCTATTTGTGTGGTGTGGGGAAAAGTGAATAGGCAGGAGGAAGGCAGTTGTATGAGGTACCGCGCTGCATTAAGCCAGGAAATGGAATCGATTACGATCACACGCGATTATAGCTGGCTTGGAGACTGTGGGGACGCCCGAACCCCCCCGGGGAATGCCACCTGGTCCTCCCATCCGGTCGCCAACCGGCAAGGTGGAGCCTCCCGGGATTTTTCGTTGGGTGGCGGGGCAGCCTTTCACGGGTGGCTTTCCCGCTACTTGGGCCCCCAACTTCCCACGGTCGGCCAGCGGTGCACCGTGCTTCGGATCCCGCTAGCCTCCAGAACCAGCTACTCGTTGTCAAAGCAATCGATCATTCCTATCACTGCTACTGCCGCGGTACTACTGTACAGACCCAACCCCCATTATGGCTACTCCTAACTGCATGCCGGAACACGGAAAACCGCTTGGCGACATGATTTAGTTAAGAGGGTGGTAACCAGCCACGGCCGAAGCCTACCACCGGAGAAAGTACTGTCCATTTAGCACTACCCAGGGGTCACGTGTAGGGTATCTAGAGTCATGAAGCCTATGATAGGCTTCGCCTACGGACGCGGACAGTATTAACCCCCAAAAATCCCTATAGCTGCGACGATATCTTCGGTTGAAACTCGAGGGAGAATACTGTCGTGCTGTGGTGCATCTGGAAACTGACTGCCAGCAGAAGTTGAGGGATGTTTTGCACGTAAGGACTGTAAGGTTTCTGTATTATCCGCGGCAATAGTGTCAATCGAAAACAAAAGTCGGCAAGCTCCTCTCAAGTCGCCGTCACCTACTTTTGTCTTCACTCTTTTAAAAACGTTCTTTGAACCCGTTGGGTATTTAACAGTTGGTGCTGGGTTAAAATTTATAATAGGGACTCGGTGTAAGCAGTTGTTTTTTATTTTCTGTGTTAAGCTTAATTTCTTACTATCTTCCTTTACAACATGCATAATTCGGAAAGCAAAAGTTAGCAAGTCTTCCCAATCGGCACGGCTGTTTGATGCGACTACTCGGTCGACGCATAATTTGAGAGCAAGCGCTACACTGGCCCGAGCACCGCGAGGTATGCGTTTTACAATCGAAACAGTACTTTTTAAATCACGCAGAGTCTCACAAAAAGCTTTAGGATAAGTAATGGAACTTGAGACGGTTGGGTCGGCTGGGGAAGGGGAAGGGCATGCAGGCAGAACATTTTGGGTGATAAGCGACTTGCGCTTTCTGCAACTTGTGCTTTTTACCCTGATGTATTAGTAAGCCATTTTTGATGCGAAAATTGCAACTGAAACTGAAACAAACAAACAAAAACTGAAAATTCTGGACATAAATCGCATTTAAAATATACCCCTTCAGATAGGCTACAGGGATTATCAGCGACATTATTTGGAAGTGGTACTGGCTGCGACATGCTTTTACCTCGCTTTACAGATTTGAACCGTCAACAAATCAGTATTACAACATATCAAAAGAAATGGTATAGAAAAGTGGCAACATAAATTGTTAAATAAATAAATAAACCTTAAAAAAAAAGGACAAAAAAGTAGATGGAATTAAATTAATTTGGATGAAAAAACGGCGAATGAAGTCCTATGGAACGGTGCAGCAGAAAAGTTCCTTCCGGGTTGGAGGTCCGCCCGTGCAGGTCATCATTATGGATTGTAGCTGTAGAAATTTGCGGAGAATCGATATTAGTTGGTGGGCAGCAAGCGCAAAGTTGTTGCTAATTATAGCAAACTGCAGGCAATCGGCGATGCTGGTTAGCAGTCTTAGGCTTCGTGAATCAACTTCATTGACATATCCAAATAAATCCGTTTCGAAAACCGTAAAATGTGAAAATGGCGCAGCTCTATTTTGATAAGTAAGTACAGCTACACAAAGGCAGATGGCGTTGTTGTTTTTCGCCAAAAAGTTTCCGCTGAAAAAGTTCGTTACGTCGTGCCGCTATTTCAAAAATTGAATGATCCGAATGTCCTTTTCTAATTTGTCTTGCAGAAGTCCGTGGATAAAATGGAGAAGCAAATTGCACTGGAAAACACTTGTAACTTGGTAAAATGGAGATTAGGACATCAACAATGCACAGTTTGGAAAGTTTGCTGAAAAAGTTTGTATGCGTCGGCGGCATCACATTTTAGTTCATGGATTTTAGCCTTTACTGATAATCCCCCGTATTACAAACGTTTATACATATTAGTTGGTGAATTCACTTTCACAAGCACTTAAATTTGTCGAAAAAAGGCGTATGGAAACATATTAAATTGAATTCGGAAAAAGGCTATTTAAAAATCAATGTTTACATTCTGCCGCTTTTTTTTTCTTTTTTTAAGGTAGTGATTGACTCGGGATTGAACTCTGGAATTTGGCTTTAAATTAAATTAAAAAAAACCTAGGTCGATTGTTTTTATCGGGTAATAAGGCGTATAGGTACTGTAGGTATAATATTTGTGTGTGTATCTGTACTGCTTAAGTCTACATGTAACGTATACAATTGCTTAAAGGGACGGTCCGCGGCCTTAAAAGTTCCATCGCAAGTTATGTGTTTTGCTTTTTTCCGGACTTGTTTAGCTTCTTCAGTAGCAAACTTTGTCTTTGTATGCGACATTACCTATTGTTTACGGAAATTATAGACGAAAAAATAACATGGTACATATTCGCGGTAGATTAATTAATATAAAAAAATATATATTTTTAAAAACTATATAGGTGTTACTCAATTTTGGATGAAAATACTACAGTAGTATTAGCTAGGTGGCGACTCCTCCGAATAACAGCACCACTTCGGATGAGTCGACGCCTACTATTTGTAAAAAGTGACGTTTTATCCACGGATGAAATACATTTGCTGATGAGCTGTCACCCAAGTCATCTTAGACTTATTTGGTTCATCACTTAGAGAAGCCGAGAAAGTTCGTTAATGGAAGTCCGGCACAGATAGTCTGATGCTCAGCCCATTACATGGGATAGATCTAAAAACATCGCTTTGACGAGATCCCGTTTGGTTGACCTGGGTAACTCGACTCATCATCTGAAAAAGCTAAAGAAAACCAGGTGTGAATGAGATCCTAATAAGAACGACTAATCCTACATAATTATTACAACTAAAAAAACATTATACTTGTTTAGAACACTCTATTAAACAGTCCTTACTTTAAATGAATACATAGTGTTGATTCAGTTTTTTCTATAAAAGCGAAAACCCTTATTTTTAATGTAAATTTCTAATGAGTTTAAGTGAGTTTTAAAAGAGTTGAAAGTAACTTCAAATAGCTTTTAGTAGGGCCAAACAGTTATAATATTAGCAATTCGGCCTGAGTAAACCTCTTCATTTGTGTAAATTACACCATAGTAAGTACAAAAAGCTATTTTAGGTCTGAACTCTAATAGGTAAACTGTACAAAAAGGTATAAAATACCCAACTGCCTCCGTGGTCTAGTAATCAGAGCCATGGGCTTACGATCCGGAGGTCCAGGGTTCGATTCCCAGGGGGAACACCTAGTTGATATTTGTCAATTAAACACTTCGTGAGGTTTTCCCCAGTTTGGTTAGGACATTGTAGGCTGAATCACCTGATTGTCCGAAAAGAAAAAGGATTCCGTGCTTCAGAGGGCACGCCAAGCCTTCAGTCCCAGTCCAGTCCAGTCTAGTCTTCGATAGTGGTCGTTGCATAATCCATGTCAAAGGCCTAATAGCTGTGCTACTAGACGGTTTGAAAACTCTGACACCAAGGTTCATCGGATCGTTCGACTCGAGAATCCACTGGCTAAAGAGAAGAAGAAGGTATAAAATGTAGTTAGTTTGGGATAACATGGCATTACGCACTGTCCAGGAATGTTTATGCGGAGGGCTAGTTTGTTGCTTAGATCCAAATTCTGAGAAAATCAATCGAGTTTCAGTAAGTTTTTCTCGATGTTAAACCGCAAGTTATTCTTTTATGTATAAACAGTTTATGGACAAATTGTATTGCACAATATTCACAAAAAATAAAAATCGGTTCGAAAACAAGAGAAATCAAACCAAAGGTAAGGTCAGAGTAATGATAGAGTTTGATTCTATTTCACAACCAAGTAGCTAGATCTGGTTCCGTACTATTTGGCACTACTGGATTCTTGTTGTGGATAAAGAGCCAAAATAAAAAAGAACTAGGTTATTAATTTCGGTAAAAGTATTTAAATAAAATGATTAAGCTTTTCTACTTGGTAACTTCTAAAAATACTATATATTAATTTGAAAAACAATATGTTTACAAAAACGAGCTCCTAATTACACAATTTTTCTTTCACTGAGCATTTCCACGAGAAAAAGGTTTCTTTTGCCGTCGGTAAATGGAAGTCAATTTATCGTCGTTTCTTGATTTGAAGTGCAGTTATCGAGTTTGTGAGGCGGAGCTGCAATTCAGTTAGGTTTGCATTAAGCAATGGATGCAGTCTGTCTTGCACGGTAGAGTGCAAAACAAGCCGCTTACATACATACATACATAAAATCACGCCTTTATCCCTTACGGGGTAGGCAGAGCGTAAAACGCCTCCTAAAAGGCGCTTTCGCCACGTCTGACATAAATTGAGGGCAATATTAGATTGGAATGTGTATTGCTGTAGTGACAGGTTGTCAGCCCATCGCCTTAATTACAATACACTGTAACCCTCGAATCCCTTTTGCTGACTTTTACAGCATGCCCGGGAGGAAGGGCAACTGGAACATTCTATGTTTTTCTTTCTCTCCCAGTCCAGTATGGAAGAAACAAGCCGCTTTGTACGAGATAAACGAATAAGTGACTCTCAGTTGTTTTATCTTTTTGATAAAAAATTAGCACGACGTAATGATGATTTGTCATTACCACAAACTACTTTAAAAAATACGGGCTAAAACTCACTAATAACTCACTGATATTTTGAAAAATGGTTAGTGATAAAGCCATTTTCTTTTCTCAGCAAAATATTTTGTGAAAATTAACCTAGTTCTTACTGCTAATTAATTTGGTAAATTGATTATAATGAAGATGCTGCAGGTTTCTTAGCTCAGCTGCTAAGAGAGGAAAAATAAAATAAGGACAAAAATTGAACTGATTTTGAAAAAACCTAAATAGATTTTTAAAAAGTAAAGAAAATTAAGTTTTATCTTTATTAAGTTTACCTTTCCAAATGCACTCATTGTATATACTTAAGTATAATATCTTCTCTGAGACACCGATGGTGTAGTGGACCACGTACCAATGTGTTTTTTGGTTTTCGAATTTCATATGTACGTTTATTCGGCGTTTTTTCCGTGCTTCGGAAGGCACGTTAAGCCGTTGGTCCCGGTTAATATCGTTTAATACCGTAGGTATTAGTCGTTAACCCATATCAGAGGCCAGTACTAAGTATTGGCGGCTTGAAAACTCTGACCTAGTCTAGGATTGGGTCTGGTTTCATTTCAGGGTTGCGGAGGTCAGATGGCAGTCTTCTTTTTCTTGTCGTGACGATCGTTTTGGCGTTTTTATATTAATTTCGACCAGTACTCTGCCAAACCCACTGCGACGTCAGTGGCGTTGGCAGTCGCTCCGTGTAAAACCAGTACCCTCGTTCAATCATCTGGATTAGGTAGCCGCCCCGTCTTCTTCTTCTGTCGAGTGGGTATCGAGTCTATCAACCCAATGAACCCTGGTGTCAGAGTTTTTAAACCGCCTAGTACCACAACTATCAGGCCTCTGAGATGGTTTGAGTAACGACCACTATCAAAGACAGCGACCGGGACCGACTTAACGTGCCCTCCGAAACACGAAATCTTTTTCTTTTCGGACAATCAGGTGATTCAGCCTGCAAAGTCCTAATCAAACTAGAGAAAAGTTCACAAAGTGATAAATTCTCAAATATCAACTTTGTGTTTCCCCGCTGGGAATTGAACCCAGGACCTCCGGATCGGGAGTCCATGGCACTAGCCACTAGACCACGGAGGCGACCCCGTAAGATACGGGATAAGGCTAGGGAGATAATGATGATCGTGAAAATGACTGATAATAAATCCGGGAGAAATTTCAACAGTGACGTCATGTGACTTGGAAATGGAAAGGAAATGGCGGTCATATAGCGCAGATGTTACTATTAGGTCACTGAATACCTTTAACCTACATTGCGTAAATTGTGTTCAAGGTTCGGACATATTTCACAAAGTTAATAAATTATCGATGCTTAAGTTTGTTTTTAATCTTTTATTTTTGTACAAATATATATGTGATTTTTTTCAGACCTAATGTAAATTTAAAAAACCATAAAAAAATAGTTGCAAAGGCAAGATTATAATGTACGAACGAAGATAATAACTGAAATAGGTAAGTTTATTGAATAACTACAAAATATCTCAATTATTATTAAGTATGGATTTGACTTGCCACATTTTACTGAAATAACATTTCTGATACGAACTCAAACTAGTTGTCAGTTTCAAGTGCTGTTTATCAATACAGGCTTTTTTCATATTGCATGGAATCTCACTGCTCGTTCATAATATGATTATTGACTAGGAAACTTAGTTTATTGAATAGCTTTGTACATACACTGGCATTTTATTCCTAAATTCATTTGGTATTATATTATGTCAACAATATTTGGCTGAGTTCGATTCCTCAAAATTGCTCTTTATCAATATTGTGAAGTTTTCCCCGGTATGGTTAGGACATTGCAGGCCGAACAGAAAGAGGATTCCGTGTTTCGGAGGGCACGATAAGCCGTCAGTCCCGGTCGGTATCTTTGATAGTAGTCGTAACTCAAAACCATGTCAGAGGCCTAAACAGCTGAGCTACTTAGGCGGTTTAAAAACTCTGACACCAGGGTGCATCGGGTCTTTCGACTTGAGAATCTACTCGCTAAGAAGAAGAAGAAGACTCGTTGCAGTTATGTAGTATATACGAACGTAAGTAGCATTGGTTTTGATTTGTTTAGTTCATACATACATACTATCACGCCTGTATTCTTAATGGGGTAGGCAAAGAATAAACGACCTAAACAAAGGTCGATCTGCCATGTCTGACAAGTTTTAAGGGGTTGTTTAAGATATACAATCAATTTATTTGACCTCAGTGAACATTCATTGTGGAAAATGATTAAATTGAAATAACTGTGATAATTTAATTTCAGATAGATCAGTTACATTTTCCCCGCAAATATTTAAAGCTGGATATCAAATTCCCTTAGTATTTGAATTGGCGCGAGTGGGAGTACTATTTAGAGGAGTTGAAAAATTGTTATTATTTTTATTTGTATTCACCGCCCAGACATGCAGCATGTTTTATTTGCCCTGAAATTTACGAAGCAACATCTCATTTTATTCGTCACGTAACCTTAAAAAGGTCGCTATTGAAGTATTGAATTATTCCATATTTTCTGAAGTCTATATCTTTTAATTTTGGTTAAATTTTTGCCACCTTTTGAAAAACTTACCTTGGATAAATGAAGGTGGAAAAGTCTTATCGATAGCTAAACTTTCTGAGACATTAACATTACATACTATTTTAGGTATTTTGTAATAATGCCGGGTTGAATAATTCTTCCATGCTGGAATGGAAGCCAGAGAAAAGCATAGAATGTGCCAGCTGCGTATGCTGTAAAAACCAGCTAAGGGATCCGAGGGTATCTGTATATTGCAATTTATGCGATGAACTGACAACCTGTCACTACAGCAATTAGGTAACCTATAAATCCATCTGAAACATTGTCAGTCGTTGTTTACGCTCTGCTTACCCCATTGGGGATAAAAGCGTGATTATACGTGGGACACTCAGAAAGTTTTGCGACACTAAAAAAATTTGTTCTACAGGTATATATATTTTTATTAAATCTTTTCAAAGTACTCTCCACCAGCCTCTATACAAAGATTCATGCGTCTGAACCAGTTTTCAAAACACTTTTTCCATTCCGCCGTAGACACCTCGTTTACAGCCTGCTCGAACGCAGCCAGCGCATCTTCCGGCGACGAAAATTGTATCCCCTTGAGCTGATTTGTTATTTTTGGAAATAAAAAGAAGTCACACGATGCTAGATCAGGGCTGTAAGGAGGGTGACCCAGGAGTTTGACTGGTGTGCTGTCCAGGAAGTCCCTCGTTTTGAGCGCGGTGTGTGCAGGCGCATTGTCGTGGTGGAGCAGTAGTCCGCGGAGCCCTGTTTTGGTTGCTTGTTGCTCACAACAGAAAAAACTTGTGGTAAACATTTGGTAGTATACCATTCGGCGTTAATGCTTCTTTGATCTCGTAAGGGAATTGAGGCCAAGTGGCCAGTCAAATTAAAAAAGCAGGCGATCAAAATCTTCCCCCCGCTTCGAGATCGCTTCACTTTGGTAGGCGTTGGTTCATTTTGAAACACCCAAACTGTCGACTGGCGCTTGGTTTCTAGATCGTATTGATAAATCCAGGACTCATCACCTGTTACGATGTCGTAAACACGCCGAGACGAGCCTGCTTCAAATTTGTTCAGCATATCACGGCACCATTCCACCCGGGCCTGCTTCTGAGCGTCGCCGAGGTAGTGCGGCACCCAGCGCGATACTATCCTCCTCACGCGAAGATGCCCATGTAGAATCTCGTGAACGCTTCCCGATCCAATCTTTAATATGTGCTGAATCTCCTGATATGTAATTCGCCTATTATCTTGGATTAAATTTTTCACTGCTAGCACGTTTTCTTCCGTAATAGCCGTCAAAGGGCGACCGCTTCTTTCTTCATCCCCCAAGGTTGGTCGACCGCGCCTAAATTCGTTATACCAACGATACACGGTTGCCTTGGAGGGGCTTTCATCCATAAATGCCATTTGAAGTCTATCGAACGATTCATCCGGTTTCAGGCGACACTTGAAATCGTAAAAAATCATAGCTCTAAAATGTTCCCGGTGCAGATCCATTTTTCAGTAAGACACGATACTTTGAATTGGCTCGCAAATAATGTGGAGGGAAATTTTGAAAATGGAACATACATATTTTTACTTACAAGTAATCATTTTTTCAAAAAAGATTCTAACCGGCCAGTCTGCCATATATAAAAACTATTTATCGCAATACTTTCTGAGTGGCCTGGTATATGAGATCCAAAAAAAACATTCATTATTTTCTCATTAGTGAAAAGTGACAAAGTATTTCATAAATTAAAGATAAACACTAGTAAAATGACAAGCAAAACTGATCTCGAGGAATTTTGTGAAGACGAGTCAACTATATCATGAATACTCGATCAGAGAAGGTAAGTTCCCGCCGGCTCAGGGGAGCGATGGTTCATAATTCTATCTTCCGCGAACAGGTGAGGAACCATTCATGAATAATGCTAACTCAGTTAAAAAGCTGTGCCAGGTTCGCTATATATTTTACAGAACGCTTCATTAGGTTCTTTATTTATGAATTATTTCGTATTGTTATAGCTGAAGTAGACGTTTCGTTAAACGTGAAAGTTGTTTTTTATTCATATCAAAAACAGGCTATTTCCCCATATAATTGACTGAATAGCCTTGGTCGAAATCGGCAAGGAAGATATTTATTATGAACTAGCTGTGCCCGCGACTCCGTACGCGTGGTGGTTCTGACTTGGAACAGCGATTTTTTTTTTGTTTTAAATTTTACATGATGAAGTCAGGTAGTGGTCATTGCTGGACCTATCAAATACATAATTGCTTTAACGTTTCGTAAACCATAAGCTCTAAAGTTTTTATTAGGTTTTCATGGTTGTTACTGTAAATACATTAAAAGATCTCTATACCGTATATTTACAGATGTCGCTGTACGATTTTGCGATATTTTTAGATCGCGGTGGCGAGATTTTTCTTGGGAACACAAATACTTCTGATGAACTTTTAAGTTTTTACCGCGTTAGAAAGCCGTCGACTTCGCCGATCCCAGGGGGTCCTAGGTCATTCAGCCGCGGTTTTACTATCAGCGGCATGGCAATCCCCTCGCTCGATTTAATTTCATAATTGAGCCAATTCGTAGTAGCAAAAAAGTCTAACGCGACTTTTTCTATCATAAGGGAACAGAAAGGGACAACAATTTAAGCAGGAATAGATCACTCCGTTCTTTACGTTTATCGCGCCAAAGGAGGTCGGGGTCGGGTTGTTCATCGTCTCGATGAACGTTTTAATATCTTTACTCTTATTTATTTGTGTCATCACGAATTGCGTTAGCTAAACCTAACACGTGTATAACACGATACTTGAGATAACATGAGACTTACTGTATTCTAATGAGATTTAAAAAAAAACAGAATTAAATTTTCTGTCTACTCCCTAAGTCAGGCAGTCTAAATCGAGTAAGAAACAATCATAAATTAATTTTCTACCTACCCCCCAACTCAAGTGGCGTGATTATATGTATCCTTTGTTTTTCCTTAGAAAACAATCAGTCAAATAAAAAAAGTTTGGTCGAAATCGGTTAAGCAGCTAAATTCAAATTTCCTGTCTACCCTCTAAGAGAGGTGACGTGATTTTAGGTATCCTAAGTTGCAACCCGTGTAACACTGAGTTGAACAAAAAAAGTCCCATTGAAATCGGTTTAATAGTTTTGGCGTGGTGTGGTAACATATAGACAGACAGACAGACAACAATTCTATAAATAGGACGATTTAGGCTTTATATCGTAAATAATGCCTGCAGCAATCATTTTGTTTTATTAATATTCAATGTACAGACAAGACCCTTTTAGAGATTTATTATATGTATAGATGTGTTTGATTTCGTATGAATACCCGAAGGAAATATAGATAAGGACACAGTCTCATGAATATTGCCACAAACAGCCATAGACAGTGTATCGGGAAGTCAACAGGGACAGACTAGAACGATATTTCAACCAGTGAAGCGAGTGTTCTCGCGATTTATGAGCCTGCGAACAAGGGAGTAAATCACCCTCGCACTGTCGTTACAAGGCGGTCAGGGCGCGCCCTACGTCACACATGATACAGATCTCATGAATGTTGCTGGCTATTGAGATTGGTAAATTAATATACTAGTTCATCATTATTCATGAATGAAAACATGTGGTTTAAAAACTCTGACATAAGGGTCAATCGGGTTGAAATCCTCACAAGATGAAGAATCCCCCAATGAATCTAAGAGATTCTTCTGTGAGAGATGATATGGACTTGAGTCATGTGCAAACTCATATCAACCAGCAGTAGCTATGGCTTATTTAATTCTGAAAATAAAATGTTTTTTGAATATAATTGCTTGTTATCAAAATCACGGCTTTACATACATACATAAAATCACGCCTTTATCCCGTACGGGGTAGGCAGAGCGATAAACGCCTCGTAAAAGGCGCTTTCGCCACGTCTGACAAGAATTGAGGGCAATTTTAGATTGAAAAGTGTATTGCTATAGTGACAGGTTGTCAGTCCATCGCCTAAATTACAATACACTGTAACCCTCGACTCCCTTTTGCTGACTTCTACAGCATGCCTGGGAGGAAGGGCAGCTGGAACATGCTATGTTTTTCTATCTCTCCCAGTCCAGCATGGAAGAATTTACATTACCAATAAAAATAAGTAAAATAATGTTGTTGACATTCCAAGCTTCGCACAAAGCGCGACGCATTAACATTTTTAATGGGAACGGCTAAAGAGTGGAACTCCCTGCCTGCGGATCTGTTTTCGTATCGCTATAACCTGGTCCTTTTCAAGGCGAGAGTGAACTGGCATTATCTTCCTATCAGGTGAGATGGCGGACATAATGATTGCCTATCTACTATATAGAAAAAAAAATAAGTAAGTAGATGACATGTATCCTATCCTACAAGGATTTGTCCTGTAGATTGACCACGTGAGCAAACTTTAACGAAACAAACTACTTAAATATTTTTAATGAAAACTTGTTCACCGCATATTTTTTTTTGCTTGTGGTACGAGCATGTGGTAATAATAATAATTAATGATTGACAACTTTAAGCTGATTTTGATTTATTACAACGGGTATAAGGTAAATCTGGAAATCATGAATACAAGTCAGTACATTGTAGTTATTATTATTAGTAAACTTTGATAGAATTTATGGTCAAGTGCGAATGCACCTGAATAGGTGTTACAGAAATTCTTAGATTTCTTCATGAATAACATTTGCTTCAAATAAGCCCTTCTTAATAAGTAACAAGATGGCATTATAATTTTGAGCAAGAAACTTTTACAGAAAAGGCAAATTTATTATTCAAGTAGCTAATTTGAAAATCTTTCTTCAAGTTTCTTGTTTTTAAATGAAGAGTCTCATTAGAAACGACTCTATTTAATGCTTCCATTTTTTTTATAAGTGCACTTTGTATTAGTATAGTAGCCATTTACAATTTGTAATGTCGATTTTACACATCCTAAAGTTACTACAGAACACATAACTTTTGTGATCGCAATTAGAGCTTCTCCTTAAGTAGCATTGTTTAGTTGAACTTGAATGATAAAATATAAAGTTTAAGCATGCTTGGTTTTGAACATGTCCATTACAGATATACGAAATCTAAATCCGAATTTGAGGGTCCCGAAAGTCTCCAAACTATCCGGTCAGCCTCTCCAACTTTACAATCCACTCATCAAAATAATTTGTTTGAGGCATAACAATGTTCGGAGGCAGTTTTCCAATTCGACAAATAGGCTGAGCCAGTGTATATCAAGAAACCTTAAATATAATTGAATAAGCGATGGGCTGATGTATACAGCAACACACTTAGAAAAGTTTCCTATTATTATTTATTGGATACCTATTATTACAATGCTAGGCCGTTGACTCTTTGTTTATTCTATAACGGAAATTGGATTAAATTAATTATAATATTAATCCATCACCGCTTATCCAATAACGCGTAAGCGGAGATAACTTTATTAATTTCCATTGTTATTTGTATACCTTTACCACTGCGTCGTAGAATAAACGTTATGTCTCAGTATTATTGTTATCTGATAATACCAAAAACTCGTCATGATTTTTTCATAGCTGTATGAAAAGTTCTTGTATTGTAATGGAAGTTGAGTTCTAAACTGTGAGGGTTCATTGTGTGAGTTCTGATCTCTAAATGAGAGAGTGGCGGAAGGATTACTATCGGCCTTTGGGAACGAGGAAATGAGTTCCCCAAATTTTATTTCGTTAATATCTTGTACAACAAAAGACTTCGCGCTCCAAAAAATCACTCACATATCGTGCAAAATCTGTTTAAGTTGAAAGTGCTGAAGTGTCTTCGTACTTATAACATCTCAGTGCAGCACATATTGTGTTATCTCAGTGCAAAACAATGTGAACAGTGCAATAAATAGCTGCAAATTCGATCGATTGCGGCCGAAAGTTCGAGACTACCCTCATAATTTCCAATAATTTTTCTACCCACTATGTTCTTATCTGTCATGTCAACTTGCTTTTGACATAACCGGTGTTGCCAGCAATGATCGAATCTCCCCAAGATGGGGTAAATCAAACCAACCATGGTACTGTGACTAAAACACTAGTCGAACAAGTTTTCCATAAAAGTATGTTGCTGAGTGGCAATCAAGAAACATCATCTAATCAACAACAGCAAAAAGCTCCAGAGGAAAAAGAACCTAACGACAATGCAAGTGACAGCACTGGCCCACCTTCCTGGCAAAGAGCCCCGCAAACCACCACCACCTGTGAAAACCACAAATATGTTCAGTGGTCTGACCATTGATCCTATAGATACAAATACCAGCCAACAAGTTAAAAAACCGAACAAACCACCACCTATTGTGCTATATGGGGTAGATGACGTGAATAAACTAACAGAACTGCTAGAAACTGTTGCGGAAAAAACCCAATTTACATATAAAATTGTGAATAAAAACCAGCTGAGAATCAGTAGCGCAGATACTGAAGTTTACAAAAAACTTATCACTTTGGTTAGAGAACAAGGCTTGATTGGCCATACTTTCAATAGAAAGGACGAAAGGTGTTTTCGCATTGTTATTGGAAATCTTCACCCTTCTACCCCTTTGAACAAAATCAAAGCCGAGATTGAAGCAACCGGAAACACAATCAAAGGGGAGATCATGAATGCAAAGTTTGGACCTGAGAAGAAACCTACCTTGACATTCTTCGTGAATTTATTGCCCAGCCCAAATAACAAAGCTGCAAAAGAGTTGAAATATATATACCACCAATCTATAATAATAGAAGATCCAAGGAAGAAAACTTCAATTGTTCAATGCCAACGTTGCCAGCAATATGGGCACTCAAAAAACTATTGCATGAGACCTTACCGGTGTGTCAAATGTGCTGAACCACATAAAACATCTGAATGCCCCAAACATGACCGCAAAACTCCAGCATTATGTGCCCTTTGCGAAGGACCACATCCAGCAAATTTTAAAGGCTGTGAGGTATATAAAGAAATTCTTGCCAGAAAAAGCAAAAAGTTTGCAGTACCAACCAACAAACAGGATAAGCCTCTGAACTTCAAATTAGTAATACCCACGGTGTATCCTCACACACGATCTGGAACTGAACATAAAACTTTTGCCCAAGCCCTCAATTCTACCCAAGAAAATAATGCTGAAGCACTCCCGCAACCATCTTTGATTTTACTACTTGAAAATTTGTTATTGAAACAAGCAGAGAAATTTGATCTTATCATGCAACAAATGAGCACCCTTTTGAGTCTCATAGCCACACTTGTCGACAAAATTTCAAAATGACAAATCTCAAAATAGCGACTTGGAATATCAATGGTCTCGCTCCCAACACACACGAAGCTGCAATATTTTTACAAGAACATAATCTAGACATACTACTAGTATCTGAGGCCCACTGCACAGCAACAACATCTATAAAGATCAAGGACTTCCAATGCTACACAACCGCCCATCCCGATGGCACTGGTCACGGTGGCACTGCTGTAATAGTTAAGAAAAGCATAAAACACCACCTACATTCAGAATATAAAACTAATGAAATACAAGCAACGACCATAACCGTGGAAGACAAAACTGTACAACTTAATTTTAGCGCAGTCTACTGTCCGCCTATACATAACATAACGAAGCAAATGTTCACAAACTACCTAGATACACTCGGAAATAGATACGTAGCTGGGGGACTGGAACTCGAAACACATATTCTGGGGTTCCAGATTCACCTCAACCAAAGGCCGACAACTTAAACAAGCTGTAGATGAGGATAACTTAGTCGTAATTTCCACTGGGCAAGCGACTTACTGGCCAACAGACGCCAACAGGCTGCCTGATCTATTGGATTTCTTTATTGACACTATTTTAAACCAGAATCTTGCTGTGATGGTTCCTCGGACCACACTCCTGTACTGCTAACTGTTCGAGCCAACTCGAACCATCTTACTCAGCATGCCGCGCAGGTCGTCGACTTGCTTACTACATATTATTGACAATACTGCGTGACATGCTGAGCTTGCAACTTACACGCATGTAATACATTAATAATTCTATAGTTGTGTGCATTAAGTTATATCAATATAAAATAGCATAATCTTTTACAATAAATCAGACTGAATCAAGAACTCTTCGTCTCAATACCTCGCATCCGCGAGCGCCCTCACAACCCGTCCGCCAGGTTCCATCATGTGCAGACTTTGCCAGCAATGGCATTGTCCCGTACATTTTGGTCCTTCGAGGGATGCGGATCAAGTGCCGGCCTCCCACAAGCGGGACTCACCGGTATCTTGAACACCGCCAACATCACACCAGCGCGCCTACCACGAGCTATCAGCAAATTGGGACCTGCGCGGACGGAGCACTACAAGGGAACTAGAAAATAAGCATCCTGTTCCCGCTAGGATTGACATGGGGCTGGACAAACAAGCGTCCTGTTCCCGCTAGCATTGACATGGGGCTGGACAAACAAGCGTCCTGTTCCCGCTAGCATTGACATGGGGCTGGACAAACAAGCGTCCTGTTCCCGCTAGCATTGACATGGGGCTGGACAAACAAGCGTCCTGTTCCCGCTAGTATTGACATGGGGCTGGACAAACAAGCGTCCTGTTCCCGCTAGCATTGACATGGGGCTGGACAAACAAGCGTCCTGTTCCCGCTAGCATTGACATGGGGCTGGACAAACAAGCGTCCTGTTCCCGCTAGCATTGACATGGGGCTGGACGAACAAGCGTCCTGTTCCCGCTAGCATTGACATGGGGCTGGACAAACAAGCGTCCTGTTCCCGCTAGCATTGACATGGGGCTGGACAAACAAGCGTCCTGTTCCCGCTAGCATTGACATGGGGCTGGACAAACAAGCGTCCTGTTCCCGCTAGCATTGACATGGGGCTGGATCACAAACGTACCCGTTCCCGACAGCGTTTATATAGGGAAGGACTAAGCAAGTGTCCTTTTTCCGACTTATCATGAGACTGAGCGACAAGCAAGTGCCAGTACTCTACAGCAGCAAGCAGCAGCATTTATCATGGGACATAGCGATGAGTGCCTGTCTTCGACCACTCATCACGGGACGTTCCAGACTCGTAACACTATCAGCAACTTGTCTAAGGATTTACGACCCTTACGACCTACACTCCACTACAACACAACCCGACGGGCGGGAGGACGTCTGATGATCGGAACAACTACACCGCCACGACATCTACAGTTGCAGCTACAGCAGCGGCGGTCAATGGATTTACAACCCTGACGACCCACAACACGATGACTTCCTGGAAACCAGCAACATCTACAGTTCAAGAGATGAGGACTTCGCAACACTACATAAATCAAGATAGTAGCAGCCTTGTCAACATATCCTGTTTTCTTCTCTCTTTAAAAGTGGGAGCATGTTCGAGCCAACTCGAACCATCTTACTCAGCATGCCGCGCAGGTCGTCGACTTGCTTACTACATATTATTGACAATACTGCGTGACATGCTGAGCTTGCAACTTACACGCATGTAATACATTAATAATTCTATAGTTGTGTGCATTAAGTTATATCAATATAAAATAGCATAATCTTTTACAATAAATCAGACTGAATCAAGAGCTCTTCGTCTCAATACCTCGCATCCGCGAGCGCCCTCACAACCCGTCCGCCAGGTTCCAGCATGTGCAGACTTTGCCAGCAATGGCTTTGTCCCGTACACTAACAATCAGTACAATGCTAATTGAATATGAGAGACCAGAATCGTTATATAATAAACATACAGATTGGGAATCCTTCAGAGACTACATTGAAGAAAATATCGTACTCAAAGTTGCCTTAAAAACACCTGAAGATATTGAAGAAGCCACAAAATATGTAACATCCCTAATACAAGTGGCGTGCTTGATCAGCACCCCAACAATAAACCCCAAAACGGGACCTGCTAACATACCCATAAAAATAAAAAAAGCCGTCTTAGAAAAGCGAAGACTACGTCGAGTTTGGCAAACTGGTAGGCTGGATGTGGATAAAATAGCATTCAAACAATCTTCTGGTGAACTGAAAGAAATGTTGCAAAAATGGCATAATGATACATTGGAGGCAAAACTAGAAACTTTAACTGCCACTGCTGCTACAAACTATTCTTTATGGAAGTTTACAAAGAATTTTGATAGACCTCAAGAAGTCAAACCACCCTTAAAAACTAATGCAGGCTATTCGAGAACATCTCAAGACAAAGCCGACACTTTTGCTGAACACTTATATAAAGTATTCATTCCAAATGAAACAAACACGGCCCAAGTTTTTTTTTTTTTTTTTAATATATATAGGCGAGCATTTGTCCGCCATCTCACCTGGTGGAAAGTGACGATGCGGACTATGTTGAAGCATACTCACCTATGTAGTGCCTATTCACTCTCGCCTTGAAAAGGCCCAGGTTATATTGTTCCGGAAACAGATCCGCCGGCAGGGAGTTCCACTCCTTAGCCGTTCGCATTAAGAATGTGGAAGCGAACCGCTTCGTGCGAATTTGTGGTATATCCACGACAACAAGATGATACTATCGATGAAATTTTGGACCAAGATTTTCAATTATCACCTCCACCTAAACCTGTATCAGTACGAGAAGTGTGGAAGACCATATCAAATCTCAAAGACAAAAAAGCACCAGGCTTTGATCTAATCACAAAGGAAATCCTAAAGAAAATACCAAAGAAAGCTACAGTCTTCCTTACTATGCTATTCAATGGCATATTAAAAATTCAATCTTTCCCTCAGTTATGGAAAGTGTCGCAAATTCTGATGGTACACAAACCTGGAAAACAACCCAATGATGTAAAATCATATCGACCTATCAGCCTGCTTCCAATATTGTCAAAAGTGTTCGAAAAACGACTACTACATAGAATAATGCCAATCCTGCAGATCAACAAAATAATACCACAACATCAATTCGGCTTTAGACAACAACACTCAACAGTTGAACAGGTTCATCGAATTTGCGATAAAATCAGACAGACACTTGAAAATAAAGAATACTGCGCCTCAGTTTTCTTGGACATACAACAGGCTTTCGATCGTGTCTGGCACAAAGGGCTACTTTGTAAGATTAAATCTAGCCTTCCACATAGCTACTTCACAGTCATGTACTCGTACCTGTCTGATAGAATCTATCAAGTTAAAGAGTCCGATGCAACCTCGAAGTTCTTTGAAATTAGAGCTGTAGTCCCTCAGGGATCGGTCCTAGGCCCAGTGTTGTACACATTATACACCTCTGATCTCCCACAAGTAAATGGCGTAACTACTGCAACATTCGCTGACGATACGGCTCTTTTAGCGAGCAGTGAAAACCCGAAAACAGCTTCAATGATATTGCAAAATGGGTTGGATGCAGTTACTGAGTGGTTGAAGAAGTGGAGAATCAAGGCCAGTGCTGCAAAATCGGTCCAAGTTACTTTTACTCTAAAGAGGGGTAATTGTCCACCTGTACAGCTAGAGAACACAACGCTCCCCCATCAAGATAGCGTGAGATACCTAGGTTTACACCTTGACCGCCGATTGACATGGAGACAAAATATAAAAAAGTAACGAGACGAGCTAAACATAAGATACAAAAACTTGTATTGGCTTGTAAGCCGTAACAGCAAATTATCTACTGACAACAAATTGCTTATCTACAAAACAATCCTCAAGCCCGTTTGGATGTATGGCATTCAATTGTGGGGAAGTGCTTGCAACTCTAATATTAACATCATACAACGAATGCAAAACACTTTTCTTAGAGCAATAAGCAATGTGCCATGGTTCATTACAAATAATGAAATTCACGACAATCTGCAAATGAACACAGTCAAAGAAGAAATTCTGAACTGCGGCGAAAAATACCGAAAGCGATTGGAGAATCATCCAAATCAGCTGGCAACACAGTTAACGAAACGAAGCTACAACAAACGTCTCAAACGGAAAGACATAATAAACTGATCAAAAGAACGCTAAGAAGCTAAAACTTTATGGGTAGATGTCCTCACTGGAGGACATGCTCGAACATAGTCAAAATCTCCCAAGAAATCTACTTATAGTCTCAGCATTGATCGTAGATTAAACCAAAACAGAAAAAAAAAAAAAAAAAGAGATCAGTTTGTGTTTGTTTGTTACGGTTTACCTTCAAAACATGATTATTGTGAACTATTTTTAAAAACCCATTACTCAAGCATAAGTAAGGCTAACTTTGTAATTGTTTTTCAAATATCCTTTACCTAATACGGGTCCAAGGCATCGAGTTAAAAATATAGAACCGACATAAGAAATAGTACCCGCGGTGATGTGACATTTGCACAGGACATTTGACAGTTGAGGAGTCCAACTTTTTAATCTATGATTGTCATTCCAAAATGACGGGACCGCGGGAGCTATAAAATAACATCTTTAAAAAAACATTTGGTTAGTATTAATGGCTATCTTGTTAAATTATCAATGTTATGCCTCGATAATATGTTTTTTCTGTATAATTGTGTAAATTACACATTCCTGAACTGTACAAATATTTTAATCCGAATTATTATTATTAGACAATTTCCTATTTTGACACGCAGTTGCATTGAACGTTGTATAATGATAAGCTGATCAGCTTAAACTCATGCGTGAATATTTTAGTTCGGAATGCGACCTCTAGTGAATACATACTTCCTTTACGACCATAATGGTCGAAGGTTTAAAAGATAAGATACGAATATATTTTATTGCACAGAAAAGACACAAGAAAACACAGAAAATAAAACAATTAGTAGTACAAATAATTATTGCTAAGCAGCAATTTCTTCCAGGCACCCTTGGGGCACAGAATAATAAAAGTTGAACTAGTGGGCTGGTGTACTCATATACATTTCAAAAGTTACTCTCAAAGTGTAATTTTATTACTTTTCTCTCCGATGACAAAAAGCTGTATAAAGAGATTTAATATCAGATAGCAAATACGAACTCGAATTTCCATTGCGTTTGCACAAAGGGTTTCATTTGGCGATATTACAAAGCGTGTTGCAGTTCCGAAGAGAGATTATTCCGGAGTGGCTTCCAGCTCTTGGAATACAACTGCGAATCAACAGAGTGAAATATACCAGAGGGCAGGCTACATACTGCACTGCAAATATTACACATCAGAGTGCCTTGGATGATACTGAGTGCAATATTGAAATTTTGAAAACGTGCAGATGGCAATAATATAGCTGTATTTGTTAAGTGTTACATGCATTTATATTGCTAGACGTTTATTTTTTTACATAATAGCATAGGTTGGTTGGTAGTGAAAATTATATTCTTTTTTTTTTTAATACTACCTAAGTTTTTCTTTCCGTTCCTAGTTTACCAATAAACAATGCCTCATGTTTCATATTGGTGTTAAACTAAGCTGCTGATGTTCTTTCATCTATTAGAGATACAAGCGTAATAGTAATTATTTATTTTGTGCTTGTATTTTTCAAATATAAATTTTAAGTTCAATGCATTCTAAAAGTTAGGGAGGCGAGGTAGCTAAATGGCGTAATTCAACGGCGCCGTCGAGAGCTATCAATATCGAAAGATAAAATAATTTCGAAAAGAAAAGCTCGTATGGCAAAAACCATTTTAGCGGTGGGTTTGGCGTGTACGGTTTTTCAAAAATGTTAAAAAAAACAGTTACTTGGGCACTTTCGAGCGCGTCAGATATTCATACTACGTATGCCCCGAGTGCCTCTGATAACAACGGTATACTAATCTGCCGGTTTGCGTGGTGGGGGTAGGCATATAAAGTAGTCAAAAATGCAAAAAAAAAAAAAACTCGTGCGCGTCAGATTTTCGGAAGGGGTGTTAAGTAGGCCCTAAGGAAGCTCCCTTTAAAAAAACTGACGATTTCGGCGTGACGATAAGTTACGATGAATTTTTGAAAATGCAAAAAAATAAAGTTTTTTTGAAATACTCGAGCGCGTCAGATTTTCATAGGGGAGGTTTATCTCGGTATCCTGAAAGCATATTTTTTTAATCTGACAAAAATGTTGGTGGGTTCTCTTAATCTGACCGAAAAAGGTTTTTTGGTTTCTTTATTTTCCTTTCTTTCCCTTGATAAAATGGGGAATTTAAGAATGACAATAAAGCGATAGATTTGTATCCAACGTAAATGTAGATGAAATGTAGTACGAAGTGTATCATTTATTGTATAAAAAAATGAAATGATATAAAAATTGGATTATAATTGTATTGTTATGTATGATCTTTACATTTTTGCTAATACATTTTTTTTTAACACCCTCAGTTTTCGAGGTATACTCAAAAAACCGGGAGTTTGAGTTTTTATGATGCTTCAAGTCAAACGTTTTAACTTTGGACAAAAATGTAAAGAGACCTTTTTTGTGTAAAATAAAATTACCTTTTTTGTTTATTAAAACATTTTTTTTGTAAAATGTATCGTTCGCGACTTATATGCCGTAACGCGTTCTTAGGAAGACGAAATGGCTCCTCCACACTTCCGGTCATGCGGAAACCGGCAGATTTTGTATTTTTAGTAAGTTTTAGATTATATTCTTCAAAATAAAAAAATAAAAAATCGCGCTCGAGAATGCCGGATTAACGTTTTTTTTTACAAGTTCGCGACCCTATAACTCGGCGGCGTCAAGGACTTATCGTCAGATTAGTTAAATTTAGTCTTTAAACACTAAGATCAACCCCCAATATCTTAATCTGACGCGCTCGAGTATTTCAGACTATCCATTTTTTTTTACTAATCTGATCGTCTATTCTAGGCGCGCGTCACTACATATAGAGCTAAATACTTTACAAGGTTGTTCTATTAGGTCTAAGGTATCTCTCATATCTTAAACTGCCACGCTCGCCTCCCTAAATATAAGTGCCGCAACTCACAGGCGTCACTTTCTGCGCTCAACACGCTGTCAATGCTTTTTGTTGAGTTACGAGTAGCTCCGAAACCGACAAGCGCTTTGAGTATATTATCTAAACTGTGCTTCGAGCAAACACAGCTAGAGATAGTCGGGTCGTTGGCTCCTTTACTCATCTTCTCGTAGTTTACTACCTTAACGGTGTAACGTTTGCCTTGTAGACTGAAATCATAGTAGAGAAAAAACAGACTTTTTAAAACAAGCTTTTGTTTAATCGTTCTAAAAAGAATAAAATAAAATTACTTTACTTTAATTACCTAATTATGAAATCATCAGTGTTTCTCTACTATATTATGCATGTATTATACATATAAACCTTCCTCTTGAAATACTCTATCCACTAAAACAAACTGCGTAAAAATCCGTTGAAAAGTTTTTAAGATCTAAGCATACATAGGGATATAGGGACAGAGAAAGCGACTTTGTTTTATACTATGTAGTGACAGAGCATTTAGCTAATTAATAATTTAGATTGTTTTAAATTCTTTTTTCTTTACTTTTAATTATGTTTGCTTTTAAATTACCGTGTTTTTCGATATATTAGTCTGATGGTGTAGTGCGTAGGGCCGCTGCCTCCTGAGTCGGGAGGTCGTGATTCGAATCCCACCACGTACCAATGTGTTTTTTGGTTTTCGAATTTCATATGTACGTTTATTTGGCGCTTTTTCCGTGCTTCGGAAGACACGTTAAGCCGTTGGTCCCGGTTAATATAGTTTAATACCGTAGATTTTTGTCGTTAAGCTATGTCAGAGGCCAGTGCTAAGCATTGGCGGCTTAAAAACTCTGACTTAATCTAGGATTGGGTCTGGTTTCCGTTCTGGGTTGCGGGGAGTTAGATTGCAGTAGCTCTGTGTAAAAACCAGTACCCTCGTTCAATCCCCTAGATTAGGAAGCCGATCCCGTGAGATACAGGATAAGGCTAGGGAGATGATGATTTTTCGATTGATAAAAAATACCTAGTCCCCCATTTTGGATTTGAAATGACATTGAACATCTAACCATATTACGCGTATTTAAAGAAAAGTGAATATGCTGTATTAGCACTTTCAATAAGGGAGTTCCGATAGCTATCAATGGGCCCCATCTTGAGACCCTCATCTGAGACATCATGTGTAATAGGAAAGCTCAAAACAGCAAAGCTAATAAGACCAAACTCGACTATCTTAACACTTTCCACTAGGGGATTCTAATGGATATCTCTTGGCTCTATCACAAGACCCTCTTCACTATGACGAATACGAAGTGCTCAAGAATACAAAGCTTAAGGGCCCAAACTCGGCTGTCATAGCACTTTTCACGAGAGAGTTCCAATGGCTATCTCTCTGCTCCATCATGAGCCCTCGTCATCATGTGTAATAAAAGTGCCTAAGATAACATATCTGATATGCCCGAATTTTGGTACCTTAGCACTTTTCATGAGGGGGTTTCAGTGCGTCAATCTTCCATGCTGGACTGGGAGCGAAAGAAAATCTTCCATGCTGGCCTGGGAGCGAAAGAAAAACATAGAATGTGCCAGCTGCATTGCCTCTCAGGCATGCTGTAAAAACCAGCTAAGGGATCCGAGAGTTTCAGTATATTGCAATTTAGGCGATGGGCTGACAACCTGTCACTATAGCAATATACGTACAAATCTATCTTAAATAACCCTCAAAATGTTGTCAGACGTGGCGAAACGACATTCGTATATGTCGTTAACGCTCTGCCTACCCCATTAGGGATAAAGGCGTGATTATATGTATGTATGTTTCAGTGCGTATCTGCTGGCTCCATTACGAGATCAGTTTACAGGTATCATTGTATTGCATTGTCACCAGATACATAAGTACACAACAATTCAAATCAATTGGACACCGGGAAGTGAGTCAAATTTGGCGTGCAATATTTGTCGACACCAGGACAGGAGAAACTAAATTAAAGATAGATAAAACCTTTATTTCATTTCTAACACGACATTCCATAACAAAAAATCAGATCAGTAAAAAGCATGTAGAACTCTTTAACTGAATTATTATTTTCAACAGCCACACTTTATTTTTAAATGAAAACATAGTCATAAAATCCAAGCATAAAATGCGTGAAAAAAAACCACGTTTCTAAAAGCTAGTGTTCAAATATTTTGGAACAATAGCGAAGACAAGGTTTCGCAAGAGCTTTGTCTTGTACCAGTATACATAAATCTTACAATACAATACAATACAATACAAAATTCTTTATTGCACAAAGAAACACATACAACAGAAATAAAAAGGAACAAACGTGACAGTACAATATAGGCGGCCTTATTGCTAAAGCAGCAATTTCTACCAGGCAACCTTTGGGTATAGAAATTGTACAAGCAGAAAGCGGGATAGTGCATATTACTACATATAATACTTAGACAATATTTACACACTATTAAATAAATATTTCAATAAAAACAAATATACTGATACATATCTTATGATAAACTAATACATAATATATGCTACATAAGATAGGATACTCTACGTTATATATCAGAGAAATCTTCAGCTTTGTTAATATGAACATGAATATTCGATAAATCAACAATACCTGATTTATTTTCTAATGGTTCACTGTTGTTGTAGCATTACGTGGAAAGTAACTGTATTCGGTACGTATAGACTACAGTTACACTCGCTACTGAGTTGAGTTACGAATCGGTTTGTTATATCGTAGATCTGCGTACTACAACTAACGTAAGTACCTACTTCAGATGTTGTTGTTTCAACTACTTTGACTGTTTGTGGTTTTCGTGCGATTGATCATGTACCTACTTGTACTTTATGTACCTACGTGTACTTGTATACAGCTTATATACACCTTGTTAACAGAGTTTTAACAGGATTTCTCGGAAAATACGTTACAGACAAAATACTGAGGGTTAATCAGTCAACGACACTGAGCAACTGTCACAAGGTATTTTTTTTCAGGACGAGGTTAACGTTTTATATGAAAAAATTAAATAAAAACACACTTCTTTAAAAAATATCTAGTGAAAGTTGTTCAGTGTTGTCGACTGAGCAACCCTTATCAGTTTGTGGGATGCTGTCTCTTATATCTTAAGAAGATTACATCAAAAACGAGCGCTTGTTAACTTGTTGCAGCGTTGTCACACTCACGTGCAGTTTTATTTTACGGCTCGCGAACTATAAAAGTAAACCACGTGATTTCATAAAACTAAACCAGAACTTTTCACAGCCACTTGGAAGTAGATCTCCCGCACCTGCAATATAAAAATACATTGTTGAACTTTAGAATGCAACTTATCTAATATAAAAAATATTTGATGCTGGCAACTACATAAATAAAACCAAGGGCAAATAAATGTAAAAGAGAGGTCGGTTCTACCAATGACGTGTGTTTTTTAACATTTTGAGAAGTTTTGATAAATAATTAAAGGCAATGATTTCGATGTAACAATAACATCTAAGCTCTCAATAAGTATTCATTTAAAAATACATTTACTCTAGTACCCATTACCAAAAAGCAATAAAATTTAAATTAGATTAATTCCAAAACGTTCAAAGGATTAATTTCTGCCTTTATGATTCAGGAAATCTTCTCTTCTCTTCCTACTTGAATAGTTAAAAGGTTTGACCTATTTATTTAAATCCTATTAAACAGAGTGAATTCCCTCAAGAAAGACTATTTCAATATCTTTTGTGCTGTGGAAGGCGATGTCTGGAAGATTTAATTCAAGAGAGCGTTTGTCATCGGATGCACTTCTCGACGTTTCAACACAGTTTGTAGCTACCTTTATTAAACCATGTAAGACTTCGCAAATATGTTCTCTGTATTTACAAAACTTGCTTTATTAAATAAGAGAAAAAGAGCTGTAACACCCTATCCCTAATTAAATAATAATCTTATAAAATTAATATGGCCAAAGATAAATATGTGATCGTCTACAAAATGATTTTACGAGTATGTCAAAAGACCATACGTTGTGTATTCAAATAGAAAATTGAAACAAATTTGAGTTAAGTTTGAATAGGGTAATCGTAATTGAAATTATAATGTAAGTAAATAAATTATTAGTAAAAAAGTTCAGAATCAAATTCAGCTGAAAAATAACACAAAATGACGAAAAATAAAATATAAATGAGTAATATAAAACATGCGACTCACAAAAAATATTTTTCAGCTGAAATTCAGGAATCAAGAATCTCCATCTTCTTTCTTCTTGCGCATAACTAACCCAAATAAAATAAAACCAAACGTACTTAATATTAAATCTCCCGGCTAATATAGCGTGCTGAAAGGTACAAAGACTCAATAATCAGGGAAGGGAATTTGAATAAAGATCTTTAAGATCTTAGAATTAGGATACCTAGGCAAATGAAATGGCCCTCCCTTCCAACCTACAGACCATGCCAACGCGCGAAAACCTTGCACAGACTAACACTAAACCCTAGTCTTATCTAACTTGCAAACCTTCCATCAAATATTCCGATCATCTTAATTCATTCATAAACTTCTTTCATACTACCAATCATTCATCAAAGTCATACAAGTTACCTATTAACTGCAGATTTGATCACCTGTGACGGTGTACTAATGTTCAAACCTTTTAATTATCAATTTCTCTGTTCAGTTTGCAATATGGTATAATTTTCAAGGACTGCTGTACCAAAATCACATGATATGCGCTAAGAAGTCAGTTCAAATGATAGAGACTGTGTCAAGAAATTATCACCTTTATAGCTCGCTACGTCAGCTGAGAAATAGACCATTAGAGGTTTGTATGAATACCTATTCGAATGAATTCTCGAGAGGATATTATGGGCCAGCTACTTTCGGAGCCCATAAGCCTTGTCGATGTGTATTTAATGTATGTAAAGTGTTATCCTGAATATAAAAATAATTAAATATTTCAAAATACAAGTAATTGATTTTAACCACTAATATCTTTAAAACACCGTGTTTTGTTTTAACCTGTAACACTGTATCTTAAAGACATATCAAAATATTCCTATTAGTTTCTATTGCTTTTTCATATTTATTCATCCTCACACTCTCGCACACTGATATTTTACACATAACACACACCTACTATTTCCTATTCTAATAACACATTTCCCTACGATTATCATTGAATGATGTTTGCAAACTCGCAACGCTGCAGGTACAGAAAGCTGAAACTATCACTTTATTACGAAATCGTCTATCTGTAAGGCTAAGAAACACTTACAGTAATAATCACAACGATGGACTTCGAATTAAAACACAACGCCGAAAATAAACAACACATGATGCTCAGCATCGCCAATTTCCGCGTTAGGACATCGTCCCGGCCCGTCAGCAACTGCCAACCCCCACTGCATGCCCGCTGTTCCTCTGTGTTTTTTAATCTTCCAAGTTCTATGCTATATTAAGACAAAGTAAAATATCTTTTGTAACATTCAAAATTTAACTCTATTACCAAAAACAAGTATGGATATTTAAGCATTTGTTACTCTTGTTTAAATGCTGGGTCATGTCAGATAAAGATGTCTCAATTTTTGAACGAAAAATCTAAATGCTATTATGTTTAAGTGTTGGGTCGATTTATAAACTAATTATTCTATATGTAATGATAAACGATCGTTACAGAGCAAAAGGGATTCGGGGGTTACAGTGTATTGTAATTTACGCGATGGGCTGACAATGTCGTACATACATACATATAATCACGCCTTTATCCCTAAAGGGGTAGGCAGAGCGAAAACAACCTAAACAAATGTCGATCCGCCTCGTTTGACAAAGTTTTGAGGGTTATTTAAGATAGATTTGTAGGTATATTACTGTAGTGACAGGTTGTCAGCCCATCGCCTAAATTACAATATACAGAAACCCTCTGATCCCTTAGCTGGTTTTTACAGCATGCTTGGGTGGAAATGCAGCTGGCACATTCAATGTTTTTCTCTCGCTCTCAGGCCAGTATGGAAGATGCAATGACAATGTCGTGACTGCAACCAATTTGTACATATAATAATTCTCTAGAAGGGTCGCGTCTGAACATTGAATATTTTTACAAAAAAAATGCAGCAGGCATTATTAACGATATAAAGATCAAAACAGTATTTTTTTTTATTTTTGTCTGTCTGTACTGAGCCAATTTCGATGGGACTTTTTTTATTCAACTGTGTGTTACTCGGGTTGCAGCTTAGGATACATAAAATCATGCTACCTGACCTATTGGGTAGGCACGAAATTGAAATTCGGCTGTTTCTTAACTGATTTTTATGAAATTTTATTTTTTGACAAATTTTTATTTAAAGTTAAAGTTTCGATACAAATAATCACGCCTCATGATTTAAGAGATAGGTAGGAAATTGAATCTCGGTCGTTTTTAACCGATTTTAAGGGAACTTTTTTGCTTGACCGGGCGTTACTTAACTCATAGTTACGATGCAAATAATCACGCCACCTGACTTAGGGGGTTGGCAAGAAATTGAACTCTGATCTTTTTTAAGCGATCTTAAAGGGACTTCTTATTTGACTGAGTTTTTTTAATTACCTTGTTTCCAGCCTAGGTTAGAAATAATCACGCAAACCATTCTAATATTGAGTAAGTAACCCAGTTTGTATGGAAAACAGGCAGTGTCGAACATAATGAAAACGCTTTTCGTTAGCATATCCCGCTCATACGCGCGAAAAAGCGTTTTCGGTATGTTCGAAACTCCGTGTTTTCCATACAAGCAGGACGTACGAAGTCGCGGGCTCAGCTAGTATACAATACAATCTAAAATTGCCCTTAATTTTTGTCCGACGTGGCAAAATCTCCTTTTACGAAGCGTGTTTCGCTCTGCCTGCCCCGTAAGGGATAAAGTCGTGATTTTATGTATGTATGCATGAAAAAAATAGTAGTTAAGTTTTATACGAGTAGATAGATACCGTACCGTGTCAACTTTCATATTCAAACCTGCAAACTAGCTTAGTTGAAATGTACTCACACCGCAAAATTTATAAATTTGTAGCAATGTTTCCGTATTATTTACATTGCATCGGAACATTCTTTACTCCCGCAGGAGGGGATGAAGCCATGCATACGGAACAGTTCGAACTGTGACGTCATATGTTTAACAGACTGTAAATGTATTTGTTTTGCCAACCGAGCAGTTTCATATGGACTTAGCTTGACTCGGTAGCACTGTGTGGAATTTCAGTGCATTAATTTCAGTTGCACAGTTAGTGAGTTGTATTAGCATAAGCACAAACATATCTGATCATGTTATTCAATTAACCAACCAAGCATCATGTTTTCCATAATCGATATATACGCATCGGCAAAAGCAATGTTATGTTCGTATTCAATATTAATCTTAGAGGAATTCTATCTTTCAGTTTGATTTAGTTAAATTGTAGTTATTACACAATGTTAAAGACACTGATAAAATGTCCGAACATGTTTTTCTTTATGTACGCTTACCCTTAGTAGCCATTAAATTACAATGTTAGCTATAATTTATAAAGTAATTTTACGAAACAATAGCAGCTATATTAGCTACAATGTTCACAAGCAACAAATGACGGCATGTTCGTTATAAGCTCCGACACAACATGCTGTAACATAATGAGATGAGATGAGACAGCTGCAGGCAGCCGCGGCTTGCTCGGTTTATTGGAGATGGAGCCTCCATGGAGCTGCTCAATATGCTGCAGATGATAACAAATAACAGCCACGAGGGAATGGAGGAAAACAGAGGCGGGTCATCAGGAACTGTCACAACATTTCAGTAAGTCATGCTATAAATAATTTACCAGTATGATATTCATATATTATTTTCCTTGTTAAAATGTTTTCTTTCCCTATTCCCTTTTTTACATTGTAAATAGAAAACACGCACACTTTTCAAGTCATTTGTTTGTATATCCCTCGCTTCCGCGAAAGACTTTCCGATAAAATAGCAAAAAACACTCCACAAATGTGGGTTCAATTTGTTTGCATTACGCTTTAAATTTTGTTTTCCCAGTTGATTGCTCTCACAAAGTTGCGCCAATATTTTTTCAGTGGTGTTTTTCGTGTTGTATGTATTTTCAGGGAATTTTATGGTTAACGTCGTAAACAAGAGTAATCACTATTTGATAGTTCATTAACTACCTCATCGTAAAATGCTTTCTAATAAAAGGCAACCAAATGTTCTATAAAAACGTTGTTTTTCATTTACCTAATATTAAATTTTACCATAAAACCTACACAAAGAGAGACGCAATGGCGTGTAATGAACTTAGGAACAATCTCCTTCTACTTCATTGCATTACCAGTGATCTATGCGTCATTAAGAGGATATCTTAGTACACACCTAATTGATTTCCCTTTGGAGTGCCACTATGTCCCCAAATGTTCCTCGAGTAGCGCATTACGTCATCACGGTTCAATGACCCCGTCTCCCCACCGCTTGGTGCTATCGAGTAACAACATGTTATTACGTGTATCATATGGCCAAGCTGTCTCCAATCTTGTCGCCAATAATTGGAGTGGAAACAATCTCATTCCCACTTACTGAATATCTTCTGACCTTTTACCTAATTTTCCTTGTTTTTAGCCAATTCAAGCCGTTGACTCGAGAAGAAGAAGTTTTATATTTTATAAGTTCTAAGCCCTAGTTTTACTTTGAGTTTTGTAGAGACTGCGCTCCTAAAAATAACGGAGCCGAGCAATATAAACTGAAAATAAAAGTATTTTGTGTGGGAAAATCTATTTTATTGCATTTCTTTTTTGTTTCAAAAACAAAATGTATGTTTCTTCATTACTTTAGATATTACTATTGTTTTGAGTAAGCTTGTTAATTGTTTAAGATTTAATTAATGTTGAAATGATGTTACTACTGCAAGTTATTTAGGTCAGGTAACTCGGGTGGTAACTGCCTGCGTAGTCTAGTGGTCAGAGCCATGGGCTTACGATCCGGAAGTTCTGGGTTCCATTCCAAGGGGGGAGCACAATGTTAATATTTGACAATTTATCAATTCGTGAGGTTTTCCCTGATTTACCGCAAAGTAAAAAGGATTCTGTGCTTCGGAGGGCACGTTAAGCCGTCGGTCCCGGTCGTTGTCATTGATATTAGTCGTTACTCAAACCATGTCAGAGGCCTAATAGCTGTGCTACCAGGCGGTTTGAGAACTCTGACACCAGGGTTCATCGGGTCGTTGTTTGAGTCGAGAATCCACTCGCTAAGATGAAAACTCAGGTGGTACATACAAGTCTAATAGTCACCAATATTCACCACAAAGGTATTAATACTAACTACTACCTAACTTATTACTAGTACTTCCATGCTGGACTGGAAGCGAGAGAAATACATAGAATGTGCCATCTGCATTTCCTCCCGGGCATGCTGTAAAAACCAGCTAAGGGCTTCGAGAGTTTCTGTATACTGCAATTTAGGCGATAGGCTGACAACCGGTCACTACAGTAATATACCTACAAATCTATTTTAAATAACCTTGTTTAGGTCGTTTACGCTCTGCCTACCCCATTAAGGATAAAAATGTGAATATATGTATCTATGTACTACCAAACTTTCAGTTACCTGCCTAACTAAAACTGGCCTTGTTACGAAGTTAGCGGTTGCCACTAACTTTACATGTTAATAATTTCATGGAACGCGTAATGGATCTCTATCATGTTTAAGTAGTCATGTTTATTTTTTTCTAAATACCCGTTTATTTCACATAAAATATATAAAATTAAACTGTAAAAGGTTAGAAAACTCACATAATATAAACAATTGAGGAGAATAATTTTAGTTCAAATATCTTACAAGAAGTCATAACCCTCATTATCTTCTTCACTCAAGTGTCCGAATTTCAAAGGTTTGAAATATATAAACGTATCTAATTATATTGATCAAAATAACGCCCGTTACTCTATTTAATATAATATATTGTAGTATATTGTGTTTCTAAGAATGTCGCGCTTTGGTAATAAAAATCTTTTGTGCATTGAAATAAATTATATTTTAAAGACCTTCAAACAAACTCAGAATTTATAATTAAGCTTTATTTATTAAATATCTTAACAGGGTACGTTTAGCTATTCAATAAATAATGCTTTATTATATTTTTTTAGTTTATTAATTATAAGTTTTGCGTGATATAAAATATATTATTTAAGGTCTAACATCTCTATGCCCCTAATTATGTGATACAATTTGTGTAGGTATGTTTATTGTTTTTATGCCCCTGTATTTTTTCGAAAATTTTCTTGTTTTAAATTGTAAATAAATCTTCTCAGCTCAGCTGTCTGCCTGTTGGCCGCCCAACCACGCGGTTCAGTCCGGCACCCGGGCGGACACAGTCGTACCACGTCGCCGGAAAATATCGCCACTACCAAGTTAATAAATATTTGTTATCGACTGTTGAGACATGGTAACGAATAGCATACATTTTATTTAACGTTACGTAAAAAGAAATGACACCGTAACATACATACATAAAATCTCGTCAATATACCTAATGAGGTTGGCAGAGCAAAAACGACCTAAACAAAGGACGTTCCGTCACGTTTGACAAGTTTTGAGGGTTATTATAGGTGATTGAATACGTATATTTCTATAGTGATAGGTTGTCAGCCCATCGCCTAAATTGCAATATACTAAAACCCTTGGGTCCCTTAGCTGATTTCTACAGCATGCCCGGGAAGAAATGCAGCTGACACATTCTATGTTTATCTTTTCCTCTCAGTCAATGGAAGAAAATAAAAAATAACGTAGTAACACAGGGAAATATTCTAATGCGCCGGGAAGTCCGGGAAGGACTTCAGTTTAAATCTTGTTTCTGAAATTGCAATTTATTTGTAAGTTTAGCAACACTCTCGGCGATTCCCAGCAAACCAAACGTTCTCTACGTGATGAGACTCATCTGATCAGGCCACTATACTACTCATAAGACTAGACTGTAGTAATTGTGCCTATGATATGTACTAGTACATAACTATACAATATTATTGAGTGTTATACGAGTTATTCTAAACATACCTTTTTTACTCTTAAAATAATAAAATAAACTAATCCTTTAAAATTTCGACATCGTCGTTGGTAATTGTTCCAATTACGTAGTATTTTGGTATTTCTACAGAAAGGTTAAAACGTAATGAATACTTTTGGCTATCATAATATAGAAACATAATAGGTCTCAAAAGCGATGTTTTATAAAGTACAGTTAAACACAAATATTCTCGTACCCTACTTTCACTATGTTGCTGGTTTTGGATTCTATCCAATTTTGCGTGAAATGCATTAGGGACTTAACAACGCATGTCCACAGTAAATATTCATGAACTCGTAAGACAAACAAGTTGCTATGTTGCACTTCATTATTAAGTGGACACATAGTTTAAGAACCTTTATCCCTAGCGGTCGCACACACATTCCTTAAAAAATATTCAACTCGCAAAATATAGACCCTTTTAAAACTATGTTTTGTCACTTCCCTAGAATCAGACCTAATATATTTGTTAGAATAAAATAATTGAGGAGCATATAATACCCTGCAGTTACTATCGAAATTATTGCTAAAAAAGGCCTTTCTTTTTACGAAGGGAGGCGCCACCGTTTGGTTTAAAGGCTATTTAGTTATGGGTACAAAATTTCTTCGTGCAAGGAACTGGAAATACCCTTGGCTTAGCCGTACCCGTTTAGAACGCTTACTTAAGGTGATTCCTCACAGCAAATGGTTGTTTTTAAGAGCTTATTTCTCCTAAACTAATAATTGAAAAAATCTACAAATCTTTACATATAAGAAATTAATTCATGGCCTACAATTGCAACATTTGAAAATATTCAAAATCATAAATAATTATACAAAAAAAAACTGGAAGTAAAGCTGTTTTTATCAGTAAATTTGATATTCCTTCTAAACTATAAGGAATGCTTTCACGGTTCTTTCGGGAAATTATCCGTATTATGATTATCTAAAATAGCAACATAACATTTTTAAATCCATCTCGTACTTTTCGTGGAATAAGCTTTTTTGTGCGAATTTTGCACATTTTGACGCGGCCACGGACCAAACCGTCTCGCCGTAGCGCGCGCTGATTTGAACTATATTCTAAGGCTTTACGAGCGGTGGTTGCATATCTTGAAATCTACCTGCTCATCTGCCGGTAGTCTATTAACCTTCACGATATTTTGCTGTTTGTTACTTATACTATGGCAAAACTACCCATTACTCCCTATACAGTAGCGTAAGCTTACTCTGGCAGGTATTACCTCAAGTCTAAGTCGGTAAGTTACAATTCATGGAAGCTAATACTTGCTTTCCTTGTTTCTTTCTAAGTTTATTCTGCTTTTGTTTATGTTTGTAGCTTTCATAAGTCAGTGACTTTTCGAGTTTATGTCTCAGGAATCCAAAAACATAGTAAAGTGACACTTAAGGATTTATCTAGAAAATTCTATGTAGGAGAATCATGTGTGTTACCCAAAATTAGACAGGGAAAGTAAAAAAAAATTTGGTACAAAAAATTGCTGGACATAGATCTCTCCCATGGCTCGCTACTTAGCTCAGTCTTCAGCCGTTGTTATACAATTTTTGTCCGCTTTCATTCAAAATCGTAGCCCAGGTGGGCGCAAAAGTGTTCCTTAATATTATAATAAAAGTCTGAAAATGTTATGACCCGTTGTTGCTGGTAAGTAAATCCGACACACGTGTCTGATATAAAGTTAAGTTATATTACTACACCGTAAACCTCGTTAGCACAGCCTCAACTAGGTTATGAATGCTGGTTGGTTATAAAAGCCACTACCTAGTAGTAATTCATACCTCGTGAAAAGAACCCATACTGAATTGAAGCCACATTGAAAGGAATATTAACGTATCTACTCACGTGTGAAATATTTTGGAATAATAATGATGTTCAGATCTTTTGCATACAATTTTAATGTTGATTGCCAACTAAACCATTACATTATATACTTAGGTATAGATCCATTGCTGGGTCTAGATGCCTCCTATACTTGTGATTAAATCTTTCTCTGCCTACTTTAGTATTAAAATAGAGGCTACATTGTGATTTTAATTCAATTTATTTTGTACCTTCTGTTAAAGCTGCCTTCGATAACTATAATAAATATAAACTAAACTCGTTTTTTAATCACTTTATTTTGACGAAGAAACTAGGACGAACTGGTCTGACAATGGGTAAAACAAAACTAAATAAAATATGGGCTCAATTCTAGATTCCACAGGCTAACACTAAAATCTATCCGTCACTTTAAAGATATTAAAATTGAAAAAGGACAGGGGATTTATACTCTTTAGTTTTATACTTTGTTCGCTAGATTTTGACGGGCATTTGCACGTTACCCGAGTATTTCTGTTAATTTTATCCGCCATATCATATGACGACGGATAAAAGTAACAGATAACGCACAAAACTACCGGCTATAAATCAAAAACCGGTGAAAATAGATCTCTTGTCCTTTTCATATGTTTTTAGTCTGAAAGTGACAAACAGATTTTAATTTTAGTTTTACCTGGCAAATCTAGAATCAACCCCAATCAAAATATATTTCTATCAAAATGTTGGTCAAGCTGGCAGTTACCAACACCTTCCTAGGGATTGCCGCACAAAGTCCGGATTTTCCAATTTTACGTTAACTAACTACTTTTAAAGGCAATTTGCTAGTTTTATTACTGTTGGTATAAAATAAAATACAGGTAGTAGTGAATTCAGACAAGAACCCTGTTTATTGTAAAATAATTCTATATAGGTATTATATTTTCTTGGAGATACATTAGGTATCAATATTTGATTTACTTAGCTCTTAAGGCCGTGGAGCCGCGGTTATAACTTAAAATCGCATTTACTTAGTTCAAGACCTTAATTTACTGTTCAAGAGAACAACTTATTACGCTTCGTAATCTTTCACTAACCACGTTTTGGCGAACATCCAGCGAAACAGTGCTAGCACTTCTTAAACTTCATTAAAAGATTAAAACTAAACGGTATCCAGCCAAACCGAGACAAAGTCTTATAATTCTTTGAGCTAACTTTACTCCTACATTGCATTTATAAAGAAAATTTTCTGAAGCTTTTGCGCAATTTTCTTTTATGCTGGACTGGGATCGATAGAAAAATATAGAATGTTCCAGCTGTCCTTCCTCCCGGGTATGCTATAGAAGTCAGCAAAATGGATGCAAGGGTTACAGTGTATTGTAATTTAGGCTATGTATTGCATTTTCATGTTTGTCACTACAGCGATAAACACATGGGATAAACATTACAAATCTAAAATTGCTCCTAGTTTTTGTCAGACGTGACAGGCCCGTCTTTTTCAAGTTGTGTTACGGTCTGCCTAACCCGTTAGGGTTATCCCTTGTATGTATGTAGAAGTGACTTTAGGTATGTATTTTTCAAGATGCCTCTGCAATTTATAAAAATAACTTTCTTCTAGGCTGAGATATTAACAAATTAGCCATTCGGTACCAATGGTATCAAAAAAGACATAAATTTAGACGACCACTATATTCAATCAGAAAAAGCATTGAGTTATTATAGATCGGTGCTTTTTCTGATTGTATGTTGATAGAAACAACTAGTAATAGTTCATCAAAAATCCGAAAAATCAGCTTTTAAGTAATAAATGAAAGGCACGCCGAAAAATACAAAACTGGTTTTCACAACGTATAAAATATGGAGCTACCTCTGAAACATTTTCTTATCTCGCATTTTCATCTTAGTACTTCAAGTACATTCTAAATGTTTTCATCGCCCAAAAGCTTTTTGCCAAACAATTTTATATAATAGAAAGTATCATTTTTTTAACGCTAATAAATTCGGAGCTTGTGCGGCTCTATAAACCAATTATGGATTTAGTAAATCAGTTTAAGTAAAATGTACCGACGCTGAAGAATACTACCATCATATCACTAGCCTTATCCCGTATCTCACGGGGTCGCCTTCCTAATCTAGGGGATTGAACGAGGGTACTGGTTTTTACACAGAGCGACTGCCATCTGACCTCCGCAACCTAGAAAGGAAACCAGACCCAATCTTAGATTAGGACAGAGTTTTCAAGCCGCCAATGCTTAGCACTGGCCTCTGATTTGGCTTAACGACTAATATCTATGGTATTAAACGATATTAACCGGGACCAACGGCTTAACGTGCCTTCCGAAGCACGGAAAAAGCACCGAATAAACGTACGTGGGACACTCAGAAAGTTTTGCGACACTAAAAAAAATTGTTCTACAGGTACATATATTTTTATTAATTCTTTTCAAAGTACTCTCCACCAGCCTCTATACAAAGATTCATGCGTCTGAACCAGTTTTCAAAACACTTTTTCCAGTCCGCCGTAGACACCTCGTTTACAGCCTGCTCGAACGCAGCCAGCGCATCTTCCGGCGACGAAAATTGTATCCCCTTGAGCTGATTTTTTATTTTTGGAATTAAAAAGAAGTCACACGGTGCTAGATCAGGGCTGTAAGGGGGGTGACCCAGGAGTTTGACTGGTGTGCTGTCCAGGAAGTCCCTCGTTTTGAGTGCGGTGTGTGCAGGCGCATTGTCGTGGTAGAGCAGTAGTCCGCGGAGCCCTGTGTTTGGTCGCTTGTTGCTCACAACAGAAAAAACTTCTGGTAAACATTTGGTAGTATACCATTCGGCGTTAATGCTTCTTTGATCTCGTAAGGGAATTGAGGCCAAGTGGCCAGTCAAATTAAAAAAGCTGGCGATCAAAATCTTCCCCCCGCTTCGAGATCGCTTCACTTTGGTAGGCGTTGGTTCATTTTGAAACACCCAAACTGTCGACTGGCGCTTGGTTTCTGGATCGTATTGATAAATCCAGGACTCATCACCTGTTACGATGTCGTAAACACGCCGAGACGAGCCTGCTTCAAATTTGTTCAGCATATCACGGCACCATTCCACCCGGGCCTGCTTCTGAGCGTCGGTGAGGTAGTGCGGCACCCAGCGCGATACTATCCTCCTCACGCGAAGATGCCCATGTAGAATCTCGTGAACGCTTCCCGATCCAATCTTTAATATGTGTTGAATCTCCTGATATGTAATTCGCCTATTATCTTGAATTAAATTTTTCACTGCTAGCACGTTTTCTTCCGTAATAGCCGTCAAAGGGCGACCGCTTCTTTCTTCATCCCCCAAGGTTGGTCGACCGCGCCTAAATTCGTTATACCAACGATACACGGTTGCCTTGGAAGGGCTTTCATCCATAAATGCCATTTGAAGTCTATCGAACGATTCATCCGGTTTCAGGCGACACTTGAAATCGTAAAAAATCATAGCTCTAAAATGTTCCCGGCGCAGATCCATTTTTCAGTAAAACACGATACTTTGAATTGGCTCGCAAAAAATGTGGAGGGAAATTTTGAAAATGGAACACACATATTTTTACTTACAAGTAATCATATTTTCAAAAAAGATTCTAACCGGCCAGTCTGCCATATATAAAAACTATTTATCGCAATACTTTCTGAGTGGCCTGGTACATATGAAATTTGAAAACCGAATTACAAATTGGTACGTGGTGGGATTCGAACCACGACCTCCCGCTCAGGAGACAGCGGCCCTATCCACTACACCATCGGGCTCTCTAAAATACAACTTAGAGTTTTAATTCAACATAAACCATTCTTGATAGTGATACATCTGAAATAATCCTTTAATTTAAAACGTAACTACATAACGGGTGTAAAGGACAGCGTACCCAAAACTCATAACGGTTCCGAAACTGAACAAGTTTCACCAGGATTTATTGTCAGGTATCCCTTCCCGTCTTTCATCCCTTGCACCGAGTACAGATGAGAACTAATTCTACATGGATGATCTAGTATTTACAGTGCAGCATTAAAATTCAAATCTGCTAGTTGAGTTGTGTTGTGCGGGCTGCGGTCACACGCCCGCGAGCGACGCACGAACTGTCAACTGGAATTTTATCAATTTCCAGTCGGTCTGGCCCACCGTTTTTAGTTGGTCTAGTTTACTCATTTTCTAGTTGGTCTGGTTTATTTGTAACATTGGATATATAAATTAGAATTATTTAAAATATGTAATTCAAACTAGTAGACGAAGGGTATAACAATGCGAGTGTGGTTTGTGAAACGAGCGAAGCGACTTTTACAATAATATCACGAGCATTGTAATACCTAGTTATGTGCAGTTTCATACACTATTTAATCTACACTCATACAGTAGGGGCCTTAAATATTGCACTACGGTCCTTTGAAAGAGAAGGTTGCCAATCATTGTAAATGTTTATAAAGTTCGTGTGTTCATGTTACTACATAAACTGAACACCTTTTTTCAAACTAAACTACTTTTCTGAAACTGAACAACTTTTCTTAAAACTGAACAAGTTTTCACAAAACTGAGCAACTTTTTCTCAAAACTAAACAACTTTTCTCAAACTGAACAAATTTCCTCAAAAGTCAACAACGTTTTTCAAAACGGAACAACATTTCTCAATCGCCTTTACACTAAATATTGCATTATCACAACAGGGATACACGTGGAAAAGGGCCCCCTTGCGGGGAGGACCGCTCTGCGAATATCATGCTGAACGGCTGCTCCTAAAGAGTTGGAGTTCCGATCCAAACAAGCTAAGCTCACAAGAGCGAAGCACTTGCAAACAAACTGTAATGCGGACACTTCCGCATCTGATGAGCCGAAATAAAGACGAAACAAACAACAAACGACGAACCGATTCATTTTGTTTTCTTTCACAGTCATCACAAAGGCCAAAATGCCTTTACACCAACTTTTCTCAAAACTGAACAACTTGTCTTAAAACTGATCAACTTTTCTCAAAATGTTTATTTTTTCTCAAACTGAACAATTTATCTCAATGTGAACAACTTTGCTATCCTATAACCTGAACAGTTTACCATAAACTGAGCAACTGTCTCTAAAAAAAATTAGGCTGAAATCGCTTTCTTCTTTTGTTATTATTACATTGTGTCCTTGATTACGTCCATGACTGTGAATATTTTACTTCACGTTGTAAATTCAAAATTCAAATCCAATTTATTCACTAGCGACGCGGTACATGGGTTATAAAATACACAATGTGGAGAACAAGCGTGTAACTATAACAATTGGCATGCGAATATAAAACTTAGTGCTAATTAATCATTTGGACAAATTAATAAAATCTTATAAAATAATATTACTGTTAATTTATAGCAAGATGCAACGAAAAGTAAGCGTAGGTGCAACGGAAAGTAAACTTTTTAATGTATTTCAGCAGTCTGTTCGTAAAGTATGTCAATGTAAAATAACTATATAATTCGAACATTATTATATGAGAGTAGATTTTTTTAAATAAAAATTTACCAAAATCTATAAAATTACTTTCAAAACTAGAGCATATGCGACCAAAACTTTTCCTATTTCCAGTATAAACTAATGATCGTTCTCATTATTCACTAGGACACTATCTCAGCTGGACAGAATACCACGTCTGCGGAAACTCTAAGCACTGTCTGTTAGAACGCTAGCGGGCAGTTAGAGTCTAATCACCCGCATACTTGTTCCAGACAGTAATCAGGGACTTCGCTTTGGCCTGTGCCGGTGGTTTCATTATCTCATGCCTCTTACGGTCGTACAATCTAAATAATCATAAAGGCGTAGATAGTCAAAGACCTCACCGCCCACCACCTCGGTGGTGCAATCAGTCGTCGTATGGCGAGCTGATGGTGCGTATCGACTCCCCGGACTCCCAGCTCCAAGGGCCCGTATTCATTTGGCCCTAATCTCTTGCCTTGCCTTCATTGGCCGTTCAGGAATGGAGTTCGCAAGAACGGAACCTTTGCTCCAGGTTGGAAGTGTAAAATGTCATAACGCCGGGGGCCTGCTGACTGGAAAAATCTACTACGATCTAGCGCCCCGCAGTCTCACCTCTCGACAACCTTAGTCACTCACACGATTTTGCCCTCTTGTCATTCCTTGCGTTCGACCGTTTTGGGGGGCTCATTATAGTGAGTTGGCGAGTCACAGACTACCGAAATTATCGCGATTGAGACATTGGATTTGGTAGGCGTCCCGTTGTCTCAATCAATATAACAGCAACCGGTCCATAGTTACCTTACCATTAACTGCAGTAGTCCTTGCACCAGGCGGGTGCTAACTCTATTTGTGTGTTTATAGGGTAAACAGCGAGTATCTGAGTGATTTACACATCTTATTTGGTATAAAAAGGACTCTGCCCCACGTATGCCTCAAGAACCGGGTCCCTATGACCCGTGATACTGAAAAGTATTAAAACAAATAAGAATATTTCCAATTCAAAACCAAATAGATAGCAACTTTAATACTAACTGTTCTGGTCAATTTTAAACTCTGACACCATGACGCGATATATTCGATACCCACTCGACAGAAGAAGAAGTAGTTCTATTTTTATATTTTCCCTACGAATCTCTGTATATTTAAATATTTTACGTTTACCCCATTCGGGATAAAGGCATGATTATATGTATGTATGTATGTATATTTTAATATGCTTTTTTTGTAGGTATTCATAAATTGTTGCAAATAAAAAGCTTTTTCCATAATCTCTCTCTAATCGTAGTTGAGCCCAAAGAATTCAGTTTTTTGGTCAACAAGTAAACCAAGCTGAATGTGTTTTAATTTCCTGGCGATGGATGAACCATAACGAGTAATAGTAGATTAGTATAGGTACAGGTATAGTTCAGAATCTTTGGCCCGTAATTATTATCAACTCTTAAAAGTGACAGCGGGTTTGAGTTTGTAACAGAAATGTCATTTCAGTACAAAACAGCCTGTCAAATCTAAACTTAATAATGCTCTTAATCTTGATATCGCTTTATAAATACGAGCCATAGTTATTGGAAGGGTCGAGCCGAGAATATTACATTCGCAACATATTTCATTTGTAGTTGGTTTTTGTGTCCTTGTTCAGCCGAAAGCTGTTGGCAAAGGTTTGATTTACGACTGGTCGTAAACTTTTTCTTTATATTTCATTTGATGGGTTTTTTCTTGACACACGACTCACACACAAAGTTCGTGATGGAGCGTAGTAAAGACATACGTATTTTTAAACGTTTAAAAAACATCTAATAGTAACGGATCTCTTTTTGGCGTTGCGACGCTCTCTTGCCGGCGTCGCAATGCTCTCTTATTGCTATCGCTGCGCTCTCTTGCCAGCATCCCGACGCCCTCTTGCCGGTGTCGCAATGCTCTCTTATTGGCGACGCTACGCTCTCTTGCCGGTGTCCCGACGCTCTCTTATTGGCGTCGCGAAACTCTCTTGCTGGCGTCTCTACTCTCTCTTGCCGGCGTCCCGACGCTCTCTTGCCGGTGTCGCAATGCTCTCTTATTGGCGACGCTACGTTCTCTTGCCGGTGTCCCGACGCTCTCTTATTGGCGTCGCGAAACTCTCTTGCTGGCGTCTCTACTCTCTCTTGCCGGCGTCCCGACGCCCTCTTGCCGGTGTCGCAATGCTCTCTTATTGGCGACGCTACGCTCTCTTGCCGGTGTCCCGACGCTCTCTTATTGGCGTCGCGAAACTCTCTTGCTGGCGTCTCTACTCTCTCTTGCCGGCGTCCCGACGCTCTCTTGCCGGTGTCGCAATGCTCTCTTATTGGCGACGCTACGTTCTCTTGCCGGTGTCCCGACGCTCTCTTATTGGCGTCGCGAAACTCTCTTGCTGGCGTCTCTACTCTCTCTTGCCGGCGTCCCGACGCTCTCTTGCCGGTGTCGCAATGCTCTCTTATTGGCGACGCTACGTTCTCTTGCCGGTGTCCCGACGCTCTCTTATTGGCTTCGTGAAACTCTCTTGCTGGCGACGCAATGCTCTCTTTCTGGCGTCGCTACTCTCTCTTGCCGGCGTTCCGACGCTCTCTTGCCGGTGTCGCAATGCTCTCTTATTGGCGACGCTATGCTCTCTTGCCGGTGTTGCAATGCTCTCTTATTGGCGTCGCTACGCTCTCTTACCGGCGTTCCGACGTTCTCTTATTGGCGTCGCGAAACTCTCTTTCTGGCGTCGCTACTCTCTCTTGCCTGCGTCGTGACAATCTCATATTGGCGTCGCGAAGCTCTCTTGCCGGCGTCGCAACGCTCTGTTATTTGCGTCGCTCTTTTATTGGCGTTGTAAGATGCGGTATAAGATGCAGAATTACGCAACTTTTACTTGCTGTCGAGGTCTACGAGTATAAACAGGAACCTTAGCGTAGGTGCAAATGTCATTTATTTTATTACAATCCTTACGTATATTATAAGTTCGAAAGTAACTCTGTCTGTCTGTTACTCTTTCACACCTAAACGGGGGAACGGATTTTGATGAAATTTAGTAGAAACATAGCGGGATCCTGAAAACAGGCAAAATAGGCAACATTTTACCGCGGGAATATAAAAAATTTCGCGCTTTAAGCTGCGGACAGAAAGCTAGTCTTTATATAATTATTGTACTTTAGTATTTAATTCAACTTTTGAACGTCAAAAGGTCGAATGCAAAAGTTCATCGTTATGTGTGAAATACATTTAAACTTTCATAATAACAGTAACTATTGTAATGTGAGATCCTGTTATGTATGTGCACAGTTTATTGAATTATGTCCTGTTATACCATCCCGTACCCTCGTCTCCTCATCGTTATTAGATTAGAACATTGTTTCTTAAAGTTAACATCAGCTATTAAAACTATAACTTAACATCACATCGAAATATATTACAAATACACATGAAATACATCAAATACAATACGCCGCGATTATGATAATTATATATTTTATAAAGCGCAGGTTAAGTTTAAATAATATATTTTTCCACGACATCAACATCTCCCAAGCCTTATCCCGTATATCACGGGGTCGGCTACTTAATCTAAGGGATTGAACGAGGGTACTAGACTTTACACAAAGAGACTGCCATCTGACCTCCGCAACCCAGAAAAGAAACCAAACCCAATCCTAGATTAGGTCAGAGTTTTTAAACCGCCAATGCTTAGCACTGGGTTCTGACATGGCTTAACGACTAATATCTACGGTAAAACGATATTAGCTGGGGCTAACGGCTTGACGTGCCTTCCAAAGCACGAAACAAGCACGGAATAAACGTACATATAAAATTCAAAAATTGAAAAGCACTTTGGTGCGTGGTGAGATTCAAACCTCTCTCTTCCGCTCAGTAGGCAGCTGCCCTATTCACCACTCTAAATTAAAAAAAAACAGGACATGTAATTTAATATTTTGATGTGTTTAAACCCGTAATATTCTCTATCACAACGGATCCTCCAGTTGTTTCTGACACTGCCGTGGTATTAAACGCGAGTTGACCCAGCATTGCTGACGCGGTACGATTGGAAAACTGACCAACTAAATAGAAATTCAGAGAGTACAGAATACACTGAAGTTCTGAAAGGATCATCTGCTGAATAAAATATGAACTGCGTTTAACAAACTGTTGGATAGTACCTATTATACGGGGTGTAAGGGACAGCGTCCCGCAAACTGATAGGGGCTGCTCAGTCAACAAACTGAACTACTATAACTAGGATATTTTTCAGGAAACGATAAAAATAAATATGACTTTCCCATAGTAAATGACCACCAGACGATCAGACAACTTGTATGGCAAAGCCAATTATTATTATCATTTCCTAAAAAAGAATCCTGGCGATAGTTGTTCAGTGTTGTTGACTGAGCAACTCCTATCAGTTAGCGGGACGCTGTCCCTTACACCCGGTATACGTAAGTATTGTCATTATTTGGAAATATACAGGTTCTAGGAGTCATAATTTTTTGTTGTTTGATGGTGTTTATCTCCCCTTTATCAGATAAAATGTTCATGTTATCAAACAGTAGCCAGGATCATTTCCACGGCAGTTACTTCTGATCACAAAAACATAACTTTCAGAACGTAAGCCGCTATCAGCTCAGCTGCCAAGTGCGAGATGGCGGGGAGACATTGCCAATATTCTTCCTATTATTATTATTAAGTATCATTTGCATCTCTCGAAAATCACAATAATTTAAAAGCTAGTTAGTATTTAAATAACAACTTTTATCTGCTTTCTTGATTCGTGCTTCTACCTTTTCTGTTACAAATTTTCTACTTCGTTACCTAGAAACTATGTGAGACACGATTCCCTAAATATGAGTCGCTACAAAATGAAACTGTTTTATTTATTTATTTATCTGTTGTTTAAGCACCTTTGCATTAAGTTAAGTGTTCTCGTTTCAAATTCTTTTGAGGAAACAACCGTGAAATCAACTATCAATTACAGGACACTATAGGAGAGAGAGAATCCACAATTTGTGGTAAGTATATATTTACATTTTTAATTTTGAAAATATTATATTCATCGTCAAAAGGTAAGTCATTCCATCAAAGTTCAAATAAGTCTGTCGTCTCTACAACGCGCTGGTAATGAAGACTTATGCTAATTTCCAACTTGGCATGAATTTACATAAACTCGAGTAAAGCAGTTCTTCAAGAAGCCACTTTCTTTTAAAAGCAATTTAAAAAGGTATTCTATTAAAATTTGCTTCAAGGAAAAGAAATATATAAGTAAAAGAGAACTTGGCAGCGGATAAGTGTAAAAAATCACAGTAAAATGTAGCCGATTTTGTTTATTACGTACCTACTCGTATATCACAAACCTAGTACACATGGTTTTCACCCTACTTTCATTTCCGTCGTCCATAAAACAGGTTCTTCGCAAATTAACAACATTGATAAGCCAACACCCTCTTTTTTGCTGTTCCATGGACAGTTATTACTGTTGAGCACACAAGTTATGACCCTATATTAAATAAATAAAGAATATTACACCATTTTGCGCTGTCGTTCGAGTAAATATGTGAGGGAGTATGTAAGATTATGTTCATGATAAAAATAAATGTTACAAATATCACAGCTAACATTACTCGTAGGAGATAAAGGTTATTTATGATGCTGGTAAATAATGCGGCATTTTTCTTTCATAAATTTAATACCAGGTGAAAGGGATAGCGTGCCTCAAACTGATAGAGGTTGATCAATCAATGACACTGAACAATTTCCACCAGGATTTTTTTTACAGGAAGTGAAAAATATATTGGCTTTTCCATACAAATTGTCTGATTGAGGTGGACATTTTGTATTGAAAAGCCATATTTTTTTTACTATTAGAAAAAAAAAAGCTGTTGGAAGTTGTTCAGTGTTGTTAACTGAGCAACCCCTATCAGTGTTCGGGACAGAGATTGGTCCGTGAGTAAATTATACGGGGTGTAAGAAATTATTTAGGATTGAGTCTGGTTTCCCTTCTGGGTTGCGGAGGTCTGGTGGCAGTCGCTCTGTGTAAAAACCAGTACCCTCATTCAATCCCCTAGATTGGGTAGTTGTGTGAGATACGGGATAAGGCTATGGAGATGATTTTTTTTTTTTTTTAATATTTTATAGGCAATCATTAGTTACACACGGACCACAAAATAATGATATTATCCTGTATCAGCCCGTACAATAAGCTTTTAATATATTCATCTGCTAAAAATTCAGGTTGTATTTTTGTTTACCGAATATAGCCTTGCGCTACTTCCAATCACAACACGATTGAATAATCCAAAAGGGGTTTTAAATTTTACTGCATCTAACATTTTCGTTTCTTTTGGAATTGGATCGTAAAATGAGATTGGATAATTTGGTCCTCGTGACGCACTTTACTAGAGTTTCTGTGAAAGTATTTTGATTATACCTACGTTAATTTAAAACGTTAATGAGAAAAAATACTTTGTTCTAAAATTCTGAAAAAATATTGTTATATTTAAAGAAAAAAAGACGATTATTTTGCAGCTACCCCAGGAATTTTATTCGTTTACGTTGCTTGTTCAAGAATTCTTCACACTTAGTTTAGCTCTACTAACATAATTTTAAAACATTTTCAAGAGTTTTTCAGTATCCGCAAACATTACCACAAAAGTAACAAATTCTGGCGATAAAAAGTCCTATTTTTAGAAAGAAAATGGACAGTGTTGTTTTTAATTGTAGCGGCACACAATTGTCGAGTTTATTCTGTTATTTTCCTGACTCAGTAAGTGGTTTTGTGTGTTATCCAAACTCTGCCAGCGAGCCGAGCGTGCAGGCGCGCCTGAATTAACAATTTTAAACATTGGCGGACAATTTTTCAAGAGCCGTCCTTAATATGCGAGTATATTTTTATCAGAAACATTTAACTCTAATCTTGGACATCAGGGCCATCATCAAATCATCACAGTAGTTCAGTCAATTCGTTTTCATAAAAAAAATATTTTGTTAGAAAGGCCAATAGCTGTTAGTCTGGTCTTCGTATCTTTAATAAGCTTTAAGTAGCTATTATTCAACTCACAGATAATTAAGTACGTCAATTTTGTACATTTCATTACAAATAGCAATACAGAAACATAAATTTAGCTCATGTAATAAATGTGTTACGTTATGTTTTCGTTCCCGACGCGCGGCTAACAAGGTGTTACCGCGTGATTTATAAACCTCGATACTGACAAATTGGACCAATGAGGAAAAGAATTGTTCCACATCCAACTTTCTGCTGGTTTTTACTAGATTCGTGCCGGAAGCAATGCAAACACTTCAAAAATATAACCGTCTTTCTGAGTCACAGAAAGGATAAGAAGGAAAAGATTTTATTTAATTGTTTTCATTCATCTCAATAACCATAAACCGCAGAGCTCTTACACCTTCGCTCGTAATCTTTGAGGGATGTGAGTGTAATAAAATAAAAATGGAATAAATAAACCGTAACATAAACCACGCTCGTGAACTCTGTCTATCAGACTTACGCCTTGTGTATCTATTCTACACAATAATATTATATTGGATGTTTATGTTAGTTGAACTTAACCGAGTCAGTTTTAAGTTTTACGACGTTCAAGATGACGTTGTACTAGCCATGTATAATTACAGAATTTTATGAAAATTACTGTACTAGCTATTCCTGTGGCGTCACGTGGTCTTATCTAGATCTATAATTCTAATCGAGTTTGCATACGATAGATTCGCATAGTAGTTTGTATGAAAATTCGCTCGAATACTCGAGTCGAATTCGCATACGAAAAACTTACATTTGCCATTAACATGCTGGACTGGGAGCGAAAGAAAAGCATAGAATGTGCCAGCTGCATTTCCTCCCGGGCATGCTGTAAAAACCAGCTGAGGGGTCCGAGGGTTTTAGTATATTGCAATTTAGGCGATGGGCTGACAACCTGTCACTACAGAAATATACCTACAAATCTATCTATACATATAATAAATCTCTAGAAGGGTCGTGTCTGCACATTGAATATTTTTTTCTAAAAAAATAATTGCAGCCGGCATTATTAACGATATAAAGACTAAATCTATATTTTTTTGAATTTTTGTCTGTCTGTCTATCTGTCTGTATGTTACCACATCACGCCAAAACTACTGAACCGATTTCAATTAGATTTTTTTTATTCAACTCAGTGTTACCCGGGTTGTAACTTAGAATAACTAAAATCACGCTACCTCACTTAGAGGGTAGGCAGAAAACTCGAATTTGGCTGTTTTTAACCGATTTCGATCAAACTTTTTTATTCGACTGATTGTTATCTAGGAAAAAACAAGGTACAAATAATTACGCCACCTGAGTTGTAGGTAGGAAATTAAATTTTGATTGTTTCTTACTTGATTTGATGTTTTTTTTGATTCGGCAGAATGTTACCACACCTAAAACTTTATAGATATACATAAAAAACCACGCCACCTGACTTAGGGAGTAGGCAGAAAATTAAATCCAGTTTTTTTTTTTAATTTCATTAGAATACAGTAAGTCTTATTACGCACACAAGTACCGTATTACACAAGGAAACATCCGTTAGGTAACACAACTCCTTCCATATTTAAGTAGACAGGTACATAGAATACCTACTATAATGTACTATGCTCGCATAGGTGTCATGTAAGGCAATTATGTAAAATTTAAAACAAAAAAATACATCGATGTTTAAAATCATAACCACCACGCGTACGGAGTCGCGGGCACAGCTAGTCCTCAATAACCCTCAAAAGTTTGTTAGACGTGGCGGAACGACCTTTGTTTAGGTCGTTTACGCTCTGCCTACCCCATTAGGGATAAAGCCGTGATTATGTAAGACTAACATTTGCATGGTAAATTGTATGATTTTTTTTTGCGAAAGTTACTAACTCGTATGCGCATGAGAAATGGAGCGATTCAAAGATATGGCTCCAGGTCTTTGTATCAGCCGCTGCACCGCCGTGTGACGTCACTCCGGCCACGAGCGCGTTCATTGCCGGCTGCCGCTCACATGCTTTCGGGACAATCGACTGACTGATAGCTCTCGAGCAAGATATTTACTGAAGCTTGTACGTTTATAACATGACATGAGAAAACGATGATCATTTATAGAGAAGCTATTGTGTGTAAAAATAGGAATATCTAATTTTAAAAAAACTTGCTGTTTTAATTCTAATTCATTTAAATTTTACATGTAGAGGCGAGTATTAGGTAATTAAGTCTAGGCTAGTCTAGGATTGGCAGAAAAGCACTTAGCGACAAGCTACAGAACATTGAGGTTATGAAAATTCATGCTTCGTAAAATGCATTACCAGCGTCAGAGACGTAAGTACTTACTCAGACTTGGGCAAATCATAAATTAAGAAGTCGTTTTAAATCAAATCACTTCTAATGTATTGTTAATAAAATCTCATTCATGATTATGGAATCAAGGCGTTTAATCTACTGTTTTGTTAAGTTGTTCAGTAAACAATCTGTTCTTGGAGAAATAATTAATTATATCGAGAGTAAAACAGTCAGTTTGAGGGCTTGGTTGGTATACTAATATGAAATATTGAAACTTTAATTGCTATCAAACAACATAAAGATAAACAAACAAAAATAACGTGAGTACTAAAGTTTTAAGTGGTTTCCAATATAACGCTGTTTTTGAGTAGACTTAAGTACAGATTCATTACAATCTATACATATAATAAAGAAGAAAGAAATCTAGAAGGGTCATGTATGTACATTGAATATTTTTACAAAAAATATTGCAGCAGGCATTATTAACGATATACCAGGCCACTCAGAAAGTATTGCGATAAATAGTTTTTATATGTGGCAGACTGGCCGGTTAGAATCTTTTTTGAAAATATGATTACTTGTAAGTAAAAATATGTGTGTTCCATTTTCAAAATTACCCTCCACATTTTTTGCGAGCCAATTCAAAGTATCGTGTCTTACTGAAAAATGGATCTGCCCCGGGAACATTTTAGAGCTATGATTTTTTACGATTTCAAGTGTCGCCTGAAACCGGATGAATCATTCGATAGACTTCAAATGACATTTATGGATGAAAGCCCCTCCAAGGCAACCGTGTGTCGTTGGTATAACGAATTTAGGCGTGGTCGACCAACCTTGGGGGATGAAGAAAGAAGCGGTCGCCCTTTGACGGCTATTACGGAAGAAAACGTGCTAGCAGTGAAAAATTTAATCCAAAATAATAGGCGAATTACATATCAGGAGATTCAGCACATATTAAATATAGGATCGGGAAGCGTTCACGAGATTCTACACGGGCATCTTCGTGTGAGGAGGATAGTATCGCGCTGGGTGCTGCACTACCTCACCGACGCTCAGAAGCAGGCCCGGGTGGAATGGTGCCGTGATATGCTGAACAAATTTGAAGTAGGCTCGTCTCGGCGTGTTTACGACATCGTAACAGGTGATGAGTCCTGGATTTATCAATACGATCCAGAAACCAAGCGCCAGTCGACAGTTTGGGTGTTTCAAAATGAACCAACGCCTACCAAAGTGAAGCGATCTCGAAGCGGGGGGAAGATTTTGATCGCCAGCTTTTTTAATTTGACTGGCCACTTGGCCTCAATTCCCTTACGAGATCAAAGAAGCATTAACGCCGAATGGTATACTACCAAATGTTTACCAGAAGTTTTTTCTGTTGTGAGCAACAAGCGACCAAACACAGGGCTCCGCGTACTACTGCTCCACCACGACAATGCGCCTGCACACACCGCGCTCAAAACGAGGGACTTCCTGGACAGCACACCAGTCAAACTCCTGGGTCACCCTCCTTACAGCCCTGATCTAGCACCGTGTGACTTCTTTTTATTTCCAAAAATAAAAAATCAGCTCAAGGGGATACAATTTTCGTCGCCGGAAGATGCGCTGGCTGCGTTCGAGCAGGCTGTAAACGAGGTGTCTACGGCGGACTGGAAAAAGTGTTTTGAAAACTGGTTCAGACGCATGAATCTTTGTATAGAGGCTGGTGGAGAGTACTTTGAAAAGATGTAATAAAAATATATGTACCTGTAGAACAATTTTTTTTAGTGTCGCAAATCTTTCTGAGTGTCCCACGTAAAAGATCAAAACAATTTAAAAAAAAAATTGTTTGTCTTTCTGTTGGTACGTTACCACATCACGCCAAAACTACTAAACCGATTTCGATGGGACTTTTTTTCTTCAACTGTGTCTTACCCAGGTTGCAACTAAGGATACCTAAAATCACGCTACCTGACTTAGGGGGTAGGCAGAAAACTTAAATTTGGCTGTTTCTTAACCAATTTTTACGAAACTTTTTTTATTTGATTGAGCATTATTGAAAATCGAAGTGACAAATAACAAATAAATAATCATGCGGATACAAATAATCACGCCTCAAGACTTAGGAGAAAGGTAGGAAATAAAATCCCAGTTGTTTTTAACCAACTTTGATAGAACTTTTTTGTTTGACCAAGCATTACTTAAACTCAAAGTTACGATACAAAAAATCACGCCACCTGACTTAGGGGGAAGGCAGGATATTGAAATTTGACTGTTTCTACAAACCGGGAGTACGAAGTCGCGGGCTCATTTTTAAAAGCAGAAACATGAAAAATATTTCAAATTATCGCCCGATATCATTACTTCCGGTCTTTCCTAAATTACTAGAAAGGTTTATAAATAATAGATTAGTTAAATATCTGGAGCATAAAAATATACTCTCCAAAAACCAGTATGGGTTTAGGAAAAACAAATCTAGCTCGGACGCTATTCATAATCTAACTGATCTTCTTGTTAATAAACTTGACAACATTGAAAAGTGCATTACGATCTTTTTAGACTTACAGAAGGCGTTTGACACCGTTTCGTTTGACATGCTGATTGATAAACTGGAATCTATAGGCATAAGAAACATACAATTAAAACTTTTTTGCGACTACTTACAAAACCGTACCCAATCTGTCAAAATCGGTGATTTTGTAAGCACTGAAAGCGTAATAAAATTTGGAGTCCCGCAGGGAAGTATTTTGGGCCCAACGCTATTTCTTTGCTATATTAATGAACTCTGTGAACTAAATATACCAAATTGCCATATAATTTCTTATGCCGATGACACTACCTTAACTTTCTATGGAATATCATGGGAATCTACCTTTAATCATGCTCAGGAAGGTTTCAACATAGCAAATCGTTGGCTTGCAATAAATAAACTCGCATTAAATCTAACCAAATCAAAATATATTACCTTTAGCATACTAAACTATAAAGATGACCCGTGCGCCGATTTCAACCTATATGCTCATTCCTGTATTTCAAATATAAAATGTAATTGTTTAAAAATTGAAAAGACGATTTCCATTAAATATTTAGGCATTGTCATTGACAGAAATTTATCTTTTAAAGACCATATCATAAATTTAACTCAAAAAACAAGAAAGCTCATACATAATATATTTTCAAAAATCTCAGGCATATTACGAATTGGGAAGTTATTAAAACTGTTTATTAATCACTATGCCAATCTGTTCTCTCCTACGGCATCTCTGTTTGGGGGGGAACAGATAAAACAACTATGCTAACAGTCGAGCGTGTTCAAAGGCCTATTCTAAAGCTATCACTCCTAAAACCGCGTCTTTATCCAACTACTCGTCTTTACGCAGAGTCAAATGTTTTGACAGTAAGGAAACTTTACATCCTTTCAACCATTTTAAAAACACATAGTTCTATTCATGTTAGGAAAATAAATATGCTTTACAATAAAATTAATAAATCTTTATCGATTAGTAGATTGTGTAGGCAAAAATGTAAACAAGGGGTCACTAGTTGGCTCTTAAGTCAAAATTACGAGGAAACGGAAAACTTACTTAATATAAGTTCTTAACTAGAACACACACACACACAAACACACGCTCGCTCATACACACACACACACACGCACACACACACACACACACATACACACATTCACACACACACTGATGCAAATCTAAATATATTAATTTTACACATATTACTTTAGGTTCCTATCATGGATGCTCTTATTTTTAATTATGTTAATGCATTGATTTTTTATTTTATTTTTTCCGAGAGGGGTTGCCAGGAGCCAATAGCACAGGGTATCCTAGTTTGGGTTCCTGACTCCCTGCAAAATAATTACCAAACAGCATTTTGTACCACAATATCTATGAATTCCATGTTACTTAAGTTTGTTTATTTATCTTTGGGAGTAAATAAAGATATATTATTATTATTATGTTGGTATACTTTTCAGTATCACGGGCCCATAGGGACCCGGTCCTTTGAGGCATACGTGGGGCCAAAGCCAACAGAGCAGAGGCCTTTTGATACCAAATAATGTATTGTGATGTGTACATCACGCGGATACTCGCTCTGATTGCACTATAGAAATACAACCAGAGCCAGCACCCGCCTGATGTAAGGACTATTGCAAATAATCGTAAGATAATTAGGTCTATGGGAAGGGATTTTATTATTAAAGATATATAGAACTTTACATATTAAAATATGTGAATAAGAAACAGTTTTGCATAAAACTTCATCATTTATTTTCTCAATTCAAATTCATACATACTCGTACCTACATATCACGTCTTTATCATTAATGGGGTAGGCGTAAATGACCTAGACAAAGGTCGTCCGCCACGTCTGACAAAGTTTTGAGGGTTTTTAAGATAGATTTGTAGGTATATTGCTGTAGTGACAGGTTGTCAGCCTATCGCCTACATTGCAATATACTGAAACCCTCGGATCCCTATTTCTTCCATTCAAATTAATGTTGCATAGAATTCGTCTAAATAAATCACATTAAGGATAAAATACAGTTGAGTGTTTCTCTGAAACCAAGCAATCTCTTTGCATTGCATTTCAATTGGATTGAAATGGCATTGCAATATCGTGTTCCCGACTCAGTGCAAGGCGCCCAGCGGCCGGCGCCCAGCGGCTGCATCCCCTCTGGATATAACAACAACTACCTGCCTGTGTCAGTACATAGTAGAATATTATATAAACAATAGAGGACCACTAATCGCAATTATTATACATACCAGGCCACTCAGAAAGTATTGCGATAAATAGTTTTTATATATGGCAGACTGGCCGGTTAGAATCTTTTTTGAAAATATGATTACTTGTAAGTAAAAATATGTGTGTTCCATTTTCAAAATTTCCCTCCACATTTTTTGCGAGCCAATTCAAAGTATCGTGTCTTACTGAAAAATGGATCTGCGCCGGGAACATTTTAGAGCTATGATTTTTTACGATTTCAAGTGTCGCCTGAAACCGGACGAATCGTTCGATAGACTTCGAATGGCATTTATGGATGAAAGCCCCTCCAAGGCAACCGTGTATCGTTGGTATAACGAATTTAGGCGCGGTCGACCAACCTTGAGGGATGAAGAAAGAAGCGGTCGCCCTTTGACGGCTATTACGGAAGAAAACGTGCTAGCAGTGAAAAATTTTATCCAAGATAATAGGCGAATTACATATCAGGAGATTCAGCACATATTAAAGATTGGATCGGGAAGCGTTCACGAGATTCTACACGGGCATCTTCGCGTGAGGAGGATAGTATCGCGCTGGGTGCCGCACTACCTCACCGACGCTCAGAAGCAGGCCCGGGTGGAATGGTGCCGTGATATGCTGAACAAATTTGAAGCAGGCTCGTCTCGGCATGTTTACGACATCGTAACAGGTGATGAGTCCTGGATTTATTAATACGATCCAGAAACCAAGCGCCAATCGACAGTTTGGGTGTTTCAAAATGAACCAACGCCTACCAAAGTGAAGCGATCTCGAAGCGGGGGGAAGATTTTGATCGCCAGCTTTTTTAATTTGACTGGCCACTTGGCCTCAATTCCCTTACGAGATCAAAGAAGCATTAACGCCGAATGGTATACTACCAAATGTTTACCAGAAGTTTTTTCTGTTGTGAGCAACAAGCGACCAAACACAGGGCTCCGCGGACTACTGCTCCACCACGACAATGCGCCTGCACACACTGCGCTCAAAACGAGGGACTTCCTGGACAGCACACCAGTCAAACTCCTGGGTCACCCTCCTTACAGCCCTGATCTAGCACCGTGTGACTTCTTTTTATTTCCAAAAATAAAAAATCAGCTCAAGGGGATACAATTTTCGTCGCCGGAAGATGCGCTGGCTGCGTTTGAGCAGGCTGTAAACGAGGTGTCTACGGCGGACTGGAAAAAGTGTTTTGAAAACTGGTTCAGACGCATGAATCTTTGTATAGAGGCTGGTGGAGAGTACTTTGAAAAGATTTAATAAAAATATGTGTACCTGTAGAACAATTTTTTTTTAGTGTCGCAAAACTTTCTGAGTGTCCCACGTACATACATACATACATAAATCACGCCTTTATCCCTTACGGGGTAGGCAGAGCGTTTAACGCCTCTTAAAAGGCTCTTAAAAGACGTGGCAACACGACCTTTGTTTAGGTCATTTACGCTCTGCCTACCCCATTAGGGATAAAGGCGTGATTATATATATATATATATATGTATATTTTTTAAATATTTTTTATTTAACTAAAGAAATTAAAGACCTTTAATTTCAAGGGAGAAAAGACTGTATGCCTAGCCAAAAATTATACCGTACCTAAAATTTCCGATAGTAAACTAGATGCAATAGAATTGTTGTAGTTTTACGATGTGGCGCAAGAGTGGCTCCTAGCGTGGAAACGGCTTTTTCTATAAAAGAAGTCTTTTCTGTTGATCATATCTATATATATAATAAATCTCTAGAAGGGTCGTGTCTGAGCATCGAATATTTTTACAAAAAAACTAATTGCAGCAGGCATTATTAACGATATAAAGATCAAAACGTTTTTTTTTTATTATTGTCTGTTTGTAAGTTGCCATATCACGCAAAAACTACTGAACCGATTTCGATGGAACTTTTTTATTCAACTGTGTGTTACCCGAGTTGCAACTTAGGATACCTAAATTTACGCTACCTGACTTAGGGGGAAGGCAAAAAAATGAAATTTAGCTGTTTCTTAACCGATTTTTGTTTTTTTTTTATTTGACTGAGCATTATTTAAAATCTAAGTTACGATACAAATAGTCACGCCTCATGATTTAGGAGGTATGTAGGAAATCGAATTTAACCGATCTTAAAGGGACTTTTTATTTGACTGAGATTTTATAATTATCTGGTTTCCAGCCTAGGTTGAAATAATCACGCAAACCATTCTAATATTGAGTAAGTACCCCAGTTTGTAAGGAAAAAACGCAGTTTCGAACGTACTGAAAATCGGGATCTGCTATCGGAAGCGTATTTCCATACAAAAATAAATATCAAACAATGCGAAACACGCTTCCGCGCGCGGGTTAGTAGATCCCGCTCCTACGCGCGGAGAAGCGTTTTCAGTATGTTTGTCACTACGTGTTTTCCATACAAGCCGGGCGTACGAAGTCGCGGGAACAGCAAGTTTATCATAAAACATTAGAATCTCAGCAATATGCTACGATACAGCTACGAATTGTCTACGACAACGTTGCCTTTTCTTGTTTTATGTAATTTATGTTTTTATTCAATTATCCAAATATGTATTTTAATTTCTTCCATGCTGGACTGGGAGAGATAGAAAAACATAGAATGTTCCAGCTGCCCTTCCTCCCGGGCATGCTGTAGAAGACAGCAAAAGGGACTCGAGGGTGTACTGTAATTTAGGCGATGGGCTGACAACCTGTCACTATGGCAATACACATTACAATCTAAAATTACCCTCAATTATTGTCAGACGCGGCGAAAGCGCCTTTTACGAGGCGTTTAACGCTCTGCCTACCCCGTAAGGGATAAAGGCGTGATTTTATGTATGTTTTTTTTATGTATGTATTTTAATTTAAAACTAAAGAAATAAAAGAGTTTTACTTCAAGGGAGAAAAGGCTTTATGCCTAGCCAAAAAATATATTGCGCCTAAAATCTCCGATAGTAAACTAGATGTGATCGAATTGTTGTAGTTTTACGATGTGGCGCAAGAGTGGCTCCTGACCTCGCGTCACCATCGTAAACTATGAAACCACATAAACTTATTCAGCGTATGCGGGTATGTTTCGTATCCCTTCAACAAGCTTTCGTATTTTAGGGGAAATTACTGGCAGTAGGTTATAGCGTGGAAACGGCTTTTTCTATAAAAAAAAGCTTTTTAGTCTAGCACCTGATCATATCTAGTTATATAAAAAATCTCTAAACGGATCGTGTCTGTACATTGAATAATTTTACAAAAAAATAATTGCAGTAGGCATTATTAACGATATAAAGATCAAAACGTTTTTTTCTTAATTTTTTGTTTGTCTGTCTGTCTGTATGTTACCACATCACGCCAAAACTACTGAACTGATTTCGATGGAGCTTTTTTTTATTCAACTGTGTGTTATCCGGGTTGCAACTAAGGATACCTAAAATCACGATACCTGACTTAGGGGGTAGGCAAGAAATTGAAATTCGGCTGTTTCTTAACCGATTTTTATGGAACTTTTTTTATTCGACTGAGCATTATTTAAAATCTAAGTTAGGATACAAATAATCGCACCTCATGACTTAGGAGGTAGGTAGGAAATTGAATTTCGGTCGTTTTTAACGGATCTTAAAGTGACTTTTTATTTGACTGAGATTTTATAATTACCTGCTGACCAGCCTAGGTTAGAAATAATCACGCAATCCATTCTAATATTGAGTAAGTACCTCAGTTTGTATGGAAAACACGCAGTGTCGAACATACTGAAAATGCTTCTCCGCTCCGAACATACTGAAAATGCTTCATGCTCGCGCGCGGTAGGGTGTTTTCCATACAAAAACAAATATCGAACAATGAGAAACACGCTTCCGCGCGCGGGTTAGCAGATCCCACTCCTTCGCGCGGACTAAGCGTTTTTAGTATGTTCGACACTGCGATATTTCCATACAAAACGGGCGTACGAAGTCGCGGACGCAGCTAGAACAAAATAAAATCCATCAACTTCATTATCATTATTACCCTATTACTCGTAGATGACTCTAACTCTAACTGCCTCCGTGGTCTAGTGGCTAGTGCCATGGACTCCATCCGGAGGTCCTGGGTTCGATTCCCAGAGGGGACACACAAAGTTGATATTTGAGAATAAATCGCTTTGTGATTTTTTCACAGTTTGGTAAGGACCTTGCAGGCTGAATCACCTGATTGTCCGAAAAGACAAAAGATTTTCGTGCTTCGGAGGGCACGTTAAGCCGTCGGTCCCGGTCACTGTCTTTGATAGTGGTCGTTACTCAAACCATGTCAGAGGCCTGATAGTTGTGCTACTAGGCGGTTTAAAAACTCTGAAACCAGGGTTCATCGGGTCCATAGACTCGATACCCACTCGACAGAAGACTCGTAGATGTATAAAAAATGGATATCAATACGAGATACCATATACGAGTACCTATTGAAGAAGCTCGTCCGTGATGTGATGAAAGTGCGAAAATTCAGAAAACAGATAAAATATGATTCCAAATTACACCACAATAGAGGCGAAATGAAGTGTAATAATGAGGTCACGTAGCGGACAGCGGACAGATTGTGGCCTCCTGCGCTGCGACCATCACGCTCCATAGAATCAAATATATTATTATATTTGTCTCTTAGTACGTAGGCACTTCATTTTAATTCTAGGTTTTAATCCCAATACTCAAAAGCTTTACTGATAATCACAAGAAACGTTATAGGTACAGCAGTAAAACTTATTCCAGAGCGTATCGCCAGCATTTTAAAAACGAGCGTTTGCAAATTTCAGCTACAATGTCGACCTTTAAAAACAAGCGGCACCAGAGAGCTAGTGAACTTGCAAAACGTGCTGCATACACGGGAAAAGTTTAAAAAACATGAAGATTTGGTACCTAAGTAAATGAAGCAAAATATATTTACTCACACCTGTCCTTTTTCTAGCTAAAATGGTAAATTACACGAGAGTACAAAATCAGCAGTCTGCAAGAAATATTTTCAAAGGTCAGGGAAAACTGATTTTGTTATGTAAGTGGGTAAGTGATTTTTTCCATTAGCAAGCAGTTTAACGTAGCGAACAAATTCCACCGGCGGATACATTACCCGCTAACGCGGCGGTAATCGGTTTTCTGATTTCACGGCTCACGCGCCAGAACATTTAAATGAAGGTTAGGTAAATGAAGATGGATGAGCTTGCTTCTCACCGCTACTGCAATCGTGAATGCCAAAAACGAAGTCCCGCCATTCAAACTTCCCTCCGATTGCATATGTATCGATCCATGATTTCCGTTTATTGAATACCAATGAGTGCTTTATTTTTATTGATTCCATGCGCCATTTAAAACACATTTATAAAACCGAAGAACAACACAAAGCACATGACAATTGGAACAATTAGCTGGAGAAATATGTGAACTCTTTTAGTTTAGTTTTAACTTTAATAGAGCAATACATTATATTGTATGTATTTTGCAACAGTATCTTTTAATAAAAGTGTTAAAATAAAATCATTGAAAACACAAGAGCAAATTAATTGAATAAGGAGAAGGGCTTGACAGAAGGAAAATATAGTCAGTCAGTCTGTACTTTGATACCGGAAAATTGCTTAAATTTTCTTCCATGCTGGACTGGGAGCGAGAGAAAAACATAGAATGCGCAAGCTGCATTTCCACCCGGCATGCTGTAAAAACGAGCTAAGGGATCCGAGGGTTTCAGTATATTGCAATTTAGGCGATGGGCTGACAACCTGTTACTACAGCAGTATTACAGAGCTATCTTAAATAACCCTCAAAACTTTGACAGACGTGGCGAAGCGACCTTTGTTTAGGTCGTTTACGCTTTGCCTACCCCATTAGAGATAACGAAAAGATATGTATGGATGTAAATTGCTTAAATCAGCATAAAAAATACCTTTAGTTTTGAAAATCACTGAAGTTATTCCTAAAGATATCTAGATGAATATATTGAAAATCCTCAAAGTGCGAGCTGAGCTTGATAGCTGATGTGTACACAGATGTGTAGGGCCCAAAGGTGCCGTTTTTGATTTTTGCTTATCTTCTTCTTATCGTGTCGATGGAACACTAGAAATTACATCGTAGCGGCCCAGAATTCAGCCACTTGTATTGCAAATTGACTGCTGTCCATTAAATTCGCTGGCGTGAAGTATTAAGGCACGCTGGGCACGATGATAAGTGTGCCATGGTTTGCACTGCACCGCAAATACAGTCCACTGCACTGTCTGCCACCTGAGGCCGAGCCTGTTTAAGGACTTCTAGATCAGCTACAATAGTTCATGTCCAGGGGGATGATTCTCGGCAAGCTGGACAAAGGGCAGAGAAGCTTTTTCGCGCCAAAGTTTACATCTGGCCTGTGCAGGTTTGGTGGAAAGGGGCGACACACTTGATAAAACTGCGGCGACTTTTTAGTCTTTGTATCTCTGAGACGTAGCCGTGCATTTCCTATTCATATCATACTCTCGGCATCCTTGCCGAGAGTATTAGTTAAAATAATGCACGAATATCTTTACGGTTATTTTAATAAAACATTTTATATACAATTTCCTTTCATATTGGTATTTTTAGGGTTCCGTAGTCAACTAGGAACCCTTATTATTTCATAATGACGACGGTCCGTGTATATGCCCGCCTCTATTACACTATCTTTTTTTCAATGAAATTTTACAGCAATATAGATAATAATGACGCAAAGAAAATGTAAAAAATAGCGCTATTTTTGGACCCCTTCCTATGCAAGGAAAAGAGGGACATATTTTTTTTCGTTTTGTACTATATTGAATAAGGTGTCGTTTAACAGGTCTTTTAAATTAAAAAGTTTCTATTTGTATCACAAATTTGTACCAGTATATCTTCCAAACTATAAATGTATAAATTCTGTCAAAAATATGGAATACAGATCTTTATAATGTAATTAGCTGTGCCCGCGACTTCGTACATCCGGTTTGTATAAAAAATATGTTTCGTGTGGGAAACACGATTCTGCTCGCGAGCTAGCAGATCCCGCTCCTACGCGCGGAGAAGCGTTTTCAGTATGTTAGACACTGCGTGTTTTCCATACAAACTGGGGTACTTACTCAATATTAGAATGGTTTGCGTGATTATTTCTAACCTGGGCTGGACACCAGGTAATTAAAAAAACTCAGTCAGATAAAAAGTCCCTTTAAGATCGGTTAAAAACGATCAGAGTTCAATTTCCTGCCTACCCCCAAAGTCAGGTGGCGTGATTTTTTTGTATCGTGACTTTGATTTTAAATAATGCTAAGTCAAATAAAAAAAGTTCTATAAAAATCGGTTGTGCCCCGCCACCCCCTAAGCTCGGCGGTCACCTTGCCATTCTTATTCTGGATATATAGTCTTGTTCATTCTGGATACCTCAAGGAACAACTGTAGAAATTTTCAAAACTACAGATATTGTTTACCCTGGTTGTCTGTTATTTGCTTAATTTTCTCACGCTATTATCTTATCACCTTTTTCATGCCCGCATCTTTTATGCCTCGTCTGCACTGTCAGTATAAATATGTCTGAACTGATAATAAGGGTTGACCCCAACATTTCAGATCAGACATATTTTATGGAGCCCTTAAATCTTTCTGACGGGGGATTTGGTACATCAAGGGTAAGTTGGTATATTATATTATTACTCCATGATCAGGGTAAAGCTCTCTAGTTTTAACAATATGGCACGAGCGCCGAAGTGGTCGCCATGGTCGAAATCGGTCGGAAGGATCATAATAATCATCAAGAATAAAATATCGTCGAAAAAAAAAAATTTAAACATTATCTAACTTTTATAAAGTTATTTATTCATCTATTAGCATACAACATTTAATAAAACTCTCTCAATTGCTATAAATGTCAGTAATAAATTTTGGTAATTAATATGTTGATATCGTCCATCCATTTAATAAGCTTCCCGAAATGTTCCAGTGTAATCATTTTCATTAGAGCAGGCTGGCGGGAGGTACTCGCTCAGTGACGAAAAATTTGTCTATACGACTGTCCGTCGCATGATTTCTGCGTAAAATGTAAAACATTCGAAGAAAATATTCTCTACAAAATGAGAGCTGGAATTTTACTTGTCACAATGAAGCGGTTGTAAAAATTACTGAAATATGCTCGGAGCGTGCTGAGCATTCATACTCACCGCTCATTGCATTATAATAACAGGAAATCTCCCTGTTTCAGTTTGATTTTTTAAATATTATATCTACATTATTTTGTTGAGATTATAAAAATAATTTATTTTGTTTGGTGTTCTTTTATTTGAGTAATAAAACTAATAATAACTACATAACATGTAGTTAATAGCACTAAATAATATCAAATGTCAGTCCATGTTTTGCAAATAAAAATGTATTAGAGCATAAGGTCGAGCGGCAGCAGTATCGGGTCGTCGGTGTGGTCGTGCGCCGGCAGATGGCACTTGTAGTCGCGTGAGGCGCGCGCGCGCACGCGCACCGCCGCGCAGCACCACGCGCCAGCCGAGCCCGCGGCACGCAGTTCCGCCCAGCCCTCCGCCACCGCACCGGAGAAGCTAAACACCAGGGCTCGTTACAAAAATAATCTACGGACATTACGTAGTCAGATATTATATTTGAAATTTTCAATAGAATGTTCACTCACCATCCAGTGTAGATAACGTAAATATTCTGCTTGGCGCCGGGCGGTATGCGCAAGATCGTCGGTTGCATGCGGAACTCCAGTCCGCCGAGCCAAGTCGCAAACACTGTCAGCGTGTTTTGTCCTAAGGGATAATATACTCAAATCACAGATAGCAAGTTCAATGTGAGTAGGAATAAACAATATTTATTCTACTAAAATAGGTATTGCTCTATCTATTTACAAAAATCATTAAAAATATTTACAAAATTAACTTAAATCTAATTAAATGTAATAAATGGCCTCCAGAGCGTCCTGCTGTGGCATGGTGCCCAGCACGCTGGCAGCGTTCCCCCTTTGGATAGCGAGGCTAATCCGCTGCGCAAGGAAGCCGCCAGCCCTGCGGTCACCAGTGACCTCAGCAAGACGCCCTGAAAGGTCCTTCATAAATTTCTTTGTATCCGGCCCCCAAGGACCCATAGTTTCGAACCCCAGCGGTAGATTTCATAATTAGAAGAAATTGCATGCAATCAAATATCCTAAACTACCTAGCACGTAACCCACAAGCAATATGCATGACTTAGTTAAAATTATTAATAAGAATTATTATCACCATTAGTAAATAAAATATGTTAAAGAATTTTCGCAAAATACTAATTGGTTTACGAGTCATGATGCTGTAAAGAGGTTGGTTAAAAACAGGTCCGAACTAGCACCTGACGTCAGATGACAGGAGTGCCGTACTACTTTCATGTAAAATGTTGTTTCAAAGAGAGATATAGATAAACTAGCTTTATAATGGTATATCTTGTTAATTTCATGATCAATTTTAATTTTGTTTTCACTGATATTATTATAATTTCGTTTTTTTTTTTTAAATATGTATATGCCGAATATATTTTATATACATGTACTTTATTAGAAAGCCTCGTACTCGTCGCCGTACTCGTAGTTAAGTAGCTATCTTAACTATTATATAATCTATGGTAATACTGACGGCAGGTGTGCGAGACCTCGAAGTAGGTCTTGCGCGTGTCTCCGTCGCACACGTAGCCAAGTTCGAGGGTCGGCGGCACCGCGACTATATGCGGCAATTGCAGCTGCAGTATCAGCGGCAGGTTCTGAACACACACACCGAACTATTTACTCGTCATCGGTTAAACTTCGGATCTGAAGGCAGCTCCACTATCTTCCAAAACAACCTTACTCGTCACGTCATGTTATGTTTCAGACTTTAGAAGTCATCATTTCAATCCCTTTAGTAAAGGAAGTTTGCACGTAACTGCTGATGGTTGGACGTTAAATGAAATGAATTTGCTACCTTCTGAATATTTCAATCATAGACACCGTTATGTAAAAGTTATGAGGTCGAGACTGAATTAATACGAGATATCAAAAAAGTATGGGACTGACACTACTATTGATTTATTGTTAACAAAGGAGCACAAAATAGATAATAAGGAGGATAAAACCACTCTAACCTGACATTCCGCTGCAAGCAATTTAATTTAAATAGGAGCTCTCTTAATATCTCAGAATCCATTGGAGATCCGCACAAATAAAAAAAATATTATTTTTATAACGTCTTTTAGAACCAGCTAGTGAAATAACAAATGGAACTGGGTGCAATATGCTCATCATCTTTTGCTTTTCAAGTTATTTTTGTTCCACATTTTTTTTTTCTACTTTACCCTTAGTACATTATCGTCGTCATAGAACTGAAGCTGGCGTGTAAAGAACTTATACTCCTCGTAGCGCGCCGGCAGTTGCTCTTCTTCTCCTTCCACCCCCTCCAGCCCCGGAATACACCCCGCGACCCCCTTCACGCCCCCCCAACGCGGGGGAACCACGTCCTCAGCACGTATTGCCATCTCCACACACAACTGCAATAGTAAACCATAAAATGTTGTAGATAACTACGTGTAAAACCTGATAATTAATTAAGACTTTAAATGCATGGTTTTGCTCACTTCGGTGTTGCTACGTGCAGGCAGGTTGAGCTCAATATCCTGTTGTCTTTCCACGCGTTCTTTTGGCTCGCACTTGTACCCGCAGCCGCCGCGCCGCTCCCCCCGCACCAGTGACCACTCCGGCCCGCCCCCGCCCCCGACCCCGCCCCCGGCACCGCTCGCCACTGACGGCAAGTTCAACGGCTCCAGATCATCTATCTTGAAAATATCGCCTGCTTGACTAACGTTGCCCGTATCTATCGGTCTCAAATCAGTGTTTGATTTTGATAAATCTTCACGAGTTGGTTTTTCCTTGACAACGATCTTCCTTTTTTCCACCACATTGCCAACTGTTTCTTTAGCAACACGGACTGACATCAGCAAGCGTCCGTTTCCAATGTTTTGAACGAGTATCCGCTTGCGTACCCTATACATTTTAAAGTTCAATTTAGTATTATAAATAAAAACAAAAATATATGCGAAATATTTAGACAAGTTCGAACCTCAAAAGTTCGTTGTAAGGCAGGTCTAATCCGGTAAGATAGAAGATGACAGAATCCCGTGAGATCTGCAGTGTGCCAGCGCGCATCTGCACTGGACGACCATCAGTAGCAGTGCGCATCGTTCCGCGCACCTTCACCGCCGACGCTCTCGGCTCGGCGCGGAACCACCACAGCCTGAGATTATAAGAGCGGGGTAGGTTTGTAAGTTGAACACTTTAACGTTCTGAGTAGAAACTGATTTATTTAATTAAAGTAAGAATTTATATATTACTACTAAATCTAGGATTTACTAAGATTATACGTACTATGTTGTAAACGTTTCATTATACACGTAGCTTCTCATTCAGTTCAGCATACTCAGCATACGTATCTATCTCAGCATACGTATCTACTAAACAAGCTTGAGCGCCTTCAAAATCTTTGCATACGTTTCGTGTACGGTCTACGAAAGTACGATCATGTTTCCCAGTTTCGCAAACAGCTCAAGTGGCTCCCAATCCGCTTCCGCCGGAACACTCACATTCTCTGTTTACTCTATAACATTCTTTCAAACCCTTGCTCTCCCAATTATCTTCGTGAACGTTTCAATTTCTCGCGATCCCAGGACAAACCATGTCGTCCTATTGTTAAATCACTACTGTCTATTCCTCACCACCACACAGATTTTTACTCTTATTCTTTCACTGTCAATGCGGCCAGGTTATGGAATTCGCTGCCGCACACGGTCCGTGACAGTCCTTCTGTCCCTGTCTTTAAAAAGAGAGTAAGAGAGCATTACCTTTCACTTTCTGTATAGTATTAGTATGTATATATATGTATTTATATTATATTCATGTATATATTGTTATTATGATTTTAAGTATATATAGAATTAGTTATTTATGTAATTTATAATTTTCTGGTATTATTTTAATATTATGCTTTATTTGTGCACGCCTAATTTGCCTCTCATTTTAAGTCTCACTTCCGTAGGTAAGCTGGAAGAAATTTCTTAGTAGAAATAAGCTATACCTGTTGTGTCGTTATTCCTTGTGTATTGTCTTTCTCATGTTACTTGTGTACAATAAACAGTAAATAAATATCTATATGAAGGTTACAATTATGATTACTCGTAGCTGGTCTGGTACAAGTATTTTTTTCAGTCTCAGGGAAAGCTGCTGCCTTGGCTTTTACGACCCCAATGATGGTATAATTTGGGGTGGCCTTATTCTGACCCGACAACAAAATTTAACATGGTCAAAATCTGTTTGGCATTTTATTGTGACGTCGCGACACGCACATTCCGATAGCATTAACAGTTTATTTTTAGGTACCTCTATCATAGATGAGACAAAAGTTACTCTTTATATCATTATTTTATTTCACTTTCGTTTGTTCTGTTTTTGTTTAAAAATGTATTTACTGTGTTGTGTTTCTGACGTCATGAATAATATTTTTTTTCTATTCTATTCTATTCATAAGCAAGCCTGACCCGTGCGGTTCTAGTGGTTGTGTTCGCAGCAGCAGCGTGTGGTCGGGCGGGAGGACCGCGGGGGTGCAGGGCGAGTGCGGGAGGGGCGGCAACATGCTGACGCGCCACTCCGCCACGCCACCTGCTGGCACCTCCTGCTCTGATGGCTCCACCTGGTTGCATAACACTCAATATCACATTTTACAGAACGCAATACAGCAAATCAAGCAAGATTTTGACTGCGGTTTGACTTACTTTACTTCACTGGCTGCAGGGACTAAATCCAGAACAGAAGTGTAATTATTTATTTGACAGCAATTTTGACAAATTATGAGAAAGAATGACAGAAATATTTTCGTTGCTATTCAACCCGTAGCCAGGAGTGAAGTAAAACTTCATGGAGGTACCGCAACACACACTGACGTTGACCTCACTAGCTGGTCTGGACAGGATACATATATTACTTTTTTAAAGGTCAGTTCAGCACCTTAAAGTAGTCGCTGTTCTGTATACCGTAGTCGGGCGCGAGGTAGAGCTCCACGCCGGTGTCCATGCTGTCGGCGCTGACGGTTGGCAGCGACGGCGGCGCCGACGCCTCCCCGGGGACGCTCGCCATCGCTGGCCACAAACAGTATTACGCCCAAATAAATAAAATATCATAATTTCTAGGAACAGCACAAATCGCAGCAACAAATACCAGGTGTAAGGGACAGCGTCCCGCAAACTGAAAGGGGTTGCTCAGTCAATGACATTGAACAATTTATCAGCAGGTTTTATTTTCAGAAAGTAAAAAAGATATGCCTGTTCCATACAAAACGTTTACATCGATAGGACAATTTCTATGGAAAACCAGTTTTTTTTCGAAATGAAATGAAATGAAATGATATTTATTTGCTTGAAAATATGTTACAATAGATGTCAATCAAAATTTATCAGAATCACATAAGTTCGTCATTTTCGTGACATGCAAATATTAGTAAAACCTTACAATAGGTACTATTATGTTAACAATGTAATAATATACAAATGCCCATTAGAAATTAGGAAATATTAAGTCTACAATTAAAAGGTCAATTATCATAATTATCATTTTACATTTTGTCCGTATTTCAATATTAAATCTGTCATCATTAATAATATTTAATGTCAAAAATATTTAGTTACACACAACTATTACAATAAAAATAATAACATTAATAATATATGAATACTGCTATTAAATTTTTTATTTATACTTGTAGTCATAAAACTCCTTAAGATTGTAAAACATATATCACACAGCCAGTCGATTTTTTTTTTTAAATATCGGAAAAGGTAAGCTTTTTATTTCCTCTGATAATAATGCTTTAGCATTGTAAATTCTTACTACCATTCTAGAGCAGTTTTTATCAAATAAGGCGCCTTTACCGCGTGGTAGAACCAGACTATTTGGATACCTAGTGTTGAATTTTGTAATTTTCTTTTTGGATTTGAATAGATGTAAGTTCTTCTTAACAAAACAGGCAGCTTCGAATATGTATAAAGATGGCAAAGCTAGTATTCTTAATTTACGAAACAGTGGACGACAAGAATCGAGAGGTGCAGAATTGCACATCGCCCTAATACATCGTTTTTGAATAACAAACGCATCATACAAATTTCCGGAGTTACCCCAGAGCACTAAACCATAACGTAAAACAGACGCAATATAGCCGTGATAGGCCATAAGGGCTGTATCAATGCCTGATATGGAACGGATTCTATATAAGGCATACACGAATCTACTTAATCGGCTGCACACATTTTTAATATGAGGGGCCCATGTAAAATGCTCATCAAGAGTTATACCCAGGAAGGTGGCTTCTGAAACCTCCGTTAAATTCATATTATTACATTTTATGTCAAAATTTAATTTCCGCATTTTCCAATTTCTAAATATAGTGTATTTCGTTTTATTAATATTTACCTGTAGATTATTATATTGTAGCCAATCATATGTTATATCAATACATCTGTTAATTTCAGATTCAAAAGAGATTATGTCATTACAAGGAATAATTAATGATAGATCATCTGCAAATAGTATTGATTTATAACTTGTGATTTCCGGTAGGTCGTTAATATACAATAGAAACAAAAGGGGCCCAGGGATGCTTCCTTGAGGAACACCATGATTTTTGTCTTTGAAACTGGATCTATAAGGAATCAGATTAGACTTTACACCTAATTTTGAAATTTCTACGCATTGTGTTCTATTTGAAAGATATGAGCAAAGCCAATCATTAACAACACCTCTTATGCCAAATCTTTTACATTTACTCAAAAGTAATTTATGACATACGTGGTCAAAAGCCTTTGTCATATCAAAGTATACGACAGAAACTTGTTTTCCTCTGTCTAGATTTCTCGTTATTTCGTCTACTAATAAATAACCAGCAAGAGTAGTAGACTTTTTTTTTGAAACCCGTTCTGTTCTTTTTTTAAAATGTTATGCAAGGATAAATATTCCGTAAGTCTGACATGCTTGGCTCTTTCAAATACCTTAGAGATTACCGAAATTAGAGCGATTGGCCGATAATTATTAATATCGTCTTTAGCATCCTTTTTAAAAAGAGGTCTAAAAATCGTTTTTTTAAAGCAGAAGGAAATTTTCCGGTAAAAAATTATAAATTTAATAAATAATTTATAACGTGAGCAATATCATAAATACAAAACTTCAATATCTTGGTGGCAATTTCGTCATAGCCCACAGCATTAGTTATATTAAGAGATTTAGTAATTCTTATAATTTCTTCTACGCTACAAGGTTTAAGAAACATTTTTTTTTTATATTAATATTTGGATTATATTTATGCTTAGCTCTCTGTGGTTTTGATTTTTCTTTGTCATCTATAAATTTATTGTTAAATTCATTTGTTATCTTATTTATATCTGTTATTATTTCATTGTCTACTGTTATCTATTTCATTAAGTGTCAGGTCGTTATTATCAGTTTCTTTTATAATCTAAAGAAACAATGTCTACAATTATTTCATTGTCTACTGTTATTTTATCTATTTCATTAAGTGTCAGGTCGTTATTATCAGTTTCTTTTATAATATTCCATGTTTATGGAACACACTTAATGAAATAGATAAAATAACAGTAGACAATGAAATAATAACAGATATAAATAAGATAACAAATGAATTTAACAATAAATTTATAGATGACGAAGAAAAATCAAAACCTTTACATTTGTTTTTTGACGAAGTCATTATTTTTTTATGTGTTATTTTTGTGCTGTTCTTATACAACTTTTTAACATTTTTGAGTATTTATAAAATACAGATTGATCCTTTTTTTATTATATTTATAATAGTCAAATCTCAGAACTCTATTTCTCCGACAAGATATTTTTATCCCTCGCGTGGTCTATTTAAGTCTTTTTTGTTTTTACTTATTTTAATACGTATTTCTGGAAAACAGAGTTTGTAAAACAAAGCAAAATCATCTATGAAGTCTTTGTAGGCTTGGTCAATGTCATCTGATGAAAAAACTGTAGCCCATGATAGAGCTCTGAGGCAATAAAGGAATTTTCTTACATTTCCATCGCTATAATCACGCCTTCTAATGTAATATTGACCTATGGACTTTTTTGTGACATTCAGACTCAAAACCCAGTGTTTGGCATGTATAATGGCCCGACAATCCCATTTCATGAACTCCTGCTGTGATTTTATTGTATTCTATATTACTTGCAATATGGTCTATGCAAGTAGTTTTCCGTGTTGGTTTATTTATGTGTAAAGTAAAATTATGACTTGAAAGTAAATTCGATAGTTGTTTAGAATATTTAGTATCATTTAATTTATCTATACTTAAATCACCGCAAATTATACCATTATTTTTTAAACTCTTTTTGGATCTATGTAATAATTGTAGCAATTGGTCAAAAAATATTGTAATGTCTGAGTTAGGGGTTCTGTAAATACATATAACTCTACATTTATACGTTTCAATGTCGATACCACAACATTTGCAGCATTTGTCTATACTGAATTCATTACACCAATTTAGAACTTTAAATATAATACCATGTTTTGTAAAAATACAAACACCCCCCCCGTTTTTTGTTTTTTCTTGAGTAGTAAGCAGCTAGGTTAAAACCCAAAATTCGAGCATTATTTTCAGATCCAGATTTTATAAATGTCTCACTTAGACATATTATATCCACATCAATTTTATTTACTTGAAGTTCAGATAAGGCTAGATCTACATTTCTCGTTTATTGAGCAGGCCAGCAATATTTTGGTGAAATAGCGTAGTGTAATGTGTATTTTTTGGGTTTGTGTTATTACCAGAGGTCGGAAATTCGGGTGCAAAAAAAGTAAAAACCCACTGTTGGAGCTACTGAGAGTTGCTACAACCACCTTTTTCAAGATGTTTAGGGCCCCAGTTTATTTTTCTTTATTAAATTGTTTTAGTAATGCCAATGTGTTCTTTGCGTCAATATAAGTCAATTTTTTTTTATATTTGTTTTAATTTGAAAGATATAAGTAGAAATGTGTTTTCAATGTACTGAAAAATATTAAAAATATAAAAATATCATTTGATTGTTTGATATTTTTATTGAATACCATTTAGAAATGATTTCTACGATGCTTTTATTATTTTTACACAAAAATTTGAATGGGGCCCTCGGGGGCCCAAAAGCGTTTTATTTCTTTAAAAAAAATTGCGGTGTAAATTAAAATTTAAATTCGTAATTGGCAAGGTTAAGACAAGATAAACGCTTTTTACTCTTGTCATTTTTTCTCTACGATTGATAGTTTCAGGGTAAATTGATTTTGAAGTTAGTAGGACACAATTGTTCAAGACCAAGCCAAGTAGTTGTTTTTATGGTGAAATCAGCTAGGTTAAGAAGAGATAGGCACTTCTCTTTCAAGAAAGATTTTTTTTCTCTACGGTTGACAGTTTCACAGTGAATTGCTGTTAAAATTCCCTGGACACAATTTTTGGGCCTGGAGGCCCCAAAGCGTTTTACTGCTTAAACATTACTATACTTTTTTCTTTCGTTGTGAAACTAAGGTTATATTAAGGTTCATTGTAAGCACCTAAATCCTTAAAATAAGACCAGTCAAGCACTCGCATATATATATATATAAAAAGAGTTTTACCGGATTCGTCTTTATTTTATATTTTACAAATAAGTACATACATACATATAATCACGCCTTTATCTCTAATGGGGTAGGCAGAGCGTAAACGACCTAAACAAAGGTCGTTCCGCCACGTCTGACAAATTTTGAGGGTCATTCCAGGTGGATCTGTATATTGCTATAGTGACAGGTTGTCAGCCCATCGTTTAAAATACAATACTGAAACCCTCCCTGGGTTAGCTGGTTTCCAATAAGTATATCAGAGAAAATACTTGATACTAGGTTACATGTAATACACTTTTGATTTTGTGTACTTGCCATATTTTACAAACCAAAAATTAAGACAATACATCCTAAACGCACTTAGACAGATACAGTCAATATGCTGACCTTGTCGCACATACTCAAAGAGAGAGATAGACATGGACAAGGATAGAGAGAGACAGGGATATTTGGCCAGCGTGTAGGTGTCCTTGAAATGCATATTTCTAGGAAGTTGATAGCTCCAACCTTTTTTAACAGGTAGTTTTTTGTCACACGCAATACGTTAAAAATAATAATTTCACCACTTTCTTGCTTCGGCTCGAAGAGTGCGCTTGAGTTGGTTGGTGTTCGGGAGTGATTGTTGATTGTGATAGACAGATCTATTCATATTTTTTGACCTCGGCTTTTGTATTCTGGACATCGATTCATTCAACAAAAATAGCATTCAAACACCTGTATTGACAATATTGGCTCAATTTGAATCCAAAGTGGTCACTTTTAAGTATTTTTTGGTATAGCTGCAGGTGCCGCCTGCCTCTTCCACTATGGTTGAGTAGTCTTTTGCACATACTGGGATAAACAGTCGAAGTGATAAATTTCCTGGAAATATTTATTTGAAAGACACATACATGCTGGTCCAATATACTCTCTCTGTCTCAGTATATGCGACAAGGCCAGCGTATAGACCTGCATCTGTTTCAATTTGTAAAATGTTGAAAGTACACAATATTATGGTCAAATTTTATAAAGAAAGCCAAAAGTATTTCATGTAACTTAGTAACAAGCATTTAATTGTTAATTTGAAACTATCAACCGTAGAGAAAAAATTACAGGAGCAAAAACGTTTATCTTGTCCTAACCTAGCCAAATAAGAATTTTAATTTTGTTATTTTCCGTAATTTCTTTGTTTAAGAAGTAAAATGATTTGGGCCCCCAGGCCCAAAAATTGTCCTAACAACTTTAACATCAATTCACTGTGAAACTGTAAACCGTAGAGAAAAAATAACAAGAAAGAGAAGTGCCTTGCCTATACCTAGACGATTTCACCATAAAAACCACTACTTTGCTTAGTTTTGAACGATTGTGTCCTGCTAACTTCAACATCAATTTATCCAGAAACTATCAACCGTATAGAAAAAATTACAAGAGTAAAAAGCGTTTATCTTGTCTTAACCTTGCCAAATACGAAATTTAATTTTAATTTTCTCCGGGTTTTTTTTTTAAAGAAATAAAACGCTTTTGGGCCCCCGAGGGCCCCATTGAAATTTTTGTGTAAAAATAATAAAAGCATTGTAGAAATCATTTATAAAGGGTATTCAATAAAAATATCAAACAATCAAACGATATTTTTATATTTTTAATATTTTTCAGTACATTGAAAACTCATTTCTACTTTTATCTTTCAAATTAAAACAAATATTAAAAAAAAATGCAAACAGTTTCAACTTATATTGACGCAAAGAACACATTGGCATTACTAAAACAATTTAATAAAGAAAAATAAACTGGGGCCCTAAAAATCTTGAAAAAGGTGGTTGTAGCAACTCTTAGTAGCTCCAACAGTGGGTTTTTACTTTTTTTGCACCCGAATTTCCGACCTCTGGTTATTACCATCAGTAGTTTTAGATGTTTGGGTAGTAAGAACTAGGCTTTTATCGTAAAATGAATTATCGTTACTGAAAGACCCGAAAAAACTTATCCTCTGTCTGTGTGCTATTATCTGATACGGATTTCTTTTTATTTGTGGGCGTGTTTACTTTATTTTTGTAGTTTAAGCACATTATACTATACATTATCGTTCGAGAAGTATTAATTCTGTCTGCACTTCTGTAATACATAGATAGCGTGAATAATTTTACATGTAAGTGTTTAGAACATTCTGATTTGATTAAATCATTCAATTTATATATATTTAGGAATTGATTTTCACATATATTTCCCACAAGAATATTAGTATTTTTCAAACTATGCAAAGTTTCAGTTAAATACGTTTCTACGGTAGTCGGATTTTTATCATGTTTTCCTGCCATAATTATAACATAATCAGACTTAGTGAAGTCCTTACACATCGTTGGGCAGTTTTCTAAAACTTGTTTTAGCTGAGCATTAGGCTTAATTATCGACACGATATTGTAATCTTCTTTACAAAACTTATTCAAAATGTTCCTTAAACGTATTCCCGTTTCGTCAGCTAAGAGAATTATTTTTTTCTTCTCGTTCTGAAAGTTTTCTTTTCTATCTTCATTAGTCGCATGTAGTAAAGCAGTTTTTTCCGTATTTTTCGCCAATACTCTACGTGCTAATTCTGCTAGAGAGAGCACAGCGGTACAGTTGGTAACTGTAGACGTAATCGACTCTTCTGGATTTTCATTTTTATTATTTTTGTTGTTGTCGTGATCATCCGAAAGTGTAAAATTTAATGTTCTTCTTTTCCAGCTCTTTCGCTTTTTAATTGTAGAGTTACGTGGAGTCATTTTATTTGTAGATTTGCAAATGATGGATAAATTCTGTATGGTAAGTTCATGTTCCGTAATTTTATTTTTTAAAGCATAATTCTCCGATAACAGTGATTCGATTTCATTATCAGCTGATAGTAACTGTTCCTGCAGGAGTCTATTTCGGCGATGTAGATCCTCTATCTCACTTCTGTAACACCTTCGTAATTCAGGACAACTTCTATTGAGTGATGTTTCATCTATGTCAGTATCTTCGTCTTCTAATAGAGAGTTGAAAGAGTTGTCAGTTGACACGTTTATCTTGTATCCAATGTCCTTATTACGTTGTGTAACATAATCTGGCGATGGTGTAGCTGGACACTCAGAAACAGATGTATTTTTTAACTGTGGCCCTAATGCTCTTTGTTTGTGATATTCGGCCCAACACTTATTGCATTTCCTCTTTTGTTTATGCTCGAGTTGCATGCCGTAAAATCTCTTCTCAGTAACATCAGTGCACTTCAAATGATATTCAGCCCTACACGTACTGCATGTAAGAATTTTTCTTGTAAGAATAACATTTCTGCATTTTTTACAAAATTGTTCAAAGGTTTTAATACCTTTGTCACTTTTACTCGCCATTTGGTTTGGTAGTATTATTTAGTAGCCTCTACTCTTACATCAATGTCAATACGACCAAAACAAACATAGATCGCTCTCTACTGGGATCAAGTGGAACTAGAAAAGGTAATTCAGCTACTTCTCCACAGATGGCGCCATACAATTAGTATTTATGCAATGGCAACACCAAAAGTTTTGTTTGTTGCGTTTGTACTATTGACGAAATGTCACGACAAGGTATAACCAATCAGCTGATGTGATTTCAAGATGTGTGTAAGTTCGTTGGTGCCGAGTCGTTAATAATATATTTTGAATATTATTTCTCAATATTAAGTTATTTATTGATGATAATGTCCATAATCTCGTGTTAGTTTGTTTCCCACTGCTACTGTGTCAATATGTGATGTGATAACGTTGCTTAGATACGTACAGATGTCTTGGCGATGGTCGTGATGGTGATGTGCAGGCAGGTAACAGTAAGTCACTATATCTTCCAATTTATAGGTTATAATAAAAAGATAACACTGCAGGTATTAAGATGTCGCCTAATCTTCATTTATTTACAGAGCTAGACCGCAATTTGTGCAATTTATCACTATTTAAGAAAATTATTTACGGAGCTAATGTTTACATTGCAAATGACAGCTGTCATTTTTTTCACGTGATGAAAAAAAATCCTGCTGATAGTCGTTTAGTGTCGTTGACTGCGCAACCTTTATCAGTTTGCGGGACGCTGTCCCTTACACCTGGTATATATGGATACAATTTCATTTCAAACGGTTTCCTAAAAAAACTCAGTCGTATTCTATCTTGGTGCTTAACATACTGTATTTGACGAGGGCCTCTATGGACGAGGGTACATTTTCCACATCAACAATTACTTGCCTTTGCCTTTCGAAAGGTTAAACCCTATTTTATGTCTAACATATTAATATACTAGGCTCTAAATGAAAGCTTCGCCATGTTCACGGGTAATTTTTTAGCCTGGATTTTAAAGCGTGTGTTCGAATGATGTTCGATTTTTAACATATTCATTAAAATAAAAGCTTCAAGAAAATAGTCCTACATATAAACTTACAAAGATCATAAGTGAACACGCAAGGACACACTGGCGGCAGCATATCAAACAGCCGGATACACAGCCGGAACGGATACGCTTCTTGAACATGTTCTGCAATCAAACTAATTATACATACGAGAACTCATCTCATTACTTCCATGCTGGACTGGGAGAGATAAAGAAAAACATAGAATGTTCCAGCTGCCCTTCCTCCCGGGCATGCTGTAGAAGACAGCAAAAGGGACTCGAGGGTTACAGTGTATTGTAATTTAGGCGATGGGCTGACAACCTGTCACTATGGCAATACACATTACAATCTAAAATTACCCTCAATTATTGTCAGACGCGGCGAAAGCGCCTTTTACGAGGCGTTTAACGCTCTGCCTACCTCGTAAGGGATAAAGGCGTGATTTTATGTATGTCTGTATGTATGAGAACTCATAAAAATTAATCATATTTTTTTATTTACCTACTATATAATTTCACGTTAAAGAACTTTTCAGTAAACAAACCAGGTTCACTACCGAGCGTAGTAAAATTGATTTGTGGTTTCCCTGCCAGCAGGTAAATCCGCTCCACCTCAGCCCGCAGCTACCCGCAGTGCTCAAAGCGGGACGGGTGCACATTCCGTCAGCTTGTACCAATTCTGCACTGCTACGGATTAATCGGAGGCGGTAAGTGTATCCGCTGGCGGAGATTCACTTTATATTCAATATACAATCTTGTCTTGTCTTCCATGCTGGCCTGGGAGCGAAAAAAAAACATAGAATGTGCCAGCTGCATTTCCTCCTGAGCATGCTTTAAAAACCATCTAAGGGATCCGTGGGTTTCAGTATATTGTAATTTAGGCGATGGGATGACAACCTGTCACTACAGCAATATACCTACAAATCTATCTTAAATAACCCTCAAAACTTTGTCAGACGTGGTGGAATGACCTTTGTTTGGGACGTTTACGCTCTGCCTACCCTATTAGGGATAAAGGCGTGATTATATGTATGTATGTAAATCAGGGACGTTCTAGAGAAAGGTCAGGTCAGGAATACCCTAAACCGACGAGGGTGCATGAAAAGATTGATGAATGTAGATGAAGCCAAAGAAGTTTGCAAGGACCATACCAAGTGGAGGGATGTGATCTCTGTCTACCCCTCCGGGAAAGAGGCGTGACGTTATGTATGTATATATGTACAATCTTTCTCTCGAGGTGAAAAATCAAAATCTGCGCAAAAGTCTTCAAACCTTTTATTTTACTATGAATACGGAGGCTTTTTTGTTCTTTTGTCGTCTTTGGAGCAAAAAACCCTCGTCAACTAGACACAGGCAAATGTTGTTTAACAAAAAAAATCGTTTATTCTTAACAAGAAAACCTTTGACTATCAGTCACGAAGTTTACGTGGACTCGGTTCCGGTTCGCTCGTAACGATACAACGCGCTGAGCCTCCGGCGAGTCGTTGTGACGTTTATAACTCGGCTTCGGCTACAGCCCAGCCCCAACCATTTTACCAAACATTTATTTTTGATTTTTGTTTCAACATAGGCCTGATTCGTTCGTTTTTACACCATATGAGATTTTAAATTAAACGGTTCATTTTAAAACTTACCTTTTTGTATATTTATTATATACCTATTGTTTATTTTTCATGATATGGATGTAGTCTATTTTATTGGCTAAAGGGAATAAATGATGCCTCCGTGGTCTAGTGGCTAGTGCCATGGACTCCCGATCCGGAGGTCCTGGATTCGATTCCCAAGGAAACACAAAGTTGATATTTGAGAATTTATACTTTGTGATTTCTTTTTCCAGTTTGGTAAGGACATAGCAGGCTGAATCACCTGATTATCTGAGAAGAAAAAGATTTCGTGCTTCGGAGGGCACGTTAAGCCGTCGGTTCCGGTCGCTGTCTTTGATAGTGGTCGTTACTCAAACCATGTCAGAGGCTTGATAGTTGTGCTACTAGACGGTTTTAAAACTTTGACTCCAGGGTTCATCGGGTCGATAGACTCGATACCCACTCGACAGAAGAAGAAGTACGTGCCATGGTCCTTCAGCATGTACGCGTGCAGAAGCAGCGGCGCGCGCGACGAGTTCCTCGCTCGCACCAAGTGCTCCGGGTCCTCCTTCGTCACCCTGACAATACAAACGTTCATACAACGGGTTAAAGTGGAAGTTTATACTAACTGGATTTGTTCAAATATCATGGCGAATCTGTCGAACTGTTTGTGTAAGATATTTATAGAATTGGCATATCTTAGGTTGACTGAGAAAAGAGAATAACCTACACTTCTTCTTCTTAAATTAAAGTGCTAGGCACTTGTCAGTGGAGTAATCGCCAACTTTCTCGATCTACCGCAAACGATTTCACTTCTTGATACGACTCCACATCCTACACTATACCTGATGATTTTCAAATTGGAGCAAGTGACTTACCAGAGCACTGGCGGGTTGTCAGTGTAGTGGTCGGCTTTGGGGCGCAGAGCTAACTGCAGCGGACTGCCCACCGCCTGCACCCACAGGTTCAGCACCAGAGGCTCCAGGCCCTCCAACTGAGGCACAGTCAAGGTAAGCTTAGCATCAAAGGCCTATATACGTGTCTGAAAAAAATTGAAGGTTTGACATAGAATAAAACCCATTTGAAATATATGCTTCACCGAAACTTTTGAGTTGCCTAAATGGTATTTTCAATTTTCCCGGTCTTCTTCTTCTTCTGTCGAGTGGGTATCGATTCTATGGACCCTATGAACCCTGGTGTCAGAGTTTTTAAACCGCCTAGTAGCACAACTATCAGGCCTCTGACATGGTTTTGTGTAACGACCACTATCAAAGACAGCGACCGGGACCGACGGCTCAACGTGCCCTCCGAAGCACGAAATCTTTTTCTCTTTCGGACAATCAGGTGATTCAGCCTGCAATGTCCTACCCAAACTGGGGAAAAATTTACAAAGTGATAAATTCTTAAATATCAACTTTGTGTTTTACCCCCTGGGAATCGAACCCAGGACCTCCGGATCGGGAGCCCATGGCACTAGCCACTAGACCACGGAGGCAGTTTTTAATAGCAATTTTCCCGGTGGCAAAATCATAATTTTATTTAAGTAAGAACGGAGTTATTTTTTTACTAACTAGATTTTCCCGTTTCTCGGAGCACCACGTTCATACAAAGCAGAGACATATTAATATGTGGAGTTCAAACTGTAAACCAACACCAATGACAAATACATGTGATTCCACCTAAGTAAGACAAAGTTAAAGAATATTATATAACAGGCCCAAGAGAGTGCTGCATGTTGAGTGAAAAGTTACATTCTGGTGTTAGGCGACCAATTAGTCAGCTGAGCGGCGGATAGAGCCCCCACGGCGATGCTTTGCCGGGGATTTCCCGCGAGGCTATTGAGAGAGGACCGGAATAATCCACACCCGTATCACATTTAACAATCGTGTATTATATTAAAGTTGATTCCCCCGAAGGCACCAACACACAAAAGACGATTTGACAAGTATCTAGTTCGCACAGTTTATCCTTACCAGTATAAGTATCTGGTCGCGGTAGAGTCCCCAGGTGTCGGCGTACACGCGCAGCTCTATGTCCTGCTGCGCGCGCGCCCCGAGCACGCCGCGCGCCCCGAGCACGCCGCGCGCCCCGAGCACGCCGCGCGCCGGCGACACGCGCACGCACACGCCGCACTCGCGCACCATCGCCATCCATCGGTCGTCACCTGGTTTGATTTGATTTGATTTGAATAGAGTTCTTTATGACCGAATCCAAAACACTAAATCAAATGTTGACTGGAAATGAAAACTTTCTTAACGCAATAAGTGATATAAACAAATCTGATAATAAAACAAAGTCTTTCCAAACTAAACATATCATGATGGAAAAGATTGTTGGGTCGAATATAAAACGGAAAATTATGGTCTTTGTAAAAGTGCCAAGAAGTTTAAATAAGAAAAGAGAAGTGTTTGTTGTGACCTCATAGCGGCGGCCGGCGGCGTTTCGACCGAGAGGAGGGAACAACTTTGCTAACTCGACTCAAACTTTGACAAAGAAGATAATACAGAACCGTAAGAGAACCTAACGACTTCGAACACACGCGTCCCTCCCACCACGTACCGGATACAGACGGAAGAAAAAGCGCGGAGCCGACGACATCATTATGTTAGTACGCCCAAAATAATACGAAAACTGTACCACGATCAACTTTTATTGATTAAGTTTAGGTCAACTCAATAATGAATCAAAAGGAAAACTAAGCTCATCGAGATCCCGATTTTGATTCACTTCAGTGAACACGAGCAGATATCGGAATAACAGGTTGAAAGGGGGCACATTATCGAAACTAGGCAAGTCGTAAAGTATCTGGTAGCGGTTTCAGGTCCATCCCAGAGGTAAAAACTTGCCAACTCGCGTTAGCCCCCGCTAATGGCGCAATAATTCGGTAGTCCCGCGTCTCATAATCGACAATTTATTTGCATACCGACCCTCCCTGTCCGCACTCAAGCTCTCAGAACAATAAACGTCTATCGTAAATTATTTTATTGCGGTTTGATTGCGCTTTGGCGAGTTACTGGCCGTCGAATACTTTGGTCATTAAAGCTGATTTGCATCGAGCTTAACTTAAGAACCGAGATCATTTTATAATAAAGTTTTTAAACATTTCATACATACCTTTTGTGCGCAAGGTGCGTGTAGGCTCGAGCGAGCCGAGCCGCGCGCGCGCCGACCACCGCGCCGACAGCGGGCACACGCTGCGCATGCGAATACGTAGTGTATGCACTGCAACACAAAGTAAACATAAATTGTATCAGCTCAAGCTAAAAAACTATTATTCTAGCAATAAAATTGTCATCTGTCTCGTACCTGTCTTGAGCGGCAACTCCCGGACTTCGAGCGCGAGCGGTGCGGGCGAGGGTCGATTCGGACGATCACACACCACGCACGAGCACAGGCGCGTCAGTGGTGGTGGTGACGTTACTGCGCACACATCAATATGTAACACAACAGATTCAACTAATAAGTATTCAATTGACTTTTACAAGATTTATGCTTGGGAAGAGAAACAGCTTGTACGAGTAGAAGCCAGAGCTTGAACATTGATTAGTGTTTCAAACTAATAAATGAAAAATGAACAAACCGATTGGGATAGGAGGCGTGGCGCGTCCGGGCAAGTGCACCGGACCCGGCGGCTCCACCCACTGCATGTGCGGCTTGCAGCGACAGATGTCCTCTACAAACAACACGTGTGCTGGTCACGATCACCGTCTAACCTCTAATAGAAGATAGTACGAAAGTGTAACAATTTTAGCAAAAGCGAAAAATATCGATACAGCATTATCGACAGAATAAGTCAAGTTAATGTAGCGAGTGGAGAGAAGACGCACTGCGGGCGAAGTCGCGGCACGTGTCGAGAAGCGATGGCGGCCGTTAGCGGGACACGAGCAGCTGATACATGGCTCACCCGCGACCGACATCCACTAATACTTGTAATCGCTCTCACGCTAATGCGTTTTGGTTCCGCTCAAGTGGAAAACTCGTGGAGCCGAATCATTGAAAACCTCGACACGTACCGACTCTAGATAAGCCCCCGAGCATATTTCCTCTGTGAAAATTTAATTGTAGATTAAACTTTTGAATCAGTTATGAAACTTTTAACTTACATTTGAAAGTACCTATATGTGTATTTTCACTGTATATTTAAAACACGTAGGAATGTGATGTGAATACGTAATCATATCAACGGACAGTTGGTTCTGGAAACCTTATTATAAGGCTGACGGAAATTATTAGATTTCTTTTGGCAGGATTAGTCCTTAGAACCTACGGATTGATTTAGGGTTGATTTTTGAAGAAGAGCCACCTTGATTTTAGAGGTTTTTAGGAGGGGTCCGCTTTATATTGAATCCTGGTGATGTCCCTTGTTAAGCAACAAGGTCGTGTGTCGTATCATTTTCGTATAAACAAAGGATGTGGAACTCAATACTAAAATCAAATTTGCTATACTTTTAGGTAATAAGTAATAACCTTCAAAATTATATTTCAGTAATTTTGACTCACTTTTTTACCATAAAATGCTGATAACTTTATCAACAGCTATATATCATCTCATAGACTCATTATTATTTATTAAAAAAATATATTTTATGTCATTATAATTTGATAAATAGAAGAGATTTTTTATAGGACTTTAAACAAGTTTTTCCCCGTTTTGTGCCGGGTTAGAATAGCATCACCTCATAACTTCCCGTGGGTCTCGTATAAGGCGACTAAAGTATAAATCCAGGGAATGGGCAGCAGCGTTCCCTGTGAATGGAAAACTTCTACTGCGCTCACCAACCCGCCTGCCAAGCATGGTGAGTATGGCATATACGCCCAATTTTGAGGAGACCCATGTCCAGCAGTGGACTGCAGTTGTGGCTGATGTGGAAACAAGTTCCAATGATATTAAATATATTATAATTTATTAAAGATGAATAGTGCTATGAGGTGGTATTTTTAATTTGTCCTAATTCAAAGTATTGAAAAAGTTAGAAACAGTTTAAGGAAAAGCGAATGAAAGTTACAAAAATATCATTTTGTGGGTTATTAGTTCAAAATTATGCAAGCTTGATTTTATAGCTTGAGTTCACCATCCTTTGTTTATACGAAAATGATACCACCCTCGATTTAGTAGCTTAAGTAGAGACATCACAACATTTCAATGAGAAGCTGATCCTCCCTCCTAAAAAAACGATCTCAAAAATCAAGGTGGTCGTTCTTCGAAAATCCCTTGGATTCTAAGGACTAATCCTGACAAAATAAATGTAATAATCACTCGCAGCCACTTAAGTCGTCTGCAGACCCAACTAGGAGAACTATGTAGGCTTCTGACATGCAAATTCATGAACAGCGTTCAAGTGTCAAGCGAGACTGATAAGCTCATAAAGTGTGTGTCTCAGGATGATTTACTATCGACTACCGCTCACCGCCGATGACGGCCCGTTTCGCATCCTCCCACTCAAACGCGTCCTCCTCCGTCGTGGGCAGCGGCTTGCTCCACGGGAACGTCTCTCGCTACAACACGGAAATAAAGAATATTCAACCACTTGGAACAAATAAAAGACACGAGCAGGAAAGTAAATTAGAGAAAAGAATATTAAATGGACAGGAAAAGCTTTCCATTGCGCGTGCAGCGAACTTTACGAGCGAGCGCACCTGTTGGTTGCATAATTGTATACACGTTTACCGGCGGGTCGGCTCTGGGCGGGTCGGCTCTGGGCGGACGGCGGGTGCTGCAGGACGTGTCCCGGTTTTTATTACCACGACAAAAACATGTCTGTTAAGTTGCGTAGGAGGAGCTCAGGGAATACTCACCATTTTCTACGTGCCCTGAAATTGTATTTTCAAACACTTTCTTTCGTTCTATATTTATAGTACTCTTTACATATTGAATCACAAATAGTCACGGGTCCGTAAACAATGAACTTTATATCTTACGTGGTTATAGTAAACCCCTCTGGACTTGTATTTTCACTAGTTCGCATTGGTGCAGCATACGCATACGCATAATCACGCCTTTATCCCTAATGGGGTAGGCAGAGCGTAAACGACCTAAACAAAGGTCGTTCCGCCACGTCTGACAAAGTTTTGAGGGTTATTTAAGTTGAATTTGTACGAATATTGCTGTAGTGACAGGTTGTCAGCCCATCGCCTAAATTACAATATACTGAAACCCTCTGATCCCTTAGCTGGTTTTTACAGCATGCCCGGGAGGATATGCAGCTGGCACATTCTATGTTTTTCTTTCACTCCCAGTCCAGCATAAAAGATATTGGTGCAGGGAGGACAATTATAGGTTTCTATCTGTAAATTCTGTAGAAGTTTAGACAGACTTATCTACTCTTCGTGCCTAAGTTCATAACGCTTACTCAGCCATCTCTTCCCCAATATCCACAAATCTTTGTAAAAGTTTACTAATTACCTACTGTTTTGTTTACTTTTTAACACCCAATTATTTAATGTTAGTAACATTTTCAAACCACTTTTACACATACAAACTCGAAACAGTAACTAACTACCGAAACATAATAGGTATTTGTTTGGCAGCTATGCCAAAGTTAGATAGATGTTCAAGATGCTTCTAAGAGATTTTGATTGGAATTTTGATCAGTTTACTAGGTGTAATAAATTTATTAATTACTAGCTGTACCCGCGACTTCATACGCCCTGTTTGTATGGAAAACACGCAATGTCGAACATACTGATTACGCTTATTACTACTACGCTTCTCCGCGCGTTGGATCTGCTAGCCCGCGCGGAAGCGTGTTTTCCATACAAAAACAAAGATCAGACAATGCGAAACACGCTTCCGCGCGCGGGTTAGCAGGTCCCGCTCCTACGCGCGGAGAAGTGTTTTCAGTATGTTCGACACTGCTTGTTTTCCATACAAACTTATTTAATATTAAAATGGTTTGCGTGCTTATTTCTAACCTAGGGTCACCAGGTAATTAAAAAAACTCAGTCAAATAAAAAGTCCCTTCAAGATTGGTTAAAAACGATCAGAGATCAATGTCCTGCCTACCCCCTAAGTCAGGTGGCCTGATTATTTGTATCGTAAATTTGAGTTTAAGTAATGCTCAGTCAAACAAAAAAAGTTCGTTCAAAATCGGTTAAAAACGAACGAAATGAAATTCCCTACCTGCCTCCTAAGTCATGAGGCGTGATTATTTGTATCGTAAATTTGATTTTAAATAATGTTCAGTCGACTAAAAAAAGTTCCATAACATTGGTTAAGAAACAGCCAAATTTCAATGTCCTGCCTACCTCCTAAGTCAGGTAGCGTGATTTAAGGTATCCTAAGTTACAACCTTGCCCGGGTTACAGTTGAATAAAGAAAGTTCCATCGAAATCGATTCAGCAGTTTTGGCGTGATGTGGTAACATACAGACAGAAAGACATTGTTTTTTTTAATAAATCGTTTTGATATTTATAATTGTTAATAACGCCTGCTGCAATTATTTATTTGTAAAAATATTTAATGTACAGATACGACCCTTCTAGAGATTTATTATATGTATAGATTTATTGTATAGTTAATAGCATGAGGTGAAATCTGAATGATGAGGGTTTATTGCGAGTAATTAGTTAGAAGCTTTCTGTCGGCTTACAATTTACTTAAGAATTCTTTCCCCTAACGAATAAAATGGACTTAGTTGGAAGACGAAGTCTGCCTTACTGCGGAAGTGATTTACTAGAGTTTGATGAATCTAATTTGCTAATGATCTCGGCCTCTACCAAGACTACAAAGTTTGCTTTACTTTCTTCCATACTCAAAATAAATATGTTACTAAGTAGCTAGTATTATTTCTCAGCTTCTATATTAATAACTGTGAATAAGATTACCTGTTTTCGCCGCAGACAGAAGCTGTAGTTCGGCAGTGGCAACCAGTAGTCCACTTCCAAGCCCTGCCAAGTTACAGCAACTACTCTTAATGTTAGTTATCAGAAAATAGTAAAATGATGAATGAATTCTTATCCAAGTTAAACAATTAGTAAGTGCACCGCCTGCTACCGTTATCAAATAACTAAGCTACACCTGTTTGTTCTTTAGTCACATGGCGCATTCTGTGAAGTTTCCTTAATCTTAAAAATAAAACAACACGAAAATCAATAAATCCATGTAGATTTAATGTGAACATTTCCACTGTTTCCCAAAGTGGTCGGGAAGTCGGGAGCACATACCGAAATGCAGGCGTCTATGAGCAGGTGGAGCGGCTCGTACGCATGCGCGACGAGCGCGCGGCGCGCCCACACGCGCCGCCCGCACACGCGCCGCGCCTCCAGGACTACCTACAGCGTTAAACAGGGTATACTATCTTCTGTCATTTTTAACTTCTATGCTGGACTGGGAGAGATAGAAAAACATAGAATGTTCCAGCTGCCTTTCCTCCCGGGCATGCTGTAGAAGTCAGCAAAAGGGACTAGAGGGTTACAGTGTATTGTAATTTAAGCGATGGGCTGACAACCTGTCACTATAGCAATACACATTACAATCTAAAATTGCCCTGTGATGTATTAAATTTAATTTTAAATCTAGTTCATGTAAATGACCATATTATAAGCGACACATCATGTGGTATCTGAACGTATTAATCGGATTTAACTTTTACTGAATCTTGAGCTTGAGTTCTATAGATAAGCTGAAAAAAAAAATGTTTATGTACTCGTAACATTTTTTAAATATTCTTACCCTTATATCTATTTCTTCATATCCTACCATGTCAAACTGATTAGGTATAAAAAAAGTTCGAAATGTATTTTCTCCATCTGTAATTAAACATTTTTATGAAATTTCAAATATTGCGTTTCTTTTGTTGCAATATAAAATGACCAGTTAAGATATTTTAAAAAAAATATTCGAAGGCCTTTTATGGAATTCTACGAGTGAACTTTGCCCTTTGTCAACCCTTTGTTTTTGTTTGCGTCGGACCATTATTTTAGATTGATTGCAAAGCTTGATGACGGGTTATAACTACTTTGTGGAAGAGTTTTCACAAATTCCTTGTATAACGCTACGTTTAGTTGTTTAATACTTTAGATTTTATAGTGAACCTGTCGTTGATTCCCATTTGACATGCGTTTTGATGGGCGTGTGGTTAGTGAGTCGCAGTCGGTAGCAGGTCCGCAGCCCGGCCACCAGAGGGCGCGTCGGCCGCAACACCGCGCCCTCGCACTCCTCTACCGCACATCCTATCTCACCTGCACAAGCACAACCAGCTCTATCAGATACCGCTTTAAAATTGGTTCCCCATAACTTTGAAACTTATGATTATGTCATATCAATTTTAAAATTTCATGCAGCGAAGTGCCTTGCGCGTATTTGTGGTGGGCGAGGTGAGCGCGGGGTATGTGCGGGTGACTTCAGTAAATGCAATTTGAGATTTATTGAAGTGCCATAAGGCTCTTTTCCATGCTGGACTGGGAGCGAGAGAAAAACATGGAGTGTGCCAGCTGCATTTCCTCCCGGGCATGCTGTAAAAACCAGCTAAGGGATCCGAGAGTTTCTGTATATAGTAATTTATGTAGGTAACAACTGTTAAATAACCCAAAAACTTTGTCAGACGTGGTGGAATGATCTTTGTGTAGGTCGTTTCCGTTCTGCCTACCCCATTATGGATACAGGCGTGATTATATGTATGTATGTATGCATAAGGTTCAAAATATATGCAACCAATTTCTAAGCGCGTGCTGCAATGCAAGCGGGGTGTGGCGGGCGCGTGTCATCTGAACGCAGCCTTACAGTCGTGTGATTCTCCCCCGCAGTAGGTGACTTTGAGCGTGACTCTGGGCGCGAGCACGCGGTAGGCGACGAGCGCGCTGCGCGCGTTGATCGCTGCGTCGCGCTGCAGTCGCGCGGTGTCCGCCGCCGTCCGCCGCACGCGCACTAGCGTCACCACGCATCCATCCTCCTGGGGACAAAGCTGGTATCATTTTAAATGTTCTTCTTTGTTTTTTTTTTTTAATTCATACATTTTCAAAATAACAATAGGTGTCCACCTGGCTTTCCCAGTTCATTTATTTTGTAGAAATGAATTTTTGAATATGTACTGGATTGGATAAGCTACTTCTATAGTTGACTACGTTTCAGTCACCTCTTGCCAAAAGAGCAAATACAAATAAAATTACATAAATAACCATGCAAGTAATATTAGTATGGAACATGTGGACTAACGTCAGGCGCGACGCCGTCGTACTTGATCTGGCCGTCCTTGTCTCTCGGCACGAAGCCGCGCATCGGCCGCAGCAGCGAGCACCCGCACGGCCGCTCCTTGCACTCCTTACACGGTCTGATCATCTTCACGCACACATCGTACGGCCACCGCTCCAGCAACACGCGTGACACATCGCCCCACCAATAAATCTGAACAAAATAATGTCCTTTTGTTCAAAAGACGCATGTTTATATTCATTGGTGTACGTGCACCTGTGGTGTTAATCGAAAAGCTTACTTATTTTTGTCTCGAAATACTAAAATAAAACAGAAACTTTACAGGTTGATGCGTGTCGTTGTGTATAGTGAGCGAGGTTTGCATGCGGCTGCCGGGCGGCACGACGCCGAGCCACGTGGAGTGCGCGCGCAGCGCGGGGTGCCGCGTGGCGCAGCACAGCACCGCCACCGCCGTCGACGACCACCGGCCACGCTCTTCTTCTAGACTACATACAATAAATAAATCGATATAATGATATCTGTGAGTGAAGGCATTGCGCGACTAATGAACCAGTTTTAGAAACTTCTTTATGAAAAAAATCAATTGTATACAAGTAGCAGGATTAATAAGCGCACCGCATAATATTTTCGTCATTGTTTAAGGTACGAACCTAAGGCATACAGCTGAACAAGCTATTATATTGCAAAACGTGCAACACTTATTTGTTTTATTTCAACATAAGCATCATTCGGTCACAGAGCTGTACATCAAAAATGTAGAGGCAAAAGCAGCCAACAAGAAGCATCCTGCATCTCACGTGATAGTTGCTGTAATGGAGCGTTCGTCAGGCAGCTCCGGCAGCGGCAGCTTGACGACGTCGAAGTGCGGTCCGGCGACGTGCAGCAGCGGCGCCGGCGGCAGCGCCGCGTCCAGCGAGCAGCTCCACGCGCCGCGCGTCGCCTCGCCGCCGTGCAGCTGCGTCGCGCGCACCACCACCTCCACTGACTTCACCCTGTACAACACGGAAGAGCACGAGGGTGCTAACAACTCAACTCATGAATCAAAAGTTATTATGACGTTTCTCAAACATACACAGAGGCTCACCACCTCGCACATCAAACGCACCTCCCTGTGACGTCATCACACGAGCATACGTGCTCACTATACATACACACCTCCTGGAGTAGTGCAACGTGAGTAGCGGCGGGTCGAGCACGAAGCGGAGCGGCACCACGTGCCACCACACCTCCAGCTGACAGCACACCACCTCGCACATAACGCGCTCCTCCCTCTAACAATATTTATTATTAGCATAACGTCAAAAGATCATTCGACATTCTATCTTCTTGGAAAAAATATTCAAACTCAACACTTGCCTTTAGACCAGGAATGTGCTCTGTCTTGACGGTTTTTGTAGATACGATCATAGGATAGAACCCACGCGGAAAGCTTTTCTGAGGTATATCTTTCAGCACCAATCTAGTAAAAAATCATTGAGTTTTTAGATAATACATCAAACGGTATACTACCAGTTAGCTGAAACGAAAAAAGTACAGTTTAAACACCGTTAATGTGATCCGTGACTTCCTGTATAAGAAACTAAAAATATGTATGTAATAATTGGAAAAAGTAGCTTAGTCTGACATGAGCACGGCGCGCTGCGTGCCGAGCCGGTCGCCGACGTCGGGCAGCGCGACGTGCAGCGGAACGGAGCAGCGCGGCGCCACCGCCCCGCGCGCCGGCTCCACGCGCACCAGCGCCGCCGCGCCGTCCCGCGACGACGCCGACGACGCCTCGCCCCCCCCCGCCGCGTCCGCCCCCCCCGCCGCGTCCGCCCGCGCCACGCGCGCGCCCGGGCACAGCCGATCGGGGTCGTCCTCCGCGCCCAGCCACGCAGCCGCCATCATCTCTTCCATCCAGCACGAGCACTTGCCCCACGCGCGCACAGTCCAGTAGTACGAATACATTATGGGACTGGAAATATACATGATTATACCATTTGATAAATATTTTGAAATATTTTATTAAATTTATCATTATTATATTAAAATCGTACAGCTAAATCACCTGTGATTGAGTATTAGAACTGAGGAAGCTAGACTGTGATGTGGAAATGTGCTACCAAGATTAACATAGTACTCGCAATCTGGGTCCGAATCACTACAAATATCGTAGGTCTTTTCTTGTGCCTGTGGAAGATGTTATTTTCGTTACATCAGGGTTCAAACATTTTAAAGCTATGGTATAATAACAATTGACCATTTTCAAACTAATTCTTAAGTTATTATATTATTATTTTAACACCTGTAAAGTGATGTGCTCAGGATAGAAGAAGAGTGCGTCCGCGATGAGATGCAGCGGTCTTGTGACGGCGTTGGTGCAGATGAGACGCAGCGCAGCGTGATGCAGCCCGGCGACAGTTGCGCGACACCAGGCTGTGCCGCGCGCCTCGCCGCCGCCGCGCCAGTGCGCCGGGGACACCGCGAACGAGCCCGCCACCAGGCTACCCCCGCGGCACATATCCTACAACACACTCAATCATGTACTGATGTACAAGCGTAACCAAAATACATTTAAAGGCATTCACAGATAACAGGTTTACTGCTCTCACCGAAAGATTTTGTGACACCCAAGCATCTTCAGTGATGAGGAAGAAGGTGACGTGGTTGAGCAGGCACCGCAGCACGAGTTTCGCGCAGTGCACGTCGCCCAGCAGCCGCGCGCCCAGGTCCAGCAGCTCGGCGCCCAGCTCCGCCCGAGCCAAGCCAGCTTCCGACTCCGGCGGGACGTACGTTGTGCCCTCCAGCGCACACGACAGCATGCACAGCTCCAGGTTTGGCATTAAAACTGAACAATATTTTTTGTTTCAAATAAAATATTCCAACAGCCAATTTTAACTGTTTGGAGCAATATGGAATAATGGATTAAATTTATAGCGGTTCACCACGGGCAATAACATCTCAAGCTTGTCTGTGTATCAATCTGGGTGAATTATCTTTGAAAAATGGTGTTATAAGTGCTCTACTGGGAGCCAGTTGCCTCGTGCAACTGCCGGGACAACTTGCTATTGCGTTCCGTTAGTATTAGGGAATATTTTTGCATTTCAAGCTTCAAGATCATCGTAGTTCGGCCACTTCTGGTTCAGACTAAATTCAAATGCAAACCTCATAAAGTTAATACAAAAAAAACCTCAATATTCAAAATTATGCACCATCCAGTATTGGCGCCTGAATGTAGCAGGATATAGGAATGTTGATGGAGCGTCCCTCGGAGACGCGCACGAGCACGGCGTCTGCGAGCGCGCGCACGTCGACGGGCGTGAAGTGCACGAGCAGCTCGGTGTCGTGGCCGGCCGTCAGCTTCATGCGCCCGCACAGCTGCAGGTCCAGCTCGCGCCGCGCGGGCGGACGCACCGACAGCTGCAGCGCCAGCTTCGACATGTTCACCAGGCGCAACGATTGCTGCAATTACCAGAATCTGCCTTTTCACTTTCAATAAATTGTACTTTTTTAAATACCTACTGTTCAGGTTAAAAGAAAGCTCTGAGAGTACTTCCTTGCTTCTTGTTGTAATATTGATTGCAAAATCCAAATAATAAAATTTGTAGAGCTCTAAATAGCGCTTACCGTATGAAGATTACCAGGAGTAAAATTTACGAAGGCTAAACTCGGTGGTATGCAGACAATGTGCCTTGGAAGCACTTGCCGAGGCGGTGGTGGTGGTTTAGGTATCGTTGGTTCAGATAAAGGTACTATAACATTTCCAAAACTGTAAAATAAAAGTCTTGATTTCAATCACTCTTTTAATTTAATATCAGACAAACTGTTATTCTGTTTTTTCTACCTCATGGTCTGTTCAGATCGACAATCAGTGGCAGGTGTTGGAACCACTCGTGGCAGCAGTCGCGAACCAGTAACTGGTAATTGGCTTAGATCCCCAGAACTCCCGTTTAGGATATTTTTTATCCAAAGGGTCGTCTTCTCTACGAAAACATAAAGTGTAATTTTATTATCTTTGAAATCCTTATAGCAAAGTACATAATAGCAATGTATTAAATGATGGCAGCTAATGAATGATAATAACTCACGCGCTGCGTTTTGATTGAGCCTCGGCATGAGATCGGCTCGATGCAGCAGCTTGCAGTGGTCGGGCGTGGGCGCCGGCTCCGCGGGTTCGCGCAGCTTGTACGGGTGCGGCGGAGCGGCGCGCGCGAGCCGGCGCCCGCGCTCCGAGCGCAGGTCCTCCTCCTGCGCCGCGGCGTGCTTGGGGTCGTCGCACGCGCAGTCGCACGGGCAGCCCGTCGCAACGCGGTGCGCGGCGACGGGGAGCGGCGGGGGGCGCGGCGCGGGGAGCGGGGGCAGGCGCGTCGCGCGCTCCCGGAACACCTCGCGCAGCACGCCTCGCACGTCGCCCGCGCATCCGCTACACACAACATGTTTTCAGTTTTCCATTACTTGCAAAGGTTTAGGTAATCAATTTATAAACATCGAAGCGATAAAACTCACCGTTTGTTTGGAATCAACGGTAAATTGTCTGTCATTATTGATGATTCCTGTTATTAATATAATATTCTAAACCGTTACTTTAAATTATAAGTTGGAAACACTTCATATTATAGAGATGTTTTATAAAATATTTAAATTGAATAAATACGTCTGTACGTCTGTATTTTTATTTACATAAAGAAGACACAAGCCGTCAAACAAACAGTATGAAGTAGGTCACGAAGTAGGTACATAGTCATTTTTATTTCATAAATAATAGATAGGCCAAGAAACGTCACCGTACAGTATTTTCGCGTAGAAAAACCTCCGTCTTCATCCAGCAATAATTTCATTCACTAAATGATTCACGAGTTTTCGACTGTTTAATAGACTCTTAATAACTCAAGAATTAAATGTAACTACTACTTTCACCACGAGAAGTCCGACCTTCAAAAGCGCTTTCAAGTAAATGAACTCGAACTTTAGTTTCCAAACATGCAAAAATGAATAGTTTTTCGAGTTGAAAACACTATCTGAGAAAGTTTGGAAAGGAGGGCGGGCGGAGGACGTAGCTTTCTCGCGCGTCGGACGGCGGCGGCGGCGCGGCGGCGGCGGCGTGCGGTCCGCGCCGCGCGGCAGTCGGCCGTCGCGCGCTGCACGCAGCACTCGCCGTCGTCACCACTCTGTAACATGAGCAATACGTAAACCAACTCGTGACTTACGTTACGACTTGCAACTTTCTAAACTTATTTATTATTAGCAATTGTGCAATCTTAGAATCAGTGAAACCGGGTGTCTCTATTATACTTTTACTGAACTAAAATAAAAATAATATCGTGATAACATAAGTTAAACTCTAAAAAAAACGCTATGTTATTTAGTAAAACCAAGTGAAAACTATTTAAACTTCATAAATAAATAATCTTGCTCTCTTGGTTTATTTGAAACCTACTATTATTTTGAAGAAATTGATCGTGATGAGAGAGCGTAAAAAGAAATCACGGTGACTGGTGGCATGTGTGCGTCGGCTGAGCTGGCGCTGCTGCTGGTCGGCGCGGTGCTAGCCACCGCCGCCGCGAGCACCGCCGGCACCGGCCCCGCCAGCACCGAGCCCGCCAGCACCGGCCCCGCGCCCGGCGACACCGGACACAGCAGCACCGCTCCCACCAGCAACAACACCGCGGCAGGTGTCTACTTCTCCTTGCCAGAGGAAATCTCTAGTTATTGGCACCAGCCGAGAATACGACGAGAATCACATCCCTTAATCGGAACATTTGACATTTCCAAAATGTTCAAAAAGAAGAAATTTACTCCTAGACCCGAGTATGGACCCCGGCCGAGTGCATTGCCTTTAAGCGCCGGCTCTCCATTGCTTCTGACCACTCAACCACCATCCACAACGAATTTTGTTTCGCCTTCTACACCAATTGCTCCTGTAACTCGCAGCTTTTTAAAAACCACAACAAAGGCTACGGAGGAAAAAATATTTGTGCAGACAACGAAAGTTTCAAAACCTATAAACTTAAAATTATCAAAGACTGCTCGAACTATAAAAACTACCACACCGCCAGCTATAAAAACGAATCAAAATTTGGCCAAACCAAATAATGCTAAACCTTCGAACAGGAAGAAATCGCGTAAAACAAAGGCTGCAACTAAAGCACCACTACAACTAACGACTGTTTCTAAAAGTAATGAAACTACTGCGGGACGTGGTGCGAGAGTAGCCAGCTTAGCACGAGATGCGATCACCTGGCCAGTCAAGCACGCCGCCGTTGTTGAAGGAGATATCATACTCGGCGGTCTCATGATGGTGAGATCCTATAGCATGATAAGTGAAATAGTGATGCGATATTTGTGTTAAGTGATGGTGAGTAATGCGTGGCATGTGATGTGTGCAGGTGCACGCGCGGTCGGAGGGTGCGACGTGCGGGCGGGTGATGGCGCAGGGCGGCGTGCAGGCGCTGGAGGCGATGCTGTTCGCGATGGACCGCGCGCAGGCGCTGGCGCCGCCTGGCGTGCGACTCGGCGCGCATGTGCTCGACGACTGCGACAATGACACATACGGACTTGAGATGGCGCTCGATTTCATCAAAGGTAAGTTAGATAAAAGTGATTAGATCAAAAGCTGGTTGGAGTGTACTCTTTGGGGCACTATGGAAAAAAAATCATGGGGGTCAATTAAGTATTTTTTTTAAGTCCAATGAAAAATATATCTTATTTTTTTTTTCATAGTGTCTCAATATTCTTGGTCCTAGGTCTCAATGCATATACTTCAACTCCTACACTCCACCCTCAACTTGACTCTTTGACAGGCGGCACAGTGCGAGGTTTACATATTACACACTGCCAGTGATGTTTCAGAAACTCAAATTCTTACGTAATACTAGAAATTATGTAGTCTTCTTTTTAGCGCATCAGTTTAGAACGCGGGTCGGAAATAAGTTTTTACGTAAAGAGTAAAAACACACTTGTAGTTAAATAATCGAAAAACACTATTTAGATCAGTAACCAAAATGGAAATTGAGAAATCCAAGTCCTTTCTTCATCATCATCATAGCTTTTTCCTTTATTTCACGGGGTCGGCTGCCTAACCTAGGAGATTGAACGAGGAAACTAGATTTTACATTAGAGCGACTGCAATCTGTCCTCCGCAATCCAGAAGGGACCTGACCCATTCCTAGATCAGGCTTTTGCCAGGTTATTCATAGGTTATCCAACCCACCTGTCAAAGTTTTTAGCCTCTGTCATGGCATAACGACTAACATCTACAATATTAACCGGATCAATGGCTTAACGTGCACTCCGAAGCACGGAAACGTTGGCACACCACTACCATTCACCCATCTACTTCAACTGATTTCTGGAGTGATGATTTTAAGGAATGAGATCCTATTCGTTTTGACTTTTTCAAAACGTTGTTCTGACAGCTTAGAGCAACACGGCATTCCGTCCGAAGTTTAAAAGTATCGGAGGATTTCAGTATATTGCAATTTGGGCTATAGGCTGACAACCTGTCACTATGGCAATATACCTACAAATCTATCATAAATAATCCTCGGATTCTCATTTGACCTCAAGTAAATTAGTTTAGTCTATTTTTAATTAATATTTTTTAATAATTCTCACATAGTTCAATTTACTTTACTGTTGTTTAATTTACTGTTGTTGTAGTGAACTCAAATTAGAATTGTATTATTATTTTGTTTGTACCCATGAATGTAAAATTTGACTGATGTTGGTGTTCCTAATTGTAATAATAAAAAAAAAATACCTCAAAACCGAGCTTCGTTTAGGTCGTTTACGCTCTGCCTACCCCATTAGGGATAAAGGCGTGATTATATGTATGTATGTATGTAAGTTTTAAAGTAATGAATTCGAAAATCAAATAGCTTATTTATTATTCGTAGGCAAATAGTTACCCCGCGGTTACTATCCAAAATTTTGCTAATAACGATAGTATCATTTTACTCATCAATTCGTTACTTTAAGAAATCATTAGGTTAACATTTATTACCTATCTGAATAAATAAGCACTTGGCCGACATAATTTTCTCGACTTTATTTCTCACTATAAGTACTCTATAGGCAGAATTTGTAGGAATATTCGTAGTAGGTATACGGAATGAGGGCAATATTGTTTTGTTTTTTTGTATCTAGTTGGTTCTTATAAGTATTTCTCATTGTTGTTTTCAATATTTTGTTTTACTTATATCGTTTTTCCGGTGTTCTATTGTTAAATTTTCATTCAATGTTCATTTAATTTTGTTTTTTGTTTATCAGCGTATTTAAGAGCATTTAGCGTAATTGGATGTATTTATATTTTTATTTATTTAGAACACCTACAGCTAGACTACAATAATAAATACATAAAAATATATCAACAGAGATGATACAAAATCTGGATGGAGACTTAAAAGCTAGAGAAAGAGACTTCATTAATATTATTGACAACTTATTTTAAAATATGTAGGTGAAGTAAACATAACAATAAATGTGATTATTATGAGTGATGCTCTGCCGTGCTAAGCTGATCATCATTATCATCGTATGGCATTTCCAAAAATGCGACTTTAAAATTTGATGTCGAAGTTAGCAATCCATTGTAATCGTGCTAAGCTAAAAGGTGTTTTTCTTTTTACAAAACGTCATTCTGCGCAAATCGCGAATAAGGGAGTATTTTTTTTTGTAGGAATTGATTAGCATTATCTCATTCAAATTAAACTTAGAATATTTGAGATGTATAGGGGCAACTTTTAAGACAAAAATAACTGCGTTACCATTTATAGTTTTTTTTTAATTTTCTGATTTAGCACTTTCCGACTTTAAGGCTAGTATCATGTTTTCAAATGTACGTCTCATAGTTCATAAAGGGCGTAAGTGACTGATACTAAGCCAAAAGACCGTATAATATATGAAGGATGCCGCTTTTTAGTTTGAAAACTCTGACACCAGGGTTTATCGGGTCAATCGACTCGAGATTCCACTCGCTATGAAGAAGAAGCCGCTTTTTAGGTCAGTATGTCAAAGTATTTTCTAAATGTCATTAGAACTTAAAAAGCCGTATGTATATGCGCACATACGTATTTTTAGCTTAGTACACTTCATGTCTATACAGTTTTTTTATCTTAGAATATTTTTATGAGCTACGACAATTTAGCTTAGGATTGGTAACATACGGTTTTTATGCTATCACTGGGAAAATCAGCGAATTTATGTATTTCTGTATATTGGTATCTCGGTAATTAGTTGGAATTTCGAAATGAGTCCAAGATAGAAAAACGCGGAAGAAAAATGTTTTTCGCCAAAATGTCAAAAAGTACCATTTAGCTTAGCACGGCCGTGCTGCGCTCGTGACCGAGTGTCGCAAAAGAAGTTATTACTAAATACTCGCTCTGATTTCCGAGAGTTTTGAACCAAACAAATCTAAGGTATTATGTCGTGTTAAAAGCTTATTAAATTAGTTACTGACTCTTAATAGAAGTGAATTACGACGATAGTTTGTTTTCGCTTGCGCATTACCTAGTGGCTTCCTGTGTCTGATGGATACCCTACGAGGTACATAGATTAGTACTTTTTCCAAAAGATCAGGAAAGTCGATTTCTTCATTCAAAATATACAATAAATATACCAGGTCAGATACTTCCCATCTTTTAGTCAAACCACAGTGTGCGAAATGCCCTCAAAAGCGGACATGTGTTCCTTTCTTTAGCTTTAGATAGATCTTAGTGTGTAGAGCAAAGTTGCTAAAGAAACTAGGTGTCAGTTTCGATTGAATTAAAAAAAAAATATCGTAAAATGTGTACATTTTTAATGTTGAAAATCACTTAATTTATTGGTTTCTCGGAAAGTTATATATTAATGGCTGGTTTTAATGCTTGTTAACATTGGCCTATTTAAGCAGCAAATATTGCACTTTAATGTATTATAAAATAATCACTGTGAACGGGAAAAATATAATTTTACTAAAAATACTTTTTTTTTTTTTTCGTTGACATGGTGAGGTAGTAGGATCCATTTCATTCTTTAAAATTATGAACTAAATAATAAGTATTCACAGAAATAAAATCAGCTCCTAACTCTGCGGAAGTTCAGAATTACTATTATTTTTTTCTTCCGAATAGACGCCTGTCAAAGTTTTACTAGCAATTGTGCTAAAAAGCGTTGCTAAAACACCATGAACCACCAGTTTATTAGTTAATCTCCAGAACCAGTTTATTAGTTAATTATCCTGATAGAATGACCATCGCATTTCCTTATGAACCATTGCTAGTAAAACTTTGGAACAGGTGTTTATTCGGAAGAAAAAATAATGAAATTCTGAACTTCCGCGGAGTTAAGAGCTGATTTTATTTCTGTGAATACTTATTATTTAGTTCTTCATTTTAAAGAATGAAACGGATCCTACTACCTCACCATGTCGACGAAAAAAATTAAATTATGGTTTTAGAATTATGATATTTTTCCCGTTTGTAGTGATTATTTTATAATACATTAAAGTGCAATATTTGCTGCTTAAATAGGTAAATGTCAACAAGCATTGAAACCAGCAATCAATATATAACTTTCCGAGAAACCAATAAATTAAGTGATGTTCAACATAAAAAATGTGCACACTTTACGATTTTTTTTTCTGAGAATCCAATCGAAACTGACACCTAGTTCCTTAAGCAACTTTGCTCTACACACTATGATCTATCTAAAGCTAAAGAAATCTACACATGTCCGATTTTGAGGGCATTTCGCACAGTGTGCAAAGGTACAAAATGATACTTTTACACCTAGTCCCATAACCATGGGCCTTTCTCTTACATTTAAATTGGAGGTACCGAAGGAAATATATAATGGAAATATATATAATTTGCCTTAGATCATTGTACATCGTCTTTTATTTAGTGTTCAACGATATGTTTTTTTAGAAGAGTTAATATTTGCATTTGTTTTTATGTGCCGAAAAAAGATACAATTCTTTTGGACTCTGTTTAAATTAAGTGCTGTTTAATTTATGAGAAATAAGTATAATATTTCGTAGTGGACCTTTCGTTTGGAAAAGCCATTTTTTTTCTCTTCCAAAAACAATTTTCGAGTGGAAGTTGTTCAGTGTTGTTGACTGAGCAACCCCTATCAGTTTGCGGGACTCTGTCCTTTACACCTGGTATGTTGTACTGTTATATATTCTGTACTACGGTCAGGTCACAGTATAATAAATAGTACTAGGTAGAGTCTCGTCACATGCAATAACAATTCTATTCGTGCCCTGTGTCGCTTCAATATCGCAAAGTCAAATACATACATACAATCACGCCTTTATCCCTAATGGAGTAGGCAGAGCGTATGCATCCTAAATTAAGGTCGTTCCGTCACGTCTGACAAAGTTTTGAGGGTTATTTAACATAGATTTGTTAGTATAATGCTGTAGTAACAGGTTGTCAGCCCATCGCCTAAATTACAATATACTGAAACCCTCGGATCCCTTAGCTGGTTTTTACAGCATGCCCGGGAGGAAAAGCAGCTGACACATTATATATTTTTCACTTCTCATGCTCGAAAAAGTACTACTTTATGCAGAATCTAGGCGACATAAAGTTGAACTTTATGCACAAGGGCAAAAAAGTAGCTTTTTAAATGTATCTATACTAAGGCAGTGACCATTTAGACCATGCAGCCAAACATAATAAATTGTGCACGGATAAAACTTGCTAATTTATAATATATCCTTCCCTATTTGCATTTTTGGTTTATAATCAGATAATACGAAAAAGTAACTAAATATCAAGACATATTCATCACTAAAAAAACAATATTCCAAAATAATTTAAGACTAGGCTGTAATATATTTTATTCTTTGCCCGAAAATCAAGCACAAAAATTAAAAAAAGTAAAGTAGCGGGAAAGAAGCTGTGAAATTTTCGTATTGTACTAATTTTACTTTGAATTTTAATTAAATAAATGTATAGTATGTTATGTTACTGTTTTATTTTCTCGCAATCAAAGTGAAAAGCAGAGTTTATAACTCGTGCACAAATCATTTTTATCCTCGACTTCATCTGCCCTCGCCCTGCGGGCTCGGGCATATAACGATCTCGTATAACAATGACTTGCTTCATGCATTCGGCATAAAATCTACTATTTCTCTTGCTCCCAGGCCAGCATGTAAAAATAGAGCAAAGTCAAATAGAGTTCAATAATTCTGGTTATACTTTTTCAGTACGAAGAATTTTGTATAAATTTTATCGTCACACCGTCAACTGTTGAGGGGCTGACCACCATTCGGAATCCCTACATTTAAAATCCGTACAATATTTGATACTCCAGCTATAGTAAGGCTATTTTTTTTATTCAATATCATCATCTCCCTAGCGTTATCCCGTATTTAGCTGGGTCGGTTACCTACTCTAAGTGATTGAACGAGGGTTCTGATTTTTGCACAGAGCAACTGCCATCTGACCTCCGCAACACAGAAGGGAAACCAGACCCAATCCTAGATTAGGTCAGAGTTTTCAAGCCGCCAATGCTTAGCAGTGGCCTCTGATTTGGCCTAACGAGTAATATCTACGGTATTAAGCTATATTAACCGGGACCAATGGCTTAACGTGCCTTCCGAAGAACGGAAAAAGCGCCGAATAAACGTACATATGAAATTCGAAAACCGAAAAACACATTGGTACGTGGTAAACTCAGGAGGCAGTGGCCCTATCCACTACACCATCGGGTTAATTTTAAATTCAATATATTATGTAGAAATAGAAATATCTTTATTAGGTAATTAGCTAGCAGACACGGTAACAAGGTGTTAAAGTGTTTTCCCTGGTGCAGGTTCAATAAGCAACATCGACGACGCCGAATACGCGTGTAACGCAACCGCTGTGAGGAAGGTCATCTCAGGAGTCGTCGGCGCCGCTTCGTCTGTCACTTCCGTTCAAGTTGCCAATCTACTGCGACTGTTCAAAATCCCACAGGTAAATAACACTGCTCCGTATTTCAAAATAAGAATAAAGTAATCCATACATACAAAGCTTTTACTCCTCTGTGAGATGCAGCTGGTATGTTTTTCTATCACTCCCAGTTCAGTTCAGTTAGAATTATACTAAATGTAAGGGACAGCGTCCCGAAAACTGATAAGGGTTGCTCAGTCAATCACTCTGAACAACTCAGCAGGTTTTTTTTTCTGGAAGTGAAAAGGAAAAAGGCTTTTCAATACAAATTGTGTACATTTTATATGAAATAGCCATTTTCTTTTCTCTTCCTGTAAGAATTTCCTGGTGGAAGTTGTTTAGTGTCGTTGACTGAGCAACTCCTATCAGGTTGCGGGACGCTGTGCCTTGCACCTGGTATACAATCACGTCAATCATCATTTTTTTTATTTTGCAGGTATCGTTTTTCTCGACGTCACCCGAGCTATCGAACAAAGCGCGGTTCGAGTACTTCACGCGCACGATTCCTTCAGACCTACACCAAGTGCGCGCTATGGTCGAGATAGTGAAGAAACTCGGCTGGAGCTATGTTTCAATCATTTACGAGGAATCTAACTATGGAATAAAGGTATTGGAAAGTTTTCCCTCATCTCTAAGTACAATATACGATTTACATACATACATACATAAATCACGCCTTTATCCCTTACGGGGTAGGCAGAGCATTTAACGCCTCGTAAAAGGCGCTTTCGCCACGTCTGACAAAAATTGAGGGCAATTTTAGATTGTAATATGTATTGCTTTAGTGACAGGTTGTCAGCCCATCGCCTAAATTACAATACACTGTAACCCTCGAGTCCCTTTTGCTGACTTCAACAGCATGCCCGGGAGGAAGGGCAGCTGGAACATTCTATGTTTTTCTATCTCTCCCAGTCCAGCATGGAAGAAATACGATTACGATACGATATACGATTTAATCGAAAGAAAAAAAAAACATTATAATGTAATTCATATTTTTTACAGGCGTTTGAAGAATTGGAAACAATGTTAGCTCGTAATGATATTTGTATTGCGGTGAAGGAGAGACTTGTGAAGGACTCTGGAGAAGCAGACGAGCAAGCTTACGACGCGCTCGTACAGCGTCTACTCTCCAGACCAAGGGCGCGAGGTAAGTATTTCAACCCGAGACGTAGACTAATCATTCTACATATTTTCATTTAACTGCCTCCGTGGTCTAGTGACTAGTGCCATGGGCTCCCGATCCGGAGGTCCTGGGTTCGATTCCTACGGGGTAAAACACAAAGTTGATATTTGAGAATTTATCACTTTGTGAATTTTTCTCCAGTTTGATTTCTCCTGATTGTCCGAAAAGAAAAAGATTTCGTGCTTCGGAGGGCACGTTAAGCCGTCGGTCCCGGTCGCTGTCTTTGATAGTGGTCGTTACACAAAACCATGTCAGAGGCCTGATAGTTGTGCTACTAGGCGGTTTAAAAACTCTGACACCAGGGTTCATCGGGTCCATAGACTCGATACCCACTCGACAGAAGAAGAATTTTCATTTAAGTATATTTTTATGATACATTTTATTTTACAGGAGTCATCGTGTTTGGGTCTGACCAAGAAGTGGCGGGCGTGATGGCGGCGGTGACCCGACTCAACGCGACCGACACGTTCGGCTGGGTCGGCTCGGACGGCTGGAGCGCGCGCGCGCTGGTCTCCGACGGACACGAGCACGCCGTGGAGGGCACCATCAGCGTCCAGCCCCAAGCGAACCCCGTCCAAGGATTCAAAGAATATTTTCTCAATCTGACGGTCGAAAACAACCGAAGGAATCCATGGTTTGTAGGTAATCAGTCTTTCCGGTATCGTATTGGAGCAACGTTTTGGCTTAGAAAATGTAGTGATATGTTCATGGTGGTTGTAGAGTTCTGGGAGGAGCAGTTCCGGTGCCGGTACCCGGGCGGCGCGCGCACGCCGTACAACGCGGAGTGGGCGCGCGCGTGCTCCGGCCGGGAGCGGCTGCGAGACGCCGGCGTCGAGTTTGAGGCGCAGCTGCAGTTTGTCGCCGACGCCGTGCTCGCCTTCGCACATGCCATACGGTAACATTCTTTAGTTACATTTTTTAAAGTACAAATTATCTAACCACATAACATGTTCAAAATCTTCTTATCGTAGGGATATGCACCGTGAGCTTTGCGGTGGTGCGCCTGGTCTATGCGAAGCAATGCGGCCGGCAAGTGGCGCTACACTGCTGCGCTATCTTCGTCGCGTGCGCTTCGTAGGTGAGCATATTGATGCTATGATTTTTTGAGGACATTTTTGTCTTTAATAATGAATTTACTTGTTTTGCGTAAAGGTCTAAGCGGCGACGAGTTTCACTTCGATAGCAACGGAGACGGCCCGGCTCGCTACAACATCCTCCACTTCAAGCAAGTGGAGCGCGGCGTGTTCCGGTGGCAGACGGTGGGGCGCTACCTTGACGGCGCCCTCGAGCTGGACATGGACGCCATTCAGTTCAAGCGTCCCTCACCCGCCCCCCCGCACTCCGTGTGCAGCGCGCCCTGCGAGCTCGGACAGGCCAAGCAGTACGTCGAGGGAGAGAGCTGCTGCTGGCACTGCTTCAACTGCACGCAATACGAGGTGCGTACTTGTATACTTCTTCAAGTTAATACAGCATTGGATAGTGTTTTAGACGCTCATTCCAATACTTGTAATCGTGCAGATCCGGTCCCCGCTGGTGGAGACGGCGTGCGAGGAGTGTCCGCTCGGCACGCTGCCGGACCCGACGCGCACGCACTGCGCGCCGCTGCCCGCGCTGCACATGCGCCCGGACGCACCGCCCGCCATCGCTGCCATCACATTCTCTGCGTGCGGAATCGTATCCACTCTGTGAGTGACTTACTGCTTTCATCTACAAATCTACTTCCTATTAAGGTTTGGATTCATACAATTGTAATGTGGCCAGGTTCGTGGTGGTGGTGTGGGCGGTACGCGGGGACACGCCGGTGGTGCGCGCGAGCGGGCGCGAGCTGTCGTTCGTGCTGCTCGGCGGCATCCTCACCTGCTACCTGCTCACCTTCGCGCTCGTGCTCAGACCCACTGACATGCTGTGCGGATTACAACGGTACTAATTATTAATATTTGACTAAGAAAACCTGTCAATATATTTACCTTATAACATTCAATAATCTGCCTACAATATATTTATGACTAACTTCATAGAACAAACCTACTTTATCACAGGTTCGGCACAGGTTGCTGTTTCACCGTGGTGTACGCAGCATTACTCACGAAGACCAACCGCATCGCGCGAATATTCGACGCGAGTCGAAAGTCTGCGCGACGCCCCTCTCTCATCTCTCCTAAATCACAGCTCGTGATTTGCTCAATTCTAGTTTCTATACAGGTAAACATTTTAATTTATAAAAAATAAAATGTATAAATTTTAAATATAAAACTCTCTGGATATATTTTAAAATACTTTATTTTCCACGCTTGCTTCATCTATTTCTACCGCCTCACACCATAGTTTGTTGTTCACTATTTCGCCCAAAGAACGCTCGACCGTACTGGTGTACTACCTACCTACTACTACCTACTGTATCCCGCACAGGTGGTGGTGCTGTCGGTGTGGCAGGTGGTGTCGCCGGCGCGCGCGCTGCGGCACTTCCCGGCGCGCGCGCAGCACCTGCTGGTGTGCGACTCGCACGTGGGCGCGTCCATCGCCATCGCGTTCTCGTACCCCGGCGCGCTCGTGCTGGTCTGCACCGTCTACGCCGTGCTCACGCGCAAGATACCGGAAGCCTTCAACGAGAGCAAACACATCGGTCAGTCATGAAGACTCTTCATATGTCGTATAATTTGCTGGATTGGAATGCCCGATGAAACGATATTATTGGTTGTATATTCTGTATGACTGTATTGTTATCAGGATTCACAATGTACACGACGTGTGTGATATGGCTGGCGTTCGTGCCGCTGTACTTCGGCACAGCGTCGCACGTCACGCTGCGCGTCACCAGCATGGCCATCACCATCTCACTCAGCGCTAGTGTTACTCTCATCTGTCTCTTTACACCTAAGGTACTCTATTATACCTATACTAATAATATTTTAAAGAGGAAAGATTTGTATTTTTATAATGTGTGTATGTGTATGTATGTTTGTAACGTATAAACTAAAAAAATAATGGACCGATTCAATAATTCTGTTACCATAAAGCTATGTGAACGCTGGAAGAAAGCAAGTTATTTATATAAAGAATAAATTTTGATTGGGAAATTAATCAATAAAGAAAAATTTAATTTAAAGTTATTCATCAATACCCTACGTACAATAAAATAAGGAATGTATCTTAAATGTAATTTATGTATTAAATAATTATTTCACTGTATTTCAGTTGTACATAATCTTGATGCGTCCGGAGCGCAATGTCCGCGCGAGCCTGATGCCGTCGAAGTGGCGCGGCGCGTGCGGAGCGGCGTCGGCGGCGGCGGCGGCGGGCGGCGCCGTCAGCGCTGCGCTGCTCGGGGCCGCCGCCGCCGCGCCGCCGCGCGCCCCCGACCCCACGCCCTCCACCGACCGCTCCACGCTACCAGACACCGGTGCGACTGTTTCAATATTTTCCATTTTGCTTATTAAGATAAAACGAGGGCTAAATTATACTACAGAAAATCCACAGCGCAGCTTATAACTAGTTTCCTTATTTTCAGAACGGGTGTCCGATCGACAAGTACAGACTGATGATTTGGCATTGTACCCACGACTAGAAAAATTGTTTGACGGTGCAATAGATGGCGTCCGACTGGATGCGAGTAGATTGACTGAATTGAACGCCGGCTTGCCGTCATTCAGCGCGGGGAACGGCGTGCCGGCGGCGGGCGGCGGCGGCGGCGGCGGCGGCACGGCGCGGCGGCGTCGAGCGGCGCGCCTCACAGCGCTCGGGGTCGAGATACCGTTATAGCGCCGCGTGTCGGACCCCGTGCGTCGTCCCGTGCTCGTGTGACATGTGTTACACTATCTGTACATAGATCAACAATTATTAATAACTGTAAATAATAAGGTTATTCCAACTTGTGATATTACATTAAAAATTGTTGTAAAAGTAATTTTAATGAAATTAAAAATAATTGTTTTTAAAACAGACATTTATTTTATTTGGCATTCAGTGCTTGACCAGGCCATGAGAGTTATCTTTGGGACCGTCAAGGCTATCCCACTCTCATTTCTTATATCGCCGTGCTAAGCTAAATGGTGTTTTTTTGACAAATTGATTAGAGAATGACGATTCTCTAATCAATTATCCAAATTAAAATGCTCACATAATCACAATTTGCGCAATATGATCGTTCCATCCCTTTTCTTCTTCTTACTGACAACAGTCCAATCAAGTTCTGTGGCTTCTTCAATCTGCCTGGTATTCGAATTTGTATTTTGTTGCTCCTGCCGTTCTATTGGTGGCATCATAGTAGCATTTGACTGGTGCAAGGTCTTCTTATTTTTCTTTGATTTCTTCTTCTCAATCTTTTTAGTCTTTTCAACAACTTCTGTTGTTTGTATATATAAAGTGTTTGACGTTTTACTCCCCAGAGATGGTCGGATTACCTCTTGTGGTATGAGCTCAGACTTCAAATATGCAATTTTACCGTCTATCATAGCCCCGATTTATGATAATGTTAGGTGTTTTTGTTGATGATGTTCTCTTAACTCTCGAAAGTTAGCTACCTCTTGAGAGTGTACTGTAAGAGTGGATACTCTTTACTCTTTTGTAGGAATGGCTGAAATTACTGCCATTCCATTTTATAATCTTTTTCGATATTGACTGGAGCCTGACGACAGGCTGACACACACACTCTTGTTCTGATCGAAGCTGTAGTAGGTTGTTATAATTATAAAATATACTACATCAGAAGATCTGGTAGATTCCATAATATAAAATAAGCGCTTCACCCCCTCGGACGCTACGTGGTGGAGGCGCCACCTTAATTCTCACGGAGGAGGAATATCTCAACAGAATTTCGATACAGCCCAAGAAAAAGGCGAAAAGCCCAATGAAAAGGCAAATCTAAGAGCCAAGGGTAAGGAGGACACAAATCAAAAGGAGAAAGAAGCAAGGGAAAGTACAAAGGACGCAATATACGACCATAAGCTCGTTGACGGGCAGAGGATCCATTATCAAAGATAAGTTTACTATTTAATACCTAGAATAAAATTTCCCCAAATTACGTAAGAATGTCGCAAGATTCCGAATTTAACGGGTTCAACGCCCCGACCACCGAATTTTTAGAACAGTACAAGATGATAGCCGCAATAAACAGATGGTCCGACGACGCCAAAAAGGTGGCGATCATAGGACACCTTCAGGGCGCGGCCTTATCTTTTTAACAAAATTTAAAAAAGACGACAAAACCTTCGAGCAAATCTGTGAGAACCTATTAGTAGAGTTTTCCACACTAATCGACTATTCTGCGTTATTTTACACCACAAAACAAATTTTTCAAGAGAACGTGATCGATTATATCTACCGCGTCGAAGGCCTAGCCTCTAAAGCTAACATCACGAGCCAGCGGGTCGACTAATAGTTGACGAGGCTCTCATGAACCACTTTGGGGCCATTGTTATGGCTGCTCGATTAACCGGAGGAAAATATTTCGCTCCCCCCCAAAACAAGATAGACCATCCCCTGGGTTTGGGAAAATGTTGAAACCGACGACAAAGTCTCCACTGGCTAACAAGAAGAATGAAATGACTGAGAAGGCTGGACCTTCCGTACTTGAAATGGCAAGAAAAAGTTTCGGCGAAGTAGCTAAGGATACCCTCGGCCGCGAAACCCTAAACAAGACAATGGCAGTTTCAAAAGAAAGTAAAAGGACACTTACAGAAGAAGCAAAGATAATTATGACAACGGCACTCGGCCAAATGGAGCTGTCGGGAAATATAAAGGGGACTATAAAAAAGAAAGTTATAGAAAGCTTAAGGGAGCTCTACGACATTGTAAAAAAGTCAGAGGCGAGATTCGTAGACTCCGGAAAAACTAAAGACCGTGCTGACGGACACCAAACAAAAGGGCTAAAAAAGCCACAGCCTCCGGAAGTCATCTTCCCGGAAGCTGCTATAGATAGCACGGCCACACTTACTCAAAGCATAAAAGAGCTGACGGAAAAAATTAGCAAACAAGGAAAAGCTCTAGACGAGTTCAATAATCAAGCGAAAGTGCTGTCGCAGAAGATTGAAACAGTACAAGAAGTAGAAACCAAACTCGTCCAAAACATTGAAGAGCACAGGGTAACTCTTGACGAACATGGTAAGGCAACCCGCGACCTCTCAGCAAAGATTGACACGGCAAAGGAAATTTCCAGCAGGGCAACCTACGCGAGTATCGTCGCAAGTGAGCCAAAAAGAACAGCCCTACACTCCATCATAGTTACGTCGAAAGACGAAACTGAAACCGGTGAACAAGTGATGGAAAAAATGCGCAAATCAGTCAACGCTAAGGAAGGAGGAATTCAAGTAGAGAAAATGAGAAAGGGCAGAGACAGAAAAGTTATTGTAGGATTCAGGTCAAAGGAGGAAAGAACCAAGGTAAAGGCAAGGATAGAAAAAGCTGGAAATAATCTCATCGTCGAAGAGGTGCAGAACAAGGACCCACTATTGGTCCTCCAAAATGTGTTTAGTGTCTACTCTGATGAGGAGATTATCACATTGATGAGAGACCAAAACCGGGAACTTTTTAGGGGCCTCAACGGGGATGAGAGCAGAATAGAAATTAAATATAGGAAGAGGGCGAGAAACCCCAACCAGGCAAACATAATAGTAAGAGTTTCACCTAAAATATGGCAGAGAGCGCTTGACATGCGAACCATAACGATTGACATTCAACCCGTAAGGGTCGCAGACCAGTCACCGTTGGTTCAGTGCTCCAACTGCTTAGGCTATGGCCACGGTAGAAAACACTGCACAGAAACGATGATCAAATGCAGTCACTGCGGAGGTGATCACATGAGGACGGAGTGCCCAGGCTGGATCGCCAGAGACGAACCAGAGTGTTGCAATTGCCGTAGGGCTAAGTTTACGAACATCCAGCACAACGCCTTCAGTGATGCCTGCCCTGTGAGGAAGAAGTGGGACGCATTGGCCAGATCAACCGTAGCGTATTGCTAAGGTTGATCAAGTGGTAAATTCCTCGTATCTCTTTCTCCAGACAAACCTTCAAAGGAAAAAACTGGCTATGACCGAGCTCATGCTGGAAGCAACGAAGCGTCGTGCAGCCGTAGCATTAATCCAGGAGCCGTATGTAGGCAGCGGAAAAGTAATTACGATCAACTTTTGCGGAGTGAGAATCTTCCAGAACGCTAGGCCCGGAGAGGGTACTGTTAAAGCAGCCATAGCCGTATTGGACCCAGACCTAAATGTCACCCAGTACCCAGAACTCACCACCAATAACATCGTGGTGGTGAGGATCCAAACTAGCGCCTGGAGTATCACAGTCGTATCGTATTACTTCGAGCCAGAGCCAGCGCCCCTGGAACCCTACCTGGAACAAATAAGAAAGTTAGTCAGTGAAAGCGGACAAACGCGGCTTGTTCTTGGTGGCTATGCAAATGCGAAGAGTTTCTGGTGGGGGGGAACTAAAATCGACAATAGAGAAGAGGATGTGATGGGCACTCTGGATGAACTTGGGCTGCAGATATTAGATACAGGTCAAACACCAACTTTTGACACAATCAGAGGTGGCCAAAGGTTCACAAGCTTCCCAGACATCACAGTGTGCTCATCAGATATGCTCGACCTGATCGAGGGTTGGCAAGTGGTTGAGGACCTGACTGGGTCGGACCACAACGGTATGGCTTTCAAAATTAATCTTACAAAATCATCGGGACTCAAAGTAAACAGAACAACTAGAATATTCAACTCTAAAAAAGCTAATTGGGTTCAGTTTCATGAGAAGCTGAATCAAATAACTCAAGACAATAAAATAACAGTAGAAACGGTCAACTCAATAAATACAATAGATGAATTGGAAACTATAGTGAAGACATATACTGAATCCATCAAACAGACATGTAAATTGACTATACCAACAAAAAAGAATGTTGAAAAACTTACCTTGCCGTGGTGGTCCGACGAACTGGCCAGAATGAAAAGGGAAGTCGTAACCTGGAAGCGTCGAATCCGACGCGCCGCGCCGGTGCGCAGACAGAAGGTAGTTGATGACTACCTAAACAAGAAAATGGAAAATGAACTTGCAGCCACGAAATCACAAGTCGAAAGCTGGAAGGCATTTTGCGAAAAACAAAATGCAGAAAGCGTCTGGGAGGGTATATACCGAGTCTTGACAAGAACCAGAAAGAGGGATGAAGACCTGCCAATGGGGTTGAACGGCAAAGCACTTGAGGCTGACGAATCCGTAAAATTGCTTGCGGACACTTTCTACCCACGTGACGACAGAGCTGACGATAGTGAAGAACACTACAACGTGAGAGCTATCGTAGAGAGCAACTGCGACAACGGACATTACGATCCCCAATTCACACTCCACGAATTGAAAACCGCGTTGGCGTCTTTCAACCCAAAGAAAGCCCCCGGGTCAGACGGCTTTACAGCCGACATTTGCGAAAGAGCAGTTAACACATGCCCAGAACTTTTTCTAGCACTTCTTAATAAATGTCTAGAACTGAAACACTTCCCTTGCATCTGGAAGGAGGCCACTGTAGTTATCCTACGGAAACCAAAAAAGGATAACTACTTCACACCTAAATCGTACAGGCCGATTGGCCTTTTGCCTATACTAGGGAAGGTCTACGAGAAAATGATAGTCGCTCGACTCAGACACCACCTTCTTCCACGCATGAGTATTTGTCAATACGGTTTCATGCCCCAGCGCAGCACAGAGGACTCCCTCTATAATCTAATGCAACACATACACTTGAAACTCAAAGAAAAGAAGCTGATAACTATAGTGTCATTGGATATAGAGGGGGCCTTTGATAGCGACTGGTGGCCAGCCATCAAAATGAGACTTGCGGAAGAATCGTGCCCAGATAACCTAAGGGAGGTCATGAGTAGGTTAGGTTAGGTTAGGTTAGATTAGGTTAGGTTAGGTTTTTTTTTTTTTTTTTTTTTCTACCTCCAACATAATCGGAGTCTATATTTGCTTTTTCTCTTTCATACTAGTTCTCGCATTTTCCCCTCTCGTACTTTCATTCCGCATACTTGTTCTTTCTTACTTCCATCATCTTTCTTTTCCTGTATGGGTGGGATTCCCATCTATCTATCTTTATCTTCTAACTATCTAGTTTCTTAATCACTACTTTTCTTTATTGGGATTCGGGTATGGAAGTTACACAGTAGGCGTATTTATTTATAATGCTGATTAAATTCTTAATTCTATGAGTCTTATTTCTTATATTAATACTGATTATTATCTAAGTTATTTGTACAGTCTTATTATCCTATGCTTAGCTTTAATATTCCATAATATTATGAAAGCATATTTTCTCAAGCTGTTTTGTTACGCTTTATTACGTCATTTACAACTTTTTCACAGTATCTAATCAAATTATTTCTGTGTTTACTCAGCATAATTTCACCTATACTATCCTCATTCAATTGCGCATTAATCTCTTGTTCTAGGTCATAGCGTTCCAGGGCATAAGCGGGACATTTCAACAAAACGTGCTGCACCGTCTCGTCTGTTCCCGGCTCGCAGATGCACGATGAGTTCTCCTTACACTTAAAACGTTTTAAGTATACGGAAAACCCACCGTGCCCCGTCATAATCTGTGTTCTAACACCTGTTGCCTCGAACTTCCTCACAATCTTGAAGGCAGTCTTTGCACTGGGGAATAAAAGCTTGGTCACTGCAGCCGTTTCACCTTGTCTGTATCGTTGATCCCATTCGTCAAGCGTGGCCATACGTATGGCCACGCTTGACGAAAGAGATCGGACAGCTGTCGTAGTCTGGTTTTCTTTTGGATCTCTCAGCAGCTTCCTTGGCCAACATGTCGGCTCTCTCGTTGCCCTCCAAACCAGCGTGGGCTTTTATCCAGAACAGAGTAACAACTTTGTTCTGGAGAGATGTCGATCTTAGATTCTCACGTGTTTCCACAGCCAAAGGATGGAGGCAGCCCGGGTTTATTACAGTTTGGAGAGCGGCCATGGAATCACTGTAGATCCCAAAAGAAACGGCTTTCTGCTTTAGGACCTCGTGTGTTGCTCTGCAGATCGCCAATAGCTCCGCCTGGTACACCGTACAGTATGATGGGAGTGCAAATTTGACGGCTTTCGTTTCGGCCTCAGCATTCCAACAGGAAAGTGCGGCCCCAACTTTGCCCCCAATTTTGCTCCCATCTGTGAATATCCTTATGTCATATTTACTGTTGGAATCCACATCTTCTTGATTTGCTAGGTATACCAGACGCAGCTCAATTTGGTCCGCTGGATGTGCGGTGTCGAGTGCAGATGCCATCCGCTCAACCTCCCTGTCCCCCAGTACCGGCTGAGGAACCCCCTTCTTAGCCTCTTATAGTGAGGCTGCCTCACGGACTCGGAGGTCTAGAGGGAGTATCCCAGCCAGCACCAGCGCAGAGTTCAGGGAGACCGTGTGGTAGGCTCTGCACAGTTTCTGCGCTATTCCTCTCTGGACAACTCTGAGCTGCTTCATCAGCCCCAGTTTTTGAACGGCTGGTGCCCATACACTGGCAGCATAGAGAATGACAGGCTCCACGGTTGCCAGGTATATGGTGCGTATTACTTCCGGATGCAGTCCCCAACTCACCCTTGCAGCCCTAGACAGCTGTTTATAGATTCCCAGCGCCTTTTTGCAGACGTTCGTGACGTGAGCGTTGAATGTCAGTTTGTCGTCGACAGTAACGCCTAGTATTTTTATTTGGCGAGACATGACAATGTCGACCCCGCCCATGTGGAGGCGCGGTGTGTCGTATTTCAATTTTCGCGTGATGGTCATAGCATTCGTTTTATGAGGTGCGAATTTCAGCTTATTGTCGACACCCCACGCCAACACACGACCGAGGGCCACCACTGCCTGACTCTCCACGTCCTGTGCAGTGTCTCCGCTGAAGACTATAACGACATCGTCAGCGAACGCCTGGCAATAAATTCCCATTGTGTCCAAGTCCTTGAGTAGGGGATCCAGCAGAAGGTTCCACAGGATTGGCCCACCAATGGATCCCTGGACACAACCCTTGTTGGGGCTTCTGCAGTGTTCCTCGCCGGCATATCTCACTCTGACCTTTCTATCTTTTAGATAACTGTCTATCACTCGCCTTAAGTTGACAGGACACTTTTCCTCAGCCAGCCGGATCCTTATTGCTAGCCACCAGGTACTGTCGAAGGCCCCCTCTATGTCTAAAGATACTATTGTTGCTATTTTCTTTTCGTCCAGTTTAGTGCGAATATGCTGGATTAAGGCATAGAGGGCGTCCTCGGTACTCCTTTGTGGCATGAACCCGTACTGGCGAGTACTCATCCTAGGCAACAAATGGAATTTTAGGCGGTGGACGACCATCTTTTCAAAGATCTTGCCAAGTAGTGGTAATAAGCCAATGGGTCTGTAGGACTTGGGAACACTGTAGTTGTCCTTTCCCGGTTTCCGAAGGACCACCACTGTTGCTGCTTTCCAAGTTTCAGGAAAGTGGTGAAGCTCCAGACATTTATTCAATAAGGCCAGGAACAGGCCGGGACAACTTTTGATGGCATTACAGCATATGTCGGCGGTAAAACCATCGCAACCGGGAGCCTTTTTGGGGTTAAATGACGATGCCGCAATATTAAGCTCAGTCATGGTAAATGGCGGGTCGCAAGGACTATCTTGTTCACCAGCTTTGACCGTATCCGCTTGCTCTCTTATTTTGCGGTGGTTCGTGTTGTCGCTTGCCATAAGATCTTCCGGGTAAAAAGTTTCCGATAAGAGCTTTACCGACCCCTTTGCATCCAACACGACTCCATTCATCATTAACGGCTGGTCCTCTTTTCTGCGGGATGTTCTGCCTATCACCCTATAAATCCCATCCCAGACTCCCTCCTTATCCTGTTTACCGCATGTAATGGACTTAGCTTCTGCTATTCAAAACTTAATCATTGTTTTAAAATACAAATAACGCCATCTATCAGATTGGTAGGAGAATCACTATAAACGAGAAACTAATGCAAATCTAGTGTTGATTGAGTGGAGAACTAATATTATAGCCAGATCGAACTGAAATTACTTCAATTTGAAGTAAGGACACGCGGTGCCATCTGGAGGAGAATGGGAGAACTATCAAGAGAAGTAGGAATGAAGGCTCTCGAAAACTCGAAAATGGGAGAGAAGAGGGAAGATAAAACAGTCGGGGGCTCGAGAGAGGGGATTCTGCTGGAACTTGAGGAGGACGAGGGCGACGGGGGATCGAGAAGAATGCCGGGGAAGAAAAGAGCGTCGGGAACCGAGCAGGGAGAAGTTTACTCGACCTGGAGTTTTAGTTTGAGTGGAAGTTTAGTTTTACTTGAAGTTTAGTTGACTTTTACCAGTGAAAGTGTACACATCAAAGAGGAGAGGAGAGAATGCAGCCGGGAGGCAACCAAGAGACCTACTATGGTGGGATGTTGGTGCCATCAGTTGTTACTGTTGTGGACGGAGGGCGGTGACCTGACGATCAGCTGTTCTTTTACATGGTGGAGTGGAGGATGCTGACAGTGGAGTCTTGCAGAGCTGGTGGAGTGCCACCTACAAGGATTCTAAAGGAATTTACATCGTGTTTTATTTACTTTACCATTTCTACATTTATTTAATTATCTTGTCCACTTCAGACTTTGTTTATTGACAAGGTTTTTCCCTGTTCAATTAACAATCCTTTTTTATGATATTTCATACTTGCCAAAGGCCGTTCTATTCATTTATTACTATATATATAGCTGGAAACCCACTCACTCACTCACTCACTGACTGACATAATTGTTCTCCCAGAAGGAGGGTCGGGGGGTGAAAGTCGTGTATGGGAAAAGTGTGGAGGTGGTTTTGGTGAGTGTGGGAAAATTCCGAAATCTTGGAAAACTGCTCCTCATCGTGGAGAGACCCTACGGCCTGGCCAAACTATTAGAGGTAGGGGGATGGTTCTCAAACTAATATTGGAGCACACCCTGGGCAATTTCAGATTTTGGTGAAAAAAATCCAAAATGGCGGAAAACAAGATGGCTGCCATACAAAATAAAAAGTTGAATATCTCGGAAACGGTTAGAGATAGAGGGGGGGTGTGCGACCAAATGTCATAGAGGGCGGTGGGGGTCAAGTTCCTGTGGTCACGAAAATCCAAGATGGCGGATCCAAAATGGCGGCCGAAAAAAAAGTTGCTCTGATCGGGATGAAATTTTGCATGCGGGTGGTCCTCGGAGAGCTTATTTGATATTTCTCAATTGTTTATTGATTTTTCCATTTTTCAAGATGGCCGCCATACAAGGGTATTTTGTATGGGGAGCTTTTTTTGGCTCTGGCGCGGAAACGGTGTCCCCGAGGTGGGGGGTCGCCATACTTTGTATTGTTCCTCTCCGGGGTAGGCAACTTTTGGCAAATGTTAAAATTCAATATGGCGGATTCAAGATGGCGGCCAGGAGTCAATTTGCTCCGATCCGGCTCAAAATCGATATCTGGGGGTTTTCGGGGTCAATGATTTTATTTTGGTGGTTTGTTTTGTGAATCTACCATTTTTCAAGATGGCCGCCATACAAAATTTTGTAGGTGAATCATGTATTTCATTGTATCGCGGAATTTATTGCAGGTCGATTGGTAGATGCTTTGGAATTATGGTAGGTATGTATAAGGACAAAAAATTGTGCGTGTCGAAAATCCAATATGGCAGATTCAAGATGGCGGCCGAGATTAAAATTGCTCCAATCGGTCTCAAAATCGA